>OZ008370.1:157019899-159959183 GCA_963931995.1 Phaonia tiefii | reverse complement strand
TCAATGGAAAAAGGTGGTTTACTGACTTTCGTTCCGGTCGCACAAGTACAAATGACGCTGAACATTCCGGACGGCCAATTGAGGTAAATACACCCGAAAATTTAGAAAAAGCCACGATATGGTGTTGGCTGATCGAAGAGTAGAAGTGCGTGAGATTATTGATGGCATAGGTATTTCATATGGCAGTGTGGTTTCGATTTTTAATTATCAGTTGGGTTTAAGAAAGCTGTCTGCAATATGGGTGCAGCGTTTGCTCTCAATTGACCATAATCGCACCGGTGCACACGTGTGTAGTCTCAGTGGCAAAATTCCATGAATTGGGCTACGAATTGGTACGTCATCCGCCATATTCTCCGGATTTAGCCCCCAGTGAGTATTTCCAATTTCCAAACCTAAAGAAATGGCTCGGTGAAAAGAAATTCAGCTCCAACGATGAAACTATTGATCCAACATATGCCTATTTTATGGACCTCGAAAAATCCTATTTTTTGGAAGGAATACAAAAATTGGAAAAATGTTGGACTAAATGTATTGAGCTAAAAGGAGATTATGTTGAAAAATATTTTTTTTTGCAAAAAAAAAACTATGTTTTATTCAAAAACTCACGGACTTATTGAGCCGCCCTCGTATAATGCTAATGACCCCGATAACAACCGACAAATAAAAACATGCTCAATACTCTCGAAAGATATGTAGGACACTATCAAGTACTATCTCGTAAATTGTCTCGAATTCAACGGCACACGTATTGATCGGGTGTAAGGCTTTTGGAACAGTTGTGTTGGTGTGTACAATTCTCCGAATATTCCAAACTATAAAGCATACATATTTCTCAGAAAACATGATAGTGTTTGCATTTAAATACAAGTAAGTTTGGTCCTAGCAAACATATGAATGTTTGAAGTGTGTTCCAAACATATATATGGTTCCTGCATAATATGTTTGGGAAAATGTGTTAGAGAGGCCGTTATGTTTTAGCGTGTAGGCATCTGATGATGAACTTGCAGCGGACTTCGAAATTAATCATAATTAATCATTCGAATAAATCATGTGTTTTTGAATTGTCTATTATTCCAATAAAATGCAACCATATTTCACATTACAAAAATGTTTCTGACCTTGTATCGTAAGCTTGTAGTATGAACTTCTCATAGGTTAAATAAAACGAACAAAATTGGTCATAGAAATTCAAATTCGAATTCCGTTAGGAGTTAGGCATTAAAAAGGGGCGTGGCTTCACCTATTTTTTCCCAGAAACACACATTTATTGTTCATACATATAAATCATACGTGAGATCTGATTATTTACATCCTTTTGTTTTATGACATTCTGTCACAAGCCAGATTTTGGTGATTTTTTTTACATCTCAACGAGTATTAAATTAATTCCTTATCTAACGAATGAACGACAACAATTATCTTATAGGCTGTTGTAGTCCATCTATGATAATTTTTTTCTAAACCGATTTGAGTAATTTTACGCCCAGACTGTATGCAGATTTAAGACATATTTCCTATGTGGGAAGTTTAAACCATCAAGAAACATGTATATGTTTGCGAAATTGTCTTTCATGAATTGAAGATGTGCTGCGTTTTTCTTCCTTTGTTATCTTTCACGATTTTTTTTCAGTAGTTTTCAACAAACCAAACCAGATTTTCCTCAGAAAAACATATATTATTATCTACTAATCATTATGTGTCTAACATATAATATTTAATTGCAAACACAATGTGTTTGGACACAAGTATACTGTATTTCGGACAAGCTATACATACGCTGTATTTGCATCCAAACAAATGAAAGGCAACTTTTGCAGCTTTAGCTGAATTCGAATTATGGATTTAACAGAGAATTAAAACATGGTCTCGATAGTCATTATGCAATACAATTTTTGAGCTGATCCTTATCTCTTCTATCATTTTTCGATTTGATTTAAAATTCTCTAAAATTAAATACTGTACTTTAGCAAACATTATATATTCTGTGTTGCAAATATGCCTGCACGTGTATGCATATGCAAACAGGTACATAAAGGATGAATATGAAAATGTAAAATAAGAAATCCCATAAGAAGTACAACTCATGCATAATGAGAAAGAGATTTTGCGAAATTAAACATACATGTATGGCAACATATTTTGTGTATTCCAGAGCTGATTTGTCTGCAAAAGACTCAGGGGGTTTTGTGTGAAAAGTGAGTGAACTCTTAATGATAAAGCAATGGAATTTTCCAATATCTAAGTATATATATGGATTTTTGAAGGTACATGTTGGCACTGGATACTGGTGTTGAGTTACGTGTACAAAAATTATATATTTTGATATTAGTTAATAGTCAAGACACTATTAGTCAAGACACTATGAGGTGTAGGTCATGTAAATCGATTGATATAGAGTAATTAAATTGTAACGGGTGTGACACTGTTACGAAATATATGTGTTTCTTTGAGTTTAAATGATAATTTAATACCTGTTTATGCGTGTATGCGACAGTAAGCATCCTGTGCGTCAAAGTACCGGTCGCTCAATTGCAAACATTGCTGCTGTAAACGAGAGTGTCGCCGAAACCTCGAAAACAAAAATTTGGCATCGATCTCAACAACTGCATACTTCACGAAGCACTACGCAGCGAATTTTGATAAAGGACCTCCACCTTCATACGTACGAAATTCACCTTACTCAGGAGCTCAAATCAGCAGACCATGGAAAGCGCCGTCAATTCTTTCAATGGGTAAAAGAGCAACGTGAAGTCAGTGGCAATTTCTCAAACAAAAAGTCATCTTCTCCGATGAAGCGCATTTCTATCTACATGGCTTTGTGAATACACAAAATTTTCAAAGTTGGGGCTCAAAAAATCCTCGTGCAATCCATGAGACCCAAATACACCCACAACGAGGAACTCTCTGGTGCGGATTTTGGGCAGGAGAAGTGATTGGAAGTTACCGTTTTGAAGATGTGGCCGAAATTGCAGTGACTGTGAGGCCAAAATTGCAGTGATAGGAACATGATAACTGAGTTATTGTGGCCTCAACTGGACGTCATGAATCTGGAAGATATATACTTTCAGCTTGAAACCATAGATTCATTGCAGCAACAATTTCCCCAAGAAATTGTGATGCCAACTGGCCATTCTCTCCTTAGGGTTTTGTGAAAACTTGGGTTTATGCGAATAAACCAGAAACAATTTCTGAGCCACAATCCGATATCCAACACGTCATCGGTGTGATACAGTCACATCTCTGTGAAAACGTCATGGAAAATTTCATGAAAAGAGTAATGGCCTATCATCAGAGCCGTGTGGGCCATTTGACGGTTATTTTATGCCGAACTTAATCGGAAAATTTATTTTCTGTAAACAACAAAAAAATCACGGAAAAGCATCGCCACAGCGATGAAAATTTTCATCGCACCAACAACTTTTGTCACCGAAAGTGATCTAACGTACAGTTTCATTTTCAACTGAAACGCGTTCGTCACTGTGACGAAAGTATGGCTGTTGCTGCAATGAATTTTATGCATTATTGCAACCAATTTATTTTGTTACTTCTTTGAATTTTGGAACGAAGTTCCTTATCGCACGTTGCGGGATGGGGGCTAAATTAAAAAATTTTAAACAACTTTTTTTTAACCGTATTATGCTATAACCCAGTATACAACCCAGTATTATTCTGCATACTTTTAGGATTTGGTAATTATTACTAGATTTGTACAGTCAGGGACTTTGGCTTTATGATACTCATGCCCATGTGAAGTGTGCTGGCTTCAATGGAAGGCATTATGACATAATTACGACTAAGGGAAGCGGCCTTCGGTGAACATGTTGGAAGTGTAAGGAATTCGATGTTGACTGTTTTTTAGGTTATTCCCTTTCGCGTTATTAACAGTATTACCCCATTCTGTGTGCATGCAGTTCAAGTCTCCCGCTAGTATATAGTAATTATTTGAATTTTGAAGATTCATGGAATCAAATAGTTTTTGTAAATCTAAAAAAAAAAAAAAAACCGTTTCCCATTACATCCCATGAAGGGATTGGGGAGAGCTTCTCAGAACCAGTGAGCTGTGCGCTTTCTAATTTTTCACTCACTGATTGGGACCTACAGTTTTTACACCGATTCTGAACGGTAGTTTGAAAAGCTTTTTCATGGCTAAATACACTATGCGAGGTGACCGCCGCCGAAAGAATTTTTTTTTTAAGATGGTCAGACCAGCGATCGAAACCGGGATCTCATGTACAAGAGGCGCGCACACTCGCCTTTGCACCACCGACGGCCATCTACTCGTATTGAATTTATATTGCCGGCCGGATAGTACGCACATGTAATAACTAAAAAGTTGTCGCAGTCAACGGGTATCTTTATAGCGCATGTCTCTGGAGCATCTAGCGAATATCTACTCTTATTATCATGACTGTAGTATTGTATGTTATTCTTGTTTAATATAGCAGTTCCCCCACCCCTTGTTGCATCAATTCGATATTTGCTTATGATTTTATAATTTTTAAATATTACATTGTGTCTATGGTTTAAGTTTGTCTCATTTACTAGGACAATAACTACTATCTACCTACTCTCAAAAATTTACCTATTCTTGAAAAAAGGACCAAAACTAAAAAAATTACCATTTCTAAAAAAAAACATTTTTTAAAAAAATATCTGTTTATGAAAAATACGTTTTCTTACCAAAATTCCGATTCTTAAAAGTACCTTTTCTTAAACATAAAATATTACCTTTTTTTCGAGATAAGTAGGCTTTCTGAAAATAAGTAAATTTTGTTAAATAATAACCTTTTCCTAAACAGACTTCCACTTCTTTAAATAATTACCTGCCCTTACAATTCCATTCAAAATATTTATTAATCCAAAAATACAATTTGATCTTACAGAGATATGTTACATAATTGTGAGTTTTATCACTTGATATTTCAGCAACTGGAACTTAGTATATATTTACATTTGATAGCATTTTTATCATTTGTTTTTACCTATAATTCGTATTATAGGATGAAAATCTTATTTAATATTCTTAACGTCAGGATTCAAACATTGGATACAAATATTAACTATAGGGTCATTATTTGTTAAAATAATTTTCTATTTATCAATATTTATTTATTTATTTGTCCTTACAAAAGTACTTCTATGTAAAAAAAACGTCATACTCTTATGGCCTTTTCTTACAGAAAGTACTTCTTCTTAAAAATAGTACCTTTTCTTAAAAAAAACATTATCTTTTAACAAGAGAAGTACCTCTCTTTAAAAAAGGACCTATATAATACATATTCCGGAAAATATAATACATATTCTTACAAAAAGGACCTAAAAATATAATTTTGTTTTTAAAAAATACATTGCAGAAAAAAAATTCTTAAAAAATGTTTTTTATTTTACAAAAAGTACCTTCTCCTAAAGATGCATTTAAATTATCGTACTTTGCAACGGGCGCTTTATACGTGCTGGAACTAACTAGTGCATAATATATAGCGAAAGAAACTTCGCTCCAACCGGGTGTCCTATTGACACCTCATGTGTTATTTTTTTCATTTCTGCAATGAATTTGTTTCATTGTTGCACTAAACAAGTATCGTTCTAGCAATGAAATTATTTCATTGCTGCAATAAATATGTTTCATTACGGCAATGAATTTGCTTCATTTCATTGCTGCTATGAACCTGCTTCATTGTGCTATGATTTTGTTTCATTGCCGCCATGATTTTGTTTCATTGCTGCAATGAATGTTTTGACGTGTGGTTGACATTATTTATTGCTGACTTTACACAGATACGCTGTTAGTATTACATTGCTAGTGTTTCGATAAAAAATTGTTGACTTTTTGATCCGAAAACGGTCTTAATTTGCTAAATATATGATATCCATTCCACTCGTATGGTGAAAGATTATGGTAGTCAAGGGGCTGAGTGTTATTTCGGCCGTTGGTTGTATTCAGGTCCTGCAATTAAAAATAAATATGATGAAGTTATTATTAATAGATTTCTATTTAAGATATGTATATGTTTACTTATGTCTGCACTTGCCATGGACGTAAGTTCTACTCCCTTATGTGTTTCATCACGGCAATATGTCTACATTCAAAACTCCAGATCCAGATCATTGTTTTCTTAAATTATGCAATTGTTGTTGTGTCAATTCAATTCTAGCTCCACATTTCCCCGCCATTAAGCCAGGGATTGCTTTGTAAGCATTTTCATCTACTGCTCTTTTATTTATTTTAACCAAAGTTGTAAATATTTCGGTTGGATTCATTTCATTGTAGGTTAAATTATAATTTTGTATGTTCGTCTTACTTGAGATAGTTTGTTTCTTTGACTTCATCTTATTCATTGACTTCGAATCAAAGTACAAAGACAACGAAAAAATGCGACCGAATTATGGTTAAAACACAAACATTTTGTTACGAAAGCTAGAGATTAACCAAATATCAATAGATTTAATCACATGCACTTACATATCTTCAACTTTTAACCCATTATTATACAAAATTCAAATTAGATAAAATTGTTGCAGGAACGAAAAGAGGGTTCCTGCAGTAACGAAATGAAAAATTATCAAAGAAATCGTGTATGAAATTTTTCGTTGCACCGACTACCAAATTGTCAAATATACGAGACTTTTCATTGTAGCTACGTAAAAATATGTACGAAAATGATTCATCCATACGAAGAAGCCTCCTTATTCTTTCAGTGTGGGTTTTGTCTAATTTCGGATTTACGCGAATAAATAAAACACAATTTCTGAACTCAAATTCGAGATAAAAATCGTCATCAGTGAGGTACAGCCACATCGTTGTGAAAAAGTCCTGTAAAATTTCATGAAAGGAGTAATGGCCTGCCATCAAAGCCGTGGGGGCCATTTGATGCGTATTTTATTTTGTACTTAATCGCAAACTGTATTCTTCTATTCTGTATTCGGTATTCAATGTAATCAAAAAATCACAAGTATCGCAAAAATTACAGCAGACAGTTGTCCGAGGCCTTCGGCCACGGACTGTCCCTGCAGGCTGTGTCAGAGACACGGCCATTAAGTTTAACGTAGAATACGCCATCCGGTAAGACAGAAAACATATATAACAATAAATTCATTTGCTTATATTATTTATCATTTATTGTTATATATGTTTTCTGTCTTATCGGATGGCGTATTCTACGTTAAACTTAATGGCCGTGTCTCTGACACAGCCTGCAGGGCAGTCCGTGGCCGAAGACCTCGGACAACTGTCTGCTGTAATTTTTATATTTACAACGGCATTTGATATTCAAGTCCGTTTAAAAAAAAATATTATGTTAAATTTTTTTAAACTTAATTTAATTTAGGTATTTTAATTAATATTTTTAATGAAATAAGTTCTGCGAATGTTGAGAGGGCCGCCCTAATATTAAAAAAGGTTTACCTTATCGAGTCTTCGCATTAGCATTCGAGCGTTGTGTGAAAGCTTTACGCTTTACAATTCAAAATTAATGTTACAACAGCTTTATGGAAGCTTTCGCAAAAAAGCTTTATTACGTTAGCTTACTGTTTGTTTCACTTTTTACTAGATACATGTTGCCAAGCAACATTAGCTTGCTGTTCGTTTCACTTTTTTACTAGATACATGTTCCTAAGCAATGTTGAGCAACCAAAAACACTCAACCAAACACCACACATATGTTTGAGTGTATGTGTTTAAACAATTTTCATTTGAGAAATTAAAATACTAGAAATATATCAACCAATATGAAATGTATATCAAACGAAAGATAACATCTTCATTTACCTACAAAAAAAAATTTAAAAAAAATTCATCTAGCAATTTCCTCAAATTCAATGAAATAAAGATTACAACAATAAAAACCTGACCTGACTCCTCATACCGTAAGGTAAGACGTATTCTACGTCAAACATTGTAACGCATAGAAGAAGTCAAAAGTTGAGCCATGCCCGTCTGTCTGTATAGCTGGCTGGTCAATATGGTAACTGCCGTAAACCTTTTTGGACAACAATGAAATTTTGTAATTGCCTATTATTTAACCAAACTTAGTTTGGGATTGAAAATAGGTGTCCTCATCAGGGCTTAAAATTGCTGGCTGATTTTCAGTGCTAAACTGATATACTGACTGGGACTGCGAAAATGATCCGAACAAACTGACATAAATCCGCATATACAAAAAAAATGTTTGTCTGCGCTTGGATAGCAGGGGGCAATCGACGTCGACTGTGATCGATTTTCTCATCGTCATTGGATATCTCTGGTACCAGTCGCGCGGAGAAATGTTATCTCCATATTCCCAACATGCTGTGCACATCTGCAATGAGATTTCCATCCTTGCCTTTACAGAAAGGGCTTTTGATTTTTGGTAGAATGCATTTTGTCGGAATTGTCAGCATGTAGACTGAAATTGATTAATCAGTAAATTTGTACTTAACTAGAGAACATTGGCGAGGTCACTACAAGGACAAAGGCTGAGCGATTAACAAAGTTAAACGCTTTAATGAAAGCTGTTTCCGTTTCTTAAACTTATTAAAATAATTAGATTTTTATCTATTCGATTTTTACCAGTAATTTACATAGAGGAAAATTCAAATATATGATATATGAAATATAATAATATATGAAATAAATTATGTTCTCAGTACATCAAATTTAAAGAAATTGCTAATAAAAGCCTAGACCAACATACTTCTGCAGTTAAGCATTTTTTAAATGCCAACTTACGTCCATATTTAACCCTTAATAGCCTGATTTTTTGTTTTGAGCCGAAAAAAATTGACGTTATAAATCTTGTTATTCTAAACAACTTTTGTTCTACCATTTTTTCCATAGATGACATTTACCTGAACTAGGTAAAGAATACCTGGTTGGTTCTTGGCGGAACCACTAGGCGCCCGGACATCAAAATTTAAAAAAGGAAGTTTTGTACGACAAAAATTTTTTTTAGCAAAAATCAACAACTTTTATTCGGAAACATTAAAAAACTGAAAGATAAATTCAAAAATATTTGTATAGGAGTTTCTTTAAGGACATTTAGTTTTGGTGAATCTGAGCGAAACAGTTTTTTTCAGCAGAAAAGCACAAATGTATCCCACATTTTTGGCATCGGACCTTCGAACGGGATGTACATTTCGGAAATTTGCATCGCGGCTTCCCTTCCTTTATATACTCTGGTAAGTGCCCAACGTTATCCAAGCGAATAACGTATCGGACGTATTTTGTATAGTCGATCATAGCTCGAATCGTTTTGCGGTATGGGTCCATACATACGAGCTGCTTCCGAGACACGATCACGTCTGTAACTGGCTGTTGATCAGATGTCGATGGCTCTTGAACACGATGACGGTGCGGCATTGTCTCGTTGTTATTGAAGTGTAAGAATTGGCGAATCTTTTCGTGACGATTTCGTGTCATGCAATCCATAATTGGCTTGAAACCATACTCACTCCAATATGATCGAACGCTCGGGTACTTAAAAACCGACATGTAGTAATTAATTCCCATGAATCGTTTGATTTCATCTGGCGTGGTATTCAGTGGTTTATCAATGTTTTCTTGCACTGCGTACAAGTTACTCTGTTCGACGATATTCGAAATAATATCGTCCGACATGAAAAAAGAAAAAAACTGAAGCGGTGAGTTCAATGCCAATATTTCCGGTGTCAAATCTTCATTTCCTCGAAATTTAAGAGAATTCGAATACAATTGAAGACTTGTTTTTCGCCACAATGGTTTTTTAAAAACATTAGACTCTTTATCCATCGATACGCCTTCAAACATTGTCACATATTCTCGGGAACGATCACCAACAATTACTGGATCTTCTGCAACACCTATAACAAATATAAATCAATAGAATCAAACAAAACATTTTGTTATCAATTATCACCTTGATGTGATTCAATGTTTTCTTCCATATTTGAATTGCCCGAATCGGCATTACCCATTTCGACATCGCTTTGATTATCTTCCACCGCTTCGGTTTCATCATGTAAATCACCTATTTGTTGAAAATATTCCAAATTTTCATTAGCCAAAGCAGCGTCAAAATCGAAATCTGGGTCATCCATATCGTCAGCAGAAAAATCACCATCATCTTCGCTTTCTGAACACGCAATTGAATTTACATACTCGGTAAGTTCTTCTTCTGTCCGAAAATCACGAATTCTACGCGCCATTTCTAAAAGCCCAACTAAAGAAACCATAACAAAACAAATCTGTATAACTTCATATGTGCTTAAATTGGAAGTCCGGGTGCCTGACGGTTCCGCAAAGAACCAACTAAAAATTGGTAAAAATCGAGTAAAATAAACAAAACTAAATCACTTCAAACACTCACAATACCTTTTAGACACTATACCCACCACGACAATATTTTTTTAAACTTAGATTTCGACGTATTTAACACAAAAATAATTGTTGCAAATTTAGCGATTTCACAAAAGTGTTCTTACTCGAAGTTGTGTTACACTACTAAATAAACACGTGTCAAATAAAGTTGGCAGCAAGTGGCAGTGTTTGCAAATGGTGGCGCTAGCACCAATTAACACCTTAAAAGTCGCAACGCGAAGTTTAAAACAAATTTGTAAAACAAAATTATCGTTTTTTTTGGTTGGTTCCTTGCGGTACCAGTGGGATATTAAGGGTTAACATCCACACCCGTGATAACTCTATACAGGGTGTCCCCTAAACTTTTGTCTAAACTTAAACACGTGATAGCTGAGAACAAAAGCTACAATGTTTGTTCTTACGCCAATTGCCTAGGTGGCTTCGTTTTCGAGATATTCGTGTTTAAAATAATTGCATTTTTGAATGCATTTTCAATAAATGGATAATCTACTTTTTAAATGAAAAAGAAATATCATTGAAAATTGCTTCAAAATTGATTTTAAATAATTTATTTTTTCGTTTCAAATGAAAACGAATTTTTTTTTTAAATTTTTTCTATTAACGAAATTTTTTTTCGTAAGTGTTTCCATCAGCTTTTCCATAATGGTACACGATATCACCGTATTCTTGGAAGGAGAATTTCATGACGACAAAAATTCAGAAACGAGAAAAATGACAGAAAGGGAAAAAACTCTAAGCAATCAACTTTTTCAAAATTTTTTTTTTTAATTTCTTGCAAATTAAACAAGTAATTTTTCTAGTTTAAAAAGTGCATTTAAAAATGCAATTATTTTAAACACGAATATCTCGAAAACGAAGCCACCTAGGCAATTGGCGTAAGAACAAACAATGTAGCTCTTGTTCTCAGCTATCACGTGTTTAAGTTTAGACAAAAGTTTAGGGGACACCCTGTATATGTATGTATGTTATAATTTCTGGTTAAAAATAAGCATTATTTCAGAGTTAAGTTCCGAAAAACAGATATACATTATAAAAAAGTGCAATTTAGCGATAAAAAAATGCTAACAATTAAGCAAGAAAAGTTTTCCAAAAAAGTGCTAAAAAGCATTTAGCATGTTTTTCCAGAAATAAAGTGCAGAAGCCAAAAAAAGGAGCTGGAATTGCACTTAAAGTGCCAAACTGGCAACACTGGTCAGATGAGAGAATAAAATACACTATCTTAAATTCCTCTCTGGGTAGAAGTTTTAAGAATTTGGAAATTAATTTGAATTAATTGCATGGTCAGGCAGAAATCTTAAGATTTTTTTACAATATCGATACATTCGCGGCAGAATGTATTAAGCGACAAATTGAAAATTGTTCAGGAAACGAAAAAAACTTCCTGTCAAGTAGCTGATTTGTTTATTTTGTCGGTTATTACCATTTCATTTGCTTAATAACTCATGACGTGTTATGCACGGGACATTCTCTGTATATCGAAATGTGGAGCTTGTCATAAATTTTGAGAATATGGAAAAAAGTGATTGTGGCCAAATATTTCGCTTAATACATTCCGCCGAGAACGTGTCGAATTATTAAAAAAAATAACAAAATCAAATAGAAACCGACAGTAAGGAGTAAAAGCAACCAGAAATTTAAAAAAAGATATAGGGACCCCAGCTCACATAGGAATCGAACCTGAGCAGCGATCCACTTTAATCGACACCTCAGCCTACTCAGCCACCGAACACGCCTAGGTTATTTTATCATTAAAGTAAAATCTATTTATTTGCAATAAATTATCAACACGTATTGTGGAACTATCAATTTGCACAATGTCGAAGTTGCTATTTTTAAAATTTTGGCTAGTGACAACCACATTAAGGGCAATCGGATGATGACGTATTCGAACTTTCCTTTAATATACAGTGTATCACAAAAATTAGTATACAACTATAAAACATATACATATCGTTACCTTAATATAGAAACGCCCCAACTCAGGAAAACCATATTTTACAGGAGGAAGAAAAAACTTAATAAAACTCAAAGAATTATAAATTTAATACTTTTTTAAATGCAATGTTTATTTAAAAAAATTGTATTAATTCAGGGTATAAACATTTTTGTATTTATTTCAATTTTATAGATTTTAAATGACTTAGGGCTTTTTATGTTTGCATGAAGTGAAAAAAAAATGAGTTGGGGCTTTATTTTTTTTTTCTAAAAAACATAGCCCGTGTTTGAGGAATAAAATTATGTTACTTTACACAAATGATTTATGCAAAAGGATTATGCTTTGTATGGTAAATTATCATAAAATGAATGACAGTCTTTAGGCAACGATTTTGTAAGGTCTAGCAAGTGATCCCACTTTTTTTTAAATAAATCTAATTTTTTGCTGTAGAGCTGACAAGGCTTTATACATTGCATAGCCGTTTTTGTTCTTTGCGGTAGAACCTCGTACTCCTCACATATATCTATTTTATAATATATATATCCTGTACTGTCATATGCCAATGCTCGGATCATGTTGACTGTAGGATCCCCATTGCTTCTTCCTGAAATTTAAGTCAGAGATTACAATATGATATTTGTCGTTAAACTAAATTTTACCTGGCCTAATCGATGTATATTTTTTTTGAGTATTTTCCCAGTCTTGAATATAATCATAGTGTAGTTGGTATGCTTGCAAGGGTGCAGGAGATTTTCGCGCTTCTCTTATTAAATCGACCAATTGAGATGGCAGGTATATTTGTTTTTTAGCCAGTTTCCTCTCGATGAGCGAATGTGTTGCGTCACACTCCATTTGGGTATGTCCGCTTACCAAATACTTTTGCTCAATTGTTACATTTGTTTCCTCGCAAAATGTGAGCAAAGCATTGGCCAATGTCACATTTCGATTTTGGTAGAAGCAACCATCTGAATAAATAATAATGTGCTGGATATCTGGATGACGATCGTGAAACAGTTTTAAATGTTTTATTATACATGTGGTAAAAACCGAGGCGACAAGTTTGCCATCACTCTCATCCCAAACATAGTTATCAGAATCGTGGGTGATTAGGTTATATATAGTAAAGTTATGAATCTGTAATTTCATTTTGTAATATGCCGAGTTAGCGTTCAGTTGAGGCAATAATTTTACAGCTTGTGCATCCATACACAATATACCACATAGTCCATGCTCAGCATTGAGAATATCATTTCTTTTTTCTTCTCGCATCTTTTCTATTTCTTCTCTGTGTTTCTCGTAGTCTGCTTCCGATATATTTTTTGCCTTATACGAAACGCAAATATCACATTCGTCGTTTTTAGGCTTGAAAATTGATAGATTTGATTCTTTTATTATCTCTGCAAAAACTGGGTACGACAAGCTCTTTAATACATTTTCTTTGTTTGATGAACATTCATCAACGTAAATCTTATAAATTTCATTACAGGATGTAAAGTTGGCCTCGAAGTATAGCTTTTTAGTTCGCTTTCTACAATAGTGCGATTCCATCTTCGGTAGTTTATCCAGCCAATTTTGTAGAAATGCGCGACTTTCTTTATTCCGTTTGCCATTTGCAGATGATCTTTTGGATTGAATGCGAATGTCTGAATAGCTTTCTGGAGAGAGCGCTGTGGCATGTTTTCCTGCAGAGTTAACCCAATTTCGGACCATTTTTTCATTTAAGGCTAATGTTGAAAGAAACATTTGGCGGCAAACTTGCAATTGGCTTGAATTCTTTTTCAAGAAATATATCTTTGATTGGGTCCGATTTGAAGACTCAGTGTAACATTGTTTTTTTCGACCACAGAGACAAGACTTACAACATATTGTTGCTTTTGATGCCACGACATCTGCCAAAACGAATTAAATATTTCTTTTCGAGTATCTTCACTGAATTCGGAGCAGTGTCTCAATGAGCTTTTTACACAAAAGTTGGATGTACATTTTAAACCCAGCTTTCTGGGCAGTTTCAGGGAAGCATTATTTTTTGACATACCCATATATTCTTCTCCTTTCATTCGATTCTTTTGGTTAATATTGTTTTTCCATTCGCATTTCTTTGGCTTGATTCTTCTAGCACGTACATTAATTTCGTTTGCTTCATTTTCTGAATTATCTGACACAAAATCCATATTAAATTTTCAATATTTTTGCACTCTGTATAACAATTTGAAACACAATACTTTATCAGTATGTAACACAATTCCAACTGAACTCCCTAAATTATTCTTCATACAATACTAATATATAATACTGATACTCAAATAATAGCAAAATCATCGCCTACTACAAATCGCATAGCGATATCTGTAATAGCATGAGTATAAATACTATGAGTTAGGGCTTTTTTTTTTTAAAAAAATGTTGGCAGTGAGTTAGGGCTTTTTGTTTTTTGCTTAAAGTTTCCGCATGCTTCGTCCAATCTGCTTGAGATTTTATCAGCATGTGTATCAGGTACTCTGCTGCACAAATCAGTTAAAAAACAGATTTTGAAAAATTATGAGTTGGGGCGTTTCTATATTAAGGTAACGATATGTAGATTTTATTCAAAAAATCAGATCAAATTATTTTTATTCATTAAAAACAATCTCAGTATTCAATATTAATTAAAAGAAGTGGACAGTATTTGTTTAATTGTGTGAGATAAACCTCAAAACGTAGGAAATTAACGTCACAAAAGTTAGTATGCAGCACTTTTGATATTTTGAATTGTGTTAAAGATGCATGTGATTCATTTACCATATTTTAAGAACTCAGTATTTGGAAGGGTATCTCTTATATTTTCTAACTTCCTGAAGTCATGATTGCATAGAATCTACCAAATGTCGGTTCAAAAAACTCCATATTCAACCATTCTTCCACAATAACGATTTGAGATTATTTCTCCTATTTATCTCCTGTTTTCGTATTTGGCGACTAAGATGACCCCAAAGGTACTCTATAGGATTGACACGTTGAGATGTTGTGAAAGATTGTCCTTGGGAGTTTTGTGTGATTCAACAGCGATTCCTTCACAATGAGAAACGTATGCTTTGGATCATTGTCCTGTTGAAATATGAACGTGTCCTCCAGTCCTCATTCTATGGCGCTTTCTTTCAAATTGTGTTTCAGAATATTGAGGTATAAATACTTGTTCATAATTCCGTCAATAAAGTCAAGTTTTCTACCCCAGATACCACTATGCATCCACAAATTAATACCGGACACCACCCTGCTTTGCAGCACCAAACATGTTTTTTGGCTGTAGTTCGGATTCGGCTTTCAGATTCATGAAGATTTATTTTGGCCTGATCAAAACAAATATTCTTATAATTTTCTCAAAAATATCGTTCTTCTTGGCTGCTAAACACCTTCGAGCACCCCGAACATGGCTTGTATTTCGTGAAAGCCGCTGATTCCGGCACCTTTTGGACAGTAGCACTATTTTTTTCACAGTGCAGGCAATTTCTTTGAGAATTATTCTCTTTGTACAATTTTATTATCAGATCCTTCAAATCCTGGGACAGTTCCTTGTCTCGTTGTGCCATTGTTTGAAAATTTGATTTTAATTACTCAGACTTACTCTTTGGAGATTTTCACTTTATAGATTCGTTTAAATCCACAAAACAAAGAAACTCATTGCATACTTACTTTTGTGACAACAACATTAAGAAATTTTTAAGAAACGTCACTACAAAAATTGTTAGAATCATATTGAAATTGGAGTATGAAAGCAGCAAAGTACGGAAGAATATGATAAATAAATAAATAAATATTTTTCCATTACATCCCATATAGGGATATGGGGGAGTTTTTCACAATCGCTGAGCTGTAAGCTTTCCAGTTTTCACTCACTGATTGGGACCTACAGTTTTACACCGGTTCCGAACGGTTTTTTGAGAAGCTATTTCAAGTTACACCTCCGCGCGACCGTGCTTAGGCATTTTTTTTAAGGTTTGTCTCTTCTTGGAAGGGGTCAACACCAGTTCCGGCAGTTTGTTTATGTTACAAAGCTTTCCGAGTTAATTTTCTTCTCTGGATTTTCTCCGGTTTTTTGGATTCTCAACACCCGTAACAAGGTTAAACAAGTAAAAGTGTTAAATTCGGCTGTGCCGAATCTTTGATACCCTCCACCTTAGTGTTAACCAGCAAAATATTAAATTTTAAAAAGGACCTTTTTTAAGAAAATGTACTTTTTTAAAAAAAATAAAAATAAGTTACTTGTTCACAAATGCAATTACTTGTTCACAAATGCAGGATGCTTACGAATGCTCACAATACTCAAATGCTCACATGCTTAAGTACTTAAGAAGAAATGTACTTAAGAAGAAATGTACTTAAGAAATGTAATTAAGAAATGTACTTAAGAAAGAAATGTACTTAAGAAATGTACTTAAGAAATGTACTTAATGAAATGTAGTTAAGAAATGTACTTTGAAATGTACTTTGAAACGTACTTAAGAAATGTACTTTTTTTTAAGAAAATGTACTTTTTTAAAAAAAAATAAAAATAAGTTACTTGTTCACAAGTAAAATAAAAAAGAATTTTTTAAAAATAAAAAAGCATTTTTTAAAGAACTGTTAAAAAAAAAACAAGCTGGGACGAGAGTTGAACCAACAACCCCCAGACTCCAATGCGCAACCCTTTACACATCAGGCCACAGCGACCTTAGATGGTGCGTGACAATTCATATAAATGTATGAACACATGAAAGTACATCTAAACATTCTAAAGTACTTACCTATTATAAAGAACAACAAACATTTTCAACATGGAAATTCACCACACGGTAAAAGGAGTAGTTTAGTATAAAACTACAAAAATTAATGTGAAAATTTTATGAGTTTTTTTACGTTTCCAATCATAAAAGTTTTTCCAATGGACCAATTTCGCTGATTTTCAATACCAAACTGCTCAGGAATACGTGGAACATTCTGGCCAAAAACCAAACCGCGTTATCGCCGATTGAAGTCGTGAGAATGTTTTCAACAGACGGACAGACGGACATGCCTATATCGACTCCGGTTGTTATAAGGATCAAGAATATATTTACTTTATGGGGTCGCAAAGCCTTATTTCTATATGTTACAATCAGAATGACAAACTGATATATACCCTCTATCACTTACAGTGGAGGGTATAAAAAGCATTTTTTAAAAATAAAAAAGCATTTTTAAAGAACTGTTAAAAATGAAAGAAAAACAAGCTGCAAAGCATTTTTTAAAAATAAAAAAGCATTTTTTTGAAGAACTGTTAAAAAAAAAACAAGCTGGGACGAGAGGTGAACCAACAACCCTCAAACTCCAACGCGCAAACCTTTACGCATCAGGCCACAGTGACCGTGGAGGAAGGGTGACAATTCATATAAATGTATGAACACATGAAAGTACATCTAAACATTCTAAAGTACTTACCTATTATAAAGAACAACAAAGATTTTCAACATGGAAATTAACCACACGGCAAAAGGAGTAGTTTAGTATAAAACTACAAAAATTAATGTGAAAATTTTATGAGTTTTTTTACGTTTCCAATCAAGGATCAAGAATATATATACTTTATGGGGTCGCAAAGCCTTATTTCTATATGTTACAATCAGAATGACAAACTGATATATACCCTCTATCACTTACAGTGGAGGGTGTAAAAATGGGTTGTCATGACCCACCGATATAACACAGATAAAATGAAGCCACCATTGGATTCGTAAGAGTAATACCTTTGAGTACCCACACTTGCTTGTTGCTACGTGAACTCGTTTTTTGTGTCGTGCCGTGCCGTGTAGCTATATGTTTATCTAATTTAGGATTATTTAAAAAATTGAGCTCTTGCCGGTCGATTGAATTTTAAACTCGTAATTTCCTCAACTAACGCGAGGAACTTAGGCGGGTTAAATTTGACAGCTAAATTGATCAAAAATTTACGCTGCATTTTATACACTACCCATTAAATATCGTGACTCAACGAATATAGTCACGGAAGAGCTGTAACGTTTTATAAATTACCAACTGCAAAAGTAATGCAAAGTGACTGATTCACGATACAGTGAAATCTCCCATAACGGACACGTCCAGTGCGCGGACACCCCCTTTGGACGGGCACTGTTGCTTGGTCCCGCCAACGTGCCATAAGAAAAGCATTGTAGTATCTCTCCCTTGAATGGACTCTCTCTTGAGCGGACGCGGACACGAATTTGACAAACAAGGCTTCTGTTGTACGGACATTTTCACCCTATAATTAAACTGTGTGTAATTTTTTAAGTCATGGAAATATAACCATATCGGACACCACTACGTGATAAAATACCAATAAAAGAGACCCGTGTCTCCCAGTTTTGCCAAAAATCATGGATTTGTTTTTATGGGCCCCCAAAGATTTGGGGCCTCGGTGTCTTTTTTGCAAAAAAGTGATCATTTTGTCACGCTCATATCTTGCAAACCGTTCGGAATTTTGATTTACTCTCTAAGGGAAAGTTGTAGCTCTTGTCACAAAAACAAAAATTGTGAACATATAGAATCAAAAAAACTTCATCTTCAAGGTCTAAACGGTATTAAGAATCATTCCTAGGAAGTTCATATGTTCTAGAAAGTTGTTTATTGAGATCTTACGTACATTTTTGTGGTTCATCGTTTCCTTGAATTGTGAACGGTTTGCTACTTATGGACCTGAACAGGGGAAAAAGGTAAAAAAATCGAATTATTTAAAGTTTGCGATCGAATTATTAAAGAAAGCGATTTTCGCCTTGAATATGAATTTTAGTTTTTATCTTTATGAAAAGAGCTACAACTTTCCCTCAGAGAGTAAACCAAAATTCCGAACGGTTTGCAAGATATGCAAAAATGACACCGGGGCCCAAATCTTTGGGGGCTCATAAAAAAAGTGTATGACTGGGCAAAACTGGGAGACACGGGTCGTTTGTTTTGGTCTTTTATCACGTAGTGGTGTCCGTATATGGTTATATTTTTTCGGGTTGCACTGTGTTACGAGAAAGTAAGCTTGCTGCAACAGCTGATTTAACGTGGTCATATCATATTTCGTTTTAGTTGTCAAACACTTGTATATTTTGTTTTGTACCATTTTGTACACTTTTCGACAACTGAACCAAACAAATGACACAAAAACAAAATGGCTGATAATTGACGGTGATAGGATAATTTACCGTTGATATGGAAATTTTGAATTATTATGAGCCTGAAGATGAGTGACCATTAAACCTAATTGCCTAAATGGAGAAAATATGTCTTTCAGGGAGCAGTGGACATAGATTAAATAATTTTTATTTTGTCGAAGAAGATTTAAGTGTTGAAAGTTCAGAGCTGGATCCATTGGTCCCATTGAGCGAACAAAATACCGAGGTTCAAGAAAATTCTGAAGCCTCAGCAGATGAAATTCAACCTTTAGATGTTCAAGATTTAAGAAATAACATTTCTACATATGAACAAGCTTTGAATGCGACGTACATACTATGATATTAAAACGTTTGTCATAGCCAAGGGGATACTGAAGCCATTAACATTCTTTCAACACTTGACTGCATTTTAAGGATGTTATTGCCAGAACTAAAACTCTCCAAACTACAATAAAAGAATAACTATTGAAATAAAATGCTCGCAAAATATTTTAAATTTTTATTACATATGTATGTCTGTTGTACATATTTATTTGAATTGAATTCGTGAATGTTTTAATTGAATAAGCATTATCTTAGACAAATTTTATTGATTTAATTTCTCTTGAGAGGACACCCCTCTTGTACGGACACATTTCAGTGGTCCCGCTCAGAAGAGATTTCACTGTATATGTATATAGTTTCAACATTCATTTATAAATATGAAGTGCTACTAATTTGTATCGTAAAAAAATTGCCTATTTATCCATTTTTATATCTTAACATAAGTGCACCAGTTTCACTGTGCGGCGAACTTGTAACATTTTTCGTTTATTTGATCATTGGTCAGTACATGTAACACACGTTTGTGGAATATGTAGTATTTTGAATAGAATATAAACAAAACTATAAAATTTAACACTCTGTTAATATTTGTATACATTCCCAACAAATTTGCATACGGTAATTATGAGTCACTGTACATTCTATGAGCGTCAACAGTGAGTCGACACCAACGAAAATTCTCAATTTCTAATAATTACGAAAAGTATGTTAGGACCATGTCAACCTACACTACAAATACTAAAAGGATTATCCTTTAGTGATAACAGAAAAATAAAATAAGAACAATAATTTGTCTACAGAATTGTTTTTCATTCATCGATACCGAAATGTTTCTCAAACGTACACCAGCAACACATCAACATACATATTTTACTGTATCTCACAAAGTTCTTGTCTCATTTGAGTGAAATAATTTTTTTGTATAGTGTAATTTGTACTGTAAATGATTAGTAAAACTAAAAGTGTAACCAAGTTGAACTTTTTAATACAAACTGAATGGTCAAAAAGAAAGTAGTAAACATGTACTCAAAAAATTGTCCGTACACCATCAAAAGAAACGAAAAAAACAACACAAATTGTAACGGTTGTTTACAGTTTTATTCGTACAATTTGGTATTCTAGTTGTTTGGTTTCCGATATAATTATTTATACTTTAACTAAAATGTGTTCAAAAAATAATAATCATTTAAAGATTTCGACTGACATCAAAGAATTGATTGTTAAAATGAAAACTGACGGCAACAGTTTAAGAGAAATTGCGGAATGTGTTTCTATACCACGAGCATCTGTTCAATATGTGATCCAACAGCACAAACAAACTGGATCATTCAATATGATGCCGGGAAGAGGACATCCAAAAATTATAGATCCAAGACTTGGCACAAAAATCGAGCGTATGGTAAAGCTTGATCCTAAAATAAGTGCGGTACAACTTGCAGAAAACATTGAAAACACCGAATATGTTTCTTGCAATCCACAAACCATCCGAAATTTTCTCCACCTAAACCAATATAAGGCATGTGTTGCTCGCAAAAAAAACCCTTTATATCCAAACAGAATATAAAGCTACGTTTAGAATATGCAAAAAAGTATATTAACCATTCGGATGATTTCTGAGAAAAAGTAATACAGTCGTGTCTGGATATAGTGAACTAATTTTTGTACGGCCTGTTCACAGTATCCAGGTTGTTCACTATATCAAGGGTAAAATTTTTTCTTTAAAAACGTGTTTTATTTGCTCAAAATACACATTTGTATATGTAAATGAAAGAGTTCGTTAGAATAAATTTTGTAGGAAAACAGAAATATACATATGTCAGTTTATTGAAAGAATTCGCGAATAGATGTTTGCTTCTTGCGTTCAGAAATTGACTTTTGGACTGCTTTTTCGCGTAGACTTCGCAATGCTAGTATGGCAGCGTAATCAAAGGTGTTGGACTCAGCCCAAGCAATAGCTTTGTCAGAACTTTCAATAGCGTCTTTCAATAGCGTCAGGATTTGTGATCTGTATTCCGCCTTGGTCGTCGTCATCAGATTCTACAAGATTCTCGGCATCTTCCTCTAAATGTAGCGGTTCCTCGGCTTCGATTGCATTCCATTTTTCAATATCGATTTCAGTATAGGTTTAGATAAATTAAAAAACAATTGAATGAACAGGTGGAAGAAATCAAGGGCCAATAAAATTACCTCCGGGATAATAACTTGCAGTAAACTTTGTATGTCATGGATTTCTCAATATTTTTCCTCCAATATTTTTTGTCGAAGTAAGCACAAACGAACATCATCAGCTTCATCATTGCTCTGTTGCATTGATGCCTTCTAATAAAGACTTCCAACATTTCGCTATAACATTTGCCTGCAGCTGATTCCAAGCAAGCATTAAAAATGATACAGCATCTTTTAAGGTTAAAGTTTTTAAAAACTGAGCGATGTCCTCCTTTCGCTAACAAGCTAACAACAACAGATGTTTTTTATAGTGCAGCTTTGTTATGCGAATCACATTTTGATCCATGGGCTGAATCAGGGGCGTTACATTTGGTGGCATATAAATCACAAATATAGAGCCATCAGCAGTTTTAAGCTCATTATCTGGCGGATGACTAGGCGCTTTGTCAAGCAATAGGATAGCTTTGGTTTGTAAACCCTTTCGTTGCAAAAACTTTTGGACCTAAAGACAATTAAAAACAAAAAATTTTCTATAAAACTGTTTAAATATGTTATTCATTGTACCTGAGGGACGAAGCAATAGTGAAACCATTCTCTGAAGATGTCTGCGGTCATCCATGCACTTTTAGAGTTTCGGTAGTCCACCGGAATGTCATACGCCTTAAAAGAGCGGGGCTTCTTTGCCCGCCCTATTATTAACGGTTTGACTTTGTGCTGTCCGGTTGCTTTAGTGCATGCAAGAAAGGTTATTCTGGCTTTTTCTGCTTTTCTCCCCGGAGCTGTTTTTTCAGTTTGGCTAACGTATGTTTTCTCGGGAAGCATCTTCCGAAACAAACCCGTCTCGTCTGCGTTATAAATTTGGTCCTTGCAAAGCTCTAACTCATAAATAATATTGCTAAGCCTATGCTTAAATGGTTCAAGTGCTTTGGTATCCGATGACAGTTTTTCGCCGGACACTTTTAACAGACGAATTCCGAAACGTGATTTAAATCCAGATAACCAACCGGAGCTGGCATGAAAGCTACCTTCTGTGTCCTTAATATTAGCGTGCAACTCTATTGCCTTTTCCTTCAGCATTTCTCCACTGACTGGGCAGTTTTTCTTTCGTTGCTCTATAAACCAGTTGTACAAACCCTTTTCCATGCGCGGATACTCGCCTTTTCTAAGAGTCGTTATCTTAGATGCTCCCATTTTCTGGTGAGATATAATATTGCGCCTATTTTTGTTTATTCCCGATATTGTTGATTTAGCAACTCCATGTAATTTTGCCAAAGATGAAACACTAACGGCTTTTCCAATTTTTTCCACAATTTCAGACTTTTCCTTTAACGAGAGGAATTTTCTTGAAGACATGATCGCACTATCAACTTATTTGCATTCACAATCTTTTAAAAAGACGTAAAATAGCACGCACTCGACAAGAACAAAACATACACTGACATCAAGTAAGCGCAGCCTTTGTAGCAGTCAACCGCAATATTACAGTTGAGGGGAATACCCGGTTTTATTTGTGGTGCTTTTGTGTCTTTTTGTTGTTTTCTTCTTAAAGTTGCTTCTAAAATATTGTTAACTATTCACTATATCGAGGTGTTCACTATTTAGGGTGTTCACTATACTCAGACACGACTGTATTTACGGACGAGAGCAAGTTTAAAATTTTTGGGGCAGATGGAAGACGGTTTGTGTCGCGAAAAGAACACACTCCCCTCTAATTAAAAAATCTTAAGGCTACGGTGAAGCACGGTGGAGGCTGTGTAATGGTATGGGGTGCTATGTCAGCTGGTTGTGTCGGAAATCTTGTGTTTGTTGAAACCAAAATGGACAAAATGTACTATTGAAATATTTTGAAACAAAATCTAAAAGCTAGCGCAATGAAATTGGGCCTAGGAGATGACTTTCGGTTCCTCCACGACAATGATCCGAAGCACACGTCAATGGTTGTAAGAGAATGGTTACTCTACAATGTGAAAGAAGTGATTTCTTACCATCGTCAGAGCCCAGATCTTAACCCCATAGATCATTTATGGGGAGTTCTAGAGAAAAAAATCCGACAACACACAACTACCAATAAGCAAATGCTGAAAGATGTCATTATAAAGGAATGGCAGAATATTGGGACAGAAATTAGGGGCCATCCATAAATTATGTCACACTCAAAGGGGGGGAGGGGTGCAACTATCCGTGACAACTTGTGACATAGGGGGGCGGAGGCTTACAGAAACTTGTGATGTCACAATTTTTCAATTAATTTTGCTTAATATCAGAGCTCGCAAAATTTGCTGAATACAAGCTGACAAAGCACAAGTAACGGTGCGTTTAGACATGATAGTTGTGAGCTACAAGTAGAGAATACGTATTATCTTCGAAAATTTCGAACGAGAATGGTCTTGAGGTTCATAGAAATCCGACACACGCTAATTCGTACTTCATGCCACTTTTTCATCGACGAGCTGTGCCTCTAGAATTCAATGCTCCAGGTTTCAATAAGGTGACTAACAAAAATATTACAGCCAAATTTATTAAATTAGGTGTTTAATTTTTGTTTTGGAATGCTTTGGAACGGAAAAGTTACAAATTTTACAATATGTTAATTTTAGTTAAATTCAGAATTGTTTAAACTCTTTTCGATTTGTTTTTAGGTGCCATACGATTTGATGTGCCCTTCCATCCAATCGCAGCTTTTGAGTCGTGCTTGTCAAATGTGCGGAGCTTATTTCGCCACACAACAATCTGCAATTTTGCACAAACGAGTTATCCACCAAAAACACCACGAAAGTGCCATTCGGGTACATCCTGTGTGTTGTATATTACTCGCAATGATACTAAAGAGGAAGATGTGGAGTGGATAGATGTCGAAGAATTAGACCCGCGAGTCATTGATGAGTACAGAATCCCTAGCGCAACTATAGACACCTTCCCACCGATTCCCGTAGATCTCATGTGACAGCCTGTGACACAAGGGGGGAGGGGTGAAAAATTTACTAATTTAGTGTGACATCATTTATGGATGGCCCCTTACCCATAAGTTGGTGTTGTCTATGAAAAGTCGCATACTCGATATTAAATTGTACCAAAATTCTTTTAAAAATACACTTTATTGAACTAAATTTCAAGTTACAACTTGTTGTACGGACAATTTTTTTTTTACCTATATTTTAAGTGTTTTTGTTTTAATTTTCTTCGTTTAATAAATATCCGAAATAATTTTTTAAACATTTATTTAAAACATACATGATTTGTTTAGAGTATTTATTAGGCTTTTTAAAAATGGTATAAAAGCGGGTGGGTATTTTAGGATTAACACATAAATGACGTGAAAACAACAAGGTGTACGGACAGCTTTTTGAGACAGTGTATGTATGTATACTTTACATACAGTGGGTGTCAGCTTATTTGATGCAAGTGTAAAAAAAGTTAAAACTTCAATTATCTGTTAAACCAAATGAAAAATAAAAAAAATAAATAAAAGGCATTTTTTATTTCAGAGTATGTTTTTAAATTATGTAATTCATTTATTTCATACCTTGTTTTGCTGAACAAAAATATAAGGAAAAAAAAAAAATAGTATTTTCACTTTGAGCACCTTATTTGATGCAATATAAAAAAACTTAAATGGTAACAAAATATTTAATTATTTCTAGCATTTTAGTATTTGGTATGGTAACCCTTTTGAGCAAGAACATCCGACAATCTTTTTGGCATCGACTCAACAAGTTTTTTGCAGGGGGAAGATAAAGAAAAACAATTTAAAATTTATAAGAAAATTATTATTGAAAAGATGAAGGAATGGGTAAATCAATCTAAAGAAAATGATGAAGATATGGCGGAGGAGAATTTAAAAATGGATTTATCTAACCTAATAAGTTTAGATATTGTAAAAAAGGGAAGGCCATTTGTCAAAAATATATTGAGTAAAGTTTTTGGAAAACTTCATTATAAAACTAATTTTATTGAAAAATTACCTTTGTCCCGCAATAGTATAACCCGGCGTTCTCTTTATTTGGGTGCTATTGTGGAATCGGCATTAAGGAAAAAATTAAAAAATTGCGAATTTTTTTCATTCTGTATTGATGAGAGCACCGATATTAATGACCTTTGTCAACTTATAATCGGCATTCGATGCGTTGATTCAGATTACAATGTTTTCGAGTCAATATATTCAGCTGAAACATTTTATGGCAATGTAACCGGGAAATTAATGTTCGATGTCGTCAACGAAAAACTTCTTTCCGTTGTTGATTCTAACAAATTAGCCGGAGTTTGTACGGATGGTGCGAACACTATGACAGGCAAACGTGATGGATTTGTAGGCCAGATGAAAAAAAATTAAATAGAGGTTAATACCTTGCATTGTATAATACACCAGGCTGCTCTTGCTTCTAAATTTAAATCCAAGCATCCGGTCATGAAGGCTACTGAGCGGATAATTAATAGGATAAAGTGCGGCCATAACTCACTGACTCATAGAAAATTTGTGACATTTCTAAAAAATTCAAATGCTTCTCACCACGATCTATTAATGTTTACTGAGGTACGTTGGTTAAGCCGAGGTAACAGTGTTAATAGATTGTTTGAGCTTAGAAATGAAGTATTTGAATTTTTAGAAGCTGAAAATATCGAAATAACCGAAAAAGAATATTTAAAAGATAATAATATTTCTGATATGTTTAAAATTCTTTTAGATTTTAAAACTCAGCTATTTTTACTTGCAGCTCAAATTGATTCTGAAGACTTCTCGGACTTTCCGACAACTTCTGTTATTTTCGACAAGGAGAAAATCTTGACAAAGTTTGAACTTTTGGAAATATTAGAAACGCTTTTTAATAACTTTAATGACAGGTTTAAGGATTTTGAAAATATTCAGCATTTACTGGATATTTTTCAAAACCCTTTCAAATGCGACATATTAAAGTAGGAATTTCCAATCCAAACAGGCATAATTTTTTCTTATTCATCAGCCAGATAAAAATTAATCAATGTAGTTCATGCTCAAAAGTTAAAATGTAGTTGTGTTGGTTCGAATATGAGAATTGCACTGTAAGAAATGTAGAATGGGTTAATAGTAACTGCATGAATTTATCTATTCTTGAAAATATTGTTACGATTAAGTAAAATCTGTTACTTAGTTTTATGGCCAGTTTCACAGTTGAAAATTCTCCATTTTAATGTACTTTCAATGCCCGATGCTTGTCATTTAAATGTCATTTAATATGAAAAATTTCAGTAAGCTTTTAAATTGAGCTTTTAAATGACGAGGGTGAAACTCGCCCTAATGACCAAACAAAATTTTGTATACGTAAATAATGTGGTATTAATGCTGCGCCAAAAACCATACTCTTACCACAAACTAGTTGACGAGTCGGCTATCAATACGAAATATTTAAAAGTTATTCTACTACAGGGTAGAACAATCTGGAAACAGGGTAACGAGAAGCAAAATTCGTATAAATAGAGGATATTTTTGGCATTATGAGCCAGTTTGTGATTAAGCGCCGTAAAGTATGCAACGCAATTTGATAGTATAATTTAAAACTCATTGTACAGTGGTGTAAATAAAGTAAACTGTTATACTATATACGTAAAATATAAAGAAGTTCAATGGTTGTAATGATCGTAATTTAAATCGAACCTTGTTTTATTATTGGGAATAAAACAGCTCAAAAAGACGAGTAATGAAATTCGTAACAATATGAATATGTTAATGTTTTGACTAAAAGTGAAGTACTATCGGAAAAAATAAATGAATACTACACTGTTTTAAAGAAATAAAAATGATACAAAAATAAAATTTTTGAAAGGAAAAAAAAATAAATACATACCCAATGTTCCATATGAATCCGTTACGAATTCGAGGCGAATCCGTTTCTGCGGATATTTTGTCCGAAACGCACATCCGTTACGTACTCATAACGAATTCGTTTTCTTATGAAATTCCTCTCGAAACCGCGAATAGTTTTTTGTACTTTTTCAGATCCGTCTCGAACTCGTAACGAACTTCATTTTCGAATCCGTTTCGGATTGGTTTTTATAAATAAAATCAATTCGTGATGGATCCGACAAATCGCAATTTCACTGATTCACGTTTTATGTTTTTGCGGACTCGTACCGGGTTCGAGGCGGTTCCTTCAAATCATAATTTCACTGATTCGCTTTTTTATGTTTTTACGCACTCATAACGATTTCGAGACGGATCCGTCAAATCACAATTTCACTGATTCGCTTTTTATTGGTTTTACGGACTCGTAAACGTGTTCGAAACGAGCTCGATAACTCACATTTCGCTTTTTTATGATTTTACGGGCTCGTAACGAGTTCGAAACGGTTCCGCATCCGTTTATGTGTAATTAGGGTGGATTTTTATCATTATATAAGTATGTAAAACAAAAGGCGTTCGCATCATTCAAATCAATATCATTGATTTCATTGTATTTACATATGTATTTATAAAACGTCCTTAATCTGCTGGATTTAAGGTATAACATTAGTTTAAAGGAATAAAAACTAAACAAAAATTAAATTTTTGAAAGGAAAATAATAAATACACATGCATATACCTACATTACGCTGGCTTTTTTCATTCTTAGATTAATTTTTAGTTTTTGATTTTTTCAATCAATGTTAATGATAAAAATAAATTAATTATTAATAAAATATATTTAATCTGCTGTATTTATTATGTTATCCCATTTAAAAAACACATTCCCAATAAGCACATCGGATCGGAATCGGCTCCAGATCGGATCCGACTTCTCTGAATTGATTTCAAAATCTCGAAACGAGAAGTGGGTCCGATCTCGAAATGAGGTCGGGCCCGATCTAGAAATCGATAACGGACCCGATCTCGAAACGAGAATGGATCAGATGTGTAAATCATATCGGATTCAGTCTCGAAATAATTTGGCATTAAAATTTGTACTGGAAAATGAAAACGCAAACAAAATCAATGTGAAGAATTGATTTATAAACATGTAAATTTTATATAAATTAATTTATTTTGGAGTGTATTTGCTTCTCTTAGTTACTCGATCTCTGGCATACTGGAAGTATTTTTTACACAAAAAATTTACTGTATTTTGTTTTAATACTGAAGCCCATGAGTGAAATATAGATTGTCGCATGGAAGGTAAACCATTATTTGTACTAACTTCTAAAGCATTTTTGATCATTATTTTGGAATCCAGCATTAGAGGGTTAAAATACATTGATTCTTAGGGACGGATTTTTTCCATATGTACCCTAAACATTTTGCTATGGCATGAACACTAGCTTAAATAAATTTCGAGATTTTTATTATTTTGGTTACTATTTTGGCAATATAGTGGCCTGGCTACGACAATTGTTTGTTTTTCAATTTGTTGCTTAGTGATCAAAAGTGGCACATGCAGATGGAGGGAATTAGGATCATATTGTGGTTGAAAATTTTACAAACCTACGAACTGTTTCATCTGCCTGCAGAGACAATTCCATTCCAATTTTTCCATTTTCTAAAATATATTTTGTTTTTCTTGTCTTGCATACCATTATCTGACCTAAATAATTTAAATATTATTTTCCCCCATTGTGGGTTGTAACATTGCAATGACTAACACGTTTAGAGTATTTAATCAATGTTTGATTTACTCTATCATGGCTCAAATGAATGCAATTTGTTGAACAGGAAATGAGAAAATCCTGTCACCGGAAGCTTAACAATTTCTGGTGACAATTTAAATTTACATACTAGAAGGAGAAAAAGTGAGAAAGTTAATTAACACGTAAAATCAATAGAAGTTGTTTTTTTTGGCATCAGATATAAATACGAATCTAGTAAGCAATATATAGATGTTCCAATTCATTTTAAAGTATGCCTTTCTAAATCATTTTTTTTAAAGAAAATGTAATATTAACTAAAGTTTTTTACAAAAAAAATTTATTTTCAACAGTGTACTTGTATAAACATTATTATCAAATATTTGAAAAATATCATCAGTATTGAAATAAGGCAAACATAATCATAACTTGAAAACATCTACTAATAAACTTAAAACTTATTAATTCAGAAAATCGTTGAGAATAATTAATAGGGTAAAAAAAATAGCGTGAGTTTAAACTAATTTCGAATATCCGTTGTCCAAAGCTATTCACAAATATATTCCAAACCAACACACTCAAACTAAGTAATTGTTCCAGCGGCGCAAGTCATGACCTGGAAGGCCTGCAATCATGACCAAAAAGGCCTTCTTTAAAATACGCATTCTTTTTAATATTGCGTGAGATTGGGAGGCAAGGCCTTCCTAAAGAAGGCATACAAAAAGGAAGGCCTTAGAAGGCATGCAAATAGGAAGGAGCTGATTTTATAAAAAATGTATAAAGAATAAGAGAAAATGGTACGGGAACCACCTTAAGGGTTGACGATAGAGGGTAGGTCTGTTCTAAGAAATGGTTGCAGTTGACAAATGTTGGGGATCGGGGAAGCATTTAGCTCTTTTAAGGCATCTTTGGCATAGTTAGAGCGGTAGGAGAAAACTTCATAAAAATTTAATGTTTATATGGAACCCCCTTAGGGGGCGCAGACACGGGATAGGTATGTTTGGAAAGATGTTGGGAAGGAAAAATTAGCGGGGGTCGGTCGTACATTTCACCTCTCTAGGGACTGATGTGGGTTTTCCCCATTCACGTTCACCTTGACCCCGATGCGTAGCCATTTACCCCCACCCCATCTCCACCATTTTTTGCGTCAGGAATTTTGTTCCCAACCTCACAAAAGTAGGGGGTGACCCGAAACGCATTCGGAGAATCGTGCACTATCCAACTCCCAGTATACATACATGAATTAATAAAGGGGGAAAAACACGACATCCCATGATCGAAAATGTCATGTGAATGGGGTTATTGCGTTGAACAAAAAATACTTTATAATGGTTACTAAGGAATGGGTAATGGACATGGGACTGTCCGTGGAGGAGGAAAGCTTTTGATAGTCATTCACTTTGGAGTGACCAGAAATGATTCCTTCGTTGGGCAGTCCAATCAGCTCACTACTTCCACGCTGTATATCCTGGGCAATGGCTTTATCGGAAACCTCCGTTAGGTAGCTAACTTATCAATATTTTTTAATTGCCATTGCGAACAATGGTAATTCTTTTGCATTTATATTAGATAAAGTAATGTAAATTAAAATCCAATGCAAATTAAAAAAAAACATGTATGAATGTCAGTGAATATACTACAACGAAAGAGAAAACATAAACAACCCATATTTGTTGGACGTACGAGTGATCAGAGGAGCTAACATCGATTCTGATCATTACCTGGTAGCAGCAAACGTTCGCACAAGATTAAGTAGAGCGAAAATCGTACGAAACCAGACACAGAGAAAGCTAGACATCGGAAAGCTGCAAGTACCTGAGGTAGCCGCAGCCTGCTCAAGGAACCCACCCCCTCCCGATGACGATCCAGATGCGCAGTGGAAATCCATTTCCGACTCTATAAAAACTGCCGCGACAACCGTACTTGGTTTTGAAAAACCGCTTCGCAAAAAACCGTGATCAATTGCAACGCGAGCTGCGACTGATCCTTCAGGTTAATAATGGAAAATAATTTCATTCAAATGGCTGCCTCGGCTGGCCATGCAGTAGCCTACACGATCGGTCCAATTTTTAAGCACATTATCGATTGTGTGCAGTTGTATTTCACCAATGGCTTCACGAATATTGTCCTTTAAAGCGTCAATTGTCTCTGGCTTGTCGGCGTAACACTTATCTTTGAGAGCACCCCACAAATAATAGTCCAACGGTGTCAATACGCAGCTCCGAGGTGGCCAAACGACATCAGCTCTGCGGCTGATAATGCAATCTTCAAAAACAGGGCGCAAAACATCGAGTGTAGCTTCGGCTGAGTGGGACGTAGCGCCGTCCTGTTGAAACCAAATGTCGTTCGCAGGCCCACTTAGCGAAGCGAAAACTCATTGGATGGTCAGTTGGCTTCAACTCCTGAACCAATTGGACTTTGTATGGCGTCATACCAAGGTCTTTATGCAAAATTCGTCTCAATGATGTCTCCAAAATGTTCAATTGTTGAGAACGACGGTGAATTGATGTTGATGGCGCTTCACGCACACTTTCTGGGACAGCAGCAATATTATCGGGTGTACGCACTATTTTTGGCTTTTCACGCTTTGGTTTATCGATGAGGATGCCAGTTTCTTTCATTTTTTTCACAAGATAACGAACATACGGAGCTGACGGTGCTTCTCTTCTTCCAAAATCCGTACGCAATTTTCGCACACATTCTGCAACATTACCATAATTTTCAAAGTAATGTCGCAATATTTGCCAGCGTTGTTCAAGCGTATACACAACCACATTCGTTCAGCGGAAGGATAAAACTAATAATCTGTCAAATCAGACATGAGCTGAGTGTTACCATTCACGAAATAAGCACTAGTTGAAAAAAAAAAGTTAGATGGCGGACCCGTTATAATGTGCGAGTGATTAAAACCAATTATCGCTGACCTGATTGGACCATACCAGTTTGGCTTTAGGCCTAGCAAATCGACAACTGACCAGATTTTCACGCTACGCCAAATCCTGGAGAAGAGCCACGAAAAACAAATAGACACGTATCACCTATTTGCCGATTAAAAGGCGGCCTTCGATAGCCCGATATGGGAGGAACTCTACGAAGCAATATCTGAGCTTGGTATTCCTGCCTTGGCAGGATGACCTTGACGAACACCACATCCGCAGTGAACGTTGGTAAGGATGTTACCGAACCTTTTGAACCTAACCGAGGCTACAGGCAAGGCGACAGCCTATCGCGCGATCTCTTTAGCATCTTAGTGGAGATCATTATGAGAAAGGCTGCAGTCAACATGAATGCCCGCTTATGCTGTTGATATAGATATTGTTGGGCGCACAATTAGAGAAGTTACTGCGGTTTTTTCGAGAATTGAGAAGGAGTCAGCAAAAGTGGGTTTGATGGTAAATAAGAACAAGACAAAATTAATGGTTTCAACGAGCAGGGCCTCCACGCGATTAGACCAAAGCGTGAACGTTGATAACCGATATAATTTCGAGGTGGTGGACGAATTTATATACCTCGGATCACAACAAAAACAACAACGCCTTCCTTGAGATCAAGCGGAGCACTGTGCTAATGAATAAATGTTATTTTGGGCTAAGCAAGCACTTTAGAGAGAAATCACTCTCTCTAGTAACTAAAGTCAAGCTGTACCAGAATCCTGTACCAGTCTCCCCCTTATGGTACTAGTCTCCCCCTTATAGTGAAATTTTACATAAAATATTTTTTCAATACACACCATCCCCCCAAAATGCAGTTTTTTAAGACATTTTAGAACCAATTCGGAATAAGTAAAAAAATTCCCATAAAAGACATGTTCAGTTTTGACTTATTTTGAGTTTCGAGCTTTTGTGTATTCAGAGACTTATATTAGAATTTTACGAGAAATATGTTTGTTGTACAGTTTAATCCGTTACGCCCCTATTTTAGGGGTGTTTGTTGCCATTTTCCGCAAAGGGAGCATAAGAGACCCATTTGTTAAGGAGCCAGGGGGTTAGAATGTCCCAAAAAAATATTTCCTGTAAAATTTTGCCCAAAATTGTTGAACACATCCTAAAATGTAAGGATCCCATGGTTTCCTCTGTCGATTCATCATATCAAGAGGGGGAACATTTTAACCACCCCCTTTAATTAGCATCATATGTAAACTTTCAAAACGCCGATACACGTAAACCTTTGTTTAAACCCCTCTACCAGATTACGTTGTGAGAACCTTCTGATTTTTTTGTGTTCCAAAGTATAATTTACTGAAGTTTTTTCTATTTTCCTGATACACATATTTAAAATACCTCTTAACACATTTACTAATCGCACTCATGTCAATAACAACTTCAGCATACTCGTCTTGTGCGTGAAAGGGTTAAATATGGTCCCCTGAATTTTTAAACTTATATGCGCGTCATTTACTGTGAACGCATTCTCTCTGTACAAGAGGCATTTTCATTAACTGCGATTGGAAAAACTACAATGATAATCATATTTTGACAATGAGAGAAGAAACATCTGTACAGATTAAGAGCAGAAATAATATTAATATTTGAATATTAATAATTTAATTACTTTATTTTGCAAGTTTCGAAGGCATGATGAGCCTAGAATACTGCCTCTTTGTATTGTGTTTACTAATTAGAGGTGCAAATGTGAACTTACACTGAAAGAAAAACCTTCATACCATTATTGAATTCTTACATTGCATCAATGAAAAGAGTCATTGTTTTTGAGCCAATGTCGGGCTTCATTAATGCTATGAACAATGTTACATTAAACGAAAATTGTTTCATAGACCTCAAACTTTCTAACCGGAATGAAACATTATCATTGTATTAAAGAAATATGTTACATTGATATTATAAACCGTTTCATTGATGTAATGAAATATGAACATGTTACATTGATGCTATGAACATGTTTCATTGATGCTATAAGCATGTTTCATTAATGCAATGAACATGTTTCATTGATGTTATGAACATGTTTCATTGATTGTCTGAATATGTTTCATTGATTGTATAAACATGTTTCGTTGATGGTATGAACAAGTTTCATTGTTGGTATGAATTGGTTTCATTGATAGTATACTATGAACAGGTTTATATATATGAACAGGTTTACAAGGTATACAAGCCGATCGATGACTCTCATAAGAAATGCATAAGAAATAAAAAATATTTATGTATGTACATACCGTATGTAACAATGCTTTTGCAAATGCTATTAGGAGATGCTATGAATTTCACATTCTTTATGATTAGGTGTAATTTCATATGTATGTACATATGTACATACAATTTTTTAAAGGTCCGTCTTAAACTAGAGCGTCGTCCAACGACGTTTATCCAAAAACGTCCGATGGATATTTTCTACCGAAATACATATGTACGTATGTAGTATGTACGTCCATCGTAATATTGTCACAATTATATACATATTTTACATATGACCACAATTTCGCACAATGCTACATACATACATATTTAGTTTCCAAGATAGTTTCCATAATTAAATGCTATTTTAACTTTTGCCACACAATCATGTAAATTATTTGGAAAAAATGCCGGCCGACAAAACAATTTTGGTTTTTGAAATCCCCTTATTTTGCTCGATTCTGCATTTTACACTTTAATTTGTTGTTATTTATTCCTTATCTGATACTAGCACTCATATCTTGTGTCACAACTACTGCATTAATGACGGTCCACAAATTCAAAAACTACAGCAATGAAGGAGTAACATTTCATAGTATTAAAGAAACTTTTCATTGCATCAATGTAAACCCATTAATGTAAACCATTCATTGATGCTATGAACGGTTTTTACTTTCAGTGTAGCTCATACTCAAAACAATATTAATTCATATAAATAATATATACAAAAACCGTCATTCAATACCCTTTAGCCCGGTTTGTTGATTTTGAAATCTGAAGCAATCAATCGTAGGAAATGCAAAATATGCAAAATTAGATAAATCAATATTTGAATAAATGTTAAGTCAATTCTAAAAGCAATTTGAAATAATGGAAGCGCAATGACGTTACGTATTTCACATATGAATCTATACTTCAAATATTTAGTTTACGTATGTATATATGAGTCAAAAATTAGGCAAAATTGAAACAATTCGTTTCTTGCAACATACACTGTGGTTCATCAGGATGGAACCAGTAGAATTTTAAGTAGAAAATGTCTATAAATTGTGAGTGCTGAAACCATATAGATCTCAACATTTAAGAGAAATAATTAAACCTTCTTTTGACTAATTGGTAACAAAAAAAAAACAGGCCTAAATGGATTATCACGGTACTTTTCTGTCATTTTGTGTAATCGTGAGGACAATTTTTATTTTTTTTGGTGCAATAGAAGAAAACCACATTTTAATTGTTTTATATCTCAAACAAACATACTGTGTAAATAAAAAAGAATTGATCTTAATGTAATTATTTTGTCTGACAATTAAGTTTTGAATATTCTATCTATTAATGATTCGTAAAGGGGTTAAAGTAGTCAAAAGAATGTTCGACCCACGCAGTTTCTCTTCCTTCCATGATCTCATGTTTTGATTGATATATTCTGAGAACTAGTTATTTGAAAAGAGATTGTAGCAACCGTAAATTCGGCTGTTACCACCGAATTGGGGTTGTCAGAACCTCAATTGAGGTTGTCACGGCCGAATTTAGTCTTCACAACTGAAATTCGGTTGAAGCAACCACGTTTCATAATTGATTCGGTTGTGACAACTGAAGCTTGAATTATATTCGTTCTGTCAACCAAATTTTGTAAAATTTCGGTTGCAACAACCGAATTTGGGAATAATTCGGACGCAGCAACCGAAATTGATACCAAATCGGTTGGAGTAACCGAATGTGACATCAATTCAGGTGCAACGACCGAATTTCGCATCATTTCGGTTGCCACTACAGAATTCAGTATTAATTCGGTTGTAACTACCGAATTTGTTATCAATTCGGTCGCAATAACTGAATTAAACCTTAAGTCGGTTGCATCGACCGAAGTCGGCGTCAATTCGGTTGCTGTAACCGAATTTATCATGAATGCTGTAGGTCCAAGCGAATTTCATTTTCAATTCGGTTACCACAACATAATTCTAAGAATTTAAAACTTGACGTTTAAAATTCTAAAAACAAATTTCACAAGTATATTAAAAGAAGTTAAAGAATGTATAATTGTTCCCGTCGCGGCGATATCAAAATTGTTGTGTTGTTATTAACAAAGGTAACTAAAAATATTGTAATTATGATTTTTGTATTAAATCGCGTTATTTTATATGTCCAAGAAGATATCACCTGTTTTGAAATGGATTAGGATTTAAATGAACAGATACAATACGCCAGAATTGGTCGGGACTTCAAAAAAGGTCGGTAGTGACATATAAACCACATGTGTTACCTTAAAGATTACCGTATATAATTGACTTTATTTTCTCGCTTTGTATTTTTTTTATAACATTATAGGAAAATAAATAATTACTTAATAATAAAAATAATATTTGTGGCACTATCTACATTCGGTTGTGAGAACCTCCAATGAGGTTATTTAAACCTCTAATGAGGTTATGTCAACCTCCAATGGAGTTAAAACAAACGAACTCGGCGAAAGAGATGACAAAATTTGGCCTGACCCCTTTCGATTTCGATGAAATTTGATGCGTATTTAGTCCTTTATAAGAAAACAATATGTGCCAATTTCTGGACCTGTGACCGTTTTGGTTCGCGAACTATGGCACCTTGTAAAATGTGAAAAATCGTAAAAATTTTGAAATGTGTAGCTGAAGAAATAGTTATAACTCTAAAACTACTTGAAGTAAAACTTAAATTATGGCCTCAATTTGTAGGTATTAAAAGGGTCTTTAAACTGTCACACAACTTAAATTTTAGTCTTGAAAGGTCAATAGTCATTTCGCATTACCTAAAGTTCGGGAAGATATATCTCAGAAAGTGAAATTTTTAAAATTCTACAAAAATATATGTTGGTTCCTAACCGTTTCTTTACGCGTATGCAAAATTTCAAGAGGGCGTTTTTTCAAAGTCCAGAGATATTAAAGAAAATGTGATGCAATGTACAACATTTTAATATTTTTTTTTAATTTTTTACTCCTAAAAAAAAATGACAAAATATTATTTTCGATTTTGATGAAATTTGGCGCGTATGTAGCTCTGTGTAAAAAAAACAACATGTGTCAATTTTTTGTTTTACTTTTATATTGTGGATTCTAAAGTTTCAAAACTTGGTAATTAGTGGTCTAAAAAATAATACTAAGTTTAAAAATATTTTTAACGGTATTATTATTAATATGAATAACTACAGAAACGAGGTACTGAGCGACATAAATAAGAATTTACTAGTTCGGGCGTTACTGTACCTACTTATTTTAGCCAGCGGCAGGTCTTGTTATGACTGCAAACAACGCACTAAACTAATCAAGCAACTGCAATTATTAATTCAGAATCAATTATCCATATCCAAACACCGAGTCGACAGTTTTAGAAGACAGAACCGAAAACTTAATACTACGAATTTCTCTAGTGGTTGTGGTTTGCCTAGCGTATGGTACTACACGTAAAGAAAAAACTCATTCCTCTCAAACGAAATCTCAGATAACTGAAGTTGGTTTAGGGACTGTAGTTGGAAGAAACGAACTTCTGTTAAGCCATACATGTCATTTCGTTTGGGAGAACCGAAAACTGTTTGCAGCAAACGAGTTATGAAAACCAGTACATAAGTTTCGGTTGGGTGAACCAACTTAATCATACCCTCACACTAAATCATCCAATGCATGGGAGTTCTGGTAAAAAACGGCCATACTCAAAAATTACCATATTCATATTGCTCTAAATATTATTGAATACACAAATTAGTTACGATCCTAAGTGGTTTTGGAGAATTTTTTTCCTCCCAATATTTATATGCGAGGTACAAAAATGGCCATGGCAACTTATTATTATTAAAATATTGCATACTAAAATATTAAAATATAAAATATAGCAATATATATTACCTAGTACCGAATTTTATTAAGATCGGTTGTAGTTTACAAGAGTTATCATGTCGATCAACCGGTTATCCGCCCAATTTGTATATGGGAGGTACCAGAGTGGGTGTTGGAAAATAGCTCATTTTCTATAGGAGAGTTTAGTTTGACTTAATATTGACTTGAACAAACTTTCATAACGATTGGTTCGGTTTTGCGGGACTTCTCGTGCCGAACAATCAGACGGCCAAACAACTTTTGTATGGGAGGTACCCAAATGGGCGTGACAAACTCACCCTTGTTTTAATCGGAAGCCTTATACCTAATTTCATTAAGGTCGGAAGTGTTTCACGCGATTTATCGGATTGACAACCCGGACGAACACCCTGTTTTGTATGGGAGGTACCAGAATGGGCGTGACAATCTCACCCATTTCCACCAGTTAAGTACGCATTTACAGATTACTAACCGGTGTGAGAGTTGCAGCTAATCACATCTACCAGAAGAAAGGTTTGAAAGAAATATGATTTTGTGCTAAATGTGTCGATTTGTATGGGAGGTACCAGAGGGGGCGTGGTCTATAAGCCCGTTTTTAATCCCAAACTCAATATTGGCAAATAATAGTCACTGACAAAACTTCATTGTGATCTGTAAAGATTTACGGCAGATATCGGGTTGACCAGCCAGCCAGCCAGATAGACAGTCAGACGGACAGACGGACGTGGCTCAATCGTCTTAAAGTGTCGTAAAACAAATTTCGTCCAAAAATAATAAGGGCCTAAAGTGGCTCCTTCGATGCGTTACATTTTTTTCCGTATTAAACCTCATTTTGGGTGAGGGTATAAATATAAGCTGAAAAATTTGTTTGCGAGAAACGAAAAACGGTTCCGCCAACTATTTCTTCGGTTTGTAGAAACCGAGTTGTAGTTACTCCAAACTAAAAAACGTTTGCGAGAACTGAAAAACGTTTGCAGTAAACGAGTTATAATAAATTAGAGCTGTAAAAACGTTTGTGACAAACGAAAAACGGTTCCACCAACTATTCCTTCAGTTACAGCAACCGAGTTGCAGTTGCTCCAAACTGAAAAACGTTTGCGAGAACTGAAAAACGTTCGCAGTAAACGAGTTATGAAAAAGTAGAGTTGAAAAAACGTTTGGGAGAAACGAAAAACGGTTCCACCAATTGTTCTTTCGGTTACAGCAACCGACTTGTAATTAAAATTTTTATTTATGACTTTCATAAGCTCTTTTTTGTTTAAATTTTCAACTTTTATGATTTTTGTGTTATGGGTTTAGTTTAAAAAAAGTTGAAGTTTTTGTCTATTTTTTCACTGTCTACACACGTCTGTCTCGCCTTGCATTTTTTTTTTTTTTTTTTTTTTTTTTAATCGAGCGAACCCATCGCCGCCACTCTTACCCGCCCCTACCGACCGAGAGGGCCACGTCCCCATAACGTGAGGACAGCGTACACATTATAGACCGGTCTATAACGGGAGAGCAAGGATTATAAGTTCACACGTTACAACCAACTACAGAAATTCTTCACCAGTTGATATTACACTAACATAAATAAGTATAAAAGCACATCACGAGATATTAACATAAGATACTTCAATATATAATAATTACGAGCAAAACGAAAACCAAATCATAAATCAGACCAGATAGTAAGGATAAAGTAAATTAAATTTACATATGTACGTTAACGAATATACAGCACTAATGCAATCGGTTCAAATGACAAATTATGCTAGACTTTGTCGTTTCCCAACTACCTGTGAAATCAATAAACTGATATAGCTCATTATAGTCACGACACATTCTCCTAACTGGATCAAAGGACGCATAATTCGAACGCTGAAACTCGATGTTTACGAGTTTATAGTACCTCGTGGGTCTCAATGGGACATTTATGAAAATCTTAGATAACAGAAATTCAGAACATATACATCCATCAATTATCTTCAAAACTGTAATAGAGTTTATCATGGTACGTCTACTACTAAGAGTCGGCAATCTGATCAATGCTAGTCTACTGCTATACGAAGGAAGATTATGGTTCGGGTTCCATTGAAGATTTCTCAGACAAAAAATGAGAAACTGTTTCTGGACCGATTCAATCATATTAACATACAAATTGTACTGGGGGTCCCAAACAACTGATCCATATTCGAGAATAGGGCGGACTAGTGAAGTAAAAAGATTTTTCGTAACGTAGGGATCTGAAAATTCCTTTGCCCAACGTTTAATAAAGTTCAGAACGCCATAAGCCTTGTTCACCATCGTAATTATGTGGGAGTTGAAATTCAATTTTCTGTCCAAGAGAACACCAAGATCAACAAATGAATCCACCGATTCAAGAACATTGCCACCTAAAATGTATTTTGCCGAAAATAATGATGACCTAGAGAACAGCATATGCTTACATTTCGTAAAATTAAGCTCCATCAAATTGGTCTCGCACCACGTCTGGAAAGTAGACAAATCCCTCTGAAGTAAAGCATATTGACAAGGATCCTTGTAAGAAAAATAGATCTTCACGTCATCAGCGTACATTAACAATTCAGAGTGCATTATGGAGGCGGGTAAGTCGTTAATGAATAACAAAAATAGAACCGGCCCACGATGACTGCCCTGAGGCACCCCAGATGACACAAAAATAGATCTTGAGAATGATCGACCAAATGATACCATCTGTTCTCTGTTCATTAAATAAGAACTAATCCAATTCAGCATGTTACAATTAAAACCCATTGCCCCTAATTTATATAATAACAAATTGTGGTTAACTTTATCAAAAGCCTTACTAAAATCGTTAAAAATCACATCAGTTTGATCTCCATTAATAAAGCCGTCAATAATAGAAGAGGAAAACTGAAGCAAATTAGTCACGGTGGAACGACCCTTCCGAAAGCCATGTTGACATGGATCTAAAATAGAGGAAACCTGATGAGAAATTAGGAATTTTAGGAATGGCACTCAATTTTGCAATTCCCCTATAATTTGCAACATTTACTAAACTACCAGATTTGTGGAGAGGGATTATATAAGAGCTCTTCCACTTTGCAGGAAAATGGCCGAACTTCAACGAAGCGTTAAATAAGAGAGTCAACGGTAAGCTGAGAGAATTCGAGCAGTATTTCAACATAGAGTCCGGGATACCATCAGGACCAGCTTTATTCGAGGCTTTCAAGCTGATTAAGTTATCTAGCAACCACGAAGAATTTACGACAGGTGCATCAAACGGAATGGTAGAGCGGACAGTGTACGGGTATGATTTGGAAACATCGTGATCTGTGTTCTCATTATAATAATGCGTAAATTCAGTTATCGCAAACCTTTTTGAAATTTGCGGCAATCTAATTTTGTACGCGTTTGATGCAAACGAGAACATGATACACATTTGCGATATACGATTTCATTTGGAAGAACTACATGAACGATTGCGATTAATAAATTAATACAAATCAGTCAAAGTATTGTTGCGGCAACCGAGCAATAAACGTTTTTTTTTCTTTGCGTGTACTACTTTACATGCTTCCAAGCTTTACTGTAATTGGACTTTACTGTAATTGCCTAAATTTACCAAGCATAAACTCACGAGTCTATTAAATCTGGTTATGATAATATCATGTACTTCTTAAACAAACTAGGGTTGAAAATATTTTGCAATTGTACATATATTTGTGTGTGTACATACTTATTGTCAGGATTAACATGTACATGTTAAAGGCTGCATGTTATACACAAACAGCTTCAAAGGCCGCACACAATCTTCAGTTAGTACAGCACTAGAAAGTACTCAGATACTCAAAGTACTCAAAGTAACTCAGTTGGAAGTTGACACATACATTTTTTTAAATTCTGCTGCCTGTTGCAAGTTGTAAATGCGTGCAATAAACTTTCCTATTTGCTCTTAAGGCAGCAATATAGTGGCTTAACTTCTGACCATAAAGAAATGTCTGTTTATCTCCAGTACGTGACACAGTTTTAACATGATTTCTCTTTTCTCAGAGCTATACTCGCTTATTGTATTATCCCTCTTGTTGCTTCCGTTGTTCTTGCCATATTTGTGGCTGCTGTAGTGTTTTTCCTTTGGCTTAAGATTTTTTTATTTTCTGCTGGGATTATATCGACAAAACTTATTTAAAAATAAAAATATACAAAAAATTAACGATGTGATCTACGTCAGAGCAAATGACACCTCGCACCATCTTAAAGTACGTTAAATAGAGTAAACTTTCTCAAAACTAGAGCTCAACTCCTCAATGATGTGTAAATATCTGCAAAAGGTTTAAAACAGATTTCAAAACAATTAGTATACATTAAACCGACTCATTTTGTATGGGGCCAAAAAAAGTGTTTTTGTTCCACCCCCTGAAATGTTCCTTGACTTGTTTTTTTATGATTCGCAAAATATTTCGCGTCTAGGATTAAAACCCCGTGAGCTGGACCGTTTTTAAAAAAAGACTTTTTTTGCAGAATATCTTTGAAAAAAGGCCTTGGCAGAACATTTGTTGGCATGTTTTTCATACCGTTGGATGCGTCTTTAAAAATGTTTTCCTATGATGCTAATATTGCACATATTGTCTTTAGTTAACTATCAAAAATCTTTGAAAAACTCAAAAAAAGCCTTTTTTTAAAAACGGTCCAGCTCACGGGGTTTTAATCCTAGACGCGAAATATTTTGGGAATCATCAAAAAACAAGTCAAGGTACATTTCAGGGGGTGGAACAAAAACACTTGTTTTTGTGAGTCAATCTAGTATACATATATCATAATTTTCGAGTGCTCATCACTACAGCAAAAGTATAGTTTTTTTTTCAAGAAAAAAAAAAACTTTCTGCCAGTTGTATGAAACTGTGTAGATTCCATTGAGGTAATTTCATTCTCTTCCAACAAACTTCAGTTTTTGGCACTTAAAAAAATAAATGGTTTCCCATTACATCCCATGAAGGGACCGGGGAGAACTTCTCACAACCACTGAGCTGTGCGCTTTCCAGTTTTCACTCACTGATTGGGACCTACAGTTTTACACCGATTCCGAACGGTGTTTTGAGAAGCTTTTTCATGGCTATACACTCGATAGTGTCGCCGTCACTATGCGAGGTGACCGCCGCCGAAAGGAATTTGAAGGTGGTCAGAGCAGGGTTTGAACCCAGGATCTCATGTACAATAGCCGCGCACACTAACCATTGCACCACCGACGGCCACAGTTTTTGGCACTTAGTATTATATTTTCTCTGAATTATTATACATTAGACCGACTCACATTGTATGGTGGAGAAGAAAGTGTTTCTTGTCCATCCCTCAAAATGTACCTCAGATTGTTTTCTGATGATTCCCAAAATAGTTCGTGTCTAGCATTAAGACCCCATGAGCTGGACAATTTTTAAAAAAGTAATTTTTTTAATGTTTTCAAAGAAATTTTCTACTTTCCTACAATGTTTATAATACTAGTACCAAATGTACCCAACGGTAAGTAATTAATTTTTCAGGGATATTCTGGAAAAAATCGAATTTTTAAGTTTTCAGTACGGAGGTTTTTCGGATTTAAATGTCAGATTGGAGTAATTCTAAATATTAAAAATTTGGTCCAGATCACCTCGGAAAATGTATTACAAAATAAAAAACATATATCTATAAAACAATGATGTCCTTGTCAAAACAAAAGGTTTGATACCCATTTTGCATTTTTATAATGTAATGTTCCCACCTTATTGCATTTTTGTTAAAACGCCAACCAGTGCAAATTTCAAAAAAAAGCTTAAATTTACTTAAATCGACTAAAGTTTCAAATATGTCAGTCTTACATTTAAATCAGAAAAATCTCCGTTCTAAAAATTTTAAAATTCTATTTTTGCAGAATATCGCTGACAAAAGGATGGACAGGTTTTATACCGTTGGACGCACCTTAAGAAAAAGACTTTCATACGATACCAATGTTCTATACATTATCCATATCTAAAGTACAAAATTCTTTGAAAAACTATAATACCAAATACCATTCTTATAAATAATCCAGCTCATCGGATCAGGACACGAAATATTTTGGGAATCATCATGAAGTAAACCACGGCATATTTTGTGGGTCGAACAAAACGAACTTTTTTTTATGAGTCGGTGGTCTATTATATAAGGTTTTAAATTTGAGAAATATTTACAATTTCATCATGGAGAGAACTGAAGCCATTGGGCTACCCCAAACGTCATGAATTTGCTGATTTTGTCTTGGAAAAACTTGGAAACGATAACGATTTTTTGAAGAAAATCATCTTCTTCGATGAGGCTCACTTTTATCTGAGTGGTTGCGGTAAATAAACAAAACTGTCGATTCTGGTGCAAAGAAAATCCAGATATTATTCAAGAACAAGCATTACATTCACCTAAATTGACGTTTGGTATGGTTTTTGGTCTGGTGGAATCATCGGTCCGTGCTTCTTTCGAAATGAAGCTGGTAACACCGTTACTGTCAATGGACAGCGGAATAGATGGATGATAACCAACTTTTTATGGCCGAAACTGGAAGAAGTTGATCTTGACAATATCTGATTCCAACAACGGAATTACTGCGAGAAAAGTTTGGAGATTCGATTATTTCAAAAAATTGTGACATTGAGTGGCCTCCAAGAAGTTGTGATTTACCACCATTAGACTATTTCTTATGGGGTTATTTGGAGTCATTGGTCTTTAACAATAAACCAGACTCTCTTCAAGCTTTACAAGTTAATATTCAACGTGCTATTCATGACATACGACTTGATTTAGTGGAAAAAGTGATCGAAATTGTGTTCATCGAATTCGTTCCGGTAAAAGAAGACGTGGAGGCCGTTAGAAAGACGTTTTATTCAGAATTTAATTGTATCGATTGTACTTCACACTAAATAAAAAATATTTCAATTTCCTTAACAATTAGTGTGTGTTTTTAAAGAAATCAAATCACTCAAATTGGAAACCCTTTACAAATACACCAAATACAATTCACCAAAATTTTTTGAAAAGTTTATTATATGACAATTATAATTTGTAGTTTTATATAAATTAACTCTACAAATGCAAATTCTACCAAATTTAAATACCAGTGGCAATTTGACTTGTCCTACAAGCAGTCGCTTCATATCTGGCATATCTGGAGTGAGGAGTCTGCCATAACGAAATTGCCGCCAGCCGAACAGTGTAAAAAATCAAATTTAAGAGCTAAAATATTGTTGCTGTGGAGCAAAGTGTGGATCAGGCAGCGACGACTTCAATTCGTAGTCGTCCACAGCAATTGAAACGTTCCTACAACACCGTTCAGCTAATTTGAACAAAATACCGTTTCTTCTTGCCTGGAAAATTCAATTGACAGTGGAACTGAAGATGGATGTTTGAACAACAAGCAGTTGATGCCAATTTTTCATCATGGGTTATGAAGCACATATTCAACTAGAAGGCTAAGTCAACAAGCAAATCTGCCATATTTGGGGTACAGGCAATCTACATGACATTCAAGGATAAACCTATGCATCTCATCGAATCACTGTTTGGTATGGTTTTGGGCTGGCGGATCGAAACATAGTTCTTCACAAATGGCGCCGATAATGCTATTACGGTGAACATTATCGTGACATGATAACAATCTTTTTATGGCCTGAATTAGATGACCTGGTCTTGGACAATATATGGTTTCAAGAGGACGGTGACACTAGCTAAACATCGTATGAAACAATGACCCTATTCCGAATAAAGTTCCGAGGACGCAATATCTCCGCAACCAACTATGTCAACCGACCGCCGAGATCAAGCGACTTGACACCATTGGAATTCTTTCTTCGGGGCTACGGGAGATTACGGTAAGCGCGAGATGATTCCAGAGCTGAAGAGCGAAACCATTCTTGTTATATATGGTATTTAGCCCGAAGTATATCAAAAAGTCTTGAAAAAGTTGATACACGCATTCTGTGTTGCCAGAGCAATCGTGGTAGGCAATTAACCGATATTGTGTTTCATACATAAAGCCCATACAATAAAAGAAATAATGACACAAAAGTAATTTCGAAACATTTTGGTGCGTTTTATATGTAAAAGTTAACCAACTATAAGCTAAGAGTCCTTAAATATATTTTTCTGTAGACAATGCATCTTCGCAATTTTCTTTTACAGAAGGTGTCTCTGGCTACACTTGTGTAAAAAAGGGCATATCAAATCTAAGAAAGAAATTGTTAAAGAAACAGAATATTGCGTTACACCTTGCTATAGATTAAATGTATTGCAAAATATTTTTGTATTGCAAAAGGTATAGTTTATGCATTCTTTCTATACAACAACTCTATTGAAAGACACTTCTCTATAGCAGAAGTACAGTGTAGGAGTATTTTCTAAAGAACTAGAAAAGTGTAGTGTAACGATCTTTTTTACAGAGAGAGTGTGTAATTCTTTTCTATACAAAAAATGAATCTGTAGACTATCCAGAAGCATCTTGCACAACAATTGTTCTATAGGAAAGTATATTGAATCAATTTCTCCACAGAAATGTGTCTTACAGTACAATTTTTCAATAGAAATGAGTCTTATATTACACTTGCTCTGTGGGCAATTGTATTACAGTATACTGTAAACCTGTATTCCAATACACTCTTTATAAAATCAAGAACTCCCAGATAATTGTACTATAGACAATTATTTGTCAAAAAAGCCCAGTTGTTATGATAATATTAATTTCCATTGAATTTACAAACCAATCCACTGATCCAAAGAAATTTAGAGGGCCATCACACGTTTTACGAACAAACAACCCAGAGGGATCAAGGACCTTAGAAAATGGTAACACATAATTCTCAAACTGGCTCGATCTTCAGCTTTTCTCCTCCAGTTGGTAACACCAAGGTTTCGCAGGCAATATTCCACCTGGTATTTTCAACGAAGTCTTGGTCGTAAAATTTTTGGATGTCCTCCGAGTACGTAGCCGAATATGAGGCGGATCAATAAGTCCGTGACTTTTTGAATGAAACACAGTTTTTCTTTTGCAAAAAATTAATTTATTTTTCAACATTATCTCCTTTTAGCTCAATATTTTTATATCCCTTTCAAAAAATAGGATTTTTCGAGGTCCATAAAATAGGCATTTGGTTGATCAATAATTTCATCGTTGGAGCTAAATCTCCTTCCACCCAGCAATTTCTTTAGGTTTGGAAATAGGAAATAGTCACTGGGGGCTAAATCCGGAAAATATGGTGGATGATGTACCAATTCGTAGCCTAATTCATGGAATTTTGCCATTGAGACTACACACGTGTACATCCGTGCGTTTATGGTCAATTGAGAGCAAACGCGGCACCCATCTGATCATTTAAAATCGAAACAACACCGCCATCTGATATGCCTACGGCAATATGATCACTTTTATTCTTCGATCGGCCAACACCATATCGAGTATTTTTTCGACATTTTCGGGAGTATTGACCTCAATTGGCCGTCCAGAACTTTCAGCGTTATTTGTACTTGTGCGACCACAACGAAACTTATTAATCCGGCCTCTACCTTTCGCATTGGTTCATTCTGATCCATTCTACTGGCATGGCCTAGCTAGACTAAGCACGTTATTTTGATATGCACAAATACGTCCATGTTGGGATGCAGATTTAAAGCTCATGGTCGATAGTCTCCGTTTTATGTTATAGGACCATATATTTTTCGGAGCGTTTTTCTCTTGAAAACTCCCAATGATGTTTCATCAGCATGCGACATGACCCAGGATCCCGCGTCATAAAGCAAGAAGGATATATGAGAATCTAATAAAGCTGTATCGTCGTTACTGAAGAGATATTATTATCTTTGAAGTGCTTGGTTAGCCCGAAATAACACCTGCTTACAAGCACAATTCTCCATTTAATTTCCAGGCTGACGATATTCTTTCTATTCACGGCAGATTCGAGGTAAATTTTTTTTTTTTTTAAACAATTATTCTTTATTGTATAATATTATATTTTACAATTCATCATATTACTAATCCCACGAAGCCGCTTGGCTTGTCCACTACCTCGAAATTATAACGGTTATCAATGCTCACCCTTTCATCTAATGGCGGAGGATGTTCTGCTTGTAGAAACCATTAATTTTGCCTTGTTCTCGATTACAGCCAGCCCCAGTTTTGCTGATTCCTCCTCAGTTTTCGAAAATACAGCCGTAACTTTTCGAAGATTTCGTCGAATGATGTCTAAATCATCAGCATTCGCGAGCAGCATGTGACGTTTGCTGCTAATAGTTTTATTCATGTTGAGTGCAGATTTTCTCACGACGATCTCAGGTAATATGTTGAAGAGAACGCATGATGGGGTGCCGCCCTGCATTAGGCCTGGCCTCATACTAAATGGTTCGGTTATATCTTTACCAATTTTTACTTAGAAGTCGGTCAGTCTCATTATGCACAGGTGTGCCAGCTTAGCAGGAATACCAATCTCCGACCTAGCTTGGTACAGATTTGCCCGTATGGGGCTATCGGAGGCAGTCATATAATCTACAAAGAGATGGTAGGGGCCGTTTTCTTTTTCGTGGATTTCTCCAAAATTTGTCATAATGTGAATATCTGGTTGATAGTTGACTTTCCACACTGATAAGGTCCGATCAAGTCTACGATAAACGGCGTTAGTCTTTCACTCGAGAGGACCTTGTTTGCGATGGATAAAACGATTACTCCACTATAGGTTGCACATATACTCGGGTTGCTTTTTTTGAGAACAGGATACAGTATGCTAAGGCTCAAATCGTCGGGCATGCATTCGTTTAGCCAGATTTTGCATATGAGCTGATGCATGAACCTTTTTACAACTCAAAGCCGCCAGCCTTAAACAGCTCAGCCGGTACTCGAGCACCACCAGCGGCTTTGTTATTCTTAAGCCGGACAATTGAATTTCTTACTTCCCCACCTCTTGCATATGATTAACATCGTCATCTACATTGAAGTCTCCTTAGACTCCTCCTCAATCAGAGTGGAAAAAGCGCTTGTTTGAAACACAATAAAACCATTTCCAATGATAAATCATTGCTTTTTTTTATTGCTACATCCGAAAAATAAATAGCAAACCCTTTACACGTTGCTTTCCTACTTACACGCACTGATGCCTAAGTTTTGACAATTCTATTTATAGAACGCACTATTCTAGTTGTAGTCTTTTTCGTTCTGTTTTGATCTGGCCCTATCAAATAATGCAAGTTTAGTTGTCTTAGATCCGAGTTATTTTTGAAGTTGTAATCTCCTTTAAGGCTAAAAAATCATATTTTCTCTGGTTAGTGCAAAAAATGTAAATGCCGTGTGTGGGATGCAAACTTCAACTTCTTGTTTTTAATAAGGCTATAATATACCAAAGGAGAATAAATTTAGTTAATGTTATGCAGCTTTTAATAAGTTACTTGTATTTGGACCACCCTGCATATGTGCATTATTCTAATTTCCGGGGAATTTGTATCATTGATATGTTGGAAGTGCCTTAGCTCCGCAATTTTACATTAAAAATCTACTAGCAAATTGTTTCTAAGATTACGTCAGTTGTAAACAAATTCAACTGAATATGATCACCTTATTATTGTAATAATTTTCTATGAATCGCATATCATATGAAAAATTTTTCAACTTGAACGTAAATCAATGAAAATTAAATTCTTATTTTCAACTATTACATCAATTTGCCTATAGCAAACTCATTTGAAATAAACCTGGCATTTAAACCATGCAATTATATAAAATGCATTGCCATAAACAAAAGACTATAATCATTATTCACGTTTCTGTGAGGGGAAACTTAATTAATGTTACATACATACCACGTACATTGACACTTGAGCACATATCCTTGCTATATGAAGACATCCTTTCTACCACTTTAAAGAGGGTATGGTGTAAAGTTATAGTTATAATTTAATTACACACTAACGGTCATTTATACCCATTATGGCGCAATATGTTCATATCCCAGTAAAGTGTTGTTGACAATAACACATTTCTCGAGGCGATTGGTTCGCAACACTCCATAAAGCGTATGGATGATCAACAGTAATGACCCCTGTTATGAGTGTAGTGGTTGGGGTTGGCAAAAGTATGGAACTCGTTAAAACTAAAAGTGATATAATGAGTTTATCGGCGGATTGCGGCGTAATATGTAATTTACACATCAGATGCTTTGGACGTCAATATTAGTGTGAGTGTTTATGGAGATATCGGTGATGGTGTAGGCGTAAATGCCGATATGGACGGCAAGGTTGACGCTTGTCACAACTATTCTGATGGGCAGTGCTGTTTATTGGCTCCCCCTTATATATGAGTTGTGTTAACTGCAGTGTAAATCACCTTAGTTGGGCAACGGGTAGGCAGGTTATGGCTTTCAATGAAAATAATTCCTGTGAACCAAAACTCAGAACAATGACGACCAGTCTTCGAGGAAGAAAAGTAGAACGTAATAGTGTAAATCGAATCATAGATCAGCAGTAGCTAGTAATAGTAGCTCAGCACTTGCTCTTACCGACCGTAAGCCGATGAAATAATAGTTTTTAACGAAGTTGAGAAATTTGTTGATTTATTGATAAATAACTTAATCGTTTACAAGAACGGGAAAACGTTTATAAACGAGACATGCTAACGCTGAACTCAAAAAAAAGTTTATGAAAATCGTAACTATTCATACGTTTACCGCAAATGAGTTATAAATTCTCAGAACTCAGAAAACTTTTATGAGGAACGAAACAAATCAAACAAGTAGTGTATACACTCTGGTTCACTTATTTAAAGGCAGTAAAAATTCCATATTCAGCAGCCTGTATCTTTTGCAATTTGTAACCGATTGCAGAATTTGAAACTGGAGATGGAAGCTAGACATCTTAGGGCATAAAAAAATCATGACAATAGTGGTTTCTTAACTAAATAACTTGTTTTGTTGTTTTGAGCAATTTATAAAAAAAGTCCAAAAATGTTCTATTTTTTTTGGTTCACTTGGATAGAGGCACTTTAAATAATTTTAATGAAAAACTGGGTTTCTTGTTTTTTTTTTTAAATTTAATTTACAACCCCCTTTCTTTTTAACAACTTCAAATATACGGAGATAAAGAGAATTTATGTAATCCAATGAAATTTGATTCCGAGCATCCTTAATGGCCTGAATTAGTGACTGCTTGTCAACAAATTGTCTACCACCTTCATAGACCTTACGAGATAACCAACACCGGACATTTTCGATAATTTTTAGATCTGGCGAATAGGGTGGCCAGTCAAGAATATTAACATTTTGGCTTGCAATGAACTCCTTTACTACTCTGGCGTTGTGTATAGGAACATTATCCTGTTGCAACATCCAATATATGGGACCAAATAGATTTCAATAACGTTTTATAGCTTGCATCAGTCATTTTTGCACTTTGAAATTCAAGATCGATGGTGCCATAGTACGTAATAGCACCCCACACCATAACGCCGGTTCCTCGGCTGTGATGTCGGTTCAAAAAATAGTTGTAGTCATCAGGCCCATCCAAATTAAACTTCTTCTCATCCGTAAATACAACGGTTCTCCAGTCATTTACATTACCTCTTGGCTGCACATCCGATACCATGTAGTCTCTTGCGAATTGAAGCCGCTTTTCCTTACGAGAATCATTAAATGGCCGATTTTTTTTGTAATTTCAGGTATTTGAGATACTCACAGCTCTTAGTTACTCTGCGTGCTGATGTCTTGCTCGCTTCCATTCCAGCTTGAGCTCTTATTTTTGACAAGGTTAAGGCAGAATTAAGAGCAATTCTGATGATTTTTCTTTTCTCATACGTAGATAAAGACAATGAGACCCTTCCTTTAAAATTCTTTCCATACCCCTCGGGGTCCTTGATGTAATTGTCGACAGCTGTTGAGCTCCATCCAATTTTTTTTTAGCGATTGCGCGGTTAGAATATCCTTCAGAACGGTAAACATCGATTTTAGTTTTTTCCGATAGATTTAAAATTTGTGTTTTGCCATTTTGACTCATAAAATGATTAAGATGTAATAAATTTTAATAAACAAACGCTCCCTACAAAAAATCATCGCTTACTTATGATGATTTAAAAAAAAAAATGTAAAAAAAAATAATAAAGTGCCTTTATTCAAGAGAACCAAAAAAAAAATACCACATATGTGAACTTTTTGTTATAAATTGCTCAAAAAAGTTCTTTAGTTAGGAAATCACTATTGTCATTATTTTTTTTATATCTCAAGATTTCTAGCTTCCATTTCCATTCTACGATCGGTTACAAATTGCAAAAGATACAGGCTGCTGAATATGGAATTTTTAGTGCCTTTAAATAACAGAAGCGGAGTGTATATATAAGTATATATGTAAGTAAAAATATATTATTGAATTTTAAAAACCAATGGAATTGAATCCAGATACCACCTCTGCAAGTTCGCGCGCCTGTCCACTGAGTCACTGCAAAGTGTCGCGAAGACCAACAAATCCTTAATATTAGGATCTGCTAGTTTGTTTTTGTTGAAAGAATACATAACCCGTTCAAAAGACAGCGTATTGTAAGTGGGTGTTTCTATAATCTTTTTTCCCTCAAAGAATAAAAAAGGAAATCGAGAGAGCGATCACCTTCGAGTGAATGTGTACAAACATCTTCGTTTATTAAAATCGGGGTTCGTTAATTGACACAAAAGTAAATTATGAAAATTTTGGTGTAAATTAAACGTAATTTTTAACAACACAAACAGTTTTTACGATAACAGTTTTAATGTGCAGAAAAAATATCAAAATTTTTATTATTGCGTGTAATTTACTTACATATAGCCCAATCCCCTTGCCCATTATAGTCCTTGCACGAATTCCAGTAGTCCCCCAGTATCAACAGTATAAAGAGAACACAAACCTTCTACCACAAATTCACCACAGGTTAGGTAGAAGTGGCTATCACTATTGGCAAACTTAGTTCAATGAAGACAATTTGTTATCACGGAACATTATGGGGTCGGATTCCGTACCTCTAAATTGAGCTCGTATGGTTATGGAGCGTTTAAACCATATGACATATCATCCCTATATTCCAGGATGTGGAAGTAAAATCGTCGATATTGCCTCCAATTCATTCAAAACGCCGGCCAGTAGCATCTCGTCCTACTCCTCATCCCCACCGCTTCTGCAGTAAGAAGGACCTGAGATTACCGGTATCGATGCGTGTTTGGCTATTAATCACGGCCCAGTGATCACAGCTACTAGCATAGAGATGTGTGATCTAGTACTGGATATAAAGTTTAGCATATGGTTCAGGTAATAACGTTGGGCATACTTGCCCGGTGATCCTGCATTTTGTGGCACCAGACCATCTTTCATTCGCATTTCAGAGAGCTTAGCTTTTAAGCATGGACTTGCATGCTGAAACGGGCATACTCAAATGTTCCATATTCAATGGTACATGGAAGGTAGTCCCTAACCTTGCCAGCTCATCTGCTATAAGGTTCCCTGGAATGTTCCCATATCAGGTTAATATCGAATAGCTTGAACATCTCATTTAGACATGCTCGGCAGTTGTGGGGAGTTTTTGAAGTCAGTAATACAGATTGCAGAGAATTTATAGCAGTTCGATTGTCGGAATATATGTTGATATCCCAGTCGGTGATAACCTTTCGTCCCTGCCAAAGGGCGACTTCTCAGATTACCATGACTTCGGCATGAAAGGCACTACCACGGTCTGGTAACCTTTGTGCAAGGTCTAGACACAGCTCTTTAGAATAGACCCCAAACACAATTTTTCTTCTCGTTTGCAGCTATCAGTGTGGAATCCTAAATGCTTCCTATATCCTGGTCTGCGTTTTTTACAAAGCTGCTTCTTCGGGATATGAGTGACTAAGATTCTCTTAAAGGTTGAAGTGGGTGTCATGCAGTCGACTGTTATTGCGGTTTGTCGCATAGCTGTTCGATGCCCATGCTGGTGATCTATTATAAAGAATGTCCTAGGCGAGTTTCCGACATTACAGCCATTTGCCGTTCACGAAAGCCTAGTGGTAACAGGTGGATTTTTTCAGTACCGGCCACCAAACAGCAATGCCGAAGAGAAGTATTGGGCGAATAACAACTGTATGTATTCTGTAAACTACTTTCGGGGATAGACTTTATTGTCCTCCGTTCTCCAATGAGAAATGGTCGAGATGACTGACAATATAGTTTTCTAAGGCGAATAACATTCGAGTAGTAGTTCGAGATGGTTTATTCGCAAATATTGTCATCTGGATTTCAACTCCTTGAATACGAAGCGCGGGTAATTCGGCACAAACATTGCCACCCCACGTAGCAGGAATGCAATATAAAGTGCTTCAAATAATATGCCTTATTAGCAACTAGTAAAGGGTGGACATGGGACTGTCCGTGGATGTGGAAAGTTTTTGACAGCCATTCATTTGGGAGTGTACAGAAATTATTCCTTCATTGGGCAGTCCAAGCAGTATGTTCTGGGCAATGGCTTTACCGGAAACCTCCGTTAGCTAGCTAGAGTGAGAAGGCGAAACAACTGAACAGCCTGATATGTCTCAGGCTTAGTAGGTGACTGATGTCACTGAAGCTCATCAAGATATCGGGCATATTCTTTTGTGATTAGAAGGCGGATGAGCCAAACATATGTGCCAACGGCCGATAGAAACCAAAAGAAGAAAATCCGGGTTCGACATCCTGGTCAGCGTCTGAATCATAATGGGTGGCTGCAATCAAATATCCTAGCAGTAGGTAAAATGAAACAACCCGGTGGACTGGGTTTGCCTCCCGCCACCATTCATAATGGCAGTGAATATGCAAAAACGAAAAAGAAAATATAAACAACCCTTATTTGTTGACGACCCCCGCAAACGTTATAAGGACCACGATTTACGGATATGCACCTGGAATGTGAGAACTCTATATAGAATTGTCAGATGTCATCAAAAGTTATAAGGCTGACATTACTGCTATCCAGGAAATGCGATGGACAGGACATGGCTGCACAAGAAAAAGAAACTGCGACATATACTAAAGTTGCCATGAGAAAAAAATGAATTTGGTTGTGGATTTTTAGTTGGCAAAAGACTGCGACATCTAGTCTCTAGGTTCAATCCCGTGATTGAGCGTATAACCACAACGCCATAAAAGCGACATATTTTTATATTTCCTTAATTTGTGTGCATGCCCCGACAGAAGAGAAAGATGATGATGCCAAAGACATATTCTATGAGCTCCTAGAGGAAGCGTACGACCGCTGTCTTGGCCATGACATTAAAATTGTCTAGAGGATATATCTAACATACAGCTAACATCGATTCTGATCACTACCTGGTAGCAGCAAAGGTTCGCACTAGAGTAAGTAGAGCGAAAATCGTACGAAACCAGACGCAGAGAAAGCTAGACATTGGAAAGCTGCAATTACCAAAGGTAGCCAAAGCCTACTAAAGGAAACACTCGCAACTTTTGGCCAATAACCCACCCCCTCCCGATGACAATCTTGAAGCGCATTGGAAACCCATTTCCGACTCTATAAAAACTGCCAGAACAACCGTACTTGGTTTTGGAAAACCGCTACGCAACAAGCCATTGTACGATGAAGACTGTCGCAATGCAAATTATGAAAAGAACGCTGCACCCATGGCAATTCTTCAGTCAATTGCAACGCGAGCTGCGAGTGGTCGGTTTAGGGAGAAGAGGAAAGAGTTAACCGTCTCTTTAGGCGTAAGAAACGGCAATGGGGAATGCGCGAGAGCGAGAAATTTAAGACATACAGAAGGGCGAAAATCTCATCTCAGATGTACAGAGTATGGTGGAAATATGGAGAGATTATTTTTCCGCGATATCCAATGACGATGAGACAATCGATCACAATTTGGACGACGACGTCGATTGCCCCCTCCTAACCAAGACGATGTCAGACCAGCTATTGCCCGGCTTAAGGACAACAAAGCCGCAGGAGGCAATAGATTACCGGAGGAGCTGTTTAAGGCTGGTGGCTATGAGCTGGTCAGGTGCATGCTTCAGCTCATTGGCAAAATTTGGTTAGGTGAATGCATACCCGGCGATTGGAGTCTCTGTGTACTATGTCCCATGTTTAGAAGGGGTGACCCGAGTCTCTTTCCCACCTACCGTGGACTAAGCGTTTTATCCATAGTATATAAGGTTCTATCAAGTATAATGTGCGAAAGACTAAAACCAATTATCGCTGACCTGATTGGATCATACCAGTATGGCCTGGAATATCGACAACTGACCAGATTTTCACGCTACGCCTAATCCTGCAGAAGACCCACGAAAAACAAATCAACACCTATCATCTTTTTGTCGATTATAAGGCTGCCTTTGATAGCCCGATACGGGAGAAACTTTACGAAGCAATGTCTGAGCTTGGTATTCCTGCGAAACTCATACGCCCTTGTAGGATGACCTTGACGAACACCAAATCCGCAGTGAAAGTTGGTAGGGATCTTACCGAACCTTTCGAAACTAAGCGACGCCTCAGGCAAGGCGACACCCTATCGTGCGATCTCTCATTATTGGAAAAGCTGTAGTCAACATGAATAAAATCATCAGCAGCAAAAGTAACATGCTGCTCTCTTATGCTGATGATATCGATATCGTCGGGTGCACAATTAGAGAAGTTACTGCGGTGTTTTCAAGAATTGAGAAAGAGTCTGCAAAAGTAGGTCTGAAAGTAATCGAGGGCAAGACAAAATTAATGGTTTCAACGAACAGGGCCTCCACGCGATTAGACCAAAGCGTGAAGGTTGATTACCGTTATAACTTCGAGGTAGTGGACGAATTTAAATACCTCGGATCTGCCGTAAACAAAGACAACAACGTCAGCCTTGAGATCAAGCGGAGAATTGTGCTTGCGAATAGATATTATTTTGGGATAAGGAAGTACTTTAGAGATAAATCCCTCTCTCGTGTAACTAAAGTCCAGCTTTAACAGACTCTCATTCAACCTGTCTTGCTTTATGGCGCAGAATCCTGGGTCCTATCGCAAGCAGACGAAACATCTGTAGGAGTCTTCGAGAGAAAAATACTCCGAAAAATGTATGGCCCTATAGTGCACAACGGCGAGTATCGGCGACGCATGAATCATGAGCTGTATGAGCTTTATCCTGACATTGACATAGTTAAGCGGATCAAGATAACGCGATTGCGCTGGCTAGGCCATGTCAGTAGAATGGATGAAGATGAACCAGCGCGAAGGCTTTTCGAAACCGAACTCGAAGGAAGACGAAAAATAGGAAGACCAAGACTCCGCTGGAGGGATCAGGTTGACGAATCCCTGCGTACACTTGGTATTGCCAACTGGAGAGATAAAGCAAAAGATCGAACTGGTTGGCGAAATATGTTATCTTCGTTTTGTAAGGTCCCTGACCCCCCGGGGTTGTCCGAGACCGGATAAGTAAGTAAGTAAGTAAGCCATGCATGTTTGCAAGTGAACATGTAAATGTTTGCATTTAAATATACTTATGAGTGAATTTGGGACTTGCAAATATATGAATATTTGGAGTGTGTTTCAAACATATCCGTTTGGAAGTATATGTTAAAGAGATTGATTTTTCCGGCATGTATATCTATTTTGTATTGCAATCTCAAAACAATCTGATTTCATTTCGCTGTGATTATATTCACACCCCATATTCCATTACGGCTTAACAAAAATATGCTTACAGTTTACGTAAAAGTAATATTCGCAAAAATAAATCTAATTACAGTTTATTACATTTGTAAAATTTGCATATACAACACTCATGGACACTATGTTTTCGCCATCCTCGAATGCTTTAACGGGTTCCTAGCAGCCTACATTATAGTTTATGTATGTTTGTATGTTATGCTACTGATTTAACTAATTCTAGTTACACAATGATTTAATATGTACATTAAAGATTTTAGTTAGAAATAATATAACTTTTCCGCTTAGACATAATTTGACAAAAATTATTATAAATTCCAAAGTATATTATAAAGATTTAGGGAAATAAATTTACGCTAATGGTTTTGTATCTTCACCGATAATTTTAAAAGACTTGTTGAAGAGGTATTATATAATTACATATCCAGCAAATTGTATACGTTAGCACTATATGCCCCATTTAGGTATGACAAATCCAACGAATTTCCACATAACTTCTGTGTTTAGTTTAGTTTAGTACAATATTTAAATAAATCAAATTCATGTATCACTCCTGAATCGGTTACGACTGTTTCAGAATAATATTATCCTGGAATTGTTGGTTCATTTCTGTGTTGTGTGCAAAAAAAAATAGATTTGGGTAAACAAAAGTCAAAAAGAGTTAAGTTTTAAAGAAAAGTTAATTCCACCCAAGCATTTCATTCGCGTTTTATGACCTTGAAATATGACAATTATACTGTGTAATTTTTTAATTTTATTTTGGTCGATACTCCTTTTTGGTTGTGCAAATAGAATTATTATTTTTGGACATACATATTTCAATTTCTTTGTGCGACATTTCCAGTTTGAGTAATATTTCAATTTTCATTTGAGCAATTCTGTATGCGGGTGCTTTCTAATTTTATATAACGGGTCCGCCAAGTGTACAATAATTATTATTTTTTGCGAAAAATCCGTCTATCGAACCAAGGAAAACCTTGATAAATACTGTGGGGACTCTGCACCATCGATTTCAATGGTAAAAAGTGGTTGACTGACTTTCGTTGTGGTCGCACAGGTACAAATGACACTGAACGTTCTGGACGGCCAATTGAGGTCAATACACCCGAAAATGTCGAAAAAATCAACCATATGGTGTTGGCCGATCGGAGAGTAAAAGCGCGTGAGATTGTTGATGCCATAGGCATTTCATATGGCACTGTGTGGTTTCGGTTTTAAATGATCAGCTGGGTTTAATAAAGCTGTCTACAAGATGGGTGCCGCTTTTGCTCTCAATTGACAAGAAATGTCATCGTGTGACAACTTCAAAGGATTGTTTGGAGTTGTTTAATAGGGCTACGAATTGGTACCACATCCGCCATATTCTCCGGATTTAGCCCGCAGAGACTATTTCCTATATCCAAACCTAAAGAAATGGGTCGGTGGAAAGAGATTTAGCTCCACCGATGAAATTATTGATCAATTATTGTGGGGTGAGATCGCCCTACATCGATCATAAAATTAATTTGTATTTTTGATTTTGTTAAATTTTGTAAAATATTGAAATTTTGTAATATATTGAAACCACCAAATACATGGTGGTTTTGCCCATTATAGGTCTGTTTGAGAACTTTTCCAGTAAAAAATATCAAGTAACTTTTACTGGGAGAGTAAGGCTGATTTTACTCTCTAAGTAAAAAATATCGCAAAAAGTAAACGAACGACATCCAGTAAAAAGTATCAAGTAATCAACATTTGTTTGTAAACAGCTGATTCATGTTTTCTTTTTTGCTTTTCGTTTCATTGTTTTCCCTATGTTCAGAGTAATTTGTTGACTTGTTAACACTGCACTTTGTTGGGAATCTAGTTTATTAACAAATTCTATTAAAATGTTCCAACAAATGTATTTTCTTACTTACCTCTGCCATTGTTAAATTTCTTCTTTGTTTTCAAAGTTTTGTTTATTTAAATAAAACAGCTGTTTAAAAACATATGTTCGTACTTGATAATTCTTACTGGCAAAAATTTCTCCAGTAAAAACTTGCAAGTTCTCTATCATTCAACTGTCAAAAATATTCACTCTCTGGCTCTCTCGTTGTTGATTTTATCGAGTAAACGAACACTATCAAGTAAGAAATGTGATAAATTGTACAAATTATCACGTTCTCAAACAGACCTTATGTTTTGTTCCGTATGTATGTATGTATGCATGTATGTTGTTGTTTCTTGTGTACGTGATCGATGCAAAAGAATATACCAACAACAACAGCGCTGACGAAGTCGTTTGCTTCAGTTGATCACTCAGTCGTTGTATTGTTGTTGCTATTTCTTTTACATTCTCTATTCACATTAACTGTCGTTCTATGTTTATGGATTTGGTGGCCCGCGCAATGAAAAGTATTGTAAAGTCAGTTGTCGAAAACACTTAAAACAATATAGTTGAAATGAAACATCACACCTAAAATAAAATAATTCGTGTTTTAGTTAATTAATAAAAGTAAATAGTTTCTGCGCGAACAATTATGATTATTGTACTAAGTGTATTGAGCTAAAAGGAGATTATGTTGAAAATAATTTTTTTTTGCAAAAAAAAACTGTGGTTCATTCAAAAAGTCACGGACATATTGATACGCCCTCGTATTTCGTAAGCCTTTTTTAATAAGAAAAACTATATGTAAATTAATAGAGATATAGAATGGTGCTGGGCTTGAATAAATAATATAAAAAAAATTACATGAGGTGTTAGGGGACCAGAGAACAGCAAGAGTATCACTTTTCGGCACCCTATTCACACTCATTGAAATATGAGTGCAGGTGCTGCTCATCACCCAAAAGCAAAGTAAGAGCATGGCAAACACATAAGATCATGTATGTATTGCAAGAGGCCTGAATATCGCGCTCAATTCACAACATTCCGTTTTGTTTGTGTTTGACCAGAAAGCAAATGCAAACAAATCACTCATATAATACCATGGTGTATTAAAGACACTCTGGTGTTTTAAAGAAACCTGAGTGATTAGAAGGTTTATGAATAGAAGGTAATAAATATAATTGCAGGGTTTCCAACTCGCAGCAATACACACATCTTTTAACATGAAATCGTATCTATCTTTAACAATAGTGGGACGACATAGATTTGGCAACCTAGTATTTTTTTGGCGTTTGTCACCTAACGGGAATCTTTTCTGATGGCGTAACGTTGTATACATGAACTTTGAGTAATTATCCATACATTGTATGCTTTGTTTTCGACTTCTTTTCTTGTTAGCGTTGAAGTGATCAAGTGTTTTGTAGTGAAGTAGAAGTGAACGCAATAACGTCGGAAACGTCGGAGGCAATCAAACATGAAATTGATGCTGGAAAATACACATTTTCCCAAAGACGAAAAGGAAAAAGTCTAATTTGGAATATTTTGTGCGATATTTTAAGAGAAGATGGAACTATTTTAGAAGGATGGACTTTCTGCATCACATGTCGTAAAGTGCTCAAATTTATTCAAAACCAAACGTCAAATTTATCACGCCATAAATGTTGCATGAACCTAAGAAAGCCTAAAGAACTTAAACAAGTTTCAGAAACCCATAAAAAAGAAGCCATTGATAGATGCACACAATGGGTTGTGCTAGACTGTCGCCCGTTCTCAGCAGTATCCGGTTCTGGTTTTATTCAAATGGTACAGTTTTTTATAAAAATTGGTGCAACTTATGGGGATTGCGTTGATGTGGATGATTTATTACCCCATCCAACAACATTGAGCCGAAATACGCAAAAGGAATGTGAAGAAAAAAGGGCGCTAATCTCAAAGGATATAAAAGAAACTGCGGATATCGGAGGAGTCACTGCAACAATCGATATGTGGACTGACCAATATGTAAGTCGAAATTTTTTGGGGGTCACTCTCCATTATGAAAAAAAACTTCAAACTATATGACCTCATTTTGGGATTAAAATCTAGGGACTTCAAAAAATCAAGTGGCGAAAATATTTTAATAAAAATTAAAAGCCTGTTTTCACAATTTAATGTTGAAAACATCGACAACATCAAGTTTGTGACAGATAGAGGAGCGAATATCAAAAAAGCCTTGGAGAACAATATTCGATTGAATTGTAGCAGCCATCTATTTGCAAATGCTTTAGAGAAATCATTCGAAGAGACAACCGAGCTTGACGGAACATTAATTGCATGCAAAAAACTTGTGAAATATTTTAAAAAGGCAAATTTGCAACACAAATTACACACAACGTTGAAAAATCCATGTGCTACTCGATGGAATTCTAACTACACCATGCTGCAGTCTATCGTCGATAACTGGTCAACTGTTATTCAAATATTAAGTGAAAATAAAGAGGCCCACAGACTTACACATATAAATGTATCAACATTAAATACATTGGTAGCACTACTGCATGATTTTGAACGAATTTTTAAGGAATTACAAACGTGTAGCTCGCCATCATTATGTTTTGTGTTGCCGTCGATTACCAAAATTAGAGAGCTATGCGAACCTAAGATATTAGATATTTCGCCGATTGCGCTACTAAAAGAAAAAATTCTAATAAATGTTAATAAAATTTGGCAAGAAAATTTAAGCATATGGCACAAGGCGACATTTTTCCTTTATCCACCTGCTGCACTTATGCAACACGATGATTTACGTGAAATAAAGACGTTTTGCATTTCCCAAATGGAAAAATTTTCTACCTCTGAAATAGGAAGCTCTCCTACGGATAGTTTTTCTAGTCAACATACATGCAATCCAGGAAGTCCAAGTGGTGAATTATTAAGCACTTCAATAAGCCAAACGTCTGTTCCCAAAACAACATTCTTTTTCTCAAACCTGGTTGCAACTTCTAATAACAGTTCTAAAGAATCGCCAATACAAGAAATTGAAAGATATTGTAAAGAAAGAGTAGCTATAAGCGAAGATTTTGAGGCCATTGATTGGTGGAAAAGACATGAAAATTGTTACCCTCTTTTGTCAAAAGTAGCATTGCAGCTTAATACCTGCGAGTGTTTCTTTGAAAGAGTGTTTTCTTTGGCTGGTAACGTTATAACCGAAAAAAGAAATAGATTAGGGCCAAAATCTGTAGACAACCTCATTTTTTTACACTCTTTTCATAAAAATTTTGATGTAACCAAATAATATTTTTATTTTTTTTTTAAAGCAAAAAACAAACCTTTAATTGAAATGAACTGGTCGTTAAAAATGAATTATAGAAATTTTTCATTATTATTATTAACTGAAAATATAACTTTATCAATTATCTGAATTATTATTTTTTTATCTTGTAAAGCAAAAAACAAACCTTTAATTGAAATGAACTGGTCGTTAAAAATGAATTATAGAAATTTTTCATTATTATTATTAACTGAAAGTATAACTGTATCAATTATCTGAATTATTATTTTTTTATCTTGAAAAGCAAAAAAAAAACGGAAAAAACTAAAACGCAATAACACTCATCTTGCCGAAAATATTTTATGTCTCGGACCAGATTTGCCAGTTTGCTCTTTTGGAGCTAAATTTAGGTCTTTCTTTTTGGTCCAGCTCTTTTTTTTTAGCAACATAGCTAACTTGAAAAACAAAACAAAAAACATATAAACGTTTTTTCTTGTAATCTAAACATTTCAACTATGTGCTCTTTTTTTCCTATTTAGCTTCTCTTTCTTGTCAGGCGCTGGCAACACAGTATGCAATTTTATTAATTGAAAATTTGGATTTCACGGAATCATTAAAATTTTCAAATTAGATTCTTTTTTTTTAAATTGCTCCTTTTTTGGCTAATCTAGATCTTTTTTTTAAATATTATGGCAACACTGCTCGGGTCTCATGCTGTCTCTCAGAGAGTGAGAGTGAAGACATTTTCTTATCTTTGCCACTCTTACAACACTTGAGTGTTTACGTTTGCCCATCTACATGTTCACATGCAAAAAATAATTTAAATAGATCTTGTAAAATGATAAACTTTTGTTTTTAAATTTTGTATTTATTGAATGTATTTTTTTAAAAAAAGGTATATTTTTAGGCCCCTTTTGTAAGAATATGTATTATAGTTTCCCGAAAAGGCCCTTTCTTTGATGAGAGGTACTTCTTTTATTAAAATAAAAAAAAAAATGGTTTCCCGTTACATCCCGTGAAAGGATTAGGGAGAGCGTCTGACAAACCAGGGAGCTGTGCGCGTTCTAGAATTACCCTCACTGATTGGTCCTACAATTTTACGCCGGTTCCGAACGGTATTTTGGAAAGTATTTTCATTGCTGAATACTCGATAGTGTCGCCATCACTAAGCTAAGAAAAAGCCTAAGAGTATGCATATTTTTTTACAGAAAATACTTTTTTAAGAACAGGTACTTTTTAAAGAAGTGGCACTCTTTTTAGGATAAGGTTATTTTTTAAGAAAATTTACTTATTTTCAGGAAGGCTACTTATCTCAAGAAAACAAAAGAAAAGGTAGTACTTTTTATTTTTAAGAAATGGTACTTTTAAGAAAAGGAATTTTTGTAAGAAAAGATATTTTTTGTCAGAGAAAGTATTTTTTTTTTGGAAGAAAAGCTTTTCTTTGCGAAAGAACAGATAAAATTTTAAGAGTAGGTACTTATCTCAAGAAAAGTTATTTTGTTTTACGAAAAAGGTATTCTTTAATGAAAATGTAGTTATCAAATTCATGAGGGATGATTTTTGTTTATTCGGCCTTTTTATTCGTACTTTTTAATATTATTGTTCAAGCTCGAGGCCATTCTATATCTCCATTAATAGAGATATAGTTTTTTACAAAAGGAGTTTTGCAAATGTTTCCCTATGATTCTGGGCAAACCGTATAGCTATTTCAGATCTAACCACAACAGCTATACGGTTTGCCAGGAATCTTAGGGAAACATTTGCAAAACTCCTTTTGTAAAAAACTATATCTCTATTAATAGAAATATAGAACGGCCTCGAGCTTGAACAATAATATTAAAAAGTACGAATAAAAAGGCCGAATAAACAAAAATCATCCCTGATGAATTTTAATAACGTGGAGCACGACGAAACTGCATGCAATTGTTATTGTAGGTAAAAAAAAAATTGTGTTGTCTTTTAGGCAACAACAAAAAACATGTCACACAACAAAAACATGAATTCTCAATTCAAATGAGATTTCGTTTGTACATACATATTTAGTTTGATGAATTTTTCAACAGCATCATTCCAAACAACCGCTGATGAAGATCTGTGGCTAGATCTGAAATAGCTATACGGTTTGCCAGGAATCATAGGGATACATTTGGAAAACTCCTTTTGTAAAAAACTATATCTCTATTAATAGAGATATAGAATGGCCTCGAGCTTGAACAATAAAATAATTTAGTTTTTTACGAAAAGGCAATTTGTTTTAAGATACTGTACTTTTTTAAGCAAAGGTACTTCTTTAAGATGTTATTTTTTTAAACTTCTTTCAGTTTGGTTTTTCTAAATTTACTTTGTATTCGGTTCAAACTACAGTATGTAGTAAACAGGCTCCACCTAGAAAATTTCCCATTAAACAAGAAATATATTAGTCTGGACACAAACCAAAAGTACGAATGTTAAAGTACTGCCAAATATAATTCCATGCCGAGGGTTGTGTTTCATGGATTTACCAGTCTTGCACATTGGTTTTTCTAAGTTTACTTTTTATAGGGTTCAAAACTATGTAATACACAGGCTCCACCTAAAAAACTTCTCTTTAAACCAAACCAAACCAAAAGAATCCAATATAGTTGATAATAATGGTTTATAATAAAGTAGTTAAAAATAGTTGTTTAAAAAAATCCAATGAGTGTTCGAACTTACGGGCGATGTGTTAACACCTTTTTGCTACACGGTACCTGTTCGATTTCTATGAACACATTCGTAAATGTTAGATAGGAAAATAAAAAACAGCGTTCAATCATATGATGACGTTACAGTTAAATAATATTAATACTTAAAATTATTTAAAGACCCAGTGCAAGCACATGTGTCATTATTTTCTTGCTCAATACTTTTTGTTTTATTCCCACAAAAGTCAAAGAATGCAAAGCAACAGACACTAGTACATACATACATACATTGTTATATTCGTACGATATAACCGAAGATCAACATAAAAGACTTTTTTAATATTACTCCAAATTAATACTCCAAATTAAAACACTTCAATCTCGGCTCGCCGATATCGGATCGCCTTAATTTTTGGCCTAAACTCTTCGTCGAAACCCGCACTAGCTTTTTAATCCAAAAATTAATAAAATCGGCTATGAATTTCCGGAGAAAATCGCGTGGGAAAATTATATGAAAATCGTCCAATAATCACTTTCAATACAGACTGCCAAGCAACGAACAAACAAACGATGATAAGACAAAACCGAAGATCAACAAAACACTTTTTTAATATTACTCCAAATTAAAACACTTAAATCTCGGCTCACCGATATCGGATCCCCTTAATTTTTGGCTTAAACTCTTCGTCGAAACCCGCACTAGCTTTTTAATCCAAAAATTAATAAAATCGGCTATGAATTTCCGGAGAAAATCGCGTGGGAAAATTATATGAAAATCGCCCAATAATCACTTTCAATACCGACTGCCAAGCAACGAACAAACAAACGATGATTTACTCTTACGAACCTAACACTTGCGTATGTATTAAATTTATAGTTTACTGCCCTAGAGGCGCGCGTATAGATGTTAACACATCAAAATTTTTCATTTAGCCCCCATCCCGCAACGTCCGATAAGGAACTTCGTTCCAATAAATCACATTACTCTAACAAACTGAGGACATATCTGGTCAAGGTTTCTGAAAAAATAATCAATTTGAACCCTCAGAATGACATAAAATTTTACATGAGTTTTAGCGATAGCAATACATTGACCGAAAACGTCAGCTTCGAAAACGTATAGATCTGAAACGGCATAATTCGTCTACAAAATATTTTAAACTCTTTCTAATCAAACAATGTTTTATCAGATGTATGTATTTTAGTGTGATGAATTCCAACATGTCGCCCCCATTAATATCAATTTTTCGCAACCGCATTTTCGAGAGTGGGCAGTCTTTCTTCAGCTCAAGTTACCACGAATGATGAAAACGCCGCCATTTTTGGGGTGTGCTTTTATTAAATACCTATTATGTATACAATTACCATAATATTCACAATCACCTTAAGGGTCGATAACGCCAGTTTTAGGTGCATTAGGCGTGTTAGAGTAGAAACAGAATACAGCGGCGACGGCAGCGGTTTACGCTGCGGCAAAAGAGAATAAATTAAATGACGACGGCAGCGGCGACGGGTTTTGCTGTCATTTCACAGATTCAAAGAACAGTTATTTTAAAATGTAACAATAACATTGAAGTTCTTTAAAATATTATTAAACTTGTAGACTCAACATTTATATGGAATTGGTGAATAATTTACCAACTTCACAACTTTCTTCTAAAAAAATAATTGTTTTTTACTTCTTCTTACTGAAAATATCCACAAAAAGTGTTAGCCCATATGTTTTTGTTTATCAAAAACACAAAAATGTGGCAGCACAAAGAGAGTTGGTGAATCAAAAATTGAGAGCGTCAAAAAAATCGCTGAGAAATTAAAAATAGATTTAATTGGCAGCGGTTTTTGAGAGCGGTTTTGTATTTCTGTATTCTGATTTCTACTCTTATTGTTGAACGCCTCTCAATGTCGGGAGATGCTTCTAACTTATACTCCTAAGGTCCGAGGTCACGCAATGAGTGGCAAAGCGGTTAGCGACGAGTTTGAGCGGCAAGTGGCTTAAGCTAGGCATAGACGAACGATAAATCCGACCAATTTGTTGGGTTTGTGGTCGCTTTTTTATGTCTGTGGGGTAATTTGCGAACAAATTGCAAGTTTTTGAAAATATTCAAAAACTTGCAATTTGTTTGCAAACAAATCATACGTGTGTGGGCTACTGCGCAAATCTTAAACCATTTCGCCATTTCAGTTGCTCTTCAAGCATTGTAGCGAAAGGTCGTTCAAACAAAAGTTCAACCACAAAATGAACATGCGAGCGCGTCATCCGCTTCGTAGCATATGTTTACACATCAACGTCGGCCGAATTATGATTTGTTCGAGCGTGTGTGGAGAAACGATATGCAATAAATCGCAGCAAGTCTATGCCTAGCTTTAGAAGCGTCGTTTATGAGTGGCTAGTTTTTACAATTGCATTTTTAATATTAATAATTCTCAGAAGCACCTCATTATGGCAATCCATAAATCTCCATGTTGTAACTTAGTTAGTTAGTAAGAAGCAGTGAAAAGCTTTCAGAAACACGTACAGCTTCAAAATTGTAAATATTTTCTGCTACGACGTAGTGTCACTTCAACTTTTGGAGCAAAACAAAAAAAGAGTAAGCATTGCGGCTCCTTAGTAATTTTCGTAGAAAAAATTAATATGTTGCATTTAAGATATTTCGCACTTTAGTCTTAACTATTATTTTAGTCAGCTAATTAAAAATTTACTTTTTATCAACTTGTTGCAATAATGCCTATATGGCGCATAGGCTTTGTAATATTTTTTGTATAATATAGAATTTTACAAAAATATATAACAAATGTTAATCGTAATTGATGGAATAATTGTAATTCTAAACATGTTTCCTTTTATAATAGAGCTTGATTTTTGAAACAAAAGTGCAAATTTAAACTAATGAAATGTTTGAATCCATATATTGTTTATAAAACGCATTCAATATCTTAATAATTTCGAAGATATATTTTGCTCCATAACTCCGTATTCATATGAGATCCCACTAAATTTTTGGAGAATTAAATTTGAAAATGCTGCCCCCATAATAAAATTAACAAAAAGATTCTAATATTTAAAACGGCAAAAATTTTCTCTATATAATATTTTTACTCAATGAATACATACAAGTAATTTACAAATCATTGCTCTAAGTTCATTATTTTGTTACTTGAATCATACATTTCACCAATCACCTCTATTGCTTATATAGACTTTCTCACAGTTTTATAAAAGACTGTCGGTGGTGCAATCGTTAGTGTGCGGGCTCTAATTTTCATTTCGACGACGGTTATTTCGCTTAGGTCATGGTGCACTAGCGAGTAATTTGCCATGACAGAGCTTAACAAAAAACAAACTGTACCTCGTTTCTGTAGTTCTCGAATCGAACATGTGATTGTTTCTACAACATTTGCTTTGCGAAAACTTTCTGTCACTTTCTGTTTTCTTTATGTTTATTGGAAAAATGCGAGAAACCCCGTTTCTAAAAAGTAGGGAGTCGAAAAATTGTAAATCTTAAATGTCAAAACTACTCACAAATTAAAACGGTGCGAGATTTTGATACTGTTTCAATAAAAAAGCATTTTAAGAAATTAAAAATTTATATTTTAAGTGGAGAAGATAACAATTATATCTTTTTGTTATGTATTTCAATTGATTTTTCCTAAATATTACAGAAAAAGCAAAAAGAAAATTTTGTTGAATATATGCCAACTAATTCGGAGTTTGCAAGAGACGATTTGGTGGGAAAATTCTAACACAAATTGTAAGGAGCAGTGGGAATCCCTTCAAACAACTTCTGTTTTTTTTTTTGTTACTTTTCCTTATTTCTACCTTATTTTGTTTGATTTATATTTTTATTACTTGGCAGCTTTCTTGGGAAATTCTTATAAAACGTCAGCAGCATTGATATACAGAAACAGTTTTTACTCACAAATCGAGAAACGATGGAATTTTTTGCATCATGCTTAATGTGAAAACTTTTTCGATTCGAGAAACTACAGAATCGAGGTACTGGTTTGAAAACCCTGCATCTTGTGCTTCAAAATCGCAAAATTGCAACTGGAACGAAGTTCCTAATCTCACTTTGCGGGATGGGGGCTAAATGAAAAAGGATTAAACAACTTTTTGTTTTAACACTATTATGTTACACCCCACTATTATCAACTACGTATATGATTTACTTTGCTTTGGTTTGTGTCTAGACTGACTAGATGTCTCACATAATGATGTTACATTTTAATTTTTTGATTTTAATTAATGTTTTCTATGTGGAGCCTGTAACCAATATTCAGTTCATATTGTAGTTGTGAACCCAATAAAAAGTACATATAGAAAAGCCAAAGTGAAAGAGGTTCAAACAAACAATAACTATTCCATACTTTCTTAAACAAATAATTAGTTTTTAATAAAAAATTACCTTTTCGGAAAATATAATATATATTCTTACAACAAGGACATGAAATATACTTAAAAAAAAAATTATTAAAAAAAGTTTATCATTTTACAAAAAGTATATTTATTTTCGTAAAGATTCATTTAAATTTTTGTATTTTTCAACGGGCGCCTTAGGCGTGTTGGAACTAACTACTACATAATATATAGTGAGAAGAACTTTGTTTTTTTGTAGTTATTTCTCCACATAATTTATCATAACTCGAAAATGACTTCTCCGATGTTGTTGAACAAAATTTGAGAAAATTAAATTTTACATTATCTTGAACTTATGTCTATATCAAAACATTTTATTTTGACCGATATTTTTTATCGTTAAAGTACCATTTTTACTTTCTTTAAAAATCACGAACAATCGAAGAGGGAAAGAGTGTTTGAATTGTGTGAGAATTCCACGAGAATTTAATCACAAATATAAATAGTCTACCGTTTATTACTTATTTATTACTGTAAGATTCACAAAAACATTTGTCATCGCTTTTCAAATGATTTTCCCGAAGAATAGGAAACAAGGTTTTGCTAAATCCGTGTCATACACTTGTGCTACTATGTAATCTGATATCCGAAAAAGTATCCGAAACTATTGACCAAGTTAAAAATTGGTATAGGCATAAGTTGAAGATAATGTAAATTTAAATTTGTTCAAATTAGTTTCAATTAAATTTGTATCAGTCACATTAGAGTTATGATAAATTATGTGGAGAATTTTGAAATTTTTAAGCACTAAATGTTGGCTTTTCAAACTAGTGTTTTATATGCCCTCTGGTCACTACCTTTAATTATGCTGAGGGCTGTAGCCGTAAGAATAGCGGTTTTTTTATGCTCAGAATCAAGTTTTTATGTGTGTTCGTTCATAACAAAGAATATATTATTGCTTTATGAAGCAAAATTAAATCGTCCGGTGTGGTTTCATAAATTATAAAAACTTCAAAAATATCTAAATATTTATATCTAAAAAATTATGTTCAAAATTAGACGAAAAATATCGACTGTTGGAAAAATTTCGTGATATTTATGCTCAAAAGCATTTAGCACCATGTTTCAAAAAATGTATGTTGACCCCAAAAAAATTATGCTAAAAGAGTATTAATAATGCTAAACTCGCAACACTGATTTAGACTTGATTTAATAAAATATTGTATTGTAAATTGTTAGAAGAAAATACATTTTATAATACCTGAATACTTTGCCAAAAAATTGCATACTGTTTGTGATAGTTGGATAGACGCACCACTTTCAGTAAAACAAAATGCATTCAGGTGTTAAGCATTTTTGCCTTGAGTATTATTTAAAAAAAATCATTTCGACTTTAAAAGCTTTAGGGAAATCCCTTATATACCTTCTTGTATAATATTAATGGCCTACGTTTCACAACTTCATTCATTGTTTATACTTTTTTTTAAGAATTGTAGCATAAATACCTCTCTTTTTGAACATTAACATCTGCTCGCCATATGTTATTTCATATAATGGCAATCTACATAATATCATCAGTTACTTAAATGTAGAGCTCAACTTTTTCTGATATTTTTTATTTAATCCTCTTTAAAAGGCTCAGAAATCTCAACTTTAAACAAATACTTGCTTTAAAAACAGGAAAAGAAAAATTGAATCAATTGTAAAGTAAAATGCAATACAAAAGTTTTCCTATAAAACAGTTTTACATTTATTATAGTATTTGCATAAATACTGCAGATCGTATGATTTAAATAAAAGCATATACAACTGCATCCTATTGGCGTTGTCAGAAATGTATGCATGTTTGGTTTGGTGTCGAATAGTAAAACAATCGAGTGAAAATCCACCACATGCAACTTAAGTGATGTTCTTTGTACTCGATATTTTAAATTCCATGAATATGATGCAAGAGCGATGGAATAATGGTTCATTTGCGGACAATGAAATTTAACTATTTTTCACAACAGTTATATAAATAGCTCAGCTTCGTTTGGCTAAATTTTTTTTATCACACCAACACTCAGGGGATCTCCCTATAAATGCAGTGCATTGTGTTGGCAAAGGAAAATGTTGGTAGTGGAGGGTTGGAAGAGGGAGTAGTGTCTGTTGACATTTGCCTTGAATCTTTGTATGCCACAATTGGTCGGAAATACACTAGCCGGTCAACCGGCCACTCGATAAAAAACGGATGAAAGTTCCTGGAAAGCCGAGTACTCCGGCTAAATATCGTCACGTCTGGCATAAGCTGACTCAAGATGTTTCACAACATGGTGGTTAACCATGCTCTCCATAACCTTCGAGAGCGCAAAACAAATTGCAATTGGGCGATAATTTGCAGGGTTACTTTAATCACCTTGTTTAGGGATTGGCTGGACATTAGCAACCTTCTAACGAGCCGGGAAGACTCCCGCACGGTATGCAAGGTTGAAAAGCTTGGACGTACCAGCGACGAAGAGCACCTACTCAAGACCAGTGCAGTTATGCCATCCGGGCCCGGGGATTTATTTACGACGAGATTCGCAAGAACCTTTTTAACACCTCGCGTTCGAAAAAATATCTTGGGCATGGAACATGGCCGTCGGTGGTGCAATGGTTAGTGTGCGCGGCTCTTGTACATAAGATCCTGGGTTCGAACCCTGCTCTGACCACCTTCAAATATCTTTCGGCGGCGGTCACCTCGCATAGTGACGGCGACACTATCGAGTATATAGCCATGAAAAAGCTCAAAAAATACCGTTCGGAATCGGTGTAAAACTGTAGGTCCCAATCAGTGAGTGAAAACTGGAAAGCGCACAGCTCAGTGATTGTGAGAAGTTCTCCCCGGTCCCTTCATGGGATGTAATGGGAAACCATTTATTTATTCATGGAACAAGATACGTAATCGATCACGGGGAGTTGTTGATTGCTATCCGGCAAGGAAGAGTTCCTTGCAAACGTTTCAGCCAAGCTTTATCAACCGGTTCAGTGAATGTTATGTCATCTTTAGCAATAGTTGGGATAGGGGAAGAACTATCCTTTATTCTTCATGCAAATGACCAAAAGCTCTTACTTCCACTAGGGAAAGAAAGACCTTTAGCACGAATACGCTGTTCGTGAAGAAACTTCTCGCGTCGAAGTACTTTGGCACACTTGGATCTTGCCTGTTTGCGTAGCAGTTCAGTATTCACATTTTTATTAGAACGCCAGTTTCTCATCGCGTCCTCTTTGGATCTGACAGCATTTTGCAAGTCTGGTTACAATAATTTTTTCCGATGGTTTAACCGAAATAATTTCGTCGGGATGAATTAATTCATACCAATCAAAATTATCTTCTCGATCATATCAGCCAGAGCATCTATGTCATTGTCTAGAAAACAAAGCTTTTAGTTAAAATGCTGATAAAAGTTGTTGAGCTTAGCCCAACGTGAAGAGCTGAATGCGAAAATGACGCTGAAATGATACAGTGATGCGAATTACTAAGAGGTGCAAGCGTGTTTACTTCGTACTTTTCAGGGTGCGAAGTTAAAAAGAGGTCAACTAAATTTTGATTGTGCCCTTGAACACAGGGAGTGTGCTTCGGTTCATTCACCAATTGCGTTAAGTGGTACTGCGCGGCGAAGAGGAGGAATTATGAACATTGAAGTCACCAGCAACAACGATTTCACTGTCCGAATAATTCCCCAATATCTCAGAAATGGAATCGGAATGTCCGAAATGTAGGACATGTGTTCCAATCTTGAATTTTACCCAAAGCGAGTTAAATTCCGGATTTTTTTTTATTATTTATTTTTTAAGTACCGGCAAGCATTTATTTTAACTCTGAGCAAAATGTTGACATTTTGTGGTACAAAATCTTCACAAATTTAAATGGAGGCAAAAAGTGAAACCAATTAGAAACAAATAATCCTCCGTTGAGATATCACAAACCTCACGAAACGGCTCCGAAGTTAATTAATTTAATTACTTCTTTTCGTAGTTTTTCATTCAAGTATCATTGGGACTAAAGCCAAAAGACTGCCTTAAAACTCACTTTCATCTTGAATTATTGGATTTCTTGGAATTTTACATAGAATTCAAGTTGGAAGATTAGATAGACGTTCTTGTATATTTCCAAATTCTTGACTAACTACTTCCGGTCTAAGACCAAGTATTCCCCGGGCAAAGGCTTTAGAGCAACCGCTTTAAAGCTAGCTAGAGTTAGAAGGCATTACAACCATGTATGCTGGGTGGTCAGAGAGACATCTCAGGAAAGTAGGCGTAAGCCGCTGAAGCAAGGTTGCACCGTGGGATTGGACGCGCAGATAGCATCCCCATCACCATTCTAGGAGACGAGGGTTAGCAACCCACATCTTCCGAATTCTAAATTGCTAACGAATTTTTAACTAAAGAGCCTCTAAATGGAGACCCGAAACACTCGTTGACGAGCTTTCCATATCGAACTAGAACAATGATTGGATAATGGAACGTAAGGACGCTCAGCAACAGTGATGACATCGCCATCGGTTTGAACATGAGGTATTTGCAAGCTGAACGTGAAACGTTGCCGCACGGGTTTTCAAAAATGTCGGTTTTCGGATTCGTCGAATATTCCGATTTTAGCGACTTCAGTTATTATGACAAAATGGTAAACTATGCCTTTTGTAAACGTCTATGCCTTTTTGTAAATATCATTTATTTCTAATTCAGTCTTTTTGAATTTTGAGATTGACTACCGAGCAGATAGCTATGAAATAGTAAAACAGCAGGTCCCAATCAGAGTGTGTAAGCCTATGCCTTCATGGTATGTAATGGGAAAGTGTGGGTCATAATTTGGAATTTAATTTCGCTTTAACAAAATACTAATATAGACACAGTTTGACCAACACAACTTTCAGTATATTGTCCATTGTTTGGGCGTATATTTCGTGTTTTAAGGGTTCAGTGAACTGGGGATTGTTTGCGTAACACTTATCTTTCACAGCAATGCAGAGATTAGAGTCTGACGGGTTCAAAACGCAGCTGCGAGGCGGCAATGGGCTTTTGGCTGATTATGCTGTTTTCGAACACAGTGCGCAAAAGATCGATTGTAGCTTTAGCTGTGTGACACGTAGCGCCATTCTATTGAAACCATACTTCGCCCATGGCATCTTCTTCAACTTTTTGAAACAATTGCTTGCTCATTTTCGAAGAAAAATTGACCTATGATGTCGCCATGCCAAAAACCGCAGCATCACGTGTGGATTTTCCGAGCCCCAACTGCGACAATTTTGTTTGTTAACGTAGCCCCGAGGTGAAAATGAGCTTGATCGGAAAAGATTATTTTACGGTAAAAAAAAGTGGAAACGCATCGGATGGCCTCGAGGCTTCGGTTCTTGAACTATTTTAATTTAAGTCTTCGTTTTTTTTCACCAGAGGGCACATGCTCTTTCCGTACGACCATTTTTCACTCGTTAACAACGTTGACAACAAACGCACGTAGAACCTAATTAATTGGAAACCTGTATCGGCACAACTTATTCATGCCTGATTTATATCCAAGGTGAGAAATATATCTCTGATGATGTTAAAAACGCATTCTACAGCCAGCTGAATGCAACTCGACATTATTTCTCGAGGTGATATCCGTCGTTGACCGTCGCTGGTGCAAGGGTAGTGTGCGCGGCTCTTGTGCATGAGGACGTGGGTTCGATTCCTACTCCGACCAACTTAAATTTCTTTCGACGGCGGTCACCTCGCTTAGTGACGGCGACGCTATCGAGTATTTGGCCATGAAAAAGCTTCTCAAAATACCGTTCGGAACCGGTGTAAAACTGTAGGTCCCAATCAGTGAGTGTAAAACTAGAACGCGCACAGCTCGTTCAGTCATAATAACTGAAGTCGCTAAAATCGGAATATTCGACGAATCCGAAAACCGACATTTTTGAAAACCCGTGCTGCAACATTTCACGTTCAGGTTGCAAATACCTCATGTTCAAACCGATGGCGATGTCATCTCTGTTGCTGGTTGTGAGAAGTTCTCCCTAATCCCTTTATGGGATGTAACGGGAAACCATTTATTTTTTATATCGTAATTGTTATGGAAAATCTGAACTCCAATGTTGGTTCTGACAACGAATCGTTGAAACGTGTAATGGGTAGACAAGGGCTTGGTACCCGGAATGCCAACGGTGAATGATTTATTGATTTTTGCAACACTAGGAAGTTAGTAATCGGCGGCACGCTCTTTACCCATGAAAACTATCATAAGTTAACGTGGCTGTCTCCTGACAGGCATAAAACCGCAAATCAAATTGATCAATGCGCTATCAGTCACCGTTTTCAAAATGCAAATGCTTTTTTATTTTCAACAGGTATTTTCAATGGACGGGAAATATACATTAATGGAAAGCGAAAGCAACCACTGTATATCCTGGGATGCACTAAAGCTGTAATCGAGGGCGTTTTAGGAAAGAATCGTGTACAGACAGACGAAGCTTTGATCAGTTGTTACACCAATTGCCCGCCGAATCGGACTAACAAGGAGAGCGATTCGATCAGGTTACCATGCCAATGGAGAAACGATACAAAGGTGAAAAGCTGGCTGCATTGTTTGCAGAAGTTTGTTGGAGAAGTTATATGGTATTCCAATATGAAGATGAATATGCAGGCACCGCAATCGTGGAGGACGGGTACATTTGAAGCAGAGACCGAAAAAGTTATGCCATTGAAGGTGCTATTAAGCTCAGATGACGATAATGGTTCAGGTCATGGACCTGAATCACCAATAAAAAAATCAAGAGGAAAAAAATTTATAAATTTATGTTTTTTGCCTTTTGCCATATTTCTCGAATTTCCGAAGTAAAATACAGCGGGAAAATTAATAATTAATTGTATTTTGAAAGAAATAAATTAAAAAAAGAGATCTTTGTGAATGGTTTACGAGATATGAGTTAAAAATTTTAGTTTTCGTGGGAAAAACTGATGGAATTCCACAGTTTAGCAGCTGTAGGCAAAAAATGGTGAAAAAGATAGAAAAAATTAATATTCATAAATATGTATGCAACCTGAGGCAATAGATGCAGTTTTTTTGGGCTTAGTTTGCTTTCCACTTTTTTTTTTCCTAGTTTACTGCCATTATTTTGCCGAAGACAGGATAACAGAAATCTAATTGGTTTTCGAGATATAGCCGTTAGAAGAATTTCATATTTTTAGGAATAATTAAGTTTTAACCAAAATATACATGAGACTATAAAATTCGAACAGCAGCTAAACTGCCAAAACCAAAACAGCGTTTTGTTTCTCTCGATAAATACTTCGAGAAATTTTACACGAGAAGGAATTGGCCCTACATGACTTCAAAAATGCTGTATAGTTGCATGTTGTGTACACTTCTTTTCTCCCTGTCTAAAGTTGCAATTGTGCTGAAGACAGGAAATCAAAATTCCAATGGGTTTCCGAGCTACAGCCGTGGGAAAAATTGCATGTTCTTCGGAAAAATTAAGCTTTATCCAAAATATACATACAAAATACAAAATCCGAACAGCAGCTGAACTGGCACACCCCAAATGGGGTTTTATTATTTTCGATAAGTACTTCGAGAAACTTCACACGAGAAGGAGTATGCATTTTATGTATTGCACTGTGTAATCAAATATAGAGCACTTCCTGGTGATTTATTAATGTAAGTATTCATCCGCTCTACTTGCCCCTCATAAAAAACAAATCGACATCAATTAATTGTCTCCATAGAAATTCCTAGAAATGTAGGATGTTTTGACACCATGTCTTCGACAGAATTGTTTTTTATAAAAAATATCAAAAATTAGGGCACTTTTTAATCACACTAATATGTTTACGTACCACGACATAAATTCACACCTCCTTGGCAAAAATGCATAACGCCGTGGGAGGCAGTTGACAAACTTCGCTCCTTTGACAAATCAATCAATAGTATGTGCTAAAGTCAAAACAGGCAGTAATACATACATATCTGGAAGTTGAATTATCTGTTTTTCGGAACTGAACTCTGAAATAATGCTTATTTCCAACCAGGAATTCTAACATACGATATATAGAATTATCACGGGTGTCGATGTTAAATAGGTACTCGTACGTTAGTTGGCATTTAAAAAATCCGTTACTTTCAAAATGATGAAATTCCGTTACTGCAAAAGTATGTTGGTACAGACTTCTTGTCAATTTCATTACTTTTGATGTTCGGACAACATGACTGTAAACACAAAAATTAATTTGTCGGTTTGTGAATTTTGCCTCAAGTTTAGTACTGGTCAAAATGGAATAGACGATTCAACCGCCTAATTACTTTAATGACTTTAAACACCGAAAACAGCTTTTAATAAAGCGGTTACTTGTTTAGCCGCTTTTGAGTTTATATGGTTGAGTATTTCAAATTTGAACACGGCTTTTTAATTTTAGTCTTAACATGATATACATTTTCTAATTTAAGTATGATTTTCGTATACAAAATTTTGTACAAAAATGTTTTACATATGAGTTATTAATTTTACTTATGAATTTAAAAGATGTGTTCAAAATTTGATAAAACAATTTATTTTAAATAAATGTAATTTCAAAATAAAGATAAAATTTGAGTACGTGTTTAAAATTGTAATACACATAGTATAAGTATTATCCGATACAGTTTTTATAAGCCAATTCCAGAATTGAAATTTAAGAGAAAATATTAACGTACTGAAACGATAATGGTTGCTAAACCTAACTCGAAACAAGTACAGAAAATTTAGTCGAGTTAAGCGACTTAAACATAGCCTCACCCTTAGTTATCGTTTGGGTGATATCTGCAAAATATTATCTTATTAGCAACTTCATTAGGAAGTGGTGTATATTTGTATAGGAGGTTCGAAAATGGTTACCACAAACATTTTCGATTACACAGTAGACTTTGAAAAATATTGCCTAGTACCAAATTTCACTATGATCGATTTTGGTTTACGGAGATATCGTGTCGGTTATCGTGAAAGCCGCCCATAGTTTGTATAGGAGGCACACAAATGGGTGTAGCAAAGTCATCATTGTTTTAGTGAGTGAGTGACGGTTTACGAAATGAAGCCTAATACAAATTTCACTATGGTTGGAAGTATTTTACACGAGTTATCATATAGATAACCCGGACGACCGCCCAGCTTTTGTATGGGAGGGCCTCGCCAATTTTCTCCAGTTAAGTACAAATTTACAGATTATTAGAAATATAAATGTGAAGCTAATCACATACACTAAATACTATTGAATGGGATGTACCAGAAGGAGTGAGGTCAAAACACCCATTTGCAATCCCTAAGTTTGGTTAAATAGTCGCCAATGACAAAGTTGATTGTGATCGTTAAATAGGCTTACGGCAGTTACCGTGTTGACCAAACTTGACAGACGGGCATGGGTCAAATGTCTTCAAAAGTCCCAAAACGAATTTGGACCATAGATACCTTACCTGTAATATAACTCATTCTATGAATTACACTTTTCCGTATCAATAATTATGATACCCTATGAGTGAGAGTGCTTGAATATATATGTACGAAACTGCGTTTTTTATTGAATATAAAACGTAAAGTGCCCGCAGTAAAACAAAATTATAATTGTTTCAGTTTTAGCATTTTTTTTTGTGAATTGCACTTTTTTTGGCATGTTTTTGATGATAGCTTCTGGCTACACTGGTTTAGAGACACAATTGGGAAAAAGTGTCAGATTGACAAAGCCAAACATTTGGTTTGAATATTCCCAGAACTCAAAGTAAATGCTCACCACGGAGAAAACAGTATGTAAATTGGAATACTGGTACTGTCGATGTACATTGACAAGTTCAAGTAACGGGTTTTTCAATAAGAGCGCTATAAAAGTTTTTTTAAATAAAACAAAACCGGTTTTAGACACCAATGAAATTCTTTATTCCTGTGAAAGAACGTTCGATGGCATTATGTATGGAACTCGATTTCTTTTGCATGGCCACCACGGGCACGCTTGCAGAAGTCCAGACGCTGAACCCAATTTTCGACGGTTTTCAAGCATAAATCGGCCGATACTGCTGCAATTTCACGTTCGATATTCGTACGAAGTTCATCAGTCATCGCTGGCTTGTTGGCATAGACCATAGACTTGACGTAGCCCCACAGGAAATAGTGTAACGGTGTCAAATCGCACGACCGAGGCGGCCAATCGACTGGGCCATTTCGTGAGATAACACGTTCACCAAACTCGGTTTCCAATAAATTGATTGTGGCATTCGCTGTGTGGCTTCTACCGCCGTCCTGTTGGATCCACATGTCCTCCAAGTCCATATTATCCAATTGGGGCCAAAAATATTCGGTTATCATTGAACGGTAGCGATTCGCATTCATAGTAATGTGCCGGTCTTAATCATCACTGAAGAAGTTCGGCCCAATGACGCTCCGGCCCATAAACCGCACCAAACCGTAATTTTTTCGGGATGCAATGATGACTCATGGATTATGTGTGGATTGCTGTCTGACCAATAACGCATATTTTGCTTATTGACGAAGCCATTCAGCCAGAAATGAGCCTCATCGCTGATTGTTGAGGCCTCTTAAAGTTGAGGCCACTGACTCCAAATTTCGGTAGTAAATTTTAATAATTTCGACTCGTTGTTGGCTCGTATATCTTTCCATGATGAAATGGCAAACCTTACTGAAGAGAAATGTCAAAAGAGAGGGAAAAAATATGGCGTCGTTTGCTGTCCCTATCGATTTATTTTTGCAGCGTCTCTGTTGAAAAACCCTTTATATTGCGAACATTTCTAATTTATACTTAAAATAACTTTATAACTTCTATAACATCTATAGGCCTAAATTCACAAAGTGAATCCATCCACACACAATTTGTCCGACTGCGCTCACACAGATTGTTCGACAGCGGATATCGGTGATGATATGATAGGGATCGATATTGTGTGTTGACAGCATCTGTGTACACATCGTGCTGAAGCGAAGCGGAAAAGTGAAAAAAAAGCAGGTAGCGGGAAAACCCAGAAGAGAAAAGGCAGTAGACTGCTAACGAGTTCGGAGAAAACAATTGAGGACGTGAAGAAGACCGTGGTGATAGCCGACGGCGTGGGAGATTCTCATCCAGTGATGGATGAAATGATGGACGAGGTGATGAAGAAGCGTAGGAGAAAGGAGTCCTACGATGTGGAGGAGTATAAAGTGCGGTACGAGGCAAGTGCTGCAAGATGCGAAAAGCTAGATGCAATGCTTGAAAAGGCATTATGCGAAATCGCCAAACTAAGGAAGATTGTCCGGAATTCTGAGTCCGGCACTGAAAACGAAGAAGAAGAGCAGTCCTCTGAGGACTACTCCACATCCGATGAGGGAGATGACGTCGGAGAGGAAAGCGAGATGGTATCCGTGGAGGCCATCAACAACAAGGAGGAGTTTCCATCGTTGCGCGAAACGATGTCGAGACCAACAAAGAGGGATTCGACAGGGCAAGTCGCCACACCTGCCAGAGTAAAGGATGCAGCAGGGCAAGACGCCGCACCTGCTCGGGATACGGTAGGGCAAGACGCCACACCTACCTGGACATCAGCAGCAGCCAAGAGGGTCAAGGCAGCAGATGATGATGCAGCAGGGCGAGACACCACAACTGCTTGGACAACGGTGGTGTCAACAGCAGCGGCCAAGAGGGCAAAAACTATGGCGAAGGCAGGTACGCCATGTTCAACAGCGGCAAGTACAGTTGCCGCAAAGGGTGCGGTGGCTGCTGATAAGCCATCTGCATCGGCAGCTGCAAAGAGGGCGGCAACGACGACATCAACTGCGAGAGCAGGTACTGCGGCGACATCAACTGCGAGAGCGGCAACGGCGACGTCAACTGCGAGAGCAGGTACAGCAGCTAACATGAGGGCAGCTGCGGCAAAGAAGAGGACGGGAAAATCGATCCCGGTCATAATGACCTTCGATATAGACGTCAAACTGATTCTGCGAAGCATTAGGAATACGCTGGGGCATGACAATTTCAGCCTCAGCATCTTGGGTAGAAAGTCTACCAAGATTTCCGTGAATTCCCTTCAGGATCACGAGAAGTTAAGGGCGCTGTTAGAGGCGATTAGTGTAAAGTTTTACACCCACACTCCTCGGAGTGTGAAGCCATACGTGGTAATCATTCGGCGGCTATCTGACACGTTTGGGGGTACTGACCTACTCACACCTAGTGAGCTGGTGAGAGACGGAGATGTGCTGATTGACGGGGATTTAAATGCTAAACATCCTGACTGGGGTGGATCGGTGGTTAATGCAAATGGACGACGCTTGCGGGATTTCCTGTTGGGGTGTCCTGATTCGGATGTCTTTTCTGGGAGGGAACCGACCAGGGTTTCTGGTACTGCAGCATCGTACATCGATATTTTTATGGCTTTTCCAGGCATACGTGTGTCTCAGGAGCTGAGGGTTCTGGATTATGAGTCGAATCACAGGGCTGTGGAGATTCGAGTGGACTGCGGGTGCGATCAGTAATTTACAACTTTGGGAGGATGAACGTGGACCGGTTCAACTCATTGCTACGGGGGTCTCTTCCCTCTGCTGCTCTTCCGGTGGATCGTAATGTTACCATTGGTGAAATTGATGACTGCGCGGAATCTATGGCTGAGTCTTTTCGACAGGCTGTTGATGGTGCTGTGCCGAAGATGACAACTGGGAATGGTGGACTGCCTGACCTCCGTCCCAGGATAGAGGACCTGATTGGACAAAAGAAGAGGCTTCGGAGGACTCTTTGCAGGACAGGGGATTTCTCCCGCATTCCTACTCTCAGGGCTGAGATAAGGCAGCTGAGTCGGATCATCGATGGTGCGATTGCTGTATTTGAGGCTGGTTTCTGGACGGATCGGCTCAATGCTATAAGGGTGGACAGCACTACATTTGCTAAGGTGAAGGCGGCTGGCGGACTACGTCGAAGGGATGCTGTCCCGGATATGTTGGACGAGGGCAATGTGCCCATTATTGAGGAGGTGGGCAAGGCTAATCTCCTTGCGGCGGGATTTTCTGCGGTGCATGGCGTGAATGGTCACTTGAGGACTGGTGACTTTGGTGAACGGATTTCTGCTGAGGCAGCTGATTTGGTGAGCCACATACCACGTGTTGCTTTTGGATCGGGGATCATGGCTGACGGCGCAGATGGTGCTGGGCGTGTGGATGACCTGATTATCAGGGCTGCGGATGTTGGTGGCGCTCTTAGGATGCGTCCGCCTAAAATGTCGTCTGGACTGGACGGCATTCCTGATGTTGCTTTGAAGAGGACTGATTCCTTCGTTTGGACTTTTCTGGCGGTTCTTTTGAACCATTGCATCAACTTGGGTTACTTCCCTAGGGCCTGGAAGGAGGCGGCGGTAGTACCTATTCCCAAGCCTGGGACGGATCGGAAGAGGGTCAGTGGATATAGACAAGTTTCACTACTTACCCCTTTTGGGAAGCTTCTGGAGCTGTTCGTTCTGGACCATGTTCGAGACCATTTGGCTGAGCGCGGCATCTTGCTCGATAACCAGTTTGGTTTTAGAGGGCGGCACTCGACATCACCAGCGCTTATGGTGTTTTCTGACCACGTGACTAGGGGTCTGAACAGGAGATATATCACGATAGCTACTAGCCTGGATTTTGCCAAGGCCTTTGATACGGCTTGGCAAGCGGCGATATTGGTGAAGATGAAGGCGGCTGGATTTGCTGCTGACATACTCAGGATGGTTGCGGGCTTTCTAGCGGACAGGACGTTCCGTGTAAGGGTTGGCGACTCCCTCTCTGAGGAGAAGATGGTGACGACGGGTGTACCGCAGGGCTCGCTATTGGGACCTGTCTTGTACAACATCCTTCTCAGCGATATGCCCCTTCCCCCGGGGGGGGATCTGTTGCTGATTTATGCGGATGACATCCTTATTGCAGCTTCTGGCCCTAGGGCCATCAACGTCAATCGGAGGCTGAACACTTACCTTGAGACCCTGAGTGGTTTCTTCTCCAAGTGGGCAATTGGGCTTAATGTGGCCAAGTCGAAGGGGATCATTTTCAAGGGGAAGCGCGGGAACCTGTACCCGAACGCCAGGGGCTACATCCCCAGGCTCAAGGTGGGAGATGCGGATATCGGGATTTCGAGGGAAATCAAGTACCTTGGAGTGATGTTCCATGAACGGTTCACCTTCGTGAGCCATGTGGGCTACGCTTTGCGGAAGGCTAGATTTGCCTTTTCTGCATACTACAGGCTGTTGGCGAGGGCGAATGGCCTGAGTACGGAGGTGCGTCTGCTGGTGTACAGGCAGGTTATACGACTTGTTTTGGCGTATGCTTTCCCGGCCTGGTTTCCCATCTCGTCGTGTCAGATGGAGAGGCTAAGGCAATGGGAGCGGAGGATACTCAGAACCTGTCTGGGACTGAGAATGACGGTGATGGCGGATGGCTCTTTCCGCATGCCCTCCTGTAGGAGGGTGTATGATGGTGCTGGTTTTGGGAGGATTGGCAGGTTCATGGTGGACTCTGCTCTATCTTTCCTGGGAAAAGCGGCGGGTGTGGATAATGACATGGTTAGGGCATGTTTCGACACAACAGATGCGGACAATCTTCTGTCACGCTGGTTCTTTGGACCAACGGACCTTCTGGCCCTCAGTAATGGGGGCTATCTAGGAGCGGACGGGGATTTGTTATTTTACCACAGGAGATTCGGTACATTAGGTATCGATGATCCTGTGTATAATACTACTCAGTAGTATTTCTTCGGACCAAGGTGGAGACTGGAGATTCTTCGGAATTTCTGGTCTATTGATTTATGCGATCCAGCTTGCTGGATGTCTTGTTTTTATTTAGTTTTTAGGTTGTTATTTAATTTTTAAGTTTCTTTTATTTTTAGGTCAAGATGACAACCGAGGCGTTCCTGTTTTTCGTCGATTTTTCGGGAAATTATTATTTTTTCAGCGTATGTAATTTATTATTAACACTCGATGTATGTATGGAATGCTTTTTATGAGGATGGAAGTTTCTGGAAGGCACCCTATGGGTGTGAGGGAAATAGTATAGGTAATATTAAGTAGTATTTATTGTGTACCAGTAGAATGTTTAGAATCTTTACAATAAAACCAGTTTAAAAAAAAAATGTCCGACAGCGATCACACATTGTTTGGCGTTAAACTCCTCCGAAACGGCTGGACCGATTTGTATGAAATTTTGTGTGCATATCGGGTAAGTCCCAGAATCGGCCAACATCTATTTTTCATATCCCTAAATGAGAATGGTGACCACCCATGTATAGAGCACAGATTTGTCCGACTGCGAAACACAGATTGTCAAACTGCGAAAAAACACACACACTGATGTAGTTGCAGCGAATAGTTAAGCAAAGCACTCTCAGAGCAAAGAGAATAATGACGTGTTTATACGTATATAAAAATGAGCGAGCAAGACAGCATTGAAAGAGTGTGTGGCAGGGGTGAGACAAACGAAATTGTGTCTATAGCGTATGTATTAATATAATAATGTATGTGTCTGTTGCGGTTGTTGAACGGAGATATAAAGGGGCCCTTAGACTTGTGGATCAGTTGCAGCGACTTCAAGTTGACATCAACTTATCCATGGTGTAAGGTGAAGTTGGTGGTTTGTACAAACTAGTTGAAGTAAAATCAAAGCAATTTTGATTTTTTGAAGTTGACATCAACTTATCCATCAGTGTAAGGGGGAGTTGCATCAACTTTCATACGCATTTCGATGAGAAACGTTCATGAGGAAACATTATCGGCAGAATGTAAATAATTTAACCAAAAAATAAATAAATTAAGCATTATCGGAAAAATATAAACTAAATAAATATGATTTGTAGTGATATTAATAAATATTTATAGAAAATAAAAATACCGTTTTTTCGTAATATTTGTGATATTTTCGCAGTGAGCTCACCACCTTTCATTTCGACATCTGACAAGAAAATGAAGTTGCCTCAACTAGTTTGAGAGTGTAAGGGCAAAATCGAAGTTGATGTCTAGTTATCGAAGTTGATGTGAACTTGAAGTCGAGCAACTTATCCACAGGTCTAAGGGCCCCTTAAAGCATAGCCACGCAAAATTTCATTTGCTTGCGCAGTCGACGTTATGGTTACACACTAATACGGCAGCTACTTCGTACAAAGTACGTGTGATGTTGTGTGTTTGGCTGTTTCGTTGCTGTTAATATGGCAAACATGTGGTTATGTGACACACGTATACGTCAGCTACTTCCCTGCAGTCGACGTAGCTAACGAATCTTTAGTGATTTCCCTAACTACCAAGAATTACCACTAACTACCTGCCAGACTACCAGCAATGCTTTCGACTAACGAATTTAACATGGGGATGAGATTGGCGGTAGCCAATTGCCATCTTGTGCATAACCTTTCACTAATGATTTCAACAACATGTGATGTACGAATTCACTAATACTGCTGCCATAACAAAAAGATTAATGAAGATTATCCGATGAAATCACCGGTCAGCAAAAAACAACGACTCCTCTACTCCTAATGTACCAGTTATTTCCATAATGAAAAGACGAGAACATTTTTTGATATTTATTTATTTAACAATGAAAACTTAAAATTATAATAATTCATTTAAAAACTATAATTTAAACTTTAAATAAATTCCAATAAAGTATAATGAAATTCCACGCTTCGTAAAAAATAAAAAACTTAAAGATAAAATTAAAAAGAACGTCACATCTATGAGTTTTTTCTTTCTTCGCTTTTCATAAGAATATAAATTAAAAAGATGAAAAATATGTTTAATAAAAAGATAAAAAACTGAAAGGTAAAACTAAAGACGACTCTACAGCTATCAGTTGTTTGCTTCTTTATGTTGTTTCCTTGAAACAGAGGTTGCCCTTATCTCCCTTTTTTTTTAAGTTGAGTAGGTCTTCTTATTTGTTCTTCCGCCGACCCAGGCAATTTCGTGTTTATTGGTATGGATTCTGCAAAAGTGATAAAATAATCTGAAAACAATATTTTAATCTGTTATCAATATTTTAAATTTATATTACCTACCAGTACGCAGTAAACATTTTCCAGTTATTTGAGACTTTATTATATTATTATATATTTATTTATTTGCTTCAAATTACACATTTTCTGACCACGAACTTCCAATTGCAACTGACGCCAACACACCAACACAAGAAACTAATAGTCAAGCCAATATTTTTTTCTTGTTTATCTCCTTTGGAATAACGGTACAGCTTTTTTTGCATTCCATACATATCCATCGTTGCAATACTTTTATCTAATGAAATCGTTAATGAGCACAAAACATTGAAATGCTTTACGGGAATTTGAGAGCAAGAATATTAATCTCTTTCATCAAGAGCAAACAAATGTGTATCGACACAAAGAAGTAAGAGCAAAGTTAAGAAGTAAATCAATAGTTTGAGAGTCAAAAGGCGAACCCTTGCATAACTTGTGGCATTTGGATTCACTAGTCAATTTTTCATTAGCCAAATACCTAACGATTTTGAGTTAATTTCTACTTTTAAAACTGCAGGGTTCGGACAAAGTATGTGTGATGTTGTGTGTTTGGTTGTTTCGTTGTTGTTGCTATGGCCAAACAAAGCGAGTCATTTGATGTTCAGCATTGCCCGGTGTATACAAAAAAACTATTATTTTCAATGTAACATTTACTAATGTGTTGATAGAAATCGAACAGGTACCGTGTAGCAAAAAGGTGTTAACAAATCGCCCGTGAGTTCGAACACTCATTGGATTTTTTTCGTCATAATACGCATGATACATCTTCAGGTACAGATATAATTTATTACTGCAAAATATCTGCTCCTTAGAATGCTATTGTATTCTGTATTGAATTTTAGATCGGTAGGGAGCAACCGTTTGATGAACGACTGAAATCCATGAGAAAATTTTTTTGAAATGAATGTTTAAAATACTTCTATTATATTTATATAATTTCTTTATTTGGTGTCTTTGTGACTTTCACGCATCATAGAATATAGCATCACATTGTATAAACCCCTTACAAACATCCTGGAAGTAATTCACACTCGAAAAGAATACTTTAATATCAGGTTATGAAAAATGTCTCAACTAATGTTACGGAAATCCGTTTTATTCCTTTTTGTCTTCATGAAGCACCATCGTATCATATTTCATTTATATGATTGCGGTTTTTGTTCTTGTTTGGAGCCATTGTTGCTATATTTGTTGCTGAGCGTTTCCTTTTCTTTCCTTGATTGTTTTTTTTTATCTTATTCTTGTTTATGATTCTATTTTATTGATGGGCCTCAATTCATTTTGCATTTATCCTAAATATCTCAACATCTGTGACAAATTGCCTTAAGTGGTAAATGTTGGTTTGGATGCTTAGTGCCATGTGAAATATCTACGATATTTTTTCATATTTCCTGTATTCACGTTTTTATTATAAGTATCTTATAAGTATATATGACATTGACATGGAAATACCGTAGAAATGTGTATAAATTAAAATGTATATATATATTTTATACACAAACATATTTACATATGAGTATACTTGATGTTTTTAGCCAACCTTCACCTATCTACCTCTGCACTACAATTAGCCTAATCTTACACTTATCTACGGCAGTGGGTGTCGCCGGTGAAAATATACCAAGGTGTTTGTTAAAAATAAAGTTCTGACATTTAGCGTTTCTTTTTTTATGGTTTCTAGTCGTCTTTATTGACTGATTTCTTATACAAAACTTGACGGTATTGTTAGTTACTTAAAATAACTGGTTTTTCAATAAAGTACGTTCGATGGCATTATTTATGGAACTCGATTTCTTTTGCATGGCCACCACGGTTACGCTTGCAGAAGTCCAGACGCTGAACCCAATTTTCGACTGTTTTCAAGCATAAATCGGCCGATACTGCTGCAATTTCACGTTCGATATTCGTACGAAGTTCATCAATCGTCGCTGGCTTGTTGGCACAGACCATATACTTGACGTAGCCCCACAGAAAATAATCACACGGCGTCAAATCGCACGACCGATGCGGCCAATCGACTGGGCCATTTCGTGAGATAACACGTTCACCAAACTTGGTTTCCAATAAATTGATTGTGGCATACGCAGTGTGGCTTGTGGCGCCGTCCTGTTGGAACCACATGTCCTCCAAGTCCATATTATCCAATTGGGGCCAAAAATATTCGGTTATCATTGAACGGTAGCGATTCACATTCACAGTAATGTGCCGGTCTTGATCATCACGGAAGAAGTACGGCCCAATGACGCCGCCGGCCCATAAACCGCACCAAACCGTAATTTTTTCGCGATGAAATGTTGACTCATGGATTATGTGTGGATTGCTGTCTGACCAATAACGCATTTTTTGCTTATTGACGAAGCCATTCAGCCAGAAATAAGCCTCATTGCTAAAGATGATTTTCCGATGAAAATCCGAATCATTTTCAAGTTGTTGCTCAGCCCAATTCACGAACATACGACGCTTATGGTGGTCAAGCGGCTTCAGTTCTTGCGTCAATTTGATCTTGTAAGGATGTAGGCCAAGATCTTTTCGCAAAATTCGCCACAACGACGTCACAGAGATGCCCAACGCTTGAGAACGAAGGCAGCAATATTCTCGACACTACGGGAACTTCTTTGTCTCACTGGTACGGGAACATATTGTACTGTGCCTGTGGATTCAAATTTTTTCACTAGACGCTCAATTCTTGATCTGCTAGGACGAATATGACGACCATAAATTGGACGTAGCGCTCTTAAAGTTGAGGCCACTGACTCCAAATTTCGGTAGTAATTTAAAATAATTTCGACTCGTTGTTGGCTCGTATACCTTTCCATGGTGAAATGGCAAACCTTACTGAAGAGAATTGTCAAAAGAGCGGGAAAAATATGGCGTCGTTTGCTGTCCCTATCGATTTACTTTTGTAGCGTCTCTGTTGAAAACCCCTTTATATAGCATTCAACTATATACCCAATGTTGCCGTCTAGTGATACATTATATGGGTTACAGTAGAAAATAATTTTTTTAGAATTTTTTTTCTTTTTTTAAAGGGATGCAAATGCGAATTTAATTAACGAATATTATACAATGATAATGGTTAAGGGAAGTTAGAACTGCAATTTCCCGGCTTAAGAACAACAAAGCCGCTGGTGCTTGTGGAGTACTGGATGAGCCGTTTGAGGCTTGCGGCTATTAGTTGGAAAGGTGCATACATCAACTCATGTGCAAAATCTGGCTAGACGAATGCATGCCCGACGATTGGAGTATTAGCTTATTATGTCCTGTTTTCCAAAGAGGCCAGCCGAGTATATTTACGAAATATCGTGAAATAAGTCTTTTATCCATCGCATACAAGGTTCTCTCAAGTGTAATATGCGAAACACTAAACCGGTTTGTTGAAGACCTGATCGGACCTTATCAGTGTGGAAAGTCAACTACCCTGCAGTCGAATTTTTAGTTATTTCCCTAACTACCAATAATTACCATTAACTACCCGTCAAACCACCAGCAATGCTTTACACTGACGAATTTAACATGGGGATGTCATTGACGGTAGTCAGTGGCTACCTTCTCCACTACCATGTACCATGCAGATCGCTAGTTACATGGAATTCAACATTGTATTTACTACTTGATTAGTACAATCCGCTTGATGAATTCGCCGGACCATAATGAATTAGTGTTATGAATAAATCTTTTTCATTATCTTTTCCCACATTTTCAAACTTTTGCACAATTTGTTTCTTTTCTTTCTTTATTTAGCGTTTTATTTGTCTTTTGCTTGTCATTATACTCTTCCAAATATTAAAATTCACATTTTTTTACTTCTAACCCACGTACTCTGTCACAATGATAGTACTACGAACATTTAATAGCAATTGACGCCAACACAAAAAAATAACCAAGCAACCAACAAAACATAACGGGATAACGGTTCAGTGCATTGTTTTTTCCCTTGTTTTCATACATATAATAATCAAAAAGCGAACTCTAGCATTGCCTGTAGCCACTCAAGTAGCTAGTCAGGGTTTTCGCTGAAACTGCAGGGTAATGACCAGATATTCACACTACGACAAATTCTGGAAAAAACCAAAGAAAATCATATCAACACCTACCACCTACCTCTATAGTGGAAAAACAGTATCAAGCAATGTAGGAGCTTTTGTAGAATCACACTGACCACCACGAAATCCTCAGCAAAGATTCGTAAAGATCTCATCGGTCCATTCAGTACGAGGCGAGGCCTCAGGCACTGCGACACCCTATCATGCGATCTCTTCCATATATTAAGTGAGATCATTGTGAGAAAACCTGCAGTCAACACTAATAAAACTATCAGCAACAAAATGCACATGCTGCGCGCGAATGCTAATGATTTAGACATCATTGGGGCAAATTTGCGAGAATTTAGTGGAATCTGAAAACGTGGCGAAAACAAAACAGAATTATAGGTTTCGATGAGCAGAAGGGGTCGACGTTGATAACCGTTATTATTTCGAGGTAGAGAAGAATCCATTTATCTCGGAGCTACCGCAAACAGAGCTAATAACGCCAGCCTAAAAATCAAACAGGTGTTATTCCAGGTTAAGCAAGCACTTCGGAGATACGACCCTCTCTCGAGAAAAAAAGAGCTATCTCTATTAGAGTCTCAAACAGCATTCTTGGCTTTGTGGTGCAGAATCCTATGGCGGGTATCGCAAGCAGATGAAACATTACTGGGTGTCTTCGAGAGAAAAATGCTCCGAAAAATATATGGTTATATAATAGAGAAAGGAGAGGAGAGTATCTATGAACGATGAACCACGAGCTGTATAATATGTATCCGGGTATCGACGAAGTTATGATAATCAAAATAACGTATTTATAGTGCATTTACACTGACCAAGATTAGCGTATTTCGAAGATTAACTTCGTTAGACCAGAAGATTACTCATTCAACTTTAATCTGTAAAAACTGAAGTTTAATTTTTAACCTGGTGTACAATTTTATGCAACTCTGTTAATTTCTAAAAACAATTCAATTATAATAAAAACATATACAAAAATCAACTGTTTCACACTCGGAAGCCGAACAAACATTTTCCGAGTTGCCGCTACCAACAGTTTTTTTTGAGCTCACGCCGTCGCCCTCTTAATTGCCACTAATCGATTTAAAATGTGCCCCAATTTGAGCGACCGTCGCGATTTAACCGACCAGTCCAATTTTAAACGTTCAGTTATTACAGGAGCATCCCATATCTGTACAAAACTGGCACATCGCAGAGCCGCCAATTTAATTTTTCTGTTGTGCTGCGGTCTTCCATAATTTTGACTCGGCATGAAGTTCCTCTAAGTTTGTCTAAGAAATGCCAATTTTATCTCAATATGGGTGCTGTAAACTGCAAAGTTTAGAGACCAAGGCTAATGCCAACCTGCCATGATTAACTGCGATCTAAATGCGACATTACGCTAGTTAGACCATACCTGTAGAATGGATCAGAATGTACCAGTGCGAAAGGTATTCGAAGGATTCAGCGATGAACACTTCATTGGAAAGACCAGATAGAAAATTTCCTGTGTAAGCTTGGTGTTACTAACTGGAGGAGTAAAGCTGAATATCGAGTCGGTTGTAGAAACTAATTATCCTCATTTGCTAAGGCCTTTAAACCCTCTGGGTTGTTTGAGGCCACCTAAAGATTGATGAGATCTTTACCAATCTTTAATGGAGATATCGTGCTGGTCAGTGTTTTAGCTCAGCCACTATAGACCTACCGAAGACAGATTTATAATCTACAAAGAGGTGGTAGTATTTTATTTAGTGAAATATGGCCTTTAGATAACACACGAGGACTCCGTGTGGACTCCTATAAATGAGTGTTGGCGGAGTCCCAACACGCTCCATTTCATATCCAACAAGGACTCCGTGCGGACTCCTAGAAATGAGTGTTTTTGTAAAAATAAATGATAAGTAATAGCAATAAGTATAAGGTGCACCCCGCAAACACTGCCTTGAGGAGCGCTGTGGGGGTCTCTAAATCCTTATTGTTAGGAGTAGAAAGATAACAAAATGACAATATGATTCAATGCTCCTAAAAGAATCTCATATGGAGCTCTTTCGGACGCCCTTTATAGGTGCACTCCGCAAACACTCCTTTGAGGAGCACTTGAGGAGCGTGAAGGTCCTTTTTTGGAGCGCTCAGAATTTGGTTGGCTCGGATGCGACCGAGTGTAGATTAGGTGTGACCAAATATTCTCCAAATGGGTTTGTAACTACAGAGAACTGGGAACTTAGACAAGCCCTATCTGTTACCACAAATATAGAAGTTGGACTACAGCCAGTCGATTAACGGAACGGCTTCCTGTAAAACGATCTAGGGATCCGAATGTAGTTCATTAACCTATATTCTGTCAAACAACAGTTACCTACAAATAAAGGACACTTGGTTGGTCAGCTGGTGTGGCCAGCTTGTTGGCCATATAAAATACAATCGACCATAATTAAATTTAGTTTTACGCAATAGTTGTGCCAGCAAAATTTTGCTGTTGAAAATGGGCGACTTTGACCGTCCCATACCGGTGACCGTCCCATTCAAAATATGTGCGGACGTCTGGAAATTCGGTACCGGACAATATTTTGTCTAATAATTGCAAGTGGACAATTTCCCATTCTTATGCTGGCCGTCGGTGGTGCTATGGTAGTGTGTGAGGCTATTTTACATGAGAACTTGTGTTCGATTCCTGCTCAGATCACCTAACATTTCTTTCGACGGCGGTCACCTCGCTTAGTGACAACAACACTATCGAGTGTTTAGCCATGAAAACCCTTCTCAAAAATATCGTTAGGAACCAGTGTAAAACTGTAGAATCTTATCAGTTAGTGTAAAACTAGAACGCCCATAGATCACTGGTTGTCAGCAGCTCTTCCCAAATCCCTTCATGGGATGTAATGGGAAACCAATTGTTTATTTTTTTATGCTCGTCGGATGAGACGATAACTCGCGAAAATCACAGTATAAGCAAATTAAATTTGGCATTAGATTATAATTTTTCGAATGGGCAGCCGCCAACGAATATGGGCGAATTTGGCACTCTCAGTCGGGAACCAAAACGCTGAACGGAATGTTTTTTGATTTGTAAACATCTATACGCTAGGGGTAAAAATCTTTTTCACAATACAATCACAAATTTCGAGTAAGATGTGCGATGTAATCGTTAACCAATCGTAAAGCGTTATCAAATCGGTGTGAGCTATGTATGAGTGTATTGGTGTAATCATACGCTGCATACAATATACTCAACACCATCTAGTGTGCAATAGTAGCTACTAATTTTCACTAATTGTCGTAAATTATGTTATCGTAGGCAAATGAAAACAAATAAATAAAATGAATACAAAAAAATTTAATTTTAATAACTTTTAAAAAGATTTTTTGCACTTTTAATAAAAAATTTACTAAAACAAAGCAAAATAAGGAAAACTAAAAACTAAACTTGTCAAACTAAAAGTCTCTTCGTCTTTGAGATTGTCATTCATACTTAACAGCTGCATATAAGCACCATCTAGTGTGCAATAGTAGCTACTAATTTTCGAAAACCATTGCTGTAAAATAACTACATGCATTACATTTCAGTAAACAGCTGATTAATAACTTGTCAACCGCAACAAATACGAAATAAGAAAATATTTTACAAAACACCAAAAAAATTATAACTCAGAACATAAAACAACACAAAGTGTATCAAAGCTGAATGGAGGTAATGTTAATTCTAATAAAATTTCTATTAGATTCCAATATAAATTAAGATTATAACATATTTTCATTACGTACTGTTGCCTTACACTGAAGCTGGTGCACGACAATTGGGTAACAATCTCCATCTCATGCCAATTATTATGGGTGGAGATTTTAATACAAATTTTGCAAACCCACAGTCGCAAGCTTTATCAAAATTTTTATTTGACGTTTTCCACTTGCATATGAGCAATTCTCCACAAACCCCCACAACTTACAATTCCACTACTATAGATGCAGTTTTCCATAGATTTTTAAATACAATCGAGTCAAAAATTTATATATCTTATTTTAGTTACCATAAGCCAATATTAACTATTTGTACTTAAGGAATTTACCATAGATGGGCACTTTGCAGTACTACTAAAATTTCAGTAAAAATAATTATATAACTAGTAAATTTTTACTGATTACTAAAATTTTTTTCAGCCATTTTTATAAAGTGCCTACATAATTATGATGAGGTGCATTGAATTTTCAGTAATCAGTAATGCCCGATTATGAATACGGCCCTATGATTTTACTGGTAATGCAAATTTATTAGTAAAAATTTACTGAATTTTTTCAGTAATCAGTAAATTTACTGCTTACTGTAATTTTTAATGCAGTACATATATACTGCAGTGTGCCCATTTACTAACCAAATAAGTTAAATAAAACAAACAAAAACCAGCAAATTCCTATGTATTTACAATATTGAAAGTTTTGATACTTTTAATTGATTAATTAAAAACATATACTAAAAGCATAAATACTTCCAAATTAAAAAAAAATGTTCATTACTAGTTGTTTACATATCTACCCTGTGATCGGACTCACATTAATTTATTTTTTTGCTTAAACTTATCAAACATCTTATCAAATAACAACAATTAAATCAGCTTCGACAGGTTTCGATTTTGGCGAAATGTTTATTTCTTACCAAAATGGATAAATATGAATGAGAAAAGATGAACGAATTAGCGCAAGACCTTAGTGTGGCAAACTGTGTATAATCGAACCGGTCGCAAAGGTATATAATCTATGTCATATATGTATATACACAGATTTCCATTGGTTAAGATAAAATAAAAGAAACAAAAAAATAAAAATAAAGTGATACCGAACAAATGAGGAGTGCAATTGACATTACTAAGCACTTAACTAAATTATGGTAAAGTTTTGTTTTATATCGTTTAATGATGGTACACATTTTGTTTCCTCATTTCCCATTAAAGCAGTTAAAGTAATTAATATTTGTGTCCTTATTAAAACGAGTCCCTTAATATAGCAAATGTAGCAAATGGAAACGTTTGCATAAATCCCTTAATTTTGGCCATTTATTATCTGATATTTATTTGAGAGCATCCGTTTGTGTATTTATTCTGACTGAGGTCGTTTCATTCGTTTCCGCTGAGTTTATTTGTTTTAGGCCATGCGTTTTACATCATTCGTGTATCTGTACTTATTACATCATCATTTTTGTGGTCGTAAATAAAACTTTACAGCCACTAAAATTTATTAAATATCTGCAAAATGTGTTGATAATTTCCGGAAGATATTTCAGTATACATCTGTATATTTACACACACACCACTGTATACAATGCTCTATGCCGGCAGATTGACGCACGCGCTCCGTAAATTTAAATCTTGACATCAATCATTGCCTGTTTGTTGGTGGCACTTGGAAATATGTGTGTATTGTCTTTTTTTTTACTCTTTGTTCGTTTGATATTATCCTTTTCCTTGTTTGTCTTCTACTGGCCCACAACGTTGTTGTTTAACTGTGTTAATAGGGAAATAATTACTTCAGTTCATTGAACATTAAAATTCTCGCTTCTCATCAGTTAATTCATTCAGACATCATTAACAAAAGTGTGACTGATAAATGTTTATTATACTCTGGAATGCAGGACCAGTCATTTCTTTTGTATAAGTGCGTATTTAACTACTGTGATTACGATTCGAAAGGGCAGCACTCTCGTGCCATACATAATTCTTTTCATAGCCTGAGCAAAGTAAAGAGATTGATGAGACAGGGAATCAAAATTAAAACATATTTCTGTGGCTCTAACGAAAGAATTGTTTTGCGTCCAATTTTTTAAATTGAAGTTGTGATCCATAAGATTCATTGGCTGAGCTTTAAAAAATAATATTGTTATATTCTCAAGATATGTTTTTGTTTATAATCCCTGCTGGTGACCGTTGTCAAAAAAATTCAATGAGTGTTCGAACTCACGGGCGATGTGTTAACATCTCTTTTGTTACACGGTACCTGGTCGATGTCTATGAACACATTAGTAAATGTTACATTTAAAATAAAAAATAGCATTCAATCATATACTGACGTTTCATTTAAATAAAATTAATACTTAAAATTATTTAAAGCCAAGTGCAAGCACATGTGTCATTATTTTCTTGGTTAATACTTTTTGTTTTATTCCTACAACAAGCAAAGAGAATGCAAAGCAAGAGACACCTGTATATACATACATTGTTATGTTCGTACATACGCTATACAAGTTCACACAATTTCCGTTACTCTCTTGCTATCTCATTTGTATGTACGTATTCGGGGATCACACACGGCAATTTCGCTTGCGCAAGTTTGCAGGTTATAGGAGAGATAGGAGAAGAACTTCCGTTTCCTTCCCCTTCCTGTCCTATAAACTCAATTCTTGCGCAAGTAAAATTGCCGTTTTTCTTTGCTCTGAGAGTGCTCTGCTCTGAGAGTACTCTGCACCCACACAAGACAACAATTCGCTGCTTCTACATCAGTGTGTGTTTTTTTGCAGTCTGACAATCTGTGTGTTCGTAGTCGGTCAAATCTGTGTTCTATATAGTGGTGGGTCACCCTTATCAGTTAGGAGAATGAAAAATAGATGTTGGCCGATTCTGAGACCTACCCGATTTCATACAAATAGGTCCAGTCGTTTCGGAGAAGTTTAACGCCAAACAATCTGTGATCGCAGTCGGACAAACTGTGTTTGGATGTGTTCATTTTGTGAGTTTAGTCCGTACCCGCGCCTACACATGTTAACACATCAAAAAATCATTTCGTTCTGGTAAACAATTTTTATTTTAGATTGCACTGTTACAATATGAGCTCTAAAGGTTTGTACTAGATGAATATTTCAATTTCTGTTTACCCATATTTCAAATATACAACGACTTACCAAATATAATACCTGCTGTAGAAAAAATTAATCAAATATTTTTAATTGTTTAAAAGTTGGAGTTATATATATATTTGCAAAGAGACTTGATCACAGATTTGGAACAACATACACATTTCGATTTAGCTTTGTTGATTTTATAGTTTATTAAGGCTGGATTATTTTTAAGGATATGACAATTTTATTAAGTCAATACCTGGGGGTAGTTAATGGATTTTTACCTTGAACTATTTGAAATGGATACAATTTTTATTTGTTATCGTTTTGTTGTTTTTTAAACATTAGTTACAAAGTTTAAATTTACTAATAGTTGTATTGCGCTGTGTTTGTATATTACTAAAAACTTACTTTTTTTGTTTTATCTTGTTATTTGGTTTAAATAATTAAAGCACATATATATATATTAAAAATCTATATTTCTTCGCAATACATAATTGTAACCCAAGGCGTATAAAACATTTGAAAATCAAGGTCTATCTAAAAAATATCAAATAAATAAAACCAACAAACAATTTTTTTCAATGTATTCAGTCGGATTTATGTATTGCGTCCACCCTAGGATCCTGACATGTGTATTTGGCTCACTAAAGCGTAGTACAGCGACGTTAGATTGAGTTTACCAAATTTCAACGTCTCCTATTAGGCAAATATGCTTTCCCAATTGCACATGGGCTGGCAGTGGACCGACCCCTTCTTAACGTCTCACAACAGACTTTCCATTGGACTCAGGTCTGGTGATTACAGCAGTTCAAGGATACCAATCTTGATATATTGCTCATATTGCTGGGGTCACTTCCAAACTGGAACACCCAAAAAAATCATCATTCATTAGTGGCTTGAGGAATCATCTCTTGCTGCAGGCCCTTATATAATGGTTCCAGTCTATGGTCTCTTTGGTACCGTCAATAGTGTATAGTATGAAAACTGCACTTAAATTGTGTCCCCGTATTCTCCTGTTTTAATGACTTGGATGTAAATTAACTGATCTGTGTCGAATCGTTTTCACTAATGATTTGGCTGACAATGTAGTCGGTAGAAGCTGGTAGCATTTTCGCAATCTACATTATTGTGATGTTTTATCCCTTCCTGTATCAGTGACTGTTCTTTCCGTTTGCTTGTGACAAATAACTTCTGCGCCGGACTTTGTTCAAGATCCCAGTAATCGATGGGTATTTATTTTTCTGTGGTTAGTATCCTCCACTTGTCGCCTTCTTGTTTATTGCCGACCATAGTTGTTAAGATGAAATTGATTGCACTTTATTTTCATGCTGTTGTGCTTTGCATCATATTTAACAATGTCGTTCTAAAAGTAGTCACGTTGACGATTTCGGTCACCTTCGTCATTTTGTGGTTGATGTTGGTGGCACCTTAACTTGTAATAACGTTGTCTTTGCTCAAATTGCTTCTATTTAAATATTTCGATATACACGGTTTACTTGTTAACGAAATATATTTTGATGTGATTTTCTTTGGAAACTTTAGGAATGGTCCTTAAACACTATATTCTTTATATAGACGGTTTGATCGATGGCATGGAATAGATGATGGTTCCTTCAATGTTGGCACAATTATGTCCAGGATCAAGGATGCTGCAAGTAAATGGAGTGAAATAATTACATAATTAAGTTTATGTTCTTCGTATTTGGTTTAAAGAAGAAAAATGCAGGTATATCTTAGGTTTGATTAAAGTTTATAGATTATTGTGATAATCAAGTTGAAACTGTCAAGTTGAAACTGTATTAATGCATAACAAAAAAGAAGTTAAGGATGTGAGCTAATATTACTGGTGAGACAAATCGCTTTACATAAATTTGCTTACATCTCTCCTATTATTAATTATATCCCTCCATACCATCATGTACACGCTGACGGCTATACAAAATTCAACAGCATTTACGGAGTACTCTAAATATTTTATACATATATCTTAATATTTCTCATTGTCTGTAGTCATTGGCGATGCAGGCTAAAAAGTTTCCCTTTAACTCTATGACGAGGCAATAAGTGTTTCTGCGGTTGACTCAACATTGTCTGACAGATATTACTGCTAATGATTGTATCAGGAATGGATAAGGGAGGATAAATTCCAACTTTTTGTATTACGAAAGTTAGGAATTGCATGTGTGTTTGATGTTATGATATCATTTGCATTTCTTTCATAGTTACATGCCACAACGCAAGAAAGTATAAAATGTTTGTATAGCTTTTGTTAGATATTGCAAGAGTGTTTGATGCTTTGATAGGGTTTGATAATTGTTCATATTGTTATGACACAACACAATACAATTGTCACAAATGATATTTCGTCACAACGAGAGGGATATAAGTATGTGTTTTTATTGGCAGCTTGCTGGTTTCACCACCATTATCCTCTTAGGGCTTTGCAGTTAACCCATAATTCTCACAACCTAATTCGTTTTGTTTGGTATTTCTTAGTTCTCACATTTCGTTGGTATTTATTTGAAGAGTTTTGAATTTGACTTCCGTCAAAAGTTTGTTTCCATTATCCTTAACATTATCTGGATTCAGTTTCTACTTCTTCTCCTCGTCTATAGAATTGTGGTTGATACGTTTAGCCAAGGTTTCCCAGTAGCTTAAATTTAATGGAGAACAACTTACACAACTTTACTGTGTGCAACGTCTTTCATTTCGTCTTCGAATAGAAACAATTTCCTGTTAGTCGTAGTAATTGGCAACTAAAGTTTTAGGTCGTATATTTTTGGAATTGTAACAACAATTTACTTGATATGGGACTGTCCGTGGAGGTGGAAAATTTCTGATAACTATTCACTTGGGATTGACCAGAAATGATTCCATCAGCTCACTACTTATGTCCTACAGTATGTCCTGAGCAATCGTTTTTACGGAAACTTCCGCTAGCTAGCTAGAGTGAGAAGGCGAAACAAATATGCAGCCTGATTTGTAATGCGATCACTGATATGTCTCAGGTTTTGTAGGTGACTGCTGCCACTGAAGCTCGTCAAACTATGGGGCATATTCTTTTGTCCTTAGAAGGCGGCTGAGCCCAGCATATGCGCCAACGGAGAATAGAAACTAAAAGAAGAAAATCCAGGTTCGCCATATTGCATCCTGGTCAGCGTCTTATCCGTAATGGACGACTGCAATCAAATATCCAGTAGGGCAGTAGGTAAAATGCAAAAACCCGGTGTACTGGGTTTGCCTTCCGCCACCGTTCATAATGGCAGTGAAAATTAAATTAATATATATGAATATGAAAAAGGTTCTTTACCATATTTATTGACGACCCCCGCAAATGTTATAAGGCCCACGATTTACGGAAATGCACTTGGAATGTAAGAACTCTATATATATCCGTTGCACGTATCCAATTGGCAGATGTCCTCGAAAGTTACAGGTCTGGCAGTACCGCTATCCAGGAAATGCGATGGCAGTACATGGCTGGACAAGGAAGGGAAACCGCGACATATACTACAGTTGCCATGAGAGAACATGAATTTGGTTGCGGATTTGTAGTTAGCAAAAGACTGCGACATCTAGTCTCTAAGCTCAATCCTGTGAGTGATCGTATAGCCACAATCCACATAAAAGCAAAATATATTTATAGTTCCCTAATTTTTGTGCATAACATTAAGATTGTGCCAGGCGATTTTTATGCTAAAGTAGGCAGGGAGAATGTCTTTAATCCAACTATTGGTAATTTCAGTCTACTTGCTGACAGTTCCGACAACGGTATCAGACTGATTGACTTTGCCGCGGAAAAAACGTGGTCATTAGTGGTACAAGATTCCAGCATGAAGACATACACAAGGCTACTTGGGTATCACCTGATCAAAAAACGAAGAACCAAATTCATCACGTGGTAATTGATGGAAGGCACGCATCTAGTGCAATGGACGTACGAGTGATCAGAGGAGTCAACATCGTTTCTGATCACTACCTGGTAGCAGCAAAGGTTCGCACAAGATTGGGTTGAGCGAAAATCGTACGAAATCAGAATCAGACAAAGCTGGACATCGGAAAGCAACAATTACCAGAGGTAGCCACAGCCTACTTAGGGAAGCTCTCACAACTTTTGGCATAGAACCCACCCCCTGCCGAGGGCGATCCTGATGCGCAGTGGAAACCCATTTCCGACTCTATGAAAATTGCCGCGACAACCGTACTTTGTTTCGAAAAACCGCTTCGCAATAAACCATTGTACTATGAAGAGTGTCGCATTGCAAATGACGAAAAGAACAATGCATGTATGGTAATGCTTCGATCAATTGCGACGCGAGCTGCAACTGAGGGGTATACGCAGAAGAGAAAGGAACTAAACCGTCCCTTTAGGCGTGAGAAACGGCAGTTTAGAAAGAGCGAGAGTGAGAAAATTGAATCATACAGAAGGAAGAACTAATCCCGAAAATTCTATCAAAAAGTCAAAAACCGAACTAATGTACATGGTTCAGGGCCCCCCGTCTGTAAGGACAATGGAGAGAGCATTTCTCCGCGCTACTAGTACCTGAGATATCCAATGACGATGGGACAGTCGATCACAATATGGCCGACGACGTCGATAGTCCCCCTCCTAACCACGACGAGGTCAGAACAGCTAGTGTCCGGCTTAAGAACAACAAAGCCGCTGGGGACAATGGATTACCGGCGGAGCTGTTTAAAGCTAGCGGCGATGATAAGGTGCATGCATTAGCTCATTAGCAACATTTTGTTAGATGAATGCATGCCCGACGATTGGAGTCTCAGTGTACTATGTCCCATATTTAAAAGAGGTGACCCGAGTTTCTGTGTCAACTACCGTGGAATAAACCTTTTATCCATAGCATATAAGTTTCTATTTAGTATCATATGCGAAAGACTAAAACCAATTATCGCTGACCTGAGTAGGCCGGAAAATCGACAACTAACCAGATATTCACGATATCCTGGAGAAGGCCCACGAAAAACAATTCGACACCTATCATCTATTTGTCGATTATAAGGCTTCCTTCGATAGCCCGATACGGGAGAAATTCTACGAGGCAAAGTGTAAGCTTTTTCGAGAAATGAGAAGGAGTCAGCAAAAGTGGGTCTGACAGTAAATGAGAACAAGTCTAAATTAATGGTTTCATCGAACGGGGCGATTAGACAAAAGCATGAACGTTGATAACCGTTGAAATTTCGAGGTGGTGGAAAGTAAACGAGCAAAGCTTCTAATGCCACGCCAAAAATACTACGTGCTTACTCGTATTATAAATGAAAACAATTAGAGATTAAATGTGTCAATATTTACATATGAAGGTTTCAATAGTATTGAAACTTGATAATTTTCTACAAGTGGAGTTATATCTACTGACATCTGAGTAGCTCAAATCAAGCCCGTTTGAAACCAATGGCTTTTCAGCCTGAAGCAAAAGAATTGTCCAAGAAAATGTTTCCAATGTTAATGCTTGGTATTCTTCTAACGTAAGGGAATTCTCCTTAATATGATGAGTGTTTCTATACATTTGGTTTGGATGAATTCACCAAAAATTACACCAAAACGTTTGCAGATGAAGATTTAGACAAGATCCTAAATAGCTATACAACCAGCACTGGTATCGGAACACTAAAGGGTCTTGAGCTTAAATAAATGTGAAAAATTAAACATATATTAAATATAAACATTTCTTCAAATTATCTCAGCAGATATTAAAGATCTTAGAAATATTTGGTGCACATATCGATAGTTCTATGTTACTTGTGTAAACATACCTAAATTTGTCTTAAAATTAATGGTGTCCCATAACAACCCATGAAGGGATTGAGGAGAGCTTCTCACAATCAGTGAGATATGCGCTTTCTAGTTTAACACTCACTGGTTGGAATCTACAGTTTTACACCGGTTCCGAACAGTATTTTGAGAAGCTTTTCTAAGGCTAAATAATCGATAGTGTCGCCGTCACCAAGCGAGGTGACCGTCGTCGAAAGAAATGTAAGGTGGTCAGAATAGGGATCGAATCCACATTCTCATGTACAAGATCCGCGCACACTCACCATTGCACCACCGACGGCAATTTGTCTTAGTTCCAATAAAATATTTACTTTGGAAATTTATTTAAAATTCAACTTTAAATCGGCGTAACTGGTGCCATCCTATGAGGAAAAACTCCAATTCTCCATTTCCAATACCATCGCGAAAATAATCGATTTGGGGTATATGTCTGTTGTGCGTTGTGTTACTACACAGCAAAAATTGTATCTCTTAATATATATAATCACTTTTCTCTAAATAGATATTCTGTTTAATCCGCATCTCTCATCTACCGCATCATCGTATGTAGTGATAATCACTTCCATTAAATGGCTTAATTCTATCGCTTGCATTAACATGTTAATGTGGCAAATATTTAATAGGAAAGAACAGCCAGCAAAAAATAAATATAAACTCATGAATACAAAGTGTTGCGGATAAGTATCTGCATTTATTTCTATATTCCATGTGCTTACATACAAGTGTCAGTGTGATTTAATTCTATGTATAAATATACATATATTCTTGCTAAACATGTGTATTTATTCAATTCATACATAAGTATCTACTTGACTGCTTAAGTTTTTGCTAAATACGTTGACATCATGGGTGACATCGCCATATAATTTGCAGGTTATGGGTGGCATTTACTACTAATATCAAGCATATTTATGGGGATAAATGTTTTTGCATTTTTATGCTGTTCCGTTATACATATGTACGGGTATTTTTCCCCTTGGTACTGTTCGTTTAGGCCCTAGTCAACTAGGGTGAAATTTGGAACAAAATTTGACAAGTTTACAACAACACGTGCAGTTACAACTTTGTCACACCAATACAAATAAATTGTGCAATAAAGAATAAAGAATTTGAACATTTCACAATTTGCCAATATAAAGTTTGCACAAATGCGGAAGCCAAGATAATTGTAAATCCAAGTCCAACTCTTTCTCAAGGAAAGTGTTACATTAAAGGTAAAATATACATTAATAAAGCTGATAAGTTGTGAAACCCACATATTTATGTTTCATTTCATTTCATTCATTAGTTAAAATATATGCAGATACAATTAGGGAATTCACAAGGTGTTCTAAGGTTGTAGATTGTAAGAAAATAAACCACCTCCAATAGCACATATGTGAACACCGTGTCGTAAATGCATATACTACAATCCAAGGCGTATTGACGAAGATGGTGGCACTAGATCAAAGTGTATTTATATCAAGTAGAAGCATTAGGCGTTGTTGCAATTGTAGGCTAAACCAACAGTCATTTTTTTTTATTTCGTACCGACATTGTGTCATACTCTGCATGTATGTATACCAACAATAAAAGTAAACAAGCATATACAAAAACAACATTCAGATGAATTTGACAGTTGCTAGGTACAACGTCATGAAGATACTGAAATCAGCTGTGCTAATGCTTCCACTTTATATAAATACAATTTGCACTAGATGTTATTGGGCGACTTCTAATTACAGAATTAAATTGCCAAAATCAGCCGATTGTGAGAAGAGTATTCAGGAACCCGCCTATCTCAGAAACCGGGATTTCAGTTGTTTCGAAAAGTGCAATTTTTGAAACACCTGTAAAAAATTAAATAATTTTTTATAGAAAAAACAACAATTATGTTAAATCATGATGCTTTTTAAATTCTTTATATTAACTTCATACATGCTGAAAAAACTTTCGATTGATTTTTAAACCTTTTCCCGTGATCCAGTCGAGCTCAAACTTCGCAGGCATACCAAAACTTAACTATCAAAATTTGGGCGGGATTGGACAAATTAAAAATCTATTTCTGCTACTGTTAACGGTATTTGAACAAAATTGGGTATGTTGGTTAGGTGTACACATTCTAAGATCTGCTGCAAATATGGGCAAGATTGGACAAAAGGGCGTGGACCTCCCATACAAATCGATAATCCATAAAATAAAAAACCATGTGTCATAAAGAATTTATAGTCAAAAACTATGTTTTTTACGGGTTGTTTTTACAGTGTTTTATTTAACTTGCTTTGTTGTCTGCCAGTCTGTATTGTACAAATTTAGTAACTCATTTTTAACACAGTTGCAGTTGAGCAATCGAACTAAAATTTTGCACACTTGTCAGATTTGGATGACAATACATGAATATGAAAAAAAAATTAAAACATTAAAAATGTATTTACTAAAAAATTGAAAATAAAAAAATAATTAAAAAAAAATTAAGTTACAGTGTTTTATTTATAAATGCACTAAAAACTAGAAAATAAATTTTCTCTTAGCCTCAATAAGTATATTCTTCTTCAACAATGGTCTAGATACTTTCAATAAAGAGCGTAATTAAAATGAATTAGTTAATTAATTTTCTAGGGATCTCTCAAATAAAACGCTTGCATTTAAATTAAAAATGGTGACAAAATTAAATCTCAAATTAAGTGTCAAAATTCGCTCTTCATTGAAAGTATCTAGACCATTGTTGTTGAAGTGCTAAGTAGGCGGACCATTGTACAACCCCATCATGAAGAAGAATATACCTATTGAGGCTAAGAGAAAAATTATTTTCTAGTTTTTAGTGCATTTATAAATAAAACACTGTAACTTAATTTTTTTTAAATTATTCTTTTTTATTATTTTCATTTCAAAATTTCACACATTTAATAGCAATGATAAGGAAAGGTCGATTTTATGTTTTGTTGTCGCATCAAAAATTTTATGGAGAAGGGACATAACACGATTTCCAGCACAAAATATGGATTTCCAGCATGTCGGACGATTATTTTGTATTTCGAGTCGTCCGGGCGGGCTCAGGGACCTGGGAGAGAAGTAGCTCTGTTCCTTAATTTGCAGTTCTAGATTTTGGGAAAATGTTAAAATAATTTTTAATTTTTCGAAATTTGAACGGCCGATATTACGATAACAAAGCGAGTAATCGAAAATTTTCAAATACTTTTTTTTTGTTTATTTTGCCGTATATTGTCCAAAAACGCTGCCAGACAAATTCCTTTCGACGCTTTTTAATACATCTCAAAAGTAAATTCTTGGAAAATTTGGAGGCCCATACCTCCTAATATAGAATTTTACCCAAACTTGTGTCTCTTACATTTTCAGCTTAAAATTATATCTTCTACCCCACCGGTTTACCGGTTTTCAGTTTTTGGTTACTGTAATTGTGAGGCGAATATGAACAAAATCGATCAGCTGGATAGAAGCAACCACCTTCTTCACTACGTCTTGCTACAATGGTAAACAAATGGTATCAGCTGATCAGTTAGTACACCGCACAAAAATATATCTGCAAAAGTTGTACTATTGTACAACACTTTTGTATGGAAAAAATCTTCTACAGTTGTACAACTGTTGAAGAACTTTAGCACATACGACACTTTCAACAGTTAGGACACTCTTGTGCACACCCTAAAATAATTAGGATATACTCAAATAGTTTGTTATAAAAAATCATTCTAAAATTTGAAGCTTACATTTTTTTAAACAATACTTGGATATACAAAACTGCATATAATTGTAGGTTTGATTCTTTCTGTTGATTAACACTAATAGCATTAATGTAGGTCAAAGCTTGTGTCAACATACTTTTTTAAAATTTCCTTAAAACTAAAAATTTCCACATTAAGTGGAATTAAAGAAACATTTTATTTCATAAGTATGTAATAGATTCACCAACCAAATAACCAATTTCATAAATTTTCCCTGAACCTTTCCACACGAGCAACATGAGTGTCACTAGGTGCCCACCAAATCCCAGAAGAATATTCTAACTTCGATCTGTGAGGCATAACTCAATATGAGTGTATTAGGAGCGGATAATTCAGAACAATTTCTTCTGAAAAATCCAAGGACTCTATCTATATTCAAGCATTTTATGGGTTGGTTTGTGCCCCATAGCACGCTACAGCTTTGAATAGAACTTTTTTGAAATTTTGACAGCACCTAACTGCCTCTCAGAAAGGATCAATATTTATTTTCTCTATATAAGTGATACACAAAGTCTTGAAATTTTGTGTGGAGCCTAGGGTTTTTAGTGTGGTCGAAGTATCAATGTTTTAAGACACTTTTGAAATTAAATTATGCGAGAGCGGTCTCAAAACACCAATCTCAAGACACCAAAAAGTTAGAAAAATTGTCTTTATTTTTCAACATAATCTTCTTTTTGCTCGATACACTTTTTCCAGCGATATTCAGCAGTTTCGATACCCTGTTTATAGTAAGGACTCTCTCCTTAAAATAGTCATCAACCGCAGACTCCACGTCTTCATTGTTGGCAAATCTTGTACCACCAATTTACCGTCATTTTTCAAGTTTTGAAATAGGAAATAGTTGGATGGAGCTAAATCTAGCAAACAAGGTGCGTGATGAAGCAATTCGAACTTTAACTCATTAGTTTTGCCCATCGCAATAGTGGATGTGTGAACTGGAGCATTGTCTTGATGAAACAAAACTTTCTTTTTCGCCAAATGCCGCTTTTCACACAATTTCAACACGTAAACGCTGCAATAAATTACAATAATATTCGCCGGTGATGGTTTTTCCCTTCTGAAGATAATCAATAAAAATTTTTCAATCCGAACAGACGCCATGACCTGGCCTGCAGTTGGAACCCTTCTTTGGATACGATTCTCCAATTCCAGTCCAATGCTTTGACTATTCCCTTGTCTCAGGTGGGAAGTGGTGGACCCATGTCTCATCCATGGTTATAAATCGATGCAAAAATGCTGCTTTATTGCGGTGAAACATCGCCAAACACTTACCGAAACATCTTCACGACGCTGTTTTTGCTTTATTAAAAGCAAGTGCAACACCCATCTTGTGCACAGCTTCTTCATCTGAAAATCTTCGTTCAACATACGCTGTATAACACTTTTTGAAATGCATATCATTTCAGCTAGCTCACGCACCTTCAGCCGACGTCATCCAATACCATTTTTTTTGATTTTTTTAGCCGTGTATAGTGTGGACACCTAAATTGCTCGACCACTACAGTGTTCGTCTCGTCAACCTCGTATAAGCTCTGCTACCCAATATTTTACAATCGTAAACGAAGAAACAGACTCCCCCAGGATAGAACCTAGCTCGGCTGTAATATTGCTTAGACTGAGACTTTTCAAATGAAAATATTAAATTACATAACGATGACCAAATTTTTCCGTGTTTACAAATTAACTGAGACCGTTTACTTTTGATGGCTCGAATAAAAATGCCAACCAACGTGGCGCCTTGCAACTTAAAACGTATGTTGTATAAGGTTGCCACTTTTCAACATAATATTTTCTTCGAACTACTGGCACAATCTATACGTCAGATTGGCTAGATTTTTGCACGCGCTCGTACATGTGCCACTTACAATAAATTAGTTAGCGACAGTTTCATAGACTTATTCGTGAATAAGTTTTTGAAATTTTGTACCAACAGACAAACTTGATTATAATATTTACATTTTAAATGAAAACGTACATCATATTTCAGTTAGGAATAAGTGTCTAATACCAAATAATTTTGATGTGCTAACATCTATAGGCGCGGGTAGGGACTTAACTCACAAAGTGAACACATCCAAACACAGTTTGTCCGACTGCGATCACACAGAAAATTTTCTTAAATAAGTTCATTTTCTTAAAAAAGTAAATTTTCTCAAAAAAAAAACCTATCCATATTCTTAAACAAAGTACCTTTATGTTTTCAATAATTGTTCGGTTCTAGATCAATAAATATTAAAAAAGAATTAAAATTGGTCTTGAACCGAATAATTATTGAAAACATAACAACTGAAAGATCGAATAATATAATCTCAAACGGATATAAATTTGAAGACGGTACACTCTAAACGCCAATCTTATGGAAATCGTTGTTTCTTTAGTGAAACAACAACATCTATGCATTGGCTTTCGATGAAAGCATGCATAGGAAAGAAATGTTGTGAATATTGATGGTTATGGCAAAGTATTTTTGTGGATGTTTTCGCGCAAGTAGGAGTTTAGACAATTCTCGCTTACTTGTGATTTGTTTATCCCTATAATGTGTGATGAATATACCTAAATACTTGTGGAGAAGGGAGCGGATAATATGCCTTGGTGGGCATTGAAATAGTTATATTCCCAACCATCCACCATTATGATCAATTTCACACATTCCTTTTTGATATTTTTTTTAAAATGTATTTTTTCATAGAAAAAGTACTTGCTAATAGTTATTGATCTTGAACCGAACAATTATTGAAAACATAACAACTGAAAGATCGCATAATTTAAACTAAACTGGACATAAAGCACATTTTCTTCAAAAATACCTTATCTTAAAGATGTACCTTTGCTTAAAAAAGTAAATTTTCATACAAAATGTACATTTTCTTAAAAAATTTTTTTTTTTTAAATAAGTGCCTTTTTTTAAAAAAGTAAATTTTCTAACAACAAATTGCATTTTCTTAAAAAACCACCATTTCATTAAAGAGTAGAATTTTTGTAAAACAAATTAACTTTTCTTGAGATAAGAACATACTCTTAAAATGTACCTATTTTTGAAAAAAGGAACAATTGTAAACAAAATTCCAATTTCTCTAAAAAAAAAACCCTTTTCTTCATAAAATACCTTCCCTTAAAAAAAATACATTTTCTTAAAAAAATTCCTTTTCTTAAAAGTACCTCTTCTTAAAAATAAAATAATATCTTTTCTTTCCTTGAGATAATAATTCTGAGATTAAGATTCTGAAATAAGTACACTTTCTTAAAAAATAACGTTTTCCTAAAAAGAGTACAACTTCTTTAAAAAGTACCGGTTCTTAAAAAAATTACTTTGTAAAAAAATGCATACTCTTATGGTTTTTTCTTCCAGAAAGTACTTCTTCGTAAAAACAGTACCTTTTCTTACAAAAAACATTAGCTTTTAATAAATGAAGTGCCTTTCTTTAAAAAGAACCTTTTCGGGAAAATGTTATAAGTATTCTTACAAATATACTTAAAAAAATACATTCTATAAAAAAAAATTGTGTTGAAATATTTTCAATGTGTGAAGAGTTAGGAGAGTGTCGAAGCGGTAGAGAGCAATAAGTTGTTGTTGTTTGCCAATTTAAATTCCTGATGATGCCTTTCGATGAAAGGCGAAATATAAAATAAAATTTAGATTGAACTTATTAATTAACTTTGGAGGAGGAAACCCTTGGCCTTGAGTTTGATTTGGAAAACTTTGGGAAGAAAAAAATTGTTCTTAAAAATTTTTACCATTTTAAATTAATTATCTTTTTCTTAAAGATCCAATTAAATGATCGAATTTTTCAATGGGCGCCTTAGGCGTGTTGGAACTAACTAGTACATAATAGATATACTATAGCGAAAGGAACTTCGTTCCAACCGGATGTCCCCTGACACCTCATGTAATTTTTTAAGAAGAGAAGAAACGGGTATAAGAACCGGGCAGTTCCGGGTATTTGGACTGGTTCCGGTTCTCAGCAAATTGCTGTGCCAAATATGCTTAAGTGAAATAAAGAACCGGTTCCTCCGAACCACTTCCTTGATTCTGTGCATCACTAACAGCTAGGCGAAATTCCACACGCTACAACACCAACATCCAGGTGCCATTGCTCCGTAAACCTCTACCGTGGAAGCACTTACAGATGTGCCAGTGACCTTTCTTGTGTGGTAAGTTGTGTTAAAAGCGGTAAAGGGTCGCTTTAGGGCGAGGAAAAAAATAAAACAAGCAAAGAAGTTTCTGCTTTGGTTCCCAACTGGAATCTGTTTATTTTCCGGGTTGGCACCGGTTTTTATACACCAATTGTACTTACATCTAGATACATTTGTTCTTAATCTAGATACTTTGGATTATATCTAAGACTTACAAAGTAACGTTAATCTTATATGTATGTGTAATATTTATCTAAGGCTTATAAAGTAGTTTTATGTACATGAGCACTTTTCATATGGAGTTGCTTGTTTATCTGAAAGTTGGACTCACATATTGTGTGTTTTGTTTAGTTTGGGATATTCGAGTTCGATTTCTAATCTAACCCAATATCCCAAACAATCCTCAATACCCCGCTCTGTCATTCCGTCATTCATTTGTATATGACATAATGCATTTGTGTGTGTTTGTTCGTTTTGCTTTCATTATCCATGTGCGTGCCCTCGCAGTGTGACGAAGTCAACGTTCTCGAAAGAATGCGATCAGCAGAAATAAACATAACGGACAATAAGTGGGTCATAAAATTGCTTATTAGTTTACAGGCCCACACACAGCGTGAAACACATGGAACAAATATTTGAAGGTAACCTGACCTTCTCAACAATAAGGAAAAACTAAGCGAGTCATTGCATGCATAACATTGTGTACGAGTGACATCACTACACTTGTTTTTTTATTTCGTTAAAATTTTATTAGAATATATCATATTAATAACTTAATTATAATAGTGGCCGTCCTTGGAAAGGACGTTTCTTTAAAATTATGAGAAATTCGTTTGAACTACTAGGTACGTAGGCAGTTAGGATGGCAGGAAGTGATCTGATGGCAGGCAGTCACATGCGGTTCCCTTAGAATGAAAACTGTCTTAACTCCGATACTGCTGCCCAATACGCTGTTGGAACTTTAATGTATAAATTTCCACCCTCATGCTGTCATAAATTGAGAAAATTATTGTGATAGTCGATAATGAAAGCGAAAATAAGTAATGAATAAAATGTTATTATTCGATAATTGTCTGTGTTTGTACTAGTACAATCGTTGATGAATAATGAATAGGATATCAAAACATGCGTACATAAATGACACAGGGTTTTACGTTATAGGCCCTGGAGTTCCGGTAAATGTAACTACATACTTTTGGAAATAAATTTTTCTAGTGATTATTACTTTAACGTAATTATCTCGAAGACAGACATTTCTAATAACACAACGCGAGTACTTTATTTCAGGACTATTGCAAAATAACCCGCAAAAAATATGTTGAACTCAAAAACCGTCTGTCTTTTACTAAAATATCAATATCGAATTAATTGTTTTGAAATTAATTTTTTTTATTTTGTTATTGAAAGGCGTCCCTAGTGTCAAACTGTTTTATATGTTTATTGATAAAGTCATTTCTTTGTGTGACCACGTGTTTGTATTTTTGTTCAAAATACATTATGGTATAATTAATGTTAATACCAAATAGCAACACTCTTTCATACTTTTATCAATCATACCCAAGTTGATGTCATCTTAATTATACCACTTCAGCAAAGTAAATAACTAATTCCATTTCCAGGTTAACACGTGTTTCCACTGACCCATATTTTTGTAAAAGAATTTACAATACATACCTTTGGTAGTGTAACTAGTTTATATATGGTATATTAATATATAATACATGAACCTTTTCCATTGAAAGAAAGGTAATCTTCATTAATTTCATATTTCCATTAAATTTATTTAACGTGATAAATTTCATTAAGGTTAAATAATTAATATAGCTACGAAATTAAATACTGACTGAGTTCGCCTGCCTACTAACAAAAAAAAAAGGAATTATGCCAACATAGCCAAAAAAGGATCGGTGCTATCTCACAGGTCCGATTTAGCTGGCAAATTGCCTGTAAACACAACCTACTAATTCAGTACACTTGTCACTGAATGTTTGGTTTCAATCATCACAGCTATACGATGATAGTTTGTATGATGAAAAGACATATTTGTATTTATTTATTTACTATACTTATATATTAAAATCAGTACAAAGAATATGAGAAAATAAATTGAAAATTAATTGTATACATATAAATAACACAGTGATACAAAACAGAAAGGAGTAGAAATATTCAAAGTTCAAACTTCACTTGTTTTCGTTTTCGGCGCCAATGACTTGGCATCATCGGTCATATCATAAAGAAAACGATTGCTACTTTTGCCAAACCAATGTGCCTGACCACAGTTTTAAAGCGCGCAAAACCATTAAGGACGAAAATGTAGTATCTAACTGTTACAAAACCAATATCTGTGAATACTGTTGTTCCCACAACGATCAATGATACCACTGAAAAATATTCGAAACAAGAGCACTTCCTGCCATCCTAATGCCAGACAACAGAACGGTATTTTGACTCAAGAGCAGAATTCACAGATCTCGTATGCGATTTAAATTTTTCAAAACGGCAATCTGAAATCCTTGAGACGTGACTAAAACTGTGAAATTTAATGGAAAAATATATTCATATAACAAGCAGATTTTCATATAACAAACATATAATACAAGTATATTTCACAAGGTTACGGAAGTCTCTTTGAAAGCCAATCTGCAGGATCTTATGGGCTATACAGCAAAACGGCTGTTGGAGAGTCTTCCTGAAATAGGGGTGGAAATTCCTCCTACGAAACTGGCATTGATCAGTAAATGGGGCTGCGATGGATCATCCGGCCAAAGCGTTCATAAGCAAAGGATATTTTCTGATGACGCTACATTATCGCACGGAAATAAGTTTATGGCATCTGTTGTTCATTTGCGGTTAAAATCTGATGTTTCCCTATACTGGAAAAATCTACGGCCGTCACAGTGTATTATTGGCGACCAATAATGTCTCAGTTTGCAAAGCAAACGGCAGAACTCATAGTGACTAAGGTGAAGGACATTTGAGAACAAATGAGCAAGAGTAAGCCCACAAAGCTGCAAATTGGAGAAGAAAAATATGTTGTATATAGTTACGAGTTCCACCTGTCCATGGTTGACGGGAAAGTCGTAAACGAACTGACAGGAATAACCTAAACATTATCATGCCCGATTTGCAACAGGAGTCAGAAGAACTACGGTAATTTGAACGATTCTACAAACGTGGTGAATTACGAATATGGAATGTCACCATTGCACGCAAGGATAAGGTGTATGGAGTTCTAGCTAAAATTGGCGTATACCCTACCACAAAAGGGGGAAAACTTCGATGAAAATACATCAATTAAGGTTGCGGAACAGATCATAAAGACAAAAATACAGGATGTTTTTTTAAACAAGTTGGACTAAAAGTAGACTATCCCAAGTATGGATACGGAAACTCAAGGAATGGAAACGCCACTAGGAGCGCACAGCTCACTGATTGTGAGAAGCTCTCCTCAATCCGTTCATGGGATGTAATGGGAAATCATTTATTTATTATGTACGCTATGAGTTCGGCCATACTTCTCTGTATCTCCCAGTGTATACAAAGTTTGAAACTTCTGTACAATGCGCTGAATGTTTGACTTATTCGGCTCATGATTTAATCCAAAAAACACCGCACAATTCTTCGCGGTTTTACAATTGAACGATTATTTCGATAAAATATTTTAATAACTTCAACACTTCGTTGGTGCGTTAGATGCTTTATAATAAATTGTAATATTGCAAAGACGTCTACATTTCATTGACGTTTAGCTCACGTTGAACTTGAGTTTATTACTGACGGTTCTTATAATTATATAGAGTATTCTTACTCTATCTTACTAATCCATATACACATACATGTATATTAATGTGTGGGAATATGCAACATCAGCGCTTCTCACTAAAGCCAGGTATTCAGTTTTTATTGAATTTTCGTTGCCATAAGAAATAACGAAAATTATATGTATAAAAAATAACGAAAATTTCATGAGCTGAAAATTTCGCTCACTTTTCATTTGCATGGTACTCAGCTCTTAGCGAAATTTTCGCAGGCAAAATCAATTACCGGAGTTTTGACATTTCGATAGCTTTAACAACCAAAAGTAACACCACATGTGTTAAAAATAAAATGGGCGTACCGTCATTTCGCCCAATGTCATTTTGCCCAAAAACGAAAATGACATATCGCCCAAATATGTCATTTCGCCCAAAACCCTAATTACTGAAATGACATATCGCCCAAAAGCAATGTCATAAGACCCAAACTGAAATGACATATCGCCCAAAAACATTGACGTACAGTTTTTTTGGGCGATATGTCATTTACGAAAAGAATTACTTTGTTCAAATATTACCACAACGGAATAGCAGTCATAGCACCCTACATCATATAATGGTGCTACATGCTGGTTTGTCATTATGTTTGGAACACCTCAGAGGCCCTGCGTTGTATGCATGTGCTACCAACCTATGATGTGAAAAGGAATGACCAACCCAATGAAGTAGGGTGCTTGTAATTTTAAGCGGTAAATTTGCAGGGCTTTTGTTTGAAGAAGTAATGTTTGGTGCATTCCTGAGTCGTTTTTACCATTGTCGTGTAGCAGTTGAGCCTCGCCGCGTGGGAGGATGGGTAACGCCCACGGTGGCAGCGCGTTTCGCGCCGCGCCCTTCCGTTTCGCACCGCGGGCCCGACCCGTCCTCCCACGCGGTGAGGCTCAACAGTATTGAGTAAAATAAAATAATTGTCTTTAAATAAAATATTTTCTGCAATAATATGTATTATTTACAAATTACATAGAAAAGTTACCTATATTTCTTTTACAAATGTGTCCATATTTTTGGGTATTGTGTCATTTTTATTATTTTTGGGCGATGTGTCATGGAGCGTTGTTGGCTTGGGAAAATGTCATATTGCCCAAAAAATCATGTCATAACGCCCAAAATTCCGATTTTTTTGGACAACAACAACTAACATTGAAATTTTTTGGGCGATATGTCATTTTCGTTTTTGGGCGAAATGACGGTACGCCCATGTGTTAAAAATAAAATGGAATGCTTAATCGAATTATATATTAAATAGTTGCAAGGTGGTAACTCTCTGCAACAACATTTCCCGTATGGACATAAATGACAAAATTTCTTACGAAAATTTAATGATGAACGAAGACTGCTTTAGTTGAGACATGCCAGGGTTTCATATATCATGCAGGGTGGTGTGATATTTATGATAACCCAGCATACATTATTGTGTGTTGTCATTTATTGCCAAGCACACTACAAAATTGTTATCGAATGCTCTGCACAATTGTTAAATACAAACTTGCAAATGTCAACCAAACAGAAATGGCGGTCAAAAAACTTCGATCTGAAACATAAAAAACAACCTGTACATACATGTAACGTAAAATCCTCTTATGTGGGATTGCTGTTTTCTGACACTCTACAATGATGCCCTGCCCTGCCCTACTAAGAAAGACTCAACTCCAAAATATTAAAAACAAAATATTTTTTTTAATCTGAAATTAGCAACATTTTGCACCTTCCGTTATGGTTGGAAATTGCGCCAAAACTTCATAAATGTTATCAATTTGATTATAAGAAACAATGGGTTTCTTATTATAAATGAATCTCCAAGCAGAATTCAGTATTCAGAAATCTGCTTCTCAAAAAATTAAATTGTTCGAGCGTTTGGTCGTGTTTTTAATTAATTATATTCTTCAATATTTCGTTACCCTCTTGGATAGCATTAATTAATTAAGCATTAATTAAAAAAACACGACCAAACGCTCGAACAATTTAATTTTTTGAATACAATACGAAAGGTCGGATAAATCATCATTTATTCAAATCTGCTTCTCGTGAATAATTTAGGAAAGCGGACTTGAGTGCTTCTTGAGAAGCACAACAGAATGGACACGTTATACAGGACATAGAATCTGCACGAAAACTACCGGCACTCGGCGACCTATGACTAATGATGACAAGGATATCGACAAACTCAAGATCTTCTGTATATTTTGCAAGATAGTCCATTCATTAAATTACTGGTTCCGTGGAACACAAAATTAATTTTTGAGATTGTAAATAGGCATGAGCCGCGAGTGTTGCTACTGTTCGCTCAATGCAAATATAGGGGGCTGAAAATCAATATATCTGATGTGGAAATTTGGTAATCTAGAAAAGATAGGTAATATTTCTATAATGTAATGATGTATATGTAGGATACTTTCAGCCGAATTCACTTCATTTCGTAAATCTCTTCAAACGTAAATTTAGATGTCGCTCAAGGAATACAGTTGCCCTCTGGATGCAACATATACGCCCACGTTCTGCATTTCGAATTTTTGTGAAAGTGAAAATTTTTCTTGACGTTATTTGCACAAGCCATTTTGTGAAATTGTTTCACAATCAAATGTAAATAACACTTTCTGTATATAAATGCAAACTTTGTAAAAAAGAATATTACAAAATAAAAGCCGAGTATGTTTTTTCTTAACTTTGTTGTTCAAACGTAAAAGTTTCGCATGTATTTATTCTCAAAAGTCATTAAAATTATCTAAAAATGTTAATATTACCATTCTGTTTTCATTCCACATTTATACCATTTTATGCAAATCAGCCAAATATTGGTTGTTCGAAAATCCAAAGTTGCCAGAACCAAAGTCAACAATCAGTTTATTTATTATATCAACATAAATACGACGAAAAAACTATTATTTCCTAAGTTCTAAGCTTCTAAATGTTTACAAATTATGATTATTCACCCAAAGTCTAAGTGGGTAACAGTGGCAACTCTTCCATATGTTTTGTTTGTTTTTGGCGCACATATGCAAGTAATAATTCGGATGTAATAAACAAGGAAGTTGCATGAAGAAATATAAGTATTTTAATAAATTGTGTGTTAATGAATAATTATTTATATTTTATTTGTGTTTACAGACAAGAAGTCAGGAGAAGATTCAATAACCGTTCGGGTCTTTAATTTTTGGCAGCAAAACATATGTTTTGCAATTCAACAGTGTAAAAACGGCCACTTAAAAAGTGAGTTCGAAAAGTGAAATCTCAGAACACCAAACTCGAATACTTGTGAATTCAAAATGCCTTGTGAAATAAACACGAATCGGACTGCAGCATAGTGTCGACTTTTTAGAAATCTTAAAATTATTACTAAAAATATTAAAGGTAAGAGAAAAACAATAAGCAAAAATTTAAAAAAGAAAAGTTAATTCAATTCCCACTTTGTAACCGTAAAATTGATGTTTTCCAGTTTAGCGTAAAGGAAACGGTTGGTTTCGGTACAAACTAAAACAAAAATTTAAGAAAATGTTATTTCATTACATCCCATTGGAGAGCAAGTGCCGCGAACGCTAACCATTACAAAACCGACGGCTACATTTCAATGTCCGTAATATTTCTGGTAACTGTGGGTAGGATTGGGATAGCTAATTAACGCTAATGATCTTGCAGACATGAAGGGAAACCACACAGTTACAATATTTGAATATGATATATTTGATTTTCATCCCAAGTAATGAATGAACAGTTTTTGTGCATCACGAGTAGTATTACAATTATGTTTGAGGCTTCCGATTGAGAGTCACAATAAGTTATTTTCGTCAGTATACGCGTTTCCCCATACAAATGAAAAGTGTGTACGTTACAGTCGATAATCTTCCCCTATAAGTCGAGCAGTGAATAGTAGAGCTGTCGGGTTTCAAAAAATGTAAAATAAATGAAAATGTGAACTTGTCAACATTGCTTAGTTTTAACATATTCAGTTTTTCCTGAAACAGACCCAAATTTTACAGCGCTCAGGGATTGCCTCGCCATTTGAAATTCGAAGGTGGCATGTTGGATAGCACATGCAACTAACAGCCGTGAGACCTGGGTTCGAATCGTGGTAAAGTCGCATTTCTTTTTAATTTTATGTTTAGTTTTTAACTATATTTTTAATGATGATATTTTTTTAATACTGCTGGTAAATGGGATGTTAAAAAAAGTAATTAGTATGAGAAATAATAAATGATGAATCATAAGGATGTATTTGCAAAACATCTTCTTTTTCATGAGTTAACGACTCAACTCACAAAGTGCGATCACAGATTGTTTGGCGTTAAACTCCTTCGAAACGGCTGGACTGATTAGTATGAAATTTTGTGTGCATATCAGGTACGTCTCCGAATCGGCCAACACCTATTTTTCATACCCCTAATTTATAAAGGTGACCCACCCCTATATAGAACACAGATTTGTCTGACTGCGAAACACAGATTTTCAGACCGCGAAAAAAAACACACACTGATGTAGCGACAGCGAATAGTTGACTTGTGTGGGTGCGGAACACTCTCAGAGCAAGGAGAATAAGGACGTTGTTATACGCATGAGTGAAAGATAATAAGATTGCACATTACGCAGGTCCGTTATGTCTGAATAAATTCTCTCACTCTCTCTGTGACGTCAGGTTAGCTAAAATTTGTTTTGCATTCAGTTGGTACCTGCCTTTTTAAACATTTTCTTGAAAATCTTATAAACATAATGGTAGTTCTTATAAACATAATGGTCCCAATAAATTAACCGTAATAGGTACTATGGAAAGTAAACAATGGATGGTGGAAAATATGGGTTCAATAATACCAGATGGTGGCAATAGTATACAGCGATCAACAAAGGAACAGCGATTCTGATTTCGTGTTTTTATGGCAAACTAGTTGTGTTAAATACAATACAAATGTATACCAACGATAAAAGTCAACAAAAAAATGCAAAATGTATTTAAATTTTTCAGTTCTACACCAAAACGACATGAAACAGTTAAGTGAACACATTTTGTAACTCCACCTGGTGTAAGGTAATTTTAAATTTTATTGCTCTCATTTCCACAAACCTACGATGAAGAGTGTGAAATGAAACGTCAGATGAGAGAATAAGTTTATCTACGTATGTATTATTCTATGGGTCTGTTGCTTTGGATTCTCTTTGTTTTTTGTGGGAATAAAACAAAAAGTATTAAGAAAGAAAATAATGACACATGAGCTTGCACTGGTCTTTAAATAATTTTAAGTATTAATAATATTTAAATGTAACGTCATCATATTGACACGTGTCGATAAGATTGAACGCTGATTTTTATTTTCCAATGTAACATTTACTAAAGTGTTTATAGAAATCGAACAGGTACTGTGCAACAAAAAGGTGTTAACACATCACCTGTGAGTTCGAACACTCATTGGACCTTTTTTTTAAATTATATCCCTATATATTGAGATATAGATGGTCTTGAGCTTGTATAATAAAGTAAAAAAGAAATAATAAAAAAAAAATAGTTTAATTTTGTCTGAGGTTTGAACTAACGTTGTATAGATTTGTAGGGAAAAATGTATGCTCCAGGCCAGAAGATCTGATACATAAAGAAGCAAATACATTCGGGTAAATTTAAGTTTTTCTATTTTTCTACTGCTGGATTTGAAAAGTGCTTTCAACTTAATTTTGCTTAATGGCGATGTGTTCTTTTCGACCAGTATACACTTCTAGTATATACTGGACGAAAAAAACGAGCCTAATAAGTTATTATATATATTCAAACACAACAAAACTAAAAACGCAATCAGTAGAACAAAGTTTAAATTATAGTACTTATAAATATTGGTTCCAAATTTGTATAGCCATTTATGGATTTCCTGGGTATACAATTTGCATTCTTCGTTAAGATGAAAGATATATGAAAAAATATTGAAAAAATACTGTTGTCAAAGTTTTTTTTAAATTTTTCTGATGTTTTCGTATTCGGATATTTGTGTGTGTAAAAATAACGATTTTTCTAGCTTTTTGCCCACTATACTTAAATTACAGTATCGATTGAACAACGATGTTGAGAAAAATTATAGCCATTAACTTGTGACTATACTGGGCTTGATTGAATATTCTGATCTCAAAATGTAGTCCAAATTGTTGAATTAACCGCAACGAAAGCACTTATAAATCTTCGAAAAATAATATTTAAAAAAATAATATTTTTATTAGTTATTTCGTCTTTAGAGAGTTGGAATTGCAAAAAATTTGCTTTGGAACAAAATTAGTGTAAACTAGTGAAATTGAAATTTTAAATGCTCAGAAGCGATTTGAAACTGCCCTATAGAATATAATTTAATATGGTAATTAATAGAGTTTTATTGTTACAAACATTTAATTTAATTTTACAATATAACTTTGTATGATGTTACAGCAAAGCAATATATTTTTGTCACCGTTATCATACAGTGGATATACATTAAAATGTTCTGACTCAGAAGGCGTTCGGCGGTGAAGTATTTTATTTACTATACCTCAATAGTACTTGGCCCTGCTGCCGATTACAACACAATTGCATATTTTGGTATTCTGGCAAACAACTATTAGAATGGTACTAGTTGAGGAGAGAGCACATGATTTATATTACAATAAATTATCCATACTACACATGAGAATATACTACAGGTATTTCAAAAGTATTAGCATATTTATACTACACCGAATCATATACGAGGGCGGTCCCAAAACCAGCCGACCTAACAAAGAAGACCCAAAAAGTTGGGAAAAATTTTCTTTATTTTTCAATATAATCGCCTTTCAGCACGATAAAGATTTTCCAGCGATATTCAATAGCTTCGATATCCTGTGTATAGTAAAATCTGTCAAACTCCTTAAAATTGCCACCTATTCATTGTTGATCAATCTTTTACCACCGAGTTTGGAAATTGAAAATACTCCGAGGGAGCTAAATCTGGCGAACAAGGTGCGTGGTGAAGCAATTCCAACTATAATTCACTAATTTTTGCCATCACAACAGTCGATAAGTGATCTGGAGCATTTTCTTGATGAACCAACAGTTTCCTTTTCGCCAAATGCTGCCATTTTTCCAAAATTTTGTAATCACTTAAACACTGCAATAAATTAGCATAATATTCGCCATTGATGGGCTTTCCTTTCTGAAGATAATAAATAAAAATTATCCCATGCGGATCCCAAAAAACAGACGCCATGACCTTACCTGCAGATGGAACCGTCTTCGCCTTCTTTGGACACGTATCTCACATTCTCTGCTTTGACTGTTCCTTTTTCTCAGGTGGAACTGGTGGACCCATGTCTTATCCATGGTTATAAATCGACGCAAAAATTCGGCTTTATTGCGGTGAAACATCGCCAAACACTCTCCTGAAACATCTACTGAAACAACATTTTTGATCTATTGTAAGCAAGCGCGGCACCCATCTAGCACACAGCTTTCTCATCTTCAAATCTATGGTCAATATAATATATACAGCACTTTTTTAAATACCTGTCATTTCAGTTAGCTCACGCACCTTGAGCCGACGATCATCCAATACCATTTTGTGGATTTTCTTAACTGTGTCTAGAGCGGCCACCTCAATTGGGTCGACAACTACTGTGTTCGTGTTGGCAGCTCGTACGGCCTCGTTTCACCTCTGCTATCCAATAGAGTTGTAAACGAAGGAGCAGACTCCATCAGGAGTAGAGTCCAGCTCGCCTTTAATACTTTTAGGACTGAGACCTTTAAACTAAAAAATATTGAATTACATGACGGTGACCAATTTTGTCCATGGTTACAAATTCAGTGAGATCGTTTGCTTTTGATGGCTGAAATAAAAAACTTAAAACATATCCTTTATAAGGTTGCCACTTTCCTATATGTCTATATGTCAGGTCAGCTCATTTCGGCATCGCCCTCGTTTGTACACAATTATTTGCCCCGAAACGTTAAATGTTGTTTCTACCATGCTTAAAGTGTTGTGTGATTTTTTTGCTAACTTAACTTCGAACAAATAAATTAACATATTTTGGAACACTTGGTACACAATAGCCGCAAACATAAGAGCAAAGTAATTAAAATCCCAAATTCGTACTACTCTGCCACAAGATCAATCCTCCAACTTGTGTGTACCAAACCCAGCACAAATACACACTCCACTACGACAAACCGGAAGGAATATAAGCTGGCACCTATGTATATCCACACAACACACACCGTGTGGCCAAAATTAACAATAAATTGTAATGTCTGACATATGACATTTGTATGACATCAAACGTACAAATAAATGTACATGCTTGATTGAAAGAGACTACGAGCGTCCTTTTGCTGTGCTCAATCATATGAATGTTTCTACTTTTCCTCACCATTCCTTCTACTACTCTCTATATCTCTCTCCCTCCCTTCCTCTCTGAGTTGGAATATTTTTAACATCCCTTTAATCCCGAGTGTATATTACAGTTATCTTCATTTGGGATTTTAGATTGTAAACAACAGAAAATATTCCAAAAAAAGGATGTAAGAGTGAAAAATAATACACAAAAGTACACAACGTGTGCCCAAAATAAAATTAAATTTATGCAAAGTACAAAAAATATACCCTAAAGTGCAAAAGATATAACATAGTACGCAGAAGGTACAAAAAGCGTAATCAAAACTATACAAATGTCTTGTGTTAATCTTAGTTTTAGGATTCACAGTGCACAGAATTTCAATATTTGTACATAAGTTAAAAAAAACCATTTACGAAAGTACACAAAAATACAAAAAGTGTAAACAAAATACAAACAAGAATATAAAAGTGTACACAAAAGTAGAAATCGTCTATAGAGAAGTAAAACAATATACAGAGTGATTCAGGAAGTTCCGCACAAATTTCTCCAGCGTATTCCTTGGCTCATTTCATGAAGAAAAGTCCACTAGGACCATGTCCGAAAATACAAGGGTGCGAAATGGTAGCGGGTTCAAAATTTTCAGATTGGCGGTCTGAGGATAGTAGGGTAAAGTTGCTAACTTCTGAAGCAGTGGTCGGATTTTTGTGCGGGATTGGCTTAACACCAATTTCCCCCCACGTTGGATTGGACGAGCTGGACCAATCGCCTGGCCGCCACGATCTCCAGATCTCACACCACTTGATTTCTTTTTGTGGGGCTACAAGAAAGATTGTGTGTATTCTGTGCAGATCCACAATCGTGAGCAGTTACTTGCAAGCATTGAGGAAGCTGCGGTGAAAGTTCGTGAAAAGATGAGTGAACTAAATGTGGCGGATGTGGTTCGCAATCGGCTGCAATTGTGTTTAGTAGAAAATGGGAACCACATTGAAAACTTCCTTTAACATCAAATGTTTTTTTTTCCTTATGTGTTTGATTCTTCAGCCAAAAATTTCAATAAAATAAAATCATAAACGTGTTAATTTACAAAAACAAATAAATGTGTGTTGTTAATTCGCTTCCAAAAACAAAAACAAACATTTTTGCATTTCAGTAAAATGGTCATAACTTTGAAACGGTGAGACCCCTGGGCTTCGTTTAGGTCATTTTGGAAAGGTAAGAGGTATGACCATCTTTCAACAGAAAACATAAGTCACCTGCCATTTTCCATTTTTCCAAAACCTCTGTATCTGGACGATTTGACCACTGGCTCAGAAGTCCTCCGACCACCAATCCGAAAATTTTGAATCAGCTAATTTCGCACCCTTGCATTTTCGGACATGGTCCTAGTGGCATTTTCTTCATGAAATGAGCCAAGGAATACGCTGGAGAAATTTGTCCGGAACTTCCTGAATCACCCTGTATAATAGTTGTGTTTTGGTTACAAGCAAGCAATTTAGCGATAAGTCATTTTATTCAAAAATATGAATAAGGGTTGAAAATGGTAAACGATGTCGATAAAAATTTTGTTCAAACTTAGCGAAAATGATTCTCGTCGCTAAGTTCTCGCTAAGTCTTCGCTAAGTGCTTCATACAAAACAAGCGAACATATAAGCAAGCGGTGTAACCAAAAGACGCTTAACATCTTCTTGTCCAATATTACTAGATCTCTATATGTATATCTAAAAGAGAAGTATGTGTAAGTAGGCGCTAAACTGCACTGATTTTGACAAAACTTTATACACACCTCCTATGGACCGTGAGGAGCGTTTCTGTGTAGTTTTGTGCGTTAGATGGCGCATGTTTATTTCTATTTATTTCATTTGTTTTAATTTTAAGATATGTTATTCTATATATAATGTACGTTGAAACTAAAACTATTAACGTTAAAAAAAATTATATGTCAAAGCAAACTCTACGAATGATCAGCAGGCTGTATACCCTTTCTTCATAAATAACTTAAATAATATATATGTATAAGTAATCGAGTTTTAGGGGTTATTCGAAAAATTTTAGATTTTAACGATTTGAATAAAAAAAAATGATGCCGTATTAAATACCCCCATTGTTTACGGCCTCCAACAGATGTACAAAGTTAATTATTTTTCCGATTCGAAGGACCGTTTCCGGTTTACAGCCAATTTTAGCTATTTTATTATGTTGGCGATTTTTTTTGATGTGTTAACATCTATAGGCACGGGCAGGGCAGTCTATCAAAGCGAACACATTCAAACAATACACAGCGTTAGCATCACATACGTAGTTATTGTACAACAATAGTCTCTGCCTGAAAATAAGAAAGGTGGTATTGATGTATCGGCAGCGAACAAACAAGCAGTTCGTCGTCGCCAAAGAGTATTGAATAGGATAGAGAACTCATAGAATGCCTGAAAATAAGTATGGCGGTATTGATGTAGCGGCAGCGAACAAACAAGCAGGTCGTCGTCGCCAAAGAGTATTGAATAGTATAGAGAACTCATAGAATGAATTGTATGACTCAAAAGCACTGACGACATCGGCAAATGATTCAAAACGTATTACTCTCTTTTTGTCATAACTTGGCCCATTCATAATTTTGATGTAAAACATTGATGCTTTTAGAAATATTTATGCTTTCTGTATTAACATTGTCGAAATTGTGTACTTATATTGAAATATTCTATAAAGAGAATAAGTTTTCGTTATGCTCTTTTACTCAGACTTCCCACCAGCGGATAAAGTGTGCAATATGTTCTTTATACTATTCAATACTTTCTGTCGTCGCTCTGTTTATCACAAAACAAAAATAATTATTTCAGTGAGCTAAATATTGCTGGTTATTCAGTTGAATGCCAGCATTCAAACAAGCAGATCGTCGTCGCGCTGTTTATGACAAAACAAAAAAATTTTTATCAGTCAGCTAAATATTGCTTTATTTATTTTAACAATATTACATCTAATGTTAAAGCAGATGCAATAGCAAAGGAGCCTTCAGCACAAAACCTATTCTCTTTTTATTTTCCAATGTAACATTTACTAATGTGTGCATAGAAATCATAATAAAAAGGTGTTTACACATTGCCCGTGAGTTCGAACACTTTTTGATTCTTTTGGAACAAAGTTCCTTCTCGCACGTTGAGGGATGGGGGCCAAATGAACAAATTTTAAAAAATTTTTTTTAACTACTTTATTACAACCCATTATTATCAACTATATTGAGTAATTTTGGTTTAAAGGGTTGTTTTCTAGGTGGAGCCTGTTTATTATATATTGTAGTTTTGAACCCAATAAAAAGTCAGTTTAGAAAAGCCACAGTGCAAGACTGGCAAATGGATGAAGTACAACCCTGAGCATAGAATTACTTTTGGCAGCACTTACTCTTACACTCTTACACTGGTACTGTTGGTTTAGTTTGTGTCTAGACTAGCATATGGGGGCATATTTTTTGCTTAATTGGAAATTTTCTAGGTGGAACCTGTTTACAACCCAGTATTATCAACTATATTCGGTACTTTTGGTTTGGTTTTGGTTTAAAGGGAAGTTTTCCAGATGGAGCCTGTTTGTTACATATTGTAGTTTTGATCCCAATAAAAAGTACATTTAGAACCCTGAGCATGGAATTACATTTGGCAGCACACTTAGGTACTCTTAGACTCATACTTTTGGTTTGGTTTGTGTCTAGACTAACATATGGGGGGATATTTGTTGTTTAATGGGAAATTTTCTAGGTGGAGCCTGTTTATTACATATTGTAGTTTTGAACCGAATAAAAAGTAAATTTAGAAAAGCCAAAGTGGAAGAAGTTTCAAAAAATAACATTTTCCTAAGTAAGTGCGTTTTCTTAAAAAAAGTAAATTTCCTCAAAAAAAACTATTATTATTCTTAAACAGCGTACCTTTACTTAACAAAATACCTTATTCTAAAAAAGTACCTTTGCTTAGAACAGAAAATTTTCTTGCAAAAAGTATCTTTTCTTAAGAAAAGTAATTTTTTTAAATAAGTAAATTTTCTTAAAATAGTACATTATCTTACAACATATTACCTTTCCTTAAAAAACTACATTTTCTTTAAAGATTACCTTTTTTGTGAAACAAAATAACTTTTTTGGACATAAGTACCTACTCTTCAAATTGTACCTGTTCTTTTGTACAAAAAGGCTTTACTTCAAAAACAAAAAACAAATACCATCTCTTACAGAAAATACATATTCTCACAAAAATTCCTTTTCCTAAAAGTACCCTTTCTTAATAATAAAATAATGCCTTTTCTTTTTTCTTCTTTTCTTGAGTTAAGTAGCCTTCCTGAAAATAAGTAAATTTTCATGAAAAAATAACCATCTCTCACAGAAAATACCCATTCTTACAAAAATTCCTTTTCTTAAAAGTACCCTTTCTTAAAAATAAATTTATACCTTTTCTTTTCTTGAGTTAAGTAGCCTTCCTGAAAATAAGTAAATTTTCATAAAAAAATAACCTTATCCTATACAGAGTACCACTTCTTTAAAAAGTACCTGTTCATTATTCTCGACTAATTATTCCAGCTTAAGGTCTCTCCAGATTTCATACAACTTTTTGTTTTTTCGATATTTCGATTTCCTTTGGAAATCTTCTTCAGGAAAGTTTTTATATTAATATAAATAATAATTAATATAAATAATTAATATAAAAACTTTCCTGAAGAAGATTTCCAAAGGAAATCGAAATATCGAAAAAACCAAAAAGTTGTATGAAATCTGGAGAGACTTTAAGCTGGAATAATTAGTCGAGAATAATTAATAAAGTAAAGGTCGAAGAATTAGATACAAATTATTAAAGTACCTGTTCTTAAAAAAAGTATTTCTTTGTAAGGAAATGCTTACTCTTAGGCGTTTTCTTACATAAAAACATTATCTATTAATAAAAGAATTACCTCTCACCAAAGAAATGACCTTTTCGGAAAAATAGAATGCATATTCTTACAAAAGGGTCCTAAAAATACACCTTTTTGGCGTAGAATACGTCTTACCTTACGGTATAGGGAGTCATGTCAGATTGTTATTGTTGTAATCTTTATTTCATTGATTATGAGGAAACGGCGAGATAACTTTTTTTAAAAATTTTTTTGTAGGTAAATGAAGATGTTATCTTCGCTTGATATACATTTCATATTGGTTGATATCTTCCTAATATTTAAATTTCTCTAATGAAAATTGTTTAAACACATACACTCAAACATATGTGTGGTGTTTGGTTGAGTGTTTGAGTTTGTAGCGTGAACACAAACTATGCTGCTGTTTCAGTGTGGAAACAAACCTTCGTCTATTGTTTTGATTGATGAAATATTGAAATTTCGTATATTTACTTATGTATTTAAGTGAAACAAAATGTTAAATGTGAATTTGAATTTAACATGGATATATAATTATAAAAAATATATGAAAAAATTAATTCATACTATTTAGCGTAGAATACGTCTTACCTTATGGTATAGGGAGTCATGTCAGATTGTTATTGTTGTAAACTTTATTTCACTGATTATGAGGAAACGGCGAGGTAACTTTTTTTTATCCTATTTTTCCTATCATAAGCCCACATTATGAAAAGTAACTTTCAAATAATCAAATTGATTTGCGTCTGTTATTTATCATTTATCCTTACTCTTTTAATTTAAAAACATATTTATCCTATTGTTCCTACCATAAGCTTATGTATATTATCAAAAGTAACTATCAAATAACTAAATTCATTTGCTTACGTTATTTATCATTTATTGTTATATATGTTTTCTGTCTTATCGGATGGTGTATTCTACGTTAAACTTAATGGCCGTGTCTCTGACACAGCCTGTAGGGACAGTCCGTCCTGTCTGCTGTATTTTTTTTAAAATACGTTCAAAAACTAAAAAATTTAAAAATATTTAAAGACAAGTGTCATTATTTTCTTGCCTAATACTTTTTGTTTTACTCCCACAAAAAACAAAGTGAATGCAAATCATCATGACACATGTGAATGCATGGATTGTAATGTTCGTTCATACGCTATACAAGTTCACACAATTTTCGTTGCTCTCTTGCTATCTCATTTTTATATACGTATAATCACGTCATTATTCTCTATGCTCTGAGAGTGCTCCGCACCCACACAATACAACTATTCGCTGCCTCTACATCAGTGTGTGTTTTTTTTCGCAGTCGGACAAATCTGTGTTCTGTATAATGAGTTAGGGGTATTAAAAATAGATGTTGGCCGATTCTGAGAGCTACCGGATATACACCTAAAAATTTCATACAAATCGGTTCAGCCGTTTCGGAGGAGTTTAACGGCAAACAATGTGTGATCGCAGTTGGACAATCTGTGTGATCGCAGTCTGACAATCTGTGTGATCGCAGTCGGACAAACTGTGTTTGGATGAATTCACTTTGTGAATTTAGGCCGTGCCCGTGCCTATAGATGTTAGCACATCAATATATAGGCGGACGAATTGGACCACTTTCTGAAAAACCTTTAGAAACCTGGAAAAATCGGTTATTTTTCGATTAATCGCTCCGTTTCAGAAATAATGGTAATGTTTTTGTTCAGCGACTTGTTATTCCAAAAATTTTAGTTTAAGCGACTTGTTTAAAAAAAGTGACGGCGTACTAAAAAATTTTCTTTTTTGGGGATTTTCTTATTTTGGCGATTTAAAAATTTTAATAGGAAAAGGGATTGCGAGGTAAAGTTGGGGTGCTGATTCGGAAATTAACCAACATATTTTATACGTACATTTTCGCACCGTCACTATAAACGAGTCATAACCAAGATTTTAAGTCGACTTGCATAAAAGTAATAACCCATGACCATTTATACGATATGCACTGTAAAATCTGCTCCTTTTCGTCAAAAAAACGAGTATGAATATGTCTGTGTATATTATTTACAGCTTTGCCTCTACTGAACATGTTAAATTTTGAGTTATGACTCTTTTCTCGTTAAATTGTATTTCAAACATTTGTTGGAAAATTTCCACTATAAAATTTATTAACAGGTCATCTAAGCTAAATGTGGCCTTCTGTACAACGGTTACAAACGTAAGCAACAGTTACAGCATAAACACATTTCCGATATAGTTGACTAAGCACCTGTTGGAATTTGACGTATTTTTTTTTTGTGAGGTTACGCACATCTTAAATATTGCCAGCCACTTCAGTTATAATTCACATTTACTGATATTTAAGTAATTTGCTTAATTTTTCTTACAAAACATGTCTACCAACGACTCGCTTTCACTTCTTCGGTAGGATCAATAACACCACTGGAAAATTGAGATTTATGCTTGGCAGAAAAATTATTTTACTTCTAAACAGTGATTCGGGAAACAAATCTCTTTGTGACGCCTCAAAAACTCCACAAAGAGTTAATGCAAAATCCCGTTCGGTTTTTGGTATTTTGTTGACACATTTTTATAAATACGATGCCAGTAAAATTAGCACATCATGTGCCTGTGTGCTCTTCTAACTGGCAGCTGTCTTATTACTACTGTCTGCAAGACTTTGGTTGCAATCTGTATCCGTAGTGAAATTAAAGCGTAATAGGAGTAATTACATTCATATCGCCTGGTTGTAAAGGAGGTAAGAAACATTTCAGTTTGCTGCACACGGCATGGCAAGTTTTCCATAAGGAATTGCAGTATAATTCATTTGTATGATTGTACACAAAAAAAAATACACAAACTCGATTCTTTGTTATGTTTAAGTCCTATGCGGAATCACAGTGTCTAAACATAATTAGTTAATTAACTTTTTTGACATTAGAGTGACTTGTTCTATTTCGATTTAACTACTTAAATATTTTGCGGAGGGGAAAGTAACAATAGTGGATTCATTAGCATAAGTGATTAAATGGAATAATTAAGTTACAAGTTTCCCCTACTATTTTTGTTTGTATCTCTAACTTCTATTTAGAAATCAGTTTATGTTATTTTCATAGCACTTAAAATGCCTTCTAATTCAAATTAGTTACTGCTAAGTATAAACTTGAGGTTATTATCAATCACTGGAAATATACAATTACCTGTATATTTATTTCTCTAACCCTTCCTATTCAAGCAGGGTACAACGCCTTGGTGCTAGTGTCAGCAATAATAGGTATTGAAAACCAACTCCACCCCTTCCCTCTGACTTCGGCCACAATGTTAATTACAACTATTTTCTATGGTATTCCTTTCATTTGGAACTAAATATACTGTAATTAGTGTCAGATATGTTAAATAAATATCTGGGCGGTTTTTGAGAAATGTCGGTCTCAAACGAATTTAAAAATCCACTCCAGAAATAAGTAATTAGTAAAAATCAGTTAAATAATTTCAATCGGGCCAATGTACTTAAACATAAACTCACAATAAGTCATCAGTTGGGTTTATATTTTGTTTGAAGCCGATTATTTTCTATGTTTATAATTATTTGCCAGTGTAATTTTTGGGTGTAAGGTGTCGAAACGCGTCACCCACAGCCTGCGACCTTATTGTAAACCTTCGCCTTCCTGTGCCCCACCCTAACCGTGCGAAACATCTCACTATAGCTGGAAATGTGAATAATTAGCATCAGGTTCGTGGCAAGTGTGGAGGGTTTGAACCAGCAACACTCTTTGTAGAAGGCAGCAGCCCTGCCACCATACTTATAAACCAAAGGCTGATACCCTACGGTCCACTAAAACCTACCTAGGTGTATAAACCGAACCCCATTTCTGATGACGACTTATGGTTTACGAAGAATGACTTTATTTGTACAATGGAACGTAAGAACTTTAAACCAGGCCGGGAAACTCACACACCCAACATCTGAGTGCAAAAAACTTCATATTGATGTACAGTGTAGCAGCGAAATACTGTGTAATAGTTTGTTAGAAGCATGTCAAATGAAGAATGCCAAACGCAGGCGACCGTCATGTTAATGGCATTGACCTCTATCTCAGTAGGAGGATTAAAAGTGCAGTACTTGGATAGAATGGGATCTCCGACAGAATCATAAAGTGTAGAAAAATTCCAATCGTGCAATCTTATGCGCAACATGACAAATTTGGACAGTATTGTGACTTTTATGGTATTATTCGAAATGGCTGATGTAAGGTATTTTAAGAAACCGAACGGTATTAGGAGTTTGACTTGTAAATTCTGTATACTAAGTCACATATGGTTTGAAGCCCTATGGGAATGTATTTATTTTCTATTTATCTAATTAGAACAAACATGTTTTTACCACCATCTCTATACAAAATAAACTACTTTCGAAAACACAACTGTAGGTTAGTTCTAACCATATGTGGATATAATGGCGTTTAATGTACAATTATTTGAATTGACTGATTTTTTAAATGAATTTAAATTTAAACCATTCAAATCGTCTAAGCGAAGCCTCCACATATTCATAAGGCTACAAAGAAGTCAAAATGTTGTTGGATGTAGAATTTTTCATATTTATTTAAAACTAAATATTATTAATTGTTGAAAATCCTACAGATAAAACTCATCAAAAGATTTTGTATGTATATATATGTAAATTAATTGGATGAATAAAGAATGAATGAATGAATGAAGGCTACAAAGAAGTCAAAATGTTGTTGGATGTAGAATTTTTCATATTTATTTAAAATTAAATATTATTAATTGTTGAAAATCCTACAGATAAAACTCATCAAAAGATTTTGTATATATATATATGTAAATTAATTGGATGAATAAAGAATGAATGAATGAATGAACTATGTTCTCTAGACCCCTAACGATATAAAACTATGTAATGACAAACAACCTCGCCACCATAATACAAACCAAATGTCACAATCTGTCGTCGCAAAAAAGTGACGATGTCATCGATGTCAGGTGTGATGACATAAGTACAAAAAGTTAGGTTGTGAACCCACATGTATATACAGTAGGGTGTCCCTTATAAGGCAAAAAAAAAATGTTGTTGTGAAATTTCGAAACGCATACCCTTTAATTTTTTTATATTTATATAGAAAATTGTATCTAAATATGAAATTTTATTGTTCTATCATGATTGCAACCCGTGGCGACTAAGGCGAAAAATTTTCTTAATACAGTAAATGAAAACAATGAAAAGATACATTAAGAATATTTTATTAAGAATATTTTAATTTTCCAAATTATATCCCAGCAAAACCATTGCTTCCAAGGAAGTAAAAAAAGTAATGGCAGCCAGGAACCGGAATCAGTGAAAAACTGTATCAACACTAGTGAATTTAACATGCGCGTGGCTTTGGATGGAAACACTTTTTTGTATCGACCACTCTCGACTTTTTCAATAGTGCTTACTAATTTTCAATAGTGCCCATGAAACCGTTGCATATATATATCGTGTTATAGCTTATTGAAAGCGTATAGGCTTCTGCTAGAAGGTAGTGGAATCGAAGTTAAAAATTTTTTTTCATTTAGATACATTTTTTAAAAAAAAAAAAAACGAAAAACCCAAATTTTCATTTTTGTTAAAAATTGTAAATTTTTTCAAATTAAGAGTTGGAACCCTTAGAGTATTCAGATTGTACTCAAACTTTATCCAGTTTATATCCAGGTTAAACTAAATCAATGTGCAATTTTTTTTTCAAATGCACCGAGGAGTGAAGATTTTGCAGTGTATACGAATTTTTACCCAAAATGCGGCACGGCTTAGAGATGTCCGATTCGGCTCAAATTGTCAGCAAGTCAGTTTTAGAACATAATGAACAAGAATCCGCCTGGGGTTTATTAAAATTCGAAAATGTATTTTCCTCCACATATTTCATTGCCACCCTACTGTACATACACGTATAAAAATAGCGAAAATTATAATAAAAATCAGAAAACAATTGGGTACATAGAATCAGAGTAAACGTTTTGGTTCACTTTAAGTAGTTCTAGTTGATTTCTTTTACAATGATTTTTTTACTTGAAAACTAAATCAATAACAACTTTTTACAGTCCCTGATTTCAATAAATAATTATACTGTATACACCAATACATCTCAACGCTAACCATAATTTATACTTACGATTGACAAATATGTGGCCCGCTTAATTGTAGGGTTAATAAACGAAAATCAAAATTCTCATAATTTGAGAAACTGTATCAAACCAGTGGAATTAAACATGAGTTTTGCTTAGAAGAGAGGAAGGAACACAAATATTTTCTAGATATCACTTAGTAATAAAGTTGAGGTTTCTTTTACGCTGTATTGGTATAAAAAACTTACGGATGGTTTACGAAAAACAAAATTGGCGGTGGAACTTAGGTGTTCTATTATGTAGAACTAAACGTGGTTTTTAATTTTGGATCCTAATCAAATATTCAGATGAGGCAAATATTTAATAACAACTTTATTTCGTATGGCGACATCTTCGGAAGTGGAAAATATGGTTATACTGCATCTTCAGAAAGTATAAGTTTTGCTGGAAACATTTTCATAACAACTTTTTGGAAATAGTTTAAAATGCATTCTTTGGAGATAGATAAATCGTTTATACCTAATTTCTGGAACTAGTGCAAAACTGATTCCCATAGAAATACTTCCAATATTTTTTGCTGGGATGGGATAACTTCTTTTTAAATTATTTTTTCTGCAGTCTGGCAACAAGTTTCTGTGTTCCTCAACGCAGCGCAACAAAAACTGTTACTGCTCTTCATCTGCAGTAATAAGTCCGTGAAAATCTTCCACTAATTTGACTGCTCTTTCAGCAGCAACATTTACCACTCGTAAAAGACTTACTTTTGTTTTGGCTTCTAGAAATGCAGCGTTATTTATCCAAGACGCCACATTTGTGCGAAGAAAACTATCATCGGTCTGTAATCTAGCAAGAAATACTTTGCTCTTATTTGACACAAAACTATCCAGTGTTTTAGCTGAAATAAGGTTGTTATATAAACATCCAGTTTTAATTTTTCAAAAAAATATAATTTAACACAAAGACATTTTTAAAAAAGTAAATGTGACTCACCAAACAACGATCGTTAAATTCGTTTGTTAAAATCTATTATTTTCCCCCTGTTTAAGTTAATAAGCATATTTCTTTTTGATTTATCATCCACTTCGTCATAAAAAAGTGATAAAATGACTACCTCTTCACTTAAATACCATAAATGCTTACAAAACTTACTTACAGCAGCATTCGAAATTATTTCGTCTATTTCATTATAGCCTTTGACTGCTTTCAAAAAATCCAAATCCTGATTAGGTGCTTTTAGCTTCTGTACACTCGAGCCATGGCTTTACGTTAATTATTGCAAGAAATAAGCAAATGTCCTGCAGAGCACTTTTATCATTTGCATCTATGTTGACCTGGGACTAGAGCAAACATATTTTTAATGAATAAATCGCTCTGTCCATCCATCGTGCTTGTTATAAGGCTCCGGGGGCCTTGATTCTTATTTTCTTTTCTGGATCGCCATTCAAAAACACAACGCATAGTTCGATTAATTCACGATAATCTTCCCTTATAAAAGTTTTTTTCAGTGCTGCTTTATAAAACCTTAAAATGGATAAAATTTGTTCGTAAGGAATGTGCTTTCTAACAAAATCGGTGCATGGTTCAATCTTATTTGAAACGATATTTTTCCAATTGTCTCTAATTATTTCATAAATTGGTATTTCTGGAGATCGAACATTTTGCTTAATCTTGGCTTCAAATACATTTTTAAGAACTAGCTCATAAATACGATGCCATGTCTCTGCCTAAACTTTGCTCCAAAAGAGCACAGGCACCACTAAAACGGCCAGTGTTCGTTGATGTTGTATTACAACACATTATTTGCACCTTGTCAATGAGGTTCCAGTCATATAGGGCTGTTCTAATAGCTTTTTCTTGGTGTTTACCAAATGAACTCTCCAATTTTGTAATTGGAAGCCGCTCCTCTTTTGAGTTTCTTACATCTAAGCCGGGTAAAAGTTTGCCATCCCAATGGACGGATACGACATAAGGTACGTTGTTCTTAAAGTCACTTTTTATAGTTTCTTTTAAAGTTTTCTCATTTGTGTACGAATTCGTTGAATTGAAGATTTATTTATTGAAAATTCATCGCATCTCAGATCCAGTGCCTCCACGATAGCCTGAATAATATACACGGAATCTCTTATACTTAGCTGGCACCTGTCTAAAACTGCGACTACCTTGGGTGTTATCAGATGTTTTCTTCCTCTTTTTGAACTGTCACTCTGCAAACTTGCGCTTGTCTCTGGCAGGATTTCGTTGTCGTGGGAATATTGTGGATCTTCGGTATCAGAATTAATTATTTCGTCCTCGTCTGAAACTTCTCTGTATTCAACATTTGATGTAGAAGTCGATGCAACTGCCGATCATTTTTGTTGCCTTAATTTTCTTGTTTCTTCGTGTAATAATCTTTTTCTGGATCTTTCTTCTTTGTCTGCCAACTTTTTGACTATGCCAGCAAAGCAACCCGGTCTACCGGGCTGTCTCTGTAGCTTCAAAAATGCCTTATGCTCTTCTATTTTTATAATTTCAAGGGCATCAATATGAGCAATATCAAATAAGTTATCAAGATCACTTTCAAAATCATTTTCACGGGTCCTATAAATATCGAGACTTTTATTACAATTTTTTTGCAACTGTTTCCAAAGTGTATATTTATCTAAAAGCTTCCTGACACAGTTCGGACATGCCTGCTTTATCCCAAAAAATTACACATTCTCTAGTTACTAGATTTGCACTTTGTCTAACATCGAGCTTGACTTCGCGAATATTGTAAAAAGCACAGCGAGAACTTGTCTATTAGATGGTAATTTAGCACCATTAATTTGATGGCAAGGCATTCCGATGAGAAAAATTTTTTGTTTTACACTTCGTAATTCGTCGGACATTTTTTTAATTAAGACACCGCACTTTATGAAACACACTATTGAAATTACCATCGAAAACAAGACATTAATTTAGCAGTTGAGCAGCAAGGGTAATCACCTTTTTCGATAGACATATATGACATATATGAAAGCTCATTTTTGCGAAAGGAATGTAATCGAAAGCTATAAGAGCGCTTTCTTCTGTAAAGTTACAAAGAGTCCCACTTGATGAGATTATATCATGTTGAGTGTCAAATTCATATCATCAGTTGGCGACTAAATTCATTAATAATAAATTAGCGTCATGACTCTCTATGAAACTTATACCAATATTGACGAAAAATTGCACATACTTATAACACTGAACTATCCCGCAAGTCGGCAGGGGTTACCATTCTTATATCAAAGTAAAATTTTTTCTGGTGGCTCCTTAGATTATTTCGAAACTTTTTAGCGGGTATGCGCAAAAAAAATTACGTCCAAAAATAAGGGACAGTCACGATCAAAATTGTAACAGCATTACCATGATGGCATATTAGATCTATACAACTTTATTGTTTAGCAGCGTTCAACCTTAGAACAATAACGTTTTTTTTTTAATTTTACTTTGCTATGGTCTCTTTCATAAGAAACAATATACATAAGTGTTACAAAGAGACAAAGCCCAATGTTACAATTACGCACTTTCTTCAATGTTGCCATATGTGACCTGCTCCACGAAAAGGGACCTCTGCGCCGAGTGAGTTTTTTACTTTTTGAGTGATTCGTATAGGAAAAAAACGCTCTTTCAAATGCCGCAAACCGCAAGTTTCTATGTCGTTTAGTAATCACCTGTAACGATGAACATAATTAATGAAAAAATTGAAAAATGTGATATAAACAGATAATATATATAATATTTGAAATTTACAAAAAGTTTAATATCAAAGGTATACGGGGAGTTTCATTACTTTATAATCTTTGAAACGAGGCATACGTCCGGGTAATGGAATCGCTAATTGATCTGCCGTACTTTTTCTAAAATCTTCCGGGTGCAGTGCGGCCGGATTAGTGCAGGGTTTGTTCTTCGATGCGTGAATTCGCATCACAACACCATGGCGATCGAAATTTGCGAGTAAACTCTTATACCTCTTCAGTCCACAAACGTGAAGAAATAGAAACATTTTGCGGCAGATGGGCAACTGACGAAAGTAAAAAAGTACGTGACCTTTTGAGCTGTCTTGAGTTGAATTACGTCCATATTTGATTTTCGCCAATATATCTTCATAGGCGTCATTGAAGTCGTCATGCGCTTTACCAGACTGAATTTGGCTTAGAATAACTAAATCCTGTTCATCTTTCTGTAATTCCAAAAAGTTATTTCTTGCAAAAACAATTCGTTCTTCCGGAATTACAGTAGTGCATCCATTCGTACAGCAAGGTTTTTCTAAAAACTGCGATAAAGTTTGCTCTTCCTCAATATCTTGAAGAGATAATTGCAGCGCTTCTGAAACTTCTGGCGATGAAAATGCATCCGACCCATCACTGACTATAGGTAAACATTCTTCCAAACAATCGCTGAAGTATTGTTCTTCAACACTCTTAAATTCGTCTTCCAGACACATTTTCTTACATTAATTAAGATTTATTTTAACCTGAAATTAATTAAATAATAGATAAATTAAATAATAATAAATAATAGATTCAATTCTATCGGGTTAAATCCAAAACATTGATAATTTGATAAGGAATAAAACAGCTCTAGTAATTTTGAAAACAACATTAGCAGAAACAGGTTTTTAACTGTTAGAAATATTTTTCATAGAGGCAACACTGCATAGTGAACATCGTACAAAGTACCAGAGAGTCGAAATACATCGCCAGATGATCAGGTTGAAGGAAGAGTTGCATAACCATACGCAAAACACGGAAAAACGAAGCGCTTTTTTTAAACGCGTTTTTATCAATAACTTCTTTTCGGCGCAGAGGTCCCTTTTCGTGTAGCAAGTCAGAAATATACTCTCTTCGACTCTTTCAATAGCCAGAATGTCAAATGTAACCATCACGTAAAAAGAATGGTGTCCCATAACATCCCATAAAGGGATTGTGAAGATCTTCTTACGATCAGTGAGATGTGGGCGTTCTAGTTTTTGTACTCACTGATTGGCACCTACAGTTTAACACCAGGGGTCGTACCCGCGTTCTTATGTACAATAGCCGCGCACTCTAACCATTGCACCACATGAAGCTCTTAAAAAAAGATAAAATAGTGAATCAGAAAACAAATTAATTAACATAAGACTACACTCATAGAAAAATTCGGTTGTTACAGCCGAATTAGCCGTAACCGAATTAAGAGGTTGTCAAAACCTCATTGGAAGTTGTCACAACCTCATTGGAGGTTGACACAACGTCATTAGAGGTTGACACAACCTCATTAGAGATTGCCAGGAACTAATTCGGTTATTGCGACCGAATTGATACCAAATTCGGTTGTGACAACCGAATTGAAGCAAATTGAAAACAACCTATCGGTTGTTGAACTCGAATTATTTCCAAAATCGGTTGTTCGGTTTTGGAAAATTTAGTTGACAGAATGAATATAATTCAAGATTCAGTTGTCACAACCGAATCAATTATGAAACGAGGTTGCTTTAAACGAATTTCAGTTGTGAGGACTAAATTCGATTGTGACAATCTCAATTCGGATGTGGCAACACCAATTGGGTGTTAGCAGCCGAATTTAAGGTTGGTGCAACCTTTCTTCAACAAATTAGTTCTCTGGGTGTAGTGTGGAAAATTTTAACATTAGAATAACTTTACAATATTTACTGTTCCCTTGGTAGTTATCAACATGGAATTAAAATTGTTTTTGTTTTTGACGTGACAACGTCTTAAATTAGGTTGCGTCTGGGTGTCACTTATGAAAAAGTGTAACGCCCGGTAACGTTACGATGAGTCACCGAACGAGAGAGAGGCCCGCCGAATGCCTTGCGTCTCTCTCCCACTCAATAAATAATTCTGTGTGTGCGGATGTGTGTGTTTACTTGTGTGCCAGAAACGATTTGCTTTGCTGGCTTCTAGTGGCTGTTGGTCGGTGGTGTGAGTGTTTTTGTTTTTTGGCACATCATATATATGACGACTGAGCAAGTATGTATGTGCGTATATATGTGCGTGTGTATGAATATTGATTTAGATCAGTCTGCATTGGATAAGGTATTATTTTTTGTTTTTTGTTTTTTGGCTTTATGATATGTGTAGTGTATGTTTGTGTGTAGAAATTTTCATATGAATTAGGTAGCCAAAACGAAACAGAGAGCTGCGGTCGGCTTTAAAAACGATAACGATGAATTGAAATACTTTTTGGTTAGTAAATTATTTTCTTTTGTTTTTAATAAAAGAAATGTTTATTTTTTATAATAAAAGAAATGTTTATATTTTATAATAAAGGATATGTTTATTGTTTATAATGTCACATTTGATAATGTGTTCATAGAAATCGCACAGGTACCTAGATGGTGTTGAAATTACTTCTATTTTCCTAAACCATAAGTTTCAATAAATGTTAAAACATCGCCCGTGAGTTCTAACACTCATTGGTTTTTTTTTTTATTTTACAAATTTTAATTAATTTCAAATTTATTTAGCAAAAATTTGAACCTTCGATCTGAATAAATGTTTTGATTTTCGAATTGATTCTTTAAAATTACAAATATTAAGAAAAAGTGGCAGATATAAGAAAACTTGATTTAAACTGTGTTGAGCAAGAATTTTAACATCTAATCAATATGAAAATCAAATCAATCTAAACAAAATATATTTCTATAGTTAAAATTTGTGCAATTCTTATTTTCATTCAATTCCTTGTTCCTATTGTGCAATTTAATTATATTCATATCAATAAATATTCTACCGAGAAAAAGACGTTGTCACGTAAAATCTTCGCCCGTAAAACCGACTTTACAGGCAACAATTTTTATTCACAAGAGAACAATAAATTGATTTACTTTATGATTTTAATTTTTGTTTTCAGTCAAATATTTCAAACATACAAATATATTTCAAATCTGTGTCAACCCTGTTACAATTTTGCTCTTCACTGTTTGTATGTTGTATGTCCATCTCTAAATATGTAAAACATTCACAAAATAAAAAATATTTGGACGTAAAATTATTTATTAGTGTAAGCTTTTAAATGTCAAAAACACGCACACAATTTGAAATATGTTTGCTCATGTCTACATGTCGCTACGTGGCCCGGTAATAACAAATTTACATGATATATAAACATTTGTAAATCGTGCGTCTGTGTTATGTGACTCAAAAGATTCCTGCTGGTTCGCTCAATATCAATTCGGGACGGAGACAAGGCTAACTACAATATTGCGATAGAAAATCATGAAATACGTTGTCAAGCCATTGTCGATTCTATCATTTAAAAATAAATTCAAAGCATAACTTTTGCTGGTAGAATAAAATCCTGAGCGAAGAGCAAATATAGATAAAATAAAAATTAACAAAATATACTGGGGCGTAATTTCATTTGAAGGAATCTTTAATGACTTTTGCCAAACTGCATGGATAACTGTACAAAATTTAGAGTATTGAAAATAAACTGCCTTTGTCACTGCGCAAATGAATGCCAAACTATAAAAAAAGGTGTCGCATAGCATCCAATGAATGGATTAAGGAGAACTTCTCACAATCAGTGAGATGTGTACCTTCTATTTCTGACACTCACTGATTGCGATCTACAGTTTTACACTGGTTCCGAACGGTATTTTGAGAAACTTTTCCATGGCTATGTAGTCGGTACTCGATAGTGTCGCCATCACTAAGCGAGGTGACCGTCGTCGAAAGAAACCCTACCACCCTTAACCCATTTTCTACCACTACCCGATTCCGTTGAGATAACTTAATGCAATTTTGTATGCTGCCTACTGAGGCTTCAAAAGTCACATATCTGAAAGATTTGAGTCCCTAACGTCCTTAGGTTACTGGAAATCAGGTGTTGCGAAAACGCATCATTGGTCGAGTAGGGGCATATTAGGTTTCAAAATAAAAAGAGAAGAATCCAGTTTTTGTGAGGAATTTTTTGTAGTATCTAAATGAAAGGTTAAATTTAAGAGTAAAATAACCGAAATATTGTTACATAATATATTTAGTTTGTATGAAAACTGTCAAAGCTCTTAGAATGAAGAGAAATATTACACTTTTTGCATTGGAAAAATGTCTGCGAATGACATTTAGCACATCTCTTACTGGTACCGCCCGGAGGTTTCCATATGACATAATCCCGAATGTCTAAACGCGGAATTTGGGGTAGTCTTTCTGCTTCTTCAATATCGTATTCGTATGATGGTTCTTCCTCTGGCCGATCTTCATACAGTAGCAAAACACGGACAATATCAGTTTTGAATTCCAATTGAGACAACGGGAGATTGCTCTCAGCTTTTGCAATCAGACAGTGAATTTTCCAGGCATTTACGATTGTAGAATTGACACAATTGTTCCACAATGGCCACCACCACTTTTTACCTCGGATTGCTGTACGATAGTTGGCAACTCCATTGTCGTGTAGGTCAACACCATCCATATGCTTGTTGTACTTACTGATTATTTTTGACTGTGGAAGTGATACTTTCTTCTTCTCTATGGATGAGTAACGCGTCGTTGGAACTTCTGGTTCAGCACCAACAAAATTTGAAACAGTTTATTGTTTCTATCAAATACATAATCGTATTCATGTTTTTCCAGGTACTGGAGCGAAGGTAGTTTCTTATCCGGTTTATTTTTACGATTCCTTTGGCTTATTTTTTTTGTGGTACCCAAATGAAGATCAGCACCTCTCAAGCGATTGGAAACTTGCCCTCATTTAACAAACAGAATAGGTAATATGACGTGAAAGAATTGTCAAAATAGACAACATGACCATCCGGATAAGGAACAGAGCGCAACAAATTTAAAACTACAGACGCTACTAAGCCAATCTGCTTATTGTATGGAGTTGCATTGCCAGCATACGGCACAGCTTCATATAAATAGCCTGTATCCGAACATACACACCAGTTTTTGAAACGAAACCGAATTGGTTTTCCCCGAATAAACATTTTACAGTTGTGCCTGCCGAAGTATGGTACCATATGCGCATCGATCGATAGATGAGTAGGAAAAATACCAAACTGTTTATATTTGACATTGAGGACAACAATTAGAGGGCTGACATTGGAAAATCGATGAGTGGTGTCAATATTGATGTTATCCATCAAATTAAACACCTTTTTGATTGTCGTAGATTTATGACGCGACATTGCTTGCTTCACAATGGGAATACTGAAATCTGGTTACACAGACCAGTGTCGTTGAAGTTGAGGAAGTGAATGATATCCAGAAAATATCTGTATTCCAAGAAAACGGAACATTTCTTCCTTCGTAATCTGCAGTACAACATTGTGCTGCTGAGAGTAAAGATTGGTACTTTCAACTAAAATATCCATAACTACCACCTATAAGAAAATAACCAGTCAAATTCGGACATGATCTCTGATGTAAATACAATAGTGACACTTACTCATGATATCAACAATTTTCTTCATATGACAGCATCAATGCACACTGCGTGTGGCGGAAATTTCTGATATACACCTAATCGACCAACGATGCGTTTTCGCAACACCAATTTTTGCAGCTACATTTATTATATTATAAAACAATTGTTTTGCCAGATGATATTTTTCTTCTATTCTACAATCTTTTGGCAACAGGATTCGAGAGGTTTACATTTTTTTTAAAACATTACGTTATTTTAATTCTTTATGTAAAAAAGGGCTGTTTTATAGCCCTTCCTGTTACATGCTGTAAATGCTACTAAAATATACATATTGAAAATGTTTAATACTTTCGTCGTAGAAATAATAGTCAAAACTTTAGTTTAAAATGAGAAGTATGCAAATACCATTACTAATACCTGAGCTACCATGCGTCAAAGTTGCTGTTGCGAAAACGCAACACCGGTTGAATATGGGTTAAATTCGCCCATATTTAATAGCAGATTGACGTTGTCCAAAATATTATCTAATTTCCAAGTTAATTATGACTTGTTGTGTTGCTGAGGATTTATCGTGACTACCAAACAATTGTTCACCCAACATTTGTATTGGCTTGTACAAAATTTCATTAAAATCGGATTTGGTTTATTTTGCTTTACGACAGACATCTCATTAATCAGCCGCACAGTCGCCCATATTTGCATGGTATACAAATGGAGGTGCCAAAGCTACCCGGTTTTAATTACACAGTAGATTTTGACAATAAATTGCCAACTACCAAATTTCAGTAAGGTCGGTTGTGATTTACGGGAGATATCGTGTCGACCATCCGAGCTGCCGCCCAAATATAAATTTAAGGTAAATATGGCGGTGACGAAATTTAGCATTTTTAGTTGCATAGTAGCTTTTGACAAAACATTGCCCAGAACTAAATTTTGTTAATATCGGTTGTAGTTTACCGGAGATAGCGCATCAGTCTATAGGACAGTCACCCTTTTTTTGAATGGCTGTGGCAACATCACCGACAAAATTTCATTGTGATTGGTAAAAATTTACCGCAGCTATCATGTTGGCCAGCCAGACAGTCAGAAAGACAGGCGGACACAGCTGGATCGGTAATATAATACCTAAAACGAATTGCGTCCAAAGATACTAAGGATATTATAGCATGACTCCTTGTATGCATTAAATTTTTTACTTTAGTAAATGGTATATACTCGCATCCATATGGGTGAGGGTATACAAATTACAAACCATTTCTTTCTTGTCTCTCAGGTTTTTTTTCAAAAGGTTTTAACTTCGTCAAAATAATGTACGTACTAATGTATTTACAAAGCTCGTTCATCCAAGCCAACCGCGGTTTAAATTCTCTGTTTTTGATGTGTTAACATCTATAGGCGCGGATAGGGACTTAACTCACAAACTGAACATATATACACACAGCTTGTCCGACTGCGGTCACAGATTGTTTGGCGTTAAAGTTCTCCGTAATGGCTGGACCGATTTGTATGAAATTTTGTGTGCATATCGGGTAGGTCTCAGAATCGGCCAAAATCTATTTCTCATACCAAAATCTATTTCTCAACCCTTTATAGAACACAGATTCGTCCGACTGCGAACCACAGACTGCCAGACTGCGAAAAAAACACAAACTGATGTAGCGGCAGTGAATAGTTCTGTTGTGTGGGTGCGGAGCACTCTCAGAGCAAAAAGACTAATGACGTGGTTATACGTATATACAAATGAGATATTAAGAGAGCAACGGAAATTATGTGAACTTGGGAATAAAACAAAAAGTATTAAGTAAGAAAATAATGACAGTTGTCATTAAATATTTTTAACAGCCTGTTTCTCTATCTCGAACGAAAGTTGTCGTTCATGTTCTATACGAAAGAAACTTGGTTTGGTTTCACATTCTTGTTGTTTCAAATCGAATGAAAACATAAAATTTTTTGGTAAAAATTTTGGTTTCTCTATTTCGAATGTGCTGCCATTTAGGAACAAACATGAAGTCAGGCGAACGAAAATTTCGACTTAGAGTAACCAAATTTGAGTCGAAACTGAGTGACTGATTTTCGATCGCTTAGCTATTCGTTCTAGATAGAGAAACAGGCTGTAAGTGTTATTAAGTATTAATATTATTTAAATGAAACGTCATCATATGATTGAAAGCCTTTTTTTATTATTGTGAAAGGTAAGTCAAATAAAATGTGGGTGCGGAGCATTCTCAGAGCAAAGAGAATAATGATGTAGTTATACGTATATAAAAACGAGATAGCAAGGGAGCAACGAAAATTGTGTGAACTTGTGTAGCGTACGTGCGAACTTAACAATGTATGTATGTTCATGTGTCTGTTACTTTGCATTCTCTTTGTTTGTTGAGGGAATAAAACAAAAAGTATTAAGCACGAAAATAATGGCACATATGCTTCCACTGGTCTTTAAATAGTTTCAGGTATTAATATTATTTAAATGTAACGTCACCATGTGATTGAACGCTGTTTTTTATTTTCCAATGTAACATTTACTAATTTGTTCGTCCGTGAGTTCGACAAATTGCACGCCGCTCCGATAAAGGCTCGGACAGGCAAAAAAATGGGTTTCAGGTTCTTGCTCTTTTAAGTTTCTTTCCTCAAAGTTAGTTGTTTATCACTTTGGTAGCACACATACATACGAAATCTATATTCTAAAATCAAAGCAACATCACAAACCACTTAACCATCCGAGCCCTTATTTATTCTTTTCTACTGATCACAAATATTTTCTACTACGCGTTGACCAAGCGTATTTGATATTCAAAATCCGATGAACCATTGACAACTGAATGCAATAAACTAAAACGCAATACATAAGCGATAATAGGAAACACTTGCTTCATCTGCAATTTGCACACACATTCAGGAATATTTATGAGAGGATAATAGAAAACATACAGACACAGACTAACAACTAAGACTGTGAATAATCTCTCTTCGTCCCTCTTTTATTCTCCTGCTCTCGAGAGAGCATAAACAGTGCACCAAACACAGTTGTTTTTGTATAATAAACACAGATATATTTGGGTCACAAACTCATATGTATATTATAACCTTTTAATCATTGTGTCGCCAACATGTTCGCTCTGTCCGATTAACGTCTGAATACATGAAACTAAAACGCAACAAATGTAAGAAATAGTCACTTCATCTGCAATTTACACTCACGTTTAAAAATTTTTGTGAATCACTGACTGAAAAAAAATATAAAAAGTACAGCTACACTCCGGTTCACTTATTTAAAGGCACTAAAAATTCCATATTTCCAATTTGATTCGAAGCACCCTTAATGGCCTGAATTAGTGACTGATTGTCATAAAATTGTCTACCTCCTTCATAGACCTTACGAGATAACCAACCCCAGACGTTTTTGATAATGTTTAGATCTGGCGAATAGGGTGGCCAGTCAAGAACATTAACATTTTGGCTTGCACGGAACTCCTTTACTATTCGGGCGTTGTGTATAGGGCCATTATCCTGTTGCAATATCCAAGATATGGCACCAAATATTTCACAGAACTTCGGCAAAGCCGATTCCAATAACGTTTAATAGCTTGCACTAGTCATTTTTGCACTTTGAAATTCAAGATCTATGGTGTCATAGTACGTAATAGCACCACACACCATAACGCCGCCCTCTCGGCTGAAATGTCGGTTCAAAAAACACGTTCTTTGCTCAGATCATGGAAATAATAGTTGTAGCCATCATGCCCATCCAAATTAAACTTCTTTTCATCCGTAAATACAACGGTTCTTCAGTCATTTACATAACCTCTTGGCTGCACATCCCATATTCTGCAATCGGTTACAAATTGCAAATGACAGGCTGCTGAATATGGAATTGTTAGTGCTTTTAAATAAGTGAATCAGAGTGTATAACTTTCACTGTGAATAATGTCTCCTTGTACCTCGTTTATTCTCTGACTCTCAATAGAGACCAAGTAGTGCAGCAACCGCAGATGCATTTGTATCCCAAACACAGTTATACTTGGGTCACAAACACATATACCTATGCCACAGTACGTGGATAGCGAAGGTCTGCCTTTGCCAGATACACTATTTAAAACCATGTAATTTAAAAATGCCGTTACTGTTCAATATAATTAAAAAATAAAATAAATTTTTCTAAGGTTCATAATTTTTTTATTTCATTCCCAAATAAGCAAATTACCGCACTCCACCCCGTATTACAACATAATAAGTGTTGTGTCTCCAACATATAATATTGAATAGAAAACACGTTGTGTTTGAAAACAAGTATACTGTACTTGCTACAAGCTCCAAACATACTTTATATTTGCATCCAAACAATGAAAAAAGTAAGATTTTTCAGCGTGTAGTGTCTGTGTTCAATTATATGTGAATTTATTGTAATATAATAAATCAGTTTTACAAGAGTTATTAGTATATCGTTATATTATTCGCGTTATTATTTGTTCTCGATCCTGGCATAATATATCGAGCCTGGCATATAATAATAATCTGTCTCCATTTAAAATTGTTTGTTAAAACACAGACTTATTTCGTCCCACTCGTCCGATAATAAATTTCATTTGAAAAACAGTTAATTATTAATGGAATTAGCTCTTTTCACCTCTACTCACATTGAAGTGAACTGCTTTTGCTGTTTGTTTGCATTGATTTACATCTCCTCTGTAATGTTTGCATATATGTATGTGTGTACGTTCCAAATGAAAAGCCTTTAACCTTGCGTCCTACTTGCTTTGAAATTGAAAATAAATTAGCAATATAATGGCTCCTAAATGGGAAAGTTAATTAAGTAATCCGATATTTGTATATGCCGATATATGACGCGGGTGGTGATAGAAATATCATGTTGATTGAAAAATTTTAAATCGATACTGTGATATCAGACAATTTACAAAAGCTGGATATACTCATGGGTTTTCACTTCTTTCAAGCAAAAATATGTCATTATCAATATAAAAATTACTGGGAAGTAGTGTAGAGACGTGTAACATTAATAATGAAAATATCAAAAGTTGTCTGTCTAAAGAAAATGTATCATGGTTGAAGTTTAGGTTTGTAATAGAAGGTAACGCTATGCAAAAAATGGAACATTTGTCTTTAGGCCTCAACCAAATGAAACCAAAAAAGGAAAAAAAAATAAAAAAATAATAATAATATATTTTTCGATTTTAGTTCAATACATCCTTAGCAGTTCGAAATTTGGCTCTCTCTACAGTGAATAGACAAATGGTAAACAGTTTATAATATTTCAAATTTCCTATGTCATTTAGTCGTTCTGTGGAGTATTGGTATAGTTTTTTTTGAAAGGCACATTTGTAAGGATTATAAAGCGAGGAAAACTCCATAATACCACCGAAGGATATAATGCAAAAATTTCGAAATACTAAGGATTTACTGAAGTAAAATCGAAAGTAGAGCCCTCATCTTCGGCGGAACCAAGCAGGGACTTGATTTTTGGTTTGTATGTTTCTATCATTCGATCTGAATATGTTTTTCTAGAATATTATTATTCTAAATGGGATTTAATGAGAAACCATTTACTGATTTAGTATTACGTGCCAACAGCTCAGAGTTTTCAACAATTGGTGAAAAATAAATTAGTCGGAACTGGGATTTGAACTCACAATGGCTTCGATCTTGGAAACGATCGTCCGCCAATGTGAGTTCAAATCTCAGTTCCGATTGTATAATTTGTTCACTAATTGCAGAAAAACTTGTCATGTTAACTTGTGGCAAAATTAAAAATATTTTGGTTTGGTTGAGTCTCCAAATCCATTGTCGCTTTTTAGTAACCTTGTATTGACTTAAAATAGTATTATCCCTTTGACAAACCTGAGGGAATTACAACGAACGTATCCCAGTTGGAAATTTTGCTTTGAAGACATTTTCAGTAGTATTTTCTTCTTAGCCTGTCAATAGGTAACGACAGTTGACATACGACACCTTCATGACACTAGTTTTGTCTTAGGTGACTTCAATTGTGAAGGGACTGACAATCTATTTAAGACGGTCCCATGGCAAAATAAGTAAGGTAGAGTCAGTAGGAATCCGACCTTGTCAAATTCAGCCGATCAAATTGTCAACATGTATTTATTTCAGGTGAGATCAGGAGGAATTGTTGTAATTTTCGGCAACAACCACAAGGACAAGAACAAATGTAATTGGCTGTTTTAACGCTACCACCTGTACTAGATTCATCTTGGAATTGGTATAAACAACATTTGAAAAGGTCGGTCCAGAATAAGAAGAAAAACTTGGTATTTCTTAATGATTACTATTATTGACAAATTGAGGACGATTCCTGTTGACTTCTGACTGCTATACCAAATGTATGAAAATGTCAGGGAGTGTCATGAATATTTTTGTATGGGAGTGGACCGGTAAGTCTTTAGGAAATTTCCTACTGTATTTTTGGAGACTCTAATTTGTTGCTGTAGTTTCGTCCGTGGTCCGCGCTAATAAAGTTAAGAAGGCTTTGTGATCAGTGAAACAGAAGTAGATGATGGAATACAACTCTACCACGAATATATAAATTGCATGGAATTACTAGTTAAGATCTCTGTAATAGACACGGGTTAGCTTTCAACCCTCTTTTGCGGCACCGATTGGGGTTTGAATGAATATATCAATTATAGTGTTCTTTAAACTGGAAAGTTTATCAAGATTTCCAGTCGTCACGGTTAGAAAAAATTCCTTTTAATTAATTCTGGTATTGTGATATTATAGAAGCTATTAGTTTTTTTAAGTAGATTACGAGAAAATTTATTGAAATTTGGAAGATAGGTGAATGATAGAATGTAGCCATTCTACACTGAAAGAAAAACGCTTCGTCGCATCGATGAAACATTTTCATTAATGTTTTTACGTAAAAATTTCAAACTTGATTTCTTTGACAATTTTTCATTTCGTTGCTGCAACAACTTACATTTCGTTCCTACAACAATTTTATTTAATTTGAATTTTGTAGAAAACTAGGTTAAAAATTTAAAAGAGTAAAGTCATGAGATTTAAACTACTGATATTTGGTTTATCTCTTACTTTTTATAGTTTATATTTATTATTTATTTATTTGGAGGTTTGTAAATATTTTTAGTTGACGAAATAATTTCGGTACAAATCGCAACAAAATGTTGGTGATTTTGTGTTTTAGTCATAATTCGGTCGCACCTGTTTCGTTGTGTTGGTATTTCAGAAAAAAAGTAAGACATATATTTGTGCGGGCAGTCGAAGTCAATGAAAACGAAGAAGTCTAAGAATCAAAGTGTCTCAGGTACGACGAACAAAAAAAATATCAATTCAACGTACAATCCAATGAATCCAATCGAAATTCATTTAAATAATAATAAATGGTTAAAATAAATAAAAGAACAGTCGAAGAAAATGCTTGCAGAGCGATCACTGGCTTAATGACGGGGAGATTAGGAGTTACAATTGAATACCAAAACTATCCACCCAACAACAATTGCGTGATTTAAGAAAACAATGATGTGGTACTATGTTAAAAGAGTAGAGCATAGGGGAGTAATGATTATATTCATGGTAAGTACAGATTTAGATATGAACATATTTTAGTAAGAAATCTTAATAATAAATTCCTCATACATATTTGTTTTTAATTTCAGGACCTGAATACGATGGCCACAATAACACTCAACCCCTCGACTACCACAATCTTCTTCAGACGAGTGGTTCAACATGGAATGAATATAATCTATTTAGCAAATTGATATCATTTTCGAAACAAAAATCCAAAGTTTTTTATCAAAAGAACTGCAATGTAATACTAACATTGTATTTGTGTACAATTGCCAATAAATAATAATATAATAAAAATAATAGTAATAATAATAATAATAATAATAATAATAATAATAATAATAATAATAATAATAATAATAATAATAATAATAATAATAATAATAATAATAATAATAATAATAATAATAATAATAATAATAATAATAATAATAATAATAATAATAATAATAATAATAATAATAATAATAATAATAATTATAATAATAATAATAATAATAATAATAATAAGGATTGCCACCTGGATACGGTGAGGGGGCCGAGTATGTGCAAAGAGTCTATGGGTTATATCAGTATGGAACATCTATGCTGGTAATGCCCGAGATGAGCACAGAAACCAAGAGCAATCCAGAACATAGAAGGAAAACTATAAACCAACCTAATAATGGAGAGAATATTAAGAAATAGAACAATACGAATGTCGCCATCCGGAGGCGTCCGGGCGAACTCTGGAGCTACCGCCGGAGGGCGCAGCATACGAACCGGTAGTGGTGATGCAGTTGAGCAGACGCTGCACGCTGGGATAACCCGAACAAACCATAGTCTGCAATATCAAGATGACATACCGCCATCTGAACCACAACCCGCTCGGACTGTTTCGAGGAATTCACTTTCCCTGACTACAAGAGCAGGCCTACCTAGGCAGCGCATAAGATGGACAAACGAAATGAATAAGGATATTATGCGATGTCACTACAAAGCCACTAAGTGTGGCACTGATACACTAGGATATAGAAACAGACAATATTTGTACTTTAGTACACTTTACCCACATTTGGAAAGTCGTCTCAATGAACTAAACGTAGCATCCAGGGTAAGAGCAATCTTAACGAATCATATGGTATCTCAGGTTGAGCTGACAGAAATTTCATTGGCAATACAGGACGAACTACGACCATCCCACCGAATAAGCTTGATAAGATCTTCTTTGAACAATGAAAATGTAATGCCGACGAGCCAAATGAAAACTGTGACGGCAGAGATTAACGATGACCATGTCACCGAATTTAGAGATTCTTTAGAACCACAGGATGGACTTCTTTTTCAATCAGTTCTTGACACATTCGAAGAAGCGATTTTGCAATATGGTGCCCTAGATCCGACATGCAGACCAAGAATTCCAAAGATTTACCTAAATGCCAAATCTAAGAAAACCTTGGAATATTTAAATACTATTGTGGGAAATCTTCTTGTGGAACAGCATACTATCGAATACGTTCATAGTGTAATATTTTGTGCAGCCATCACAGTTTGCAAAATCTGCGGCTTAAAGATCGGAATGGAAGCCAATGGCAGCCCAAGAAGAGATAATAAACCACCTTGGCAAAAGCGAATGGAGAGAAAGAAAAGCAGGTTACGAGCTGAAATTGGAAGGCTTACCCAGTACAAAGCGGGAATCCGATCTCGGTACCTACTTAAAAAGATCAGATCTATAATAGGATACGAAACCATGCAGACATTAACACCCAACATCCTTGATGACTTCATAGACCGTCGTACTCAAATGCTGCAAGCGGTTAGTAGCAGATTAAGGAGATATCTGACAAGTAAGAGGATAAAGGCGGACAACCAACTATTTGCTTTCAATCAAAGAAAATTCTATAGGCAGCTTGAGGAAAGTAACTCCTCACAAAATTTGGATCCTCAAATTCCAACACAGCCGGAAATTGAGTTGTTCTGGGCACGATTATGGGAATCCACTACGACACATAATGCTAACCCAATTTGGAACGATACATCGCCAATTCGTCCAATGCAACCTATAGGGATAACTCAAGATGATCTGAAGGCGGTTCTGCGTAAGGCGAAAAACTGGAAGGCACCCGGTGTGGATGGAGTTCAAAATTTTTGGTTTAAAAAACTACCTAGTACACATCCAAATTTAGCAGCGAGCTTTAATAAAATCTTAAATGGGGAAGAAAATATGCCAACATTCCTTACAATGGGAGAAAGCTTCCTTTTGTTTAAAAGCGGAGACTCTAGGAAACCCGAAAACTATCGCCCGATAACATGTCTACCGACACTTTACAAAGTGCTTACGGCAATTTTATCGGAGAAGATATACAATCATTGCGTTGAAAATGATTTATTACCCTTAGAACAAAGGGGGTGCTCCAAAAATTCACGAGGTTGCAAGGAGCTGATAACAATAGACGCTATTATAACTAGAAACTCAATCTGCCACAACAGAAACTTAAGCGTGGCCTACATCGATTATAGGAAAGCATTTGATAGCGTACCACACTCCTACCTCTTACAAACGCTTACGGACAATGGTGTTGATGAAAAGATAATAGCTTTCTTTGAGAGAATAATGCCATTATGGAGAACACATTTACATCTTGGGGAAATTTGCACTAGGGAAATTGACATACGAAGAGGAATATTCCAAGGAGACACATTTAGCCCCTTATGGTTTTGTTTGAGTCTTACTCCTCTTAGCAGGGCCTTGAATAATTCACCTAATGGATATCGTGTCAAATATCAGCAGCGGAAAACCATCATCACCCATCTCCTATACATGGATGACTTAAAATTGTTCGCCAGGTCAAGATATCATCTAGCAAACCTACTTAATACTGTCGAAAGATTCAGTACCGACATATGTATGCAGTTTGGATTCGATAAATGTAAATCTGCTGAAATGATACGAGGCCAAATGACACAGTCTGATGGGTTCTCACTAGATGACGGCGTGATACAAATGTTGGAGTCTGATCAAACATATAAATATCTGGGTGTAGAGGAAATGAGGGGCATACACCACACAACTATCAGGAATAAACTAAAGGAACGTTTCGAAATACGGATGGAAAAATTATGTAAAACAAAACTGAATGCGAAAAATTTGTTTCGAGCTTTAAACACCTTTGCTATTCCGATTCTAACGTATTCTTTTAGCTTGATCATGTGGTGCGACACGGAATTGGAATCTATACATAGAAAGATACGAACTGCATTAACAAGACAGGCTGCAGTTGAAAGGGTGATCTTACCCAGAACAATTGGCGGACAAGGACTGGTTAACGTACCTAATCAGCATTATAGCCAGATCCAGAAACTAAGAGATTTCTTTTATGCAACTGCATCGACAATTGATAAGTACTTCATCTTAGTGAACTTAGATCAGGGGCACACCCCATTGAAACTTGCATATCCTGATTTAGTTCCTATGAGTCATATAAGTGGTGAAGCCACTATAATAGATCAATGGAAACATAAGGCCATTCATGGTAGATTCCCGCATCAACTACTAGCGGAAAATGTTGATAAATATGCATCCACTGTATGTTTCCGACATGGACAACTGTTTCCGGAAACAGAAGCATTTCTAATGGCAATACAAGATGGAATTATGCCTACTAGGAATTATCGCAGGATAATACTACATGAGGATATTGATGGGTCATGCCGACGCTGTGGCCAAGGAGCTGAAACCACGGAACACATAATCAATGGATGTCCCACAATGGCCGCGTCAGCATACCTCAAACGACACAACAACGTCGCGAAAATAATACATCAGGTATTAGCAGTGAGAAGCGGATTCATGGAGAACAACTTACCATATTACCAGTACCAACCCGCTGAGGTAATGCTTAATGGAGACTATAAATTATATTGGGATCGCAGCATATCAACGGACCGCACAATCAACGCGAATAGGCCTGATATAATATGGATTGATAAAAGCAGAAGGCAAGGCTACATTATAGACATCGCTATACCGCTTACGGATAATGTCAACCGGACAATTGGTGAAAAGTTGTCAAAATATGCCGATCTGGCTTTTGAAATAAAGCAAAGAGAGCATTTGAAGAAATTGGAAATCGTACCAATCGTGATTTCTAGTACAGGGGTTGTGCTGGAAATTGTGTCGCAGCATTTACGTGATTTGAAGTTGACTCGGAAAGTGCATAGGATGTGTAAGGCCGTTGTTCTGGACACTTGCAGAATAATGCGTAACTTTTTACATTGAGATTCTTGAATACAATCAAGTAACTTATTATAAAAAAAAAAAAAAAAAAAAAATTAATATATATATATTTAGTGCTGAAGTGACTTGTGGCCGTGCCCACCGTCATGTTTAGCTATAAATGGACCCCAGCTCGCGCGGTATCTGGGGGGGACAGAGGCGTGGGATAATAATAATAATAATAATAATAATATAATAATTTTGAACACATTCATTGCAGCAATGTAGCAAATTCGTTGCTGTAATGAAACAAATTCATTGCAGAAATGAAATAATTTCCTTGCAAGAACGACACTTATTCATTGAAACAATGAAACAAATTCATTGCAGCAACGAAACAAATTCGTTGCAATAATGATGCAAATTCATTGCAGCAACAACCATACTTTCACCACAGTAACGAACAATTTGCAGTTGTTGATGTTGAACACATTTTCATAGCGGGAATGAAACGTTACGTTAGCTCACTTTCGGTGACAAAAGATGTTGCGTTTTTGAACATTTTCATCCGTGTGATGTTTCTTTTCCGTTCAGTGTAGTTTTAAAAGTAAGCGTTAGCGGAAAATATATTTTAAAAATTGGCTATTTCGAAATCTAAATATATCTCGCAGATATTTTACTACATACAAATTTACCATGTGTATACTTCTGATACAATATTGAGGATCAGAGAATATTTTCTTTCAGATATCAAGAGTTCAGTTACCTGCAGTTTAAATTCTTTCGGTGCTGCAATCAGATTCTTTAAGCCTATTGATGGCTATAGATTTGTTTCTAGAAATTAGTACAAAAATATCAGTCGGATGAACCGACCTAAATATACCCTCACCCTTAGTAATGCATTGAGTCGAATTTCCGCAAAATCAAATTTATGCGTTTTTTAGCCGAACAACTATCAATTAGCCGATGTCGATCATATTCAATAGCAAATTGACTTTTCCCAAAATATTATTTAATTCCCAATTTAATTGGGATATGCTGTATTTTAATTTGAGATATCTCGTGACTACCAGTCAATTGTCCGGCCAACATTTGCATCGAAATTAGCTAATTTTTACAAAATATTGCCTAGTGCAAAATTTCATTACGAGCGGGTTTGATTTATGGGAGAGTTGTCGATCAACCGGAAACCCTACCAGCTTTATATGGGAGATAAAAAAAGATGGGCATGGGCAAGATGAGCAAAGGGCTCCATTTTCTAGTTACAAAATAGGTTTTGTGAAAACATTTCTCATGTCAAAATGTAATTATTATAGGATATAGTTTATGGGAGATATCGCATCAATCAATCGTACAGTCGCCCATTTTATTTATAATCTATATTTTGATGAAATATTGCCCTGTACCAAAGTTCGTTAAGGACGCTTGTAATTTACGGGTGATATCGTCTGAATCAACCGTGCGGCCGCCCATCATTAGTATGGAAGATACAAAAAATGGGTGTGGCAAAGATGTTTAATTTTCAGTTACAAGGTATTTTGTGACAAAACATTGACCAGGACCAAATTTCATTAATATCCTTTGTGGTTTACGTGAAATAGCGCATCAATCTAGAGGACATAAGAGGTACCAGATTGCAATGGGCTAAATCAAACATTTTCCACAGCAGATTGGGGTTTGACTAATTATTTCCTAATTTTAAATTGTATAACGTTTAGTTGCACGTTGCGGGAGTTATCTTGACAACCAACCAGCCGGTCCCACAACAGTTGTATGGGAGGTACACTAATGGGTGTAGAAAATTCTTCCTTGTTCTAGTTGTTGATTGGGCTATGATATAATGAAACATAATACCTAATTTTATTAGGAACGCAAACGTTTTACGCGATTTTTCGCGTCGATAAAACGGAGGACCTCCAATTTTATATGGGAGGTACCAAAATGGTGGTGGCAACTTGGCAGATGTTCTTCATTCAAGTGATATATTAGAGATTAGTATGAAATATCTGAGTTGAAGCTAACTACATGCATCAAAAAAAGGTTTAGATGAAGCATGATTTTGTGATATATGTGTCGATTTGTATGAAAGGTACCAGAAAGGGCGCGGTCATAACGCATATTTTCAGTCCAAGACTAGGTAATAGTTGCGAATAAAATTTTATTGTGATACGTCATATTGTGCGGCAGTTATCGTCTTAACCAGCCAGCCAGCCTAGGGTATCCCATCAATACATTTTTTTTGCTAAAGCTGTATTTGAAAGCTTATAGGGTAAGGTATTTTTGAGAATTTTTTCAGATTTTTCGGAAGTGATTTAGATGTCGCACAAGTCGTATTTCCCCCAATAATCTAGTATTCCAGGCGTTTTTTGAATTTTACTTAAAACTCGGTCAATAACTACGATTTTCTTAATTTGTAAGTCCACATTTTTAAAGCTAAACGTCCAAGCTTTTATTGAATATGCACAAACCACCAGTTTTAGCAATGAGTTTCCTCAATGAGGTACCACGTATTAAATTGTTTCGTAAATTTTGGATAAATTTGGTTAGTAACGCTTTATTAAAAAACTAATGATGTACTCTAAAAGACGGATAAATTCCAAGCAATTTTGTAGAAGTTTGACTTACAAACTAAGAAAATTTTGATTATTGACAGAGTTTTAAGTAAAATTCAAAAAACGTCCGGAATACCATATTTTTGGTGAAAATTCGACTTGTACGACCTCTCAACCTCTTCTGAAAAATCGGGAAAAAAATCTCAAAAATACTCTACTCTATAAGCTTTCTAATAAAGCTTAAGCAACCATGAAAATAGAAAAAGAAAAAATTTTTGGGACACCCAAAGCCAGCCACACAGTCAGTCGGATATGGCTCTATCGTCTTAAAATTTTCGAAAATGAATTGCTACCAAAAGACACTAGGTGTCGAATATTGTTCCTTCAATGCGCTACATTTTTCCCCGTATGGGTGGGTTTATGAAATTAATCATTTAATTCTACCTAATATCGCTTAGAAGAAATTATTTGAGAAATATTAGTTTATAAATATAGTAGATTAGTTTATATCCACGTGTTTCTCCAAAACTGGTACCATTTAACAAATATGTTTGGTTTATTAGGAGCAGTGAAGTTGAAATAGGAGTTGGAGTTCCAAATTTTGAAATTGAGGAATTGGAGCTAGAGATTTAAAATTATTGGGAAAACTACACACCACTGGTTTCATGTCAGTTTCGCTAAATGTATCATCTGGTTTTATCAGCGAATACGATTCTGGACTTAGTATAAAGAATAGTTTTAGTTTCTCATTCTGATGCTCTATTCTTGCCTTATAAAATGTGAGTATTAATTAACTGTGATGTATGACCCCACAAGTACACCACCAACACATTTCCGTCGCTCCCAGCGAGCAATTCCTTCCCACTTCTTTCCGAATTCTGCCAGCACAAGTTCAGAAAGAATTCGGACCGGTATTTCTGTTAAAATTCTGATACTTGTGCCGACTTTTCTTACAGAATTCTGCGCGAATTCTGATAGGAAATTCGAAGGGAAATCTGATATTTTGTCGGAAGATGTGCAGACAATGCTGAGCTTTGTCGAACATTGTGTCCGAGAATGTGCAAACATTTCTGTTGTTTGTCCGAGAATATTCAGACAATTCGGACATTCGGAGGAGCGCACAATTCTGATATTTGTCGGACATTTTGTCTGACAATGTTCATACCTTTTAAAAAGCAATTACAATGACTTTGTGGCATTTATTTTTTATTTTTACTTTATTTATTATATTTTTATTATATTATTATTATTATATTATTTTTATTATATTTGTTTATTTTTATTGGACACAAATCACTTGCTTACTCACCGCTTGATTTATAAATGACGATCGATTGACACAAACCCATCGCACAAAAAAAATGACAATGGAATTCAAGATAACGGAGTGAAAAACAAACAAAAAAAATAACAAGCCTGTGTTAGATAAAACGGGCGCATAGGTCAGACGTAGAATACGTTAGTTATTTTGCAATTAAAATATATGAATTAATTAATTCAGCTAATTTGTGTGCTCGAAGACTGTATGTTTAAGGATGAAACTATATCTAGTTTGACGTATTACATTATAGCGACATCTTCATTTGAAGTACAGCTACAGCAATACATTTTATGATATGGCAGCACAATAGATTAGCTGCTTTCCAACTACTTCCCAATGTATTCACAGAAATGTGTTTAGGAAAAACCCCATTGATATAGTGAGCGTATACATCGCCAATCCTTTGTATTAATGTACATACACACACATTTACACGCTGCTCGCAGAAGTAAATAAACGACAGCAAAGATCTGTAAACTTTCAAGCACACACAAGTGTCCACGCTCCCCTCCCTTCATTTTATGTTCCCCTCCAAACGAACTAATAACCGACCGATCCAACAAAACGAAATGTACACACACACACATTTACACGCTGCTCGATAAATAAACAAAGCACAGCAAAGCCAAAATCATTTGATTTCACAACAACAACAAAAACAACAGCGGCATTTACAAACCAACAACAACAGCGGCATGTACAAAAAAAAAAAATATGATAAAATAAATAAAATATCATGCTCTTAAATATTTATTTCCTTAACTGCATAACACTTTTATATATAGACATATAATTTTTTTAATGTAATTCGAAACAAAACATATTACCAAAACTGAGTAACATATAAAAATTGCTAAAATATGTTTTAATATTTAAGTAAAAGTGGGTGAAAGTTGACAAACATTTTCTCAAAATTTTGTGCTCCAGATCAACACCCCTACCTTCCCGTATAACGTATTCTACGTTAAAATCGGATTAAAAACTACAATGGAATGCAAAAATAATAACAGAACCAAACAAAAAATTCCCCTCAGAGAATAAGTAGAGAGCGGCATACAAACATAACGACATAGTCGAATACACAAAAATTCTCATCAGAGGGTGAGCAGATTTCTCGCTCACAGGACACAAATCACTTGCTTACTCACCGCTTGATTTATAAATGACGATCGATTGACACAAACCCATCGCACAAAAAAAATGACAATGGAATTCAAGATAACGGAGTGAAAAACAAACAAAAATACAAACAACAATGGAATGCAAAAATAATAACAGAACCAAACAAAAAAATCCCCTCAGAGAATAAGTAGAGAGCGGCATACAAACATAACGACATAGTCGAATACACAAAAATTCTCATCAGAGGGTGAGCAGATTTCTCGCTCACAGAGAGCACATTTTTCGCTCAAAAAAATTGTGCAGATTTTTCCGACAGTTGTCGGACAAAATAACAAAGATTTAACAGACTTTTCGGACATCAGACTTGTCGGAAAAAATTGCTCGCTGGGTTGCTGTAAGTTGTGTCCTATCAGATGCGGGCTATATAAAAGTACGCTCCAAACCACAACCTCCAAACCGTTATAGCAGCAACAAAACACATTGCAATTTGGGTGCGGTGCAATCCCGAACCGTACAGGAAGTGGGGTTGGGTGTACAATATTGGGTAAAAATTAATAAACTAAACACTGAACTTTATAACACTAATTTTAGAAAATTCTAACCCTGGAAAAATTATATTATGACATGTTTTTGACAAAACAAACATGCAAAATAGAATTTTACGTCAATTAGCCTAACAGATATTTAGCGATGTTACAAATAAACTGAATAGAGATAAGCTATTGCTATTTTGAGACATGCAATACCATCATCACACTAAACGTTATTTGCTTCGTAACAAACCCAATGTACGTCTTCGTATAAATAATCCTTGCAGGAAGAGCACCCAGCAAAGAAGTAAAGTTAACATCTAAAATTGAAAAGTTTGTTAAAGTGAGTGGGAAAAAACAAAAACAAAGTCAATAAATTGCCAATAATAGCCACTTATCTTAATCACACACAAACGTTAGGTTTACAAACCAGAAGATGGAAACGGAACCGGAATATGAAAAGAGAAATCAAATAGCAGCTAAAAAATAACAATATCAAATAGCAAAATGGAAAACGAATACAATTTTAGTAATTTAATAATGCAGCCAATAGGCCACAAATTGAAAACCCTTCATCATCTTTATTTTCGCAATCTAGGGATATGAAAAGGAACACAGACACGACTAGAAGCATTCCATCTTTTTAATGGTATAATAACACAGACGGACGAACTCTATTTTCTGGCCGAATCGGAACTAAATGGACACTATGAACTCTGATGGACTAAAATGGACTTTATATTAAGCTAGAAAAATTACATATTACGGGTGTTTAATCCTAAATATGTACAATTAAAGTTTAACAATTAATTATTCATGCGTCGCAACTAAACTCCTTTAAATTATTGGGAACAGTTTATGACAATACAATCAATCATCTATGTTACGTTCTCAAAATATAATTTCTATCTAATTAATTTGTCCCATGTGTGCACAGCAGTCGCATCCAATGGTCGCCTAACAGCAATGAGCAGGTTTAGCACATTTTGATTATCAACTACTTCGAACAGTAACTGGTACGATAAACTGGGCAAACCAATGGCTTTGCCTTTCCACAAGTTTTCGGCTGTACTGATAGGCTTTAAAGAATTCTTATGTTCATAGCTTATATTTCGCACAGTGGTACTGATTGATAAACAATTGTATTAATATGGTTGGTTGCGGATTTGTAGTTGGCAAAAGACTGCGACATCTAGTCTCTAGGTCCAATCCTGTGAGTGAACGTATAGCCACAATCCGCATAGAAGCGTTTAATAGTTTAATATTTATATAATTTTTGTGCATGCCCCGATAGAAGAGAAATGTGACGAGGCCAAAGATATATTCTATCAGCTCCTAGAGCAAACGTATGACCGCTGCCCTGGTCATGACATTAAGATAGCAATGCCAAAGTAGGCAGAGAGAATATAGTTCAGCCAGCTATTGGCAATTTCAGTCTACATGCTGACAGATTCGACAACGGTATGAGACTGATTGACTTTGCCACGGAAGAAGCATGGTAATTAGCGGTCCAAGATTCCAACATAAAGATATCAAAAAGGCTACTTGGGCATCCCCTGATCAAAGAACGAAGAACCAAATTGATTACGTGGTAATTGATGGAAGGCACTCAACCAGTGTAATGGACGTACGAGTGATCAGAGGAGGTAACATCGATTCTGATCACTACCTGGTAGCAGCAAAGTTTCGTAAAAGATTAAGTAGGGCGACGATCGTACGAAACTAGAGCTGGACATAGGAAGCTGCAATTCCCAGAGGTAGCCGCAGTCTACTAAGGGAAGCTCTCGCTACTTTTGGCACAGAACCAACCCCCTGCGAATAACGATACTGAAGCGCAGAAAACCCATTTCTGACTCTATAAAACTGCCACGACAAGCGTACTTGGTTTTCAAACACCGCTTCGCAAAAAACCGTCGTACGATGTGGCAATGCTTCAGTCAATTGCAACGCGAGCTGCGTCTAAACGGTATAGGGAAAAATGAGATAAGCCGTGTCTTTTGGCGTAAGAAACGGCAGTGGAGAAAGTGCGAGCGCGAGAAAATTGATACGTACAGAAAGAAGAATGAAGCCCAAAAATTCTGCCAAAAAGTCAAAAACGGGACTAATGGACATGGTGCAGGGGCCCCCTTATGTAAAGAGGAGGACGGAAATTTTGTCACAGATGTGCAGAGCATGTTGGGAATAAGGAGAGATCATTTTCCGCGCTGTTACCTGAGATATCCAAAGACGATGGGACAATTGATCACAATTTGGACGACGACGTCGATTTTCTCCTCCTACCAAGACGAGTTCAGAGCAGCTATTACCCGGCCTAGGAACAACGAAGCCTCAGGAGCTGCGGTGTTTACTGTGTTACCGGGCGGATAAGGTGCATGCATCAGAATTAGCAAAATTTGGTGATTGGAGTCTCAGTGTACTATGTCCCATATTGACCCGAGTTGATCCGAGTCTCTGTGCCAACTATTGTGGAATAAGCCTTTTATCCATGGCATAGTGGGTTCTATCAAGTATAATGTGTGAAAGACTAAAACCAATTATCGCTGACCTGATTGGACAATACGGGGGAAACTCTACGAAGCAATGTCTGAACTTGGTATTCCTGCAAAACTCATGAGCCTTTGCAGGACGACCTTGACGAACACCAAATCCGCAATGAAAGTTGGTAAGGATCTTACCGAATCTTTTGAAACTAAGCGAGGCCTTAGGCAAGGCGTGCGATCTCACTAACATCTTAATGGGGATCATTATGAGAAAAGCTGCAGTCAGCATGAATCACATACTGAAAGTCACATACTGCTCGCTTATGCTGATGATATAGGTATTGTGCGCCCAATTAAAGAAGTTACTGCGCTGTTTTCGAGAATTGAGAAGGATTCAGAAAAGGTGGGTCTGACAGTAAATGAGGACAAGACAAAAATAACTATTAATGGTTTCAACGAGCAGGACCTCCACGCGATTAGATCAAAGCGTGAACTTTGATAACCGTTAGAATTTCGAGGTGATGGACGAATTTGTATACCTCGGATATGCCGTAAACAAAAACAGCAACGTCAACCTTGAGATCAAACGGAGAATTATCCTTGCGAATGGATGCTATTTTGGGCTAAGGAAGCACTTTAGAAATAAAGGCCTCTCTCGAGACCTGGCACACCAGACTCTCATACAACTTGTCTGGCTTTATGGTGCAGAGTTCTAGGTCTTTTCGCAAGCAGATGTAACATCTGTGGGAGTCTTCGAGAGAAAAATACACCGAAACATTTATGGTCCTATAGTACACAACGGCGAGTATCGGTGACGGGTGTACCATGAACTGTATGAGCTATATCCCGGGTTCGACATAGTTAAGCGGATCATAATAACGCCATTGCGCTGGCTAGGCCATGTCAGTAGAATGGATGAACACGAACCAGTACAAAGGGTTTTCGAAACCAAACTCGAAGGAAGAGAAGATCAGGGTGACGAATCCCTGTGTACACGTGGTATTGCCAACTGGAGAGATATATTATCTACGGTTTGTAAGGTCCCTGAGTCCCGGCGGGGTTGTTCGATGCCGGAGAAGTAAGTAAGAAAAGGTTTATGGAAATAGGTGATAAATTGTGTTTTCTATAATTTTTGACCAGACAGCTATGCAATTTTTAAACTTTTTTGAGGCAAAGGGATTAGTAATTGACCTAAATGCAGTTTCAATGTATTTTGGACGTACACCCTGAATTATGTCACATTCAACATGTATAATTGGTAGGAATTTCAAATCAAACAAAAATTTGTTAATATCCCACATGAATTTTCTTTGATTCTACCCGGCCCTATCGGTAAGCCTTTTAGTTATATGAACTTCGGTTACTGCTCCAACCTTACTACTTGGCAGGCACGCGTGGTAGCATGCCAGTCAGTTTACTCATCCTTGCTGACTGTAGTTAATTAAGGCGGGAGTTTTATAATGACATGATCATACTTGACGTGGGCTTGATGTAATGTTGGCCGTATTTAAAGAGCTACTTGAACAATTATACAAAAGAATAGCATCAGGTCACTACAAAAGGTAGGTTCCATCCTATCGTGTATTGCGACACCGGGCAGAAGTCTACATTATCTCGGAAGTAGCTGAAATTACATTAGATGCCTTCGCGAGAATCCCCGAGAAAGTTTGGTGCCACAAACTGGACGGAAGAGGTCAGTGGAAACGTAATGGGTAGTTACCAGGGTAACCATTCAATTAATCATTATTCTGTTAATCGATTAATCGTGCTATAAAACTAACCGAACATTTTAATAATTAAATTCTTCGATTAACGGTTAACTCAAACAAATCACAGCGATTAATCGATTAATAAAATATAAGTACGTGTTTATGGCAAGCAGTCTGTCTTAAAACACTCCTACAAAGTGGCACCTGATATGACAACGATTTGCGAACAAATTTCACAACTTGACACATATTTCGAACAGATTTGATAGTTTGTTGGGAGAAAGCGTCGCACAGTGCTTTGGCTCATAGACATACATTAAAAAAAATTCCCTCAAAATTGGTTCATTAAATTGGGTGTACTAGTTTGATGAAATTTTAAGACCCACTGGCCACTTTGTATAGGGGGTATCAAAATATCTGGTCCGATTCTGCTCAAACTATGTACAATAAGGATAATAGTCAGAAAATTACGTTTTGCAAAATTTTGTCAAAATTAATCAATCCAATAGGGTGTTATAGTGTGATATAATTTCAGACCGACCCTACCCTTTGTATGGTAGGTACCGGAAAGCGTGGCACTTTTGGGTCGAAACTTTGAGATTTATTTTAAATGAGTATCCTAGTAGTTACCCACGACAATGGGTTACCCAGGGTAACCCATCCCCATTTTTGTTCGAGAATGTGAACAAATTAGAAACAACTTTTATATCTCGGAATCGAAGCCTCGCACAGTGCTTTGTCCCAGTACATCGATGGGACAAAAATAGAAGGAGTCGTCCTAGGGTAATAATATTCTACGAGAGTTGTCGCGTCGATCAACCGGTCATCCGCCCACTTTTTGTGTGCATTTGACAGAATTTTGTCTAGTACCAAACTTCATAAAGACCTGTTCGATATTCGCGCATTTTATCCATTTAACCAGCAGCACAACTTATCTCGGTAGGGCGCGACAAAATCACCCTTGTCTTAACCGGTGACTGGGATTTGATGACACGAAGCCTATAGCCTAATTTCATTAAGATCGGAAGTGTTTCAAGGGAATTATCCCATTGACAACCCGGACGACCACCACGCTTTTGAATGGAAGGTGCCAGAATGGGTGTGGCAACCTCGCAAAATTTCTCCATTTAAGTAGGCATTTACAGGTACACAGGTAGACATTTACAATATTTACGTTGAAGCTAATCACATCTACCTAAAAAAAGTTTTAGAAGAAACATGATTTCGTTCCAAGTATGTCGATTTTTATGGGAGGTACCAGAAGGGTCGTGGCCAAAACGCCCATTTTCAACCCCGACCTATGTTTGGACAAATAATGGTCACTAACAAAATATCATTGTGATCGGCAAAGATTTACGGGAGCTATCTGGCCGAACAGCCAGCTGGCCGAACAACTTTTGTATGGGAGGTACCAAAATGGGCGTGGAAAAACCGCATGTGTCTTAATCGGTGACTGGCGTTTATTGGCATGAAGCTTAATAAACAATTTCATTAAGATCAGAGGTATGTGACGCGACTTATCGCATTGGCAGCAATGACGACCACCAAGCTTTCCCTGGGAGGTACCAGACTGGGCGTGGCGACTTCGCGCATTTTCTCCAATTAACTAGATATTTACAGATTATTAACCAATGTTTGAGTTGAAGCTAATCACATCTACCCCAAAAATGTTTTAAACGAAACATGATTTCGTTCAAAATATGTCGATTTGTATGGGAGGTGCCAGAAGGGGCGTGGCCAAAACGCCCATTTTCAATCCCAAACTAACCATGGATAGTCGCTGGCAAAATTTCGCTGTGATCGTTATATATTTACGGCAGTTATCGTGTTGTTAGTGGCCGTCGGTGGTGCAATGGTTAGTGTGCGCGGCTCTTGTACATGAGATCCTGGGTTCGAACCCGGCTCTGACCACCTTCAAATTTTCTTTCGGCGGCGGTCACCTCGCATAATGACGGCGACACTATCGAGTGTCTAGCCATGAAAAAGCTTCTCAAATTACTGTTCGGAATCGGTGTAAAACTGTAGGTCCCAATCAGTGAGTGAAAAACTGGAAAGCGCACAGCTCAGTGATTGTGAGAAGTTCTCCCCAGTCCCTTCATGGGATGTAATGGGAAACCATTTATTTATTTTTTATCGTCTTGACCAGCCAGCCGGCCAGACAGACGGACATGGCTCAATCGCCTTAGAAAGTCCCAAAACGAATTTCGTCCAAAGATACTGAGGGTCTAATATGGCTTCTTCGATGTGTTACATTTTTGTAGCTAAATAAATAAATAAATAACGTCTCAAATATAGTATAAAATAGGTGTTTTTGTAACTTCGGCCTAAGATATCTCGAAACCTGATGTAATGTAGAATTTCTGAGGTCAGATTAGAACTAGGCGTAAACTATACTCGTCCTTTGGGTTAATATATTTTTTGCCCTGTGAAATTTATTGGTATTTAAGCACACACATTTTGCCGTTTGAAGTATGATTATATGATTAGTTGTTATAGTGTAAAAGAAAAACCAATATGCTAGCAGAAACCCGATAAAATTGTATAATTTCTCTCGTCGTTTAGTTCGAACTGCATTTTAAAATGTAATTTTTTCACATTACAATTTCGTTAAATATTTTGTATTTCAACACTAAACTTTTTTCATGAAAATGACGCAAAATAGTTGCGATACTTGCAACGCATCAAGCAACCATCGAAAACAAAGCCATTAACACATACTTTACAAATATACTGGGCTATCTGATATACTCCAACTAATTCCAAACGTTGAATGTCATTGCTGAGTAATTTTATAAGTGATTTCCAAATAATGCACATATTTACATATCCACAACAATTCTAGTACAGTTAAACACCGACCATTGAGGAAGCTTTGGTTGGAGAACAATAATCTGGTTGTCATATTATTTATTTTTTATTTTACGGATAAAAATCATCCATTAGGCTAATGAAAACGACATTTTGCATGCTTCTATTATTAATATTGTTTTTAATATAAATATTTTTTCTCTCTCTTGTTTTATCTAATTACTCCATTTCTGTATTTGTCAAAAAATTCTATTCTCTGTGTTGTTATTTTTTTTGTCATTTGTTAGAAATTAAAAGGAATTTTCGTGCATTAAAATTTATCTGCATGTAGTTTAATGCTCTATATTTTATACTTAAATTAATTAAATATTCAAATTTAACACAGAAACTCATAATTCGTTAATAAATAATAAACAACAACAAAATTTAGATCATTTTAAGGCCTGCTAATAAGAAAAGCTATTAAGCTTTATAAACGTTACAGTTGGGAGCAATTTTACAAAGGCTGTGCAGTAATTTTCAGTTAGGAGTAGCATTAGCTAGGATAATCTAATCCAAATACAACACATAACTTAGTACACTTGTACGTACAACATATGTGTGTAATTTTTGTAGCTCAACAATATGTTTGCACCTTTACTTAGATACATTTTTAATTCTTTGAGAAAATCCTTTGGAAATTTCGTTAGTGCACACAGAGTAATCGAAAATGCGGTCTCTTTCTAAGGAAGGTAACCCAAAATAGTTACGTTAATATGTAACTTGAATAATATTTATCTGTATGAAGTAAATATGTACACGCTGAAAATCTGTCTTATTTTGATGTTTGGATGCAAATATGACGTGTTTGTAGCTGGTCGCAAATATAGTATACTTACGCATAAACACGATGTGTTTGTCATTCAATATAACATGTTGGGACACAATGATTAATAGGTTATATTATATCCATTTATGACCTAAAAGTGGTTTTGTTTGTTTAAAACCGCTAAAACCAAAATCGAGACAGGCAACAAAGAACCAAGAAATCAGCAGATCTGCAATTCATGAAAACAATGCTTGCAAACATGTCCATATTTCCTGCAATATGTTGTTGGGACCGTTATTTTTCATCGTGTATGGATGGGTGTACGTACTATATATAAGCATATATATTTGGGGTTACACTTCAAACCACCAAGCCAACATAACTATACCAAAGGAAAACATTCAAGTAATTTGAAGATCAGCGCCGGAATTCTGTATTTTTTTAACAATAAAATTCTGGCTCTATGAAATAAAGCCCCAATGAGATAAGGCCCCAAAACGATAATTAAGTAAGTCCCCAAACATTTATATAGGAAACAGCAACAACTATAATTGGGGTATTATTTAATTTTTTGGGGCTTTATTTCATTTTTGAAATAGGGGCTTTATTTCATTATGAAAGATGGACCCGATTTGTCTCAATTTTTAAAAATGATATAACACCATATCTGTCAAAAGTGTTCGAAACACTATTACATATACAGATAACTAATTACATTAAACAGCATAATTTGGTAACTGATAAACAGTCTGTTTTTCGGGGCAAAAATCACTGCTTTTGTTGATGTAGCCGAAGATCTGAGAAAAGCAATGGATGATGGCTGTGTGGCAATGCTGGTGTTGTTGGATCATTCAAATGCTTTTGATACCGTTGACCACATTGTATTAATTCAAAAACTAGAAAAAATTATGAACTAATTGATTCATATTTAAATGGTCGCGTGCAGTGTGTCCAAACAAAGCCGTTAACAACCTCAAATATCCTTCCTGTTATCAGGGGTGTTCCACCAGGCTCCATACTAGGACCTCTCCTCTTCTCTATCTATGTCAATGATCTTCCTGAACAATTGCTCCACTGCAACATAAGAATGTATGCAGACGACGTGCAATTGAACATAAGCGATGAACAAGGACACATTGAGCGATGTACTGCGAAACTCAGTGATGACTTAAAGCGTGTTTCTAATTGGGCAGGTGTGAATAGATTAAGTTTAAATCCTAAAAAATCTAAATGTATTGTAATGCGAGAGAGAGCGCAAAAAACTAGTGATAGTCCTAATGTTTTTATTAACAATCAAAGAATAGAGATCGTTAACATAGCGAAAAATCTTGGTGTAATTTTTAATAATACTCTAACCTGGTCAGATCACGTAATAGCCGCTTGTGGCAAAATATACTCTATGCTCAGAACCCTATGGCCTACACAATATTGCACGCCAATAAAAATTAGGCTATTAAAGGGTTTTTCAACAGAGACGCTACAAAAGTAAAACGATAGGGACAGCAAACGACGCCATAATTTTTCCCGCTCGTTTGGCATTTCTCTTCAGTAAGGTTTGCCATTTCATCATTTGGTGTCAGTGGTCTCAACTTTAAGAGCGCTACGTCCAATTAATGGTCGTCATAATCGTCCTACCACATCAACAATTGAGCACAGTACAAAATGTTCCCGTGCCAGTGAGTCAAAGAAGTGCCCGTAGTGTCGAGAATATTGCTGCCGCTGAGGCTGCAGTTCAAGAAAGCCCAAATGTGTCTCTCACACGTCGTTCTCAAGCATTGGACATCTCTATGAAGTCGTTGGGGTGAATTTTGCGAAAAGTTCTTGGCCTACATCCTTACAAGAGCAAATTGACGCAAGAACTGAAGCCGCTTGACCACCATAAGCGTCGTATGTTCGTGAATTGGGCTGAGCAACAACTTGAAAATGATTCGGATTTTCATCGGAAAATCATCTTCAGCGATGAGGCTCATTTCTGGCTGAATGGCTTCGTCAATAAGCAAAATATGCGTTATTGGTCAGACAGCAATCCACACGTAATCCATGAGTCATCATTGCATCCCGAAAAAATTACGGTTTGGTGCGGTTTATGGGCCGGCGGCGTCATTGGGCCGTACTTCTTGCGTGATGATCAAGACCGGCACATTACTGTGAATGCGAATCGCTACCGTTCAATGATAACCGAATTTTTTTGGCCCTAATTGGATAATTTGGACTTGGAGGACATGTGGTTCCAACAGGACGGCGCCACAAGCCACACGGCGAATGCCACAATCAATTTATTGGAAACCAAGTTTATTGAACGTGTTATCTCACGAAATAGCCCAGTCGATTGGCCGCCTCGGTCGTGCGATTTGACGCCGTTAGATGATTTCCTGTGGGGCTACGTCAAGTCTATGGTCTATGCCAACAAGCCAGCGACGATTGATGAACTTCTTACGAATATCGAACGTGAAATTGCAGCAGTATCGGCCGATTTATGCTTGAAAACCGTCGAAAATTGAATTCAGCGTCTGGACTTCTGCAAGCGTGCCCGTGGTGGCCATGCAAAAGAAATAGAGTTCCATACATAATGGCATCGAACGTACTTTCACAGGAATAAAGAATTTCATTGGTATCTAAAACCGGTTTTGTTTTATTTAAAAAAACTTTTGTAGCGTTCTTATTGAAAAACCCGTTACTTGCTAGAACTTATCTGATACCAAGTTTAATCTACGAATGTGAGATTTTCGCAAGCTGTGATAGCGCTAGCAAAACTAAATTAAACGTTACATATAACAACATTGCAAGGTACGTTTATGGACTCAAAAATTGTGGTACTTAAGGTAATTATGTCAATATAACTCCTTATTCTAAAATAACATTTGGCGTGCAGTTCTTGGACTTACTGAAAATACGAACTCTTATATGTATCCACAAAATTATAGTTACCCATGAGCCATGTCATCTTTTTGATCGTTTAAAATTTAGTCGACCCAGAAGAAATAGAAACCTAACACAAATTAGACATTGTACTTTAATATCTGAATGGCAATTTTTTGTAACTGCATAACGTCTTTGGAATATAATTCCTCCAACAATTAGGGAATCCAGCAACGCGCTACAATTTAAGAAAAAATTGTTTGAATTCTACTCACAAATAACATTTTGTATAGCTCATAACTGTTTATTAATTGTAAATATTTTATTTAATTTTTAATTAATTTTTGTATTTTGACGTGACAACGTCTTAAATTAGGTTGCGGCTGGGAGTCACTTATGAAAAAGTGTAACGCCCGGTAACGTTACGATGAGTCACCGAACGAGAGAGAGGCCCGCCGAATGCCTTGCGTCTCTCTCCCACTCAACTATGATCGGTCTGCCGCGCATTGAATCGGCGCATGCTTGTCTCTGTCTTTGTCTTTCTCGAACGTTCTTGGCGTTGGAAAAACAAGAAAGCGTCATAATACAAGTTCACACGTGTGGTTAAAGTATCGTCTGCTGTGTCTGTAGTGAAAATGTGGAGTGCTTAGATTCGTCATTTACAACAACTACAACAATAAAGGTAAATAATTGTACACTGATATTTCATTATCGTAAACTATGATTGATTGATTAATTGTTAGATTGACACAAAAGTTGAGAAACTGAGTTTATAGGTTATGTCATACTATTGATAAATGTTGATAGTGACGAAAATAATTCTGTGTGTGCGGATGTGTGTGCTTACTTGTGTGCCAGAAACGATTTGCTTTGCTGGCTTCTAGTGGCTGTTGGTCGGTGGTGTGAGTGTTTTTGTTTTTTGGCACATCATATATATGACGACTGAGCAAGTATGTATGTGCGTATATATGTGCGTGTGTATGAATATTGATTTAGATCAGTCTGCATTGGATAAGGTATTATTTTTTGTTTTTTTTTGTTTTTTGTTTTTTGGCTTTATGATATGTGTAGTGTATGTTTGTGTGTAGAAATTTTCATATGAATTAGGTAGCCAAAACGAAACAGAGAGCTGCGGTCGGCTTTAAAAACGATATGCGAATATGATGAATTGAAATACTTTTTGGTTAGTAAATTATTTTCTTTTGTTTTTAATAAAAGAAATGTTTATTTTTTATAATAAAAGAAATGTTTATATTTTATAATAAAGGATATGTTTATTGTTTATAATGTCACATTTGATAATGTGTTCATAGAAATCGCACAGGTACCTAGATGGTGTTGAAATTACTTCTATTTTCCTAAACCATAAGTTTCAATAAATGTTAAAACATCGCCCGTGAGTTCTAACACTCATTGGTTTTTTTTTTTATTTTACAAATTTTAATTAATTTCAAATTTATTTAGCAAAAATTTGAACCTTCGATCTGAATAAATGTTTTGATTTTCGAATTGATTCTTTAAAATTACAAATATTAAGAAAAAGTGGCAGATATAAGAAAACTTGATTTAAACTGTGTTGAGCAAGAATTTTAACATCTAATTTAAATAAATGTTTTAATTTTCAACTTCATCATTTACAATTACAAATTTTAATTAATTTCAAATTTATTTAGCAAAAATTTGAACCTTCCATCTGAATAAGTGTTTTGATTTTCAAATTGATTCTTTAAAATTAAAAATTCATCCATTCAATTTCAAATGTTCAACAGGAATCACCACTCTCAAAACAATGGAAACGGCGCCTTCAACTTCCAGTACATCAATGGAGACGGAGGATATCGTGCCGTCAACGTCTGCAGTACCTTTCGTTGTTCCACACACCACCTCTACCGCCAGAACGAATGCTGAGCGACAACGTGAGTACAGACTACGAAAAGCATTGACCAGAACTCCTGAACAAGTAAGAGCCTTTGCAAAAGCGGAGAGTGGAGTGGCGATCTATCGTAAATTATCATCGACATCTACGGCGGAAGTGGTCCAAGTTGCGATTACAGACGTAACTCGTGTCATTAAAACCAAGGGTGACATGTCCATGACTAAAGTTACTTGCTTCGCCGCTAATACTAGCTTCAAGTTTATACTCGGTGCTGTATATATTCATCCAGGAGCTAGTATGCAGGATATTGGAATGTTACTATGGCAAGGACTCGCTCCGTACATTCAAAACAGCCAGTACGTGCCACCGTTCGTGCAAGTTGATTCTAGTATACCGATTCTTCTGTGTGGTGATTTTAACAAAAACGTAAAGCCTGACAACTCGTTTCTTAATTTCATGAAAAATACGTATAATCTTGATTGCGTATCAAACGTTTCTAAGTCAACTACGTTAAAAGGAACAACTATCGACTTGACTTTCGCAAGACACATTACAGCAGAAACACTTCCTTTCATTTCATATTTCTCGTATCATCGTCCTATCCTCAACAAAATCACTCAAATAGGAGTTAGTTAAGTTTAAGTTTACATGTACAATGTTTTAGTAAACAAAATATATTTCTATAGTTAAAATTTGTGCAATTCTTATTTTCATTCAATTCCTTGTTCCTATTGTGCAATTTAATTATATTCATATCAATAAATATTCTACCGAGAAAAAGACGTTGTCACGTAAAATCTTCGCCCGTAAAACCGACTTTACAGGCAACAATTTTTTTTTTTTGTATTTATATTTGTATTAATATTTAAAATAATTTTGTATGTAATCGTTATCTTGCCTGTGTTAATTTATTTCATAACAATATAAGATTTCTACTCTTTAAGACGAATGTTTTGCTGTAGAAGTAAAAAAACAAATAAAATAAATAAATATAAATAAAATATAAATATTTTTTGGGGTTTTATTTCATTTTCTTAAAAATCAAGATTCTTACAAATAACTAGGTAAAAACGCGTTAGAATTACTAGTTGGCATGACCACTCATTAGCTGAACTAGTTATTCATCGGCGGCCGGAAGACGGGCCCCAGGAAATAAGAAAATGACAGCCCAATTGCAAAATGAAAATAGACCCCAAATTTAGGGGTTGTTTTCATTATAAACGTGGGCCCCAAATTTCAAAACGAAATAGCCTCCCAAGCAATGATGAAGGGCCTGAAAAAATTGTGAAGCGCGACCCCAAACATTTTATTGAGGGCGGCTTTCATTTTTTTTAAACCGTTTAAAAATAAGGCCCCAAGAAGCGCAAGAAGACTCCAAAATAATTGTTTGTTGTGTACTGATAAAATTTGGGGCCAGGTTTCATTGATTCTTTGGGGTGGGGTGTATTTTCTTGAAATGTATTTTTAGAGAATAGAAATTTCACCCCCTTAAAATCGGCCAAAATAGAAAAAAATTGGTTTTCTTTTATCCATCGATTTTATTAATTTCAGAATGAATATAACGGGTCCGTCATCTAACGTTTTTTTTTCAACTAGTGTGTATTTCGTGAATGGTATCACTTAGCTCATGTCTGGTTTGACAGATAATTAGTTTTATCCTTCCGCTGAACGAATATGGTTGTGTATACCCTTGAACAATGCTGGGAAATATTGCGACATTACTTTGAAAATCATGGTAATGTTGCAGAATGTGGGCCTGCGGTCGACTTACAGAAGATGCCGATTTTGCCAAAAAAATCATCTTTTCAGATGAAGCTCATTTTGATCTTGGCGGGTATGTAAACAAGCAAAATTGTCGCATTTGGGGCACAGAAAACCCGCACGCATACATTGAAAATCCGATGCACCCAAACCGAGTCACTGTTTGGTGCGGATTTTGGTCCAGAGGCATAATTGGGCCATTTGTATTCGAAAATGAGCAAGGAGTGGCCGTTACAGTCAATGGCGATCGTTATCGGGCCATGCTGAAAGAATTCTTGTTCACAAAAATTGAAGAGGAGGATATTGGCAACATTTGGTTTCAACAGGACGGCGCTAAGTGCCACACAGCCGAAGCTACACTCGATGTTTTGCGCCCTGTTTTTGAAGATCGCATTATCAGCCGCAGAGCTGATGTCGTTTGGCCACCTCGGAGCTGCGATGTGACACCGTTGGACTATTATTTGTGGGGTGCCCTCAAAGATAAGTGTTACGCCGACAAGCCAGAGACAATTGACGCTTTAAAGGACAATATTCGTGAAGCCATTAGTGAAATACAGCTGCACACAATCGATAATGTGCTTCAAAATTGGACCGATCGTGTAGGCTACTGCATGGCCAGCCGAGGCAGCCATTTGAATGAAATCATTTTCCAGTATTAACCGGAAGGATTGTACTTTCAAATAAAAAAAGAAATTTGAGAAAATATTCAGTAGTTTTTTTTAATAGCATTTTCAAAAAAAAAAAGTTATTTAGCGGACCCTTTACAATACACACATAAACATATTCCATGAAACATCCCAGCGGACCAAAACTTCGTATACGATATCGCATACGAGAGTTACGCGAAACTTTTGCTGGTAAAACTCTCGAAAACATATCCGAAAACGATCGGAAAATGAATCATCAGTCCCTCAGTTTGTGGCAGTAAAAGTTTCGTTTACGATGTCTTGCAAGAGATTCGTTTGCGAGACTTTTGCAATATCTTTTGCGAGATCAACACGAAAAATAAAACAAAATGCAATTGCCAAAACTTTGTTGTTGTGTCGTGTGCCTGCACGTGTGTGCCTCTGTTTGGCGCACGACACAACGACAACAATGTTTCTCTCTCCTTTTTCGTCCGTTTAGCACCCGTTTTTAAACCAGTTTGCGAACATTTGGTCGAGTTTAATTTCTCCCCCGGTTTTGGTCCGGTAAATACTCGTTTCTGAGCCCGTTTGCGAGCATTTAGTGTAACACTCGCTAAGGCTCGGGTTTTTGTCTGCTGGGATAACACAAAATAAGATAGAATAGAATATTTATTTCAAATATTTGTCTCCCCTTTTTTGACGTCTTTTTTTTTGTGAACATTTTTTTCATTTCTTTCTAAAACAGTAAACTATAGTTTATTAAAATTTTTGTTGATCGTGTGTTGAAAAGCCGCAGTCAAAAAATTTTTCCCAAAAAAATCGCGCGATTTGGTTTTGGAATTTTTTTCCATTTCTTTCTAAAACAGTAAAATTTAGTTTATTAAAATTTACTTTTATTTACTTTATGGTAATATTTCGGGTCTAATTTAATTTGTTATTATGGGGTGTTTTCTCATTTAGTTATATACTATAGTAGCCATACCAAATATCACCCCGAGAAATTACACCCCAATTTAGTTATGAAATACCACCCCAAAACATGGAGACGGATCCCAAGTAAAATCGAAATGTTGCCCAAAAAAATAATTGGGGTCCACTTTTATTGGGGCCCACATTCAGAATGAAAAAACACCCCAAGTGTAAGCGAGAATGCACCCCAAATGTACGAAATAAGACCACAAAATTTCGTGTTGTTGTAACCTGTGTATTGGTTTGGGGCCAATTTTCATTTTGCAAATGGGGTGTTATTTCCTGGGGCCCGTGAATCAATTAATAACATTAAGTTTCGAAATTTTTTCCTGAAAACAGAGGAAATAGTGAGTTATTATATATGATTGAGCAAAAAATTATATTTAAAAAAAAATCAGTGTACAATAACATTATAAAAAATTAATGTAGACAAATGTCTTGTAAATCAAGAATAAATTTGCTTGCTGATGGAACGTGTGTCGTAGCAAAAAAGTATGTGGAACACAATCATCCACATGAAGAAGTGGCCTACAAAGAATTAAAGGCTTTAAAAAAAATCAAGCAAGACTGCCAGGATGTTGCAGGAGCACCGGGAGGCAATACAACAGCGATGAGTTCGATTAGGTCAGCTTTTCGTAAGACTTTGTTATATTTGAATAGACAGAAATCTAATTTATATTCCCAACATTTTATTTATAAATATTTATAAAAAATAAAAAGGGGATTGCAATATATTGTAAACAAAAGCTTGATAACATCGCCGAAAAATGCTGTCCATGTAATCGAAGCCTTCAATCTCGAAAACATATGGAATTCATATGGAATTACGAAAGATGACGAAAACCCGAAGCCTTTTTTTACCTCGTGCATTATAGAGGAGCAGTTCTCTTTTTGCTTGATTTCGTCGTTGAAAACAATAACTTTAGTGAAGGAAAATATTCCACCGGAGAAAAAGAAAATATTTAATGGATGGAACATTTAAAATTTTTCCGCAAGGCTGTTTTGAGCAGATGTTAATTATTTATATTGAATACTTCGACGAGGTAAAGTCATGCCATTATTTATAACACATAATATTAAAAAATTGCTTCGCCTTAGATTTTTCCAATGTTTTTCTTTTTAATGGATAGAAAAACAAATTGAATATAAGTTTCACTGTTTCATTATATAAAAGAAAACATATTTGATATGGACCCATCTATATTTGTAACCGACTACGAGCAAGGAATGAGGAAGGCAGCTTATTTGGTTTTTCCACGATCGAAGCTTCTGGGATGCTGGTCAGTATTAAAAGAGAGCACTGTTTTTAATACTTCATTTACAAAATTGGTAATTTTTATTCATTCCAAGACTTAACCATTTTGGTGTTGACTAGAATTTGTTTGAGTTTTCAGACATTTAAAATTTGGTAACTTTAAAATCATTAATTGGTTAAATATAAATTCTTGGTTTAAAAAAAAAAATTAAAAATTTTTAGTGTGTAAAACCTTTGAAAATAAAAATTCGCGCGAATTTTCGCAGTTTCGCAGTCGGACGAATCCGTGTTCTATATAGCGGTGGGTCACCCTTAACATTTAGGGGTACGAAAAATAGATGTTGGCCGATTCTGAGACCTATCCGATATGCACACAAAATTTCATACGAATCGGTGCAGCCGTTTCGGAGAAGTTTAACGCCAAACAATCTCGGACAAACTGTCGGACAAACTATGTTTGGATGCGTTCACTTTGTGAGTTTAATCCCTACACGCGCCTATAAATGCTAACACATCAATAATTTATATATTTAGGCCGGCGTCGAAAACTTTAGCGTCCATAGTCAGAAGATTAGAACGACATCTGCTGTCGAGGCGTATAATGGTGTACTAGTGCGGTCTGTGGAAAAAATGGATACTTTTTTAAATTTTTAGGTATCATTCGCGACGAAGAGTTTTTAAAGTATAGATTTGGCTATATTTTGCGAAAGTGAAAGATCCCTTTCTAAGAAGAAAAATAGAGCACTGTCGAAAAAACTAAACGAATCGAAGAAGCCACTCTTTTGCTGGACCAAGGAAATATAACTGTGGCTACGTTCCTTTCCCGTATGGTCTACGAAAAAAACGAGATATGTGTTAATATGGTCCCAAAACTTAAATAAATGGTTTCCCATTACATCCCATGAAGGGACTGGGGAGAACTTCTCAGAATCACTGAGCTGTGCGCTTTCCAGTTTTTCACTCACTGATTGGGACCTACAGTTTTACACCGATTCCGAACGGTAATTTGAGAAGCTTTTTCATGGCTAGACACTCGATAGTGTCGCCGTCACTATGCGAGGTGACCGCCGCCGAAAGAAAATTTGAAGGCGGTCAGAGCCGGATTCGAACCCAGGATATCATGTACAAGAGCCGCGCACACTAACCATTGCACCACCGACGGTCCCAAAACTTAACATATTTAAAGAAGAATCTTCCGATGACGAGTTTTCAGATGAAGAACCTAATATACCATCTTCCAACAACCATAACGAATGTGTAGTTTGCAACGATAGAAAGCATATATTTGTACTTACACCATGAAAACATCTCAAAATATGCGATGGATGTCATCTTAAAATACAGACAATTATAATTGCCCTTACTGTCACAAAATAATTTCTGATTTTATTTTTCAAGATTTTTTATTTTATTTTTGAAATTGGGACTTTATTTCATTACGAAATAAGTCCCCAAAATTGGGGCCTAATTTCGTTTTTGAAATTGGGTCTTTGTTTCGTAATGAAATAAATCCCAAATTATGGGGCTTTATTTCATTTTCGTTTTGGGGCCTTATTTCATTGGGGCCTTATTTCATAGAGCCAAAATTGCGTAGTTGCATTGTCAAAGTGCATAAAGTTTAAATACAACATTTCTGCATGTTGTCGTTTAACTACCGAGTTTTGACGTTAAAACGTTACAGAATTCCGGTGCTGGTTCAGTTCCAAATCAAAAACTATCTTTTACAAATTTATGACAGTAATAAGTGATTCAATTTGAAATATATTTTCTAAGAGAGTATTAGACAAATCAAACTCTTACGGCATATGTTGAAAATCGACCGAGTCAAAATCGAATGCAATTTGACTATTTTAATGAAATTGACATAATTCCTAATATTAAAGAAGAAATATTTTATCTAAATTATATAATGGAAGGAAAAAAGGAGCAAAATAAATTATATCCATTATTTGAACAGCAAATAATCAATCATTATTATATCTCAAACCGAATTCGATTTAAATCGATCTATGTATTTCCATCAGTTGCCGGAATATGGCTGTTTAATTTAGTAGTGCCTGACATTTCATAGTGCCGTCCTTTCGAATAGTCACCGTTTCAAATTTTCGACTCTTGAAAGGTTTCAAGAAGATCCATTATTTTCTACAACATTATTGTTCAGTAATAAGACCCATCTCTGGCTTAGATGCAACCACCGTATATGGGCTGAAAATAAGCCCAAAGAGGTGCAAGCGTTGTCGTTGTAACTAGTGGATTTCTGTAGTTTATGGGCTGGTTTGGTGAATTGGCGGCCTAGAACATTTAGTGACCTTAGCGCCAAATTATCGTAAGCAACAAGGCGTAGAAGAAGATTCGTTTTCATGATAACACACATCTCTTTTGATGTAATATATATAAGTATAAAATCTCAAAGAATGTAAATATATATGTAAAATGTAAAGTTAATGAAGATGATGTTATAAATTGAAATTGATATTGATGATGCAGTCGTTTGCGATAACATATTGTTTCTTGCCACCTAATTATAGCAAAAAACTGTGGCGCTAACGAAATATGAATATTTATTATTTAAAGTGCTTAATGTGAATACAAATTCCGAAATTCGGAGACTTAGTTCAAATGGTATTTTGAGAAGACTACTGATTCTTACCTAGCAAAAATTATATATATGGACTTATAATCACTTTCGGTTATGCAAATCTGAGACATTTGAAAGAATTTTGACGCATAGGGTTTGACTGGGTCAGTGACGAACGCTATTGAGAAATAGCTATATTAGTCCATGTTTTCATACTGTTTCCGTACAGTCATTTTAATATAATATATTACGGGCTGGTCTTTACAAGGTTGTGGAGAGGGCTTTCTGGTCAATGATCTGTCATTTTTTATTGTTTGGATGCAAATATAACGTGTGTTTGGAGCTCTTCGTAAATATAATATATTTGTGTGCAAACACATTGTGTTTGCTATTCAGTATTACATGTTTGAGACACAAACACAAAATATGTGTTTGCGACCCAAATATATATGTGTTTGTGATACAAATATATCTGTGTTTTAGTGCACTGATTTTGCTCTCTCGAGAGCAAGAGAATAACAGAGGAGTATATTTTGGAAGTGTGTATCTGTATTTTTGCATTATTCTCTCTGTCAATAATTCATAAATATTCCTAAATGTGCGTGTAAATTGCAGATGCAGTTTAATGTATTCAGTCGTCAATGGTTCATCGGACAGAGGATATCAGAAGAGCTTGGTCAGTGAAGAAAGAATAAACTCAGGCTCGGCCAGTTAAATGGTTTGTGACGTTGATTTGTTTTTTGTTGATGTGTTTCATATATAAGTGTACGTATGTGTGCTACCAACGTGAGAAATGATTTTGAGGAAACGGCAACAACGTGAAGCACTTTGGCCGAGCCATTACTGGGAAAATCGGAACGGCGGACCATTTGCGAAATATAATAAAAAAAACACAAGTAATTAATACAAAGCAAAATATCGGCAGATTCTCAATTCATGAAAAAAACAAATAATGCATTCAATGCAAGTAAATGTATAAAGGGACGTTTTATATGTTTTAATTTTTAGTATTAATTATTTATAAATGTGAATTTATATTGATATAATTAAATATAAAAACTAATACATATACATTTAAATCAAAGAATAATTCCTTTCAAATATTATTATGTTTGGGAGGAAATACGCATATGTTTCCGCGTAAGTACATAGAGGTTTGGGGGGAAACACGCGAACGATTCCACGTGAGTACAAGGATATTTGAGTTGAAGAATGCATATGTGTCCACATAAAATGATATATGTTTTCCAGTAAATATGCTACTGTTGGCATTTAAATACAAGTGAGTTTGGGACTTGCAAACATATGAATATTTGAAGTGTGTTCCAAACATATACAACATATACAATATATAGAATATGGTTTGGGAGAGACAATGTTGCAAAGGTCGCTTTTTTCAGCGTGTACTTCTAAAATATTAGTGTCCTGTATTTGACCGTAGGTTATCCTTAGTAAACAAAAATAATGTAGCATTGGTCGAAATGGATAGCGCTAGCAGAAAGATGGGCCGTTACAAATTCAAGTTGAATTCAACGATAACTCCTACAAAACCATTTATTGGAACACCATTATTGGGAGTTTCTGTATAGCACCTCACTCACTACACTACTGTGTGTGTGTAGTTAAATAAGTAACTGCTTTTTAAACTGTTTCATTTATTTGTACGTTATTTGAATAATTTTTCACGTTTTTAAGCTTAATGGAGCGTTTATGTAAAATCGTAAAGTTGGTTTTATTAATGATGGAACTCGTTCCAGTACTCAGTAGCTTTTGTGTGGTTGAAAGACATTTGTTTCCAACTATGTACATTGTTTCGTACTCTTTCTATGCAGCTTAAGGTCAAATATTCATTTTGAATGTTGTTTGTTGGTTTTGGTATTATTTTATGTATTTTTCTATTTATGCGTTTGTGATGATAGTTTTCGGTAGTATTACAACTCTTCTGTCATGATTGCACTGGGTATATAAATCGTTAGCTTTGAGAAATCGAATAACTTTGGAAAACTTTGTTGCCAAAAGAACAGGGTGTATTCTCAAAAACAAAACAACGACATATTGGAGAAACATCTAAAAATATATATTTGTACGCACTTTAAATTATAGTGATATGACCCAAGTTTCGGAGCCATATGTCAAGACATGTAAAATGAGAGTCTGATATAGATGCACTTTTGCCCGTCGAGAGAGGGCTTAGTTCCTAAACTGCTTGCTGAGCACAAAACAGCATCTATTTGTAAACACAATTCTCCTATCTATCTCCAGGCTGACGTTGTTTTCCTTGTTCACGGCGGATCCAAGGTAGAAAAATTCATCTACCACTTCAAAATTAAATCGGTTGTCAACGTTCAAGTGCGGACCAAGTCGAGAGGTTTCTATAGTCGTGGACACTATCAATTTTTTCTTGCCCTCATTAACAGCAAGACCCACCTTCGCTGATTCCTTTTCCATTCTTGAAAATACTGCAGTAACCTCTCGCACATTTCGCCCAACGATGTCTATGTCGTCAGCATACACCAGCAACATATGGCTTTTCGTGTTAATCGGCTTGTTCGTATTTACTGCAGCCTTTCTCAATATTATCTCAATTAAGATTGCACGAAAGTGTGTCGCCCTGTCTAAGTCCTCGCTTGGTACAGAATGGTTCGGGGAGGTCTTTTCCCAGTTTCACTGCTGATTTGGTGTTGGTCAGCGTCATTCTACAGAGGCGGATCAGTTTTGCCGAAATCCCAAATTCAGACACAGCTTCGTACAATTTTCACCGTGTGGGGCTATCGAAAGCAGCTTTGTAATCGACAAAAAGGTGGTATGTATCGAATTGCGTTTCGTGGATCTTTACCAGGATTTGGCGTAGCGTGAATATTTGGTCAGTTGTGGACTTGCCCGGTCTAAAACCACACTGATAAGGTCTAATCAGGTTTTCAATAATTGGCTTTAGTCTTTCACATTATACGCTCGACAAGACCTTATACGCGATGGCTAAAAGATTGATACCGCGATAGTTGGAACAGACAGTTTAGTTGGAACAGACAGAGTTCATATCTATTGGCACCGAATTTGTGAACTGGCCTAAGAAGTGATAAATTTTATTAACTCAAAATGTAAGCCAAAGGTTTGAATAATTTCGAGCTATTGCTAAAAGATGCAATCGAGTATTTGAAGTCTGTTATGTTTGAGTAAAAATACTACTCGCCTAATAAAAAAAAAAACCAAAGTAACTCACTTTTTTATTTTTCTCCAAATATTACTTTAAGTATGTACCAGCTTTTGATTCCAATTCATACAAATAACATATCATATAAATTAAATGAAATGGAATGATTGGAATACGCCAGTCCCCAACTAACAATATACAAATAAGTATGATTTTTGTGTGACTACACTATATAAAAAAACCTTCATAAATTATGTGCCACTGCAGAAAAACTAAACATTGATTACAGGTATATTGTTGATATCCTTGTGCTGAATCCAATTTTTTTGTATAATTATTGATTGCACGGATTTGAATTCACACGCTTGGACACACATTTGCACTCGCAAAATTAAGCGATATTAACAAATATAAGATATGGCAAAACTGAAATCAATTCAATAAATTCAGTTGAAATTAACATGAATATTACCGGAGGCATAGCCTATTTTTGTTTTATTTTTTTTCAATACTAGCAAATTGTATACAATTTTTTTAAAATCGTAGATAACTTTGACAAGTATTGGGGGTGGATTTATTTTTAAATTAGATGTGATTATTTTATAACAGCCATTATAGCGCATAACTAATATGAATTATGTACTCATTTGCCAGGGAGCTATAAGGGAATTATTTAATTACACATTAGCTATATTTCGCATTGCTAGAAAATTGTTCACAATTTCTAAATCGTAAATAAGTTTTAAATAGTATTGGGGTGGATTTACTTTAAAATTATAAATATGTAATTATTTTTTGATATGCATTCTGTTGAATAGTTAATATGAATTATACGATATACCCGTTAGCCAGGGGTTGTTCTGCCATATAAATTATTTCAAGTGGATAGTTTGGTTGTTATATAAACGATAACGAATATATTGTAAGTGTGTGGTTATGGGGGATCTATGACAGAAAGACGAACGGAGCGCTGCAGACGATAGCCAGCGGTAAAACAAACAGCAGCAACCATTCATTTATTCATTTATTCAATTCAAAATATTTCATTACCGTAACGTACATATTCATTGATCACTTAAAAGTTAAACGTAAAGTGAACAAAAGTAATATATTTTTTATCGTAAAATAGGAAAATTAAATATAGAAAATCAATATTAATTATGAAGAGCAATATTTCTTGTCATTCAAACTGGTGGCTTCGACAATGTTTTTCATAAATTTTTTACTAACCAATCTCGTGCCATAGCACAGCCGTGGTGGGTTCCAATTTCGATGTAAAATAACCAGAGATCCAAATTTGACATGCCTGAGTTCTAAACCCCTATTGGATAATTTAAGCTTCGTTGCTATCGTAAATGGTACCGATCGATTTGCCAAGTCGCCTGGGAGCGACTGCTGTATCTCGAAGTTAAAGTCACATTTTTGCTGCCAAAATGGCTCTTTCTTCCGGCCACGCACGATTGCTGTATTGTGTATGTAATACATTGGGAAATATGCAGTCAATGAGAGCATTTTGCGAATCAACGATTGTTTAGAAATTAGTGGGCAGTTTTATGCATTCAGTATTTTCATATACAGCAACTTTTCCATCGCCGATGTCTAACAGTTGGTTCGATAATGTGTCAGCGGATGGATCTAATAGTATTTGAACGCGCAGGTTAGTTTTTTTTTTTTTTTTTAGAATTTAAATTTTATTTTGTCCATATATTCATTTAACAATTTTTCATATCTTATTCTAGAGATTCTTCTTCTCTCCCAACGTCCTAAGACTGTACTGGGAATATATGCCTTATGGTTAATTCAAGTGCCTGTAAGACCAGCCCACTTATACTCTTGCGTATATATTAAAACTCTTCTTGGTTCAGCTTTTGCGGGACGCGCAGGTTAGTTGTTTGCTGGGCCTTTTCAATATTACGCCACAGTGGCGATGATCTCAAGCCACCTTCGATCTCATCAGCGTGCGTTGAACATGGAATGATGGGAAGAATTTGTCTGAAATCACCTGAAAAGAGTAACAGAGTGCCGTCGAATAGATTGTCGCTGATTTTATATCTTTGAGTATTAAATTCAACGCCACAAAAGAATGTCTGTGTGCCATAATGCATTAATCCCATATGATAATTCTGTATTGTTTCTGCACTGCGGCATTGGACTATTGTTTTTTTATGTGGCAGTCTGCGTCTGGGTTATTATGAATATTCAGTGGCAGCTTAGATGCTGAATGACTTATTCTGCCTCCATCCAATAAAGATGATGTAACATGCTAGATGATGTAACAGCTTATGCGATGCCATAATTTGATCGCATTTCGGCGCGAACTAACGAAATGAGTAATGGTTTGCGAGTTCCACCTGGCGCATCCAAAAATAATGAAACCACCTTGTTCCTTCGAAACTTCCAGCACTATGTGGTCGTAATTGATTTTTATTCATGAGTCAGTGGTGGGACATTGCAAGTAACAATGGCAGCCATTTCAGCAATATTGTACTGTAAGTCACGATTCATTTCGATGTCCATTGAATGAGATGTACTTCAATTTGGCGAAGTCATACCGTAATATATGAGTGATAAAGTGGCAGTGACAACGCAAAGATCTTCGAATGCGATCAGTGCTTTAATATACATAGCGTCACTGAATGTAATCGTTAGATCGCTTCACCGCGTACGAATTCGATGCAATATATCGTCAGTCATTGGATCTTTGTTTTTGTCCCACAAATGTGTCTGCTCGTCCCGGGAAATACACTCCGATTCACTTTTTTAAAGGCACTAACAATTCCATATCCAGAAGACTGAAGCTTTTGCAATTTGTAACCGATTGCAGAATTTTAAAATGGAAGCTAGACATCTTGAGATATAAAAAAATCATGACAATAGTTGTTCATTAACTTAAGAACTTTTTCTGTGCAATTTATAAAAAAAGTCAAAAAATGTGATATTTTTAAATTCTTTATATTAACTTCACATGTCTGTATGCATGTACATTAGACTGACTCACAAAAAAAAAGTGTTTTTGTTTTACCCCCTTAAATGTACCTTGACTTGTTTTTTGATGATTCCCAAAATATTTCGCGTCTAGGATTAAAACCCCATGAGCTGGACCGTTTTTAAAAAAAGCTTTTTTTGAGTTTTTCAAAGATTTTTGATAGTTAACTAAAGATAATATGTGCAATATTAGTGTCATAGGTAAGCATTTTTAAAGACGCATTTAACGGTATGAAAAACATGCCAACAAATGTTCTATCAACTATCAAAAATCTTTGAAAAACTCAAAAAAAGCCTCTTTTTAAAAACGGTCCAGCTCACGGGGTTTTAATCCTAGACGCGAAATATTGTGCGAATCATAAACAAACAAGTCAAGGAACATTTCAGGGGGAGGAAGAAAAACACTTTTTTTGGCCCCATACAAAATGAGTCGGTTTAATGTACATACATATGTATATATGCCGAAAAACTTTGGACTGATTTTTAACCCTTTTCCAGTGACCCAATCAAGCTGAAACTTTGCAGGCAAACTAACGGCGACGACAAAAAAACTGTCAAAATATGGGCGGGTTTGGATAAAGGGGCGTGGTACTTCCCATACAAATCACAAATTAAAAATCGATTATTTCTACTCCTGTTAACGGTATTTGAACAAAATTGGGTGTGTTGGTTAGGTGTACATAGTCTAAGATCTGCTGCAAATATGGGCGGGATTGGCCAAGGGGCGTGGTACCTCCTCTTTGAACAAAATTGGGTATGTTGGTTAGGTACACTTATTCTAAGATCTTCTCCAAAAATGGGCGGGATTGGACAAAAGGCGTGGTCATATATAAAGAATTTATAGTAAAAAAATATATGTTTTTTACGCGTTGGCTTTTTTGGTTCACTTGAATATTCAATACCCGATTCGATCCTACGTGATTATGGGGAATTATCGTGACTACCAGCCAATTGTCCGCCCAATATTTATATTGGAGGTACAAAAATGGGCATAGCGAAGTTTTTCATCTGTTTTTACACAGTATTACACAAAATATTGATCAGTAAAAAAATTTGTTAAGATCGGTTGTGGTATACGGGCCAACTTTTGTATGGGAGGTACGAAAATTGGCGTGGACTGTAGTTATTATTTAATTTTTAGGATAGCATTGCCGAGTACCGAATTTCATTAAGATCGCTTGTAGTCTACGAGAGCTATCGGCCGATCAACCGGTAATCCGCCCAACTTTTGTGTGCATTTGTCTAAATTGTATCTAGTACCAAACTTCATAAAGATTGGTTCATTTTTGCTGGAGTTAGCTCGGCGAACAACCAGCCGGCCGCCCAATTTAGCTTGGTAGGGCGTGGCAAAGTCGCCTGTGTCTTAATCGGTAACTGGCCTTTGATGACGTGAAGCCTATAACCTAATTTCATTAAGATCGGGTGTGTTTCTTATCGCATTGACAAGCCGGACAACCACCAAGCTTTTGTATGGGAGATAACGGAATGGATGTGGAAAAACGAATCATTTTCAATAGAAGAGAGGCATTTGACTAAATTTTGTCTAGTAGCAAATTTTCACAAGTTAAGTATATAGATATTTACAGATTTTTAACCAATCTTTGAGTTGGGCCTCATCACATCTACTAGAAAAGGTTTTGGAAGAAACACGATTTCGTACTAAATGTGTCGATTTGTGTGGGAGGTACGAGAAGTGGCGTGGCCAAAACGTCCAGTTTCAATCCCGATCTAACCTCGGACAAACAACAGTCACTGACAAAATTTCGCTGTGATCGATAAGATAGGCAGAGACGGACATAGCTCAATCGTCTTAAAAAGTCCCTAAACTGAATTTTGTCCAAAGATACTGACGGTCTAATATGGCCCCCTCTATGCGTTACCTTTTCTCTGTATTAAGTGATATATACCCACGTCCAATTTGTGAGGGTATAAAAGCAGAGACAACTACGACTCAGATGCGCTTTAAACCTCAATGCATCAAGCATTTTTCTTATATTTTTCAGAGTAACCCTAAACCTGAGAGCATATTTTGTGAAGGTTGTTAGTAGCGCTAAAAGTAAAGAATAATATGTTCGACTTTGGACTCACACTGTGCCGCTCCCGGGGGTTCTATTACGTTCGACTGTTTTAATTTCTCTAGCACCAGACCTCAGCTATGCTCTTGTAAAATGTCATCTTGATCGGTCGGGTCGTTTAGAAACGGCTTTATTATTTTCATTTTTTTTCGAGAAATCTCCCACTGTACCGTGATATATGTTAGCTCAATGGAAATTTTGAATTATCCTTCTAAGAGATCTTCAGTGGTCTGCAAAACATATTGTGGTATTCAGCAGCCGAACTGAATAGGTTTTTGTGATAACACGTGAAGATACGCTCATAATATTTTGGTTTGTTTGAGGTCCTAACTAAAAGCCTTCAATTTGTCGAATTGTATAATAAACACTGTCTAAATTGCAATGTGATTGGAGTAGATCTACGGGAGTTTTTGTGTCGACCACAAAGTCAGTCAGCTGTCAGCCTACCATCCCGGCAGTCTTTCAAAATACGTAAAGTCTAATATGAATCGTTTTATGCGTTGTAGAGTATTAGGTGAAAATCCTTCCACAGCATTGGCATAAAGTCGACAATTTTGTTGAAGGAGATCTTAATTTTAATTCAATACATTTAAACTAGATTCTCTATATATGAAGAATCAATAAATATCTTCGCTAAAAATGCAGCCCTGCAAGTTTGATCGAGTTTCAAAGTCAGCAGAGTAGTCAGCTGACTTCTGTGACAAAATTGGCGGGAAACTTTTGTATATTTTGTGCGCTTGGCACTGTCACACGCTGGGACAATAAAATATTGCAAAAATGGATTTTGAAGGCCACGGTATGTATAATGAATAAAGTAAAAAAATTTTGTGTTACAATTGGTTGTATGTTATATATTCTTATTGCCAAAAAAGAGAGAAAACCAAACCAAAGTGCTCGTCTTCTGTGGAGTAAAAACTTACCTTCTGCGTGTTTCTGTGATATGCAATGTATATTAATGTAAAGTAGAAAGTGTGTATTAAAAGTTAATAATAATCCTCTTGCTGTACTTTATACTTGTAGATAAGCTTGAGTTCTGTCATGCAACGCTGCTGAACGTATGGATCGACAACGGTCGCAACTCTACCGCCCTTGCAAACTGGATATTTGGCCAACTAAAGGAGTGTACGCTAACCGATGAAAAAGGGAGTGAAATTAACACAAAAACAAAAAGTTTTGAAATTTATGTTAAATCGAATCTGCAAAAGTAAATAAAAAATAAATGGTTTCCCATTACATCCCATGAAGGGACTGGGGAGAACTTCTCACAATCACTGAGCTGTGCGCTTTCCAGTTTTCACTCACTGATTGGGACCTACAGTTTTACACCGATTCCGAACGGTAATTTGAAAAGCTTTTTCATGGCTAGATACTCGATAGTTTCGCCGTCACTATGCGAGGTGACCGCCGCCGAAAGAAAATTTGAAGGTGGTCAGAGCCGGGTTCGAACCCAGGATCTCATGTACAAGAGCCGCGCACACTCACCATTGCACCACCGACGGAATCTGCAAAAGTGCAGCCGAAATATGCGGACATTTAGGGACAAACATTCACAGTGGCAACCAATGCGTTTAAGAATTGCTTCGGACAACCAAGAAGAGATGCGGAGTCTTAAAATAGGTAGACCAAAGCTAACATATGATGAAGCAGGGCCACGCCTAAAAAGAAAACTAGCCTAAGATGTAGCATTTAATAATGAAAACGATACCAAACTTTTAATTCATGCAGCCACAATGTCAGTAAGGAAATCAAAAGAAAATAATACTGTATTTGTACTTAAAAAATTTAATTCTTCTGAAAGCGAGGCAACTGAAGCTAAAAGAAAGTTGGGTATAGCAGAACCAATACCTTTAACAACAAATGATGTATTGGAATTCTCGCTGGAAAACTCTTTAAGCAAGAGATTGTGTAATGAAATTCCTCATATATGCAAACAGCATAATTGGTATATATACCCAAACTACCACAAGGTTCAGGAAGCTAAATTGAAATTGAGACCTACGTGAATAACCGCTACAGAAACAACGGCAAAAGTTGCCTTATAAAGGGTCCGCCATCTAATGTTTTTTTCTCAGCTAGTGCTTATTTCGTGAATGGTAACACTTAGCTCATGTCTGATTTGACAGATAATTAGTTTTATCCTTCCGCTGAACGAATATGCTTGTGTATATGCTTGAACAACGCTGGGAAATGTTGCGACATTATTTTGAAAATCATGGTAATGTTGCAGAATGTGGGCGAAAATTGCGTACACTCGATGTTCTACAGTCGATGTTTTGCGCCCTGTTTTTGAAGATCGCATTATCAGCCGCAGAGCTGATGTCGTTTGGCCACCTCGGAGCTGCGATTTGACACCGTTTGACTATTATTTGTGGGGTGCCCTCAAAGATAAGTGTTACGCCGACAAGCCAGAGACAATTGACGCTTTAAAGGACAATATTCGTGAAGCCATTGGTGAAATACAGCTGCACACAATCGATAATGTGCTTAAAAATTGGACCGATCGTGTATGCTACTGCATGGCCAGCCGAGGCAGCCATTTGAATGAAATTATTTTCCATTATTAACCTGAAGGATTGTACTTTCAAATAAAAAAAAGAAATTTGAGAAAATATTCAGTATTTTTTTTTATAGCATTTTCAAAAAAAAAATTATTTTGCGGACCCGTTATAATTTGTTCAACTATACTGCCAGCAGGATCTTACTGTTGCAGGAGGAGGTATTTGCTAACTTAGAAAGTGTTTCAAGCGTTACATTAATTGCGAGTTATTGATACGATGGATCAACTGGAGAAAGTATGTATAAAAAACTATTTGAAACGAACGAACCAGACACTTTTGATCAGTCTTTGTTTGTTACTACCGTTATACCTTTGAAACTTATAAATGAAGCGGGAACATTTTTTTGGATTAATAGAACTCCGGAGTCTACAAGATTTTGTCGACCCCCCAAAATGGAATTCGCCAAAAGACAAAGAATCAGATTCTTGCAGAAAAAAAAACGATTTGGACACACAAATAAAAAACTTGACTCCTTGTGTAGTAACAATTTCTAATGAAAGAAAGATCAGAGTCTCATATGACCTTTATATGACCCTTATAGATGGGAAAGTTTTAAACGTTTTAACGGGCACGAAATCGAGTCAATTATGTTCAATTTGTGGTGCAGGCTCTAAACAATGTATGGGAACTAACGATATAAATTCTTTTAAGCCAATCGCTGGACATCTTCAATATGGGATAAGTCCACTTCATGCTTGAATACGGGTTTTTGAAATGCTGCTTAAAACCTCATGTAGAATGGGGTTTAAAAAATGGCAAGTGAGAAACGAAAGTGACAAAGTAGAAATGCTAGATACAAAGAAGATTGTGGCACGAAGTGGGATTGCATGTGGATAAGCCAAAATTCAAGATTTTAAAATTTCTCAGATAAAACCATTAGATGGTACATGTTGCATTACCCATGGTACCCGATGTCACCAACTCTACATAGGATTCTAGTTCATGGATCACAGATAATAGCTGCATCAGTGATGTCGGTAGGCTGTCTTGGCGAAAATGATTCAGAACCGCGAAACAAGTTTTACAAGCGTGATAGGCGATAAAGATCTAAGGACTCTCAACTATATGTATTAAGAAAAGGGCAGCTCAACATAAAAAACAAACCCTTCCACGAGACGTAATTGAGCTTTTAAAAGCACTCCATAATATTATTCCAAATAATGTTCAGTCTTCACGTAATGACTACAATTTTGATGATGACTCGGATGACTCGGAATCAGTTGAGATAAATCCATTTTCGCTTGAATTAGCTGTAGAATACATCTAAATGAAAATTTGACTATAAATTTTATTTAGTATTATTTAGTAAGAATTTAGTTATAGTAATCATTCATTATCCAAAAATTTGTTATACATTTTCATGGTTACCACTATTTACTTAAAAAATAATAAAAAAATACCAATTCTCTTTCAAGTTTTCGCTTCTTTTTAAAAGCTCTCAAAACTTTGTTTTATGATTACGTATACGCCATATATGGGCGGTCGGGGTAGGCATGGTCAAGTTAACTTAAAATTTTGTTTAAATATTTAGAGTGTTATATTTATCAAATATACCAAGTTTCAGGTCGATACCTGCAATATTCGACGTTATGCCAATCATTCGGCGATTCCACCCAGTGTGCAAAGTTCCTGCATTTCCAAAATAATTTAATGGAATCTATACATTCCACAATTCTCAACAATTCATTTACATTTTTTACCAGCCAGATAATGATGATAGTTGACATTGATTTTTTTCTTTGTTTACATTTTTTAAAATCACTGATATCACTGGATTTAAATTGTCGATATTTGTATTTATATAGATTTTCGCGACAAAAATGGAACCAATTTTCTGGGTTGCACTAGTCCCATTAGTTTTTTAAATTTTTTTGTCTGATTTTGACCTTCAATTTCCGATTTTAATTTCTATGTTTTAGCGAAATCTGAACATTTAATTTTTGAACATTTGAATTTGAATTTGAATTTGAAACATGTGTAACATGAGTACTTGGAAATAAATCATTGTTCACTTTTTGTTCGGCTTCGAAAATATTTTGCTATTTTATGTTTTTGGTGTTGTTGTATTTCGACACATTTATGGGAGTAGAAATACGACTTGGTTAACACATTCAATATAGCAGGTGTAAACCTGACTGCCGCCTTAAAGCACATTAACCTCCGTCACATAACTGATATACAATTATACACTTTACTATTTATGGATGTAGGCGTATTTGAATTTCTTGCATAAATCTAATATATGGTAATTATGGTAAGCACTTCCGTTAAGACCAGACTATATCTGGGGCGGTCACAAATGTTTCATTAAAACCATTTTGTTAATATTAGATATAATTACACTGCTGCACCACGACAACGGCAACTATGAAGGTATTGAAATGCAGGATAATAACCTTTTTAAACTCCTGACACACTACACTAAGACACTACATCTACTACAGACTCAGACAGTAATCACACTAAATTACAAACATTTAAAAATACTCACAATATACTGTACTAAACAAGACACAAACAGCGGTTTTATTTAACAAAAACGATTGGATGCTCGTAATCTATTAATGGTTGTAAATTCATTTGCCCAACCTCATAGGATCTAAACGCAAACCGTTTTCTATTATCTCCGGATTCTCGTACCGATAACAACCACGTTGTCGGCTATACTGTCTTATGAAATCAATTTTTATATCTAATATGTGAAGAAATTCACTTTACCGACCTACCGACCTTTACCGTTTTATCGACATTTCCTAACGCACAAGTTGCTTGTTTCTGCCTTTTCCCAGCTTGCGCACTCTCAATTGTCGCAACTATCTCTCACGGGTTATGTTCTCCACTATGTTGTATATATTTTTTCCACTCACCAAATTTGTTATTCGCACAGTTTCATCGAATGGAGTAGAACACATACCGTCAACTGCATTAGTTCTCCTTGATTTCCTTTCATTCGTATTGTCTGGAATCATTTTGAATCTATGCCAATGCCTATCTGGCACATACAATTTTTCATCTGAGATATTAGACAAAAAACTAATTAATTCTCGTAATCAAAAAGTAAGACTTAAGGTATTTTTCGCGGAAGTCAAAAAGAAATTGGTTGGACAAATTGAAATTCTTGTGAAGTTTAAAACGTTTATGGAATATGCAAACATAGAAGATATTTGATTTCAGATTTAAATATGCAATTCAAATAAATCACACAAAAGAGGAATGGTTGAACAAAACTGCATAGATTAACTGCATCCAAACCTGAAGTTTAAGAAGTTTCAAAAAGATTTTTACAAGAAATATGCAGGCACACACAATGGGAGAAAGCTATAAAAATATCAAAATTTTGTGGTCGAAGTAAAAATTGAAAATCATCAACACAGTAATGCGGTAATCACCAAGTTTAGTATTTGATAAAGTATTTGTACAATTGAATATTTTATCAAACAAGGTTTAGATTTTGCAGTTTTGCAGAACTGGAAAGATAAATTTAATAAAATAAATATTTGTATACAGTTATGGTTATTAAAACTTTTAAACAGGGCCCAAGGACAGGCGCCAAGCAATCAATGTATTAGTCGGGGTTTGCTAACCAGATAATACCCTAACCCTACTTTATGACCGATAACTCTTTGAAAGAAAAGTCGAAGGTAGGTAGGTGCTTCTGTATGCCAGTTACATCAAAATGTGGAACAATATATTCCATTTTCAAGATCGACACCTTTAGGCTAAATTTGGGTACTAAATTTCTACACGGTGACAAATTTGTCTTGTTTTGTTGTTTGGATGCAAATATAACATGACTATAGCTTCTCGCAAATATAGTATACTTGTGTCCAACCACATTGTGTTTGCTATTCAACATAGCATGTTTATTATGATTAATAGGTTATAATGTACTGTGATTAATAGGTTATAATGTATGTATTTGTGACCCAAATGTGGCTTAGGATGTTGAAAACTGCTAGAAAAACCAGTACATAAGTTTCAGTCGGCTGAACCGACTTAATCACACCCTTACCCTAAGTAATCCATTGCGTGCGTGTTCTGTTAAATAAAAAAACGCCCATACTCAAAAGTATCTATATTCAATAGCACATTGACATTGCGCGAAATATTATTGAATACCCATATTAGTTAGTTTCGCTCCCAACATTTATATGCGAGGTACAAAAATGGGCATGGCAAGTTGTTGCGATAATTTTGATCAGTACCAAATTTTATTAAGATCGGTTAAGATTTATTGGAGTTATCGAGTCGGCAATCCGCAAATACGCCCAACTTTTGCATGGGATGTACGAAACTGGCCGTGGCACAATAGTCAGTTATTAATTACATAGTAGCCTTTAGCAAAATATTGCCTAGTACCGATTTTTATTAAGATCGGCTGTAGTTTACGAGACTTATCGTGTCGATCAACCGATGGTACCAGAATGGGTGTGGCAAAACAGCTCATTGTCTATAGGAGAGTTTTGTTTGACTAAATATTGACTAGTACAAACTTTCATATAGATTGGTTCGGTTTTGCGGGACTTCTCGTGCCGAACACCCAGTCGGCCAATAACTTTTGTATGGGAGGTACCACAATGGGCGTGGCAAAATCGCCCTTGTTTTAATCAGTGATTGGCGTGTGATAATGTGAAGCCGAAAGTGTTTCACGCGATTTATCGGATTGACAACTTGAGCGAACACCCTGTTTTGTATGGGAGGTACCAGAATGGGCGTGACAATCACGAACATTTCCTACAGTTAAGTAGGCATTTACAGATTATTAGCCGGTGTGTGAGTTGAATCTAATAACATGTACCAGACGAAAGGTTTGAAAGAAATATGAGTTTGTGCTAAATGTGTCGATTTATATGGGAGGTACCAGAAGGGGCGTGTCCAAAACGCCCATTTTCAATCCCAAACTCAGTATTGACAAATAATAGTCACTGACAAAATTTCGCGGTGATCGATATAGATTTACGGCAGTTATAGTGTTAACCAACCAGCCAGCCAGCCAGACAGACAGACAGAGAGACGGACATGGCTCAAACAGCTTAAAAGGTTCTAAACCAAATTTTGTCCAAAGATACTAAGGGTCTAATATGGCTCCTTCTATGTGTTATATTTTTTTAAGTATTAAATGATATATACCCCCATCAAGGTGAGGGTATAATAACAAAAGTTGTACTTTTCCAACTATAACATAACAAAAGCTCAACAAGTTTTGTTATACGACTATACACTCAAAAAATTTTAACTAATTTTAAGTTAAAATTAACTAAAACTGAGGAAAATTGACCTTCGTATGAAGCCAAAGATTTTTGAACTCAATTTTAGTTCATGAATTTCAAATTGTTCAAATTTATTTTTTTTTAGTTTAATAAAGTCTAACCATGAACTAGACTTGAGTAAATTTTTGTAGCAAATATAGGAAACCGTTACTTGTTCTTAGTTCATATGTACATCATATTTAACTAAATTCAAGTTGAATTGCACTAAAATCTAGGTAAAAATTAACCTTGTATAGACCCAAAAATATTATCTACTCATACACAGTTCATTACTTCCTTATAATAAGTAAATAAATAAACTTGGAAATAGTTCAAAATGTTCCTACTCGGTACAAACATCTGCAATATTTACCCAATGTAAGTTATACGTTAACACAAACCAGTTCAATGTATTTTAGAAATAAACTAAAAATAAGTTTATTTAAACTTAAATTGAGTAAAAGCTGTACTTAAAGTAAGTATACATTGAAGTCAAAATGGGTAGAAATTTGTCATATTCAAGTTAACAATTTCGCGAGTATTATTAACTTCTAGTTTAATACTTCTTTAAACCTGGTTACATGTACCAAAATGAAATAAATTGAACTAAAACACAGTTCAATTTAACTAACATGTGGATCTTGATCTTGAAGTATTTCTTGGTTTGTTAGTGTTGTCCGCTGGTCTCAAAGATAATCACTTGACAACACATATGATGCTACACTACCGATTGACACTATATCGATTGACTTCGTCTCTAACTGTTGTCTTTAAAAGATCTCTTGGAATACAAGTGTTTTTGAATCTTTCAAGAATATCCATACTTGAATTACTGGCGGTACCCCATAACTGTATCACTATACATATATATTTGTTGTTTATTGGTCAAACATGGCTTTGATTTGGGTCCTATCACCCAGTAAAGTTTCCTCTCTTTAATTTTTTGCTGTTACATGCTGTTTTTGCACTATTTATCGAATTTCATTTCGTTAGCCATAGGTCAAGTCTATTTAGATGGATTTGCACCAAAGAAGATGATTGGTTGGAGGGTTTGCAAGCACAAGTACGAGAGCTGAATTTTATGTTTCGGGATTTGGCCTCCCTAGTGTTGCAATCTGGCAACTGACAGCTCTATCGTAAAGTTGGATATTTTGAGGTTATGCGTACTCAGAATGTTTTGACATACGAGCGCTAGTTGTGTTGTTTACAGTGACTTAAAAGATTCATCTCGGCCCAAAAATTAAATTAAATCGTGAACATTTTCGTGCGATTATCTTTTACAACTTTCGAAGTGGATTAACTCAGCAACAGTGCATGGATGAATTTAATTCAATTTTTGGCGATGAAGCTCCATCAAGGCCCATTGTTTGTCGATGGTATGGTGAATTCACTCGGGGTCATAGTTCACCCCAAGACGAATTTTGTGAAGGTCGTCCAAAATCAGCTGTTGTTCCGAAAACCATTGATACTGGGCGCGAACTGATTTTGCAAGATCGTCATGTGACCTATCGTGAGATTGAGACAACTTTAGGCATTAGTGGGACCAGCATACATTCAAAAAAAGGCTCGTGTCGATGGGTCGAAAGAAATGCTCCAAAAATACGATCGCAGTGCTTCGAAACACGTCTATGACATCGTGACAGGTGATGAATCCTGAATTTACGCGTATGAGCCCGAAAGTAAACAGCAGTCAACTGTATGGGTGTTTCAAGATAAGCCAAATCCAACGAAATTGTTCGCGCCCGAAGCACTTCCCAGCAAATGCACACCCACCTGTTTTTTCGGAAAAACCGGACATGTCGCAACCGTACCCGTGGCACACAACCATTTGATTGCTAGTTGTCTTCCAAGAAATCAGGAAAACCAAGCGCCGAAGACGGATCACTCTTCACCAGGACAATGCGAGCTCTCACACATCGGCTGAAACAACAGCATTTTTCGATCACCCAAAATATCGATTTGATGGGTCATCCGCCATATAGTCCTGACTTGGCACCGAATGACTTCTTTTTGTGACAAACTGAGAGGTCAACATTTTTCGACACCTGAAGAAGCAATTGCTGCATTCGGAATGCATGTTTTGGAGATACCTCAATCAGACTGGCAAAAGTGTTTCGACAATTGGTTCAAACGCATGCAAAAGTGTATAAATCTTCATGGGGAATGTTTTGAAAAACAATAAAGTGATTTCGATGATTAATATTTGTTTTTGTTCTCTAATCCCGAAACATAAAAATTCAACCTCGTACATCGTCGATTATAGACATATCGGCTGTGTATAACGCATACAGGATTGGGCTTAATGCACTCTCCTGTGGTATGCCTGCCATAATAGTGTATATATCAGATATTATGTCTTCGTATTTTACGTAGAAATGTCTATTATATAAATAACTTTTAAGAAATAGGTAGAATGGTGCAGACCGAAACAGTTTTATTTTGTATAGCAGCCCTGGGTGCCAAACAGCATAGCAATATCTGTTGTTCTCCAAGGAATTTGTTATGCAATTTATTAATCTGTTAACCTGTTCAGTGGTACCGTGGTTATTACTGAATCCAAACGGGTGGTTAGGAATAATATATTTCTTCTCCCAAAATAGGCAATAATCGTTTTAAAAATAGTTCTCCCAACATTTTGGAGAAAAACTACGAGAAAGCTTTTCGAGTGTATGAGTTCACCAAAGTTTCTTGTTTAGATGTTTAAGAATAATGATTAATTCTAAGAATTGCATTGTAGATTAGAATTAAACATTTGATGCATTTGTGAGTTATCATTACTAAAACATTCGCATATATTTAATCACATCCGGAGATTTTTTATGTTAATTGTGTTTATTTCCTGTTCAACGTCATATATTGAAATGGTTTATATTGGGAAAAACATCTGTAGGGGGCAGTCTAGAAAGCAGGAAATTTGTTCTTGCTCTTCGTTGCTGTTAAAGGAGAATGTTGTAAATGTAGTTTCAAGATGTTTAGCAAATGTGTCTGCAGTATTTTCGTCTGTTCTGCACCAAGCTCCGTTGACACTTCGAAGGGGACTTTTTATTGTAGACCTTTTCAAAACTGTTGTTGCTTTAAATAAAAGGTGTTAATAATATTTTCCACACAGGTTCTCTAAAAATACTAAACCAAACTATATAGAGGATTATAATCGGTAAAAGTTAGGGTTTTAGATTTAATTTTTGGTATTGTATATGTTCTGACGAGTCATGTCCTTGCATTTACCTGACATACACCTTGTTTGATCTTAAAAGTAGTTTGCGTAAAAATTATGCACAAAACAAACGATTGGTGGTAAATTTTCTCTTCGTTTTTTAGTTAGTCATGTAGCTTGATTTAGTATTGTAAATGTACGAAATATCCACGCCCTATTGGTAACACGCGCGCTGTCAACCGAGGGTTTTTGTTTCTCTACGAGTGTATACACTTCCTCCTCAATTCCCTCAATTTCCCCTTTAACTAAAATATTTGAAAATATTTTTACACCCTTACGTTACCAATTTAATTAAATAAATCTTTTAATTTTCACAAAAAATATTTATACAATTCATCATCATTTTGCATCACATTTTTGCTCTTCAAAACAATGCAAAAGTGATTAATGGTTATCTCTATAAAAGCAGACAAAAGTCACAAGGACTGCGATGACAGAGCTTCGCTTCAAATGCCTCAACTGAAATGAAAGAGCAATTGAAGTGTAAAACTCTGTCAAAAATGAACAAAAACTATGAAAAGCTTACGGAATTCAAATGGCATTTAAGTAAGAAAGATAATTGTGTTTAAGGGAAGAAATTGTAAAGTCATTGTATGAATACAGATGAATAAGATAAAACGATTATCCTTGAAGCTTAGTAAATGAAATCGCATTAGTTGACAGTCACAAGTTAAATTAAATACTTTATATAACAATTACTATTAGTATTTATCACTAAATTGCAATTAAAAATAAAACTTGGCGTAAAAAAGGGTAATCAAATAGTGTCATTTATGACTTGAGTGTTTCTGCCGATAGCAGATGGTTACCTTAAGGTTACGTTTTTATTTAGTTCATCTTCCCAACATTCCGTGTTCAAGTAAGTGACTCTATGGACGCCTCTGCGTTTAGATCCAATTAATAGATACATATAATAACTTCTACAAAAAACTACACCTGTCTTTGTGACACTTTTCTATGAGTCGTCCACCCTTTTCAGCGAAAACACAAATACTCTATTGTAAATAACTCGGATCAAAGACAATTTAAATTGAGAAATCATATGGAAGGGCCAAACCAAAAACTGAACAAAAACTACAATAAGAATAGTTGCGTTCTATAAATAAAATATTATATGTGGTATAAGGGGGCACCCTGAAAACACGCCTAAAGCGCCCGTTGAAAACTATGACAATTTAAATCGATCTTTAAGAAAAGATTTATTGTTAAAAAAAAGTATATATTCAGGTCTTTTTTGTAAGAATGAGTATTACATTTTCCGAAAAGGTAACTTTTTAAAGAGAGTTACTGCTTTTGTTAAACGCTAATATTTTTTTTAAGAAAACGTACTATTTTTAAGAAGAAGTACTTTCTGTAAGAAAATGCCATAAGAGTATGAATTTTATTTTACCAGGAAGTACTTTTTTTAAGAACAAGTACTTTTTAAACAAGTGGAACTCTTTTTAGGAAAAGGTTATTTTTTAAGAAAATGTATTTATGTTAAGCAAGGCTAAAGAATAGAAAAGGTATTATTTTATTTTTAAGAAAATGTACTTTTTAAAAAGCTAATTTTTGTAAGGAAAGGAATTTTTTTAAGATAATGTATTTTTTTTTGAAGAAAAAGTTTTTTCAAGAAATGGGAATTTTTTTTATAGAATTGGTAACTTTTTCAAGAATAGGTAGATTGTTAAGAGTAGGTACTTATCTCAAGAAAAGTTATTTCGATTCACAAAAAGGTCATCTTTAAAGAAGATGTAGTTTTTCAAGAAAAGACAATTTATTTTATTAAAATCTAGTTTTTTAAGAAGAGGTACTTATTTAAAAAAAATTACTTTGTTTAAGAAAATGCACTTATTTAAGAAAATTTTCTTTTTTTAAATTTCTTTCATTTAGTCTTTTCTAAATATACTTTTTGTTGGGTTCAAAACTACAATATATACTAAATATTGGTTACAGGATCCACCTAGAAAACTTCCCATTAAACAAGAAATTTTCCAACATATGTTAGTCTAGACACAAACCAAAGCAAAAGTCCCCAATATTGTTGATATTACTGGGTTGTAATAAAGTTATTTATCGCTTGGACAAACACATGGTTCTGGGCGGGCATATTTAATTTTTGAGCGTTAATTAAACATACTTCTAGTTTAGGTAGATACCTGTCTTTCCCGGTAGCCGCCTAAAATATTGTTGGCTTTCTATTTAAAAAAAAAATAAAAAATATCGTTCCAATACGATGAAAACTGCAAAAAAGTCCCCCCTCGAACAAACACATATGCCTGGCCAGACCCCTACGCAATTTGTATGAAATAAATTATTATTATACACATTTTGGGTTAATTTTCTGCAAATATACTGAAGATTGTTGTTTCCAGATATTTTTTTTAATATTTTGCATTGTTTTATATGAATTAAATGCAGATGTTTGCTTCCAGGTAGTTTTTGTGTTCATTTTTCTCTTATTTCTTTCTTTCGTCCGTGATTTTGGTTTTGAGGTCATTTAGTCAACCTTAGTTTTTTTTTATATTTTGGGTTGTTTTTATGTGAATTCAATGCAGATATTTGCTTCCAGGTAGTTTTTATGTTAATGTTTCTCTTATTTCTTTGTTTCGCTTGTTATTTTGGTTTTGAGTTCAGTTAGTTTATTATTGAATGCTGAACATACAACATCGACAGTCCGAAATATAAATTTTTTGTGCGGAAACTAAAGTGAAATTAGTACTATTTTTATGGCAGAGGATTTAGAATTTGTGTAGAATATGCGCTTGCGTACAGGCAGTCTTACTGATAATTTCCGACAACAACTATCATCAGCGTTACAGCGTGATTTCGCACTTCACACAGAAGCAGACGAAGAACTAGATTAATTTGAAGACCAAAGCGGCGAAAACACAGATTTTGTGCCCGAAGATGACTCCTCGGACATTGAATATGAATTGGAAATTGAAGCAAATGAAATATTCGACAGCGATGAAGAATCCGAAGAAGAAAGTGAGAATGCACCAACTCAAGCTGCAGACGGGTTTTTGCTTGGAATAGAGGGTACCAAATGGAGTGGAGTGGAGATTCCGCCAGCACAACATCATGCGTTTTAGAGGTGGACCAAAAACAAACCTGACCACTCTGCTCGAGGTGTTGAAGATTTTCTTTTCACCGAATATTACGTTCATCATCGTAACACAAACAAATCGATGTGGAGGAAAAGTTACACGCAAATGGAACGCAGAACATGCAAACTGAACACCACGAGTATGGGTTGATATGACAAGTGTTGAGCTTGACGCTTTTATTGGGATACTATATTGATGTCAGTCATAATACTATGCAGCTGCCAATATTGATGTGGCAAACTGATGCACTTCCAATATTCCGTGCAGCCATGTCATATACACGATTTGTTACTTTGATGCACTGTATTCGATTTGACGATAGACGTAATCGCGCATTTCGTCAACAAACCGACAAAGCTGCTTCCATTCGCGACATATGGAACTTCTTGAATAACAATCTTGCCAGTAATTTTGAACCATACGAAAGTGTAACCATCGATGAGCAGCTATTTCTATACCGTGGGCGCACAAAGTTCACGCAATACATCCCATCAAAGCCTGAAAAGTATGGCATAAAATTATGGTGGGCATGCTATGCGAAAACCAAATATCCGTTGCAAGGAAAACTGTACACTGGTAAAGAGGGAAAACAACGAGAGACAAACTATGGCGAAAATGTGCTCATGAGTTTGCCTAATCGATACACCAACATTTTATTGCTGATAACTTCTTTACAACATTAGACGCAGCTAAACGTCTTTCGTCGATTGGACTAACATACGTTGGCACCATTAGATCCAACAAAATGTGTCTTCCCAAAGAAGTGAAAAAAGACAGCAAACGCCTAGTGCTTTCATCTGTGTTCGGTTTCTATGATAACTATGATAATTCTAAAGTAGATTATACTTGGTTTTCATGCATTCCACAAAATGAATAAAAATTTTTTACATTTAGATAGCTAGATATATCAACAAACCAAAAAAAAGTCTAGAGTTAAAAATAATAAACGAGCATACTTAGAAATTCAAAATTACTGTACCCTTTTTGCCATACAAATGCATAAAAACGTATAGGGGTCTGGCCAGGCATATGTGTTTGTTCGAAGTTTTCAGAATATGTGTTTGACGGGGTGTTAAAAAAAAGGTTGTGCGATAAGGAACATTGTTCCAAAAAATAATAGTTTCCCATTACATCCCATGAAGGAATTGGGGAGAGCTTCTCACAACCTTTCTAGTTTTATTCTCACTGATTGGGACCTACAGTGTTTGCACCAATTCCGAACGGTATTTTGAGAAACTTTTTCATGGCTGAATACTCGACAATGTCGGAGTCAGTATGCGAGGTGACCGCTGCCGAAACAAAATTTGAGGTGGGCAGACCATTCAAATCTTCGGCATCAGTGCGTGTAAGTGGGAAAGCAATGTGTAGGTAGTGTCATGCAATCACTCCACACAATAAAAGGCTTCACTTGGTGACAATTGTGAATACAGACTGCGCGGTGGTTTCACGGGCGAGACGCTGCTTAAGATGGTGCTTCAAAAACATGGAAACGATTGTTCAGCGAATGTGAGTTCGAAATCCACCTGCGGCATCTACATTTATTTCACTAACCGGACAAACTATGAGCGGTTAGCCCCAAAGGAATTACAATTTTAAAAATAACTCGGATCAAAGGCAACTTAAATGAGAAATACTCTAACTTTTGCAGAATGTTAAACCTTGATCAAAAACTTTTGTAAAATGGAGAAATAGACCGGATGACTTTGCTTATGTTGGGTGATTCAATGAGACCGCAGAGTTTCTTTTGTACATAAAACACACCAAAATTTGTGAAAATTATTTTGTTTTTATTCCATTATGTTTTCTAGTCTATGACATTTCTGCTGCAACATAATATCCACTTAATGTCTTCTACGATGCCTCTGGTGCATTGGTTACAAGCCTGATTAAAATCTCTCCAGTATATTATAGATGGATTTACATTCTGCTTCGCATAATTCGATACCGTACGTTCAGAGAGCATAAATTTATAAATTAGCAGTTTGTTAATTAAATTATGTTTTGGTTTTTGTCCTAAGAGCCGATACAAATGTCTACTCTTTATGTTAAATTATTGTTGAGTTACCTTTATGAGTAGTTTCAAGATAATTCTTCTATCTGAAATCATTCCTAAATATGTGTATTTGATCGCTATATCACGCAATTCCCTCTTCGCATCGAAAAGACATATGACTAGATTTATCAGAGTTCATCTTGATGTTCCACCTTATAAAACAATTTTCTACAAAATTAATTAAATAAATATATAAATGGTTTGCCATTACATCCCTTGAAGGAATCGGGGAGAGCTTCTCACAACCAGTGAGCTGTGCGCTTTGTAGTTTTATACTGACTGATTGGGACCTACAGTTTTACAGCGGTTCCGAACGGTATTTTTGAGAAGCATTTCATGACTAAATACTCGATAGTGTCGCCGTCACTATGCGAGGTGATCGCCGTCGAAAGAAATTTTAAAGTGGTCAGGGCAGGGATCGAACCCAGGATCTCAAGTGCAAGAGGGGCGCACACTTAATTGACTTTGCCAAAATTAATTGACTTTGAATAAAATATGATGCTTCCATAAGGTAGCTACTGGAAGCAAGTTTTGTTGTATCGTCTACATATGAAGCTATAGTAACATTCGAGTTCACGGGGATCCCACCTTTGAATATAGTATACAATATCGGCCCCAGTACACTTCGTTGTGGTAAATTGAGATATGTGTTACTGCTTTTTTTACTGACCCAGACCTGACATTCACAATTTCTCTATTTTCTTTCTATTTTTATAAGAATCGCAATATTTGTATTATACTCGAAGATGTATTCCTTTACGCGTTTGAAAACGGAGTGCTCCCAAAATCATTCCAATGGGCTATAAAAACCAGTTACAGCTCGTTGGTAGTTTTCAGAACCATCTCCTAATAATGGGATATATTCCCGATTTTTGCGGAGAAATCCGCGGTGACCTAGCCATCTGTCGTGAGGTCAAAAAGCACCGGCAGCGAATTCATCAACCGTTCGTGATCAGTTCGTATCAACTTACGTAACCCCTAACATATCAACATTAAGCTTTACTAATCTGCAAAACTGTTAAATTGTAATACATATCTCAAACTGTTTGTGGATATTCTAACATTCTAATGTCATACTGTGGATTCAAATGTTAGATAAGTCAACCATTTCTAGCGATTTTGTATTAACCATAAATTATTTCTCCATTTAAGTTTGAAATATTGAATCTTTAAGTTGTTATTTTATTTAATAATATTGCGGTTCAAGGTCAATAACTATTAAGCTGACTTTTTCTATGATAAATTAAATTTTAATAGAAAATATTTAAAAATAAATATTTGAAATTGATTATTATGGTGGATGGCATATCATTGGCTCCATCCTCCACAAGTGTTTTTATATGCAATGCAACATTTGCGCAGAACATGAAAATGTTTAATAACTCGTTTTAGCCTATGCTCCGATCATTAAATATTACAGACTAATTGAAAAATTAATGTCTGAAATATAGTCTTTCCTACAAAATAAAAATTCCAGGTTTATAACTGTCTTTCCGTAAAATGGCCCACTGTGCAGTATTAAAGAAAGTTTTTCATATATCATCTCCACATGGAAATTTCTAATCCATCACATAATAAATGTCCACGCTCACATGAAACAGTAGCGTGTGATTATTTGCGTCAATGAGATGCCAATTCCAATTGTACTGTTCTTGCGGTTCCGCCAATTGGAACTCCTATACCACGTACAGCTGTCTTTATGGACGTAGACACGTGGCGGCAAAAGGGGCAGCTGTTCCTACTTAGAACTCAGAGAGCAAAAATTTCTACACCCAGCAACACATTGTGTTAACAGAGTATTACGAGTTATTGCTGCTGCTGGTAACAAAGAGAAACATAAGGGCATTTATTTTCTGCACTGATTTAGCCATTTCCGTTTGTCAATATATATTTGTGTTCAAAATATAACTAGTAAATACAACCAAAATTATTTCAAAGAAAACTTGGTAATTTTCTTATGCACTAGGCGATAGATATAGAAAATGAACCACATCGGTTCAGGTTTGGCAATAGATGCTAAATGTAAAAAGCTTTTGTTCGGCTATGATGATCGTTTGAGAGAAAAGTTCATACCATTTATATATAAAGGGTGAACCATGTAAAATTTGTAATTTAATTTCGCTTTAAAAATATACCAATAGAATTTATTTCAAAATTATGAAGTTATTGGTAAAACCCATCTTTGCCTTTTTTGATTGCAGCTCAACATCGTTCAAATGACTTCTACGACTTGCTTCATAGTGATTCATTTGATCTACCAAATTTTTCAATACATCTTCGATTGCTCGGGCCTTTACGAACAACATCGTCGATTTCATATTTTAAGTCCTCAATGGACTAAGTATTGTTTTGGTAATTCTTCTCATTCAAGGCGTCCCAGATATAACAGTCTAACGTGAGGACATCGCTGTTGGGAGGCGGCCAATGGACTTCCGAGTTTCGGCTGATTATGCGGAAGAATTTCGGCGCAAAAGATCGTTTGTATCGTTGGCTGTGTGGCACGTAGCGCCATTCTGTTGAAACTAAGCGTGGTCCATGCTGAACATGGCACGGTAAAGCTCGTCATTGATAGTAATGGCGGCTCCGTGATCATTTTCAAAGAGCCGCCGCATTAAAACACCGCACAGAAAAGTCGTTTATTGTAGATGCATCGGTTTCTTTTCGGTCCTTTTGGGAAAATATTTTGTTTTTTACAGGTTGAAAAAAAAAATCCAATTTTGAGAACTCAACATTTTCAAACGCCTTTATATAACTCAAATATTTTACCAGCGTTTTCTTCATTGGTGTTGTCAGAAATATTATTTGCCGTCAAAGGACCGAGTTAGTAACAAAAAACATGTAAAAATCAATGAAGAAATTGACAATTTTAAACTCTGGTGGAGAATATATTAATAACGATATTTATTAATATATTTTTGTTCATATGGTAGATTCTCAAAAGTGAAAAGCTTTGCAATCAGCCTACAATTGTAGAAGCACCAGGCTTTGAAAGATGAAAAAGCACGAGAGTGGTTAACTTTGGTACCCTGTAGCATCAACCGTGTTAACACAGATTGCGTTTGGATGAAATATTTTGAATGCGTGACTCCTCCTCTACAAATGTCAGGTACATTCTCAAATGATTGCAACAAATCTTTAAAAGTTCTGATATTATTACCGTGTGTTTTCCAATCGGCTCCACTGTGTGTCGTTGAGTTGAGTGAACCCATAGAAAGACTTAAGAGAGCAATAAATTTTAGTGTTAAACATTATATCTGTGTAGTATATCTTGCTCCTCTCTAGCCGAGATCCTGGCTGCGCCCTTCACTGTTTGCATTTGGGCTTCCTTGCGATGCCTGAAATATTTGTCATCGGTACTGATATAAACCACTAATTTGCACAGAATAATTAGTTTATGTCATAACAACAACATTTCAATAATCCTCCTATAATTCACTAGTTAATAAGAGAAACCAACGCTAGAATTCACAACTTCGGGATAGTCCTAACCAAACTTGTGATAATTTATACCTCAAGGAACTTTGTATGTGTTAGATATGATAATTGACGTAAGTTCACAACGCAGAATTGTATTCATATGAAGTAAAGTAAGTAATAAAACGAGAATAACCACAAATAAATGCCGATAATACGTAAGAAAAGGACTTCGAAATGACGGTGATTTTTACATCAGGCTACGTGTGGTTTAATATGATACCCTCTAGAATGCTGCATTTTTACTACATTCATTATTCCAGAACATTTCAATAGTATTGTGTGCGTAATTGTTGTGGAATAGAAAAACTCGTTATATAGAGTATTGGTTCCTGTTTTAAGTCCAGAGCGCCACTTGTTGGTTTCCACTATACTCCTTGCCAATTTACATATATGAATGCATTTGTACTTCAATACTTTGCCTTTGTTTACATACCATGTTAACGCTAATGGAATTTTTAGATTTGCAATTCTTTCACAACACTATTTTTCAGTCATTTCGTTTTCTTCGTATTGTTCTTTATCGTTCTTTTTATTCTCGTTATTGTTGTTCACGTACAAGTGGTGTAGGTTTTTCTTAGAACATAAAGGAGTCTAATTGTACAATATCATGCTAACATATGCATGGCTGGATACTCGGTTAGGTAAAATGTATGTTTTTATTGTACCATGTAGAGTTTGCATTTGCTTTGCACATTAGGGATATGACTTTTTCGTAACATTGTATTGCCACGATTTTTGGGGTTTCATCCCGGCTTAAATCTTGAATAAGACATTTATTATACACAAAATAAAACTTTAAATTCTATATATGTTATCTTATATTAACTAAGTAAATGTATAATTATTTAATTTTTTACGTAAAACTAAAAAATTCAGATTTTTATCCATTGTGCCAAAATTAACGATTAAATTGGTGACGAAACCTTCCCCATGAAATGAATCAAAATTTTGGGATTTTGGAAATACATCACTTTTCCAATGTTCAAATCATTTTCAATGTTCTAGAAGATTTTCAATGTCTATGAAATTTTCTGTAAAAAAAATCCAAAAAACACGTAGTTTCACTTTTGTAAAATTTTTTAATTTCATAAATTAATTTTTTAATAATTTGGTAGAACTTAATCAATATCAATCAAAAATGTAGCAGAAACCGAAATTTTTACCAAGTTATGCTGAATAATATCCAGTGAATATTATTCAAAATTAGTTATAATTACCTAATGGTGTAGCAGAATTTCGAAAAAAAAAACAATATTGATCCCAACTTACTTATCCGGCCTCGCTCAACCCCTATTGATCAGGGACTTTACAAACCGAAGATAAGATATTCGATATGTTTCCTAATCTCCCCAGTTGCTAATGCAAATAGTTCGTAGGGTATCGTCAACCTGATCGAAGTCATGATCTGTCTATTTTTCGTTCTTCTCCAAGTTCGGTTTCGTAAACCTTCGAGCTGGTTCATCCATTCTATTGACATGGCATAGCCAGCTTAATCGCGTTATTTTGATCCGCTTAACTATGTCAATGTCGGTATATACCTCATACAGCTCGTGGTTCTTGCGTCGCCAATACTCGTCGATGTGCACTATAGGGCCATACAGTTTTCAAAGTATTTTTCTCTCGAAGACTACTAGTCATGTTTCGTCTACTTGCGATACGCCCCAGGGTTATGCACCATAATGCAAGGTAGGTTGTATGAGAGTCTGGTATAGCTGGACTTTTGTTACTCAAGGAGGGCTTTATCTCTAAAATTATTGTTTAGCCCAAAATAACATCTATTCGCAAGCACCATTCTCCGCATGATCTCAAGGCTGACGTTGTTGGTTTTGTTTACGGCTGATTCGAGGTTCATCCAAATGACAAAAAAAAAAACGTTTCCCATTGCTTCCCATTCAGGGATTTGGGAATAGTGAAGTGAGCTTTGCGCTTTCTAATTGTTCACTCACTTAATTGTCCACCACGTCGAAACTATAACTGTTATCAATGTTCACGCTTTGGTCTAATCGCGAGGAGGTCCTTTTCGTTGAAACCATTAATTTTGTCTTGTCCTCATTTACCGTCAGACCCACTTTTGCTGACTCCTTCTCAATTCTCGAAAAGCTGCAGTAACTTCTCTAATTTTGCGCCCAATGATATCTATATCATCAGCATACGCGAGCAGCATGTGACTTTTGCTGCTGATGGTTTTATTTATGTTGACTGCAGCTTTTCCCATAATAATATCCATAAGATATTATGGTGTAAGACGATAGGGTGTCGCCTTGCCTGAGGCCTCACTTAGTTTCGAAAGGTTCGGTAAGTGTTCGTCCTGCAAAGGCGTATGAGTTTTATAGGAATACCAAAGTCAAACATTGCTTCGTAGAGTTTCTCCCGTTTCGGACTAGCAAAGCCGCCTTATAATCGACAAATATATGATAGGTGTCGATTTGTTTTTTGGAAGTTTTCTCCAGGATTAGTTAAACAACAACAAACAATGGTTTCCCATTACATCGCATGCAGAGATTGGGGAGGGCTTCTCACAACCAGTGAACTGTGCTCATTTTAGTTTAACCCTCACTGATTGGGACTTACAGTTTTACACCGGCTTCGAACGGTATATTTGATCAGCGATTTCATGGCTAAATACTCAATAGTGCAGCCGTCACTAAGCGAGTTGACCGCCGTCGGAATAACTGTAAGGTGGCAGGGATCGATCGCACGTTCTCATGTGCAAGAGCCGCGCACACTACTTTTGCACCACTGACGGTCAGGCGGATTAGCCGTAGCGTGAACATCTGGCAGTTGTTGATTTTCCAGGCCTGAAGCTACACTGGTATGGTCCAATAACGTCAGTGAAAATTGGGTTTAGTCTCTCATTTTTCTCATTCTCCCTCTTACTCCACTTTCTCTCACGCCGAGAGAGACGGTATACCTAATTTATTTTTCTCTATACTGCTCACCTGGACCTCGCCTTCCAATTGACTAAAGCATTGCCATACGTGCTGCGTTGTTTTCATCATTTGAAATGCGACACTCCTCATCGCACTATGGTGTAGTGTGAAATGGCTTTTATAGACTTGGAATTGGGTTTATACTGCACTTAAGGATCGACATCGGGAGGAGGAGATTTCTGTGCCACAATTTGCGAGAGCTGCCTGTGGCAAGACTTGCGAGAGCTTCCTTGACTAGGCTGAGGCTACCTCTGTAATTGCAGCTTTCCGATATCTAACTTTCTCTGCGTCTGGTTTCGTACGATTTTCGCTGTACTTAATTTGCTGCGAGCTTTTGGTGTTACCACGTAGTGATCAGAAACGATGCTGGCTCCTTTGATCGCTCGTACGTCCATTACACTGGATGAGTGCCATTCATCAATTACCACGTGATCAAATTGGTTCTTCGTTCTTTGATCAGGGGATACCCAAGTACCCTTGTGGATGTTTTTATGCTAGAGTCTTGTACCACTAATGACCATGTTTTTTTGCCGCGGAAAAGTCAACCCGACTCATACCGTTGTCGGAATTAACAACATGTAGACTGAAATTGCCAACAGTTGGATGAAACACATTTTCTCTGCCTTCTTTAGCATTAAATTCTCCTACTACAGTCTTAATGTCATGGCCAGGGCACCGGTCATACGCTTCGTCCAGACATTCATAGAATACGTCATAGGCATCATTATCTTTCCCTTCTGGCGGGGCATGCACACAAATTATATACGATATACGATCACTCACAGGATTGAACCTAGAGACTAAACTGAAAGAATACCGCTTCATCTCAAGTAAGAAACATTGTCGGTAATGTTATTACGTAGCTACAATGAAGAGCTTCGTATGTCCAACAATTTGACAATCGCTGCAAAGAAAACTTTCTAACATGATTTCTTTAACAATTTTTAATTTCGTTGCTGCAAGAACTTTCTTTTCGTTCCTGCACCAATTTTATTTAATTTGAATTTTTGTACAAAACTGGGTTGAAAATTAAAAAAAACTAAGTGCATGATATTTGAGCTATTGATATTTGGTTTATCTCTTACTTTTTATAGTCTATTTATATTATTTATTTATTTCAGAGGTTTTCCAAAATTTATACTTGACGAAACAATTTTGCTAATGCAACGAAACAAATTTTTATGAAGATAATGAGTTCAGCAAGAGAAAATGGTGAGCATGAGTGGTGGGACACGCACACAACTGCCTTTGCAATAACCAAAAGTGGTAGATATGTTTCTCCGTTGCAATAATTTAAATAAATTTGCTAAAACAGACTAATTAGTTATAAAGGGTTTTTCAACAGAGACGCTACAAGAGTAAATCGATAGGGACAGCAAACGACGCCATATTTTTTCCCGCTGTTTTGACATTTCTCTGCAGTAAGGTTTGCAGTGAGCTGTGCGCTTTCGAGTTTTACACTCACTGATGGGTACATACAGTTCTACACCGGTTCCGAACGATATTTTGAGAAGCTTTTTCATGGCTTAATACTCGATAGTGTCGTCGTCACTAAGCGAGGTGACCGCTGTCGAAAGAAATTTAAGGTGGTCAGAGCAGGGATCGAACCCAGGATCTCATGTACAAGAGCCGAGCACACTACCATTGCACCACCGACGGCAACGTATATAATAAATTCTCATATTTGTTTTTAATTGCAAGACCTGAGTACAACGGCCACAATAGCACTCAAACCCTCGACTACCATAATCTTTCTCCAGACGAGTTGAATGGCTCTAATATATTTAGCAATTTAAGACCATTTTTGAAATAAAAATTCAAAAAATCGTTATCAAAACACTTGCAATGTAATACTAGCAGTATATTTATATACAATTAACAACAAATAATGCCAAACACACTTCAAAACATTCAATGCAGCAATGTAATAAAATCATAGCAGTAACGAAACAAACTTATAGCAGCAATGAAACAAGTTCATAGGAGGAATGAAACAAATACATAGTAATAATGAAACAAATTCTTTGCCGCAATGAAGCAACTCCATTGCTTTAGTGAAACAAATTCATTGCAGTAATGAAGCAACTTCATTGTTGTAATGAAAAAATTCTATGAATCAATCAAATTCATTGCGCCAACATGCATGCTTTTATCACAGTGACGAACAATTCGCAGTTGATCAACACATTTTCGTAGCGGGTATGAGACTGTACGTTAGCTCAATTTTGATGACAAAAGTTGTTGGGGTGATGAACATTTGCTTCGCTGTGATGATGCTTTTCCGTTCAGTGTAGATGTAGCATATCCATAATTTGTGGTCCTTATAATGCTTGCGGGGATCGTCAACAAATAGGGGTTGTTTATGTCTTTTGTTTCGTTTTTGAATTTTCACTGCCATTATGAACAGTGGCGGGATGCAGATTCAGTCCAACGGGTTTCTGCATTTTACCTACTGCCAGGTTATTTGATAGCCGCCGCCCATTATAGATCATACTCTGACCAGGATGCAATATGTTGAACCTTGATTTTCTTCCTTTGGTTTTTATTCGCCGTTGGCCCATTCGTTTGGCCCATCCGGCTTCCAAGGACAACAGAATATGCCCCATAGCTTGATGAGCTTCAGTGACATGAGCCACCTACTTAATCTGAGACGCATCTGTGGTCGCATGGCCAATCAGGTTGCTCATCGGAAATCCTTGATTTCAGCCGCTAGAAAATCAAAAATATTCTACCGTTGTCCGAGAACCACCATGTGGAGGAAAAAGGAAAAAGTCATAGGCACATGATTGAGAACAGAAGGCTCCCAATCTTTGGCTCCTATTGACCTCAAGCTCGGAGAAAATTTGGATTATTTATTGGTCTTGTAACTCTTATTTGGGCACAACTCCTTTGAAGATAATATAAAGCTAATAAAAAGGCTTAATATTGAAAATTTCCTGAGCTTGAATAAGTTTAAAAAATTAAAGTTTAAAAATCAGGCCGACTAAAACTCCCGCAGGGCAATGATTAAACCGCTATTGTTTACAAATAAAGAATGACATAAATATACATTGAAAATGATCATACGTTAAAGTACTGCCATATCATTTATGCTTAATCGGGATAATTTTTTTTGTATCCTATACTGTTTGTCATGTTATGTTACAAAAAAAAAACACAACTAATAGAAATTTTGAAGAACATTGGGGAAAAAAGTGCTAAAATTCCAAATACCAAAAAACTTTGAACTATTTCATGGAGAAAGTTTGTCACCAAATCAAGAATTCTTTTCAATTTATTTTTGAAGCATTTCTCATAACAGACAGTTATGTGTTTTCTCTTCTTAGAAATATATTCAAAAAGTGATATCCCTACTGTGAATGGTTTTTTTTTAATTTTTTTTAATACCTAGTGTAGTACAATGTGTTTTACCTGTTTTCGTGTGGGGAGAGTTTTGTGTTAATAGACTCATTGTTGTGGACTTTTACCGCAGATCTAGTACAATACCACTGATGATATTAATTTTCTAAATAAGATTGCTAGGCCACAGTAAAGGAACTTATGTTTACATTGTTAGAGGAAAATACATACGCGAAAGGAATTAAACCTCCAGTCGAGTATTCAAAAAAAAACTTAAGAAAGTAATTTGCTAGTTAATACATGCAGCTTTAATAAAGTCAATCTAATATTCAAAAATTAATAAAACGTTATGAGAGGTTTGAATGTTTTATTCATAAAACGTTATGAGAGGTTTGAGTGACGGTTTTCCCACACATAGATTTTGCCGAACTTTACTTTAAATCAGACACATCACTACACGCCTACAGATATCAAATATTTTTAAATGCCTTTTAAGATCTTGTCCCGATAATCCAAATATTTCTTTTCAAACATATGATACACAGAAAGTGTAGACAGAGGATGAGAGACCGTGAATTAGCCACGAAGAGTTTCTCAAAAAACGGTTCTGCGTTTGCGAAAATTGAAAGTCTAATCACTGAGGGTAAAGCTAGAAAGCAACCAGCTCACTAATTATTTTGAGAAGCCCTTCCCAGCCCCTTTATGGTGTGTAATGGGAAAATATTTACAAGTTATTTCCCATTTTGCTTATTTTATTGATCATTTGTCGTGTCACGGTGTTTGTGGTCGCTCTCCTCCGAAACGGCAACACCGATTTTTATAACAATTTTTCCGTACCAAGTGTACGAAAACAGGTCGTAAAGTATATTTCATACGGCTACGTGATTAGATGACAAAAATTTGTTTTGAATATTTTTTATTTTACAATTGCAACTGAGACACGAACGGAGTTCGTATTTAACCCACGCAGAGCAAATGACCGACAAAATCAACAAGTACGTCGAGCATTTATATCCGCTTCGGTTCTTTATCTCGAATTCGAACACGATCCAGATAATGAATATTCCGCTCACCCAAAAGTACTATGTGGTGCTATGGGCAAAGAATGTCCCTATTGGCGTGCGCTCAAATTCAAACATAGGTCAGCCGGGATATGTAGCGCATCAGGAGAAGTGGAACTACCAGAAATTGAAACACCACGAGAACCATAGAACTGCTTTCTCATCGGAATGTTCAAAATAAATAGCCTAATGTACCACAAAGTAGGCTCATTGCTGCCAATGTCTAACGAACAAAAAAATCTGCTTAAAATCTCCATTGTACAAAATCTACTTCAAATCTATACTCAATCCAAAGCAAAGCTCTATCTGCGATTGTTGGTGGTTAATGCCACTGGCCCATTTTCATTTCAAGATAAACGCAACGTGATTGGACATCAGTATCCAGCATATATAGATACATGCCTTGCACGCGGATTGCTCGCAGATGACATTTTCTGGGCCGATACGCTTACTGAAGCAGCATTGGCTTGTGCAGCGCTTATTATTAGCTAAGTGTTGAATACATATTTCCTGGGACGAGCAGACAACTTTGCGGGATAGGAATTTAATGACTGACTAAAGTATAACGGGGTTTTCAATAAGAGCGCTAAACGAGATTTTTTAAATAAAACAAAACCGGTTATAGATACCAATGAAATTCTTTATTCCTGTGAAAGCACGTTCGATGCTATTACGTATGGAACTCGATTTTTTTTGAATGTCCACCACGGGCACGCTTGCAGAAGTCCAGACGCTGAACCCAATTTTCGACGGTTTTCAAGCATAAATCGGCCGATACTGCTGCAATTTCACGTTCGATATTCGTACGAAGTTCATCAATCGTCGCTGGCTTGTTGGCATAGACCATAGACTTCACGTAGCCCCACACGAAATAATCTAACGACGTCCAATCGCACGACCGAGGCGGCCAATCGACTGGGCAATTTCATGAGATTACACGTTCAACAAACTTGGTTTCCAATAAATTAATTGTGGCATTCGCTGTGTGGCTTGTGGCGCCATCCTGTTGGAACCACATGTCGTCCAAGTCCATATTATCCAACTGGGGCCATATATATTCGGTTATCATTGAACGCTAGCTATTCGCATTCACAGTAATGTGCCGGTCTTGATCATCACGGAAGAAGTACCGCCCAATGACGCCGCCGGCCCATAAACCGCACCAAACTGTAATTTTTTCGGGATGCAATGATGACTCATGGATTACGTGTTGATTGCTGTCTGACCAAGAACGCATATTTTGCTTATTGACGAAGCCATTCAGCCAGAAATGAGCCTCATCGTTGATTGTTGAGGCCTTTTAAAGTTGGCCTCTTAAAGTTGAGGCCACTGACTCCAAATTTCGGTAGTAAATTTTAATAATTTCGACTCGTTGTTGGCTCGTATATCTTTCCATGATGAAATGGCAAACCTTACTGAAGAGAAATGTCAAAAGAGCGGGAAAAAATTTGGCGCAGTTTGCTGTCCCTATCGATTTACTTTTGTAGCGTGTCTGTTGAAAAACCCTTTATATTACATGGAATTCGTACACTGTGCAACAATCTAACGATTACAGTCGGCGACGCTATGTACAGTGAAACATTGATTGCAATCGAGGTTCTTTGCGTTGTCACTGCCAATTCACCACTCGTGCATTTTGGTTGATTTCCCCATATCGAAGTGCAACAGATTTAATGGACATCGAAATAAATCGTGAACTGCAGTACGATACTGCAGAAATGGCAGCGATTGTGACTCACAATGCCCCACCATTGACTTATGAACAGAAATCAATTACGACCGGAACAAGACGGTTTCTTTTTTTTTGATGCACCAGATGCAACTGGCAAAAATTAGTCATGTCACTAATTCTCGCCGAATTACGATCAAATAATGTCATTGCATTGGCCGTTGCATCATCTCGAATTGCAGCAATTTGATTGGATGGAAGCAGAACAGGTCATTCAGCATTTAAGCTACTACTGCGTATTTAAAATAACCCAGACACAGTGTGCAACCTAGGAAAAACAACAGTCCAATGCCACTGTGCTGAAACTGCGCAAAGTTATCATCTGGAATGAATGCACTATGGCACACAAACATTCTCTAGAGGCCTTGAACATAACACTCAAAGATACAAAATAACGACAATCTATTCGAAAGCACTCTGCTACTCTTTTCAGATGATTCGAGAGAAATTCTTTCCGTTATTCACGCAGTTGAGATCACCGTTTGCTGGAAATCATCGCTACTGAGGCGTACTGTTGAAAAAGCCCATCTAAAAATAAGTATGCGCCGCCAAATGATACAAGATCCATCCTCTAACACATTCTCGAACAAATTGTTAGATATCGGGGATGGAAAGTTGCTGTCTATGAAAATATTGAATGCATAAAATTAATTTTCTGAACAAACGTTGATTCGCCAAATGCTCAAATTGACCGCATATTTCCCGATGTATGTCTAAAATACATCAATCAGGCGTGGTTGGCAAAAATACCCATTTTGACAGCAAAAATGTGGGCATCGTCGATTTTAACTTCAAGATACAGCAGTCGTTGCCAGGCGACATGGTATCATGCAAATTGATCGATACAGCTTATGATGCCAACGATGTTTAAATTTTCCAATAGAGTTTTTGAAATCACTGGATTTGCCAGGAGTGTGTCTTGAGTGGGTCATTGATCACAAGTTTTACATTAGTTCGTTAATGGTTGGTTGAAAGGTCAAAGTAGTTGAGCTTTGCGAATAAACACAAAAACACTATATTATATAGTGGAACAAGTTTTTTGGGGATGAATGATTCAATTTTTTTAGGGCCTGATGAAATTTTTATTTTGAAATATTGTCCAAAACCCTATGCTTGTGAATACCACAGCGCGTTTTCGAAATAATTTTCCTAATGTCAAAACAGTACATTAAAACACGGACTTTTGGATGTTGAAATGCTTTACAGGGAAAATGTCAATAGGCGTTGTCAACGGCAAGATATCGATATCTTCAACTTTTGGCCCTTTTTTAAAGCAATGTTTATATGGCGACCTAGAATAGCTCGTTTGAAGATTTAAATCTTCAACCAAATGGTTACCTGTTGATGTTAGAATAGGCGGTGTAAATCAAACGTGGGATATTTATATAGATTACGAGTCCCATTCATCCCTGTCTTTAAATGGTTTTGAATTTTAACTTTAGATGCATTATATGTCTTGATTTTATCAGTTTGGTTTATTGTTATGAGCGTAATCTGAAATTTCAGACAAACCAAAAATATGCAGTGTTGTATTAAAAATATTCAGATGTAGGACAAATTTTGCATTTAATGTTATAGTTCACGATTTTTTCAGAACTATTGAAAACAAAGGACAAAAAGGACTCGTAATCTATATAAATATCCCAATTGTATTTTGCACTGCCTAGTCTATGCGGGTAACCATTGCATAGAATATGTTAAGGATAGCGGTTTCTGTGTTGGACAACCGCTACTGAAATTTTCTAAGTACAAATTTTGAAGAACATTTGAGTGCCCAAAAGTCCCCTTAAACTATTTTTTTGACATTTCTCAAACAAATTAAAATGTTCTAAAAAAAAGTCTCCTTCAATTTCAGTGAAGAATCATATCTCAAAAATATACTATGCTGTAGAGAAACATGGCTTTTAGGACATATTTCAAATATTAATTTGGTTAAAAAAAAATCCAGTGAGTGTTCGAACTCACGGGCGATGAGTGAACACCTTTTTGTTACTCGGTACCTGTTCCATTTTAAATTATTTAAAGACCAGTGCAAGCACATGTGTCATTATTTTCTTGCTTTATACTTTTTGTTTTATTCCCTCAAAAAACAGAGAATGCAAAGTAACAGGCACATGAACACACATACATTGCTATGTTCATACAATCTCTACACAAGTTCATACAATTTTCGTTGCTCTCTTGCTATCTCATTTTTATATACGTATATCCACGTCATTATTCTCTTTGCTCTGACAGTGCTCCACACCCACATTTTATTTATACTTTATAATAAAAGAACCAACCCGTAAAAAACATAGTTTTTGACAATAAATTCTTTATATATGACCACGCCCCTTTGTAGCAGATCTTAGAATATGTACACCTAACCAACATACCCAATTTTGTTCAAATACCATTTCTCGATTCTCGATTGGATGACGGGAAAATGATCAAAAATCAATCCAAAATTTTTCCGGCATGCGTGCATAAAGAATTTAAATAGGTGTTCAATCATATGATGACGTTTCATTTAAATAATATTAATACTTAATAACACTTAAAAATATTTAATGACAAGTGCCATTATTTTCTTGCTTAATAGTTTTTATTTTATTCCCACAAAAAACAAAGAGACTGCAAAGCAACAGAGCCATGTTATAGTTCATACATTGTTATGTTCGTACATACGCTACACTAGTTCACACAATTTTAGTTGCTGTCTTGCTATCTCATTTTTATATACGTATATCCACGTCATTATTCTCTTTGATCTGAGAGTGCTCCGCACCCACACAAGTCAACTATTAAAATAGATGTTGGCCGATACTGAGACCTACCCGATATGCACACAAAATTTCATACAAATCGGTCCAGCCGTTTCGGAGGAGTTTAACACCAAACAATCTGTGATCGCAGTCAGACAATCTGTGTGATCGCAGTCTGCAATCTCTGTGATCGCAGTCGGACAAAATGTGTTTGGATGTATTCACTTTGTGAGTTTAGTCCCTACCCGCGCCTATTAACACATCAACAATTTCAGAAAGCCAGAAACAATAGTAAGACTTAGGTGGTGTTTTTGGTACCTCACTTTTAGCATTAGACTCCTTCAGTCTTCATGTTGTACGTCTACTCCATTTATATAATAGTTGATTTACAATAAATGTTGTCACCTAATCGTATGATTAATATGAGTAAAAATTGGTATTACTTATACGCCGCAGGGTTACAGAGCTATTGGTGTTTCAATTGTAATACAGATCTTTGACTGCAACTACTATATGTGATATGTCAATATTTTTTTCAGGCAATTGATACTACAGGCTTTGGAAAACTTAGCCACGGGACGGTACTTAGCTCAGCAACTCGTACAATTAATTCAAATGTTTAATGAAAATGGTTGTTATGCAGAAAGTGCATTTCGCTCATTGCGTGATTTTTTTCGGTAAACATAACCTGCAATTTGAATCAACAACCAACCGTTTGGTACAGAAATTCGACGAAACTGGATCGGTGCAAAACGTAACAATACCCGTGCGTCTTCGCGCAGGTCGTTCGGCCAAAAAGTTTGTGGCTGTCCAAGAAAGTGCCGACTAGGACGCAACAACCCCAATTCGTTGTTGTGCAGAGCAATTTAATATTTCCTGCAACACCATTCAGCGAAGTTTAACAAAATACTTATTATTATATACTTGCAAAATTCAACTGATGCAGGAACTGGTTTATTACCAATTTGATGCTTCAACGACAACTGTTTTTTTCAAAAAAATCATCATGGGGTATGAGGCACAAATCGAAAAACTTTAAGTTAGAAAGATCGAATAACAACCAGAGATACAAGATAAAATAGGAGGAGAGCACACCGTAATATTCTACAATTGTTTTTGGACAAATGAAACAGGACACCGTGAAACTCGGAAACATATAAACCGATATTGGACTTAACGTAATGAACATCTGAACACGAGATCATCTATAATTTTGGAATTATGCCGGAATTATCCCAAACTTAATCGGAAACTCGACCCAGCACGTTCGGGGAATATTTCACATAGCAGGAGTACTTTCGGAATGTCTGAGCAGAACATTAAATCATTACATAGGGGACTTTCACAACTTGATTCTCAATTTACTTACAAATCGGGAACATAATTTATGGGGGGACAGTACACGGAAAGCAGGGGAAATTTAAACATTTATTAGAGCTAAACTACCAGAGAACTGCCAGTAAGGACATATTGGCCTAGATGAAAACTTGGTACTCTCATGGGAACATTTTTATTGGAATTTTGAAAAGGCTTATGGGGTTCCCAGTGTACAATACTAAGACCATAGACACATTGTGCAACAGGTGTAAATTGAAAAGGATGAGACGATGTTCTTTCTAGACGTCGTTTCTAAATTCCCGAGTTTTCCTATTTAAATGTCGTTACGGGTCACCATGGGATCCCCGGTATCTTCAATAGTAGCTGATATCGTGATGGGATTACTTTTGGATGAATGTTTGGTGATCTGTAATAATAGACCTCCGACAGAATATGTGGACGTTTTTAGGATTGTGAAAACTAGTGCAATATCCGACATATTGGCAACATTCAATACGTTTAATTCGCGGGTAAAAAGTACACTAAAATTGGATACCCAGTTAATAAGGAATGGAAAGATTACCATATGGATTGGTATCAAAATCCAACGGCGTTTGGAAGCTTAGTGGCTTGCCATTCTCAGCATCCAAAAGGTACGGTACATAATACTGCTGCAAACTTCATGAACAGAGTGTTGGCTATGGGCGACGAATATTTCCACATGGAGAATATTGGGTTCATTTTGGAACGGAAGAGTTTTCCACTTAGGACAATTGACAGACTGATTATGGTTGCGAAGGGACCAGGACACGCGGGGAGAAGTGCTAGTGTCTTCAATTCCGAAACTATTCGAAGGGTTTCGAAAATATGGAAGTATGGACGTTACTCTATACAGTATGGCAGCGAGTACACCTTACACTTGAGAACTTGAGATACCGGATCGGTTGCAGTGGAAATGCCACCGAAAAATTCGTGAAAGTGTACATAGTCAAGACAGTGAGTAGACAAGGTTCACGAATATTAGGAGAAAATCCAACAGCAAATTACTTTACGACGATATTTACCGGAAACAGCCCCATCTTCTACTGTGCGACTACTGACCATCATGTTGTACTTAGCAATGTATGTATGTTATAATGTTAGAGTCACCACGGAAAGAAAATGTTATTAGAGATGCTTGATATGATAAATACTCCAACAACTCAGCGAATGAATTTCAAGAGAGACTTGGAAGGAGACGGTCAGAGTTCCAATGGGAAAACCTGGGCCAGTAATGTTGGGAGAATCAGTCCGACAACTACAGGTGACGGGAGTTTAGGCTTTTTGTGCTATCTATTGTTTTTGTACGGCGGTACAATGGTAGTACGGCAGGCTCTTGTGCATGAGACCGTGGGGTCGATCCCTGCTCTGACCACCTTACATTTCCTTCGACGACGGCCACCTAGCTTAGTGATGGCGACACCATCGAGTACTTAGCCATAAAAAATCTTATCAAAATATCGTTCGGAACCGGTTTAAAACTATAGGCCCCGATCAAAAAATAAAAATAAATGGTTTGCCGTTACATCCCATGAAGGAAGTGGGGAGACCTTCTCACAAGCCAGTGAGCTGTGCGCGTTCTATTGGACCTATATATTGCAAAATAAACATAATACCTGCATTAGTCTACGACTGAAAGTTGGCGCAACAAGTACTGAAAACATGACGTTGAACAATATAACAATTATTTGAACTGTTTAGAAAGTCAACCGCACCAACGTTTTTCGCTTTTCGTTTAGAAGACCTCGATAGCTTATACGGAAATATTGAGAGAATCAAAAGTATAAAAAATAATCTTTGTATGATAATATGCAAAAATTAAGGCAAAATGGGTGAAATGCAATCGAACCATTCACAACTTCAACTCTAAATACGAGGACTGGCTTAATGAAGACACCATCCTGGATATATTGGCAGTAGATAAACCCCCCACATCAACCAGAGGAGCAAAAGGAAGACCAAACAAAGTATGGAGGAGTGTTCAATTTTCACAAGAAAGAGGAAACTTGTCGGTGCTCTCTTGCTCGCTCATGTTTGTTTAACACGTCATTATTCTCTTTCGCAGTCGCAGAAAATCTGGTTTTAGCAGCAGCATAAAATCTGCTTTTAGCAGCAGCAGAAAACCTGTCTGTGTGTTGTTTATATGTGTTGGCTTTGATAGATTTAGTCCCTATACGCCGCTATAGATGTTAACACATCAAAAAAGAAGAAGAAACATAAATTTATAACTTGTATAAATAAATATTTAAAAATCAAATAGCATAATATTAATAAATAGATTACTTTCAAAAACTTCAGCACAAGGGTGTGAGTAAGAAAGAAGAATGTGATGGTAATGAAATAAAGCCATTCACACCAGACATAGAAAGAGGAGAGAAATCCCGAAGACGACAACTGCAATTAGTTACAATGTGAACAAGACCATCACTGGCCTAGAACCCTTAGGCGCTGATGAGAAAAGTTAAAACCTTCAAAACGGTCGCCCGCCAACGTTGGTTCAAATCCTGGTCCCGATTGTTTACATTTCTTCTAATTGCAGAAAAACCCTTACTTGTGTAGCTCATAAGAAATATAAAAACATTCTTCAAAGAAATAACTTCAGATCGAATCGTATACAATATAAATTTATGTCATTAATTCTTGGATATAATTTGGGGTATGTTGGTTTCGCGACTTGTCCGGATGTTATACATTCTGGATATCCAAATTTCGAACACTTTTTCAATTAATGGGGGCCGTTGATCCGTAATGATTGCAACATGTCTTCCAAGGCATCCACATGGATGGATGGATCCACATATTTGTCAAAATTTAATCGAAAATCCCATAAAATGAGAGCATGTGATCAGTAACGCGGGCGCTATTTCCCCCCGCTCGATGATACTCTTATTAAGATGTCCTCTACGACTCATACAATTTATCCTTTCATCAAGTATACGCAAAATTAATCCTGAAAAAGCAACAATTACAGCGCCAACATTATTGCTCCATTATTACTCTTGCAAGTAGTCATTTGAGACTTATCTTCCTATTGGCAAGACTGAATTGGAAAAGTGTAATTTATAAACTTCATTATATATTTTGTATAACGTTAATACAATCAGTGCAACAGAGGCATCTAACCTTTAACCAACCATAAAAACAACAATGTCAGTAAGTGCTACGAAGAATAAAATAAAGAAAATATAAAATGAAATTAAATAAAAATTGAAAATGACGAAGAAATATCTACTCCAAGCACTCTACATCTAGAAGTAGGCGCCTAAAATTAGAACAAAATGCGTAAAAGTTTTCTATGGATTTACATAGTTGTGTAATACTTTTAACCTGTTATTGCTTGAAATACCAATCGACAAATTCCTAAAGTTAGAAATTTAAACAGCGATCTGTTTCGTGTAGATGTTACTAGTGTGCAGTTGCAATGTCGGGTATGTGGGAAGTCTGGTCGGACCGTATATAGTATGCTAAGCAATGGGAGTATGCTACAGTTATAAAAAGTGTTTTTCTTTTAAAAGTGGAGAGCAGGGACTGATCCCACATTCTCACATACGAGAGTCGCGCACACTAATCACCGCTTCACCGACCACCACATTATTGGTACTTATGTCATCAAAAACCAAAGACATTTCTACCTCATTTTTCATGCCTTACTTAAAGGGCAGAAGGCATTAATGTTGCAGATATGTGGTTTCGCCCGCACGGCGTTGCATAACATACAACGCACGTTGTGAGTTATTTATTGAATGAAAGTGAGTTTTTTTCTGTTGCTGCGTATTGCGGTATTGTGTTGGCGAAGGAAAATTGTGCTAGTGGACAGTGGAAATAGGGAGTAGTATCTGTTGGCATTTGCTTTGAATTTTTGTATGTCACAATTTGTGGGAAATATACCAGCCGGAAGTTTATTCCATATACGGACTGAAGAACGAATTCTCTCTATTGTGTGTAGTGCGGTCAACCGGACACTCGATAACAACGGATAAGAGATCCTCGAAAGTCTCGCATTTCGGCTGGCATAAGTTGACGGAGGTCCATGGAACAATTACCATGGAAGTACCGGTAGAACAGCGATACGCAATTCACATTTCGACGATGCTCAAGGGAGGCAATAGTGTTGGATACCCCACTGCCCTCTATCAACACCGTCGCACGGCCGAGAAGCTCCAAAGATGTTCTAGTGGCACCTGCCCATACGTGGCAGTTATTTTCCATCTTTGGCCTGATGTAGGTGGTGTAGATATTAAGAAGATCAGATGGAGTGAACTATTTCTTGCACCGCTTTAAAATGCCTAGACACTTACATGCAACTATCGAAACTTCAAATACATGTTTTGCCCAACGGACATCATAATGTATTTTCATGCCCAGAATATCAAGAGCGTCTGATTCATCAATATCCACACCATCCGTAGACAATGACGACACACCTGGGTCAGCAATCCGCTTATTGGAGACCAAACAACACTGGGTCTTACCCGCATTAAAATCTACTCTATTTATTCGACCCCATTCAACAATGGATACCAGATCCCGGCAGAGTGTTTCATTCATCGCCAGGCGTTTGACTTCAATCTCTTGAAGACTTGGCCTATGGTCGACTGAATAAGAATGACAGAGATTACTGTCATCTGCAAAGGAGTAGATTGGATTCACTGTCTGACCCAGGAGATTGTAAATGAAAGTATGAAAAAGAGAAGGAGAAAGAACAGAGCCCTGTGGTACACCTGCAGTCAATTTATGCTCCCCGGATGAAACTCCATCTATAACAACCCGTATAGTGTGATCTTTGAGAAAACTCGATATAAATCGATTGAAGTTATTACCGGTATGTCGGTATGAAGTGTGGAGTCTTGTTGCGAAAACACCGAAATGAAGGCTGCAAGTGGCAACGAGTTGTAGTCCCGAAAATCCTAAAAGGGGAAGAGTGATCATAAGTTGTTGTTCGTGGAATTAGAGAATGCCACAATTCGAAATGAAAATTATGCGTTTCTCTTAAACGACAGGTTCTTCATTCCGCAATTTATGCTTTGAAGTTTATTTAAAGCTGGATGTTATGAGATTGTGTTTGAGGTGGTGGAATCGAAGACGACATAACTCGTGCGATACAAGTAATTTATTGAAAGTAACATTTAACGAGCGATTAGTTATTCGACATTAGATTATTTTATCTGGGAATATGTAGAGTCGCAAATCAAACCCCGATAAACTCCAAATAATAGAGCACTTGTATGCCAATATTCGACGTATTGTTGTTTCAATTTTCTGCGAAGACTATGTGGAAATTGAACTTCAAGATTACCACATACATTCGCCAGTTGCCGTGGCCTCTTGCTGGATATAATACTCAAACATTAATACATAGAACTAGAATAGTTCGTTCTATAAAATAAAACTTTCAAAACCTCTGCATCAGTGCGTGTAAGTAGGAAAGCAATGTGTAAGTAGCGACAACAATCGCTCTGCACACAATCAATAAATGTCTTCGGTTAGTGACTTGTGTAAATACACACCGCAGTGGCTTAACGGGCTAGACGCTGCTGAAGATGATGTTACGTCCAGCGAATGTGAGTTCGAATCCCACCCGCGGCATCTATATTTTTTACGCTAACCGGAGAAAACATGATCTCTTACAGCCTTAAAGGAAATTACAACTTTAAATATAACGAGGATCTGAAAACAACTAAATTAATGCAATCAAATTATGATTTAACATAATATAAGGCTGGAAGTTATGAATATTTTGCTGCGGTTTGTTTCAATTTAAAGTTATCCGCCTCCAAACAAACACTCCTTATTTAATTTCTCTGGTTAGCGGGTGAATATTGACGTAGTTAGTCCCAGTCGTATATATTTGGTACAATAGATTACATTAATTTTTATACTCTCTACTATTAACTGATTGTGTGTTATATTTGTTGTTCCGACTTTCTGATTAGTCAAAATTACAAGTCGATCTATCCAAGTTCGTATGGTCATGTCCGCAAAAAACAATGCATAAATAAATTAGATGCGTCAAAATTATTGGTTATAATGGATTGTCGATTACTTAAGAACGACCCCGGGGGGTCAGGGACCTTACAAAATGAAGATACCATATTTCGCCAACCAGTTCGACCTTTTGCCTCATCTGCCATGTTGGTAATACCAAGTGTACGCGTGGATTCGGTAACCTGATCCCTCCAGTCTTCCTATTTTTCATCTTCCATCCAGTTCGGTTTCGAAAACCCTTCGTGCTGGTTCATCTTCATCCATTCTACTGACATGGCCTTGCCAGCGCAATCGCGTTTTTTTGATCCGCTTAAGTATGTCAATGTCGGGATATGCTCATACAGCTCATAGTTCATGTGTCACCGATACTCGCCGTTATGCACTATAGGGAAGTAAACTTTTCGGAGTATGTTTCTCTGGAAGAATCCTACAGATGTTTCGTCTGCTTGCGACAAGACCCAGGATTCTTAAAAAAAAAAAGTAAATGGTTTCCCATTACATCCCATGAAGGGACTGGGGAGAACTTCTCACAATCACTGAGCTGTGCGCTTTCCAGTTTTCACTCACTGATTGGGACCTACAGTTTTACACCGATTCCGAACGGTAATTTGAGAAGCTTTTTCATGGCTAGATACTCGATAGTGTCGCCGTCACTATGCGAGGTGACCGCCGCCGAAAGAAAATTTGAAGGTGGTCAGAGCCGGGTTCGAACCCAGGATCTCATGTACAAGAGCCGTGGACACTAACCATTGCACCACCGACGGCCACTAGGATTCTTGCTTAGCCCAAAATAACATAATTTCACAAGCACAATTCTCCGCTTGATCTCAAGGCTAACGTTGTTGTTTTTGTTAATGGCAGATCCCAGGTATATACATTCGTCCAGCACCTCGAAATTATTACGAAAACAACGTCTACAATTTGGTCTAATCGAGTGGAGGCCCTACTCGTTGAAGTCACTAATTTGGTATTTTCCTCATTTACTGTTAGACCCACTTTTGCTAACTCCTTCTCAATTCTCGGAGACACCACAGTGACTTTCTGATTGTGCGCCCAATGATTCGCTCGCTCATACGCGAGCAGCATGTGACTTTTGCCGCTGATGGTTCTATTCATGTTGACTGATCATGTGAGCTGATGATACGCCTTGGTGAGCATTGAAATAGCTATATTTCCAAACATCCACCATACTAATCAATTTCTGGGATTTCTTTTAATATTTCTATTAAAATAGAAAAATTACTTTTTAATAGATTTTGATCTTGAACCGAACAATTATTAAAAATATTTATAAATTTTCTTTATTTAAAGTTTCATATTTTATAAATAACACCTGGAGAATAAAAAATAGAGAGATGCACAACTGAACAAAGAACCAGAATAATAGAAATTTATTATTTAAATCAGCGATGAATTATTTTAACGCACAGGTCATATCGTCGACATTTTAGCACATGGCCCCGTACGAGATTTGCTTCGTACTGGTAGACTACGTTTAATTCGCACTGCGGAAAATATTAAACGTGTAGAGCACAGTGTTAACAAAACACCAGAAACATCTACCAGAAGGTCTTCTGCTCAGTTAAGGATGTCTCGAACGTCACTATGGCGCCTTTTAAAAAAGGTTTACTGCTATTCTTAAATTAGCTGCAATTGGTGCAAGAATTTAAATCCGCAGATCATCCGCATTGCAGTTAAATTTCAACAGTTAGCCAGAAATGAAATCAACTTTATTGAAAATGAAGCCGAAGAAGCTCATTTTCATTTGAATGACTTTGTTAATCATCAACTTTAATTGCACTCCATTTGGTGTACAGTACAGTATGGTGTGGCATATGAAAATATCATTGGTCCTTATTTCTTCGAAAATCAAGATGGAAGTGCTGTAGCCGTAACTGTAGAGCGGTGTGTGTTTATGATAGAACATTTTTCAAAATAGACCTGAGATGTGGTTTCAGCAGGATGGAGCTACTGCCCACACTTGCCGAGACACAATGGCACTTTTAAGTCGAATTTTTGGACACCGAATAATATACAGAAATGCGGAAATTAATTGGCCAGTGTGTTCACCGGATTTGTCAGCACCCGACTTTGGGGTAATTTGAAGGAGCGAGTATATGTGAACAAGCCCGAGACAATCTTGGAACTCAAAGCCAATATTGTTGCAGAAAGCTACAGCCACAAATTTTGAATAATGTTTTGGCAAATGCTTTAGACATTATTTTCAATACTTTGGGCGTTTCTCACACTCGTCATTTAAAAGCTTAATATAAAATCTCACAGAAAATTTCTATACATATTGACATTTAAATGACAAACATCGGGCGTAAAAAATTCATTTAAATAGAGAATTTTCAACTATGAAACTGGGCATTAGTGTACAATTACAGAAATTTCTATTTTGTATATTTTATAATCTGAAAAAGAGTAAAAAAATATATAAACAAAAAGTTATTAAATTTTTAAACCATATGGCGAATTTGGGCCGATCTTTTATAAGTCATATCATTTGCATTCCAATGAATCCCGGGAATCAAAAATCACTTAGTACGTTTCTAAATCGTTTGTTAGAAAGGACAAACGGCTTATGTGAAATATTCAGTTTGTTTTTAAGTTAAGTTTGTTTTTAATTTTTTGTTAAAATTAAAAATTAGAAAAAACCAGAAATGAATGAAATGACTTCTTATATTCTCTTAAAAGCGTCTACAAAAGTTGCATGGTATTTCACCAAGAGAAGAATAAATAATTTTGGAAAATCGACTTATATTTTAGTTATTGTTCCTTAAGAGTTTTCAATTATAAATAGGAAAGGGAGAGCATGGTAGCCACTCGCCACTCTCTAAAAGTTCATTGAACGACCATAAAACAACCTGGGAAGTAGTACAGGAAAAGCAATAATATTTTTACATTGACGACGACGAAAGGGTACAAATAAAGTCGTTGTCCTTCACTTGGCAACAAATATGAATTTTATGTTTTCTTCTTATTTTGGATTGCTATCATATTTGCACAAAGCTGAATATTAAAATAAGGGGAATGCTTATATTTGAATACTTCCTAGTCCCACTCTTCACAGCCATTGCGAGTAGTAGTCTCTTTTGTTATTCCACTTTTATCGAGTTGGCGGGTGAGTTGTGAGTGAGTGAGTTTGCCGAATTATGCGAGTATCCCAAGAATATATTTTCCTGGCTGAATGAAACAAGTTGCTTTCATTCACTGCCACGAAATTTCTTTTTCCCTCAGACGCTTAGTTAAGCCGCTTAATAGCATAAGGGCAGACACGATGTCTGAAAAGTGTGTACACCACCATTTGATTTTGCGGAAGGATGCGACGGATATGAAGCGCATTTTATTCCGGCATCGAATTTTCACCGTAACCGTAAGGGGAATGCAGGGAAAATAAATTGAAATGGGCCTTTAAACTGATACCTTTATACCATATTCCTATTTTCCCAGTACTAAAAGTTAAGTGGGGAAAAGCAGTGAATAGCACCAAATAAAATTGAGATTTCCACGTGACTTTATTTCCAAAGGCAAATGTATATATTAAGTACAATAGGGAAAATAAATATTAATGTACACATGGTTGATATAATTTGTTTTATTAGAGAAGAATGAACTTGGAAATAAAATCAGAGGTATAGTCGGACTCCAATCATTATAGTTTCTGGCCAATTTTAAATGCCCTTCGAAAGAACTAGAGACATTTATAGACAATTATTGTGTCGCACCATCTCTCTTCAGCCACTCGTCTGAAATTGTTTTCTATATGATAGCACTTATTAGAATCTGGAAAATTTATTGACAAATTGTTGAGACTATATTTATAATTCTACCGATAAATTTGAAAACAACGTCAATTTGAAAACAACGTCTTTTTCCAAGCATCAAATAAACTATTCTTCTCCTATTCTAACAATTTCGAAGTCTTACATTGCCAAGAAAGCAGATATAACAATTTGGTTCGTTTTTTCGGATTTTGCATCCAGTCAGTAAAAAGATGTTGAAGCTTAAACTCAACCACACACTTTTTCTAGCAGAGTCCTGGTCTATACCACTACACGTTTTTGTTGTTTGGATGCAAACGTGTGTTTAGAGCTAGTCGCAAATATAATATACTTGTGTCCAAACACATTGTGTTTGCTATTCAATATTACATGTTTGAGACACAATGGTTAATATGCTATGATCTATCAGTTTGCAACCCAACTACATCTAGGTTTGTAATACAAATCCAGCTGTGTTTGATGCACTCTTTGTGCACTCTCGAGAGCAAGAGAATAAAAGAGGGACTACGAGAGAGTATATCTTGTAAGAGTGTATCTGTATTCTCTGTCGCTGATCCATAAATATTCCTGAAAGTGCGAGTAAATTGCAGACGAAGTCATTGTTTCTTATTTTTCTGATGTATTGCGTTTTAGGTTCATGTATTCAGTCGTCAGTGGTTCATAGGAGAGAGGATATCAAAGGCGCTTGATCAGTGAAAAACGAAAAACCAAAGGCTCGGACGGTTACGTGATTGTGATGTTGAAAGTGAGAAATGATTTTGGGCAAAGAAGTTGGAAAGGGTAACCACCTGAAGCCCATTGCTTGTCCGAGCCTTTACTGAGAATCCCGAAACGGCGGACCATTTGTGAAATAAGTGTAATAAAAAAACAAACTTGTATTTGGATTTCTTATATAAGTATAACTGGAGAGTATCAGCAATTCATTTCATTAAAAAAAAAATCAATGAGTGTTCGAACTCACGGATGATGTGGTAACACCTTTTTGCTACCCGGTACCTGTTCGATTTCTATGAACACATTAGTAAATGTTACATTGGAAAATAAAAAATAATAGTTTTTTTGTATACACCGGGCAATGCTGAACATCAAATGACTCGCTTTGGTTGGCCATAGCAACAGCAACGAAACAACCAAACACGCAACATCACACATAGTTTGTCCGAAGTAGCTGACGTATACGTGTGTCACATACCCACATGTTTGCCATATCAACAGCAACGAAACGGCCAAACACACAACATCACACATACTTTGTACGAAGTAGCTGACGTATTAGTGTGTCACCATAACGTCGACTGCGCAAGCCCGAAAGAGTGTTAACATCTATAGAGTGTTAACACATGTACATTAGGGCTATAACCAATTTCTTGGCATAGTACCACGAGATGCGCCATGATGTTTTATTAATGAAAAGCATTATCTTGCATCATTTTAAGAAAAAAACTTCACCCACCAAACGCATTTTCTAAATCAATACAAAAAAAAATTAAAAAAAATTAAAATTTAAGTAATTTTATTTCATATCATAACGAGTTATTAAACTTCATATACAATGGTTATATTAAAAATAAAACACATCAATATCATAGCATCCATTTAGTTACTATTGTAGGATAAAAATTTTAAGTTTAAAGTACGTGTAGATTTGCAAAATGGGTATATATCCTGGACAATTTTTAGTGCACGTTCTGCACAAATATTGCTCCTTTGCTGATTTTTGATGAATGAATCATCTTGTACCCAATGTTTAAGAAAGCATTTCTTGGCGTTTTCGAATCTTGCTAATGATAGGTTTAAAAGCTGAAAATTATCTTCGTTGAATTGGTGATCTGAGAACCATATATCGTACCATAGACCGCAAATAAAATCACAAATTGGGTATAACTCAGACCGATATTTTGGTATTAGTATAAAAGCTAAAAGTGCAAGGATGGCCCTCGAATTCCATCGTGCATTGCTGATCGGCGGAATAGTTTTAAATTTTATAAATGGAAACTTTTGGTTTTTTTGAAAATATCTGAATGCATTTCCTAATTCAAACAGATACTGCATATCATCGCGCCACTTTATGTTTTTGGTGTCTATTTTTTCTTTATTTTGGGTATAGCTTATCTTGAGTTCGTTGTAATTGTTGATTAATTCTGGTATAAAATTGTAACATATTTCGGAAGATGACGTTTTTCCTCGGAGCAACTCATCTCACCAACGTATTGCGGCGTATTCAATTTAATTGATTTAAAATAGTTTTGCAATTGAATAACTACTCCATTGTTATTCCCTGTGTTTACTGCTGTTGTATCGCAAATTATCATTTTTATGCATTCGTAAAGTTCGAACTTACTAAGAATATCTTTTATTGCATGAGATATAGAATTCGCTTTTCCATCATCCAAAACCAGTACTCCAAGGTAGATTTCTTTACTTTCATTTTTTAAAACTATCACCTGAACTTCTTTACCATTTATTTTTTTGCCATCAAAGTGCAGACACCAATTTTCTTCTTCTAACTGCTTTTTTAATAATTCTTCTTTTTGTTCAGCTGATTTCATAACTGCCTTATATATAGCTGGTTGCGAAGGTGTGGAGATTTTAATTCCAGATTGAGCCAATTCCTCACAAATTTTTGCAGCCTTTCTTGTACTTATATGAACTTTGTTCACAAGCTCCAGAGCTGGAACTGTAGATTGTGGATTCCGTGTTAGTCGTGCTGGAAGTTTATAATTATCCGATTCTGATGAGGAAATGTTGTCTTCAAATGTATAACTTGTTATCTGGCCTATTCACCACAGAGCAAAGAATCAAAAACAATGAATGTATAACATAGCAACAGCACAACAGCATTAGTCGTTGTTGTTGAGTGACTGCATGGCAAAAGCAACGGTGTACGATGCACAATAATAACAACTGGTCTGATTCTATTCTCTGGTTTCCACGGTGTAATGAAATTTATGCGTGTTATTCATTTACCGTTAGGAATTTGTTTTTACTTCTGTGAAGGGTCTGGAATGAAGTTCTTGTATGTTCAGTATGCGATTAGCTTTCGAAGTCAAGTGCACGTATTCAGGAGTGTTTGTTTTAAATTTTCTCGTGCGTTTGCCATTTACTGCGGAATGTCTGAATTGGACATTGTTGAACTGGCCATAAATAAGCCAAGAAGATATCAGCGTCTAACATCTGCCCAAAGAGAAGCTGCCGAGGAACGAATGATGACATATCTTGCCAAAAGTGATGATGAGGAAGAAGCCTTTTTGGACAGTGGGGACGAATATACTCCAGAAGATGATGGTGATAATGACGACGCATCTGACGCTGAAATGGAAATTGTTGCAGAGGTGAATGCTAGCGACGATAACATATCCGATGATGAAATACATGATGAAGCCGAACAAGGTCCCAGTAATGCTACTGATCCACACTTCTATGGTTGTAAAGCTGGTATATTATGGATGAAACAACCGCCTACAAGTAGCAGGCCACAATCCCACAATATTCCTGAATGCAGCAAAACAGGTCCATCACGTCACTTTCTCCCAAACGCATTCCAAATATTCAAGAAAATTATGTCGCCTGTAATAGTGGACATAATTGTTCGCGAAACTAACCGCAAAGCGGGACAAGTATTTCTAGCCTGGAACGCGAATCACCCAACTCAAGAAAAGCAATGGGAACCGACAAATGAAATTGAAATGTATGCTTTTTTCGGTTTGCTGTTATTCGCCGGTCTTTTCAAATGTGCAATACAGCCGATTAAGGAATTGTGGAAACCATATCACCATGATATATATAAAGCCACCATGTCTTTCAGCCGCTTCAAATTTCTTCTTCGTTTCGTCCGGTTTGATAATTTTAACACCCGCACGGCGCGACAGGCATTGAGCCAATCAGCAGCTATAGACGATATCTGGAATATGCTTATATCAAACCTGGAGTCATCGTATACCCCAGGTGCTAATTTGACTGTGGACGAACAATTGTTCCCCTTCCGTGGACGTACACGCTTTACCCAGTACATTCCTTCAAAACCTGCCAAATATGGCATCAAGGTTTGGTGGATATGTGATTCTATTACAAATTATCCTTTAAAAGGTAAAATATATGCAGGAAAACCCCCTGAAGGAACCCGGGAAGTTAATCATGGAGAAAAAGTGGTGATGGAGTTGACTCGAAAATATTTCAATTCAGGTCGCACCGTATATTGCGATAATTTTTTTACGTCCCAAACACTTGCGGAAAATTTGGTCAATCAACGTCTTGCTCTTGTTGGTACCGCGCGCTCAAATAAATTATTTGTGCCCTCAGAGTTCAAGAAATCAAGGCCACGTGAACAATTTGAAACGCTGTTTGGATACTACGAGAAATATGCTTTATGCTCATACGTACCAAAAGTTAATAAAGCTGTAATTCTATTATCAACGGAATATTATTCGAACACAATTCCAACAGTCATAACCGAAGAAGATGAACCAGGTAGAACAACAAGACCTAATATAGGTAAAAAGCCATGTCAGATATTGGACTATAATCGCTACAAAGCAGGAGTCGATACTATGGACCAGATGTTGTCAATATATATGTAGCTGCAAACGTGGAACAAATCGCTGGCCATTAGCCATGTCTTACAATATTTTGGATATAGCTGGTTTAGCATCATATGTAATTTACAAGGAAATGGTTAAAATAAAACAAACGGACCGTCGACGGCTGTTTCTAATTGAACTGGCAACCCAATTGGTAACACCACATATGCAAATTCGGGCCACTAAACCCGAAGTTACCAGATTTCAACACATTAGAAATGCTATGTCAAAGTTCCACGTGCTGGTAAGTTTATAAATGACACTAGTAAACATATTCCGTTCTAACTTATTTATACTTCCAGGTACCATTACGACAATCACAAACAGCGACCACCTCAACAGCAACATGTAATTATCGTCCCTTGTGCGTCATATGAAATACTACAAATAAAACAAAGCGGAAAACACGTTTTTACTGCGGTATATGTGGCAATGCTATGTGCCTACAGCACGGAAAAGAAATCAAAACATACTGTTGTGATAACTGTAAAATAGCGAAGCAGTAGTAGGATTTCTGTTTTTACCAAAAGTTAATTAATTTAAAGTTATGTTGCACAGTAAAAGAAAAATATATACATGTATTTAAAATACAATTAAACAAAAAATTATTAATATCGAGTTTTTTTATTTTCTTTTTACGATTCAAATAACAATATTGAGACGAAACGGTAATTTTATTACCAATATTTCATATAAAAACTGTTTTTAGACATTCTGACAGATCCATTAAAATAAATCAGCTCGTTTTAAGTAATTGTTTACTAATTTCTCTCTTGTGGTCTGGCTGGACCACAATGACCATTTAGTGGTACAAGAGTCATTGCCCATCCTAGGGTTAAATAAAACTAAACCGGTTTTAGATACCAATGCAATTCTTTATTTCTGTGAAAGTACGTTCGATGCCTCTTAAAGTTGGCCTCTTATAGTTGAGGCCACTGACTCCCAATTTCGGTAGTAAATTTTAATAATTTCGACTCGTTGTTGGGTCGTATATCTTTCCATGATGAAATGGCAAACCTTACTGAAGAGAAATGTCAAAAGAGTGGGAAAAAATATGGCGTCGTTTGCTGTCCCTATCGATTTACTTTTGTAGCGTCTCTGTTGAAAAACCCTGTATATATTGTAGTTTTGAACCCAATAAATGGTAAATTTAGAAAACCCAAATTGAAAGGAGTTTAAAAAAAATTTTTTTTAAATTAGTGCCTATCTTAAAAAAAGGTAATTGTCTCAAAAAAAAATTCGTAGTCTCAAACAAAGTACCTTTATTTAAAAAAAAACCTTATCTTAAAGAAATGCCTTTGCTTAAAAAATTTAAATTTTCTTACAAAAAGTACATTTTCTAAAAAACAGGATTTTTATTAAAATAAGTACCTTTTCTTAAAAAAGTAAATTATAATATACTAATATACTTTTAAGAAACGGAATTTTTTAAGAAGAGTTATTTTTTAACAGATTTTTTGTCTTAAAAATTTACATATTCTTAAAAAAAGAACCAATTGCAAAAAAAAATTCCCATTTCTTAAAAAAGTAATTTTCTTCAAAAAATTCAAAATCTCTTAAAAAATAACTCTTCTTAAAAAATTCCGTTTCTTAAAAGTATATTTCTCAAAAAAAAAATAATTCGTTTTCTTTTCTTGATATAAGTATGTAGCCTTTTTGAATATAAGTAAATTTTTCTTTAAAAAGTATCTGTTCTTAAAAAATGTATACTCTTATGGTTTTTTCTTACAGAAAGTATTTCTCCTTAAAAATACTACCTATTTTTGAAAAAACATTTGAACGAAGTTCCTTTCGCTATATAATATGTAGCAATTAGTTCCAACACGACTAAGGCACCTGTTGAAAAATACTGTAATTTAAATGGATCTTTAAGAAAATATACTTTTTGTAAAATGATAAGCTTTTTTTAAGAAATTTTTTAATGAATGTATTTTTTTTTAAAAAATGTGTATTTTTATAAGTCCCTTTTGTAAGAATATGTATTATAGTTTCCCAAAAAGGTCCTTTGTTTAATGAGAGGTACTTTTTTTTATTAAAAGCTAATGTTGTTTTTACGAAAAGGTACCAGTTTTAATAAGAAGTACTTTCTGCAAGAAAAAGCCTAAGAGAATGGATTTTTTTTTACAAAGAAGTACTTTTTTTTAAGAGCAGGTACTTTTTAAAGAACTGGTACCCTTTTTAGAAAAAGTTTATTTTTGTAAGAAAATTTACTTATTTACAGAAAGGCCACTTACCTCAATAAAAGAATAGAAAAGGTATTATTTGAAGAAAATGAATTTTTGTAAAAAAAATAATTTTTTTAAGAGAAGGTATTTTTTTTTTAAGAAAATGTTTTTTTTTTAACGGGTATTCTTTTAGAATTAACCCTTTTTTTCAAGAACAGATCGAACTTTAAGAGAAGGTACTTAGGTAGTTTTTTAAGAAAAGGCAATTTGTTGTAAGATAATGTACTTTTTTAAAGAAAGGTACTTTTTAAAAAAAATACTTTTTTAAGAAAGGTATTTGTTGTAAGAAAATTTACTTTTTTAAGCAAAGGCACTTCTTTAAGATAAGGTATTTTTTTAAGAAAAGGTACTCTGTTTAAGTATATTAATAGGTTTTTTTTTGAGAAAATTTAAGAAAACGCACTTATTTAATAAATTTTTTTTAAACTTTTTTCACTGTGGCTTTTCTGAATATAGTTTCTATTCAGTCCAAAACTACAATATGCAATAAACAGGCTCCACCTAGAAAACTTCCCAATAAACAAGAAATTTCTCCCCATATATTAGTCTAGACACAAATCAAACCAAAAGTAAAAGTGGAAGAGTAGGTGTACTGAAAAATGTATTTCCATGCTCAGGGTTGTATTTCATGGATTTTTCAGTCTTGCACTTTGGCTTTTCTAAATTTACTTTTTATTGGGTTCAAAACTACAATATGTAATAAAGAGGCTCCACCTAGAAAACTTACCATTAAACCAAACCAAAAGTACCCAATATAGTTGATAATAATGCGTTGTAATTAGTGTGTTCAAAACTGAAACCGGTTAACCGGTTAACCGAATTCCGGCCTGTTAACCGTATGTCGGTTTTTTAAAAGATGCTATTTTCGATGAACCGGTTCCGCCGGTTACTTCAAGTCGATAAACCGGTTTTTCGGATTTTAAAACAAACGATATAACGACGCAGAATTACAAACATCAGACAGACACAAAAGATTTTGCCAACGAATTAATTCGCCGATAATTTGTTGAAATATGTTGTCCAAGGCAACAGAAGTCATATTTGCCAACTCCGATTCAAGTGTAAGTTTCCGGAATTAATGACAACACAGGTAGTATGTTACCAGAAATGCGTAAATGAATAAACACAAGGAAATTCACAATCCAAAAAGAAGTACAACATGTCCAAAGGAATATTTATTCGAAGATGGTTTTATCTAAATGGGTAAGTCAAATATTAGAACAGATAGGTTGAATAAAATAAATACATAAATAAAGGATGGGCCATGAAAAATTTGAAATTTGAACCCCCCGTTATTTCGAAGTAGAAGGCCATTTTGACATTTATAAAGAGACAGATTAGTAAATGTTAGAAATTTACTTAATGGGTAGGTATACGCTTGAAAAAATTGGGAAATATTAAAAACTTTCATTAAAAGTTCTGAGTCTTCAACTGAAACTGTAAGAAATCTACGAAATAAAATCGATAGAAATAGAGTGGCATCAATCCAATTTGCAATCCAGTGCAATCAGTGGAAAATATTTCCACTGTAGCCGAAAGTGTGCTTTACAACTGTAGCAGTAAGCGTGCTATCAACATCAACTCGCCACCATTCGCAGAACTAAAGGCAGACCATCCGATGCGTTTTCGAATCGCTTGCTTCCTTAAGTAAAGTTCTTGAGAAGGTAGTTAAGGGCAAAATTACCAATTTTCTAGACGAATATAATATTTTGCCTCCCCAGCAGTTTGGTTTCCGTAGGGAGCATAACACTTCACACCCTTTAACCAGAATTAGGAATATCATCAAATCCAATTTTGAAAGAGAAAATCTACCGCAATGGTATTACTGGACGTTAGAGCTGCCTTCGACTCAATATGGCATGATGGCTTGATCTATAAACTAATACTGCTAAATTTCCCGTCCAACATTATCAAGATTATACAAAGCTTCTTGTGTTCCAGGACATTTAGGGTCCACATCGGATCTAGATATTCAAGCCTATTTAATATAAATGCCGGGTGCCCACAAAGATCATGCTTATCTCCAGTCCTGTATAATATATACACCTCAGATATTCCTACCATACAAAATTGCACTATGTCTATATTCGCTGACGACACTGCAATATTGTGTTCTGGTACATTTCCTTCCGCAATATTGTCCAATTTACAACTAGCTCTTATGAAATTGCTTGAATATTTCGCTAAGTGGAAAATAACAATAAATTATGATAAAAGTCAGGCAATCTATTTTACCAGGAAAAGAAAAGAATGTTTTCTTCCTCAATGCAATATCAAGGTTAACAATGCTGAAATTAAGTGGGAAAAAAACGTAAAATATTTAGGTCTAACTCTAGACCCTAAACTAACGTATCAGGATCATATTCCGTACATTATTAATAAATGTAACATCTTGATTAAAACCCTTTATCCTTTCATCAACAGAACATCGGCATTAAATATTGAAAATAAAATGTTAATATTTAAATTAATTTTCCACGCTGTAATATTCTATGCTGCCCCAGTCTGGGCAAAAAGTGCTAATTGTCATATAAAAAGACTCCAAACTCTCCAAAATAAACTTTTAAAGTTAATTTTTAATCTTCCCAGATCTTACTCCACTATACGACTCCATCAGATCGCATCTGTTGATCTCGTGGCAGCCAAGATAGACAGACTGTCAAGAAATTTTAATGCCAAATGTTCTTATTCTGAATACAATCATATTGTCGAGTTAGCCTCAACTTAGCGTAGTATTAAGTAGTTTTAAGTAATTCGTAAAAATTTTATTTTATACCAAAATATTTCATACAGGTTTTTGATAATTTTTGCCTCCATTTACTATATTAAACAAAATACGATTTTAAAAAATCAATTTATAATATCTAAGCAGAAAAAGAGAAACATCCTTAAACTCTTTAAATTGTGTGAATTATATTTGAAAACAAACTTGTAATATTATGAAACAATAAACTGAAATTTTGTAAAAAAATATATCTTTAGGTCCCTTTTGTAAGAATATGTAGTATATTTTCCCGATAAGGATATTTCTTTGATGGGAGGTACTTCTTTTATTAAAAGCTAATGTTTTTATGTAAGAAAAAGCCTAAAACTATGCATTTTTTTTTTTATAAAAAATACTTTTTTTAAGAGCAGGTACTTTTTAAAGAAGTGAGACTCTTTTTAGGATAAGGTTATTTTTTAAGAAAATGTACTTATTTTCAGGAAGGCTACTTATTTCTAGAAAAGAAAAGAAAGGTATTATTTTATTTTTATGAAAGGGTACTTTTAAGAAACTAAATTTTTGTAGGAAAAGGTATTTTTTGTAAGAGAAGGCTTTTTTTATTTGAAGAAAAGCGCCTTTTTACGAAAGAACAGGCAAAATTTTAAGAGTAGGTACTTATCTCAAGGAAAGTTAATTTGTTTTACAAAAACGATACTCTTTAAAGAAAAGCTAGTTTTTTAAGAAAAGGCAATTTATTGTAAGATAAGGTACTTTTTCAAGAAATGATACTTATTTAAAAAATAATTTTTTTTAAAAAAAGGTACTTTGTGTAAGAAAGTTTACTCTTTTCAGCAAAGGTACTACTTTAAGATAAGGTATTTTGTTGAGTAAAGGTACTCTGTTTAAGAATATGAATAGGTATTTTTTTTTGACAATATTTACTTTTTTTGAGAAAACGCACTTATTTAAGAAAATTTTATTTTTTTAAACTTCCTTCACTTGGGCTTTTCTAAATTTACTTTTTATTCGGGTCAAACTACAATATGTAATAAACAGGTTCCACCTAGAAAATTTCCTATGGAACAAGAAATATCCCCCCATATGTTAGATGTTAGTGTAGATAAAAACCAAGCCAAAAGTACGAGTGTAGTTGTAAGTGTGCTGTCAAATGTAATTCCATGCTCAGGGTAGTACTTCGTGGATTTGCCAGTCTTGCGCTTTGGCTTTTCTAAATTTATTTTTTATTGGGTTCAGAACTACAATATATGATAGAGAGGCCCCACCTAGAAAACTTTCCTTTAAGCCAAACCAAACCAAAAGTACCCAATATAGTTATAATTGGTTGTAAGAAAGTAGTTAAAAAAAAGTTGATTAAATTTTTTGATTTAGCCCCCCTCCCGCAACGTGCGATAAGGAACTTCGTTCCAAAAGTAGTACCTCTGTTTAAAAAATGACCTTTTCGGGAAAACATAATATATATCCTTACAAAAGGGATCTAAAAATATATTATTTTTAAAAAAATACGTCCTATAAAAAAAAAATTTCTTAAAAAAGTTTTTTTATAAAAAGTATACTTTCTTAAAGATCTATTTATATTATCGATCTAACTAGTACATAACTAACTAGTAGATAATATATAGCGAAAGGAACTTCGTTACAACAGGGTGTCCCCTGCCACCTCATGTAATTTTTATTTATACCCTCACCCATAGGGTGAAAAAAATGTAACGCTTAGAAGGAGCCATATTAGATACTAAGTATCTTTAGACGAAATTCGTGTTGGGCATTTTTAAGACGATTGAGCCATGCCCGTCTGTCTGGCTGGCTGGCTTGTCAACACTATTACTGCCAAAAATATTTACCGATCACAACGAAATATCGGCACATTTGGTACAAAATCACGTTGCTTCTAAATCGTTTTTCTGGTAGATGCGTTTAGCTTCAGCTCAAACATTGGTTAAATGTCTACTTAACTGGAAAAAAGGGGCGAGGTCGCCACACCCATTCTGGTACCTCCCCTACAAAGCGGGGTGATGGTCCGGGTTGTCATTGCGAGAAGTCGTGTGAAACACTTTCGATCTTAATCAAACGCCAGTCACCGATTAAGACAGGGGTGATTTTGCGCATATGTAAGTACCTCCCATATAAAAGTTGTTGGGCAAAATAAGTTCCATAAATATGTACCGATCACAATGATCTTTAGTGAGTGACTATTTTTTGTTCATACTTAGGATGGTATTGAAAATTGGCTTTTTCACCCACCCCCATTCTGGTACATCCCATACAAATGGACACATTTAGTACAAAATTATGTCTCTTCTAATATTTCTTCTGATAGATGTGATTAGCTTCAACTGAAACATTGGTTAATGATCTGTAAATGTCTGCTTTACTGGAGCAAATTGGCGAGGTTGCCACGCCCAATCTGATACCTACCATACAAAAGCCTGGTGGTCGCCCTGGTTTTCAATGCAATAAGTGGTGAAAAACACTTCGGATATTAATAAAATTGGGTTATAAACTCCATGTCATTAAACACCAGTCACCGATTAACACATGTGTGGTTTTGTCATGCCCATGTTGGTGCCTCCCATACATAAGTTGTTCGGCCGACTAGTTGTTCGGCAAAATAACTACCGAAAAACCGAACCAACCTTTATGAAATTTGGACTTAGCCAGAATTTAGTCAAATGTCACTCTTCTACTGAAAATGATTGGTTTTCCACACCCCTTCTGATCCCTACCATACAAAATTAGGTCGGACAAGGTATTGTTAAAATACAGTGAATTTCTCCAAGTAGATTGTACTAAACTCTAAAATTCATGTAGAGTGTTATATAGAAAGCAACTAAAGACGGTAAAAAATTAAAATAAAAACTTCGTTTCTATGATAATTGGCATCGTATGCATTGCACTATTAAAATTCCAGAAAAAATAATTAACCACGACATGCATAACGATCTTCTAAAAGGAAAGATTTATTTGTTGTAAAAGAGCAAAGTCAAAGAATTTGCTTGGTAAGGTGTTCTGATTCACTGGCGAAATTTTGGCGCGAACGTAAAACTGTTTTAAAAATATCTTGAGTTTTTTTCATATTATTATTATTCTTTATTCAAATAGTAAAAAATAGTAAAAATCCTTATCCTTCATAGTGTATACCTTAATCCTACAGCATTAAGCTTCAAACGGAAACAATGAATAATAGACACAGATTACGTTTCAATTACTCTCTTTCAATGTAAATAATTAAAAGGGAGGTAATTCACATTTGCATGTTCTATTTTGTGATTTATATTTGTAATATTCCATTTTTGCACCTGAAACGAACATTATTAATTTGGAAATTCATCACTGGACATTTCTAACCACTATTCCATAGAAGAATTTACACATAACGTGTTCTCAAACATATCAATGCAATACCGAATTCATGTCCTGGTGAGCGACGAGCAATATTGGCAACTAAAAGTAAAGATGTTTAAATGGTATATCACATCAGTTAGTTAAAAATTCAGTATACAAGTTTTTGAGGCACTCAGATCCCGTGAACTATCCAATCGAATTTTTGACTTTACTATATTTAATATTTCACTACATTTATAAAAATGAGCAGTAGAAACTGTAATAAACAGAATGGCAAATTCAAAGGCGAAGTCGTTTTAATTCCCCGATTCCAAGTGCTTCCCTTCGTTGTTTTATTTGGTTTTAGATGGCACATGTTACCACTTCGTGTTGCTTTTAACATCACTGTAAATAAGGCATGTAGTCAGTCTTTAGAAATCCGTGGTCTACATTTAAAGTATTCATGCTTTTCGCATGGACAGCTCTATGTGGCATAATCACGAGTAGGCAAAATTGGAAAACTTTTTTTTAACGTCCCGAATGGAAAAAGAACAAACGTTGACTACCGCAAAAATCACAAGAAAGATTCATGAAAATATTAAATTTCATTCGGAAACCGTAATTTTATAATGACTACTTTGAGCAGCATTTCATGATACTATGGGAATGAATATTTCACCCGCTTGTAGGAGGCCAAAGGAACTAGTTCTAGAAGTAAAATTTATTGCATGTGAAGCTCAATATTTGCTTTGTAGAGCTTTCATCGTATAGTGTAATTGAAAGCAGATTTAAGATCAACAAACAGGTGGCAAGTGAACTAAGTCCTTCTCTAATTACACTTGAGTATAACCTGTATGAGTTACTCCGCGTTCCGTGTTTTACCCACTTGAATCACATTTCGCATATAAAGCACATTATTTGCTGATACTTTAATCAAGGGCGAATTATTTTCGTAAAGAAATTTATATTAAACTTTAAATTTAAATTTTCAACATCCTACGATGCCGAATGTAACAATATCCATCCAGTTTGTTTGGTCGATAAATATTTATATAGCTGAGAAGTGAAATGAACAGGACATTATTGTGCACCATTATCACCGCACAAATTTCCCTCTTCAAGAGGAGAAACAAGTTGAAAAGAGAGACAGCTCCATTTAGCTAAATCAATAATTGAAACTGTACAGTAGGGTGTATCGGAAAAGAGTTTTGTTTTGGATTTTAGTTCGTGGGGGACTGAAAAGGAACGTCAAACTGCTTTTTACGAAGGTACTTATAGTTCATTTCCGGTCTGCCGTTGAAATTCCGATTCCTGGTATATTAAGGGGAAAATATGTTTAATTGTTTAGGGATACACATTTTTATTTGTTTAGTAAATATGGGGTTCAAAGGACGTTGTCATAGCGAGCACAATTATAAAAATATTTTTTCAGAATTTAGACAGAGCTTTTTTTGTCATGGCAGCATTTAATGTTTTGATCAAGCATAGTTCTATGATTTTTTAAAATTTATTTTCTTATAGTCGTTTACCCAAATGCAATGGGAACCGAAAATTTAACGCCCGGTGGTGAACTATAAGTACCATCGAATAAAAAACAGTTAATGTTGCCGTAATCATCCCTTCAATACGAAACTTTTTTCCGTACAATCTTATACACACCCTGTACTTTAGGATGTATTGAAACCAGCGTTTTTGGAGTTACAAACATGGCTTCAAAAGAGGAGTATTGCCTCAAACCTTTTTTGGTAACTGCTCGCGGTTCTGAGAGTCTGACGTGTTAGTCCTCGAGCCTTGGTCCAGTGCAGTTGACGAGCTTGCCACAGTATTTTCTCACGCATGACCGCATGCGCGGTTGTTAGTGGGGTATCATCGGTGGCAGGAGATTGAGTGTAACTCCCGGTACATTACGATGGATATGATTTCGAATCGTTTCTGATAAAGTAACCTTTTATTATTTTTTACACAAATACACTAGGAATCGAAATTTCAACAGTCTGTAGTTTAACGTTTCCGAAGTCAGCTCTTCAGTACGCAATTTCTTATTCAGTACACCCTACTCTACATTGTACAGACCGTGTATAGTGGGGTGTAGATTTTGGAGTTGGATTTTCAGATTAAATTTTTTTTAATTTAGTGTAATTTTTTTTAACTCTAAAATTTGGCAGCTGTCACATATGTTTATTCCGATTAGTAAAAATGGAGCGCATTACGAAAGAACAACGCGTTATAATTATGAAAACTTATTTCAAAAATTTGGAAAGTTTTGCTGAGACCGCTCGCAAATTTTCAGTTGAGAAAGTGCACCTAATATATCAACTGTGTACCTAATATGTCTTCTGTGGATACATTTCCGCTAAAAGTGATGCAGTTTTCGATGTATATTTTCCATATTTTGCGGAATTGACTGTTTCTTTGCAGCTTAAATCATTCAATATCTGTCCTAACCATTTCACCATTTGCTGGTCAATTACAATGATTCCAGTTACGGCTTCATCATTTTCAAAAAATCTCCTAGAAGTGTTTCTATCGTTTGGCCTTCCGTATCCGTACTTGGGACAGTCTAATTTTAGTGCAACTTGTTTAAAAAAGGATCTTGTATTTGCCTCTTTCTGATATTTTCCTTATCCTTAATTAATATAGTTTCATCGAAGTTTTCCTCCTCTCGTGGTAGGGTATACGCCAGTTTTACCAGGAACTCAATACACCTTATACTTGCGTGCAATGGTGACATTCCATATTCGTAATTCTCCTCGTTTGCATGACAATGTTGAGGTTATTCCTGCCAGTTCGTTTACGACTTTTCCGTCAACAGTGGTTAGGCTGGAACTCGTAACTACATTTAATATATTTTACTTCTCAAATATGCAGCTTTGAATCCTTAATCTTGCTTATTTGTTCTTCAATGTCCTTCAAGTGGTCACTATGAGTTCTGCCGATTCCCTTGCAAATTGAAGCATTATAGATCGTCATTAGTGTATAAGATGACGGCCGTGGATTTTTTCAGTGTAGTTCCCTATATCAGATTTTAGCGGAAAGGAACAACAGATGCCAAAAACATATTTCCGTGCGATATTGTAGCGTCATCGGAAGATATCTATGCTTGTAAACAATGTCAGTTTCTTAGGAAGAATTTCTACCTCATTTTCAGGAAGAGTGTCCAACAGCAGCTTTGACCCATAAGATCCTGCAGATTGGATTTTACAGAGACTTCCGTAAACTCTGTCTGCAGCGGTCCTGAATTTATTTAATTTAGTTTGGAGAGTCTTTTTTATTTCTTTTCAAGTTTTTGACACATCTCTGTTACATACTTTAAACATGGGGAAAAAATTATTCTCGTTTTAGCTATGAGTTTGCAACAGCTTTCTTCTTATTTCAAGTAAACTTATAATTTTTTGTGGCCAAATTTAGCCAAATTATTTAAAGTATTGTGTAGCAAGTATGCTCAGAAAATATGAGCGAGAAAAGTTTAAGTCATTTTATATGTAAAAATATTTGTAAAAATTACCTCAATAAAGGGTGTAGGGAAAGTGGGAATCTGATGAACATTTTGTTATTTCTTTTAATAAAAAATAAACATGCCTTTAAAAAATAACAAAAACTTAATGATCAAACGGCAATATTTCTGACTCTTCAATTCTATATTTTATTTTTTTTTTTCAAAATCAACTTTTTTGTTTTCTAAAAAATTGTCGACTTTGAGCAGCTCCACCACCTATTATTTTTATCCGCTTAGGGAAAACGGTTCTGAATTGTGATCAGTAAGAAATTTTTTATATGATGTATTTATTCATTTCACAGTATTTGCAATCCATGAGAAACAAATGCACCCACAACGAGCAACTGTCTGGTGCGGATTTTGGTCAGGCGGCGTGATTGGGCCTTACTATTTCGAAGATGAGGCTGAAATTGCAGTCACTGTGAATGGGAGGCGAAACAGGAACATGATAACGGTGTTCTTGTGACCTCAACTGGACGGCATGGATCTGGACGACATGTGGATTCAGCAAGACGGCGCCACCAGCTACATAGCGCATGAAATAATCGATTTATTGCAGCAACGATTTCCAGAAAACAAATTATCTCAAGAAATTCTGATGTCTACTGGCCACCAAGATCATGCAATTTAATGCCGTGCGATTTATTTCTTTGGGGTTCTGTGAAATCTTGAGTTTATGTGAATAGACCAGAAACAATTCCCGAGCTCAAATCGGAGGCACAACGCGTCAGTGGAGATATATAACCACATTTCTGTGAAAAAGTCATGAAAAATTTTATGAAAAGAGTACTAGCATGTCATCAGAGCCGTGGGGGCCGATTGACGTATGTTTTATTCTATCTTTAATCGGAACATATCTTCTTTACAATGCAGTACAAAAATTACAACCATCTCAAATAATACGTATTTTTATGTTAAAATTAAAAAGTGGATTCTTACTGAGACCTTTATTATGAGAAAATAATTATTTTTCAAAATTTCGATAACTTTTTTTTTTCTTCCCAGTTTTTGAATTAGATTTTTATTTGCTACGAGTATATTTGAATTTTTTAACGAAAATAGTGTATAATCTAACTAAAAGCGAATTCGGTAAATACATTGAAATATATGGGAGAAAGCGGCGAAAAAATGCTTGCTGCTGACTTCAATATGCCGCCGTGAAAAACAAATTTTGAAAATACATTTATCCGTTTGTAGTCAACACGAAACATCTGTTGAGCTCTGGACTGACCCAGCACAAAAAAAAGTTTTCTGTACACCCTAGTGTACAGTCCCATTATTATCGCCAACTGATTTTCATTAAAATTGTTATCTTCTATGCGTGGAAATACCTTAAGCGATTTTACAGCAACGACAGTAAACAATTTGTAAAATCTGAAAAATTGAGATTTAGCCATTAGGGCAATTTCATGATATGTACTTAGCGTATTAGACACAGCGACGACCACCGACACTTTGTAAGGTAAATATTTATTTATTACGTCTTTCGGCAAAGAAATGAGGTCAACTTATACACACGTACTTTGGCAGTCATCATTAGCATTCCTGCCCCTGGGGTATTTAGCGACATTTAACGTTTATGAAATCTTCTTACAGTAGCCTGTGGCTGAGTTAGCTGTCTCCCACAAAAAAAGCAAAAATAATTGATTGTGGAGCAACTTAATTTGGGATGTGAACCATAATGACGTGTTGACATAGCGACATTTTAACATATATTACTTGCACCTAATTTATTGCTATCAATTACTTATGATTTGAGTTATAAGTAAAAATTGCTGGCAAGGAAAATCTCTGATACATAAAAATGTTTGTGACAAACATTATATGTAATCGCTATATCATTAAAAACAATAATTTGTATATCTTAAAAGAATTCAAAATTCATTTAATTTTCAAAAGGTATCAATTTATTGTGGAGTCTTAGCCTAGTTTATACTAGAAACGTCAACTAAAATTTAGCAGATTGAAAATGTCCATCACCTCAAATTTAACAGACTGAAAATTTCCTTCACACAAGTTTGGGTTAAACAAAGCAGGATACTATTCATGACTTACGAACATTTAGGTGTCAAGGAAATTATAACGGGCTTTTCAATAAGAGCGCTACAAAAGCTTTTTAAATGAAACAAAAACGGTTTCAGATACCAATGAAATTCTTTATTCCTGTGAAAGTACGTTCGATGCCATTATGTATGGAACTCGATTTCGTTTACATGGCCACCACGGGCACGCTTGCAGAACTCCAGACGCTGAACCCAATTTTCGACGGTTTTCAAGCATAAATCGGCCGATACTGCTGCAATTTCACGTTCGATATTCGACGAAGTTCATCAATCGTCGCTGGCTTATTGGCATAGACCATAGACTTGACGTAGCCCCACAGGAAATAATGAAACGGCGTCAAATCGCACGACCGAGGCGGCCAATCGACTGGGACATTTCGTGAGATAACACGTTCACCAAACTTGGTTCCCAATAAATTGATTGTGGCATTCGCTGTGTGGCTTGTGGCGCCGTCCTGTTGGAACCACATTTCCTCCAAGTCCATATTATCCAATTGGGGCCAAAAATATTCGGTTATCATTGAACGGTAGCGATTCGCATTCACAGTAATGTGCCGGTCTTGATCATCACGGAAGAAGTAAGGCCCAATGACGCCATCGTTTGCTGTCCTTATCGATTTACTTTTGTAGCGTCTCTGTTGAAAAACCCTTTAGTTGCGTTTGGCAAAGTATTTACTTGACTAAAATGATCGGAAGTCAATATACACGAATTTTAGCTGCCAATATAATCATGTAGGTATTTGTGTTTTTTTTCATTCCAAACTTATCAGTTTTAAAATCCTTTGCACACTAACTACAAACAATGTCCTTAACGAGGCCATGCAGCCGCATACAACAAACACAATCAATCATCGCCACTTGACTCCGCATACAATACCCACAGATATACATACACATATGTATGTAAATATATCCCATTCACTTTATTCAAATATATTCTTTCCCCTACTTTATCTAACCACTTTGGTTTTGTCTGTTTTTGATATAGAAGCAGCAGCAGTACTCACAAACCAAATACTTTGACCTGACTGGGGCACAAATTGAGGTCAGGTGTTCTTCCATGTTTTTTTTTTTGGAAAAGTTAATCCTTTGGTTCACGGGGGTATACAAAGAAACCTTGACAACTAATTTAATTTTCAAAGGGTTGAATATGTACGTGAATAAGGTTTTCGCATACAGCCTTTTGCAAAATTTAATAAAAAATTATACATTTTTATATACTAATAACAGTTTTCGGCAATGGTTTATATTACTGACAGGCGACTTTAGACAATGATTATATGTTAATCCTCGATTTGCTGCTGCTGGTGAATTACAAATGTGTTTAAGTTCTCTACATTTATGGAGAAATGTGAAAGCATTCACTTACACATGGCCCATTAGCTGTTGGTTTCTCAAAACAATTGTTTTACTTCAGACATGGGAATTCATTTGAAAATTCAGCATGGGATAATTTTTTTCCCAGATTTACAAAATCTAAAAAGGAATTGATTTAATTGAATTGAAATATCACAACATCATAGAAATCATACTTTGTTGAGCACATGAGCAACTATGACATCCAAAATATAAATTGTCAATTATCTTAACACGGCTATTTGAAAGCCAAACTAACTCCTCATAAGTCAGTGGGCACTAGGCCGGATGGAAATACAAAAATTAGAAACTTCAAAATTTTATGCCATTCCAGTCTGCAAAGCAGAGATAAAGTAAACTAATAGATGAATGACATATGTTGGAGAACTTTTAGTGTAATGGGTAATTTGTTCATTCAAGATGTTCGGTTCAAGATCAATAGTCGTGTTTTGGTTACAAGCAAGCGAATATCACGCCTAATATCTCTTAGAAAGTACTTTTTCTATGAAAGATAACATTTTAATAGAGAATATTAAAAAGAAATATGTGAAATTGATTATAATGGTGGCTGCTTGGTAATATAGCTATTTCAACGACCACCAAGGCATATCATCAGCTCCCTTCGCCACAAATATCCCACATCATCCCACATTATAGGGATAAACAAAACTCAACTTAGTGAGAATTGTTTCAACACTCCTACTTGTGCAAAAGCATCCACAACAAATACTGTACCATAGCCATCAATGTTCACAAGAAAAAAAGGGGTAATGGGTAATTTTCTAAGCGTTGTTGCATAATAATAATGTGATTTTTTGTTCCTTAACATTAATATTTTTAAATACCATATCTAAAGCAAAAATAATTTTCTAGAAAATATTACTTGAAAACAGGAGTACAAAACGAAACTTAAAATGGAATTTCAGATGGCAGTCGCCACCGTCTATGTCCTCATAAATTGGTTCTTTTTCCGACTCAGCAGACATTCCTGGTTGACAATCCTCAGAAACTCTAACGGGCTTGGCATCTGTGACTGGGGGGTTAAAGATTAAAAAGTAGTTCCGCATGTACATACTTTGGGCTTGGGGGTGTCTCCTCTTGAAATAACTTTTATATAAGGGTAATTCCAAAAAAAAATCGACACAAAAATCAGAATTTTCGAACCCGTCCACTTTTGGTTGCTATAAAATTTGGACAATAGTTTCAACTCGTCCCTACGAATTTTATGACACCAGAATTGAGTCCAAATTCAAAGTAGTTTTTGATTTATGGTTCGTTGAAGTAGGTATTGTATAGCACTTTCTGAAAAAAGGACCTGATTTAAAAATGGCATAACTTTGGAATGCGTTGAAGGAATTCAAAATGTTGGATATCATTTTAAAGCTTGCAAATACCCCATACAACAGTCATGTCGTTGTGGTTAAATGATATTGAAAACTCCAAAGTATCTTTTATCCTTTAATACCCTGGCATAACGTATCTTTAATTTTTGATTTCCCTCACCAAAAAGAAAGTTTATGTTTTTCTCTATATCATAGTCAAATTTCCAAATAGTATCTCCATGGGATTAATAGATACATAAGGTTTGGTAAAGACTGCACGAGGTTTACTGTTTTAGTTTCGATTATTCAAGTAGTGACTACGTATAAATAACACAGTTACAAAAAATACAAAAGTTGAAAAACCTGGAAAGTGATAGTATTTATCTCGTAGGTATTGTCGAGTGAAACAAGAATCTGCTTGTGAAATTTGTATGGCTGAGGAGAAACTATTGGCAAAATTTCATACACTTCAATGGGGGTTGGGCCCTGGACTGTGTCGAAATATTTTGGAATTACCCATAAGAAGCAAATTTTATTACGTACAATTATTTAAAGCATATTAACTAATATATTAAAACTTACATAAAACAAAATTTTAGGAGATAAAAAAGAACATAATATGAAAACAGGTATGGAGTTTAAAAATATAAAATTAGTCTAAATATTTTAATAAAATATAAAGCAAAATAAAACGTAATTTATTTTGTTCAAAAAATAGTTAGTTTAAACGACATGAATATAGCTTTACAAAAATTTTGAACGAATAAATTATTACTTAGAAATGTAACAACATAAAATGCATTAATTAGTTTCTCAATGGCTTTTCTTAAACGAGATTGGATCACTGAGGAGCTGAATATTTTGGCGTAGTGTGTTCCAAAGACGAACAGCATGTATAAAAAATGTCCATTCCGAAACAAGGCTGCGGCGTTGAAGAGGTATAAGATTACCCCGCCTATTACTCCTATTAAAACTAAGCTCCTCAAGTAGGTAGAAAGGTTTTCCGGAATAAATAGTATTATGAGGACATAAGAGAGGTCTGATGTTCAAAAGCCTATCCAAACAAACTCCAGAAAGCAGAGACAAAAATTGCGATGATCATATCTTTGGGACCGTTATCATGGTGAATGACATTATTAAAATTTGTATAAAGTTCTCGCTCACATCCATAATCCTGGCAAAGTATATACTGTTCACGCACCCGTTGGCCCACATTTGCCCACCGCGGATGTTTGTTTCATCTCTGCGGCTGCTCATAGGAGTGCGCGAACAGATTGGCTCTCTTGCTTGCTTTGCCGTTTTTCCCTTTCAAATAGCCCTTACCGCCGAATTATTGCTCGCTATCGGTTTACCCACTTGAAGCAGCGAATTAGTTTCTAGTAGCCAAATACGCACCGAAAGGGACAGATGACAAAGCAACAACAGGATCATTCAATTTGTTTAAAGCAATACTAAATAAAATATTGTAGGCCGTTGAAGTGCCATTTTATTAGAAAACTGTGTTTTTGTTTGTGGTTTTGTCCCAAAACCACCGGCAGTCTGGCAGCCGTTCAGGAGTGCAACGTAACGACGACAACAACAACATCACCAGTTTTATTTCCCATAGCCTGTCCCTTCACCACGACCTACGGTAAGACGGACTAAGCAGTCCATCACAACAATAACACCAGCAGTGGTTTGCCGTTTTCTTTTGGTTTGGTGCTGCTTAGGGCAGACGGACATCAGGCTGTCGAGCCACCTGCAGACGAACCAAGTACGAGAGTAGCGGCATTAGTGTAAGTATGAGGGGGACTCGATAAACCCCAGTTGCTGTGGACATCAACATATATTTTAGCTAGGAGGATCTTTGTATTACGTGGGGTAAAATGCTGAGTTTGGCAAAGGGACTTTAATTTTGCATACGTTTGGCCAAAGACACAAATTTATCTGATGTGACCAGGTTAGAGTATCATTAAAGCCTATTCCCAAGTTTATCGCACTTGGCACAGTTGTAATGGGTTCACTATTCCATAGTATGTGATATTCATGAATTCATGAAAAGAGGCGATGCTTTTTAATCAAAAGGCATTTCGATTTTCCAGGATTTAGACTGAGTCTATTCGCAGTTGGCCGTTGGTGTACCTTCGACAAGCCGTAATTGAATCTAGCAATGCATTCCGTTAATTTATTAATGTGGCATCCCAATAAAAATCATCATCGGCGCAATGTGATAGCTGCATATGAAGATCATTGATATACAACAATGAAAAAAGCAATAGACCCAAAATAGACCCTTTCGGAACCCCTCTAGTAACCGGAAGGAATTGTAATGTCCTGGTGTTTAAAAATACGCCCATTTAGGTATGAGTGAAGTACCCGTTTAGAAGTAGTGGGAAAAGTGGAAAACCCCCGAGCCGAACAGAGTGATCCACAAGGACAAGAAACAAAACTTTATTTTCATATAAATCTTGGCGAATATTTTCGGATACTTCAGTTAATGCAGTTACACAACTGCGATTGGGTCGGAAGCCAGATTGTTTATCCGTCATCAGTGAAAACCTGTTTACATACTTTCTTAAATGCCTAGGCAATAACTTCTCAAGTACTTTAGAGAAGAAGCAGAGTATGGAAATTTGTCGGTATTCTGACTTGGTCTTTGGCATAGGTATTACTTTGCGTGATTCGAAGATGTGGGGAAAACACTTGTTTTAATAATCGAATTAAAAAGATGGTTGATGTAGGGTAAAATTCGCCGCAGGAGTATTAGGAATCGAGGGTCTGTGTTATCTATTCCCATAGCATTGGAACTTACAAGTGAAAAGGCTGTAAATACTTTTAAATCATTTACGCAAACTATCATCATCAACATTACTCCGGTTCACTTATTTAAAGACACTAAAAATTCCATATTCAGCAGCTTGTATCTTTTGCAATTTGCAACCGATTGCAGTATTTTAAAATGTAAATGGAAGCTAGACATCTTGTGATAAACAAAAAATCATGACAATGAACTTTTTTGGAGCCATTTATAAAAAAAGTCAAAAATGTGCTATATTTTTTATTTATATTATTTTGAAAGTAAGCGATGATTTTTTGTAGGGAGAGTTTGTTTATTACAATTTATTACATCTTAATCATTTTACGAGTTAATGTGACAAAACCAAAAGTTTTAAATCTATGGGAAAAAACTAAAATCTATGTTTACCGTTCTGAAGGATATTCTAACCGCGCAATAGCTAGAAAAAAATTGGATGGAGCCCAACAGTTGTCGACAGTTACATCAAGGACACCGAGGGGTATGGCAAAAATTTTTAAGGAAGGGTTTCATTGTTTTTATCTACGTATGAGAAAAGAAAAATCATCTGAATTGCTTCTAATTCTGCCATATCGTTGTCACAAATAAGAGCTCAAGCTGGAGTGACAGCGAGCAAGTCATCTGTACTCGGAGTAATTAAGAGCTGTGATTATCTTAAATACCTGAAATTACAAAAAAGCCGCTACTTAATGCTCCTCGTAAGGAAAAGCAGCTTCAATTCATGGTATGGGATGTACAGCCAAGATGTCATGTAAAAGACTGGATAACCGTTGTATTTACGAATGAGAAGAAGTTTAACTTGGATGGGAATGATGGCTATAACTATTATTTCCATGATCTGAGCACAGAAAGCGTTTTTTGAACCGACACCACAGCCGAGAAGCGGCGTTATGGTGTGGGGTGCTATTACGTACTATGGCCCCATCGATCTTGAATTCCAAAGTGCAAAAATGACTGGTGCCAGCTATAAACCGTTATTGGAATTGGCTTTTCCGAAGTTCAGTGAACTATCAGGTCTCATATCTGGGATATTGCAGCAGGATAATTCCCCTGTACACAACGCCAGAGTAGTAAAGGAATTGATTGCAAGCCAAACTGTTAATATTCTTGACTGGCCACCCTATTCGCCAGATCTAAACATTATCGAAAATGTCTGGGGTTGGTTATCTCGTAAGTTCTATGAAGGAGGTAGACATTATGATGACAAGCAGTCGCTATTTCAGGCCATTAAGGATGCTTGGAATCAAATTTCGTTGGATTGCATAAATTCTCTTTATCTCTCAATGAAACCCCGTATATTTGAAGTTATTAAATACAAAGGGGGTTGTCCCCATTACTAATAGTTCTTAAGTGAAGTAAAATAAATTAAAAAAAAAGACAAAAAAAAAACTATTTTTCATTAAAATTAGTTAAAGTGCCTTTATTCAAGTGAACTAAAAAAAATAGCACATTTTTGGACTTCTTTGTTATAAATTGCTCAAAAAATTCTTTAGTTAAGAAACCACTACTGTCATAACTTTTTTTATATTTCAAGATGTCTAGCTTCCATTTCCATTTTAAAATTCTGCAATCGGTTACAATTTGCAAAAGATACAGGCTACTGAATATGGAATTTTTAGTGCCTTTAAATAAGTGAACCGGAGGTATGTGCTGTATTATCTTCAATGTTATAGACCATTAGAATAATAGAATCGCAATATTAACTTTTGGTACATTTACGGAATTTTGTATGCATTTCATCAAAGTCGTCATTAACGCTTACTACCGGTGGGCGCCTTTCCAATGCCAATGTCACGAATAGTTTTCCATTTTTGCTGTTATCCCAGCGCAGAACAAACACACTGTGCAAAATATCGCCTTTTAGCAATGCGAATCTTGACATTTACGTCACTTCTTGCTGACGGATATTCTTCATAGAATACACAAATTTTAAATCTTTTCCTTCAGCTATATGCCATATACCTCATATTTATAGCAAGTTTAATTGCTTCAGTAACCCAAGGTCTGATCTGAGCAGAAACAATCCTGGACTTTATTGGAAAAGTTGCGCTATATAGACTGATAATATTTGCCTGCAAAAAGTATAACTGATCATCGACAGATATAAGGTTATAAATTAATTTCAAACTGAACAACTGAATTGGCGTTAAGACGCGTTATGCAAGGATCTAATCATGTGCAAGTTATATGACTTCATTATTAGCGATCCTCACTAACGTGCATTTAAAATAAAAGTTATGTGATGAAGTTATGGGTTCGAAAGGAGTCGAAAAGGAGCATATCCGTTGAAGAGCATAGCACATTCAAAATATATGGAAAAACTGCACCCTAGGGACCTATAAAACGAGTACTTTTGGAATTCCTACACGTTCAGTTAAATAACCCACAAGATCTTCGTGCGGATTCTTATAAATGAGTATTTTTTGGGTCCCTGAACGCTCATTCACGCTGTTTAAAATACGTTATTTAGAAAATGAAGTATTTGTACATTTCACAGGTTGATATATTTTAACCGAATTTTTTAATATTTCTTCCGGTAATTTTGTCAAACACTCCTTTGAGGAGCGCTATACGAGTCACTAGACGCTGCTTTTTAGCAGTACAAAGATAAAGAAATGACAATATGATTCAACGCTCCTAAAAAATGACATGCTGAGCTCTTTCAGACGCCGTTTATAAGTGCACTTCCCAAAAACTCCTTTGAGGAACGCTTTGGGAGTCTTTATACGCGTCTTTTTTTGAGCGCTCGGTATTTTGCTGGCTGGGATAGTTAACTTGCCCCAGGTATTCGTATATGAAATTTTATTCAGGGGGATTCAATTGAAATTGAATTGAACATTTGAATTTTTTAATTTTTGTCAAACAGTAGCATAGAATAATACATACGTAGATAAACTTATTCTCTCATCTGACGCTTCATTTCACACTCTTCATCGTAGGTTTGTGGAAATGAGAGCAATTAAATTTAAAATTACCTTACACCAGGTGGAGTTACAAAATATGTTCACTTAACTTTTTCCTGTCGTTTTGGTGTAGAACTGAAAAATTTAAATATATTTTGCACTTTTTTGTTGACTTTTATCGTTGGTATACATTTGTATTGTATTTAACACAACTAGTTTGTCACAAAAACACGAAATTCGGTTGTTGTTCCTTTGTGGATCGCTGTTTACTATTGCCACCATCTGGTATTATTGAACCCATATTTTCTACCATCCAATGTTTACTTTCCATCGTACCTATGACGATTAATAATTTATTGAGCGAATAAAAGCTTCTACGGTATGTATTATTCTATGAACAGTAGCTACAACAGACAACGCGTAAAAGTGGCCAAACTTTTAATGCAAATGTTAGTTCTGCAAGAAGTTCATTTTGGGTATTGCATTATTTTTTCGGGCAACATAACCGGCCTTCTAAAACAACATTGGTGCAGTAATTTGAAAAAAACTGGTCAATCCCTTCCCGCCTATGTACTTTACATATCGCATTATTGATGCTATGGGACAAAGTTTTGGCCAATCTATGACAAACTCAACTCGCCGTCGTTCACAGCTTTAATCCTTTCCTACAGCAAGGTCGAGCGGATTTTATGAAAAACCCTATTTTAACACGCCAAGAAAATGAAATTCCCACAGAAACTGAAACTGAAACTCGTATATTTATCAATAGGATGCTTAAAAAACAAGCAGTTAATGCCGATTTTTTAAAAAGAAAATCTTCAAGAGCGATCAGGCACATTTTCACCTAAATGAATACGGTAACAACCAAAATTGGCGGATTTGGGATTTCCAGCAAAACGACCGAAGTTGGATGACCTTCACGAAATTCATCCTGGAGCAAACGGTGTCCGATACTGAACTCTGGTTATCAGCGATTTACAGTGGTTTTTGATGGTGTTTCATAACTAAAAGTCGCAACAAGTTGATTGAGACACTCTTGTCTCGATAATCCATTCCGAAAATGGTAAAAAATCATAGATGCATTTTTCAACACACTTTAAATACAACAAATAGGGCTCGTAAGTTGTGTATGTTTACGCTAGAAAATGTCAAACATTCCATCGGAAGTTTCAGTTTTCATCTGGCAACAATGGTACTGTCAGGACCCGGAATATAAATAGCAATCCGTACTTACCAATGGCTTTTATTCCGTAAAGGAATAATCGTCAATTATTGAATTTATTTACCTAGGATTTTCAGTGAACAGAACCAATAACGTCAATCCAGAAATCAAACGAACTCACATACAACCTGTGTTGCTTTGTGGCGCAGAATCCCGGGCATATTCTTCGAGAGAAAAATTCTCCGAAAAATATATTTTGCGTGCTGTAATATTATGGCGAGCGTCGACGACGAATGAACCACGAGCTGAATAATCTGTAGCCCGACATTCACGTAATTATACGTATCAGAATAACACATTTACTCTGCCTAGGCCATGTGAGTAGAATGGATCAGACTGAACCAGTGCGAAATGTACTCAAAGACGTGTTTGAAGGCCATCGAAAAATAGGACGACAAAGTCTTCGCTAGGAAGGCCAGGTAGAATATTGTCTGCGAGAACTTAGTGTTATCAACTGCAGGAAAAAAAAAACCAGTTCGCGCCGGTTTCTCGGCCTAAAAATTGTGAAATCGTCTTAAAGAGATTCTTAACGTTTCGATTGATCTTCTATACTGCAAGTAGTTAAATCGGGTCCATTTTTAACGACCGATTTGAAATGGAAAAATGAAAAAGTTTTTTCAACACCAATTTGAGTAAATATTCTTAAATTTCAATAAAATGGATTCTAAGACTAATCAAAAACGATTAAAAATGACAATGACATTTTATGAATAGTTGTTTAATGAACACTTACTATCTTTGGTCCTAATGACTTTAGGTTTGGGGCAGTAAAATGTCATATACCCAAAGAATTACCACCAACACTACAAAACGTCTTCTCCTCACGGTTCATAGAGCCATAAAAAATTATTGCTCGTATGTGCCAATAAGCCCGATCTAGGTATGTACTGTAACTCTTACACGTTATTCTAGCGAACCACAAAACAAGGTCGACAATTATAACATTTAGGAACAGCTTTTAATTACCTTAAAAACCATTATCGCTGCAATATACTGACATATGTATATACATTCCTATCCTTCTGGCATGTAATTGAAAAGTGTTTAGAACAGCGAAATATGCCTTTTAATTTATATTATTACCCTAATAAACTCTGTGTTCAGCACTAGCCGGTACGTACAACCTACATATATAAGTTTCGGTTGTATGTATGTTTCTAGTAAAAAGGCCATAAACCATATCGTTTGGGAGCCATGGAAGTGGATCATAAAACGTTTTGTCTGCAGGATAGCTGCTTGCCAGGACAGTGATGGTGTTGATAAAGGTAATGGATACTTTAATAGTCGAAGTTTACACCTTCTGACACCACTACTCACCTAAAATAGCTATTGGGTGATAGAATACCAAATAGATATCACAAATATGGTTATAGTAATTATGGTCTACGACAAGAAAACATATTTTACTACTTTCCACCAGCAGGAATATAACGCAAACTGATAAAAATAATTATTGGTCTACTAACAATAAAAATATACTTAATTGCATAATTTGGTTACTCAAGACCAAACGTGGCGGGAGACTCCCCCCAAACTACACTGTAAATTTTTTGTTTATTGGCTTTTATTATTTTGATTGCGCTTATTACATACATATATACCCTTGGAGTTAGTTATTCAAATATCAGCTTTCATATTGAGGAACATGTAGTTGTTCGAAATTTATGTGAAAGTTAAGGTCAAATTTGATGTGCCACTTGAGTGGAATGGTATTAAGTTCGACAAGGTTCTATAGTTCTACACCACGATTACGAGAAATTGTGTTCATGTTATTGAGACATGACAAGGGTAAATTATTAAACGTTCCACAATACTGCTGACATTAGGAATTGCGGTGAACATGGTGCGGTGGAGTGAGTGACTAAGATTACGTTAAATTTACACTCCGGTTCACTTATTTAAAGGCACGAAAAATTCCATATTCAGCAGCCTCTATCTTTTGCAATTTGTAACCGATTGCAGAATTTTTAAATGGAAATGGAAGCTAGACATTTTGAGATATAAAAAAAAATCATGACAATAGTGGTTTTTTAACTAAAGAAACAATTTTTTGAGCAATTTATAAGAAAAAGTTCAATAAAGTGCTATTTTATTTGGTTCACTTTAATATTTTTTTTATTACTTTTAAAGTAAGCGATGGTTTTTTGTAGGGAGTGTTTGTTTATTACAACCTATTACGTCTTAGTGTTTTTACGAGTCAAAATGGCAAAACAAAAAATGTTCAATCTATCGGAGAAAACTAAAACCGATGTTAACCGTTCTGAAGGATATTCATAGCTAAAAAAATTGGACGGAGCCCAACAGTTACATCAAGGACCCCGAGGGGTATGGAAAAAATTTTAAAAGAAGGATTTCTTTGTCTTTATCTACGTATTATAAACGAAAAATCATCAGAATTGCTTCTAATTCTACCTTATCCTTTTCAAAAATAAGAGCTCAAGCTGGAGTGGAAGCGAGCAAGAAGTGGATCACGACGCAGAGTAATTAAGAGCACTGAGTATCGTAAATAACTAAAATTACAAAAAAGACGCCACATAATGTTCCTCGTTAGAAAGCGGCTTCAATTCGCAAGAGACTACATGGTATGGGATGTGCAGCCAAGAGGTCATGTAAATGACTGGAGAACCGTTGTATTTACGGATGAGAAGAAGTTTAATTTGGATGGGTCTTATGGCTACAACTATTATTTCCATGATCTGCGCAAAGAAAAGTGTTTTTTGAACCGACATCACAACCGAGAGGACGGTGTTATGGTGTGGGGTGCTATTACGTAGTATGGCATCATCGATCTTGAATTTAAAAGTGCAAAAATGACTGGTGCAAGCTATAAAACGATATTGGAATCGGCGTTTCCGAAGTTCAGTGAACTACTTGGTACCATATCTTGGATATTGCGGCAGAATAATGCCCCTATACATAACGCCATGGTAGTAAAGGAGTTCGTTGCAAGCCAAAATGTTAATATTCTTCACTGGCCACCCTATTCGCCAGATCTAAACATTATCGAAAATGTCTGGGGTCTATGAAAGGTCTATGAAGTAGGTAGACAATCTGATGACAATTAGTCACTAACTCAGGCCATTAAGGATGCTTGGAATCAAATTTCTTTGAATTCCATAAATTCTCTTTATCCCTCAATGAAAACCCGTATATTTGAAGTTATTAAAAACAAACGGGGTTATACCCACTACTAATAGTTCTAAATAAAGTAAAATAAATTTAAAAGACAAGAAAAATTGTGTTTCATTAAAATTAGTTAAAGTGCCTTTATTCAAGTGAACCAAAAAAAAAGCACATCTTTGGACTTTTGTTTATAAATTGCTCAAAAAAAGTTCTTTAGTTAAGAAACCACTATTTTTATAATTGTTTTTATATCTCAAGACGTCTAGCTTCCATTTCCATTTTAAAATTCTGCAGTCGGTTACAAATTGCAAAAGATACAGGCTGCTGAATATGGAATTTTTAGTGCCTTCAAATAAGTGAACCATTGTGTATATATGTCATGCACCTTCCGCGGACGAAAGATAGAAAAGATAATTTGTTGAAACAGAGTATTAATGCACAGATCGCAGAAAAACAGAGTTCCCCAAAATAAAGATCTACAGTTATTACAAAAACGCAAACAAGTTCCATATCGTTTTTATATTACATCAATGAGTAGATTCGTATATCTGACGATTTGTTCGTTGCTGCAATATAGCATGATACTTGCTTCCGCGCACCTCATCAGTTTCAACCGTGCTAATCAGAGTTCACCATTATAGAACAGGGACCTGCAGTACCTGTGAACGGGCTGAAGAAAGCTTCTTAAAAGAGCTAAGTCGTTAAAGTCGGAGCGAAGCTAAATTGTGTATAAATGCAATCAGAGAGTATAAGAACATCTTAAGGTCTTAGAGATATTTCAGCGAAGTTGACGATCTTACCGATACTCTCACCTCAACTTTTAACAGATAACGTAATTCCATATGAACCACTGGTTTCTACCGAGGTAAGAAGAATCTTCCGTGAGGGAACAAGGATCTGAAAATACTGATAAAGTCTTGCGTTTAATAGGGGAAAGTCTTTAAGGACGGGGCGAGTCTGCAACAAGAGGGGACTGGAAGAATGTAAGAAAGTACTAAGATCTTCACACAGAAGGTCCTGGATATATTTTTGTGAAGGCATTGAAAACGCGCCTGCGACATTCCTACATCGCAACTTTCTCTCGACGATTCGCATATCTCTGGGATATGTCAAAGAACAAAGAAGTCGATGGACGACATCGAGTGAAGAATCGTTAGACCTCCTGTTTAACCCTCGCCTTCCAGGAAACTGGTCCAAGGGCATAAGGTCGAACTAATCGAACCACCACGTCATTTCGCACGTTGCGGGAAACATAGTGGCGAAGGAAACACTACGAGCTACATAAAGCTGTTCTCTAATACTGTCAGATGAAGACAATCCACAGTGGTATTCATTCCGATGCGTAGAAATCATCCCATGCTAGTCCCAAAGATTTTAAACTAATCAGTCTCTCATATTTCCTTTCGACGGCATTGTAGAGTAATGTTGACTCGTATATTCGAACCCCCATTGGTAGTTCCCAACTATCCACAGGCCAGCATGCTTATACTAGTGAGCTTCATAGATAAGTCCGAATATATAAAGTAATAGGGTAAGTAAAGGGTTCATTAACAACGTCTTACCGGGATTAATAAAAACGATACTTTGTGCTGACCAGGGGATCATTATTTTGATCTGTGGATTACTTACGCGCAGGCGTACAACTGCACTGGGCCACACCATATTAACCCAAATCGTGAATACAGCAACACCCCAAGGTGAAATATTAACTCCACTTCTCTGAAATTTAGCACCAAATAGTGTTTAACGAAAGCTGTAGGAATCAGGTTGGACCGGTGTTGGACATGCTTATGACCTGGTAATTCCAGTGTAGTGTAAATATCCTACCACTACCAGACACTTTCACAAGGAATTAATCACGAGACTCTCTAATTGAGACGTGGAGACTTGGCTGCGACAAATCTAGAGAGAATAGGGCTCATAGTGTTTACCAGGAAGCAGAGGTTTCCTTATATAAAATCACGGTCTTTATGCGGTTGAGAATATTGACTAAAGGCTAATGCAAGATGTGTAGGTGATATTCTCGACATATAGCTTATTTTCAAGTCAAACACTATGAATTGGATCAGAGTCAGCATGATTTGGTGTGGTTCTCGACGTGAAGTCCTTAACCACAGGTGACCGAGAACATGTTTGATACGATTGTTAGCGCCGACCGTAAGATATCCGTGCTACACTGCATTGAGGGGCGGCTAAGAGATCAGGAATAGGAAGCCTTACACCATTGGTATATATGATTAAGTGGGAGAACGAACGCTCCTTAATCGCATATCCGTCAGCGAAACTTCTTTCTTCCGGTCACGTGCTACCAATTGAGCAACTCTCTGTACGTGAGCTACTCTATACTACTCTTTGCTACTCTTTGGAATAGAGTGAATTACTTATGGATAGAATCAGAGTTCGTGTAAAATCATCGTAGGGGGACTGGTAGAAATGTCCACTTACCTAACTCTGTTGACAAAAGTAAAGAAAATGGCAATGTTGTGTATCACGGATGCGCTTCACACAAACCGTCTACACAAACCACGTTTTACCACCCGATTTACTGTTAAGGCAAATGACTACTATGGTCATGGGACGACTTCAAGGGATCTGCGACAATCTTTAGTAGAAGTGTATTACATGAAACTCTCTTCTGCGTTTGACAGAAACTTTTCCACTCATATCCAGGATAGGTAGGACTAGAAGGTGCGCTTACCAGTTTATAGAAACTATTTAGGCTTCTACACTGATGGCTCCAAGCAATATGGCAAAGTAGGATTTGAAGTCTTTGCTACCGATGCGTTGTAGTGCATTTCAGGAGACGTCATCGCTATCGGAGAAGTTGCTGGGCTAAAACGTCATCGCCACTTGTAATATCAATATCTACTCTGACAGCCAGGTTGGTATAAAACAACTACCCACAACTACCGAGCATCTATAAAAGTAATGGCCAAGCAGTATGATATCGATTGTTCGATATTATCTGAGCACCGAGCAAAGGAGCATTCCAGGGAAGTGAATGAAATGGCTACGGAATAGCCTACCTGCTTCACTGTATGTGGATCACGTGGGTAAGTCCCTTCCTGCATGCAAGCTCATGGTTCATGTGAGAGCCATAAAATAAAGGATAAACAGGAAAGAATGACAAAGTTATGACTTGGATTGTGCGATAAATTTTATTTCGCGTCCTAGGCAAGAAATATATATGCTAGTCACTCGATACTGTTTAATATGCGTGATTATGCAATATGCCACGGGTAACTGAAGGTTCCCAGATAAATGGTGTCTCAGTCATAATGCACTTTTTCATTTTAAAATAAAAACACGTATTTTTTGAGACAGTTAAAATTTTTTTATTGGATTATAAAGAAGTGATGTTCCGATTAAGTATGACAAAAAATATCCCCCAAATGGCCCCCACGGCTCTGATGATATGCCATTACTCTTTTCGTGAAATTTTCCATGACTTTTTCACAGAGATGTGTCTGTATCTCACCGATTGCGGATTGGATATCGGATTTCAGCACAGGAATTGTTTCGCATAAACCCGAGATTTCACAAACCCCCAAAGAAAGAAATCGCACGGTGTTCTTGAGATAATATGTTCTGGAAATCGTTGCTGCAATAAATCAATTGTTTTATGCGCGGTGTGGCAGGTGACACCGTGTTGGTGAAACCACATGTCGCCTATATCCATGCCGTCCAATTAAGGCCACAAGAACTCCATTATCATGTACCTGTAACGGATGACGTTCACAGTCACTGCAATTTCGGTCTCATATTCAGAAAAGTTAGACCCAATCGCGCCACCTGACCAAAATCCGCACCAGGCTGTTATTGTTGTGGGTGCATTTGTTTCTCATGGATTGCGCCAGGAGTTTCTGACCAAAAATTCGACATTTTAGTGTATTCACGAAGCCATTTAGATGGAAGTGCGCTTCATCGGAGAAATTCCATTGAAAATTTTTCATTGGTCTGTTGGTTTAAGCTCCTAAGTAAGCTTAATGTTGTACGCATGGAGGTGGATTGGTGAGAACTATGTCGAATTGATGTTTTTGGGTTTTCGCCGACACTCTCGTTTACAGCAGCAATGATTTCAAGGGACCGACGGAAACGTTAACGCACAGGAGTCTAACTGTCCATAGCCGACCCAGTTTCTTAACATTTTTTGACCACTCTTATAACGCGTTGTTCTTTAATAATGCGCTCCCTTTTTAATAATCGGAATAAAGATATGTGACTGCTGTCAAATTTCAGATCCTTATTTACTTTTATTGACTACTTTACAACCTCATGAGCTCAGACGTGTTACACATATTGATTAAACAAATAAATTAAACAAATATCAACATATTCTTCCACCTGGCTCTATCCTTCGCTCTTTTTTCGCCAGTTGGTAACACCAAGGATACGGAGCGATTCTTCTGCCTGGTCTTTCTAGCGGAGTCTTGGTCGTCCTCTTTTCCTGCTTCCATCGGGTACGTTATCGAAAACCTTTCGCTCTGGCTCATCTTCATCCATTCTGATGACATGGCCTAGCCAACGCAATTGGCCTAATTTGATTCGTCTAGCTATGTCCACGTCAGAATATAAATCATATAGCTCTTGGTTCCAGCGACGTCGGTAGTCGCCGTTTTTCCTAACAGGACCATATATTTAACGGAGATTGTTATTCTCTCATATACTCCCAGGAGTTCTTCATACGCTTGCGATATGACCCAAGTTTTGGAGCCATATGTCAAGACAGGTAAAATGAGAGCCTGATATAGCTGGACTTTTGTCCGTCGAGAGAGGGCTTTGTTCCTAAACTGGCGAGACCAAAATATCATTTATTTGCAAACACAATTCTCCTATCTATCTCCACGCTGACGTTACTGTCCTTCTTCACAGCGGATCCAAGGTAGACAAATTCATCTGCCACTTCAAAATCAAATCGGTTGTCGACTTTGAAGTGCGGACCAAGTCGAGAGGTTTCTCTAGTCGTTGATGCCATAAATTTTGTCTTGCCCTCATTAACAGAAAGACCCACCTTCGCTGATTATTTTTCGCTTCGTGAAAATAATGCAGTAACCTCTCATTATTATCTCCATTAAGATGTTGAAGAGATTGCACGAAAGTGTGTCGCCTTGTATAAGTCCTCGCTTGGTACAGAATGGTTCAGTGAGGTCTTTCTCCACTTTCACTGCTGATTTGGTGTTGGTCAGCGTCATTCTACAGAGTCGGATCAGTTTTGCCGGAATACCAAGTTCAGACATAGCTTCGTACAGTTTTCACCGTACGGGGCTATCAAAAACAGCTTTGTAATCGACAAAAAGGTGGAATGTATCGATTTGCTTTTCGTGGACCTTTTTCAAGATTTGGCGTAGCGTGAATATTTGGTCAGTCGTGGACTTGGCTGATCTAAAACCACACCGATAAGGTCCAATCAGGTTTTTAACAATTGGCTTTAGTTTTTCACATAATACGCTCGACAAGGACTTATACGCGATGGATAACAGACTGATACCGCGATAGTTGGAACAGACACACGGGTCACCCTTTTTGAATACAGGACATGATACACTGAGACTCCAATCGTCGGGTATAGATTCCCCCGGCCATATACCGCATATAAGTTGATGCATGTGGGCTAGCAGTCCTTCGCCGCCTGCATTAAAAAGTTCAGCCGGGTGGCCATCCGCATCAGCTGCTTTATTATTCTTAAGGCGGGAGATCGCTGTTCTGATCTCGTCTTGGTTGTGCTGGTACAATCTACACTATCTTCCACTGTCATTACCTCCTGGTCTTTAGTGGAGGAATCTGATTGGAGTAGTGCTGAAAAGTGGTCTGCTTCTCAGTCATCTGATTACCGTTCTCGTCCTTGCAGGAGGGCAGCCCATTATTAATCCCGTTATTAAATCTTCGTACCCTCTGGAAAAACTTTCGGGATTCACCATTCAGCCTGCACATTTCGGTTCTTTCGCTCTCTCTCTCTTCCCACTGCCATTTTTTTTCGCCTAAATTGTTGGTTTTCCTACCTTCTTATCCTATTATACCGGTCACTCGCAGCACGCGTTGTAACTGACTGTTTCGTTGCCATACGTGCAGCACCTTTTTCATCAGTTGCAATGCGATATTCGTCGTCGTGCCATGGCTTACCCTTCTGCGGGTCTTGATAGCCAAGTTCAGTTCTTGCAGCGATTTCCAAATTATTGGAGATGTGCTTCCACTGATCATCTGGGTCTTCGGGAGGGGGTATTCTGCTCTAGCAGGAGAGAGTGCTTCTGTCGATAGGACATTGGTATCTTCGGTATTTGTAGCTTGTCAATATTCAGCTTTTGTCTTGTTCAGCTTCGTACATTTTTCGCCCTGCTCAGTCTTGTGCGAACTTTCGCAGCCACCAGGTAATGTTTCGAGTCGACATTGGCACCTCGAATCACACGTACATCCATTACACTAGAAGAGTGCCTGCCATATATTACCAAGTGATCAATCTGGCTCTTCGTGCGCTGATCAGAAGATATCCAGGTTGCCTTATGAATGGTTCGTCGAAAGACACTTTCCTTTCCTGATTTGGCATTAAAATCGCCCAGAATAATCTTAATGTCGTGGTCAGAGCAGCGTTCATATACTTCCTCCAGACGCTCATAAAATGTTTCTTTGACCTCATGTTTCTTTATCATCTGTCGGTGCGTGCACACAAATTAACGAGATGTTGAAATATTTCGCTTTGATGCGAATTGTGGATATGCGGTCACGCACTGGGTTAAACCTTGAAACTAGGTGTCGCAGTCTCTTTCCCACTATAAATCCGCACCCAAATTCGTGCTTTCGCTCATGGCAGCTGTAATAAATATCGCAGTTTCCCCTTCTGGTGCAACCATATCCTGTCCATCGCATTTCCGGGATGGCTGTGATGTCAGCTTTATATTTTCCGAGGACATCCGCCGGTTGGAAAGTGGCACCAGTCCTGTATGGCGTTCGCACATTCCTGGTACATGTCCTTATTACGTTTGCGAGCGTTGTCAACAGTTGGGGGGTTTCTTTGTTCATTAGTTTCCTTTTTGTATTTTCATTGCGGGGAACGGTGGCGGGAGGCAAACCCAGCCCACAATTTCAGAGCTACTAAATTTAAAAAGTGGAACCTTACTGAGACACCCTTTAATTTGTAGTTATCCTCCAATAATATAATTAATCTCTTAATATATAGTTTAATTTTTGATCAACTATTTTTGGTGTAACTCAGGCCCGATGAAGGACTTATGGTGAGGCAATGATTAATTCTAAGATACGGCAGAAAGTTCAGTATTTTATTTATTAAAGCGCTGATACTTTAGCATATAGCATTACCATTTCATAGACCTCTAAATTGTGATGCAGAAATAATCGCATGTTAAAAATAACCATTATATTGCTCAATAAAATGGATTAAATCGCCACAAGAAAATATATTCTCTCCCAATATTATTTCTACAACAAGGGTCAAAAATAATAAAAATATATATTTTGGGTCTTTGAGCTCGATACACAAAATCCGAATTAGTTTGTACGATCAATTTGCTTTTTGGTCTTCTGAACCAGACACTTATCCAAACACAATATTTGATTATGACTTTATTTAACGATTATTGAGTCGTCCTCTTTTTTTTATTTCCTTCACAGGATATTAGTTATTGTGAAATGGAGTTTAACAACAGCATTTATATGTCGTCATGCATTGATGATTTTTTTTAGCAGGGCGGTTGGATTGGGAATATGTAATCATAAAATTTTAGTGTTATGGAAATTACTTTATTGTAAATCATATGGATGTACAAATGTACATAGTTTTTTTTGTTATGAATTTGTATGTGGATAATTGTTTTTACTAAACCGGCATTACATACGGATTGTGGTATTGATTGGCGTTTAAATCAATAGGTGATTATGCCATTTTGCTGCCATAATTATTGCTGTGGATGTGTTTGATGCTGCACGCATAACTTGAAGTGATTGTAATGATTTCCATTTATTTGAGGATCCCTCAAAGGATAACTTTCCCAATTGTCATGAGTTCAGTACAAAAAGCTTTGTAGTACAAGGTCTAGAACAACCCATTAACAATAGACATCAAAACCTACTGTGCAATCTAGGTTTGATAGTAGAAGCATAAATTCATTCTATTGATTTGCATACGTCCTTTCGAGTCTTATCTGCCTGGGCTATGAGTTGAGAAGTTTCCCTTAAAGGGAGAAGTTGGTGTCATATTATCGTTGGCGCAATACAAACTATTTATTGGGACATTGCTTCAATTTTAAAACGTTCAATGGGTAGTCATTTATTTTACAGCTACATGTCCATAAACTGAGGGCTTTCTGTATTATTATAGGTTGGGGTAGAGTAATTTCAAACGCCTTTTATGTTAGAAGTCGGATCTCCGTTTCCTAAATCAGAGAAAATATATTTTTAAGCATCAGATTGTTCTAGTGCCATTTCCCAGTAAGTAAGAAAGTATTATTTTGGTTCTATTCTTTTTAACTATAGCCCTGGACTGAATCTACCAAAAATACGCCAACATCAAAAAAGCTAAATGTTTGGCACTACGGGCGCAGATTAATTTTACTCCAAAGTTATCATTATTTCAGTTCCCCATATTTTTTTCAAGCCACTAACAATTATTCCTGTCTCCCAACCCATATTTCCATTGATATAGAACAAAAATAAGGCGAGTCCTATTACCACAATCAACCTGTAGCTTTGGGTCTTAATGCTTACTGAACTAACTGTAGGACAAAACCAGGGCAGAAATTTAGGTCAGGTGAACCGACTTAAACATACCCTAATTCGTCAACTGGGTCCAGGATCCATTAAAAAAGGTTCATATTTTTTTGATGCATTCAGTTATTCGAATGGGCGTGGTAAATTCGCCCGTAAGCAATAGAACATTAAGGTTTTTGTGGATTTATCGTCACTACCAGCCAATAGTCGGACAACCGTTTTAGTGGAAGGTGTTAAAATAAACGTGGCAAAGTACTAAATTTGTATTACTCAATAGCTTTTGACAAAATAGATCAGTTTCGGTTTTGGTTAACGGGAGATTTCGTGTCGATTAAATAAAACTCCGCGTAATTAATATAAAAATAAGTAAATGGTTTCCCATTACATCCCATGAAGGGATAGGTGAGAGCTTCTCACAATCACTGAGCTGTGCGCTTTCCAGTTTTCCCTCACTGATTAGGACCTACAGTTTTACACCGATTCCGAAAGGTATTTTGAGAAGCTTTTTCATGGCTATATACTCGATAGTGTCGCCGTCACTATGCGAGGTGACCGCCGCCGAAAGAAGAGGTTAAGGTGCGCGCACACTAACCATTGCACCACCGACGGCCACGCCTAACTAATATGGGTGTCCCAATAAAAGTGCACGATTTAGTTTAGGAATGAAGTACATCTTTTTTGACCCAGTGGAGATATTTTTATTGCATTGCAAAGTGCTCATATCAGATTTCGGAGCTGCCAGTTAGATAGAAAGAATAATATCCATAATCGTGCACTTTTATTGGGACACCGTTTATATGGGAGGTAAAAATCGCTGTGACAACAGTGTTGACATTTAGCTCCAAAGTAACTTTTGACGAAATATTTCTCAGTACCAAATGTAATTAATATCCGCAACAAATCGATGTCGGAGGGTAGAGGTCACTGCTCTTACTTACATGTTTTGTTGTACTCAAATTTTTTCAATTTCGAGATGAAGACTTTCGACGAAAGACGAAATATTGAAAAATATATACAACAGACTTGACCTCGAGCCTAATATTTTAAAAAGTAAGATCGAAATTAAACATTTTATGTTTCCAACAGGCATGCATTCGGCTAAGTAAATGTTGTATACGAGCTGGCGCATGCACCTTAGCAGCTCTTCAACACAAGCCTTCAACAGCTATGCACCTTTAAGTCTCAATAGGATTGAACGTTTTTAAATTTAGTGTAATTTTTTTTGTACAAGTGGCATCTTGGAAATTTGGAAGCTGTCACAAATATTTACTCCTATTATTAAAAATGGAGCACTTTGCGAAAGAATAACGCGTTATAATTAGGAAAATGTATTACAAAAAGCGCCGGCTATTCGTTCAATGGGTAATGGAGCAAAGTAAAATTAAAGTCAATTTAAAAAAAAATCATATTCTCCGAATATTCCATCTATATTTTATCGGAATGACTTCGTGAATACACAACATTGTCGAATTCGCAGTCATGCAATCCATGAGAAACAAACGCACCCACAACAAGCAACTTTTTGGTGCGGAATTTGGTCAGCTGGCGTGATTGGGCCTTACTTTTTTGAAGAGGAGGCCGAAATTGCAGTGAATGTGAGCGCCATTCGATACAGGAACGTGATTTCGGAGTTCTAGTGGCCTCAACTGTACGGCATGGATCTGGGCGACATGCAGTTTCAATAAGACGGCGCCTCCTGCCACACCGCGCATGACACGATTTCCAGAACAAATTATCTCAAGAAATTCTGACGTCAACTGCCACCAAGATTATTCGATCTAACGCCTCTTCTTTGGTGTTTTGTGTAATCCCGGGTTTACTCGCATAAGCCTGAAAAAATCCTGGAGCTTAAATCCGAGATCCAACGCATCATCGGTGGGATGCAGGTGAAAAATGCATGGAAAATTTCACGAGTAATGGCCTGCCATCAGATCCCTGGGAGCTGTTTGACGAATATTTTATTCCATACTTAATCGAATAAAAGAAATCAGAACTATCTCATAAAATTAGTGTTTTATTTGAAAATGAAGCAGTGTGATACCCTTTAATACCTCGCCCTCTACGGGGTTGTTCTTTTTAAGCTGAGGAATTGGGTTTCTGACTTCGTCTTGATTTGGAACGACAGTCGATGCCATCTTCTTCTATAAGATCGAATTCCTCATATTCACTGAATTCCACATTGATAGTTACAGCAAAAAAGTATATCTTCATTGCTTCGCGTATTTACTACACGTAATTTTCGGTATGGTCCTTTCTTTTGTATATTTCCATTGTTCCACTTTTGCGCTTTTCTCTTGCGTTCCTTTTTTCTTAAATTCATTACAAAATCACTTTCCTATAAAAAGCAATAATAATTATTTGTTTTTGAAAACGTCAAATCAATACCCATAATTTAGTCTTTCATATCTTTCAACCATTCCATCAATATTCAGTCGATTATAATTGAATTTCCATTGATTGTAACCTCAATTATCTATATTTCAACCACCAGGATAATCAACTGTTAATGCCTATTAACAGTGAATTACTTTTACCGTATTTCGTTTGTCTTTGCCTGAATGGTTTTCTCCTTCATTATGTATTGAAAATTAACCACAGCGTTTACAGTGAAATTGTAATTATAAGTGCAACAAAAAAACATAATGGATAAAGTTTTTCCATTGAAAATAATTGTGTATGTGAAAATGATTCGAAATAAACCACAGTTCGTAATTAATTTTTTTGTTATTCCTGAATTAATAATTATGTTTTCATATTGTTTGTCGACATACCCACAAACAGAAATAATTACTTCCAAATCTATAGTGATTCATACAATTTCTATTTTCTTTTAATATTGCAAGTAGTAGATTCTAACTTATATAAACCACATGCTAAGCTGTCTGCAAAATGTATGGAAAAGTTTAAGATCTCATCCATTGTGTGATATAAATAAACGATAGAATGTGAAACTCGTAATGGTGGACAAAAATTGTTGTCTTTAGTATAATGATTTAGGCTTGGTTTTACTAATAGTTACCTTGGTTTTACTAAGAGTTACCTAGCCCCGGATTTCAAAGGAAAGGAAACTGGTGGGAAACTCGCCTCTTTTAAATCTGGCACGCCGAAGTTTAGAATTCGAGCTCACAGTAATGGGGTGATCTCTCTATCTAACAGGGACAAGCAGGTGCTATCTAGTTACAAGTCATGCATCGGAATGTATAAGAAATCACACCCGTCGTGATGTAGCGAGGGTCTAACCTTATCTGCCGCCGTCAATATGGTGGGAATCTCCTCATCTGCACTCAACGAGGACTAAAACGTCAGACTCCCAAAGCCCAGAGCAGTTTTCAAAGACACTCGTACCCCAGAGTCGATGACTGTCGAATCTGACTCATGAAAGACCCGCCTAGAATTCGAAACTATGCGTGTCCAAAGGCTGAGTGAGAAGTTGCGTAAGTCTATTTAGACGGATGGACCCTTAGCTTTGAAGGCTGGTAAGAGTAAGAACCAGACCATTTCTCCTAACAATCACTCATGTAGTATGACGCTGGCAAAGAGAGCTAGGTCTGTGGACGGACCTCTAATAGGCTCGGAAAAGCTCGGAAATAAGTGAAATTCAAGACCAGATAAAGCTCGTAATGTTGCTGTCCTTGAAATGTCTCACCTTGATGACAAAAACAGTCGTGTCAAATAGGTGAAACTTGAAGCTTGGTTTATGAAAATGACAGCTGACTACAGTACGTCGAGAAGAGAGGTACACTTTAGTGGCGTTGAATAGATTTTTGACCATTAATGCAGGCTACGTCTTACGAACATCATTAATGGTTTTCGTGAGTTTTGGTCTAGTGCCAGGCAAGAGGTGATGTCCCAATTCTTTCTCCTACTTTATCCTATGGTTAAAATCTGGATACTCCCAGTCGCTGTAGTGGTGGATATGGTCATCAAAGTGATGGATAAACACAGCGATGAATATACTGTCCACGACTGAGAAGTGTTATAAGCCGTTTATGTTGATAGGATGTTTGGTTTGAATCTCAGTATCACTATATATAATAAATAGCTGGAATGAAGGGAGGCTGAAAGACATCCACAACGCTCCATGGGTATCCCCTCATCAAAGAAAGAGGAACCAAATTGATCACGTGGTAATTGGTGGAATGCACTCATCCAATGTAGTGGACGTACGAGTGATCAGGGGAGCTAACATTGATTCTGATCACTACCTAGTAGAAGCCACGGTACGCACAAGATTAAGTAGAGCGTAAACCGTACGAACCAGATGCAGAAAAGGCTATAGACATCGGAAAGCTGCAATTGCCAGAGTTAGTCAGAGCCTACTCAACGAAAGTCTCGCAACTTTTGGCACAGAACCAATGACAATCCTGAAGCGCAATGGAAACTCATTTCAGACTCTATAGAAACTGCGGCGACAAACGTACTTGGTTTTGAAAAACCGCTCCGCAACCTAACCATGGAACGATGAAGGCTGTCGGAATGCAAATGATGAAAAGAACGCTGCATGTCTGGCAATGCTTCAGTCAATTACAACGTGAGATGCGACTGAGCGGTATAGGGAAAAAGAAAGGAGGTAAACTGTTTCCTTAGGAGTAAGAAGCGGCAGAGGATTGAAGCTCGAAAATTCCATCAAAAAGTTAAAAACGGGTCTAATAAAATGATTCAGGGCCCCTTCTGTAAAGACAAGCTGATAAGGTGCATACATCAGCTCAATACCAAAATTTGGTTAGATGAATGCATTTTCGGCGATTGATATGTCCCATATATAAAAACGATGACCGGAGTCTCTGTGGCAACTATCGTGGAATAAACCTTTTATGCCCAGCATATAAGATTCTATCAAGTATAATGTGCGCAAACTTCAAACCAATTATCGCTGACCCGATTGGACCATACCAGTGTGGCGCTAGGCCTGGAAAATCGACAACTGACCAGATTTTCACGCCACGCCAAATCCTGGGAAGACCCACGAAACAAATCGACACCTATCACCGTCGGTTATAAGGCGGCTTTCAATAGCCCGATACGGGAGAAATTCTTCGAAGCAATGTCTGAGCTTGGTATTCCTACAAAACTCATACGCCTTTTCAGGATGTCCTTGACGAACACCAAATCAGCAGTGAAAGTTGGTAAGGATTTTACCGAAACTTTCGAAACTAAGCGAATACCCTATCGTGCGATCTAGTTAACATCTAAATGGAGATCATTATGAGAAAAGCTGCAGGCAACATGAACAAACCCCTCAGCAGCAAAAGTCACATGCTGCTCGCGTATGGTGATTATATAGATATAATTGGGCGCAAAATTAGATAAGTTACTGCGGTTTTTTTGATAATTGAGAAGGTGTCAGCAAAAGTGGGTCTGACGGTAAATGAGAGCAAGAAAAAATTAATGGTTTCAACGAACAGGGCCTCCACGCGATTAGACAAAAGCGTGAACGTTGATAACCATTATAATTTAGAGGTGGTGGACGTATTTGTATATTAATTTATAGACTTCTAGTCTAGACATCTAGACTTCAACGGTGCTAGTTAAGTCGCGCACATCTGGCCTCGGCGATGCTACCATCTTCGTTGAAAGTATAGCCCTAATTAATATAATCATTTCAAACGTGTTCAAATGTATACTGGTTAAGGAATGCAGTAATATTCTAAGTATGCGATATACCACGGAACGAGGCATCTGACACTCTTATCAAAATAGGTTGAGAAAGTGCAAATCTGGAAAAACCTACCCGCACAATCGCGGGTCACTGGAACAGGAGTGGCCTAACCGCCACAGGCGGACGTGCAACTTTGGTGAGTTTTGGGATATGCAACGTCTGCGAGTTTGGGGAGCTGTGGAAGGGTTGTATTCCTTTTATGCAGCTGACACTAGGCGACTACTTGACTTCGAGCGAGGAATAATTTGCTTCAAGTACTGAGTGCTCTTTCCCCTAAATAGCTCGGAATGGTAATATTTCTGGGTTAGTATAGATCAATTTTTTTCGTGTTATGAAGTGATAATGATAAATTGTATGGTGATAAGTTAGTCGTGGGTGCGATAATAGTGTGCGCGGCACTTTTGCATGAGCACATGGGTTCGATTCCTGCTCTGATCAATTTATATTTCTTTCAAAGATGGTCACCTCGCATAGTGAAGAAAAAGTGATGCATTAGCCATGAAAAAAGCTTCTCAAAATACTGTTCTCAACTAGTAGAAGACTGTATGCCCTAATCAGTGATTGTAAATTTAGGGCGCGCACAGCTCATTAGTTGTGCGAAGCATGGGATGTAATGGGAAATCATGTTATGATTAATCCTTGTGTATCTGCTCAATTTCTATTGTATACCTTTGAACATTTCATAAATTCCTCTCGCTTCAAACTTTTCTTTCATTATATCTACCAACCATCTCTTCTCTGAACAATCACAATTGATCAACAGATCATCGAGTGTAGTTTCATATTTTTAATCATTGAATAACAAAGTAGCTACGTGTCCTTAACCTATTCTTTTGATGCAATGTTTCTGCTGGAACTCTTTCCCAACCTAAAGTGGGCATAAAAATTACGGGGGCTCCAATAAGGAGTCTATCTTTATGTTAAAAGCTAACAAACTATAAGATAATTAGTGTAGCTTAAATTTCACTCATAAACTGGAAACTAATATTCATACTAAATTCAAATTATGTACATGTGTTAGGAAAGATAATATGTGGCACTGAAAATATTCAGAAAAGTCATTCACCTTTTCGTTTCTCTCTTTCAGCAGTTAACAAATGAATCCGAACCCCATTTGTTTTTTCATGTCAATAAATTAACTTTAATTCTTGCAAATTCTTAAAACTTCCCTTGATATCGTATCGACATTATCATATCACCAACTTTAGCTAGTCCCATTAATTTTTTTTTGTTTTTATTAAATTACAAGGCAAATGATAAATTCATTTACAAATATATATATGTATATATATAAATAAATTAAAGGTAATTGAAATTTGTATTCAAAATCGATATGTAAATGAAAATAAAATGTATATTATGCAAAGATATAAGTGCCTCAGCGCCTCCAGGGCATTATTGAGGCTAGTCGGCAACAAAAGCTTACCGTTGACAATAGAAACAAACTACTACATTTAGATACAATATTGTAGTACTATATTCATATTAGAAATATATCTATATTCTGTTGTAAATATTCTTTCAATCTTGTTTTAAATATTGAAACGGTTTCGGAATCTTTTATAACTTGCGGCAATCTATTGTATTCCGTACTACCCCAGTATTCCATTCGTTGCTTAGTTAATTCAAGACGACGTCTTGTAACGGCCAAGTTATTATTGTTTCTTGTATTAAAAGGGTGGTAATTTCTTCCAAAATGTAAAGTGTGATGTCCTATATTATGTAATGCCTTATATACGTATATTAATAATTGCCTTTTATATAAGCCGTAGATGGGTAAAATATTTTCTGCATATTCTCTATATAGTGCTAAAGTTGAGAACAATATGGGAAGATTAAGAACGTTCTTTAGCGACTTGTTTTGCAATATTTGAAGGGATTTTAAATCGGAGTTTCGCTTGTAGCCATACACATTTCGCAAATAGTTAAGATAACTTTGTATAAGCGATTGAAATAATATTAGTTTAGTTCTTTTATCGAACTTGTATTTTAGCTTGTATAAAATTCCAATTATAGTAGCCAGTTTTAGTCCCAATTTCTCAATATGAAGTTTCCAAGACAGTTTATTTTGGATATATACTCCCAGATATATTGCATATGAAACTTCGTCAATTGCTTTTCCATCTGAACAAAGTGTGCAAATATCATTCGGCTTTTGGTTGCGGTCTGAAGTTTGTTTTAGTGCCATTTACGACTAGTTTATTCAATTTAGCGTTTTCTGTTACAAGAGCTCCATCTTTTTCAGCAAAAGTTTTTAAAACTAGATTATGTTTATATGGATATAAAACACAAACATCATCAGCGTACATGAAAATCTTTCCAGTCAGTTCAAGTTTGGTAAAATCATTTATATATATATTTTGAACAAAAGTGGTCCCAAAACACAGCCCTGTGGTGCACCACATTTTACATTCAAAAAAGAGCTTTTGACATTATTTATTTGTACATACTGCTTACGACCACACAAATAGTTCCTTGTAAGTGATAACTCTCTATTTTGTACACCGTAATAGGATAGTTTTTTGCATAATATATTATGGACTACAAGATCAAATGCTTTTGTAAAATCATAAAATATCGCACCCACTCCATGTGATCCTTTATCAAGACTATCGCATATGTAACTTATAACGTTGACAACTGCCTCCTCAGTGCCATATCCCTTTCTAAAGCCATACTACCTTTCAGATAGCAATTGCTCACTTTCAACTTTCACTCAAACGGACAACAAGGATATGGGTCTATATTTCTCAATATTACTTGTATTAACTTCTTTAGGTATAGGAACTACTTTATGCAATTTCAAGATGTTGGGATAAAGAGACGTTCCAATAATGTTATTAAATATCTGAACTATATAGGGACTAACTTCATCCACACACTCTTTTAAGGTTCTTGGTATAATCCCATCATCTCCTGCTTATTTCGTTATATCCAAATTAGAAAGTAAATTACTGATTTCGATTATATTTGTACATTCGAATTTAAACTTGTTTGTGTGAGTACGTAAAGTTCTGAGTGAATTGAAATGTTCATTTTGATTCATGGTTGGTTTCAGTATTTTGACCTAGTGGCCATGCGTATGCCGGTTAATGATAGTGCACTCGTCACCATTATCATCGCCAATTAATATTTATATATATACATATGTATTTACAAACAAATAAACGTAGGTCAACTATTCTCTAAATAACCTCTACTTGTACGTGTAAATTTGTTATTGAGCGGTTTGGTTTTGTGCAAAGGTGTTACATTTCATTTGAGGATAAATTAATTCATAATAATTTTCAATTGCTGGTTTATCTGTATAACTGTAGTTTGTTAGTGTTTTGTAAACCCTCACCCATAGGGATGGAGTATATGTATATCATTTAATATGGAAAAAAATTGACGCATAGAAGCAGCCATATTAGGACGATATTTGTATTAGCGCTTATTAAGACGATTTAGACATGCCCTTCTGTTTGTCTGTCACAGCAAGTTTTTACAATGAAATTTTGCCAGTGGCTATTATTTCCCCAAACTTAGTTTAGAATTGAATATATACATTTTGGCCATAGGAACAATTTGCAATTGGTACTTCCCATACAACTCGACATATTTGTTACAAAATAATGTTTCTTCTAAAGTCTTTTCTGGTACAGGTAATTAGGTTCAACAAAGACAGTAGTTAACCCATTTCTTACCGCCGTGTGTTTGAACACACGTTTATCATTTCTAGACTTTGAGTAAAACTTAGATAAGTAAAACTTAGATAAATATAATAATTAAATTTGTGGGGGATTTATATTAAGGTTTAGTCTATTACCAAAAAATGGAAATATCTTTTGAAAATTTTCTAAAGCCCCTTCCTTCACAAGGAGGTGGTTTAAAAAGTGTCTAAAGATATACTATTTTTGAACTAAATATATAATATACATAAAAAAGCAAAAATTATATATATATATATTGAAGTGTTTTGCCAAATGTCCAAATAAGAATACAAGACATTTTATACACCACACAGGGTGGCTGCTGAATATTGCTACATTAAGAAACTCAAATAACTTTTTCTCAGTGTATGGAATTCTTTTTTCTTTTATTCATCTTAAAGCTCATTCAATTTTATTAAATATAGCTGAATTAGTTTTAAAAATAATGGAATTTAAATGCTCCCTTGCTCGTTGATAAATGTGCGGTATCTTACAAAAAAGTTGTTCATTACTGCTTGGAGAGTTGAGACAGGAATAGCCGCAATTGTTTCTCAAATGAATTGCTTTAGTTCATTAAAATTTGTTAGTTTTGTTTTGTAGACTTTCTGTTTGCAATAAGTCAGGTGCAGTAAGGTCAGGCGACCTGGGGGCCAGCGGAATGTGGAGTTTGTGGATATGCGCTTATAGGGAAATTTTCGTCGCAATTCTGTCAGAACAGGCCGGGCTATGTGCGAAGTTGCACAATCTTGCTGAAATCACACACAGTTAAAAGAAATTCTCATTCGGCGTAATTCTTAATAGAAAAACTCTCTCAACATGATCAAGTAACGGTCTCCAGTAACCGTAACGGTGTGACCGTTTTCTTCGAAGAAGTAGAGCCCGACAATGCAGCGTGATGAAACTGCACACCAGTCCAAATCTTTGTGCATAATCGACTGCAAGTCCAAATCTTTGTGCATAATTGACTGCAATGACCATCTGCTCATGTCCTTTTGAGCAGATAAGCTTCTTGTCGAAACTCATGGATTGTTTTGTAAGGCAGCAGCTACAGCAGCGAGTGTTTCCTATCTCGGAAATGAAGGGTTTCGATGGTAAGGTCTTCTGTTGACTGTCCCGCGCTCGAAAAAATTGTTAACAAGTCTCACTATGATCTCTCTGCTCGGAGGATTACCGCCAAACGTGCGCCTATACCCTCTTTGGACCGAAACTGCGGACTCCAGTGCGTGATAGCGGCGGACAATCAAAATTTTTGTTTCAGTGTCCCAGTCATCCATTTTGGTTAAATCTAAAAATCAATCTGCAAAATAAAAAAAAAATTAACCAGATTCATTTAATAAAAAAAATTATTAATTTTTTTGATGTGTTAAAATCTATAGCGGCGTATAGGGACTAACAGCCCGATTCTGTGAATTCTTGATAAATTTTTTATCAAGATATTTTGTCAAGATTTTTATCAACCAAAAGTTCGGTTGGTACTCTGTGGCAACATTGATAAATAAAAAGCTTTTGAAATTCACCAGTGTGGTCGCGTAATCTTCGTAAGTCACACATATGCCTTCTTTTTTCCGCATTTTCTTCGTCTTCACAAATCAGCATTAACACAATTATTTCTTCTTCCATTTTTCTAAAAGGATACGCAAATTTATACATGTATTTTAAAAAAGAATCCATTATGTTGATATTTAAATGAAGCGTGCACTATTTACCGAATTTGAATACACACACACAATAAATTAGAGTTATCAATACCACAGGAGACTTTGACAAATTATCAACTAAAAAGCTTTTATTTTTTGTAGTAGAATACCAAATCTTGATAAATATTCAAAAGTTGATAAATACTCAATGTGGTGAACTTATCAAGTGCACAGAATCGGGTTGTAAATCTATCAAAGTCAAGATTTTATGCTGCTGCTAAAACCAGATTTTATGCTGCTGCTAAAACCAGATTTTCTGCAACTGCGAAAGAGAATAATGACGTGTTAAACAAAAATGAGCGAGCAAGACAGCAATGAAAGAGTGGTGTGACAGGGGTGAGACAAACGAAATTGTGTCTATAGCGTATGTATTAACATAATAATGAATGTATGTACATGTGTCTGTTGCTGTTGTTGAACGGAGATATAAAGCATAGCTACGCAAAATTTGATTTGCAAGCCCATGAACTTGCGCAGCCGACGTTATGGTGACACCCTAATACGTCAGCTACTTCGTACAGAGTATGTGTGATGTTATGTGTTTGGTTGTTTCGTTGTTGTTGCTATGGCCAAACAAAGCGAGTCATTTGATGTTCAGCATTGCCCGGTGTATACAAAAACAAGTAGAAACGGTGTTAAGTTCGGCTGGACCGAAGCTTATATACCCTCCACCATAACAATTTACACTCACACTCTCCACTCTTTGCATTCCCTTAAGAGTTTTTCTTTTAGGTATGTGTTTGTTTATAGGTACAATTGAAGTAATTTACACATCATCTATTGACGGTCATGGTGATCCGGAAATCGAAGTTGAACAGGAAGAACCTCAACCACCATCGTCAAAAGAACTGCCCAAACATAAATATCGTCCGGCAACCGATTTCAAACCGGTTTAGAAAAAAACCAAGCGAACTATCTACGATATTCATCCGGTACACAAGCCATTGATAAGGGATAAGCTACAACCACTGCTTCGAACTATAAGCGAAAAAAATTCATTTGAATCGTATCAACTATCCGTCGTCGATGAAACAATAGTTCTGCTTGTAAACGAAACAAATCGATATGCTGCCCAACAGAATACCAGCATCACGTTTTACTAAAAACTAAAAACTAAATCGACCAAAGATTAAAATGTGTGAATCTGACATTTAAATCAGAAAAATCTCCGAACTATCTATTTTTTAACTTAAAAGTGCTACTTTTTTGTAGAATATCCCTGAAAAAAAGGATGTGTCAGGATATGTTTTATATTACGCTTAACACGCCTTAAAAAAGCCTGTCATACGATACCAATATTGTATATATGGTTCATAAAGAATTCTTTGAAAATATAAAAAAACTGTTTTTTTTAATGCTCCAACTCACTAGATCTTAATGCTAGACACAAAATATTTTGGGAACTATCAGAAAACAAACCAAGGTAGATTTTACGTGGTGGAAAAAACAACTTGATTCCCAATCATACAATGTGAGTCGGTGTCATGTACATCGCTTAAGGAACATTTACTTAACTAGAGTAACAATATCTACGTAGTCTAGTTATCTTCCCACTTAACATATAGATCATTGAGACCATCTTAAAAGTATATCTATGTATATATAACACGAAATATTTTGGAAATCATCATCATAAAAACCCATGGTACATTTTGAGGGGTGGACAAACAGAACTTTCTGTTATGAGTCAGTCTGATGTACTTATATATCTCATGTACATAAAAACCATTATATGTATTTGCCTAGATTAAATACAACTATAAACGAAAATTTAATATTTGGGATAATTTTCAGGACAATGCTTAACTCGCACATTTTCGAATTTCAAAGAACTTGCTTGAAATTACTATAATTTTCTTCAAATTCTATAGAATTTTCCTCATTTGAAGTACGTTTTTCCTAGAAAAAGCAAAGAGGTTTGTTGTATTATTTTAAGTTCATATTCTTTATACGTATACTCTGATTATTTCCTCAGATGTAGGTAAATTTATCTATACTAAATACACATTTTTGAACTAAATTTATGAAGTCTGTTGCTATGAATGATGATTCAACGTATCGCTTTATGTTTTTTTTTTTGTTGTCTAGTACTGGAAGATGAATGTCACATATTTATTAACCGTATAACCGTAGGCGGCGCTGGAGTTATAATGAATATTACTAACAATTAAAGCACTGCTAATTAATATATACCAAGATGTACTCGGCGAAGGAGCTGGAAATACCAATATACACAATTTTGTTGTAGAAAGCATTTATACTCTCTAAAATGCTAAATAAACCACAACAGAAATTAGTCATTTAATATTCCCCTTGATAATTAATTTAATCGTTTACCTGCAATAGATTGACTCATAATTTAATTGTGAAATAAATCCAAGTTACTAAACACGTGCAAATAACAATCACCTAAGCGTTGTTCCAACAAAGTTAAATGCAAACTTAATTGAATTGATTCCCTTTATAACAAATTATCTCTCATTAGGGAATTCTGATTATAACTAAAGCGTTATCTTGCTTTGTTTTGCAAATTGCGTAGTTGTCGCTGTAAAATATATGTATATTTACAAATATATAAATTTAACATTCGTCAAAATCAGTCTATTCAAAGGCATTTCATTTAATTTGTGAATGACAGTTTGTTTTTGTTGAATCTCACCATGTGAGAAGCTCTCCCTAATCCCTTTATGGGATGTAACGGGAAACCATTTATTTTTTAATCTTATTAACTCCTGTTTCTGAATACAAAATTGTTGGATGGTTTAAACACTATTTAGGCGCGTTTAGTGAAATAGACAAAATGAACCAAATACATATTTATGCTAGTGTTTGGAAGAGAGACAACAGATCAAGGCTACACTGCAGCGCAAATACGATAGATGCAAAAGCATCAGGTTTCTACGTCTCAAAACAGGTCACGTTTTTAATTAGCTTTGCTGACTGAATGCATTAGCTTACACAGCTTCGTACAGTCTAATACATGTACTCGAATATATCTACATGCAAGAGAATACATACAATACTTCTTTGTAGTAGTAAAAATTGCTAAAATCAAGGCGAACGTTTTGGACGACTGTACGAATCGTGTGGCCTTCGGTATTGTGAAGGAAATATTTTAAGCCCATCTCACACTTTTTAAACTTGAAAATTGGTGTGCGTTTTGACAAGCACTTATCATCGTCACTTCGGACTTTGCAATCTAATTCAGAGTTAGCTAATTATAAACATTTGTTATACCGAATTTAAAAAAATGTACCTAATGTACATTTTAGGTACATGTACCTAAATGTAATGGTACATTCGTTGCATGGAAGGTCATATTAAACGTAAGAATGAAAGTCCTGTCAAACGTAAAGTATGAAAGTCTGAATACTTGTACACCTGATTGACCTGAAGCGGATAAAAACACCTGGGACATTCGAGAGAAACCTTCTCCGTAAAATGTAACCGGAGTACCGACGTCATTGGAACCAGGAGCTATATAATTGGTATTCCGACGTGGACATAGTAAAGCAAATTAAATTAGGCCAATTGCGTTGGCTAGACTATGTTATCAAAATTGAGAATGAGCCAGCGCGAAAGGCTTTTGATAACGTACCCGATATAAGCAGCAAAAGAGGACGACCAACTGGCGCGAAAAAGGGCGAAGAACCAGTTGGAGAAATATGTTAAAATTTGATGAATTTATTTATTTGTTTGTTTAGTTAATATGTGTAAGGCGTCTAACCTCATGAGTTTGTAAAATATCCAATAAAAGAAAAAGTTGATTTGTCCTTACCTGTGTGACTTTCGAGAAGGAAAATCTACAACTGATTAGATATTTATATAATGCCAAATCTTAAAATAGTCACAGCCGTCAAACTAAAATTAAAAAAAATGGTTCCAATTACATCGCATGAAGGGATTTGTACTAGTTTTGCGCTCATTGGTTGGAACCTACAGTGTTACACTGGTTCCGTAGTGTATTTTAACTCTATAGTGTCGCAATCACGAAGGAATCCGATCGTCGTCGAAAGAAATATAAGGTGGGCAGAGCAGAGTTACAACCCACGTTCTCATGTATAATAACCACCATCACTGACCATTGCACCACCGACGCCTATCAATTCTTTATAGATTATAAGGCTTTACAGATTATAAGGCTGCCTTCGATATCCCGTTATGGAAAAAACTTCGCGAACGCATGTTTGAACTAACATAAGTATTCTATGTCCACATTTCCAATGCTAGACATATACAGGGTGATTCAGGAAGTTCCGGACTAATTTCTCCAGCGTATTCTTATCTGCTGCTGTAACTGCTGGCCAAAGATTGGATAATTATCTTGCATCTAACTAAGTCCGGCAATATTCGTTTAACTTTTCTACCCGAAGGCTGGAGCACAACGATTGCGAGCAAAATTAACTCGAAACAAAATTAATAATTTTGTTGGCATCTTACAATTTTTACAACACCTGTGGTAGCAGGTGATGGTGACAGCATCTGCCACTTACACTTGCCACAGCCCAATTCAAAAATGTCACTATTTAATTTGCAATTAGTCAAGGCAACATCGAGAGCTGAGCAGTCACCTGTATTTTCAGCTCCAGTATAATTAGATGTAGTTCGAGAAAACTGGTACGTGGTTTCTTGGCAATAGCTATTGACTAATTTGTTAAATAGCACCATCATCTACGGAAGAATATGATACAACACGGACTCGCGTTCGTACAATAAACGGGAGTTGGTCATCAAGGCAAACGGTTTCTCTTAATGTGCTCATGGTATAAGGAGAAAAGTTTACCAGGCAACACTTGTGGATGATTTTACGTCGTTTAATAAAATCCTAATTACTGGCATAAAATCGAATGCAGTTAATGGATTTTAATCAACATCGGAGGTGATTACATACTAATTTGTGAGTTTGTATTTGTGAATATTAATTTGTACTAAATCTGTAGGATAGACATGAACGTCAGAATATGTTGCCAAACTTGTTTTTCTCTATTTAACGATAAATGTTACATCTAATCTGAAAGGTTACACTAACACTTCGGCGACATAGTTTATGATTTAACTTTCCATAATATTAGGAGGAATGTTAATGTGGCCGTCGGTGGTACACTGGTTAGTGAGCGCGTCTCTTGTACATGAGATCCTGAGTTCGATACCTGGTCTGACCACCTTAAATTTCTTTCGGCGGCGGTCACCTCGCATAGTGGTCGCGACACTATCGAGTATTTAGCCATGATAAAGCTTCTGGAAATAGCGTTCGAAATCGCCGTAAAACTATTGGCCCCAATCAGTGAGTATTAAACTAGAAAACTCACTGGTTGGAAGAAGCTCTCCCTAATTCCTTTATGGGATATAATGGGAAACCATTTTTTTAATGTTAGGTTGAGTCTAAAATTATTTTCATTTTAACGGTTTTACAATAAATTTTCTGAATACTTGTGTCCAAGCACATTTTGTTTGCTACTCAATATTACATGTTTGAGCTACAAAGAATAATATGTTATAATATATGTGTTTGCCACCCACATATATTTATATTTGTGACGCAAATACAGCTGTGTTTGTTGTACTGTCTATGCTCTCTAGAGAGCAAGAGAATAAAAGGGGGACAACGAGAGAGTCTATCTTGTATGTGTGTATCTGTATTTTTGCATTATTCTCTCAGTCAATGATTCCTAAATATTGCTGAATGTGCTCATAAATTGCGGATGAAGTGGTTTTTATTTTTCCGCATGTATTGTGTTTTAGTTTCATGTATTCAGTCGCCAATGGTTCATCGAACAGAGGATATCTAAAGCGCTTGATCATTGAAAAAAGTATAAACGAAGGCTCGGACGGTTAAATGGTTTAGTTTTTGAGTATGTGTTTCGTATATATGTATGTGTGCTACCAAAGTAAGAAACGATTTGGGGAAAGAAACTGGAGAGGGTGGAGCCATTTGCCTGTCCCAGCCTTTACTGAGAAAATCGGAAAGGCGGACCATTTGTGAAATAAGTGTATTAAAAAAAAAACACAAGTAATTAACCCACTCTTGGCTTGCATGAACTTGATTTGTATATAAATATCTTGTTCGTGTACCAACGCATAGTGATAACCAACGCAAAGTCTGAAGACAAAAACATGAGAGACAATAAAGGAAGGAGAAACAACAGAGCAGCAGATTCAAAACAAAGCGAATAATGCAAGTAAATGTAAAAATCATTTACCCCTTCAATTTTTTGTATTAATTATTTATATAAGTAAAAGTGGATATACATATATTGATAAAATTAATTATAATGTAAAAAAACGAAAGAATAATTCGTTTCTAAATATTATTATGTTTGGGAGAAAATACGCATATGTTTGCACGTAAGTATATGTACGTTTGGGGGAAACACGCGAATGCTACCACGTAAGTATATGGATATTTGGGATGAAGCATACACATTTGTCAGTAAAGATGCTAACGTTTGCATTTAAATAATTTCTAAAATTTCTACTTAGAATTTACAATAATATCTGTGAATATTAAAGTGTGAAAACTTTCCAAACTTTTTTTAATTTTCTGACAGTTTTCATTTATGGCGGATATTGGTTTTCTTCGAGTTTAAGGACCTAGTCCTGTTTCAATGTCTTTGACCTTTTTAATGAAATTGCTGCTTCGTCTTTACAACAACATACGTGAATATTAAGTGTGAAAATTTTTCAAACTTTTTTTACTTTTCTGAGAAGATTTCATATAAGGGTTTTTCAATAAGACCGCTACAAAAGTTTTTTTTAAAAAAAAAAAAAATTCACATATCCTCAATTTGCTCAGCCAGATGGCAGGTACCTTATGTTGTAGATAGCCTTATGTTGAAAGATAGCCGTACCTCTTACCTTTCCAAAATGATTAAACGCAGCCTAGAGGTCTTACCGTTCCAAAGTTATGACCATTTCTGAAAATTTCAGTAAAATAAAATCTTTAACGTGTTAATTTACAAAAACAAATAAATGTCTGCTGTTATTTCGCTTTCAAAAACAAAAACAAACATTTTTGCATTTCAGTCAAATGGGCATAACTTTGGAACGATAAGACCTCTGGGCTTCGTTTAGGTCATTTTGGAAAGAGGTAAGAGGTATGGCTAACATAAGGTACCTGCCATCTGGCTGAACAAATTGAGGTTATGTCAATTTATTTCCGAAGGATCTGTATCTCGGCGATTTGACTTTTTTCTACTTGTTTTTTAATTGATTCTGAAAGGCCTCTTAAAGACCTTACCAACTAGCCCAAACACAAAATCCGACCAAGGGCTCAGAAGTTAGCAACTTTACCCTACTACCCTCCGACCGCCAATCCGAAAATTTTGAACCCGCTGCCATTTCGCACCCGTGCATTTTCGGACATGGTCCTAGTGGACTTTTCTTCATGAAATGAGCCAAGGAGTACGCTGGAGAGATTTGTCCCGAACTTCCTGAATCACCTTGTATAGCGGTAATTCGTTTTCACCGACTTTAAGGATCTTGTGTTGTTTCATAGTCCTTGAGTTTTTATTTATAAATTTTCTAGTAATGGTAAAACCATATAAAGAAATTAAAAAATGTTGTCTTTTTTAACCTTTGTGAACTTTTTCGGAAACCAACATTAAAAATGTTAAATTTCATTCTTTTCAAGGATCTGTTCACATATCAATGTCCTGAATTTTAGATTACACATACCATCCTGAATAACGTAACTAGAATTGACGTTAGAACTATTCCAATCGATTCGGTCTATTTTAACGTTGTACAGAAAAGTGGGCCAGCCATGATGGGCCACTTTCACTTCGGTAATTAGAAGTATTTGCGGTTTCTATTTTGACGTCTGTTACTTTCGGATTCGGTTTCTCTAATCAGGAACCAAATATAATCTCCCATTATTCTTTTATCACAATTACCATAATACCACCCCGAATTGTTAGGAAAATCAACTACATGTGAATGCAGGAAATTCTTACCAATTTGTTCATAATTTTTTATCAAATCTTCAACAATTGTTTTATGAAGCGGGCTTTTATTGCATCCCAGAAAATTTGTCGCTACAAGCTTAACGACGTCCATACTGCATTTTGAACCGATGACAAAGAGAATTCGAAATTTTCATCCTTTATCAGTTTTCTGATTTGTGGTTCATTTAAAACTAAAACTCATATTTTGGTTTTGTGGATAGAAAGATTTTTAAATATGCTTCTTAAAGAAGACAACGAATTACCATCTGTACCTTAAGCTTTGATAATATTTTTGAAGTATCCTAGCTTTGTCTGTTAAGGTGGCAAAATTATGTGTGCCTTTTGGACGAGAGGCATATATTTAGAGTTGCTCTAACCCAATATGCTATGTTCTCTATCTGGTCATTCCGTTCGTTTCTACTGAACTTCAAAACCTTAAAAACGTTTCCAACTATTTCGTTACAGTAAGCTTTCGCGATGATTTAGCATTATGGTCCTGCAAAAACAAAACTATTTAAATTGCAGCTACATTAACATAATTGACATTGACCAAACACAAATAATTGACATCATATTTTTTTTAATCCAGCCCCTGAAAATAATCGTTCGATATAAAAATGTACATTGTCATGTTACTCAAATATCAGAGCAATTATAGGACAACATTAAATGCTCGTGATTAATGAAGTTTATGAACAAAAAATGTTGAATATATTGTTGATTTTATATCATTTCCGATTAATTTTGTATTTAACACAAACATCCAAAGTTTGTCATATCGAGTCATTATAGACAACATCTAGTAATAAGAAATCTGTATATAATTAATGAATTCAAGTGGAAATTATTAGTAGCCATCGACGATGGTTTCCAAATCATTTGAAATAACTCTGAGGCGGTTTCTGCCACATCTATTGATATTTGAAAGGCATTTTTAAGGTTTTAAGGCTTTAAGCTTTTAAGGTTTAATTAAATATATACTTCAAAGGAAAACATTGTAAACAATTAGATTTTAAGTGAGATGTAAACCGTTTGATTCTGATTTCTAAATTCCAATGAGGTGAATATGAGTGCAAAATGGAGAGTAAAATTTAATAAAACAAGTTGGGTGTGAGGTTTCAATGAATCTTTATATTACTTGAAAATACTCTAGCTTTATCTGTGGACTGCGATATAGTGAACAAAAATATTCTTTGCGACTTTGCTAATCTCAATCTTATCTGAGAGATACGTTTCTGTCAGTTACAATACTGTCACATGGAAACTCTACAAGAAAACGTCTAACGTGTTAAATCTCACGATCTCAGTTGGCATTTTCCGGCGGCTCTGCATATGATAGCCTTTCCCTAACGTTTCTCTTGCAAATTGTCGACTGTGCCATCAGCCGTGTAGGAACAACAGCCATGTCACAAAATATTTAAAAAAAAACTGGTTTCCCGTTACATCCCATGAAGGGATTAGGGAGCCTTCTGCGCATTCTAGTTTGAGCTGTCCGCTTTCTAGTTTTGCACTCACTGATGGGGAAGTACAATTTTACACCGGTTCCGAACGGTATTTTGAGAAGCTTTATCATGCCTAAGTACTAGATGGTGTCGCCATCACTAAGAGTGGTGGCCGCCGTCGAAGGAAATATAAGGTGGTCAGAGCAGCGATTGAACCCATGTTCTCATGCACAAGAGCCGCGCACACTAGATATTGCACCACGTTATTCGTTTAATATTTAAACGAATTAAACGAATAACGAATAAACCAGTAAAATTTATATGATTAATCGGTTAAACGAAGTTGGGAAAAAATTACAACTTAAACGCACTTTCCATGGGACCCAAAAACTCGTTATATTTATGTTTGTACTGAATTCTTTTTGATCACATTTTTTGCATCTGCTGCTTTTGAATAAAACATTTACTTCTTTAGTTGTCACAACTATATTTATAGCCAATTAAAATTTGACGGTTCCTTGGACTATCACATTATTCGGTTGTGATTACCAATAATTGTGTTGCGTATCACCAAATGTTGTGCGTAACAATTGGTTTGTAATTCTGTTCTGGCTGCAAGAACTGAAATATTTGGTTGAATATTTAGTTTAGCAATCAAATTCTCCTGTAGTGGTGAATATTCTATTTGGTGTATCAACGAAAAATTAAAAAACTACTTCGGTTGTACCAAATAATAAAATGCAGTACTTGAATTTAATGGCTGTTACAAACCAGTTGAATTTTATAAAAAAAAAATTACAAAAAATATTTTTTTTATTAAAATTATGTATTTTACATTTAAATCTACACAAAATTATTATTATTTGTAAGCAAGGTCCGAATTTCTCATTTTTGATCTAAAATATGAAAAAATATTTATATATCGGAGACGGAGCGTGGAATCGAAAAAGTAAGTAAGTTTTGAGTGTTGTTAAGGTTTTTTCATAAAGTGGTCCAATTTGTATTGAATTGTTTTTTTTTTTTTGTAAATCACCAAAATAGGAATAGTAATATCGCCAAAAATTAAAAATGCCTACTACCGGAAACAGTGCTTGCAGTCGCAAAAATAATAATTTTTTATCTCTACAGGAGGCTGTGACCAATGGATGTGCTTAATACGACATAACTTTTTCGTAAACAAAGTGCTAAAATTTACATTTTTTGAATAATAAATCGCTAAGACGTCATTATGTCTATATTTCGAAAACAATTTTAAAGGAAGGGAAACAGTTATGGAAACAATTTTACAGGAAGGGTTTCATTGTCTTTATCTTCGTATGACAAAATAAAAATCATCATAATTGTTTCTAATTCTGCCTTATCCTTGTCAAAAATAAGAGCTCTAGGTGGAGTGGAAGCGAGCAAGTCATAAGTACGCAGAGTAATTAAGAGCTGAGAGTATTTAAAATACCTGAAATTCCAAAAAAAGGCGCAACTTAATGCTCCTTGTTGAAGCCATGTTCAACAGGGTTTTTTGAAGTCTCCTTGACCCACCTTAGGTTTAAGACATATTTCTTTCTTTTTTTTCTTTGTTATTATTTAATGTGCTTCATTTGCACAAATTTACTCGCCTTCAGCTAAAGAAGTTATATTTTCCAAACAAAGATTAATCGCTTTGGCACAAAAAACTTATTTTCCTCAAGATTATGAAAAGCTGCAAGCAAAAGCCCCTCTGAGTCGGAAGAGTTCAATCCTTACATTGGCCCCATTTCTCGATGAAAACGGTATAATCCAAATTGACGGACTAACTTCAATACCGCCTCTACTTCTATATGCATACGTATATGAGAATAAAAAATGAGCAAAAAAAGGAACGATATGAAATGTATCGTACATACAAAAATAACTTTAAGAAATGTACATATGTATGTATATGAGTCAAAAAAAGGGAACATAATGAAATGGAATCCAATGTACCGAAATTTGTGCAAATGAAGCACAGTAAATAATAACAAAGAAAAAAAAGAAAGAAATATGTCTTAAACCTAAGGTGGGTCAAGGAGACTTCAAAAAACCCTGTTGAACATGGCTTCAACACTCCTTGTAAGGAGAAGCGGCTTCAATTCACAAGAGACTGATCCGACATCACGGCCGAGAGGGCGGCGGTATTGTGTGAGGTGATATACTATTTCACCATCGATCTTGAATTTCAAAGTGCACAAATGGCTGGTGCAAGCTACAAAACGTTATTGGAATCGGATTTTCCTAAGTTCTGTGAACTATTTGGTCCCATATCTTGGATATTGCAACAGGATAATGCCCCTAAACACAACGCCAGAGTAGTAAAGTAGTTCATTGCAACCAAAATGTTAATATTCTTGACTGACCACCCTATTCACCAGATCTAACATTATTGAAAATGTCTGGGATTGGTTATCTCGTAAGGTCTATGAAGCATTAAGTATGCTTGCAATCAAATTTCCTTGGATTACAAAAATTCTCTTTTCTCTTAATGAAAACCCGTATATTTGAAGTTATTCAAAACAAAGAAGGTTGTAGCCATTACTAATAGTTCTTAAATAAAGTAAAATAAACTAAAAAAACAAGAAAAACAGTTTTTCATTAAAATTAGTTAAAGTGCCTTTAATGTGAACCAAAAATAGCGCACATTTTTGACTTTTGAAGCTATGCTTCTTACAGCGGGCTTTGAGAGACGGAGTTAACTGGGAAAAAATGGCATAACGAAAATGCGTGAGGTGATAGTACCGTTATTTTTAACATAACAGAATAAGCTTTATCATATACCAGCGCCACCTCTACAGGACTAGTAAAAATAAAAGTAGCAAACCTGTTATCAATAATATGGATCAAACATAACAGAATAAGCTTTATCATATACCAGCGCCACCTCTACAGGACTAGTAGAAATAAAAGTAGCTAATCTGTTATCAATAACATGGATCAAACATAACAGAATAAGCTTTATCATATACCAGCGCCACCTCTACAGGACTAGTAGAAATAAAAGTAGCTAACGTGTTATCAATAACATGGATCAAACATAACAGAATAAGCTTTATCATATACCAGCGCCACCTCTACAGGACTAGTAGAAATAAAAGTAGCTAACCTGTTATCAATAACATGGATCAATCCAGCACAGATTACAACCATATTAATATTTCAGAAAGCTTTAATCAACATGACTTTAAATACAATGTGCCGGATTTCACTTTTGCAAGCTTTTATATCACCATGTAGTTATTACAATTTGTCAAACTTCACGGAAAATAAAGCTCATCTTTCAACTCTTTCAAAATAACATTAACACTCTCACAACAGGTTTGTAGGCTAGTTGGTTGGAAGCTAGTGCAAACAAAAAACAAATACAAACAGGTACAATGGACACACGCAAACAACTACACATTAATTTGTGTATTTGTGTTATTAGAAGTACGAGAAAGAGAGAAAGAGAAACCTTATGCTCATTAAACGACGAAAAATGTTGTATGTGCTCGCAATTAAGTGTTAATAATAATAGTAATAATAAATAACTATATATATTTTCAATCATTGTGTTTCAAAAATATTAAAAAACAATCGAAAGTAAGTTGGAGCATAGCTTCTGTCAGCAGTCCCCCAACTGCCACGTGTGTTTTTTTTTTATAAATTGCTCAAGAAAAGTTGTATAGTTAAGAAACCACTATTGTAATTTTTTTTATATCTCAAGATGTGTAGATTCCATCTCCTTTTTTAAATTTATGCAATCGGTTACAAATTGCAAAAGATACAGGCTGCTGAATATGGTATTTTTAGTGCCTTTAAATAAGTGAACCGGAGTGTACATATGAATCTCCGAAAATTTCAAATATTTTTGAAAAATATTCTACGAATGTATGACATTTATTCCATAACTACGAGAAATAAATATACATTTTTCAAAGTTGTAATTTCCTTTAAGGCTAAGAGATCATGTTTTCTTCGGTTAGTGAAAAAAATGTAAATGCCGCGGGTGGGATTCGAACTTCGAAATTGTTTGAAAATTTAAAATTTATTCACATGATTTATACACATACATCATTGGCTTTAGTAACATTCAGCCATGACAAAATGCTGACAAATCAGTAGAACGTTTTTACAAAACTAGTGACATGTCATGAGGATGTCATAAATTCTCGGTACTTATTGAATTGTCCTAAGGAAATTCTACTGAAAACGTCTCCAAGACAAAATTTCCAACTGGGTATTTAAGTCTAATCTTGTACAAATTCTTGTCTCATTTCATCCTTAGAGGCTTTGCGCTATTAAAAAGCTTTCTGCAAGACTTTCGGAGGATTTTCAGATCCATATTCCACCACGGAGGTTTCTTTTTACCCCTGTACTAACCGGTCTGACATGCGGAAACCAGTGATCTGTTAAGGACCGAGGAAGGGTTTTTATAATCATGCTAAAAATTTGTTTGTGCTTGGTTCAGGTTGATTTGCGTACGTTTCTGATGGTCGGAAAATGAATGTTCAATCGACACTTTCCATCTTTTCATCAACTGAATCGAGTATTGTGATGTAAAGGTGACATCAAGGAATTTTTTTTGATTGTTCATTCTCCTGGTTAAAAATAGCCAACGTTCGTGGACAAAACTTACTCTAAAAGTGTATCACTTTAATAAAGGGTGTTTTTTCAAGCCCGATAGAACTTCAAATTGTAAAAAAATAACACAAAAAATTAAATTTTAATAAAGTTTTTTTTTTTCGAAAGATCAATACGTGGCATTAACATTTGAAAATGATTTCGGGCATATGGGCACCGCGGCTGTTCTTGACGAAGCGCATTCTGGACGTCCAATTTTTGGCCACTTTTTCGAGCATTGCTGGCCGTATGTCACGAAGAACACGAACAATGTTGGCCTCCAAGGCGTCAATTGTTGCTGGTTTATCAGCATAAACCAGTCGCTTCACGTAGCCCCACAGGAAATAATCGAGAGGTATCAAATCGCATGAACTTAGAGGCCAATTAACAGGTCCATTTCTCGAAATCAACTTATCGCCAAATTTTTATTTCAATAAGTCGATGGTTGCGATCGCCGTATGGCACGTAGCGCCATCCTGTTAAAACCACATCTCGTCTGGATCAATGTCATCCATATTTTCAAACAGAAAATCATTGATCATGGTGCGGTAACAATCTCCATTGACCGTAACGCGAGATCCGGCCTCATTTTCAAAGAAATAAGGTCCGATGATGCCACCAGCGTGTAAGCCGCACCAAACGGTGCATTTTTCTGGATGTAATGGAGTCTGGAGGGTCTCTTGTGGATTGGTCTCACTCCATATACGGCAATTTTGCTTATTAACAACCCCGTCAACCCAAAAATGAGCCTCATCGCAGAACACAATTTGGCGATAAAACAACGGGTCAGTTTCCAACTGAGTTTCAAAGTAAATTTGGATAATTTGGCAGCGTTGTTCAAGCGTGGGTCTATTTATGGTGATTTGTCAGAGTATACTGAAACAAATAAGAGAAATGTTTTTATTAAAATTTAATTTTTTGTGTTATTTTTTACAATTTGAAGTTCTATCGGACTTGAAAATACACCCTTTATATATTTGTACTTCATCAATTTGTTTTGTGCATATTGACGTCAGCACAAAGAACGAGACCCATTTAAATGTATCTCATCATCAGAAGTGATGGCCGTGGTATCTTTATAGGGCAGGTAGGCTGACGCTAACCAAATAATTCGTTGGCAACGTATTTTCTGTCTGTCTGAGGAGCTTAGTAACCATAAGAAGCAATTGAACAGGCTTTGGTTTTATTATTCTATATTGTGATATCAATTGTGTAAACGCTTTCTAAAACCCTAGAAAACCGTTTAATCGATTTTAAATAACGGATGAAACCGGTTCATCTTCAGAGATAGTAGTTTTTACAAAACGGAGGTACGGTTAACCAACCGGATTTCGGTTAACCGGTTAGGTTTTGAAGACACTATTAATAAGCTATATGCTAACCTCTACGCGAACACCTATTAAAATAGCAACATGCAATCCTCCTTTGAATGATGCTTGACAAAAGTTCAATCAGTCTAGCTCACAAGATAATATCTCTTTGTCCTGCACGCAAGGCACAGAGTAGACGTACTTCCCTACAGCCATCCTGACCGACTATAATTTCCTTGTTTTCCCTTTCTCACTTCCTTTTTCACACTTCCATGAATGACTTTGCCGTTACCATTTCCTCTCTTATTGACGCAGAAGGTATTAGGATCATGCGTGTCTATTTCAGTAGTTGGAGATGCAGATACAAATGAAGTTAGTCAGTTCATATGAGTATTTGTAATGTTTGCTTCGTTTCACACATAAGATTTATGCCCCTTTTATTTATGGAATTTTATTGTTCTCCTAAGTACTAGCTAACACTATCAGATTGCGGGGTTTTATTTGTTTAGATTCCTCTTTTATATATCCGAATTTATGGGGAACTGACATGTGCACTCGTTCATAGTTATGAAAATAGTTATAAGAAAATGTAGTTTCTTATTGCTTCATTTTATTATTATTTTACTTTCATTTTTATTTATACATCTGCCTAACGCCTACATTGCCTTTGATAGTTTTTCTCCCAAATGCCGAATTAGCCCTTGTGGGGGAATTTGTTGCGGTTGTTTCTTTCCAGCAACGCACAGTGGAATAAAGAGAAGTCAGGCATTGTGCCGTAATTTCATTGAAAAATTTTAACAATTAATAAAGTTCAAATTGTGGTTCGATCGAGTTCCTAAAAAATTTCGGAACTTAAGATTTAGGTTTGTCAACAATTCAACGTACTCAGTCCGCCAATTTTGCTCCCTTAGCGAAATCGTTTAAATAAATTTAATTTAAATTTCGTTCAGTTGTAAAATTTTTCAGCATTCCCCCACAGTGCGTTGTCTACTTATACAGTTCTTAGCGAGTCGTGAGTTCCATGGAAAAGTTATTCATGTGTAGCATTTTTCAAGGATACTCATAAATATGCTCTTAGGTGAATCCATGCCTGACTGAAATCAACACTTTTTGCCACCATAATATAATAAATAAAAGCGTTACCGTTTAGCGTTCCGCATCTGATTCCTATTTGGGAAGGATTGCTTTTCCTAAACTGTCCATGATTACATATGTGTATAAATAAATACATGAATAAATTTAACCACTTGTTGGGTCATGAATTTTAGTTTTAGATTTTGGTTAAAGTGACAATGTATTGCAAATATATTCAATGGCAACAGTTTACTTTATATCTGGGATTAATCACGTCACATCCTGAAAGGACTCCCTATTAAATGTATTTCGTTTCGGATGGTTTGATGGACTATTTTGCAAAGTCTCATTAAACAAAAGGTAAAAGTAAATAAGCGGTGATATTAGCAAATAAGGTGTGCATGGGGGATTCCACGAAAGAGCGGGTATACACTATATTGCAGAGGAATAGGCACAATTAATCTCTTGCTGAAATTTGTTTGTTTAATACTAACTAAACTCCTTGTGAGGAATCACTAAATATTGCACTAGTATAAATGTTCATACAAACATAGCATGACTATATTTGCAAAAGTCATTGTCCGAATACAATGTTTTGGCCGTTGAAGATTTTCCCTTCCTCTGGACGTATTTTATTGTCTGAGAAATTTAATTTTAAATTCGTGGTATACTTGGAAATTGTAATATGTAAAATGTTCTGAAATACGATTTTACTGAGTCAAAATATGTGTGCGTTAAACTTCTTTGCGGCCCCATTTTATACAGCCAATTCGGAGAATTAGCTAAAGTGAGTAACGAAAATATCAGTCGCATTGGCCAAGTCGGAAGTATTTATAATTGATTGTTAGGCCTGTTCGTTAAATCGAAAAGTTCGATAAATAGAGTAGTACATACAAAAAATACAAGTTATTAACGTAATATTGTATTGACAAGAAAGTAACTTTGACTTCCTCATATAGATGGTGCTTTTGTTGCTTTGGGAATTCTTTTGATGAGCTCACTAAATTCTTAGTTATACAGTTTTACAGCTGACATTTCAATCCCAAATTTGTGATATGCCACATTATTTTCAGTGGTCAGTTTTTACTTAAATCATGTTGTTGTGAGGCTCAAAACCAGAGCAGAAATATCAGTCGGGTGTAGGGATGCCAGATTTAAAATCAACACAAAAAGTACATCGAGGAAAAAGAGGCAGTACAATTAAGAAAATAAAAGTACACTTTCTGCTATTAAGACATCATATAGTTCAGTACAGACAAATAACATTATTAATTTAAGAAATAAAACAAAATCAGTACATAACGGTAACAATTTATAAATTAAGGAAACCATTTTTTTTTTAAATAAAAACTAGTCGGGTGTTTCACATTTTATTTTTAAAAAGTAAAAAGAGTGTAATCTATTCTATATTAAAATTTTTAATGTGTTAACATCTATAGGCGCGACTAGGGAATTAATTCACAAAGTGAATACATCCAAACACAGTTTATCCGACTGAGTTTGTCGGACTGCGATCACAGATTGTTTCGGGTTAAACTCCTCCGAAACGGTTGGACCGATTTGTATGAAATTTTGTGTGCATATCGGGTAGGTCTCAAAAGCGGCCAACATCAATTGTTCATATCCCTAAATGGTAAGGCTATATAGAACACAGATTTGTCCGACTGCGGAACACAGATTGTCAAATAGAGCAAAGATAATAATGAAAAAAAAACATGCCAAAAAAAGTGAAATTTTCAATAAAAGTGCTGAAACTGAAATATTCAACAATTGTAATACTGCGGGCACTTTACGCCTTATGTTCAATAACAAACACATTTTTGTAGACCATACATAATCGAACACCACCACCCATAGGGATGAGGGTATATGTCATTTAATACGGAAAAAAAGTTAACGCTTAGAAGGATTCACATTAGACCTAAGGTATCTTTGGACCAAATTCTTTTTGGGACATTTTAAAACTTTTGAGCCCATAGGGATGAGGGTATATGTCATTTGATACGGAAAAAAAGTTAACGCTTAGAAGGATTCATATTAGATCTAAGGTATCTTTGGACCAAATTCTTTTTGGGACATTTTAAAACTTTTGAGCCATGCCCGTCTGTCTGTCTGGCTGGTCAACATGGCAACTGCCGTAAATCTCTACCGATCAAAATGAAATTTTATTATTGGCTATTATTTAAGCAACCCTAGTTTATGGGGCGTTATAACCCCACTCCTTCTGGTACATCCCATTTAAATGTTGAGCGGCCAATTGGCTGGAAGTCATGATAAATACCTCAAAAACACATCCTAAATTGCTAACAAGATAATATTTTGCTAACAAGATAATATTTTGCACATTTCACTCTGCTATTGAATATGGGCAAATTTGCCACGGGTAATTGATGACTTGTGGACTGCGAAAACAAAAATATAAATCAATTCAGACACAGAAATTAGGCATCTGTTTAACTGAATTGTCTATTATTTCGACAAAAACCAACCATTTATCAATTAAAAACATCCTGACGTAAGCTTGTAGTATGAACTTCTCATACAGTAACTAAAATTATAAACCTTTTTTAATGGAACTCGGAACCAAAGGATAACTAAGTTGGGGGTATGTTTAAGTCGGTTTACCCGACTGAAATTTCTGAACTTGTTTCAAGTTGGTTTTTTTAGTTTCCTTTTATTTTAAAATTTTATTTGTTTAAAACAAATTGTTTATATTACTTTTAAATTCATATATTCGTATTCATATTCAAAAATAATAAAAATTAATAATCAAAAATAATTTTTGAGTACAATTTCAAATATGAAATCCATAATGAAATTAGGAAACGTATATTAAAATTAAGAATTAAAATTCAAATTTTCAATACTCAAATATAAACTCAAAAGCGGTTAATCAAGTAACCACTTTAATAAAACCTGTTTCCGTTGTTTAAACTAATTAGACGCTTGAGTTGTCTAATCGATTTTTACCGGTAATGATCATAGAGGCAAATTTACAAATCGACAAGTTTATTTTAGAAATTGTTAATAAAAAATATGGACTAACTTACTTTTGCAGTAAGGGATTTTTTAAAGGCAACTCGCGTGCATGTTTACCATTGATAATTTTATATTAGTTTAACTCCTGGTTGAAAATAAGCAATATTTCAGAGTTTTGTTCCGAAAATTTAGTTCATACATTAAGTTCATACATTATAAAAAAAAATGCTAAAACTGAAGCGAGAGATGTAAAAAATCACCCAAAAAACTGCTAAAAAGCAGTTAGCATGTTTTTTAAAAAAAAAGTGCAGAAGCCTAAAAAAAGGGCTAGAATTGCACTTAAAGTGCTAAACTAAATACCAGAGTAAGTAAAAATAGAGTAAGTAAAAATTCCGCTCCCGAACCGAAAAATTCAGCTCCTCCTCAATAGAAAGCTCTCACTCCGAGTTTAAATAAATTAAAATCTTGAGCGAATATAATTTTTTAAATTTTTGTTTACTTGAATCCCGGCGAGTTAAATACAAAAAATTAAAATTCGATACGGAGTTTAATATTTATTTTACTGGGATTGAGAGCTTTATAATGAAGTGGAGCGGATTTTTTTGAATTCGAATATACATAAGAGGCAACTGCGACAAAAATCGATTGGAATGTTGTGGAACGGGCAGAAAATAATAAGCGTCTATCAGAAAGGGCAGAATTATAAAAAGACTAAAAAATCGGATGGAACAATGGGGAATGTACGTACATATATTAAGCATATAGTGTGGCCGTCGGTGGTGCAATGGTTAGTGTGCGCGCGGCTACATAAGATCCTGGGTCCGAACCCTGCTCTGACCACCTTCAAATTTCTTTCGGTGGCGGTCACCTCGCACAGTGGCGGCGACACTATCGAGTATATAGCCATGAAAAAGCTACTCAAAATACCGTTCGGAATCGGTGTAAAACTGTTGGTCGCGCACACTTCACTGGTTTGTGAGAAGCTCTCCCTAATCCTTTCACGGGATGTAACGGGAAACCATTTTTTTTTAATAAATGAAGTACCTCTCATAAAAGAAAGGACCTTTTCGGGAAAATATAATACATATTCTTTTTTTTTTAAAAATACTTTCAGCAAATAAAAAATTTCTTAACAACAGTTTATGATTTTACAAGATCCATTTAAATTACAGTATTTTTCAACAGGTGCCTTAGGTGTTTTGGAACTAAATAGTACATAATGTATAGCGAAAGGAACTTCGTTCCAACCGGGTATCCCCTGACACCTCTTGTAATTTTTGTTCACAAAATTGAAAATAGGACGGCGTTACGACCCACACAGCCAACGTCACAGTCGATATTTTCGCACTGTGTTCGAAATCCGCATAATCATAATAGAAGTCCATTGACAGCCCCGCAGTTACAATTTGAACCCGTTAGACTATAATTTCTGGAGCGCCGTAAAATAAAATTGTTACGCAGACAATCGCTAGTCGTTTATGACCTTAAAACACGAAATAGGGGCCCAAACAACCGAAAATGTACTGATAAATTTAATAGATAGAATTAGGTACTCTAAAACATGTCATGGGAGTCATTCGAATGATGTGTTCATTCATAAATATCGATAATGGGCCTTACCCATAAAATCGTAATTTTGAAAAAATGTTTATTAGTGATTTTTTAAAGCAAAATTAAATTTCAAATTTTACTTGGCCTACTCTTTAATTTCCCATTACATCCCATGAAGACATAGTCTCACACACTTTGATTGGGACCTGCAGTTTCACACTGATTCTGAACGGTATTTTGAAAAACATTTTCATGGCTATGAACTCGGTAGTCGGTCTCAAAATTCAAAGAGACGAATTAAAAATAAACGATGTGTATAAAACGCATAGTTGTCCATTTAGTCATAAAACCCGAAACCGGTTATTAATCGGAATATTCGAAGAAATCGAAAACCGACATTTTTGGAAAAGCGGTTTTTTAAATTTATTAAATACAACCCATGAACACAAACCAGCGAAATTCGTATTAATTATTTTTCATACAAATTTGTTCGTATTTATTTAACCCTTCAAACAATTGTCCTTCCTATATTATTAAAAAGGAAATATAATGTAGTAAGAATTGGATATAATTAAATGAAATTTATTGGTACAAACCGGGTCGAAAAGCACAATTTTATTGGCACCAAGTAACCTGGCGTTTACACGGGACAGTTTTGCTCCGGCAGTAGTAATACATTCACACATTTTTACTACCACACTTACACTTCTCTCACTTGCCTTGCCACTGTCTCTGATTTTTCAACGACAGTAACTTCGGCAAGAGATTTGACATAAGCGGCCAGATCATGGCTGAACTAGTAAAGGTTGACGCAATAGAACAAGTGATTTTGCTTTCTTATGACTCCATCTGTTAAATTCAGTGTATTTTGTTGTTGTACTTTTTTGTTTACTGTGTTTGTTCATATGGATCTGTATTGAATTTGACGGTTAGAGTCATGAAACAAAAAGTAAATGCCCGTTGTTGGTTCACACAATTACAACAAATCCTACTGCGTCAACCTCTACTAGTTCAGCCATCGGCCATATCGGTGACGTTTCGTAGTAATTTGAGAAAAAACAAAACATCGCAAACGATTTTACAAATTTGGAAATATATTTGTATTTGAAAATTTTCCTAATTTTTATTGAAATATTTTTTGACAATACAAACATATAAACATGAATACATGTCTAATTTTGCAGAGTACATCAGATTCATTGTAATTTGGAGAAGTAAGACAAAACACAATGGCAAAAGAGCGAAGAAACAAAAAATCAGAGCACGACATTTAACGAAACGACACTGTCGGTGGTTGCCTAAAACTGTACTGTCTTTATAACTGGCAGGACGCGTACGTCACACAAACAATTTTTCTCTTTGTGACAACTAATACATATTCTCAACTATCTGGTCTCAAACTGTCCCGTGTAAACGAACCGTCAAATTATCTTTTGGCATCCCTGTTATGGACCTTCTACACTGATGCGTATAAGTAATACTAAAACTATATTCCTCATTCGTGCAGTGAAACCACATTATTTCCAGTTTGCATACAGTTTTTGAATAATTATTGAATTGTTGATTTTCCTCCACAACTTGGTTTTGTAAAAAGGCCTATAGGCATTCCCCAAGAAACTATCGGTCTACATTTTCAATTATTATATTTCAATATTTTATTATATTTATTATATTTAAATATTTCAAATTTCAATATTAACTCAAATCTTTAGTTGAACATTCTTTAAAAGCACAACTTTTTTTTAATTCGAGTTTTAGTTTGTAAATTCATGGCACAACAATAATAATACGGCAGTAGTTACAAGTTTTTCATAGCTTTTAGATACTCGTTTGATCAAAACTTTACTAAAACACGGGTTATAAGCAACAATTTTAAACAAAATAGAGACAGATCCTTAAAGCTAATAAAATGTAGTTAAAAACAAGCCCGAACTAAAGATATATGATGTTTTGTTCTAATTTGGAACAGATTTTTTAAATTCTTCACTGGAATGTTTATGGCTCTCGGCGGGAGCCAGGTTTTAATTTTAGACCCCTGTGTTGTTAGAGTAATTTTCTGAGAATTTTGCGTATATTTCGTTTTTGCATTTTTTCTCATCCGAACAATTTGACCCACCCTAATGGTTGTACAAAAAGCCCACTCATCTATTATACTTTTAACCACATCAACTCGTGTTTGATATAAACAAACAACTAACCCGAAACCAATATCACTTTAAATTAAGGTTGTCCAACCACCCGGCTTCATCCAAGTGTCAGTACGGTCCGACAATTTTTAAATTTACTGAATCATACCCATTTTTCTGCGGAATGATATGTGTTTTGTACTATAGCTGTCAAGCGGCAAACAACAGAAACAAGAACAGATAAAGAACAAAAAGTGCCATCACTCTGTAGTAAATTCCCTTTCTGTTTGCATTGCTCGCATAGCTACACAGTTCTGTTGTTTGTCAGTTGGCAGCTTAAGTGATATTTTATGTATCACTAAAATCAATCTGTAGCTCGTCAACTACGTTATCTAAAATTTGGGCAAGGATTAAAATATTTTGAAGGTTTGATGATGTATATTACTTTTACCTAATCCCAAGTTCATCTATGGGTATGCGCATGAACTGCTTATTAGTGGAACTTTCCAGCCGTTAGTGATTTTTGATTAATTTTTTCTGCACAAAATGGGGAATATTGAATTTTAAGTGCATTGTGGCAAAAACAATGGAAACCTATGTATGACCATCACAATATTTTTATCAGTGTTGTATATCATTTAATATCTAATATGCAACAAAAATGTGGGCATGTGGTTACAGCACTATTTATATCCCATGATAATGTCTTCCACCATATAGCCACCCAAAGATATTTGGGATTTATTTTAAAATTTTCAAATTGAAACCGCCCTTTGAGGTTTGTACCTTTTTACTGCAGAAAACTGCGGCAGTGGCGCATTAAAATTTATAAAAATTCTTAAAAATTTTTGATTTTCGGTGTTTTTTGTCGCTCGTCAGCAATGGTAATTTACTTGTAGCCCAAACATCGTGTCTTCTGTCAATGTGGTCCAAGGAAACAAACTGTTTGACACACTTGTTTTAAATAATTTGGTAACTTATTTATACACAAAGGATTTTCAACGAAATCACCGCCAATGCCGATGGGTTTATTTTCTTAACAACTTTTCCGTTTTTCCTATTATATTAAAAAATCCGTTTTTCCTATTATATTAGAAAATTTTTGTGGCAAACACTGACGAAATTTGGGTTAGTGAGTGAGTAGGAATATACAAGAAAAAAAGTTCAGTAATTCGGGTCAAAATATGGAGCAAAATGTGATTCAGAATGCTCGCACTCAATCACCAAGAAATCCTTCATTAACTCGAAAGCTGAATAAATAGGGATTTAGACAAGGTAAAAACGTACGCTGATTTGAAGTGAATCTGGCACTGAGAGAGTATACTACCTGGTTTTCATAATATCGACAAATTTACACAAAGGGGCCGTAATATATAAAGTGTGTTCCATCTTGAGTGATATGGTTTTTAAGTGACGTTTCGCCATTTGTAGTATGTCATGCTCTGTAATTTTTTCTATTATATTCAGTAATGTTTACAATTTAATCATTAAATATTACCCAATTACGTTTACGTATTATCCAATTTTTTTTTATTAAAATAACCGTTGTCCAATTGCAACTTTTTGTGCGCTTTTGCCACTTTATGGTCTAATAATCGTCCACCTGTGATCGCTATTCGTCGAATTGTTGCAAATTACGAGCGTCCATTTTCCTTCAAGTGCCAATAAATCAAAGAACCCCTCGAAGTAATGAAAATGTTGCTGCCTTTCAGGAATGTGTTGCTGAAGATCGCACTTCTTTGAAATGAAGCTGGTAATACCGTTACTGTCGCTGGAGAGCGGTATAGAACAATGATAGCCAACTTTTTATGGCTGAAATTGGAAGAAGTTGATCTTGATAACATCTGGTTCCAAAAAGACGGGTTTATGTGACATACAGAGATTCAATCATTTCAAAAAATTGTAACGTTGAATGGATTCTAAGAAGTTGTGATTTAACATCACTAAACTAATTCTTGTGGGGTTTTATGAAGGCATTGGTCTTCAGCAATAGACCAGACTCTCTTCAATCTTTACAAGTCTATATTGAACGAGTTATTCATGACGTACGACTTAATTTGTAGAAAAAGTGCTCGAAAATTGGGTTCATCGAATTCGTGCCTGCAAATGACGACGTGCAGGATATTTAAAAGACGTTTCATTCAGAACTTAATTGTATCGATTGTGCTTTTTTTCGTGTGTTTTTTTAATGAAATCATATCACTCAAATTGGAAAATCCTTTACGTACACTAGGGTGTTCCATCAATAAACATTTATTTTTCCTCATGCTATATTTCAAAGTAGTTTTGGGATTTTATTCAGCCTTTTCGCAAGAAGTTTAGAGGTCGCGCATATCGAATTTCCCCAAAAATCGGATATTTGGGACGGTTTTTGAATTTTAATAAAAACTCGGTTTGCTTAGTCTGAAACTCAAAATTGTTAAAGCAAAACCTCCAAGCTTTTATTATGTGAGCATAAATCACCAGTTTTGGCAATGAGTTTGCTCAATAAGGCGCCAGGTATTAGATTTTTTCGTAAATTTTGGAGATAAATTTAAAAAACTAATGATGTACTGTAAAAGATGAATAAATACCAAGCAATTTTTCAAAACCATTTTGCAAATTCAAATGTTTTTTTACAGTATTGCCTTTGGTTTTTTGAAGTGCATCATTAAATTTTTCAGTTTTCATAGAAATTTGGAAAGTTATAAAGCGATATTCACAAAATGTGTCCAAAATTGATGAAACAATGTAATACATGGTACCTTATTGAGGGAAATCATTGCAAAAACTGGTGGCTTATGAATATACAATAAAAGTTTAGAACTTTTGCTTCAACAATGTTTATAATAAACAAACAAAATCGTGTGGGAAAATCCTGATAAAAAATCTCAAAGACTTTACCCTATAAACTTTCCAATTACGCATGAGCAACCATGAAAATCGAAAAGGAACGATTTTTTTGGGACACACTAAAGATCACATTAAAAATCATAACGTTTATGTAGATGTAAATATCATGAGACTTAAAGGTATGTATTTGGGTCAGTTTGTGGCCCAAAACCCGGCAAATATTTAAAATGTAATAAAGTACTGAGTTGGAAAAAACCTTATCTTTTTCGCAAAGTCTTACTTATTCCACTTGATTGAAATTTGCACATTGCTAGGACATCGGGATCCTGTACATTTCCTAGTCGTTTCATTTTAGCGATCATTTCATCGCTGAAACCAAACGCATGTGGAGATTATAGTAGATGAACAAGACAGTCATAATGTAATTTAAAAAAGTTCTGCATGGCATTTATAAATGTATGCATTTGTTCAATTGATATTTTCTCTGTCATTGTTTTTTTCAAGAACTTTGAAACGTATCTTTAAATAATATTTCTCGTTGACATTTTGTTCTATTTTCAGGTAATCAATTTAAGTTTTCCTGCGTGTATTACAAAATCGTATATACTTGGCTGATATATTCAAATTAACATACTTCGACAACGACATGCCCCAGAAGACCACATAGTCGGCTAGTGTATTTCAATAGCAAATAATGATTATTAATGAGAGAAACCAGATCTTCTTCACGTCTCCCCGACAGAAAAAATTTTTGGTTTAAGGTGTGAATTAAAGATTGTTTTTTCCGTAAAATATACAACATATTCTGTAGGAACCAGGTATATGTTTGGAATACAATCCAAACATTAATATGTTTGCAAGTGCCCAACTCACTTGTATTTAAATATAAACAGCATCATGTTTACTGGCAAATATTTATGCTTTTATGTAGAAAAATGTGCCTTCTTCATCCCAAACATCCAAATACTTACGTGGAAGCATCCACGTGTTTCCCCACAAACCCTCATATACTTACGTGGAAACATATGCGTATTTCTCCCCAAACATAGAAATATTTAAAAACGAATTATTCTTTGATTTCAATATATATGTATGTATTATTTATTATAATTAATTTTATTAATATAAAACCACATTTATAAATAAGTAATACCAAAAATTAAGAGATTTAAGAGAGCCTTTTTACACTTAGGTACATTGAGTGCATTATTTGTGTTTTTTCATGAAATGATAATCTGCTGCTCTTTTGCTTCGCCTTTCCTTGTTGTCTCTCACGTTTTTGTTTTCGGAAGGTTTCAGCTATGCGTTGATTATCATTATGCGTTGGTACACAAAAAATATATTTATATACAAATCTATTTCATGCAAGCCAAGCCGTTATTTCACAAATGGTCCGCCATTTCGATTTTCTCAGTAAAGGCTCGGACAGACAAAGGGCTTCACGTTTCGTTAAAATCATTTCTCACTTTGGTATCACACATATCTATATAGAGGAAACACATACACAATAACCAAAGTAACGTCACAAACCATTTAACCGTCCGAGCGTTGTTTATTGTTTTTCCACTGATCAAGCGTTTTTGATATCCTCTGCCCGATGAAGCATTAACGACTGAATACATGAAACTAAAACGCAACACATCAGCCGCAATAACCAACACTGACTTCATGTGCAATTTTCACGCACATTCAGGAACATTTATGACTCACTGACTGAGAGAATAATGCAAAATAGAATAATGCAGATAGACTCTCTCGTTGTCCCTCCTTTATTCTCTTGCTCTCGAGAGAGCACAGACAGTAAAACTAAAACAGCTGTATTTGTATCACAAATAAAACTATACGTGGGTCGCATACACATATATTAATGTTAATCATTTTGTCTCAAACATGTAATATTGATTAGCAAACACAATATGTTTGGACACAAGTATATTATATTTGGGACAATCTCCAAACACACTTAATATTTGCACCCAAACAACAAAAAACGACAGATTTTTCAGTATGTAGGTGGTTGCCATAGGCTTGATAACAGAACATCATTCCCACTAACAACAAAAATCTGTTAATAATAACTCAAGTCACCCCTATATTCTTAAATATGTTATCATGTTCACAGACATCGACGGATCTACAAGAAAAGTTCGTGTCAATTAGCAACAAAATAGATGGACAACAGATTGCAATCAATTGTAAAATTGGGGTTTTATTAATTATAATTATTAAGATAAGACAGGACCTTTACAACTGGCATCACTACATTACCGCGACTTTATTGTTTATCTAAATATCCAACAGATTCTCTTATAAACTCCCATCATCTCTGCTACACACCACCATTTCGAAAGGCTCATTGTTTTAATAGATTTGTTGAAGGTTCATTTCTTATGTTCCCGTCTAAACACGCCATTAGTGTAATGGACTTTTTTGGTTCAAGGGAAAAGAATCGTCTTACTTTGAAAACTCTCTTGGACTTACTTGTTGTTGTTTGCAATTTGCATTGTATCTTTTATAGCTGGGTTATCTTTTTTTCGTATTCAATGACCGTTACTAAATTATATTGCCAAACGCTTCGTTAATTCTTATTTGATGCCATCAGCTAGCAATATCTCGCCCCCATTGTCTGGCTGGAAATATCGTCATGGTCATTGACGCATTTATTATCATAGAATTAAACAGACGCACAAACAATCGCAATATTGCTGGAGGTTGAGAGGAGAACAACTTTCATTGAATATAAAACTTTTAACAAAATTAAAGAAACATTTAGTGGGATTAAATCTATTACAAGCAAACAACTTTACGAAAGGCAGAATGTGTTAAGGAAAAAATATGAAGGCTATATTTTTTATCATCTATTAATAGATAGTGCCATAGTGCCACTTTTAGATCATGGCTACCTTTATTTTTAATACAATTTAGCCTAAACTTTAATAATTATCATGATACTTTATTTAGCTCCCTATGACATGATATTTTCATACCCTAACCCATTGGATGGGGGTATACATATATCATTTAATACGGAAAAAAAATTTAACGCATAGAAGAAGCCATATTAGGACCCTCAGTATCTTTGGACGAAATTCATTTGGGACTTTCGCTGGCCACGCCTCTTCTGGTACCTTCCATACAAATCGACACATTTAGTACGATATCATGTTTCGTCTAAAATATTTTTCTGGTAGATATGATTAGCTTCAAGTCAAACATTGGTTAATAATCTGTAAATATCTACGTAATTGGGGAAAATGGGGAAGTCGCCATGCCCATAATGGTGGATCGAAAAATGTTGCTACTGTATACCAGTAGATTCTGATTTTTTTTTTAATTTTGCCAATTTTTAAAGGTGCCACAACGACCTTGATTGTTTCAAAAAATTAGGTTAATTGATATATTGTATTAATTTTTTTAATTACTTGTCGATATCACATATAGTTTCACTTGAGCGAAAAATAAGTACTCAAAGCTATGAACAGGACCACAGAAAAAATTAGGACAGTGTCGTCGTCTTTTGAGGTGCGACAAAGGGATCCAAATTTGGTAAAAATAAGGAAAATCATATTTAATTCAAATGAAGTTTATATTTCTTTTACGGAAGATAAGCTCTAGCCTAACTCTTATAATTTTTATTTAGATCTATTAAACTAAACATAGACATATTCAACGACAGTGGCGTTATACATAAAATTTATAAACTAAATTAATGAGAAACAAAAGATTTCATAAAACGCATTTCTATCATTTAACATTTAAAATAATAAGTTTAGACTACTACATAAATTTGTATTCCGATTTCTTATTATATCGTGGCATGATAGATCTAGACAACAGCCTCGATCGAATGAAGTCATTTCTTTCTAAGTCTCTTACAGCTGCTGCAACTTCTGTCACTAAACGGACGCAGCGTTCGACGGCTTGAGTGTGACACACAAGTTTGGGAGAAGTTATCATTTCTTCGCCGTTAGTTATGTAATTTTTAATTTCGGCTGTTGTAAGTGATCTTGTTAAGGGAGGTTCAATATTTTTAAAAGACTCATGATCTATCATCTCATAGTATTCTCGTATTTAACACGGGAACTTTAAACTGTTGTATTGAATTAGGCCTATGTTGCTCTCTTGTACGTATTATTCGACAAAGGGCAAGTTTCCGAATATTTGGTCTTTTATCTTTAATCATAGCCAATAATAAGTTCTCCGGGTGCGCGAAATAGGCGTTTTTTTGGATAACTGGATCAACTACATCCTTCAAATGTTTTGGAAGATATCTAGTTAAAAAGATGAGTTTCCACAAATGTACTGGACCTTCCCAGCAAGCTGATTTAACTTTAATACTAAACCAGACCGGTGCATACACTTTTACTACATATGTAGCTAAAATTATCAGATTTTGTGAGGGTTCGTTGGAGAGGATATATAAACGAAGTATTCGACTGGCAGTTGTGAGCCAGCGGGAGTGTGATATTCTTATCATACCATTTTCATAACCGGTATTGACATTTGTCCCATCACATCCTATAGCAATTAATTCTCGAGTGTCATATTTCTTCAGTAAACAGTAATCGGTAATGGCGTTTGAAATATTAATAGCATTTCCAGACGGAGGAGTAACATGTCCTAAGTATTCGGAATTTGGTTCCCGAAGAATGACAATATGTTCTTCAATAGTTGTTACCGGATGATATACTCCATCTTTTATAATAGTTTTCCTGGATGGATCTTTCCTTCCATCAAAATAAATAGATCTTAGCACCTCATTTTCCCCGGAATCACACTGGAATTTACTCCGACATTTCTGTCTCTCAAGACTAATTTTACTGCGATCGATAATAGACGCTGTATCGTTTTCATGAACAATGCCTAAATCTTGTAATAACGCAGAAGAAACAGCAGCAGCACCACGGTCAGAAAGACCCCATCGATCACATTCACGAGCTAATGTTGGCAGAGTTTTACGCATTTCGCCATACGGGGAAATACCAGATGAAGTAGAGAGGGTGGTAATATCTTCAAAAAAAGGCAAGTCTGAATTCATAGTTAGATCATCTAACAGACTATCACCTAACTCCACAGATGTGTCTTTATCGGGTTTGTCAAATTTCTGCATTTTAGAACGGTTGGCTTCTTGTAGGTATTGTTCTTGTTACAGTTTTCTTTTTTCCCGTTCTTGGAGCTGTTTTGTCGTTTTGTTATCAATATTTGCTATCATCATTTTTCTTGCAGTTCTTATGTCTAGTAGACACAATCTTTCCGTCACAGGAACTTTTTTGTTCTTTTCGCAAATGCACTTTTCGCAATTTTTTCATTTGCATGAAGCAATGTCGAACAAAACTTTCGATTTATCTTTAAATTCTTCGGGTTTCTTTATAAAACTGGGGAAACTGAAACTGAAAGGTTTCATAAGATTTCTGTATTTACAGTGGTAGTCACGGATTCTTTCAATATGGCGTTATAGGTATGGACGCTTTCTTCCAAAGAGTTTCAAGAGAAGGGATGATAATTTTGAATATTTCTGAAAACGTAGGCTCCTTTAACTGACCTTCCAATTTCAAGTAGTTACGTGTAAATATATACTGCCTCAATATATCACCATATGTGGGTAAAACATTTTCATTGAATGGTACTCCAACTCCAAATAACGGGCAGTTACTATCTTTTGAACGCGTTAAAGTTGCCATTTTATTTTGTATACTACTTGCACTAATCTGAAACAAAAGAAATATAATTATAAAAGAAATATATGTAATTATGTAATAAAATAAATATAATTATATAATTAAGAAAACGAAAAACTGGAAAATATGTGTGATTTTGGTGGTAAATCTTCGAAATTCAGGGATATTGTGGCACCTCAAGATATCTGTTTGAAATTATGAAATTTTTTCAGGGCGTTACTAATAGCATAAGTATTTAATTTTTGGAACAAGTTAAATCATATTTTGAACGAAACACAAATTTCATAAGCATTGATTTTTTCGTAATTTTAAGTTTATTTACAATTTTTAAGGTCGCCATGGCACCTGAAGACATAATTCGATTTATTGCAAATTTTAAGGGCACAATCAGTATACGGAGTATCATCTTTTGAGCACCCAAGTCTTATCAAGTTTTGAAAAAAGTTGAAAACGCTAAATTTTCGCTCCACCCTAATGCCCATTCTGGTACCTACCAAGCGAAAGCTTGGTGGACGTCCGTGTTGTCAATGCGATAAGTCCCGTGAAACACTGCCGATCTTAATGAATTTGGGTATTAGACTTCATATCAATATCCGCCATTCACTGATTAAGACAAAGGTGGTTTTGCCACGCCCATTCTGGTACCTCCTATGCAAAAGCTTATAGGTCATCCGTGTTGTCATTTCGATCATTAATGAAATTAGGTTATAGGCTTCGTGTCACCAAACGCCAGTCACCGATTAAGACACGGGTGATTTTTCCACGGCCTACCAAGATAAGTTTTGCGGCCGGCTGGTTGTTCGACAAGATAACTCACGCAAACCGAACCAATATTTATGAAGTTTCCTACTAGACTATCCATACAAAAGTTGGGCGGATGACCGGTCGATCAACATGATAAGTCTCGTAGACTACAAGCGCTCTTCCTGAAATTCGGTACTCGACAATGTTTTCCGAAAGATTTAAGACTAACCACTGTCCACGCCCATTTTTGTACCTCCCATCTAAAAGTTGGGCGGCTTTCCGGTTGGTCGACTCGATATCTCCCGTATACCATAACTGGTCTTAACAACATTTGGTACTGATAAATATTTTGTGTAATACTGTATAAAAACAGATGAACAATGTCGCCACGCCCAGCTTTTGTACCTTCAATATAAATATTGGGCGAACAAGTGGCTGGTAGTCACGATAACGCCCCATAATAACTTAGGATCGTAACTAAGTTATTGAATAATATTTATTTAATATTTAATGTGCCAATATTCAATAGAATATTCAATAGAATTCGCGTATGTAAATTGCATAATTCAATTTGAATATACACGATGGTATCAATTCAAGTGCGGACCAAGTCGAGAGGTTACTCTAGTCTTTAACACCATACATTTTGTCTTGCTCTCATTAACAGCAAGCCCCGCCTTCGCTAATTCTTTTTCGATTCTTGAAAATACTACAGTAGCCTCTCGAAAATTTCGCCCACTGATGTCTATGTCGTCAGCATACGTCAGGAACATGTGTATATTCATGTAAAAGGTCTTGGTCGTAATTACTGAAGTCTTTATTATTATTACCTCCATTAGGATGTTGAATAGGTTGCACGAGAATATGTCGCCTTGTCTCACTCCTTGCTTGGTACAGAACAGTTCGGTGAGATCTTTCCTCACCCTTACTGCTGATTTGGAGCTGGTCAGTGTCAATCTACAGAGGTTCATCAGTTTTTCCGGAATCGCAAGTCAGACATAGGTTCGTACAATTTCCCCCGTATGGGGCTATTGAGAGCAGCTTTATAATCCACAAAAAGATGGCATATATCGATTTGGTTTTCGTGGGTCTTTAGCAGGATGTCGCGTAGCTTGAATATTTGGTCTGTCGTGGACTTGCCTGGTCTAAATCAACACTGATAAGGTGCAATCAGGGTTTCAACAATTGGCTTTAGTCTCTCACATAATACGCTCGACAAGACCTTATACGCAATGGATAATAGTCTGATACCGCGATAGTTGGAACTGACACACGGATAACTCTTTTTGAATACAGGACATACTACACGGAGACTCGAATCGTCAGGCATGGATTCCCCCAGCCATATTCCGTATATAAGTCGATTCATGTGGGCTAGCAGTCCTTCGCCTTAAAAAGTTCACTGCACCCGGTGGCTTTATTATTCTTAAGCCGGCAGAATGCCGTTCTAATCACACCTGGGTGTGGGAGATACAATCCATTCTGTCTTCCACAAGCTTCCAGAACACTAGGTTCTTCAGTGGAAGCATCTGAGTGGAGTACTGCGGGAAGGTGGTCTCTCCACATTTTGAGCACGTACTGCATATCAGTCACCAGATTCCCATTCTCGTTCTTGCAGGAGGACAGCTCATTATTAGACCCGTTATTCGATCTTCTGACCCCCTGTACAAATTTTCTGGATTCGCCACTCATCCTGCACAATTCGGTCTTTTCACACTCCCTCTGCTCCCACTCCCACTTTTCCCGCCCAAATATTTGGGTTTCCTCCCTTCTCAGCCTCTTCTACCGCTCATTCGCAGCACGCGTCGTAACTGACGGTTTCGTCGCCATACGTGAAGCGTCGTTTCCATCAGTTGCAATGAGACATTCCTCGTCGTACCATGGCTTATCTTTCTGCGGTTTTTGAAAGCTTGCAATGGTTACCAAAGAATGGGAGATGTGCTTCCAATGCGCATCTGGGGCTTCAGGAGGAGGAGTATTTGGTCCTAGCAGGAGTGTGAGTTTTTGTTGATAGGAGTTGTATATCTCCGCTATTTGTAGCTTGTCTATATCTAGCTTTTCCCGTATTCGGGTTCGTACGATTTTCGCCCTGCTCAGTCTTGTGCGAACTTTCGCAGCCAGTAGGTAATGATCCGAGTCGATATTGGTCAAATCACACGCAATCACACACGAGTCAAATCACACGCACATCCAATACACTAGAAGGGTGCCTGAAATATATTCGCCAGTGATCAGTCTTTGATCAGGGGAGAACCTGGTCCCTTATGTATATCCTTATGCTGGAATCGTGTGCTACTAACTACCATGTAGTCTATGATTACTGATGGTTGGTCGAAAGACACTTTCCGTTCCCAATTTGGCACTAAAATCAGGATAATCTTAATGTCGTGATCAGGGTAGCTTTCGTATGCTTCCTCCAGCCGCTCATAAAATGGCCCTTTGATCTCACCATTTTTATCCCCGGTCGGTGCGTGCGCACAAATTAGCGAGGTGTAGAAATATTTCACTTTAATGCGATATAATATTTCACGGTGTCGCATTCTCTTGCCAACTAAAACCCGCACTAGAATTCGTGTTTTTCTTTCTGGTGGAACTATATCCTGTCCACCGCGTTTGCTGGATAGTTATGATATCAGCTTAATATTTTCCGACGACATCCGCCAGTTGGAAAGTGGCTCCCGGCCTATATAGTATTCGCACATTTCAGGTACATATTCTTAAATCGGGGTTCATATAATGTTTGCGAGCGTCGTCAACAATTAAGGGGTTTCTTCGTTTATTATATTTCCCGTGTATTTGCATTGCCTATATAATGGTGGCGAGAGGCAACCCCAGCCCACCGTGGTTTGCATTTTACCTACTGCCAAGATGATTATGTTTTTTTTTTTCAAACCAACACTCCGGGGATGCCCCCTATAAATGCAGTGCATTGTTTTGGCGAAGGAAAATTGAGGTAGCGGAGGATGGAATGAGGGAGTAGTGTCTGTTGACATTTGCCTCGAATCTTTGTATGTCACAATTGGTGGGATCAACGAATTTTCTCTATAGTATGTAGTGCGGTCAACCGGCCACTCGATAAAAAACGGATGAGAGTTCCTGGAAAGCCGCATTCTTCGGTTAAATATCCTCACGTCTGGCATAAGTTGACGGATGTCAGAGGAACACATACCGTGGAAATATCGATGGGACAGCGACACGTAACCCACATTTCAAGGGAGGCAATAGAGTTGGATACCCTACTGTCCCCTATTAATACCGTCGGTCTCCTCTGGACACGGTCGAGAACTGCCCATATGGGAGTTATGTTCCATCCTTGGCCTGATGTAGGTGGTGTAGATATTGAGAAGATCAGATCGAGTGAAGTATTTCTTGCACCGCTTTAAAAAGCCCAGACACTTGAATGCAACTTTCGACACTTCAAATAGATGTTTTGCCAAAAGGACATCACAATGTATTTCCATGGCCAGAACATCAAGAGCGTCTGATTCATCAATATCCATACCGTCTACAGACAATGACGACACACCTGGGTCAGCAATCCGCTTATGCGACAACAAACAACACTGGGTCTTACCCGCATTAAAATCTACTCTATTTATTCGACCCCATTCAACAATGGACACCAGATCCCGGCCGGGTGTTTCGTGCATCGTCCGGCGTTTGACTTCAATCTCTTGAAGACTTGGCCTACGGTCGAATGAATAAGAATGACAGAGATTACTGTCATCTACAAAAAAAGTAGATTGGATTAACAGTCTGACCAAGGAGATCGTCAATGAAAATGAGAAAAAGAGAAGGACAAAGAACAGAGCCCTGTGGTACACTTGCTGTCAATTTATGCTCGTCGGATGAAACCCCATCTACAACAACTCGTATAGTGCGATCTCTGAGAATACTCGATATAAATCGAGTGAAGTTATCACCGACACCAAAAGCAGCGAGCTTTGACAAGAGTGCATCGTGCCATACTCTGTTAAAGGCCTTGGAAATATCAAGAGCCACTACCTTGCACTCACCAACCTGGTGGATGGATCGACTCCACTGTTCCGAAAGGAACGCCATCAGGTCTCCAGTAGACCTCATCCTACGGAAGCCATACTGCCGATCATTAAGAAGGACATTTGATTCAAGATATTTCACTATATGGTGATTAATCATGCTCTCCACAACCTTCGAGAGCGCAAAACAAATTGTAATTGGGCGGTAGTGTGCAGTGTTACTTGCATCTCCTTTTTTAGGGATTGGCTGGATGATTATGTTTTGGCCGCCGTTTGTGGATCAGACGTTAACCAGAATTAAGTGTGTCGAAACTGGATTTTGGTTTCTTCAGTTTTAATCCACCGTTAGCCAGGGGTGCAGGCTCATCCGCCTTCAAAGGACAGAAGAATATGTCCACTACTTCGAAAAGCTTCAGTGACAAGGTCTCCTAATAATCCTGAGATGTATGAAAGATCGCGTTACCAATCAGGATGCTCATTCATTTCGCCTTCTCACTTTAGTTGGCTAATGGAGGGTTCCAATAAAGCCACGGCCAAAGACATAATGCGTGGAATTGCGTGGAACGAATGAATCATTTCTGGCCACTCCCAAGTGAATGGATGTCAGAAACTTTCCACCTCCAGGGCAGTACCATATTTAAATACGTATAGTAATTGTCAATATATTTTACTACCATACTATACTTGCAATACACCAATCTCACTCCCTGCTGAAGTATATGATTTACTGCATAAATAAAATTATTATTAGTTATAATAGTGGGTTTTGTAGTCTGAAGCACAAAGTCTTGAAAATAGAGATAATATAAATTGTAACAGAAATACTATTGGAAATAAACTATATCTTCTGCATTGAGTTCATTAATATCTGATATTGATACCTCTCAAAATATGTGCAATTAAAAACTACACTCCGGTTCACTTCCTTAAAGGCACTAACAATTCCATATTCAGCATCCTGTATCGTATCGTTCGCAATTTGTAACCGATTGCAGAATTTTAAAATGGAAATGGAAACTAGACACCTTGAGATATAAAAAAATCATGACAATTGTGATTTCTTGAGTATGAGCTTTATGAGAAAGTTATAAAAAAAAGTCCAATAATGTGTAATTTTTTTGGTTCACTTGAATAAAGGCACTTTATTATTATTTTTTATTATTTTTAAATTAAGCGATCATTATTTGTAGGGAGCGTTTGTTTATTACAATTTATTACAATTTATTACATCCTAAATTATAAATCTATCAATTCTGAAAGATATTCTAACCGCGCAATAGCTAAAAAAAAAATTGGTTGTCAACATCAGTTGTCGATAATTACATCAACGACTCCGAGGGGTATGGAATAAAGTTTAAAGGATGATGTGTAGCCAAGAGGTCATGTAAATGACTGGAGAACCGTTGTATTTACGGATGAGAAGAAGTTTAATTTGGATGGACGTGATTGCTACAACTATTATTTCCATGACCTATGCAAATAAAAGCGTTTTTCGAACCTACATCACATCCTAGAGGGCGGCGTTATGGTGTGGGGTGCTATTACGTACTATGGCACCATCGATCTTGAATTTCAAAGTGCAAAAATGACTGGTGCAAGCTATAAAACGTTATTGGAATCGGCTTTGCCGAAGTTCGGGGAACTACTTGGTGCCATATCTTGGAGTTATTAAAAACAAAGTTATTAATAATAAAATAAATTACAAAAACAAGAAAACTGTTTTTCAATTAAATGAGTTAAAGTGCCTTTATTCAAGTGAACCAAAAAATAGCACATTTTTAGACATTTTTTTTATTAATTGCTGAAAAAAGTTCTTTAGCTAAGAAACCACTATTGTCATAATTTTTTTATATCTCAAGATGTCTAGCTTCCATTTTCATTTGAAAATTCTGCAATCGGTTACAAATTGCAAAAGATACAGGCTTCTGTGTATGGAATTTGTAGTGCCTTTAAATAAGTGAACCGGAGTGTGTGTGAAGTTTTCTTTATTCTCAGGTTCTTTTGAAAAATTCTTAAAAACTAGAACTATATTCTTTGTAACAATAATCATGCGCTCACCCTACTCCCACTTTGATGTTATCATCCGTGTGCATTATAGTAAGGTATTAAGTTTTTCGTGTTGCAACAAATTTTTGTAGTACAATGTTGTCTTCCAACAATGACATTATCAACTTCAGCATCTACTGCTACATGCAGGTTGGTTTCTGTATTGAAGTTGGTTGTCATTCAGGAGCCAAGGAAAATAATACAATTTAAATTTGTGTTGTCATTACTTTGGCTGATGTGGTAGCCATGTATGTGCATGAGCACAGTACTAGCTCACTTTGGGTGCACAGTCTAATAGGAGGTAAAATCAATTTTTACAGTTTATTACTGTGTATAAGAAACACGAAAACATCTTGAAATTAAAATGTGTGATAGATTTCGAATAATAATGGGAGTAAAGGATTAAATTTCCAATTTAATTATAAATTAATATAAAATTATTCTAAATTAATATGTACTGGGAGGATACTACTTAACTTGTGCTTCTAGACAAAATTTCATAAACTAGCTAAAACGCGGCAATGTAAACAACTGCAAAAAATCTATGTAAATACAGCTGAGACAAACGCATTTTTGAGAATTTCCCACAAAAAATGGTGTCAAATACTTGGACCTCTATATTTCTTGATATCCATGTAACTGAATGGAAAACATTTATGTTTCATTTAATTTTAATAACCCCGTTAAAAATACATACTATCGAAAGAATTGTTCATTATCTTACTTCAATTTTCCAAGATTTTTCCTGAAATTACTGATTGTAAAATGTCACAAAATTATTCAGTGTGGGTATTTCTTTTTGGTCCCAGTGAAAATCGTTTTGAGTGCAGAGGTATAATATTAAAATTTACAATACAAGGTTTGGGATGTGAATGGTCTACGAGCTCTGTATATTAAAACTTTCAAAAGGTTTTACGATCATAGTCAGAATTTGGATAAATATGTACCTTGCCGTTGGTGGTGCAATGCTTAGTGTGCGCGCCTCTTGTACTTGAGATGCGGGGTTCGATCCCTGCTCTGACCACCTTAAATTTCTTTCGATGGTGGTCACCTCGAATAGTGACGGCGACAGTATCATGTATTTAGCCATGGAAAAGCTTCTCAAAATACCGTTCGGAACCGGTGTAAAATTGTAGGTCCCAATCAGTGAGTATAAAACAAGAAAGCACACAGCTCACTGGATGTGAGAAGCTCTCCCCGATTCCTTCATGGGATGTAATGCGAAAAAATTTATTTTATTTACAAACCTTGCAAATATTTCAATTATATTCCAAATATGTGTTTGGTAAATAAATACGAAAAACCAATAAAATAATATCTCTGGCCCAAATTTAGAGTTCACGTGTCTGTAGTGATATGGCTCTAGGATTCTTGTCCCAGAACATTTTCCCGGTTTATCTCGAAAAATGTTTTTCTAAGAAATTATTTCAGATGGAATCGTATACGATGTAATGAATTTCATGTGGTAGAGCCCGACCAATAAACCGCTGAACACTAACAAAAATATTATACGAGTATATTGATTACTTTCAAAAACTTCAGCTCGAGTGTGTGAAAGTACGACTAATGTCGCATTTACATCGTAGTCGTTCTACTTCTAGTACAGGAAGAATAACTGTTTTAAATGTTTGCTACTGCTGATATCGCATAAGTTGGTGAAAAATTATATGCTCAGAATATTAGTTATTAGCACTATTAGTTAACTATAAGCTGTGGTATTTTTGTGGATTTATCGTAACTAACAATAAAACCAATTTTTTGGGTCGATTTTTAACCATGGATGAGACATAGGTCCACCACTTCACACCTGAGACAAAGGAACAGTCAAAGCAATGGACTGGAATCGGAGAATCGTATCCAAAGAATGCGAAGACGGTTCCATCTGCATGCAGGGTCATGGCGTTTGTTTTTTGGGATGCGCATGGGATAATTTTTATTGATTATCTTCAGGAAGGACAAACCATCAATTGCTAATATTGTGCTAATTTATTGGAGCGTTTAAGTAATAAATGTGTGGAAAAAAGGACGCATTTGGAGGAAAAGACACAGTTGTTTCATCAAGACAATACTCCAGTTTACACATCCACTATTGTGATGGCCAAAAATTTAAAATTTGAATTACTCCATCACGCACCTTATTCGCCAGATTTAGCTCCCTCGGACTATTTTCTATTTCCAAACTTGAAAAAAATGTCTGGGTGGTAAAAGATTTGCCAACAATTTTAAGAAATTTTACAGGTCTTACTATAAACTGGATATCGAAGCTATTGAATATCGCTGGAGAAAATGCAGCTCGATCCGGAGATTCTGTTGGTCTTCTATGTTAGGTCGGTTCGTTTTGGGACCGCCCTCTTAAATAAATCTTGTAATGGTTTCATTGTCTTATTCGGAACATTTAACAACATCACTTAACAGTTAATTTAGAAAATATCAATACAATATTGAGAGATAATTAAAATTGTATAAACTTGTTAGGTAGCACCAAGGACACCACTCCTACCACCACAAATAACAACAGCAATTGCATTGATGCTCACGAAAGCAATAACCAATTTTATTGAAGGAACATTGTGCCACATGCCATCAGATTTCGAAATAAATGTTGAGCGGTATGCCCTTGTATTTTTTGTAATGATAGTGTATGTATGTCATCGTCCTTATTCATATGATTGTTTTTGCAGCCGTTGATATTAATAATTGTCCTTCAAAGCAAATGTATAAATGTTGTCGTATTCCATGTCCATGCAGTAGTATGACTATCTCTTTGCACGACCACTACAGAACTGTTGAACATCGACATACGAATTTTGTGATGCGTTGTAATGACAGTTTGTTCAAATTAAAATTTCGACAACTGCCTTAGTTATGTCTCGAAAGAAGTCGACTCTTAATGTGCTGACAACCAGTCTATCTGACTAAATCGACTTTTAGCTTTTGTTCAAAATGTTTATGGATAGAAATATGGGAAGCGGGTTGTAACATTGATAATAGTTTTATTTTGTATAGTTTGAACTTTTATTTAGTTTTAGCTTTTATATAGATTTAACTATAAAACGTAATAAAGTAGGACCTACCTGATTGAATACAGATCCAAATTTTGCTATGGCGTTTATAAAAATATACCACCTAATCTTTCTCCGGTTCCGTTGATGATTCAAACTACTAAAGTACACGAAAGTAGAGCTGAGCTGGGTCTAGTTACTTTGGGTTGATATATCCATTTTCCTATATCTGAAAAAATATTTTTTTTTCCTGTTTAGCATAATAATAGGGAGCGAATTGGACTTAAGGAGTGCTAGGAAATAACGGAAGAAGAAAACCAAATGGACAGGTACTAAGTCGCACAACCTTGCTGGCACCTGTCTAAATAAAAATCGGATGTATCAGATCTGTCATATCGTTGAACGAAATATCAAATTCCTTAAGGAGATCTTCCTTGCCCTAACGGTTTATATCAAAATTCGCCAAAGTCCCAATAATTATAATTTTGAGTCGATAGTACCAAGTAACGTTGGCAAGGAGGTTACACGACCTCTTATCAAAAAAAAAAAATGGTTTCCAGCTACATCCCATGAAGGGCTTAGGGTGGGCTTCTCACAACCAGTCTGCTATGCGCGTTCTACTTTTACACTCACTGATTGAGACCTACAGTTTTACACCGGCTCCGAATGATATTTTGAAAAGTTTTTTTTTGGCTAAATACTCGATAGTGATAGCCGCCGAAAGAAATTTAAGATGGTCAGAGCAGGCATAGAACACACGTTCTCATACACAAGAGCCGCGCACACTACCGTTACACCACCTGCAGCCTTATGAAAAAAAACCCAAAGGAAAACGTATGTCTTAAATTTAGTAGAAATCGGTTAATAGTTTTAACAAAGCTTACGTGTGTTTTTGAACCTTGTATTCTTTGGCCGTCGGTGGTGCAATGGTTAGTGTGCGCGGCTCTTGTACATGAGATCCTGGGTTCTATCGCTGCTCTGACGGCGACACTATCGGGAATATAGCCATGAAAAAGCTTCTCAAAATACCGTCCGGAATCGGTGTAAAACTGTAGGTCCCCATCAGTGAGTGTAAAACTATAAAGCGCACAGCTCACTGGTTTGTGAGAAGCTCTCCCTAATCCCTGCATGGGATGTAACGGGAAACCATTTATTTTATTATTATTCCATTGTAAAACTCTAGCCTTTTGCTGGTAGTTTTAGGGCAATCGTCGCCTTTGGCACTACGTTGGATCTTAAAGTGAATTTGCAATTCAAAATAAATCGAGCGTATTTTACAAAATTTTTGCTTATTTTTAGAACCATTCAACAGGATAGGTTAGATGGGAATTTCATACCTTCGAGTAAAGAGGCTGGATTTACATCTAGTCCATTTTCACGTGCCTAATGCTTCTACATGATATAAATACACTTTGATCTAGCACAACTACCTTCTTCAATATGCCTTGGATTGTAGTATATGCATTTGCGACAGGGTGTTCACATATGTGCTATTGGAGGTCTTATATTTTCTTACAACCTACAACCTTAGTATACCTTGTGAATTCCCTAAATGTATTTGTTGCTACTGCAATACACACATTCATTGCAACTTGAGAAACAGTATTGGTTTTTGGGGCAGTAGTCAGCAGTGAAAAATTAACTTATGTCATAAATAACCTCATTACTTTTATATTTTTTTTTCCACATAACTCTCGAGCAGTTTTTAAACAAGAAGTTAGAAAATTGTTGATGTTCTCTCCTGATATATTATTCTCTGAATGAGGCCAAAAAGGAGAAGAGGTTCCAAGAAATATTTTCCATAAAACAACGGGCCCTGTACCTGACACTCAACGTCGTCTAAAACGACTGCAACCACTGCAAAAAATAAACATTTACGAGGGTCAACAAACAACGAGAACGAAAAACGAATAATAAGCCTCAGACCACCCCATTGTCAAGATGTTGTAGTTGCCAACAACTAAGGCGATGATGATAATGATGGTGGTGTTGACAATAACAACTACATGATAGCCTGCAAACGTTGCAGTGCTTGACTTGGTCGGACCGTTGGCGTGATGTTAATTAACCTCTCAACTAGATTGCCATATTCAGGCGAAACATCAATGGCACTTGACACGACAGAGTTTTATTTTTTGCGTTTAACATTGGGTTGCTCTGCGGCATCGTGGTAAGGTTACGCAAAAAAAACTCTCAACCCAACCCCAAATTAAATGGTTTGATACTTTGTCCCCTTCTCATACAAACAAGCGCCAATGAATCCCCAGCATTTACTGTAAATGGGGTAGGGATTTGATGATGGTAATGATAATGAGGCAGATCTCGATAAGTTCCTTCACTGTAGGCCTCATAAACTTAAATGGAATTTCGTATACAATTATTTGTTTGCATATTCTGTAACTTTTTTTTTTGAATTTAAAGTAAAGTAAATGTGATGTTCCATAGGAAAAGGAACCTTAGATTCCCAAAATCATAATCCATTTTTTTCGATTTCCTAAAATTACACATTATTCTGAATAAAAACACACCTCAATAACCAAAAAATTCCAAAAATTAGATTAGTTATAGCACTTTGAAACTCTAGTATGATAATCTCAAGTTTCGAGATTATGAGGTTCAAAGATTACCATTTTTTTAAATCCTTTCCTGAAATATGAGAAGCTAGTTAAGAAACGCGCGTAACCATTTCTTATAGGATTTTCTGTGTAGATTTAAATTTCAAAATTATTGTAACGGTTATCGTTTCATTGTTACAATAGAAAAATTGATAACTGCCCCAGACTGGGATAATAATTAAAAACAAAAATATTTTTCCCAACTGTAATAAAACTATTTTTAAAGTGTTAGTTTAGGCGAGTCTGACATTTTTTTCTTAGTTATTCTCCTCATTTAAATTCACTAATAATCAAATTCTCATCAGGATTAGGACACAGTACATCCTTGTTTTGCCTGGACAATATATCCTTATCTTCTTAAATAAATAATATTTTCTTTCTCTAGTTAGTCCGTTAGGTTGGATTTCATTAGGAAGGAGGTATCACTGGATACTGGAGAGGAGGTATGAGTGGTGATCTGGTATTTTATACATGAAGAATACTCAAGCTTCTCTTTTGTGTAGACAAAACCTAGTTCATCCTTAGTAAAATGAATGTGAACATAACTTTTAATATGTGTAATGGTTTTCCACTGTTGATTTTGAAAATAAGAATTCCAATCATAAACTGGAAGGAATACTTGTCCACTTTCATTGCCTGTTTGAACTGGCTGATTGAGCTCGGAGCTTGGATTTGATATTTTTACAATATTGGCACCATCTTCAATACAGCAGGCACTTTCTACCCTGAATCGTTGCTTAAATAGGAGAAATGAAATCTTTATCTCGTCATAATTTTCTTTTAAAATATTAATTTTATTAAAAGTATTAGTACTAAAAAATAAATTCCAAGACAAACCAAATAAATTCCAAGACAAACCAAAATTAAAAATGACTTTAACTTCCCCATTTAAAAGAAATAGTGGAAAATAAGGTTAGTAGAGGTTTTGGAAAATCCCCTTTTTTTGTAGTTCCGATATAATAATAGATTTTAAATCAATCGTAAAATGCTCGGAATGAGTCTTGGCAGTGAGTGTTACCAATCAAAACCTGAAAACCGATGAAATTTACCTAAACGTCTACTTTTAGTCCTCCTGTAAAATTTGGTTTGAGAAGAGAAGGGCCCTTTTCCTGTGGAACATCACATATATAGGTCGGTGGTGCAATGGGTAGTGTGCGCGGCTCTTGTACATGATAACGTTGGTTCGATCCCTGCTCAGACCACCTTATATTTCTTTCTACGGCGGTCACCTCGCTTAGTGATGGCGACACTATCGAGTACTTAGCCATGATAATGCTTCTCCAAATACCGTTCGGAACCGGTGTAAAACTGTAGCTCCCAATCAGTGAGTATAAAATTAGAAAGCGCACATCTCACTGATTGTGAGAAGCTCTCCCGAATCCCTTCATGGGATGTGAAGGGACACCATTTTTTTTTTTTTTTATTATGCTTATGAATAGCTTGTTAATAGGGCGTTTTCATTTAAGCCATGTGCCTTACACTTTCACATTCACTCTGCTCACACCAGGAATTTTCATGTGATAAACTAATATCATATTAAAGTTGAATCGGAGATCGAATTTGGCCGAAAAATCATATTTTATGACGAGGAGCATTTTCATCACGGCGGTTATATTAACAAACAAAATTGTCGCCCATATGGATCGCCTAACGTGGATTGTGGTGGGCGGTTTTTTTGGAAATTGATTCTGGAAATGTTATTTCCCTCCTTTTGACTCCTTTTGACTTTTTCTTGTAGGGATGCTATGTGAATAATCCAGAAGCATCTGGAAAGGCTAATATCGTCAAAGCCATTCATGAGAACCAGAAGCCGTCAACATAGTATTGGGAAATTTGATTGACATGAAGCCAGCCGCTACAGCCACATTAATGAAATCGTATTCCATAAACAATGGGAATATTTGTTATTTTTAATAAAACCATAATATACCAAAGGAAACTAAGTTAAACTCATTTTATTTAATTTTTAAAATTAAACATGTATTTGGACCACCCTGTATATGTGAATTATTTGCTTCAAAGTTCTCTACAGTCCATAAATGGTAACCGTTCAGAAAAATTGTATTTGGCCGTACGTACGTATTTGTAACGTGCACTGTGAATTACGGAAACCGATTTTGCAAAAAAAATTCAGTACAAACTTTCATGTTTTGTTTAATACGTGTTGATGCTTGTATTTCGCGACGGCTTTAGACTTTATATCTTTATGAATCTATACTAAATTTCCTACAAGTTCCTTTTAATAATTTTTACGAAAAGTTTATTTATTTCTTTATTCAGTCTTTAGAATACAATTCTTTACAGACCAGAAAATATCTTATCAAATAATTCTTATATCTAGTTGTAAATTAAATCTAACATATTACTAAATTTACCAATAGGCATTGCAAAATCCAAATCATATTTCATATTGATTAAATTAAATTCCTTTAAAGCTCTTGTGATGGGTTCAAACATAGCATAATTTGTTCTATGAACTGATACATTAAAAAATTCTTTAAATCTAAGACGTCTAAAAGGAACATTGAAGCCAATTATACTAAGAAGAGATGGACAATCAATTTGACCAGCTATCAATTTATATACAAGCAGTATTAATCTCTTAGATCTACGGTTAATAAGCGTATATAAATGTATCAACTTACATCTAGATTCATACGATGGCATAGTATCTGTAAAATTTAATGAAAATAAGGCAAATTTTATAAACTTTTTTTGAATCCTTTCAATTCTATTGCAATATTTATCCTGATATGGATTCCATACTTCAGAAGCATATTCCAATTTCGACCTCACAAATGACGTGTATAACAGTTTACGTATATATGGGTCTGTAAATGACTTACAATTTCTTCTTATATAAGCAAGAACAGAATAAGCTTTTGGGATTATATAATCAATATGCAAATCAAAATAAAGCTTTGTGTCAAAAACTACACCCAAGTCCAATATATGATCAATTTTTATCAGCAGGCTTTTGTCAATGTAATACGTGGAATTTATAATATTAAGACATCTAGCATAGGTTAAATGATTGCACTTTTTAATATTTAATGGAAGATCATTAAGGAAACACCATGAAACAACATGACACAGATCAATCTGCACCGCCACTGCATCATCAAAATTGGCAATCCTGCTATAAATTTTAATGTCATCAGCATAAAGCAGATAATTCACAAACTTAAAACATTTACAAATATCATTAACGAATATATTAAACAAAATCGGACCCAATACGCTTCCTTGTGGAATACCTGACGTCGCAACATAAACAGATGACTTACAGTTGTCTACACTTACATAATAGCATCTATTAGAAATATATAAAAGAATCCAATTCAGAAAAGAAGAATGGAAACCCCACTTACGTAGCTTCATCATTAGTATACCATGAGGCACTTTATCAAATGCCTTACAAAAATCCAAATAAATTGCACCTACTTGACGGCCTTGTTCAAAACTTTCAATACAGTAGTTAGTAAATAACAAAAGATTAGTGCTAGTAGAACGATTTCTTAAAAACCCATGTTGACGGTCTGTTATAAAAGGGTTGACAGAAGCGTATATATATTTATATACCAAATGCTCAAAAAGTTTTGACACATTAGATAATTTAGAGATTGGTCTATAATTCTCTATTTTACTCTTTTGACCAGCTTTAAAAACTGGTGTTATTGAAGACATTTTCCAAACATCCAAAAATTTACCAATTCTTAAAGAATAATTAAAAATGAATTCTAAAGGAGTACATAAAGAACTACTGCACCTTTTAAGAAAATGTGTAGAGATGCCATCTTCGTCAACTTTAGTTGATTCCTTCAAATTAATTAACGCTGAAATAACATCAAGTTCAGAAACCTGTAAAGACCCAAAGTCAACAACAGATTCCACGTTGTCTAAAAGCTTACTATCACCTCCATGAGTAGAATTAAATGATTGGAAATTTGACTTAAAAAACTCTGCGAACAAATTCGCTTGTTCAGATTTTGAATTTGCTATTTTCTCTCCAAAAACCATTACGGAAGGAAAATTACTATGCGTTTTCTTTGACGCTATGAAGCTCCAAAATGACTTAGGATTAGTGTGAATTTTGTCGTCAAATGCCATTATATATTGATTGTATAAAAATCGATTTAAAAAATCAAATTCCCTTGCATAATGCTTATACTTATTCATAAGTTCCACAGAATATTGACTCTCGCTTAAGTTTTTAAATTTATTTCTTAGATTTTTTAGCTTCTTCAGCCCTGTTGTATACCACGGTTTTTTGTAAACTTTCGGCTTCAATTTTCTTATATAAAATTGACATATTAATTTAATTTGTTCAGTAAATAAAAAATAACATTCCTCTAAAGACTTATTGGCAAATATTCTCATCCAATCAATTGCTAGTATTGCTTCATTGATTATTTGAAAATCGCAACTTTTATAGTCATACTTTAAATCACTCATTTCATTAGTAACACCAGAAAAATTATAAAATGCAACTCCCAATACTATGGGTAAGTGATGAACACCAGGAGGATTGATTGGATGATCACATCTACTAATAGTGAAATTAATATTTTTGCTAACAAAAATTAGATCAAGTAATCTATGAAGCGAATTATGAAACTTATTAATTTGAATCAAATCTGAACCCATCATACTATCAACCATATTAATTTCATGGGATAAATTTACATTACTTGCATATAAATAATTTGAATCAGGAAAAATACTCCAATTAAGCTTAGGAATGTTGAAGTCACCAAGCACAATGCAACCATCTACATTGTTTTCTGGAACTGTTTTTATTATATTGTCTATATGAGCATCATAGAGGCTATCAGTACTGTTAGGTGGTATGTAGGACACTATTATGAACAGAGCACCAACCAAACCATCAAGACGCACACCAATTTGATCAAAAAGGGAATCATTGCTGGCCAATTGTAACAAAGTTGCTTTGAAACATTTTTTTACTGCAATCAACACTCCACCTCCACGGGTACATCCCGTTTTAGCAAAATCGCGATCTTTGCGGAATACATTGTACAAATGCAGATTAAAAAACTCGCCATCAAAAAAATCTTGAGTGAGCCAAGTCTCAACGAAGACAATGACATCATAATCTGCCTCCGATGTTACCATATAGATATAGTCAGCTTTAGTTCGCATACCAGACATGTTTTGGTAATATATGCGAAGATTTTGAAATTTATTTCGATTATTTAAGTTTGCATCAACTTCTGCGGGCCCCTTTGAAAATTTTGAAACGGGCGAACTTTAACATGCGATGGCCATATTGACGTATTAAACAATTCATTATAAAATTCAGGCGAAGTTCCAAGTTTGAAGTTTATACTCCTTAAATTCACTAAATAAGCATCTTTTTTAACTAATTTATAACATGCCATATGACTCTTAGCAATGTCAATACGTTTTTCCACATAATCAATGAGTTGGTCCTCAGTGACTGTCGGCTTAAATGAAGATAAGTGTATCCATTTCTTCTTAACCACTACATCAAGATCAGTATTATCATTAACACCAAAAACAGGAACTTTCTTTCGAGGTTTCCTTCGATTCACAACCACCCATTCAGAATTGTTCGTTGGGTTATGCGCCTCCTCACGATGAGAGCCAGAGAGGGGAGCAGCATGCGCATTATTACACCAAAGAGAATTATTGACTGCAGCCTTAGCCACAACCACACTGTTAACATCAGGTACATCAACAGAAGCATCAACAACCATATCAGAAGAGACTGCAATCACATCCACAACCTCATGCGCAGCAGCAGCAGTAGCACCAGAAGCAGCACCAGAAGCAGCACCAGCACCAGCAGCAACGCCGTTATGTTTGAAATTATTAGCATTGTTTTTAATATGATGAGATGAAGAGCATAATTGAGTCGATTTGTTAGAGCAAGGCGGCAATTCGTTACTCATTTCAACCGAATTGGGCATAATCCGCGCATTTACCACACTCTTGTCACCAACAAGAAACTTTGTGAGCATATTTTTTATCTCTCTCACCTCAAGAGATAGCAATGATACTGACGCTACAACATCTTTCGAAACAGAAATGCAATCATTGCAGTTATAGAATATATTATTTGAAGATTTCACAACTGTAAGCGAATTTGTGTCTATTACGCCCGAGCAAAAGTAATGATATTTGCCATTGCACAAGCTGCACTTAATATACTTTTCTGATTGCAATGTTTTGAAACACTTCGCGCACAATGTTTTTGGAGGTGCGTCTGCCATTACGTATGTACGTCTACTCAGAACAACAGTCCGATAAATTAAACGATTACAAACAAGTTGTTTGAATTTTCACTGTACGTTGTTACATATACGAGTTTGTATATATACGATTGATGATCTACCGATGTTATCGACTCACGCACAGTAGTTAGGCGTCTGTTGATGAACTTGTCACGGAGTTCGAAGCTAGTCGTGAGAGTGAAATTGTCTATTATTCCAACAAAAACTGACAGTTTTTCATTTACTTATAGAATAGTGATCCTGACTTTGTGAGCTTGTAAATATAGTATGAACTTTCTCATACGTTAACTAAAAAAAGACAAATAATAGTCAAAGCCAATTTAGTTTAGTCTGAATTGCCTCTTCAAATGCAAAATCCAAAAAATTTCAATACCATTGAAAATTGTACTTATCAAAGCGATAAAGCATGTCCATCATATCTGCCAGTATTGGTTGTCCAATATTTTATCTGCTGGGCGGCTCATAAAAATATTCCTTTTGTCCACCCCTCAAAATGTACTTTGGTTTATTTTCTGATGACTCCCAAAATATTTCGTGTCCAGCATTAAGATCGCGTGAACTGGACTATTTTTAAAAAGATATTTTTTTTAGTTTTTTAATGAATTGTTTACTTTAACTAAAAACAATGTTTACAATATTAGTATCATACCAAAGGTTTTCTAAAAAAATTATAGTAAAAAGTATTTTTAAGTTTTTAGTATGGAATTTTGTCTGATTTAAATGTCACTAATATATTTTAATCTTTAGTCGGTTTAAGTAAATACGTGTTTCAGATTTCTTTGAAATCCACACCACGTCGCGTTTTATCAAAAATGCAATACAAGGAGAGCATTATTGCATACACAGTTTTTTTCATTTTTTTAAAAAAATTTTAACATTTAGAATTACTCCAATATTCTGGTCAGAAAAATTTCCGTACTAATATCCTTAAAATTAGTTTTTTTTTTGCAGAATATCCCTGAAAAAATTATGTACCAGGATATGTTTAGTCACGTTTCATATACCGTTTTACGTGACATAAAAAGCCTTTCATACGATACTATTATTGTATATACGAGGGCGGATCAATAAGTCCGTGACTTTTTAAATGAAACACAGTTTTTTTTTGTAAAAAAAAAATATTTTTCAACATAATCTCCTTTTACCTCAATACACTTAGCCCAACGTTTCTCCAATTTTTGTATCCCTTCGAAAAAATAGGATTTTTCAAGGTTCATAAAATAGGAATTTTTTTGACCAATAATTTCATCGTTCGAGCTAAATCTCTTTCCACCGAGCCACTTCTATAGGTTTGGAAATAAGAAATTGTCACTGCGGGCTAAATCCGACGAATATGGTGGATGAGGTACCAATTCGTAGCCCAATTCATGGAATTGTGGTATTGAAACTACACACGTGTGCACCCGTGCATTATCTTGATGAAAAATAACTTTATTCTTGGCCATATGACGTGATTTTTTTTAAACGTTCGTTAAATCGGTCCAATAAGTTGGCATAATATTCCCCGTTTATTGTTTTTCCCTTTTGTTGGTAATCGATGTGAATTATCCCGCGTGCATCGTAAAAACCAGTTGCCTCCACCTTATTGGCCGGTTCATCTGGAGAAACCCATTGTTTGGACTGCTGTCCGGAGTGTTGTAATGGATCCATGTTTCATCTACAGGTACAAAATGCCGCAAAAACTCATTTGTATTGCGGTGAACAACTCCAAACAGTCATTTTGAAGTTGTCACATGATTACGTTTATTGTCAATTGAGAGATAACGCGGCACCCATCTTGCAGACAGCAATCTTTAACCCAACTGATTAACCCAACTGACACTTTTTTGCCATTTGAAATCGATGGTGCAGAGTTCCCACAGTATTTATGAAGCTTGTCCTTGGTTTGGTTGACGGTTTTTTTTCGCAAAAAATAACGTTTAATGAGCACCCGAAATTCACTTTTTTCCATTTTTAAAAAAATGCTCGAGGTTGCATGTTGATGGGAACAGTGTTGCATTTCATATAACTACGAGGGAAGTTCGAAAAGTCACGGACTTATTAATCCACCCTATTGTCTTTAGCTAAAATACAAAATTCTTTGAAAAACAAAAACAAAACACATTTTTTAAAAACGGTCCAGCTCAGGGGACCTTAATGCTACAGACGAAATATTTTGGGAATCATCCGAAAACAAACCTATGTACATTTTGTGGGGTACAGTTTTATGAGTTTGATAGAAATACAAGGTAAGAAATAGTGGCCGATTGAGGTGCACGGCTCTTGTGCATGCGAACGTGGGTACGATCCCTGCTCTGGCCGCCTTACATTCCTTTCGACGGCGGTCACCTCGCTTAGTGACGGCGACACTATCGAGTATTTAGACATGAAATCCTTCTCAAAAATACCGTTCTAAGGCGATGTAAAACTTCAGGTCCCAATTAGTGAGTGTAAAACTAGAAAGTGCTCAGCTCACTGGCTGTGAGAGCTCTCCGCACTCACTTCATGGGATGTAACGGAAAATCTGATTGTTTACAAGATAACACCAAGTCCCTACATACAAAATAAAATAATTGAAAACATTTCCATATTTCATTACAATTGGCATCCGGTTCCACAATCTGCATTTGCATTGCCTGCCCAAATGCAATTTAAAACTTGTTAATTGCCAATGCGAACAATGGTAAGTCTTTTGCATTTACGGTAGAGAAAATAACAAAAATTAAAATCCAATGCAAATTAATAAGTCCCAACACTGAAAATGATCACCCGCAGACAAGCCATAAGCTTCGTGGGGTTTGAATTTTTCAAATTGTCAAAAGTAATGTTTATAATAAAATTTAAAAAAAAAAAATCACAAAAAATAATAATAAATAAAATATTAAATGTATAAATACGTTCTAGACAATGATTTTACTTGTACATGTCGGGATTTTATTTTCGTTGGCTTCAACCGGAGTTATTTTTAGAAAGTTTTATTTCCCTAAAGTTTTTCGAGTCGAAGAAAAAATTTTAAAAAGTTGCGGGTAGTACTCGAACTCACATTCGTTAGCATCGTCATTAGGGCTGTAACGAATTTTTAACAAACGTAGCAAATAGAAGTACTTTGAATAAAAGTCTCCTCTTTAATATATTTTTGAGCAATATCGGCTCCCATACGTCCTATGGGACACCAAAAATAAATACGACCAAATAACGTTTATCAAAATCGGATACAATTTATGGGTTATAGAGCACTTTGAAGTACATAATTGCATTTTTCGCTATCTTTGGATTCATCTCTAGATCTAACTGAAATCTTTTTTAAAAATCGGTTTCGAGGGTTATTTGGCCAATTATGTCACGCCTTCAGAGCAATTTTTATTTTCTATATCGGTTATAAATGGGACTCAAGCAAATATTTTCCAAAAATCAGATCAGACAAAGACGTCTTGATATATCTAGCCTTCCTAGTTGTGTATGATTCAGCCTTACGAACTTGCTTCTGGATTCGATTAATGGATCAGTTTTTCTGGGAAAGATTTGGGGCACATGTTTCAATTTCGTTGTTATTGTTCTCTTCAAGATTTGTCTTAATACGCAGTAATTCTGTCAGGGACTGTCCGTGGAGGTGGAAAGTTTCTGATAGCAATTCCCTTGGGAGTGGCTAGAAATGATTTTTTCATTGGGCACTCCAAGCAGCTCACCACATCAACGAAATATGTGCTGGGCAATGGCTTTATCGGAAACATCCATTAGCTAGCTAGAGTGTGCAGAGCGAAATGAACTGATACGTGTCAGGGTTAAAAGTGAAGAAACCACAATTCAGTTTCGATTCACTGCATTCTGGTCAGAGTCAGCTCCATAATTGACAGCTGAAACATGAGCATCCTGGCAGTAAATAAAATGCATACCTCGGTGGGCTCGGTTTGCCTTTCGCCTCCATTATAAAATAAAATAAAAAAAAAACACACGTGGCAGTTGGGGGACTGCCGACAGAAGCTATGCTCCAACTTACTTTCGATTGTTTTTTAATATTTTTGAAACACAATGATTGACAATATATATAGTTATTTATTATTACTATTATTATTAACACATCAGATATTATTTATTATTATAATTTTTCCACTAGCACGAATTTACCCCCCTATACTGCCGTATAACGTATTGTATGTTAAGAAAACATTTTAATTGGGTTAACAATGATATAAAAGCTTGCAAAAGCGAAATCCGGCACATTGTATTTAAAGTCATGTTTATTAAAGCTTTCTGAAATATTAATATTTACTAATTTACTAATTTATTTATTTATTTATTGATTAATTAGTTCCTGTACACAAGACATAAGTCTTATATTGCAGCACAGGCATTTAAAACGCAAATTACGACTAGTGTAAAATAAGACAGAAAAAACATAAAGACATAACTGTAACAAAAATTATAAGTCGTAATATATAAAAGAGAGAAAAAAAAAAACTTTGTTTTAAAACATAAATATAATACCAATTAGCATAGAAACATGTAACATAATCAAATTTAAGAAAAATAATCATTATTAAAACAAACACAAAAGAAAATTAATTCCGTTATAATTACGTAGAAAAGGAAAATAGTCAAAAAAAAAGCACATAAATCATTAATCACCATCAAAGGAGTTTCAACAAAAATTATAAACCAAAAAAACAGAAACTTAAGAATACAGATCAGTAATAATATTTCTAAAGTGCAGTACATTATTTATTAGCTGTATATTATTTGGGAGCGTGTTCCAGAGACGGATTCCATTTATGAAGAACTGCCATTCTGAAGTGTGAGTCTTATATTTGAATGAATTAAGTTTCCTTCCTCTACATGAACGGGAGAAAGTAATACGTCTATAGAGGTGTAGTGGCTGTTTTGTGTTGATGATTTTGTGTAAAAAAACCAATACCCTTATATTAAGCAAATTGTCAAAACTTATATCATAGAGCTGATGAGAAAAGGACGAAATGTGGTCGAATCTCTTTAAACCGTAAACATAGCGTATAACGTTATTGAAAGTGACGTTAAGTTTTCTTCTACTTTGCGAATCACAGCTAGCAAACAGTTCGCTACCATACAATAAAACAGGCATAATATACGTTTTGGCTAGTAAATTTCTAATTCCAATGGGGGTACAATGTTGTGTTTGCCATAGATTTCTGAGCATTGAGAAAGTGCGTCCACATATGGTGTTAATATGATCCGACCATGTTAAGCTGGAGTTAAAAATAATTCCTAAGTTTTTCGCAGTTTTAACGATTTTGATTTTCTGATTATTAAGCATAATTTGTGGAGTTTGTGTGGGCAATATTGAACGTTTTCCAATAATCAAACATTTAGATTTTCCGGGATTTATGGCAAGACCATTTCCCGATGCCCAGCGATTTACTCTGTTAAGATTTTGACTCAGGGTTCTAATACATTGATCAATATGTTCCGGCTCGCAGCTTAAGTAAAGCTGAATATCGTCCGCGTACATACGTATGCTACATTCACAGATATAAGTTGGCAGATCATTTGCATACATAGAGAAAAGTAAGGGTCCAATGATTGAGCCTTGTGGAACACCTCGATTTATTGATAGCATTGACGATTTTGACTTCCCTACGTCGACATATTGGTACCTATTTGTCAAGTAAGATTCAATTAAACGTGTTGCAGTACTGCAGAAATTAAACTGTTGTTTTAATTTAGTGCACAAAATCGAGTGATCTACCGTATCAAAGGCCTTGGAGTGGTCTAATAGTACTAAAAAAGTAAGTCTGCTTTCATCAAGGTCTTTTCTGATATCCTCTGCAACGTCAATTAGAGCAGTAATGCAACTCTGTCCTTTACGAAAACCTGATTGACGGTCGGTAAGTAGAGATCTGGAGTCCAAGTAGTCGAATATCTGATTATGTAAAATACGTTCAAATGCTTTTGAAAGAAATGTCAGAATTGAAATAGGCCTGTAGTCAGAGATAGATTTTGGTATAGGTAAGATTCTAGCTTTCTTCCAGTTGCTGGGGAAATGACTAGTATAGAGTATCTTATTGAATATACACGTTACAATTGGCAGAAGTTTCGGCAATAACATTTTAAAAAATTTAGGATGCATGTAATCTATTCCAACAGCATTAGATGTGATCGACAAACAGGACGCTAACACACAAGATTGACTGACACCAGCAAAAGAAAAAGTTTCAGTGGCAGTACACTGCTGTTCTTTATAAAATTCTACATCTGTCCTAGTCAAGGGTATGTTCAAAAAACTTTCGTTAATCTTATTAGCATCTACATCAATAGGAACGTTTTTGCAACTTTTCCCAATACCAATTTCCTGAATAATTTGCCATTTTTTCTTAGACCCCACAGCAGTAGTGAATTTATCGGCATAATACTTTGATTTTGCACTCTTAATAAGTTTGTTCGCAAGTTTTCTTAATCTTCGGTAAATTTCATGAAACTCAACGATTTTAAATCTCTTCCATCGAGTAAAAGCAATGTTACGTTGCATGATGGCCTTTTTAATTTCATCAGAAAACCAAGGACGTCTACCGTGTCGTACAATTTTGGTTTTGAGAGGTACTGTCAGATTGAATAAGTACTCCAGATTTTTCTCAAGAAAAGATACCTGTTCATCAACCGACATCATCGAGTATATTAAACCCCAATCAATTCTAGAATACTCTTCTTCCAAGAGCTGTAGATCAATATTTTTAAAATCTCTAAAAGTAATACACTCTTCAGTAATGGATAACTTGAAGTCATATGTTGTGAAAATGAGGTCATGTTTTGAAAAGCAGGAAGCAGTAAGTTGGTCATATATTAGGACTTTTGAAGTATCAGAAACTAAAAACAGGTCAAGTAGGGTATTTCGGGTAGAAGAAAAATGCGTTGGTAAGATGGAATTAACAGGAGAGAGGCCGAGGGGTATTAATTTGTCGATTAAGTTGGATTCAATTAGTATGTTAGAGTTGAAATCGCCTGCGATTAGGATGTCGTTATACATAATGGAGTATGATTCTATATTGGAAACAAATAAATCTAAACTAATGTTCCGATTTGGTCTATAGACTGCGCCCACAAGTAGCTTACCGTTGCTACTTTTAATTTCGACAAGAACATATTCAACAAGGTCGGGAGCAGCTGACGTTGAAACAGTATGAAAAACTATTCCCCTCTTAATGTAAATTGCTACTCCTCCGCCATGACCAATTCTATCGACTCTCACCACACTATACCCATCCATATCTATATCGGAGTTAAACCATGTTTCGGAGACACATATAATATCAACGCCAGAGTTTTCAAATATGTACCGAAATTCGTCGATTTTGTTCACCAGACTTTGAGCATTTATGTGGCAGATCTTCAAGCCTTCTTTTTGACTGCATAATACTCTAATCATATTAGCTGTTCCGTCTTTGGTGGCTTCCCTCAAGCTATTTAAGGTAGCCATAATTGTAAATTTTATATTTGATAACATAAATAAAGCACTTTAGAAATTTGAGAAATAAACTATATAGTATTGAAACTAGTAAGATGTCTGTTTTAAGAAAAATATGGTATGGTTGTAATCTGTGCTGGATTGATCCATGTTATTGATAACAGGTTAGCTACTTTTATTTCTACTAGTCCTGTAGAGGTGGCGCTGGTATATGATAAAGCTTATTCTGTTATGTTAATTTGTTTGCACTAGCTTCCAACCAACTAGCCTACAAACCTGTTGTGAGAGTGTTAATGTTATTTTGAAAGAGTTGAAAGATGAGCTTTATTTTCCGTGAAGTTTGACAAATTGCAATAACTACATGGTGATATAAAAGCTTGCAAAAGTGAAATCCGGCACATTGTATTTAAAGTCATGTTTATTAAAGCTTTCTGATATATTAATATGGTTGTAATCTGTGCTGGATTGATCCATGTTATTGATAACAGGTTAGCTACTTTTATTTCTACTAGTCGTGTAGAGGTGGCGCTGGTATATGATAAAGCTTATTCTGTTATGTTAAAAATAACGGTACTATCACCTCACGCATTTTCGTTATGCCATTTTTTCCCAGTTAACTCCGTCTCTCAAAGCCCGCTGTAAGAAGCATAGCTTCAATTATAATACAAAGGAAAAAGAGCCAACAAACCCCATAACTGTTGACGGACTTGGCAAACATTATAAGGACCATAACTTAAGGATATGTACATGGAACGTAAGAACACTATACTGGACGAGTGCCAATTTCTAACTGGCAGATACCCTCGAAAATTATGAAGCTTACATCACAGATATCCAGGAAAGGCAACGAAACAGACAGTAGCAACGCGTGCTGCGAATGTCCGGTAGAAGCGAGCTATTGGCAGCGGGAGCAGAGAGAGAGAATGAAAGGACCGAAATGTGCAGGATGAATAATGAATACCGAACATTTTTGTGAGAGGGTATGCCCGACGAGAATGGAATCACGGTGACGAATAAGCACTATGTGCTTCAAATGTGGAGAGACCACTTTTCATCGCTCTCCACTCAGATGCTTCCAGTGAAGATCAGGAGGTAATGATTATGGAGGAAGTGTAGATTCTACTGAGACAAGGCGCCACACTGTCATGGAATCACTTCAACATGTTAATGGGGAAAAATACTGAAAAACGTTGCAGTGAATATGAACAAGACCATCAACACGAAAAGCCATATATTTTCGGCGTATGCTGATGACATAGACATCATTGGGCGAAATTTGCGAGAGGTTACTGCAGTATTTTCAAGAATAGAAAAAGAATCAGAGAAGGCAGATCTTACTGTTAATGAGGGCAAGACAAAATTGAAAGTGTCAACGACTTGAAAACCCTCTCGACTTGGTCCGCACTTAAACGTCGACAACGCATATAATTTTGAAGTTGTAGATGACTTTATTTAACTTGGATCGCCAGATTATTTACCAACGCCAGCCTGAAGAAAAACTGGAGAATTGTGCTTGCAAATAGATACTCTTTTGAGATCAGCAAGCAGTTTAAGATACAAGTTCTTGGGAGAGAGACAACATTCCAGCTGTACCAGACTATCATTTTACCTGTCCTGGCATATGGCTCCGAAACTTGGGTCATATCGCAGCAAGCGTATGAAAAACACCAGAGAGTATTCGAGGACAAAATTCTCAATAAAATATATGGTCCTCTTAAAGAAAATGGCGAGTACCGACGTCGTTGGAATCACGTCGAAACAAATTAGGTCAATCGCGTTGGTTATTCCATGTTATCAGAATTGATGAAGACGAAACAGCGTGAAAAGGAAAAGAGGATGACCAAGACACCGCTGGAAAGACTAAGCTGAAGAATCACTCCGTATCCTTGGTGTTACCAACAGGCGGAAAAAGGCGAAAGATAGAATAGGTTAGAGAAATACGTTAAAATTTCTTGAATTTATTTATTTGTTTGTTTAATTAATATGAATGAGGCATCTGACCTCCTGAGGTTGTAAAATAGCCTATAAAAGAAAGAAGAATTCTTTCTATTTGTGATGCTTTTCATTACAGCACCTATGTATTTTTCTTCATGCCGTCCTTTATATTCGATGCACGTTTCTGTTAGACAGTTACTTAGAATATGCATTGTTTCATCACTTGGATAGTATTCACTGTTACTGTCAACTTCATGATCATCCATTCCATGTTTATTGGTTCTGTGAGAACAGAATATTCACACACAAATTTTGTGTTTGTTTTTGTGGAAAATTCATACAAATTGTCTCATTAATCCTATTCACATTTTCTCCTTACTCTGGTCTGCATCTCATTTCGTATAGATACTGGATTAATAAACTATCTAAGCTATAAAACCGCAAAATCAAGATTGTAAAGAGGATACGTTACCATTTAAAAAGATTCAGATACAAAGATACGTACTTAAGCACTGTGGTTGGAAAACTATTTAAATTTGAAGAGACAGGGATAGTTAGATATATTATTTAATGACTGCAAAAGGGGATGGTGATGTAATAACGAGCACACATCGATTGAGCATCGATCTCACCATCTTTATATTAGGACTAAAATATTTAGATGGAAATTTTTTTATGTCAGACATTCCACTATATTTACTTGAAATATATGTATTTCAACTTTTGTCCAAAAAAAGTAAATAATTGAAATGCCGAAATAACTTCTCATCCTCAACTGACGGGTTTATAAATATTGTAGCGGAATGATACCCTCTATATCACAGTAGCCAACAATAAGTGCCAGCAATCATGCCAAGTGCAACAAAAAATGTCATTGTCATCATGTCGCCTGTAACAAAATATTTAAATATTTGGTAGAAATCCAAAGAGCAAATGTTCACGCAGCATGATGTTAAACTATTTGGTATTTGCTTTGGGACGCAATAAAGCGTTTACAAAAAATTAATTTTTGTTACAACAACAGCTTTGGAAAATTTTCGAGTATTGTAGCATCTGTGGCTAAATAATTATAGTATCATCAATATAGCAAGAAATATATCCGCTAAATTGTTATTTGGCTTCGTTGTCTTACAGATTAGCTGGCATTCATTAAAATTTAAGGAAACTGTTTAATAAAAAAAGTCGTAACAAAATGTAGCCACCATCATCAACAGCATTACCTAAGTCGGTATTGATTTAACGAGACCTACTTTCATGTAGAAGTCCACAGTGTGTAGCATCCGGTGAGAAAAGTCAAACCAAGTATCAGCTAAAATGGAAATTAGTCAGAAGAAGGACAAGAATATCAAAGACGGAAACATTTTGTTGCTATCTAGTGCAAACATTGCAAAGAGTGAGATGAGTATTTGAAACAGGAAATTAAAATACGGACAGTCTATTTAATCGAATTCATGTCTGCACTGCACAATGAGGGAACTAAGTGTTTGAGGATATTTACACTTTTAGTTCAAAGCTCTCAGCAGATACGATTATTTTGTTTAAATATTCCGAAAATAAATTTCGGCACAGAATATATGTTTTCGTAAAATTTTAGACCTAGAAATATAGACTAGAAAATATTTTTAAAATTTAAGATCTAGAAAATGTCGTTTACAAAATATTTTTAAAATTTAAGTGAAAATATTTTATGGATTGCGGAGCTGAAATGAAATTTACATTAATATACATATTTTTGGAATTAATTCCAAATAAAATAGAAACATCAAACTTATTTTGTATTTCACCCAAACCAAATATATGCACAGACGTTTAAGCATTTATTTAAATATTTGGCTGACAACTATCAAACACTTTAAACAAAACTCATTACATAGCTTACTATTGATTTGATGATATTGACAACCACGTATCCCAAGTGTGCCATACGAATTCGGGTTACAAAACCTAGAATAAATAAAACAGGGATCTATTAATTGCATGATGAGAATAATTTGAATTTTAATTTTAATGAGATGTACAATGCAAATTACAGAAATTGTACACTCCGGTTCACTTATTTAAAGGCACTAAAAATTCCACATTCAGCAGCCTGTATCTTTTCCAATTTGTAACCGATTGTAGCATTTTAAAATGAAAATGGAAGCTAGACACCTTCCAATATAAAAAAAATCATGACAATAGTGGTTTCTTAACTAAAGAGCTCTTTTTGAACAATTTATAAAAAAAGTAAAAAAATGTGCTATTTTTTTGGTTCGGCGTCGTTTGCTGTCCCTACCGATTTACTTTTGTAGCGTCTCTGTTAAAAACCCTATACAACTTAGTGGGCTAAGACTCCAATCGACGGGCGTGCATTGATTTAGCCGGATTTTGTAATTGAGCTGATGAATGCACCTTTCCAACCAATAGCAGCCAGTCTTAAACAGCTCAGCCGGTAGCCCGTCAGCACCAGCGGCTTTGTTGTTCATAAGCCGATAAATTGCAGTTGTAACTTTGCTTTGTCTAAAAGGGTTCAGTTGACACTATCGTCTTGAATTTTGTTAACACCCTCAACCATATTGATGACGCCTCCGACAAATAAAGCGGAGAAGTTATTTAGCCGAATTCCCATCCCGTCCTTAAAACAAAAAAACTATTTCCCATTACATCCCAAGAAGGCAGTAGGGAGAGCTTCTCACAACCAGTGGGCTGTGTGCTTTGTAATTTTTCACTCAATGATTGGGACCAACAGTTTTACACCTGTTCCGAATGGTATTTTGAGTAGTTTTTCATGGCTAAGTACTCTATACTGTTGCCCGATAGTGTTGCCATGACTAAGCGAGGTAGCCGTCGTCGAAGGAAATGTAAGGGGGTCAGACCAAGGATCGTGCCCACGTCCTCATGCACAAGACCCCCGCACACTAACCATTGCACCACCGACAGCGGACCCTTATCCATGGCAGTTGGTTTGACATTGTACTTTTCGGTATAATTTACGGGCATCATTCTTCCATCGGTAACATTCATATTTTTGAATAAAGGCTATTTAATTAATTTTAATGAAAAAGAGTGTTTCTTGTTTTTTTTTTTAAATTTATTTTACTTTATTTACAACCCCGTTTGTTTTTAATAACTTAAAACATACGGGTTTTCATTGAGAGATAAAGAGAATTTATGTAACCCCACCCCACACCATAACGCCGCCCTTTCGGCTGTGATGTCGGTTCAAAAAACGCTTTTCTTTGCGCCAGTCATGGAAGTAATAGTTGTAGCCATCAGGCCCATCCAAATTAAACTTACTATCATCCGTAAAAACAACGGTTCTCCAGTCATTTACATGACCTCTTGGCTGCTCATCCCATACCATGCAGTCTCTTGCGAATTGAAGCCGCTTTTCCTTACGAGGAGCATTAAGTGGCGGCTTTTTTTCATTTATACTGACACCTCTTAATTACTCTGCGTACTGATGACTTGCTCTCTTCCACCCCAGCTTGAGCTCTTATTTTTGACAAGGATAAGGCAGAATTAGAAGCAATACAGATGATTTTTCTTTTCTCATACGTAGATAAAGACAATGAAACATTTCTTTTAAATTTTTTTCCATACGCCTCGGGGTCCTTGATGTAATTGTAGACAACTGTTGGGCTCCGTCGACTTTTTTTTTAGCTATTGCGCGGTTAAAATATCCTTCAGAATGGTAAACATCGATTTTAGTTTTTTCCGATAGATTTAAACATTTTTGTTTTGCCATATTGTCTCATAAAATGATTAAGATGTAATAAATTGTAATAAACAAACGCTCCCTACAAAAAATCATCGGTTACTTTAAATATAATAAAAAAATAATAAAGTGACTTTATTTGGACTTTATTTTATAAATTGGACTTTATTTTATAAATTGCTCAAAAAAAGTTCTTTAGTTAAGAAACCACTATTGTTATGATTTTTTTACATCTCAAGATGTCTAGCGGCCATTTCCATTTTAAAATTCTGCAATCCGTTGCAAATGGCAAAAGACACAGGCTACTGAATATGGAATTTTCAGTGCCTTTAAATAAGTGAACCGGAGTGTATCTATTGCTTCCTTTAACAGATTTGAAATATGTGTATGTATGGAAAATGTAGTTAGTTTAATTTTTAAATTTAACTTAGCGTCCTTTAATTGCCATCTTCCGTTGCAGTGTTGAATATTTTAAAACCATGAATACGATTGAATCAGTATTTGCTATCGACTTGTACTATTATCTACAGCCATTTCAATTAAATCTAATTTGAATTAATAAATCTTCGAAATGGATGGGGCTGAGATAAACTCTAGAATATGGGCTGAGGTATATCTTGTCCTTGTGTTGAAAGTACTAGCCAACCCACAAAGTTGATGATTTTATTTAAACCCACCTACAAATGAATAAAAAAGTTATGCAAAGAAATAAGAAATAAAAATGTATTTGATGTGCGTAAAATTTGAATAAAGAAATTTTTATAAAAACTTTTAATAACAATTTAACTTTTTGTCGGCGGTGGTTTTACTATTTCGACAATATTTTTAGATAGATGTATTAACAAAAACAACAACATCAGCCCTGAGATCAAGCTGAGATTTGAGCTTGCGAGTAGATGGTATTTTGGACTATGCAAGCACTTTAGAGATAAAGCCCTCTCTCGAGTAAGTCCAGCTGTAAAAGACTCTCATACAACATGTCTTACTTTATAGCACAGAATCCTGGGTCTTAGCGCAAGTCGACGAAACATCGGTGGGAGTCTTCGAAAGAGAAATACTCAATAAAATGTATGGCCCTATATTGCACAACGGCAAGTATCGGCATCGCATGAACCAGGAGCTGTTTGAGTCATATCCCTACATTAATATAGTTAAGCGGATCAAAACCAGTACATAAGTTTCAGTCGGGTGAACCGACTTAATCATTAGTCGACTTAGTCATACATTGCGTGGGAGTTCTGTTAAATAAAAACGCCCATACTCAAAAGTGACCACATTCAATAGCAGATTGATATTGCGCTAAATATTATTGAATACCCAAATTAGTTAGTTTCCCCCCGAGTATTTATGTGCGAGGAACAAAAATGGGCATGTCAAGTTGTTGCCAAAATTTTGATCAACACCAAATTTTATTAAGATAGGTTATGATATCTTGGAGATATCGAGTCGGCAAACTGCAAATACGCCCAATTTTTGTATGTGAGGTACGAAACTGGGCGTGGCACAAAAGCCAGTTATTAATTACGCAGTAGCTTTTAGCAAAATATTACCTAGAACCGAAGTTTATTAAGATCGTTTGTAGTTTACGAGAGTTATCGTATCTATCAACCGGTCATCCCCCCCAACTTTTATATGGGAGGCACCAGAATGTGTGTGGAAAAACAGCTCATTTTCTATAGGAGAGTTTTATTTGACTAAATATTGCCTAGCACAAACTTTCATAAAGATTGGTTCGGCTTTGCGGGACTTCTTGTGCTGATCAATCAGACGGCAAAAAAACTTTTGTATGGGAGGTGGTGCAATGGTTAGTGTGCGCGCCTCTTGTACAGGATATCCTGGGTTCGATCCCTGCTCCGACCACCTTAAAAAAAATTTTTTGTGAGAAGCTCTCCCAAATTCCTTCATGGGATGTAATGGGAAACCATTTATTTTTTATGGGAGGTACTACAATGAGCGTGGCAAAATAACCCTTGTTTTACTCGGTGAATGGCGTTTGATAACGTGAAGCCTTATACCTAATTTTATTAAGTTCGGAAGTGTTCCACGCGATTTATAGGATTGATAACCCGGACGAACACCCCGGTTTGAATGGGAGGTACCAGAATGGGCGGGACAATCTCGTACATCTCCTCCAGGTAACTAGGCATTTACAGATTATTATCCGGTGTGAGAATTGAAGCTAATCACATCTACCGGAAGAAAGGTTTGTATGGCGTGGTCACAACGCCCATTTGCAATTCCAAACTCAATATTGGCAAATAATAGTAACTGACAAAATTTCATTGTGATATGGAAAGATTGACGGCAGTTATCGTGTTGACTAGCCAGCGAGACAGACAGATAGGCAGACGGACATGGCTTAAACGCCGTAAAAAGTCCTAAAACGAATTTATAATATGGCTCCTTCTATGTGTTAAATTTTTTTTATTTTTTATTGATATATACCCCCATCCCTATGGGTGAGGGTATAAGTATCGGGCTATCGACGGCCGCCTTATAATGGTTAAACAGTTGATAGGTGTCGGCCATAATAACATTTCGCTTTAATCAAAGGTTTGTGATTGGTACCTGAAATTTCAGAACTCTCTCCGAAAAATCGAGACTCGAAAAGTTTAGACGAGTTATGGAATGCAACTATGTGGACAATATTGGTCTGAACGAAGTGGGTTGGCTTAGTTACGACAAAATCCGATTACCATCTGGCCACTGATTTATATACACCGGCAATGATACGCAACGTATAAACGGATTCGGACTACTTCTTTCACCTAGTGCTAGAAATTCTCTCATATCATTCAAGATAATATCTGATCCAATCGTCATTGCGAGTTTTAATTCGAAATTCTGTGGTACAGGTGTAGGCTCCTACTGAGCCTGAGGAAGACAGTATTTCGGACAAGCTCTATACTCAACTAGATTTTGCTGCAAACTCTTTGTCAATTGGTGAAATTCAAATATTTCTTGGAGATTTCAATGCCAAAGTGGACAACGACAATAACAACTTGAAATCTTCTTGAAACTTCGAGAAGTTAAAACGGTCAGAGGCTCATTGATTTCTGTACTCGCTATCAATTGTTTATGGGCGGAACGAAATTATACATTGGAATCACCTGATGATCGAATCTTCAATCAATATGGCCACATACTTGTCAGTAAGATAGTTCTGGGTTCGTTGCTAGATGTCAAAGCTGCAGATATTGATAGCGATCAGCAGCTCTTAGTAGGTAGTAGATACCCATTTAATCGGGTTTTTTGATTAATCGGTTAATCGTTAATCGTAAATTTCATTCTGACAATTAACCGAACAAAACACAATCAAATTATCGATTAATCGATTATTCGAATAAAATCAAATAAAGCAGAAAAAGAAACCAGAGTTCAAAAATTGTACTAGGATAAGTGATGATTTATCCAACGTTTCGTATTGTATTCAAAAATTAAATTATCCGAGCGTTTGTTCGTGTTTATTAATTAATTATATCTTTTTCGATATTTCGCTATCCTTTGGATAGCATCGTCAGGGAGATATATTATTAATTAGAAATGAACAACAATTGACAAAGAACATTTTTTCATGTCATTTGACATCTCTAATTAAAAATAAAGGGTACGCCATCTAACGTTTTTTTTTTTTCAACTAGTGCTTATTTCGTGAATGGTAACACTTAGCTCATATCTGATTTAACAGATAATTAGTTTTATGCCTTCGCTGAACGAATATGGTTGTGTATACGCTTGAACAACGCTGGGAAGTATTGCGACATTACTTTGAAAATCATGGTAATGTTGCAGAATGTGTGCTACACTCGATGTTTTGCGCCTTGTTTTTGAAGATCGCATTATCAGCCGCAGAGCTGATGTCGTTTGGCCACCTCGGAGCTGCGATTTGAAATCGTTGGACTATTATTTGTGGGGTGCCCTCAAAGATAAGTGTTACGCCGACAATCCAGAGATAATAGACGCTTTAAAGGACAATATTCGTGAAGCCATTGGTGAAATTCAGCTGCACACAATCGATAATGTGCTTACAAATTGGACCGATGGTTTAGGCTACTGCATGGCCAGCCGAGGCAGCCATTTGAATCAAATTATTTTCCATTATTAACCGGAAGGATTGTGCTATCAAATAAAAAAAGAAATTTGAGAAAATATTCAGTATTTTTTTTTTTATAGCAGTTTCAAAAAAAAAAGTTATTTGGCGGACCCGTTATATCTTCCTTACGATGCTATCCAAAGGATAGCGAAATATCGAAAAAAATATAATTAATTAATAAACACGACCAAACGCTCGGATAATTTACTTTTTGGATTGTACTAGGCACATTTATTAAAACACAACAAAACTTAACAACAGCAACCTCATTATATAAAATATATGTAGGTACAATTCACAATCTCGAAGTTTGGACCCATAAGTGCCACCCCTTCGTTTACCTCCCACACAAAAAGCTAGGGTCACTCTGAAACCATATCACACTATAACGCCCTACTGGATTGATTAATTTTGACTAAATTTTGCAAAACGTAATTTTCTGATTATTATGCTTATTGTACATAGTTTGAGCAGAATCGGACCAGATTTTTGGTACCCCCATACACAAGTGACCAGTGGGTCTTGAAATTTCATCAAACTCGGACACCCAATTTTGAGACAATTTGTTTTATTTATGCATATGAGCCAAAGCACTGTACGATGCTTTCTCTCAACAAACTATCAAACCTGTGTGTAAAGTTATGAAATTTGTTCGTAAATCGTTGTCATATTAGTTGCCAGATTGCAGGAGTGTTTAAGACGGACTGCTAGCCATAAATCCGTACTTATATTTTGTTAATCTATTAATCGCTCTGATTTGTTCGAGTTAATCGTTAATCGAAAAATTAATTATTAAAATGTTCGGTTAATTTTATAACACCAATCGATTATTCGAATAATGATTAATAGAAATGAACCTTCCGTCTCCGTCCAGCGCCTGTTGTCGGTATTAGAGGCAAAATCGTAAAATACAACACGGACCGTCTCAGGACCTTACCATTATATCCGATTAAACTCTACGCTCCAATTTGCTAAAGGACAGTCAAATTGCGTGGTCAGGCATTGTTCGAAGGCTGAAGGAAAGAGCCAAGGAGGTCGTTGGGGAGAACAAATATGCCAATAACCCTTGGATTTGTGTAGTATCCTTTGCTGAAATTCGGAAAATTGAATGCCTGCACAAGAGTCGTATACAATCGGCTACACCACTGTTAAAGAAGCAGTTAAAATCAGACTCTCGGCAATCAGGACGTGGAATGGGTTACGGTCCGTTCAAATTACTACAATTATTTGAACAATATAGCACAAAAAACCGAAAAAGCTGCAAATACAGGTAACCTACCTAATGTGTACTCTTAAATAAAAAGGCTGAGCGGCAGCAAAATCAGAAATAATGCACCGTTAAAAGCTACGGCGATATTATCACCAGATCAGCTAGTCGAGCGATGGGGTGAATTCTTTACGATACTAGACTTCCCGATGATGAAAATCAGAGTACCCCTGCGGCAACATATTCAGGTCACAACCCGAGAATGGATATATCAACGGAACTCCCGTCGCAAGCTTTGATCAAGACAGCACTGGTAATTATGGAGGATGAGAAATATTCTAGTCAAGATAATATTCCAGCGGAGCTGTTGAAATTTGGTGCATCAGCGTTAGCAGATGTCATTACGCCGTCTATCAGAAGTGCAAGAGGTAGTGGTACTGGGGAGGCATTACATTGCTCAATGCAATAGGTAAAGTTATGGCGACCATTATACTTCAGCGGATCTCGCTGCTGGTGGAGAAAATTGTGCGGAAGAAGCAGGCGGGTTTCAGGCCTGGTCATTCGTGTGCCGATCGCGTGATCATAGTAATCATAGTACAATCAGTTGAACTACACTCGCCCCAATATTTAGTTTTCATTGTCTTTGTATACGCGTTTGATTGTGTCCACTGTATCCCAATTTGTTCCCCCTTGACTAAAAAGGGGATACTGGACAAGATAGTTCCCCTTATCCGTGAAATGTTCAGAGATGCAGCGTACAAAGGTTAACTTAATGGGAACGAAAGTCAACCATTCACCACATCTGCGGGAGTTCCACAAAGATGTTACTTTGTCTTGTACTTATGGACAAGTTAATGCAGGCACCTAATGCATAAGCACCGTTCGGCAGTCAGTGGATTATAATATCGACTACGCAGATGACATGTCTTATGGCCCACAAATTTGATGACATCAAAGACAAGTTAAACACACTCCTAAAATACGGAAAAATAGGATTGCGAATAAATATAAAGAAGACAAACCTATTGCGCATTCTAACAGATCGGACTACCGACCTAACAGTTGATGGTTCGTCAATTGAGTACGTGAATTAAATCAACTATTTGATCGGTGCCTTTCAAATCTTACACAAAATCGTACACAATAAGAGGATATCGGAAAAGACGAAATTGCGAATATTGAGTTGCAGTGTGAAGTATGTACTGTTGTGCGGCAAATTTTAAACAACATTAAGAAAACGAGTTACGGATCATACTGTTTTGCTAAATTGTGCAAAGTATAAAAAAGCTTCTCAAATTCGGTGTAAAACTGTAGGTCCCAATCACTGAGTGAAAACTGGAAAGCGCACAGCTTGCGAAGAAGTTCTCCCCAGTCCCTTCATGGGATGTAATGGGAAACCATTTATTTATTTTATTTTTATAAAACATTCCACCAATTGTTTATGAAAATTAGTATTCAGTACATATGGAAGTGGTTTAACACAAAATTGCCCTTTGAGCTAAAATCGCCAACTGTTGAAGCAGTCAATTCCATAGCGTAGCGTATTGCTCCGCACAATTGAGGAATTGACTCTAGCAGGCAACTGTCTGACATCAGTTAAATTGGAATGTAATGAAATTAATAGTTCAGTGCTCAATCTCATACCTTCAGTTAACACACCCAAATAAGCTGGATTTCAAGGTATTTTTTGGTGGTTTTAAAAGCCTTACAATATGTATTGGAAGTGTACAAAAATTGCATCACTGAAAAAAAATAAAACCTATTTCGAATCACGAATTGAATGCAATACTCCACGAAGTTAAAAAGTTAGTATTAGCGCTGAATACAATACAGCTTTAACACTCTATCAGAATCCCATTTTACATTTCCATTTACATTGAAAGTTCTTTACTCACACACAGATATCTGTTGGTTTCCATTGCTCTACAGAGTTGACATCTAGTATGTTGCCTCTTCTCAGACGGAAGGACGACATATTTCTTAACCTTGTCCCCTTTGCATATTGTTGACGTGAGAACATGTGTTTCCTGTTTCCGTTTACCGGATGATGAAAAAGGGGAAACAACTCTAAACCATAATAAATCGTTACGGTCGTATAAATGAATACCTTACATAAATATTTTTTTTAAATAGATATGTATGCCTGTTCACGGTCTAATACGGAGCATCATTTCCGGTTTTTTGATTCTGTTTCAAACACAAAAATCAAGAATATTGGAAACTGTGGTCATCGACATTTAAAATACATACCAAGATTTATAATAACAGATGTGTAACTAAATAGAACAGCAAAAGTGAGAAAATAAATCCCTAATCTGATGGTCGGAAATAGACAAATAGTTTCACATGAACCCAAACAAACCGCCACATAAAGGGCTTATTTTCGTATTTGGCAAATCTTTAAACGTGTTGCTGGCACAATGACATTCGGATATGCTTTGTGTTATATTTCAATTCCTTTCTTGCAGTTAGATTCGCATCAATTGATCAACGATGTTATTTTTGGGGACATTTCGTTAACGTAATTTATTAATATTTTTAAATTTTTAAATTTATATCAATTACTGTTTAGACTTAGATGAAGTAAAACCACTACAGAAATTAAACATAACCACACTCTTAGTCATCCATTGGGTCGAAGTTCCATTAGAAAAAGTTTATATATTTTTGTCCGGCCAATATTTGCATGAGAGAGGCTAAAATTTGTGCTACAAAGTAGTAAATTTTTATTACTCAGTAGCATTTGCCACAATATTGGCTATTTTGGTTTACTGGAGATTCGTTGTCGATCAACCGGAAACCTGGCCAACAATTGTATGGCAGGTAACAAATGGGGTTCGCAAAGGTGAACGTTTGTGGTTCCAAAGTAGCTTCTGACAAATGATTGCCCAGTATAAAATTTCAGTCAAATCGGTTGTGACTTTCGGGAGATATCGACTCAAAATACTGTTCCGCCAGCTAACTTTTGTCTGGGAGGTAATAAATGGGGGCAAAAAAGTTGTCCATTTATAGTTACAAGACGGTTTTAGACAAACCATTGGCCACAACCAAATACTTAGATGTCAGTTGTGGTTTACAGGAAATAGGGCATCAATCAATGGGATATTCACCCATTTTTTTTGTCTCTGAGGTCACAAATTGGGAGTGCATAAATCACCAGTTTTTTAGAGCATAATGACGTTTAATTAAATATTGTCCCATACCCGTTTTCATGAGGGATGTTTGCATGTTACGGGAGTTTTTTTTTGTTGACCAACTATCCTGTCCCACAAACTTTGTAAGGGATGTACCAAAACGGGTGTGGCAAAATCACCACCGTTTCCATAGTTTCCGGGCCTTTAGTAAAATGAAGCCTATTACTTAATTTTGTAAAGATCGGGAATGTTTTATGCGAGTTATGGTATAGACAAACCGGACCGGACACCAGAATGGGAGTGGCAACCCAGTACATTTTGTCTTCTCAAGAAGGCAATCGCCGATGCTGGTGCAATGGTAGTGTGTGCGGTAGTGTGCGGTAGTGTGTGCGGCTCTTGTGCATGATAACTGGGTTCGGTCCCTGCTCTGAACACCTTAAATCATTTGGAACCGGTGTAATGCTGTAGGGCCCAATCAGTGAGTGTTAGAGAAGCTCTCCCTAATGCCTTCATGGGAAGTAACGCGAAACCATTTATTTATTAAGATGGCATTTCCAGATTTTTCAGCAGTGACTGAGTTGAAGGTGGTACATGTACAGGGTGTTTTTTGTGTTCAAGGCCTAAATTTTTGACTGCCATTTCTGTTTGTTGGCATTTGTCAGTTTGTAATCGGAAGTTTTGCAGAGCTGTCGATTACAATTTATTATAAAGCTTATAACGCACCAACGTCGGCCATCGGTTGTGCAATGGTTAGTGTGCGCGGCTCTTGTACATGAGATCCTGGGTTCGAACCCTGCTCTGACGCGTAGTGACGGCGACACTATCGAGTATATAGCCATGAAAAGGCTTCTCAAAATGCCGTTCGGAATCGGTGTAAAACTGTAGGTCCCAATCAGTGAGTGAAAACTGGAAAGCGCACAGCTCAGTGATTGTGAGAAGTTCTCCCCGGTCCCTTCATGGGATGTAATGGGAAATCATTTATTTATTTTATAACGCACCAACAACGTGTTGACATTATTGAAAGATTTCATCTAAATAATAGTTCAATTTTAGAAACGCGAAGAAATTTGAGGGATTATTTTAGTTTATATAATATGTCGAGCAAGTCATATATTTAGCGCATTTTGAAAATTTTTTAAACCTTGTATACACTGGGAGATAAAGTGAAGTTTGGCCGAACTCGTAGCATACGTACGGCACAAAACAACTCAGATGCTAACGAACAATATAATTGAAGAACATGGAGCAATATCTCCCATAATATGTCAAAATGTTATGCAATATATGGTTAAAATGGCACATATTTGCACGGCGGCCTTTTAGCCGATATTATATTTCATACATAATTTCTAAACTAAACTTTCATGCAATAAAATATTGTTAGGAAATTACATGGGGTGTCAGGGGTCACCCGGTTGGAACGAATTTCCTTTCGCTTTACACTTGTATTATGTACTAGTTAGTTACAACACGCCTAAGGCGCCTGTTGACAAATACTATAATTTAAATGGATCTTTAAGAAAACATACTTTTTGTAAAATGATAAACTTTTTTTAAAACATTTTTTTATTGAATGTATTTTTTTTTTAAAAATGTGTATTTTTATAAGTCCCTTTTGTAAGAATATGTATTATAGTTTCCCAAAAAGGTCCTTTGTTTAATGAGAGGTACTTTTTTTATTAAAAGCTAATGTTGTTTTTACGAAAAGGTACCAGTTTTAATAAGAAGTACTTTCTGCAAGAAAAAGCCTAAGAGAATGAATTTTTTTTACAAAGAAGTACTTTTTTTTTAAGAACAGGTACTTTTTAAAGAACTGGTACCCTTTTTAGAAAAAGTTTATTTTTGTAAGAAAATTTACTTATTTACAGAAAGGCCACTTACCTCAAGAAAAGAATAGAAAAGGTATTATTTGAAGAAAATTAATTTTTGTAAAAAAAATAATTTTTTTAAGAGAACGTATTTTTTTTTTTAAGAAAATGTTTCTTTTTTAAACGGGAATTCTTTTAGAATTAACCCTTTTTTTCAAGAACAGATCGAATTTTAAGAGAAGGTACTTAGGTAGTTTTTTAAGAAAAGGCAATTTGTTGTAAGATAATGTACTTTTTTAAAGAAAGGTACTTTTTTAAAAAAATACTTTTTTTAAGAAAGGTATTTGTTGTAAGAAAATTTACTTTTTTAAGCAAAGGCACTTCTTTAAGATAAGGTATTTTTTTAAGAAAAGGTACTCTGTTTAAGAATATTAATAGGTTTTTTTTTTTGAGAAAATTTAAGAAAACGCACTTATTTAATAAATTTTTTTTAAACTTTTTTCACTGTGGCTTTTCTGAATATAGTTTCTATTCAGTCCAAAACTACAATATGCAATAAACAGGCTCCACCTAGAAAACTTCCCAATAAACAAGAAATTTCTCCCCATATATTAGTCTAGACACAAATCAAACCAAAAGTAAAAGTGGAAGAGTAGGTGTACTGAAAAATGTATTTCCATGCTCAGGGTTGTATTTCATGGATTTTTCAGTCTTGCACTTTGGCTTTTCTAAATTTACTTTTTATTGGGTTCAAAACTACAATATGTAATAAAGAGGCTCCACCTAGAAAACTTACCATTAAACCAAACCAAAAGTACCCAATATAGTTGATAATAATGCGTTGTAATTAGTGTGTTCAAAACTGAAACCGGTTAACCGAATTCCGGCCTGTTAACCGTATGTCGGTTTTTTAAAAGATGCTATTTTCGATGAACCGGTTCCGCCGGTTACTTCAAGTCGATAAACCGGTTTTTCGGATTTTAAACAAACGATATAACAACGCAGAATTACAAACATCAGACAGTCACAAAAGATTTTGCCAACGAATTAATTCGCCGATAATTTGTTGAAATATGTTGTCCAAGGCAACAGAAGTCATATTTGCCAACTCCGATTTAAGTGTAAGTTCCGGAATTAATGACAACACAGGTAGTATGTTACCAGAAATGCGTAAATGAATAAACATTATTCACAATCCAAAAAGAAGTACAAAATGTCCAAAGGAATATTTATTCGAAGATGAGTTTATCTAAATGGGTAAGTCAAATATTATAACAGATAGGTTGAATAAAATAAATATAAGGGATGGGCCATGAAAAATTTGAAATTTGAACCCCCCGTTATTTCGAAGTAGAAGGTCATTTTGACATTTATAAAGAGACAGATTAGTAAATGTTAGAAATTTACTTAATGGGTAGGTATACGCTTGAAAAAATTGGGAAATATTAAAAACTTTCATTAAAAGTTCTGAGTCTTCAACTCAAACTGTAAGAAATCTACGAAATAAAATCGGTAGAAATAGAGTGGCATCAATCCAATTTGCAATCCAGTGCAATCAGTGGAAAATATTTCCACTGTAGCCGAAAGTGTGCTTTACACTGTAGCAGTAAGCGTGCTATCAACATCAACTCGCCACCATTCGCAGAACTAAAGGCAGACCATCCGATGCGTTTTCGAATCGCTTGGCTGAAGATGAGTATTTTGGTTACCTAAAAATAATCTTTTCCCATTTTTCTTTGAAAATGCCGTGTTCAGAGATTTTTGTTCCTAGAAGATCAAAAAGATGACACACCGCCAACGCTACAATTGGTCTTATGGGTACTGTATTTGAAAACCACATAATCACTCGCATAATCATTTGCCGCCTCGCAGCTGCGACTTGACCCCGTCAGACTATTATCTCTGAAGCGCCGCGAAAGACAAGTGTTATGCACACAATCCCGAGTAGATTGAGGTCTTAAAGCATGAAATACAGTTCTAACAATCGCAAATGAACTGAAAATTGGATTGATGAAATGAGGTACTGTGTTAAAATGAAATTAAGTTCCAAATTTTACACGGCCTGCAGTTTAGTTTTCCGTTACATAACATGAAGGCAGAGACTTTCACACTTTGATTGGGACCTGCAGTTTTTCACCGGTTCCGTACTGTATTTTGACAAACTGTCTCATGGCTATGTACTCGGTAGTCGATCTAAAAATTCAAAAACCTGAATTAAAAATAAACGATGACTATAAAATTCAGTTTCAATTTTTTTTATAAAAAGCTAAACCGGTTTCTACACATCGGAATATTCGAATATTCGAAGGAACCGGAAACCGACATTTTTGAAAAATTGGCTTTTTGGATACACTAGTTGTAATAAAGCAGTTAAAAAAAGTTTACAATTTTTCCATTTAGCCCCCATCCCGCAACGTGCGATACGGAACATCGTTCCATAAATAATGTACCGTTTAATATTTATTCAAAATAAAATTCGCTAAAGACAGCCGGTATTACCTACTGGCTGCCAACCATCCAATGGGCACCACCACTCTAGATTCGAAGAAGTGTTTAGTAAACATCAGGGGCACCCCGAGCAGGATGTGGTGTGAATTGAGGTTGCCACAAACAAGTTGAGGTTGTTACGACCGAATTTAGTCCCCACAACCGAAATTCGGTTGAAGCATCCCCGCTTCATAATTGATTCGGTTGTGACAACTGAATCTTCAATTATATTCGTTCAGTCAACTAAATTTTCTAAAATTTCGGTTGAAAAAACCAAATTTAAAATTAATTCGTATGCAAGAATCGAAATTGGTACCAACTACGGTTGGAGTAACCAAATCTGACATTAATTCTGCTGTAGTAAGAGAATTTGGCATCAATTCGATTGTAACTGTCCTATAACCGAATCTAGCCCTAATTCGGTTCCAAGGACAGAATTTGGCGTCAATTCGGTTGCTGTAACCGAATCTCTCATGAATTCTGTAGGTACAACCGAATTCACCTTCAATTCGGTTACCACAATATTATTCTAAAATCTGACGTTTAAAATTCTATAATCAAATATTATTTTAAAAAAATTAAAGAATGTCAAGATTTTTTTGTGTTTACTAAGAACCGTCTTGTATTAAACCGTCTTATTTAGCAGAAATTATTCAAACAGACATCAACAGTTTCCAAGTTTTTTAAGGTCGCTCATGTGAGATATGCTGCAATCGTCTGAATACAAAACGGACATAAATAAACCGATCAGAATTAGTGCGGTGTCCCATGATGGCCAGGATTGGAAAAAGGTCATGTAAAACAAATTTATTACCCTATAGATTACCCCATTTATGACTTTATTTTCTCGCTTTTTAATTTTTTGATGTGTTAACATCTATAGCGGCGTATAGCGACTAAATCTATCAAAGTCAAAAACCAGATTTTATGCTGCTGCTAAAGCCAGATTTTCTGCGACTGCGAAAGAGAATAATGACGTGTTAAACAAAAATGAGCGAGCAAGACAGCAATGAAAGAGTGGTGTGGCAGGGGTGAGGCAAACGAAATTGTGTCTATAGCGTATGTATTAACATAATAATGTATGTATGTACATGTATCTGTTGCTGTTGTTGAACGGAGATATAAAGCATAGCCACGCAAAATTTCATTTGCAATACGTCAGCTACTTCGTACAAAGTATGTGTGATGTTGTGTGTTTGGCTGTTTCGTTGCTGTTGATATGGCAAACATGTGGTTATGTGACACACGTATACGTCGGTTGTAACAACTTATAATTCGGCTGTAGCAACCTCTAATAAGGTTACGCCAACCTCCAATGAGGTTGTGTCAACCTAAGTTGTGTCAACCTCCAACGAGGTTGTGCCAACCTCTAATTCAGTTGAGTCAACCTCTTAATTCGGTTACGGCTTATTCGGCTGTCCCAACCGAATTTTTCTGTCAGTGTATTATCCATGTTTTATCACATCCTATTCATGTTTTATCACATCCTATTGGTCATTTGCAATAAACTGACATTTGAAAGACGTTTACGCGATATACTTCATTTTATCACCTTATTTTATTCGATTTTATTTTCCTAGTAGGTTAGCTTAAATTATACATTTTTTGTATAGTTGAGAAAAAATAATCTTACCTATAAACTTATATGAATTTGTTACTTCTAAACTGATTAACCCAACTGAGAATTTACTCAAGTTATTTTGTAAATTTCTTAATTCCAGTGCAGCTGCTTGTGTAAGCATTTCAAATGAGCCAACTGATTTTCAGATGACTTTACTACCAAGTAAGCAAATTTTGTGTATTTTGGGATCATTAGTATTCAGTAAATCTATCCATTCATATTTGCAACCTTTTGCAAACTAGGGAAAGCAAGAATGTAACATCCTTATGAGCAAGCGAATGCTTGAGTGTGGCGCTAAAAATTCTTAGAGTTACACTGACTACTGCAAGCATTTTGTGAACATATTGAATATACATACAGTCTAGTATTTCAGAGCCATCCATGCATTGCAAACGATAGAAAACGTAAAAATATCTTGTTGTACCATTTGAGAAAGATGTAACAAATGCACTTCAAACAAAAACAAATGATTGTGCTATATTTCTCCTTTACGACCAAACAGCATCATCTGCCTGATTGTGCAACTGCGGAGCAGGAATACGAGCATAGTTGCTACAGGAACGTCGACAGTACAGGAACATTTACACTGACAACATAAATTTACAATACAAATTGAGTAAATTCTTAGTAGAGTGAACAATCTGCAAGAAGTGCAACAAGCTATGTAACAGTTGATAAAAAAATTATCTTATATTTATGAATCTTTGTCACCTTCTTGCATGTAAACACTTGTGCGTTAATTAGACTGAACGTACTTTTAAGAATTTCACTACATTTTCCCGTTGTTGCCGCGAATTGTAGGTCGGGATTTGAATAACTTGTATTACTCCAATTACAACTAATAAGTACAGTCGACATGCAAACCAAACTTATTTGAATATGTGTGTTCTTTTGATGACTGATGCCAAGGGATACTTAATAATATACTGGTTACGGAAAAACATGGTAAAAAAATCCAATGAGTGTTCGAACTCACGGGCGATGTGTTAAAACCTTTTTGTTACACGGTACCTGTTCGATTTCTATGAACACATTAGTAAACACAAAATGAAAAACAGCGTTCAATCATATGATGACGTTACATTTAAATAATATTAATAATTAAAATTATTTAAAGATCAGTGCAAGCACATGTGCCATTATTTATTCCCACAAAAAAAGGGAATTCAAAGAAACAGACACATGTACATTAGGGTTATGACAAAATTTTAACAACATTTCTTCATCGCACCACGCCATGGGCAATGTTGTACTGATAATAAAAATCATTTTTTTATGTCATTTTGGTGGAAAATCTAAAACTCCCCCAAGATTTTTTTTTTGTAAATTTTTTTTTTAATATTTTTTATTGTTTGTTTTCAAACAATATATAAAAAATATATTGGTAAAAATACAAGTAGAAATGAAATCAGTAAGAAAAACAACTAAATTACACTTTTTTTTTGCTTCAAAGAAAAGCTACAATTCAAAACTTCATCGCGATCGGTGGGTGAACTTTTTTAACGATCGCGAAAATGTAGTACATCATTTCTTAATATTTTTTCATGTTCTATACGGCTATGCGATGAAGAATTTTATATTTTCAAAAATTGCAAGTAGTCATAACCCTACAAAAGTTCACATAACTTTCGTTTCTCTCTTGCTATCTCATTTTTATATACGTATAACTACATCGTTATTCTCTTTACTCTGAGAGTGCTCCGCATTCATATTTTATTTGACTTACCTTTCACAATAATAAAAAAAACCAACCCGTAAAAAAAATTGTTTTTGATTATAAATTCTTTATATATTACCACGCCCCTTTGTCCCATCCCGCCCATATTTGCAGAAGATTTTAGAATATGTATACCTATCCAACATACCCAATTTTGTTCAAATACCATTAACAGGAGCAGAAATAATGGAGTTTTAATTGGTGGTTTGTATGGGAGGTACCACGCCCCTTTGTCCAGTCCCGCCCGTATTTTGATGGTTAATTTTCATTAGTTTGGCTGCGAAGTTTCAGCTCGATTGGATCACGGGCAAAGGGTTAAAAATCAATCCAATGTTCAATCATATGCTGACGTTTCAGTTAAATGATATTAATACTTAATATCACTTAAAAATATTTAAATACAAGTGCCATTATTTTCTTGCTTAATACTTTTTATTTTATTCCCACAAAAAACAAAGAGACTGCAAGGCAACAGAGCCATGTACATACATACATACATTGTTATGTTCGTACATACGCTACAAAAGTTCACACAATTTTTGTTGCTCTCTTGCTATCTCATTTTTATGTACGTATAACCACGTCATTATTGTCTTTTCTCTGACAGTGCTCCTCACCAACTCAAGCCAACTATTCGCTGCCGTTACATCAGTGTGTGTTTTTTTCGCAGTTTGACAATCTGTGTTTCGCAGTCGGACAAATCTGTATTCTATCTAGGGGGTATGAAAAATAGATGTTGGACGATCCTGAGACCTACCCCATATGTACACAAAATTACATACAAATGGGTCCAGCCGTTTCGGAGGAGTTTAACACCAAACAATGTGTGATCGCAAACGGACAATCTGTGTGATCGCAGTCGGACAAATTGTGTTTGGATGTATTAACTTTGTGAATTTAGTGCCAATAGATGTTAACACATCAATAATAACATTTTAAAAATGGGTTTTATAAAATAGGTACTCGCCCATGAAGCGCATCAAAAATATTTTAAAAATTGTACCTGCATTCGGGATGAAAAATCAACCGTATCAATTTCTCGACACGAAAGTGCATGAAAAAAGGATATATTTAAAATACGACGACAAATTTTATGAGCAAAAAAAAGGTATGCCTACGAGGTTGGAAGCGAAGACCACAATCTTGATAAAGTGAGTTGACGACTTATTTGTTGTGATAAAGAGGTATGAAGTAGATAACGCAATTAAAGCTCTTAACACAGACAACGGACAAACAAAAATCACGATGGAAGAGAAAAAGGACTACAGAGTACCATATCTGGACTCTGTCGTAATTCAAGAAGGCAAACTGCTCAAAGTTGATTGATACCTGAAGACTTCAGCGTCCGGAAGACTAACTAATTTCAATTCTAGACACTTTAGGATAATTATTAACTATACGGCGATAAATTTCGTGAATAGAGTTCTGAAAATCAGCGACAAGGAGTTTCATTTGGAGAATAAAAGGAGGATAAATAAAATTCTTCGCAGAAATGATTTCCCGGTAAGAACAATAAATGGCCTACTGGACCAGAATGGGCACGCACACAGGACAATTTGTGGAACGAGGACAAGATCAACCAGACGAAACCCTACCGAAAATGTACAAATTCCTGACTTATATACCCGATTCTTCCGAGAGACTGAAGCATACCGATATCTGCGAAAAAGTAGTAGGCGTTGAAATCACATACTACTCTGAGCAGGTTATTTAGCCTAACAAAGTTCAAAGTGACGGAGAAGGATAGTCTAATATTATATATTGTACGAAATGCAATGGCGACAAGACTCATGGACGCGAAAGGGTGTATGTTGGCACCTCGATGACGAAATGGAATCACAAATCAGCTTTAAGGGGCACATATAAACCCACGCAACAGCAAACTGCATTAGTGGCTCACTGTGCTACGACGGGTCATAATCCTAATTTTAACGCCGTTGACATTTTAGTGGAAGAAACCAATTTCTCTCGACAATTTACGATTTGTATATAGCACCCTGAGGATGATTAATGATGCTAAGCGAAATATTGGGAGTATTTAATAAACCTTGAAAAAACAGTCAAACCCGCTGGTATTTTTATTTTATGATCTCAAACCAAACTAATTAAACGGATATATAACAATCGACATCATAAAATCCATGACAGCTGCTAAACTAGCTGCTTCGATAAGTACTTCGAGAAATTTCACACGAGAGGGAGAGGGTCATTATTTAAGTTCCAAACAATGCGTTATCGAAATACAAAAAGTTTGAGATACTTTTTAATTTTCGATACACCCTACTTTGCGACGTCAATATTTATCACAATAGTCATCTCTAAGTTGGAAACAAGAAGATTAACGATTTGTAACATTACAAATTTGTTCCTCTAACTATTCATTCACCGAAACACGAGCTTGGTATCCTCACAAGATGTTGGCATTTACAAATTTGCTTCTCTAAACTTGAATTTCAGTGAAATTTGTTCATGTGTTTACGGACTCGTAGCGGGTTCGAATCGGATTTGCCAAATCTTAATTTCACTGAGCAGTTTTATGTTTTTTGGAATCGTAGCGGTAACGCAACGTGTTTGACAACTGATATATCGTTGTGCATGCTTTTGCGCGATCGTATCGGGGTCTTAAGGAATCCATATTCATTGCACATTGGACCTATTATTACAATTTCATATTTAAATGGCAGTATTCACAAGAGATATCTACTACAGAGAATGAATATGGTATACAGAAACCCTTCAAGAAATTTAAAAAAATTGGTTTGTAAATATCGACACGTTCCCGGCAGAATGTATTAAGCGACATATTTGGCGACAATGACTTTTTTCCATATTTACAAAATTTATGCCAAACTCCTCATTTCGATATACAGAGAATGTTCCTTGAATAACCACGACATGAGTTATTAAGCAAATAAAATGGTAATAAGTGAAAAAATAATACAAATCAGCTACTTGACCGAAAGTTTTTTTTTCGTTTCCTGAACAATTTCCATTTTGTCGCTTAATACATTCTGCCGGGAACGTGTCGATATTGTTATAATCTCACAATCTTTCAATATTTTTTTTTATTAAAATGTAAATTGTTTTATACGAAAATTTTCCCTTCCTAAAATTATAGTCGGATGTAGTGTATGTAAATTTGTGTTCCATGCGATTTGTTTAGAATTTTTTTTTCCTAACAAGCATACATTTTCGCATTACTTAACACCAATATTGGTGTTATTCTCTTTTTTTCAGTAGTTTGGTGCTATTTTCCTGTAGAGAAGGAACACCCTAATACAAGTGCGTATATAGAAATGACACAGCCAGAACGGTAACTAGTACAGACTTAGAGCTCATCCGAAAGCAACCAAAATAATTGAAGAATATTTCACTGTACCACAAAATGCTAAAATAAAATGACAAATTGTTACCATTTTTCCAGAAGCGAAACAAAGGGACATGAACATACTAACTAACATACAGACTTATACCGGATAATTTAATGAGCGTATGTGAATACGTATTCTTCTATACGTCTACACATGTACACACTTCATTATTACAATATACATCGTAACTTGTATCCTTTCACATACTCATAGGTATGTATGAGCATTTTCCAATTTGCCAGTCTGCCAGCTCCCAAATATATACCTCATTTGGGATTTTTCTCTGTATATGTAGTTGAGTCAAGTTTCCTTAGTAACTCGTAAGTTTTGGGTCCTCACCAGAAGATACATTGCCTAATATCATCAGCCTTTTTGTCATCCCTGCCGCGAAATTGTGAATATAAATGATGTCGACACTTGTTGAGGTGTTTTATGTTTCTAATTTATGATCCTGTTGAACAAGAAATGTATGTGAAATATTTTCTTATACTACAAAAGGCATAATGTTAAGGATGTGTTAACATCTATAGGCACGGGTAGGGTAATCTATCAAAGTGAAGACATGCAAACAACACACAGCGTTAGCAATAGTCTCTGTCTGAAAATAAGTTTGATGGTATTGATGTAGCGGCAACGAACAAACAAGCAGGTCGTCGCCGCCAAAGAGTATTGAATAGTATAGAGAACTCATGAAACGAATTGTATGACCCAAAAGCACTGGCGGCATCTGGCGAATGATTCAAAACATATCTCTCTTTTATCATAACTCGTTCCATTCATAATTTTGATGTGGAACATTGATGCCTTTTGAAGCATTTATGCTTTCTGTATTGTTTTACGTATAAGTAATAACATTGTGGAAATGATGCATTTAAGGGTTTTTCAACAGAGACGCTACAAAAGTAAGCCGATAGGGACAGCAAACGACGCCATATTTTTCCCGCTCTTTTGACATTTCTCTTCAGTAAGGTTTGCCATTTCATCATGGAAAGATATACGAGCCAACAACGAGTCGAAATTATTAAAATTTACTACCGAAATTTGGAGTCAGTGGCCTCAACTTTAAGAGCGCTACGTCCCATTTATGGTCTCCAGCGATGACGCTCATTTCTGGCTGAATGGCTTCGTCAATAAGCAAAATATGCATTATTGGTCAGACAGCAATCCACACGTAATCCATGAGTCATCATTGCATCCCGAAAAAATTGCGGTTTGGTGTGGTTTGATGATCAAGGCCGGCACATTACTGTGAATGCGAATCGCTACCGTTCAATGATAACCGAATATTTTTGGCCCCAATTGGATAATATGGACTTGGAGGACATGTGGTTCCAACAGGATGGCGCCACAAGCCACACAGCGAATGCCACAATCAATTTATTGGAAACCAAGTTTGGTGAACGTGTTATCTCATGAAATGGCCCAGTCGATTGGCCGCCTCGGTCGTGCGATTTGACGCCGTTAGATTATTTGCTGTGGGGCTACGTCAAGTCTATGGTCTATGCCAACAAGGTCTATGCCAACGTGAAATTGCAGCAGTATCGGCCGATTTATGCTTGAAAACCGTCGGAAATTTTGTTCAGCATCTGGACTTCTGCAAGCGTGCCCTTGGTGGCCATGCAAAAGAAATCGAGTTCCACACATAATGGCATCGAACTTACTTTCACAGGAATAAAGAATTTCATTGGTATCTAAAACCGGTTTTGTTTTATTTAAAAAAACTTTTGTATCGCTCTTATTGAAAACCCCGATATATTGAAATATTCTATAAAGAGAATAAGACTCGTTCGTGCTCTTTTAATCAGACTCTCTACACGCGAGCGGTAAAAGAGTGCAATAAGTTCTGTATACTATTCAATACTTTTTGTCGTCGCTCTGTGTATGACAAAACATAAACAATTATTTCAGTTATTTTAACAATATTTCGTCTAATGTTAAAGCAAATGTAAGAAAAATTTTTGAATTCAATGATTTTTGTGCGTTCTATTTCTGAATTTGTTGTTAGATGTTTGATACGATATATCTTACCATTACTGTGATGTTTACTCTAATTTGTTTGTTTATCCTCAACAATTTCTAGTTGGTAATAGTTGTATAGTTGTGGATATTTATTTCTCCGCTTTGAACGATTGGCGTTTACGGCAAAACAATAACAAATCGACGATATGCTGAATGGTAGCCAAGCTCAGAATCGTGTGGTTCAGAATCGATTTCTATCGGCTAAAATTCAATATCTTTTGACCTAGTAATCATTTTTAAGTTCTGTAAAAATTCCATTGTAGGCAAGGAATCAAGGACTATGGCGATTTTTAAACATATTTTGACATAATTATTCATAATGCGTACAAAAAATTAAAATTCTTTTCGCTTTGCAGATATTCTCTTTTTTCGAATTTTCAAGTTTAGATTACTTTTTCCAATTTCTTAATCTGCATCTCATTCAATTTTAGAGATATTGCACTCAGCTTTTCTCTTTTAAAAAGAGTGATAAGTTGGGTCTAATATGGCAGCTAAGTTTTGTTTGTTCTACTTATGCTGTTTGGTAGTACCAACGGAACTTCTTTGCTTCAAAAGCGCCCAAATGAATATGATACACAGATGGATAGGTTGATATGTTCCCCAATTCCGCAGGGTAAATTTTGCTGCCGCCCAATTGAACACAAAGAAGATAGTGTTAGTTTAATAAATAATTGTGATTTGTTAGTGCCTAGACGTGAATAACTATTTTTTCCTCACTAACTTTAAAATAGTGGGTACTCACCTAAAATGGTAATAAAACTCTCTTTTAGCATATAAGTGGTGGTACTGTAATTGAATAAAAAGGCAAACATTAGCATTACTATAATGTTTTTAGACCTGAGTACTAATGAAATAACAGCCGTCGATCAATTTCAACCCTTGTTAAATTTTTAAACCGAAACCATTCTTGAAATATCTCCAAGACCGATATTCCAGCACCATTTTCTGATTCGGGTTTCTTTTTAATATGAAATATCGTTATATGAGCAAACTTTTATCGCGATTTTTTTATATGCTTTCGAATTTAATAAAAAACACATAAAATTTAGAGATATGTATGAAATCTTTATTTGAGTCGATAGAACGGTTCATATAATTCAATATTTAAAGATGATTTCATGTGAATGTTAATCGCGGCTGCAGCAATTTTGGCATACTCTCTCCAACATATCGGCCGGCGTCAAAAAATAATGTAGCACTTTTCGATAAGTCACTTAGTTATCGAGTTACCGGCTGTTGAAATTTTAAATTATCAAATTTTTTTTTACTTTTTACTTTTCTAAAACAAACACAAAAATTATTTTAAAATAATTTTAAAAACAAAACCTTAAAATTATTTTAAAACAATTTTTGTTTTTGTTTCAGAAGAGTACAAAAAAAATATTCAAAAAACCGCACGATGTTTCTAAAATAATTTTTTTTGAGAAAAGTGAAAAAAATTCGATAATTTTTAAAAATTTCAACATCCGATAACTCGATAACTAAGCGACTTATCGAAAAGTGCTACATTATTTTATTAGTTTCTTGTTACTTTTTTATACACAAAACTGATATCAATGGCTACATTAACGCCATAACCCTCTCACATATCCGAAAATTTGAATAAATTCGTATTAAATATGAACTTTGAACCACTATGTGTCGGCATGAAACTATTTATATCAACCAACAGTGTCCCAGTGCAATTAAAAAAATAGGGTTTTGTTAAAATAGTCCACAGATCGATTAGAAGAACTTCCCGTAAAAAAAACTATTCCGAAAACTGCAATCCAACATTTGTAATATTTAAAATATATTTGAATAATTTAAAGGTATTTGAACTGATATTATTTAACTACTTTTAATTTGATGTTCTTTTGAAAGATTTGGTTAGCATGATACTTATAGATTCGAGCAAAAAAAAATAATACCACCGTACGCGCTGAGTACAATATTCGTTCTGAATTCTAAATAGAATTTAATTTTTTAGCAGCTAGTTTTACATTTCAATTTTAATCTATCCTAATCTATCTTAATCAGAAAGATACATCTTTTCAACTATGAATAAGGGTGCTCCTTTAAAGAGCAAGTAATTATAGATGCGCACAATAACGGGCAACTTTACTGCATGCAACAAACAGCAAACTCAGTAAATTACTAATTAGTATCTACAATTTCATCCACTTTATCATTAGTGGACAAGACTGTCATAAATAATATCATCCTTTACAGATGCCTGTAATTTCTTTATTTTCCATTTAACATCTTTATTTTCTTTGTCTTCTTATCTCCCTAAAATATTTATTTTCCGTTCAAGTTCCACCATCACATATGTAGATGTTAATTTATTTGAAGTTCATACTTACAAGGTCAGAAATATTATTTTAATTTCAAATTATTGGTTTTGTTAGAATAATACACAACTTGGGAAAGCACAATCACTGCAACGACTAGATTCGTAAGCCATGAACAATTCATTATCAGTTCCTCTTTTACCAAGCTCAAGGTCATGCTGTATTTCTATTCAGAGAGTTAATTTTCAAAAACCGAGGGCAGCAGTATTCACTATCATAGTACCCGTGAAACCATAAATCTATTTTCAATCACGCCACGTATGCCCACAGGTACACGATATTGATGGATTAATTAAGTTAAGTGCAAACAAAAGCTAGATTATATTTTGTGTTGTTAGGTTTGCAAATGTTGACTGCAGGATTTGTGTTGGCTTTCGGGCAACATTTGGATATATTTAATATTATGCACCTAAAATCAGTTTACTCAAACATATGTATTACTTATTCCACGATAATTATTCAACTGTATTATATATTATTTTGTATACAAAGGATACGTTATGAGCAAATTTTGGCACAGTAGTCCTTTAACGCAATTTTAACAAAAATGTGCTAAAGTGGTATAATGTCATTTACGAAAGAAAGATCATAGACACAGTAGGTTTTGGCGTAGGACATTAGTATATGTTACATCGGTGAATTGAGCTCAGAACCAAAGAATGCAGTTCTAGGCACAGTGGGAAATAAAATGTTTTTTTTTTGAACATATGAAATATTAGGCCACAATTCTTAACTAATTTTAGTTTTTTTTTTTACTAAAGAAAACAAAATTCCAAGCAGAGTGTATGTGTTTTATTCTAAAGCCTTTGCCCGTCTTTTGGCATTTTTGATAAAAAAAAAATCTCAATGAAAATATTTAGATTTTAAACGGAAATATATTCGGAATTCATTTTCTATCAATTTCCAATTGTGTTTAGCTAATCTAGATGTACGGTGAGAATATCTCTAAGCTCAAATATTAGCATTAAGTTATTGATGTGTTAAAATCTGTAGTCGCGGGTAGGGCAATCTATCAAAGTGAACACATGCGAACAACTCACAGCGTTAGCATCACATACGTGGTTGTTGTACAACAACAATCTCTGCCTGAAAATAAGTATGATGGTATTGATGTAATGGCAGCAAACAAACAATCAGGTCGTGGTCGCCAAAGAGCATTGAATAGTATAGAGAACTCAAGGAACGAATTGTATGTCTCAAAAGCTCTGGGAACATCGGGCGAATGATTCAAAACACATTACTCTCTATTTGTCATAACTTGGTCCATTCTCAATTTTAATGGAAAACATTGATACCTTTTGAAACATTTAGGATTTTTGTGTTGTTTTATGTAATCACAATGTCAAAATGGTGCAATTATATTGAAAAGTTCTATAAAGAGAATAAGACTCGTTTCTGTTCTTTTACTCAGACTCTCTACATGAGCGCGGAAAATGAGTGCAATAAGTTCTCTATACTATTCAATACTTTTTGCCGTCGCTCTATTTATGACAAAACAAAAACAATTATTTCAGTGAGCTAAATAGTGCTTTATTTATTTTAACAATATTACTTCTAATGTTAAAGCAGATGTAAGAAAAAATAAAGTGCAATAGCAAACGAGCCTTCAGCACAAAAACAATTATTTTTTTTTATTTTCCTATGTAAAATTTACTAATGTGTTCATAGAAATCGAACAGGTACCGTGTACCAAAAAGGTGTTAACACATCGCCCGTGAGTTTGAACACTCATTAATTTTAGGAATCTTATACAACTACTATTTTTCTTATTTTACCCATTGTCCTGCTCACAATAATAATCTGATTTGGGCAAAACATATTACATGATCTTGAATTGTGTTGCTGAAGGCGTCCAGAAAAAAATCATGAAAATTGGTAAATGTTACCAAGACACTTCCATAGAAATTAGCTACAAAAATGTGGAGATTTAATAGCAAAATACATACACATTATACGTATTAAAATTGACTAAATAGTTTTCACACCATCTGTCAAAAATTAGATAAATTTGTTACTGTTACCAAGTGACGACCATATAAAAAAATATACAAAATTATTCGGATTAATGGCTTATAGGCAAGTATAATAAACAAGCCGTGTTGATATCCCAACCCATAAAATATTTCCACTTAAATCAGAACCGAACTTCAGAATTACAGACATAGTCGTATATGTTTACACAAATTTAAAAGTTTAGTATGCTAAGAAAAAAATCAAAATGTTGGAGCTTTGCGAATGAATTTGCAAATGAAAACTTTTTAATTGTAATCCCTAAAATGTATACATTACGGTAGTTAACAATTTTTAGCAACAAACTAGATGGGTGTTGATTTAAATTGCAAAAGAAGTCTACACCACATCTTTCAAAACTATTTACATACTTATTGTGTCTCTCAAAAGTATTTCCGCATTCCTGAAATGTGGCTAAAAACGCTGCAATCTTTGAAACAGCGATATTATTTTTTGCTAGTTAACAAAATTCTATTGCTCAAAACTAAATATTTTCTTATATATAGAAGCCGCTAAAAAACTTTCAAAATGGTGAAAATAAAGGAAATTTCTGTTCAGTTAGTTTGGTTAGTCTTTTAGTTAGTTTTTCAAGATTTATTAAATTTTCCCAATATTTCGATTAGCATCGCTAATCATCCTCAGAGTTCTATATACATAAATATTTAACATCAATACCATATTGATTACAAAACGATTGCCAATAATTACATGTATTATAAATCACAAAAACAAGTTACTCGTACGCAGTGTGCAAGCTTTCGTCAACATTGAAAACTGACAAAAATATGGTCATTACGAAAACTCAAACATAGTTTTTATAATTTGCAAAAAAAAAATGTAAAGTTTAAAATGTAAATGTAAAATAGCCGACCGAGAACAAATGTAAACTAATCGGTTTTCTTCTCGGTCGGCTAATCGAAAACCGGTTAGTCACAAAACATAAAAATTGGAATATGTCGAAACCGGGCTGTCTGAAAAACGCAAGTATTTAAACAGTCTACACGCCATACTTCAATATGGCTAGTACATTTTTGGATTAGGGTGTCCTATATAAAGGTTCCCCATAACTGCAAGAGTACATTGGAATGGGTCACAGTAATGTTAGATTAAAACCAGAGAGCAATTAGAAAAAAATAGAATGTTAAGATTAGATAGAAATATAATTTTCTGACCTTGTAAGATTGTATTTTGAATTACTCATACATTGTCTAAAAATTAACGAAATCGGTCATAAAATTCAAATTCAAAAATACATTCAGTTTTACAAATGTTAACCACTGGTTCAGCCGTTCTCGTAGATATTCTTAAATTAGATGTTGATCCCGTGTTGATATGGCAAACTTGTATGGGGTGCCGCTATCAAACGTTTAAAATACCCTATTTTCTGATACAAAGTGGTCGAAAAATTAGTTATGGGGATACAACATAGTCATATTATTACGAATAAAGCTGTGCATTTTGAAGTTTTGAGATTTAATACAAATATTCTGCTACCGAGGTGGAATCAACTTCCAGTTCAACTGCGCCTCAAACATGCTACTGTTCCTATCAATATATGTAATCGAATTACTGTTCTGTCATAATCATGATTTTATTTGATGATAACTTAGAAAACATAAATTTATTAATGCATATCGTGTACAATTTCTGTCAGTATAAAATCAAATCAATTGTTTTTAAAGAACACTCCGGAATCATTTGCAAATTGAGCGCTAACTTATTAAATAATTACTAAAAATGTCACAACATATCCTGCATGCAGTGAACCAGTGCCATTTTACGAACCTGTGAGCTTATGAATTCTTTAATTTATCGAGTGTATTTAAGCATTTATTCAATTCCAATGGCTATCATCTACAACACCCCATAGTTTATAAATTGAATGAGTATGGAATAAACACTTGCTGAACGTGCTAATAAATACGACTCCTGCTGTTAACATTTACATTTTACTACGAGTTATTGAATACATTTTTTGTAGCGCTGAAACCTCATAATATATAAACTGCGGTTCGTTGTAAATTGGAATAAAAAATGGCATAAAGTTTTGGAAATAAGAAAATTAAGTTTACAAGCTAAGGTTCACATTATAAGATTTTGATACTAAAAGTTTAAAAACTAGGACCTATCGCCCCTGGTAATTATGATATCATTGTGATCGTCCCATTTTTGGTTTGTCCCTGGAATCAATGAATACCTTCTCAAATAATAAGACGACTTGTGCGAAGTTTGCGTCCCATGGTGAAGGAGTACCAGGGTTGCTGTGAGTTTTGTTTAAAATGTTTTGGGAGAGATTTACTAACAGAAAGTTGAATGATATTCGATCCCTCAGATAGAGAACGGCAGAAAGAGCTAGAATAAATATATATTGCCACAGGGTTAAGTATTTTTTTACTGAAGAGATGTTCAGTCATGACTTAAAGACCAATTTCATATTGATTGAGGATCTGCGTGCTCTCTTGGGCAACGAGGGCTCATATATTTAGAGAATATGAGAATGAACAGTTTATGTAAATAGATCCACTTACTACCCATCCGAATATGGTTTTTTGGGCCATTAGAAAATAATTGAGTTTTTTGAATCCTTCGAGTATAATTGTCTGTCGATCATCATCGCCGATGAGAATTGATATTACCGGCATAGAAAATGGAGGGTCGGTCATGTCAAGAACTTTCATATACCTAGGATAGAAAAGCAAGGAAGGGCTTTCGCAATTGTTGGCACTATAACTGTCATTGCAGAAATGCGTGTTTTCCAAGACTTGCTAACTAACATTTTTAGCAGGAATGACTCGAACTACGTACATCGTGACCGCCCATTCCACAAATCTGAGCTGGTTGAGAAATAGTCAGTGTTCCGATTTGATGCTTGAGTTAAAAGAGAAATGAAAGTGCTGTCTGACCCTTAATCTATAATTTGCTCGAGCTGCCACTAGTATTCTATCTTTTTCTAAGTCAACGAGATCTTTTGGCAGTAGTGTTTTTTTGACAAAGAGAGACAGATTTCTATTTCGATCAGTGAAATGTGTAGAGATATGAAGAATGTCTGTGCCTTTTTCTAGAATAGAGCGAAAGCTCAAGAGTGTATCTCAGTACGAGATTTAGTAGGAAGTTGGAAAGTTTGAGATGTTTGTTGAGAATCTTTGAACCTATGAATGAGAGAGTAACGTTTCTTTTTACAGTGAAGACATAAAAGATTCATTTATTCATTTTGCATATGGTGGTACGTCAAACAATTGACACACATTTTGTTCCTATAATCAAAATCCATATGACGATTCTAGTGCTTTCAACCTAGAAATTTATTGAGAGCGCGGTTTCCGCTACACATTTAGCAGATATATTGAATCGTAGAAATATTGCTCAGATGATTAGCAGATGAATGAAATTGACTTTCGATATCTATTTCGAAATCGTTCCACGACTGGATGTCGCGCAGATATTTCAAATGTTGTTTCCACAGTGACAGGGTTTCATCCAGAAAATTCTTTATACAGGCCGAGAGAAGTAGATTTACGGTAGAAATACTTTGGCATTGAGTTGCTGTTCATTGTGGCCCAAATTCTTGAATTTTTCTCACTAAAATCAAAATTTTAAGAGATTTCTAATGCTACTGGTATAAATGTCTGTTTGAAATCGAGAATGTGACACTTGGTACGATGTACTGATTCTGTGCAAGGAGAGTACTTGCCCCGCACGGACTACTTGAGGGTTGCAGTGAAACAGGGTATATGAGAGCACTGTAATTGCTCTCATTTTTTACTAAGGCCTTGTAGTTTCATCTGTCCAATTTATTACAGGAAATTTCGAGATTGATCTAGTCGAGAATTAACTCCATGTTCATTATTGACTTTAAATGTTATACTTTAGGTACGAGTATGTAAAGGAGAGGTTGCGAAGCGTATGAACAACAGCGTAAGTCTCAAAGCCGTGACCCAACTTGTGTTTGGTTGCCAAGATTTCGACGTTAAATAGATTTTCTAAATTAAATAAGTGTATAAATATGTAGTCCAAAGGCGTTGGAAATATAATTTATTTGACTGGGGTATTCAGGCTTCAGTCAAAAAAAAAATACAAACTTTGATGAATTACTTTATAGCTATATCATAATTATAGTCAGATATGCCTAATGAATCGCAATTCAACTAAGTTTTGTATGGTGATATCTCCTATTTCATTTACATCAGATAGAGTAATGGAAATTTAAATCAGATGCAAATTAAAAATCCCCATCATTGCTATCGTTAGTACAAAGTAAGTAAGTAAGAACACCGTGACGTATGAGTTATAGGCAACATAAATACGAAACATATCACTTATACGCTCGCTCTCAAGTAGTGTCGTAAACTCAAGCAAGTAAACTTCAATGAGCGTTTTCACACTAGCCGACACGACGGTTTTATGTCGTTGCCGGCGACGACATGTCGGCGAGAAGCAAGCACTCCACTCATGTCGCCGACACGACAGTTTTTGATGTTTGTATGAACAGTGCAGAGTGTTCTGTTATTGTGCGAAATTTTTTGAATTAAATTGCAAAAAATGGCCAGCTTCAAGTATGATGTTGTGACATTAATTGAATTAGTGGAATCAAAACCCTGCATTTGGGATAAAACAAATGAATACAATAAAAACAAAATTCTGCGAGAAAAAAACTGGCAAGAAATATTTTTATTTTTATATATAGCCAACCGGAGAGGAAAAAGACAGGTGAGTATCATTAAATAGTAGTTTATTTGGTTAATATTAAATTTTCGATAATTGCCAAGGTAATTGTCCATCTGAACTAACAAAATAATTTGTAAAACATGTGCGTACACCTTGCCCAGTTTTATGAGTTGATTGTGTTTTAACAAGTTGTAGATTTTGTATTTTGGAACCAGAAGAAGTAAACAAGTCTTCCGTTCGATATCTATCTCTTTTACGTATTATGTTATGTAATACAACGCAAGCTTTTACAATGTTGTTTGACGTTTGGAAACATTAAGTGCTCTATGAAATTATTCTCCATTTGTTGCTTAAAATTCCAAAAGCGCATTCCACATATCTACGAGCTCTGTGTAATCTATAGTTAAATACACGTTGTTTGATACTCAAATTATGATTTGAAAAGTATTTTACAATGTGTTCGTTCATTGCAAACGCATTATCTGCAACGAAAACATAGGGAACTTTAAGCCCCATTTCTGATATTAATGGTCTTGCTTCTGGTATGTCCAATTCATCGATATTTAGTCTTCTCCAAAACTCAGTATTTTGTAGAATGGAGGAATCACAATCCTTCCGATATGCTCCTATATCCACGAACAACAAATTGTAGTTTTCATCAGCAATTGCCAAAAGGACTATAGAGTAATATTTCTTGTAATTGAAATTCATTGATCCTGCATGAGGAAAATTTTCGATTCGAATATGCTTGCCATCTATTGCTCCAAGGCACATAGGAAAGTTGGCTTTACTTTGAAATGTATTGGCAACATCTCTCCAGTCTTGCTGAGTTAGTTCTTTAAGGTATATGGGTCGTAAAGTGTTCCATGTTTGAGTGCACACAAAGTTAATATTTTTGCTTAAAGTAGATATTCCAATTCTATATGTGTAATACAAATCTGTCAACGTGCAGCCAGTAGCCAATTATCTATAAAAAAATACAACTTTATTTAGATAATTTGTTTCTTTCTTTTTTCTTGCAGGAGACAATATTATGGCTACATGGTCTAATATAAGAGATTCATTTCTCAGATCATTAAGAACAAAAAGTGGCCAAGGAGCAAAAATAAGCTACATTTACAGCGAACATTTGCAATTTTTGCTGAAGATAGCTCAGAAGGATGACACAGACAGCAATTTTAGTCAGGTTGGAATAGAACAGGACAGCATTGATGTAGAGGACTTGACAGATTCACAGCCTCCAACCACATCTTCACAATCTCAACCTAAATCAACGTCGCAGGCACAAACGACAACGTGTTTTAATTCCGCAGTGTTCGCCTGCTCTGACCCACTCAGATTCCTACCAAAGTTCGCTACATAGTGTAGGATATCAATCGCTTCCTCCTTTAAATTAGCTGGACCAACAAGAACAACATTCTCAAAGAGGTTTTATAAATAACCAGCAACTAGTTTCGGAAATTATGAAGCAAACTGAGTAGTTATTAATTGGACTATTTTTCATTGTTTATGTTTTTGTTTATTTTAATATGCAAATAAACTTTAGTTTTTCTATGTATTTCATAAAAACTTGAATTATAATTAATATAAAATGAAATAAAATGATCTCAGACAGCAAAAATTACCTTATTGTTACAGCTAGCATTTCTTCAGGTGGTATGCACATTCTAAATTGAGTGTCATGTTTTTTGATATTATTAATTATATTACACAATATTTATATAATCAATTGTACTGTTGCTCATACGAAAATAATTAAAAAACTTGTTTTCGTCATTAGCCAACTTCTCAAATAGAGTGTAGAAGGAAATTTCTTAATATCTCAATTTTATAATTGGATGTACCCACAACTGTCTTTGCTTGTTTCGGTTTTTGCGCCTTAAATATAACAAATAAAGCAAGTACAATTTGTTTACTCTAGCCATTATGGTATTTCTTCGAACGACAAACAACAACTGCATGTCGGTATCGTGTCGTGTCGTTTATAATGTGTAAGCACTTTCCAAAAAATCGTGTCGGTATCGGTGCCGTGCCGGTATCATGCCGGTGTCGGTGTCGGTCAATGTGAAAACGCCCAGTGTCGAAAAATGTGTGGGTAACGGTGATCCAAAAACAGGTATCCTTTTAGATCATATGTTATTTCGACACTCATAGACATTTTGTGTATTCAGTTGGGTGTCGGTCAGTATTATACGTCTGCAAACCAAAATGATTCAGCATCATTGGAAAATATTGCAAACTGAAATCGGACAATTTTGGCAGAAATATTATATTTTCATACGAGGCTTATTTTCATTTCGATGTCTATGCCAACGAACAAAATTTCCGCATCTGAGGATCGGAAAACCCGCATGTCATTGTCGAGAAGACAAGGCATACACAGAAAGTGAAATTTGTGTGTAGATTTTCGTCTTTGGACTTTTTTATGGGAGATATTAACTTGGACAATATTTGGCTCAGCAGGATGACGCACCATGTCACAAACAACAATTGATCTTGTACGCACAAATTATGATAGTCGAGTTACCAGAAGTTTTAGCGATGTCAATTGCCCACTTCGGGTACCGGTGAAAACCGTTGCAATGCCAATAATCCAGAAATGATCCAGACCCTTAAGGTGTGTAGGGGATACATATTGTAGAGGATACAGCTAAGTACAAACTGATGGATAAAAATCCTTCTAGCAAACTTCAAAAATTGAACAATGATATTGTAGCAAAATTTCATAAAGCAGGAAACGTAAATCAAGTTGTACAGAACAAAATTAGGGCAAATGTTTCTCCAGCACCTAGGCTATATGGAGTCCCAGAAATACACAAAAAAAGAATTTCCATTGAGACCAATATGTTCTTTTGTTAATTCCCCTTCATACGAGTTGTGCAGGTACATTACGAACATACTAAAAGGGATTACAGAAGACTCGAAACACAGTTTAAGAATGAAGGAACTATACATAGATACAAAATTAGTCTCATTCGATGTAGGTTCTTTATTTCCAAGTATTCCTCCAGATTTGGCACTTCGTAGTATCGAGGGAAAATGGGACAGAAGAGAACAGCGCACAAACATTAATAATATTAATAAAATGCCTCTATATTTTAAAGTTTTGTATAAAAGACAACAGTTATTTCCGATATGATGACAAGGTATATTTTCTACAAGAAGGATTTAAGGTTGTAATTTCCTTTAAGTCTGTAAGAGATCATGTCTTCTCCGGTTAGTGAACAAAGTGTAATTGCCGCGGGTGGGATTCGAACTCACATTGGCTGGACGATCGTTTCGATGTTTGTTAAGCATCATCTTCAGCAGCGTCTACCCCGTTAAGCCACTGCGGTGTGTATTTACACAAGTCACTAACCGAAGACATTTATTGATGGTGTGCAGAGCGATTTTTGTCGCTACTTACACATTGCTTTCCTACTTACACGCACTGATGCAGAAGTTTTGAAAGTTCTATTTATAGAACGAACTATTCTAATTATAGTTGTCTCGTTCTGTTTTGGTTTTGCCCTACCATATGTTTCAAATTTAGTTGTTTCAATGGGATCTCCAGCTTCCCCGATTGTGCCTTATAGTGTCATGAAGAATCTACTTGATTCCTGCATAGAAGAGCTGACCATAAAACCGAAAATCTCTGCCTCGTTTCAAAGAGTTCTATAGATAATATGTTGGCAAGACTTAATAACTTTCATCCTAACATTAGGTTTAAAATTGAAGAAGAGCGTGGATCAAGACTCCCACACTTGGATACCATAGAAATAAGAAATGGGAAGAAGTTATTAGTGGATTGGTACAAAAACCAACGGCTTCTGGAAGGGTTATCAATCATCACTCCAAACTTCCGATATTAATGGTTATCAATACGGCAAGAAACCTAATAGAGAGAGTTTTGAAGATAAGTGATGGAAATTTTTACAAAAACAATAAGGAGAAGATTATAACTATATTACTTTACTTTTATTGACTATTTTACAACCTCATGAGTTCAGACGTCTTACACATATTAATTTAACAAACAAACTAAACAAATTTCAACATATTCTTTAAACTGGCTCTATCCATCGCCTTTTCTCGCCATTTGGTAACACCAAAGGTACGGAGAGATTCTTCTGCCTGGTCTTTCTAGTGGAGTCTCGGACGTCCTCTTTTAATGCTTGGTGCCGTATATGGTCTGGCGGCGCCTTTGGGCCATACTTAATCAAAGGCGACGATGGCCGCAACCTTAACATCAGGGTAGCAAGGTACTGTTCTATCATCACGGCCATTTTTTGCCTAAAATGGAAGAATTTAACTTGTTTGACTTATGAAATAAAATAATTAATACATGGAAAAAAAAACTTGTTTGACTTGTGGTTTCAATAGAACGGTGCCACATACCACACTGCACTTGATATCATGAAACAATTGAGAGGCGTGTTTGGTAAGCAATTAATCTCGTGTGGTCACGTATAGGGAAAAACAAGCCACTATTGCTGACATGAAAGGTCATTGGAGACAAACCGGCAGTAATATTGGAAAACGTGAAGCGTAGCCGTGGGAACAGTTGTATGACAAATTCTGTTAAAACTGAATCGAGTTATTGACCCACATAAATATTTACTTAACTTAAACAAATTGTGGGAGTTTTCTTGAACTTTAAAAAACCAAAGGGAAAAAAATCACCAACTACGTTATTTTTTTCAGTGTTAGTGTTGGTGTAGACGTCTCCGATTTTAATCGAAGCCAAATATATAGCCAACTAAAAATCTATCAGCACAATTTTATGACAAATGCCGTTACTTTCACATCAATCATCTCAAAAACTATAAGAGATATTGCAAATATAACTACATTATTATGTAGAGTCGCCTATCGAACGGTTTGTAAAATTTGACCCGTCATACCCTCCGGTTCACTTATTTAAAGGCACTAAAAATTCAATTTTTTTAGTGCCTTTAAGTAAGTTAACCGGAGTGGAGTGTATAACCCGATAGACATCTACTGCAGGTAGACCCATTTTGACGGTAAACTTGAGCTTTGATTTCTTTGCGAATTGGGCAAACGTCAAACTGCCAATGTCAGATTTAATGATAATAAAGTTAAAATTCCTAAAGCTCTACAGCGTATTTTCTGTAATTTGTTAAATAAAAGGTTTACTCAGAACACGGAACGTACCCGAATTCTCTCTATCGATTTGTGTCTATGACAACCGAATTAATTTGCTTCCATTATGGTTGTGTTTGAGGGCGATAGGCCTCAGGGTTCCATTAAACTGCCACTCTGGCAATTTTTGATGTTGGACACCATTTTCTTCTACGTATAACAAGTTCAAAGTTGCTTTTGCTTGAGCGTCGCCAGAGGTCGTCACTAGAAATTGTATTTGTCCAGCAAATACACAGACAACGATTAACAAATATTTGGACCTTGTGCATTGCCATCCTTGCCAAGAATTACAGGCGCTGCAGTTGCATATTGATAATTTAGTCTTTTCGAGATCTTGCTATTGTGCCAGATGCTGCGCGTGTTTAGTAATGCAAAACAAGCCATCTACTTTCAATTTATTCCTTAAATAAATCATTCTTGAACAATTAAAGAATATTGCACACGTTCTACCACAAGACCTAGTACCACAGGGTGTATGAGTTATATGTTCATAAACACTAATACGCACCAGCGCCCGGTGGTTTCTAATTGTTTTTCTTCGAACTAATTCTGTAAATTTTGAACTGAATAAGATATCGCGATGAAATTTCACAAGCTTAGAGTAATAAACAGTAAACCTCTTATAAATTCAACTAAAATTTAATCTTATGCAATCGACACCTTGAAACGGCTCTGCTCTTTATATGAATGAATGAAACTAACACCTACCATTCGTATAGTTCCCTGCCATGGGCGTGAGATAATATAATCAAATATTCTTCCACCGAATGAACTTACCGGAAAGGCAGAAATTCTGATTCAAAAGGATTCAACCATTTAACACAAGAAAAATTCTAGAGAGGCTCAAATTCCATTATCTTCTGTTGTCATCTGACCCTGCTCTGAGAACAATATGGTCGAGGTAAATTTTATTAAAATTATGAAGGAGAAAAATACACTTCTTATACAAAAGTTATACCATTTTGGAAAGGGTCGAATAGAAGTTTTAGGAATAAGTAACAACCATTAAATGACGAACCAGGTTTTGTGTTTCATTTCACGTAATATTACAAATTTAATAAATCAAGTAGTTTTTAGAGGAAAAAAAATCTTATTGAAAATTGCGTCAAACTTAGGTATCATCCTGAAAATTTGGAGCTAGGTAAAAAAAAGTCTCCTAAATTAACGCCTGATAGAGTTTTTGGATTTTTTCCTAACACTTTTGCCGTTTGAGAATTTTTGGAAATAAAATTATTTTGTATTGGCAAAATGGTCGGTTTTGGAAAGGACGCTAAACGCATCTAAATTATGTCTCCTCTTTGACACATCAACAAATTTTAACCTGCAGCGAGAAACAAAAATGTACAAGGCTTTTTGCAAGAAAAAAAACAATTAAAATTGGATTTTTCCACAGAAGCTTGTCCAATCTGCACCAATCTTTCCACTAGTTTATTTAGAACTTTATAAGCAATCCTACCATATATATCATTTGTAAAACCGGACTACCGACGGCATCGCACTGCTAGTAACACGGAATTAACCTCGCCAAAAAAAAAAATTTTTTTTTTAAACTAAATATTTCTTAAACTATTTGAGATAACCCCCACATTTAAAAATATTGTTTGTAGGTATTCACAACCACTACCATTATGCAAAATATTATTGCAATCGGCTCTTAATTGTACTTTTGCCAGTCAATTAAAAACTTAGAATGGCCGCGTTGATCACCTTTAGAGGGTTGCCCAGTAGCCCCCTTACCCATTAGGCATCCAAAATTTGTCACATCATCTGGAAAATACCTTTGCCCTACGACCGCTAGGACATCATCACGGTATCGCAATCGGTTAAAAATTTACAGAAATAATTCAAAAAAACCACTGTGCAGCTTATGAGTTCTAGAAAAATTAAATGAATGTAAACTTTAATTACTATTTCTCTACCTTTACTTTTTTTATTGACTATTTTACAACCTCATGAGGTCAGATTTATTACACATATTTATTAAACAAACAAATTAAACAAATTTCAACATATTCCTCCAACTGGATCTATCCTTCGCTTTTTCTCGCTTGTTGGTAATACCAAGGATATGGAGGAATTCTTCTGACTGGTCTTTCCAGCGGAGTATTGGTCGTCCTCTCTCCTGCTTCCATCGGGTACGTTATCGCGCTGGTACATTTTCATGCATTCTGATAACATGGCACAGCCAACGCGATTGACCTAATTTGATCCGCCTAGATAGGTCAAAGTCATAATATAAATTATATAGCCCTTGGTTCCAGCGATGTCGTTGCTCGCCGTTTTCCCTAAGAGGACCATATATTTTACGGAAAAATTTTCTCTCGAATACTCCCAGGTGTTTTTCAGCCGCTTGCAATATGACCTAAGTTTCGGAACCATATGTCAAGACAGGCAAAATATGAGTCTCATATAGGTGAACTTCTGTTTGCCGGAAGAGGGCTTTGTTCCTAAACTGCTTGCTGATCCCAAAATAACATCTATTTTCAAGCACAATACTCCTATTTATCCCCAGGCTGACGTTGTTGTCCTTATTCACGGCGGATCGTGGACGGTGGACGTTACAAAACGAAGATAACATATTTCGACAACCAGTTCGATCTTTTGCATTATGCCTCCAGTTGGTAATACCAAGTGTACGCAGGGATTCGTCAACCTGATTCCTCCAGCGGAGTCTTCGTCTTCCTATTTTCCGCCTTCCTTCAAGTTCGGTTTCGAAAACCCTTTGTCATGGTTCGTCTTCATCCATTCTACTGACATGGCCTAGCCAGCGCAGTCACGTTATCCTGATCCGCTTAACTATATCGATGTCGGGATAAAGCTCATACAGCTCATGGTTCATGCGTCGCCGATACTCGCCGTTGTGCGAGTAGAATTCTATCTTCCGTACAATTTTTCTCTCGAAGCCCCCACAGATGTTTCATCTGCTTGCGATAAGACCCAGGATTCTGCGCCATAAAGCAAGACAGGTTGAATGAGAGTCTGGTATAGCTGGATTTTCGTCATTCGAGAGAGGGTTTTATCTCGAAAGTGCTTGCTTAGCTCAAAATAATATCTATTCGCAAGCACAATTCTCCGCTTGATCTCAAGGCTGACGTTGTTGTTTTTGTTTACGGCTTCACGCTTTGGTCTAATCGCGTGGAGGCCCTGCTAGTTGAAACCATTAATAGACAAATTCATCTACCACTTTAAAATTAAATTGGTTGTCAAGGTTCAAGTGCGGACAAAGTCGAGAGGTTTCTCTAGTCGTTGACACCATAAATTGTGTCTTGCCCTCATTAACACCAAGACCCACCTTCGCTAATTCTTATTCGATTCTTGAAAATACTACAGTAACCTCTCGCAAATTTCCCTCAATGTTGTCTATGTCGTCAGTATACGCCAGCGACATATGGCTTTCCGCGTTAAAGGTCTTGTTCTTATTTACTGTAGCTTTCCTCATTATTATCTCCATTAAGATGTTGAAGAGATTGCACGAAAATGTGTCGCCTTGTCTCAGTCGCCGCTTGGCAGTACAGAATGGTTCGGTGAGGTATTTCCTCATTTTCACTGCTGTTTTGAGATTGGTCAGCGCCATTCTACAGACGCGGATTAGTTTTGTCGGAATCGTATAATTTTCCCCGTATACGGCTATCGAAAGCTGCTTTTGTAATCGACAAAAAGGTGCTACATACATATCGATTTGCTTTTCGTGGGTCTTTTCCAAGATTTCGCGCAGCGTGAATATTTGCTCAGTCGTGGACTTGCCTGGTCTAAATCCACAGTGATAAGGGCCAATCAGGTTTCAACAATTTTCCTTAGTCCCTCACATAATACGCTCGGCAAGATCTTATACGCGAAAGGTAAAATACTGATACCGCGATAGTTGGAACAGTCACCCGGATCAACCTTTTTGAATACAGGACATAATACACTGAGACCACAATCGTCAGGCATAGATTCCCCCCACCATATACCGCATATAAGTCGATGCATGTGGGCTAGCACTCCTGGGCCACCTGCCCCAAAAAGTCCAGCGGGTAGCCCATCCGCACCAGCGGCTTTATTATTCTCAAGCCGTGAGATCGCCGCTCTAATCTCGTTTTGGTTGGGGGCGGGTACAATCTACCACTATCAATACTTCCTAATCTTCAGAGGAAGGATCTGAGTAGAGTAGTGCTGGAAAGTGGTCTCTCCAAATTTTCAGCACGCATTGCTTATCAGTCACCAGATTCCCATTCCCGTCCTTGCAGGCGGGGAGCCCATTATTAGGCCCGTTATTAAAAGTATCAAACATATCCGCCAACGATTTAAATTTCGAACTAATAGAGACCAATTATGTCTAAAGGTATGCAATAAAATAAAATAACAAAACTAATTGGTACAACTTTTAAACACTAGACGACGAACTCCTAAAAGTATGCAGAGTAGTACTGGTTTGTATACTGGGTTACAGAATAATACGGTTCAAAAAAGTTGTTTAAAATATTTTCATTTAGCCCCCATGCCGGAACGTGCGATAAGGAACTTCGTTCCCAAAAACCTTGTGGTCTTGGATGGTCGACCATAGGACACAGTAAATTTCATTCATTGCAAATGGTAATTGAATGAAATTTTAGTAGGTCAAGTATTAGTTTAAGTGGTTTATATGAATTTGAATTAAGAATGTAGATTGTATGTGAATGCAATTGCAGATTGAAAAGGATGTCTTTGCATTTCACCACTACAAATGTGCTTTTATAATAGTTGTAGTGTCTTGCAGTCACTTGGAGAAGTTTCCATTTAATAAACCCTCAGCGAAAAGTTTTTGAATAAATTAACTGTTTCTAAAATAGAAAATCTGCCTTCCAAAAAAAAAAACTTGCTTAATGTTTTATTATCTGAAACTTTAACTGGTAAAACCAAACCTTATCTCACACCTCAGTTTTTGTCATCACAAGACTCTTACTTGTGAAGCAACAAAAGTCTTTTGGAAACGAGGGGAAATGTGCGAATACTAAAATTGCGGTATATCAAAATTGCATTGTAGTTTAGCGGAGAAAGTTTTTTTTAACAAATATTGTGCAATATGCAGTGCATGGTTGGACGGCCAGGAACGAAGGACAATCTAAGTAAATAATCGCAGCTGGTTAAAGTCTCGTCAGATTCTTCGCTAAAAATTTAAAGTTTTTGACTTTCAGTAGATTTTGGTATTTTCCAGTTTTATATTACGAGCCACAGTATATAAAATACTGATTCTTTCAGTTGATATAAGCTTAGCAGTTTCATGAGGAAGAGTGTGCTAAACGCTGCACTTAATTGCCTATTTGTGTAGTTGCAATTTTCTGCGGAAAGATAAAGGATTATTTAAAGATCTTCCCTCTTTGTTAAATAAGAGTGTTGCAAGTGTAGCAGTAAAGGATGAAACACTGATTTTACATAAGTTCGCCATTATTGGGAAAGATAGAAAATCCATACTTAATGGAAAATGTCTTACGCTCAGTTGGAAAATTAAAATAACCCATGGCTATATATTAAATGTCATATAATATGAAAATATTGTTTGAGCTTTTAAACTAAGCTTTTAACGGGTGGTTTTGAAACTCATCCTATAGAATAAATTAAAGTGATTTTGGATAAGATTTATAAAGGTCTCGAATGTTCTGGTAGCCATTGGCTACAAGGAATTCATGTCGTCCTGTTGAACATTATTTTGCATCAAGCTATATTTTGTTGTAAACTTAGGGCGAGTTTCACACTCGTCATATAAAAGCTCCTTTTAAAACCTCTCAAAAAATTTTCATATTAAATGAAATTTAAATGACAAGAATCAGCAATTTAATGTGCATTTAAATGGAGAATTTTCAACTGTGAAACTCAGCATTAGTAAATTTTGAGATGATGCAGAACATTTAGAAATAACCTGGTTATAATGTACAAATACTGCAAGCTTACAAAGTCAGGAACAGTTTTCCAATCGAAAAGTAGGAAATAAGTATGAAATGAAGAAGACATTCATAGTTCTTATACAGAATGTTCAAAAGCTTCTAGCATGATTTTATTGTATTTGCAGTTCTAAGGAGATATAACGAACGAGGCACCTTTATGCTGATACCACATGTCATCCATAGCAATATCATCCAATTTAAAATCAGCAAACCTCGATTGCCATGACACGATAGAGCACTACTAACTAAGCCGCATTTTCGAAGGAAAATTGTTCGATGATGACTCCAGAACAAAAGTCACACCAAACACAGACACATTGTTGATGCATTTATTTCTTAACAATTACACGTGCATTTTCCCAACACCCAATATGAAATGAAGCCTAATTGGTTAATTTATTCACGCCCAAGACCATCCTATATCTCTATTAATATAGACATAGTTATTTTATTAAACTAAGTTTTGCAAAATGCATCCTCATGATTCCTGGCAAACCGTATAGCTCTTTAAGATCCAGCCACAGATCTTCAGCCATGTTTTTTTTTTCTTTGAAATGATGCTATAGCAAAATGCATAATACTAAATATAACCCCCGAGTGAAATAACACCCAAACGCGGAATGGGTGTTACTTCACATAAAATAACTACCAAATTTCTTTTTTGGGTTTATTTCTATTTTTTCGGGCTTATTTCATTTTCCAAGTGGGGTGTCTAAATTAAGATATAAACCCCAATGAAATATCACCCAACACAAAAAAAATAAATGGTTTCCCATTACATCCCATGAAGGGACTGGGGAGAACTTCTCACAATCACTGAGCTGTGCGCTTTCCAGTTTTCACTCACTGATTGGGACCTACAGTTTTACACCGATTCCGAACGGTAATTTGAGAAGCTTCTTCATGGCTAGATACTCGGTAGTGTCGCCGTCACTATGCGAGGTGACCGCTGCCGAAAGAAAATTTGAAGGTGGTCAGAGCCGGGTTCGAACCCAGGATCTCATGTACAAGAGCCGCGCACACTAACCATTGCACCACCGACGGCCACAAAATATCACCCAACAATATTCTAAATTCAGGGGTTATTTCATTTCATTTATAATTTAGTTATTGTTTCATTTCCCGTCTACATTTGGGGTTATTTCATTATTTTGTTAGGGGTTATTTCGTATGACATAACTCCGAAATGATGGGGGGTTATTTCGTTTTTGATTTGGAGTTTATTTCATTTTTATTTGGTTGTTATTTCATAGGGAGTTATTTAATTTTCTTGGGGGTTTATTTCATTGGGGATTATTTCATTTCTTGTTTGGAGGTTATTTCACTCGGGGGTAATTTCGTAGAGTGTAAATATCTCCAGCACAAACAACAAACACACAAGAAATCACAAGAAAAATTTAAAGAGTTATAAGAAAAGGTCGAATAAATAAAAATCATTCCCAATGAAATTGAACGTAGAATACGACGCAACTGCAAGCAATTTTATTGCCTGAATGAATTTTTGTTGTTTATTATTTTTTTACTTTGTTGTTTACAATTACACTTTGTCTATTAGCAACCGAGGGTCGTCTGGACACGTAAAAAGTTTCGCGAATGTTGGAACGAAGTTCCTTATCGCATGTTGCGGGATGGGGACTAAATGAAAAAAAAAAATTAAACTACTTTTTGTTTAACACTATTATGCTACAACCCAGTATTATCAACAATATTGGGTACTTTTGGTTTGGTTTATGTCTTGACTAACATATGTTGGGAAATTTCTTGTTTAATGGGAAGTTTTCTAGGTGGAGCCTGTAACTAATATTTAGTACATATTGTAGTTTTGAACCCAATAACAAGTAAATTTAGAAAAGCCAAAGTGAACGAAGTTTAAGAAATAAAATTTTCTTAAATAAGTGCCCTTCTTAAAAACAATAAATTTTCTCGAAAACAACAAAGTACCTTTTCTTAAAAAAATACCTTATCTTATAAAAGTACCTTTGCATAAAAAAATAAATTTTCTTACAAATAGTACATTTTCTTAAAAAAAGTAATTTTTTTTAAAGTAAACATCTTCTCTTAAAAAAGCTAATTTTCTTACTAATTCTCTATTCTTAAAAAAGCTAATTTTTGTGAAACCAAATATCTTTTCCTGGGATAAGTACCTACTCTTAAAAATGTACCTATTCCTGATAAAAGGACCAATTCTAAAAAAACTCAATTTCTTAAAAAAAACCTTTTCTTCAAAAAACACCTTATCATAAAGGAATACATTTTCTTAGTACCTTTTCTTAAAAATAAAAAAGAAAATTTCTTTTCATTTCTTGAGATAAGTAACCATTCTGAAAATAGGTACATTTGCTTAAAAAAGTAACGTTTTCCTATAAAGTGTGCTAGTTCTTTAAAAAGTATCTGTTCTTTAAAATAGCACTGCTTTGCAAACAAAATTCATACTCTTATGGCTTTTTATTACAGAAAATACTTTTTCTTAAAAATAGCACCTTTTCATAAAAAACCATTGGCTTTTAGTAAAACAAGAACCTCTATTTAAAAAAGGGATAATATAATACATATTCTTACAAAAAGGACTTAAAAATATACTTTAAAAAAAATACATTCTATGAAAAAAACAGTTTATCATTTTACAAAAAGTATCTTTTCTTAAAGATCCATTTAAATTATCGTATTTTTCAACGGGCGCCTTAGGTGTGTTGGAATTAACTACCCAGCAGGAAAGTGAAGAACGCATTACATTGAGAATGAATTATATAATGCATCATAATATTTACATTATATAAGACATTGCAAAGAATCGAGGGGGAAATGTTATTTGACAAAATTGCACATTGATTCCCCAGTGCATTCCCTCATCTGCGAAGATGGTATGTGTTGTTTCTGAGTGTGACGATTGTTCTTTCATTCGGAATGTCGTCATTAACAACAGAATGCATTATAGAATTTATTCCTGATAACATGTTAAATAATGCATTAAAAATAACGAATTATATAATGCATTCTATGGACACATTAAAATAATTCATTCTTTTCCTAGGACATCCCTGTGTTAAATATAATGAATTCTAGAATCAACGTTTAATACACGCTAGACAATACCATCCCGCTTCCTATTTATTCCCTTTTCCTGCGAGATTTTGCTTTAATAGCGAGAGGAACTTCGTTCAAACCGGGTGTCCCCCGACACCTCATGTGATTTTTTCTTATGTGTTTTTTCTGCTTGACTTGAATTACAGGGTATTCTCATGTGAATTGAAATTTCATTTGCATTAAGTTTATTGAATTTTTCAGTAAACGCTCATGAAGATCTGTGACTAGATGCACAGCTATACGGTTTGCATGGAACCACGAGGATGTACTTATATTTCCCAAAACTTCTGCAAATATACAAACTATATCTCTAATAACATTGTTGTTGTCGACAAATGTATCAACGTTCTAGTAAATTGTATCGGTTAGGGACAAGTCTACTGAATTGATGGGTACCCATAAAATGTTTGTAGAACGTAAAATTATTTAAAAACTCGAATTTTACCAATTATCGGATTTTGCCGGAAATTTTTTGAAACTAAATATTTTATTTCACTTTCAGCATAACTTCAAGGGATTCCAAATTTTTCACTCATAATATTTGGAAAATTTGTAGCCATAGAAAGCTGAATAACTTTTGTGAACATACTAATACAATCTTAACATGTCTAAAAACAGTTCCCATTCACAGTTTCCCATTACTTCCCATGAAGGGATTGGGTAGAGCTTCTCACAAACAGTTAACTGTGCGTTTTCTAACTTTTCAATCACTAATTGGGACCTAGAGTTTTACACGGGTCCGAATGGTATTTGTAGAAACTTTTTCATGGCTAAATACTCGACAGTGTCGCCATCAATAAGCGAGGTGGCCGTCGTCGAATGAAATGTAAGGTGGTCAGAGCAAAGATCGAACTTACGTTCTCATGCACAAGAGACTCGCACATTAGCCATTGAACCACCGACAGCCACGTGTCTAGTCACTCAAAATTACTCATAAAGACCACTTTGAATTTTGAGAATGGTCATTTTCCAATTTGAGTGATATGATTTCTAAGTGACGTTTCGGCCACTTGTAGTATGTCATGATCCGTAATTTTTTTTCAGTGTATAAGAACAACGTTTACAAATTATTAAATTTTTTTATCAAAATAATGGTTCTCCAATTGCAACTTTTTTTGCGCTTTTGGTCTACGTGCAACAACCGCATTATTGCGAGAAAAGTTTGGAAATTTGAGTATTTCACGAAATTATGATTAGATTATTTCTTGAGGGGTTATTTGAAGTCTTAGGGTTTTAGCAATAAACTAGATTTATTCGTGCTTTACAAGTCAATATTGAACGTGCTATTCATGACATACGAGTAGATTTAGTAAAAAACGTGCTCAAAATTTAAGTTTATCGAATTCGTTCCTGCAAAAGAAGACGTTGAGGCCATTTGACAGACATTTTATTCAGAACTTAATTGTATCGATTGTGCTTCACATTAAATAAACAACTTTAGAATTTCCTTAACAAATATTGTGTTTTTTTTTTAAATCATATCACTCAAATTTGACACCCCTTTATTTATATGTCGTCAGTGCTTGGGAACGACGTCTCCGCTTTTGTCGGAATAAATTTAGAAAAATTTAGAAATAGAATACCTTTAGTCCTACACTATGTCTCAACGTAATCATCAGTTTCGCAGTTAGTATGGTGAAAAATATAGTCTTTAACTTAAAAAATTAAAATTTTTTGTTCTAAAAACAAGAAGCATAAGAAACGGCAAACAGTGTAAAGTGTTATTTATATGTCTTAAAGCCACTTGGCTTGTAAATAAAATGAGGGATGGATCATAAAAATCGATGAACGCGTTTCACTCTTATTGACAATTTAGTGAATGTATTTCATTTTGTCAAGAATTGTATTACTCATCATATGTAACCCAAACAAAAAATCACAATTTTAGACCAAATGAGATGCCTTCACTAAATTGTGAATAAGAGCGAAACACGTCGATCGATTTTTATGATCCAAATCGTAGGTCATGTGGCTTTAGGATAAACTCATTCAACTTTGCGTTTTTTTCGTTTACCATGTTGCATGTGTTTTTAGTTATGCAAAACTTTCATTTTTTAAGAAAAAAAAAATGTTTCACCACATTTTTTTTTTGATTACTGCAAAACTTTTGACGTCATTGAGAGTAAGTGAAGGAATAGATTAAAGGAACTAATTGCTAATTTTTCTAAATTCATTCGGACAAAACCGGTCACATCATTCTCCAGTAATGATGAGATATACATACAAATGACTATTTTAAGATACACAGTGGGTTTTCCGAGCTATTTACAGTAACTAGACACGTTCAGGTTGTATTAATATGTTCACACAAGTTGTTCAGCTTTATCGTGACTAAAATTTTGCAAAAAGTCCCTTGAAGTTATGCTGGAGATGTAAAAAATATTTTAAAAAAAAATTTTTAAAAAAAATCTGAGGATTGGAAAAAATCGACATTTTCAAAAAATTGACTTGATACAGACACTCTATGGGTACCGATGAACTCAGTAAACTTGTCTCTAACTGATAGAATTTACAAAAACGTTGATACGAAATTTTCATGCCAATAACCACAACAGTGAAAGAGAATTATATAACAGCCTTGAGCTTGAATAAGTAAAATAAAATAGATCTAATAAAAGGCCGGATAAATAAAAATCATCCCTGATAAATTTTTTTATTTGTATTTCAGTAAGATACATGTCCTACAATTCTTTTACACTTTAAGTAAGCATTTAGAAAACCGTGGACAGTAATAATGTTGGTTCAAGGAATGTTTTCGTTGCTGATTTGATTATAAAACATAATTTTAATTTTCATCTACGGCTAACAAGCTAAGTAGACCACAGAATATGAAATATACAATCCTAACGACAATATAAAATGATTTTTGATTAAAGTTAACACTTTCGGACTAATGAGTAAATGTTAAAAATCTCATTAAACATTGTATACAATGTTCCAAACTAGTTCCTCATATTACTATTCCAAATAAAGTGAACAAATATCTGTGGAAGCAGATGAATGACAATCTGCGGCAACATTTTTGGCATATCATAATTTGTCATTTTATTTATTCACGGATATCAATATTTGATTTAAAATAATATTCGATTTGATCAGGTGCTGACTGGTCTACACTCGTGTTGTCTATTAAATTATATATTGACTAATGGAAAGCACTAAGCAATGGATACTGATGCCAAAACCATGGAGACTGACAACCTGTAATTGGTTGCAAACACAAACAAACTAGTAAATGGACGGACACTTTAGTTCATACTGATGACATTTTATAAATGTTGGTAGTATTTGTTGGAATTTTTGTTTAGTTTTAAACTAAAATAAAGCTAACTGATTTTAATTTTCTCAATAAACAACACTCCCATAGTAGATAATAGGATAACAATTATTCAAATGGTGGCAATAATTGGAAAGAATGTTTTTTTTTGGCACAGAAATAAAGGACTAAACCAATAACAATGTAGCCCTTTAAGCCGAGATCGAACGTCAAATGTTCGAAAAATTATACATGAATAATTTTCTTCAAATTTGATTTTTACAGCTTTAGCCCACAGAGCTATATCTATTTACTACCTGGCCGTTTCTTGAAAAAGTTTACCGACCTCTGTTATAAATTAGCATAATAATCAATAAAAATTATCCCATGCGCATCCCAAAAAACTGACGCCTTGAACTTGATTGCAGATGGAACCGTCTTCGTCTTCTTTGGACACGATTCTCCAAAATCCAGTCCAGTGGACTGTAGTGGATGTAGTGGACTCGTGTCTCATACATGGTTATAAATCGATACAATAATTCGTCTTTATTGCTGTGGAAACACTCTACTGAAACACCTTCATGACGCTGTTTTTGCTCTATTGAAATCAAGCGCGGCACCCATCTCGTGCACAGATTTCTCATTTGCACATCCTCGGTCAATATACGATGTATAGCCCTTTTTTAAATACCTGTCATTTCAGTTAGCTCACGCACCTTCAGCTGACGATCATCCAATACAATTTTGTGGATTTTCTTAACCGTGTTTGGACTGGACACCTCAATTTGTCGACCACTGCGATGTTCGTCTCGGCTGTTCGCATGGCCACGGTTAAACTCTGTTACCCAATATTTTACAGTCGTAAACGAAGGAGCACACTCCCCCAGAGAAGAATATAGCTTGGCTTTAATATTTTTTGGACTGAGACCTTTCAAATGGATATATTGAATTACATAATGGTGACCAATTTGTTCACATTTTTGCAAATTGACAGAGATCTTTTACTATTGATGGTTCAAATAAAAATTCTAAACAACGTCGTGCCTTGAAACTTAAAACATATGTTTGACAAGGTTGCCGCTTTTCACCAAAATATTTTATTTTCAAACTACAGGCACCATTCTACGTCAGGTCGGCTGGTTTTTTGACCGTCCTCGTATTCCATTAAATATGGGTGGTTAAAATATTTCTAGAGTTTTCTTACATTGATATAAAAGGATTGTTTAAGTATAAAGATGGGAATTTAGTTAAAAGCAAAATCGGAACTAAGACATATGATTGGGAGGGTAATGAGGTGAGGCTCTCCTATTCCCCGTATTCCATTAAATATGGGCGGTTAAAATAGCCCTAGAGTTTTCTTACATTGGTATAGAAGGATCATTTAACATTTTGACCACGCCCCCGTCATTTTCGAGCAGCTTTTTGCGTGTTTTCAAAAAAAAGTAAAAATTATGGTTATACGTGACTATTAGAGGGTTAATTTGTTCCACAAAAATGTTTATCTAAATCTTTTCTATAAAACTTCTGAACATAGTTTCTGCCTCAGAAGTAAGGAACACACAATTTTGCATACCGATATGTTGCACGAAACTTCCGAGGGGCGGAAACTTTGACCCGCCCTAAAAAAAATCCTGATCAGATCTAGCAAAACGCCGACACACGTATATTTTTTTTACCTTTTTACCAGAATCCGTTAACAGAACCCCATCATTTTGAAAAAATCTAATTTTGTCTCACAGTGTAATAATTCAAAAATTAAATTGTTCGAGCTTTTCGTTGTATTTTTAATTAATTTTTTTCTTCGACATTTCGCTAGATAAACACAATTATTAATTACAAACGAAAAGAATTCATAAACAAAATTATTTCTCGTCATTTGAAAAAAAAACAACAATAACAAAAAATTAAAAAAAATTAAACCATTGAAGAAATTTTCTTGTCATATGAAAAATATTTTATGTCAAGAAAATTTCTTCAATTGTATAATTATTCATGAAACGAGGAAAAAATGTTGTTCGTCAATTCTTTTCGTTTCTAATTAATAGTTGTGTTTATCTTCCTGACGATGCTACCCAAATATCGAAAAATAAATTTAATTACAAATACGACCAAACGCTCGAACAATTTAATTTTTGAATATAATACGAAAGGTCGGATAAATCATCACTTATTCAATAATAATAATAATAAATTTAATATCTCCTAATAACTTTAGAGATTTCGAATTAAATGGCGGTTATTGTTTAGTAACTTTTTCGAACTATACTGAATTTTTAATACGGCTTACAAACTTGGGGATTCTAAATAAATATTATTATTTTGTAGAACCGACTGATATTATAAGCTAGTTAAGGGCTCCGGCAGGCCTACTCGGGATTATTGACCAAGACGGATTCAATTTTTGACGTAGAATACGTCTTACCTTACGGTATGAGGAGTCATGTCAGGTTTTTAATGTTGTAATCTTTATTTCATTGAATTTGAGGAAACGGCTAGATGAATTTTTTTAAAATTTTTTTTTTAGGTAAATGAAGATGTTATCTTTCGTTTGATATACATTTCATATTGGTTGATATATTTCTAGTATTTTAATTTCTCAAATGAAAATTGTTTAAACACATACACTCAAACATATGTGTGGTGTTTGGATGAGTGTTTTTGCTTAGGAACATGTATCTAGTAAAAAGTGAAACGAACAGCAGGCTAATGTTGCTTGGCAACATGTATCTAGTAAAAAGTGAAACAAACAGTAAGCTAACGTAATAAAGCTTTTTTGCGAAAGATTCAATAAAGCTGTTGTAACATTATTTTTGAATTGTAAAGCGTAAAGCTTTCACACAACGCTCGAATGCTAATGCGAAGACTCGATAAGGTAAACCTTTTTTAATATTAGGGCGGCCCTCTCAACATTCGCAGAACTTATTTCAATAAAAATATTAATTAAAATACATAAATTAAATTAAGTTTAAAAAAATTGAACATAATATTTTTTTTTTTAAACGGACTTGAATCAAATGCCGTTGGTAAATATAAAAATTACAGCAGACAGTTGTCCGAGGCCTTCGGCCACGGACTGTCCTTGCAGGCTGTGTCAGATTAAGTTTAAAGTAGAATACGCCATCCGATAAGACAGAAAACATATATAACAATAAATGATAAATAATATAAGCAAATGAATTTATTGTTATATATGTTGTCTGTCTTATCGGATGGCGTATTCCACGTTAAACTTAATGGCCGTGTCTCTGACACAGCCTGCAGGGACAGTCCGTGGCCGAAGGCCTCGGACAACTCTCTGCTGTAATTTTTTTTGAGAAAATATTTGTTTATACACAATATTTCTCATTACTAGTTTCGAACTGAATTGTCCATTATTTCCAACAAAAACCAACCACTTTTCAATTCGAAAAATGTTCATGACTTGTAATATTGTAGTATGAATTTCTCATACATTAACCAAAAACTAACAAAAATCGGTCATAAAAATTCAAATTCAAATATTTATCATTACAGTGACTATCATTGTGAATGGGTGCTATCCTTATGTACCTCTAGCGTAACCAGACTGCATGCATTGTGCTAAGTTTCTGAGTGCCACAATAGAATGTTGTACCCACCCTCCAAAATTATAATTTTGATCTGTTTAAAAGCGCCACATTTCTTTGAGAAGGGGCATGTTTTACCAGAATTTATTCCTCAAAGATACTATGTTAGACTGGCGTTCGGAACCGTAGCTGCCACTTCAGTAGGGGAATGTTAAGTGAAGTATAAAATACTTTCGTTGGTCTTGCTACACGTATGGGCGCATTGTCCTGCCGGAACTTTAAAATTAAAGGGTTTTTTGCCAAAAAATATATTTTATTTAAAATGTCACGGATTTGTCGAACTGTCTCGTAGAAGTTGCTACTGAAGTCTGTTCTTAGTTACAGAACTATTCTATTTTTATCATTGGTCGGGTTACTGGTCAGAAGAAATATGTTATATTTGTCACAGTTAAGTTTATCTGAACTTAGACACAAAGGTCTAGTCTCGGTGTTTTGTTTAAATATGTTAGAAGTGGCCACAGGCGATGCAATGGTAGTGTGCGCGGCTCTTGTAAATGATAAATTGGTTCGATTCCTACTCTGAACACCTTACATTTCTTTCGATATCGCTTAGTGACGGAGAAAGCTACGAAAATGCTTCTCAAAATACTGTTTCGAAGCGGTAAAACCGTTAAACTATAGGCCTCGAACTGTAGGTCCTAGTCAGTTAGTGTACAACTAGAAACCGCACAGTTCACTGTTTGTGACCAGCATGCTTTCATCCTTTCGTGGGATGTAATGGGAATGTTTTTGATGTGTAAACATCTATACGCTGGGGGTAAAAATCTTTTTCACAATACAATCACAAATTTAGAGTAAAATGTGCGATGTAATCGTTAACCAATCGTAAAGCGTTATCAAATCGGTGTGAGCTATGTATGAGTGTATTAGTGTAATCATACGCTGCATACAATATACTCAGCACCACCTAGTGTGCAATAGTAGCTACTAATTTTCGAAAACCATTGGTGTAAAACATAGATAAAGGAATTAACTAGATATCGCACATGTCTTGGGAAATTTGTTGTTCAATGGGATATTTTCTAGATGGAGCTGAATGTAATAATTACAACATTTGATCCCGAACAAAATATACCTTGCAAGATGTATTTAGAACAGGTGCTAACAATAGGTGTGGTAGGCAACATCAACAAGGATTTTGTTTTTGTGTTGTCGTCCGTTGCTCTGAAATTCAACACAAACGAACACCAACAATAACAGTAAACAAAAAGACACAATCAAAATAACAACAATTTAATTTGAAAGTGGGGAACAAAATGATATAAAAAAATTAAGTTTGTTGTTCGAATAACACAACCTGAAAAATGATACAGTGTTGAACAAACGTCAATGAAAGTTATGAGAAACTTCAGTGAGAGTTACAAAACGACAACACAGCACCTAGTGGTAGTACTTGACAATACCAGTGCGATATCTACTTATTTCCTTTATCTATGCTGTAAAATAACTACATGCATTACATTTCAGTAAACAGCTGATTAATAACTTGTCAACCGCAACAAATACAAAATAATAAAATATTTTACAAAACACCAAAAAAATTATAACTTAGAACATAAAACTACATAAAGTGTATCAAAGCTGAATGGAGGTAATGTTAATTCTAATAAAATTTCTATTAGATTCCAATATAAATTAAGATTATAACATATCTTCATTACGTACTGTTGCCTTACACTGAAACTGGTGCACGACAATTGGGTAACAATCTCCATCTCATGTCAATTATTATGGGTGGAGATTTTAATACAAATTGTGCAAACCCACAGTCGCAAGCTTTATAAAAATTTTTATTTGACGTTTTCCACTTGCATATGAGCAATTCTCCACAAACCCCCACAACTAACAATTCCACTACTGCAGATGCAGTTTTCCATAGATTTTTAAATACAATCGAGTCAAAAATTTATATATCTTATTTTAGTTACCATAAGCCAATATTAACTATTTGTACTTAAGGCATTTACCATAGATGGGCACTTTGCAGTACTACTAAAATTTCAATAAAAATAATTCTTTAACTAGTACATTTTTAATGATTACTAAAATTTTTTTCAGCCATTTTTATAAAGTGCCTACATAATTATGATGAGGTGCATTGAATTTTCAGTAATCAGTAATGCCCGATTATGAATACGGCCCTATGATTTTACTGGTAATGCAAATTAAATTTCATTATTAGATAGTAAAAATTTACTGAATTTTTTCAGTAATCAGTAAATTTACTGCTTACTGTAATTTTTAATGCAGTACATATATACTGCAGTGTGCCCATGTATTAACCAAATAAGTTAAATAAAACAAACAAAAACCAGCAAATTCCTATGTATTTACAATGTTGAAAGTTTTGATACTTTCAATTGATTAATTAAAAACATATACTAAAAGCATAAATACTTCCAACTTAAAAAAAAATTTTCATTACTAGATGTTTACACATCTCCCCTGTGAACGGACTCACATTAATTTTTTTATTAGTTAGAAGCCGCACAAGGAATCAGCACGACGCGCTCGGAACAGCAACTGAAATTTCTTCTTGAAAAATATTTAAGAATGCTAACATTTCCTATTGGCCTTCTGCTGGTGTCCTCAATCATGCCATTGAGGGTCTGGACTTTAGAACGTGCGGTAAAATAGATTCAGAACTATTGTCTATTACTTTTTAACCACCATCTTAGCATTAGTCTTAGGCATTTGCTTAATCACGTCCAAATAATACCCAGCTCATCTATGGACTAAGTAGGAAATATGTTCAGCGATAATATAATTGAAAAATTCTGCTACTGAACAAGCTGTAATGAATGTAACCGAAAATGAATCACTCTTATGATTAAGCAAATCATCCCATTTTGATTTAAATTCTTTACCATTTAGCAAAATTTTGAATTAATTCTCTTCACCAAAAAAAAAATTTAATGCGATTTGAATCAATTTAAATGAATTTGGCAAAAAGGAATTGCAATTCAATTCCAATTCAAGTGAATTTGCAAAATGAATTGCAATTCATTTCCAATTCAAATTTGAATTATCAAAGTGGATTCCAATTCATTTTAATTGAATTGATTTTGATTTAGAAAAATGAATTATAAATCGTTTCGAATTCATTTGAATTGAATTAATTCAAATAAATTATATAAATGAATTGCAATTTATATTAATGAAATCAAAATCGATTTGCAATCAATCAAAGTAAATATGGTGTTTGGAGTTTGTTTCTTCAAGTAGCAACGGGGCCCCAAATAACTTTTTTTTTTTGAAAATGCTATAAACAAAAAACTAGTGAATATTTTCTCAAATTTCTTTTTTTATTTGAAAGTACAATCCTTCCGGTTAAAAATGGAAAATAATTTCATTCAAATGGCTGCCTCGGCTGGCCATGCATTATCGATTGTGTGCAGCTGTATTTCACCAATGGCTTCACGAAAATTGTCCTTTAAAGTGTCAATTGTCTCTGGCTTGTCGGCGTAACACTTATCTTTGAGGGCACCCCACAAATAATAGTCCAACGGTATCAAACCGCAGCTCCGAGGTGGCCAAACGACATCAGCTCTGCGGCTGATATTGCGATCTTCAAAAACAGGGCGCAAAACATCGAGTGAAGCTTCGGCTGTGTGGCACGTAGCGCCGTCCTGTTGAAACCGAATGTTGCCAATATCCTCCTCTTCAATTTTTGTGAACAAAAATTCGTTCACAATGGACCGATAGCGATCGCCATTGACTGTAACCGAGACTCCTTGCTCATTTTCGAAGAAAAATGGCCCAATTATGCGTCTGGACCAAAATCCGCACCAAACAGTGACTCGTTTTGGGTGCATCGGCTTTTCAATGTATGTGCCCGCCAAGATCAAAATGAGCTTCATCTGAAAAGATGATTTTTTTGGCAAAATCGGCATCTTCTGTAAGTCGATCGCAGGCCCACTTAGCGAAGCGAAAACGCATTGGATGGGCAGTTGGCTTCAACTCCTGAACTAATTGGACTTTGTATGGCGTCATACCAAAGTCTTGATGCAAAATTCGTCTCAATGATGTCTGCGAAATGTTCAATTGTTGAGAACGACGGTGAATTGATGTTGGGGATGCCAGTTTCTTTCACTTCTTTCACAAGATAATGATCATTCTGAGCTGACGGTGCTTCTCTTCTTCCAAAATCCGTACGCAATTTTCGCACACATTCTGCAACATTACCATGAGTTTCAAAGTAATGTCGCAATATTTCCCAGCGTTGTTCAAGCGTATACACAACCATATTCGTTCAGCGGAAGGATACAACTAAATATCTGTCAAATCAGACATGAGCTAAGTGTTACCATTCACGAAATAAGCACTAGTTGAATAAAATACGTTAGATGGCGGACCCTTTAGTTAATTTGGATTAGACATACTGAATGACAAAGCACATACAATGTTCAAGAAGCACTTTATAATTAATGAAACCCACCCAACCAAAACCACTTAGTAATACTTATTTTACAACATAGAATTATCTTTCAGAACTAAAGAATAATTTAGGAAAATATACTAATATTGATAGTAATTTAGTTATAAAATAAATGATAATTTGGTATGTCTAAACCAAAACAACTAATATTTGAAGAAACAAACTCCAAACTCCATGTTCAGTTTGATAGATTGTAAATCATTTTTGATTTCATTAATATGAATTGCAATTCATTTTTTTAATTCATTTGAATTAATTCAAAATCAATTCAAATCAAATGAATTGCAACTCATTTTGTCAATTAAAATTTGAATTGGAAATGGACTGCAATTAATTTTGCAAATCCATTTGAATTGAAAAATTGAATTGCAATTATTTTTTGCCAAATTCATTTGGGTTGATTCAAATTCCATTCAATTCTATTTTTTTGCTGAAAAGAATTAATTCAAAGTTTTGCTAATTCAGTGCTTGAATGATTCACGAATTCATTCAAAAAATTAATGGTTTGTTTACAGCTCTGCTGAAAAAAAATCCTCTAATTGTTGGGCATATAGCGAAGCTCGACGATTCGGTTCAAATTTTTGTGGAGCTCGTCGTGTTTAGCGTTGTTTTGGGTACCATTATGTGCAAAATTAGTAAGAGTGTTAAACTGGTTCAAGGCATTTGCACTACATTGACTGAAGCCATGATAACAATCACCTCCGCTAGACATGGGTTTATTGCATATTTGTAACGATAATGACTATCGGCCTTCGGTGGTACTGCGTGTCTGTTGTACATACGATGGTGGGTTCGATTATTGCACTGACCACCTTACGTTTCTTTCAACGGCGGCCATCTCCCTTAGTGACACTGTTGAGTATTTAGCCGTCAAAGAGCTTCTCAAAACACCTTTCGCAAGCGGTGGCAAATTGTTGGTCCCAATCAGTGAGTGTAAAATTAGAACGCACATGGCGCACGGGATTTGAGAAGGTGTCCCCAATCCCTTAAAGGGATTTAAGGGGAAACCTTTTTTTTTGACTCGTAAGATTCTGCGTGGATTCGGTACCATCGCCATTATTTTTCAAACAAGGCGACTACCTCACATTTCCATTGTCATAAACCAGTCAAGTTTTTTTAACTGCCTTCGGTGCCGGCTTCAGTTTGGCCATAATGCCTTAGGCAGTCAAATGTCTCCACAGTATGAGTGATAATCCTCACGTAACCCGATTTGTTATTCCTGTAAGGTCTTCCACAAATATGGATGACACACCTTTAAATTAAGCCGTACAGAGTACAGAGAGATGAGTTATTTTTGTGTTGTCATTGTAACGCTGAGTATTAAGGTAACAGCTGCATATGGTATACCACAAGCTGGTCGTGGATATTTTGGGCTTATTACCCAGTGATGTGTGACTTATCATTGCTGTTGTTCATTCTCTAATACCATTTATGTCATGATGCCACTTTTGGTTAATCGTTTTTCCACACAGGATTTACAGATTGTGTGTCGGCTGAACGCCGATTGGCACGAACTACTGGAGTTTTCTGCTGCCAGCGGTATTGAGACCGATTACAGATCAACAAAATCAAACAGATTTCATACAGCGAATAAGGAATTTAAATACTTTTGACATTTTGAAAGCAATGATGTCTCACTATATGCAATTGTCATTGCAAGTAAAGCAAATAAAATGTAGTGAAATATATTTTATTTTTTCAAGCATGGCGACTAACTTACAGTCTCATGTCTTCGATGCTTCAGTTAATTATATTTTCCATATTATTCAAAGAACTCTAATGACGAACGGGAAAAAAAGTAAATTGTGTAATAACACATCTAAACTACGGCATTCGACGACCTTTTTTAAGTTAGAAGGTTTCATGCTGAACGAATAGTTCAGCTTTGCAAAGAGTGTTTACGTCTTTAGTTGTGTTTTGTGTTTCCAAATTACTATGCTTGTCACGTATATAAATTTGACGTCTAACCGACAGCCAATTACATCGACAACATGAATATATATTTTTTTGTGAAACACACAAAGTGTTGTGCTCCATTTATGGCTCCCGGTACATTTGCCTAAGTACGGCTATTAAAATGGTCAAGATGGTTTTTGGTCAAAACAAAGTGTAAAAGAAAATATGTTGGCATGAAAATGACAGTAGGTGACAGTAATGCCAATATCAAACGGCTACATACATCCATCCAAATGTCTGAAGAGATTTCTTGATGAACTAAGCCAAACACAAATTGCTTGTAATTTTTAGTATACATACCCAAAACTTTTCATATGTCTCCGACACATGTGGCATGTTGTTATACATTACTTGTAGAAAATGTAATGAAATGCAAAAAAGTTTAATGAAATATTGTCTAATGAATAGCCTCGTCTTTCATGAATTTTGTAAGTTATGAGAAAATGTTCAGTGGCATTTATTAAAATGCTGCAAAATCTTCAAATCTTCAATGTTACAACCTGTTAACCCGTGTTTCTTTTAAAAGTTTTACGACTTGAAAACTCGTTTTTTATTTATCAGGGATATTTTGGACAGGGTGCATGCACGATTAACATTTAGCTGTATTTGAATCAATTAAACTGTTAAATTATTATCAAGATTCAACATAATATATAGATTGTCTTTTCGTAACACTGATACCGTAAAACCACATTTGCAGAAATTGGTTTTAGTTTCTCGCAAATTACCCTTGATAAGTTTTTCTAGGTCCATTGACCGTCAACTAGCCAAAATGAGTCCCTCTTTAAGGAGGCTGTGTGCAAAAAACATGGCATTGCTGTCAACCCCCAGAGCCGTGAATACCATTATTCCGTTAGCCGTTATAATTCAGTGGAGGTCGACAAAAGGATTAGGAAAGCTTCTAGCTCAAGGAAGTTTAATTAATTTGTTTATGGTATTTCAACCATATAAGCACTGCACTGTCTATAAATATATACATGTATTATAAAGTTTCTTCTCTACACGCTGAAAAAAACGGTGCCTGCAACATTATGCAGGAAGCATGTATATTAAACCTGTCCATATTTATTTTTTTTTTTTTTTAACTTCGCTTTCCACTTTTATATATCGTTGGAGCTAAAAAATATGAACTGTGAACAAAAATTGAAAATATTGTACCAATATTCAGCGCATCGCGCTTGAAGTTAGAACTGCAGTGATTTGCGATATAACGAAATGTACAGATACAAAATTACAGATTATTTTTGAACACAGTATTTTTCTGCCAAGGTTTACAGGGAATTATTTAAAGTTTCTATATCTATTTCTGAAAACAAATTGGAAAAAAACAGCCAGATTTTTTTTACAGCATCCGTTCATTTTGAAGTTCCGTTTTTATATCCACCTATTTTCAAAATATCACTCCATTTCGTACGGTCTTATTACTTTGTTGTAAAGCTACATAACCTATGAACAAAATAAGACATAAATCTTGACAATCGATGAACGCGTTTCGCTTTTATTCACAATTAAGTCAAGGTATCTAATTTTGACAAGAATATTGATATTTTGTTTCAAAGAATTTGGATAACACTGTGCAATACCAATTTTTGAGGTGGAAGATTCCTACGCCAGATGATCACACTAGGTGTGTATAGTTAAACCCCAAAAATGTAGACCGCTGTTTTTTTATGGGCGTGACAAGTTTACATTTTTTATCCGATACTGTCCGAGATAAATTTAATAATCGAGTATATATATTGAATTGAGCAAATTCTTGTGATAACAGGTCTTCAGTGAATTATTATTGATCAGGGATTATTTTCGTGGAATATTCCAGTGCTCTATTTCAAAGTTTAAAGGGTCCATTTCGTCCTTTATTCAAAATGTACCAAAAATTTACACTAAAATTACCAGCTACGGATTCAGAATGTTCCACGAATTTATTCCTTATTAAATTTCATTCTGGGTTGTCATAGACAAAAATTCTCTATCTTTATTTCCAGAGGTCCCTTTTTGAAACATGGTCAAGAAAACGGCACCAAACTAACCGGCAAAATATCCACATTTTCTTCCATTTTTTTGTGGAATAGATGTTACTAGAGGATATCGCTGGAATTTGCATATGTCCATTTAGTCCGTCCCTTTTTAAAAATTTAAATCTTGAAATCCTAAATTTTTGTTTGAAATGGTTTTTTTTCGCAGACACTACGTTCTACAAATTAATTTTCAAACAAATATGTATAAAGTGCTCAAGAAATTTGTATTTATTGTTTACATGTCTTTAGTCCCTTTTCGAAAAATGTCACAAAATTTTTAAAAAAGAACAAAAGGATATATGCAAATTCAAGATAAAGGATTCACGTCTGCGAAATCCTCTAGTACAATCTAGTCCACAATAAATTAGTAGAAACTTTGGATATTTCCGAATCCGTAGCTGGTCCTTTTTAGTGTAAATTTTTGGTACTTTTGGAACAAATGACGAAATAGACCCTTTAAACTTTGAAATAGAGCATTTGAATATTTTACGTAAATAATCCCTGTCAAATTTCAATGAAGACCTGTTATCACAAGAATTCGATCAATTCAATATGTATACTCGATTTTTAAGTTTAACTCTGACAGTATCGGATAAAAACATTCAAATTTGCCACGCCCATTAAAAAAATGTGTTACTATTCTTGTCAAAATGAATAATTGTGAGAAAAATTGAAACTTAATTGTGAATAAAATTGAAACTCGTTCATCGATTTTAATGATTTAAATCTTATTTTGTTCATAGGTTATGTGGCTTTACGTAAAAGTAATAAGACCGTACACGATGGAGTGATATTTCAAAAATAGGAGGCTATAAAAACGGAACTTCAAAATGAAAATTATGAAATTGAATGTTCCATATGCTGTAAACAAAATCTGGCTGTTTTTTCCAACTTGTTTTTAGAAATAGATTACAGTGTATTAGGGTGTACTGAAATCTGGGTTTTGGGATTCCAATTGTGGGGGGTGGTTTTTTTGGTGTGGGGTCGTAAAAGATGCGAATTGAAGAGTTGAGTACAGGAACGACAAACTTTTTGGTAGGCAGGTACTTATAGTCCCCTACCGGCCATTGAAGTTTCGATTTCTAGTGTATTTGGATAACAAAAAATTATTTTGTGGTCAATATGTGGCTTAAACGATGTGTCGTGATGGCTAAAATTAGAAGAATATATTTTCAAAATTCGGGCAGAGCATGTGTTTATCACGGCAGCATTTTGAAGTCTTTATCAAGCTATATAGTTTTTCGCGTAGTATAGTTCGCGTATCAGCTTGTAGTTATATTTACTATGTACATATATTTAATAGTATTTTCATGTAAAGATCAAAACAAAAGAAAATTTAAAATTAAATTCAAATTTTTGGAATAAGAAGTATGACTGGAGATCAAGATTAAAAAATTCTGCCGTGAAAAAAAAATTCCTTTCCGAAATTTTTAAAATATTTTTTTCTGTTGCATGCTCATTACGACAAAGCCCCATATTGAGCAAATCGTAACTTTAACGGCCAGAAGGGAACTTTCCCCTAGTCACATAAAAAAATTGCCCAGTACACCCTCCTACTGTACATGTCGCGTTTTTGAAACATAATTTTTTTTTATCCCAACAATGCAATGTCATCATTAGGGCGTTTTATTTTGTACAATTTTTTAACATATTGTAAAAGTTCAGTATTTTATTGATATTTTTCAAATCCAACAATTAGTATTTAATGCGTAAAACGATTCGCATCACAAAATATAGCCGAAAACCCTGTCGGCAATTTTCCATACAAATTTTGAGACGTAAAATTCCGATACGTATAAATACGTCCTATACTGCATTTATAGCGATTTACTGCAACTTTTCATTATCCTCAATTTAATTTTAATATGAATATGAATATGAATATGAATTTGAATTTGAATATGAAATATGAATAATATGAATAACTACAAGTTATTTGGAAACACCTTTTTATAATTGTTTCTGCATAAATTTGTTTTTACAATCAAATTTCAGTTCATTACTTCTGTCATTCCTGTCAATACCGGGAACGATTAAATCGTACAAATCAAACAATATCAGATACAATTTCTACAATATCCATGATTCTGCAATGTTTTACTCAGTTGCATTAATGCTGGCATTTGTTTCTTTTTAATTCTCTTAAATTTCTGTAGGTCTTTTGCCAAATCAGCACTGTATCACTTTCATAAATTGTTTTTATTATAACTGTATTTGAAAACAATAAATACATTTTTGTGGTTAAGTCTGCATAAAATTTATGATAGCCAATATAAACGATATTCAATCTACCGTATGAAGTTTAACAGAAAAAAGTAAAGGTAAAACAATAATCATAGCTTTTTATGCTTCGTAATCCGGAAATTTGAACTACGTCAATATGAGGCAAAACAAATAGTGTTTTTTTTTAGTATCAGCAGAAAATGTTTAAATGGCTAATGAAAAGGTTGTATTTATCAGTATGAAAATATATGGCAGCAAATATTTATATGGGAAGGGGTTTCAATAATAATTTTGCAACTGAAGTGAAGAAATCAATTAATGTAAATTCATTTTGCAAAGATATTACAAATAATGATGGACATTAGGCCGGACAGAAGAAAAAAGCTCAAGCTATAGGAATTGGTTAGCAAAAAATCGTTCTATGGATCAAGTAGAATACACACATAAAATTTCAGAAAGAACAATTAACACCTGCATGTCCCGCAATGCACTTGAAGCAAAAACGAGATGCAACTTCACATCTTGGAAAATTTTAATATAATTTGGTGGCATTTTCAAAGTTCTGAGGATGGTGAAATATAGCATGTGTCATGTTGGTATGGATGCGCATCAAAAGTTTTGAATGAAAACATTAGAGGTATGCAATAAATGCACTTTAGTTTACATTTTAAAATAGAAAATTTAATATTTTGGAGTTTTTGCTCTTTAAAATTTCAGCAACACAATTTTAAGAATTTAGAATGAATGGGGTTTATAACAGCCGATATAGCGCATCAAAAATATCCTAAAAACGATGTATTTGCTGCCTTGCCTGCATTCGGATCGGAAACTCAACAGTATCAACTTTTCGACATGAAAGTGCACGAAAAATTAATTTTTTCGGCCCGACCTAATGGACGTGAAAACTTGATGATTTTATTGCTGCAGTCTATCGCTCGACGGTTTCGAAATTTTTTGTCCAAAATACACGCGGTGAATCTAGTTTACTCATGGCTTAATCTAGACGAAACTACATTCTCCGCAGAACGAGATACAATGGATCTAGTAGCCACTTAGATCGTGAGTTAATATATATGTTTTTCCGTGGTTATAATATATGATTTTGTGACACAAATGCGGCTTTGTTTGCTGAAACTGATGGAAACAAAAACATGATGGATAACAAAGAAACAAAAAAGCAAAAGATCCTCAATTCATGAAATCATTGCTTGTAAACATACGCATGGTTCCTGCAATATGATGCTGGGCTGTTTTTTCAGCTTTCAGCTCATATGCACGCAAAAGTGACTCAAAATTGGACTTCTTGCATGAACCATTTGCAGCATAGTCATGGTCATGGACATGAAATATTCGTGGAAATGTAAAAAAATATAAAATTTTTTAACTTTTTTTGGATAATTAAAAACCAAACGCTTATCAAAACACAAGTTGAAAATTATTGTTATATCTATATAACTAGAATGAAAAATGTGTGCATATATTTTTCAACGCCTTTTTGGCATTAGTCAAACAATTCTGTTAAACAACGAATCGGCAAATAGTAATTGAACGCTTACACGCTGATAAAAACGGCCTCTGTAACATACTATTCCAAACATATACTGCAGGAACCATTAATATGTTTGGAACTCACTTCAAACATTTTTATATTTGCAAGTCTCAAACTTAGGTGTATTTAAATGCAAATATTCGCTGCATCCCAAGCATCCCAATACTCAAGTGGAAGCATTCGCGTGTTCCCCCAAACCTCCATATACTTATGTGGAAACATATGTGTATTTTCTCCCAAACATAATAATATTAAGAAACGAATTATTCTTTCTTTTTTTTGTACATTATAATTAAAATAAATAATTAATAAATAATCAATATTCTTCGAGCTTGAGGTCAGATTTGCTGTTGCTGTATTTAATTTCCTCGATATTTCGCTACTCCTTTGTGTAGCATCATCAGGAGATATGAACAATATTTAACAATTAAAACTAAATAACATTTGTGAAAAAATTATGTCAATTTAAAAATGTTCAAACAAATTTTCCCGCCATTTTTCCAAATTTTCTGAAGTTACACAAACAAAAATAATGTTCGTAAAGAGTAAATTAACCCAAAGGAAAATATTAGATTGATAAACAATTTGTGCTTAAATGGTTCTACTTTTTACTAATTAAATGTCTGCAAATTTGGGCTACATTATCTGTATCTGTTTTATAGTTAATTCTTTTCAATGTTGGTGTAGTAATTATTTGTAGCATTTCTAACATATAATGACGTTTATGATGGTTTCCTTTATTTAAAACCCCTGTAATCTGAAAGTTTGTGTAATGATTTAAACTAGCACAATGGGATGTTAAATAATTATTTAATTAATTTATTAATAATTATTTATTGTTAAATATTATTTATTTATAATTAATACAAAAAATTAAAATATTTAAAATTACCCATTATACATTTACTTGCTGAATGCATTACATTTTTTATGAAATGAGAATCTGCTGCTCTTTTGCTTCGCCTTTCTTTGTTGTCTCTCACATTTTAGTTTTCAGATTGTTTCAACTATGCCTTGCTCATCAGACAAGCGTGTATTACTTACTTGTGTTTTTTTCATTATATTTCAGAAATGGTCCGCCATTCCGATTTTTTCAGTAGAGGCTCGGGTAGAAAAAGAGATTCACGTTTCTCACTTTGGTAGCACACATAAATATATGGGAAACACATACACAAATAGCAAAGCAACATCACAAATCATTTAAAAGTCCGAGCGTTTGTTTTTTTTTTCACTGATTACGCGCTTTTGACATCGTCTGTCCGATGAACCATTGACGACCGAATACATGAAATTAAAACGCAATACATACGCACATTCAGGAATATTTATGAATCACTTACTGAGAGAATAATGCAAAAATACAGATACACACTTACAAGATATACAAAACTCGTTGTCCCTCTTTTATTTTCTTGCTCTCGAGAGAGCATAAACAGTGCAATAAACACGGCTGTGTTTGTATCACAAACACAGATATATTTGGGTTGCAAACACTTATGTATCACAAACAAAAAGAGAATTGATAAATTGTTAAAAGACTCTTCTCTTGAGTATAATTGTCATTTCTGTGAGAAAGCTGTTGACAGTATTGTAGTGAGTGATTTAGCTGAAATCAAAACAAAGCTTAATCAACTGGATGATATTAGGGAGACCATTCAATTTATGGCCTCTCAGTATGACGAAATATTAAAAGGAGTGGCAAAAAATGAAAAAAAAATTAAAAGTCTTGAAAAAGAAAACACAACGCTTCGTAATGAAGTAAAACAATTAAAATCATCAGTTAAATATCTGAATGATATAAGAGTGCAGAATGACTGTATTATAAATGGATTAAAGGTGGAAAAAGACGATGTAACGCCGTTGGAGATTGTTTTAAACATTGCTAAAAAAACAGGAGCTGGCATTAGTGAAAATGAAGTGGATGATGCATATTTCTTAAAAGTAAATGAAAAATCGCTGAAAAAGTCCTTGGTTGTGAAATTTAATAATAAAAAATCTAAGAAAGCATTCATGATTGAAAAAACAAAAATGAAAGAAATTGATGATTTAAAAAGCATCTACATTAATGATTTTCTCTGCAAAGAATCTTTGGAAGTATTTAACCATGCCAAAACTCTAAGAAGTGTTGGCTACAAATTCGTTTACTCAAAAGGGGGCAATATATTTGCAAAGAAGGATGAGAAATCTAGGCAGATACGAATTTATTCAATGGATGATGTTGATAAAATGCTTTTAAGTGCTTCTGGTGGTCGCTCAAGGAAATCGAATGCTGGAATACTGAACGATGAAAGCTCTGATGAAGATGATGATGGCGATAACTTCAGATCTCCAAATTAAAGTATTTTATTTGTTTTTATACTTTTCTTTTAATTTACTTATTTTGAATTAGATTATTTCAGTTTTTTGTTTTATTTCATTTGAATCCTTTAATTATGTTCTCTTATTATTTTAAAAACATTAAAACGTTTAATTCACATGCTGATAAAATCAGTTCAAGTTTTTTGGATATCTTATCTCTCAATATTAGAAGTGTTTCTTCAATTGGCAAGTTTAATAAATTTAAATATGAATTAAGTAAGTTTTCAAAACTCCCTGATATAATTGCTGTTCAGGAAACGTGGATCAATAAGAGACTGGCTAGCTTGTATTTTATTCCTGGTTATGAAGTTGTACATTGTTGTAGGAAAGATGGGTATGGCGGCACCTCGGTTTTTATTAAAGTGGGCTTAAAGTATTCTGTCAGAATCTCGAACAGTGAAGAATATTTAGATACTGTTTCAATAGAACTTCAAGATATTAAGATAAGGAATAAATGTTTGATAATTACATCTCTTTACAGATCCCAGAAATGTTCGATTGACAATTTTTTTAAGAAGGTTGAGAACATGCTAATTTCATTAAGTGATGCACCATGCTTTTTTGTAGGTGATTTTAATATAGATACTCTTTCTGCTAACCGATACCAAGGTTCTTTAATTAATATTTTTTCTGAATACAATTTGAATAGTTGTCACAATTTGATCACAAGACCTCAGAGTGGAACCTCTATAGATTGTATATTTTCAAATGTAGCTGATAGAACGTGTGTTTACTCAATTGAAAATAATTTGAGTGATCATAATATGATATGTTGCAGGTTTGAAAATGAACTAATAGACCAATGCGTTCTAATTGAGAAGTTTTCAGTTGTTAATTATGAGCAGTTTGGGACTCACTTGGATAGAATTTTTCAAAACGTATGCTTTTTAGACACATCCACAGAGTTATGCACGAATCTAATAAATGGTCTCATTGAAGCTACAGAGCATTGCACAACTACAAGGATAAGGCGCTTAAATTCAAGAAGAAAGTTAACTCCCTGGATGACAGATAATCTTCTATCATTGATTTCTTATAAAAAGTATCTTTTGGCTATTCGGAGAAAAAATCGTGGCAATACCGATGTATCTGAAAGACTTAAACGAATAAGCAAAATCATAAAAATATGTAACAAAAACTTAATGAATCAATATTACATAAATAGCTTAAAATCATGTCTTGGTGATCCTGGGAAAACATGGCGTTTCGTAAACAGAGAATTTGGTCGTAAGAATAGGGCTTTAAAGAATATTGTACGGGAAGATGGATGTGTTTTAACGACAGACGGCGAAAAGGCTTCAAGTATTAATGATTTTTTCTATGGAGTAGTTGATTGCATTCGCAGGGAACACTGTGTGACCCAAACGAACTTTAACTTTTTCCGTACATTGACGGCCCAGAGAACAAGCTTCAGTCTGCAAATGGTAGAGAGGACGGCCGTGGAATGTATATTGGCGAATTTGAATGTGAGTAAAAGTCCGGGTTTTGACAACATAACTCCTAGAATTCTTCAGGTAAGGAAAAATGCGGTAGTAGGTTTCCTCACGGAAATTTTCAACAAAATGGTTATTGAAGGATGCTATCCAGATGTTTTGAAGTTGCATAAAATAATTCCCATACCCAAAGTTAGTGGCTCTGATTTAATTTGCAATTTAAGACCAATATCATTATTGTCAATTATAGATAAAGTTTTTGAAAGGATTATTTTTGACCAGGTATCGAACTATTTAGATTCTAACGGATTATTATTTGAAAGACAGTTTGGATTTAGAAAGGGAAATGGAACTGAACAAGCAGTGGTTCATCTTATAGATCACATATGTGAAGGGCTTGATGCAGGGTATAGAGGGGTAGCTGGAGTTTTTTTCGATTTCTCGAAAGCGTTTGATCTAGTAGACCATGACATATTAATTAATAAACTTAAACTTTATGGTTTTTATGGAAAAACGTTGGATCTATTTCGTGATTTTTTATCGAATAGATTTCAGTTTGTTCAGGTTGGTGATGCTAAAAGCAGGAAGCTACCGGTGAAATGTGGAGTTCCGCAAGGAAGTGTACTTGGTCCACTTTTATTCCTCATTTACATAAACGATGTTAAGAATATTAGCTTTAATGGTAAACTGTTTATGTATGCCGATGATTTATGTTTAATCTACAGATACAATCACTCACAGGTTTTAAAAACAAACATTGAATATGATGCGGCTATTTTGACTGAATTTTCGGAAGCTAATAAGCTTAAAATTAATCCTGCCAAGACAACATTTGTAAGATTCAAACCATATCAGTGTAGTAATGATGAGAGGATGGAGGTTTATATTGAAGGTATTCCAGTGGCAGAGTCTGACATGGTGAAGTATTTAGGAATTATTTTGAATCATAATATGCTATGGGATGAACATATAGAATCTTTAAAGTCAAAAATCTCTTCTGCTATTGGAATTCTTTATAAATTTAGAAATAAATTTAACACTTCTACAAAGTTGCTTATTTACCAGTCACTCGTACATTCTCATTTAACTTATTTACCATCTGTCTACGGTTGCAGATTGAGCAGCTCGTTAAAATCACTTCAATCAGCCCAAAATAAAGCTCTGAAACTTGTTTTTAATCTTCCATTAAGACATTCCACATTTGATTTATACAATAATTATGCTAAAAACATTCTTCCGGTAAAAGGTTTATACAAGCAAAAAGTTTTAATATATATGTTTAAGGCTTTAAAAATTAATAGCCTTTCCTTTATAAATTTTTCTCAAAACATAACCCAATCTCAAAGGAATACTAGGCAAGCCCATCACTTAAGATCTGTAAGATGTCGACTTGAGTTAACAAAACAGCGAATTGCATACGCTGGGCCACACGAATACAATAATTTACCATCTCACTTGCGAGATTTACAAGTTCTTTCAACATTTAAACAACAAATAAAAAAATATCTGCTTGAAAATTTAGAAACACTTTTAACGTGAGTACTGTTAATAATTAATTATTATTATTCTTTCTTTTTTTTCTCTCTTAAGTTAAAACTGTACATATTATATATACATTTATTTTTCTTTTTTTTTTAAATATTTTAAGTTTTTTTTTTCCTATTTTTTTATTTTTTGTAATCTTGTTAGACGTAAGTCAGGTTGTCAATAATGTTGCCTCTACAAAGCCTTCAAGGCGCTGAGGCTTAAATTAGAATATTGTTTATATTATAAAACATGAATTATAAATAAATAAAAAAAAAAAAAAAAAAAAAAAATGATCTCAGCGAGTGGTGGCAGCATTTTCCTACGTTTTCACTAAAATATAGCGTACGACTGATAATACATGCTCTATATTAAAACGTATTTAAAACACAGTTTAAAATTGTTATAATTTGTAATTGTGTTTCTACCAAATATTTTCAAGTATTACTATTTAATCACATTTGAGTTTGTTTTGGTAACAATTTTAGTAATTTGCATATCCCTAGAAATCCATGACCTATTCATGACCTATCGTGCTTCAATATGGTCCAAATATAGATGGTACTTCCTCCCCTGAATGTCACTAAACTGATGCATTCTTGCTGAATTAGATTTATTTTCATACAGAACTGTGCAGAACAGAACAGTCAAGGAAATATGTGGATTTGTCTGAGACACAGGATAGTTCCAGCCAAGACCGTAGTATGTGGTGAAGGGCCACATCCTGTTCGAAGTGTCCCTGCTTGTTACTATATACAGGGTGTATACCTGCCGTCGGTGGTGCAATGATACGCGCCTCTTGTACATGAGAGCCTGGGTTCAATCCCTTCTCTGACCTCCTTAAATTTTTTTTATGCGGCAGTCACCTCGTATAGTGACGGCGACACTGTAGAGTTTTTAGCCATGAAAAATCTTCTCAAAATACCATTTGGAATGAGTGAGTGAGTATAAAACTAGAAACCGCACAGCTCACTGGTTATGAGAAGCTCTCCCCAATTCCTTTACGGGATTTAATGGGAAACTTTTTTTTATAGTTACCTGTCTAGGAGATGCTCGCATCCCCAACACTGGGGCCCGATGCGGTGGTCTAATGTATCTAATGAATCGCCCGTCTCAAATAAATTCAAAGAAAAAACATCTCCTCTCGATAACGACATTTGGCTTTAAACAACGGTTTCGGATTAATAACTAGAATGTAACAACTCTCTCTGAAAAAGCTAAATTCAAGCAGGTTGAACGAGTTGTGGAATCCAATAATGTGGACATCGTAGGCCTAAGCGCATTACGTTAGCTTAATAGTGGCAAATCTCAATTACCATCTGGGCACTGCTTTACATAAGTATATTCCGGCAATAATAAATAAGAAAGCTAGAAATTCTCTAATATCATACAAGGCTATATGTGATTTCATCATCATTACGAGTTTTAATTCGTAAGTCCTCAGGATTTCTGCGCGATAGGTACCAACTGAGCCGGATGAAGTCAACGATAAGAGCGATTTCTATAACCAAATGGATTTAGCTGTAGTTTGTAAAATTTATTACAATGGTGAATAGGTTCGAATATAGATATCCCAATACCAACCAAAGCAGCTCGTCAGTACCATTTAAAGTATAAAATCATATTTAGTTTTAAAATGAGATATATTTTTTTTATTTAATTCGAGGCTTCATTTACATTTAAAACTCGTACGCTTTAACTTAATTTGTAATTCTTTTAAGGATATTTGATACAATTTGACTAACACACCCCTAAAACGATTAGCCGATGTAAAGCAAGTGGTTTTCAGTTTGCTTGAATATTGCGTTAATAAAAATAACAACACGCGGTGTTTAAACAAACGTTTGCTGTTATACCATATAATTTCTTAAAGGGTTTAGACACCAATTTCCATTTGATTCTTGCCTACTTTCCTTTTTTGTTTCATTGCATCTACATATATTAAACGCTGTTTTTGTGGACGCTAAAAGCGAAGCAGACATCTGTTAATCATCACATTGCCAAAAACAACATCTGCATAAAACCTTTCGTTACAAAAGAATTATTTGTATTATGTTTGCCAACATTTTTAATCAGGCAGTAAATATAATCCTCTAGACTTATGATATTGCTACCTATTAGACAGTCTACATTACTTTTTATCATGTAATTTTTCAAAATAATGTGTACTCGTACATACATGCATAAGAATATTCAAATATGCGAATAGAAATCAAAATTTTTTAAAGAAACTGAAATTTATTTTAGTTGCCATTTTCGAATTTAATGAATTACGGAAAACGACTCGTAGGTTTAGGACAGCAAGACAAAAACTAGGCCCTGGAATCTTAATTAATAGTATATGAAAAGCTTGCTTGAAACTTTTTTATTCGGCTTTTCTTCGTCTTCTCGTTGCTGCTCAGTGCATAAGGCTTAACACTAGGCATTGTGTGGATATCAGCGGGAAGGCAGGGTACTCATTGTTTGTGTTTACTGCTCTGAATTTGTGATGCATGTTTGTATGTCGCAATGGTGTGTAAGTTTGTTATACATTATCTTTGGGTAAAATTCAAGATTGGAACACATGTCTTACATTTGGCATTTCTTTACAGAAGCCCTAATACGGGAATGGCTTTGACACTCTTTCCGATTTCATTTTTGAGATCTTGGGGAATTTTCTAGGCAATGAAATCATTGTTGCTGGTGACTTCAATGTCCATAATTCCTCCTGGTTAACGCATTCGGGCCATACAGCTGAGCTCTTCGCCGCGCACAATGACTTAACGCAATTGGTGAATGAACCGACGCACATTCCGTGTGTTCAAGGGCACAACCAAAATTTTCTTGACCTCTTTTCACTTTGCACCCTGAAAAGTACGAAGTAAACACGCTTGCACCTCTTAGTAATTCGGATCACTGTATCATTTCAGCGTCATTTTCGTATTCAGCTCTTCATCCCGCATCAAACACAGTTCCGAAGCGATAAATTTTTATCTACGAAGAGGCACGTTGGGCTGAGCTCAACAACTTTTATCAGCATTTTATCTGAAAGCTTTGTTTTCTGGACAATGACATAGATGCTCTGGCTGAAACGATACGAGAATATAATGTTGATTGGTATGAATTCATTCATTCCGACGAAAATTATTCCGGTTAAACCAACGGAAAAAATTGGTGTAACCAGACATGCGAAAATGCTGTCAGATCCAAAGAGGACGCGATGACAGACTGGCGCTGTAATAAAAACGTTAATACTGAACTGCTACGCAAACAGGCAAGATCCAAGTGTGCCAAAGTACTTCGACGCGAAAAGTTTCTTCACGAACAACGTATTCGTGGTAAAGTCCTTTCTTTCCCTAGTGGAAGTAAGAGCTTTTGGTCATTTGCAAGAAGAATAAAGGATAGTTCTTCCCCTATCCCAACTCTTCTTAAAGATGACGTAACATTTACTGATCCGGTTGATAAAGCTAACCTCTTGGCTGAAATGTTTGCAAGGAACTCTTCCTTGCAGGATAGCAATCACCAAATCCGTGTGATTAATTACGTATCTTGTTCCATGCCTAAGATATTTTTTCGAACGCGAGGAGTTAAAAAGGTTCTTGTGAATCTCGTCGTAAATAAATCCTCGGGCCAGGATGGAATATCTGCACTGGTCTTGAGTAGGTGCTCCTCGGCGCTGGCTTGTCCACTTCGCAACCTTTTCAACCTTGCATACGGTGCCGGAGTCTTTCCGGCGCGATGGAAGGTTGATAATATCCAGCCAGCCCCTAAAAAAGGTGATGCAAGTAACCCTGCAAATTATCGCCCAATTGCAAATTGTTCTGCGCTGTCGAAGGTTATGGGGAGCATGGTTAACCACCATCTAGTGAAATATCTTGAGTCCAATAACCTTCTTAACGATCGGCAGTATGGCTTCCGCAAAATGAAATCTACTGTACACCTGATGGCGTTCCTTTCGGAACAGTGGAGTCGATCCATCCACCGGCTTGGTGAGTGTAAGGCAGTGGCTCTTGATATTTCCAAGGCCTTTGACAGAGTATGGCACGATGCACTCTTATCAAAGCTCGCTGCTTGTGGTGTCGGTGATAACTTCACTCGATTTATATCGAGTTTTCTCAGATATCACACTATACTAGTTGTTGTAGATGGGGTTTCATCCGACGAGCATAAATTGACTGCAGGTGTACCACAGGGCTCTGTTCTTTCTCCTTCGATTTTTGTTAGTTGGGTTACGCATGACAGTAATCTCCGTCATTCTTATTCATTCGTCCGTAGGCCAAGTCTTCAAGAGATTGTAGTCAAACGCCGGACGATGAATGAAACATTCGGCCGGGAGCTGGTGTTCAATGTTGAATGGGGTCGAATGAATAGAGTAGATTTTAACGCGGTTAAGACCCAGTGTTGTTTGTTGTCGCATAAGAGGATTGCTGACCCAGGTGTGTCGTGATTGTCTATGGACGGTGTGAATATTGACTCTTGATGTTTTGGGCATGAAAATACAATGTGATGTCCGTTGGGCAAAACATGTAATTGAAGAGTCTTAAGATGCATTCAAGTGTCTAGGCTTTTTAAAGCGGTGTAAGAAATACTTCACTCCATCTGATCTTCTCAATATCTACACCACCTACATCAGGTGCTCCTAGGACATATTTGGAGCTTCTCGGCCGTGTCCAGAGGAGAGCGACGGTGTTGATAATGGACAGTAGGGTATCGTCGCAAGAGCATCTTCGAAATGTGGGTTACCTGTCGCTGTTCTACCGATATTTCCACGGTATGTGTTCCTCGTACATCCGTCAACTTATGCCAGACGAGAGGATATTTAGCCGAAGTACGCGGCTTTCCAGGAACAGTCATGCATTTTTTATCAAGTGACCGGTTGACCGAACTACACACTATAGAGACAATTTGTTGTTCAGCGGTACAGTCCGTATGTGGAATAAACTTCCGGCTCGTTTATTTCCCAACAATTGTGGCATACAAAGATTCAAGGCAAATGTCAGGAATGTCTTTCCATTCTCCACTACCTTAATTTTCCTACGCCAACACAATGCACCGCATTTATAGAGGGCATCCCCCTGAGTGTTGGCTTGATAAAAAAAAATAAAAAATAAAAATTTATTATAATACGAGAAAAGGTTGCATATACTTACTTACGTGGGAGATACAACCAGTACACACTTATATACAAATGTTCATCATCAGTTAAAAGCTATGGGCGATAAAAAAAATGCAAATGTACTTTCAGTAGTTTTTATAATTTATTCTCTTTTTATTTTAGACAATTTCCCCCCGCAACATAATGACATTTGGAAAATCTACTCGATACCGTATGTAATAATCCACAGTTCTACCAACTATAGTTTAGTGATCTATATGCAATGATGTGTTTTAAGTACAGCAAATGTTAAGTAAATTATTCTGAATCAGTTCTTAGCTTATGTCCAGCTTATTGCTATTTGAAAAGCTCCCGAATATTGTATATGATGCGTTTATTCTTATTTACCATCACCATCTCTAAGGGGTCGTACAATTTTGAATAGCAAACATTTTATTAACTTTTTGGAAATTGTGTGAAATTTGTATATTTGGAGTTTGAATTTTTTAATAGCAAACACTGGTCAAGATTGCGTTTTTGGATACCCATTAACAGACCCGTGAAAAAATTTAATTTTATGCCATTAAACGAGCAGAGCGGGAGAAGTATAGGTGAAGAAAGAAATGGATGTGGAAAGTTTCTGATAGCCACTGAGAGTGGCCAGAAATGTTCCTTCATAAGGCGGTCCAAGGGGCTCACTACTTCCTACAAGTATGTCCGTCAATTACAAGCCTGATTGGCTATGCGATCACCGATGCGTATCAGGTTAAATAGGTGACCCTGTCACTCAAGCTCTTCGAAGTAGCCAATATATTCTTATGTTGTTTGAAGGCGGAGGAGCCAATACTACTGGCCAACGACTGGTCAAAAGTAAAGAAGCAAAAATATCCAGTTTTGACACACTGTACTCTGGTCAGCGTATGATCAATTTTGGCCGGCTGAAACATAATCATCCTGGCAATAGGTAAAATGCGAAACCACGGTGGACTGGGCTGGCCTCTAGCCACCCTTATAATAGTAATGAAAAATAAACTGGAAGTGATAAATATAAACCACCCCCTATTTGTTAACGACCTCCGCAAACCTTATAAGGACAGATCTCAAAGATCTGGCGCCACTATCCAACTGGGAGATGTCCTCGAGAATTATAAGGCTGACAGTACTGCTATCCAGGAGTTGCGATAAGCACGGCATGGCTGTACAAGGAAGAAGAACTGTGGCATATTCTGCAGCAGCCATGAGAAAATGCATGTATTTGGTTGCGGATTTGTAGTTGGCCAAAGTGTGCGTCATTTGGTCTCAAGGTTCAGCCTCGTACTAGGACATACAGCCACCATCCGCATAAAAGCAAAACACTTTAACGTATCGCTAATTTGTCCTCGTACGACGACGGAAGAAAAAGGCGGTTGCACACAGGATATGTTCTATGAGCACCTAGAGGAAAACTACGACCCTGCCCTAGCTATGACATTAAGATTTATGTTAGAGTCGGCAGATAAAATATCTTTGAACACACCATCGATAATCTCCGTCTGCACGACATCCCTTCCGATATCGCAAGAGACTTAGACTTTGACGCGGCGATTATCATGGTTGTCAGTAGTACGAGATTCAAACATAATGACATCCCCTAGGCCACCTGGATATCCCACAATTAACAGACGAGGAACCAGATTGATAACCTTGTAATTGATGGAAGGCACTCTACTAGTGTAATAGATGTACGTGTGATTCGACGAGTTAATATCGATTCGGATCATTATCTGTTTCCAGCAAAGGTTCGCACAAGGTTAAGCGTAGCGAAAGTAGTACAACACCAGGCATGTAGAAAGCAGGAGAGAGGAAACCCTTTTTTTTAGAAAGAAAAACCGGTTGTGGAGAAAGCGCGAGAGGGTGGAAATTGTATCTTACTGAAGATATAATATGTCATATTAGATCGTTTATAAGGACCTAGTCTTGTGTCAACGTCCTTGACATTTTTTTAAAATTTCTCCTCTTAGAATTTCCAACAATATCTTTGAATATTAAAATGTGCAAATTTTCCAAACTTTTTTTAATTTACTGAGAAATTTTCATATATTTGGCGGATATTGGTTTTCGTCGATTTTCAGGACCTAATCCTGTTTCAATGTCCTTGAATTTTTTTCTAAAATTTCAGGTTCGTATTTTCAACAATAGTGTTCAAATTTTTGTTTAATTTTCCGACAGTTTTCATATATATGGCGGATATTGTTATTCTTCGAGTTTCAGGACCTAGACTTGTTTTAGTGTCTTTGAAATTTTTTCTAAAATGTCTACTTAATAATAATACCTGTGAATATTAAAGTGTGAAAATTGTCAAAACTTTTTTAATTTTCTGAGAAGTTTCCATATATATGGAGGATATTGGTTTTCTTCGATTTTAAGGACCTAGTCCTGTTTCAATATCCTTGAAATTTTTTCTAAAATTTCTATTTACAATAATATCTGTGAATATTAAAGTGTGAAAATTTTCCAAACTTTTTTAATTTTCTGAGAAGTTTTCATACATATGGCGGATATTGGATTTCTTCGATTTTAACGACCTAGTCCTGTTTCTATATCCTTGCAAATTTTTCTAAAATTTCTACTTAGAATTTACAATAATATCTATAAATATTAAAGCGTAAAAATTTTCCAAATTTTTTTTAATTCTCTGACAGTTTCCATTTTATGTCGGATATTGGTTTTCTTCGATTTTGAGGACCTCCTCCTGTTTCAATGTCCTTTAAATTTTTTGCTAAAAATTCAGCTTCGTCTTTCCACCAACGTATGCGAATATTAAAGCGTAAAAATTTTCCAAATTTTGTTTAATTCTCTGACAGTTTCATTATATGTCGGATATTGGTTTTCTTCGATTTTAAGGACCTAGTCCTGTTTCAATGCCCTTGAAATTTTTTCTAAAAGTTCAGCTTCGTATTTCTACCAACGCTATGTGAATATTAAAGCGTAAAAGTTTTCCAATTTTTTTTTAATTTTCTGACAGTTTTCATATATATGTCGGATATTGGTTTTCTTCGATTTTAAGGACTTCGTCCTGTTTCAATGTCCTTGATATTTTTTCTAAAATTTCTCTTAGTATTTGTATTAATATCTGTGAATATTAATGTCTGAAAATTTTCCAAACATTTTTGAATTTTCTGAGAAATTTTCATACACATAGATAGCGGCAATTCGTTTTCGCCGATTTTAAGGATCTTGTCTTGTTTTATAGTCCTTGAGTTTCTATTTCTAAATTTTCATACAGTAATATTAAAATCATACAAAGAAATTAAAAAATTTTATCTTTTTTAACCTTTGTGAACATTTTCTGAAACGTACATTAAAAATGTTAAATTTCATCCTTTTTAAGGATATCTTCACACATCTATGTCCAGAATTTTAGATTTCACATAACATCCTGAATAACGTAACTAGAATTAACGTTAGAACTATTCCAAAAGATTTGGTATATTTCGACGTTGTACAGAAAAGTGGACCAGCCATGGTTGGCCAACTTCACTATGGTGGAAAGTCATCATCACTACGACAAATCCTGGAGAAACCCCACGAAAAACAAATTGACACCTACAACCTCTTTGAAGATTATAGGGCTGCCTGCGATAGTCCGATACTGAGAAAATTGTACAAATCTATGATTGGTATTCCTGCGAAGCTGGCACGCATTTGTAGAATGGTACCGACCGACACAAAATCCGCAGCGAAGATCCATTTGGTACGAAGCGGGGCCTCAGGCAGGACGAGACTCTGTCATGTGATCTGTTCAATATATTAACTGAGATCATTGTGAGAAAAGTTGCAGTAAACGCGAGCAAAATTACCAACAGCTAAAGTCACATTCTGCTCGCGTGTGCTGATGATATGAACATCATTGGCGAAATCAGAGAGAAGTTACTTCATTATTACCGAGAATTGAGAAGGAATCAGCAACAGTGGGTTTGACAGTAAACGATCAGATCAAAGGGTGAACGTGATAACCGTTATAATTTCGAGTTAGTAGACGAATTTATTTACCTGCAGTAAACAGAAGCAATAATGTCAGCTTGGAAATCAAACGGAGAATTGTGCTTGCAAACAGGTGTTAGTTCGGGCTAAGCAAGCAGTTCGGAGATAAGACCCTCTATCGTGAAACGAAGATCCAAATACATCAAACTGTCACGGAACTTGTCTTGCTTTATGGCGGAGAAACCTGAGTCTTATCATATGCTGATGAAACATCACTGGGAGTCTTGGAAAGGGAAATGATTCGAAAAATATATGGGCCTATAATAGGAAACGACGAATATCGAAAACGGATGAATCTCGAGCTGAATAATCTGGATCCCGATATCGACGTAATTATTCGTATAAAAATACCGCATTTACACCTGTGTGGCCATGTCGGTAGAATGATCCAGACTGCACCAGAGCGAAAGTTATTCGAAGACGTACACGAAGGACATTGGAAAACAGGACTACCAAGACTTCGCTGGAAAGACCTAGTGGAATAGTGGCGTTACCAACTGGAAGTTAAAAGCTGAAGATCGAGACGATTGGAGAAACATGTCATCCTCATTCCCTGGGTTCCCTGAGTTGTTTGATGCCACCTAAGTAAGAACTTAAATAAGTATATAAATTTCAACGATTTTACCAATTGTCCTTTCAGCGCTGTTTAATTCCTTTAATTGCGATAAGTTTAATTTTTTATTTAATTTTTTACCGAAAAAATCGGTTGAGGCAGGCGAATAAGCCATAACCGAATCTAGAAGACATAACTGAATTTAAACGGTATTAAAACGAATTCATCAAACTGGTTTGACGAGCTGGTATCTTGTAGCATTAGCATATTTTTAGCCGTAACATTAATCGCCGTGTTATTTAGATTCGAACACAAATGTTAACTAAGCTATATAAGTAAAGCATTCATATTAGCATTACTTGACATGCTTGTCAATGTATGCTGCAAGCTAAAGTAATGGTTTCAGTCGAAACAATAGACGCATTGGTAGAATTCATCTAAGGTGTTGTATAAAAACAGCCAAGATACGTATCAATGAAATGCTTTTCCATTGCCTTATCGAAAGTTTTTTGAAGAGATATACCGTGGTGCCAAAATCTGTCATCCTATGCATGGCTTCTACTAATTGAGTAAATTTCGGTTTTGTTTTGATATTTGTGACTTTAACAGAATACACGTCCACATATTACGGCCACCCTTAAAAACGTGGAATACTGATAACCATCATCTAACAACCAACTAGTCAAACACTAAGGCCTGTAGCTGCTCTCATCGAGGAGGTTAGGACAACGCGTGACTAAAGATGCTCCATAAAGTCTCGCAGTGTTCGTTGCGTCCAGACCTGATATTTTGGCGAAAGATTTGAAGATGCTTCCTTACAAAGTGAAGTCAATTCAACAGCAACTGCCCGAAAAAATATATTGCTTTTGTTTAATTATCATACAATCTTGTATGACCTTGGTGATTTAGATAATTCGAAAAATATACACAAAAACATTTCTTTCGGTGCATTTCGGTAGAAAAGTGTGACAGATAATTTGAAATACATTAACGGATCTGTGCACGTTTTGTTAGAATATATTTTACTAAATTTAAGATTCAACGGAAAATCTATTTTTGTTATATTATTCAAATTTAAACCACCGTAATATTTGTCCTGCTGGAAAAAAGTGATAGGCTCTAATGGCTTTTGTTCAAATTTGTATTAATTATTAAAAACATTTCGGTAATGATATCTCAAAAATATTTTTCCATACAACTTTTCAAAAAAATTATTTTGATTTTTGTCCATACATACATGTTTAAATGAATGTTGTTTCAAACAAATCTGTACTGTCTTTGTTGCTGTTATTATTATTAGACTTATTATTCTGAGGGCCATTATTAAAACTTTGGTCGTTTGTTACTAGGGGCATCCACAAGATAAGCCCGAGCCGAAGTATTGGTACATATTATGCCCAGGAGAAACTGTAGAAATTCATAAAATTCAAATTCATAAACATAAGTTATTATCACCACTGAAGAACACTAGTATACATATGTATATAAATTTGGAAATGTTTGTATATGAAATACGTTCAAATATGAATTAGACAGTGTAAGTTTATCAAAGTTTTATCACGATTGTGCCATATAATTATCTTAATCTGCAAAAAAGTTTTGGAAGTTTTAATTAAGCTCAGTGTTTTAATTATGCCTTTTTATACTTTCTCTATAAATATGGGAAAATACAGTAGATATTAAACATAGAGTAGGTATTGTATATGAGTCTAAATATTATTGATTTCAAAAGGCCCATGTTCTTAGTTTGATACAATCCCCTTCAAATACCTTTCTTAAGGAATCAAATATACAAAATATAAAAATACAATTTTTGTATTGTCAATATAAAACAATTGAATTCTAACGGGACCGTTTTTTTGAAAATGCTGTAAAAAAAACTACTGAATATTTTCTCAAATTTCTTTTTTTATTTGAAAGTACAATCCTTCCGGTTAATAATGGAAAATAATTTCATTCAAATGGCTGCCTCGGCTGGCCATGCAGTAGCCTACACGATCGGTCCAATTTTTAAGCACATTTTCGATTGTGTGCAGCTGTATTTCACCAATGGCTTCACGGCTATTGTCATTTAAAGCGTCAATTGTCTCTGACTTGTCAGCGTAACACTTATCTTTGAGGGCACCCCACAAAGAATAGTCCAACGGTGTCAAATCGCAGCTCCGAGGTGGCTAAACGACATCAGCTCTGCGGCTGATAATGCGATCTTCAAAAACAGGGCGCAAAACATCGAGTGTAGCTTTGGCTGTGTGGCACGTAGCGCCGTCCTGTTGAAACCAAATGTTGCCAATATCCTCCTCTTCAATTTTTGAGAACAAAACTTCGTTCAACATGGCCCGATAACGAACGACATTGACTGTAACGGCCACTCCTTGCTCATTTTCGAAGAAAAATGGCCCAATTATGCCTCTGGACCAAAATCCGCACCAAACAGTGACTCGTTTTGGGTGCATCGGCTTTCCAATGTATGCGTGCGGGTTTTCTGTGTCCCAAATGCGACAATTTTGCTTGTTTACATACCCACCAAGATTAAAATGAGCTTCATCTGAAAATATAACTTTTTTGACAATCTTCTGTAAGTCGATCGCAGGCCCATTTTTCCCATATTTCCCAGCGTTGTTCAAGCGTATACACAACCATATTCGTTCAGCGGAAGGATAAAACCAATTATCTGTCAAATCAGACGTGAGCTAAGTGTTACCATTCACGAAATAGGCACTAGATGAAACGATGACCTAAAAACTTGTATGAGATTCGGATTTTGGGTAGAGTACCAAAAGTGGAAAAAGTTTCTCAGTTTTCGGTTATATCCTGTTTCTTGATCTTACACCGATTCCGAACGGTATTTTGAGAAGCTTTTTCAGGGCTATATACTCGATAGCGTCGCCATCACTATGCGACGTGACCGCCGACGAAAGAAATTTTTTTATTTTTTATGGTGGTCAGAGCAGGGTTCGAATCCAGGATCTCATGTACAAGAGGCGCGCACACTAACCATTGCACTACCGAGAAAAAATATTGCATACTTTAATTAAACATTGTTTTACAAGTTGAATAATTTGAACTTTAAATTTTGTTTTATCTTAAAATTAAAATACGAATCCAATTCTAATAATAATTTTAAATATTAAATACTCGTCCAAATTTTAATATGATACTCAAATTTATATGAGTTGAATATAAACTTTGTATTCAATATGCATTTTAAATTGGAATATGGTTTGAAATTTTATTTACTTATAAAATTAAAGCGTAATTATCAACAAAGTTTGGTTTATCAAGATGAAAACGAAACGTTCACTAAACAAGTTTATTGTAAGCGGAAATGTAAATTTCTTTAAATAATCCGAAACTCCAGTTTCGTCGTCTTTAACTAAAATTACACCCGAAACACGGAGTCGTGAAAAACTAGTTTATCAAACAACCCCAAAAGCCTGAATTTTTAAAAATCGATTTTTAGGAAACATTGGAGACCGAGTTTAAAAACTTACGGGTTTTTGGATACTGGATTTGGTCCTGGATTTAAAAGATACATTTAACTAGAGGGTGGATATCAATTTTACCGTGTTGGAACAAATTTTGAACTGGTTCATTGGAACTTGGTTCAAGGGAAGGTAACATGTCGCCCCTGACAACTCCAGCTGGGATAAATAATAAAAAGCACAGAATCAAGTAGTCAAATTACCAACATACAAAAGGACGGATACATAATCTCATACCCGAAGTTAGAGTATTTAACCACGCGACAATGTTTTCCGGGATTCACATCCATTTGTTATCACTTAGCTAATAGATCAAACTACACTCTAAAGAGGGAATTTGATTTTCAGTACACGCTAAAAAGTTATGTCTTTTTTTGTTGTGGATGCAAATATAACGTGTGTTTGGAGCTTGTAGAAAGTATAGTATACTTGTATTCAAACACAACGTGTTTGCTATTCAATATTACATGTTGGAGGCAAAATGATCAATATATTCTAATATATGTTTTTGTGACCCCAGTATAGTTGTGTTTGGGATACAAATACAGCAGTGATTGTTGCACTGTTTATTCTCCTCTTCGAGCAAAAGAATAGAAGAGGTACAAGGATACGGGAGATACCGAGTCGGCCGGCCAGAAAGTCGCCCAACTTCTGTACGGGAGGTTTCGCACCTGGGCGTGGACAGTAGTTAGTCTTTAATTTTTAGGAAAACATTGCCGGGTACCGAATTTCATTAAGATCGGTTGTAGTCTACGAGAGTTACCGTTTTGATCAACCGGTTATCCGCCCAAATTTTATATGAATTTGACTAAATTTTGAGTAGTACCAAACTTCATATTGGCTCGGTTTTGCGGGAGTTATCTTGCCGAACAACCAGCTGGCCGCACAACTTATCTTGGTAGGACGTGGCAAAATCTCCCTTGCCTTAATCGGTGACTGCCGTTTGATGGCACGAAGCCTAATACCCAATGTCATTAAGATCGATAGTATGTCATGCGACGTATCGCATTGACAATACGGACGACTACCAAGCTTTTACATGGGATGTACCAGAATGCGTGGCGACTTCGCCCATTTTCTCCAATTAAGTAGATATTTACAGATTATTCACCCATGTTTGAGTTGTAGCTAATCATATTTACCAGAAAAAAGATTTAGAAGATACAGGATTTCTTACTAAATGTGTCGATTTGTATGGAAGGCACCAGAAGGGGCGTGGCCAAAATACCCATTTTTAATCCCAAACTAACCATGGATAAATAATAGTCAGGGACAACATTTCGCTGTGATCGATAAATATTTACGGCAGTTGTCGTGTTGACCAGCTAGACAGACAGACAGACAATGGTCTTAAAAAGTCCCAAAACGAATTTCGCCCAAAGATACTGAGGGTCTAATATGGCTCCTTCTCTGTGTTAGATTTTTCCCGTATTAAATGATATATATCCCCATCCTATGGGTGACGGTATAAATTGTGGGGTGAATTTTTCCCCCCATTTGGACATTCTTGTGATGAATCAGTATAGGAAACCATGTTATCCTTACATTTTATGTATAAAATGTGTTCAGAAATTTTATGTAAAAATTTTCTAGAAACATTTTGGTGAAATACTTTAACCCTTTACAAATAAATAAATGGTTTCCCGCAACATCCCACGACGGGATTAGGGAGAGCTTCTCACACACCAGTGAGCTGTGCACGTTCTAGTTTTATACTCACCGCTTGGGTCCTACAGTTTTACCCCGGTTCCGAATGGTATTTCGAGAAGCTTTTTCATGGCTAAATACTCGATAGTGCCACCGTCACTAAGCGAAGAGGCCGCCGTCAAAGAAATTTAAGGTGGTCAGAGCAGGGACCGAACCCACGTTCTCGTGCACAAGAGCTATTGCACTACCTACCATTGCACCACCTACGGCCACAATGTATAGTCGCAACCATTTACCGCCTCAGTATATGGACGTTTCTTGTTCTTTTTTTTTACCACACCAAGTTTTATATACAATAGTGGTAAATGAATTTTTTCTGTTGGTACCATGCGTGGTACACAGGAGTGGTACGCTGAATGTCCATTCAACTCTTAGCACCTATTGTTTTTTTGAAATATTGGATTCCATCTGATATCCCATTTGTAAAAAAAGCATCCGTATTTAACGCATCCAGCATGCAAGCTAACAACATTAAAGTCACAACAGACCCGCCGTTTGTGATCTTCATATTTTACTGAATTCAATATAAATTTTATCGAATCATAACTTCGGTTCATGTTAACGCCATACGCTATTGCACTAGGAATCTTGGAGTTATCATAATAAAGCAGTACAGCTTTAAGACTTTTCTTGGATGTATCTACAACTAAAGATACGTCAGTCCTCGGGGTTATATTCGATATTAATTTCCACCATTAAGCCATCAATATCATTTCAATTAGTAAACGTGTTGGATTCGTTAACCGAAAACTATGGCAGAAATATATCTCGGCGTTTACGAAAACAAGTAACATTCACACCAGGTTCAAGCACATGAAGACTTTTCAAGTCTGCAGCTAATATTTCTCATTTCTTCATAGAAAGATTCAGCTTGCACGCCAATGCATTTAAATGCTCTTGCGACATTTATATTCGGCTTGGAGTTGCTTCATTTCCTTCTTAAACACTGCCAATAGCTTCCGTTCCAAGGTATAAAGTGACATCAAGATGTTCACTAGGACGTCACTAAAAAATATTACTATTGTGGTATAAACTAAAATGAAAAATTAAATTACCTTTGGACCACAGCATTAAACCGTTGTTACATATTGGCGACAACAAAGTTTGGGCATCCACAGCTCATCAGGAAAAACGTCCAGTTGAAAATATCTCTTGTAGATGTCTTCTATTTTACTGTTGAAAATGAAAAACGTAACTCTTTTTTCAGGAATATTATGCTTGCCGCTTCAAGTGAAATGCCACATGTAATGCAATTCGAACAGGTAATGGAGTCAGTAGCTGGCTGGCTGATTTTGAGTTTTGTTTTGATTTTTCATCTTCATAGTTTTTTGGTGCAGGCCGGCGGATCTTGTCAGCCAAAGTGCAGCTGACACAGTATGGCGCGCCTAATCAGCGCAGTGTGAATAAATTACAGTATTGTCTCTTATTTGTTATTTATATACATATATTTATCAACAGCTTTCTTCTCTTAGGTAACTTGTGGTGAAAATTTACATAGAATATTTTTTCAATACACACCAATCCCTGAAAATGCAGGTTTGTGGAAATTTTAGCGCCAACTCGGAATAAGTAGTACGAAATTAACCCTTGAATAGATTTTCAGTTTTGACTTATTTTTATTTGTGGCATTCAAGCTTTGGTGTGTTAAGAAAATTATATTAGCATTTTATGAGGAATTTCTTTGTACTTTTGAATCTGCTACACCCCTGATTTAGGGGTTTTGTTTACCCTTTTCCACAAAACGAATATATATATGGGGGAATCCAGGTAAAAATCGCGTTTTTCAAAGTGACATATCACAGATTTCGATGAAATTTGGTGTAAAGGGATAGTATCATAAGAGAAAATTTTCCCCAAAATTTGAGATTTTTTAGGGTTTTTTTTGAGGCGTTTATAGACCAAAAACCACGTTTTTCACATATTTTTCTTTTGATAATAAGTCCAATACGGCTTAACTTAAAATGTTGAAACTTCTCAGGCATATTCAGAACAGAATTGATATCAGAAAAAAATAAAAAAAAAATTAGATTTTAAAAATTGTTTGAAAAATTACCTTTTTCTCAAAAAACTTTATGTAGCAAAAAACCCCCATCCTTCGAAACATCTGAAAATAATATACATATATGAAAACTACGAATGCTATGAACATTTTACCGTTTTCCGCATGTCTATAGAGCAAAAAATGAGAAAGTTATGGACCTTTCTGTAGGACAACCTCAGTAATATCCATATGAGAAAATTACTATAAATTGTAAACAAATCAATATTTCTGACTCAAATTAATAAATAATTTTGTTTCCATCTATGTATGTATGTACTTGCATATTCTTTGACACCTACTGTAATAACGGGGTATCCCCAACCAAACCTACTGTCATAACAAACAAATAAAAAATAATACGAAACAAATTGAACAGTTACGAAATCACGTCGATCCATTGTGTTGTTTAAATAACGTGTTTTACATCCCGTAAGCATAATGAGTGATAAAGTTTAAAGCTGAAGACACTTCCCGGTAATATTTTAAAATTACAATTTTGAGAGGTTATAGTATCATTTGCAAGGTTCCATTATATTCCATTAGGGATTTTACAATATTACCTTCATCAGTGAAAAATTGTGAAATTCAAAAAAAAATTTAGCTGCTCCAACACATTCGTAGCAAAATGCAAGGCGCAGAAAAATGAAAAGGGAATTTTGTCAACACATGAGCCTCAAATTAGACAGAGATTTTCCCAGGAAACTACTGATTTGATAAAGAATTTGTACTTGAGCGAAGAAAATTCCAGAGATTTGCCAGGAATGAAGGATTGTTGCGCAATTAAAACCAGTGATGGCGAAAAAGTAATGCTTCAAAAAAGGCTCGTTTATTGTAATTTGCGAGAGTTGTACAAATTATTTACACTTGAACCCGATTGCAAGGTTGGATTTTCAAAATTCGCTGAGCTGCTCCCAGTGCAATGTATTTTGGCAGGAGCTTCTGGAACTCATACCGTTTGTGTGTGAGTAGTTCATCAAAACACCAAGCTCATAATTGAAGGTACCCAAAATCCGATGCACCATTAGCGTTGGCTTAAAATTTAAAATTTCATTGTTTCACTAATTGCTATTACAAAATTATACGTGGTAATTTGAAGGAAGTTACATACATGCATTCAAGTTGCTACTTGGACAGCTTATGTGCTCCGTTCCAAATGAAAAGTGCTATGACGGCCAATGTTCTTCCTGCCCAAGCAAAAGTTTTCTGAAAGAGAAATTACAAGAAGCTTCGCTAACGATTTTGACAATGACACTATAACTTATAAGCAATGGATTTCCACGGGTAGGCAAAATATACTTCCTTTCAAACTTTTTTCACCAAATTTGACTAATAACCTTTTATTTAGGTGCACCTTAAAATCTCTAATTGAAAGTAAAGAAGAATTTATTTCATCTTTAATGGAAAAATTACCCAAATTGCTAGTGCATGATTTTGTGTCAACACAACAGGCCCAGTATTTTAGGAACTCCAAAGATTCCCTAAAAGAAGGCGAATTCATCGTGACGCTCGACTTTTCCGAAAATTATCCGTTCGTTGTACAAGAAGCTGTTCAAGGATTCCATTGGAACAATAACCAAGCAACAGTCCACCCCTTCGTTATATATTATCAAAATCAAGAAACAAAGAAACTGGAACATATTACCTGTTTTTATGTTCCAACAAAAGATGATACAGTTCTTGAAGCAAGCATTTCCTATTGTCAACGCAATCAAATACTTTTCGGACGGTGCACCATTATGAAGATTTTGGGATATCTGCTGAGTGGAATTACTTTGCTACAGCACATGGAAAAGGAGCTTGTGATGGTGTGGGGGGGACTCTCAAACGAGTAGCCAGGCGGTACTCTTTGCAGCAAGGAACCAGAAATGGGCAAATGAACATTTGGAAAATTATAATGTGTTCTTTTGCTCAACAAATGACTATGCTTCAGCTGCATTGTTTTTAAAAGATAGGTTCGAATTGTGCAAAACAATCAAAAGCACGCTTGGATTTCACCACGTTTTCCCTTTAAATAGGCACGAACTATTGCTAAAAAAAAAACTTCAAATGCAACAGTATCGAAAATTTTTAAATCCTAATACCTTCTTTTAAGACTCCTACATTATTTGTTATTACATTATTATTTTTGCACTATTGTAATGGATGCGATTTTTTTGCTTGAAATATTCATAAGATATTTTTTTTTTTAATATGACAATTAAATAAATTGTAAAAAATTATTCATTTATCTTTATTTGTTTGGTTGGGGATACCCCGTTATTACAGTAGGTGTCAAAGAATATGCAAGTACATACATACATAGATGGAAACAAATTTATATAATAATTTGAGTCAGAAATATTGACTTGTTTACAATTTATAATAATTTTCTCATATGGATATTACTGAGGTTGTCCTACAGAAAGGTCCATAACTTTCTCATTTTTTGGTCTATAGACATGCGGAAAACGATAAAATGTTCATAACATTCGTAGTTTTCATATATATTTTTTCAGATTTTTCGAAGGATGGGTCTTTTTTGCTACATAAAGTTTTTTGAGAAAAAGGTAATTTTTCAAACAATTTTTAACATCAAATTTTTTTTTATTTTTTTTTCTGATTTCAATTCTGTTCTGAATATGCCTGACAAATTTCAACATTTTAAGTTAACCCGTATTGGACTTATTATCAAAAGAAAAGTATGTGAAAAACGTGGTTTTTGGTCTATAAACGACACAAAAAAACCCTAAAAAATCTTAAATTTTGGGGAAAATTTTCTCTTATGTTACTATCCCTTTACACCAAATTTCATCGAAACCTGTGACATGCCACTTTGAAAAACGCGTTTTTTACATGGATTCCCCCATATATATATTTAGGCGGTAGAGGGATAAAACTTTTATCACTTGTTCGCCATAAATTCAGAATGTGTCCTCAGTTCCACATATCCTAGGGCCTCCAACAAGTAATTGTCCCGGCCTTGCCTCAATTCTTCTCTTTACCCGAACAATGTTGTCAATTCAACCGTTTTGAATATAATAACATTTTTTGAAAATTTACTGGCAAACTACAGCCAAGGATATTCAACTCTACACAATGGAAATCAATTGTTTCACCCCACCCAATAATGTTTTTTTTACTTCTGGTCTCTGTAAACGGTAAACGGAACGAATTTCATTGAATGACAATGCAAATAAAAGCAATTTGCTTTAGAATAAAGTTAGAGCATACAATTTGCCTGCTTTGTTGTTACCGCCTTAATTGTTTCGCTTTTATTGTCTCCGCTAAACTAACGCGAAGTCCTTTTAGTAGAGGGAACTAAGCACTTTTTTGGTCGAAATGCTTTATAATTTTTGTAGTTCTAGCCTAAAGCGTAAATAAGAAACGTAAGTACTTGATAAACGTTTTTTTCGCAATGTTTTTTTAATAAATATTCATAACGAATAAATTTTGTGACGTTGGGTTTTTAATGTCTGAAAAATTGCAGGAGCTATTGTAATGCCTGCTAGCAATCAATCACATTTAATTCCTTGCCTCGGTATTAGAACAATAATTTATTTCACGAAATTGTAACAGGTCTACTATGCAGTATAAATACATACCTATCATTATACAAACAATTAATATTTCCGGTAGTGCCGAGCTGGGGAAATATACAATTTTTAATAACATGTTACAAAGTATTTGTCATATTTCATTCTTTGTAATAATTTTGTGTGTTCTTAATGTGGATGTACAGTAGTTACATGCAGTACGCACTAAATCGTGGTCGTAGAACCCATAATTTATACACAATGGAAGCATAAAATCCATTATATATGAATTTTATACATGGGTTTAATATTCCCTTTGTAATAATCGTAAAATCCTATGTAGAGACTAGTATCAATTAATATTTTCAACTGGAAATGGTTTCGAATGAAAGTTGCCTTATCATCATCACACCTATGGGTACCTCCTAAATAAATGGCCACCCATGAACCATAGACGTCATAAACAGAAATCGACAAGTATACATTGCTCAAATTAAGAAGATGAAAACATTTTTTATGTTAAACGGGTAAAATAAACACAACTTTGGGTTTTAATTTCCCCTTTAAAGAAGTCATTATTTTTAAATTTGAAGTTAGTGTTGGTAATGTACGGAGGAGCATTTAACTCTTCTAGGGCTTGCCGCAGAAATGTGCGGTAAATATGAGCTAACTTCCCGACATAGTTATTTCAAATGAATTAGGCTGTATGGATACATTTTTTGTGAATACAAAATTTGGTTATGCAGATGTGCGCGAGAGAAACCCTGATGTTGGTGTCTTTTATTCGAACTAGAATTAGCAAACCATTTTTTTTATTGTGACATCTTAACTCTGGACTACTCAATAATTTTACAAACATGAATTTAATGTGTTAATTAATAATAATTTACATTATGATTTTAATAAAATATTCCAAGTTGAAAATCAAATTTAAAGATCAAATAAATATATTAAATTAATTTTAAAGTAGTAGAAATCAATTCATAAAGTCAGTGACTGCATATGTATGTCGAAAAAGTCTGCTTCGATATTTGAACCAGGGCCCTATTGCACCAACGACTTATCACTAATCATTTTACAATTTTTGAATAAGGAATTTTTATGAAAAGTAAAGTTGATAAGTGTTGCACTTATTACTTATCAAAGAAAATTATCCTCTCTTAAAAAATTGAGTAACTTTTCAAATAGAGTGCTTAGCTAATATGATAAGCGTTGCTCCACGCAAATTGAAGACTTTGCAAACCCTTGTGCGTTTTGATAAGCAGTTACAGTTTATATTTACGACTATCATGCCACGCGCGCAAACCAAAGCCAATAAATTGGCTGTGTTAAACATTATAAAAGAAAAGAAAGTAAGTTTTTCCTGAATATCGTATATAAATAAATAAATATATGCATAACAATATTTTTAAATTTTTTAGCATTATTTATTTGGATCTTTCCAAAATAATAATGTATCAAAGGTACAAAAACAGGATGCTTGGTCAGAAGTGCTGAAGACGGCACAATCCCTCGGGTTAGCTACTGCTAATCGAGAGTGGACTTATGCCAGAGACCACTTATTTGGCCTATGGAAGAGTCGAACATTGGTAAGTTTGTTAAATAAATTTTAACTTCAGAAACTACCGTTTTAAAAATATTTATTATTCCATAACTCAATAACAAAAAAGTTAACAAATAACAGCAATTCTGTATAACAGTTCTAAACAGGGTCATTCTGAATAAAAAGAAAGATTTAAAAATGTCTCTTTTTCAGGCAAAAAGAGACAATGCCAAGAGAACAGGCACGGCGGGTGGCAAAAACGTCATACTCGATGACGTCGACAACTGTATCCTCGACATTTTGGGTAACGAGTCGTCGGTTGTGCTGGGTCTCTGCCAACCTGAAAGTGATGGGGTATTCTCCAATTTGGACGCAACGTTGGAGAATATTGAACCTGAGAGAGTAAGAACGAGTAAGAAAGACAACTCCAGAAAACGAAAACTGGATTTCAGCGAAAGGCAAGCTGAATTGAAAGTACAGTTATTAGAGAGTGAGCTGTACAAAAACAAGTTACAAATATTATGGTTGGAAAAGAAATTAGAAATAAAAAGATCGAAGTTTACAATGGATTTAGAGGAGAATTCGAACAACAAAAAAGGAAATGGGAAAGAAATTCTCACTCAAACTCATGTTTCTGTAGTGAGTCCGACGCACTCCTTCACCCATAGTCTCGATATTATTGAGTTTTAAATACTTTTATTGTTTTTATTGAAGTAGAACGTTTTTATTTGTATAGTTGAAGAGAATTCGTTTTTTATTGAAGCTATGCTTCTTACAGCGGGCTTTGAGAGACGGAGTTAACTGGGAAAAAATGGCATAACGAAAATGCGTGAGGTGATAGTACCGTTATTTTTAACATAACAGAATAAGCTTTATCATATACCAGCGCCACCTCTACACGACTAGTAGAAATAAAAGTAGCTAACCTGTTATCAATAACATGGATCAATCCAGCACAGATTACAACCATATTAATATATCAGAAAGCTTTAATAAACATGACTTTAAATACAATGTGCCGGATTTCACTTTTGCAAGCTTTAATATCACCATGTAGTTATTGCAATTTGTCAAACTTCACGGAAAATAAAGCTCATCTTCCAACTCTTTCAAAATAACATTAACACTCTCACAACAGGTTTGTAGGCTAGTTGGTTGGAAGCTAGTGCAAACAAATTAACATAACAGATTAAGCTTTATCATATACCAGCGCCACCTCTACAGGACTAGTAGAAATAAAAGTAGCTAACCTGTTATCAATAACATGGATCAATCCAGCACAGATTACAACCATATTAATATTTCAGAAAGCTTTAATAAACATGACTTTAAATACAATGTGCCGGATTTCACTTTTGCAGGCTTTTATATCACCATGTAGTTATTGCAATTTGTCAAACTTCACGGAAAATAAAGCTCATCTTTCAACTCTTTCAAAATAACATTAACACTCTCACAACAGGTTTGTAGGCTAGTTGGTTGGAAGCTAGTGCAAACAAATTAACATAACAGAATAAGCTTTATCATATACCAGCGCCACCTCTACAGGACTAGTAGAAATAAAAGTAGCTAACCTGTTATCAATAACATGGATCAATCCAGCACAGATTACAACCATATTAATATTTCAGAAAGCTTTAATAAACATGACTTTAAATACAATGTGCCGGATTTCGCTTTTGCAAGCTTTTATATCATTGTTAACCCAATTAAAATGTTTTCTTAACATACAATACGTTATACGGCAGTATAGGGGGGTAAATTCGTGCTAGTGGAAAAATAATAATAAATAATATCTGATGTGTTAATAATAATAGTAATAATAAATAACTATATATATTGTCAATCATTGTGTTTCAAAAATATTAAAAAACAATCGAAAGTAAGTTGGAGCATAGCTTCTGTCGGCAGTCCCCCAACTGCCACGTGTGTTTTTTTTATTTTTAATCTACATACATACATACATATCTACTACATAAATATATATATAAAATAAAGCGCTTTAAACTCTATGTTGTAGTGATCTAATTGAAACTATTCATTAAAAAAATTAAGCAGATTTCTGAGGCTTTCAGAGTTATTTGGAGGCTCCGTAATTTCGAATAAATTCTCTGCAAAGTCGTTTTCATTTGAACCATCGAGAGATCCTTCGCCATAAACTACATCATTTTGTGCATCCAGGCGACAAATGTTGTGAAAAATGCAGCACATTATTGTTATATTCGCTGCTTCTGTTGGCTGTAACCGTAAATGATTCAAGCAAGAAAACTTTTCTTTAAGAATGCCTGTAAAGAAATTCTTTATAAAATTTATCAACGGTATATGCCTGAAACTCGTACCAAAAGAATTTTCAATAATCCTCCTTTTATTTTTATGCGCTATATTAAAACGATGTACTTGTGGAGACGTAATGTTGCTGTGTAAAGGAGGAATTAGCCAATCGAGTTGAGGATAGGCACTGTCTCTTAAAATCACGCCACCAGGGAATGGACGGAATCCATTTTCAAATCTGTGGAACAGTCCTGAATTCCGCAAAACTCTAGCATCGTGCACGCTTCCTGGCCAATTACAATTTATGGCATAAAACTGATAATTAGGTCCACAAACCATCATTGCATTTATTGCATGATTTCCACGCCTATTAACAAATTGCTCTTCATTTACAGTAGGGGCGTCTATGTTTATCATTGTTCCATCTATGCACCCTGCGACTTGTGGGAATCCACCAATGTTGAAAAATTGTGTGCTTATATTTTGAGTAGGCTCCGGCCAACGAATAGTTTTATCCAATAATTTGTTCACAACAGCATTTGCCACGCGATGGATTACTCTACACACCGTTGCTTTGTGGACTCCATGCATATAACCAACTCCGTGATATTGGCTGCCAGTGCCCAATCAGTGCAGAGTCGTTAGTAATTGCTGTAGTGGGCTTAAGCAATTATTACGATCACTGTTGTATTGTAGAGTTGCTCCAATGTTTAATAAAATTTTTTCAATTTGGGTACGAGATAGCCGAAAACTTTCAACCACACCAATATCTAAATTAAAGTTCAAACGTTCGTTTATAACACGACTTTTTTGTGAATTTTCCTCCTCTAATAGATCTAATAATTCTAATCGAAGCATTTTCTTTCTTTTGTAACAAAATTTTTACCGAAGCACATGTCACACCACTAAAGAATTTATTTAGACTGAATAAATTTTACTTTTCTCTGAAGTGATAGGTGAATTTATTTTTAGCAAAACAATGCTAAAATTAGCAAACAGATAGCAGATTAGTGATGAGAGACAATTGTTAGTGGAACTAAATGCCATCTTTTTTGGATAAGTTGCATAGTTTCTCACTTATCCGCTAAGAACTTTTCGCTTATCACTTCCAGTCTTGGTGCAACTCTTATCAATGATTTTGAGTGATATTTTACTAATCAATACTCAGTTGAGTGACTTTTACTTATCAGATTGGTGAAACACAAAACTTTTCGAAATACAGACAATTCGCTAAAATGCTAATGATAAGTCGATGGTGCAATAGGGCCCAGGTAACATATAGACGTTTTATTTCGGTTGGCAGAGTACTAAACAGACGTGCAACTCTAACTTCCATTCGTCTATTCCTGATAGAACGACAAAATATGAATAATTTACCTTAAATACAACACTATTTATGTGTTGCTTGATAAAATAACTAATAAACCTATAAAATTGTGGACAAACTCAACCGAGTTCTAATTACTCCAACATAAAAAACGTTTGCGAGAACTGCAAAACGTTTGCAGTAAGCGAGTTATGAGAAATGAGAGCTGAAAAACTTTTACGATGAACGAAAAACGGTTCCACCAACTCTTCCCTCAGTTACAGCAACCGAGTTGTAGTTGCTCCAAATTAAAAAAAACGTTTGCGAGAACTGAAAAACGTTTGCGGTAAAGGAATTGTGAAAAATTACAGCTGAAAAAACGTTTGAGAGAAACGAAAAACGGTCCCACAAACTGTTCCTTCGGTTACAGCAACCGTGTTGTAATTAAAGCTTTTACTTACGGCTTCCATAAGTTTTTTTGTGTTTAAATTTCCAACTTATGATTTTGGTTTTACCCATAAAGATCGTTTTAAAAAAAGTTTTAATTTTTATACATTTTTTTATTGTCTACTTTCACGTCGCGCACCAAACGCACTACAGTACAACGTGTGTGGGATCAATTTTATGTGTATACGTGAGTGTCTATGCCAAAGAAGTGGATAAGACTGTGTATACAGTCGACAGAATGAAAGAATGAGATAAATTTGCGTCCTTTGTAATCTGTGCTCTCATTAGAAAAATGGCTAATTTCAGTTATCGCAAACGTTTTTTAAATTTGCGGTAAATGTAATTTTGTACGCGTTTGATGCAAACGAGAACACGTTTGCAACAACATGATACAAATTTACGGTATATGAGTGTATTAAGGAAAACTACATGAACGGTTGTGATTAATAAATAAATACAAATCAATCAAAGTATTGTTGCGACAACCGAGCAATAAACGTTTTTGTTTCTTTGCATGCAGAGTATTCAATTTTCTCCTGAAGGGTGTCCTCAAAATCATAACATCCCTTACACAACAATTGAATGCCGTCCACAAACTGTCCAATTTCAGAAAAAGATCATTGATGTACATCGCGAAAAGAACCGACCCTAACTGTCCACTCTTGACAGAAAGAATATTACTATCGTACATATGTATATCCTCAACACAGACCAGTCGACTCCTACCTGCCAATTATGAATCAGTTAATTTGCATACACTACTAGCAAATCCATACAATTTGTTTAATTTATATACCAAGGATGTATAATCCACTCGGTCAAATGCTTCCTCCAAATCTAGTGAAACTAGCGCATACAGTTTGTCACCACCGAAGTTGTTTCGAATAGTATCAGTTATACCCAGTACCAATGAAGTAGTGCTTATATTACTCCTAAAGCCACACTGACAATCGTGTAGCAATGAATTTTCCGTTAAATATTCGGACAACTGTCCCTTTTAAAAGATGGTCAACAACCTTCAATAATATTGGCCAAAGAGAAATGGGCTGTAGCTGGTTGGTAATTGTGAAGCATCTTAGCTACTTTCCTACTAACTGGAATCACTGAAGTCATTAAAACAGTATTTGCTTATGCAATATACAACAAAACGCTGAACAATAACGGCCTCTCTATAATATTCTCCCAAACATATTCTGCAGGAACCATGTATATTTTTGGAGTCTTTGCAAGTCCCAAACTCACTTGTATTTAAATGTCAACAGTATCACGTTTACTGGCAAATATGTATACTTTTACGTGGAAACATGCGTTTCTTATCCCAAGCATCCATATACTTACGTGGAAGCATTCGCCTGTCTCCCCCAAACCTGCATATACTTACGTGTAAACATATGCCTATTTCCTCCCAAACATAATAATTTTTAGAAACGAATTATTCTTTGATTTCAGTATATATGTGTTACTTATTACAATTAATTTTATCAATATAAATCCACATTTAAAATAATTAATTCAAACAATTAAACTATTTAAAATGCCCCATTTTACGTTTACATGCTCTGAATGCATTCGTTTTCTTTAATGGAATTTATTAGTTTTCTTTCATAAAATGGGAATCTGCTGTTCTTTTGCTTCTCCCTTCTTTGTTGTCTCTCACGTTTTTTGTTTTCAGAAGGTTTCAGTTATGCGTTGGTTATCACTATGCATTGGTAAAAAAACAATATACACACTACTTGGGTTTTTTTATTGTGCTTATTTCACAAATGCTCCGCCTTTCCGATTTTATTTTATCGTCTGTCCGATCGACCATTGACGACTGAATACATGAAACTAAAACGCAATACATCAGCCAAAATAAGAAATTATAACTTCGTCTACAACATTCAGGATTATTTGTGGATCACTGACAGAGAATAATGCAAATATACAGATACACACTTACAAAATAGACTCCGTCGTTGTTCCTATTTTATGCTCTTGCTCTCGAGAGAGCATAAACTGTGCAACAAACACAACTGTATTTGCATCACAAACACAGACATACTTGAGTCGAAAACACATATACTATTACATATTAATTATTGTGTCTCAAACATGTTATATTGAATAGCAAACACAATCTGTTTGGACACAAATATATTACATTTGTGACAAGCTCCAAACACACTTTATATTTGCATCCAAACAACAACAAAATACAGATTCCTCAGCATGAAATGATTTGAATCAAACGAAAATAATATTTTTAAAAACTTCAGCGAAACTCCATCTAATCCAGCTGCATTGGCTTTAAGTGCCAAGAACGCCCATTCCAATTCACAAATACCAATACATTGAAACAAGCCATGTTCTCTATATGGCATATCCAGAATTGGATTGGGACAAACAACAATAGGCCCTCATCTTACCCTTTCTGGACACCGACTTAACTTTGTTCTTTGCCTTGCAAAATATTCTCCAGTTAAATCCAGACTTATCATCTAAAAATCCATTATACGCTACATCACGGATAGAAGTGTAATATTCAATGTTTGTAGATTTAAAGCAATTCCCAGTATGGCCTTTTTCCATTTTCCTTCGCAGCGGCAAGATTGAGTTCATATACGCAATGTCTTTCATAAAACTTTATAATTGGGTATCAACGTTAACATTGGTTGTATAATACAATGGAGAAAAATCTGGTGATAATATAATGGTACATAAAGTCACTAAACTCACTGCATTGTAATCTACATATTTATAGAAACTCGCTACATTATTAACAGTAAGATCTAAAGAAATATAGATGAATGAGTGATTGGTTATATCCGGGCATACAAACTGACCAGACTTTGCTACACAATCAGGATAAGACACCAGGAAATAGTCTATAAGTGATGTGGTGTTCTGAAAAACATTGAAATGAGAAGGTCAAGAATTAGGCTTAATGATTACATTTAACCTCTTACATGCTTCTCTCACGTAATATGACTTATTTGTGTCAAATAAATTGCAGATAAAATCCTCTGCATATTTAACTAATATAATAGAAACTACATTTTCAAATGAACCAAAGTCCCCACGGGGTTCGACAAACAGGTACTCAGCTACACCAACATCATCAGTTTTGGAACAACATTAAACTTCAAGTTCTTTTAAATGAATGAGGCTACTCCCAACCTCGTTGATTACGATCATTCCTATAGCACGAGTATCCAGATATGGTAATTTTATTCGATGAAACAGATGAAAACAGATGCAACCATGTTTCACTAGCACCAGCGATATTTAATATGCTACCTTCGCTTAAATGCTTAATTTCGGCCACTTCAGATCAACGATGTACACATGTTTGCCAGATCAACGACTTTCACAAAGGTTAAAACTTTGACAGTTAAAATGTCAAAAATGTAAGCCTTTTAACCATGTTCATTAGTTCCGTTTTTGACTTTTTGGTAAAATTTTCGGGCTTCGTTCTTCCTCCTGTATGTCTCAATCTTTTCACTCTCGCGATTTCTCCACTGCCGCTTCTTACGCCTAACGGGACGCTTTACCTCCTTCGTTGTCTCTCTGTACCGCTCAGTTTCAGCTAGCGCTGGAATTCACTGAAGCATTGCCATGCGTGCAGCGTTCTTTCCAGCATTTGCAATGCGATACTCCTCATCGTACCATGGATTATTGCGGAGCGGTTTTTCAAATCCAAGTACGATTGTTGCAGCAGTTTTTATAGAGTCGGAAATGGTTTTCCGCTGCGCTTCTGGCTCCTCATCGGGAGGGGGTGGGTTCTGTGCCATAAGTTGCGAGAGCTTCCTTGAGTAGGCTTTGGCTACTTCTGGTAATTGCAGCTTTCCGATGTCCAGCTTCCTCTGCGTCTGATTTCGTACGATTTTCGCTCTACTTAATCTTGTGCGAACCTTTGCTGCTACCAGGTAGTGATCAGAATCGATCTTAGCTCCTCTGAGCACTCGTACGTCTATTACACTGGATGAGTGCCTTCCATTAATTACCACGTGATTAATTTGGTTCTTCGTTCTTTGACCAGGGGATGCCCAAGTAGCCTAGTGTATGTCTTTATGCTGGAATCTTGTACCGCTAATTACCATGTTTTTTACCGCGGTGAAGTCAATCAGTCTCATGCCGTTGTCGTAACTGTCAGCATGTAGACTGAAATTCCCAATATGTAGTTTAGCATTAAAATCTCCTAATACAATCTTAATGTCATGGGTATGTCTTCTATCGGGGCATGCACACAAATTAGGGTAATATAAAACTATTTCGCGTTTGTGCGGATTGTGGCTATACGTTCACTCACATGATTCAACATAGAGACTAGATGTCGCAGTCTTTTTCCACCTACAAATCCGCAACCAAATTCATGTTTTTTTCATGGCAACTGTAGTATATATCGCAGTTTCCATTTCTTGTGCAGCCACGTACTGTCATCGTTATTTCCTGGATAGCGTTAATATCAGCCTTATAACTTTCGAGGACATCTGCCAATTGGATACTTGCATCGGATTTATATAAAGTTCTTACATTAAAAGTGCATATCCGTAAATTGTGGTCTTTATAATGCTTGCGGGGGTCATCAACAAATAAGGGTTGTTTATGTTTTCTTTTTTGATGTTGAATATTCACTGAGTTGTTCAGATGTGCCTGATTTATCTGGATGTGAATGTACTCCATATGCTGAAGATACCTGTTCTTCTTCTCCCATGAGTTCGGTCACAATATAGTGACTGAACTGGCAATCCGCATTAGATCACTTAATATACTTCTTTTATAAGTGGAAAATACAAATTAATGAGGATAAAATACATGTTGAATTTTTTTAGCGGAAAACGCAATCAATGTTTTTACAACACAAACAAAAATAATAAAATAAATTTAATCCGCCTCAAATTGTTTTGCAGTATTGCTTTAAATCCTCTTATTAATATCTTATAAAACTAAATATTTAACATCATTATACTCCAAAGAGTGAACAAACTTTGTTGTTCGACTACGTTTCAAACTATAGTTATGGCTGTTATATCGCTTTCTTTCAAAGGGGGTGTGGCACCGGCTATAATTCAAACTGTTCCAACAACATATATTTCAAATCTCATCTTCATATCTCTGACAGTTCTTGAGATATAGCCATTTTAAATATCAAGTTGTATGGGCGGTGCCACCCCCCTTTATCTAATCATAACCAAGTATAGCCAAGGAGTATCAGCAGGTCGTCAGTACTACATTGTGAAATTTTCATAACAATCGTTCGATTGGTCTATTAGAAAAGCTGTCAGAGAGATTTTTGAAAAGGGGGCGTGGCACCGCCCGCTTTCACCCTGGCTGTATAGCCTATGTCACCTGCTAAATGATTCTGGATATTGTCTGAAAACTTCATCAAAATCGGTCAAGCCGTTTTCGAGTCCATTCGTAACATGCACACATACATCAATTTTTATATATATAGATAATTAAAAGTTTCTGGAAATTATGTTGCTTATTTTAAATTATATAATGAAATTACTTTCCATACACTTCTCTTATATTCATAATCAATCAGAGATTTTTCAAACAGTAGATTTTCCTCTGCAATACAAATTTTTTTAATAATATATTAAGTTTTCACACGATCTTCCATTGAAATTCTTCTTATTTAAACGAGCTTTAGATCTTTTACAAGTATTGCTTATTTATTTCCAATATTTCATTTTCACATTCGGCGACTTCTTCAGGGAACAATTATTATTATATGTTCTAATAATTAACAATTCAAAACCAATTCAAAAACCTCAATATCACAAATTTTTCCTTTCAAAAAAGAGCGGGAAATAAAAAAAATTGTTCTTGTCAATATGAAAAAATATCTCATAAACCAGTACATAAGTTTCAGTCGTGTGAACCGACTTAACCACACCCTCACCCTAAGTCATTCATTGCGTGAGATTTCTGTTAAAAACGCCCATACTCAAAGGTGACCATATTCAATAACAGATTGACATTGCACTAAATATTATTGAATACCCACATTGGTTAGTTGCCTCCCAATATGTATATACGAGGTACAAAAAAATGGGCATGGCAAGTTGTTGCCAAAATTTTGATCAGTACCAAATTTTATTAAGATCGGTTATGATTTATTCGAGATGTCGAGTTGGCAAACCGCAAATGCGCCTAATTTTTGTGTGGGAGGTACGAAAGTGGGCGTGGCATAGTAGTCAGTCAGCTTTTAGCTAAATTTTGCCTAGTACCGAATTTTATTAAGATCGGTTATAGTTTACGAGAGTTATCGTGTCGACCAACCGGTCATCCGCCCAACTTTTATATGGGAGGCACCAGAGTGGGTGTGGAAAAACAGCTCATTTTCTACAGGAGAGTTTTATTTGACTAAATATTGACTAGTACAAACTTTCATAAAGATTGGTTCGGTTTTGCGGGACATCCCATGCCGAACAACCAGACGCCCAAAAAACTATTGTATGGGAGGTACCACAATGGGCGTGGCAAAATCACCCTTATTTTAATCGGTGATTGGCGTTTGATAACATGAAGCCTTATACCGAACTTCATTAATGTCGGAAGTGTTTCACGCCATTTATCGCATTAAGAACCCTGACGAAAACCCTGTTTCCTATAGGAGGTACCAGAATGGGCGTGACAGTCCCGCCCATTTCCTCCAGTTGAGCAGGCATTTACAGATTATTACCCGGTGTGTGAGTTAATCACATCTACCAGGCGAAGGGTTTGAAAGAAATTTGATTTTGTGCTAAATGTGTCGATTTGTATGGGAGGTACCAGAAGGGGCGTGGTCAAAACGTCCATTTTCATTCCCAAACTCAATATTGGCAAATAATAGTCACTGACAAAATTTCATTGTGGTCTTAAAAACTCCTAAAACGAATTTCGTCCAAAGATACTTAGGGTGTCACATTTTTTTATGTATTAAATGATATATACCCCCATCCCTATGGGTGAGGGTATAAACATAAGTAAAAATACACTTAAAGACAAAATTAAATTAACAAATTTTAAAATATTAACTTAAATGTTGAAAATATCTATTTTATTTAACATTAATACGAGGACGGTTACTGAACCGAAAACTAACAAATCTCTAACTTATGTACCTCTTATATCTGAAAGATTAGAAAAATCTAAAATTTTTGATGACAAGAAATATTCAGTGGCACACAGAACATATAATACTTTAGGGTCATTATTCAGCAGAACAAAGGACAAAATAGATAAATTTGAAAGGTCCAATTTAGTTTAGAAGATACCGTGTAAGGGTAAGGATAATGTAAATTGCAATATGGTATACGTAGGTACAACAAAAAATAGACCAAAGACTAGAATTGCAGGACACAAATCCGATCAGAAATACAACAAAACCACTTCTACACAAGAAACCGCATTATCATTATACTGCAGTAATTTGAATCATTGTCCTGATTTTGACAGTACATCAATTTTGAACACAGAAAACAATTACAAACGCAGATATAAATTAGAAATGTTACAAATCATGAAGGTTCCATTCACACAAAGGATTAACTATAAAACAGACATAGCGAATATTGCTCAGAATTACAGACATTTAGTTAATAGGATTTAGGATAATTACATTAATGTTAAATAAGATAGATTTATTCAATATTTACGTTAATATTTTAAATTTTGTTAATTTAATTTTGTTTTTAAGTGTATTTTTACTTATGTTTTATGAGATATTTTTTCATACTTACAAGAAAATTTTTTTTTCTATTTCCCGCTCTTTTTTGAAAGAAAAAATTTGTGATATTGAGGTTTTTGAATTGGTTTTGAATTACATATAATAATAATTGTTCCCTGAAGAAGTCGTTCTCTAAATACACAACTATTATACTTATAGAACTATCCAAACTTATATGTCTTAGATGAAAATTTGCTTTAAGCAACAAAAATTCAGTAAACTTGTGCGATAACAGTAGATTAAGAAAATTAATATTTTAAAGAAAAAAAATCCAATGAGTGCTCGAACTCACGGGCGATGTGTTAACACCTTTTTGCTACACGGTACCTGTTCGATTTCTATGAACACATTCGTAAATGTTACATTGGAAAATAAAAAACAGCGTTCAATCATATGATGACGTTCCAGTTAAATAATATTAATACTTAAAATTATTTAAAGACCCAGTGCAAGCACATGTGTCATTATATTCTTGCTCAATACTTTTTTTTATTCCCACAAAAGTCAAAGAATGCAAAGCAACAGACACTTGTACATACATACATACATTGTTATATTCGTACGATATAACCGAAGATCAACATAAAATACTTTTTTAATATTACTCCAAATTAAAACACTTCAATCTCGGCTCGCCGATATCGGATCGCCTTAATTTTTGGCCTAAACTCTTCGCCGAAACCCGCACTAGCTTTTTAATCCAAAAATTAATAAAATCGGCTATGAATTTCCGGAGAAAATCGCGTGGGAAAATTATATGAAAATCGCCCAATAATCACTTTCAATACCGACTGCCAAGCACCGAACAAACAAACGATGATTTACTCTTACAAACCTAACACTTGCGTATGTATTAAATTTATAGTTTACTGCCCTAGAGGCGCGCGTATAGATGTTAACACATCAAAAAAAATTCTACTGTGACATTGAACGATTTTTTTTTGGTAACCAAATCTAGTAGCTTTAACTTTTTTTAAAGAAACATTCCGATGTTCTTTTCATTTAATCGATCTTTAAAAGTTCATGTTGTTCAATCATTGTCGGGTTCAAGACTTGTTTTCCCATTAAAAATAATTTTTAACCGAAAAAGTTTGTAAAGAAGAAGTGATAATGAAGAAGAGACTTTTTGATGTGTTAACATCTATACGCGCGCCTCTAGGGCAGTAAACTATAAATTTAATACATACGCAAGTGTTAGGTTTGTAAGAGTAAATCATCGTTTGTTTGTTCGTTGCTTGGCAGTCGGTATTGAAAGTGATTATTGGGCGATTTTCATATAATTTTCCCACGCGATTTTCTCCGGAAATTCATAGCCGCTTTTATTAATTTTTGGATTAAAAAGCTAGTGCGGGTTTCGACGAAGAGTTTAGGCCAAAAATTAAGGCGATCCGATATCGGCGAGCCGAGATTTAAGTGTTTTAATTTGGAGTAATATTAAAAAAGTGTTTTATGTTGATCTTCGGTTTTGTCTTATCATCGTTTGTCTGTTCGTTGCTTGGCAGTCGGTATTGAAAGTGATTATTGGGCGATTTTCATATAATTTTCCCACGCGATTTTCTCCGGAAATTCATAGCCGATTTTATTAATTTTTGGATTAAAAAGCTAGTACGGGTTTCGACGAAGAGTTTAGGCCAAAAATTAAGGCGATCCGATATCGGCGAGCCGAGATTTAAGTGTTTTAATTTGGAGTAATATTAAAAAAGTGTTTTATGTTGATCTTCGGTTTTGTCTTATCATCGTTTGTCTGTTCGTTGCTTGGCAGTCGGTATTGAAAGTGATTATTGGGCGATTTTCATATAATTTTCCCACGCGATTTTCTCCGGAAATTCATAGCCGATTTTAATAATTTTTGGATTAAAAAGCTAGTGCGGGTTTCGACGAAGAGTTTAGGCCAAAAATTAAGGCGATCCGATATCGGCGAGCCGAGATTTAAGTGTTTTAATTTGGAGTAATATTAAAAAAGTGTTTTATGTTGATCTTCGGTTTTGTCTTATCATCGTTTGTCTGTTCGTTGCTTGGCAGTCGGTATTGAAAGTGATTATTGGGCGATTTTCATATAATTTTCCCACGCGATTTTCTCCGGAAATTCATAGCCGATTTTATTAATTTTTGGATTAAAAAGCTAGTACGGGTTTCGACGAAGAGTTTAGGCCAAAAATTAAGGCGATCCGATATCGGCGAGCCGAGATTTAAGTGTTTTAATTTGGAGTAATATTAAAAAAGTGTTTTATGTTGATCTTCGGTTTTGTCTTATCATCGTTTGTCTGTTCGTTGCTTGGCAGTCGGTATTGAAAGTGATTATTGGGCGATTTTCATATAATTTTCCCACGCGATTTTCTCCGGAAATTCATAGCCGATTTTAATAATTTTTGGATTAAAAAGCTAGTGCGGGTTTCGACGAAGAGTTTAGGCCAAAAATTAAGGCGATCCGATATCGGCGAGCCGAGATTTAAGTGTTTTAATTTGGAGTAATATTAAAAAAGTATGTTGCTTTGCATTCTTTGACTTTTGTGGGAATAAAACAAAAAGTATTGAGCAAGAATATAATGACACATGTGGTCTTTAAAAAATTTTAAGTATTAATATTATTTAACTGTAACGTCATCATATGATTGAACGCTGTTTTTTATTTTCCAATGTAACATTTACGAATGTGTTCATAGAAATCGAACAGGTACCGTGTAGCAAAAAGGTGTTAACACATCGCCCGTGAGTTCGAACACTCATTGGATTTTTTTAATAATTTATTTTTATAAAAGCGAAAAATGCAAAAAAGAAATATGGTTAATTATCCCAAATAATAATGCACAATTAACCAAATTGGCAACCCTTTGATAATTTTACATGAATAATGGCTTGCTGTACACACAAGTTGATGACGCAGTGGTTTTCTCTTAATCTGATTTCAGCTGTATGCTGTGAATTATACACACGATTGGATTTACATCTTGAACAACGCGTATATTCGTGTGTCGCCAAACCATGCCAACGACCACAAATGGTACAGTCCCTCAAAATGGATGGTTTGTATGTAAATTATTTGGCGTTAGCCACTTCAGTCTGAACAGTGGCATAGCCACCGTCTGTGAGCGGATTCATATTGAAATCGCAGTGCAGTAGTTAATTTCACGAACGTGCACATATTTCTTTTGCAGCATGTATGTAAATGAAATCGATCATCGTTAATTATTTACATCGATTTATTTCAGTAACGGTTAATCTTGACGAATATTCGATTAAAGCAGAGAACTTGAAAATAATAAAGCATTGAGCGCTTTGATATTAAAAGTTGCAAACGTCTTGATATTAATTGATACTTTCAAAAAAAGTATTTTACGACACGAAAACTTCTCATACATTCAATATGAAATGAATGAAAACAATAAGTCAGTCATATACACTAAAAAAAGGGGAAAAAATTACTTCAAGTACAAATTTCCTTCAATTTATTCATTAGAAGTTTTGAGAGGTTTGAGAGACGTTTTTTGTATGAAAAATCGTCTGTCAAACCTCTCATAACTTTTTCTTAATAAAGCAGTTACCCAACAAAAAATATTGAGAATTTGGAAGCAGTTGTGGTTTTGAGGAGCTCTAAACTGATTGCTGCTTCTTATATGCAATAAAGTAGGGCAGAATATATAATAAGAATGGTGCTCTGAAGCGCTTCTGAGAATTGGGAAGAAAGTATAAATAACAAACTAAAGCTGTACCAAGGATAGTTCAAATGAAACAAATATGAAACACGATGACGAGACAGAATTCCATTAATATTAAGAGAGTAAACAAAATTAAAATGTTTCCCCTACTTTTTGATTCAACATGTTTCAACACCACTTTTTCTGCAGTCAATAAGAAGATTCTTGAATGCAATGATTATATTTCGTTTGGTTGCACTATCCACTTAACTTTGTTCGAAAGAAATGCGCTTCTATGAGCGCATTAATAAGTGCATTTGAAGAGATTCCTGCATCCATTACTGCTTTTTGGCAAGCACAATTTTTTGCAGGGTAGTCTCATATAGTCAAATGTCAATAGTCTTGCAAACGAGTCAATTATTTCCACAAACTATGTTCATTTGTAAACTAAGTTCATCGTGAATGAACTTAAAAAAAGAACATACATTCTTCAATTAAGCACTAATTGCTTAAGGCGAGGCCTATCTTCGGATCAGCGCCTAAGTCAATAACCAAAATTGCCATTATTGGAGCGGCCACAATCCAGGATTGTTCGCCCAAGAATCGCTACATCCATAAAGATTGACTGTTTGTTGCAGATTATGGCATGGCGGTATCATCAGAGCTTATTATTTCTTCCGAAACGGCGAAGGAGACTCGAGCGTTTGCCAATTGGCCGCCTCGAACATGCAACTAGAAACACCCATCCCCCCCCCCCCCCCCCCCCCCCCAACAAATTGTTTTATTGTTGGGATTACGTCAAGCAATTATTCTATGCATACAGGACCGACCACTTGAAGCAGCCACCGAAGCCGAGGCTGCGATTTCCATGATGTGTTATTCCATATGAAATGACATAAATGTGATTTCAAAATAAAGTCGCAATCAATTTGATATCTCACATCTTTGTTGATTTATTTGAAGTTATTTTTCTGTCGTTATTATCCGGTCACCTTATACTTAAATTAAGTACAACTATGAACTCAATTTTAATGTTTGGAATAATTTTTAGTCCGACACGAAACCAAAATTTTTCCATTTATAAAGGGTACCTCATGCGATCTACCCAATTTCCCAATTAATTTTTGATTGTTTGGGCCTATATCTCGATAACGATTTCGTGCTTTAAAGCCTCAAAGGATGACGCATAGAGAAGTTCTAAAGAGAAGCCATTAGTGTTCAAATTTTCGTCGAAAGTCACTGGGTTAACGATAGTTTTGATATGGTTTTTATGTCAAAATTTGGACGTAATACATATAAAAATTAGAGAAAATTGTTGTGTTTTCAAATCAAAAGTAATTTATTCGATACAAAGTTATTGTAAAAGAAAATCAAATCTAAATTCAGTTTTTGAATTCGCCTATCGTTCATTATATTTGAAATTCTATCCTGTATTAAATTTGCAGCTTGCAGGTCGATCAGCTGTGTCATGAAAACCCCCTGAAATGATTTGGATTTTCATAGCCCCAAATGCGACAATTTTGTTTGTTAAATGAGCGTCATCGGGAAAGATGATTTTTCATCTTTGGAACTCAGAACTTTAGAAGTAAGGTTTTAATATTTACCAATTTCCTCTAAGCGTAAGGCGACCGACCCGTTTCGTAAATTTGTAACCTTTAACTAGCAATCTGTTACTACTTCATAAATATCCAAATATCAAAATTTTACATGTTGTTTCGTTTCTTTGTATACTAAATTTGCAAAAAGGATGTCCAAGTAGAGAAGAAACCCCCGGCGCACTTTGGCAACCAAACAGTCGACGTGATTCACTCAAAGGCATATCTTTCCCGCGTCATAATTTGATTATTTCATACTTTTTACATACTCTATGTAATTTTCTTTAAATATGGTTGGAATTTCTATAGTTAGATACAATAACATCATCGGAAAACTGGCCGTGTATTGAAATATTCAACGACGAGAGCATTCTACTCCATGAGTAAATTTTCTTTTAGTTGCTTTATGAAATTTGAATACGGCGTTGCTTGATTTAAGCATGATTTTCGTCAAATTCAGTACATTCGAGGTCATTTGTCATAGACAAATTACGGAAAATTACTGCAGTTTTTTTCAGTCTATACTCCTGTTACGTGTACACCGATTTAGTAAAAGTGTAAGTACAAAGTGACAACAATTGCGTAAGATTAAAAAGAGTAGGACATTTTTTTTACTGTATTGGCAGGGTATTTTGAATGTTATGTTATTGGGTGTTACACTTCAAATATAAAGTTCTGAAATTTTAGTAATTGCATAAACTGAGGATGCATTAGTCGGATATCCCTTCATGACGATAAACTAATACTTTTTGTCACATTTGCAAAATTTTTGCAAAAATTGTGTGCACCCAAGTAAGATTTATTGTTGTATGCAAAATAAGAATAATTTGGGGTTAGAAAATGTTTTATTTATGTTCGTACAATACCTATTTACATCAAGAAGATATCGAAATGTTACTTGATATATTACAATCCATTCATTACAATATTCGATAATATTAACTTCGATGCTGCCATGTAATGACATTAATGATAAGCAATTACAATTACATGTTGCAACTAAAGTTGAAAGCAGCTGTAAAATGAACAATTGAAACGTTTTCAGCAAATATCCACTAACAGTCAGAGACCTCGCCAAAATACCCTGCCAATGACTGAAGTAGCTAACGGAAAATTGTTTGCATACAAACCATTATGTGGGCAACATTTAATTACGTGTTAACCAAGATGTAAATCCAATCATGTGTGTAATTCACCAACTGCAAAATTGTGTGATATTAAGCTGAAATCAGATAAAATGGGAAATTGTATTTACAGCAAAGAAATTATCCATCGAAAAATGTTAAGGGTTGCCAATATGCTTTAGTATTCACAAACAATGGGGGTAATTAATAACCAGTATAGCATTCGGATGAGAACTAGGTACAAATGGTACTTAACAAAAATTGGCTAAGTAAGAATTTCTGACAAGTAATTGACAATCATATGGTAGTTTCCAAATTCCACATTTCCACATTCTTACACACATTTTCTTACACCCATGAAATATTATATTTTCCTCCAAGCAATGTGGTATCTCTTCTACTGATTGAAAACTTGGTTCCAAAATAAAAATAAATAAATGGTTTCCCATTACATCCCATGAAGGAAATGGGGAGAGCTTCTCAGAACCAGTGAGCTGTGCGCTTTATAGTTTTATACTGTCTGATTGGGACATACAGTTTTACACCCGTCCCGAACGGTATGTTGAGAATTTTTTTCATGGCTAAATACCAGATAGCGTCGCCGTCACTATGCGAGGTGGCCGGCGCCGAAATAAAAAGCTGGGATCGAACCCAGAATCTTACCGACGGCCACTTGGTCTACGAACTGTAAAATAATTATGCCAACGATGATGAAACTGTAAGCGTCATTGGAGGCTTGCTATTCCTATTTCGGGTCCTGGCAGTACTAGTGTTGCCAGAAGAAAACTAGAATTTCCATTGGAAGGTTTGAAATTTTTTTGGATAAACATATAAAGAACGTTTTCACTTACGAGCCTAATTGCTGTATATACAGTGTGTTTAAAAATTCATCTGGGTCAAAAAATGTAACTAATTAGCGCGATGATGTTTTACAAGGACGATGTTCAACGTGGATTATCGAGAAAAGAGTGTCCCACTCAACTTGTTTCGCCCTTTGATGATGAAGCCTTACAAAAAACTACTGTAAATCGCTGGTACCAAGAGTTCAGCAACGAACGCCGTACGCTCCAGGATGAATTTCCAACTTGTGTGATATGGGGTCCAGAAAGAAATGAATTGGAATCATGGACCATGGAAGGGAGGGTAAGTGTGGGACAATTACACCCAGTCCCTGGTTTGAGTACAAAGACCTTCCTGTTAGTGTCAGTGTTTTTATTTTTTTTTTTTAGTATTCGTATGTGAGTTCTTCCTTTTTTTCTTGTTAAATCTCCTAGCTTGAGATCTGGTGGGTTGAGGACGCTCCTGAAAACCCGTGAGCTGCCGGTGAGCCAGACCTAGTTCACTCCTAATGAGATTGTAACAGAAATGGCCAACTTCGGACGTTTTGCGGGAAACCATCGATGTTGTGCGTGAAGTGATAAACCAAGAGTAACATGTGACATACCGTGAGCTTGAGGCTTCTATGGGCATTAGTGCCACTAGCATCAATAAGATATTGCATGTCCATTTGGCCGTGAAAAGGATTTGGTCCTGTTGGATCCCACATAATTTGACGAATGCTCAAAAAATTGCTCGTGTCGATTGGAGCAAAGAAATGTTGTAAAAATGCAACCGCGGTAACTCCAATGCAGTCTAGGACATTGCCATAGGTGATGAATTATAGATTTATGCATATTGGCAAGAAACAAAACAGAAATCGACCGTATGGGTCATTAAAGACAAGTTAAATCCAACAAAAGAAGCACATTGAAGCAAATTATCCCGTTTTTTTTTTTTGGTTTAACAGTCATGTGGCCACAGGACGTAGGACGATCAATTCTTAGTAGTATTCCGACATCTGCTTGCCGACAGTGTTGGCAGAAATAAGGAAAACCCACAAGAGAAGACGTATCATTTTGCATCAGGACAATGCGAGCTCTAACACATCAGCTGAAATAATTTGAGCACTCAACATGTCGAATTGATGGGAGATCCGCCGTACAACCCTGACTTCGCACCCACTGACTTTTTTCTACTGCCTGATCAACGTTTTTCGATGCCCGAAGCCCGACGATAACGCACTTTTTGTACTGCGATTGCAGACGAACGAAAGACAGGAGAACGAACTCGTTTAAAATTCAGTTTCTATAAATAAGTATTTGTGGGTAATTCCACCGCCCATTATTATTGCCGTGGGGACTGGGTAGCGATCGTTTACCCATTCCCCTCAGGGTAATGGGAAAAAGAAGGGGTAGTTACCCCGACGATGGGAAATTACTCATCGCGATTACCCACAGAGTAAAGGGAAAAATAATGGCTAGTTACACACGGCGATGGGTAATGGTTTACTTAATGGTTTATTTAATCGAAAATATGATAAAATTTCTCTATCTCGGAAATGGAGCCTCCAACCGAGGATATAAACAATTTTTTCATAAGTTATCCAATTCGTATGACAGAATTTTTTTTTTCAAAAATAAGAAAATCGCTAAAATTATCTCAGGAACGTTCAATCGAAAAAATAATAAAAATTGTAGCTCCGTATGAGGTTGTAACAAATGGATGACTTCAATCTGGCATCACGTTTTTTTTTTAAATAGGCAAGGCAAACATTTTGCGAATAAAATATCGCTAAAACGCGCTCATGTCTATATCTCGGAAACGGAGCGTCCAATCGAAAACTACATGGTTCCTTCTGATGCAGATATAATGTACCTTTGGCAAAATAATGCTGTTGATGAGGACATTGCCAAAACTGTTGAAGTAGAAATTGGTTATCTATTCGATTGGACGCTCCGTTTCCGTTCAAAAATGGGGATGGGTAACCCATGAGCCATTGCCGTTCGTAACAACCCAATAAATTTTCCCATTACCCTGAGAGTAAGCTGGTGACACTCTTATCAGTCGAATAGAATAAAGGCAATGTTGTTTGTTCAACAAGTAATGTTTTTTTTCCATAATTTTTAAATATTTGTATTCTTTAGATATTTCGAGTTGGTTACTACGTATGTGAAAAATATATTAAGCATTTTTAAAATAAAATTCCGTTATTTGTGCAAAATATATTAAAAATTTCATAAATTTTCCGCCAAATGATTGGACTTTTTTGATCGTCTGGTTTTGAAATTTTTTACGTCCGTTATTTTTGATTTTGTGCTAAGGAAACCAAAGATACGTACGAAAAATAGAAAGATTTTATGGAATCACCCACATACATGGGCGATTGGCATACAGAAACTTTGAACACATGTGGTACGTTGCTTTGACGAACGTATTGAGTGATTCGAGATATGGATTTTAGATGTGATTAGTAGTATTTATTATTTTCCAAAATCTAACTCTGAGAATCTGAGACGAGCTATCAATATAGCAATACACGAAGCCCAAAAGTTTAAACAAAACGCTAAATCTTTGGATCTACCAGTCTTATTTTCCTCAAGCCTCACATGTAGAACGCGACTAATTCTACCTTTTCTATAGTTTGGCGCATTTTGATTGTATTTCAAATGTTCCTCCTGGTATTGGAGTGGAATTTGAACTTAAGAACATTTTTAATCTTAATTTATGGGATGTTCATACCACATACTTTCAAGGTCTGATACATTTTTTTTGCTGTTTTTTTGTTGGAATAAAAAATAATTCAGGAAAGTACAATCAATGGTATAACTAGTTTCATCACCAGATGCCTACTCACTGTGCATGTATAGGGGACATTGGATAGATCATCAATTGCATATGTACCAAATTTATATGCAATTTGCATATGCGAATTGAATCTCTCAGTACCAACTCAACCCGGAAGACAGTTATTCCCACAACAAGAGCAGAAGGTTTTTCCCTCCATGCTCTATAAGTATTTATCTCTCCCATTCTCGCAGGGTTCCAATTGATTTGAGGTAAGTTTTTCTATAACACACTGTTGCATATCTTGCGATATAGCTTTTCCGTATGACCGGGCTAAGGTCAGTTATGATTGATTTTTTCGCAATCTCTTTAACTTCGTTAGTTTTGAATGTTAATGTATGAAAAGTTCGTTACCAAGTTTAATTTCTGGGATTTTTTTTTGTGTGAATAACTTGTGAACATTGTTTTTTATGGATTTCAGAATTTTAAATTAAAATATTATGATATCGAAAGTGATGTTATATGACTCGCAGTATGTGAAAAGAGGGCGAATATTGCAAGCATAGCTCATTTCCTAGAGTTTGCGTAATTGATTTTTAAAAATTATCTGAATGTTCAACTGTTCCAATGTAAGACTACTGTGCTCTGTAATCTGATGATATCAAATTCTAAAAAAAGTTAACCCAACGCCTGGGTAAAAAGAACAGATAAGGTAGAAACCCCTGTCACTTGCGTAGGAATTGCATGCATTTGTTATTTTTATTTTTTTCGTCAATCGCAAGACCATAAAATATATCTTAAGTGGAGATATAGTTATCAAAACGAAAATTTGCAAATTGCATCCTTATTATGCCTGGCAAACTGAATATCGTTTAGGATCAAGCTACAGGCATTTATCAGCGGTTTTTTGGAATGACTCTACTATGAATTGATCAAGTTAAATGCAAACGAGAATACAAATGCACCTTCGGGACGATGTGCTATATCTATGAAATGCTTCTTAAGCTCGCAGTAACAGCGGTTGGCACGCAGAATTTTCCGTTTGGTCTAATACTGACGTTATTATTTTTGTATACGGCAGATCTGAGAAATATAAATTCGTCCACCACCTCGATATTATAGCAACTATCAACGTTGAAATGCTACTGCATGCGAGATAAATCTCGAATCACTCAAACCATTATCTTTGCTTTGCCATCGTTTGCAGCCAAATCCACACTCACTGACTCCAGCTCCATTCTTCAAATATCCGTAGTAACTTTTCATAATATTCGCGCAATATATTTATACATACATACATATCTTGAGTAAGTGGGCTTTGCAGCTGACGGTTTTGTTTTCTTTATGTCTGAGGTCTCGGCTTTTATCAAATGAACAGGAATTAGTTAGGTCAGTGCCATTATTCCAAGGCTTAGCAGCTTAGGCTTACATTAATTTAAAATATTCGAAAATATTTCTATCTGTAGAATATAAGAGTTTAATTTCTTCTCTCTTCCGGATTTATAATTTTTGTTTCTTTTTTTATTATATTTTTTAATTTACGTGAAACATAAATTTTGCTATACAAGTTCTTCCTTACGCGATATTTCTTTTTTTCCATTTACACGATTTTTCGTATAAAAAAGTTTTTAAATACAAATATTGATTTACACGGGTTTCTCAGAAATTAATTTACAGCGTAAATCTAGTGTTCGATGTATTTAAGCGTATATATATGTACGAGTATATTGTCCATTATATCCAGCTCGTGGCATTCAGCGGGCAGGAGTGTTGATTGGCAGAGCGTAAATTTTAAGTTACATTTCTTACAATTAAATGTAAGGCAATAAATGAAAATCAATACAGAAAGAAGGAATAAAACAATTTTTATTTACTGTTTTCATGCAAAATAATAAGAACATTAAAATGATAATCGAATTTAAAGCGTAGAAAAATGTATGCTTAAACGGATGTTTTATTTAATTGTGGTAGAATTCGGGACCACGGTAGTAAACAACAAATATTGGCGGGTAGAAATAAAGTTTCAACAAAATAAAGCCTTATTTCATTGTGAATAAATGCTCCTAAATCCAAAGCGAGTCAAAGCCCCACAAAAATTGAAAAACGCCCGCAATCAAACCGACGTAAACCCCCAATTCTGGGGTTTCAGTTCACATAAGTGTTTTTTTCTTCATAAAATCAGAATCGGACGCTCTTTTGTTTGTCAATTTCTTTCTTGTTCCTCACGTTTTTGTTTTCAGAAGATTTCCGATTCGCTAAATGCTACGACTCTTTAAAAGATCATTATAACCATGCATTGGTATACAAACACTATGCCATGAAATCCAAGCGCGGTTTAAATACTTGTTTCTTTCTATTAAATTTCACAAATGGTACGCATCTCCGAATTCCGCAGTAAAGGCTCGGCATGCAAAAAAGGGCTTCACTTTTTAGTTATTTTCAGTTTCCTTCGCCAAAATCGGTAATAACTTTGGTAACCCACATATATACGAAAGCCATACACAAAAATTAAAACAACATCACAAACCATTTAGCCGTTCAAGCCTTTATTTATTCTTTTTTACTGATCACAAATATTTTCTACTAATATAATTTTTTCACAGCATACTCTCTTAGCCGACCAATCGCTTTTGATATCCTCAGTCCGATGAAATATTGTCCACTGAATGCATGAAACTAAAACGCAAAACATCAGCCAAAATAAGAAACACTCGCTTCATTTGCCATTTACCCACACAATCAGGAATATTTATGAATTACTAACTGAGAGAATAGTGCACAAATACAGCTACACGTAAGACTGTGGATAATCTGTCTTTACTTATCCGGTCTCGGACAACCCCGGGGGTCACGGACCTAAAAAACGAAGATAACATATTTCGCCAACCAGTTCGATCTACCAAGTGTCGGCAGGGATTCGTCAACCTGATCCCTCCAGCGGAGTCTTGGTCTTCCTATTTTTCGTCTTCCTTCGAGTTCGGTTCCGAAAACCCTTCAGGCTGGTTCGTCTTCATCCCTTCTACTGACATAGCCCAGCCAGCGCAATCGCGCTATTTAGATCTGCTTAACTATGTCGATGTAAGGATAAAGCTCATACAGCTCATGATTCATGCGTCGCCGATACTCGCCGTTGTGCACTATAGGGCCATAAGTTTTTCGGAGTATTTTTCTCTCGAACACTCCTACAGATGTTTCGTCTGCTTGCGATAGGACCCAGGATTCTTCGCCATAAAGCAAGACAGGTTGAATGAGAGTCTGGTACAGCTGGACTTTTGTTACTCGAGAGAGGGCTTTATCTCTAACATCTTTATCTCTATGACATCTATTCGCAAGTACAATTCTCCGCTGGATCTCAAGGCTGACGTTGTTGTTTTTGTTTGCGGCAGATCCGAGGTATATAAATTCGTACACTACCTCGAAGTTATAACGGTTATCAACGTTCACGCTTTGGTCGAATCGCGTGGAGGCCCTGTTCGTTGAAGCCATTAATTTTGTCTTGTCCTCATTTACCGTCAGACCCACTTTTGCTGACTTCTTCTCAATTCTCGAAAAAACCGCAGTAACTTCTCTAATTGTGCGCCCAATGATATCTGTATCATCAGCATACGCGAGCAGCATGTGACTTTTGCTGCTGATGGTTTTATTCATGTTGACTGCAGCTTTTCTCATAATGATACCCATTACGATGTTAAAGAGATCGCACGATAGCGTGTCGCCTTGCCTGAGGCCTCGCTTAGTTCGAAAGGTTCGGTGAAATGCTTACCATCTTTCACTGAGGATTTTGTGTTCGTCAAGGTCATCCTGCAAAGGCGTATGAGTTTTGCAGGAATACCAAGCTCAGACATTTCTTCATAGAGTTTCTCCAGTATCGGACAATCGAAGGCAGTCTTATAATCGATAAATAGATGATAGGTGTCGATTTGTTTTTCGTGTGTATTCTCCAGGATTTGGCGTAGCGTGAAAATCTTGTCAGTTGTCGATTTTTCAGGCATAAAGCCACACTGGTATGGTCCAAAATGGCCCCCAAGGCTCTGATCCCAGGTCATTCAATACTCTCTTCCTGAAATTTTCCATGACTTTATCAATGGTGCAATGGGTAGTGTGGGCCCCTCTTGTACTTGAGATCCTGGGTTCGATCCCTGATCTGACCACCTTCAAATTTCTTTCGGCGGCGGTCACCTCGCATAGTGACGGCGACACTATTGAGTATATAGCCATGAAAAAGCTTCTCAAAAATGTCGTTCGGAATCGGTGTAAAACTGTAAGTCCAAGTCAGTGAGTGAAAACTCGAAAGCGCACAGCTCAGTGACTGTGAGAAGTTTTTCCCCGGTCCCTTCATGGGATGTAATGGGAAACCATTTTTTTTTATCACAGAGAATGGCTGTATCTCACCGGTGACGTATTGCATCTCGGATTTCAGCTCAGGAATTGTTTCCGGTTTATTCTCATAAACCCCAGATATCACAAAACCCCAAAGTATGAAATCACACGGCATTAGATCGTATGATCTTGGTGGCCAGTTTACATCAGAATTTCTTGAGATAATTTGTTCAGCAAATCGTTGCTGCAATAAATCGATTGTTTCATGCGCAGGTGTGGCAGTTGGCGACGGCTTGCTGAAACCACATGTACTCCATAACCATGCCGTCCCGTTGATGCCACAAAAACTCCGTTATCATGTTCCTTGTAACGATTGGCGTTCACAGTCACTGTAATTTCGGCATCATCTTCAAATAAGTAGGGCGCAATCACGCCGCCTGACCAAAATCCGCACCACACAGTTTCTCCTTTTGGGTGCATTTGTTTCTCATGGGTTGCATGAGGATTTTCTGAGACCCAAATTCGACAATTTTGTGTATTCACGAAGCCATTAAAATGGAAATGCGCTTCATTGGAGAATATGACCTTTCTTAAAAAAAATTCCCATTGAACGAATTGCTGGCGCTTTCCATGGGCTGCTGGTTTGAGCTCCTGAGTAAGCTAAAACTGTGTACGCATGAAGGTGGAATTCGTTTGTCAAAATTTGCTGCGTAGTGCTTCCTGAAAGTTGAAGTTGCTGAGGGTTGATGTTTTCGGCCACACTCTCGTTTACAGCAGCAATGTTTTCAAGAGACCGACCGGTATGTGGACGCATAGGCTTACTTACTGTCCATAACCGTCCCAGTTTCTTAAAATTGTATGACCGCTCTTCGAATGGTTGACACATGAGGTGCACTTTCGCGACTGAAAATTTTTCGAAGTTTGCGAGCGGTCTCAGCATTATTTTCCAAATGTTTGTAATTAATTTTCACAATTATAACGCGTTGTGCTTCCGAAAAGCGCTCCATTTTTTATAATCGGAATAAACGCATGTGACAGCTGTCATATTTCCGAGTTGCCACTTGCACAAAAAAAGACATTAAATTTAAAAACTGCAATCTTACTGAGACATACTGTTACGAATTTTCTTATTCGTCCTTTTTGCATTGTTTTATTCCCAATAATAAAACAAAGTTCGTTTTCAATTACGATAATTACAACGGTATAACTTCCTTTTTTTTACTTATATAGTACAACAGTTTACTTTATTTGCACCACTTTCATAAGTCTTATATTTTACTATCAAATCGCATTGATTACTTTACGGGGTTTAATAATGAACTGAGCTCTCCATTCCAAAGACCTCCGCTATTTATACCAACTCACCATACTCAAATGAAGTTATATCTAGCGAATTCAAGAACCTTCTAGTCCTTGTTGTTGTTGCTTATCTTTGTAGAATCATCTCGAATGGTGGAGAATTATCTTAACTGAGGTGACTTCATGCTACTGGTTTAGGGAGCTGGTACGTTGTTACAATGCATACTTTCAGGCGCAGCACTAACCGCCTGTTATTTACATACTGTTAGTAGAGTCATTAACAGCAAGCAAAAGCTTTTACTTATTCGTAACACTGCCCCCCACGTAAGCCTGTTCGTCCCGAGCAGGCTCAACCCCCCGTTCTGTATTCTATAAACCACGTCATTTATTCGTTTGACAACCTTGTAAGGGCCTTCCCAGTGAGTCTGAAATTTTGGAGATAAACTTTTCTGGCAGTGTGGGTTGAACAGTAAAACTAACTGACCCTCATGGAATCCTTCGGAATTTGCCGCTTGGTCGTACCTGGCTTTCATTTTATTACTGACCAACTTCATTCTGCTGCGAACAAACTCGTGAAGTTCGCTAAGCTCTCCTGGGATACCATCATTCTCCCAACTGTTGGATGTTAGGCAGTTGCCAAACTCCAAATTTCTAGGGAGCTTTAACTCTGTCCCGAAGAAGGTACTAGCTGGTGTTCGGGCAGTAGTATCCAGGGTGGCCGACCGGTATACTAGAAGGCATTTTGGTATGCGTTCATCCCAGAATTTTCTATCTTTACTGACCACCTTTCTCAAACATTCCTCAAGAGCCTGATTAAATCTCTCTACCGTGCCGTCAGTCGGAAGGCGCAATGATGTCGTTCTCATACCACGAATTCCATTCCTCTCGCATATTTCTTTCAAGATGCCAGATTCGAAATTCCTACCCTGCTCCGAATGCAGTTCTAAAGGGACACCAAAACGACTTATCCAGTTGTTCACGATAGCTTTGCTTATTATTTTCGCTTCTTTATTCGGAATAGCGTACACCTCGGGCCATTTACTGAAGTAGTCCATAACGACTAGGGCATATTGGTTCCCAGATCTACTTGTTGGATACACTCATGGAAATTCGCTCGAAGGGAGCAGTTGGGCTCTCCTGATGTATCTGTCCGCAGCTCTTCCGCGTTGGTCCTTTAGTTGTCAAGCACTGAGTGCCTCCTGCAATCCACTCGGATACAGCTTTTTGACGACCAACCCAATAGAAACGTTCACTTAGGTTCTCCATAGTTTTGCCTTTACCGAGGTGCATACCACTCGGACCATTATGAGATTCTGGAATTATCTCTTTCATTTTCAAGGCAGGTACCACAATTAGATTTTTCTCCGTCTTACCGTCTTTTGTATAGTGGCTAACCGATATTTCCAACATGATGGGAAGATATATTTGCAACAAAAGGGACTCCCAATGGGTTCACCAGCTTCTCCAATAGTTGCTGACATCGTTATGGAAAATTTACTGGACTCTTGTATCGAAAAATTGGATATAAAACCAACAATTTTGACAAAATATTTAGACGATTTATTTTGTGTCGCTTCAGAGGGCGAAATAAATACAATTTTGGATGTTTTTAACAATTTCCACTCCAGTATTAAATTTACAATGGAAAAAGAGTCAAATTCAAAACTTCCCTATTTGGACACATTGGTGGTCAGGAGAGGGGAAAATTTATCAATTAATTGGTATCAGAAACCGACGTCTTCAGGAAGAATAATCAACTTCCAGTCGAAACATCAAAAACGTGTGATTATAAATACGGCGAAAAATTTAATAGAACCCGTTTTGACTATAAGTGATGTAGAATTCCACAAGGCCAATAAGGAAAGGATAAGAAGCATACTAAAGGACAACAACTTTCCGAACCTTCTTACCAACTGACTGATAAAGCAATTTGAGGATAAACGACAACCGAACAGGGCTACTACAGATGAGCCGAAAATTTACAAGTCAATAACGTACATACCTGGAATAACAGATAGGTTTTCGAAGTCAAAAATATTTGGCGACAAGAATTATACATTAGCACACAATAACATATAACACAATAGGCAGAATATTTAGTAAAACAAAGGATAGTTTGGACAAATTTTGATATGTCTAATATAGTATATAAAATACCATGTCAGGGAAATGACAGCGAGGTTTGCAACAAAGTATATGTAGGGACTACAAAAAATAAGCTAAAGACACGAATTGCAGGACACAAATCAGATCAGAAATACAGGCACATTTCTATACAGAAAAAAGCATTAACATCCCATTGTGCTAGTTTAAATCATTACCCAAACTTTCAGGATACAGCGGTTTTAAATAAAGAAAACAATTATAAACGTCGTTATATGTTAGAAATGCTACAAATAATTACTACACCAACATTGAAAAGAATTAACTATAAAACAGATACAGATAATGTAGCCCAAAATTACAGACATTTAATTAGAAAAATGTAGAACCATTTAAGCACAAATTGTTTATCAATCTAATATTTTTCTTTGGGTTAATTTATATGAACTTTTTACGAACATTATTTTTGTTTGTGTAACTTCAGAAAATTTTGAAAAAAGGCGGGAAAATTTGTTTGAACATTTTTAAATTGACATAATTTTTTCACAATTGTTATTTTGTTTTAATTGTTAAATATTGTTCATATCTCCTGATGATGCTACACAAAGGAGTAGCGAAATATCGAGGAAAATAAATACAACAACAGCAAATCTGACCTCAACCTCGAAGAATATTGATTATTTATTGATAAAGGAAAGGTCGAACAACAGAATAAAAATATTAAATATTTTTTTTTAAATTTTGAAAATTTAAAAATTTTTATAACTTTGTTCTATTTAATTGAGTTTTGCACGTGAGTGATAGCTTAGCTCTAAGGAACTTTAATATTTTCGGTATGGACTCGAAAAATGCAAAAATATATATTTAGGCAAAATTATTTAAATTGTTTATTATGGATTTAAACGTTATGTATTTTTCTTGTTATTTTTTGGTATATTCTGCCGTTACCATCCAATGTGTTAATGTATATTCTGCTTTATCACTTTGCAAATTTAACTGTTTTTCACATGCAATTCATTGTGTTATATTTCATTTTAATTTTACTCGTCGAACTGATGTATTTTGTGCAATCACACTTTTTAACGGCCGTAACACCACCAATATGTACTGCGTGCATTTTAAAACAAAACAAACACGAACATGTGGTGTTTTTCCTTATTGCTAACGCCCATTTATATATTTTTTTTGTAAAACACTATTGTAAAATATGGTTTACCTTTTAACGGTTTTCTATAAAAAGTTGAAAACTTTATTATACTTATTTACTGAAAGTAGGAAAATAAATGTCAATTATCATTAAAGATGCAAATATATGGGATATATTAAAAACTACCTGTTCGCTGATTTACTTTAACGTTAAGTAAACTAAAGATTTTTTATTTAAATACTGGGTTTTTGAATAAGAGCGCTACAAAAGTTTTTTTAAATAAAACAAAACCGGTTTTAGATACCAATGAAATTCTTTATTCCTGTGAAAGCACGTTCGATTTCTTTTGCATAGCCACCACGGGCACGCTTGCAGAAGTCCATACGCCGAGCCCAATTTTCGACGGTTTTCAAGCATAAATCGGCCGATACTGCTGCAATTTCACGCTCGATATTCGTACGAAGTTCATCAATCGTCGCTGGCTTGTTGGCATAGACCATAGACTTGACGTAGCCCCACAGGAAATAATCTAACGGCGTCAAATCGCACGACCGAGGCGGCCAATCGACTGGGCCATGTCGTGAGATAACACGTTCACCAAACTTGGTTTCCAATAAATTGATTGTGGCATTCGCTGTGTGGTTTGTAGCGCCGTCCTGTTGGAACCACATGTCCTCCAAGTCCATATTATCCAATTGGGGCCAAAAATATTCGGTTATCATTGAACGGTAGCGATTCGTATTCACAGTAATGTGCCGGTCTTGATCATCATGGAAGAAGTATGACGTCGTTTATATAAAGATAAACGTGCCCTTAAAACCACATTTTGTCACTTCACAACTTACAATCACTGGTGCTGCAGTCTTTAAAGTATTTATTTCTAATTATACGGCACAAATATTATTATTAGTTATCAGTGGTCTACGCTTTTCTGGTTGGACACTACCACATCATTTAATTGTAAGTAGCCAAATATGCAAGCTACTGAAAATATTGCTTTACCAATATCGCCAGGATCGCCCAGTATTCCGATAATAGTCAGACCACCATTATATTGTGATTCATCCTTATTATCACCATCCCAGTTGGAAATTTTGTCTTGAATACGTTGTCAGTAGTATTTCTTTAGGACTACGTCAGTAGGATATAAAGATATATAAGACATCTTCTTGACATGTCACTAGTTTTGACTTACGTGACATAAATTGTGAAGAGGCTGACAATCTAGATTAGATCGTCCTATTGATTTGTCAGAACTTTGTCATAGCTGACTATTATTGAAACCAATGCTGAATGTCGACAGAGGAAGTCTTCATCATTTGTCAACTGCGGGTCATGTGTGTCGATTTTCAAATTTTTCAAAAACTTCAAGCTTAAAAATTTATATTTGTTTGTAGTTATGAAATATATGCCATAGGATTTCAGAATTTATGTCAATATATTTAAAATTTGCTAAAAATAACATGGTAATATTCAGAGCATTATAACTATGTAGTATGTCTCATTCATTCTCATGGTATCTTTCAGATTTAGTTTAATATCGTGCAACAGAAAAGATACATATATATAAATATGTGTACTTTAGGGTGGGTCAATTTCTATGCCGACCAAGAGTATAGCGAGTATAGCATAAACGTAATCTACGGAAAATTCTAAGAAAATGTTCCCAAGAAACCATGGTTCTAAAATCAAAATGGAGACCACCATTTTTCACTTGAAAATTTGTATATTATATAATTTGTATTACTTTTGAAATTTGTGGTAATGTTAGAATAGCTTTTGAATTCGATATCAGATCTGACATTTGTACTATTTATCCCTACAAAGAATGTTAAAACCTATCCGGCGATACCATGATCGTTACAATCTAATGTCGCATTCAAAAGTTATTCTAACATTAACACAGGTATCTCTTCACCAAAATGAAGCAGATGGCCAAATTTACATAGTTACAAAACATGAACTTTGCGGAGTTTCGACCTAATATAAACGTCATTGCACCGGCAGCAACGACTTGAATATATGTGTGAAATTTCGTAGAAATGGAAGAGTATCAACTTTCAAAAGTATGGCTTTTGGGTCGTTTTTTCGATAATATACAAATTTTCAAATGAAAAATAGCGGGCTCGACTTTGATTTTAGAACCATGGTTTCTTGGGAACATTTTCTTAGAATTTGCCGTCGATTATATTTCTTCTATACTCTTCCTCAAGTTTTTTTGTTCCATACAAATTGACCCACCCTAATGTACATACACATAGATTCCAATAAATAAGTACCTATAAGATGACCCGAAACACTATAACTGACCCACTGATGAATGGTTACACAAAACATCTTGTGTACATATCATAAGGTGATCACCACTGTTGAGCACTGCATAAAAATGTCAGGAGGTGTCATGACGTTTTTTGTATGGGAGCGGGACAGAAAATCAGCAGTGACTCTGATATCTCAGTTCTTTCCCATTGATGATGTCTATAGGAAATTTCCAACTGGGATAGTTATAAAACACTCACTGTGTTACTCCGTGCCATTGATTTGAAGTTATATGTCCTCTCTCTGACCTGAAATGTAAAATTTAAGAAAATCGGAAAAATTCTCACATAGATAAGTACAAGTTTTAGACGACTAGTGTGCTTGAATGTATGATTTGTCATTTAAAATGTAATCATCTTAACACTTTAATTTTTATACAATACATGTGCGAGAGTCTTCTGTTAATAATAAGATATTCCTCGCCCTGTGATACTGTTTAATTATAGATATTTCATGAATTTGTAGCTGTCAGAAAAAACGCGATCCGCAAGTTGTTGGCTAATTTAATGTATTTCGTTCACCATTGATCCCCCTTCAGAAAATAATGCTTCCGGATCATCATATCAAGCTTTTTTAAACCGTTTGGTTCGCGTTAACGAAAATGCATTACCATACTTGAAAAACAACGCTTTTCCAAAATTATCAATTGAAGAATTAAAAGATGGTCATTTTGTGTAACTAAAAGTGTGTGACTGCAATATATTTTATATAAATTTTTTTTAACAGGTGTAGTTAATGGTCCAGATATACGGAAACTTTTAAGGGATATGAGTTTTTCTGAAATGTTAGATGATACTGAACTAAACGCATGGAACTCAGTCCGTGCGCTAATTGAAAACGTTCTTTGCAAAAATCGCTCACCAGAGTACCGTGATTATATTGACAACATGATGAAGTTTGTCGACAAACTTGGCGTTAATATGTCGTTGAAGGTCCACATGTTACATGCACATTTCGATATTTACGAACGACAATTGTCCACAGAAACAGACGAAATTGGCGAAAGATTTCATCAAACTATAATGGCATTCGAAGTCCGTTTCGCTGGAAAAAGAAAAGACTCAATGCTTGCGGATTTCAGCTGGTCGATTGAAGAAATTCAAAAAAAATCCAATGAGTGTTCGAACTCACGGGCGATGTGTTAACACCTTTTTGCTACACGGTACCTGTTCGATTTCTATGAACACATTCGTAAATGTTACATTGGAAAATAAAAAACAGCGTTCAATCATATGATGACGTTACAGTTAAATGATATTAATACTTAAAATTATTTAAAGACCCAGTGCAACCACATGTGCCATTATTTTCTTGCTCAATACTTTAACCGAAGATCAACATAAAATACTTTTTTAATATTACTCCAAATTAATACTCCAAATTAAAACACTTAAATCTCGGCTCGCCGATATCGGATCGCCTTAATTTTTGGCCTAAACTCTTCGTCGAAACCCGCACCAGCTTTTTAATCCAAAAATTAATAAAATCGGATTTGAATTTCCGGAGAAAATCGCGTGGGAAAATTATATGAAAATCGCCCAATAATCACTTTCGATACCGACTGCCAAGCAACGAACAAACAAACGATGATTTACTCTTAAAACCTAACACTTGCGTATGTATTAGTTTGATAGTTTACTGCCCTAGAGGCGCGCGTATAGATGTTAACACATCAAAAATTTATAAAATCATCAAAATAAGAGCAAATAAGAGCAAATACAGTTCCATGTCCGCTTGAAAATGAACGTCAATTATTTCTAGATATAAATTTTGACAAATATATAATAAACAAACTGAGTTTAAACAAGTTTTTAAAGTTTTTTCATTCACATAAAATCAAAAATCGCCTTAAATCTACTACAAATCTAAAATCGAAATATCTCGTGATTTCGAGCAAACTTTTCAAAACGGGGTATATCACTGGATTCTACGATCCAAAATTAGATTGACGTGTCTCGGCGTTTTGGTGTGTCATTTTCACCTACTTACAGTGTTTTCGATTAGTGTAAAAAATTTTTTGAAACAACCGCGGTAGGATTCGAACTCCGCGATGTTTCGATGTTTCTGAAGCATTATCGTTATCACCGTCTAGCTCATTTCGCCACTGACTGCCTGTTCAAACTTATTGCTAAGCGTAGTTTTTTTTTTATTATTGCCTGTAAAGTTATTTTTGCATCTAATTTTGGCAAATAATCGGAATCCTTTTACAGCAAGAACAACCCAAGTAAAGGCTAACAAAACCCGTAATACGAACTTTCATATAATCAATGCCTATCAAAAACAACTTATTGATATGGGTATTGGAATTTACGTAATGGAGAACAAGGGGACTATCAAGAGCTGCAAGCCATTAAAGTCCGATATCATACCAACAGAAAAACAGGTACTTTATTGCTCTCATGACGGGTGAGGTTATACATCGCGTGTAAAACTTCATTAATATACGTAAGGGATGGAGAGGAAACGTAGTAGTGTTTTTTCAAAAATTGGGGAATGTATCACACACAGATCTTACAACCTTCATGAATATAGCCCCTTTGCCGTTTCCAATAAATAATTTGAAATGGCTGATACCTTGATATTTAAGGGCAGGATGCGTACTGGAAATGTAGATCTATGGGGACAAACGTGTATAATCTAGTGGGAAATATGTGCTACTCAGACGCCTTTTAAACTAACTCCACAATTTAATAACTCTGTGATGTTAGCACTATTTTAACAGAATTGTATTATTCTTGCTGGAGATGAAAGCTCCTCATTTGTTATCATCACAATGAAAGAGTAAGGATGAAGTATATATAGGTCCGGCATTAGATTTCTATGAGAATACATAGAAGAGGTAAACTTTTATTCAAGATTTCTCTATTTTCTGTATTGTGGAATTAACCCTTCATTGCATGAATTTTCCATTTTTTGTGAAATAAATCACTATTATAAAAAGTTCCTGGTGTAAATAAACAATACAAAACAAGTGAAAAATAATGTGATGGACATTTACATCACCATGCAAAACTTACATGTTTTTTCAATACTAAATAAATAAAAAGAAGAGTAGTTTAGTGCTATTTTTATTCCTGATTATAATTCAAAAAGCAATTTTCTTATTTAGGCAAAAATTAATTCCACATTTACTGCATGCGATTGAGGAATAACCTTTGCACTTCGGGCATTTGCATCTGAGTGAACCTACTTGGTCAAGAGCACTGCTGCTTGGACGACCTCTTTTAGCACATTTAGTGGTTCCAATATTGCATTGCACAAAAGGCAGTTCTGCAGACTGTTTTTTGGGTTCATTATTTTCCTGAGCATTTTTTATAGACAATCCAAGGATTGTCAACATAAAAACCCTCTTCTGGTAGCCAACCTTCTTCTAAATGGACCAAATATGCTTCAATAGTCCTTTCGTCCATTATTTTCCAAAGAACAACACAAACTAAAGATTTATTATAATCACATTTTCACCATACTTTACTGCATGATGATGTAAATTTCTGTCACATGGTTTTGATACATTTACCACAGGTATTTGAATAGAACTTGCACAAAAGGAACAAAAACATAAAAACAAACCTCGTTTCCAATTTTATATCCTAAAAAAGTATACATTAGTATCGTAAAATGAAATTTCACTTTTTTTGAAACACAACAAACAGCGAAATTAGAATTTTTGTTTTTAAACAGCTGACTTCCATTTCATATAATAGTCTTGTAAAATGTTGCTGGCAACATAAAATTTGCAACACATCTCTTTTGTGTGGCTTTTTTTATTTACTAAATCTTGTGATGGAAATTTCCATCATTATGCAGTGAAGGGTTAAATCAGATGGCCTTTGAGTAGTTCATACAAACAACTCGTACGATGCCAACGTCTGTACTGTGGTAACTACCATCTGTTAATAGTTTAAGGCTATTGTCTGAATAGGGTTAGATAGGAATTGTAACATAAAATAGTATTGAATGGTCTTTTTGTTTTTTATATCACATATGTATTAACAAATAATTGGATTTAATGTAGTGTAGTATAATTACTTTTATTTTTGAGTGTACTCGGAAATGTAAATATGTTGAGTCTTTAGTCGCTACACTTACATATTTTTCGGAAGTTCTCTTAATGTAAAGATGTGGGTGTCCTTTGGACATAAAAATTTTTGCTGTGCTAAACAATTTCAAATGTACATTAATCTTACGTTCAGGCAACTTGAGACATTGTGGTGCTATGCTAACAACACATCTGCAACAAAAAAGGATAAACATTGTTAGGAGGTTTTGACCTTACGTAAGAGAATGCAATTTGCACCGTTTGTGTGTCTTCAATTTTCAAATGTGCGAAGATTTGTAGAATTCTGGAAAAATTGTAATTGGTAGATATTTACATAGTTGATGTTAAGAATTTACAAAGTTGTTGTTACCAAAAATTTATTAATAGTCTTTAAGGTACCAACTAGTATCAAGCTGCTTAAATTTATATCACCAAGGAAACACCTATTTCAAGAAGTTCTGGAGAAGAGCTGGACTGAATTTGTTTATAATTTATTCAGAAATTGATTTTAAATGCACAACCGAGTCCCCTTGTGGAAGACACACTTTTTTCAAAAAGAATATTTTCATCCTTTTATTGTCTCCATGGTATCAGATTTTGTTTTAGATAAGAAAAGTCAACATTTGATACACTCCGGTTCACTTAATTAAAGGCACTAAAAATTCCATATTCAGCAGCCTGTATCTTTTGGAATTTGTACCCGACTGCAGAATTATAAAATGGAAATGGAAACTAGACATCATGAGATATAAAAAAAATCATGACAATAGTGGTTTCTTACCTAAGAACTTTTTTGAGCAATTTATAAAAAAAATTCAAAAATGTGCTATTTTTTTGGATCACTTCAATAAAGGCACTTTATTATTTTATTATTATTTTTAAAGTAAGCGATGATTTTTTGTAAGGAGCGTTGGTTTATAACAATTTATTTCATCTTTATCATTTTACGAGTCAAAATGGCAAACAAAAAAATTTAAATCTATCGGAAAAAACTAAAATCAACGTTTACCGTTCTGAAGGATATTCTAACCGCGCAATAGCTAAAAAAATGGGATGGAGCTCAACAGTTGTCCACAATTCCATCAAGGCCCCCAAGGAATATGGAAAAAATTTTAAAAGAAGGGTTTCATTGTATTTATCTACGTATGAGAAAAGAAAAATCATCAGAATTGCTCTGAAAAAAGTAAAATCGATGTTTACCGTTCTGAAGGATATTCTAACCGCGCAATAGCTAAAAAAATGGGACGGAGCTCAACAGTTGTCGACAATTACATCAAGGGCCCCAAGAAATATGGAAAAAATTTTAAAAGAAGGGTTTCATTGATTTTATTTACGTATGAGAAAAGAAAAATCATCAGAATTGCTTCTAATTCTGCCTTATCCTTGTCAAAAATAAGAGCTCAAGCTGAAGTGGAAGTGGAAGCGGGAAAGTCAGCAGTAATTAAGAGCTGTGAGTATCCTAAATACCTGAAATTACACAAAAAAGTCGCCACTTAATGTTCCTCATAAGGGGAAGCGGCTTCAATTCGCAAGAGACTACATGGTATGGGATGTGCAGCCAAGAGGTCATGTAAATGACTGGAGAACCGTTGTATTTACGGATGAGAAGAAGTTTAATTCAGATGGGCCTGATGGCTACAACTATTATTTCTATGATCTGCACAAAGAAAAGCGTTTTTTTAACTGACATCACAACCGAGAGGGCGCCGTTCTGGTGTGGGGCAGAGAATAGCAATAAGTACTCGTTGCAAAAGTATACCCAAGTACGTACACAGAATTTTCATACTTGTGTGTACCCAAATTTTTAACACGCAGAATACATACCACCACATATTTGCTTTGTACAATTTATGTGTGTACTCTATACTTATAAGGAACATTTTCTCTACACATCCACTCCTATTCGCTCTCTTCGCCAGAATACATCTAAAGAAGATTGTACACACATGTACTGAAGTATTTTTTCATAATTTGTATACAGGGTCGTGTTATAAGTATGGGTACACACAAGTACTTATAAGTATACAGCAAGTGCTGTGGAAACGGAAAAATATAGTTGATTTAGTGAGAAACTGAGAAATGTTGAATGGCTTGAATGGTCCTTAATACCAAACCCATCGAAAATAATAATTTAATGTTTTAAACTACGTCAAAACAATGCATTGCCAGGTCTTGTTGCATAAGCTCCAATATTCAAATGTTAATTAAAAACCAGTGCGCTAATTTTCAATATTTTCTAGTTCTATTATTCACTTTTCCACACTTTGTAAATGTATATACATACATACATACATACATATCTAAACATAATTTCACCGTACAACAGCGTTCCTTTACACAGCAACCAATTTTTTACTCATACCCAGTGGATATTAAGTACCTAACAGACACAAGTGTTTTTGTATACTTCTGTATAACCTAAAACACACAAGTGATTTTGTATACTTCTGTATGACCTAACACACACAAGTGTTTTCGTTTACTTTCGTTTGACAAGGGCCCAACAACAACCCTAACTCGCAATTGTACTTATGTACTACCCATCGAATGTTAGCACTTGTAGCTACTTAAGTTATCGTTGGCATAAATATGTAGAGTATTGTATGCGTTTCGTCTATTACTTGTATGTATTTGTATTTGTTTTGCGAATAATACTTGTAAGTGTATTCTAAATGGCACTTATCGACATTCTCTGGTGTGGGGTGCTATTACGTACTATGGCACCATCGATCTTGAATTTCAAAGTGCAAAAATGACTGGTGCAAGCTATAAAATGTTATTAGAATTGGCTTTTCCGAAGTTCAGTGAACTACTTGGTCCCATATCTTGGATATTGCAACAGGCTAATGCCCCTATACACAACGCCATAGTAGTAAAGGAGTTCATTGCAAGCCAAAATTAAATATTTTTCAGTGGCCACCCTATTCGCCAGATCTAAACATAATCGAAAATGTCTGGGGTTGATTACCTCGTAAGGTATATGAAGGAGGTAGACAATTTGATGACCAGCAGTCACTAATTCAGGCCATTAAGGATGCTTGGAATCAAATTTCGATGGATTACATAAATTCTCTTTATCTCTCAATGAAAACCCGTATATTTGAAGTTATTAAAAACAAAGGGGGTTGTATCCATTACTAATAGTTCTTACATAAATTAAAATAAATTAAAAAAATAAGAAAAACTGTTTTTCATTAAAATTAGTTAAAGTGCATTTAGTAATGTGAACCAAAAAAATATCATATTTTTGGACTTTTTTTATAAATTGCTCAAAAAAAGTTCTTTAATTAAGAAACACCTATTGTCCTGATTTTCTTATATCTCAAGATATCTTGCTTCCATTTCCATTTTAAAATTCTATAATCGGTTACAAATGGCAAACGATACAGGCTGCTGAATATGACATATTTAGTGCCTTTAAATAAGTGAACCGGAGTGTATTTAAATTATTTAAATTAAATTTCAATTGAAAAATTAAATAGTCCGAGCGTTGGGTCGTATTTTCAATTAATTTTATTGTTCGATATTTCGCTACTCTTTGGATAGCATCGTCAGGAAAATAAACAAAATTATTAATAAGAAATGAAAATAAATAAATAAAAAAACAACAATAACAAAAAATTAAAAAAAATTAAACAATTGAAGAAATTATCTTGTCATGAAAAATTGTTCTAAGTTACAGCCAGAAAAATTTTCTTGTAGGAATAGTTTCTCTAATTTACAGCCAGAAAAATAATTTAGTCGATAAAAATATGTACATAATGGTAAATTCAAGAAGTTACATCCGGATATATTAAAAATGTTACCTAGTGACAAATTCAATGATACATCAAACAATTTTCGGTGAAATATTCTACATTTTACTAATTAAATGCCTATAATTCTATGCTACATTATCCATATCCGCTTTAAAGTTTATTCTCTTCGCTATTGGAGTCCTTATTATCCGTAACATTTCTAACATAAAACGACATTTATAATTATTTTCCCTATTCAAAACTGACGTATCTTGAAAGTTTGGAAAATGATTTAAGTTTGCGCAGTGTGATGCTAATGCTGTTTTTTGTGTTGAGATGTGTCTATATTTTTGATCTGATTTGTGTCTTGCAATTCTAGTCTTAAGTTTATTTCTAGTTGTACCTACATATACCATATTGCAACTTTCACTATTATTTCTTCCACAAGGTATTTTGAATACATACTATATTAGATCTATCAAACTTATCTATTCTAGCTTTGGTTTTACTAAACAATCTACCTAGTGTTTAGTGTTTTTGTTTTACAAATTTATTTTAAATCAGATACCAGGGAAACATTAAAGGAAGGAAACTGGAACTTAGCTGAATTGTCTATTATTCCAACAAAGACCAACCTGACCTTGTAAGCTCGTAGTATGAATTTCTCATATATTAACTAGCAGGAAAATATTGTTTTTGAAATAAGTGACCGCCTTCTTTCACCACGGCTTCAATTGTTTCACAAATATCAGAAAATGAAGAAATACCACTCTTAATTTACTGCAGTACTTGCAAAAAACAATAAAGTAAATTCGGAAATGAAATATATCTCTTGAATTTACTTTTTATACATTTAAAATTTGGGTTTTATATGACTGAAATACTGAAGTTCATAGTACACACATACCACAAATCAACTGTGTTGCAAATTATACTGAAGTATTGTAACACCCTTGATTTGTTTATTGATTTCATTTCAATATCACATGATTTCACCTAACACTCATAATATTTCAGCGGAAAACGTGTCAAGTTGCGCTAAGCATAACATCAACCTTCATTAATCTTCATCCAAAATAACGAATCACTGATAAAAGTATTAAAAAAAAAGACTGAGTGCTGACTGGCAATGGCAATAAATTTTATGAATACTATTGAACGTGTGCATTTTTTATGCCAAATCGTATCTATTAAAAGCGTGGAATGTTGCAATTAAAATACAATATTCAAAGTTATTTGCTCAAAAACAAATGGTTTGGAAAAAGTTTGTATTGCGTTTTAATTGTAACATGGCGTGGAATTTAAAAGAAAAATGATAAACACTTTATTGGATGATATATATTTCAATAAAAGTTAAAATTCAGTTAAAATTTATGCATTTTGCTTAATGCAATGAACACTGGCAAAAAAAACAACATGTGATGATAAGTTGGGAAGAATTTTAGTTTTGATAAATTCAAATAGACAAACGTAATGGATATGTCAGTAACGGACTGGAAAAATACATACAATTTTTAAATAATCAATAGTAGTCAGAGTCATATCGTATTTATACTACTACCTTTTCCCTAACCCTTCATTCATATTACAACATTTTAATGATTGATATACAAATTGTATAACGATATTGGCTACACAACAACTGATGATATTTAGAATACAGTTGCAGGTATTATTGGGAAACTGTTTTTTTTCTTTTTTTTTTTTAAATCGAGCGAACCCATCGCCGCCACTCTTACCCGCCCCTACCGACCGAGAAGGTCACGTCCCCATAACGTGAGGACAGCGTACACATTGAATATACAGCACTAATGCAATCGGTTCAAATGACAAATTATCCTAGACTTTGTAGTTTCCCAACTACCAGTGAAATCAATAAATTGACATAGCTCATTAAAGTCACGACACATTCTCCTACCAGGATGAAAGGATGCATAATTTAAACGCTGAAACTCGATGTGAATGAGTTTATAGTACCTCGTGGGTCTCAATGGGACATTTATGAAAATCTTAGATAACAGAAATTCAGAACATATACATCCATCAATTATCTTCAAAACTGTAATAGAGTTTATCATGGTACGTCTACTACTAAGAGTCGGCAATCTGATCAATGCTAGTCTACTGCTATACGAAGGAAGATTATGGTTCGGGTTCCATTGAAGGTTTCTCAGACAAAATATGAGAAACTGTATCTGGACCGATTCAATCATATTAACATACAAATTGTACTGGGGGTCCCAACCAACTGATCCATATTCGAGAATAGGGCAGACTAGTGAAGTAAAAAGATTTTTCGTAACGTAGGGATCTGAAAATACCTTTGCCCAACGTTTAATAAAGTTCAGAACGCCATAAGCCTTGTTTACCATCGTAATTATGTGGGAGTTGAAATTCAATTTTCTGTCCAAGAAAACACCAAGATCAACAAATGAATCCACCGATTCAAGAACATTGCCACCTAAAATGTATTTTGCCGAAAATAATGATGACCTAGAGAACAGCATATGCTTACATTTCGTAAAATTAAGCTCCATCAAATTGGAAAGTAGAAAGTAAGCTCCAAATCGTCTGGAAAGTAGACAAATCCCTCTGAAGTAAAGTATATTGACAAGGATCCTTGTACGAAAAATAGATCTTCACATCATCAGCGTACATTAACAATTTAGAGTGCATTATGGAGGCGGGTAAGTCGTTAATGAATAACAAAAATAGAACCGGCCCAAGATGACTGCCCTGAGGCTCCCCAGATGACACAAAAATATTATTTGGATACATTATATATTCGGGACATACTTTGTATTATTGGGACATGGTAGTGCCCGTGGAGGTGGACATTTTTTGGTAGCCATTCAGTTGAGAGTGGCCAGAAATGATTCCTAATTGAGCAGTCCAAGCACCTCATCAAGCTATCGGGCATATTCTTCTTTCCTTACACACAGATTAGTTGGAAATCAATTCAGGCACTGGAAATTGCGTGATAAAGTCTATATTTTGATTAGAATTTATAATTGTCAAACATCAGAATTAATTGCCGATGTTATTGATAGATTCAAAACAGGTCTTAATAAATATAGGGTTTTTGAATTTAATTTGTGAACGCACTATTTCACTGATCATCTAACTGTTACTTTCGTTTTTTTCAGTAAACTAAACATTTTCATCATGATAAAGTACACGAACGAACAACGTATGCAAATTATAAAAATGTACTACCGAAATTCAGAGTCGGTGACCGCAACTTTAAGAGCATTAATTCCAATTTGCGGTCGTTATTCTCGCCCTAGTAGACAAGCACTAACAAATTTAGTGCAAATATTTGAGTCGACGTATTAATTGTGTGATGCTGCCGTGCGAGTAAGACAACGGGTTGGTCGAAGTGACGAAAATATTGCTGCCGTTCAGGCGTCCGTAGCAAACGATTCAAATCAGTCGATTCCGCAGCGTTCTCAAGAACTAGGCATCGGCAAGACCACTTTATGGCGAATTTTGCATAAAGATCTTGGTTTACACCCAGTGACTATATTACAAAATCAAGCTGACTCAAGAATTGAAGCAGATGGACCATTTGACGCGACATACCTTCTCCGATTGGGCTCTGGAGAAGATGCGCCAATATGATGAATTTCATCGCAAAATCATCTTCAGTGACGAAGCTCATTTTTGGCTCAATGCGTTCGTCAACATGAAAAATATGCGTTATTGGTTTGGTGAATTTCCACATGAAGTTCATGAATCACCACACAAAAAGTAACTGTATGGTGCGGTGTGCATGCCGGCGGCGTCATCGGGCCACAGTTTTTCGTCAACAATAACGATAGTCACGTTACTGTGAATGGCGATCGTTATCGCGCCTTGATTACCGATTATTTTTAGCCAGAATTGGAAAAATGGTCATGGACGACATGTGGTTTCAGCAGGACGGTGCCACAAGCCACGCAGCACACGTTACAATCGATTTATTGAAGAGTAAGTTTGGTGAGCGTGTTATCTCAAGAAATGGACCAGTCAATTGGCCGCCTCGTTCGTATGGTTTAACGCCTCTAGGCTCATTTTCTTTGGGGCTACGTCAATTTATTTGTCTATGCCAACAAGAAGAACTCAAAGCCAACGCAAAATAGCGGCCGTTACGGCCGAAACCTGTGACCGAGTCACCGAAAATTGGGTCCAACGAATAGACCGCTGCCGACGTGCCCCCGGTGGCCATATGACCAAAGTCGAGTTTCATTCACAAATGTTTTGATTGCATTTCAAGTCGATCATAGAGTTTTGGAATTATCTCAAATGGGTAGCGTTTTATTGTAAAAAAAAGTTGTCAGGTCCATATTAGAAAACCCTTTAGAAGTCGTTACTACAGAAATTAAGTTGTATTAACCAATTTGAGTATTTTTAGAATCTCATTCATCTGAAATGGAACTCATATAAAGTACAAAATTATTAGTTATTGTAATCATAATTTAGTTTCCGTTAGAAAAACACTTGTTACAAAGTTTTGTATTCGATTTTTCACAAGAGGCTTTGCTGTTAAAGAGAAACTACGTATATTGGAATGTTACACGAGGACTTTACAGAAAAAGTGATATTTTAAACAGAAAGTGATAAACAAAGTTGTGAAAAAACAATAAAGTGTATAGATATCAGCCAGCGAAGAATACATATTATCATAAATTTAGGTGAAGTGAGACTTTTAAACATAATCGTTGAATCTGCCGCCACTAATGACGCCTTCGCAAACACATGCAAACAATTGTGGACACTTGGGCTGGAGGAACTATTATTTTGGATGACACAAATTAATTTAAACATACATATATCATAATTTAGAAAATCTGTCTATATCTGGAAAACGAAGCGTCCAATCGAAAAAATAACAAAATCCGTAGAAACTCGTAAAAAAATAGTTTTGTTTTCGATTGGACGATCCGTTTCCGAGATATTGGCATAGGGGCTTTTTAGAGATTTTTGATTCCAGAAATTTTAGTTTTAGCGTTTTTCTAAAACGCCTTCCGCCACCGTTCATATTGGCAGTGAATATACAAAAACGAAAATGAAAACATACACAAACCTTATTTACGGATTTACGTATATGCACGTGGAATGTAAGAACTCAATATAAATCCGGTGAATATAAACTCAATATAAATCGAAAGTTGTAAGGTTGACAATACCGCTATCCAGGAAATGCGTTGGGCAGGACATGGCTGCACAAGAAAAAGAAACTGCGATATATACTACAGTTGCCATGAAAAAACAGATGAATTTGGTTGCGGATTTGTAGTCGGCAAAAGACTGCAACATCTAGTCGTCATCCTGTGAGTGAATGTATAGCCACAATTCGCATAAAAGCGAAAAATTTTTAAATTTCCCTAATTTGTGTACAGACGGTCGACAGAAGAGAAAGATGATGATACCAAAGAGATATATTACGAGCGCCTAGAGGAAACGTATGACTGCTGCTCTGGTCATGACAGCTCCCACAACGATATGAGAGTGATTGACTTTGCAGAGGCAAACAAAAAATCAGAAACAGAAACAAATAATTACTGGTACAAGATTCCAGCATAAAGACATCCTCAAGGATACTTTGGTATCCCTTGATCAAAGAACGAAGAACCAAATAGATCACGTGGTAGTTGATGGAAGGCACTCATCCAGTGCAATGGACGTGCGAGTGATCAGGGGAGCTTACACCGATTCTGATCACTACCTGGTAGCAGTAAAGGTTCGCACAAGATTAAGTAGAGCGATGCAGGGATAGATTTGTATAACGGTGACCAATTATCTTCATGTTTACAAATTCGCAGAAATCGTTTACTTCTGATGGCACAAATAAAAATACTAAATAAAATGGCGCCTTGAAGCTTAAACCATATGTTTTATAAGGTTGCCACTTTTCGTCAAAATATTTTTTTTTTCAAACTACTAGCACGTAGTACATGCAGTCAGTGATGAGATTAGAACATACAGATCAAGATATTTACAGAGGATAAGCAGTTACCCTAACGTATTGGCTACACACAGAGAAGACATTCGATGCCACAACTATATTTAGAGCCAAATAAAATTTGGCGGTTCCTTGGACTATCACATTATTCAGGTGTGATTACCAATAATTGTGTTCCGTATCAATACCAATTGATTCAGGTGGGATTACCAATAATTGTGTTCCGTATCAATACCAATTGAGTTGTAATTCAGTTCTGATTACAAGAACTGAAATATATAGTTGAAATATATTTAGTTTGAATTAATGTGAACTTCACACGAGTTTTAGTTCTAGCAATCACATTATCCTGTAATGGTGACTATTCTACTTGTTGGATCACCGAAAAATGTAAAAACTATTTCGGTTGTACCAAATAATATATTGGTATGCTCAACTAATTACTTGAATTTTATGGCTGTCTCAACCATTTGGTGATGCTTTAACCCATTTTGAATTTTATAGGGAAAAAAATACTAATACTGTGAATTTTATATTTAAATATAAACAAAATTGTTATTATTAAGAACCAGGTTACGTATTTCCGGCCCAATTTTGATCGAAAATATGAAAAAATTTCTATTTCTCGAAAACGGAGCATCAAATCGAAAAAAGAGCAATTTTTTACGGGTTTCTAAGGGTTGCTCACAAAGTGTACCAATTCGCATGAAATATTTTTTTTCAAAAAATCACCAAAATAATAAAATTTATAAAAAAAAGACTATAAATCGGAAACGGTGCTTCCAATCGCAAAAATAATGAATTTTTTACCTCTATAGGAGGCTGTGACAAATGAATGCCTCTCATTCGGCATCACTTAAAAACGGTTAAACTACCATTTTTCAACTAAAAGTCGCTAAAACCCACATATGTACCTGTTAGCGATTTTATTAAATAACTGATGTCGTATTAAAAACATACATTGGTTAAGGCCTCTTATAGAGGTAACAAAGTTATTATTTTTGCGATTGAACCCACCGTTTCTGAGTTATAGCCATTTTTTATTTGAGTGATTTTCATATTTTGACGATTTTTTTACCAAACTTTCTTCGATACGATACGAAACTCCCTTAGAAACACGAAAAAAATTTGTTGTTTTCGATTGGACGCTCCGTTTTCGAGATATTGGCATAGGGGCGATTTAGCGAGTTTTGATACCAGAAATTTTAGTTTTAGCGATTTTTAAAAAATAAAAGTGTTGCCATATTGAAGATATTTATAGGTGAAACACTCCTATGGAGGTAAAAAGTTTATTAGTTTTGCGACTGGACGCACCGTTTCCCAGATGTAGCCAGTTTTTTATTTTAGCTATTTTCTTATTTTGGGCATTTTTTTTTTTAAAAATTCACGGGCGATATGTTAACACCTTTTTCTTACACGGTACCTGTTCGATTTCTATGAACACATTAGTAAATGTTACAATGGAAAATAAAACACAGCGTTCAATCATACGATGACGTTAGATTTAAATAATATTAATACTTAAAATTATTTAAAAACCAGTGCAAGCAAATGCTTCATTATTTTCTTGCTTAATACTTTTTGTTTCATTCCCACAAAAAGCAAAGAGAATGCAAACCAACAGACACATGTTCACACATACATTGTTAGGTTCGTACATACGTTACACAAGTTCACACAATTTTCCTTGCTCTCTTGCTATCTCATTTTTATATACGTATAACCACGTCATTATTCTCTTTGCTCTGAGAGTGCTCCGCACCCACGCAAGACAACTATTCGCTGCCGCTACATCAGTGTTTTTTTTTTTCACAGTTTGACAATCTGTGTTTCGCAGTCGGACAAATCTGTGTTCTCTATAGCGGTGGGTCACCCTTCTCAGTTAGAAGTATGAAAAATAGATGATGGCCGATTCTGAGACCTACCCGATATGCACACAAAATTTCATACAAATCGGTCCAGCCGTTTCAGAGGAGTTTAACGCCAAACAATCTGTGATCGCAGTCTCACAATCTGTGTGATCGCAGTCGGACAAACTGTGTTTCGATGTATTCACTTTGTGAATTTAGTTCCTTCATGAGTTTGTGACGTCATGAGATTTGGAACACTTGGTGAGAAACCCTTAGGGACCCGTAAATTTTTTTTTATTTTTTCGATTGGAAGCTTCGTTTTCGAGATATAGAAATTTTTTTCTAAATTTTTCATATTTTCGATCAAAAATGGGGATGGATTACCCTGAGTATCATGTGTATGTTTAAGTTTATTTTTGTCATCCACAATAATAGTTCCTCCAGGCAAGTGTCCACAGTTGTTTGCATTTGTTTGTGAAGGCGTCAATAGTGGCGTCAGATTCAACGATTGTGCTTAAAAGTCTCACTTTACCTCAATTTATGGTAATATGTATTCTTCGGTGGCTGATATCCATACACTTTATTGTGTTTTCATTATTTTGTTTATCTCTTTCTGTTTAAAATAATAGTTTTTCTGTAAAGTCCTCGTGTTAAATTCCAATTTACGTAGTTTCTTTTTAACAGCAAATCGTCTTGTGAAAAATCGAATACATAACTTTGTGACAAGTGTTTTTGTAACAGGAACTAAATTATGATTACAATGACTAATATTAGAACACGAATTCTAATATTGTACTTTTAATTAGTGTTATCTTCCATTTTAGATGAACGAGGTTTTTGAAATACTCAAATTGGTTAATACAACTTAATTTCTGTAGTAGCTACTTCTATTTAGTAAGACCTATTTTTAATCTATCAATATCATCGGCAAATAATTCTAATCTAGGACAATTATGAATTCTAGTGAAAATATAGACTTTAGCATTGAATTTGCAATGCCTGAATTGATTCCCAACAAATCTTTTCCCTGTGTGTATATATGTATGTGTTAGACACTACAAGGGTCTAGAAACAATTTCGCGAATATATTAAGTATGTTTGTATATTGTCCTTAATAATTTACTTCATGTGTACTCTTTTAACATGTCTTAAGTAGTGTTGCTCTCTCACTGGAGTCCGGCAATCAATGTGAAATTATTATTGTTATCATATTTTGTTATTAACGTTAAGTGGATAGAATAAAACAAAAAATTTAAATAAAAAAAAAAATTTACGATTTTTTTATAATATCTACAATTGCAATCAGTTTTATATACAATTGACATTTCGAATAACAAATTAGAATTCCGATCCCTTTATGTCTGGTAGTCTATATATGACGTACATTTGCTTTTGGTTAAATGAATTTCATGCAAAACAGTTACTGGTTATGTTATTTATTTACAAAAACCCTAGCATGAATTTATTGCACAACGCGAACCAAACAAAAGCGTAAAAAATTACTTTGCATTTTCGACACGTACATGATGAGATTGACATATAACTGACAGGCAATTAGTAAAACATCAACAGTGGGAAAAGCTGTGGAGTTGTTGTGTTTCCGGTCTTGGACAGGAAATTTGTTCGTTATTTAAGTGTTAAATTTCTCCATTGTAACATAAGCAATAAAAAATGCAGAAATACATTAAAGCCGACATACAAAATAGGGTGTATTGTCACCCCTTTTATGAAAAGGGGCCGACATACAAAATAGGGTGTATTGTCACCCCTTTTATGGAAAGGGGCCCCGTAGGGTGTGTCTACAAAAATTATTATTACAGAAGTGACAATCTTTTTTCCGATTGTTCATATTGCAACACATTTGCTATTGAAGGTTCTGGTTCTAGAGTATTTCGGCAAGAAACAAATATTTTGCTTTGGTGTTAAAATGAGGCTCAAACGTCGAGATTGTTAGAAGCGTATAAAGGAGGCAAAATTTTTAGAATTTTGAAAAATTATATTTTAGGTTTGTTCCCGTACTTAATAGTAAAACTAGTAATAAACTAGTAAAAAAACTAGTAAAAAAACTTAAAAAAGCTCTGTGATTTCTGCAGGTACGGTCTCCTCGATGTACTGGAGCAGCATGGAGAAACGCGGGAGGATCATACGTCATTTACGCCGAACACGTAGATCCAAAGTTGTCGAAGATAAAACACGTCCTGCACTGGACGAAATCGAAGCAAATACCCCGAATTCGGTTGTTGGATGTGCACATAATTCCCACCTCTCTCATTTTCTTGTAAAAATTCTTCGCAATTGCTTTGTGAAGGAGAAGCTCTGCGGTTGCTGGTCGTTTGGTGTTATTATTGAGTCCAGGGCTTTTTTTTTGGCGCCCAACTGTTCCTATGTGATGCAAGTGTCAACCCAGGGGTGACCAAATTTCAAATCGAAGTTTCTTTGAAGTAGCGAAAAAAATATTCCTACTTAATGCGAGTACCAGGGTGTTTGATGTAGAACAGTTCGTGCATTTTTTTGTAACGTTTAAGCGAGCATCCAGGTACGTGTTTTCTCTGCTGGAATAGTGGTACATTTTCGTTGGAAATGATTTAATATGCTCCACCATTCGGTTGATTTCAATGGCGGAAAACTCAAAATTTGGTCGAGGTGCTTGACAGATTGTTTTGGCATCTCTACACCTCTTCACGGTCCCTGTAAACGCGTCAGTATCTTCTCGGAGAGGCTGTGAAGACCGAGAAAAGCCTTTTGATAGGCAGGTTTCTTTTGGGAGCCCAGCACGACATGATAGCTGAAAGTGGACTGCCTCACTCGAGGTTCCTCTTTTCTAGGACGATGTTTTTTGAATTCATGGTGATCAACGAGGGACTGAAGATAGACGTCTTGCATTGTCTTGGATTGCATACATCTTAGCAAAGACACCATCACATTCTTCTGGAGAAAATGAAAATTTTGGAGAATGATTTTGAGCGGCAACTGAAAAGAAAATAATATTACGAAATAAACTTTATTAAAGGAGTATAAAGTATATCACTGATATTATTAAAATCAGTGTGGCACATTTTCCCGAGAATAATAAATAAATAATAATAATACGAACTTGCATTCATCTCCTGCTGTTTTCTTTGCAACTTGCTTTCCAGCGGAATTTATATAGGTTTCAGACATTCAGACCTGTTTTAAAATTTCTTGCCCATAGTTTTCTGGGTTTTTGACCCCCTTTTTCTACTTCGTCCATCATTAATGTTTTTAAAAATCCTACAAAAACCAAAGAAAAAACAGATAATGACGATTCAATAATAATGGTGCAATATGGCTAAATAATGATGACAGCTTACAGTTCATAATACTTGTCGCCACAAGATTATGAAAAAATATGAGTTTGTAAAGGACGTCAGTCAAATGGTTAACTCCATTTTCAAAGTCATCGCGAATTTACTCCAATTTGTCGGAATTATTTTCCACAAAGACTTAGGCCATTTTCGATCTCTTTTACTAGGTCCTGTTTCCCATAATTATCTCAATTTTCTAAAATTGTGACTTACGCCCGTTTCAAAATCAGTGATTCAATTAAACTTGGTGCTGATTCACATTTTGGCAAAACTACTACAAAACCTTACTTTTGGAGATTTCGTATGAAATCTGATGAAAATATAAGATTTCTCGCCATTTGGCTAGATTTTATCAGAAATTACGGTATATAATTCTAAACTGTGCTCCAAGTGGATTGTTAAATTGTCAAAGTAAGTTTGTTTCTATAAATTAAAAAAAAAAAGAGTTTAAAAAAAAACTATTTTTGAACATTATACTCGTAACCAACTCAAGACAAATCTCTTATAATATCCTACAATAGTATATACTTCTTTTATTTATTTTACTAGTTGCCTTTTTATGTTTTATTTTACTTAATTTTATTTTATTTTAATTTCTTTAAAGCAACAACTGTTTTCCAATTAAATTTTTATCATTTAAACTTTTACTTTTAATCTATGTTGGATTAATTTTAATTTAAATTTTACTTTTAAAAACACGTTAAATACAAACATTAAACTGTTAACAATTGATTACAAGTAACACATAGTAAATCCTGTACTATAATTATAAGACTTTAAGTCTTGTTGTGCAGGATGTTACAAATAAATAACTAAGTAAATATTAGCTTAACTAGTCAAGCATACGGACTTCAAAATACAAAATAAGAAAAAATTTAATTTTGAATTAAAATATCTTATATTCTAATAATGGAAAAGTAAGTACCTACTATGCAACTACGATCGTTCACCCGCATGAGACCTGATAGCAAATAATTTACAGGCGCCACCACAAGAAGAAAGGAAAATGGACAGTCGAAGCTGATAATATTTGACTTCAACTTTAGGAAGAGAATATTGATAGCCTAAAGAGAAATCGTAGAAATTGTCACGGTTATAAGGAAATATCAGCAGAAATGGGCAAATATAACTTAATGTTTTCTGACAAAGCAGTGCTCATGAAAATACACAATCTTACCAAAAATATAGGTCAGTACTTCCACAACTGCAACAGTTTAGTGTGATATATATTTTATATTTTAGAAGCCAAAAGAAAGCTATTGGACATACTGGAAGTTCTCCTTCTACTTGGATACACTACTCGAAAATTAATTCAATTATTGGTACTTATAAATCCAATAGAACGCTTTTGATCGTTTTGATATGTAAAAAGTTCAATAAGCGGATATCTGGGTTCCAGATCTAAATAAATCTATATGTACAATTAAATTTTGAAAGAATTTGAAAACCTTAATCCAGATTTATCTATTCAAGATTTAACTTCGAAGAAGCGAGGAGCCAAATGTACTTTCTAGGAGGAAATATTACAGCAAATTTATGAGAGCAGCGAAATTATGAAAAATGATTGTGCGGATCGCAAAGCAACTGGCGAGAAAATCAAAAAATTGTAATATGAATTCCACGCTCGAATTCTTGGTTCCACGCTCGATTCCAATTTCAGAAATTTTTTGCTGGGATGAGCAGCGATGTTAGGACCACTGCACTATTATTTCAAAATTCCCTACAAAGCTTCGACTGATTTCTATCGATTACCATTGTTTTATCAAAATTTAATGAGTGCTAGTGATTCATATTTGAGTTAAGATTTCATTTTCCCAAATACACCTCTAATCGAATGTAGCATACGACATTTAATATTTTAGAAAACAATTCTACACTTTTCAGAAGCACGCCAACGAGAACATGTTCATCAACTATATCTTTATGCCTAACAAAGTTTTTCAAATCTTCCATAAATGTAATAAATTTAATTTAATAAATTACACCGCGAGACACAAAAATCATTTTGAAAAAAATCTAATTTTGTCTCACAGTGTTATAAATTAATCAAATTCAGTAAATTAAATTAATAAATTAAAAATCGTTGATACCCCAATACCATGCAAATTATCGTAACTTAATTTGCTATATTTTTACAAGCACAACTGTTCATTATTAAAACGATGAATTTTAAACTAAAAAATGTGAATCAAACGAAGTCTGAACTGCACGCAATCTCCATACAATCCAGACTGATGATGAAAACACGACACATCTAACGGTTTTTTTTATCATACGTTCTGTTCGTATTGAGATTGTGTGCCGTCTGTGTCGCTTTGGTTTAATCTTTAAACTAATCTAATCTAATTTTAACCATTGTTGCTTTAAAACAACACACCGAAAAAATGCATGACCGAAAACATATAAAGCTCAGAAGTAATAATTTGAGATGTAAATTTAAAACTTCGTTTGAGTTCATTCTATATACTCCGTACTCTATTTTCGTATCTGTATGTTTTGGTACAATAATTGATCTATATTATCATTAAACTGTACAGCATGTGTTGTACTACCCTGGCAGTCAGGAGCTTGGTAGCCAGCACTTATCATCGCACATGTCTCCGACCACTTCTAGTTTTATTCAAAGCGAATGTTTCTAAACTAGATGTTGTCATCTGATATTTTACATTTTCCTATGAATTGTTTGCAGCCGTCTCGCGCGATACCTATGCAATTTCTCTAAAATATAGTCATGAAAGTTCCACTCGGTTTTCAACGTAAATCACCATACTCGCTTCACTAATATTTATCCCATCATTAACTGAAATCTCCTATTGTTTGCTATGATTAAAGTTTTACAAAATTGCTGCCCAACAAAAGTTGGTTTATAATTCAAATATTTCAATGCTCTGACAGGTAAAAGTCTAAATGCCATCTGAAACGCCAACTCTAACGGCCAGTTTCACAGTTGGAAATTTTCCATTTAAATGTACTTTAAATGCCCGATGTTTGTCATTTAAATGTCATTTAATATGAAAAATTTCAGTAAGCTTTTAAATTGAGCATTCAAATGAAGAGTGTGTAACTCGTCCTAAGTTACATTGAAAACTTTAGTGTAACTAAGCGATGGTAAATTATATCTAGCTGCATTCGAGTGTGGACTAGAACAAAACAATATTATATAAGTACTTTAGTTTAAAAGGATTAATGTTATGTCCTTTTTATAGCATAAAGTACACACAAAAGAAAAAACTAATTGTTGTAGATGCACATGTTTTTTCCCATTGAAAAAAGTGTGTATATTGGAGTGTAACCAATATGGGCGCTGTGGAAATTAATATTGTTTGAAAACACAAAATTAATTTAAAAACTTATTCTCAATTTTTATTAGATCAAATAAATGGTATTGAATAATACAACCGTTTAAATCATTAGTAAACATATTCTTGTTTGGACTATAAAGTGTGTCTTAGTAATAATTCACGTATTTTTTTAAACAAAACACGAATTTTTTCATATAGTTGTGATTTTTTTAATTGGATTGTAAAAAATCCATGTTCCGTTTAAGTATGGCGTAAAATATTTGTCAGATGGCACTCACTGCTCTGATGACAGGCCATTACTCTTTTATTGCATTTTCCATGACTTTTTCACAAAGATGTAGCTGTACCTCACCGATGACGCGTTGAATCTCGGATATGAGCTCAGGAATTATTTTTGGTATGTTTTCATAAACCCGAGATTTCTCACAACGGCAAACAATGAAATCGTACTGCGTTAAATCGCAAGATAGTGGTGGCTAGTTGACATCAGAATTTCTTGAGATAATTTGTATTTATTTATTATGTTTATCCTGAACAACAAGAAGTAAATCTCATACTTATAGTACAGGAATTACAATTATAGCAAAGCGCTCCATTTTAGTAATGTATTTTAATTATTCTGGACATTGTTGGTGAAATAAACCGATTGTTTCACGCGCGGAGTGGCACGTGGCACCGTCTTGCTTAAACCACACATCGTTCTGATCAATGCCGTCCAGTTTAGGCTACAAGAACTCCGTTATCATGTTCACAGTCACTGCAATTTCGGCCTCATCTTCAAAAAAGTATGGCCCACTCACACCGCCTGACCAAAATCAGCACCAGACAGTTTCTCGTTGTGGATGCATTTTATTCTCATGGATTGCATGAGGATTTTCTGAGCTCCAAATTCGACAATTTTATGTATTCACGAATCGGATGAAAATGCGCTTTACTGGAAAATATGACTGTTTATGGAAAATTGGCTTTAACTTTACTTTTCTCCATTACCCGTTGAATGAATTGCCGCCGCATTCCATGGTGTGCTGCTTTAAGCTCCTGAGGAAGCTGAATTTTGTACGCATGCAGACGGTCTTTTGTCAAAATTCGCTGCATAGTGCTTCGTCAAATTTTAAGTTGTTGAGAACGATGCCGAATTGATGTTTCCGGGATTTCGGAGACCCTCTCGTTTACAGCCGCAATGACACACAGGAGATTAAGGCCCCAGTCCAGTTTGTTCAAATTTTGTGACCACTCTTCGAATGGTTGACACATTAGGTGCACCTTCAAGGCTAAAATTTCTTCGAAGTTTGCGAGCGGTCTCAGCATAACTTTCTCAATATTAGTAATAAGTTTTCACAATTATAACACGTTGTGCTTTCGTATAGCGGTCTACTTTAATAATCGGAATATGATAACTTAAACCAAACTAGTTTATAAGCAGTGTGTGCTTAGAATATGGAGAGACCACTTTTCCATACTACCCCGCTCAGATTCTCCCACAGAAGATCAGGAGGTAATGATTGTGGAAGACAGCGTAGATGCTACCCCCGCCCAGCCAAGGCGAGATTAAAACAGGTATCTCTCGGCTTAAGAATAATAAAAACGCTGGTCCGGATGGGCTACCCACCGAGCTTTTTAAGGCCGGTGGAGAAGGACTGCTAGCCCACATGCATCAACTTATATGCAGTATATGGTTGGAGGAATCTATGCCTGACAATTGGAGTCACAGTATATTATGTCCTGTATTCAAAATGGGTGATCCATGTGTAAGTTCCACCTATCGCGAAATCAGTCTTTTATCCATCGCCTATATGGAGGGATCTATGCCCGACAATTGGAGTCACAGTGTATTATGTCCTGTATTCAAAATGGGTGATCCATGTGTATGTTCCACATATAGCGAAATCAGTCTTTTATCCATCGCATATATGTGTCGAGCGTATTATGTGAAAGACTAATTGTTGAAGCTCTGATTGGACCTTATCAGCGTGATTTTAGACCAGGCAAGCCCACGACTGACCAAATATTCACGCTACGTCAAATCCTGTAAAAGACCCACGAAAAGCAAATAGATACATACCATCTTTTTGGCGAGTACAAAGCCCCTGTCGATAGCCCCATACGGCAAAAATTGTCTGAACTTGGGATTCCGGCAAAACTGATCCGGCTCTGTGGAATGACGTTGACCAGAACCAAATCAGCAGTGAAGGTGGAGAAAGACCTCAGCAAACCATTCTGTACCAAGCGACAAATTGCACACTTTCGTGCAAGTTCTTCAACATCTTAATGGAGATAATAATCAGAAAAGCTGTATTAAATATAAACAGGACCATCAATAAGAAAAGCCATATGTTGCTGGCGAATGCTGACGACATAGGCATCTTCGGGTGAAATTTGTGAGAGCTTACTGAAGTATTTTCAAGAATCGAAAAAGAATTAGAGAAGGTGGGTCTTGCTGTTAATGAGAGCAAGACAAAATTGATTGTGTCAACGATTATATAAACCTCTCGACATGATCCGTACTTGAACGTTGACAATCGATTTAATTTTGAAATAGTAGATGAATTTATCTACCCTGGATCCGCCGTGAACGAGGATAACAACGTCAGCCTGGAGATAAATAGGAGAATTGTGCTTGCAAATTGATGCTATTTTGGGCTCAGCAAGCAATTTAGAAACAAAGCCCTCTCTCGACGGACAAAAGTTTAGCTATACCAGACACGGCGAGTAACTACACCGTTGGAGCCAAGAGCTATATATTGCGGTGGCTAGGCCATGTTATCAGAAAGGATGAAGATGAGCCAGAGTGAAAGGTTTTCGATTACGTACCTGATGGAAGCAGGAAAAGGGGATGACCAAGACTCCGATGGAAAGACCAGACCGAAGAATCCCTTCGTACCCTTGGTGTTACCAAATGGCGTGAAAAGGCGAAGGATAGAACCAGTTTGAGAAATATCTTAAAATTTGTTTAATTTGTTTATTTATTTGTTTAATTAATATGTGTAACACATCTGACCTCATGGGGTTGTATAATAGTCAATAAAAGTAATGCAAGGTTGCCATTAAATGTCACACATTGGTATGAAAATTGAAATTATAGACAATATATTCTTCAAACAGCAATTGTATAAACAGGGTAATTCGTAGTTGTGGCTGCGTTCTCAGAGGAAACTTTTCAATCGCTGAAGATGTTTTCGCCTAGTTTAATCTGTTAGAGATTGAGTAAACAGTAGTATAAATGCTAAATGCATGACGAGAATGTAAAACAAAAGTTTGTATAATGTAGTAAAATATTAACCAATTGAATCATATGAAAGGCTCCAAAATGTTAATGAAAAATATAATAAAGATTTCCTCTTCTAAATTTAGATCAAAAATGTATCAGCTAGACTAGATTAGTTGTATCTTGTAGATTGAACTGCATGAAGTTTATTACAAATAACCGACACTACATTCCTTCACTAAACAAAAAAGATTTATCAGAGGAATGAAAATGTTCGTCGCCCCCACAACTTTTGCCACCGAAAGTGAGCTAACGTAGAGTTTCATTCCCACATTGATGCAATGGTTTTGGTTCTTTGCTGCAATTACTTTGTTTCATTGCCGCAATAATTTTGTTTCATTTCTGCAGTGTTTTTTTTACTGCAAGACTTTCAATCAAATCAGCAAAAAGCCCAATACGAACACTTCAGATTTTATAAGCACATTTGATACGAAGTTAAGAGTATATTTTCGAGTGCGAATGAGCTAATACTTTTATTTCGATTCCTTGCACGTTTTCTCCAAAATTCTACAATATAATTGTTGCGAGAGCGAAAAATTTATTGTTCCAACAACGAAAAGAGAATTGTATCGATGAAAGTAAATGTATAGATGCAGCAACAACCAAATTGTCAGATTTACGAAATTTTCCATTCAGTGTGGATTTGTTCTACAACATGTTTTATTTAAAAGTGTATCCAGTTTTTAAAGCACGCAGATTTGAAAAAGGTTACGTTTTAATCGTGGACGTATGATTACGACTTTTTAAATTTTTCCATAATTTTGACAAAAAGTGTGCCTTCCCACTTGTCGCTCTACAAACCTGACAGCCGCATAACATAAATCTAATTTTTAATCTTTTTCAACAAAACTCCAGAAACATCACAAAAAATTTTTGGTTGAACACAGAAAAACTGAAATATAAATGAAACTAAAATAACTTCATGTCAACTTTCCTTGATTTGATTGAACAAATTTGTGAAATAACCATGAAAAAGCTGAAAATATTTCTAAAATACTTTAAAACTTGTTGACTATAATCGAGTTTTGATTGTTAGGAAAAAGGATTTGTTGAATGGAAAAAACAGAAACATGAAACTACAGGTAAGGAAACCAGTTGAAATATACGACAGTATAAAGAACAAACTGTGACAACATTTTATAAGAAAGTGAGTGAAAAATATAGAAAACTAAGTTTTTGCATGACTTAATTTCAAAGAATGAATAGAATTTTTCTTAAACATATGTACTGGCTTTTGTGGTCCAATCCAGTACAATCACAGCTAACGGCAAACGGCAAGTTGAGACATTGGCAGCTATGAAAGTTAAGCATGTTTTATTTTCAAGGCTTTCAGAATTTAAAGAAGAGCTTGCACTGTGAAAGCTTAGTATCGCTATGTCAAAGATTGATATTCTTAGTTAATTGGACGCACCCTTATAGTGTTTTCTTTTCTGAGAATTTGCTGCCATGTCATAGTGAAATATTTAAAAACATCTGACCTTTTCCTGTACTAATATTCAGGGACGGCCTTACAGAAAGGCAACATAGGCAGTTGCTTAGGGTCACGAAGGTCTAGTGGCCCCGATTTTATGCAAACCATATTTTTTTCGTATGTTCGATCAAATAATCTCTAGGTGACACAAAAACGTCCTAACACATTGCACAAATCACACAGCAAATGTGATTAACGATGTCAACATTTGGACAGCAAAAAGCGTAAAAAATGCTAAAAGGTGCATTTTTCAACCGCTAGTTTTTTCATATACATACAAAATTGTGGCCGGCCGTGGTGCAATTGGTTATCGGAAGGAAGGCTTGCACGCAAGAATGCAGTATTTTAAGGCAGATCAAACAATTGTGATATTTTTTTTACTATTGGTTGACAATTTATGGCAGGAAGACTTTGCCTGGTACAGCGTCTACAAATTATTCATCTGTATTAGGAATATCAGCGTTCTAAGAGGAAAGTGTTCCTGTGTTATCATCGCCTTTGGTCGTTCACAGTCGGAAAGATTGGGAATATTCGGAATTCTGAATTTGTTTTGGTATATTACGGCCTTAAAAAAATAACAAAAATTCCCATTATTTATGGAAAACAATTTCATTCATGTGGCTGCCGCGTTTGTCTTCGCACTACCTCACCATGTAAATCCAATTTTCCAAGACTCCGTTTACGATTTCTGCTTGTATCTCACGAATACCTCGGACGATATTAAACCTAAGGGTGTGGATCGATTCTAGATTATTCGCATAGTATCGAACTTTAACGGCACCCCACAAGAAAAAGTCTAAAATGGGTAAAATCGCAACTACGAGGTGACCAATTGTCATCGCCAAGGCGGATGATAAGACGCTTACCGAACTTAGTGCGTAAAAGATCGATTGCTTGATGAGCTGTGTGGCATGCAAACATGGGGCAAATTAATTACACTGTGGAACAATATGAAACTTTATCGAAAATAACAAGGTTCTGACAACGGATTCTGATGGAGAGGGTAAACAAAAATATAAATCGATTGGAGTTTTGAATTTTTTTTAAGGGGGCTGACATTTTCACCCTTTTGAGCATTCTTATGATGAATCGGCATAGTAAGCCATGTTTTCCTTACCTTTTAAATACAGGATGTGTTCAGAAATTTTATGTAAAAATTTACGAGAAACATTATTGTGGAATACTAAAACCCCCAACCACTTCAATATATAAGTTTTTTTTTGCGCACGGGAAGTTAACAATCCAAAGTTAACAAACTAAATTATTTAAGAGAGAGAGGCAATCATAAAATTGAGAGTACATTGTGAATTCTCTCAGAGAAAATTTTGTTACACTCAATACGGTATTGCCAGGCAATAATGATGTTTTCATAACTTAGTTAAGTGGTAACAGCATTACTTAAGGAATTGCCATTTAAATATATTTTTTGGTAAATTAAGTTAATATGGTAGCACAATAAGATTTTAACATTTATTTGCAAATAACTCCGAATATCATTTTTGAGCCAAGGCGTGAAGTTAATAAAACGGAGATCCAGCAAACTAAATTCGTGATGGAGGATAAATCAACCCCTAAACTTGTGAAGGAAATACCAAATAAAATTAAACTTAAATAAAGTGAATATAAAACAAATAAATAAATGATTGTTAAAATATAAATGTATTTAATGTGTCTTATTTAATTCCATTATGTGTGTACGATGTGCTGTAGACAGAAGGCCACCAGTTCTGTGGATTCTAGAGGTGCTCCCACAAAAAGTGTTGCAACGTGTGTGATAGAAAACTGAAGGAATGTCTCACTCCAACATATTCCAACAATCAAAATTGCGCGACAACTTTTCTCAAAAGTTTCTCGTGTGAAAACTTTTTAATGTAATTTTTTTTGCAATGGGCACAATTCTAAAGTCAATGGAACGTTACCTGCAAAAAATTCGTCAATTGGACTGATTGGCGCTTCAAGAAGCATGTCTAGCCTACCTTATCCAGGATCTAGATTTCTGGGGAAACATTTCTAGAAAAAGTTTCCAGTATGAAAACCTTTTCAAAAATTGATTTTTTTTGCTATGGTCAAAATTCCAAGGGCTATGGAACGTTACCTGCAAAAAATGCGTCAATTGGACTGACTGGGATTTCAAGACGCATGTCTAGCCTATCTAATCCAGTATTGAGAATTTTGCGGAAACTTTTCTGACAATAGTTTTCAGTATAAACATATTACAGATCTGTTACACTTCTGAATTACATTTGGTAATTTTCTGTAATTAATATTTATCGAATTGTTGGTGGTTTCAAATGGACCCACTGTATGGTCCCGGGCAGTTGCAATTTGACTTTTTTATTCACTTTTTCTGTTAAATTTGAAAAAATGTTTTCAATGTTCTTTAAAATGAATTCGTGATTCTTCCATATTATCTAAGCAATTTGGTACATCGCTCTTTTTCGATTCTGAAATAGTGTTTTTAATTGCACTCAATTCTATACCAATTACTTTTTGAAATCTCTCTAGTTCTTTCACTATAGTTTCACAAAAGTTTCCCCAAATTTTAAATACTGGATTAGGTAGGCTAGACATGACCATTGTAATCCCAATCAGTCTAATATACGAATTTTTTGCAGGTAACGTACGTACGATAGCCCTTGGAATTTTGACCATAGCAAAAAAAAAAACAATTTATGAAAAAGTTTTTATACTGGAAACTTTTTTCAGAAAAATTTCCGCCAAATTTTAATTACTGAGTTATGTAGGCTAGACATGCTTCTTCAGATCCCAACCAGTGAAATTAACGCATTTTTTGCAGGTAACATTCCATAGCTCTGGGAATTTGGACCAATAGCAAAAAAAAAACATTTTTGAAAAAGTTTTCATACTGAAAACTTAATTCAGAAAAGTTTCCGCCAAATTCTAGATACTGGGTTATGTATGCTCGACGTGCCCCTTGATATTCCAATGTGTCCAATTGATCCATTTTTTGCAGGTAACGTTCCATAGCCCTTGCAATTTTGACCATAGCAAAAAAAAACCATTTTTGAAAAAGTTTCAATACTGGAAACTTTTTTCAGAACAGTTCCCGCCAAATTCTAAATACTGGATTAGGTAGGCAAGACACGCCTCTTGAAATTCCAATTAGTCCAATTGGCGCATTTTTTGCAGGTAATGTTCCACAGCCCTTGGAATTTTGACCATAAAAAAAACAATTTTTGAAAAAGTTTTCATACTGAAAACTTATTTCAGAAAAGTTTCCTTCAAATTCTACATACTAGGTTCTATATGCACGACGTGCCCCTTGAAACTCCAATCAGTCCAATTGACCCATTCTTTGCAGGTAACGTTCCATAGCCCTTGGAATTTTGAACATAGCAAAAAAAAAATTTTTTAAAGTGTTTCTACTGTAAACTTTTTTCAAAGATATTTGACTATTGGATTAGGTAGGCTAGATATGCCCCTTGAAGTTCAAATCAGACCAAGTAACACATTATTTGCAAGTAACGTTCCACAGCACTTAGAAGTGGTGGCCACCGCAAAAAATTCTTAGTTTTTATACTGGAACTTTTACCGGACCACTGCGAATATGGAAATATTTTAGCCAGACATGTTCCTTCAAGTCCCTATCAGTCCTCTTAACGCACTGTTTGCATGTAACTGTCCACAGTCCACAGAAAGTCACCTAGTATATAAGTACAAACATTTAAAACATAACACTTTCCCCATATAATAACACCTAAAGCACAGCATAAGCACATCTAAGGGAAAGAAATCATATCAAATAATTGTTTATGTTAGTAGTCATTTATTTACACACACTTTATTGAACAAAAGTGAATTTTATTTTAAATTGTTTACAATTTTAGGGGTTGTTTGTTACAAGTTAGTTTGTTGGAACTGTCAATTTTGTTCCACCAAAGGAATTTCGGAATAATGGCACACATAGCATAGTACTGCCATATTTATTAAAATTCCAGAAATATGATTAAATGGCAATTCCTCAAGTAATGATGCTACCACTTAACTGAGTTATTAAAACATCATTATTGCCTGGCAATACTGAATTGAGTGTAACAACATTTTCACTCTTTTCCACATTATTATGATGAATCGGCCTAGAAAGCCATGTTAACCTTACATTTTAATTATAGAATGTGTTAAGCAATTTTATGTAGACATTTACGAGGAACATTTTTGTGGAATATTTTAACCCTCTACCGCCCAATATACGGGTCTTTTTTGTTGCTTATGTGGAAGAAGGTAAGAAACACTCCTAAAGCCGGCGTGTAACGGGTTAAAATGTATCACTAAAATTTTCCACATAAAAATCTACTACAAGATTCTGAACACAGCAAAGCTCAAAACTCAACTTGAATGTCAGAAATAAGTCGAAACTTAAAATACATTTAAGGGTTAATTTCGAACATATTCCGAGTCGGCACTAAAAATTTTTATTTATTCACATTGCGGTAATTAGGCGCACCATACGTTGACAGCTGCATTGTGGCTGATAAAATCCGTCGGATTGCAACAAAAGACTATAAAGAAGCAAAATCAAACCAAAAATCATAATCTCTCATAACTTTTTTACATCTCAAAGGAGTTTCGAACTTTTTTCGACCCCTGAAGGTTTTAAGCTCGAATTTATACAACATTTGTTGCTTCAGATATCTCCTAGTTTGCTATTTTGCTCGGCAGCATTCTTAATTGGTTTGCATATATTACGAAATGACGATAAATTAACTACAAGTTCACATTGATATATCACAGAAAATCACACTAGTGAAATACATATTAAATTTTATTATATCGATTTGATTTAACAACATTTACGAGTGTTCCATAGTTAGTGATTTATATTACTCTGAATACACAATTTATTGTCTTGTAAATTGTTTTCAATCTATAAATTTCAATGTTGCTTAATTGGTGTCATGTTCAATTATTATTCGAACATTTACGAAACTGTAGGACTCCATAAATCCATTTGAAAGAGAATATATGTTGCAGATTAATAATAGTTCTAGTTCAATAGATTTTTAAATCACACATTTTTAATGACTTAACACAATAAACATATGCATATGATTGGAATACATTTTTCCGGCCATGTTTTTCTATAAAATATTTTGCGGTTACTGGAAATAACCGCAACAGTGTTGCAATTATGATAATCCTCATGGTTAATTATTACTACTAAATATTATGCTGTCACCTTATTATTTATGGGATTTTAAATACAGCGATATTTTGGGACTGTAACTGTGAAACTTGTTACACACACACTGCTGAAGTAAAATTTGTTTTGGCATATTCAGTTAGCCAATTATTAGCCATCGCTTGTAAGCGTGTTTTAAATGTTGTTTTTTTCAGAATAAATTTGCAATGGCTACTATAAATTTTGGCACCTAAATTTCCGTATACATTTTAATTTAATATTCAGCTTTATTATTCGTTTGAATTTACAACCACATATTGATATTTTTTGGATACTATTTGGGGGAATATTTTAGCAATTGATATAAACAGATGGCCAAATTTAAATTTCTGGCCGCCATTCTGTATTTTAAAGAAAATAAATTATTTCTAAAATTATTAGAGAAACAATTTCATTGATTTTTGCCAAATGAGTCAAGTTTCAAATGTAAGAAAACGTATTTTCTTCCAATATTGTGCCATAGAAATTCGTTTATGTTATGGAATGAGATATAAATTGAAGCAATTTAATTTAAAATTTATATTTATTTTCTTATCACTAACCTATAAACATTTGCATGCATAATCCCAATATTATAAATAGAAAACTAAATTCGAACCCCAAACACATGTAAATGCATTTAGATAATAAACTTAAATCAATGATATCTAAGTCAAACTGCAGAAGTAACAAAACTTGTTTGTTAGTATTTGCCATACATCTGTATTAGGGTGGCACCGTAATTTCAACTTTGCAATTTGTTTATCTTTAACAGGCTGCCGCAATATTGTTATGCCTGCTCATGTTCCAAGCCTGATCTTAAAACTTAGGTGTAAAAAGCCAAGTATTGAAAACTCCATCGGCCTTATTTATTCACAAAAAGTTATTAGAGATTTGAGAGAAGATTTATCATACAAAAAAACTTCTCTTAAATTGCTTATAACTTTTAATGAATAAACCCGTATGGTCGCAACCGTGGTTAGTAAAGTGTTCAAAAAAAGATGCTCCCTTAAACCGTTGTTCGGTTTACGGGGAAAATCAATGAAACCCCCGTCGCAAGTAGAGATCGAGGCGACATTATGTAAAATGAAGGATCAGAAATCTTCTGAACCTGATAATATTCCAGCGGAGCTGTTGAAATATGGTGCATCAGCGTTACCATGGTAGACAACAAAATAAATCCCTACGGAGTTGAAAGAGAAAGTGGTAATCACTATCCCGAAAAAGGTAATCTATCGCTGTGCAGGAACTAGGGAAGTAATACATTGCTCAATGCAATAGGCCAAATTATGGGCAATAAGTTCAAATCCTTATGCATTTTTGTATGCAAATCCTGCCTACTGACACCCATTTGAGAAGATACTCTCCTTGTTGAAACACTGGGGTTGCTTTATATGGCAGTAGCTACAGCAGCAACAGTTTCCTCTGTTCGAACGGTATCATGCTTTGAAAAATTATTCAGTAGTCTTGTAACATTTACCGCGCGTTGTTGTGAAAAATTTAATTCCAATTTTGTTTTCAATCGGAAATAAAAATCTGTCGTTCATATTTAGCGATATAAAAATATGTAAACAAAATAATTTAAATGAAATTACCATGTGTAAACCATTTTGCAAATTTCCATTTTTTGTTCTCTCCTTCTTGATGACATTTCCATTCAAAAGAAATGACTAAATTTGTTGCCATTTCTTGAAATTGAAAATATGGCAACATTGTCATTGCTCAATTCAGAATTTAAGAAGGTAATTGAAATGACACTTTGCTGCCCCATAAAAATTAAACACTAACTATCTGTAAAATAATAAATGGTTTCCCATTACATCCCATGAAGGGACTGGGGAGAACTTCTCACAATCACTGAGCTGTGCGCTTTCCAGTTTTCACTCACTGATTGGGACCTACAGTTTTACACCGATTCCGAACGGTAATTTGAGAAGCTTTATCATGGCTAGATACTCGATAGTGTCGCCGTCACTATGCGAGGTGACCGCCGCCGAAAGAAAATTTGAAGGTGGTCAGAGCCGGGTTCGAACCCAGGATCTCATGTACAAGAGTCGCGCACACTAACCATTGCACCACCGACGGCCACTAACTATCTGTAGCGGGGTAAAAAGACACACTTATTGCTTTATATTCTGGATAATTTTCGTTTCGAATTATCGCGATTAGTTCTTTGCCGGAAATGTAAATTAGGACAAATTTGAGATCAAAGTTTTTCAGTTGCGGGAAATGTATCATCTTGTGCAGGCAAGATTACGTCTTTAATAACAAAACGAATCAGTGAGTGAGTGTAACAATTGAACGAGCACAGTTCACTGGTTATGAGAAGCTCTCCCTAATCCCTACATGTGATGCAACGGGAAACCTTTTACCTATTTTTTTTTGTTTAATATTGACTCTAGTTAGACCGAGAAGATATTGACTCTAGTTAGACCGAGAAGATAAGTAAGAACTCTGATTTGGTTTATAAAATTGAATTTGATGTCTATCATAAATGTATTTCAATAACTTTTACTGTGATATTCTGAATACATTTCCGCGTTTATTTATAATTTATATTATTATAAAGTTCCTTTAATGAAATTTCGCCCAACAATAAAAAAGTAATTCAGGCAAATGTTGAATGATTCAAAAAATTAAATTAAATTCAAAAAATTCTCAAGTACCAGCACACACTGAAAGGTCCATAATTCCAACATAAGAGCAGAATCGTTTTTTTCCTCCATGTTTTTCTTTTCTTTTGCACACTCGCATTGTTGCAGTGCTTTAAGGTGAGTTTTACTATATCACAGAGTTGAATTTTTTCTGCGGAAACATCTTTCTGTTATTATGTTGGAATTATGGACCTCTCAGTATGTGCTGATACTTAGGGATCTTCGATGCATACTAATTCGCATATGTAAATTGCATACTTGAGTTTTGCTTATATATTCGACTGGCGATCAACCAATAGTATCACCTCACGGCGGCATGAAATATGGCTCAAAAGAAAACTGACCCAAAAATTTTATGAAAAAACGCCAAATTTTTAAAATTGGGTCAAAATATGAAAAATATCCCAAAATTAAATATGAAATTTACCCCACAAAATAAATGCAAAATAACCCAAAAGAAATATGAAAAATCGCCCAAAAATATTGGTAAAATTTTCATAAAAAAAATGGCCTAAATTAATTGGACAAATTTTCGTATGAAAAATAGCCAAAAATCATACTGAGAGTGAAATAAGAAATACATGTAGGAGTCCAAAACTTCAATATTTGAAACTATTAAATCTCAGCCATTTACAGCCATTTTATATTGTGTTTAAATAAGCGATGCAGGCAAAAAATTGCGCGATTTTGTAAAACTAATTGTTTCATAATAATTGTTTCATTGAAGCAAGCGCTGCAAGTGAAAAATGTATTTCTCCGAAATCGCGCGATGTTTTTGAAATAATTTTTCACGTTTTGTTTTAGCGAGCGCCGCTAGAGTAGTTATTTTTAAAAAATTATGCTATTCTTTTTGAAAAGAATTTTATATTGCGTTAAGGAAGCGCTGCAGTCAAAAAAGCGCCGCGGGCTAAAAATTAGTTCTCGAAAATCGCGCGATTTTTTCGAAATAATTTTTCATGTTTTGTTTTAGCGAGTGCCGCTGATGGAAAGTCAATTCATACTCGTATTGTGTTGTAGCAAAGAAAAAGATACAAATTTCAAACACTTCAATAAAAAATTCAATAAACAGTACAAAATGTAGGTGTTTGCTAAGAGCATTTAGATAAGTAACGATTTCGTGTAGTCTCGCTTCAATTGCAATCTCAGTTTTGCTAAAAATAAAAAAACGAAAAATAACCCACAAGTTTCCGAATTATTCCGGATTATTTTGGCATCTACCATTATGAAATATGACCCACAATGCGTCTGATATCATATTTAATTTTATGAAAAAACATCCAAATGGGCAATTTTTCACAAACGTATATTAGGATGAAAATTAAATATTGGCCACAATTTATGATATAAGACCCACTTTTTCTGGGCGATATTTCATATGAAATTTCGCCCACATTTGCATGGGTTTTTTTTGGGCAATTTTTCATTAATTTATTTCGGAGATTTTTCGTTGCCTCTCAATTCACACACAGTAGTTAGACATCTGATGATGAACTTGTCACGCAATTCAAAACAAATAGTTTATCTCAATAGTATTCCAACAAAATGCAACCATTTTTCACATTAAAAAAAATTAGCATTAACCAAATACCATTAACAAATCACAAATAATTGCAGCCAAAGATTACATTTGAATCACCTTAAACTCACCCTCACTCTTAAAAGTAATGACTATTTCATACCAAAAATAATGTTAAATATTAAAAAAGAAAAATTAATATTTAACACAAGTGAGGTAATTTTGTAAAATACAGTATAAAAGCTTCAGGAAAACTTCTCAAATTTAAGTAGCCCAATAAAAATATGGTGGTCGAATCAGGCGCAAAAATTTAAATTTTGCTAAACTGGTAAATTTATAATTTTCCTAGTTTTCTCCGACCAAAATTTCTAATATTCTCAAACAAAATCCGCCTGCAAAATATCATAGGCCCTTTTCAAAAATTTTAACTATCTCCACACGGTAATTTTTATCTATAGAATTTACCAGAGAGTACAACTTTCTCCCGGTCATCTGAAATATATTTCAGAAACAATTCCTCTATCTACTCCATTTTTGGATTTTCGTATGGGGCTGAAAAAAATCAAACTGACAACATTTCGGCGCGAAAGAAATTTCAGCCCAATTTTTTCTTATTAAATAAAGTCCTCCCTGATTTCGTACGGAATAAAGCATCCATTGATTTCCAAAAATTGTTCGAGTATATTTGTCTGAGATGAAATGAGATCATAATGAAAAGCAAATGAAAATCGTAATATTTTATATCGTTAGTTTAGTTTTAGAAGTTTTACATTGCCAACAACATTAACAATTTACTTTTAATGGTGTTCGGATTATTTAATACAGATACAGAATTGACAATTCACAAATCAAAAGAACCATAAATGCAGTGTGGTTTTAGAGTATATAATCCAATACTTGACTTTTAACCTCAAAGTTGTCGTATTTCTAAAATTAAAATTTTTAACACACTAGCTCATGTTAAAGAATGAAAAAGTTTCGGCAGAAATACAACTCATTGCCACCCTAGAAAATTAAATACCTGCACAAATTTCCTGACTCATGCAAATTGAAATGCACTTCATGGAACATTAGGATTCTACAAATACTCATAATGACAATCTGAAATCATAAATACAATTTCAGGAGCAAACAAATCCAAGCAATATAGGATTATATGAAGTTATTCTATAAATAAAGTATGTAAGTATAGGCAATTGAGAATATGAAAAGCAATTGGTCAACATTTATGCCAGTTAATGTGTCTAGAATTAAAAAAAATATTTGGAAATGTAAATTTTGTGCTTTGCCGCTGATCAGTTCTTTGATTTTTGGGAGTCCAATTTTCTGTTCTAAATCTAACCTTACAATGCCATAGTCAATTTTATGCAAATGACGAATCGTTAGATTCAATGACTTGTGGTGATTTGCAATCTTTGTATGTAATTTACATTTTAAGAGGAACTATTTTATTGCTTTTGAACGTTATTTAGTAATTTTGACAATGAATTGTAACAGTTTTAGTTATTTAATAATTTACTACATAATTTTTTTTAGATTTGATTTTTTATTGGTTTGATAAAGAAATGTTATAATTGTTTTCCCCCAAATGGTAGCATTGTTGACATCTAGCACGGTTCTGTTTCGGAGACTTATCGGTTTCTGTTTTTTACATGGGCCAGGTTCATAATCATTTGAATCGGCGATATTCTGGGTTGATTGTTTTGTGGGCAACGTCAAAGATAGTTCATTTATTCGGCGTTGCCAGAAGTATTGCCAGCTCATATAGGAAAAATTTACGTATTGTGTGTTTTCGTGTTTGTGTCCAACTGGGATATAATTTCGTTGTATATAAGTATAATAAAAGTATTCATTGCGGATATATCCATAATGTTTGTCAACCATATTAACTCCTCCTTTCGTTGTAGTATAAAAAAGACATTATTTCGGGCAACTTTTTCAAATCGAACTCAAAGTTCAGTTCGTGCTCACGACAAGAGTGCATTTGCCTTTGGGACAGGAAATGGCCAAGTCCGTGCGATGAAAAAAATTAATTTTACATGGTGACATTTGGACCTTTTAGTCCGACGACTAAATCAAAATCAACCCTGTTTCTGCTCTGGACTTCCGGATACATATTTGCCCAAGTATTTCTCAACCTGTCCATAAGACCATTTTTTACTAAAATCGCAATAATTTTACAACTACAGTCACACAGGCATGTATGTAGTTGAAAGTCTTTGGCGTTGAAGACCCAGAGGTTTCCAATAGGTACGAATTTTTCGTCACTTCTCTGGGCACGTCCGGTTACCCTGTCATCAAAGCAAAGGATTATGTGTATAGGAACATCAAAATGTTTTTTCAGATATGATTGAGCGACTCATTTGCGTCCATAATATTAATATTCACTTTATCAAAATCGCTTTATAAAAACTATTACACATGACTGACATCCGTTGTTAAATGTCTCTTGTTGAGGTCAGAAATTTAGCATTTGAGCGGTTGGACGCACCGGTTCCGAGTTATTGACATTTTTGTATTTTAGCAATTTCCTTAATTTGGCGATTTTGGAAATAAACGTTGTTCCATTCCTTTTATAAAACCCCTTAAAAATCCACAAATATTATTTTTTGATTGGATACTCCGTTTTCGACATGTAAATGTTTTTCTCAAATTTGTTATATTTTCAATCTAAAGTGAGGATAGATTACCCAGAGTAATGTGAAAAGGCCGCCTACCGATACCCTGTAGGTAATGGGTAATTTCCCATCGTCGTTGGTAGCTACCCACTATTTTCCCCATACCCTGTTTGGAATGGGTAATATTGATGGGTAATTCCATTTCGTTGTGCGTAACTATTGTTTTCCCCATACCCTGTGGGTAGTGTATTCAAACCCGACACCGGTTAACCTAATTTCGGCCGGTAAACCGTATATAGATTTTGTTTTAATTTTTTCGAAGACCCTGTTTCACCGGTTATTTCAAGTCTATTAACCATTTTTTTTGGTGTTTTTCACAACGAATATAACAGCGAAGAATTACAAACCTAAATCCATTCCCATAGCTGACTATGATAAGTCATATCTGTCAACTCCCAACTAATGACCGGAATTAATTACAACACAGGTAGTACTCGTATGGTAGCAGAAATGCATAAAACAATAAACAGTATTTACAATCCAGAAAGAAGCACAAAACATCAAAAGGAATATTTACTCAATCGCCTAATAGGGGAAGACAAATATTAGAACAGGTAGGCTGAATAAAATAAATAAATAAAGGGTGCGCCATTTAACAATTGGATTTTAAACCCCCATTTTTTCAAAGCAGTTGGCTAATTTGTTATTAATTAAAGGTTAGAAATTTCGAAATGGATCGCTTGACGCTTGAAATAAATTGGGAATTATCAAAAACTTTCATCCAAAGTTCTGAGCCTTCAACTCAAACTGCAAGAAATCTAAGAAATAAATTCGATAGAAATAGAGTTCCATCTACGCCAGTTGTGCATGGATCAATATGTGAAGCGAGTTTGTCAACCCGGGTCCTTATCAGACAGAAGAACTCTTATACGTGTTTTCGAACAGCTATCAACACCAACTAGCCATCGTTCGCAACAATTGAACATTTATCGCACTTCATTGTTCAAAATTTTGCATAAAGACTTCGGTACGATGGCTTATAAAGTCCAAGTCGTCCAATAACCGAAGCATCGTGGCCATCCGATGCGGTTTCTTTTCACTGCATGAGCTGAAGACCGCTTGGCTGAAGATGAGAATTTTAACCGAAAAATCATCTTTTCATATGAAGCTCATTTTCTCCTCGGGTATTCGTTAACAAACAAAATTGTCGCCTTTGGGGCTCCAAAAAGAGAGGACGATGCATTAACAATGATGGCATCATTGGCCTATTATTCTTCAAAAATTAGCAATAAGCCGCCGTTACCGACAATGGCCAGCGTTATCATGCCTTGCTAAGCGGGTTTTTGTTACAAAAAGTTGAAGAGGATGACACGAACGAAGTATGGTTTCAACAGGACGGCGCACAGTGGGATTTCTTCATACAAGCCGCGGCAAAAATTAGAAGGAATCGAGCTAGGGCTTTGAAATTTCGCACACATCTCTCATATTGCTAAATTAGAAAAAAAAGTTTTTGTTCAAATCCGCCCACAACCACGCCTACCTCCCATATAACGTAAAATAAAAATTCGTTGTATTTTCCTCATTTTCATATCTATGTCAATAAAAATTACTGCCAGTGCTTGCATTTGAGTCCTCAAATATATTAAAAATTTACGTGCCACGCCCAACGCCCATATACAAATTTTCATTTTTCAAAATTTTCGAAAACACAGATATAATTCTTTGTAGTTTGTGATAGATGTAAATCAGCACTTACATCTATATAAATAACTAAAGCCTAATATGTTAGCTGAATATTTGCAAAAAAATTTACCGTTTTTTTTTTAATTAACCAATCATTCCAAATAAAAGTCAAATTTGCACTATAAAATTATCGAAATTTATTAATTTTTCAGCATTTCTCAGTGCATACTTTTAGGGATATGATATATAAAACACAACCGCTGTAAAAAAAACTTTAACTAACGTTTCTATTATCGACAGCATTAAAACACGTATGCCTACAAGTATACACCATTTTATATGGTGTTTTCATCCATTTTGTAAGGAAATTTCGTGGCACTTTTTTTTATAAAATTTATAACTTTGTTCAAGAGTATAAAATATTATGGGAATTTTATTTATGAAATCAAAAGAATACACTCCCACCTTTCACATTTTAGCAACCAGACCACAACGATCGATAACGACCACCTTTTTTTAGTACAAGAAAAACTAAAAACACTTGGTTTTTTGAGTGTCATCATAAAAGCGAGAATATATTTTAATCTGTTATTGTTATTCAATTATTTTTTCTTAAAACTTCATGTAGAAATCCCATATTTTTCAAATATACATATTCCAAATCGATACGACAAAAAGAAGTTATGTTTCCAGCCCATTGAAATGCATGAAAATCTGAGGCAGGTTACTGCAGAGTTTCATTTTGTTGACTTTGCCAACAATGCCAATATTTAAACAATTCTCTATTTCTATATTTTGATATTTGACACTCGAAAGAGGGTGTTTTTGCCGGCAAAATCCCTCTGTGCGGCGTTACGTGCCACACATCCAACGTCTCAATCGAATTTTTTGAGCACTGTGTTCGAAAAGCTGCGATTTGAACACGTTATACTTTCGTTTGTGTAACGCTGTGAAGGATAAGTGTTAAGCAAAAAATCCCGAGTTCATTGAGGCCTTAAAACACGAAATAAAGGGTCAAACAGTCGACAATATACTGACAAATTGAGTTGGTCGAATGAGGTACTATGTTTATATTATTATTTTTTTCAAGCGAAATTAAATTCCAAATTTTACATGGCCCACATTTAGTTTCCCATTACATCCCATGAAGGTATAGCCTAATACACCTTGGAACACGCAGTTTTATACCGGTTCCGAGCGTTATTTGGACAAACATTTTCATGGCAATGCTCTCGGTAGTCGATCTCAAAATTTAAAAAAAAACTGCCTTAAAAACAATCGATGTTTAGTTTACCATTTTGTCATCTAACCCGAAACCGGTTATTAATCGGTTTCTACCCCGCGGTTTACCTAAATCCCGGTTTCGCTAAAATCTGAATATTCGAAGAAACTGAAAATCTAAATTTTTAAAACCTTTTTTTTTTAAATATAGTACCTCCCCAACGTTTTGGGTAACCCTGTGAGTAATGAGTAATCGTAATGTGTAATTGCCCATCGTCACGGGTAACAATGTATAATTTTCTCCATACCTTGTGGGTAATCGTCGTGGGTAACAACACATTATTTTTATCCTAGTAACGATCGTTACCTATTCCTTAAAACGATGTGTAAGAGTTACACATGATTGGGTACATACGAACTCTGGAAAATACCATGATTCGTCTATTCCAGGTTGTGTTATAACACTAACAGAACAAATATATTAGGTTGAATTTGGATTATTTTTACTCTAGAAATATATTTGCGATGACTTTGATAAATTAAATTGTGTCTAAATCAAGGATTTTTTCCCGTGACTATTACGTTATGTTATAAAATTTTACTGACAGGGTTCGAAAATATACAATCTTCCAATTTGAGTGATATGATTTCTTTAAAAACAAAACACACACTAATTGTTAAGGAAATTTAAATGTTTTTTATTTAATGTGAAGCACAATCGATCTAATTAAGTTATGAATAAAACGCCTTTCAAATAGCCTCCACGTCTTCTTTTGCAGGACCGTATTCGATGAACCCAACTTTCGAGAACTTTTTCCACTAAATCAAGTCGTATGTCATGAATAGCACGCTCAATATTGACTTGTAAAACTTGAAGAGAGTCTGGTTTACTGCTAAAGACCAATGACTTCAAATAACCCCACAAGAAATAGTCAAGGTGTTAAATCACAACTTCGTGGAGGCCATTCAATGTCACAATGTCTTGAAGTAATCGAATCTCCAAACTTTCCAGTTGTTTCAAGACAAAATGAGCAAATTCATGACGTTTATGGTAGTCCAATGGCTGGAGTTCTTCAGCGATAACAATTTTATACGCATACAGGCCCAAATCCTTTCTCAAAATCCGCCAGGTTGTGTTTCGAAACAGTCCCAATTGTTGACAACGTCTTGGAATCGATAAATTGCGGTCTTCCGCAACACTTGCCTGAACTGTAGCAGTATTTTCATTACTTCGAGCGGTTCTTTGGCTTATTGGCACTTGAATATTATGTAAAGAAAATGCACGCTAGGTGGACGATTAGTACGAGTAAAATGGCTAAAGTGCACGAAAAGTTGCAATTGGAGAACGATTATTTTGATACAAAAATTTTATAATTTGAAAACGTTGTTCTTGCGTATATCTCTTCATGATGAAATTGTAAACATTACTGAACACAATACAAAAAAATGACAGACTACAAATGCCCGTAACGTCACTTAGAAATCATATCATTCAAATTGGAAAACCCTTCAGTTAATACCCACTTTTATCTTTTACTGAAAAGTGAAGAAAATGTTGGTTCACCGTAAGGATTTTAAGTGATTATAATTATATTATTAAGAGGTTAATTTTATTTGATTTATATTTACAATCCAAAATACAAAATGAGAACAGACTAAGGGAGTCGGTAAAAGTTTGAATAGTTTCCTACGACATCACATGAAGGGATAGCGAACCATGAACCGTGCGATTTAAATTTTTATACTCACTGATCTGACCGACGGTTTTAGTATGACGCATGATTAATTCCATGAGAAGCCTTATCACTACTAATTTCCAGATAAGTCAGGCATCGCTAAGCTATGTGACAGTCGCCGAGAGAATTGAAAACTGTCCAGAGCGGAGAAAATGCACAAATAATATTCAAATTGGTTCCAGATGCCGAAAAAATTATTTAAAGGTGTCTCAGTAAGATTGCACTTTTTAAATGTGGTCCCATTTTTTTTGTGCAAGTGGCAACTCTGAAATTCTGCTGCTGTCACACATGTGTCTTCCGATTATTTAAACTGGAGCAGTTCACGTAAGAATAATGCGTTATAATTGTAAGAACTTATTACAAAGATTTGGAAAGTTACGCAGAGACCGCTCGCAAACTTCGAAGAACTGTCAATCGAGAAAGTGCAACTAATGTGTCAAAAATTCGACGAGTGGTTAAAAACATTTAAAGAAACTGGATCGGTTATGGGCAGCAAGACTCCTGTGCGTCAACGTACCGGTCGATGTCTCGAAAATATTGCTGCTGTAAACAAGAGGGTCGCCGAAAACCCGAAAACGTCTATTCGGAATCATTCTCAACAACTTCAAATTTCACGAAGCATTCGAAAAGAATTCATTTTACCTAGGAGCTCAAAGCAGCAGATCATGGAAAGCGCCGGCAATTCGTTCAATGGGTAATGGAACAAAGTTAAGTCAAAGCCAATTTTTTTAAAAAAAAAAGTAATCTTCTTCGTTGAAGTGCATTTCCATCTGTATGGCTTCGTGTATAAACAAAATTGTTGAATTTGGGGCTCAGAAAATCCTCATACCCTCCATGCGAAACAATTGCACCCACAACGAGCAAATGTCTTGTGCGGATTTTGGTAAGGCGGCGTGATTGGTCCTTATTTTTGTGAAGATGATGCCCAAATAGCAGTGACTGTGAACGGCATTCGTTACAGGAACATGATAACGGAGTTCTTGTGGCCTTAACTGGACAGCATGGATCTGGACGACATGTGGTTTCAGCAAGACGGCGCCACCTGCAACACCGCACACGAAGCCATCGATTTATTTTAGCAACAATTTCCAGAACTAATTATCTCAAGAAATTCTGATGTCTCAAGCAATTTGGTCAGACGGCGTGATTTGTCCTTAATTTTTTGAAGATGAAGCCAAAATTACAGTCACTGTGAACGGCATTCGTTACAGGAACATGATAATGAGAGTTCTTGCGGCCTCAACTAGACGGCATGGTTGTGGAGGACATGTGTTTTCAGCAAGACGGCGCCACGTGTCACACCGCGCATGAAGTATTCGATTTATTGCACCAACGATTTCCAGAACAAATTATCTCAAGAAATTTTGATGTCAACTGGCCACCAAGATTTTGCAATTTAACTCCGTGCGATTTCTTTCATTGGGATTTTGTGAAATCTCGGCTTTATGCGAATAAACCAGAAAAACTCCTGGGCTCAAATTCGAGATCCAACGCGCCATCGGTGAGATACAGCAATATCACTGTGAAAAATTCCTGGAAAATTTCATGAATAGAGTAATGGCCTGTTATCAGAGCCGTGGGGACTATTTGAGGGATATTTTATTCCATAATTATTCGCAAGATGTCTTCCTTACAACCAAATAAAAGAGTCACAACTGTGTCAAAAAATACGTGGTTTGATTTTAAAATGAAAAAGTTTATTCTTGCTGAGACACCCGTGGTCTTAACTGAGTAAAAATCAGATATTTTTATTCCAATGGCACTACTTCTTTCAATATGTCCAAGAAGTACTATATTCCAATTTTCAGGATAGAATCCAAATTATATTATATCCTGATTCTGACAGGTAAAGAACTTGATTCTTTGTGTTGTTATTGTAGGCTCAAATGCCATGTATTCGGTTGATCAATGCCTGCTGAGGGTGTGCGTAAATTTTTTTGCTATTTTTATTAAAAACATGGTTTACAAATTCTAAAAAATAACAACAAAAAAATTTTTAGAAAGAAGAGAGAAACCACGCCGACGACAACGACAATTAGTTACAATGTGAATAAAACGGTCACTGGCCTAGAACGGTGAGGCGCTGATGAGAAGAATCTCAAACTGCGAAATGATCGCCCGCCAACGTGAGTTCAAATCCTGGTGCCGCCGATTTAAATTTGTTTAATTGCGGAAAAACCGCTGATCTGTGTAGCTCGCATGAAATAGAAATATATGCTTCTAAAAACTTTATACCGTTCAATTTTTCCAGGATTCATTCCCGGAACCCCCACCAGCTGCCGGTTTCAATTTTGCAATGCTGCAATCGTACTACAGAGGGAGAGAGGGTTGTGCTAAAAGGACATCCTAACAAAATGTTTTAAAATGTGATCAACATATTGTAAAAGTATTGGTGTAATCTCAAAATGGACACAACCTCTTACCGACGAGCTATGGATGTAATCTTGATGTTTTGTGTACAATGTTTTGCTGGGAACCTTTACCCTGATATTTTCTTCAGCTGTTTGTTTGGTGATGTTGCTAGTCAATTACAAAAATTCTGTACATAAGTAGCAAAACTAAAAATAGTTTAAAAACTTCTCTACAAATGCAGAAACTTCACTCAAACCCAATGTTAGCAATGGTGTGAAATGAATTTACTGGTGAACAAGCATGGGAATATAAGCTAATGTTCGCCACTTATTTTTCAGATGTTCATATTCATATGTACGTTGGTTGAACCAAATTTCTTACACAGTTGCTACATGTTATATTGGATATTTGCGTCAAACTTACCAAGTACATGCAAACTATTAGAAGGAAAACTTGTGAAATCCTTATGTGAGAGCAGCACATGCTGTACTAGAAAAACTTTTGTTATTTTCAATTCTTAGCGCAAGTTGTTCTCATAGAGGAAGTTTCTTTTTAGCCCAAGGTAATGAAATTAAAATAATTTTTCTTTCAAGAATATTAAAGTTATTTTGTTTAGTTGGAAGTACTACATACTATATATGTATATACTTGAGCGTCTGGTTGGGAAGCAAAAATTTATGGAATTGTCTAGAGTTAGAAACATGATATGCTACGATTTGTCTAAACCGACAAAACAATGTACTACAATATCTTTTAGGTTTATTGATTTAAAGTGAATTTTCTGGAGTAAGCAATTACGAGAACTTTTTGGTCATAAAAATTTAAAAACTAACTCATCGGGGATGATTTTTGTTTATTCGGCATTTTTTTGGTGCTTTCTAATATTATTGTTCAAGCTCGAGGCCATTCTATATCTCTATTAATAGAGATATAACTTTTTTAGAAAACGATTTTTGCAAATGTTTCCCTATGATTCCTGGCAAACCGTATAGCTATTTCAGATCTAGCCACATATAAACTGATGCAAGGACATTTCCAACTCATAGGTGCCAGCTTTAAATATTTCAGCCGGTAGTCCATCAGCGCCAGAGGCTTTATTGTTATTAAGCCGTGAGTTTGCTGTTCTAAATTCGCTTTACCGATGAGCAGGCTGTCGACGTCATTGTCTTGTATGTGATCCACCGGCTCATCTCAATTAAAGTCTCCTGGTGCAACTAAAACATATATCTCTCCATATTCCCAATATAATCTGCACATCTGTGACAATATTCCTATTCTTATCTCTACAACAGTACTTTTCTATAGACCTTAGAGGACTCATTCTTCCTTCTGTAAGTTTCAATTTGCTATCTCTTGCGCTTTCTCCACAATTGTTTTTCCTTAAACAAACAGATTTTCTGTCTTCTCTTCTCATTTTACTTCTCTGTCACGGCTGTGACACTGTTCATGGTACCATGGTTTTCCTGTGGCCGGTTTTTTATAACCAACCACGGTGTCTACAGCAGTTGTCATATAGTGGGAAATATACTTCCACCGCGCTTCAGGATCATGAGGCGGGTGTGCATTCTGCGCCAGTATCTGAGTGAGCTTCTTTGAATAGGCAGTGGCAAACTCTGGTATTTGTAGCTTTCCACTGTCCGGCTTTCTATATGTCTGGTTTCGTACGACTCTCGATCAGGTAGTCATCCGAATCGATATTAGCTCCTCGAATCACAAGTACGTCCATTACACTTCCATCAATTACCAGGTGACCAATCTGCTTGATCAGATCAGAAGAGATCCAAGAAGCCTTATGGATGTTTTTATGTTGGAATTTCATACTACTGACAACCATGTTTTTCGCGGCGGTAAAATCTAACAGTCTCATTCCGTTATCTGAATTGATGGCGCGGACATTGAATTTACCGATGGTTGGTTCAAAGACACTTCCCTGCCGACTTTAGCATTAAAATCACATAGAACAATCTTACTGTCATGGCCAGGGCAGCGGTCGTATGATTCTTCTAGACCATCATAGAACGTGTCCTTGGTGTCATCGTCGGTTTCTGCCGTCGGGCATGTACAGAAATTAGCAATATGTTAAAGATTTTAGCTTTTACGCGGATAGTAGCTAACGGGTTTTTCAAAAAGAGCGCTACAAAAGTTTTTTAAAATATAACAAAACCGGTTTTAGATACCAATGAAATTCTTTATTCCTGTGAAAGTACGTTCGATGCCATTATGTACGGAACTCGACTTCTTTTGCATGGCCACCACGGGCACGCTTGCAGAACTCCAGACGCTGAACCCAATTTTCGACGGTTTTCAAGCATAAATCGGCCGATACTGCTGCAATTTCACGTTCGATATTCGTACGAAGTTCATCAATCGTCACTGGCTTGTTGTCATAGACCATAGACTTGACGTAGCCCCACAGAATATAATCTAACGGCGTTAAATCGCACGACCGAGGCGGCCAATCGACTGGGCCATTTCGTGAGATAATACGTTGACCAAACTTGGTTTCCAATAAATTGGTTGTGGCATTCGCTGTGTGGCTTGTGGCGCCATCCTGTTGGAACCACATGTCCTCCAAGTCCATTGGGGTCAAAAATATTCGGTTATCATTGAACGGTAGCGATTCGTATTCACAGTAATGTGCCGGTCTTGATCAACACGGAAGAAGAACGGCCCAATGACGCCGCCGGCCCTTAAACCGCACCAAACCGTAATTTTTTCGTCATCGGGTTAATAAATGTATAAAAATATTTTCCATCATTCTTCTTTGCTAATTAAGTTATCCTATATTAATAGCAGCAGCAACGTAGACCTCACTGCTTCTAAAAACTACATTAGCAACAGAAAAAACATTCGACACGTTTTTAGTTTAGTTGAAAAACATGTTGATGTTTTTTATTGTTTTTAATTTTATCAACTTGCTATTGCTGCTGCTAGAAAAAAAATCAATCAATGACATACGATCCATGGTCGTCCTTTTTCCATTGTTGGAACTACTCGCACGAACAAGATAGTAAGAAAACAGCAACATCATGAATTGAAATCAAACGAGAAGCAGGTAAAAACAGACAAAAGTAGGCAAAGAGCACCAATGGAAAATAAAAAAGGACAACGAATAATTTTTGATGAATAGTTTATTTTGAGCAAGGATCAAAAAAATACATTAACATTCGGATATCGTACAGTACTGAACAGTGCCATAAATTATTGATGAAATACTCTCTTTTTAATATCACGGAAGATGAAACAGACAGTTTGATACAATGAACGGGTTTCAGGTAGACTAAACCAAAAACGGTCATGAAATTCTGCATGTTATTAAGGATAACAGAAACAAATTGGCTTCTAACGAGAATAAAAGAAGTATGTAATTGGAGACACCCAGAGAGGAATGCTAATGACGTTGTTAATTGTGACGGAAATAACCAATGTAACGTAAATAAAGTCGGTGTTTCATACTGAAAAAAGAGATCAGAGTACTCCGAATGTACTGTTTAACTCTGGTTTTGAGTTATAGGTAGAAATAGTATTTTGAAATAAGATAAAAAAGTTGAATTCCGAAATTAAGTGAAAGATTTAATAGTGAAACCGGACTGCGTTCCTCAAGCCCCGGGGTTTAAGCCACAAAACTTATATTTTCAATTCATCTCTTGCAATTGTTTGATTCCGCGGTTATTAAACCCGGTTCCAAATACTGGAATAAAAGTCCGGTTCCTATAATCAAATACGGATTAATTAACAATTTTATGTGAATAGTTTTTGAAAAATGAAGAAACTAAAAAAGAAAAGAAGAACTGTATATCTATTTCAGATCTAGCCACAGATCTTAATCAGCGGTTGTTTGGAATGCTGCTTTTGAAAAATTCATCAAACTAAATGCAATCGAAAACTCATCTGAACTGAGAATTTTTACTATGCAAGTGTTCGAAAAATATCGTAAGCAAAACACACAAGATAACTTTTGCAAACAAGTTCTCTCCATCTCCAGAGAACCATCGGTCCACATTAGAAATGATGTTTGTAGTTGTCTAAACGAAAACACAATATTGGTACTATTTATTTTATTATTCAAGCTCAAGACCATCATCTATATCTCTATAAATAGAGATTTATATTGTTTTTGAAAAAAGAAGATGTTTTGCAAATGCATCCTCATAATTCCTGGCAAACCGTATAGCCGATGTTTACCAAGCGTTACTTTCCCAATTGCTTCTGTTTGTAAACATTGTTCATATTTATTGTCAACCACTTCGAATATTATGCATAACATTTTAAACTTTTTACAACTTCTTTAGATAACACGTTGTAAATGCTCGTAGCAAAATAAACCAATATGTAAAAATAACCAATATTTATAAAAATAAAACAAATGAATTTCCTTTACATCCCATGAAGGGATACGGAGAGCTTCTCACAACCAGTGAGCTGTACGCGTTCTAGTTCTACAGTCACTGGTTGTGACCTACAGTTTTACACTGGTTCCGAACGGCATTTTGGGAAACTTTTTCTTGGCTAAATAATTGATAGTGTCGCCATCACTAAGCGAAGTGGCCGCTGTCGAAAGAAATTTTAAGGTGGTCAGAGTAGGAATAAAACCCACGTTCTCATGCGCAAGACCCGTGCACACTACTATTGCACCATTTAATGTGCATTTTTAATATATTTATAAATTTATTCGTTTATTACAAAAGTTGTTACGTATGTTTTATACCTACAGTTTTACACCGGTTCCGAACTGTATTTTGAGAATCTTATTCATGGCTACGTACTCGATAGAGTAGCCATCACTAAGGGCGGTGACTGTCGCCGAAAGAAATGTAAGGTGGTCAAGAGCAGGGATCGAACCCATGTTCTAATGTACAAGAGCCGCGCACACTAACCAATCCACCGCAAGTTATGTAGGTGTTTGTTGATGACATACTCAACAGGGATATGAATTTCCCATTTCTCACGTTATGAGAAATAGTGCTAAAAACAACTAAAACAACAAATAAAATAAACAAATAAATAAAACCACCAATCACCCTAAGTCATCCATTGCGACGAGTTCTATTAAAAAACCCATATCGATTAGAATGAGGGTGGCAAATGTGTCAATATTCAAGAGTGGTATTGCGTTAAATATTATTCAATAACCAAATTAATTACGATCCTAAATGATTATGGAGAGTTATCGTGACTACCAGCCAATTGTCCGCCCAATATTTATAAGGGAGGTACACAGTATTAAAATACACACAATATTCAAATATTGATCAGTACCAAATTCTGTTACTATGGGTTGTGGTATAGGGGAGATATCGAGTCGTCCAATCAGAAAGCCGCCCTACTTTTGTGTATGGGCGAAGTACAGTAGTTGATGTTTAATATGGAGGATAATATTGCCGAGTACCGAATTTTATTAAGATCGCTTTTAGTCTACGAGAGTTATCATTTCGGTAAACCGGTCATCGGTCCAACTTTTCTGTGTATTTGTCTAAATTTTGTCTAGTGCCAAATTTCATAAAGATTGGTTTGATTTTGCGGGTGTTATGTGGCGAACAACCAGCCGGCCGAACAACTTATGTATGGGAGGCATCAACATGGGCGGGGCAAAATCACCCTTGTCTTAATAGGTGACTCGCGTTTGATAACATGAAGCCTAATACCCAATCTTATAAAGATCGGATGTGTTAAACGCGACCTATCGCATTGACTACCTTGAGGACCACCAAGCCATTGCAGAATGGGCGTGGCAACCTCGCCAATTTTCTCCAGTTAAGTAGACATTAACAGATTATTAACCATTGGTTGAGCTAAAGTTTTATAAGAAATATTATTTTGTCCTAAATGTGTCGATTTGTATGGGAGGTACCAGAAAGGGCGTGGTCAAACGCCTATTTGATCGTTAATGATTTACGGCAGTTATTGTGTTGACTAGCCAGCCAGCCGTCCAGACAGACAGACGGACATGGCTCAATCGTCTTAAAAAGTCCCAAAACGAATTTCGTCCAAAGATACTGAGGGTCCTATGGCTGAGGGTATAAAAATATTCTAAGTTAATTCAGTGACAAACACCTTCCCCATGAATGAGGTCAAAGTTTATGGATTTTGGGATTTTAAAATATTTAATGCTAATATAATTTCTTTTTTCTTAAACCAACTCACACAGATTTTGAAAAACAATGATTTAAAGATGTTGAGCTGATTTTACTAAAAGTGCATTTGGAAGAAACAGAATACCATTCTAGCTATAAAAGTAGTTTATCTCAAGCCTGTCCGCTTCCAATGAGGTATAAGATATCGGACTGTCTCGACGATTACATGATGATATGGTGACTCAAATTTACTTACTTCGAGGGAAAGCGTCAAGATGGCTTAATATGGTTGCTAGATCATTAATAAATTAAAATATGAGTGAGAAACAAAACTCATGTACTTCAACCGTTAGAAATATTTACTTGATGATTTGAAACAGTAACCCATGCCAGAAACCGGTTTCAAGAGCCGGGTTTGGAAGACCGGTTTCAAGAAGGGTTTTTAAGACCGGTTACAAAAACCGATGAGTTATAACTCATGGATTACGTGTGGATTGCTGTCTGACCAATAACGCATATTTTGACGAAGCCATTCAGCCAGAAATGAGCCTCATCGCGGAAGACCATAAACTGGACGTAGCGCTCTTAAAGTTGAGGCCACTGACTCGAAATTTCGGTAGTAAATTTTAACAATTTCCACTCGTTGTTGGCTCGTATATCTTTCCATGATGAAAAGGCAAACCTTACTGAACACAATTATCAAAAGAGCGGGAAAAAATATGGCGTCGTTTGCTGTCCCTATCGAGTTACTTTTGTAGCGTTTCTGTTGAAAACCCCTTTAAATATATCACATAAATTGTGTATAGTATATTGCCGTACCTTTATTCCGACCAAATTGCTTGAAATGATGTTATGACAGACTGTTTAACACGATTAATAAATAATGAAGCTAATATTATCGCATAATTTACAGATGAGGACTTAAGAGACTTAATAGTCGACGTTCGCATTGGCCAAGATGATGTAAACAAATTAAATACCTTAAATAAATGGTTTCTCTCTTAGGGAAGCATACACATACACAAATTTAAAAGATTTGAAAAATGATTACTGTAGCATTACGGCACAATGCAGATCAGTTTGATTCATTGGCAGGCAATTTTGGAATATGGACCTTTATAAATTCTTGTCGATGAAAAAGGATTCCACATATAAATGAATATAAGTCATAAGCTTATGAAAGCGCACCCCAAATGTGCGTGTAGTTGTTTGCTGTATATTTGTTTGATGTCCAGCATCATTTTTGAGTTTTAGCATATTTTACTGTGATTTATTAACATTCCGCTGTGTAATTTCCGCTGCCCAGGAGATGTCCAGAAAAGGAATTAACAGAAACTGTCTTGGCCATAATAACCCCATGATGAAATTCGAAATATATTCAGTTCAACTGAATTGATGTCGATGAATACTTGGAAACTAGATGTGATATAAATTTGAGATATTCAGAAATTACATACCGAATAAACTAATAATACTAATCTAGAAACTTTAGGATTGGTATGTGATCTAGTTCAATATTTCTAGATCAATATTTCAATTCTTAATGACTCGACATTAATATATTTCAATGTAGGGATCTTACCAATTTTGACTGTTCTTGAAAATAAAGCAATTGTATTTAAAATCACTGTAAATATATTTATAAGTGCCAGATAATTCAATTTAGAAATAAATGACCAACGTTGGGTTCAAACATAGCAAAAGTGGCGATTAATTACAAATCTCAAACTCATATTTTCCCAAATATTTTGGTACAGGGAAAAGTCACTCACTGTTAAAGCCAATTGAATTGAAACCATTAAATTTGTCTTGTCCTCATTTATCGTCAGACCCACTTTTGCTGACCCCTTCTCAATTCTCGAAAAAAACGCAGTAACCCTCAAATCTTCTAATCTATACCATCAGCATACGCGAGCAGAATATGACTTTTGCTGCTGCTGGTTTTATTCATGTTGACTGCAGCTTTTCTCAAAATGATCTCCATTAAGATGTTAAAGAGATCGCACGATAGGGTGTCGCCTTGCCTGGTTTAGTTTCGCTTAGTTTTGAAAGGTTCGGTAAGATCCTTACCCACGTTCACTGCGGATTTGGTGTTCGTCAAGGTCATCCTGCAAGGGCGTATGAGTTTTGCAGGAATACCAGCTCAAACATTGATTCATAGAGTTTCTCTCGTATCGGACTATCGAAGGCCGCTTTATAATCGATTAATAGATGATAGGTGTCGATTTGTTTTTCGTGTATCTTCTCCAGGATTTGGCGTAGCGTGAAAATCTAGTCATTTGTCGATTTTCCAGGCCTAAAGCCACACACATTATGCTTGATAGAAAGTTATATGCAATGGATAAATGGCTTATTCTACAAAGTCACCTTTTTTGAAAGTTGGATGTAGGATACTGAGACTCCAATCGCGATGAATGCATTCTTTACTTTTATTGACCATTTGACAACCTCATGAGGTCAGACGTCTTACACATATTAATTAAACAAACAAATTAAACAAATTTCAACATACTCTTCCAACTGGCTCTATCCTTCGCCTTTTCTCGCCAGTTGGTAACACTAACGTTAGTTGGTAATACTAAGGATTCTTCTGCCTGGTCTTTACAGCGGAGTCTTGCTCGTCCTCTTTTCCTGCTTCGTTACGTTATCGGAAACCTTTCGCGCTGGCTCATCTTCTTCCATTCTGTTAACATGGCCTAGCCAACGCAATTGACCTAATTTTATTCACCTAGCTATGTCCACGTCAGAATATAGTTTATATAGCTCTTAGTTCCATCCGCGCGGGTACTCGCCGTTTTCCCTAACAGGACCATATATTTTAGGGAGAATATTTCTCTCGTATAATACCAGGTGTTTTTCATCCCCTTGCGATATGACCCAAGTTTCGGAGCCATATGTCACGACAGGTAAAATGAGAGTCTGATACGATATAGCTGAAATTTTGTCCGTCGAGAGAGGGACTTGATCCTAAACTGTTTGCAGAGCCCAAAATATTATCTATTTGGAAGCCAAATTCTCCTATGTATCTCCAGGCTGACGTTGTTGTCCATGTTCACGGCGGATCCAATGTAGATAAATTCATCTTACTTTTACTTTACTTTTATTGACTATATTACAACCTCATGAGGTCAGACGTCTTACACATATTAATTAAACAATCAAATTAAACAAATTTCAACATATTCTTCCAACTGGCTCTATCCTTCGCCTTTTCTCGCCAGTTGGTAACACCAAGGATACGGAGAGATTCTTCTGCCTGGTCTTTCCAGCGGAGTCTTGGTTGTCCTCTTTTCCTGCTTCCATCGGGCACGTTATCAAAAATCTTTCGCTCTGGCTCATCTTCATCCATTCTGATAAAATGGCCTAGCCAACGCAATTGGCACACTTTGATTCGTTTAGCTATGTCCACGTCAGAATAGAGATTATATAGCTCTGCGTTCCAGCGACGTCGGTACTCACCGTTTTCCCTAACAGGCCCATATATTTTACGGAGAATTTTTCTCTCGAAACCTCCCAGGTGTTTTTCATCCGCTTGCGATATGACCCAAGTTTCGGAGCCATATGTCAAGACAGGTAAAATGAGAGTCTGATATAGCTGGACTTTTGTAAGTCGAGAGAGGGCTTTGTTCCTAAACTGCTTGCGGAGCTCAAAATAACATTTATTTGCAAGCAGAATTCTCCTATCTATCTCCAGGCTGACGTTGTTGTCCTTGTTCACGGCGGATCCAAGGTAGACAAATTCATCTACCGCTTCAAAACTAAGTCGGTTTTCAACGTTCAAGTACGGACCAAGTCGAGAGGTTTCTCTAGCCGTTGACGCCATCAATTATGTTTTGCCCTTATTAACAACAAGACCCACCTTCGCTGATTCCTTTTCTATTCTTGAGAATACTGCAGTGACGTCTCTCAAATTTCACCCAATGATGTCTATGTCTATTATCTCCATTAAGATGTTGAAGAGATTGCACGAAAGTGTGTCACCTTGTCTGAGTCCTCGCTTGGTACAGAATGGATCAGTGAGGTCTTCCCCACTTTCATTGCTGATTTGGTGGTGTTCAGCGTCATTCTACGGAGGCGGATAAGTTTTGCCGGAATACCAAGTTCAGACATAGCTTCGTACAGTTTTCCACGTAAGCAGCTTTGTAATTGACAAAAAGGCGGTATGTATAGAGTTGATTTTCATGGGTCTTTTTCAGGATTTGGCGTAGCGTGAATATTTGGTCAGTCGTGGACTTGCCTGGTCTAAAACCACATTGATAGGGTGCAATCAGATTTTCTATAATTGGCATTAGTCTTTCACATAATTCGCTCGACAAGACCTTATACGCAATACCGCGATAGTTGGAACAAGCACACGGATCACCCTTTTTGGATAAATAAATAAATAGTTTCCCATTACATCCCATAAAGGGACTGGGGAGAACTTCTCACAATCACTGAGCTGTGCGCTTTCCAGTTTTCACTCACTGATTGGGACCTACAGACAGTCGACACTATTACCTCCTGATCTTCAGTGGAAGAATCTGAGTGGAGTAGTGCTGAAAAGTGGTCTCTCCATATTTTGAGCACACACTGCTTATCATTACTATATTATTTTACTACAGCTGTATTTATTATACAGTGTGATTGAAATTCTACTGAATACAGTAATTTACCGAAATTTGCTACTTAATCTTTGGAAAATCGGAGTTAATCATTTTGGCTTTTGAACGCCTCATTTAAAGACAAACAGTTTTGCTAACATTGAGATAAATTTATTCGATTGAATGAAATTTGCCTTAAAGAAACACTTTTGTAGATATTAAAGAAGATAACCTATCAATTTGCTTTTGAATACAATTGCTGGAGGGCCAAGTCAGTACAGCTGTGCCCATTAATTTTTAGAACTTACGCAAATAGTTGGTTTTTAGTTTCAAAATCGTCGGATGAAAACTATTCCTTAAAGTATATGGTTTCGTAGTCTTGCTAATGCGAAAACTAAACTGTTTATTTAAATATTTAACAAATTAAGAGCATCCAAATAAATCCTTTCCGTGTTTCTCTGTCTTGTTGTCATGTCGTTTCACTAAACAGGTCGAAGAGCTGTCTCGTAATCTATATCAATATCATTTTCTTATCAATGAAGATTTGTTTTCAATATTCTGGCTTTCTTTTGTAAAATTGATTAAAATTTTATAAAATGCAACATTAATACTCAAAGACTAAAATTTTAAATGAAAGAGTTATCCTTCCTCAAGTTAAGTTATTGGAATTCAAGTTATTAAAGTTTATTGAGTTTGTTTACAAACTTACTCTTGTTAGGAAGCAATATGATCTGAACTTAATATCATGAATTATGTATGAATTAGCTTATTGATTGAACCGGAAATGAATATGTACAACGTGACTGACATGTGGTTAATAAAGTAAACCCGTTATACGAATCCCATTCCCACTGACATTTGGGTAAAAAATGCGAGAGTGGTTTCGAACACAGTGTCCTCGCACATCGAAATGGGTTGATGCATGGACCTATTTCGCCTTTGAAAATGCCTTCAACAAATATCTGAAAATAATAATATTACGAATAATTTTATTTGTTCCACGTGACATTTCACAATTCTGTAATGACGTTACATTTTTATATTACTTGTTTTATTTTCCTTCCTGCTATTTGTTTTACAAATATTTTGGTAGAAATGCTAAAGCTTTTCGGTGTACCAAATATGTGATACCACCACATTCCGATAAAAAACTCATAAAGTTACAGATGGTCCCGGCATATTTCTGTCTAGAACATAATAAAATTGCGACATGTACGGGGTGAATCAAAAAGTATCACCCTAGATACCACAGTGTTTGCAAACGGCGTCAACTGTGAGTTTTGTTTTCATATTTGTGATATAAACAGATAAAGAATACACGTCGGTAAGCCATGGCATGCTATGCTCCCCAAGAAAGCGGAATACTAGTGACTATTTCATGCGGAATAATTCGTCAGTGATTTGGCGCAACTGGAATTTCGGAGCAAATTTCCCGGTTTTCCTGACTGGCCAAATACTAAGGGTGTTTTTTTCCATTAAGCTATTGCCACTTACGACTTTCCAAATAAAACGATTACCACTTAATACTACGAAATGTGGCAACTTTTTCTGAAATATGTGAAAAAAATGCGATACGGCAACACGTTTGTAGCCAGTACCAACAAATACATGGTAGAAGCAGATATTGTTATAGTTATAAGCAGCAACAACAGACATTTTATTTTCGTTCATTCGTTTCAGTTGTCAAACTTTACACAAATATATACCAACAATACAAGAATACAAAATAGTATAAAAACAAAATACATATGATTTTGACAAGTGAAACGAAAAATGACATGGAAAAAATTTAATCACCTATTAAGGCGACTATACTTGATAGATAATTCTACCATGATTAATATGTATAACATTTACCGCGCGTTGTTGTGAATTTTGTTTCCAATCGGAAGTAAAAATTTATCCTTCAAATTTAGAAATATAAAAGTATGCGTAGTCTTCCATTAAATAAAATAATTTTAACGATCTTAAACTGTGTAAATTCTGTGTAATTTCTGTTTGCAAATTTCTTCTTTTGAATCTCTCCTTGATAACATTTTCATACGCAAGAAATGATAACAACATTTTCTAAGTTAACATTTTGTTGCCATTTCTTGACATTGAACATGTGGCAACATTGTTATTGTTCAAATCGGAATGTAAGTAGGAAATTGAAATGCCACTTAATATCGCTTAGTTGTCCCTCGCTTAGTGTGCCCTCAACATCGACCAGACAATGTTTCACGCAACTGACCATTACACCTTCGACTCTGCAAAGCATTTTATTGAAGACATTCAAGGCAGTCCCCTACAACGTACAGACAGTCCATTAGCTACAACAGCCTGCACACCGACAATCGAGAATTAACAAAGATCAAGCTCTCCTTAACCTAAATGATGTAGTGGACGTTTTTCAGTCGAAATTTATGATGAGTAACATTTTCATCCGAACGCATACGTAAACTAACAAAATTTGTGATTCTGGAGCACTATGAATCCACATATTATTCACGAAGTGCAATTACATCCACTCAAAATGACGGCATGGTACGCTATTTTCGCAGGAGGTAACCCAAGCACACCATTTGTAACACTGCCACGGTGGCTGGTAAGCAATACCGAACCATAATCAACATGTTGATATTGCCGCAAATCGATGAATTGGTATTGGAGGACATGCGGTTGCTGCAGAGCGGTAGCATGTTTACTGGCAAAGATGTATGCTTTTACAAGGATACATCACAAACATCCGTAAAGTTACGTGGAAGCATACGCGTGGTTCCCCCAAACCTCCGTATACTTACGTGGAAACATATGCGTATTTCCGCACAAAAATAATAATATATAGAAACAAGCTCTTCTTTCAATTCAATATACAGGGTGAGATAAAAAAACTGCAACAAAGTAAAACGCCATAATTTTTTCATTTTTTTTTAAATTTTATTGAATGAAAGCAAAAAATGTTGGGAATAGCATCAAATTTTAGAATAAGTTTAGATTTGTTCGAATTGGTCACCTTTGGCACGAATTATGGCCTTCAAACGGCCAATGAAACCGTCACACGCTGCCCTAATGTTGCTCTGCGGTATTTTGGCCCATTCCCGGCGAAGCGCTTGCTTGAGGTGATCGACACTTTGGTATTTTTTAGTGCCAACCTTGCTTTCCAAAATACTCCAGACACAATAGTCCAACGGATTGGTATCCGGAGATTTTGGTGGCCATTGTGCGCTGGAAATGAAGCGAGGAACCTCATTTTGTAACCATTCTTGGGTGGCGCGTGCTGAGTGCGATGGTGCTGAGTCCTGTTGGAATGTCCAAGGTCTGCGGCCAAAATGTTTGCATGCCCAAGGCTTCAATACACGCTCCAGAATATTTTCGCGATAATATTCGGCATTTATTCTGATGCCACGGTCGATTAATACGAGCGGAGAGCGACCATCGGCTGTTATGGCGGCCCACACCATCACCATGGCCGGCGCTTGAGTTCTGGTGGCCAACCGAAGGTGCACATTTTCAGCTGACCTCTTTGGCAAGTAAACACGATCATTTTGTTTGTTTACAAACTGCTGGACAACGAATGTTTTCTCATCGGAGAAAACCAAATTCGGCAGTTCACCACTTGCGGCCAAGCGAAGCAACTCTTTGGCTCTTTTGTGTCTATTTTCTTTCTGTTGCGGTGTAAGTTCTTGCACTTTTTGGAATTTCAATGGCTTTACCCCGAGCTCATTTTTCAATATTTGCCGAATGGAATATTGCGATATGTTCAGCTCACGAGCCATTTTTCGGCCACTGCGACGCGGATTTCGATCAAGTCGCTTCTTTACTTTTCGAACCATTTCTGCTGATGTTGCTGTTTTCTTCCGTCCACTTCCTTGACGTCGGGCTACGCTACCAGTATCACGGTAACGAGCGATGGTACGAGACACAAAAGATTTATTAAGATTTAAATGCTGGAGTGCTCTAACGATAGCCACTTGTGGTTTTCCAGCCAAATATAAAGAATTCACACTATCACGCTTGAATTCCATCACGAATAACTTTTTTTCTGGAAAATTCTCACCAAAATGCTTTTGTACGCTTGTAAACAATATAATCAGCTGTCACTGGAATAATTTTAACAGCTGTCGGACGAGTGGCTTAGAAATGACAGCAGTCTGAAGTTGGTTATCAATATGAATCCAGATTTATAAATAATTAATACAAAAAATTAAAAGATTAAATCGCCCTTATACATTTCCTTGCATTGAGCGCATTATTTTTTTTTCATGAAATGAGAATCTGTTGCTCTTTTGCGTCACACGTTTTTATTTTGAGAAGGTTTCAAGTATGCGTTGGTACAGAAACAATATACTTATATTCGAATCTAGTTCATGTAAGCCAAGCGTTTATTAATAACTTGTGTTTTTTGAACGAAGTTTCTTATCGCACGTTGCGGGATGGGGGCTAAATGAAAAAATTTTAAACAACTTTTTTTTAACCGTATTATGCTATAACCCAGTATACAACCCAGTATTATTCTGCACACTTTTCGGATTTGGTAATTATTACTAGATTTGTACAGTCAGGGACGTATATTAGGGTTGTGTTCTCTCATGTTGGCTTTGTGATGGTCATGCCATTGTGAAGTGTGCTGGCTTCCTTGGAAGGCATTATGGCATAATTACGGCTAAGGAAAGCGGGCTTCGCGGAACATGTTGGATGTGAAAGGAATTCGATTTTGACTTGTTTTAGCTTATTGCCTTTTGCGTTATTAACGGAATTACCCCATTCTGTGTGCTTGCAGTTCAAGTCGCCAGTTCGAGTAGTTATTTGAATTTTGAAGATTCATTAAATCAAATAGTTTTTGCAAGTCTGCACGTATTGAATTTATATTGCCGGCCAGATAGTACGCACATGTAATAACTAAAAAGTTGTCGCAGTCAACGGGTATCTTTATGGCGCATGTCTCTAAGGCCTCAAGCGAATATCTACTTTTGTTATCGTGACTGTAGTATTGTATGTTATTCTTGATTAATATAGCAGTTCCCCCACCCCTTGTTGCATCAATTCGATATTTGCTTATGATTTTATAATTTCTAAATATTACATTGTGTGTATGGTTTAATTTGGCCTCATTTAATAGGGCAGAATCTACTATGTACCTACTTTAAAATTTACCTATTATTGAAAAAAGGACCATTTCCTAAAAAAACTTTTCTTCAAAAAAATATCTTGTTATGAAAAATACCTTTTCTTACAAAAATTGTTATTAAAATTATATAATAATACCTTTTTTTCTTGAGATAAGTAGACTTTCTGCAAATAAGTAAATTTTGTTAAAAAATAACCTTTTCCTACAAAGAGTACCACTTCATTAAAAAGTACCTGTTCTTACAAAAGTACTTCTTTATAAAAAAAAATAAAACTATTATGGCTTTTTCTTACAGAAAGTACTTCTTCTTAAAAATAGTACCTTTTCTTAAAAAAAAACATCCTCTCTTTAAAAAAGGACCTATATAATATATATTCCGGAAAATATAACACATGTTCTAGACCTAAAAATTTACATTTTTTTAAAAAATACATTGCAGAAAAAAAAATTTCTTAAAAAAAGTGTTTTATTTCACAAAAGTACCTTTTCTTAAAGATCCATTTAAATTATCGTGTTGGAACTAACTAGTACATAATATATAGCGTAAGAAACTTCGTTCCAACCGGGTGTCCCATGACACCTCATGTGATTGTTTTATTATATTTCACAAATGGTCCGCCGTTCCGATTTTCTCAATAAAGGCTCGGACAGACAATGGGCTTCACATTATTGCCCTTTCCAGTTTCTTTCCTCAAAATCATTTCTCACTTTGGTGGCACACAAACATATATACGAAACGCATACACAAAAATCAACGCAACATCGCAAACCATTTAACCGTCCGAACCTTTCTTTCTTCTGTTTTCATTGATCATGACCTTTTGATATCCTCTGTTCGATGAACCATTGACAACTGATTACATGAAACTAAAACGTAATACTTCAGCCAAAATAAGAAGCACCGACTCCATCTGCAACTTACACGCACATTCAGGAAAATTTATGACTCACTGACTGAGAAGATAATGCAAAAATACAGATAAACACTTACAAGATAGACTCTCGTTGTTCTTCTTTTATTCTCTTGCTCTCGAGAGAGCATAAACAGTGCAACAAACACGGCTGTATTTGTATCAGAAACACAGATATATTTGGGTCGCAAACACATATATTATAGAATATTAATCATTGTGTCTCCAACATGTAGTATTGAAAAGCAAACACAATTTGTTTGCACACAAGTACATTATATTTGCGACAAGCTCCAAACACACGTTATATTTGCATCCAAACAACAAAAACCGATAGATTTTTCAGCGTGCAGGTCTCATTTTGGTGGTTTGCATTGGCCGCTATTTGACCGTTCCCGATTTCTATCTGTTAGTTATTGCGGGTTTATGTGAGCAACGGTATTACAACAGTGTTAAGCTCTCAAAGATAATATTCGACAAAAGTGTGAGACTTTATCGTCCGAAATTCTTGCCGGAACTATTGAAATTGCGGCAGACAGATCCCATTTCAATATCAACATTGGCGGCGCCCAGTTGACTGATATCGTCTTCAAAATGTAATGATAAATCTTAAAGCATGAAATAAAAATTTGTAACAAACTATAAAATTAAGTCATTGAATTTTCAACATATAACAACACAACACTAGGTTGGGCGTTTTTGGTCTACCCAGTATATATCCATCTGTTGGTGTATGGAATATTAACTTGACTTCATTTTTGAAGTAAGACAAAGTTGTAAAGTTGATTTACCAATTCTCATTCATGACCACATTTTTTTATGTCCCATTGTAGCAAGACCACACAATATGGTTTATTTCAAAGGGCTGTATATAATCGTTCGTGTTTAACTTTTAACAATTTAAATTTAAAGCGAACCACAAACTTGTCATGCATTAGAATGAACATCAGCTATCGCTGACGCTTATTGTCGGTTGACCGCCCTTCTTGATACAAAATAGGAATGCTATCGAGGTTTTTTGCTTCAGTATCATGGTCCCAAAATTTGTTGTCAATATTTTTTCAAATTTATCAGTCAGATGCTTAAGAAGTTATCGACCCAGCTCATGCTCATGAATTAAAGTACAAGTTTGTGGTTCGTTTAAAGTTTCTGTTAAAGCCGACTTCCAGAATTGCTAGAAATTCCTTGAGATGGGATTGTAGGGATTGTCGAGATACTCTCAGTATCATCTAGATATGTGCCTTCCAAAGAGTGTTTTCTAAGTCCAATGGGAATTGAAATTACTTTATACAAAAAAAAAGAAACTAATCTTAATTTATTTAATTTAATTTATTACAGTGTTTTATTTAACTTGCTTTGTTGTCTGTATTAATATGGTGACAAAATTAAATGTCAAATTAAGTGTCAAAATTAAATGTCAGCATTTTTAATTTAAATGCAAGCGTTTTATTTGAGAGGAAAATCAATTAACTAATTCATTTTAATTACGCTCTTTATTGAAAGCATCTAGACCATTGTTGTTGAAGTTCTAAGTAGGTGGACCATTGTACAACCCTATCATGAAGAAGAATACACTTATTGAGGCTAAGAGAAAAATTATCTTCTAGTTTTTAGTGCATTTATAAATAAAACACTGTAACTTAATTTTTTTTAATTATTTTTTTTTTATTTTAATAAACAAATTTTGTTCGAATATATTTTTTTGGGAAATCGCTGCCGCTGTTCACGACGTCCAATTTTGGGTCACATTTCCAGCATTCCTGGCCGTATATCACGAGCAACGAAAGCAATTGTGGTCTACAAGGCGTCAATTCTTGCTGTGTTATCAGCATAAACCAGTGACTCCAGGTAGCACCACAGGAAATAATCGAGAGGTGTCAATTCGCACGACTTTGGAGGCCTATTGACAGGTATATATACCGAAATCAACTTATCGCCAAATTTTGATTTCAATAAATCGATGGTTGTGGTTGCCGTATGTCACCATCCTGTCAAAACATCTCGTCCAAATCAATGTCATCCATGTTTTCAAGCAAAAAATCATGATCATGTTGCGGTAACGATATACGTTGACCGTAACGTGAACCCCGGCTTAATTTTTGAAGAAATGGGGTCCGATGAGGCAACCAGCGTGAAACCGCACCAAAGGGTGATTCTTTCTGGATGTAATGGAGTCTATAGGCTCTGTTTTGGATTGGTCGCACTCCATACACTCATGTAACCAATTGTTTGAAAAAACATTGTAGCCAACGCAAATTCCGCTGTTGCAACCGAGTTGCGGTTGCTACAACTAAACTAAAGTTGTCGCGACTGAATTTAATCCCCACAACTAAAATTCAGTTGAAGCAACCTCGTTTCGTAATTGATTCGGTTGCGACAACTGAATCTTCAAATATATTCGATCCGTCAACTAATTTTTCTAAAATTACCGTTGAAGAATTTGGAATTAATTTGAAGGCAACAACCGTAATTGGTACCAAATTTGGTTGGAGTAACCGATTGAGCCATCAATTCAGAATTGCTTCTATTTCTGTCTTATCCTTGTCAAAAATAAGCGCTCAAGCTGGAGTGGAAGCGAACAAGTCAACAGTACGTTGATGCTCCTCGTAAGGAAAAGCGGCTTCAATTCGCAACAGACTACATGATGTGGGATGTGCAGCCAAGAGGTCATGTAAATGACTGGAGAACCGTTGTATTTACGGGTGAGAAGAAGTTTAATTTGGATGGGCCTGATGGCTACAACTATTATTTCCATGATCTGCGCAAAGAAAAGAGTTTTTTGAACCGACATCACAGCCGAGAGGGCGGCGTTATGGTTTGGGGTGCCATCAATCTTGAATTTCAAAGTGCAAAAATGACTGGTGCAAGCTATAAAACGTTATTGGAATCGGCTTTTCCAAAGTTCAGTCAACTATTTGGTCTCATATCTCGGATATTGCAACAGGATAATGCCCCTATACACAACGCCAGAATAGTAAAAGAGCTCATTGCAAGCCAAAATGTTAATATTCTTGACTGGTCACCCTATTCGCCAAATCTAAACATTATCGAAAATGTCTGGGGTTGGTTATCTCGTAAGGTCTATGAAGGAGGTAGACAATTTGATGACAAGCAGTCACTAATTCAGGCCATTAAGGATGCTTGGAATCAAATTTCGTTGGATTACATAAATTATCTTTATCTCTCAATGAAAACGTGTATAATTGAAGTTATTAAACACAAAGCGGATTGCACCCATTACTAACAGTTCTAAAAAAAAACAAAATAAATTAAAAAAACAAGAAAAATTGTTTTTCATTAAAATTAGTTAAAATGCCATTATTCAAGTAAACTAAAAAAAATAGCACATCTTTGGACTTTTTTATAAATTGCTCAAAAAAGAGGTCTTTAGTGAAGAAACCACTATTGTGATAATTTTTTATATCTCAAGATATCTAGCTTCGATTTCCATTTTAAAATTCTGCAATCGGTTAGAAATTGCAAAAGATACAGGCTGCTGAATATGGAATTTATAGTGCCTTTAAATAAGTGAACCGGAGTGTGCTTTCATTTACGTTGGAATGTGTTGTAGAGGATACAAATGGAACTCAACATAAATATATAAAAGGAAAAAAAGATTAAAGCGCTGATATTTCTGGCAGGTTATAGCCACTATACCTTTGAATTTCCAGTACAAAACTTTTTAAATTTTTAGAAACAAGGTAAATTGTTAGTACTTAAATTTAAGCTTCAAAGAGGTGCTTACAGCGAAGCACTAAACGAAATGAGACCATTTGAATAACATGCCAACAATAGTATAAAAGTTTATTCTACAGATTTCGCAAATCAAAGACGTTTCACTCATATTAATTATCGGGTAGCAGGATGTAACCCAGTAATACAGCAATATATTTCTAGTCCCTACCCATTTCGCTTTACATTCCAGCAGGTTGTAATACGACGTGCATTTTAAGCGACTATTACGAAGACAATCGGACAATATCCAAATGTCAGCAATATTTACAATGACGAAATTAATAGCTGATATCTGCTGGAGAAATATGGCGCAATTAGCCGCAGGATATTTCTTAAAAATCAAACAAAATTAAGAGATGTAATGTAATTCTTTTTACGTAATGGGTACAAGGTATAAAAGATGAGATCTAGCTAACGAATATAGAATTGAGGAACATTAGATGTAAATACAATTTCAACATCGTTTCTCCCCTATAAACCTGGTCCTCAGAAGACCAATTTTTAAAAAGTAAGATATCACTATTTAAATTTAGTGTTACTTTTGTGCAAATGACAACTCTTAAATTTGGCAGCTGTCCCATATGTTTATTCCGATAATAAAAATGGATGGCTTTACAAAACAACAACGGGTTATAATTGTGAAAACTTATTACAAAAATTTGGAAAGTTATGCTGAGACCGCTCTCAAAGTTCGAAGACTTTTAGACTAATGTATCAAACATTCGAAGAGTGGTCAGTAAATTTAAAGAAACTGGGGCGGTTGCACCTGTGCGTTAATAATCCGGGCGGTCTCTTGAAAATATTGCCACTCTAGCCGAAAGTGTCGCCGAAACCCAGAAAACATGAATTCGGCATCGCTCTCAACAAGTTCAAATTTCACGGGGCACTTCGAAGCGAATTTTGGCAAAAAAAAAGCTTCACTTTCATACGCACAAAATTCAGTTTCCTCAGGAGCTCAACCCAGCCGACCATGGAAAGCACTGCCAATTCGTACAGTGAGTAATGGAGCAAAGTGATGCCAATTTTTCAAAAAAAAATCATCTTCTCCGATGAAGCGCATTTCCATCTGAATGGCTTCGTAAATACACAAAATTCTCGAATTTGGGTCTCAGAAAATCCTCATGCAATACATGAGAAACAAATGGAGCCACATCAAGCAACTGCCTGGCGCGAATTTTGGTCAGGCGGCGTGACTGGGCCTTACATTTTTGAAGATGAGGTCGAAATTGCAGTGACTGTGAATGGCATTCGTTACAGGAATATGACAACGGAGTTCTTGTGGCAGCAACTGGATGACATGGATCTGGGCGATCCTGGGTCAGGAACATTTTTCTAATTGAAAAATTGTTGGTTTTGCTGGAAATAATAGACAGTTCAGTTAATCACACTCACTGGCATGACTAATTTCGATCTCCGCGACAATTTCATCGTCAGATTCCTAACTACTGTGCCTGAATTGATACCATCGGTAGATAATCAACCGTATATAGACTCAATTATGCAATTTACATACATATGTGGTTTCAGCAAGACGACGCCACCTCACAGCAGCGATTACCAGAACAAATTATCTGAAGAAATTCTGATATCAACTGGCCACCAATATTAAGCGATTTAACGCCGTGCGATTTGTTTCCAACGTCTCAAAGGTGATATACAGCCACTTTTCTGTGAAGAATTCATGGAAAATTTCATGAAAAGAGTAATGGCCTTCCATCTGAGCCGTGGTGGCCATTGCACGAATATTTTATTCCATTCTTAATCGCAACATGTCTCTTTACAATCCGGTAAAAAATTACAACTATCTTAAAAAATACGTGTCTTTATTTTAAAATGAAAAAGGGCATACTTACTGAGACACCCTTTACTGGGACACCAACTTCACGAGGAATAAGAACATAACTCCCCATAAGAATTAACATTATTTTCAACTTCCTTTAGAATTATAACTTAAGACCACATAGGCTGTTTTTCCAGCATAATGTATTAGTAATTTTTTACAAGGCATACCGATCATTTCGAAATAGACGAATCGGAATTAAAAAAAAAATATTTCCAAAATACTACATTCTGACTTGAATGTAAAATAACCAAATGATTGTATACAAAATTATTTTATCTAACTACATGTATGTTTATTTAATTTGTCATTTAAACCCAAAAACTTCATCATGTTTACCTATTGTATAGCTCTTTTTTGTCACAACCAATTAGTCAGGTTAATTATAATAAAAATAAATAAATGGCTTCCCATTACATCGTATGAAGGAATTGGGGAGAACTTCTCACAACAAGTGAGCTGCGAGCTTTCTTGTTTTATACTCATTGATTGAGACCTACAGTTTTACACCGCTTCCAAACGGTATTTTGAGAAGCTTTTTTCATGGCTCAATACTCGATAGTGTCGCCATCACTATGCGAGGTGACCGCCGCCGAAAGAAATTTAAGACTCATGTACAAGAGGCGCGCACACTAACCATTGCAACACCGATGGTCAGGTTAGTTATGCGCCCTTTATGCATGTTTGAGATTACACCCTCGGAAAAAATAGCAGAATTAACCGTAACCGAATTTAGAGCTTATCACAGCCACGATAGATGTCATCACATCCGAATTGGAGATTGTCACAACCTATTAGAGTTTGCGTCAACCGATTTGCAGCAGTGCGACTATATTCAGTGTTGACAGCCTCAATTCGGTTGAGGCAACTGCAATTCGGTGGCAACAGCCGAATTTACGATATCTGCAAACTCTTTTTAAGCAATTAGTTCTGTGAGAGTACAGCCGTTCTGTTGGGAGGACCTAACCCCAAATCGATTTGACTATTGTTCTCAAAAAAAAAAGAAAATAAGGAATACGAATAGAAATAGATAATACTTATAAAATACTATGCAATTAGTTCTTACATTTATATTAACGAAAAAAGTAGAGAGATTTTTTCACTTTTTCGGTAGTCACGGTATTAATAGAGAATCGCTTCAAAAAATATAGCCAAAGAGTAAAAACTAATGTTCAAATACCAAAAGAATATATATTGTCTTTAAGAGAATATAGTCTTTAAAATATCTACCAATATCGAAAAACTATCATATTTATGTGGAAATTTTTACATAAAAAAAAAATAATTCCCCATTCACTTCACAGAAAAAATTATTGCCCTGCAAATATCAGTTACGACTTTGTTTAAGCACAAAGATCCGATCCAATTATTTTGGTATTTCGTCAATTACTCGAGTACTTGACTAAACAAATTTCCGGAAACATCAGGAAATGAATAAATACAATTTCGCCAATTAATAAAAGGTGTCTCAGTAAGAACGCACTTTTCAATTTTAAAATAAAAACACATATATTTTGTGATAGTTGTGATTTATTGATTGGATTGCACAGAAGACATATTCCGATTAAATCTGAAATAGAAATCGTAACATAAAATTTCCATGTCTTTTTCATAGAGATGTTGCTGTATCTAACCGATGACCCGTAGGATCTCGGATTTGAGCTCAGGAGTTGTTTCTCTTTTATTCGCATAAACCCAATATTTTACAGAACCCCAAAGAAAGAAATCGCACGGCGTTAAATTGCATGATTTTGGTGGCCAGTTGACATCTGAATATCGTTAGATAATTTGTTCTCGAAATCGCTGCTGCAATAAATCGATTGTTTCATGCGCGGTGTGGCAGGTGGCGCAGTCTTGTTGAAACCTCATGTCCTCCAGATCCATGCCGTCCAGTTGAGGCCAAAAGATCTCCGTTATCATAGTCCTGTAACGAATGCTGTTCACAGTCACTGCAATTTCGGCCTCATCTTCAATAAAGTATGGCCCAATCACGCAACCTGACCACAATCCGCATCACACAGTTGCTCGTTGTGGGTGCATTTGTTTCGCATGGATTGCATGAGGATTTTCTGAGCCCCAAATTCCAAAATTTTGTGTATTCACGAAGTAATTCAGATGGGAATGTACTTCATCGGAGAAGATTGACTTAATTTTGCTTCAATACCCATTGAACGAATTGTCGACGCTTTCCATGAACTGCCGGTTTGAGCTCCTGAATAATCTGAATTTTGTACGCATGCTTTTTTTGTCAAAATTCGTTGCATAGTGCTTCGTGAAAATTTAAATGTTTTCGGGTTTTCGACGCGACTCTCACTTACAATAGCAATGTTTCCAAGAGACTGACCGGTACATTGATGCACAGGAGTCTTACTGTCCATAACTGAATCAATTGTTTTCAAAGAATTCAAAATACACGGTCGTACGTTATATGAAATGATAAAAACAAAAATAATAAGTATTGTATGTTAATTCGGTGAGAAAAACCTGTGCCTTGAATGAGGTCAAAGTTTACTCATTGTGGAATATTAATATAATATATATATTTCTTGAAGTTGATTTATCTCAATCGAGCTATTAAATGGTGAAGTTTTAAGAAATTCCGCCAACTCAACTCAATTCCAAATCTAAGTATGAATAAGTCAGTTTTTGAAAATAGTGAGATTTCAAGGTGTTGGTTTTTTTACAGAAATGCATTTAGAAAAAACAAGAGACTATTCTACCGATTACAGTATTTTAGATGAAGTCTGTGCGCTGCCCATGATGTATAATAGGTTGGACTTTCTCAGCGATTTCATGGTGAGATGGTGGGTCAAATATTATGGGTAACTCAAAGAAAAAGCATCAATATGGCCTAATTGGTTTCTAGATAATTAGTAACCCATAATACGGATAAGAAATGAAACTCATGTGCTCCAGCTGATTAAAAGAACCTTCGTTAAACGACTGGATGCTATAATTGGTATCAGAAGTCGGTTTAGAGGCTCGGTTTTAAAGACTGGTTCAAGAACTGGCTATAAACACCGGCTTAAATATCAATAACCATGTATAAGCCTGTTATTTTAGCATTCCCTCAAATTTCAGAATAGGTTTCTAATAATTTTAGATACTAGTTCCGAAATTATAAAACCGGTTTTTGTATATAATTTTGAAACACTGGTTTTAAACACAAAATTATCCTTCCTTTAAAATTTTTTCCATACCCCTCGGGGTCCTTGATGTAATAATCGACAATTACAAGATGGTCCAAGATGTAAAACTTGTAATAAACAAACGCTCCCTACAAAAAATCATCGCTTACCTTAAAAATAATAAAGTGCCTTTATTCAAGTGAACCAAAAAAATAGCACATTTTTGGATTTTTTTTTATAAATTGCTCAAACAAAAGTCCTTTAGTTAAGAAACCACTATTGCTATGACTTAATTTTATATTTGAAGATGTGTAGCTTCCATTTCCATTTTAAAATTCTGCAATCGGTTACAAATTGCAAAAGATACAGGCTGCTGAATATGAAATTTTTAGTGCTTTTAAATAAATGACGCGGAGTGTATATAATAGAAAATATATACAAAATATTGATTAATTTCGTACTCAGGTTGATTGCGCATGTAATTGAAGTAAATTATTTACTTTTGATTAATTTCTTCGTACTCCAGTTGATTACGCACATAATTGAAACAATAAATAAATTATTGATTCACTTTGTACTCAGCACGAATACACATTTAATCGAAAATATTATAAAGGATTGATTCACTTTATACTTAAGCTGATTGTAAATTTAATTTAAATATTTCAATTACCGACCTACAATTTGTGGACTTGAGTTGGCAATTTTCAACATTATCCATTTTTTTGTCAGTCACTGAGTTGACAAATGTCATGTTTGATTTGCAAATTTATTTTTTTCAGTGTTTTTCCTGGCACAGTCACTGGTCTGTGAGGTTTCTAGTTAAAGCCATTTAAGGTTTGTTTTTTACCCAATGTGTACTCACTATAAATTGAAATTATAACCTACTCGATCAATATTTCAAAATTCAATTAATTTGAAAAAATAGTAGTAATTAGATATTAGATATTATTAAATGGTTTACTTGTTAGAATATAAACCAATGTTTGACCTTTTTATACGAAATATTTGTATATAAATCTCTAATAATTCGCTCTGCTGAATTCGACTAAAGTTTCATGTAGTTAGTTATTCGGTAGTTATTCATGTGATTCGCAGTGTATATACTTATAGTTTATATTGTTGGGCCAAACTTTCGCTAACTATTCTTGGTGTTACAAATGTTAGCAGTCAATCGCTAACCCTGTACCACAGTCGCTAACCCTGTACCACAGTAGGGTATGAATATGCTAATTTATGATCATTTATCTTTTACATGATTCACACTGTGCTTACTCTTTTGAGGGTTTTGCTCTTACTTTGTACATTCGTTCAGTACAACTATCTTAACTCTTCAATTGAAACCTATACGTGAGAAACATTGTACGTGGCAGAATCCAAACTATCGTTAGTGTTGGATTAATTGGCAGTTTTATTAATATTTAACAGAAAAATATAATAAGTGCAAAAATAAACTTTTAAGAAAATTAAACTTGTTTAGTTTTCGAAATAGAGTAACGTGTTATATCCAGAACAAAATAGACGATAACATGACTGTACATATAAAGGTTTTTCATTGACTGAGTACTTTGAAACGCAATCAAAATGTCAGAATCAGATAGCGTTTTAGTCAGTATTGCATATAACTACTCTGGGAAAATGATTCGAACTAGAATTAACGAGAACCCCACTTATACAAACAAAATTCTTTCACAACTTTATAGCCAGAAGGCTTCAACTAACGCTTTGTGTAATAAAAGGCTTGATGTTAACTTTTCAAACTGCTGTTGAATTTCAATTTCAATTTGTCCATTGAAATAAAAAGAACGATGTTCTTGTTTTAATGTTAAACAGTTATTAACACTTTGCACAAACTTCTGTGCAGCAATTAGTTTTTCGATAGAGACAACCACATTCAAATCTAGGAACAATGTATGTATGTATAATATAAATTGTGTTCCTTCCGGTGTTCTGTTTAACCCTAATCTGTTAATCCGATTAAAAAGGCGCCAAAAGAGAATATTAAAACTTGTTGAAGTTCATTACGACACAGGCGGATGAAGCGACTATAGATAAACAAAATCATCAGCTGGATGAATAGACTGAAACACAGCATCGAATTACATACGAGGGGGCTATCAAACGGTCGCTTAATAAAGTAGAAAAAACTAATCAAAAAATGTTTTAATTTTATATCTTTATTCTTCAACTCTTTGTATTTTTTCAACGTAATCGCCATTTATTTCGATATATTTTTGAAGTCGATAAATCCACCTTGAAAAACAGTCTTCAAAATCTTCAAATTTGCACCTTCTGGGCTCCATACCATGCTTTGTTGTTTGGTTTCAGGATCATACATGTAAAACCATGCTTCATCACCTGTTACAATTTTCTGAAAAGTGGAAGACTTTTCGTTTTTCAATTTGTCAAGAAAATATTGAGCAAAATGCACACGTCTCTTTTTGAGCTTCAGTTAAAATTCTAGGAACCCAACGTGCAGATTTTTTCGTGTATCCAAGATTATTTTTTAAAATTCGCAGTACAGCTATGGCATTCAAGCCCAGTTCTTCAGCAATCATTTCCTGGGTCAATCTTGGATCTTCGTTAATTTTAGACTTCACCAGCGCTACACTTACATCGTCAGTAGCAGATTTTGGACGGCCTTCTCAAGGTTCGTCCTCCACAGAAAAATGACCGGTGTGGAATCTCCGGAACCACTTTAAAATAGTCACAAGGGATGGCGCATATACTCCAAACCCTGTTTGGCATTCACTACATATTTCCTCAGGCCTGAGCTTACGCCGAAATCCAAAAAGAGTACCAAACCGAATTTCTTGCTGCGTTAGCACAGGGATATCCACTGATACTGCTTCACTAATTTTACGTTCTCTTGTCTCCATTTTGACCCATCTTTCTGAAATTTAGAGTGATATATCGTAAGATTATAACCAACAGTATATAATTTTTATTTATTACAAACTTATAATATGACAGCCACTAAGCGAACTTTTGTTAGCCCCCCCGTACAATATGAAAGTGACAAAATCCAGCTGAAAAGCTTAATAAAGTATTCCTTAGAATTCTATGATTTTAAGTCAAGCCCACCCTTTAGTTGAGGCTATAAAATATTTGAATTTAATCATTTACAAAGTGAGCATAAGATCCATTGTCTTCCATTCCCAACACTCACTCCCATTGTTATGGTTCAAGGGTTGCAAATATAACTTTTATTTTCTCAGAAAATATATGAAATTCTAAAATTCTTTGGAAATAAAATTTATATAGAAATGCGAATTATTTGTGTGTCACAATTGCACATGAAACCATATTGAAGTCAATTTTTATTTTTTCCTGTTCTCTATCTATCTGGAGGGCAATATTAGATATGGCATGAAATCATTCCTGTACCGACACATCCCCCGAAATTAAGTATTATTTAATGAAGTCGCAGCTGTCAAAAGTATTTACGATATTCCAATATTTGCATTTGATATCAGACAAACAGTGAAATATAAATATATCAGAAAATACGATGTATGATAAAATATTATTTATGCACCGTACTTCGACGTAGGTGGGCAATTATTCTGCAAATATGTACAAAAAAATAACTCGCGAAGAACAAAAAACAGGAATTTTATGCCTACGGTAACACCTTGGATTATATCTGCACAGTAACGATGGACAAAAATTGATATTATGGGAATACTAAACAGCACGATAAACCTGTATTAAAGTGGAAAAATTGTGTTTAAAAATTTCACACAAAAGGACTGTGGAAGATATTCCACTAAGGATTATTAAAGACGATAATGTGTTCATCAACAATTTGCGTACGACCATATAGTGATTTTTATCAACAACATATTAAAAGTGCCTCAAAACTTAAAAATTTCTTCTTTTCAAATTTTGTACAAAAAGTATATATTGGCCGAGAAGTAGGATTCCTTAACCTGTATGAGCCTTTATTGTTCTTGCAATATTTTCATAAGCTGGACACAGAGATGCCACCACGGTAGCCATTTCGTTCGCAGACAGTGCAGTGAAAATACAACAAGTCAGCTTACACATATTAATCTGTATACAGTTACGGTAGAAAATTTGAGAAATATAAAAGTTTTATTGGGGTAATATGTGTTTTAAAGAGAGTAATCAGATCACCCATTCCGCGTCAAACGTAGACTTTACCTGGAGAACTCTGGCAAAATTTTGTCACAAATTTTAATCATGATTATAAGGAAATTGAAATGTCATAAAGGTCAGGTCTGTGTCTTATATCAAGATCCAAATCCACGCTCTTTTAGCGTTGCATTTGTTTGACACTTTAAATCCAAATTAAATGTAGTCGCCAGAGTAAAAATTACTGATTAGTTGAGTGAACTGATACCCCCAACCTTAATCCAACATTGGTTTCGATTTTCAATCAAAATGGTTGATCCAAATTTTCTGATAGCTTGAGAGATAAAAATTTGTTTCCTGTCGACCCATCTTGCCTTACCGGAATGGTTGTGGCAATTTCACACAGTCAATAGCAGAATGACGACATTGGGTAAATTATTCTCTTATACCAAATATAATAAGGTTCTGTTGTGTTTTCCGGAATTCATCGTGTCTCCTAGCAGAGCTATCAAACTGGGAGTGAAACTATCGTCAATTCTCAAATAGGAGAGTGGAGTTTGAGAATATATTACCGGATTTCATAGTTAATTTCATATGAATTTATTTTACTTAAGAAAATTACATGAGGGGTCAGGGGACACCCGGCTGGAACGAAGTTCCTTTCGCTTTATGTGAACTGCTCCACAAAGCGGGGCCTCTGCGCCGAAAAAAAATTTTTACTTTTTGAGTGATTCTTATAGGAAAAAAACGCTCTTTCAAATGCCGCAAACCGCAAGTTTCTATGTCTTTTAGTTTTTTTACAAATCACCTGTAAATATGAACATAATTAATGAAAAAATTGAAAAATGTGATATAAACACATAATATATATAATATTTGATATTTAAAAAAAGTTCAATATCAAAGGTACAAAATTACAAAAATATCAAAATTTTACTCTTTTTTACTCCTAACACGCTTTTTTGGTGGTTCTTCTGTATTTTGCTGCTTTTCACCTTTGTCCGATCAGGTTGGAGAAAGAGTTGCATAACCATGCGGAAAACACGGAAAAACGAAGCGCTTTTTTTAAACTCGTTTTCTCAATAACTTCTTTTCGGCGCGGAGGTCCCTTTTCGTGGAGCGGGTCACATATATTATTTACTAGTTAGTACCAACACGCGTAAGGCGTCCTTCGAAAAATACGATAATTTAAATGGATCTTTAAGAAAATATACTTTTTGTAAAATTAAAACTTTTTTAAGAAAATTTTTTTTTTATAGAATGATCCAATCCACCAAATTTCAGAGTCGCCACTTGCACAAAAAAAACCAATGAGTGTTCGAACTCACGGGTGATTTCAAAGCAATATATAGCTCACTGAAATAATTGGTTTTGTTATGTCATAAACAGAGCGACGACGACCTGCCTGTTTGAATATTTACCTCACTGAAATAATTGCGTTTGTTTTGTCATAAACAGAGCGACAACAAAAAGTATTGAATTATATAGAGAACTTATTGCACTATTTTTCCGCTCTCGGCTAGAGAGTGTGAGTAAAAGAGAATAAAGAAGTCTTATTCTCTTTATAGATTATTTCAATATAAATGCTCCATTTCGACAATGTTAATACATTAAACAATACAAGAAGCACAAATATTTCAAAAGACATCAATGTTTCACATTAAAATTATGAATGGATCAAGTTATGTCAAAGAGGTAGTAGTACGTTTTGAATCATTCGCCAGATGTAGCCAGTGCTTTTGAGTTATACAATTCCTTCCATGAGCTCTCTATAATATTCAATACTCTTTGGCGCCGACGACCTGCTCGTTTGTTCGCGTCAATACCATCATACTTATTTTCAGGCAGAGACTATTGTTGTACAACAACCACGTATGTGATGCTAACGCTGTGTGTTGTGTGCATGTGTTCACTTTGATAGATTACATTACCCGTGTCTATAGATATTTACACATCAAAAAAAAATTACACTAAATTTAAAAAGTGAAATCTTACTGAGACACCCTTTATAATAAAGGGTGTTATTACTATTACTTTTATATGCTAAATTTGTACAAAGTAATCCATATCGTAAATGTCAATTCGCTCACAATTAAATTGTATGACATTGACTTTGGGTTATATGACAGTTTTGTACTTACACTTTTGGGTGACATACCTGTTATTCAGTACACGCAGAACATATCGTCGGCGCGCCGACCAAATCAGTCATGTCCAATTTTTCAATTTTTTTTGTACATTTTTTAAAGCGTACATGGTAGTACATCGCCCTCAAACCCCGTTTCGCGATATCTTAATTGCTTTGGAAGTTTAGAAAATCAGTTATTTGTAAAGTGTAGGCAAAGTGTTCCATAAAACAGTTATGTGTTACAGTTTTGTGTATATTAACTTCTAGCACAGAGCAATAGAGAAGAGTCTCTATACATGTCTTATCTTCTCTCGTTGACGACGATCTAGTATGCCATTTCATCGTGTTCGAGTTGCTGCTGTATTTTTCTATTTGGTTGGACATAAAACGGACTGAAATAAAAGGGATTGCGTATTTACATTCGATGCAAGCAACATAAACACAAACACTATTTAAACTTTGTTTGCTGCATGGTTTGCTTCCGGTTGCTTATCGTTCTCTCGTCTACTACTCATTTTCCTACTAATTAGTCCCTCAGCTGTGTCATGGATAGCCCCTGAATCTAGACACTGCATTCAAAAGAATTATGGGAAAGAAGTATTGTGCAGTGTTAGGAGAAAAGAAAATATCTGTTTTCAAACCGCGAAATGGATCAATGTGATCTTTGTATAGCACCTACGAATCGAAATTTTTTGGAAGAAATTTACCTCTGCCATAACATCAAAAAATATGAAGGAATGCCAAACGATTCGCTATTGAAGACATGTCACCACAGGTAAAACTAGTTTCCATGGATATGGACTATTAATCGTATAAAACAAAACTGGCAGTTCCAAATTTTACATTTTATGCTCATCTTTATTTATGCCATGAAGACGGTGGATATGTGATTGCAAATAATATAACTAACTGCATTATTCATTTTATTCAAGAACGTTGCGTTCCATACAAAAAAATTGTTCTAATATCTGACGAGTGTGCATATCAGAACAAAAATTAGATATTATCGAATGCTTTAGTAAACCTTAACTCATGGAGGTAGACAGTGTACATTCAACTCTGGCAAGAGTATTCCTTTTTCTAAGATTAAGATCAAGTTGCCAGCAATTTTTCTTTAATAAGACCAGGGAAAGCCTCAGGAAAAGCTACTATGTTGTACTCCTCATATCTTCGTGGTGGCTACTCATGTTGGATTTTTTTCATGGTACACTGATAGCAAATCGTTTTCTGCATCTGGCAACATTTTTACTTAGAACAAATCGCGAAAGAAAAAAATAAAACAGACTTTTTGTTCTCCTGAAAAGTTACATAAAAACGTATGACTGTTTCGGTCGGCGCAGCGACGATACGTCATATCACCCAATTATTTCTATGTTATATTTGGATCTTGTGCCACTATAAGATATAAGCATTTTAACATTGGGCGATATGCCAATCTTCGATTTTAAAACTTTCAGCGTGGTAACATAAATACTTTTACAAAAAACATAAAATTCTGTTAAAATAACATAAAAAACTGTCATATCATCAAAGGTCTTCAAATCTAGTAACACAATAATTTTTGGGCTTTATAACATCCGTGATTTGGGGGGAAAATCATTTGGACCAAAAACTCTAAACCGAAATTATACCATTCTTAGAATTTGAAAGTTAACATACCGAGCTATTTTTGGGATTTTGTTAAACAAAACATATTTTAAATAATAAAAGGGCGTTTTTGGTATTAATATTACATGTTAAGGAAATGGTTTCTGAACAAAATTTATTAAAGAATTAGTTTTTCGGTTATTAATTATTTTTGCTGAGCCACTATCCAATTATCTTTCAAATGTATGTCCTAGTGTCTCAGCAACTGGCCTTAACTGTTTGTATTATATTGGACCTATGGTGGCATTTCTTATAAAATCTGCTTGCTATATAAGTATACCACCCTTACTCCCGTAAGATGGGAGTGCCTGTGCACCGCAGGAAAGCAAAGTATTCCTTTTTAATTATTTAAATTCAATTAAATGCATCCAAATATTCATAATGTAGTTGAAAAGCAACTGCATTAAAACTTATTCAGTTTATAGATACTTCTATATACCCGCCAGCATCGTCTCACTACCTATTATAAACCACCTTGAAATAAAATATAACTATGTGCTTACACTTGCATACATTGGAATTAACTTTAATATTGAGTTTAATTGAGTCAGTCAGGTTGATTGGATGATGAATACACTCACACACCAGGACTAAATAGTTATGATTGATAATAGCACGAGACGACTCGTTCTGTTTACCACTGCCATCAATTATGCATTATATTGGAATTGACATACATTTACGCATATAATCACGCAATGCAAGAATCTTGTATATACACAAATCCAAATAGTTTGGCAAAAGGTCCGCTATTAAATGTAACGTTATACACGGTTAAGTCCATACACTTTACAAAGACTATCTGCCGTTATAATGACCTTTGAGCTATCAGGTTACCCATTAGTAATGAGAAATGTATTGGTACAGGTTTGGGACACTTAAAACAAGTGCACAAAATGTGCCACTGCAGGTAGAATCTGAAGAGGACTTCGCAAAAATTAGGCAAGTTCGAAGTATTTTATGATCTCAATTCAAAGTTTTCCAAAACAAATGGTATTAGGTACAAATATGAAGTGTTTCCCACTATTATAGTGTAGTTGTCATTCTGAATAATGCAATCGGCAGACAGAATCGACAGAACTGGTAAAATCAGGCCAAAATGTTAGGTTTGCGAGTGATACCAACACTTGTCGTAATACCGTACATAGACATATTATAAACGGTTAGAAAGGAAAACTTCCATTCTATTATACTCCATTCATAAATATTGATATTTCCAAAATTTCTACAACAGGTTTGGGAAACATACGAAAAAAATTCAAAATAAATAATTTTCGAAAAATGTTTTAAAAAATTTGATTTTAAGTAAATTCCGGTTCACTTATTTAGAGGCCGCCAATATCTTTTCCACTTTGTAACCGATTGCAGAATTTTAAAATGAAAATGGAAGCTAGACATCTTGAGATATAAACAAAATCATGACAATAGTGATTTCTTAACTAAAGAACTTTTTTTGAGCAATTTATAAAAAAAATTCCAAAAATGTGCTATTTTTTTGGTTCACTTGAATAAAGGAACTTAATTATTTTTTATTATTTTTAAAGTAAGCGATGATTTTTTGTAGGGAGCATTTGTTTATTACAATTTATTACACCTAAATCATTTTACGAGTCAAAATGGCAAAACAAAAAATTTTAAATCTATCGGAAAAAAATAAAATCGATGTTTACCGTTCTGAAGGATATTCAAACCGCGCAATATCTAAAAAATTGGACGGATCCCAACAGTTACATCAGGGACCCCGAGGGATATGGAAAAAATTTTAAAGGAAGGGTTTCATTATCTTTATCTACGTATGAGAAAATTAAAATCATCAGAATTGCTTTTAATTCTGCCTTATCCTTGTCAAAAATAAGAGTTCAAGCTGGAGCGGAAGCGAGCAGGTCATCAGTACGCAGAATAATTAAGAGCTGTTAGTATTTTAAATACCTGAAATTACAAAAAAAACCGCCACATAATGCTCCTCGTTAGGAAATTTGGCTGCAATTCGCAAGAGACTACATGGTATGGGATGTGCAGCCAAGAGGTCATGTAAATGACTGGAAAGCCGTTGTAGTTACGGATGAAAAGAAGTTTAATTGGGATGGACCTTATGGCTAGAACTATTATTTCCATGATCTGTGCAAAGAAAAGTGTTTTTTGAACCGACATCACAGCCGAGAGGCCGGCGTTATGGTGTGGGGTGCTATTACGTACTATGGCACCATCGGTCTTGAATTTGAAAGTGGAAAAATGAGTGATGCGAGCTATAAAACGTTATTGGAATCGGTTTTTCCGAAGTTCAGTGAACTATTTGGTCCCATATCTTGGATATTGCAACAGGCTAATGCCCCTATACACAATGCCAGAGTAGTAAAGGAAATGAAGTCCTTTAATGATAATATTCTTGACTGGCCACCCTATTCGCCAGATCTAAACCTTATCGAAAATGTCTTCCGTTGGTTATCTCGTACGGTCTATGAAGGTGGGAGAAAATTTAATGACAAGCAGTCACAAATTCAGGCCATTAAGGATGCTTGGAATCAAATTTGGATGGATTACATAAATTCTCTTTATCTCTCAATGAAAACCCGTATATTTGAAGTTATTAAACACAAAGGGGGTTATACCCATTACAAATAGTTCTTAAATAAAGTAAATAAGAAAAAAAAAACTGTTTTTCATTAAAATTAGTTAAAGCGCCTTTATTCAAGTGAACCAAAAAAATAGCACATTTTTGGACTTTTTTTATAAATTGCTCAAAAAAAGTTCTTTAGTCAAGAAACCACTATTGTCATGATTTTTTTTATATCTCAAGATGTCTAGCTTCCATTTCCATTTTAAAATTCTGCAATCGGTTACAAATTGCAAAAGATACAGGCTGCTGAATATGGAATTTTTAGTGCCTTTAAATAAGTGAACCGGAGTGTAAGTACATATTGATGATATATCTCATTAATTTGTTATAAGTTATAGACCAAGGCACGGCAAATAAAACCCTCCTAAGGATTTTTCCAAATAGCAAAAAACCTTACACATTTTTAATCCCAACCAAATCTTCTATGAAAATGCAACACTTTTTACATGTTAAGCTCTCCCGAGCTTATTTGTGCGTAGGATCTATTAATTTTTGGGCGAATATTTAAGAAAATTTTAGCCTACATTAAAAAAAAATACGTATAGAACCGCGAGCGAATTTTTTGCCAAACATCGAAGTTGAAATTTGTTTTTTAAAAATTGCACATTCTCAGTGAATGCTGACTGCAGGTTGCGATTCTAACTGATCGTAATTTTACATTAAAGATATTTGTCGAAGTCTTGTCTATGAGCAAAATTTAAAAATTTGTATAGGTTGTTTCTTGGAATAATCGAAAGAAAATACAGAATGATTCAAGATAACTTTTCTGGAAAATGTTGTGTTTTTTACAGGCTGAACAAAATTTAAAATTTTCCAAAACCGAATCAGGTAGGGTATTGACGCGTACCACACTATTGTTAACTCTACCCTCTTCTATAAATAACAAATACATGTATTCGCTCTATCATCTACTACCTGTAAAATTAACTGTCATAACGCCTAAATTTTTTTTTTGGGCCTCATGACCGGTCTGAGGGCCTTATGACCGCTCTGGGCGTTATGACCGTTTTTTGTTTCTTTTTAAATTATAACGAGTAGTAATTCAATATAAGCAATGGTTAGTAATTCAATATTTATTATTGATATTTTGAAAATATGGTACAAGACCTATAAGCATCCTGCTTACATCTATGTTTTAAATATTCGCCTTGCGTCCGCGGCTCTCGCTAGTTCACTCATCTTTGCCAATTTCCGTCTCAGTGCCTGACAGTGATGAAACCAGCATCCCTTCAGGTACACTATTGGAAAACTTTTAAAATAGCATTTCGTAGAGCTTTTTCGAAGTCGCTAGTAAAAGTCGTAGGCTTAATTTGAAAAATGTTGACATTGATAAACTGCAGAATGTGTTCATAGCCTTTTGCGATTTATTGGGCATCAAGACAAATGCGAAAGGGAAACCCTAAATACACAAAAATTTTCATTACTATTCCAAAGTGAATGGGGAATGGAATTTAGAAATGGAAGAATCGCGCGACTTTTTTTAAATTCTTCTCACCACCAGCTCCATAATTTCTTCCTTTTCCAAATTGTATTCCCCATTCACTTTTTAAATGTTAGTATGTACTAAGTAGTACAACAATTAGTGAAATGATGAAAGCAATCGCAAAATGGAGCGTGTGATTCTTCTTAGAATCACTCTAATGATCTGCAGTTTGTTAACACACTCTAATGATCTGCAGTTTGTTAATAATTTGTATTGATGCCTTACAATTTTCTTGGTAACAAAAATATCCGTGTATACAATCTTTTTCTTTATTTATATATTTAGATTTCACTTTATAAAGTTATTTGTTGTTTGGAGTATATACCAATTCACAACTTCTTCAAGCACCTCCAACAACTTGAAATTCAACATTGTTACCAATTCTTCTCACTGGTTCATTATCAACTGAATGAATGTTACAATTACAACTATCATCAAACAGTTCTACTTTTCAGCCTTAAGAAACTATTGTACAGTTTCTTCTCGCACAGGAACAACACTTTTTTTCAAAGACATTCAAATTTGCTCATAAGTTGAGAAAAAATATAAAAATAAAATAATAACCTCCCCTAGCGCGCTCATAACGCCCAAAAATGTTGGGCTTTGTCTCCTTCCGACTCCATCAAAACCAAATTGGGCCTTATTATTTGGGCGTTATGACCGGTCGCCGTCAAAAATACTAGGGTAAACATACTTCCCTGTGATCGTCACAGGGTTAATTAACTTAGGTACTAGTCTTTATTTCGTCAAACACCAGTCGCCAAATAAAACAAGGGTAATTTTGTTACAACCATTTTGTTACCCTCCAAGCAAAAGTTGTATGGCTGCCTAGTTGCTAACTACCGCAAGACCGAACAAATCTTTATAAAAGTTGGTATTAAACAATATTAACTCAAATTCCACTATTCAATGGAAATTGGGCGGTTTTTCAGTTACCTTCTATACAAAAGTTTGGCGGTTTCCAGGATGGTCGATACGACATCACCTGTAAAACACAACTGATCCGTATGAATTGTGGTACTTAGAAAAATTTTCTCAAAATTGTCTTTGTATTTAAAAATGGAAAACTTGGGCAGGCCCATCTTTTTTCTCCCTTTCCAAAGATGGGCAGCCAGGCGGATAATCGGCAAGAAATTTCTTGTTAACCATTACCGATTTGATTGATGTTTGGGTACTGGACAATATTTTATCAAATGCTGCTGTGTGACAGTAAATTTACATTTTCGGATTAACCCTTCTGCACTTATTGGGTCAAAATGACCCAATTTTATATTTCAAATGCAATTTTTTTCTCTAAATTACAAGTTATCAAGCAGAAACTTTATGATATCCTCAACAGCGTGGTAAACTATGGTTTGGCAAGAAAAAGATGTAGTTAGTTATTTTTGGGGTTTCTCTGGATGCAAATATGTAAAATATATACATCTATTGTCCTGTGGGTCAATTTGACCCAAACGTAATTACTATTAGTTATGCTATATTTAAATATTTTTGTTACCAATTTGAATAAGTTTGTATTCGGGAAATAGACAACATTTGAACTCCTTATGGCCAATTTTATAATTCGGGAACAGCCCGCCTAATGTCGTATCAACCATTATTACAGATGAACTTTCCCATACAACCACCTTCCTTCCTTATGTGACCTCAAACAAACCAGAGGGATCAAGGGCCTTACAAAATGAGTATAACATATTTCCACAACCGGCTCGATTCAACCACCTGCTTCATTTGAATTTCTTCATAATCAGTATGATCGATTATTGGTACTTATGGCTGTTGGTGGTGCAATGGTATGTGGGCGACTCTTTTACATGAGTACGTGGGTTCAATCCCTACGTTGCCCACCTTCTACTTCTTTCGACGATCGTCTCCTATCTTAGTGACCTTAACACTATCGAGTATTTAGCCATGAAAAGGTTTCTCAAAATACTGTATAATAATAACTATAGGTCCCAATCAATCAGTGTAAAACTGTAAAGCTCATACTCACTGGTTGTTCCTTCATGTGATATAATACGAATAGGAATGAAACCCACGATCTCATGTACAAGGGGCGCGCAAACTACCATTGCACCACCGACGGCCACATTTGTTAGGCTTAGTCATTCGTTGGTCAAGTGTTGATTCTTCTCTCTAACTCTAATATGAACATGTCTGTTTTAAAAACATGCAACCCTGATAGTCATTAGTGTCCTCAGTAAAACTACAGCTGGTAATCAAAAGCTGGAATGGTTTCGTCCACGGCCACTCGATGGACACAGTTTAGTTAAAGTTTTATGTGATGAGAACGAAATTTTGTGGGCAAATGATGAGGATGGAAATGATCAATACTCATCGTCAAGCGCAAGTATTGAAGGCGTGATTCTGGAAGATCAAATCCATAGAGAACGCTGCAGCCCCATTTCATATTTATGAAAACATCATAGTGCTCTTTGGCAAGAGTAACCACGGCTTCAAGCTGGTAGGCTCAATAAAATCAAATTTTAACAAACAACCCTGGGCCTACCTAAAATATTATATCACGGATATAAAACCAACAACATTTATTTGATTGCACGACATATGAGTGAAATAAATCCAGATTGAAATCCTAATATAACTTTCAGGTGCAGGATTTATCTGCTGGAACTGCAGGTAATACCGTAAAACAACAAATTTTGCCTAAATATAAGTATGTTGTGACATAGTTAATCGCCGATTAAAGTTGTAAAACATACTCAAGTTCACTCGTTTTGTTTGTTGGCATTTGAGTGGAGAGACATTTTTACTGTATATTTGTACATCGTTTTTGTTGCTTTGAACCAGCAATGGAAATTTTTTAATTTTACTCCTTTTTTTAACTACTATTGGTGTACAACACTGTGCTCTCTCTCATTTTTACTGTGGTTTCAAACAAACTACAGAAAAAAGAGCATAATTTTTGCGTTTTTTTTTTGTATGGAAATAAGTGCCAATTAAATTGTATCGCTGAATTCATCGAAAGAGAGCGAAACGCCGGCGTCTCGGCTGAAACGTCGAATAAGCTATAAGTTGCAAAGAAAACCGCTATTTAGCGATAAGTCATTTTATTCATAAATATTAATAAGAGTTGAAAACGCTAAAAGAAGTCAAAAAAAATATATTTAAACTTAGTGAAAATGATTCACGTCGCTAAGTTCTCGCTAAGTCTTCGCTAAGTGCTTCATACAAAACAAGCGAATATATAAGCAAGCGATGTAACCAAAACATGCTTATTATCTATTAATTCAAACGAATTATTATTAAAACAACAACAATAAGATGTTTCAAGAATTTGGAAATTAATTTCAACTAATTGCATGCTCTGTCAGAAATCTTCAGATTGTGTTTTTACAATACATAATATGTACCATAGAATAAGGCATACATACTTACATACATAGATAAACTTATTCTCTCATCTGACGTTTCATTTCACATTCTTCATCGTAGGTTTGTGGAAATGAGAGCAATTAAATTTAAAATTACCTTACACCAGGTGGAGTTACAAAATATGTTCACTTAACTTTTTCCTGTCGTTTTGATGAAGAACTGAAAAATTTATACATACATATTTTGCACTTTTTTGTTGACTTTTATCGTTGGTATATATTTGTATTGTATTTAACACAACTACATACCAGTTTGCCACAAAAACACGAAATTCGGTTGTTGTTCCTTTGTTGGACGTTGTTTACTATTGCTCTATCTGGTATTATTGAACCCATATTTTCCACCATCCAATGTTTACTATCGTACCTATGACGTTTAATTTATTGAGCGAATAAAAGCTTCTATCAAATTCTATGCATAATACATATAAAAAAAAATAACAAAAACAAGAAACCAACAGTAAAGGCAACCTAAAATTAAAAAAATATATATAGAGCGTCGGCTCTCACGGCAGTCGAACCTAAAGCCTCACCCAGCATTATCGACGCCTTAACGTACTCAACCACCGAACACACTTGACTTCTTTTAACAATAAACTAAATTCTATTGATGATTTGTAATAAAGTATCAACACGTTACGGTACTAACAATTTGCACAATTTCTATGTGACTGCATTTTTAAACGTTGGGGTAGTAACAAAAACAGTAAGCACGATCGGATGTGACGTATCGAACGGTATTTTCATATACAGTGAGCGTCAAAAGAAATTGTACACTTTTGTTATATGTTCTCAAATTCATTTGAATATTAAAAAATAATAATTAATTCAACTCTGTATGCTTTCTAGCCATGATCTTGAATTCTTTATCTTTATACATACATACTATATATAATTCTACTGCACGTGTGTTTGTGACTGAACTCCTCCTAAGCTTCTGGACCGATTTGAATAAATTTTTTTATATGCGTTTGGGTGGCGCCCTGGGTGGTTTAGAATTACTATTCGGTCCAATTGGACAAAGGGCCGTGGTACCTCCCATACAAATCGCTTGAAATATTATGCAGGATAACGTCTGCCGGGCCAGCTAGTATATGTACAGTGGCTCAAAATTAAAATGGGACACCTATTAATATTACTTATGTCCCCTATATTCTACTGAACTAATTAACTGAAGAAAACAAATTAAGAAAACAGAAGTCATTTTCATTAGTACAAAAAGTAAGAAACAAAAAAAAGTAAAGTAATTCACAGTATTAGGGTCAAAGTAATAATGGGACACGAATTAAAATATAAGTAAATAAGGTATCATATTCTAAACTTCAATATTTTGTTGGGAGGCCCTTTTCTTGTATTACCGCTTTCAAACGTTGCGGCATCGATTCAACCAGCTTTCTGCAATAGTTAGGTGATAGTTTTTCCCATTCTTCCTTAAGAGCAAGTGTGTGGTTTTGTTGTTAATCTGGTGATTTTTTAATTTTTGTTCCAAATAACTCCACACGTGCTCAATCGGGTTTAAATCCGGCGATTGTGGTGGTGTTTCGAGTACATGTGGGCAATTATAGAGCAACCAATTCCGAGCATAATAAGCCTTATGCTTTGGATCATTGTCCTGTTAGAAATAGTACTCGTTGGAAAGGCCTAATTTTTCAGATGTTTCTGAAAGGTTACATCGCAAAATGTTTAGGTAGTACTTGTGGTCCATAATTCCTTCAATAATATGAAGATTCCCAGGACCAGCTACCGAAATTGCACCCCATACCATTACTGACCCTGACCCGTGCTTCACAGTCGGTCGTAAATTTCATTCGCGCAGCTCTTCGTTCGGCTTTCTCCATACGTATGACGGCCCATCTGACCGGAAAATATTAAATTTACTTTCATCAGAAAAATTGCTCCAAAACGAAAAATCTTTTCATCTGTGCTCTTTTGCAAATGATTGTCGTTTCAGCTTGTTGACTTTACTGATATGAGGCTTCTTCCTAGCTACTCGACCGTTGTATTGATGCTTTCGTAAAATATTTCTTATGGTTTAGGAATTAGCGTTTTCCTCCAAAACTATTTCTGCTTCAGCCGCCAGTTTAGGTGCGCTAAGATGTGGGCGTTTCTTTATTTGCTGTAAGAGCCAACGCTCGTCTGAATCCGAAAATAATTTTCGCTTGCTCGGTTTCCCAATGTTTTCAAAATTTTCTGAGTTTTTATATCTTTTAATAATATTAAACACTGTAGATTTTGGTTGGTTTACTATTTCCGCGATATCTCGCACAGATTTTCCAGACTTTGAGTAGGTAATTATTATCTCCTCAGCTCTGGCGATGTTTGGGAACGACGCACAGTGCTTCGTCAGTGGACAAAAATACAAAATTTCTTTAGTTGTATAAAATAGTAAATAATTATTATTTTCAGATTGAGAATATAATAACTTAATAAACGTGAAAGAACTGTGCACTTTAGCCTTTAAACAAAGCCACCAGAGGGCGCTAAAGTTGGGGTGATTTTATGGCATAGTTAATAGAAGAAAATAGCACCAAAAGTGTTAATGAAAATCTCTGTAAAAACTTGGTTTTTTATTGAAATGAGTTAACTTTTTTTTTTTTTCTTCGTGAAAATGTATTCAAGAAACGGAAAAAATAACTATTTTCTGAGTAGAAAATACTTGCTACTAAGAAATTGCATTCAAACTTGGCTAAACAAAAAGCCAACATTTTCAATGTTGCTATTTTTTTTTGGACAATATTTTTTTTTTTCGAAAGATGCGTAAAATTGTATTACCTTTTTAAGAAATAGAGGTCACGACGTTTAAAAAAAATGCTAGCTGCGTTCATATTTTTAGCCACAACTGTAAAAAAAATATAATTGAAATATGAGCTAAATCGTTAAAGTAGGTGAGTAGCTTTTGGACTAAAACACAAAAATTTATAAAAAATCATAAGTTAGCAAATCTTAATATTTGTTATTTATTTTCTGGTAGCCAATGACGTTGTTTTAAAAAAAAATATATGGTTCGCCTGATCATAGTTATCCGAGCCTTCCACAGAAATGGGTTAAAACAAAAATTTTTTTGAAAAAGTAAAAAAAAATATTGATATTTAGTGGCTTGCAATAAAAAAAAAAAAAAGATGACTAAAATTTTGTTCCTGTTTTTTTAACTACGTTCTGTTATCTTTCAGATCGTATACAGTTGTTTGAAAATTTTGAACCACAAGTTTGAAAATTTTGATATTTTCTTTACGTCTATAATTACTTTTAGCCCTCACGAGATCGAATACGAAATTAAATAGTTGGATATTAGTAAGAGCCATTAAATTTTACTACCAGTAGAGACTGTGGTGAATAAATACGTACCTACATACGCTACAAAAAAAAAAAAATCACAGTATTTTATGCAAGAGTGTCACATGTAAAAATATTGTAGTTTTCGTAAGAGCAATATTATAATATAATAAATATAAGTTGAAATATAATTACATGTATTTCCATTGGTTTTTGTGATCTTTTTAAATTAAATATTTCAAATTTAATTTAAAATAATAACAAAAACAATATAAATAATATTGAAAGGTGAGCCAGCCTAATACAACGCAAATAACAAACAATGTTATTTGTGTGCTAAAAATAACTCTCGAAGCTGCAGCAACAACACGTGTGTTAGCATGAGAGGCCGTTAGAGATGCAACCATCTATTTTAACATTGTCTTTGCATTCAGGGTCTTATTGTTGTTGGTTTTAGCTTCCACATTTTTTCAGTTTCGCTTTTAACTTTATTTGTTATCGTTTCATTTACACGCTGAAAGAAGTGCGTTTAATAGTTTTAAATAAGATCATTGCGAATAATTATTCTTTTAAAATGTCTTTAAAAAATGCAGATTTAATTGATTGCTGGATTTCAGCACCTGTGAATAACAAATTACCTGCTTTACGTGCATTCGTTGAAAGTAAATTGGGAATCAATTGTTGTAACAATAAAAAATTCCTACGAGATATACGATTTTTTCACAGTAAAATGTCAAAATACTGGCGTGAGTGTAAATGTAATAGAAATTTCTTTAACAACAAATACTCTAAGTGGTTGAGTTGGAATATTTTTGATCTTGGTGATGATGAGATGGTGAGATTAAAATGGTTTTAATAAATGAAGTTGCATAATTAAAATACAAATTCTTATAGAATTGTTGCACGAGTCCAAACAGCTCAACAGCAATGGATACAACAGCTGAAGCTCCAGCTACAATAACGACTCAAACAAATGACAGTGAACATCTTTCGCCACCAAAAAAAGGAAAACGCGGGAGACCAAGGAAATCATTTACGCACTCTTCAAAAAAAACTAAGAATCGTAAAGTTTCTCAACTCACCGCTCAATATTCATTGGATGAACTGGAATTTGCCACAAAAAAACTGAAGACTGTCGAAGTTCGAAAGTGTTTATCTAATACTAAGGCATTAGCATTATATTTGGACCTAGATCTTTCAGAGAGAAAGTACAATATATTGCGTAAAGTAATTAATGATGTGCACCCAAATTGTTTGCCTTCCTTATATGCACTGCGACAAGAAAAACGACAAGTTCTTCCAATTGTGACGGCTACCGAAAATTCTGCTGAAGTAAATTTGAAGTCCATAATGCGCAGAACAGCAGAGGGAGTCTTAGAGCTTTCTGATATACAGCAAAACCTGGGCAAATTTGAATTCGTATGCAAGTGGGGTATGGATGGAAGTTCTGGTCATAGCAGATATAAACAACAATTTACAGATCATGACCAAACTGATGAATTTATGTTTATCATTGCATTCGTACCGATCAAGTAAGTGTTCGTATTTAAGTAAATAAATAGGTGTGCCTTTTTTCTAAAAATTTACTTTTTTAAGAATGGTTGATTTGACAACAGGACAAGATGTATGGACAAACCCAACCCCATCATCGACAAATTACTGCAGGCCGGTAAAATTTTGTTTTTCAAAAGAAAGTAGGGAATTAGTTCAAGATGAATATAAAAAAATAACGGAGAAAATCAATAGTCTTGAGTGCGATGTTATTGACTTGGACACAAGGACTTTTGAAATATCCTACAAAATGCATTGCACAATGATAGATGGGGCAGTTGCAAATATTCTTACAATGACAAATTCTTGCAGTAGGTGTTTTTTCTGCAATGCTAGACCAACTGAAATGAACAAATTAAGCGTAGAAAAAATTCCTAATGTGGATAACTATAAGTTTGGTCTTTCAACGCTACATTGTTGGATAAAGTTTTTTGAATGTGTTTTACACATAGCATATCGACTTCCCTTCAAGAAATGGCGTGTTGGTAAGGAAAATGAAAAAGAATTTTCTGAAAATAAAGCCAGAATACAGGCCGAATTTCAGAAAAGAACTGGTTTGCTCATAGACAAGGTCAAGTGCGGAACGGGCACTACCAACGATGGCAATACAGCTCGTCGATTTTTTTCTAATAGCTACCTAGCTGCCGAAATTACCGGAATTAATCGAGATCTCATTGAAAATTTCGGAATAATACTGAGGGTGCTCTGTTGTGGAAAAGAAATTAACAAAGACACATTCAAGGAACTTCTACGAATTACTAGAAACAATTATATAATTCACTATGGATGGTATTACATGCCGAGCAGTGTACACAAAGTACTAGTTCATGGATGTGATGTTATAGGTTTCTTTGATTTACCAATAGGTATGTATGTACATACTTATCATAAAAGTATACGACAGTTTAAAGAATCAAATAGAATAATTAAATTGTAAACCTTTTGTAAATCAGTGTTTTAAATTACAAAAAGTAATGTATTTCTTTTTTTAAGGTTCTTTATCTGAAGAAGCTTTGGAGGCTACCCATAAAATTATTAGAAAATCTCGATTGAACCATACAAGGAAAAATTCTCGAAAAAACTGTAACACTGATTTAATGAATCATTTACTAATAATGTCCGATCCTACAATATCATCGAACAGGCACAAAACAATTAACAAAAATAACAGAAATATGGAAGATATAGCGAAATATATTATAACAACCGTAGAGAGTACTGATATGGAAGTGTCAGGAGAAAGCACTTGTGATGATTCATCTTCTGATTAATTGAAATAAAATAAAAGTGAAACCTTTTCAAAATGACAGTTGTTGTAAATATGGCATGAAAATGAATACGGTAAAAATATCAGGTTATAACTACGTTTGTAGTTTGAATTGATTTCGAGCCCATGTTGTGCTTGTATGGGAAGCAGTGGTCAAAATTTTATGTTTTAGAATGGTCTGTTTTAGGCATGGTCAATGTTGATGAAATGATTTTTTTTAAAAGGTGTTGCATAAATATGCTCTTCAAACGATTTTCATGAAATTTGTGGCAATAGTTAAATTTTTACAGCCAAAAATAATTTCGGTTTGTATGGGCGGTGGGCGATGGGCGTGGTCAATGTTGATGAAATGATTTTTTTTAAAAGGTGTTGCATAAATATGCTCTTCAAACGATTTTCATGAAATTTGTGGCAATAGTTAAATTTTTACAGCCAAAAATAATTTCGGTTTGTATGGGCGGTGGGCGATGGGCGTGGTCAATGTTGATGAAATGATTTTTTTTTAAAAGGTGTTGCATAAATATGCTCTTCAAACGATTTTCAGGAAATTTGTGGCAATAGTTAAATTTTTACAGCCAAAAATAATTTCGGTTTGTATGGGCGGTGGGCGATGGGCGTGGTCAATGTTGATGAAATGATTTTTTTTTAAAAGGTGTTGCATAAATATGCTCTTCAAACGATTTTCATGAAATTTGTGGCAATAGTTAAATTTTTACAGCCAAAAATAATTTCGGTTTGTATGGGCGGTGGGCGATGGGCGTGGCCAATTTTGTCGATACTTTGAAATTTTCTTAATTATATTATATTAGGGACTTGTGCCAAATTTTATTACCCTAGGACGACTCCTTCTATTTTTGTCCCATCGATGTACTGGGACAACGCACTGTGCGACGTGGCGCCATGATGGATATTTATAACACAACTGACTGAAATATTCTATATAGAGTTCTCTTAAAAGTGTCAGTCAAAAAAAAACATTTGGCACCGTTATCTAAAGCTAAACTGAAAATGGTTGTCATCTCTCCCATTATTACTTTGAGGGCCGTAATCTGTATTATTGTGAATGAATGCTTATAAATTTATTTCAATTGAATATAAGGCAGCAATTATTTCCTTAAATAATAAACACTAACGTGGCAATATGAAATCATAAAAATAAAGTCAAAATTCCGTTACCATATTTTAAAAATAATATATGTATATTTTATTATGTGGGTTAGTGTCCCATTATAATATTGAGCCGCTGTATATATAATTCTACTGCACGTGTGTTTGTGACTAAACTCCTCCTAAACTTCTGGACCGATTTGAATACATTTTTTTGTATGCGTTTGGGTGGCGCCCTGGGTGGTTTAGATTTACTATTCGGTCCAATTGGACAAAGGGGCGTGGAACCTCCCATACAAACCACAAATTAAAAATCCATTATTTCTGCTCCTGCTAACGGTATTTGAACAAAATTTGCAGGACAACGTCTGCCGGGTCAGCAATTCAATTTAAAGAAAAAAAAATCATACAACTATACAAAATACATGCATATGTATGTAGTAGCTAAAACAAAAATTACTTTATATTTGTCGCGTCAAAAGAAAGTGTACAATTTGCTGAAAGTTGTATTTATGTTCCGTACAGTTATTTTCCGGTTTTTTTATTTTGTTGCTTATACATACATACATATGTATATATGTACTAGATTAATGCTGAAATTGTGGAACGTTCACAAATTGATGCAACAAATATGTATGCACAGTGGTGTGCGATGAAACAGAGTCACTCACTCTTCAAAACTTTTATTCTCTGCAAATCAGTTGTCCAAGGCATAGAATAATACATACCATAGAAGTTTTTATTCGCTCAATAAATTAAACGTCATAGGTACGATGGAAAGTAAACATTGGATGGTGGAAAATATGGGTGCAATAATACCAGATGGTGGCAATAGTATACAGCGATCCACAAAGGAACAACAACCGAATTTCGTGTTTTTGTGACTAACTAGTTGTGTTAAATACAATACAAATGTATACCAACGATAAAAGTCAACAAAAAAGTGCAAAATATATTTAAATTTTTCAGTTCTACACCAAACCGACAGGAAAAAGTTAAGTGAACATATTTTGTAACTCCACCTGGTGTAAGATAATTTTAAATTTAATTCCTCTCATTTCATGAAGAGTGTGAAATGAAACGTCAGATGAGAGAATAAGTTTATCTACGTTTGTATTATTCTATGGTCCAAGGTGTTTCATGTCAAGAAATTCTGAACTTGATTGACGGGTCCCCTGGTGAATATAATGCCGTAATTTTTAATAAATTTTGTACACTACTGTTCTCCAGGTCAGTGTCAGTATTTTAAAGGACATGTAATGACGTGTGCTATAAAATAGAGTCAATTACAAAAAAATATTTTTTTTCTAAAATGGTTAATGGTAGTTTATATTTGAATTTGAAAATAAAGTTTGGCTTCTAAATATTATTAATGTTTATTAGTAGCATTAATAAATTGTTCCAAAATGGGCCGATCTAAGTATTGCAATCATGAGGGCCAAGAAGGAATAAAGAGCTGAGAAAAGAATTCAGAAGCTATGTATGTACATATAAATTACTGAGATAATTGGATGCTCGAAGAAAATGGTGGAGACTGGATTAAAATATAAACCTAATCCAGGAAACAAAGAAAACCTGAAAATTACAGAACATTTGGAATCAAAAATATTGTGGCACGTAGACTTCCACTCTTGTTACCTCTTCCGCCCTTAAAAGGCAGTAACTAAAAACAATTTAAAGGCAAGAAGTGTCCGAAAAGTTCCATTTCTATCCAAACGGAACGTTCAAAAAAATGCATATTGCCAACGAGCATGTGAAATGGCCCGTACACAAATGGCGAAATATTTTGAGGGCAGCTGAAACAAACGTGACCTTGGTTAATTATGATAGGAGTACTCTTCCTGTGCGAAGACCTTCCAACACCGAACTCCGACTCTAAAACAAAATTCAAACAGTTAAATATGGTGGCTGAAACATAATGGTACGGGGTTGTTACTCTTACATTGGGACAGAACCTTTATTCCAAATTGAACAGACAATGCACGCTGCATATTATACCACTGTATTAAAAAAACATCATGATACCTTGTGCTAAATGGGAAATGCCGCTTCGATGGGTGTTTCAACATAATATCGACCCCAAACACACATCGAACCGAGCAAAAGCGTCGTTTGAAAATAATAGTGTCATAGTTTTAAGATGGTATATACAGTCGCCGGGCTTAAATCCTATTCAGAATTTGTGGCGGGACATTAAAGTGTCTATCAAAGGAATAAACCAATTTAATACAGGATGAGCTTATGGCACTGGTACAATCGGCGTGGATACCATGACTTGTGGTGACTTGTGGATTCAATGTCAAGGCATTGCTTAGCTGTGATAAAAAATAATAGTTATTTCATAAAGTACTAAGATAATATAAAGGATTAATGAAACATATATTATATTTGACACTGCTATTTATTCTAGTTCAGATGAGGAACCGCCATGACCCTATTTTAATTCACATGCAAAAAGGGACATTTTGAAATATTTTGATTTATACCTAATGATTTAATTTTAGATTACGACATTAATGTTCTAAAATGGTATATCTAGTTCTTAATTGAACAATAAAAAATAAAAATTATAAACAAAATTTAATTTTTCTACATTTGTTTTTGCTTTAAAAATTTTGATTAGTGTTGACTCTATTTCAACACACACAACCAAGATTTATTAATTCAGGTTATAGCAGTAGTACAGCTGATTTCATTGTTTTCATTCTATTCGTGCCTAATATGTCAAAGTTTGTTTACATTTCTGTTATTGTTAAGATTATTAGTTTGTTCACATAGTTTCAAACAATTTGTAATAAAGTATATGAATTTGTTAGCGAAAAAAATTTGTTACATATTAAAAGACTTTACAAAAATCGTCTTGAATCTTTATTATAAACACTAAATTTTACACATTTACAATTAAATTGCAATGTTTACATTGCATTTACTGACATATTAGACACTTTAATTTCATCAACAGCTGCTGCTATAACCTGAATAAATAAATCTTGCACACAACCATAGGGAAATACTTAAGAGTTTCCATTACTCTCTTCGCTGCCTCTTCATGACGACGAGGTAGTAGACCATTTCATAGAGTTTTTTTTGCTGCGGTATTTTACCAATTTTACACTTTCATTGGACATAAAATATAAAACATAATTTAGCTGTCATTAGCATCAATAAACACCATTTAAAATTAGTTCCTGTCTCCATTGCTCTCGCATTCTCCATCATCGGAGTAGTACCTTTTCGATCAGCTGTGCCATAGAATCCCCCCGACATAACTGTATATATTTTCTCTTCCTTTGGTACACATATTGCTGCGGCTACTTACTCGTTGGAATTTGTCAAACAAGCGTTTACTTCTTTTTCACTGCTTGCGCTCTGAGAGAGAGTGCGTGTATTTGCATCAGTGTTGCCACCAAGGAAACTACATATTACACACGGAGGAAAAAAATATTACACATTTGGGGAAAATTTACACATGTATCAAAATTTTGTATTATTTAATAAAAATTACTATATAACACATTTTCATTTCATTTCATTTCATTTATTAATTTCATGAGAACCTAGCACAACAAGAATGATTCTTATAAATTACAGTGCTAGTGATATAAAAGTACAGATACACGAGTTTTGAATTAGTATACTAGTTGTATACACAGAAAACAAACTAAAATACATTTCATACTAACTTTATATAGTAATTTATAGCTAAAAAAAGTATAATATAAAAAAATAAACGTTATTTTGTAAGAAATGTACCATTAATACTTCCAATTGTTATTGTAGATTTCTTTTTGTGGGTTCAAAGTTTAGGCCTCCATTCCTACGTATACCTTCTTTTGTAAATAAAATCGCAGCAACTGTTTCTGAATACTTTTTTTTTCTTAAATCTGTTTTACAATTACTTAAACTGCTAAATATTCTTTCTGCAGAAGCATTTGAGAAGGGTAGGATAAAGATAAATTGTATAACTTTTTGTTATGTGCGAAATAATTCGTTTCCTAAGGAATTTTTTACCTTAAAAACTTTTTTATAATATTTGTTCATAAAATTCAAACTTGCCGTACTCTAAAAGTGCATGTTGTCGCCACTCATTGTCGAGTTGCTGCAAATTAATCTCTGGGTTAGAAAAGGACAGATGTATACATTTACCATAAGCTAGTGTTGGCAACAGCAAATATATGGCAAACGTGAAACAATAAATGACACATGAATAGCACATGACACTAATTACACATGGGCCACACATGCAACGAAAAATTACACACGATATGTGTTATTACACATGAAGTGGCAACACTGATTTGCATTGAGAAATACTTAAGAGTTTCCATTACTCTCTTTGCTGCCTCTTTATGACGACGAGGTAGTGGCCATTTCATAGAGTTTTTTTTGCTGCGGTATTTTACCAATTTTACACTTTCGTTGGACATAAAACGGAAAGAAATCGAAGGGAATTCGTATTTTCGTTCAATACAAACAATATAAAACATAATTTAGCTGTTCCAGTTCCTATTCCTGTCTTCTTTGCTCTATCATTCTCCATCATCGGCCTAGTACCTTTTCGATCAGCTGTTCCATAGAATCCCCCTGGTATTTGCTCTAACCGACTTCGAGTATCACATACGCTGGAAAATATTATTCGGTGCAGACCTTTAATAAATAACGTGCGATTAATGCTGCGCCTAAAACTATACTCTTACCACTTACCCGTTGACCACAAACCGTTATTTTTAAAACTCTTCTACTACAGGGTAGACTGTCTGGCAACAGGGTGACGTGAAGGAATTCTCGTATAAATGAGGAGGTTGTTGGCTTTATGAGTCGGTTTGTGATTAACCGCCGGAGAGTAAGCAACGCGATTTGATAGTAGATTTATTATAAAGTGGTGTAAATAAAGTAAACTGTTATACTATATAGGTAAAATATAAAGAAGTTAAACTGTTGTAATTATCTTCGTAATTTAAACGAACCTTTTTTTTATTATTGGGAATAAAATAAAACCGCGCAAAAAGGACGAATAAGGAAATTCGTAACGTTTTACGTTGTTATAGTGAAAAGTGTCGTATATCCGACAGTTTGGTAGTCGCTGCAACGAAAAATTTCATACTTGACTTGTTTGACAATTTTTCATTTCGTTGCTGCAACAACTTACTTGTGGTTCCTGCAACAATTTTATTTAATTTGAATTTTGTAGAAAAATGGGTTGAAAATTAAAATAAAGTAAAGGCATGAGCTTTAACCTACTGATATTTGCTTTATCTCTTACTTTTTATAGTTTATATTTATTACTTATTTATTTTGGAAGTTTGTCAACATTTTTTGTTGACGAAACAATTTCGTTATTGTAACGCAACTAATTTTTATGATGGTATAGAGAGAGAAACAGACGAATAAATGAGCGAGCGTAAAAACGAGGCCAGCAAGAGAAAATGGTGAGCGTAAGTGGTGGGTCACGTACACATCTTAGATCAGTTCCATTGCAGCAATCGAAAGTGGTAGACATATTTCTCCGCCGGAATAATTTAAATAAATTTGTTAAAACAGACTATTTAGTTATACTTATTAATAATATTTTATTGTGAAAACTAAATTGTGTGAATTTATGTGTTTGCTGTGATCGTTTGTGTTACTTGCGAATCTATAAATCAAATAGATAAATAAACAGAATGCAAGGAGCAACACGACAGCAAAGAAAGTGACGCATCGATAGCAGAAAAACTACCCCGAAATATGTAACTGAACTTTTGTGTGTGAGTATGCGCGTGACGGTACAAGTCGCAACAAAATTTTCGTGTTTTTGTGTTTTAATCATAATTCGGTCGCGCCTGTTTCGTTGTGTTGGTATATTTGTGCGAGCAGTCGAAGTCAATGAAAAGGAAGATGTCAAAGAAACAAAGTGTTTCAAGTACGACGAACATAAAAAATAACAATTCAACGTACAATCAAATGAATCCAATCGAAATTTTAACAAATTTGATTAAAATAAATATAAGAGCAGTTAAAGAAAATACTCACAGAGCGATCACTGGCTTAATGACGGGGAGATTTGGCGCTACAATTGAATATAAAAACCCTAAACACAACAACAATTGCATGATTTAACAAAACAATGATGCGGTTCTATGTTAAAGAAGTAGAGCATAGGAGAGTAGAGCTTATGTTCATGTTAAGTACAGACGTACATATCTTAAATATAAATCTTAACAATACATTTCTCGTATAGCTATGATTTTAATTGCAGGATCTGAATATGACGGCCACAATAACACTCAACCCCTCGACTACTACAATTGTGTTTCAACATGGAATGCATATTATCTATTTAGCAAATAGATTTCAGAATATTTAGCTAAAGAAACAAAAGAATATTTAGCAAAAGAAACAAAAATTCAAACAAATTTTATCAAAACACCTGCAATGTAATACTAACAGTATATCTATGTATGTACAATTGACAATAAATAATTTCAAACACACTTCAAAACATTCATTGCAGCTATGAAACAAAATCATTGTAGTAATGAAACATATGCATTACAACAATGACTCAAATTCATTGCACCAATGAAACAAATTCATAGCAGCAATGAAGCAAATTCCTTGCAAGAACGCAACCTATTCATTGCAATAATGAAACAAATTCATTGCAGCAATGAAACAAATTCGTTGCAACAATGAAGCAAATTCATTGCAGCAACAACTATACCTTCACCACAGTAACGAACAATTTGCCGTTGATGAACACATTTTCATAGTGGGGAATGAAACGTTATGTTAGCTCACTTTCGATGACAAAATTTGTTGGTGTGATGAACATTTTCATCCGCGTGACGATGCTTTTCCGTTCGGTGTATTATTACAGGACGTCTTGTCACGATCGCCAAAATGTTCGCGCAGAAAACTATTTATTTTAAAATTTGTAAAGATTTTGATTTTGTACTGGAAATGGTGCTTGTTGTTGAACTTTATTGTTCAATTTCTTTTAGACAACTGATCTTAAAATTTGTATTGACGGAGGCCACAAAAACATCAACGAATAGAACGACAGTTAACCAAATGCAGAATACAGAAGAAATAACAACAATACAACTGCTGAATGACCAAACACGGCAAATGACTTCGTCAGCGCTGTTGTTGTTGTTAGATTCTTTTCTCATCGATAAAACTCGTATAAACAAGAAGCAGCAACATGCATACTAAGCGAGTGTTGATATTTTTCTTGATCTTGCTTGTGGTAAGAGGTATTGTCATGGTTCTTTTTGTATTTCATTGCTTAAGACCAGAGGTATTAGCCCACCATTTAGAAATAATTAAATTAATTATTTCAGTAAATCCTTTAGATGGGCTAACCATTTGGGTATGCGGCGAAAGGACTTGGCGAGCATTATGATTCTGTTCTATGCTTTTCAATAGCATATTTTGTAGCATTTGTTTTTAAAATAATGAAACCTCTATTTTTTCCGCGTGCGTTGGATAAAGTTGTTCACGCGAACAGAGTTGGCATGTATAAAAATCACACAATGCGTTGACAAATAATCACAAATATTAACAAAAAAGTGTTGAAACAAAAGAGTTTTGCATCGCATGCCTAGTATAATTGTAATTTTATTTATGTGATTATATTCCCACATTCCCACATGTAGATATGAAACATCCGACCTTAACAAAACTCGTTAACCAATTTGTATTTCGTTTTGTAATCATTAGCAAATATTAGGAAATAATCATAAACAGTTTTATGCTGAACTAAATTCAAAATGTATGCTTCAAATGTTCAGTCGTACAAAAATAACCATCCAAAATCCCTGTTGGTTTTAAATCAATAAATTTAAGTGCAAGTGTATAGTGTTAAACCAAATACACAGAATTCGAAGTAATAGGGTATCTAAAAAACCGATAGAAAAAAATCGATTTTTTCATAATATAATAGTGATGTTAGAATAGAAAAAAACAAAAATATAATGCTACCTACTAAAGCAAAAATATAACAAAACTAAAATATATATAACAAAATTTTCAATTTATCCATCTCTTTGAGTAGGAAGACGAAAAGCTTCGTTATTTTGTGTCAAATTTACAATACTTATTGATTTGTTATTTCATTATAAAATCAATCCTGGCTACTAAAAATTGAATGACACCCTGAATAATAGAATATTCTAACGCAACATTTTGTGGGGTTACATGTCCGATATGTGGTCGTTTACGAGTTCGTCTCTTAAGCAAACAATTGGGGACAAAAAAGGATGCCATTGTTTTTGTTGTATGACTTTAGAGGTTTGATATTTTTGCAGATTTATCCGAAGGATTGCCATTATTTTTTGCACGTTCATAAGAAACAACTGTTACTTCAAACTACTGTTATTTTGCAATGACCTAATTTTCGTAAATAGTAATAGTCTATCTTTTGAACAAATGAAAATATTTAAAACATCGGCGTCAAATTAGTTCTTTGTGATATCGTCTTTAAGCACGAACCGGTATAATTGATGCGGTATAGACGAATTCGTGTTTTTTGCATATGTTTGGTGTACAACACTTTCAAAAGTTGTATTGAAGAGTACTTGCAAATATTATACAAAATAATTTAATTTTAATGCAAATACGAGGAATGCACATATATCATATATGATCCAAGAAAATCTTACGAAAATATTGAAAAAAATCATAGTATGGTTAAACGGGACAGTCGCGGGGTGAGTTCCAACCGTCATTTGCAATGCAACTGAACAAAGTCATGCATTCCTAAACGTAACCTTATAAACGTTGACAATGTCATACATCCCTAAATGTATAATAAAAGTAGTCCATGCGTCAATAAAAAGCAAACTGTGCATCACTAATTTTGTTCATGCTTTGTTGACATTTAATATTGTTACGAATTTCTTTATTCGTCCTTTTTGCGCAATAATAAAATAAGGTTCGTTTTAAAGTACGATAATTACAACCTTTTATTTTTTTATTTTACTTATATAGTACAAGAGTCTACTTTATTTACACCACTATAACAAGTCTTATAATTTACTATCAAATCGCATTGCTTACTTTCCGGCGGTTAATTACAAACTGACTCTCCGTTCCAAAGACCTCAGGTATTTATACGAACTCACCATACTCAAATTTAGATATCTCTAGCGAATTCAAAAACCTTCTAGTCGTTGTTGTTAGTTATCTTTCTACTAATTTATGAATTCACCTCTAGCATCATCTGGAATCATTTCGACTAGTGGAGAATTATCTTAACTGAGGCGAATTCATCCTACTGGTTTAGCGACCTGGTATGTTGTTACAATGCATACTTTTAGGCGCGCCATTAATCGCCCTGTTATTTACATAATGTAAGTCTGGTGATTACAAGTAAAACCTTTTACTTAACCGTAACTATATTTATAAAAAGTAGAGTGCAAATACAACAATGGCGGTTGAAACGTAAGGAAATATTTTTGATGAAGGTATTGGATTATTATTTAAAGAAACTTTTTAATTTTTTCAGTGAAAAATTTCATCAGGCATTTCATCAATAGTTTTAGTAAATTCTTTACATTTTGGCACACGTATCCGCACTTTTTAGTTTATTATTGTATAAAAGGCAACAAAATCCCACCCGCGGCATTTACATTTTTTCACTAACCGTAGAAAACATGATCTTTTACAGGCTTAAAGGAATTTACAACTTTAAACATAACGAGGATCTAAAAACAACTACATTTGAAACATATGGTAGGGCCAAACCAAAACAGAACGAGACAACTACAATTACAATAGTTCGTTCTATAAATAGCACTTTCAAAACTTCTGCATCAGTGCGTGTAAGTAGGAAAGCAATGTGTAAGTAGCGACAACAATCACTCTGCACACAATCAATAAATGTCTTCGGTTAGTGACTTGTGTAAATATACACCGCAGTGGCTTAACGGGCTAGACGCTGCTGAAGATGATGCTTCACAAAAATCAAAACGATCGTCCAGCGAATGTGAGTAAATTTTTTTCACTAACCGGAGAAAACATGATCTCTTACAGCTTTAAAGGAAATTACAACCTTAAACATAACGAGGATATAAAAACAACTACATTTGAAACAAAAAGTTTTGTTCTTTGGCTTTTAATATATTTTTGTAAAATTTTAAAATTAGTTTGAGGTGTTTCTTTCAGTAATCTGATCAAATTTTCCAAAATAATATATTTGCTATTGACAGCGCCATTTTCAAAGCAACTGAATGCAAAAATCTGTTACTAAACGTGAAAACTATGCAAAGTGTTTCTATTACAAAGTAAACAACACGCATGTTTGGTTTGCATCGAAACAGTATTTAAACCGCATCACTGCAATGTGTTTTAACGTTTTGGAACTCAACCGTAATGACAAACAAAAACCCGATTAATAATTTGCGGTTATTATATCACTACTATTCAATATTCACAATCATATGAATGTCGATGTCGTTTATGGCACAAGCATTCAGTGATTTCCACAAATCCAAACCGAATAACAATGTGTTGCCTCAAGCTATAATATTGACACACATTGTCAAGGATGTATTTGCTCTTCCGATTGTTTCACACCCAAAACAAATGTAGATTTTTTGGATCGTTTTGAACACATGCGTGGCGGTTTTTTCTGGGTAGGGAAAGTGTATTTGGACCAAATTTCCCATTAAAACCTTATCACGTTCCCTACACGTCTTGTAAATTGCTTTTCATTACTAATGAATACATTTGTTTTTTGTTCTTCCATTTGTTAGGTTTTGTTTAGTCATAATTTTCATATTTCGTTCATTCAAACTCAAACACATGTTGCCAATATTCATCGAAATGCGGTGATGGCATTGCGGAAATTATAATAAGACACAAATTAATATTGGTATTGTTCATTATCCATAATGAATAGGGCATGAATCTTTGCGAAAAATTAAAGACATTTGATAATTTTATATTGCTTCTTTGTATTCATTTAATTTTTTCCAATTGTGATGTTTCTTGAATCTGTCATGGCATTTTGTGATTATTTTTTATAGATGAGACTCAATTTATTACAAGAATAAGAGCAATTTAAATGTTACACCTTGTGCACTCCTTGGGTCAAAATGACCAAATTTTATATTTCAAATGCAAACATTTGATTCTAAATTACAAGTTATCCAGCTAAAACTTTATAACATCCCCATTGGCGTGGAGACTAAGGTTTGGAGGTAAAACGATAAACGCTTGAGTTATTTTCGATCTTTCTCAGGATGCACATATAACAAATAAAAAAAATCCAATGAGTGTTCGAACTCACGGGCGATGTGTTAACACCTTTTTGCTTCGTAAATGTTACATTGGAAAATAAAAAACAGCGTTCAATCATATGGTGACGTTACAGTTAAATAATATTAATACTTAAAATTATTTAAAGACCCAGTGCAAGCACATGTGTCATTATTTTCTTGCTCAATACTTTTTGTTTTATTCCCACAAAAGTCAAAGAATGCAAAGCAACAGACACTTGTACATACATACATACATTGTTATATTCGTACGATATAACCGAAGATCAACATAAAATACTTTTTTAATATTACTCCAAATTAATACTCCAAATTAAAACACTTCAATCTCGGCTCGCCGATATCGGATTGCCTTAATTTTTGGCCTAAACTCTTTGTCGAAACCCGCACTAGCTTTTTAATCCAAAAATTAATAAAATCGGCTATGAACTTCCGGAGAAAATCGCGTGGGAAAATTATATGAAAATCGCCCAATAATCACTTTCAATACCGACTGCCAAGCAACGAACAAACGATGATTTACTCTTACAAACCTAACACTTGCGTATGTATTAAATTTATAGTTTACTGCCCTAGAGGCGCGCGTATAGATGTTAAAACATCAAAAAAATCCAATGAGTGTTCGAACTCACGGGCGATGTGTTAACAACTTTTTGTTACACGGTACCTGTACGATTTCTATGAACACATTAGTGTTACATTGAAACGTTACATTTAAATAATGATGACGTTACATTTAAATAAAAATCACAACCACACATATTAAAATTTACTCCATTGCTTATGGAATCGATGAGTACTTGTGTGAGGGGTTGGGGTGTACCTGAAAGAAACACTGTTAAGAGAATGCAAAGATCGAAAAGTGTGAGAAAACAATTATAAATAGAAATAAAAACAACAACACCAACAACAACAACAACAACAATACCTAAAAGGGGGGGGGGATACCTAAAAGAAAAACTGTTAAGGGAATGCAAAGAGTGGAGAGTGCGAGTGTAAATTGTCATGGTGGAGGGTATATAAGCTTCGGCCCGGCCGAACTTAACACCGTTTCTACTTGTTTTTGTATACACCGGGCAACGCTGAACATCAAATGACTCGCTTTGTTTGGTCATAGTAACAACAACGAAACAACCAACCACACAACATCACACATACTTTGTACGAAGTAGCTGACGTAGGTGACGCGTCATAACGCCCATGGACATACCGCACATGGGCGTTATGTCACACCAAAAGTGGACATAAAGCCCATGGGCGTTATGTCGCACCTAAAATGGACATAAAGTCCATGACCTAGAATGGTCTAGGTGCGACATAACCTCCACAACTTTGTAAATATGGTCTACGAAACTCCGTAAAAGGCCATAAAGTCCATGGACGTTATGTCAAACCTAATATGGACATAAAGTCCATGACCGGTGTGACGCAAAGCCCACTATTAGCTTTATGTCCATTTTAGGTGCGACATAACGCCCATGGGCTTTATGTCCATTTTAGGTGTTATGACACCGCTGACGTATTAGTGTGTCACCATAACGTCGACTGCGCAAGCTTGCAAATTAAATTTTGCGTGGCTATGCTTTATATCTCCGTTCAACAACAGCAACATATACATAGGCTATAGACACAATTTCGTTTGCCTCACCCCTGCCACACCACTCTTTAATTGCTCTCTTGTTCGCTCATTTTTGTTTAACACTTCATTATTCTCTTCCGCAGTCGCAGAAAATCTGGTTTTAGCAGCAGGATAGCATCTGGTTTTAGCAGCAGCATAAAATCTTGACTTTGATAGATTTAGTCCCTATACGCAGCTATAGATGTTAACACATCAAAAAAATTATAATCAATCGGAAAAAACTATAATCGATGTTTACCATTCTGAAGGATATTCTAACCGCGCAATAGCTAAAAAAATTGGACGGAGCCCAACAGTTGTAGACAATTACATCAAAGACCCCGAAGGGTATGGGAAGGGTTTCATTGTCTTTATCTACGTCTGAGGAAAGAAAAATCATCACAATTGCTTCTAATTCTGCCTTATCCTTGTCAAAAATAAGAGGTCAAGCTGAAGTGGAAGCGAGCAATTCATCAGTACGCAGAGTAATTAAGAGCTGCGAGTATCTTAAATACCTGAAATTAGAAAAAAAACCGCCACTTAATGCTCCTCGTTAGGAAAAGCGGCTTAAATTCGTAAGATACTACATGGCATGGGATGTGCAGTCAAGAGGCTGACTGGAGAACTGTTGTATTTACGGATGAGTATAATGCCCCTATATACAACGCCAGAATAGTAAAAGAGTTCATTGCAAGCCAAAATGTTAATATTCTTGACTGGTCACCCTATTCGCCAAATCTAAACATTATCGAAAATGTCTGGGGTTGGTTATCTCGTAAGGTCTATGAAGGAGGTAGACAATTTGATGACAAGCAGTCACTAATTCAGGCCATGAAGGATGCTTGGAATCAAATTTCTATGGATTACATAAATTCTCTTTCTTTTGTGATTAAATCTTCTTTAAATGAAAGCCGGTATATTTGAAGTTATTAAAAACAAAGGGGGTTGTACTCGTTACTAGTAGTTCTTAAATAAAGTAGAATAAATTAAAACAAAACAAGAACAACTGATTTTCATTAAAATTAGTTAAAGTGCCTTTATTCAAGTGAACCATAAAATTGAACATTTTGGGACTTTTTTTATAAATTGCTCAGAAAAAGTTCTTTAGTTAAGAAACCACTATTGTCATGATTTTTTTTATATCTCAAGATGACTAGCTTCCATTTCCATTTTAAAATTCTTCAATCGGTTATAAATTGCAAAAGATAGAGGCTGCTGAATATGGAATTTTTAGTGCCTTTAAATAAGTGAATCGAAGTATATGTTAGGTTTACGGTGAATATTTTTGGAAAATAAACCCCAATTCGTGCGTCCATGGGCGTCGATTTGTTTTCATGTGTCTTCTCCAGGATTTGGCGTAGCGTGAAAATCTGGTCAATTGTCGATTTTCTAGGCATAAACCCACACTGGCCTTTTAGTATTTCGCACAGTATACTGGATAGAACCTTATATGCTATGGATGAAAGGCCTATTCCACTGTAGTTTGCACAGAGACTCGGGTCACCTTTTGTAAATATGGGGCATAGTAAACTGAGACTCCAATCGCCGGGCATGCATTCATCTAACCAAATTTTGCTAATAAGTTAATGTATGCACCTTATAAGCTCATCGCTGCCAGCTTTAAACAGCTCAAGGTAGTAGTCCATCCGCTCATGTGGCTCTGTTTTTCTTAAGGCGGGTAATAGCTGGTTTAACCTCGTCTTGGTTAGGAGGGGGTCAGTCGACGTCATCGTCCAAATTGTTATCGGTTGTCTCATCGTCATTGGATATTTCATATTCCCAACATGCTCTGCGCATCTTCGATGAGATTTCAGTCCTTTTCTTTAAAGAGGGGGGCTCTGAACCATGACCATTAGTTCTGTATTTGACTTTTTAGTAAAATTTTAAGCATTCGTTGTTCCTTATACATGTTTCAATTTACTCACTCTCGCGCTTTCTCCACTGCCGTTTCTTACGCCTAAAGAGACTGTTTACCTCCTTCTTTTCTCCTTTACCGCTCAGTCGCAGCTCGCTTTGCAATCAACTGAAGCATTGTCATACGTGCAGCGTTAGTTTCATCATTTGCGATGCGGCACTCTTCATCGTACCCTGGTTTGTAGCGAAGCGGTTTTTCAAAACCAAGTACGGTTGTTGCTGTAATTTCCATAGAGTCGGAAATGGGTTTCCACTGCGCTTCAGGATCGTCATCGGGAGGAGGTGGGTTCTGTGCCAAAATTTGCGAGAGCTTCATTGAGTAGGCTTTGACTACCTCTGGTAATTGAAGCTTTCCAAAGTCTAGCTTCTCTGCGTCTGGTTTAGTACGATTTTCGATCTACTTAATCTTGTGCGAGCCTTTGACACTCGTACCACTCGTACGTCCATTACACTGGATAAGCCTTGTGGATGTATTTATGCTGGAATCTTGTACCACTAAGGACCATGTTTTATGCTGCGGCAACATCAGTCAGTCTCATACCGTTGCCGTAACTATCAGCATATGCACTGAAACAAATACTCCCTGCCCACTTAAGCATTAAAATCGACTAGGACAATCTTAATGTCGTGGCCGGGGCAGCGGTGATACCTTAACTCTAGCTGCTCATAGAATATGTCTATGGCATCATCATCTTTCTTTCTATCAGGGCATTCACACAAATTAGGGAAATGTAAAAATATTTCGCTTTTATGCGGATTGTGGCTATACGGTCACTCACAGGATTGAACCTAGAGACGAGATGTCACAGTTTTTTGCCAACTACAACTCCGCAACCTAATTCATGTTGTTTCCACATGGCAACGGTAGTATATCGGATTTCCTTGACAGCGGTAATGTCAGCCTTATAACTTTCGAGGACATCTATTTTAGCGAATATATGTACATAAGGCACCGGAGATATATAAAGTTTTTACATTCTACGTGGATATCCGTGAATCGTGTTCCTTATATCGTTTGCAAAGGTCGTCAAAAAATAGGTTTGTTAATGTTTTCTTTCCGATGTCGTATATTCACTGCCATTATGAACGGTAGCGGGGGCAAACCCTGTCCACCGGCTTTTTGCATTTAAGCTACTGTCAGGATATGTGATTGCAGATATTTGATTGTCGAACCTGGATCTTCTTTTTTTTATTTCTATCCTGCCTTGGCCCATATGTTTGGCTCATTCGCCTTTTAAGGACAAAAGAATATGCCCGATAGCTTGATGAGCTTCAGTGACATTAATCACCTACTAAACTTGAGGCATATTAGTGATCTTGGATAGCTGAAATATCAACTTCACAGTTTTTGACGACATCCACCAGTTAGAGAGTGGCACCCGTCCTGTGTAGTGTTCTTACGTTACAGGTGCATATCCTTAAATCGTGGTCCTTATACATATGCGAGGGTCGTGAACAGTTAGGGGGTTTCTTCGTTTATTATAAGTTTTGTGTATTTTTGTTGCCTATGTAACGGTGGCGGGAGGTTTGCATTTTTTGTCTACTGCCAGGATGATCTTATTTCAGCCATACAATATGGATCAGACTCAGGCCAGTATGCACTGAGTCGAAACTAGATTTTGGTTTCTTCGGGTTTGATCCGCCGTTGGCCAGAGGTGTTGGCTCACCCGCTTTTAAACGACAGAAGAATATGCCGACTAGTTTGAAGAGCTTCAGTGACACGGTCACGTAATTAGCCTGCGACGTATCAGTGGTCGCTCATTCGTTTCGCCTTTTCACTCTAGATTGCTAACGGAGATTTGCGATAAAGCCATTGGCCAGGTCATACTGCGTGGAAGTAGTGAGCTGCTTGGACTGCCCAATGAAGAAATCATTTCTGGCCACTGCCAAGTGAATGGCTATCAGAAACCTTCCGCTTCTACGGACAGTGCCATGTCCCTTATGTACATAAATATGTTCGCTAAAATAGGATATAGATTAAAAAAAATAAAATCGAGGGATTTTTTTTAAACAAATTTTAGGGCTTTACTAAGTAAGATGTAACATGTCAGCTTTTAATAAATAACAAAGAATCTTTTTGAATTCCAAGTTTGGAAACAAATAAAATTAAAATTTTTTTGATACCAGTCAACTTATAAAATTCCATCTTGTCTTAGAAATATGCAATCAAGGTATGGTAATTGATGGTCCCTTTCCTCTTCCACTGTAAATTGGAGTTGTCGATTGAAAGAATTTATCGCCTTCATCGTGTCCTCCACCTGTGATTTCCCAATGATTTGAAATATATCGTTCACATATTTAGTTATAATTTTCGGTCTCCTCGTCAATGTATTGAGCGTCGTGTCAGGTAATCCTTCCATTACAATGTCTGCCATTATCGGTGACGCTGGAGAACCCATAGGCATGCCCTTTCTCTGTTTATAAAATCTGTCCTCATATTATTAAATGATGTGTATCTTTGACACTTCCAATTTGTCTTCTATGGTCCTTAATGCCAAATGTATGGGCATAATAGGAAAAAGGTTGACCACATCAAACGATACTAATATTTCATATTCAAAAAAAAAAAAAAAATGGTTTCCCATTACATCCCATGAAGGGACCGGGGAGAACTTCTCACAATCACTGATCTGTGCGCTTTCCAGTTTTCACTCACTGATTGGGACCTACAGTTTTACACCGATTCCGAACGGTATTTTGAGAAGCTTTATCATGGCTATATACTCGATAGTGTCGCCGACACTATGCGAGGTGTCCGCCGGCGAAAGAAATTTTTTTTTTGAAGGTGGTCAGAGCAGGGTTCGAACCCAGGATCGCATGTACAACAGCCGCGCACACTAACCACTGTACCACCGACGTTTCACCATATTCGTAACATTTTAATTTCTGGTAAAGTCCATATATTTTCTGGCAAACCATTCTCAATGTGTTACTTCCCAATGGCCATAGGAATACATCGTTCCTCGCCCATACCCCACTTAATCAGTGTCCTAATGCAGTCGTCGGTGGTGCAATGGTTAGTGTGCGCGCCTCTTGTACATGAGATCCTGGGTTCGAACCCTGCTCTGACCACCTTAAAATTTCTTTCGGCGGCGGTCACCGGTCACCGAGTATATAGCCATGAAAAAGCTTCTCAAAATACCGTTCGGAATCGGTGTAAAACTGTAGGTCCCAATCAGTGAGTGAAAACAGGAAAGCGCACAGCTCAGTGATTGTGAGAAGCTCTCTCCTATCCCTTTATGGGATGTAATGGGAAACCATTTATTTATTTATTGCAAACCTGGTGCGCATTCTATTTGTCGGTTTGCTGCATTAGTTACAATTGCCTGGTCTTCAGCATATTGAACGACACTGGAATCTAATCTCCTCAGACCAAGGAAAACACTGTTCACTACAAAATTCCAAAGACGAGAGGAAAGTGTTTCCTCTAAGAGGATCTTATATTCACACCTCTAGTTAGGCTCGGTCGACGTAGGTAGTATAAGATTACATGCCTGCGTATGAATGGATAGATCAAACCTATGATACTTGAGTTCAAATTCAAAATTATGTGCTATGCATACTTCAATTTGTTCATAAAAATTTAAACAGTAACAAGTTTACTGTATCTAGCGATTGTGTTGTGGAATCGAATTTTCATGCAATCAAAAATTTCCTAATTTGATTTTTAGACAAATACGGAAGCCGCTTGTGAAAATGTGTAACACCAACCAACAAGTGTAAGTGTTCCCTCATTTGGATTGTATGTCTCTTCGTTAAAGAAACATACATGATGGTATTCCATGATGGTATTGTTCGTCTTTCCACAATCCTTGCAATAAGTCCGCGGGAAATTGCGTAACCTGAAATGTTGGTGCGCGGGTTCAAAATAGGGGTAAATTTCCATCCAAAATCACTAACGTAAGGTGTTCAATAAGAGAATTGGTATTGTGGAATGAGGTTGCAGCAACCGGAAAATCGCCTGTTGCGACCGAAATGCGGTTGCTACAAATGAATTGAGGTTTTGACGACTGAATTTAGTCCCGACAACTGAGATTAGTTTGATACAACCTCGTTTCGTAGTTGATTCGGTTGTGACAACTGAAACTTCAACTTCAACAACCGAATTTGTCCTCAATTCCGTTGCAACTATCAAATCTGGTATCATTTCGGTCGTAATAACCGAATTTGGAATAGATTGCTCTTGTCGAATTTCTCATGAATTCTGTTGGGTAATCCGAATTCAATTTAAATTCGGATACCACTACATAATTCAACATGTTTCAAAACTGACGTTTTAAATTCTTATAGAAATTCTAATATCAAAAAAGAAAAACAAATACAATTGGTGCGGTCGCGGTGATATTGGGATTTATTGTATTTTAATTATTTGGAAGGGTAAGTACTAATATTGCAATTATGTTTCTCCTCCCATTTTGCAGAAAATACCCACATTTACAAGCATGAAGTACATAAAGATGTCAACACTTCTGAATGGTTTCAAGGTCGGTCGTTTGAGATGTGGTGCCCTTGTCTATTTATAGAACGGTTTAGGATCCAAATCGATAGGTACAACACGGCAGAAATGGCGCGGTGACCCTGACGGTCGGACAGGAAAATATCTCGTCACTAAATTAACACTCGTAGATAACATTTTTTAAAAGTTAGATGTGACACTATCTAAATTCACTTGTGACATCCTCTTTCGGCTGTGACAACCTCTAATTTGCCTGTGTAACCTCTAATTCGGTTGTGAAAACTTCTAATTCGACTGTGGCAGAGTCTAACACAATTGTGCCAACCTCTAATTCGACTGCAATGACCTCTATTTCGGCTGTGGCACCACATAATTCTGTTGAGATAACCTCTACTTCGGCTGTGGTAATTTAGAATTCGGCGGTGACAACCTCTCAACCGGTTGAGACAGCTGTGATGACCTCTGATTTGGCTGTGACAACCTCTAAATCCGGTTACGGCTAATTCGCCTATACTGTTCATACTAATATTTTTGTGTTTCTATACCACTTTTCGATCCCTGCTCCGACCACCTTAAAATTTCTTTCGACGATGGTCACCTGGCTTAGTGACGGCAATACTACCGAGTATTTAGCCATGAAAAGGCTTCTCAAAATACTGTTCGGAACCGGTGTAAAACTGTAGGTCCCAATCAGTGAGTATAAAACTATAAAGCGCACAGCTCACTGGTTGTGAGAAGCTCTCCCCAATTCCTTCATGGGATGTAATGGGAAACCATCTATTTTTTATACCACATCACATATTAAGCAAACGGACCCACTCGACGACTTCCGTGATATAGTCGGAATAAATTCACTTGCGGCAAAAATTAACTTTTCAAACGAAAATGAGATGGCTAATAGCTCCCTCGCTCTGCAAAATATTTTCCTGATTTCGTATCAAGTGTCCTATGAAAGTCCAAAGTGTTCGCATTGGGATTTTTCCTGATTTGGTTGAAAGTCAAGACGCATTGACGAGGTACTGTTACTACGACAACAAACACACCTACCCTACAACAGTAAGCATTTATCCGTATCTGGTATTGTTCCACAGTAAAATTCTGCACAAATGTATTCCTAAACTTAAAGAAAACAACAAAGTATAAAAAACATGTGTTTGAAAAACAAGAAATACCTAAGAAATAGCAAAAGTAAATAACTCTGCTATTGTAGTAGTACCACCACATAAATGCGCCTTGATTGAAATGGTTGTAAACAAACGTACTATTCGTGCGTAGTGTGAGATAAAACAGCGTTGCATACACCAAATCAAGCATTTTTTCCTGATTCTCAGACAAATAAGAATAAATACCTGATTTGTCGTCTGTCAAAACGTATGGGGAATCAAGCAGATTTTCTTGATTTCTGCTTAAAATCAACAAAAATGGCTAAATCAAGAAAATCGATGCCAATGCGAATGCTGTATAACATATCATTTATGTGGAACGAAATTTTTCATTGCATATGGGCACCACATAGTGCCAGTAGCGCCGCTACTATCGATTTGCCAAAACATCGTCTCTGTAAAGAAATGCTGCAAGAGTGAACCCTCTTCAGATTTTTCTATGAAACTCGCTGGCGCATGTTGTGACCGGGAGGTATGCGTTTAAGTTAAGTTAATTAAGTGCCGAGGCGGAAATGTTTCCAATAATTCCTCTTTTCCAAATTCGTTATGCATTTTAAACATAGAAGTCTGGTGCATTACTTCAGGAAATACCGTTATTGAATGAGCTTTTTGCAAGACTTTCTTCGGATCTGTAAATACCTGCTCCACCACATAGGTTTCTCTCATCGCTGAAGGAGAAATTGGGGCATCAAAGGATCTATCCAATGATGATGCATCAGTAAGGTCGTAAACCGCAGCGGTATTCACTGACTCGTAGCTGCTATGAAACTATTATTTGTTCTATGCATTCTATGTGTGTACAATAGTGTGGCCCTTATTTTTCAACTTTGGAAAAGTTAAGTTCCCACCCTCTAGTTCGGTTGATTTGCTCCAAAAACTGGTGAGTGCATAATTTTACCCCGGTCAGATAACTCTAACGCGTGCCGCAAATGCCCTAAAGATCTTGCAAGCATTACCCTTAGGCATTTTTTTGAAATAAGGAAACCAAATTATTCGGACACCAAATATTTCTCGTGTTTTTGTATAAAATAATATTTAACTATAGAGACATTATGTGTGTAAAATTTGGTGGAAGTCGGAGATCACTATATGTTCGTCCGAAGTTATTGGCCAATTCTAGCCAAATGGAGAAAAATTTAAATCGGCACTTTTTGGTTGTTGGTATAAAGTTGTTTTTGGAGCACATCGAACTGCGGAGTGGGAGCAAAACATTTCCATCGTTAAAAAAATCGACATATAAATAAGGGCGACACTAGTGTACAATCAATATATTGAATTTAATGTTTACATTTTCTCTGGTCATCCAAGAGTATAGACTTTTCGATCAAACAACATTTTCTGTTCACGCCTGTGCAATTAAACTTTCACGACAATATGAGCACTAATCTTCAGTCACACGCTTTGCCTTCTGATTTCATCACGACGTGTACAACACACTTTTGTTTGATAATTTGATTTATTTTTACAGTTAGATTTGAGGATTACACGTGTTTAATAGCATCGTAAAAAATGCTGGCGAATCTTCTGCGAAATGCTGCCATGGCAATAAAACTACCATGGAAATAGTAGTGGTTTGGGATTAAATACCGAATGCATTAAACGTTGAAGACATCGGATTTTTAGTAAATCTACACTACGTCGCTTTGATTATTGTTAATCTATTAATATTTATAAACCACAGATGGAACTTGTGGTGGCAAAATACATTTAACACGTTGGGTTGTGGTCTGCATTGGTAATAGCTGGATAAATAATATTTATATAATTTTGCTTAACCTAAATGAACGATGAACGACAAAAAGACGTACGTACAACAAAGTAATTACTTACACTTAAAAAAACATTTTTGTTAGATGCCTTCGAGCAGCAGATGGACTTCAACTACACAGTAAATGTACGGAACTGTCATTAATTAAACTTCTTTACTTTACTTACTAGATTTGTGAGATCTCAAGCAAGAATCTAATTTCCAGTTCTCGAGAATTTTTTCCTGGATAATCTTTTGCTTAAACTAGATGGACCATGTGGCACAGTTGTTACACATGCTAACGACCTGACAATTTCACCACTGGTTATATAACACACGTAGAGATGAGTCCAGAGCTTAATCAGAAGAGAACTGGGATAAAAGATTGGGTGTAAGTCCGGGGTCAAACTGTTTAGAATTAGAAGCAATGACAAGGTTCCAGTCGTTATCTCTGGCTGGTATAAAAATGTAGCTAAAATATAAAGAAACATATTTGGGAGTTTTTCTCTACAAAAAGTTTAGCTCTAAGGCAAACAGTTTGGATATGATCACTCGACTTCCAATAACCCCAAATTAGTGTAAAATATCCATTGGAGAACAATGTGATATTTTACACGATTTGGTGGCCAATTTCATTTGGTGGCCGTTGTAATGGAAAAATCCGTTTCCCTACGTCTGTCGATAAAAGTCCACAGAATGGCAATGATGGATAGAACGTTCGCAGAACACCTCTAAGGGTTCAGCCTTCACCTGGTATCAGAAGATATGCAAGACAGGTAAATGGTTTCAGTATTAATAATGCCGCCAAGAAACACTGCGTGATGTGGCTCCTGCCATATGGCCATTGAACGATTTTAATGAATAAGCGGCTCTCTCTATTAAAGTAAATTACATGTCACTTACTTCAATCTTTGAAAGGAACTTCTCAACTTATATCCGAACAGGCAATGTTGGATGTGCCGCATTCTAGCAAGGATGGATGGGATGAATGCCTTGCGCAAAGACTACCAATCCATTATCGTGAATTCTAATCTTAAATTTTACTGTACTACAAGCTTTCAAGGTCTGACACATTTTTCTAAGTGAAAAGTGCATGAGTTTTCGTTGGAATAATAGATAATACAGGAAAGCACACTCACTGGTATTTCTAACTCCGTGACAATTTCATCATCAGATGCCACTCACTACGCCTGAATTGTTACCATTGGATAGATCATACATCGTATATAACGGGTGTTTCAACAGAGACGCTACAAAAGTAAATCGATAGGGACAGAAAACGACGCTATATTTTTTCCCACTCTTTTGGCATTTCTCTTCAGTAAGGTTTGCCATTTCATCATGGAAAGATATAAGAGCCAACAACGAGTCGAAATTATTAAAATTTACTACCGAAATTTGGAGTCAGTGGCCTCAACTTTAAGAGCGCTACGTCCAATTTATGGTCGTCATAATCGTCCTACCAGATCAACAATTGTGCGTCTAGTGGAAAAATTTGAATCCACAGGCACAGTACAAAATGTTCTCGTGCCAGTGAGACAAAGAAGTGCCCGTAGTGTCGAGAATATTGCTGCCGCTGAGGCTTCAGTTCAAGAAAGCCCAAATGTGTCTCTCACACGTCGTTCTCAAGCGTTGGACATCTCTGTGACGTCGTTGTGGCGAAATTTGCGAAAAGATCTTGGCCTACATCCTTACAAGATCAAATTGACGCAAGAACTGAAGCCGCTTGACCACCACAAGCGTCGTATGTTCGTGAATTGGGCTGACCAACAACTTGAAAATGATTCGGGTTTTCATCGGAAAATCATCTTCAGCGATGAGGCTCATTTCTGGCTGAATGGCTTCGTCAATAAGCAAAATAGGCGTTATTGGTCAGAATAGCGATCCACACGTAATCCATGAGTCATCATTGCATCCCTAAAAAATTACGGTTTGGGCCGGCGGCGTCATTGGGCCGTACTTCTTCCATGATGATCAAGACCGGCACATTGCTGTGAATGCGAATTGCTACCGTTCAACGATAACCGAATATTTTTGGCCCCAATTGGATAATACGGACTTGGAGGATATGTGGTTCCAACAGTACGGCGCCACAAGCCACACAGCGAATGCCACAATCAATTTATTGGAAACCAAGTTTGATGAACGTGTTATCTCACGAAATGGACCAGTCGATTGGCCGCCTCGGTCGTGCGATTTGACGCCGTTAGAATATTTTCTGAACAAGCCAGCGACGATTGATGAACTTCGTACGAATATCGAACGTGAAATTGCAGCAGTTCGGCCGATTTATGCTTGAAAACCGTCGAAAATTGGGTGCAGCCATGCAAAATAATACGAGTTCCATACATAATGGCATCGAACGTACTTTCACAGGAATAAAGAATTTCATTGGTATCTAAAACCGGTTTTTGTTTTATTTAAAAAACTTTTGTAGCGCTCTTTTGAAAAATATCAATTTAAAATGTATCAGACCTTGAAAGCTTGTTTCACGAACTTCTCATACATTAAAATCCAAAACTACCGGAAATAAGGTTATTCGAAAAACTATCTCACACATAAATGCAAATTTATTTGAAATTTGCATATGTGAATTGTTATCGATCGAAAATCCCTCAGTACCAACTCAACCTGAATTTCAATTATTCCAACAATGACATAAGGTATTTTTCCTCCACGTTCTCTTTTCCTCTTATATTCTCGAAGGGTTGCAGTTGTTTTGAGGTTAGTGTATCTATAACACATAGTTGCATTTCTGTGTGAGATAGTTTTTCGAATGACGGGGCTTGTGACAACTATGTTTAAATTTTTCGTTATTTCCGGTAGTTTTGGATTTTATTTCGAAGCTTTCAAGGTCTGATACATTTTCCTATGTGAAAAATGGTTCGTTTTTCGTTGGAATAATAGGCAATTAAGAAAAGCACACTCACTGTTAAAACTAGTTTCGAAACCCGTGACAAGTTCTTCGTCAGATGCCACTCATTGTGCCTGAATTGGTACCATTATATAGATCATCAATCATATATATCGATCGAAAAACCCTCCGTACCAACTCAATCACTCTTTACTCTGAAGCCCGACTTTAAGAACTGCCCTTAACTGGATTTACTTTCGAAATAATAGGGAAATATCACAGCAAGATATCTGCCCAGAAATTTAAAAACGATTTATGTGCATTTTCATACTTATCAGGAAAAGCATTTCAAAACTTTTAAGACATTCAATTGGGCCCAACATAGGTTAAGAACACATCATTTTACTATTTAGCACATTGTATCGGTTCCATAGTTTAGAAGATATAGCAAAAAATAAAACATGAGCAATTTTTCAAATAAAAAAATGAGCTCTGTTAGCACAAAAGGAAATACAACTTTATATAAATAACTAACATCACATTTATTAAATTTAGAGTATTTTTTTTTGTGCAAGTGGCGCTGAAATTTGGCGCTGTAACATATGTTTTTTCCGATCATTAAAAATGGAGCGCATTATTACAGAGCAACGCGTTATAATTGTGAAAACTGGTTACAAAAATTTGTTTTCTCGACGAGTGTTTACAGTCGAGAAAGTGCACCTAATGTGTTAAAAATTGAAGAGTGTCAAAAAGTTTAAGAAACTGGGTCGGTTGTGGGTAGCAAGACTCCTGTGCGTCAACGTACCGGTCGGTCTCTTGAAAACATTGCTTCTGTAAACGACAGTGTCGCCAAAAACCCGAAAACATCAATTCGGGATCGTTCTCAAAAACTTCAAATTTCTCGAAGCACTACGTAGCGAATTTTGACAAATGACCTCCACCTTCAGACATACAAAATTCAACTTGCTCATGAGCTCAAACCAGCAGACGCTAATTCGTTCAGTGTGTAACGGAACAAATTGAAGTGTGGCATCGTGAATACAAAAAATTGTCGAATTTGGAGCTCTGAAAATTCTCATGCAATCCATGAGAAACAAATGCATCCTCCACAAGCATATTTCCGGCGCAGATTTTGGTCAGGCGGCGTGATTGGGCCTTACTTTTTTGAAGACAACGCCTTACTGTTGCAGGAACATGATATCAGACTTCTTGTGGCCTCAAGTGGACGGCACGGATCTGGACCACATGTGGTTTCAGCAAGACGGTGCCACCTGCCGTACTGGACATGAAACAATCGATTTATTGCAGCAACAATTTCCAGAACAAATTATCTCAAGAAATTCTTATGTCAACTGGTCACCAAGATTATGCGATTAACGCCGCGCTATTTCCTTCTTTGGGGTTTTGTGAAATTTTCGAGTTTATGCGAATAAACCAGAAATAAATCAAAAATCCAAATCTACGGGGGACTAACAAAAGTTCGCTTAGTTCCTGTCATATTAAAAGTTTTTTATAAATCAAAAATTACATACTGTTTGTTATAATCTTAATTTTCAGAAAGATCGGTCAAAATGGAGACAAGAAAACGTAAAATTAGTGAAGCAGTGTCAGTGGATATCCCTGTGCCAACGCAGCAAGAAATTCGGTTTGCTATTCTTTTTGGATGTCAGCGTAAGCTCAAGCCTGTGGAAATATTTAGTGAATGCCAAACAGCGTTTGGAGTGTATGCGCCATCCCTTGTGACTATTTCAAAGTGGTGCCGGAGATTTCACACCGGTAATTTTTCTGTGGAGGACGAACCTCGTGAAGGCTGTCCAAAATCTGCGACTGACGTTGTAAGTGTAGAGCTGGTGAAGTCTAAAATTGACAAAGATCCAAGACCCTGGAAATGATTGCTGAAGAACTGGGCTTGAATGTATCGCGAATTTTAAAAAATAATCTTGAATACACGAAAAAATCTGCACGATCTGTTCCTAGAATTTTAACTGAAGCTCAAAGAGAGGCACGTGTGCGTTTTGCTCAATATTTTCTCGACAAATTCAAAAACGGAAAGTCATCCACATTCAGAAAATTGTAACAAGTGATGAAGCATGGTTTTACAAGTACGATCCTGAAACCAAACAACAAAGCATGGTATGGAGCCCAGAAGGTGCAAATTTGACGATTTGGAAGACTGTTTTTCAAGGTGGATTTATCGACTTCATAAATGTTTCGAAACAAATGGCGATTACGTTGAAGAAATACAAAGAGATGAAGAATAAAGACATAAAATTAAAACATTTTTTGTTTAGTTTTTTCTACTCAATTAAGCGATCTTTTGTTAGCCCCGTCTTAAGATCCAAAGCGTCATCGGTGATATACAGCCACATATATCTGTGTGAAAAAGTCGTGGAAAGTGTAACAGCCTGTAATCAGAGTCGTGGGGGCAATTTGATGGGTATTTTATTTCATTCGTAATCGGAACATATCTGCTTTATAATCCAATAAAAAAAATCAGAACTATTCCAAAAAACACGTCCTTTTTATTTTAAAATGAAAAAGTGCATTCTTAATGAGACGCCCATAACTGATAAGAGTGAATACACACTGCGGTGGCTTAAAGGGCTAGACGCTGCTGAAGATGATGTTACACAAACGTGGAACCGATTGGCCTGCGACTCTCCCATCCACGGCATTTAATTTTTTTCACTAACTGGAAAGGCACGATTTGTTAGAATAAAAGGAATTAAATAAAATAAATGGTTTCCCATTACATCCCATGAAGGGACTGGGGAGAACTTCTCACAATCACTGAGCTGTGCGCTTTCCAGTTTTCACTCACTGATTGGGACCTACAGTTTTACACCGATTCCGAACGGTAATTTGAGAAGCTTTTTCATGGCTAGATACTCGATAGTGTCGCCGTCACTATGCGAGGTGACCGCCGCCGAAAGAAATTTTAAGGTGGTCAGAGCCGGGTTCGAACTCAGGATCTCATGTACAAGAGCCGCGCACACTAACCATTGCACCACCGACGGCCACAGAATAAAAGGAATTACAACTATTTAAATAATTCGGATCAAAGACAACAAAAATTGGAGAGTATAATAGTTGTAGTATTGTTGCGTTCTCGCTTAATGAGCTATTTTCCCAACACAAAGATTTAATAACATCGTTTCTTCATTTTCAATATTTGATTACTTTCACTCACCCATGCCACCATAAGTTGTATGCGAAGTACACAAGAGAACAATCTTTTATATCGGAAAAGTAACGGATGCTGGGTTGCTAGTTGCTATTCCGCGTGAAGTTGCGACAGTAAATGAATTAAGTCAAAAATCTCAGGGCTATAACTTCCGGAAAAACTCGGCCGAATTACTTCAAAATTTGAAACGTGGTACCATCGATCAAGGACAACATCGTACTACCCTTAACTCAATATCGACCAAAAATATCCTAAGTCGTTTTTCCTTTTGGGAATAGATATATGAGATGATGATAAGGTTCCGAGGATATTGTATCAGTCAGTCACTTATTATTATCTGCACTCATCTACGGGTTCCAGTGGAATCTGTAAATAGCGGATTAATAGTGCTTCCTTCTTGTTCTTCTCGTACAGTATAAGTTTATACAAATTTCATTATCTCCCATTGTGCTGCACAAAATATAAAAAACTTACAAATATGTACAATTTTATAACAATGCTAGAACCCTGTTCTTATAATATATGACATGAGTTGCTGCTCATCCATATAACTAATGAATGCAATACGTTAAACAGGAAATGAGAAAATCCTGTTACCGGAAACTCAACAATTTCTGGTGACAATTTAAATTTGCATACTAGAAAGCGAAGAAGTGGAGCAATTAATTAACACAAAAAGTCAATAAACTTTTTTTTTAGTTTAGATATGTGAGTATAGAGATCTACATTTTAGTTCTTCATATTCAGCAGGAAAAGTTTGTTCAAATAAATTAATTTAATTTATTAAAATAATTTTCCAAATTTAATTTTATATAAAAGGATTATATATTTTTAATAGGTTTCAGGTATTATGATGTTTGTTTTTGACCATTATTCGTGACATTTGGCAGCACACTTACTCTCACACTCATACTTTTGGTTTGGTTTATGTCTAGACTAACATATGGGGGGATATTTCTTGTTTAATGGGAAATTTTCTAGGTGGAGCCTGTTTGTTACATATTGTACTTTTGAACCGAATAAGAAGTAAATATAGAAAAGCCAAAGTGAAAGAAGTTTAAAAACGTAATATTTTCTTAAACAAGTGCATTTTTTTAAAAAAAAATTAAATTTTCTCAAAAAAAGCTATTCATATTCTTAAACAGAGTACCTTTACTTAACAAAGTACTTCATCTTAAAGAAGTACCTTTGTTTACAAAAGTACATTTTCTTACAAAAAGTAAATTTTCTTAAAAAAGTAATTTTTTGAACAAGTACCTTTTCTTAAAAAAGTTCATTATCTTACAACAAATTGCCTTTTCTTAAAAAACTACCTTTCCTTTAAACAGTACCTTGTAGTAAAACAAAATAACTTTTCTTGAGATAAGTACCTACTTTTCAAATTGTACCTATTATTTCGTAAAAAAAAATACATTCACTTCAAAACAAAAATACCTTTTCTTAAAAAAATGTTTTTTTTTAAAAGTACCCTTTCTTAAAAATAAAATAACACCTTTTCATTTCTTTTCTTGAGATAAGTAGCCTTCCTGAAAGTAAGTAAATTTTCTTAAAAAAACAACCTTTTCTTAAAAAGAGTGCCAGTTCTTTAAAAGGTACCTGTTCTTAAAAAAAGTACTTCTTTGTAAAAAACATTCATACTCTTAGGCATGTTCTTGCAAAAAACATTTGCTTTTAATAAAACAAGTACCTCTCATCAAAGACAATACCTTTTCGGGAAAATATAATACATATTCTTACAAAAGGGTCCTAAAAATATATTTTTTTTTTAAAATCCATTCAATAACTAAAAAAATTTCTTAAAAAAAGTTTATCATTTTACAAAACGTATCTTTTCTTAAAGATCCATTTAAATTATAGTATTTTTCAACAGGCGACATAAATGTGTTGGAACTAACTAGTACATAATATATAGCGAAAGGAACTTCGTTCCAACCGGGTGCCCCCTGACACCTCATGAAATTTTTTTTAAGAATGCTTCAAAATCCTCCCCTTTCTAATTATTTATAAACAAATAGGTCGAGATTGTTATATGGGCTATTTCAATAATTTTCAACATTTGTTGAAACTGAGTTCAGATGCTTATTATTTCTCCAGTTTTTCGAATTGACCAAAACGGTAAAAAGGGAATGGTAGGGCACACTAGAAAACTCGGAAAGTTATGGGCACTCAAATATGGAAAAGTTATGGGCACTCAAATATGAAAAAACTCAAAAAAAAGGCTTGAAATTTACAAGAGTTTTTTCATATTTCATCACTTTTCTACTTTTAGTTTTAAACTTCCGATGCCCACAGATATAAAGTAAAGTCACTAGACTTATATTTACACTATAAAAGTTATGCCCATACTACTATTTGGAAAAAATTTGTACAGCGGTTCATTTTTGAAACCAAAATTTTCCGATTTTTCAATTTTCGCAGTTTTTTCTATTGCGTTTTTGCGCCGTTCAAGAAAATTGAATTTCGTCAACAGTATTTAATAGATGGTGTAATTTGCTAAAATTTGCGCCATATCACGTCGATGTCAGGCTGCTAGTTGCTGAGAACGATGACCTCAAACTTTTATAGAATTGGCGTAAATTTGTCAAAAATGACAGTTTTTCGCGCCTGACATTTGCAATATTATTTAAAACTGGTTTATGTATTGCGTGATCTAAACTGCTTAGTAAATGGCACCTCAACGTCAAGAAGGCGTTAAAATACTTTGAAACGAAAAAATTTTATAAAGAAAATAAAAATTTTGCGAAATTTCATGATTTTGTTTCGCGTTTTATTTAATTAATCCGTGGTTTAAGATCAATGTAAAGTATTGAAAATGAAGTGCGGCGGTAAACTAAAGATCATATATAAATATGGTTCCTTCAAACACATTTTGCTTTGTGACATCTGCAGTTATGTGTAGATTCCGCCGCGATTGACACCAAATCAAAGTTTTTTTTAAGCTTGATAATAAAACCGAATAGGCATTAAAAAATTTTCATGATTTTAAATTTTACAGATAAAAAAAAATCCTAACCTCAAAAATAATTCTTATATAATTAAAACCTCCATAACATTCGCGCCGTTTGCAATAAATGATTAACGCGAACTGTTTTGGTATGCTAAAATATTACCCTTCACTTAATCAAAGAGTCATTCGTGTCATCCAAAAAAAAAATTGGAAAAAAAAATATTAAAATGTCGATAATTTTTGAAAAAGCCCATATGTACATATTTAATTTTCAAATGTATTTTTTGTATTTATAATCGCATCTCATTTAAAATGTAATAATGTACAGTTGCAAATATAAATAAATAAATGGTTTCCCATTACATCCCATGAAGAGACCGGGGAGAACTTCTCACAATCACTGAGCTGTGCGCTTTCCAGTTTTCACTCACTGATTGGGACCTACAGTTTTACACCGATTCCGAACGGTATTTTGAGAAGCTTTTTCATGGCTATATACTCGATAGTGTCGCCGTCACTATGCGAGGTGACCGCCGCCGAAAGAAATTTGAAGGTGGTCAGAGCAGGGTTTGAACCCAAGATCTCATGTAAAAGAGCCGCGCACACTAACCATTGCACACTCACCATTACACCACCGACGGCCACAGTTGCAAATATAATATATAATATTACATAAATTTGGGGCACAGAAAACCCGCACGCATACCTTGTAAAGCCGATGCACCCAAAACGAGTCACTGTTTGGTGCGGATTTTGGTCCAGAGGCATAATTGGGCCATTTTTCTTCGAAACTGAGCAAGGAGTGGCCGTTACAGTCAATGGCGATCGTTATCGGGCCATGTTGAACGAACTTTCTTCACAAAAATTGAAGAGGAGGATATTGGCAACATTTGGTTTCAACAGGACGGCGCTACGTGCCACACAGCCGAAGCTACCTACACTCGATGTTTTGCGCCCTGTTTTTGAAGATCGCATTATCAGCCGCAGAGCTGATGTCGTTTGGCCACCTCGGAGCTGCGATTTGACACCTTTGGAGTATTGTTTGTGGGGTGCCTTCAAAGATAAGTGTTACGCCGACAAGCCAGAGACAATTGACGCTTTAAAGGATAATATTCGTGAAGCCATTGGTGAAATACAGCTGCACACAATCGATAATGTGCTTAAAAATTGGACCAATGGTGTAGGCTACTGCATGGCCAGCCGAGGCAGCCATTTGGGTGAAATTATTTTCCATTATTAATCGGAAGGATTTTACTTTCGAATAAAAAAAGAAACTTGAGAAAATATTTAGTAGTTTTTTTTATAGCATTTTCAAAGAAAAAAGTTATTTGGAGGACCCTATATATACTTTACCTACATTCGACAGCATTCCACTACGGAGGAGGAAACACTGGTTACTCACCCTATAAGCTTTCCTATTGCTTCTTGATCCATCGTCGTCCCCTTTAATACAAAACTCGAGGAAATATTTGATTTTAATAAAATTTCATATCAATTTTAGGCAGACGCACAGGAAGTGTAAATTAATTCGATAAATTTATAAATTAATTCGATAAATTAATTCGATAAATTTATTTATCGAGGACACAAACCACTTATTCAATTTTTCTGATATCTGATTGTTTGCGAAAAAAAAGAAGTCTTGTACAGAAAAAAAACAGCCAATAAGCGTTTTTGAAACCATTTTTTTTTTTTTTTTTTTTTTTTATCAAACCAACACTCAGGGGTTGCCCCCTATAAATGCAGTGCATTGTGTTGGCGAAGGAAAATTGAGGTAGTAGAGGGTTGAAAGAGGGAGTAGTGTCTGTTGATATTTGCCTTGAATGTTTGTATGTCACAATTGGTGGGAAATACACTAGCCGGAAGTTTATTCCACATACGGACTGTACGGCTGAGGAACGAATTTTCTCTATAGTGTGTAGTGCGGTCAATCGGCCACTCGACAAAAAACGGATGAGAGCTCCTGGAAAGCCGCGTACTTCGGCTAAATATCCTCACGTCCGGCATAAGTTGACGGATGTCCGAGGAACACATACCGTGGAAATATCGATAGAACAGTGACACGCAACCCACATTTCGGCGATGCTCAAGGGAGGCAATAGAGTTGGATACCCTGCTGTCCCCTATTGACACCGTCGCTTTCCTCTGGACACGGTCGAGAAGCTCCAAAGAAGTCCTAGGAGCACCTGCCCATATATGGGAGTTATACTCCATCTTTGGCCTGATGCAGGTGGTGTAGATATTGAGAAGATCAGATGGAGTGAAGTATTTCTTGCACCGCTTCAAAAAGCCTAGACACTTGAGTGCATCTTTCGACACTTCAAATACATGTTTTGCCCAACGGACATCACATTGTATTTTCATGCCCAGAACATCAAGAGCGTCTGATTCATCAATATCCACACCGTCCATAGACAATGACGATACACCTGGGTCAGCAATACGTTTATGCGACAACAAACAACACTGGGTCTTACTCGCATTAAAATCTACTCTATTCCTTCGACCCCATTCAACAATGGACACCAGATAGCGGTCGAGTGTTTCATTCATTGTCCGGCGTTTGACTTCAATCTCTTGAAGACTTGGCCTACGGTCGAATGAATAAGAATGGCAGAGATTACTGTCATCGGCAAAAGAGTAGATTGGATTCACAGTCTGACCCAGGAGATCGTCAATGAAAATAAGAAAAAGAGAAGGAGAAAGAACAGAGCCCTGTGGTACACCTGCAGTCAATTTATGCTCGTCGGATGAAACCCCATCTACAACAACTCGTATAGTGCGATCTCTGAGAAAACTCGTTATAAATCGAGTGAAGTTATCACCGACACCAAAAGCAGCGAGCTTTGACAAGAGTGCATCGTGCCATACTCTGTCAAAGGCCTTGGAAATATCAAGAGCCACTACCTTACTCTCACCAAGCCGGTGGATGGATCGACTCCACTGTTCCGAAAGGAACGCCATCAGGTCTCCAGTAGATCTCATTCTACGGAAGCCATACTGCCGATCATTAAGAAGGTCATTGGACTCAAGATACTTCACTAGATGGTGGTTAACCATGCTCTCCATAACCTTCGAGAGCGCAGAACAAATTGCAATTGGGCGGTAATTTGCAGGGTTACTTGCATCACCTTTTTTAGGGATTGGCGGGACATTAGCAATCTTCCAACGCGCCGGGAAGACTCCGGCACGGTATGCAAGGTTGAAAAGATGGCGCAGTGGACACGCCAGTGTCGAAGAGCACCTACTCAAGACCAGTGCAGATATGCCATCCGGGCCCGGGGATTTACCTACGACGAGATTCGCAAGAACCTTTTTAACTCCTCGCGTTCGAAAAAATATCTTGGGCATGGAACAAGATACGTAATTGATCACGGGGAGTGGTTGATTGCTATCCGGCAAGTAAGAGTTCCTTGCAAACATTTCAGCCAAGAGGTTAGCTTTATCAACCGGTTCAGTGAATGTTATGTCATCTTTAAGAAGAGTTGGGATAGAGGAAGAACTATCCTTTATTCTTCTTGCAAATGACCAATAGTTCTTACTTCCACTAGGGAAAGAAAGAACTTTAGTACGAATACGCTGTTCGTGAAGAAACTTTTCGCGTCGAAGTACTTTGGCACACTTGGATCTTGCCTGTTTGCCTAGCAGTTCAGTATCAACGTTTTTATTAGAACGCCAGCCTCTGAACGCGTCCTCTTTGGATCTGACAGCATTCTTGCATGTCTGGTTACACCAACTTTTTTCCGATGGTTTAACCGAAATAATTTTCGTCGGAATGAATGAATTCATACCAATCAAAATTATCTTCTCGATCATGAAAGTGAAACGAACAGCAAGCTAATGTTGCTTGGCAACATGTATCTAGTAAAAAGTGAAACAAACAGTAAGCTAACGTAATAAAGCTTTTTTGCGAAAGCTTCAATAAAGCTGTTGTAACATTAATTTTGAATTGCAAAGCGTAAAGCTTTCACACAACGCTCGAATGCTACTGCGAAGACTCGATAAGGTAAACCTTTTTTAATATTAGGGCGGCCCTCTCAACATTCGCAGAAGTTATTTCAATAAAAATATTAATTAAAATACATAAATTAAATTAAGTTTAAAAAAATTTAACATAATATTTTTTTTTAAACGGACTTGAATCAAATGCCGTTGGTAAATATAAAAATTACAGCAGACAGTTGTCCGACTGTCCCTGCAGGCTGTGTCAGAGAGACGGCCATTAAGTTTAACGTAGAATACGCCATCCGATAAGACAGAAAACATATATAACAATAAATGGTAAATAATATAAGCAAATGAATTTATTGTTATATAATTTGCTGTAATTTTTTCTTCTTTTTTATATAACCTAGGTCGCTATGAGAAAGGTAAATAAACTTCCAATGTCTAACCGCTTAATACCGTAGAAGCACAACGAAGCCTATATATATCCTGATTCCGTCTCAGGTCGGACATATAGAACAATCTATGAAGTGGCCCATGTCATTGATGGAAATAATGACTTCCAGTGCTAATATTGGGTACTACTGATCGAAGTGAATGAACTGCCTGTATATTCGAAATTAACGTCGTGGAAGACAATAACATTACCATCCCAAATATATCCCGATTCCATTTCAAATCGGAGTTATAGTCAACTTTAGGAACCGAACCATGTCATTGACAGAAATAATGATTTGGAGTGCCTGATAAAAGTGAATAGACTAGCTGTATCTTCGAAATTAGCTCCATGTGGGCACATAACATCCCCATTACAAATATATGCTGATTCCATTTCAAATCGGAGATACAGTCAACTTTATGAAGCGAACTATATTATTGGAAGCTCGTTTCCGACCAAATAGGAGAACGAATATATGGCGGCTTTAGTTGGCTTTATTCTATGGGCTGTTGGCTTTATTTGCGGCTGTTTTCTGGAATATGTTAGAAATTTTGCAAGAATACAATTTTACTTATACTTTTAATGATTCCAACATTCGAACTCCAACGTTTCAACGACTTTTCGTAAACATTTATTATTTTGTGTCCACAGTCAATGATTTATCTAAAATTTCATATAGCCTGTCGAGCTTCATTGAACAGTACTCACATTTACGGAACTCCACGAACATGGCCAAGAAGGGACACATGAACAGATATTTCGAAAAGAAATGGAACAACGACAGGAAATGCGATTTTCCATGAGGTGGAGTGAACCCGAGTAATCGTGAACAATAGTTGATATAATACGTATATAAGCATCCAAGGCATCATACAGGCAGCTTATTGAGTTCATATTAAATTAATCATCCGAACTGAGAAATTTGTATACTGACATGAATTTAATTAAATTTAAACAATCTTTTGAAATAATTAAATATTGACAGTTTCCTACTTAACTCAAGACATATTATAAGCAGATCAGTTATGTTGGTATGTTTTGGACTTCAGTTGACATTTTCACACACACAAACTGAAATTGTAAATTATTACAGCTGATGGAGCACAGTCACAAATGTTTACTTCTTCAGAATTTAATCATAATTTGAAGAATTTATCTTAATACACTCATATGTATAAAATGCTGACGTGTTTTAAGAGTTAACTCCGATACACACTCGTATACATTTTGATTATGATACAACCACAGATTGTTTCAGCAACCCAGGAACTCAAGGGAAAGAATGTTGGAAATGTATAGATATTGTCGAGAATGACAAGTGTTTGACAAAGGATACATAAAACACACAAACAGCTGCAAATTTTTCCAGTATTGAGGAACTAAAGCCAGTGGATACATACACAATCACGCGACAACTGTGTGCTCTCTGAGTTTTGGTTTTTTACGACATTGTTGGTATGTGACTGAAATAATTTTTTTTTAAAATATCCTGACTAAGGAAAATTGTAAATGTATGAGATATATATTTTGATTCGTGCGCACATACATCACACACTGGCTTATTAACTTTCACTTTGTGGTATTGGTTACGGTGGTATTGGTTAAGTCTGTGACATGACCCCAAGTGATTGTCTGTTTCGTAATGGTGAATGATTTTTGCACGTGACACAGATTTGACATTATTTTTCTTTTCCCTTTTAATGTTTTCGCTGTTCTTGCCAAAAGCGTTGGTGATGTCGGTGGGTTTAAGGATTATGTATTTTTATATTACTGGGATATTTAACAAATATACTGGGGCATTTGTCAAATGTACACTTGCGAACAAATGTAAACATGCCCATATCACTTTCAGTGAGTATCTATACAATGTATTAAACTAGGCAATATAGTAAGCCCACTTTAAACTAGGACCTTCCAATATCCACGGAAATTTAAAATTCGGAATACTTACTTCAAGAGTAGAGAAACTGTAATACTACTATGTTAACAAATATTCTCGATGTCGTGGGAATTGAAGCAATGCCTTACAACACATTCTCTGCCATAATTATGATATATTTCGACGGTTTGCAAAAATTAATGAGCTAGGGAATTGTTTCTGTAAAATTATCTAAGCCATTGCTATCAAGCAAACAATACCGCCTCAACGCTTTGTATGTTTGCTGTTTAATGTTTGAGTCTGTTTCACAGATTCCTGTTCTTGTTAAATTATCATATTGATTTTATCGATTTACATTAACTTAGCAATTATCTCTTCGCCTATAGACGAGAAACTGTAAAACTAAACCGCAATATCTTGCTTCTCTTGCAATATCTAACAAAGGGTTTATAGTAATTTTACCCTTCTCCCATTTAAAGACTCTTTTCCACCACAAAACTTCAACCATAGTTGCAGTTTTCACCGTTCTAGATGTAAGGTTAATCTAAGCCAAATCTCTATAAATGTACATATATCTAAATCCGTTTAATATAAGACTCAAATACTAAATAAAGAATTTATACATAACTAGCTGACATAATGCGTACTCTCGGCGGTCTCTTGTCTTCGTGTATCGTGTATCGTTGGGCGGCGTTGGGGCCCAATTTTAATGGCCTGCAAATTGTGGGAATTGTCTGCTGGTAAGATAATTTTATATAAACGAAAGGGAAACACAAGGGTAAATCAAAAACGCCCTTTCTTCTACATTCACTCAGTTTCCGACACTTACCTACTCCGTCGTCTTTAGGTTTCTCAGGGTTTGGTGGTTTCCCCGACTAACTATTTTCGCTGTCATCTATGTGACCAAAAATTTCAAAACGAGTCACATGTCTTCTGGCTGTCGCTTTGCTGCACAGTAGTTTTAACTGGATTCGATATTTTCGTTCGTCGAGATTTATTTACTCAGCTAAAAATAGCTGGAAAAATATAATTATACATATCTTCAGTTAAAAGCTAAATAAAAATGAGAGTATAATAATTCAATTAAATGTCCAGGAGCAGTGGAAAAACAGCAATCAGGAACAAAATTAAGCAACAAAGAGTAATAAATTCATACAGGCGATAATAGATTGAACAGGGACCTTGATTGTATTGGACAACATTCTATCAATGAATACCTATAAATACTACTTACTTTTTTAGGCACTGATGAATGGACTGGAAAAAGGACAGGAAAATAAAATCCTAAACGTGTTAATTAACACAAACAAATAAATGTGTGCTGTTATTTCGCTTCCAAAGACAAAAACAAACATTTTTGCATTTCATTAAAATGGTCATAACTTTGGAACGGTAAGACCTCTGGGCTTCGTTTAGGTCATTTTGGAAAGGTAAGACGTATTGCTTTAGACGTAGATGTAGACGCTTTAAAGGACAATATTCGTGTAGCCATTGGTGAAATACAGCTGCACGCAATCGATAATGTGCTTAAAAATTGGCTCGTGTAGGCTACTGCATGGCCAGCCGAGGCAGCCATTTGAATGAAATTATTTTCCATTATTAACCGGAAGGATTGTACTTTCAAATAAAAAAAGAAATTTGAGAAAATATTCAGTAGTTTTTTTTATAGCATTTTCAAAAAAAAAAAGTTATTTGGGGGACCCGTTACTATGTATATATGTATTTTTGATAAGGAAATAAATAAAACTACGATATTTTGGTATTAATATCGGATCCCTGATTATAATCATTACGGTCCCTGGGTTTTAAAAAATTTTTTGTACCAAATTTATTATACAGTAGTAGGGTTGAAAACCAAAAGCTTGCTAAATGTTCAAAAGCAATACGGAAATTCTTAATTTTTTTATTGTTTTAGTGAATCGGCTTTGATATTTGCCGGAGGAAATCATCAATTACATCTGGTACTTGTTTGTTGATGCCATGTTAATCCTGGTTTATTATTGAGCTACCGGTAATGGACCACAGTAAAACGTCACAGATCTCATGGTCCAGTATAATTATTTGTTTTTACTTTACTGCCGTAGTTCAAGATAATTAATTCCAGTGTCCAGTTTTATTACCTTTGTGCCAGGGCAATGCCCCATATCAAAGTTATTGAATGTTTAAAAAAATTATTTATTCTGATAGTTCATGTCTGTCGTCGTCATGAGTTTGCCTGCGAAGTTTCAGCTCGATTGGATTACGGGAAAAGGGTTAAAAATCAATCCAAAGTTTTTTCGGCATACATACATACTTGCATACAGACAGGTGAAGTTAATATAAAGAATTTAAAAAGGCGTTCAATCATATGATGACGTTTCAATTAAATAATATTAATACTTAATATCACTTAAAATATTTAAAGACAAGTGTCATTATTTTCTTGCTTAATACCTTTTATTTTATACCCACAAAAAAACGAAGAGAATGCAAAGCAACAGACACATGTGCATACATACAGTGTTATGTTCGTACATACGCTACACAAATTCAAATTCTTTCTATTTCATTTTTATATACGTATAACCACGTGATTATTCTCTTTGCTCTGACAGTGCTTCGCACCCACACAATACAACTATTCGCTGCCGCTACAGCAGTGTGTGTGTTTTTTTCGCAGTTTGACAAACTGTGTTTCGGAGTCGGACAAATCTGTGTAAATAATGCAATTCAAATTAGATACTCCTTGGGGAAAAAAATTATTCTAAAGGGTGTTTTTTCAAGCGCGATAGAACTTCAAATTGTAAAAAAATAACACAAAAAATTAAATTATAATAAAGTTTTTTTTGATGCGTTAACATCTATACGCGTGCCTCTAGGGCAGTAAACTATCAGTTTAATACATACGCAAGTGTTAGGTTTGTAAGAGTAAATCATCGTTTGTTTGTTCGTTGCTTGGCAGTCGGTATTGAAAGTGATTATTGGGCGATTTTCATATAATTTTCCCACGCGATTTTCTCCGGAAATTCATAGCCGATTTTATTAATTTTTGGATTAAAAAGCTAGTGCGGGTTTCGACAGAGAGTTTAGGCCAAAAATTAAGGCGATCCGATATCGGCGAGCCGAGATTGAAGTGTTTTAATTTGGAGTATTAATTTGGAGTAATATTAAAAACGTATTTTATGTTGATCTTCGGTTATATCGTACGAATATAACAATGTATGTATGTATGTACAAGTGTCTGTTGCTTTGCATTCTTTGACTTTTGTGGGAATAAAACAAAAAGTATTGAGCAAGAAAATAATGACACGTGTGCTTGCACTGGGTCTTTAAATAATTTTAAGTATTAATATTATTTAACTGTAACGTCATCACATGATTGAACGCTGTTTTCTATTTTCCAATGTAACATTTACGAATGTGTTCATAGAAATCGAACAGGTACCGTGTAGAAAAAATGTGTTAACACATCGCCCGTGAGTTCGAACACTCATTGGATTTTTTTATTCGAAAGATCAATACGTGGCATTAACATTTGGAAATGATTTCGGGCATATGGACACCGCGGCTGTTCTTGACGAAGCGCATTCTGGACGTCCAATTTTTGGCCACTTTATTGAGCACTGCTGGCCGTATGTCTCGAAGAACACGAACAATGTTGGCCTCCAAGGCGTCAATTGTTGCTGGTTTATCAGCATAAATCAGTGCCTTCACGTAGCCCCACAGGAAATAATCGAGAGGTGTCAAATCGGAATAATCGAGAGGTGTCAAATCGCAGGCCAGTTGACAGGTCCATTTCTCGAAATCAAGTTATCGCCAAATTTTGATTTCAATAAGTCGATGGTTGCGATCGCCGTATGGCACGTAGCGCCATCCTGTTGAAACCACATCTCGTCTGGATCAATGTCATCCATATTTTCAAACAGAAAATCATTGATCATGGTGAGGTAACGATCTCCATTGACCGTAACGCGAGCTCCGGCCTCATTTTTAAAGAAATAACGACCGATGATGCCACCAGCGTGTAAGCCGCACCAAACGGTGCATTTTTCTGGATGTAATGGAGTCTGGAGGGTCTCTTGTGGATTGGTCTCACTCCATATACGGCAATTTTGCTTATTAACAAACCCGTTAATCCAAACATGAGCCTAATCGCTGAACACAATTAGGCGATAAAACAACGGGTCAGTTTCCAACTGAGTTTCAAAGTAAATTTGGATAATTTGGCAGCGTTGTTCAAGCATTAGTCTATTCATGACGATTTGCCAAAGTATACTGAAACAAATAATAGAAAATTTTTTTATTAAAATTTAATTTTTTGTGTTATTTTTTACAATTTGAAGTTCTATCGGGCTTGAAAAAACACCCTTTATATGCCCCTTTCGACCGTTTGTGAAATCCCGCCCAACATAGATCACCGCTAAGGTCACCAAGCCGTCACGTGTTCGACTTTATACTTTGGCCGATTAATGGCTCGAGTAATTAATTGGGATTATTTCTTCACTGGTTAATCCAAAAAATGCAAAAATTGTTCGGTTAAAAGAGTAAAAGCAAATAATACTGTTTTCGAATATTTTTTGTAATTTACTTTAATTGGCTATTTTACAACTTCATTAGTTGAGATAACTTTCACATATTAATTAAGCAAACACATAAATAAATTTAACAAATTTTAAATTAACATTATTTAATTTCCGCACCTGGTTCTATCCTACGCCTTTTCTCGCCAGTACCACCAAGAATACGGAGTTATTCTTCGGCTTGGTATTCCCAAGGAGTCTTGACCGTCATCTATTCCTGCTTCCATCGGGTGCGTTATCGAAACCTTTCACGCTGGCTTATTTTCATCCATTTTCATAACATGGCCTACCAAACGCAATTAGCCTCATTCCATTGGCCTAGCTATGTCCATGTCGCCATACAAATATATAGCTATTGGTTCCAACAACGTCGGTACTCGCCGTTTTCTTTAACATTACCATATATGTTTCCTCTCGAATACTCCCAGATATTTTTCATGCGATTGCGATATGACCCAACTTTCGGAACCATATGCCAGGACAGGTAAACTGGGAGTATTGTATGGTATAGCTGGACTTTTGCCTGTCGAGAGAGAGAGAGCTTTGTTCTTAAACTGCTTGCTGAGGCCAAAATATCATAAATTTGCAAGCATAATTCTCTTATTTATCCCCAGGCTGACGTTGTTGTCTTTGTTCACGGCAGATCCAAGGTAGGTAAATTCATCTACCACTTCAAAATTAAATCGATTGTCAATGTTGAAGTGCGGATGAAGTCGGGACGTTTCTGTAGTCGTTGACACCATCAATTTTGTCCTGCCCCCATTACGTAGTACATCCTACTTGTGTGAAACCATCTACAACAAAACTCAAGCGGATATAATTTGAAGACGGTACACTCTAACTCCAATATCATGGCAATCGTTGTTTATTTTTTGAAACAACAACATCTATGGAGTGGCTTTCGATGAAAGCATGCATAGTAAAGAAATGTTGTGAATATTGATGGTTATGGTAAAGTATTTGTTCCGGATGTTTTGGCACAAGTAGGAGTGTTGAGACAATTCTCGCGAAGTTGAGTTTTATTTATCCCTATAATGTGATACTTGTGGAGAAGGAAGCTGATGATATGCCTTGGTGGGTATTGAAATAGCTATATTGACAAGCATCCACCATAATGATCAATTTCACACAGTTCTTTTATTATATCTATTAAAATTTACTTTTCATAGCAAATAGCTGGACTAAAAACAGTAACGAACAATTATTAAAAACATTTAAATAATCTAATTTTTTTGATTAAATAATGAGCCGAGAAAGTCAACCAATCAGCGTATTGTAAAGAATTTTGAAACTATACACTGGGAGATAAAGTGAAGTCTGGCCGAACTCGTAGCATACGTACGGCACAAAATATTGTAAGTTTGTGTAAAGTAGTGAACAACCAGCTGTTCGGAACGTCAAAATAAAAAAATACAATTTTGTTTTTGAAGTAAAAGTGCTAAAAGTGTTTTGTAATTTGATCGTGTTGTAATTAGTTTGTGAAGTTAAAATTGTGTTTGATTCAGTTTCAGTTCATTTCCATCCATTTTTATATAACACAAAATCAGTTCACACAATTTTAGGATGAATGTTCAAACATAAACAAATGTCAACCATATGTTTTGTGTTTTGACATTTGTTTGCGTGTAAGAAAAGTGATTTTTTGCGTTTCTTTACTTTTGGGTAAATGAGAGTAAATTTGAGTATATGACAGCGAATTTTACTTTTACTCTCATTTACCCAAACTTTACACAAACAGTAAAGAAACAAACCTAATGCTGCCCACACACGATGCAACATTGTTTGCAACATGTGTTTGAAACCTGGTTTCATTTTTTACCATAGACAATGCAACCAAAATTGAAACCATAAATGAAACATCAGTCGGTGAGTTTTTCTGCTTATCAAACATACGCGGAAGGAAAAAAATATTAATTAATCTACTGCTTTTTTTAGTTTTATTTTTATAACTATCACATTTTACGTTCCATAATTCTTATATTCATTTATAAAATTTCTCCAGTTTTCATTATTCCCAATTGTCGTCATTTTTGTCTCTATTCGCTTTCCTTTACTCCGCGAATTATAAAAAAGAACCTCACAGCACGACTGATCGCAACGAATGATAGAGCAAAAACAGTAAACATCGCCACACACGATGCAACATTGTGTTTGAAACACAGCAAATATCAAAAAATGTTGATAATTTTGCAACCAAAAATGAAACACGATTGTCAACATGAAACATTGCTACACACGATGCAACATGGTTTGAAACATGCCCATGTTTCAAACAATGTTGCATCGTGTGTGGGCACCATAATGTTGATGAAAGCCCAGACGCGTCAGTTAGACACGGTGCACAAGAATTTCAAAATGCCATCCTCTACTTTGTTCAAAATAATCAAAAAAAATTTGCATTTATACCCGTATAAAATTCAACTGGATTTCATTCGCCTTAAGAATGATTTGAGGCATTTTCATTCGTGGTGCAGTAATGTCCCAATGGAGCTGAATTTGAAGAAGTGTAGATATATGATGTTCGCCAGATCTCATAACCTTACTTTCCAGTTTACATTGCGAGGTACTCCACTGGTTTTGGTTGATTCAAATCTAGATTTTGGGATTTTACTTGACAGAAAATTTACCTTCAATCACACATTAAAGTACTGTGAACGAGGTTTATATTGTTCTCACTTATATTAACCGCTGCAAAAGTTTCATTCCAACAACTAGACGTAAATATGTGTGTAAAAGTGCATTATCTGCACACTCATTTGGATAAATTTTCTGGCAACCTTGGTGATTATAGTGAAAAGCAAGGGGTACGATTCCACCAGGACATCAAGATTATTAAGGAAAGATATCAAGGTCTGTGGTACAGCCATATGCTCGCAGGATACTGCTGGAACTTGCAAACAGACTGTCCGAAAAAAAATACCACAAAAAATCCCATACAAAACGCTTTTCTCAACTCGTATTTTTTAGAGTTATGTAATTTTAATATTTCTTGGGTTATTGATTTTAATTTAGAAATTTTTAATGAAATGAGATACGATCACTAAATTGTGAATGAAACCAAAGCTGTTGTCAAACGAGTTTAATGATATATGGCTTGTTTTATTTGCAACATATATATGTTTAAAAAGAGTAATTTTAATCTTTTTTGATTTATTATGAATTTCAAAATTTTGAATACATTTTTTTCGGAGAAACTTTCTGAATAGTTCCGACACTGTTGAGGCAACTTGTATGTTATTTAGCTGGGGATTTTTAGATGTTTGATTTACAGTGCTATTCTCGAATTCATGACAACCGTCATTCATGAGTTTATTGTCATTGAATTATTGTCATTGGTATTTCAATTACATATTCTGGAAGTGCTGTGACAAGTTTAAAGCTATTTTGTGTTAAAAATAATATCATTGTTACCAAAACTAAAAACTGTATTATTAAGGGGTTTGGTGTTTGTTGAAAACAATTTAAATACCTTTGCCTAACAAATACTTATTACTGAGGATGGGGTTTTCATGCTTTTATTGTTGAACAATATGCTTCTAAGGGCGAGTTTCACACTCGTCATTTAAAAGCTCAATTTAAAAGGTGACAGACATTTTTCATGTTAAATGGCATTTAAATGGCAAGCGTCGGGCATTTAAACTACATTTAAATGGAGAATTTTCAACTGTGAAACTGACCATAAGACATGCTCGTAAAAGATAAAAATTTGCCTAAAAATTTAAACAAATGCATTTAGAAATATGCACATTGAAAATTCAGCAATACATTGTCAATAACGCTTATCGACAGCCTACGATGAAGCTTACCACTTTGTAAAAAACCAAATTAGAGAAAAATAAAGAACACGAAAAATTATTTTTATAACAGTCGAATATGAGGCTTACAGCGTCGAATATACGGTCGATTTAGGTGCGGCCAAAAACAGGCAAGTGTGGTACTTGAAATGAAACGCATTCTTTAGTTAAATTTAATGATGTGTTTAGTTTTGTGGTACGTCATCTGGGGACTCAAATAATACTAATTTGGCACGATATAGGGGGGGGTCTTGTGAATCGAAGACGAAGCCGGCGTTTGACCCGATAACTAATCGAGTTATCAGAAATTGTTATACAATTTTTTTTGGCTTATTTTGAGGACTTGTACAAAGAAGTACATTAAACCAGCAAATCGGCCTCGCAATCCTTTTTTGTACCAAGTGGGTTCCATGGGTCCGTCATTAAAAATTTTAAAATTTTTCATGTTCTAGTATTTTCGACTAATTTCTTGGCGTAATTTTGAGCCTCTCCAGAAGACTGAGAATTTTGTCTAATTTTGTTATACATAGACAAAGTTTTTTTTTAAATATGCAAAAAAAATATGCATTTAGGGAAAATAAAGCATTCATCATAAAAAATGCGAAAATATGCACCAACATGTCAACGTGGGATTTATGCAAATTGTGTGATTCGTCAAGATAATTTGTGTTAATACTTTTAGACTATTGAGAAAAAACAAGGATTCGCATGGGAATCCTATCCCTACTTATTACCAATTAGAAAATTTGATACATAAAACAATTCTTTAAACGGAGAGTCCTAACAACAAATTAACCAATTTTCCGTGTTTCCAAGGGTTTTAGAAAACTTGGTTCAATTCACATCGTATTTTTTTTTCCAAAATCGCCAAATCTTTTTAGCCTATGCATTGAACCAACTTTTCTAAAATCACTGGAAACCGTTAGAAATTGGCTAATTTTTCGTTTCGGCACTCCGTTTGCGAGATATAGCGCCATTTTTCTAGTTTTGTTCTGTTTATGTACACAACATTTTTATTGTCATGTGCTATTGAGAACGTTATAACTATCATTGTCAACTAAAACAAAAATAACTTTCATTTGACATCCCGAATAGCTAATTGAAGTTCTTGCCACGAACGTATTTACCATCACGACAAATACGCCTGTCATTCGGCTGAGAATAGCACTGTTAATCAAATCGGACAAACTGTTCTTGACGTATGCTCAAATAATTAATTTTTAAAATATCGGCTTATCGCGCGAATCAGAGTCAATTCAAATAATGCGAATTATAATAGGATTAGATCATCATTATACATATATATATATACCTAAATTATCTCCAAAACGTTGCGCTGCAGAAACTAAAATTAATTATGGCACCCTGTGTAATATTTGATAAGTGACCTATACTGGTCAGTAGACGGACAGTGCTAAATTCGATGAATAATAAGGTTCTTATAGGTGAAATACGCTCTAAATACCTACTTAGTCGGATAATGGTAAATATCCTAATACAATCTTCCAGCAATTATAAACCTGTGTATATTTACTTTCAGCGTCAAACTTATGCCTTTCTAAAACTACTGCATAGAATGTGTCCTCATTTTAATTACGTCTATAAATTGATCGACTTTTCCTCATCCCGGAAGGCTTATATTGTAAACTTTCGTAATCTGTAGATTGTTTCGCCTTTTTCCGTGTATGTTTTAACAATCTAGTTATATAATGTGATTCATTTATGCTCAGTTTCACAGTTGAAAATTCTCCTTTTAAAGGGACTTTAAATGCCCAGTGTTTGTCATTCAATATGAACACTTTCCTAGAGCATTCAAATTGAGCTTTTAAATGACGAGTGTAAAACTCGCCCGTAGATATTTTTTTAATTTTCAATAAAACTCTTGAAATAGAATTGGATGTCGGAATCTTTATTTTGACCCGAAAGAACTATTTTATATTGGACATTAACTTTTTAAAGAACATTTTATTAAAATATTGGCCGCGACTACACTGCATGTAGTCCATTCGGAAGGTAACATTTTCGAATACTCTTTCCAGCGTTTTCGCAAATTACGCGAGTAATGATGGCTTCCAACTCTTGATCTTAACTTCGCTTCCAAGTCTTGATCTCGACATCGCAAAACGCCGAAGAAAAAATCTAGTTTAGGTCGAGGTGTTTGTGCCGTGTCATGTATTGCTGAAACCAAATATCGCCGCCGTCATCAAAAGTCCGCTTTTCTTGTGCCGTAGTGCTTGCCAGTTCTCTCCGGCCTTTATTTTAAAATCACACCAAAGAGGACATTTTTGTGTTTATAACGGGGGTCCGAGATTTTCTTTGGGTTGCTCATCACCCGCAATAGGACACTTTTATTTATTAGGTTGGCAAGCAAATAACTTCGGCTTTTTCATGTAGATGGTCTTTTTGTTATTATTGAAATAGTGTTGATCAGCTGACTAAATTCTTTGATATACAGCTACACAGCTGACATTTCAAATTTAAATTGATAGAGTAAATTATTATACAGGTACTATTGCTGTCGTCTGACATTTCATTTCACATGGGTGTGTGCCATTGAGAGATGTTCGACGAAAATATATTTTCACCAGATGGAGTTACAAGCCCTTTTGATTTAACATTCTCATGCCGTTTTGGTGTAGAACCGTGGAATTTAAATGTATTTTGTAGTTTTTAGTTGACTTTATATTGTTGGTATACATTTATGTTGTATTTAACATAACTATTTAACACAAGTATTTTACCACACAAACGCGAAATGTCGTTGCAGTTGTCGTGTTGGATGTTTTGTACTAATGTCTCTATCTGGTATTATTGAATCCATGCATTCTATCATCCAACGTTTACATGGAACCCCACCTATGAATTTGAATTTAGTGGGAGAATAAATTTCTCCCATATTTTTTAATCTGTGCTTAAATTGATTTGAAATTAAATTTCAGGATTAAAATGGGCCAGAGGAACGATAGGCCAACTGAGTTTGATGAGGACGAAATTGAAGCCGTTATCGAATCTAACCGAAACGTTTGTGTTCGAGAACTTGCAGGCAACAAACCCATTTGAAATGGCTTTGACTTGTCAAAATGCTTGAGTTTCGCACGAACTTAAGCAAAGCCTTCTAACAATGTGGATAAGCAACAAAAATATAAATGCAACAAAAATGATTTGGGTTTGCAACGCATAGTCAATGGATATGAAAAGTGGATTCTTTTCAACAATGCCTCCATTCAGAAATCCTGGCTCAAACACAATGAACGCCTTCAAACTTCATCAAATGCTGAACTGCACCAGAACAAAACGTTATGTTGTCTATTTGGTGGGATTTGAAGAGGGAAATTAATTTTGAACTGCTTCCAAACCATATAGTCTGACGTCTATTATCATAAATTAACGAACCTTGATGTGGCACTGAAAGAAGACGACCTGAATTTGTAAATCACAAAGGCGCGGTTTTCGGCAACAACAGAAGTTGCCTAAACTATGGCAGAAGGTCAAAATGTCACCTACATTATACAGGGTGGTTCAGTCACGACAAATTTCACCAGCATATTTCTTGGCTCATTTCATGAAAATATGTCCATCTACGACCATCCCCGAAAATGAAATGGGGCGAAATGGCAGCGGTTTGAAATATTTTAGATTGGTGGTTGGAGGATACTAGGTAAAATTGTTAAGTGGTAGAATTTTTTTCTTCTTAGGCTTGTTGGTAAGGCTTTTAAGAGATCTTTCCGAATCATTAAAAATCATAAAAATCATAAAAATCGCCGAGATACGGAGAATTTGGAAAAAAGACATTAGAACGTGCACATAACCTCAATTGTCTCATTCAGATGACAGATAACTTATGTTTTTAAAAATAAATAGCCCTACCTCTTAGCTTTCCAAAATTACCTAAACGAAGCCCAGAGGTCTTACCATTCCAAAGTTATGAATATTTGACTGAAATGGCAATTTTTTTTGTGGAAGCGAAATAACAGCACGCTTTCATTTATTTTTGTAAATTAACACGTTTAAGATTATATTTTATTGCATTTTTTTGCTGAAGAATCAAACAAAAAGGAAAAAAACATTTGATGTTAAAGGAAGTTTTCAGTGTGGTTCCCGTTTTCTACTAAACACAATTGCAGTCGTTTGCGAACCACATCGGTCATGTTTAATTCGGTCATCCTTTCACGAACATTCACCGCAGCTTTCTCAATGCCTGCAAGTAGTTGCTCACGAGTGCGAATCGGCAGAGAATACACACAATCTTTCATGTAGCACCACAAAAAGAAATCAAGTGGTGTGAGATCCGGATATTTCGCTTCCAAAACAAAAAATTGCATTTCAGCCAAATAGTTTTAACTTTGGAATGGTGAGATCTCTGGGCTTCGTTTAGGTAATTTTGGATAGGTAGGAAGTAAGCTATCTTCTAAGGGTTGCTATCTGGCATCTGGATGAGAAAATTGAGGTTATGTGTTTTTCACACATTTTTTTTTGAAAGCTCCGTATGTATCTCGGCGATTTCACTTTTTTTTTTATTTTTTTTAATGATTCTGAAAGGTCTATTAAAGGCCTTTCCAACAATCCCTTCCAACAAGCCCAAAAACCACTGGTTCAGAATTTAGCAATTTTACCCTAAAAATTTTCAAACCCCTGCCATTTCGCCCCCTTGCATTTTCTGGGATAGTCGTAGATGGACATATTTTCATGAAATACGCCAAGAAATATGCAGGTGAAATTTGCCCAGTCGTGACTGAACCACCCTGTAGATTAAAAATAATTATTTGAATAAAATAATTGGAAATTACCTTCAATAAAAAAACCGAAATTTCTTTTTTGCCAACCCAAAATTTGGCCAGAAATGTGCCGCAATATATTGCTCGAAGTGCATTTTTTACAGAACGCTGATTTCTTAATACAGCTGCGGGATGAGTCTTTGACTAATAATGACTAAAAATAGGATGACAGTATGACACCAACCACGGGTGATTTATGAAGGTAAACAATGAAAAATATTAAATGAATGAATCACTCGGTATATAATATTCAGTGTATCGTTGCAGAATGTAATAAAGCTATTTATTAACTTTTATTATTTTACAAATTTATTCAAGCTCAAGACCTTTTTAAATAATATAAAGCTTATTAGATTGATTTTACTTTCAAAAATGTCGAGCATATTTATATGTAACTAGGAAGCTAATTAGATTACTGACTGTCATTCAATCGTTTAAAAGAATAAATTTTTAATGTATTTTTACATTCGGCTGTTGATAGATATTACTGTAGCTAAATTAAAAAGTTTTTTGTTATTCGCTCTCCACTACGGACCCGGTTGTAGTGTGTACGTTGCCTCTCTGTGACGGGCATGAGGACGTCTCGGTCGGTTTTGGTAGCGATCGCTAAAACAAGCACCTATGCACAAATTAATTTCTTTCCATTGGATTTTATTTCATTGAAAATAATAGTAATTTGAATTTAGTTGCAGTGACATAATTTTTCAATGAAAAAATACATTAAGTAAACTAAAGACCAATGACATAAAGAAATGAAATAGTAACGAAACATGTCCTAATATACATTAACTGAAATAAGTCGCAAAAACCTAGTAGTACTTTCAAGCATAGACAAAGGAAATAATAGATATAGCGCGACCATTGTCAACTTTGTTCACTAGCTGCTGTCTTGCATAGATAAAGTAAACAACTAGATGAAGTGTTGGGAACATTTTAGTGTAATGGGTAATTTTCTAGATGTCGTTGAAAGCAATAAATGAGATTTTTTGTTCACAAAAACAAATCAAAAAATATGCCAAAAAAAACATAAAATTTCTTATCACAAGAAAAAATAATTTTCAACAAAATTTTCGCAGTGACAACATTATTTTTTGTTGGTGACGCGGTGTTATGAAAAATGGATAAAAAATATTTCTGAAAAAAATAACACTTGAAAATTCCAAAAAAAATATTTTCAACAATCACTAAATAATTTGACAAATAATGAAATTTAATAATGAAACGTTTTTTCGTTTTCACACCAACTTTGAAATGAAATTTGATGGTATGAATTTGATGTGTTGCTGTGCTAAGTCAAACAAAATATTACCAATACATACATAAATTTGATCAAACAGTTTGATGTGTGGCCACGACGCTTAAGAATTATATGTTGCGAATTTGAAACAAATCGGTTCATAAATAACCGAAATCGACATCAGCGCCACGTAATTTGCAGCGCCACCTACTTTGCAGCGCCACCTATCTATGGAAATTATGGAAATTTTATTGTCTACATACCTTTCGGAGTCAACAGTGAACAAAATAAAAAAAGGCTCAGCCAAATCCGTCACTCCCTTCTTTAGTTATGCTGTCCCAAACACACGCCAACTCATTTGTATATATATAAGACGTTTTACATATTTTATTTCAATTATAACTATATATTTACTGCAGTGCTTTTTGATAAACTACGTTTTTGGTTTTGCCTTCATTAGCAAAGACGAATAATGATGATGGGTTACCAACTTAGTCGGATAATGATAAATATCCTAATACAATCTTCCAGCAATTATAAACCTGTGTATATTTACTTTCAGCGTCAAACTTATGCCTTTCTAAAACTACTGCATAGAATGTGTCCTCATTTTAATTACGTCTATAAATTGATCGACTTTTCCTCATCCCGGAAGGCTTATATTGTAAACTTTCGTAATCTGTAGATTGTTTCGCCTTTTTCCGTGTATGTTTTAACAATCTAGTTATATAATGTGATTCATTTATGCTCAGTTTCACAGTTGAAAATTCTCCTTTTAAAGGGACTTTAAATGCCCAGTGTTTGTCATTCAATATGAACACTTTCCTAGAGCATTCAAATTGAGCTTTTAAATGACGAGTGTAAAACTCGCCCGTAGATATTTTTTTAATTTTCAATAAAACTCTTAAAATAGAATTGGATGTCGGAATCTTTATTTTGACCCGAAAGAACTATTTTATATTGGACATTAACTTTTTAAAGAACATTTTATTAAAATATTGGCCGCGACTACACTGCATGTAGTCCATTCGGAAGGTAACATTTTCGAATACTCTTTCCAGCGTTTTCGCAAATTACGCGAGTAATGATGGCTTCCAACTCTTGATCTTAACTTCGCTTCCAAGTCTTGATCTCGACATCGCAAAACGCCGAAGAAAAAATCTAGTTTAGGTCGAGGTGTTTGTGCCGTGTCATGTATTGCTGAAACCAAATATCGCCGCCGTCATCAAAAGTCCGCTTTTCTTGTGCCGTAGTGCTTGCCAGTTCTCTCCGGCCTTGATTTTAAAATCACACCAAAGAGGACATTTTTGTGTTTATAACGGGGGTCCGAGATTTTCTTTGGGTTGCTCATCACCCGCAATAGGACACTTTTATTTATTAGGTTGGCAAGCAAATAACTTCGGCTTTTTCATGTAGATGGTCTTTTTGTTATTATTGAAATAGTGTTGATCAGCTGACTAAATTCTTTGATATACAGCTACACAGCTGACATTTCAAATTTAAATTGATAGAGTAAATTATTATACAGGTACTATTGCTGTCGTCTGACATTTCATTTCACATGGGTGTGTGCCATTGAGAGATGTTCGACGAAAATATATTTTCACCAGATGGAGTTACAAGCCCTTTTGATTTAACATTCTCATGCCGTTTTGGTGTAGAACCGTGGAATTTAAATGTATTTTGTAGTTTTTAGTTGACTTTATATTGTTGGTATACATTTATGTTGTATTTAACATAACTATTTAACACAAGTATTTTACCACACAAACGCGAAATGTCGTTGCAGTTGTCGTGTTGGATGTTTTGTACTAATGTCTCTATCTGGTATTATTGAATCCATGCATTCTATCATCCAACGTTTACATGGAACCCCACCTATGAATTTGAATTTAGTGGGAGAATAAATTTCTCCCATATTTTTTAATCTGTGCTTAAATTGATTTGAAATTAAATTTCAGGATTAAAATGGGCCAGAGGAACGATAGGCCAACTGAGTTTGATGAGGACGAAATTGAAGCCGTTATCGAATCTAACCGAAACGTTTGTGTTCGAGAACTTGCAGGCAACAAACCCATTTGAAATGGCTTTGACTTGTCAAAATGCTTGAGTTTCGCACGAACTTAAGCAAAGCCTTCTAACAATGTGGATAAGCAACAAAAATATAAATGCAACAAAAATGATTTGGGTTTGCAACGCATAGTCAATGGAGATGAAAAGTGGATTCTTTTCAACAATGCCTCCATTCAGAAATCCTGGCTCAAACACAATGAACGCCTTCAAACTTCATCAAATGCTGAACTGCACCAGAACAAAACGTTATGTTGTCTATTTGGTGGGATTTGAAGAGGGAAATTAATTTTGAACTGCTTCCAAACCATATAGTCTGACGTCTATTATCATAAATTAACGAACCTTGATGTGGCACTGAAAGAAGACGACCTGAATTTGTAAATCACAAAGGCGCGGTTTTCGGCAACAACAGAAGTTGCCTAAACTATGGCAGAAGGTCAAAATGTCACCTACATTATACAGGGTGGTTCAGTCACGACAAATTTCACCAGCATATTTCTTGGCTCATTTCATGAAAATATGTCCATCTACGACCATTCCCGAAAATGAAATGGGGCGAAATGGCAGCGGTTTGAAATATTTTAGATTGGTGGTTGGAGGATACTAGGTAAAATTGTTAAGTGGTAGAATTTTTTTCTTCTTAGGCTTGTTGGTAAGGCTTTTAAGAGATCTTTCCGAATCATTAAAAATCATAAAAATCATAAAAATCGCCGAGATACGGAGAATTTGGAAAAAAGACATTAGAACGTGCACATAACCTCAATTGTCTCATTCAGATGACAGATAACTTATGTTTTTAAAAATAAATAGCCCTACCTCTTAGCTTTCCAAAATTACCTAAACGAAGCCCAGAGGTCTTACCATTCCAAAGTTATGAATATTTGACTGAAATGGCAATTTTTTTTGTGGAAGCGAAATAACAGCACGCTTTCATTTGTTTTTGTAAATTAACACGTTTAAGATTATATTTTATTGCATTTTTTTGCTGAAGAATCAAACAAAAAGGAAAAAAACATTTGATGTTAAAGGAAGTTTTCAGTGTGGTTCCCGTTTTCTACTAAACACAATTGCAGTCGTTTGCGAACCACATCGGTCATGTTTAATTCGGTCATCCTTTCACGAACATTCACCGCAGCTTTCTCAATGCCTGCAAGTAGTTGCTCACGAGTGCGAATCGGCAGAGAATACACACAATCTTTCATGTAGCACCACAAAAAGAAATCAAGTGGTGTGAGATCCGGATATTTCGCTTCCAAAACAAAAAATTGCATTTCAGCCAAATAGTTTTAACTTTGGAATGGTGAGATCTCTGGGCTTCGTTTAGGTAATTTTGGAAAGGTAGGAAGTAAGCTATCTTCTAAGGGTTGCTATCTGGCATCTGGATGAGAAAATTGAGGTTATGTGTTTTTCACACATTTTTTTTTGAAAGCTCCGTATGTATCTCGGCGATTTCACTTTTTTTTTTATTTTTTTTAATGATTCTGAAAGGTCTATTAAAGGCCTTTCCAACAATCCCTTCCAACAAGCCCAAAAACCACTGGTTCAGAATTTAGCAATTTTACCCTAAAAATTTTCAAACCCCTGCCATTTCGCCCCCTTGCATTTTCTGGGATAGTCGTAGATGGACATATTTTCATGAAATACGCCAAGAAATATGCAGGTGAAATTTGCCCAGTCGTGACTGAACCACCCTGTAGATTAAAAATAATTATTTGAATAAAATAATTGGAAATTACCTTCAATAAAAAAACCGAAATTTCTTTTTTGCCAACCCAAAATTTGGCCAGAAATGTGCCGCAATATATTGCTCGAAGTGCATTTTTTACAGAACGCTGATTTCTTAATACAGCTGCGGGATGAGTCTTTGACTAATAATGACTAAAAATAGGATGACAGTATGACACCAACCACGGGTGATTTATGAAGGTAAACAATGAAAAATATTAAATGAATGAATCACTCGGTATATAATATTCAGTGTATCGTTGCAGAATGTAATAAAGCTATTTATTAACTTTTATTATTTTACAAATTTATTCAAGCTCAAGACCTTTTTAAATAATATAAAGCTTATTAGATTGATTTTACTTTCAAAAATGTCGAGCATATTTATATGTAACTAGGAAGCTAATTAGATTACTGACTGTCATTCAATCGTTTAAAAGAATAAATTTTTAATGTATTTTTACATTCGGCTGTTGATAGATATTACTGTAGCTAAATTAAAAAGTTTTTTGTTATTCGCTCTCCACTACGGACCCGGTTGTAGTGTGTACGTTGCCTCTCTGTGACGGGCATGAGGACGTCTCGGTCGGTTTTGGTAGCGATCGCTAAAACAAGCACCTATGCACAAATTAATTTCTTTCCATTGGATTTTATTTCATTGAAAATAATAGTAATTTGAATTTAGTTGCAGTGACATAATTTTTCAATGAAAAAATACATTAAGTAAACTAAAGACCAATGACATAAAGAAATGAAATAGTAACGAAACATGTCCTAATATACATTAACTGAAATAAGTCGCAAAAACCTAGTAGTACTTTCAAGCATAGACAAAGGAAATAATAGATATAGCGCGACCATTGTCAACTTTGTTCACTAGCTGCTGTCTTGCATAGATAAAGTAAACAACTAGATGAAGTGTTGGGAACATTTTAGTGTAATGGGTAATTTTCTAGATGTCGTTGAAAGCAATAAATGAGATTTTTTGTTCACAAAAACAAATCAAAAAATATGCCAAAAAAAAACATAAAATTTCTTATCACAAGAAAAAATAATTTTCAACAAAATTTTCGCAGTGACAACATTATTTTTTGTTGGTGACGCGGTGTTATGAAAAATGGATAAAAAATATTTCTGAAAAAAATAACACTTGAAAATTCCAAAAAAAATATTTTCAACAATCACTAAATAATTTGACAAATAATGAAATTTAATAATGAAACGTTTTTTCGTTTTCACACCAACTTTGAAATGAAATTTGATGGTATGAATTTGATGTGTTGCTGTGCTAAGTCAAACAAAATATTACCAATACATACATAAATTTGATCAAACAGTTTGATGTGTGGCCACGACGCTTAAGAATTATATGTTGCGAATTTGAAACAAATCGGTTCATAAATAACCGAAATCGACATCAGCGCCACGTAATTTGCAGCGCCACCTACTTTGCAGCGCCACCTATCTATGGAAATTATGGAAATTTTATTGTCTACATACCTTTCGGAGTCAACAGTGAACAAAATAAAAAAAGGCTCAGCCAAATCCGTCACTCCCTTCTTTAGTTATGCTGTCCCAAACACACGCCAACTCATTTGTATATATATAAGACGTTTTACATATTTTATTTCAATTATAACTATATATTTACTGCAGTGCTTTTTGATAAACTACGTTTTTGGTTTTGCCTTCATTAGCAAAGACGAATAATGATGATGGGTTACCAACGCATGAGCACCCAACGTATTGTTGTCCATGTGAGAAGCAAGGTGTTTCAAGATTCAATTCACATACTTGCAGCGATTGATCTTGGGATTTCTTTAAGGTCATAGCAAATGCCAGACGTACTGGAAATTTATTTATTTATTTATTTATTTATTTATTTATTTAAGTCTATGGAATTATATCCTTACAGACCAGCAAATATCTTACATAACTATTTAACAATAATAAATATATAGTAACAAAATAAACTTAACTAATTAATTAAATTACATAGTATTTGCCTAAACTTATTTTGAGGCAGACAAAAATCTATGTTATTACAAAATGTATTAAAAAATATCATAGATCTATTAAAAGGCTCATTGGAAGCATAATTTGTTGAATGTATTTCTATATTAAATGTAAACATATGACGGAGAGAGCGAGATGGAGCATTAAAGCGTATCAGTGAAAGTAACACTGGACAATCAATAGATCCTGAAATAATGGCATGAAGAAACATAATAGACGCTATTTTCCTTCTGGCCTCTAAAGTTTGCAAAGAAATAAGTGCACAACGAGATTCATAAGTTGGTAAAGGTAAAGTAAAGTTTAGTGATGATAAAGCATACTTTAGGAAAACTTTCTGTATTCTTTCAATCCGCAAGGAATGAATTGCCGCAACTGGATTCCAAATAAACGATGCATACTCGAGTTTGGAACGGACGAAAGCAGAAAACAAAGCTTTTTTTGTGTAAGGATCAGAAAATTTAGAAATATTTCTACGAATAAAATAAAACATCGAGTATGCTTTAGAGATAATGAAATCTAGGTGACTTTTGAACGTAAATTTTAAGTCAAAAACTACACCCAAATCAGAGTATTCAAAAACTTCTTCCAAGTTTTGACAATAAATATGATATGACGAATTAATAACACTTCTGCAACGATGAAATGTCAATTTAAAACATTTATTAGTATTAAATGGCAAATCATTACATTTTGACCAGTTAGCAATTCTATCTAAGTCTTCCTGCAACAAAGCCACATCATTTAAGGTATGGATTGATTTAAAGATTTTTAAATCATCTGCATACATAAGATGATTCGAATTTTTTAAACACATGGCAATATCATTTACAAAAATATTAAACAATAATGGTCCTAGAATACTTCCCTGCGGAACACCAGAGGTAGGAAAATAAGAACCCGAATAATAACCATCAACACACACAGAACATACCCGATTACACAAATACGTCCTCAACCAATTTAAAACATTAGAGTGGAAACCAAACTTATAAAGCTTAAATAAAAGAATGTCATGTCGAACTCTATCAAAAGCTTTCGAAAAGTCCGTGTATATCGTGTCAACTTGAACCCCACTTTCAAATTCATTAAAACAGAAATTAGTAAAAACCGCTAAATTAGTGGTTGTAGAACGTCCAGAAACAAACCCGTGTTGATTAGGGTTAATATGTCTCTTAATTAAAAAAAAGAATTTGTCATGCATAATATGCTCAAAAACTTTAGCAATGTTAGGCAATTTTGAAATAGGCCTATAGTTAGTAACTAACGTTTTATCTCCAGATTTAAAAACAGGAAAAACTGTCGAGGTTTTCCACTTTTGAATAAAAAAACCAGAAGAAAGTGATTTTTGAAACAAAATTTTCAAAGGAACTAAAAAAGCTGTAGAGCATTTTTTAAGAAGAAAAGAAGAAATTCCATGTAAATCAGACTTAAAAGAACTTGTAAGCTTAGTGATAGCAGATAAAATGTCTTCATCAGAAATATCAATAGACCCAATGTCAACGCAGGGTAAAATATTGTTGAAATTATTAAAATTATTTACACTATTATCTTTTGTAAAATTAGATTCAAAGAAAGTCTTAAACAAATCAACCGATTCTTGTGCCGAGTTTGAAACAATATTATTATACACTACACCCTTGGGAATGGAAGAATTATTATTTTTCGACTTTATGTAAGAAAAAAACCGCCTTGGATTATTCCTTAAAGACTCATCATACGATAATACATATTGGTTATACAAGAATTTATTTAAACAATTAAATTCACGCATATAATGAATATACAACTTTTCATCTACGGGAGAATTAGAAATCATAAATTTACTATAAAATTTATTCCTTAAATTTTTCAATTTTTTCAATCCCTTGGTATACCAAGGCAGTTTATAAACCTTTGGTTTGAGCCGAGAAATATTTTCCTCAACTATAAAATTTATTCTTTTCATAAATTCATCATAGCAAATAGCAACAATATTACTATCTAAAACAACGGGCCAATTAATGCCTGAAAATAGATCATTTAAAGAATCAAAGTTACAGGAATTATAATCATAATCCGTAACCACCACAGGGATGTGTGATTTAGAAAAACTATAAAATTGTAAATTAATACAAATTGCAGAATGATGAACAGTTTCAGGAGAAACAGGAAAATTACATTTAGCTGCAGAAAACCACATATCATTACTAACAAAAACTAAGTCTAATAAACGCCTTAAATTATTAAAAACTTTATTAATTTGTTGCAGACCAATACTAAGCAATGCATCAATAAATTCGATTTCAAATGATTTATTAACATTACATGGAAGAAATTTATCAGTGTTTTGAACCTCAGACCAAACAATATTATTAAGATTAAAATCACCTAAGATACACATTTTATCATCAAAATTTAAATTATCAGATATATGCAAAATGTTCTTTGAGTGAGCCTGATACAAACTATCCGTACTATTCGGTGGAATGTAAGAGGCACAAATAAAAAAATTTCCTTGCATGGATTGAATTTCAACACAAAGTTGATCCAGTAGTGAGTTACCATCACTTAATGCAATTTGTTTTGAAACAAAAGAACTATTAACAGCAATTAATACTCCACCACCTCTCGAGCAACAACTTAAAGCATAATCTCTATCTTTACGAAAAACATTGAATTTTCTGGTATCAAAAAATTCCTCATTAAAAAATACTGCATTGAGCCATGTTTCAACAAAAACATACACATCATAATCACACTGAGATGTAAATGGGAAAAATAACATTGATTTTGTCCTCATACCAGACACATTATGATAATAAATTCTCAAAGATGAACTATTATTAGAATTTAAGGACGAAACTAAGCTTCTAGAGGCTGAGGCATCCTCTTTGGAAAAAACTTAAATGGACGAACTTTAATATTAGCAGTCCATAGATCAGGTTTAAACAAATTATCATATATTTGTGGAGCAACTCCTAATTTGAAATTAAGATATTTTAAATTATTAACAGACATATCTTTTTTAATTAATGGATAGCAAGCAATAGTGGCTTTATCAATTTGCAAATGTTTACCCACATACGAAATTAAACAATCCGCAGTTACAGTTGGCTTAAAAGATGCTAAATGTACCCATTTCATCTTAGTAACAACATCCAGCTCTGTATTGGCATTCAAACCAACAACCATACGACGTTTGTTTTGCTCTGTATTGGCATTCAAACCAACAACCATACGACGTTTGTTTTGTTTTCTTCTTGTTACATTAGTCCACTCCATCTTAGCAGCAGAGCCAGCAACTAACGCACCTTCACCAACAGCATCAGAAAATACATCTTCATTCGGCATAGAAAAAGCATCATTGTTGTCATTTGCAATACCATCAACAACAGCAGCATCAACAACAACAACAGGAAGATTCAATGAAGCACCAACAGAATTATCAGTTGAACAAACAGTAGCAGCATTATCCACAACAGAGAACGAAGATCCAACAATCGAAGGCACATTGTTTGAACTCATTACAGTAGAGAGACAGTCATTTTTAGAGCGAGAAGCATACTCAAAACCGGTTTGCAACAAAGAAGAACACCGATGAGACTGGTTCAAGTTGCTATTATTTACATCTCTTGAAGAAATTAATTGAGAGAGCATCAACTTCATCTCATCAATTTGATAAGTTAGAAAACTAACTTTCTTAACCAAATCACTTGCAGATTGTAAACAATTATCACAATTATAAACAATGTTAGCAAAACTAGAAAGGGCAGCGACCGCCTTATCATTGTCAATTTTAGCACAAAACTTATGCAGTTTACACTGACAAATCTTGCAAACAATCACACTGTCTTTATTAATGCTTTTGTAGCAAGCAGAGCAAATTATATTTGACATTGTATCAACCGTTCCGCACAAGTGAGTGATAAAGACTGATTGTATGCGTTTAAATGAAAACGGCATATCTGCGGACATTAGTGGTATACGTGGAATCAATACGACTTTACCTTTGTATTTACCAGTTAATATACTTGCTTCTATAATGCTATTAAATAATTTTTTTTTTTCTAATCTTGTGGTGGATTTAAATTGCGTAATAGAATTATTGGTACACCAACTTTTAACTGCAACATTTGAGGTAGAGTTCCTGGCAAGTCAAGCGAATTTAAGAATTCAATTGGGTAATTAACACTTTCATCAGGATCAATAATACAATCAATGGATTTATATGTTTTTATTTCTCCGCTTATTTTATTTTGAATATCAACATTAATATCGCAAACATCTTTGTTTTTGGCTGCCAATATAGCGCGATCACTCAGCCATTGGTGATTGGTAAAATTGCGCTCAAGATTGGGATATACACTTGAAATTAAGCCTTCTTTTAATTCATTTAAAACACAACAATCTGCAGGCAGTGTGATGAGTCCTGTTGCATTGTCCATAGCAATTTTTCCGTTACCAATATCCAATAATTGACGCATATTTACCGTTAGTGAAAGTTTTTTAACATATCGCCACAAATGAGATGCTTTTAAACACGCATTTAGTTCATCTGCTGGTGTTGATCGTGATATGACTGGCAAGGTTTGTCTAAAATCGCCTGCCAATAATATAAGAGCACCCCCAAATGGTTGTTGATTGCCATGTAAATCTTGCAATGGTCGATCCAATGCCTCTAGAGATTTTTTACGCGCCATTGTGCATTCATCCTATATAATAATCTTGCATTGTTGAAGTACCTTTGCCGTCCCAGACGTTTTTGAAATATTACATGTTGGTATTTCGGTCAGTTGCATATTCAATGGTAATTTTAACGCAGAATCTGCCGTTCTTCCAACATCTAATAGGATAGCAGCAATTCCCGATGAGGCTATAGCCAACGCAATATTACCGACAGACCGTATTTTTGCCAAAATTATCGAAATTAGATAAGTTTTACCAGTACCACCTGGAGCATCTAGAAAATAAATTGCACCAGCTCCTGCATGGCCAGTTTCCATAAAAGTGTCGTTGACGTGTTTTTGCTGTTTATTTAAGTTTGGTAAATTATGCTGAATAAATGTGTTTAATGCATTGGCATCGTAATTTTGTTCACGATGTATTTCATGATTAACAGCATCCGTAACGGCTCGATTTGGGGATGTCATTCCCAATGTATTCAAAGTTTTATTCACCATTACTAAACAAATATCCTCAATGTATATTAATGCTTGATTATACATCTCAGGAGAGTATTCTAATCCTGGACTTGCTGTTGCATAACGCGCTTGATATAAAATGTCATCTGTCATTGCATTTTTATATTTTTCCCACAGTTCTAAAGGTTTGGATGGACCCTCATGTTGATATTATAATTGCGAATAATATACGAATTTGATATGGAGAAGCAGCCAGTGAGGCATCGGCAAGTGAATTTTCCCAATGGTCATCGTTCTCGAGTAAATTTAATTTTTGGCAGGCGTCCCGATATGATTCGCACAATATATTATTTATGGTTTTCAAATTTTGAAATGATGTCGGACCACGTATATGAATCAAAAGCAAACGCAAGTAATAGCATTCATCATTTTTTGGATGTACAGTGTAAAGTCGACCTAAAGCATTACTTGCAAATACATTTGGGTGGTCAGCTACTATTTTCCCTTGTTTGCGACGTTGGAATTGTTTTGTGGATATATTCCATGTAAAATATCGCGGAACCTCATTATACAGTAGCGTCTTAGCGAAGTCATCAATTTGGTACAATGAAAAAATGCAGTCAATGTTGTTGCTGGTGGTTGTGCTGCTCGCTCGATCACATTTTACGCTGTAAAATATACTCGCTGTCCATTTTCTAAATGAACTGTCAAATGAACTACAGTCGGATACCTCTCATGAATTGGAAAAGAGAATATGCGCCAAACTGCTTCGTTGCTGCTAATGTATCTTCCCATTTGATAATGTTTGATTTCATCTAGCTTATCTTCAGGTGCCACTCCATAAATGGCCATATCACTGCCGTTGTTTACATATTTAAAAATATAAATAAATAAAATAAACGGTTTCCCATTACATCCCATGAAGGGACAGGGGAGAACTTCTCACAATCACTGAGCTGTGCGCTTTCCAGTTTTCACTCACTGATTGGGACCTACAGTTTTACACCGATTGCGAACGGTATTTTGAGAAGCTTTTTTCATGGCTATATACTCGATAGCGTCGCCGTCACTATGCGAGGTGACCGCCGCCGAAAGGAATTTTTAAGGTGGTCAGAGCAGGGTTCGAACCCAGGATCTCATGTGCAAGAGCCGCGCACACTAACCATTGAACCACCGACGATTTACAAATATATTTCAACAATATTCAACGTTTGTATGTGCTTTATATATTTTCGATAATAATGGTGAATATGGCACTACCTATTATCAATCTCGATATCAATGTTACGTACTTTTAATGTAGTGGATCTACCATTGTTATCTGGTGAACGTAGGCGATATTGAGAGTATCCATCATTGCTTGCTATTGTTTCTGGAATCAATTGTCTTGGATATCGCTTAGAACACTTGCCATTAATCGTGCATGGTGAATGCATATTAAAGGCGCCACATGGGCCATGTATCATATTCTTCGTTAATATTTCGAACAATTCTCGATCAATTGTTGGGTCTGGGATTTCAGACACATAATTGATCCATGCTACCGATATTAATATTGGGATGTACATTATAATCAATTATCGGATCGTAATTAAATGCAAGACGCATAAAAGAAATGCGATTGGTATTGTGTATTGCTGCTCTGGAGGCTCTTCTCGCAGCACGTCATTCTTCGTTCCGTATTTTGCGATTTTCGTGTGAAGAATTTTCGATATTTCGATTTCGAATTCGATTCCTGGCCTGTTCGTTGTCTTCTGCGCGGTCCTTTTGTGTCTGCTGTGAGTGCAGCCGTGTGCCGTGCACGGTGACCAATATTTGCTAGTGGGCGTGGCATTTTGTACTGCTATATAACATTTTTATGATTTATTCTTTTTTGTTTCTTATTGTTGGGGTAGGGAGGCTGCCCTTTGTTGTCTTACCTGTTGCTTGTTTACTTTCTTCAATAGCTTTCAATAATAAAACTAATTTACTTTCACTAACACCTTGGGTTAATTTATTAAAATGTACGTAATATTTAATTTAAATAAATTTAACTTCAATTTAATAAGCACTTTTCACGAAAAGAGGTTACGTATGAGTCGGTGTCGGGATACTTAACGAAGCCTCACGCCGATTAATCACCCAAAGCTTTCAGCGAGTTCTTGAGTTACGGTGCAAAAACACAAAAAAACTAAATATTGCGCCATCTGTCGGACGAACTTCGAACTACACAAAACTACTACCCACGGCCCATAGAGCATGTCTATAAAATTTAGTCAAAATTGGTCCAGTAGGTTTTGAGTTTAGCGATCACGGACATACACGTAATTTTTATATATGTATGTAGAGATTAGTACTCTGAAAATTAAATACTCTTCAGTAAAAATATTTTGACTATGACTTCTTCAAGGTGAATAAAAAAAAAACAAATAAATTTCTAGTGCGAAATATTTATATATGCAAAATATTTTATTAAATAGTTTAAAAAGTTTCGTGAGACGTATGATCTCCATTGTCGCTGATAACTTCTACTAAGCGTCTTGGCATTGAGTTTATCAACTAATGAATATGCGCAGCATCAGTTATCTTCCATTTTCGTGAACTGTTACTTTTCGATCCTTAACATTCTTCAACTGGGGCTCTGGGTGGTAAACTTGGGTAGATAAAAAGACCAGATGTGCTCGATCGGATCAAAAACCGGAACTAAGTGCAGGCCTGTCGAGAGTTGGTATTATTTATGGACTTCAGAAACTTTGGAGTTTTCTTACACCGATGTATTGCTGCGTTGTCCTGCTAGGTGATAAATTCTGGGACTCAACTTTCCTCTCCACAATTAACTATGACTACATCCAGTAGTCGAATATAATACGCGAAGTCCATTTTTGTGGAAACGAAACATGTTGGAGTGGTTACTCTATAACTCATACGTGCCCAAACCAAAAGGGAGCCATCGTCAAAATTTCGCCGGTTACACATAGTTTTGGAAAAATCCCTGGAACGCCAATATTTGTTCGAGCCATCAGGTCCATCCAAACTTAATTTTTTCTATCGGAAAATATCACTCCTCATCCAAAAACCTATGTATTTAAGAGAATTTAAATCTGTCCAATTCGTGTCTTGGAATGAGCGCAAATTTTGCATACTTTTTTTCCCATATGAGAGTTTGGAGTCGCGTTTCATTATTTTTTGAACACGATGCAACCTTGGTTCCAAGCTCATTTCAGCAATAATTTCCTTATCGTTGAAGTCTCCTTTAACAGCAACCACTTTGATCAGAAACAGAAAAAACAACGTCACTTTCCATTTATCTTGTAAAAGAGATCGAATTGTTACTTTCTCTGACATAATATAACTAACGTCGCATATATGCATTACAATTGTACACCAAAAACGCAGTACAATGAGAGTAAAAAAATATATTTTTTTAAGAGAAGTTATTTTTTTGAAGAAAATGTTTCATTTTTAAAGAAATGGGTATTGTTTTTAGAATTGGTTCGTTTATTATGTATAATTAAATTTTTAAGAGTAGTTATTTTTAAGTATTTTATTAAAAGTTATTTTGTGTCACAAAAAAGGTACTCTTTAACAAAAAGGCAGTTTTTTAAGAAAAGGCAACTTGTTGTAAGAAAATGTACTCTTTTAAGAAATAACACTTATTTAAGAAAATGTTCTCTTTTTAAACTTTTTTCACTTTGGCTTTTCTAAATTTACTTTTTATTGGGTTAAAAACTACAATATATACTAAATATCGGTTACAGGCTCCACCTAGAAAACATCCCATTAAACCAGCTATTTCCCAACATGTGTGAGACATCTAATTAGTTTAGACACAAACCAAAGCAAATTTAAACAATATACTTGATAATACTGCGTTGTAACATGATAGTGTTAAAATAAAGGTTGTTTATATTTTTTCATTTAACCCCATCCCGCAATGTGCAATAAGGAACTTCGTTCCAATAAGGAAAAATAACAAGAGAAGACGGATCATTTTTCATCAGGACAATGCGAGCTCTCACACATCAGCTGAAACAATCGGCTATTTGAGCACTCAACATGTCCAATTGATGGGTCAGCCGCCGTACAGCCCTGATTTCACACCCAGTGACTTCATTTTACTGAGTGTCCAACGTTTTTCGGCGCACGAAGAAGATACTGAAGCATTCAAAAGCCATGTTTTGGAGTTGTCTCCATTAGAGTGGAAAAAGTGTCTCGCAAATTGGTTTGAATTCATGCAAGATATATTGAAAATATGAGAATAGTTTGCAAAACACTAAAGCAAGCCACTTCCAGTAATTCCAATGGTATTGTTGGTAATAGCAAGCAATCGATAACCAGAAGCTGGTAACGACAATACACCTAATATTCACATACTTTTTAAGTAATTCCATTTTCCCACGGAATTTAAATTCACTATAACACTGGTAGTTGGCGGAACTTAATACACTATAAACTTGACAACGTAGCATACTCTTCTGTTCAAATAAGTTACAGAAAATGTCATTGTTTGATTATGTGAACAATACCATTTTCCCTTGCAATTACTAATCCCAGCACTTTCTTACATTGTCCCTGCAGTTTTTAAACCCATTTAAGTCAAGAAACTTTTTAAATGACACTGACTACACAGATACTTTTGCGCAAACTTGGGGAAAAATACTGTTCTCAATATTTTCGTGGAATTCTTCTTGTTGTGGTCGTCATAGCACAAAACCAAATGAAGTGCTCTTTATTAAGAAGACTATTATGGCATCAGTAGACCACCGCCTTTATCTGGTAAAGTCTGTATGTTTAGCAAAAGAGCTGAAGTGTTAAGTATGTAGAATGGTGGTAATGAGAGCTGTTTTATATTGTGCCAATGGAAATCGTAACAATTTCAAACTATTGCAAATTTAACATTTAATTTTCCGAATGATTTGGTATAAATGTTGAGGAAATAACAGTTTAAGGAAGGAGATACGACTGCAAATAAGTTGAATGGAATCATAAAATGTAGTTGAATAAAAGTTTGTTTAAAATATAAATACATACTACAATTATCAGGCAACTATATCTTAGTTTTTATGAAAATAGTGAAATGCAAAATGGATTCGAATGAACGCTTAGTGCCCAGCTAATACATAGAGTATTAAATGAAACAAAGAGCACCCAGCACAATACGGTTTTAAGGGGTGGATAATTCTGGCATCGAATGATTTAAATAAGTTGATAGAGAGTTAAAACAAATGAGCTCGACGCAAAAAATTACAAAATTTGACCTGATCCCTTTCGATTTTGATGTAATTTGGTGCGTATGTAGTTTGCTAAAATGCGAAAAATCGTAAAAATGTTGAAATGTGTAGCTGAAGACATAGTTATAACTCTCAAACTACTTGTAGTAGAAATTATATTATGGTCTCATTTTGTAGGTATAACAAGGGTCTTTAAAATGGTAGACAACTTACATTTTATTCTTCAAAGGTCTACAAAAAATATATGTTTCTTTACGCCTATGCAAAATTTCAAAAGGGCAACAACCCTTTTATTTTTTTTTTTAATTTTTTAATCCTAGAAAAAATATTACAAAATATCATTTTCGATTTAATGAAATTTGGCGCGTATGTAGTTCTGTGTAAAAAAACATGCGGCAATTTTTTGTTTTACCGTTATATTTTGGATTGTAAAGTTTTAAGACTCGGTAATTAGTGGTCTAAAAATTAATAGTAAGTTTAAAAATATTTTTAACGGTATTATTATAAATATGAATTTAAGTGTAAATATTTTCAATTACAAAATCTGTATCCTGTAATCTGTGAATAGACAACATTTATATTCAGTTTAAATCGAATTATATAATATTCAAAGTAAATGTTGTATACAAATGTTAATATAACTTTATTACCGTTTCTCTTCTCTTTATTGAAATTTATTCTATTTGCACATTTGGATTAAATCGTACAATTAAAAGCAATTTATTGCCGATCGAAAACGTATGCTGAAGGTAGTTGAAATCAAAAATTTTATTTTATATGTCAATTGTTGGCAATTATAATGTAGCTGTTGTCCAGTAGATAAATTAGTGAAACTATTTAAAATGCATTCAATTTGTTATTTTAAACGAATTTGTAGTAATTAAGTATTTGTGATTTACAGTTGAAATTTTGTATAGACATACATTGTTGTATGACCTCAGATGAATCACTTTACCATTGAGAACGCAAAGTGGTAACCTTGGTAATAAATCATAACTCCTAAAACATTCTTCAAAAATTCAATATTTGAAAGAAATTTGTTATTGTTGCGACTCTGAGTAGAACGTATTCAACAACTGTCATCATTCTTGCCCCCTTTTACTTCTATACCATGCGCAAACAGAAAAGGTTGAAATGCAGGAGTGAAATGCAAAAAAAAATTACCTGCGCTTAAAGGTACATAATATACATATATTTTGAAACATTACGCGTATATAACACTGATAAATAGCTTGTTTTTCATCTGAGCTAAAAGTGGCTCTATTCAAAACACACCCCCTTCCGACGACGATCCTGATGCGCAGTGAAAACCCATTTCCGACTCTATAAAAACTGCCGCAACAACCGTACTTTGGTTTGAAAGACCGCTTCGCATTAAACCATGGTGTCGCATTGCAAATGATGAAAAGAACGATGCACGCATGACAGTGCTTCAGTTAATTGCAACGCGAGCTGCGTCTGAGCAGTAGGGAGAAAAGGAAGGAGGTAAACCATCTCTTTAGGTCTAAGAAACGGCGGTTGAGAAAGCGCGAGAGTAAGAAAAATGAGACATACAGAAGGAAGAACGAAAATTCTACCAAAACGTCAAAAACGGGACGAATGGATACGGTTCAGGGTCCACCTTCCGTAAATACAAGAACGGAAATCTCATCGCAGATATGCAGAGCATGTTGGGAATATAGAGAAATCATTTCTCCGCGCTACTGGCACCTGAGATATCCAATGACGATGGGACAATCGATCACAATATAGACGACAACGTCGACTGTACCCTTCTAACCAAGACACGGTGAGAACAGCTATTGCCCGGCTTAAGAACAACAAAGCTACAGGAGCCGATGGATTACCGGCGGAGCTATTTAAGGCTGGCGGCGATGAGATAATAGGTGCATGCAAATTTGCTTAGATGAATGCATGCCCGGCGATTGGAGTCACTGTGTACTATGTCCCATATTTAAAAAGCTGACCCAAGTCTCTGTGCCAACTACCGTGGAATAAGCCTTTTATCCATAGCATATAAGTTTCTATCAAGTATAAAGTGCGAAAGACTAAAACCTATTATCGCTGACGTGATTGGACCATATCAGTGGGGCTTTAGGCGATTTTAAGGCGGCCTTCGATAGTCCGATAGGGAGAACCCCTATGAAGCAATGTTTGAGCTTGGTGTTCCTGCAAAACTCATATGCGTTTGCAGGATAACTTTAACGAACACCAACTCCGCTGTGAAAGTTTTTAAGGATTTTACCGAACCGTTCGAAACTAAGCAAGGCCTCAGACAAGGCGACACCATATCGTTCGATCTATTTAACATCTTAATAGAGATTATTCGGAGAAAAGCTGCTGTCAACATGAATAAAACCATCAGCGGCAAAAGTCACATGCTGCTCGCGTATGCTGATGATATAGATATCATTTGACGCACAGTAAGAGAAGTTACTGCGGTGTTTTCGAGAATTGAGAAGGAGTCAGGAAAAGTGGGTCTGAAGGTAAATGAGGACAACACAAAATTAATGGTTCAACAAGCAGGGCCTCCACGCAATTAAACCAAAGCGCAAACGTTAATTACCGTTATAATTTCGATGTGATGGACGAATTTATATACCTCGGATCTGCAGTAAACAAAAACAGCAACGTCAGCCTTGAAATCAAGCGTGGAATTGTGCTTGCGAATAGATGTTATTTTGGGCTAAGCAAGCACTTTAGAGATAAAGCCCTCTCTCGAGTAACAAAAGGCCAGCTATACGAGACTCTCATACAACGCGTCTTGCTTTATGCCGCAGAATCCTGGGTCCTATCGCAAGCCGACGAAAAATCTGTAGGATTCTATAGTGCACAACGTCGAGTATCGGCAACGCATAAACCATGAGCTGTATGAGCTATATCCCGACATCCGATCAAAATAACGCGATTGCGCCGGCTAGGCCATGTCAATAGAATGGATGAAGGCGAACCAGTACGAAGGGTTTTCCATATCGAACTCGAAGGAAGACGAAAAATAGGAAGACCAAGACTCCGCTGGAGGGATCAGGTTGACGAATCCCTGCGCACACCTGGTATTGCCAACTGAAGAAATAAAGCAAAAGATCAAACTGGTTGGCGAAATATATTAGCTTCATTTTGTAAGGTCCCTGACCCCCCGGGGTTGTCCGAGACCGGATAAGTTAGTAAGTATTATACGAAAAAATATGCTAACTCTTGAAGCCATCAATCTTGAACTGCACTCACACAGCAAACAATGGTACTCTAGAGTTAAAACAAATGAACTCGGCGAAAGAATTTCCTTTACCCCCTTCGATTTTGATCAAATTTAGTGAAATTTCTGGACCTCTCACCGTATTGATTCGCGAACTATGGCGCCTTGAAAAGTGAGAAAAATCCTGAAAATGTTCAAATGTGTTTCTGATGAAATATTTATAACTCTGAAACTACTTGTAATAAAAATCTTATTACGGTCTCATTTTGTAGGTATTAAAAGGGTCTTTAAAATGTTGCACAACTAAAATTTTGTTCTTGAAAGGTAGATATATCTCAGAAAACGAAATTTTTAAAATTCTTTACGCGTATGCAAAATTTAAAAAGGGCATTTTTTCAAAGTCCAGAGATATTAAAGAAAATGTGATTCCATGTACAACATTTTAATTTTTTTTAATTTTTTACTCCTAGAAAAAAAATTACAAAATATCATTTCCGATTTGGAAGAAATTTGGCGCGTATGTAGTTCTGTGTAAAAAAAAAAATTAATGTGAGTCCGATCACAGGGGAGATGTGTAAACATCTAGTAAAGAAAAATTTTTTTTAAGTTGGAAGTACTTATGCTTTTAGTATATGTTTTTAATTAATCAATTAAAAGTATCAAAACTTTCAATATTGTAAATACATAGGAATTTGCTGGTTTTTGTTTGTTTTATTTAACTTATTTGGATAGTTAATGGGCACACTGCAGTATATATGTATTGCATTAAAAATTACAGTAAGCAGTAAATTTACTGATTACTGAAAAAATTCAGTAAATTTTTACTGATAATGAAATTTAAATTGCATTACCAGTAAAATCATAGGGCCGTATTCATAATAATCAGTAATCGGGCATTACTGATTACTGAAAATTCAATGCACTTCATCATAATCATGTAGGCACTTTATAAAAATTGCTGAAAAATATTTTAGTAATCAGTAAAAATTTACTAGTTAAAGAATTATTTTTATTGAAATTTTAGTAGTACTGCAAAGTGCCCATCTATGGTAAATGCCTTAAGTACAAATAGTTAATATTGGCTTATGGTAACTAAAAAAAAATATAAATTTTTGACTCGATTGTATTTAAAAATCTCTGGAAAACTGCATCTATAGTAGTGGAATTGTTAGTTCTGGGGGTTTGTGGAGAATTGCTCACATGCAAGTGGAAAACGTCAAATAAAAATTTTGATAAAGCTTGCGACTGTGGGTTTGCAAAATTTGTATTAAAATCTCCACCCATAATAATTGGCATGAGATGGAGATTGTTACCCAATTGTCGTGCACCAGCTTCAGTGTAAGGCAACAGTACGTAATGAAGATATGTTACAATCTTAACTTACATTGGAATCTAATAGAATTTTTATTAGTATTAACATTACCTCCATTCAGCTTTGATACACTTTGTGTTGTTTTATGTTCTGAGTTATACAGACAAGTTATTAATCAGCTGTTTACAGAAATGTAATGCATGTAGTTATTTTACAGCAATGGTTTTCGAAAATTAGTATCTACTATTGCACACTAGATGGTGCTTATATGCAGCTGTTAAGTATGAATGACAATCTCAAAGACGAAGAAGACTTTTAGTTTGACAAGTTTAGTTTTTAGTTTTCCTTATTTTGCTTTGTTTTAGTAAATTTCTTATGAAAAGTGCAAAAAATCTTTTTAAAAGTTATTAAAATTAAATGTTTTTGTATTCAATTTATTTATTTGTTTTCATTTGCCTACGATAACATAATATACGACAATTAGTGAAAATTATTAGCTACTATTGCACACTAGATGGTGTTGAGTATTGTAGCATACATACACAGTCAACGCAACCAACGACTATAGAGTACAAACTAAAGCCAACATAACCAACAGAAATACATATTAAAGAAATACCAAAAGAGGTATTAGCTTACATTTCATTGGCACTTCCCAAAGTGTCCAAATAACCAAAAGTCGAACAGACAAACACACTCCACATAACAAGCGCCGTTTAATACTCTAAACGATACACATTGCTCTGTACGCAAGGTAAAGAACAGTTCTCACGCCAGTGAAACTGATTCGTCAGCATGGCACACGCAGACATGACGGCGACCGTCCATGGCTTTGAGTATGTTCTACTGCATACACACAGCGACACATACAATGTTGCATAGCCACAGAACGGCGATCGTCTCTGCTGACAGCGACCGTTCATAACTCCAAGAACGTCGCATACATACGACAATGTATACGGCATGATAGGCCATGAGCAGCGAGCGTTCCCTCTGCTGAGGGATACGCATATGATATTCGTTGGTCTGCCGCGACAACTCCATATAAACTATATAGGAATAAGAATATTAATGTAAGATACTATTGTATTTAGATTTAATATAAAAAGAACCAAAATATTCAATAAAGGGACAGAAAGGTTTTGACGCTCAAGATAGCTCAACCAAAGGAATTCCAAATTGTATTTTAATTATTACATGGCGATCCTGCCAGTGCTTCAAATATAAAAAAGCACGGAGGAAAAATCGGGAGCTAAAAAGGCTCGGAAACAATCCCACAGCTCCAAAAGCTCAGGGATCTCCAGGAACTCCAAAAATAAAAAGGAGCTGGAGTTGGATCATTTTGTCCAAATAACATAGCGTTTTAGCCGCTGTTAAATCCTGAAGTGCACCAAAATGCACCAGGATTAAAGAAACATTTTCTCTGACGTGATAGCCAAAAATCCGTCAGCGGCGAGAAGGAAGATACTGTCTGGCCAAAAGACAGTTGCCCAAGCCATCCAAGAGGGGCCACAGCGAAGACAACATTACAAAGGCAAAAACAACCGAAGAATGAAGGAAGGCCCACAACCTCTAACAATCAAGGAGGTCAAGAAGGTGCAATGACAGCTAGAGAAGGAAGATCCCCATTCGGCGATGACCAATTGAGACTTGAATATAGTATATAGAAAAATTATTATAGAAAAATTTCCTTGTATTTTCGTATGCGATTCCAAGCGCATACCTAGGGTCTATAAGCGAGTACTCGCTCGAGACAAAAGAAGAAAAATTATTTTAAAGGAAAATATAATAAACAAAATTGTATGTATAATTGGTAGGATAATTTTTATGTAAAATTTTTTTAATTTTTATGTACTCGCTCGAGACAAAATAAGAAAAATTATTTTAAAAGAAAAATATAATAAGCAAAATTGTAGGTATAATTAATAAATAATTTGTATGTAAAAAGAAAGGAAAACCTGAGTGGATAAGGATAATTATGGGTCATAGAAACTCGAAAATAAGTGATCCGACTGCGAATGTCATTAATAATGTAGAAGTGGTCGATCACACTTCACAAATAGATTCATTGTGGATCCTCCTACTCATCTCCACAGTATTAAGTGCAGTCAACTTAATACTAAAGTTATATTTATTGCATAAGAGATCTCTAAAGAAGAGATACTCAAGTCGTGGAGATAACTTAGATAAAATCTAAGCACCACAGAGTAACTTATGGATCGGGATAAAATAGTTACCTACTGTAGACTTATATATAATGTCCCAAACTCAGATTAAATTTTTAAATACTAAATACTAAATTTTTAAATACTAATATTGAAAGTGAAGCCACAATTAGGACGAAACCAATTGAGTCAATTGGAACGGAAGTCAATATGGCACAAACAGTTATAGAATTTTTGAATACCGCCACAAGGTTAATCCCTGATTTCGATGGGAAACCTGAGAATTTAAGATCATTTTTAGATGCGCTTTCTTTAGTGGATACACTAAAAGGCACCCACGAAGCGGTAGCCATAAACCTGATTAAGACAAAATTAACAGGTAACGCCAGAAACCTACTTGAAAATGAATCCACCATACAAGACGTAATTTCGAAACTGTCAAGTTCTGTGAAAGGTGAATCAGTTGAGGTCCTATCAGCCAAAATACTGAACATCCGACAGAACAATAAGTCTGCCAATTCTTATTGTGATGAGCTGGACAAATTTACAAAATCATTGGAAGGTGCATACATCTCCGATGGTTTGTCACGCACTTTGGCACAAAAATATACCACCCAAGTCGCGGTGAAGGCAATGACCAAAAATTGCACCATTGAAAGAGTTAAACTCATCATGGAAGCAGGTCAGTTTGACAATATGAACGAAGCTATAGGAAAATTTGTTAGTAGCTGCACAGACGCTACTGGACAACAAAATACTATCCTGTACTTCGGAAACAGGTCAAACAGAAACTACCGTGGGAACAGAGGAAGACCACATGGTAGAGGTGGATATAGAGGAAGAAATGGCAATGGCAACAATCGCAATAACAACAATAGATACAGACATGACAATTCTAACTACCGTGGAAACAGACGTGGAAACAACCACAATGATAATAATAACGGACAAAACCACAATGGTAACGTTAGAGTAACTAACACAGACCAAGACAACCCGGAAAACTAGAAAATTCCCCTAAGATCAAGCCAGAGAACAGAAAAGTGTATAACCTTAGCCTTAACTTTAGTATTTTTGTTAACGTAAAAATAGAACACCATAACGAAAAAATAACATTATTAGTAGACACAGGAGCAGATATTTCATTAATAAAACTTGCTCACTTTACACAAGATGAAATAAACACGAATAGAATATCAACATTAAGTGGTATAGGACATGGTAAAATAAAATCAATAGGAACAACAAATTTTGATCTAAGATACAAAAACTTTTTAATTCCCCATACTTTTCACGTTGTGAACGATGATTTCCCAATACCATGCGACGGAATCATCGGTATGGATTTTATAAGAAAATACAATTGTATTTTAGACTTTAATGATGATTTTGATTACCTTATCCTACGACCACCAAATTTCACACAACAGATAGAAATACAAATTACGAATACATGCAATGAAAGCTTAACACTGCCAGCAAGATCTGAGGTGATACGCCATATTAGGCTAGTTGCCACAAATCAAGACATATTGGTACCTCACCAAGAAATTCAACCAGGTATTTTTATAGCTAGCACCTTGGTAAAGGCAAACAATGCATATATTCGCATTTTAAATACAAACGATAAAATAGTTACAATAAAAGAATCACAAATCACAACTGAAGACATTAATGATTACGAAATTATTACAAACAATTCAAATGAAAAACAAAGAAAGACACAAATTTTGCAAATATTAGAGAAAAATTTTCCAAAACAGTTCGAAAATGTTTTAAAAGATCTTTGTTCTGAATTCAGTGATGTCTTTGGTTTAGAAACGGAAACAATAACCACAAATAATTTCTATAAACAAAAGTTAAGGGTTAAGGACAAACAACCGGTATACATTAAGAACTACCGTGTACCACATACACATAAGGAGGAAATTCACAAACACGTAAAGAAACTAATAGACGATGGAATAGTCGAACCATCGCATTCCGAATATAACAGTCCAATCTTGTTGGTTCCCAAAAAGTCTCTCCCTGGTTCTACGGAAAAGAGATGGAGACTTGTAATAGATTATAGACAGATTAACAAAAAGCTAGTAGCGGACAAATTCCCTTTACCACGAATAGACGATATTCTAGACCAACTTGGTAGGGCTAAATATTTCTCATGTTTAGATTTAATGTCTGGATTCCATCAAATCCAGTTGGAAGAGAAATCTAGAGACCTTACGTCATTTTCGACTAATAATGGGTCATACAGATTCACTAGACTTCCTTATGGACTAAAAATAGCACCAAATTCATTCCAAAGAATGATGACATTGGCTTTCAGTGGTTTGAAACCAGAACAAGCTTTCCTATACATGGACGACCTGGTCGTATTAGGATGTTCCGAAAAACACATGCTTTCAAATCTTACAAATGTTTTTGAACTATGTCGAAAAACCAATCTCAAGTTACACCCTGAAAAATGTTCATTTTTTATGACAGAAGTAACATACCTAGGACACAAATGTACAGATAAGGGAATACTACCCGATGATAGTAAATACTCCGAAATTGAAAATTACCCACAACCCACTGATGCAGATGGCGCGAGAAGATTCGTAGCCTTCTGCAATTACTATCGAAGATTTATTAAAAACTTCTCAGAATATTCTCGGCATCTTACAAGACTGTCTAAAAAAGGTGTTCAGTTCGAATGGACTAAAGATTCCGACATAGCATTTAATCACTTAAAAAAGGCATTAATGAGTCCAACATTACTGCAATACCCGGATTTCGAAAAGCAGTTTTGCATAATTACGGACGCAAGCAAACACGCTTGCGGCGCAGTTTTGACTCAGGAACATGAAGGAAAACATTTACCAGTCGCCTATGCTTCCAAAACCTTTACTAAAGGTGAAAGCAATAAATCAACCATCGAACAAGAATTAACAGCAATCCATTGGGCTATAACACACTTTAGACCATACATATACGGAAGACAATTCCTCGTCCGTACGGATCACAGACCACTATCATATCTATTTTCAATGAGGAACCCAAGTTCAAAACTGACGAGAATGAGGCTTGACCTAGAGGAATATGACTTTACAGTAGAATATCTTAGGGGAAAAGATAATTACGTTGCAGACGCGCTATCGCGAATAACAATACATGATCTCAAGGACATGAATATAACAGCAACACAAATATTGACAATAACGACAAGATCCATGACACGAAATAATACGAATACGGATAAAAGTAATACTATGAATGAGCAGCATAAATCAAATAAAATTAAAAAGCCCAGTATATATGTTCCTTTAAATAACACTGACGTCAGGAAATATTATAAATTAAAGATTTTTCCCGCAAGATGTTACATCAAACGTGGAAAATCTATAATTGCATATATACAAATCAATGACTTGTTTAATAATGGGAAACTTGACTTAGGACAGTTCTTCCCGAGGCTCGAAGAAGTAGCCTGTAAACACAGCATTGACAAATTACAAGTGGCACCTAGTGAGAAAATTTTCGAATTTATCTCGATTAATGAATTCAAAGATATGGGCAATAGGAAATTAATTCATATTAAAGTAGCGCTACTAAATAAGGTGACCCACATTGATTGCAAAGATGCTATAGCTATTCAGAACATAATGATAAAATATCATGATGACCCCATTGAAGGTGGTCACTGTGGAACTTTCAGGACAATACAGAAAGTAAAACGGTATTATTTTTGGCGAAACATGATAAAAGACATAACTAGATATGTCAAAATGTGCCACACGTGTCAGACAACCAAAACCAACAAACATTTGAAAGGTCCATTAGTAATAACTCCTACGCCGGCGGGAGCTTTTGATACGGTATTTGTCGATACCATTGGTCCATTTCCTAAATCAATTTACGGAAATGAATACGCCATAACAATGATATGTGACCTGACTAAGTATTTAGTCACAATACCCATACGGGACAAAAGCGCGCAAACAATCGCTAAGGCAATTTTTGAAAATTTCATTCTTATATATGGTCCAATGAAGACGTTCATTACGGACATGGAAACTGAATACAAAAACGCCATATTAAATGAATTATGCGCACTATTGAAAATCGAGAAACTAACTTCAACGGCACACCATCACCAGACGCTAGGTACAATTGAAAGAAGCCATAGAACTTTCAATGCATACGTACGATCCTACATATCGGTGGATAAAGATGACTGGGATGAATGGCTTAAGTACTTCACGTATTGTTTCAATACAACACCATCAACAGTACATAATTACTGTCCGTATGAATTAGTATTTTCGAGAATACCACATAAAATGGTACAAATTAATGAAGTGGATCAAATAACTCCACTCTATAATGTAGACAATTACGCCAACGAGGCCAAATATAGACTAGAAATAGCGCTTAGGAGATCTCAGATACTATTAAATAAGCATAAGGAAAAACAAAAAGAATATTATGATAAGAACATTGTAGATTATAATTTCAGTATAGGAGATTTAGTATTGTTAAGAAATGAATCAGGACATAAACTAGATAAAAAATATATCGGTCCATTTAAAATTAAAAATTTACTATTAGGAGAAAATGTAAAAATAATAGATCCCAAAACTAACAAAGAACAAATAGTTCATAAGAATAGAATTAAAATTTATGAACAATAATATGATAATGACAATAAAGGCCAAGGTTGATAATACTAATAATAATAATAATAAGGAACGAATGATAATGAACTTATACAATAATAAGTCTTTCTAATTGCATAAGAAATGACTAGATAATAAGTACTATATAATATATTTAATAAACATAAACTTAATAACATTGTAAAAGAATGTCCATAAAACTCACGTTATATGATCATTCTTCTGAAAAATGGAGGTGTAGCATACATACACAGTCAACGCAACCAACGACTATAGAGTACAAACTAAAGCCAACATAACCAACAGAAATACATATTAAAGAAATACCAAAAGAGGTATTAGCTTACATTTCATTGGCACTTCCCAAAGTGTCCAAATAACCAAAAGTCGAACAGACAAACACACTCCACATAACAAGCGCCGTTTAATACTCTAAACGATACACATTGCTCTGTACGCAAGGTAAAGAACAGTTCTCACGCCAGTGAAACTGATTCGTCAGCATGGCACACGCAGACATGACGGCGACCGTCCATGGCTTTGAGTATGTTCTACTGCATACACACAGCGACACATACAATGTTGCATAGCCACAGAACGGCGATCGTCTCTGCTGACAGCGACCGTTCATAACTCCAAGAACGTCGCATACATACGACAATGTATACGGCATGATAGGCCATGAGCAGCGAGCGTTCCCTCTGCTGAGGGATACGCATATGATATTCGTTGGTCTGCCGCGACAACTCCATATAAACTATATAGGAATAAGAATATTAATGTAAGATACTATTGTATTTAGATTTAATATAAAAAGAACCAAAATATTCAATAAAGGGACAGAAAGGTTTTGACGCTCAAGATAGCTCAACCAAAGGAATTCCAAATTGTATTTTAATTATTACAGTATATTGTATGCAGCGTATGATTACACTCATACATAGCTCACACCGATTTGATAACGCTTTACGATTGGTTAACGATTACATCGTACATCTTACTCTAAATTTGTGATTGTATTGTGAAAAAGATTTTTACCCCCAGCGTATAGATGTTTACACATCAAACACAACATGTGATTTTTCTCAGAACGCGTCGTTTATAGTACAAGATTCGGTCCAAGGATTTCATTGGAATAATACCCAAGCAACCCTATACCCGATTGCAATATACTATAAATCAAATGGGAACATAGAACATACAAATGATATTGTAATATCTGACTGTCTTGTACATACTTCCGTTGCAGTCCATTTGTTTCAACGGAATATGATTCAATTTTTAAGAAACAAATTTAAAGAAATGCCAAACAAAGTTATATACTATTCTGACGGTTCCGCTGCTCAATTTAAAAATAAAAAAACTTTGTTAACTTATGTTACCACGAACCAGATTTTGAATGTACCGCTGAGTGGCATTTCGTTGCAACTGGCCTCGGAAAAGGTCCTAGTGACGCACTTGGAGGCACCGTTAAAAGAGAAGCACGACGAGCCAGTTTGCAACGCTCATTGGACGATCAAATGACTTCTCCACGGTATTTATTTGATTGGTGCCTAGAAAACCTCACAAATTGTAACATTAAATTTGTAATATAAAATGACCACAGTGGTGAAGAAGAATTTCTACACCAAAGATTTGTTGGACTACGTTCCATTCCTGGAACACAGAAATATCATTGCTTTGTTCCAGAAGGAAAGCCAAAACTAATCGCAAAACTTTACTCCGAGGATACAGATTTTGTAATTGAAAATATTTACACTTAAATTCATATTTATAATAATACCGTTAAAAATATTTTTAACGATATTTTTACTCCGAGGATACAGATTTTGTAATTGAAAATATTTACACTTAAATTCATATTTATAATAATACCGTTAAAAATATTTTTAATATCGTTAAAAATATTTTTAACGGTATTATTATAAATATGAATTTAAGTGTAAATATTTTCAATTACAAAATCTGTATCCTCGGAGTAAAAATATCGTTAAAAATATTTTTAACGGTATTATTATAAATATGAATTTAAGTGTAAATATTTTCAATTACAAAATCTGTATCCTCGGAGTAAAGTTTAGCGATTAGTTTTGGCTTTCCTTCTGGAACAAAGCAATGATATTTCTGTGTTCCAGGAATGGTACGTAGTCCAACAAATCTTTGGTGTAGAAATTCTTCTTCACCACTGTGGTCATTTTATATTACAAATTTAATGTTACAATTTGTGAGGTTTTCTAGGCACCAATCAAATAAATACCGTGGAGAAGTCATTTGATCGTCCAATGAGCGTTGCAAACTGGCTCGTCGTGCTTCTCTTTTAACGGTGCCTCCAAGTGCGTCACTAGGACCTTTTCCGTGGCCAGTTGCAAAGAAATGCCACTCAGCGGTACATTCAAAATCTGCTTCGTGGTAACATAAGTCAACAAAGTTTTTTTATTTTTAAATTGAGCAGCGGAACCGTCAGAATAGTATATAACTTTGTTTGGCATTTCTTTAAATTTGTTTCTTAAAAATTGAATCATATTCCGGTGAAACAAATGGACTGCAACGGAAGTATGTACAAGACAGTCAGATATTACAATATCATTTGTATGTTCTATGTTCCCATTTGATTTATAGTATATTGCAATCGGGTATAGGGTTGCTTGGGTATTATTCCAATGAAATCCTTGGACCGAATCTTGTACTATAAACGACGCGTTCTGAGAAAAATCACATGTTGTTTTTGATGTGTAAACATCTATACGCTGGGGGTAAAAATCTTTTTCACAATACAATCACAAATTTAGAGTAAGATGTACGATGTAATCGTTAACCAATCGTAAAGCGTTATCAAATCGGTGTGAGCTATGTATGAGTGTAATCATACGCTGCATACAATATACTCAACACCATCTAGTGTGCAATAGTAGCTATTAATTTTCACTAATTGTCGTATATTATGTTATCGTAGGCAAATGAAAACAAATAAATAAATTGAATACAAAAACATTTAATTTTAATAACTTTTAAAAAGATTTTTTGCACTTTTAATAAGAAATTTACTAAAACAAAGCAAAATAAGGAAAACTAAAAACTAAACTTGTCAAATATAAGGAAAACTAAAAACTAAACTTGTCAAACTAAAAGTCTTCTTCGTCTTTGAGATTGTCATTCATACTTAACAGCTGCATTTAAGCACCATCTAGTGTGCAATAGTAGATACTAATTTTCGAAAACTATTGCTGTAAAATAACTACATGCATTACATTTCTGTAAACAGCTGATTAATAACTTGTCAATCGCAACAAATACAAAATAATAAAATATTTTACAAAACACCAAACAAATTATAACTCAGAACATAAAACAACACACAGTGTATCAAAGCTGAATGGAGGTAATGTTAATTCTAATAAAATTTCTAACAGATTCGAATATAAATTAAGATTATAACATATCTTCATTACGTACTGTTGCCTTACACTGAAGCTGGTGCACGACAATTGGATAACAATCTCCATCTCATGCCAATTATTATGGGTGGAGATTTTAATACAAATTTTGCAAACCCACAGTCGCAAGCTTTATCAAAATTTTTATTTGACGTTTTCCACTTGCATGTGAGCAATTCTCCACAAACCCCCAGAACTAACAATTCCACTACTATAGATGCAGTTTTCCAGAGATTTTTAAATACAATCGAGTCAAAAATTTATATTTTTTTTTAGTTACCATAAGCCAATATTAACTATTTGTACTTAAGGCATTTACCATAGATGGGCACTTTGCAGTACTACTAAAATTTCAATAAAAATAATTCTTTAACTAGTAAATTTTTACTGATTACTAAAATATTTTTCAGCAATTTTTATAAAGTGCCTACATGATTATGATGAAGTGCATTGAATTTTCAGAAATCAGTAATGCCCGATTACTGATTATTATGAATACGGCCCTATGATTTTACTGGTAATGCAATTTAAATTTCATTATCAGTAAAAATTTACTGAATTTTTTCAGTAATCAGTAAATTTACTGCTTACTGTAATTTTTAATGCAATACATATATACTGCAGTGTGCCCATTAACTATCCAAATAAGTTAAATAAAACAAACAAAAACCAGCAAATTCCTATGTATTTACAATAGTGAAAGTTTTGATACTTTTAATTGATTAATTAAAAACATATACTAAAAGCATAAGTACTTCCAACTTAAAAAAAATTTTTCTTTACTAGATGTTTACACATCTCCCCTGTGATCGGACTCACATTAATTTTTTTTTTTACACAGAACTACATACGCGCCAAATTTCTTCCAAATCGGAAATGATATTTTGTAATTTTTTTTCTAGGAGTAAAAAATTAAAAAAAATTAAAATGTTGTACATGGAATCACATTTTCTTTAATATCTCTGGACTTTGAAAAAATGCCCTTTTTAAATTTTGCATACGCGTAAAGAATTTTAAAAATTTCGTTTTCTGAGATATATCTACCTTTCAAGAACAAAATTTTAGTTGTGCAACATTTTAAAGACCCTTTTAATACCTACAAAATGAGACCGTAATAAGATTTTTATTACAAGTAGTTTCAGAGTTATAAATATTTCATCAGAAACACATTTGAACATTTTCACGATTTTTCTCACTTTTCAAGGCGCCATAGTTCGCGAATCAATACGGTGAGAGGTCCAGAAATTTCACTAAATTTGATCAAAATCGAAGGGGGTAAAGGAAATTCTTTCGCCGAGTTCATTTGTTTTAACTCTAGAGTACCATTGTTTGCTGTGTGAGTGCAGTTCAAGATTGAGGGCTTCAAGAGTTAGCATATTTTTTCGCATAATACTTACTTACTTATCCGGTCTCGGACAACCCCGGGGGGTCAGGGACCTTACAAAATGAAGCTAATATATTTCGCCAACCAGTTTGATCTTTTGCTTTATTTCTTCAGTTGGCAATACCAGGTGTGCGCAGGGATTCGTCAACCTGATCCCTCCAGCGGAGTCTTGGTCTTCCTATTTTTCGTATTCCTTCGAGTTCGATATCGAAAACCCTTCGTACTGGTTCGCCTTCATCCATTCTATTGACATGGCCTAGCCGGCGCAATCGCGTTATTTTGATCGGATGTCGGGATATAGCTCATACAGCTCATGGTTTATGCGTTGCCGATACTCGACGTTGTGCACTATAGAATCCTACAGATTTTTAGTCGGCTTGCGATAGGACCCAGGATTCTGCGGCATAAAGCAAGACGCGTTGTATGAGAGTCTCGTATAGCTGGACTTTTGTTACTCGAGAGAGGGCTTTATCTCTAAAGTGCTTGCTTAGCCCAAAATAACATCTATTCGCAAGCACAATTCCACGCTTGATTTCAAGGCTGACGTTGCTGTTTTTGTTTACTGCAGATCCGAGGTATATAAATTCGTCCATCACATCGAAATTATAACGGTAATTAACGTTTGCGCTTTGGTTTAATTGCGTGGAGGCCCTGCTTGTTGAACCATTAATTTTGTCTTGTCCTCATTTACCGTCAGACCCACTTTTCCTGACTCCTTCTCAATTCTCGAAAACACCGCAGTAACTTCTCTTACTGTGCGTCAAATGATATCTATATCATCAGCATACGCGAGCAGCATGTGACTTTTGCTGCTGATGGTTTTATTCATGTTGACAGCAGCTTTTCTCCGAATAATCTCTATTAAGATGTTAAATAGATCGAACGATATGGTGTCGCCTTGTCTGAGGCCTTGCTTAGTTTCGAACGGTTCGGTAAAATCCTTAAAAACTTTCACTGCGGATTTGGTGTTCGTCAAAGTTATCCTGCAAACGCATATGAGTTTTGCAGGAACACCAAGCTCAAACATTGCTTCATAGGGGTTCTCCCTATCGGACTATCGAAGGCCGCCTTAAAATCGACAAATAGATGATAGGTGTCGATTTGTTTTTCGGGGGTGTACTCCAGGATTTGGGCTAGCGTGAAAATCCGGTCAGTTGTCGATTTTTCGGGCCTAAAGCCCCACTGATATGGTCCAATCAGGTCAGCGATAATTGGTTTTAGTCTTTCGCACCTTATACTTGGTAGAAACTTATATGCTATGGATAAAAGGCTTATTCCACGGTAGTTGGCACAGAGACTTGGGTCAGCTTTTTAAATATGGGACATAGTACACAGAGACTCCAATCGCCGGGCACGCATTCATCTAAGCAAATTTGCATGCACCTATTATCTCATCGCCGCCAGCCTTAAATAGCTCCGCCAGTAATCCATCGGCTCCTGTAGCTTTGTTGTTCTTAAGCCGGGCAATAGCTGTTCTCACCTTGTCTTGGTTAGAAGGGTACAGTCGACGTTGTCGTCTATATTGTGACCGATTGTCCCATCGTCATTGGATATCTCAGGTGCCAGTAGCGCGGAGAAATGATTTCTCTATATTCCCAACATGATCTGCACATCTGCGATGAGATTTCCGTTCTTGTATTTACAAAAGGTGGACCCTGAACCGTATCCATTCGTCCCGTTTTTGACGTTTTGGTAGAATTTTCGTTCTTCCTTCTGTATGTCTCATTTTTCTTACTCTCGCGCTTTCTCAACCGCCGTTTCTTAGACCTAAAGAGATGGTTTACCTCCTTCCTTTTCTCCCTACTGCTCAGACGCAGCTCGCGTTGCAATTAACTGAAGCACTGTCATGCGTGCATCGTTCTTTTCTTCATTTGCAATGCGACACTCTTCATCGTACCATGGTTTAATGCGAAGCGGTCTTTCAAACCAAAGTACGGTTGTTGCGGCAGTTTTTATAGAGTCGGAAATGGGTTTCCACTGCGCATCAGGATCGTCGTCGGAAGGGGGTGTGTTTTGAATAGAGCCACTTTTAGCTCAGGTGAAAAACAAGCTATTTATCAGTGTTATATACGCGTAATGTTTCAAAATATATTATATTATGTACCTTTAAGCGTAGGTAATTTTTTTTTGCATTTCACCCCTGCATTTCAACCTTTTCTGTTTGCGCATGGTATAGAAGTAAAAGGGGGCAAGAATGATGACAGTTGTTGAATACGTTCTACTCAGAGTCGCAACAATAACAAATTTCTTTCAAATATTGAATTTTTGAAGAATGTTTTAGGAGTTATGATTTATTACCAAGGTTACCACTTTGCGTTCTCAATGGTAAAGTGATTCATCTGAGGTCATACAACAATGTATGTCTATACAAAATTTCAACTGTAAATCACAAATACTTAATTACTACAAATTCGTTTAAAATAACAAATTGAATGCATTTTAAATAGTTTCACTAATTTATCTACTGGACAACAGCTACATTATAATTGCCAACAATTGACATATAAAATAAAATTTTTGATTTCAACTACCTTCAGCATACGTTTTCGATCGGCAATAAATTGCTTTTAATTGTACGATTTAATCCAAATGTGCAAATAGAATAAATTTCAATAAAGAGAAGAGAAACGGTAATAAAGTTATATTAACATTTGTATACAACATTTACTTTGAATATTATATAATTCGATTTAAACTGAATATAAATGTTGTCTATTCACACTTTCATTCAGATTAAACATGCACATTAACATAATTAAATACTGCAAATAACTGGCCGATAGAGAATAGTTGACCAGCATTGCTTTGCATGATTTTACCTTTTTCAGACGGAAGGACGAACAATTTTTAAGCAGTGACTAGTTTATATTTGTAGATGTGACAACATGTGCTTCCCGTTTCCTTGTGTTAACAGGGCTGCCACTAGGCAAAGAACTCTTCCGTAGAATAAGCAATTATTTTTGGTCGAACTGTTGGATACCCTACACTTATTAATTTTTGTCGAGTCTTGAAATAATACTGCAATGTACAATCTGGCTTTAAACCCGAATGTATACTGCGCGTCATCAGGTAAGCGCCCCCTAATCCATCATTTGTTTTTACATTTTTCTATTCTCCCATTCGTAATTTTTCAATTGTTTTTGCAATCATAGTAGGTGATCTCTCTCACAAGAAAATTAAGCTGGATAGAAGAACCGTTATATAAAGGGTCCGCCATATAACGTTTTTTTTTTCAACTAGTGCTTATTTCGTGAATGTTAACACTTAGCTCATGTCTGATTTGACAGATAATTAGTTGTATCTGTCCGCTGAACGAATATGGTTGTGTATATGCTTGAACAGCGCTGGGAAATATGGGAAAAATCGGCCTGCGATCGACTTACAAAAGATGCTGATTTTGCCAAAAAAATCGTATTTTCAGATGAAGCTCATTTTGATCTTGGCGGGTATGTAAACAAGCAAAATTGTCGCATTTGGGGCACAGAAAACCCGCACGCATACCTTGAAAAGCCGATGCACCCAAAACGAGTCACTGTTTGGTGCGGATATTGGCCCAGAGGCATAAGTGGACCATTTTTCTTCGAAAATGAGCAAGGAGTGGCCGTTACAGTCAATGGCGATCGTTATCGGGCCATGTTGAACGAATTTTTGTTCCCAAAAATTGAAGAGGAGGATATTGGCAACAGTTGGTTTCAACAGGACGGCGCTACGTGCCACACAACCGAAGCTACACTCAATGTTTTGCGCCCTGTTTGTGAAGATCGCATTATCAGCCGCAGAGCTGATGACGTTTGGCCACCTCGGAACTGCGATTTGACACCGTTGGACTATTATTTGTGGGGTGCCCTCTAAGATAAGTGTTACGCCGACAAGCCAGAGACAATTGACGTTTTAAAGGACAATATTCGTGAAGCCATTGGTGAAATACAGCTGCACACAATCGATAATGTGCTTAAAAATTGGAGCGATCGTGTAGGCTACTGCATGGCCAGCCGAGGCAGCCATTTGAATGAATTTATTGTCCATTATTAACCTGAAGGATTGTACTTTCAAAAAAAAAAGAAATTTGAGAAAATATTCAGTAGTTTTTTTTATAGCATTTTCAAAAAAAAAAGTTATTGGGCGGACCCGTTATTATGTGCTATTTTCTTTCATTCTCGGCGAAAAAACTTGCACTTATTTTGCGTCATCAGATTAGCTCCCCCAAATTCATTTCTCGCTTGTTTTGACAGTCACGGTTTCCATTTTTTTTTGTGTAAATAAAAATAATAGTTTTCTTTAGAAAAATCCATAAAATGGGAAGAGCATGGGTTTTGTCTTCTGAAGAAAAAGCTAAGATTGAATCTTACAACGATTGTGGACTATCGTTCCATAAAATTGCAGAAAAAATTGGCAGGCACAAAACAAATGGTTGATAGTGTTCTTAAAAAACAAGGAAAACTATGGAAAAAGCTTCAAGGGCAGAAATAATCGAATGGTGGGAAAGCATCAAATTTCCACGACTCGTTGGCAAAAATTAAGACAAATAACCGGTGTAAGGGTGAGCTTGTCAACGATTCAAAGAGTCATTAAGAAAGCAGCACACCTCCAGAGACAAAAATTAAAAAAGAAGCCACCACTTAATACGCTAACAGAAGAAAATCGCCTCTTTTTTTCTCAAACTCACATGACGTGGTCTAGTCAGCGGCATTACGTTGTCTTTTCAGATGAAAAGAAATTTAATTTAGAAGGGCCCGATGGATATAGTTATTATTATCATGACCTACGTAAGAAGGAGCATTATTTGGACAGTCTTCACAGGTGTGATGCTGTGCGGAGCAATATCCTTCTATGGCACCTACGAGTTGCAGTTTTTAACATCGCGAATGAATGCCGAGAACTACAGCAGCGTTTTGAAAACGGCTTTTCCCCACTTTCAAAACTTATTTAGAAATCTAAAGTGGAATTTTTAGCACGATAATGCTCAATCCACACTGCACGATCCTTGAAATCGTGACTTCAGAGTCAAAACGTTGATGTACGAGAATGGCCACCTTATTTGCTCTTCCCAAATATCGCCGTGAACGTCTGGGGATGGTTGGCTAGGAAAGTGTACGAGTCCGGAAAACAATGTAACACTATGTCTAAATTAATCGAAGGCATCAAACAGCCTTGGTCAACCATTTCGTTGAATTACATAGAAAAATTATACAATTCAATTTTAAACAATGGCGGCATCACGCAATATTAATTATCTTTAAAACGGTTTAAAATATAATATATAAGTATTAAAAATTAATCTAGTTGCTCAAAATACTAATTAAATAGAAATTTCTACAGATGGCGCTATCCTGTTGACCAGTTTTTCTCTAAAACATTTAATTACATATTTCCTTAAATATTTCAGCAGTTACTGTTTTTTTTTTATGTATAAAATAATTGTTAAAAGTATACTGGATAAAAGTGGTAATAGCTCAATTGGTTTAGATAATATTTAACATTAACCGACAGTGAAACAATACGACTTAACCCAAATTTCTAAATTTTTGGGAGATCATGTCGCATTTTGTTTTATGAATCTTTCCAGAGGCACGACAAACAACATACCACTTTTTATATAAAGAACGGTGTATTTCTTCGAAATCTAAAAGTTCTACAAAACGAAATTTTCGAACAAAACGAACCCCGATTATTAAATGTCGGTTAACCGGCTTTTAGTATGTTTGTGCTAAATAGCCTTAAAAAATTTGAAAATTCAATTTAAAAATTATTTGACAATTCTAATGACATATTTGAATAAAAAAATATGATTTCTATTTCCAAACATAATTCTAATACGTCCTCGAATTTCTGAATGGTTTTATAATTTTAATAGGAATGAAAAAAAATTTTCAAACAATCTTTTTTAAAATTTAACGACTTAGGTTGCTATTTTAATAGATGTGTGGCCGTCGGTGGTGAAATGGTTAGTGTTCGCGCCTCTTGTACATGAGCTGCGAATATTTAGCGAGACTATTGTATATTAAGCAGTGAAAGCGGAATCGGTGTAAAAGTTATAGGTACTAATCAGTGAGTATAAAACTAGAAAGCGCACAGCTCACTGGTTGTGAGAAGCTCTCCCCAACCCCTTCATGGGATGTAATGGGAAACCATTTTTGGAACGAAGTTCCCAATCGCACGTTGCGGGATGGGGGCTAAATGAAAGAAAACTAAACAACTTTTTTTAACACTACTATACCACAACCCAGTATTCCCAACCGTATTGGGTACTTTTGCTTTGGTTTGTGTCTAGACTGACATATGTTGGGAAATTTCTTGTTTAATGGGAATATCTTGTTTTTCTAAAGTAGGTGGAACCTGTAACCAATATTTTCTATATATTGTAGTTTTGAACCCAATAAAAAGTAAATTTAAAAAAGTCAAAGTGAAAGAAGTTTAAAAAGTAACATTTTCTTGAATAACTGCCTTTTCTTAAACAAAGTAAATTTTGTCAAAAAAAAATAAATACCTATCCATATTCTTAAACAAAATACATTTTCTTAAAAAATATACCTTATCTTAAAGCAGTACAATTTCTCAAAAAAGTTAATTTTGATGTAAAAAGTACTTTTGCTTAAAAAAACAATTTTTTTAAAAATAAGTACGTTTTCTTAAAAAAGTACATTTTGTTACAACAAACTTCTTTTTCTGAAAAAACTACCTTTTCTTTAAAGAGTAAATTTTTTGTGAAACAAAATAACTTTTTTTGAGCTAAATACCTACTCTTAGAAATGTACCTACTCCTGAAAAAAGAACCAATTCTAAAAAAATCCCATTTCTTAAAAAAAAAGCATTTTCTTACAAAATTCCTGTTCTTAAAAGTAACTCTTCTTAAAAATAAAATAATACCTCTTCTTTTCTTTAGTAGTCTTTCTGAAAATAATTACAATTTCTTAAAAAAATAACTTTTCTTAAAACGAGTACCAATTCTTTAAGAAGTAGCTGTTCTTAAAAAAAGTACTTCTTTGTAAAAAAAATCCTACTCTTATGGTTATTTCTTACAGAAATTACTTCTTCTTAAAAATAGTACCTTTTCTTAATCAAACATTAGAACATCCTCTTGTTAAAAAAGGACCTTTTCGGGAAAATATAATATAAAAGGACCTAAAAATATATTTATTATTTAAAAAAAAAATATACAGCCTATAAAAAAATTTTTCTTCAAAAAAGTTTATCATTTTACATAAAGTATCTTTTCTTGAAGATACATTTAAATTATCGTATTTTTCAACGGGCACCTTAGGCGGGTTGGAAGTAACTAGTAGTTTAATATATAGCGAAAGGAATTTCGATCCAACCGGATGTCCCCTGACACCTCATGTATTTTTTTCGGTTTTTTTAAAACATGTTTTAAATATGATATAATTTTCGCTCACAAAACTCTCTCTTATAACTCGCTGTCAGAAGAATATAAATTTTAAATTTAAATGAGTTAACTGCGAATTTGAATAAACTTTTAAGTTTTGTGTTAAACACGCATTCCAAATTAACGTTAATTTAAGAAAACGTTAATTTAAAGAAAATTCAACCAAATAACCCGGTTACACTGTCTTTTTGGCAAAATAAAAAACCAAATACCGGTTTCTTCAAAAGTTGATATTTCGAACAAACCGAAAATCCGTTTTTAAAAATGGCTCTTTTTGAACACCCGCTACATAGAAATAAATAACCGTTTCCCATTACATTCCATGAAGGGATTGGGGAGAGCTTCTGACAACCAGTGAGCTGTGGGATTTCTAATTTTTCAGTCACTGACTGGGAACTACAGTTTTACACCGGTCCCGAATGGTATTTTGAGAAGCTTTTTTATGGCTAAGTACTCGATAGTGTCGCCATCACTAAGCGAGCTGACCGTCGTCGAAAGAAATTTAAAGCGGTCAGAGCAGGGATCGATCCCACGTTCTCATGCACAAGGGTCGCGCACCACCGACACCAACTACATATCAAACCATTTGCAGTTTTTCGGGTTAGTTTCAAACTTCAAAGTCGGATGTCCGATACAGATTTGGGTCGCCATTTAATGCATGGAGAATTATAATAGTCATATTAGAAGTATGCGCGAAAAATTCCATTAGAGGGTGGGCCATGTAAAATTTGCAGGGACCGTAACAGTTACGACTTTTTTCAAAAAAGTCAAAATATAATTGTTATTTTTTGACTTTTATTTTTTCGGTCAAAAATAAAAGTTAAAATTTGACTTTTATATTGTAAGTCAAAAATAAAAGTTAAAATATGACTTTTATTTTTTAAGTCAAAAATGAAAATTAAAATATGACTTTTATTTTTTAAGTCAAAAATATAAGTTAAAATTTGACTTATTTTTTAAGTCAGAAACCAAAAAAATTGATTATGCCATAATAATAACAATGTAATGGAAATATAAGAAAAATAAAAAAAAAATTAAAGGCAGCGGCAACACTGATGACAATATTATATATTATATTATTATACACAAGAAAATTTTTATTTATTTATTATTTTTTATATACACTAGACTTGTCTTAATCCACTACCAACAACATCCAGTAGTGAGTCATTCCCATTTCATGAGGCAACAAACCAAAGCAGCTCCTCAAAATTACGAATTGGACGCTTAGACATGGAGCTATCAGATGCGTCGTCCGATGAAGACGATGGATGTTCCAAAGGTTTCGTTCGCAAAGCATTCATGGAAATTGACTCATACAAGGAGAAGCATATTGACGTTGATGTCGACCTTATGGAATATTGGGAAAACAACAAATTTTTATATCCCCGTCTAAAGGACTTGGCATGTATTATTCATCAAGTACCTGCGACACAAGTTAGTGTAGAACGCGCGTTTTCAGCGACTTGCGCTACAATTTGTCTGAACAGAACTTGGCTGCTATATTAATGGTGAAATTGACTTCTGAGTCATTGCAATGAAAGAGTGAACAATTTAATATTGAAATAAAGGAAATTAAATGTAATTTGTATTTTCAGAGCAAAATATGCAAAACACCAACTCCTTAACTTTCTAATACAAATACAACATGTACTTATAATTCTAAAAATAAAAACTGTGTTAATATTTAATTAAAATTTTATTTAACTTTTTTAACATCTGCTTTCAATAGGAACAAAAGTCAAATTTTAACTTTTATTTCTGACTTAAAAAATAAGTCAAATTTTAACTTATATTTTTTACTTAAAACATAAGTCATATTTTAACTTTTATTTTTGACTTAAAAAATAAAAGTCATATTTTAACTTTTATTTTTTACTTAAAAAATAAAAGTCAAAATTTAACTTTTATTTTTGACTAAAAAAATAAAAGTCAAATTTTAACTTTTATTTTTGACCAAAAAAAAATCGGTCAAAAAATAATTATTATAAAGTGACTTTTTCATAAAAGTCAAAAAAATTAAAGTCTTTCAACTTTATTATTCCTTAGCATAACAGCATCAATATGCTGTATTCAAATATCTGATAGACAAATTATATCCACCTGACGTTTTGATTTAAAATTTTAAAAATAACTGTTATTTTCGGTCCCTGAAAATTTGGAATTTATTTTCGTAGAGGGTGGCCATGTAAAATTTAGAATTTATTTTCGCTTTATACATAATACTAATACATATCTGTTAGCGAAATAATGATTTTATTGGTAAGGGCCATTATGACATTTGTGATGAAACGCAACTTCGTTAAAATCGCTTGCACGACCTGGTTGACAAGACCTTATTCGACCTACCGAATGCTTCAGTACATCGTCGATTGTTTGGGCCTCTATCTCGTGAACGAGAGTGTCGATTTCCTGTCTAAGGACCTTAGTGAGCTCTGGATTGTTTGCGTAACACATATTCGTTTACGGCGCCACATATATAATAGTCTTACGGGGTTAAATCGCACCTGCGATTGCGGAAAAGATCGTTTGTAACGTTCGCTAACATTCGATAGCACCATCCTGTTGTAACCGTACGTCATCCATGTCATCCTCCTCAACGTTTGTGAACAAAAAATCGCTGAGCATAGCACCTTTGACAATAACGGCGGCTCCATGCTCTTTTTGGAAGAAAGGTGGGTCTATGCTGTCGCCATGCCAAAAACCGAACCAAATAGTCACTTGCTCAGTGGCTTATCTTCGAGGACGTCTGGATTTTCCGAGCCACAAATGCGACAATTTTGTTTGTAAACGGAGACCCTGAGGTGAATATCAACTTCATAGGAAAATATGATTTTTTTAATAAAAATGGTCACCTTCAGCCAAGCGAGCTTCAGCTCGCCCAGTGAAGCAAAAATGCATCGGAAGGTCACGAAGTTTCAGTCCCTTTATAAGCCTTCATATCGAGGTCTTTACGCAACATTGTGCGCAATGAAGTGCGAAAAATGTACAAGTGCTGCGAACGGTGGCGAGTTGATATTGATGACTGTTCCAGCACACTTTCAGCTTTAGCGGCAAAATATCAGAGGTTCAAATTTCAAACCTTACATGGCCAACCCTTTATTTAGCAACATCAATGAACTAAAAGCATTTCTTCTCATATAATGGGCATATGAGCATCTTCTTCTTTAATATCGTTTTGTGTTGCAAAGGTTATCTTAAATCCAGTATTCCTATGTTGTTACACACGTATGCATTACATTGAATTTCAGATTTTGTCTAACAACTGCAGTTGGAGGAGGGTGAAGAGCCATAAGCGAGCCACGTGTAGGGGACATTTACATTCTGTTAACATTTTGTTTGCACTTCACAGGCATAAATTAACTAGCACAAACCGGAAATATTAGGAAATGTTTTGATGCTGTGAATTTTTTAATACACTGAAGAATAGAAGTTGGCAAAAAGTGAATTAAACTTAAATTTGAACAAGCAGTATAATGTGCTTAAAAGTATTAAAATATTCGTGGAAATAGCAACAACAGAGACCAACTAAGGAAGGAATAGTCTCACTTCAAGAACAATTATTTGTTTCATCTATAAAAGCTAGAATAATTCTGTTTCAAAACCGTGCTACAAGAAGCTATCCTTCAAATATAATATAATATATATATATATAAATTTAATATAATATTAATTTATATTTTGTATCTTATTTTTATCAAAGTTTCCTCATGTATATTATCTTGAAAAGGTTTATTGATGATAGTTCCTGTTATATCCCTAACTATTCTAGAATGAACGATATAAATAATGACTTAAACGGTAAACTGAAATAATTCCTTCTTAAGCTTGTGGTAGCAGTACGATTACGATTTTAGGTATAGATGATGACTATCTCACAATGACTTGTATAGAATAAGAATGAGTATATTCCAACAAACCCCAGCGTGGCCTTGTAAGCTCGTAGTATGCATTTCTGATACATTACACTGATACACTGATTTTGTTTTGTGATCTCGCAATACAATATTGATCTGATATCAATTCAACCTCTATTTGTCTATTGTAATTTCTGTGGTGACAAGGTATAACAGCATAACTCGAGTTATGCTCAAATAACATGTTTCGACAATCGAGCTGTATATATCATACTGAACACTATATAATCCAAATATGGGCATTTCCACAGAAAGGTCCACCTTTTGTCACATCACGTCACACTCGTTAATTGCTTATATTTTAAGACCAGTTAGTTAGATTGTTTTTTCATCTGTTATTAAATATAGAGCTTCTTACATTCTGCATTTAGTAAACGAATAGAAAACAATCGAACTTCACGGTCCTAAAATATAAACAATTTACGATGGTGACGTGATGCGACATAGGGTGGCACTTTCTCTGGAAATGCCCATATGAATAATCCAATTTGTAGTTCCCAAAATATTGGAAAAGATTTATTAGCAAATCTCGATCAATCACTACATTACAAATGAAATTTGAACCTATAAAACGCTCTCCTAAAACGTTGCAAAAATAGACATATGCTGTTATTCCTTGTGACCACAGATTTGTACGAAATGGTTTGTAGAGAAAATATTTTGAAATGAATGCCAAAAGACGCCAAAGGCTTTTAACAGCTAATAACTTTTCAGACAATGTTGTTTCGAAATATTCACTACTGGTTGTCGGAGACAAAAGCTACATCAGTGGAGTTAGAACAATTTAGATTTTATAGAACCATAAGTTGATTCGATATAGTTATTACCTTCATGATTATTGATAATTTTCCTGCACAACATTCTCAAAAAAGATTTTATCTGTCAAAATGTGTGGCATATTAGGCGGTATTTTTTTTAAATAAAATCGATCAACCCTTAGAGAGTTTGTTGGATACTATTGTGAATATAGGCGCAACTATCACTGTTAAGCTAAAACCCAAACACATAAGTTTGGTACTGAATAATAAACACGCAAAAAAAAATTTTCCTATTACATTACATGAAGGGATTGGGGAGAGCTTCTCACAACCAGTGAGATGTGTACTTTCTAGATTTCCACTCACTGATTGGGAGCTACAGTCTTTCATCGTTTCTGAAAGGTATTTTGAGATGCTTTTTTGCGGCTAAGTACTCGATGATGTCGTTATCACTATGCGAGGTTACAACCGCAAAGTGGTTCAAAGTTCACATTTCAGGCGAATTTATTCAAAATTCTTACTTCTCAGAATTTTGATAAATATCGTTTTAATCCAATATTCAATAAAACTTGTCATTTTAATTGAGGGGGTCAGAAGCAAAGGGGTACAAGTGACAAATAGGCAAAAATTTATATAAGTGTGCAACTGTATTCCTTGACACCATCTCTGTCTACTAGCATGAGATGAGTCTAGCATGAGAAAGGTAAATATAGAGAATCCAAAAATGCTTGCGACGAACAGTTAAAGTAATGCCTGAATTTACATTTGACATTTAACTTTGAAGACGAATATCTCGAAATTAACCTTTTGTCACTTGCACCCCTTTGCTTCTGCCCCCTCAATTAGCATTTTGTGGCCTGGTAACACCAAATTGAACAAAGTACACACATATATTTTACAAGTTACAGCTAAATTCATTAACAGATTCCGTTAACTTATTGCAAATTAATTTAGTTTTGTCATGGTTCATTGAATTCTGTGAATATCTGCTGGAAAAGACGGTAAGCACATGTTGTTTATTACTAGGTAGGACCCCACTTAAAATTCATAGTGATTTTGATGAGAAACATAAAAAAAATGGGCATACAAATTTTGCATATGATTAAGGGCTAAAAGGCTGTTGTAGTAGTTAGTTCATATATTGATTTTTTTATAGTACAAAGAAAATCGAATTCCCGCTATACCCCAACATTTTATATTTAATTTTATCAGAAAATGGAGCTGGAATATCGTAGTTGGGTAATTCCAAAATATTTCGAAACAGTCCAGGACCCTACCCCTATTGAATTGTATGAAATTTGTACAGAAGTTTCTCCTCATCTATACGAATTCTATGATACCAGAATTGAGGCAAAATTCGAGGTAGTTTTTGTTTTATGGTTCGCTGAAGTGGGTATTGTATGGCACTTTCTGAAAAAAGGGCCTGACTGTAAAATGACATATCTTTCGAATGCGTGAATGGATTTCAAAATGTTGGATACCATTTTAAAGCTTGCAAAAATCACTTTAATACCAGCCTATACAACAGTTATGCCGTTGTGGTTCAATGATATTGAAAAGCCCAAAGTATCATATATCTTGAATATCCGGGCATAACGTTTCTTTAAATTGTGATTTCCTGCACCAAAAATAAAGTCCATGTTTTTCTCTAAATCATAGCCAAATTTACAATTGGGATCTCGATGGGATCAATAGATACATAATACATAAGGTTTGGTACTGACTGCTAGAGTTTTGCTGATTTAGTTTCGATTTTTCAAGTAGTGACTACGTATAACTCAGTGATCCAAAGAGACTAAAGTAGAAGTACCTGGGAAGTGATAGTATTTTTCTTGTAGGTATTGTCGAGTGAAACAACAATCTGCTTGTGGAATTTCCCAAATACCCCCACAATTAAAAACCCGGTTTTGCGTATGTTTGCATATTTATAAGCATGTATGTTAGTTGATTATCCACCGATTTTCACTTTCTCACCGGATTTAAAAAGAAGAATCTTACGCCTTTCAAACAGTGTGTACCTTCTTCAAGAAAATGTGAGAAGTCTGTGTGTATTTGTCCAGCAAACAGCTAGTTTTTAATTTTTTTTCGCCATTTTTCAAATTGGGCGATGATTTTACACATTATTTTATAAAGAAACCATACTATTCTTTAATTTATTCAAAAGGGAAGTTTCCTAGTGAGTAAAATGCAACTTTATTTTTAAAAATCCGGTATTAATTGACTGACTTATTGAAGTTCTTATTAAAAGAAAATTATTTATGCTTTGTTTTTATAAAACTTTACCAGCATTATGAAGCTTTAGTAAGGTAAAGTAAATCTTTAGTTTTAATAAAAACTTTAAAAACATAGTCAATTAATATCGGATATTTTAAAAAATAGTTGCGTTTTACTCACTACTTACTCACCGTCGTCGAAAGAAAGAAAGAAAACTCAGAGCAGGGATCAAACCCACGTTCTCATGCAGAAGATCCCCACACATTAGCCATTGCACCACCGATACAGTTTATACCTCTGAATATACTTCTGAATATAATAAGCCTTGTCACTATCTTATAATTTAGCACTGCCAATGTGTGGTGTAGCATATTCAAATATGATAGGTCCGACGAAGTGATGTAAATTGTATGATGTTCTTTTTTAAGTGATGAACTCTTTTGAATTCCCTGTCAAAAATAACTATTAATAAGTATAGCTCACATAATTCTTGGCAATGGTGCTGCCGAATGTTCATCCACAAACCCGTCTTGGCTCTTTTGAACACTAGATGGAACATTGTACTCTTAAAAATTGGCACTTCAGTGCCAATGACACAAGTCGGACTAACTTTGAGATGAGATCCTGATACCGAATACTAAGGGATCTGCTTCCTATGTACTCCAATGTAGAAAATAATATATTTAAATGAAATCAAAGAAATTAAAAGATTGATTCATTTACAGCTTTGATTATTAGTATAGATTTGTGTTGTGTTTCACACAAAAATGTTAACACACAAAATCAAACGCTTTGTTGTTTTGAACTAATACATCTATTTGTTCTTATAAAATCAATACTTTTCAACATGCAACGTCCATATTCAATTAAGTCTAATGTTGTACATTTATTGAGAGTATCGGTTACTCTAGGTATATTTACTCTATGGTTGTAATATTTCATCAAGTTTGAGTTTTATATCCCAAATAGATCCCACTTCTGAAACTGATTGTATTTAAAATGTTCTGTTTGCCATGAAAAGCCATGAAGTTTGTCTTGTCCTCGTTTCCTGCCAAACCCACTGCTGCTGATTCCTTCACAATTCTTGGAAATACTGCAATAACTTCTCGCAGATTTCGCCCAATGATGTCTAAATCTACAGCATATGGGAGTATGTGACTTTTGCTGCTGACAGTTTTAGTCATGTTGATTGCAGCTTTTCTCACGATGATCGAAATTAATATGTTGAAGAGATTGCGTGGTGTTGCCCTGCCTATATCCTCGCCTCGTACTAAGTGATTCGGTGACATCCCTAACAATCTTTACTGAGGATTTCTGAATACCAAGCTCCGACATACCTTAGTACAGTTTTCCCCGTATCGGGTTATTGAAGGCAGTCTTATAGTCTCCTAAGAGGTGGTAGGTGCGATTTGTTTTTCGTGGTGTTTCTCCAGGGATTGTAGCCAGGTAAATATCTGGTAGAAAGGTGACATTCTAGGCCTAAAGCAACACTTATATGGTAGTATTCTTCGTACATTACGCTCAAGTGGGCCTTTTATGCAATGGACAAAAGGTTGGTATACTCGGGTTGGGTCGTTTGAAAACAATACACAGTATACCAAGACACTAGTCCTCGGGCATGACTTCGTCTTGCCATATTTAAGCCTGGAAATTACAGATATAATTTCGCACTGGCTAGGAGGGAAGTCTATGTCATCGCCTTATACTTGCTCAACAATCATCGCAACATGGTTTGCCTCTAAGCGGTATTTCATAACCAAGTACGGTCTCTGCAGCAGTTTTCATTGAGCGGGAACTGTACTTGCACTGCGCTACTGGCGTGCTTCGCCAGTATCTGAGTGAGGTTCTCTGCATAGGCCGTGGCTGCCTCTGGTATTTGCAGCTTTCCGATGTAGAGGCTTTCGTTCTGGTCATCCTTGTGCGACCCTTTGCTGTAACCAGGTAGTGATCCGAATCGATATTAGCCCGCGAATCACACGAACGTCTATTACACTAGTAGAGTGCCTTTCATCAATTAATAGGTGATGAATCTTGTTCTTCGACTGTTAATCAGGGGATTTCCAAGTAGCCGTATGTTGGAATCTCGTACTACTGACAACCATGATTGTCTGATTTAATTTTTGGAAGTTCTAGCGTGTAGACTAGATTTACCAATGATTAGTTCAAATACTCTTTCCCTACCGACTTTGGCATTAAACCCACTTAGAACAATCCTAATGTTTCAATCTTAATGTCTCATATAACAGCTCCTTGGTGTCTTTGACTTCTTCTTCGGTCGGGTCATGCACAAGCGACATGTTAAAGTATTTCGGTTTTATGCGGATGATGGATATACGTTCACATACGGTGGTGAATCTTGGCACTAGATATCGCAGTCTTTTGCCAATTGCAAATCCGCAACCAAATGTATGTCACAGTTCTTCTTCATCTGTCACTTGGATAGTGACACCGTATCTGCATAGTGTTCTAATGTTCCAAGTGTATATCCTTAAATCTTGGTCCTTATAGCTTTTACAAGGGTCGTCAAGAAATTGGCGGTTTTATGTTTCTCACCCTCATTTCGTATTTTCATTGCTAATATAACGGTGGTGGAAGACAAACCCAGCCCACCGTGGTTTTGCATTTTACCTACATCCAAGCTGATTAGGATGCAATGTGTCGAAACTGGCGCTATTGGTCAGTACTGCTGGCTCATCCGTCTTCTAAACACAACAGATTATGTCGGCTAGTTCGAAGAGCTTCAGTGAGAAGGTGACCTATTGAACCTGATACGAATCAGGCTGCTCGTTTGTTTCGCCTTCTCCCTCTAGCTACCTAAGGGAGGGTTCAGATAAAGCCATTGCCTGGGGCATACTTCTAGGAAGTAGTTAACTGCTTGGACTGCCTAATTAGTAGCTATCAGAAACTTTCCACCTTCACGGTCAGTCCCATGCCCATGTCCTATAGATATAGTCATTATTAATTTTCATACCGTAAATCAAAATCAAAGAAAGTTTCCCAGGTTTTATTGTAAAAACCAAGTTAGTCAAAATGAGCTCAGAAAAGCTATGGCCTGTTTTCATGAAACGAAATCAGGAACACGAAGGAATCGATCAAAATACTAGCCAACATAATACGAATGAGGTAGCAATTTGGTGTAGTCATTCTTCACGTGCTTGATTAATAGATTTTGAAAAGAATTACACAGAAAAGCCTATGAATTTATTTTCGGGTTCGATTTACTTTCGGCCGCTACATTCCTTCGTTACAATTCGCTTTATGAAAAGGGACCGTTTATTTAACCTTATTTATGTGCAAGTTCGCGGGCCCAAAATACCACCGCCCCAGGGTTTGTGGGTTTCATCATGACAGTCGCTGAAGCTTTTAAGTTGTTGCTAGAGTTAGCATTAGGTTGGCCAAAGCCAAGACAGTGCAATTCTTGCGATGGACCAACAAATCTTGACGAACCTTATCCTTAACACTGCAGTATAGAACACCAACTTGCAGCACAGCGCAGACAGGAACAACAAAAACTCAAGCGGATCGACGCGGGGAGTGATGACCACCAATTGTGCACTCTGTTCCTAAACCAATTTTATGCCGTTGTTGAAGCCTGCTTGAACGAAACATGTCTTCTTCTTGGGCTGTATGATCTCGCCAATATTCTGCAACCGTTGATCCTCAGCAATGGAAAATTCAGGGTGGTAGTTCCATTTTATAATACTTTGGTGGCGGTGGTTTCTCAAGAATTAGTTGATTGGCTGAGGAACTTTGAATCACATTTGCACGGTAACTTTTTGGAGTTGCCGGCGAATGTATTTGGTCCACTTGACGAATCGAGACAATTTCTATACATCGAGCTTCTTAACAGCCAACTGTATTGGAGCCACATTCTTGGTCACTGGCTTTTTCATAAAGCCTGGACTGGTGATTTATTTTATTTAAAAATATTTTCAAAAAAAGCCATGCATTGCGGATTGTCAAAAAAGATCAGATTTTTTGTCTGCTTGTCAAAAATATTCTTTAAAAAATAATTTAATTGCATCTTTTGGTTTATCGATTCAAATACAAATTTCTGAGAGAGGGTCTCACACTCGTCATTTAAAGTCTGAATTTAAAATCTCACAAATAATTTTCATATTAAATGACATTTAAATGACAAACGTCATGCATTTAAATTCTTTTTAAATAGAGAACAGCTACGAGTACAACTGATCATAACACATTTACAATTTTTCTGTGTTAGTTTTGAAATTAAAACCAAAAGCATAATAAATCATTCGCTAGTTGCAAAAAAGCATTTCGGCTTTTAAGTCTGCTCAGCTAAGCCAAATCCACTTTTTTTAATCATTTTATTCCGAGACTACGACGAGTTTGTGATACATAATGCCACCAATTTGTTTTTCCCAATTTTTCCTTTGGATCTTTTGTGTTTGTATGAGTAGTGTTTTGATTTATGTTCTGTATTTTATGTTGTATAATTCTATATACAAGTATTAATAATTCATAATTCAGTTAGATTTGGAAGTGCTGATGAATCAATCATGATGACAACTGACAACAATAATACACCACTCAAATATTATGGACATAAAATTTGTATTTTTCGTATAAGTTAAATAAATATGTACACTCCGGTTAACTTATTTAAAGGCACTAAAAATTCCATATTCAGCAGCCTGTATCTTTTGAAATTTCTAACCTATAGCAGAATTTTAAAACGAAAATGGAAGCTAGACAACTTAAGATATAACAAACATCATGACAATAGTGGTTTCTTAACTAAATAACTTTTTTTGAACAATTTATAAAAAAAAGTCCGAAAATGTGCTATTTTTTTTTTGTTTCACTTGAATAAAGGCACTTTATTATGTTTAAAGTAAGAGTTGATTTTTTGTAGGGAGCGTTTTTTTATTAGAATTTATTACATCTTAATCATTTTACGAGTCAAAATGGCAATACAAAAAATTGTAAATCTATCGAAAAAAACTAAAATCGATGTTGTTCTCAACGATATTCTAATCGCGCAATAGCTAAAAAACTTGGACGGAGCCCAACAGTTGTCGATAACTACATCAAGGACCCCGAGGGGTATGGAAAAAATTTTAAAGGAAGGGTTTCATTTTCTTTATCTACATATGAGAAAAGAGAAATCATCAGAATTGTTTCTAATTCAGCCTTATCCTTGTCAAAAATAAGAGCTCAAGCTGGAGTGGAAGCGGCCAAGTCATCAGTACGCAGACTAATTAAGAGTTGTGAGTATCTTAAATACCTGAAATTACAAAAAAACGCCGCTTAATGACCCTCGTAAGGAAAAGCGGCTTCAATTCGCAAGAGACTACATGGTATGGGATGTGCAGCCAAGAGGTCATGTAAATGACTGGAGAACCGTTGCATGAGAAGAAGTTTAATTTGGATGGGCCTGATGGCTACAACTAATATTTTCATGATCTGCGCAGAGAAAAGAGTTTTTGAACCGACATCACAGCCGAGAGGGCGGCTTTATGGTGTGGGGTGCTATTACGTACTGTGGCACCATCGATTTTGAATTTCCAAGTGCAAAAATGACTGGTGCAAGTTATAAAACGTTATTGGAATCAGCTTTTCCGTAGTTCAGTGAACTATTTGGTCCCATATCTTGGATAGTGCAACAGGATAATGCCCCTATACACAACGCCAGAGGAGTTAAGGAGTTCATTGCAAGCCAAAATGTTAACATTTTTGACTGGCCACTCTATTAGCCAGATCTAAACATTAGCGAAAATATCTGGGGTTGGTAATCTCGTAAGGTCTATGAAGGAGGTAGACAATTTGATGACAAGCTGTCACTAACTCAGGCCATTAAGGATGCTTGGAATGGAATTTCGTTGGATTATATATATTCTCTTTATCTCTCAATGAAAACCCGTATATTTGAAGTTATTAAAAACAAAGGGCGTTGTACCCATTGCTAATCGTTCTTTAATAAAGTAAAATAAATTAAAAAAACAAGAAAAATTGTTTTTCATTAAAACTAGTGAAGGTGCCTTTATTCAAGTGAAATTTTGTTTTTTCTACCGCAGTTCGACGAATTAGGACTGAAGGACATGTGGTTCCAACAGGACGGAGCAACGGCGCACACTGCGCGAGCCACAACCGATATTCTGAAGGCGGCATTCCCGGGTCGCCTCATCTCTCGTTTTGGCTATTTGCACTGGCCCGCAAGATCGCCCGACTTAACCGTTCCAGACTTTTTTGGGGTTTTTTTTTGAAGTGCCGTATTTACGTGAACTAGCCCGTGACCCTGGAATCCCTCAAGGTCGCCCGAAGTTCTCGTCGAAGTGATGAAAAATGCCATAAAACGAGCCCGTATGTTAATCAATTGTGACGGCGCCCATTTAACCGATATCATCTTCTCAACTTAACCAATAAAATTCTAAAGGTTCAAATAAACATAATCAATAAACATAATCGACGTTTCTCATTTCGAAAAAAAAATGAGAGCCAAACAACATCGGATGACTTCTTTTTCAGTTTCTAATATAAAGTCTGTGGCCGCCGGTGGTGCAATGGTAGTATACGCGGCTCTTGTCCTCCCGTGAGTGCAAAACTAGGACACGCAAAGCTCACTAGTTGTGAGAAGCTCTCCCTAATCCATTCATAGGATGTGACGGCAACCATTTTATTTTTTTTTAATACCAAGTCTCGGCAGGGATTCGTATACCTTATCTCTCCAGTGGAGTCTTGGTCTTCATATTTTCCGTCCTCCCTCGAGTTCGGTTTTGAAAACCCTTCATGCTGGTACATCTTCATCCATTCTACTGAAAAGGCCTAGCCAGCGCAATCGCGTTACTTTCATCCGATTAACAATGTCAGTGTCAGGATATAGCTCACACAGCGCATGGTTCGTTCGTCGCCGATACTCACCGTTGTGCACTCTACGACCATACATTGTTCATAGTGTTTTTCTTTCGAAGACTCCTACAGATGTTTCGTCTGCTTACGATAGACTGAGGATTCTACACCAAAAAGTAAGATAGGTTGTCTGAGAGTATGGCATAGCTGGGCCTTTGTTACTCGAGAGAGAGGGTTTCATCTCTAAAGTGCTTACTCAGTCCAAAATAACATCTATTCGCAAGCACAATTCGCCACTTCAGCACAATGCTGATGTTGTTGTTTTTGTATGCAGCAGCTCCGAGGTATATAATTGCGTGCACCACCTCGAAATTATAATGGTTAAATTTTGTCTTGTCCTCATTTACTGTCTGACCCACTTTTGCTGAATCCTTCTCAATTCCTCAAAATACCGCAGTTACTTCTCTCATTGTGCACTTAATGATATCTGTGACTTCAGATTTTTTTCATGTTGACTACAGCTTTTCTATTAATAATGATCTCCATCAAGATGTTAAAGAGATCCCACGATAGGGTGTCACCTTGCCTGGGGCCTCGCTGAGTTTCCAAACGTTCGATGAGACCTTTAACAACTTTCACTGCGGACTTGACGTTCGTTAAGGTCATCCTGCAAAGGCGTATGAGTTTTGCACGAATACCATGCTCAGACATTGCTTCATAGAGTTTCTCCAGTATAGGGATATCGAAGGCCACCTTATAGTCAACAAACAGATGATAGATGTCGATTTGTTGTTAGAGGGTCATCTCCAGGGTTTGACGTAGCGTGAAAATCAGATCACTTGTCGTTTTTCCAGTCCTGAAGCCACACTGGTATGGTTCAATCAGGTCAGCGATTATTGATTTTAGTCTTTCGTACATTATACTTGATAGAACCTTATATGTTGACGATAAAAGTCTTTTTTAAATATGGGGCATAGTACACGGAGACTCCAATGGCTTCAATTCATCTAACCAAATTTTGCTAATGAGCTGATTCATGCACCTTATCAGCTCATCGCCGCCAGCATTAAACAGCTCCGCCGGTAATCCATCGGATCTTGCTGCTTTGTTGTTCATTAGCCGGGCAATAGCTGTTCTGACCTCGTCTTGATTTGGATGAGGCAGTCGACGTCGTAAAAATTATCGTCGATTGTCTCGTCGTGATCGGTGGTCGTCAGTGGTGGGCGCGGCTCTTGAGCATGAGAACGTGGGTTCTATCCCTACTCTGGCCATTTTAAATTTCTTTCGACGGCGGTCACCTCGCTTAGTGATGACGACACTATGCAGTATATAGCCATGAAAAATCGTCTCAAAATTCCGTTCGGAACGGGTGTAAAACTGTAGATCCCAATCAGCGAGTGTAAAACTAGAACACGCACAGCTTACTGGTTGTGAGAAGCTCTCACTAATGCCTTCATGATATTTAAATTGATACCATTTTTTTGTCTCATCGTCATTGGATATCTCATGTACCAGTAGAGCGGAGAAATTATCTTTGCATATTTCAGATTTGATTGAGTCCTTGTGTTTACAGAAGGGGTAAACTGAACCACGTCCATTTAGACAGGTTTTTTTACTTTTTGGTAGAATTTTCGGGATTCGTTCTTCCGTCAGTATATCTCAATTTTCTCACTCTCCCGCTTTCTCCACTGTCATTTTCTTACACCTAAAGAGACGGTTTAGCTCCTTTCTTTTTTCTCTATATCGTTCAGTCGCAGCTCTCGTTAAAATTTACTGAACCATTGCCATACGTGCACTGAAAAGTGACGGCCCCAGCAACATATTGCAGAAAACAGGTACATCTTTGCAAGCATTGTTTTCATGAATAGAATATCTGCTGCCTTTTTGATTGTTTGTTGTCTGTCTCGTTTTTGGTTTTAGCAGTTTTCAACAAAAATAAAAGCCACATGTAGGTCTCAAAAACATGTATTATAGCCTATTAATCATTGTGTCTCCAACATGTTATTCTAAATAACAAATACAATGTGTTTGGGCACAGGTATAGTATATTTACGACAAGCTACAAAGACGTTATATTTGCACCCAAATATCATCATTTGCAATGCGACACTGTTCATCGAACTATGGTTTGTTATGAAGCGGCTTTTGAAAACCAAGTACGGTTGTTGCGGCAGTTTCATAGAGTCGGAAATAGGTTTCCAATGCCCTTCAGGATCGTCATCTGAAGGGGGTGGGTTCTGTACCAAAAGTTGCGAGAGCTTATTTGAGTAAGCTGTGGCTACCTCTTGTAATTGCAGCTTTCCGATGTCCAGCTTTCTTTGTGTCTGGTTTCGTACGATTTTCGCTCTACTCAATCTTGTGCGAACCTTTGCTGCTACCAAGTAGTGATCAGAATCGATGTTAGCTCCTCTGATTACTCGTAACGTCCATTACACTAGATGAGTGCCTTCCATCAATTACCACGTGATCAATTTGGTTCTTCGTTCTTTGATCAGGGGATAGCCAAGTAGCTTTGTAGATGTCTTTATGCTGGAATCTTGTACCATTAGCGACCATGCAAAGTCAGTCGGTCTCATACCGTTGTAAGATCTGTCAGCATATAGACTGAAATTGTCAATAGTTGGAAGAAACACATTTTCCCTGCCTACTTTAGCATTAAAATCTCCTAGTACAATCATAATGTCATGGCCAGGGCACCGGTCATACGTTTCCTTTAGAAGTTTATGGAATATGTCTTTGTCATCATCATCTCGAGGCATGCACACAGATTAGGGAAATGTAAAAACATTTCACTATTATGCGTATTGTGGGTAGAGACTAGGTGTCACAGTCTTTTAGCAAGTAGATGTTCGCTGCCCAATTCATGATTTTTCTCTTATTACATGTCACAGTTGTTGTTCTTTGTGCAGCCATGTCTATCGCATTTCCAGGATAGCGGTAATGTCAACCTTATAGCTTTCGGTGATATCTGACTATTCGATAATTACACCGATATTTGTACCGGCACAATCCATGTGCGTATCCGTAAATTGTGGTTCTTATCACGTTTTCGGGAGTCTCCAACACATAGGGGTTGTTTACGTTTTCGTTTCTGTATATTCACTGCCATTATGAACGGTGGCTTTTGCATGTTACCTACTGCAAGGATGCAATACGTCAAACCTGGATTTTCTTCTTTTTGGTTTCTATCCGCCATTAGTCCATATGTTTGGCTCATCTGACTGCTAAGGACAAAAGAATATGCCCGCTATCTTGATGTTCTTCAGTCACATATCAGGCTGCTCATCGGGAAGCCTTGGCTTCAGCGGCTGGAAAAAAACACAGTCTACCTTTGCCCGGGAACCACTACGTGCAGGAAAAAGTCATATATACATGATTGGGGACATAAGGCTCCCAATCTTTGGCTCCCATTTTTCTATTTTTTTCAGGTTTAATGTCTTTGAGCGCTATCAATTTTGTTGCCTTGGGGATTTAATAAATTTCCCTTGGTACTTATTTGATTGGGAATTTTTTGAGTGGGGCTTATTTCATTGGGGCTTGTTAAAAGTTACAACGCAATTTTTTTGAATTTCAATTAATTTCAAATTCACTCAACTAAGATCCAAAACAAACATATTAAACAGCCTAGAGACAGCAATTATATTCCATTGCAAATATTTCCGCTAATATGCAAATTTCATAACACATCAGAGCAACCTTTTCATTGTCGCACACAAATGTTTGTCATTACGTAAGTATTTAACATTATTGCCAGCTTTATATGGGACAATCAGCGCAAAAGCTGCGATTCGAAATATCTGTGTATCAATTTTAAGGCAATTTTATTTGTTTATATTAGAGTTGATATTGTTAATGGTGCTTAAGTACCATTGGCCAGATTTTTTTAAACAAAGCTTTAATTTAGTATGCAATATAAAACTGAGAATGTTGATTAGTGTAGCCATGTGTAAGTAATATAACCAACCGAGTACTCAAATATCTTACTATAAAAGTTATTAGAATTTATTTGCAAAAACCAATTTTTTATTTTGAAAAATATTGAAGCCGTTGTTACGCTTTTATGATAGGTGAGCTTTCCTCGAAACCTATGTAATTTATGTATAATCTAATTTTATAATCTAATTTTAGAAATAAATGCACCGGTTTGAACTAATACAGCTTCCCATATTACTGGAGTGGATACCTAGTAAAAACTGGAAAAAGCATGGACTGCAATTACTAAAATGTAGTAATGAATCTCTGATTCCCATGTCTTCATATGATCGTATTAGAACGACACTGCCAATTACTAGAGAGGAAATCTAATAAAAAGTTCCAAAAGTGTAGACTAGATTTATTAAAATGCACTGCTGAATCTCTGGTTCAAATATCTGCATGTGGTTCCATAAATAGTTAGTTCTAAGATTAGTAGTTCATTCTTAAAGACAATCACATTTTAAACGTTTACAGCGGAGGGTATTGCCATGGGTATTGTAATAGATCAGTAGTACTGGAGACAAAGCCAATAGTTAATCACTACAGTTTAGCTATCGGCAATTCCTTCAGGGCATTTACAATTTACTGACACTTAATTGCGGTAATTTTGGAAAAAGTCACTTATATTTATAAAGTGCATCTTTGGAAAACCATGAGACATTATTACTCACCAGTAGTTGTTCTTCCATTCCACAATAGCAAAACCGGGTCGGCAAAACTACTTGATTAATATCGTGAATCTGTGTAATCTTATTACTCCCTGTCAAAAAAATTCAGTGAAACTTTCGTCGAAATCGATGATTTTAAATCAGTAGACCATATTTTTGTTTAAAAACATTCGTTTGATTGACGAGGCCCATCAATATCATGGTAAGCAACGCGAATTGATAGTAAATATAAGACTTATACAATTTTTATAAATAAAGTAAACTGTTGAACTATATAAGTAAAATAAAAGGAAGTTAAACCTTTGTAATTATCGTAATTTATTGGGAATAAAACAATGCAAAAAGGGCGAATTAGGAAATTCGTAACAATATACTAAATATTGATTATAGGCTTCACCTAGAAAACTTCCCATTAAACAAGAAATTTCGCAACATATGTTAGTCTAGACACAAACCAAAGCAAAAGTTCCCAATATAGTTGATAATACTGGGTTGTAGTTGTTTACTTTTTTCATGTTGAACTCAACCCGCAACGTGTGATAACGAACTTCGTTCCAAAAACTGGTAAAATTTATCACACAGTTCTTCTTCTTAAAATAATTTGCCCACAAAGGCATAAGTGTGAATTAAAACGTGAACTGTATCATACACAAAAAAATTTCGCAAAAAGGGAAAATACTTAAATTCTAACTTATTAAACACAAAATGCACAAAATTAAACCTAAAACTAGATTCAAAAACAATGTCGGTGACGAACACGTAGATGGAATTTAACAACAAATTCATCAGTCACCCCTATCACTGTGCCATATTGTACACTGTGTTATGCGTGTCCAGGCTACCAAACCGCCTGTGGTAGAATAATGGCCGTCCATCCGGCTAAAGGAGCCCAGCCTCACTGAAGGCAAGAAGGTCCACCGGCTTAAAACCACATCCGCACGATCAAAACATGACCCCACCAAATCATTCTCCAACGCAGACGCACCCTCTACAAAACTCATCGCAGACCGCACAAGGAACACATCGATCCTGGTAAAGTCGACGGTATCGTAGATCTACAGGCAGGACGGCCGACAAAGCTGGTCATCCGCCATAACCCCTATCCTATGGCCAAGATAGGTGGTGAGAACTTTACGCAACCACCGCCTCAGCCTCTCCATTTGGCTTGATGAAATACCAACCCACACGCCGAAATAGGCCTAATCACCTGCCTATAAATGAGCAGTCTGACCTGGGTACTCAGGCCGCCACTTCTACTCAACAGCGTGAAGTAGGCCGATAAGAAAAGCTTCGCCTTCCGCAAAACATACTCCTCATGGGCCACTAATGTGAACCTTTCCTAAGAGACCACCCAAAGGTACTTCACGGCCGTGGAAACCGGTATATAGGTGTCACCAACCATAAGCCTAGGGACGAAACCCCTAGCATTCGGATATAGGTTTCCACGTCTTCCCTTGAAGATAATCCAAGTCGACTTAAGACTTCATAGATTATATGCAGTGTAGTAACTTGGATATAAAACTATTGAGCGATGCCACTAGCAGATGAACATTTTTTAAACCGAACACTTTTTTAAACTGTCAACACAACAGACACAATTTATTCGGACAAATTATTGGGAATGAGTCATATATAAAATTATTGCAAATGTTTTGCTCCGTCAAAAATAATTTTACACGTTTCTGGTGTGGCAAATTGAATTGCCATTACAACCATACCACGACGCACATCGACACTTAAGTACACATCCTTGCAAACACACGAACACTTTCATACAGACAATTTGATGTAAAGTTATAATTCAAAAATTTAATTACACATTAACGGTCATATGTAGTCTCATATTGCGCAACATATTTATCTTTTGTTGCCCACTTAAGTGTTGCTGACATTAACACATTTCTCGAGGCACTTGGTGAGTAATATTTTATGCAGATTAAGAATCAGCCGCAATGACCGTCATCAGAGCTACTACATACACGAGGTGGGTGTGGAGGTGGCAACAATAACGTACTCGCTAAAACTGGAACATATATAATAAATTTGCCAGTGAAATGTGTCATTCCCACATCAAATATTTAGGACGTCAATCTTAACGTGAGTGTTGACGATGATGTAGCTGATGGCATTTCACAAGGGGATGGTCTTGGTGATAAGGTCGTTGTTCACAGAAACGATGTCGCTAAGCATAAATGGCTCTGATGGCCAATGATGTTTATTGGTTGTCTGTTATAAATAATTTCCACACAAACCACAAGAAGTATTACCTTGAATGACTATCGTCTATTTCTGTTTATTTGACTTCAGGGGTCAGAAATAACAAATAAATTCACAAATAAACGTGTAGGTGGGTATGTTATGTACACATATCAGTACACATATAAAACTATATTACATATTTCGGTTGTTAGGCCGCCTATTGATTCGTAAACATATTTTTTTTAATGATAGCACACAGTGCTCTCCCTTGTGTTTAATGGTAGTTGCATACAAATTTTGATTTAGACGTGCCGCTAAAAATATATTTTACTTGCCAAAATATTGAGTGTTGCCCAGGATATAATGAAGAATGAAAATATTAACTATTTGCAAGAAGTGAGTTATAAAGGGTATTTCAATAAGAGCGCAACAAAAGTTTTTTTTAAATAAAACCAAACCGGTTTTAGATACCAATGAAATTCTTTATTCCTGTGAAAGTACGTTAGATGCCATTATGTATGGAACTCGATTTCTTTTGCATGGCCACCACGGGCACGCTTGCAGAAGTCCAGACGCTGAACCCAATTTTCGACGGTTTTCAAGCATAAATCGGCCGATACTGCTGCAATTTCACGTTCGATATTCGTACGAAGTTCATCAATCGTCGCTGGCTTGTTGGCATAGACCATAGACTTGACGTAGCCCCACAGGAAATAATCTAACGGCGTCAAATCGCACGACCGAGGCGGCTAATCGACTCTGCCATTTCGTGAGATAACACGTTCACCAAACTTGGTTTCCAATAAATTGATTGTGGCATTCACTGTGTGGCTTGTGCCGCCGTCCTGGTGGAACCACATGTTCCTCAAGTCCATATTATCCAATTGGGGCCAAAAATATTCGGTTATCATTGAACGGTAGCGATTCGCATTCACAGTAATGTGCCGGTCTTGATAATCACGAAAGAAGTACGGCCCAATGACGCCGCCGGCACATAAACCGCACTAAACCGTAATTTTTTCGGGTTGCAATGATGATTCATGGATTACGTGTGGATTGCTGTCTGACCAATAACGCATATTTTGCTCATTGACGAAAGCAATTCACCAAGAAATGAGCCTCATCGCTGAAGATGATTTTCCGATGAAAATCCGAATCATTTTCAAGTTGTTGCTCAGCCCAATTCACGAACATAACACTCTTATGGTGGTCAAGCGGCTTCAGTTCTTGCGTCAATTTGGTCTTGTAAGGATGAGGCCAAGCTCATTTCGCAAAATTCGCCACAACGACGTCACAGAGATGCCCAACGCTTTAGAACGACGTTTGAGAGACACATTTGGGCTTTCTTGAACTGAAGCCTCAGCGGCAGCAATATTCTCGACATTACGGACACTTCTTTGTCTCACTGGCACAGGACCATTTTGTACTGTGCCCGTGGATTCAAATTTTTCCACTAGACGCACTATTTTTGATCTGGTAGTACGATTATGACGACCATACATTGGACGTTGCGCTCTTAAGGTTGAGGCCACTGACTCCAAATTTCGGTAGTAAATTTTAATAATTTCGACTCGTTGTTGGCTCGTATATCTTTCCATGATGAAATGGCAAACCCTACTGAAGAGAAATGTCAAAAGAGCGGGAAAAAATATGGCGTTGTTTGCTGTCCCTATCGATTTACTTTTGTAGCGTCTCTGTTGTAAAACCCTTATTATAAATACAGTAATTGCATGTAACAAATTTCCAGATATTTGTTTGTATACAAATTTTATGCCAAAGTGTCTGTAAGTAGTTTTGTATTTATTGTGCTAAATGGCCATTACATATCATTATTATATTACATATCCGACAAGAAAAAAACTAAATGTATAAATTCTATTAAAAATTATTAATTATTTTTAATAATGAGTAAGTTTTAATATAAATATGATGTCGCACTTGCTTCTGTGGAATAAATAAAAAAAATGAATTAAACTAAGTCCCTTTAAATAATCTTTTGTCATACCTCAGTCTCTGAGAACCATGCATTTTATATGTTCGGCTCAAATCTTTTAAAATATTATTGTTCAATATAAAATATTACAGTTATCACGATTTCACTCCAATTTATTGAATTACAACCCAAATGGATACAAGATAAATATAGCATAAAACATCTTAATGATTATATTTCACCTCATACTAACTACAACAAACATCTCACGCAATCATAAATAGTTAACCACCACAATGTAGAAATGTTCTATTAGATTGCATTCGAAATACTTTGTATCGTCTTCTTCTCTCCTGCTGCATCAGCATCTTTCTTTGAACATTCGCTGCAACGGCCACGGTTGTGAGGTACGAATTCAAGTGAGACGAAACATTTTGCATTCGTGTTAAGAGGATGTTTACAAAAAATGGATTGCAACAATAGCAACCAACTGAAATTCCGAAAACGATAGATATGATTTTGCAGTAACAGCAGCGACTTGCTGTGTTAGTAATTTGTTTGGTCATCGGGATTGTATTGGTGTTCTGGAAGTTTTTACATTTTACTTAAAACACTCAGAAAAAATTTTAATTCATAACCGTCGGTGGTGCAATGGTTAGTGTGCGCGGCTCTTGTACATGAGATCCGGGGTTCGAACCCTGCTCTGACCACCTTAAAATGTCTTTCGGCGGCGGTCACTTCGCATAGTGACGGCGACACTATCGAGTATATAGCCATGAAAAAGCTTCTCAAAATAACGTTCGGAATCGGTGTAAAACTGTAGGTCCCAATCAGTGAGTGAAAACTGGAAAGCGCACAGCTCAGTGATTGTGAGAAGTTCTCCCCTGTCCCTTCATGGGATGTAATGGGAAACAATTTATTTATTTATTTTAACCGAGATATTCATATATGGTGTAAAACATGACTTTTTTCAAAAATATAATATTTGTTGTGTTTAAACGTATAATTTTTGATAATGTACGAGGGCGGATCTATCAGTCCATGACTTTTTGAATAAAACACTGTTTTTGTTTGAAGAAAAAAAATTATTTTTCAACATAATATCCTTTTAGCTCAATACACTTATGGCCAGTTTCACAGTTAACAATTCCCCATTTAAATGTACTTAAAAATACCTGATGCTTGTCATTTAAATGTCATTTTATATAAAAATTTCCTATGAGCTTTTAAATGACGAGTGTGAAACTCGCCCTTAGCCCAACGTTTCTACAATTTTTGTATCCCTTCCAAAAAATAGGATTTTTCGAGGTCCATAAAATAGGCATTTTCTTTGATCAATAATTTCATCGTTGGAGCTAAATCTCTTTCCACCCAGTCATTTCATTAGGTTTGCAAATAGGAAATAGTCGCTGGCGGCTAAATCCGGAGAATATGGCGGATGAGGTACCAATTCGTAGCTCAATTTATGGAATTTTGCCATTGAGACTACACACCTGATTTGGTCAATTGAAAGTAAACGCGGCACCCATCTTGCAGACAGATTTCTTAAACCCAACTCATCATTTAAAATCGAAACCACACTGCCATATGAAATGCCTATGGCATCTACGGTCTAACGCACTATTACTCTTCGATCGTCCAACACCATATCGTTGACTTTTGCAACATTTCGGGTGTATTGACCTCAATTGGCCGTCCAGAACGTTCAGCAACATTTGTACTTGTGCGAACACAACGAAAGTCAATAAAAAACTTTTTTACCATTAAAATCGATGGCGTAGCGTCCCCATAGTATTTACCAAGCTTTTCCTTGGTTTGATTGACAGTTGTTTTTCGAAACCGAAATTCACTTTCCATTTTCCATTTTTCCATTTTTAAAAAAATTCACGCAACGTGACTGACGGAACTTGCTCAATATTTGACAGTAGTCTATTAACAGGAGGTACTTGATGGGAGCAGTGTTTCATATAACTACGAGGAAAGTTCGAAAAGTCACGGACGTATTGATCCGCCCTCGTACATAAATACTTGTGAAGACGGGGGCTGATGATGTGCCTTGATGGGCATTGACATAGCTGTATTCCCAATCACCCACACTAAATAATCAATTTCACATTTTTTCTTGGATAATATATTCTATGAAAATTTACGTTTTTATATAAAAGGACTTGTTCATAACAATTGATCTTGAACCGAAATTTATGAAAGAAAGTAATACATGAATTAATTTTTCATGCACACTAGTGGCTCTTCTTTCGAAATTGCTGTTCTTTTCGAAATTCTGATTTCGTTACGTTTTCTAGAACACAATTAAATTTTCTGCATATCCACCATTTCTTAATTTTCTGCTCTGACCACCATAAAAAACAGCACACTGTTGGTGAGAAGCTCTCCCCAATTCTTTCATGGGATTCTAATGGATGATGAGGAACTCAAATTTTGTTTGTAACCCATTTATTTATTTTTTTTATATTTTCGAAGAACCCCGTTTTCCATTTTTTAAAGAAATTTTCACAACTGACATTACAACACACAATTGCAAAACTAAAGACTTTTCAATTCATCTCTATTGTCACTAAACCCATCAGACAGATATAGGAGTCTTTGCCAATGACATCCGTGGCGGTGTGTTTTCCGAAATAAGTTGTCCAATGCAAACAGGAGACATATCTGCCAAGTCCTATTTAGATGTAGACTCCGGAACTGATGACAACATAAGTAGTTCACAGAACACAATTAATTTTCAAGTCAATCACGAAATTTGTCAACTCAGTTACTTTCGTGCTAATGACGAACATTTTCAACTCAGGTACACAAATTGTAGGTCAGTAAATATATTTCAATTCAACTTGTAATAAGCTTAAGTAAAATTGTAAATAATATTTCTATTAAATGTGTAGTTGTGTTGAGTTCAAACTTAATCAAGAGTTAATTTAGTTTATAACCAAAAGGAACAGGAAGTTAAGTAACATTTAATATCTTATTTCAATTACATGTGTAATCAACTTGAGTATGAAATTAATCAACAAAATTACTCGTATTTATTACGTATGTAATTGAAGATATACAGAAATCATACATAATCTACAAATTATACATTCCAAACATAATCTACACTATCAAAATGTAACTTTGTAGACTAATTCTTATGTTCGATGGTTGAAGTGCTACATTTAATCAGCTCCCTTCTGCATACGAATAAAGAGTTTAGATTACATTATTACATCTTTAGGGATAAACAAACATCAACTTAACGAGAATTTATTCAACACCACCCACGGCCAGATAACCACAGTTCTTAATTACTCTGCGTACTGATGACTTGCTCGCTTCCACTCCAGCTTGAGCTCTTATTTTTGACAAGAATGAGACAGAATTAGAAGCAATTCTGAGGATTGTTCTTTTCTCATACGTAGAAAAAACAATGAAACCCTTCCTTTAAAATTCTTTCCATAACCCTCGGGGTCCTTGATGTAATTGTCGACAACTGTTGGGCTCCGTCCAATTTTTTAGCTATTGCACGGTTAGAATATCCTTCAGAACGGTAAACATCGATTTTAGTTTTTGCCGATAGATTAAAAATTTTTTGTTTTGCCAATTTGACTGTCAAAATGATTAAGATATAATAAATTGTAGGAAACAAACGCTCCCTACAAAAAATCATCGCTTACTTTAAAAATAATAAAAAAATAATAAAGTGCCTTTATTGAAGTGAACCACAAAAATAGCACATTTTTGGACTTATTTTTTTAAATTGCTCAAAAAATGTTCTTTTGTTAAGAAACCACTATTGCCATCATTTTTTTATATCTCAGGATGTCTAGCTTCCATTTACATTTTAAAATTCTGCAATCGGTTACAAATTGCAAAAGATACAGGGTGCTGAATATGGAATAAGTGAACCGGAGTGTATGTCTAATGCCTGCTTAACGTAAACTTTCTTCCTCGCTCTGCATTCAAATGACCTCTGTTCGATTACTAAAAAAGTTGTGCAAATTTGAACAAATTTTTTCTGAATCGCGTTCGTTTAGGGTAAAGCTATTCATTTTGGTCCATGGAAGTATGATGCTGACTGATAGTCAATATTGCGAACAGAATAAGTTTATCATTATAAAAATATTATAGTATGTTTTAAAACCATAACTGTGTTTAGACCAACCGTTAGTTAAAGGTCAGAACAATGTGAACTGAATTTTTTGTTGAGTGTTTTATTATCAACTCTTTCATTCCATATTTGTTCCGGTTGTGCGTCAGAGAACAAATCGCGTGTCCTTGCAAGCATAATTTCCTGCTATAATACCCGTGATATTGTTTTCTGGTTGGGTAAGAGAGGAACACAGAGGAATGCTATGCTGCAAAAGGAGAGATTCCCAACTGTGGTTTCTTTAATGCTACGGTGCGGTCCCTTTTTACTGTGCGTTACAATTTCACAAAAAAAAATTCTTCAAAGTGATTGTAAAGCTGTTTGCAGCAATGGCGATAGGTGTTCGCACCATTTAAAGGCGCATTGAGCGCCATCTCTTGTCAACGAGTCAAATTGATTAGTTATGAAGGCGGTGTTATTAGTTGTTTTTACAATTTGACACTGTGCTGCTGATACAACTACTTCTGTCATTTTCGATAATTTTAATTGCTTAATTATATTTAAATGACCACGTCACTTTATCACGTACCGCCTCTTTCACAATCTTAAATCATAGAGCACCCAGATGCATACACTTTGGCAAACACTGATGATAAACTTTGCAGTTTATGCAAAACAATGAATGTGAAATATGTGTTTCAAGTGTTTTACGGTTGATGCTTTGCAGTTGTGTATTTGAAATATTTTCTAAGCAGTTCATACTCGCATTATAAATCAGAATATTCATAACACTTAACAACAGCGACAATAACTCGTGGCAACCACGAAAAGTTGTTTGGATCACGAAAGTTGTATTAATGCCAAATTCTGCATCTGAATCATTTAAATTATAATGCAGAGTCGATTGGCGTTCGAGAAATGTGTATGCTGTGGTGTTAGTATTCTTGCCATAGTGATACAATGCGAACTTTTAATGAACATTTGCAGCTATTAGACTAACCAATATTTAAGTGTTAGGCTTAAATAGAACTTAGGTTTTCGTATGTTACTGTAAATATAGGTATTGAAGATACCAACACAAACATCTAAAACTACATCATACTACAGTGGTTGAACCTGAAAAATTTCAGCTGTTTGAATAACATGGTTATAGTCTAAGAAAAAAAATTATTTTAAAGGTGGCCGGACAAAATCCCCACTGACTTAAACCCAAATCGATTTTGAGGGTAATGTCCGCGATGATGTGCGGATGGCCAATGATTCTTCTATTGTGTGGGACGCACCCTTGTTGCGTGTGCTGAGCTTACTGCTTTGGCTGTGCTGCTGCGGTCGGTGGGATACCATAGTATCTCAATATTGAAGTAAATAGTGTTAAGAATCATTCCTAGGAAGTTCGTATGTTGCAGAAGTTGTTTACTGAGATCTTAGGTACATTTTTGTAGTTGATTGTTTCATTGAATTTGGAACGGTTTGCTACCTATGGACCTGAGCAAGGGGAAAAAGATAAAAAAAAATCAATTTTTTTAAATTTTTTTGCGATTGTGACCTTGAAGATGAAGTTGTTTTTTAGTGGTGTCCGTATATGGTTATATTTGCTCGTGTTGCACTGTGTAATTAAGTGGAATTTGGTAATTGTGAATGATGATGAGTGTACAAATATAGTTATATAGTGAATGGCTTTCTTTTATTTAGCGAAATAATTTGATTACTGGCAATTTGTGAACCGATAACTCAAAGAAAGTCGGAAAATTACTTTTTTAAAGATGTTCTGAATCAAAGAGCCGCAAAACACTAGTCTTAGATGTAAACTGTGTTCCCTAAAGTTTAAGCGGAGAACGTTTGGAACAACTTTGTTGAAGAAATTTGACCGATAGAACCAACCAAATAGTAGTTAGTGGCTGTCAAAAGTGAGTCAAAGTCGAAAAATTGTAACTCAAAAAACTGATGATGCTCGATGATTCCTTGTACCCGAATTAGGATAAACCGTTTGTCTTACAAAATTTTTCCAAAATACTATAACAGTGTAATTAGTCAAGCGTAAGGTCTTGACGACTTACAACGAAAGTTCCAATAAATATACAAAATAATTGAATATATAAATACGAGTATTCCCAGCAAAAAAAGGGTATACCAAGAAGTAGAATTTGCACCACAACTCCTTGGTAAGATGTAGTGCTAATTTAGGTGCAGAAGTACTTCTTTTAATATTGCGTTGTCCAATGCAGCACTACTTCTTGTTTGACTGTTTGGCAGTGCAGTTTATGCTAAATTTTTTATGCTATATTTCGTCCGCAAACGAGCAACCAAACCTATTATTTCAACAATTTGTAAATTTCTTGTCATTTGAAACTTGGCAAGAAGTGATATGCTATTAAAGAGTTCTGACTTTAAGCAACAACTTTAGGGTTTAACTATTAAAAAAGAAAGGAAATGACAATCAATTTGAAAGAAAGTAAATAAAAATTAAATACAAGTAATATATTTAGGCATCTTTGTACTTGTCCACTATCCCTTTAGCTCTTTAATAAATTTGATGCAAATGTAGATTTTTCGGAGTTGTTATTGATCAGCGTCAAAATTGCATTAAATATGCACATAGTGTTGCAGAAGATGTACAAAAATAATAACATCTACTAGAACTACTTCATTTTATTTTTGCTGGGTTGTACAGTAGTGTGGCCTTTATTTTTATGAAGATTTTTTAGTGATGAAAACATTTTGCTCCCACTCCTCAGTTTTGTTCATTTGCTCCATAAACTGGTGTGTGGAAAATTTCCGCCCGGTCTCGCAAGCATCACTCTTAGACATTTTTTTGAAATAAAGTAATCAAATTATTCACGATTGGGTATCCTCGGGCTTTTTGTATAAAATAATATTTAAACACAGAGAGATTATGTGTATAAAATTTGGTGGAAATTGGAGATCATTATATGTCCATCCGAAGTCATTAGCCAATTCAAGCCAAAAGGAATAAAATTGTATACGGTATTTTTTTGTCTTTGGTATAAAGTTGGGGGGCAATGAAATATCGCCCAAAGAAATTTATGAAAAATTGCCCAAAAAACCCATCCAAATATGGGAGAAATTTCATATGAAATATAGCCAAGAAAAAGTGGGTCTTATTTCATAAATTGTGGGCAATATTTCATTTTCATTTCATTCGTACGAAAAATCGCCCAAAATACGTTTGTGAAAAATTGCCCGTTTGGATGTTTTTTTCATAAAATGAAATATGAAAGCAGACCCATTGTGGGCTATATTTCATAATTGTAGATACGGCAAATAGCCCGAAAAAAATTTGGAATAATTCCGAAATTTGTGGGCGATTTTTCGTTTTCTTATTTTAAGTAAAATTGATATTGCAATTGAAGCGAGACTACACGAAACCGTTGTACAATATAAAATTCTTTTCAAAAAGAATGGCATGATTTTTTAAAGGTGACTACTCTAGCGGTGTTCGCTAAAACAAAATATGAAAAATTATTTCAAAAACATCGCGCGATTTTGGAGAAATAATTTTTTTGCCTGCAGCGCTTGCTTCAATATACAATGAAATAATTATTTCTCAAAAATCGCGCTATTTTTCGACTGCAGCGCTTATTTAAACACAATATAAAATGGTTATAAATGGCTGAGATTTAATCTTTTTCCAATACTGAAGTTTTGGACTCCTACATGTATTTCTTATTTCAATCTCACTATGAGTCTGGGCTATTTTATATTTATTTTATTTATTTTTATTTTTAATTTATTTATTTAAAAATATGTAAAACCTAACACAACAAGATTGAATCTTATATATTATAGTGTTAGTGGTAATAATGTTACATTTATTTTGTTTTAAAAATTCATTCGTTAATGATGATAATAATTAAAATTTTTTTTTTTTTTTTTTTTTTTAATAAATTTTAATAGATTTTAATAAATTTTAATAGATTTTAATAAATTTTAATAAATTTTAATAAATTTTAATAAATTTTAATAGATTTTAATAGCTCCTTTTTAAAATGATGTGCGTTGCTCATTACCTGAATATGTGATTCCAAAAACGTACTGTTGGTATTAAAAATTGTCTTTCAGATCTGGCAGTTTTAAACCTTATTTGAGTAATTTTCCTGCCACGAGTGGAACGAGCAAATTGTAGTTTTTCAAATAGACACTTAGGTTCCCTAGTATATATAATCGTATGTAGGAAGGAAAGACGTTTGTACCGTCGATAGTTCGCCAATGTTATATTAAACAATTGATATGAGTATTCAGATATTCGATCATTTCGTTTTTTGTTGAATACATATCTCGGTATATTATTGTAGGTTACCTTTAACTTTTGCAGGTCAGTGTGATTGCAGTTTTCAAAAATTTCACTTCCATATAGAAGAGTGGGTATTAGACAAGTCTTTGCCAATAGCATTCGTATATCCAGTGGCGTGGATGTTTGAACAGCCCATAAGTTGCGAAGCATTCCATAGACTTTGCCTGCCGTCGCGTTGGTATGATTTTCCCAGGTCAATTCGTCGCTAAATATTAACCCGAGGTTTTTAGACGATTCAACGACTTCAGTAATCGAACTGTTTATTTTCAGACTAATATTATTATTCTGGAGTAGACTTCGTTTTGATATTGGAATACATTTAGATTTTGAAGGGTTAATACAAAGACATTTGACTATACATAATGTTCTCCAATACATTTGAAAGAAAGGGCAATATCGCTATCGGCCTAAAGTCTTTGTTTGGCTTAGGAACTGGAATTATTTTCGCAGCTTTCCAAGCCGTTGGAAAGATAGATTTAGTGAGTATACTGTTAAACATATAAGTTAGGTATGGCAAAATCTTCAGTACTATAAGTTTAAGAAAATTAGGATGAAGTTCGTCGATGCCAGTTGCTTTTGACTTTATTTTCAGTATACTTTTCAAAACTTCGTGTTGCTCAACACAGCAGAATGAGAATTCATTTTCATTTTTTGTACTGCAGTATTCTAAACAAGGGTTTGTTTCAATTGAGGATATATTATTTTCCACGAAATATGCATTCAAATTATCCACATCTATATCATCTATAATACTACTACCGGATTTACCTATGCCTATCTTACGAATTTCCTTCCACTTCGACTTGCTGTCTACGGCAGTTTTAAATTTATATTGGTAGTATACAGGTTTTGCAGTGGTTATAAGTTGTACTACATGTCGTCTAGCAGAATTATACAGTTCATGTAATTCTGCAGTTTTGAAGCGTTTCCACCTCTTATATGCATTATCCCGGTCGGTTATAGCACTTCGAATATCTCTGTTAAACCATGGTGGTTGATTATATTTCGTCGTTAAGGGCACACATATGTTGTTAGTTAATATTATTTTCAATGAAATTAGTCTGATCATCTACAGATTCGATATTGAATAAAAGATCCCATTCGGTTTTATCAACGAGATCGTTTAACATATCGTAAACAATATTGTTAAAATTAAGGTAGGTTATTAGTCTCATTTTCTACATTAACAGCAGTATCATATGTTCCAAATATCAAATCATGCTTTGAAAACATTGGTGCTGAAAGCTGGTAATATAAGAGGACTTTTGACATTTGACTAACAAAGAATATATTTAGTAGGATATTGCACGACTGATGGAAATGTGACGGGATTGTGCTGTTAATAGAATATAATCCAAACGATAGCAACGTTTCTGTTAAATTGGTTTCCAGTAAAAGATTACTGTTTAGATCTCCAGATATAAATATGTCATTGTATGTCATTGCTGTACTTTCAAGTAATGAAACTAGATCGTCTATTAAAGCATGTTTATTTGACCTGTAAACACACCCTACGAGCAATTTATCTCCATTACCTGTTAAAACATCGAGGAAAATATATTCAATAACACTATTCGGATAAGACTTGTATTTTACATTGCACTTTATCCCCTTACGGATGTAAATACATGCGCCACCACCATTCGTTCTTCTATCTGCGCGAAAAAGATTGTATCCCGGCACATCGTAAATGCTGTCTTGAATGTTAGGATGAAACCAAGTTTCCGAGACACATTTAATATCAACCCCTGAAAGTGAAAAGTTATAACGAAATTCATCCATTTTGTTCTTAAGACTTTGTGCGTTTAAATGGACATTTCTTAGTCATTTTTCAAATGAAAATTTGCCCAATTAATTTGAGCCATTTTTTTATGAAAAATAGTCCAATATTTTTGGGCGATTATTCGCATTTCTTTTGGGTATTTTCGAATTTAATTTTGGGATAACTTTCGTATGTAATTTTGGAGTATTTTATATATGTTGTCCCAATTTTAAAAATTGGGCGATTTTTCATAAAATTGTTGGGTAATTTTTCTTCTGGGCTATATTTCATTCCGTCTACGGCGCCACCGACCATAACGCGCAGGAAACAATCGATTTATGACAGTAACGATTTCCAGAACAAATTATGTCAAGAAATTCTGTGTCAACTGGCCACCAAGATAATGCGATTTAACGCCATACGATCTCTTTCTTTAGTATTTTGTTAAATCTCGGGTCCATGCGAATAAACCAGAAACAATTCCTGAACTCAAATCCTAGATCGAACGCGTCGCCACTGACATGCAGTCATATCTCTGTGTCATCAGAGCAGTGGAGCACTTTGAAGAATATTTTACTACATACTTAGTCGGAACATGTCTTCTTTACAATCCAATAAAAAAGTCAAAGTGCGTTCTTATTAAGACACCCTTTACTTGTCAGATTAAACTGAAGTTTGCCGCCCGTTTTGTTGCTTTTCCCCTCCTGCCAGGTGTAACGTATTCAGCAGCTTCAATTCCTGAGGCGCTTCGACTGGGCGATATTCTCCTCGTGATTTCCTACAACCGTTACGTATTGAGTGACGTTGGTTATATTTTAAACAATATCAAATTTTGGGTAAAGTGTACAAATATCACAATGACTTATAAGGGTTGTCAAGTCGGTTGTCTCTAAAGTTTTGTGGATTATGTCAGTTCTGGTTATTCAGTGAAAGGGAAACTACAGACTATCACATGAATTACAGATCGTCAATGGGCATTGGCTTCAGACTTATATATATCTTCAAAACTATAAAAACAATGCCGAAATTAAAGAATTGCCCACAATATTCGAAAATACATAACAAAATACAAATATTTCCCACAACATAATACAAAGATTTCCCACAAAATTTTTGATTTCACTATAAGATAATATTTTACAAATCACTTTAAGAGTGTGTACTTTTTTCGCAGAGATGAACGCAGAAGGAAGTAAACAAATGTGTGTGATGCCTAGAGCAAAGTTTTCAAAATCAGAACGTCAGCAACAGCTTTTAGCAAAGAAGCTTTTACCAAAAAGTTATAATAAATAGAATTGAAATTATACAAAATTTAAACATTATGATGAATAACAAAAATCTAATAAACGTCCTTTACAACTAGCTAGTTAACAGCTCTGCGTTAACTCCTGTTACACATTACTTCCAATATTGACTTTAAAGTTCTTGTAATTAACATTTATGTTATACGCATGCCGGTGTATTTGTACAATGTAGTTTAACTTTATTTTTCATTTTTCCATCTGTACTAAAAAGTTGTACCTTCTGTGCGAAATTTGAGTCTCTTCTTTTACCGTAAGTACAAATATTTGCTGCAATTAGCCCGCCATTACGCTTAGGTGATTTTACATCCTCATGCTGTTATTGACATTCGCGAAAACTCTTTGCTACCTATGTTATTTACATGGTATTTTTTCCACTAGTTATTAGTTGTATTTCTGGGTCATAAAAAAACTTTTTATAAATACTCGATGAGACCAATAGTACTTGTAAAAATGTGTCGACTGGAAGGCAAAGTTTCTGTGTGCCCTTTAATCACATTTTCTTCATGCAAAGTGCAAACATGGCCTCGCAAAGCGTTCGAGAACAAATTACGTATTAAATCTGCAGGGTTTTCCATATCGTTCCTTTTTTGTACTTAGCGGGATTTCTTCAACATACTTCTTGCTTTCCCTCTGATTGCCTTTCTTTCTGTATTTACAAGAAAATGGTAGTCAAAGTTCATACGGAAAAAGTTTTTGTGTAATAATTGCATTGCAAGGCCAACTTTTACAATTTCTTACTTTTCTGATATAAACCAACACATGCACAGCAGATTATTGCTGTACATATTTATGTTTAATTCGGTTATAATTTATGTCAAGGGATTTTGCATCGGCATTTAAAATAACAGCATTTCGATGCTTTCAAAATGAAATAAAAAACACAAAAATCGTGGCAATGACCATGCAATTTGAACAGTGAATGTGTAAGCTATTGAGACGATAGATAGGTAGGTATAAGCCTGACTTTAAAATTGGTAAATACTACTGTATTTGAAATACCTGAGAAGAGAAATTAAAATTACTTAAATTGTAAAGCGAACCAAAGACTTGTCATTCATGAGCATAAACATCAGCTCTCGTTGATGTTTAATGTCGGTTTACCGCCCTTCTTGATACCATATAAGAATGTAATCGAAGGTGTTCGCATCGTTATTATGTTTACACAATTTTTGGTACCCATCCAGCTCAAGCTCATGATTGGAAAGTTTGTGGTTCACTTAATGTTTTCATTAACTTCAAACAAAAACTTTTCGATAATTTTTCATTCAAAGAAAATTTTGGACAATCAAGTTGAAGAAAATATTTATTATATCCAGTTAAAGAGAAAATCATTTCGGAATTCTTTTTAAATCGTCCAGACGATTGTTGCTGTAGAATTTTAGTTTGGTCTTACAAGTGATGATTTTGGAGCCTCGTCGCTCACGCATTTTGGCGAGTATTTAACGGTTGTTAGTAGTCAAAGTTCGCATATAACTCTTGTAAATGATATTTGTGTGACTCATTTTGATGATGGATTGACGAGAGTGTTTTTTGTTACTCCACAACCGTCGTTTAATCATTCTGACCGCCATTTAAAAAAATTGTTATTCGACAAAAATCGTAATTTTTTCGGAACACTGTTGTGTTACTATAAAATCGCCGCTTACACATTTTCGCGATCGTTTGGTGAATTTAATCGTTATGAACAAGGGATTTCTGCTTCTTTTTAATAATGATTTTTTGTTCATTTTAACTCAGTTGTAAAGCAGTGTACACGAGACTGGTAAATACTAAAGTGTATTCTGTTTTTGTTTTCTTAAAGTAGAAGTTTAAAAAAATAAAATTATTTGTAATGCTGTCTACCAAAGCAATAAGATTAAAAAATAATCGATGCAATGTGTTAACACCTTTTTGTTACACGGTCCATGTTCGATTTCTATGAACACATTAGTAAATGTTAAATTGGAAAATAAAAAACAGAGTTCAATCATATGATAACACCTATACAAGTTGGGTGGATAACTCTCGTAAACTACAATCGATCTTAATAAAATTCCGTACTAGGCAATATTTTGCTAAAAACTGTGTAATTAATAACTGACTATTGTGTTACGTCCAGTTTCGTACCTCCCATACAAAACCTGGGCGTATTGCCGTATTGGCGACGCGATATCTCCAATGAATCGTAACCGATCTAAATAAAATTTGGTACTGATCAAAATTTTTGGCGACAACTTTCCTTGCCCATTTATGTACCTCGCATATAAATATTCGGAGGGAAACTAAATAATTTGGGTATTCAATAATATTTAGCGCAATGTCAATCTGCTATTGAACATGGTCACTTGAGTATGGGCGTTTTTTAACCGAACTCCCACGCAATGGTTGACTTAGGGTGAGGGTATGATTAAGTCGGTTCACCCGACTGATAAGTTAAACGCTCTTTTTTTTGAGTGCAAATTTACTGTAGGTATGGGGTGTTCCACATATTATTCACTTTTAAATAGTTTACTGATGTATAATGTTGATTGGTTTTTTAATTTTAATTCCGAGTTTTTACTTTAATAGTTTTAAAAATTTCGATTATACATTTAACACATACTAGCAATTTTCGGGACGACTTACCACATGATGTACAAAGACTGCAGAGGCCTCTCCAACTCTATATCGACGTAGCACGCACTATATGTTTGAACCACATTTTAATCCATGTGGTTTCTTAAAATTATTATCGCTGGGTTTTGATTTGTGTAGCGTGGAAATAACCTTAATGTTTTAAATTCAATATTAAATGCATGCAAACATTTTGAAAACTTATTAAAAATCATCTGCAGTTGACAATGAAAAATCAAACTTTAATATAAACTTAATCAATTGTGTTTTTTCCGCTTTTGTGTATTACTAATTTTTGGCACTATTATTATATTTTTTTTTAGAGGCGCGTTTTGTCTTTAGATTTGTTATTAAAATTAAAAAAAAATTGTCGAATTATTTTTGAGTTTGTTTGATGTGTTAACATCTATAGCGGCGTATAGGGACTAAATCTATCAAAGTCAGATTTTATGCTGCTGCTAAAACCAGATTTTCTGCGACAGCGAAAGAGAATAATGACGTGTTAAAAAAAATGAGCGAGCAAGAGAGCAATGAAAGAGTGGTGTGGCAGAGGTGAGGCAAACGAAATTGTGTCTATAGCGTATGTATTAACATAATAATGTATGTTAGTACATTAGACTGACTCACAAAAAAAAGAGTTTTTGTTCCACCCCCTGAAATGTACCTTGACTTGTTTTTTGATGATTCCCAAAATATTTCGCGTCTAGGATTAAAACCCCGTGAGCTGGACCGTTTTTAAAAAAAGGATTTTTTTGAGTTTTTCAAAGATTTTTGATAGTTAACTAAAGATAATATGTGCAATATTAGTATCATAGGAAAGCATCACGCATCCAACGGTATGAAAAACATGCCAACAAATGTTCTGCCAAGGCCTTTTTTCAAAGATATTCTGCAAAAAAATCCTTTTTTTAAAAACGGTCCAGCTTACGGGGTGTTAATCCTAGACGCGAAATATTTTGCGAATCATAAAAAAACAAGTCAAGGAACATTTCAGGGGGTGGAACAAAAACAGTTTTTTTGGCCCCATACAAAATTAGTCGGTTTAATGTACAGGAGTCTGTTGCTGTTATTGATCGGAGATATAAAGCATAGACACGCAAAATTTCATTTGCAAGGCTTGTGCAGTCGACGTATGGTGACACACTAATACGTCAGCTACTTCGTTCAAAGTATGTGTGATGTAGTGTGTTTGGCTGGTTCGTTGTTATTGATATGGCAAACATGTGGTTATGTGATACACGTATACGTTAGCTACTTCGGACAAAGTATGTGTGATGTTGTGTGTTTGGTTGTTTCGTTGTTGTTGCTATGGCCAAACAAAGCGAGTCATTTGGTGTTCAACATTGCCCGGTGTTTACAAAAAAACTATTATTTTTTATTTTCCAATGTAACATTTACTAATGTGTTCTTGGAAATCGATCAGGTACCGTGTAGCAAAAAGGTGTTAACACATCATCCGTGAGTTCGAACACTCATTGACTTGTTTTTTAAGTATGGCTGTGCTCACTGCATGAGAATAAATGGTTTGATGGTTTTTTGTTTTCTGAACTGTACTTTTCTTTGCACTGGTGATTGTCTGGTTTGCTTTTGACTATGTTCTGCTAAAAAATTAGAGGTTTTAAGAAAGAGTGGTATCCAGTGTTTGTTAGAGAGAATTTAGAAGAATAATATGGTTTAACATGTTAACAAAAGTGATTGATGTGTAGAGAAATTTGTATTGTTAATAAAATGTATACGATTGCCCAACATAATCTTTATTGGGGATAGTTCGGACGACCAGGACTAGAATTAATAATTTCCATTGACGATCTCAGGAATTTCGAATACCGCAACTGCAATTACGAATTGATATACGGATCTGGTACTGGGCCACCGTTGCCTTCTCAGGGATACTTCAAAGTCGATCTGCACTCAGAGAACTAATTGTTTGAAAAGAGGTCGTAGCAACCGTAAATTCGGCCGCTACCACCGAATTGAGGTTGCCACAACCAAATTGAGGTTGCCACAACCGGATTGAGGTTGTTAAAACCGAATTTAGTCTCCACAACCAAAATTCGGTTGAAGCAACCTCGTTTCATAATTGATTCGGTTGTGACAACTGAATCTTCAAATTATATTCGCTCAGTCAACTAAACCTCGTTTCATAATTGATTCGGTTGTGACAACTGAATCTTCAAATTATATTCGCTCAGTCAACTAAATTTTTTAAAATTTCGGTTGAAGCAAATTAATTCGGATGTAACAACCGAAATTGGTACCTAAGTCGGTTGGGATAACCGAATCTGGTCTTAACCAACCTCAGTTCGGTTGTACTAACAGTATTTGACATCAATTCGGTTGTAACTATCGAATTTGGTTCAATTCGGTCGCAATAACCGAATCTAGCTTTAATTCGGTTGAAACGACCGAATTTGGCGTCAATTCGGTTGCTGTAACCGGATTTCTCATGAATTCTGTAGGTACTACTGAATTAATTTTCAATTCGATTACCACTACATAATTCTATGTATTTAAAATCTGACGTTTAAACTTTTATAATCAAATATTATTTAAAAAGGTAAGTAAAATGTATTTTGTATTAAACCGTCTTATTTTGCAGATGTTATTTAAGCAGATATCAACAGCAGATATATATGCGGTAGTCTGGATACAAAACGGCTTTGGACCTAGAGCAACCGGTACAACACGTCAGAATTAGTTCGGTGTCCCATGATGGCAGGGACTTCAATAAAGGTTGGAAGAGGCATGTAAATTGAATGTATTATTCTGCTTATATAGATTACCCCATATATATGACTTTTTTTTCTCGCTTTTTAATTCATTTATAAAAATACAAGAAAATAAATCATCACTTAATAATAAAGAAACTTTAATAATTCATTTATGATAGTATCCAAATTCGGTTGTAACAACCTCTAATTCGGCTGTGACAACCTCTAATTTGACTGTGACAACCTCTAGTGAGGTTGTGCCAACCTCTAATTCGGCTGAGGCAACCTCTAATGAGGTTGAGTCAACCTCTAATGAGGTTGAGTCAACCTCTAATGAGGTTGTGCCAACCTCTAATTCGGCTGTGATAACCTCTAATGAGGTTGTGTCAACCTCTAATGAGGTTGTGTCAACCTCCAATTAGGTTGTTCCAAGCTCTAATGATGTTGTGTCAACCTCTAATGAAGTTGTGTCAACCTCTGATGAGGTTGTGTCAACCTCTGATGAGGTTGTGTCAACCTCTGATGACATTGTGCCAACCTCTAATTAGGTTGTGACAACCTCTTAATTCGGTTACGGCTAATTCGGCTGTCTCAACCGAATTTTTCTGCGAGTGTGACGAGTCGCATCCACAAGTGATCAATATTACCCTGAGAATACGATTTGATTGTGGAGATGGCATATAATCGAAACGAAGACAATACGGTGAGCTAAGTTGTAGAAGAAGAGGTTATCGTTGGCGCAAATTGCAGCGTGGTCAACTGTGTATACCACAAAATAATTTCCATACCACAAATAAATACCAAAATATATATCGCAGATTATTGTTCAACCGAGCCAATTTTGGGATTTTCCTCAGCATTCACCCCGCGTGAATAAATTGTATGTAGAATGTTAGATATCAATTCTATTGCAGCACTTTTAATATGCTATTTCACGAGTAAGTGCCGACTACAGAATGTTGCCATTATTATAACAAACACTGTAATATTTTAAATAAACTTACGATGTATCAAATTTTAAATGTATTATATTTGTCCCAAATTTTAATGTTAGTCAGTCAGCAGCAGCTTACGGAAAGAAGTTGCAATCACGCTATCTTTTCCAAGCAAGCTAATCATTTATTTTAGAACAACAATTTGGAGACTTTTTGTTGTCAATCAGATAGTGTTGTACCAATAAGACATTGCCGTTCATTACCTATCAATATTTTCCGACGGTTGTAGGTTAAGACAGCCGTTGAAAATTTGGATACGTAGGGAAACAAATAAAATGTTTTAATTCTGATGAGGTCCATTACAAATATTTCGAACATTTGAATAGTGTGGATGTTTGTATTATGATACCCATCAAATTTCTGTTTACTCCTATTATCACCATCTCTTGTTATCTATCATGCGGTAAAAGCAACGTAGCAGCTTATATTGCCTTTTAAATATTAAAATTTATGCTAGCTCTATCCAGAGCTAATGTTAGTGGTCCTTAAAGTTTTTGCCCGGATTAGTTTATTTTTAATATATTGTAGTCAAGACGTAGGTGGTTAACATTTTTCATTTAAACAAAATTACACAATAACGTAAAATGTATTTTACAAATTTATAGCATTTCGTTGGTAAAATTTAAAAAAATCCTTGAATTCCTGTTATACAGTTTACTTAACTTTTGATTTAAGGTTAACTTTCGGCTTAACGGGCCGGATAAATTGTTGAGTTTAAGTTAAAATAGAAAAGGCAATTGTTTACCGACTAAGTACGTGATGTGAATTCAAATGTTAATGGCTGCTCTTGTATTTTGTTTCTCATTCTAGAAAGATTGATGAAGTAATTTTCTATATTTACTAATAAAAGCACTGAAAAGTGTAATTTAAATTCAAATGGCGCTGTGAAGTCCTTAGCATGCACAAATGCTTGATAGAAGTTCTTTCATTATGACTAGATCATTATAACTTTTATGGCCAGTTTTTCAGAGCGAGTTTAAACCGCGGATTACAAAAACGGAGATTTGATTTAATCTTAGTTTAACTGTCTGTTCTGTTTTTCAGTGCACAGTTAAATACATCACAATTTTTTTACTCTGTCTTGGCACCCTTGTGCAAATGTCAAATATACCAACAGTTGTTTGTGGTTATTTGTCTTTTTTTTATTTTTTGTTTTGGTAATTGTTCTATGTGGTTGCAGCTTCCTTCTTTAACTGAGGTAAGTAATTTGCATTAATATAAATTCATTTGAAATTGGTGTAATAAAATATAACTTTGTGTTGCACTTTACCTTTAGTGTAAAATATGAGTCGAAAATAAGTGGAGTATCCAAGCGGACGGCAAACTTCACCTCAACCTCACAAAAAAATTCTTCGCACATTTCTTGGTCACTAATTTCTTCTAGATCCGAGGAAAAACTCATTTTCAAAACTCCAAAAAAAATATCAATTTAAATTTTTGTAAATTTAATTCTTTCGTGGGTGCAGAGATTCCGCGCAACTGCTTCGGCTATGAATGTCCCACGGCCAGGGCCCAGTCGATCTTCAATGACTCCCGAAAACAATGAACTGGTTGAAAGAAGTTGTAACGTGGTTTTGTTTAGGGCTGAGGTAAGCACAGCCATGTACAGAGTCTTTCGTTAGGATCCACCGAACCTTTTCGAAATAAGAACAGATTAGTTTACCCTCTCTGGGGGGTTCGAATTCAGATTCTTTATTGATATTTAATTTACAAAGTAGGACTGGTAGATTCTAAGGTGATCGGTATCGGATATGCTGGTTCGGTATATGCTTTACATCTCCGGTTAGAACGGTTCGGTATCGGTTATCATCGGCTGATTTACATAGGGATACTGAGCCGAAGCCCCTGTGTAGGAACAGTGAGCCGAAGCTCCTGTGTAGGAACAGTGAGCCGAAGCCCCTGTGTAGGAACAGTGAGCCGAAACTCCTGGGTTGGAACAGTGAGCCGAAACTCCTGGGTAGGAACAGTGAGCCGAAACTCCTGTGTAGGAACAGTGAGCCGAAACTCCTGTGTAGGAACAGTGAGCCGAAGCTCCTGTGTAGGAACAATGAGCCGAAGCCCCTGTGTAGGAACAGTGAGCCGAAGCTCCTGTGTACGAAAAGTGAGCCGAAGCTCCTGTGTAGGAACAGTGAGCCAAAGCCCCTGTGTAGGAACAGTGAGCCGAAACTCCTGTGTAGGAACAGTGAGCCGAAGCTCCTGTGTAGGACCAGTGAACCGAAGCTCCTGTGTATGAACAGTGAGCCGAAGCCAATGTGTAGGAACAGTGTGCCGAAACTTCTGTGTAGCAAATGTATTTACACCGTGTTTACTAAAGAACGGATCCCAAAAGTTGCTCCTGTCCTTTGCAGAACTAGAGCCCCAGGCAGAATGCTATAATCTTGTCTGGTTGTTCGCTCTGAGGCGACGACTTGAGTCTAGTCCACCTTAACATTAAATACCATTGATGTAGTGACGCAAATGCGAATTTCATCCAATCACTTAGTTTCGTGTGGCCATTAAAACTAGTTCGCTGCTAATATGTACACAACGTCGACAGAGCTTGTGTGTTGTCAGTGAGTGTGATTGTTCGCGGTGGTTGGTGCGACTGATGGATGTTGTGTATGCTTAGGTGACGGGTAGGCCAGGGAAGTATACGGGTGGGAATGGCGGTGAGTGTTTGTTATTATGTACGGACGTCATGACGTCACGTTACAAAGTTTACGTGAAAATCCGCGACTTTCAGTACGGAAAAGAGTAGCCTCACTGCGATTCCAAGATCCATTATTCATGAAATTTTAAAAAAAGGATCTAAAGTTCCATCCTTTTAAAATTCATATCATTCAAGAACTGAAAGAAAGTGACTTTGATTTACGCAAACATTTTTGTGAAACGATCTTGGAGCGTTTACGCACCGTAAATCCCAGTTTTTGGAGCGACGAGGCTCATTTTCACTTAAACGGCCACGTCAACAAGCAAAACTGCCGTTACTGGTCTCCAAGAACCCGCAACCCTCGATTGAAACATCACAAACCATTGCATAGCTCCAGGGTAACTGTTTGGTGTGCCTTATCCACGTATGAGATAATTGGACCATTTTTTTTTTTCGAAAATGCTCGAGGCCAGGCGACGAATGTCAACGGTGAAAATTATCGACGCATGATTACGGAATTCTTTTTGCCAAACCTGCGAGCTTATCCATCGTACTCTTCACACACGTAGTTTCAGCACGATGGGGCGACTCCACAAACAGCCACGAATTTCCATACATTTGCCTCGGCAAAATTTCCCCCAAAAACTGACCAGTCGCTTTGGGGACATCCCATGGCCACCGAGGTCGCTCGAGAGGGTTTATAATGACAAAGAGAGGGTTTATAATGACAATCCTCAATATCTTGTGGCTTTAAAGGAAAATATTCGTCGAGAAATCAGCTCAATTGAACCAAGTTTACTGCAGCGTGTGGCGCAGAACACAAGGCTCCGTTTTGAACAGTGTGTTTAACTCGGCGGAAGACATTTGGATGACGTACTATTTTAAAAAAGTCACATGAGGTGTCATGGGACACCCGGTTGGAACGAAGTTTCCTTCGCTGTATATTATCTACTAGTTAGTTCCAGCACGTATAAAGCGCCAGTTGAAAAGTACGATAATTTATATGTATCTTTAAGAAAAGTTACCTTTTGTAAAATAAAAAACTTTTATTAAGAATTTTTTTTTTTCAATGGATTTTTTTTAAAAAAATTTATATTTTTTGGTCCTTTTCGTAAGAATATGTATTATGTTTTCCGGAATATGTATTATATAGGTAATTTTTTAAAGAGAAGTACATCTTTTATTAAAAGATAATGTTTTTTTAAGAAAAGGTACTATTTTTAAGATGAAGTTCTTTCTGTAAGAAAAGGCCATAAGAGTATGACTTTTTTTTTACAAAGAAGTACATTGGTAAGAACTGGTACTTTTTAAAAAAGTGGTACTCTTTATAGGAAGGGTAATCTTTTAACAAAAAATTTACTTATTTTCAGAAAGCCTACTTATCTCAAGAAAAAAAGGTAATAGTAATAGATATTTTTTTAAAACATGGGTTTTTTTAAGAAATGGTAATTTTTTTAGAATTGGTCCTTTTTTCAAGGATCGGTAAATTTTTAAGAGTAGGTAGATTAGGGTGGGGCGATTTGAACATCTTAATGGGCGCTTCGCGTTTCTGATTCTTGGGATTGTAGTGAGCAAAAAAGTCTACTAGACCATACGTCTACGGTGAAAATCGAGGTTCCAGATTTTGACTTGCAATTATTTTTCAGACTTTATTTTTTTTTTTGGAAAATTTGCAAATTTTCTTGGGCTCATATCTGGTAAACGATTTGAAATTTTGACTTATTTTCAAAAGCAAAGTTGTAGCTATTGTACAATTTCCTTGAACATATTACTTAGAAAAAACTTCGTTTTCATGGTCAAAAAGTCGAAAATGTATAAAATTCACCACTTTTTATCACGTTTTTTTTTGGATATTTTGGCCTATAACAGCCAAACCGATCCAATCCAATTCGATCCAATTGTAGACAAGACAATGGTTAAGAACTCTCTAGTACATCGCAAATTCATTGGTGGGCTCCTTCAGGCAGTATTGGCCTTGAGAAACTGCAAATTTTTCGTGAAAATATTGATAAATTATCATTTTTATTTGTTCATAGCGCAAAATCATAAAACTTTCTATTTCTTAATTTTATTCTATTTTTTTATGCAGAATAATACTGGGTTGTATACTGGTTAAAAAAGTTGTTTGAAATTTTTTCATTTAGCTCCCATCCCGCGACGTGCGATACGTAACTTCATTCCAATAAAATCCACATTTCCATTCTATCGTTCAATGCTCTTAATACAACTTTTTGTCAATTATTATGTTTTTTATTTAAGATTGAAAATATAAATCTGTATATTCGCCCATTTTTTATGAAACGCTTAGTGAATATTTAGCGACACGAAGAATTTTTACTAAGTTTAAAGTTTTTATTCGCCTTTTCCATATTTTTTAATAACACAGTGACACAAAAAAGACTAAAGTAGAAAAACCTGGGAATTGATAGTATTTTCGTTGTCGATATTGTCGAGTGAAACAAGAATCTGCCTGAGAAAATTTCCCAAACATCCCCAAAATCTTGAAAACCGGTTCTGCGTACTTTTGCGCACTTATAAGCCTGTAGATTAATTGATTATCAACGGAAATCATACCTTCAGCTAGAGGGACCAGGAAGTCTTTCAACGATGTTTTTTGTTTCCTATATTCGGTATACACAATCCACGAATTTACCACGCAAACCATTAGTAGTTTGTAGAAAACTTTCTTCCACCATTTTTGAGACTTGCGGTTAAAGTCATAAACAGTGGTTTTCTGGTCCGCTAGGTCGACTCCTCTCATATAAATGTTATAGTCGCTGATACTTTTGGGACACTTGATTTTCTTCTTAGATCCGTCTTTTTGCTTTCTTTCAATGTCTACAAGCGATGGCGCATGGCAATTAGAAGCTAAAAGAACTTCTTTTGAATCCATCCATCGAGCAGCCAATATACCACTAGATTTAGTTTGAAGTTGGCTTTCTCCTCTGTTCAACTTTCCGATAAATTTTGGTGTATTTTTTCTGTTTTGCATGTATGTTCCAAGTGCGAGAAATTCAATTGTTTCCAATAAATTTATTGAAGTAAAGAAGCGATCAAAGGCCAAACATACATCTTTCTCGCGAATAGAAGAAACCAATTTTGATACGACCCTTTCTCCAAGAGTGGTGATGTTGGACTGCACAGCATTTTGTTCCTTTCCAGTATAAACATTCAAGTCTTAACTGTATCCTGTCTTCGAGTCACACCGCATCCAAATTTTTATTCCACGTTTTACTGGTTTCATGGGCATATATTGCTTCATACTCGATCTGCCTTTGAATTTTGCAATCTCGTTCAGTCGGGAATTCGTATCTTGGATTGAAGTCCTGGCGGACATCGGGTGTAAAATTTACCCACTGGACTAATGGCTATGGCTCGTCATCTCTTCCGTCGTGTTCACAGGGCACATTGAGATTATCGTCAGTTTCTGTGGCAGATTCGGTGTCATCGGAGCTCTCACTCAAATATTCACTTCCAGAATCCTCAAAATCAACGCCAGAATCCGACTCTTCGCATACAATACGCGCAAGATCCTCAAGAGATAGCTTCTTTTTTGCCATCTAAAATGTGAATTGGGACAATAAATCCCATGTAAAAAACGTATTGGGACAATTAATCCCACGTAAAAAACGTATTGGGACTATATATCCCAATTTTACGAAATCAGCTATAACTTACCTTTTGTTGTCATAAAACACCACCAAACAAGTAAGTAAAACAAACAAATACTTTTGTTATACAAAACAATACAGTTCTATGAAATTACGATTCTTTAGCAAGAGCTTTCAGCCTATTACCGATCACAACTGCTCAAATTTCACCTATGTTGTGGAATTTATTGTTAGCTGGTGTGAGTACTCTGATATGAACCGTTATGTTTTTGTTTACATTTCATAAAAGACACTTAAATCTGTTTTCGGGACTATTTACATAAGCAATTGCGTTGAAAATGGAGAAAATACGGAAGTTTAAAAATTGGTGGGACGTATTGTCCCAGTAGTCCCGAAACGGTTAAGAAGATATGAGAAGTCTGTGTGTATTTGTCAGCAAACAGATATGCTTTCATCTTTTTTTTCGCCAGTTTTCAACTTCGGCGATGATTTCACACATTATTTTATTAAGAACCCATAGTACTCGTGAATTTAATCAACAGGGACGTTTCCTAATGAGTGAGACGCAACATTGATTTCGAAAATCCAGCAATAATTGACTGAGTTATTGAAGTTTTTATTAAAACAACGAGTTCATCGATTTTCATTATCAATGGCTCATTTTTTTCACAGGTTATGTGAGATTACGTGAAAGTAATAAGACTTGACATTTTGTTACGTTTTGGATTTTTCACGATTTTTAAAAATACAAAATTTTAATTTTTTAATCAAAAAATTATTATTTTTCTTCATAAATTTATTTATAACTGCAAAACTGTTGATTATGTTGAGAAATAGCATAAAGATAGATTAAAGTTATTGTAATTACAACTTAAATTTGTTTCAACAAAATCGGATGAGGCGTTCTCGAGTGCTGGTGACATATGTTTAAACCTGTCTCAAAAAATGAACTCTAAATCGCAGCATCTGAGTAAAAAATTAAAAAAAATTGTATGTAACCGTCATTATAGTCCAAGAAACTAATGATGCAGTCCGATTTGCATGACCCAAATTAGTGTAAATCCGTTGAGTCTACTTCTGTTTTAAATTTTTTTTAAAACAAACTTTGCACAGTGTAAAAATTAAAAACACAGCTAATGTTCCAAGGTTTGTGTGTCTGACAATCACATGGATATGACAGTTGTCAAAACGATTACTTACTTTTAATTTTTTTTGGCTATTTCACAACGTCACGAGGTCACACATCTTACATATATTAATTCAGCAAAAAAAAGCAGTACAGAAATTTCAGTCGGGTGAACCGACTTAAAAATACCCTCACCCAAAGTCAGCCTTAGCGGTCAAGTTCTATTAAAAAACAAATATACAATATCCAAACTTGTGCAAAAATTGGCTTGCTGAACAAGAATCCCACCTGATGCAGTCGCCATCTCAAAATTCCGAGTTGAATTACACTGAAAATTTGTGGGCTATTGTCGAAAGAAGACTCTCCCAACACTAACGATCACCAACCAACTTAGATGACCTTTGGTCAAGATTTTCAGAGGAATGGACTAATATTCAACCTGAAACTTTTAAAAATTTAGTGGAATATACTCGCATATGATGTGTTTTAAGGAACAAAGGACTTTAGACAAAATACTGAAGGAATAACTTTTAGGCAATTCTGCATAAAAGCGGTCATAATTAGAAATATTTATTTTTCTTTATCAATATTTATTTTTTGGGGGCACCAACATGGGCGTGATAAAATTACCCTTGTCTTAATTGGTGAATGGCGTTTGATGGCACGAAGCCTACAACCTAATTTCATTAAGATCGGAAGGGTTTCACGCGACTTATCGTAATAATAATTGTGTTTCTGTTTCTGTCGTTGCTACCAAATGGGTAGCAAAATATTGAAGACTACAATAATTTAAAATACAATATTTTAGTTTTATTTATTATTTAAAATAGGTCGAATAAATCATGACATTTTACAAATATTATATTGCAAAAGTTAAAGAATGTATAATTTTGCTGTCGCTGTGATTATCAAGATTTTTCTATAGTTATTACATTATTACAAAAATGGTGTTTGTATGAAAACGTGTTATTTTGCGGAATACATCCAAGCAGGTATGAACAGCAAGTCAGATCTGGAGCGGTTTTCTATGATGGCCGGTACTTCCAAAAAGGTAGGTGGTGGCCCGTAAAATAAATATGTTACCCTAAAGATTACCCTATGTAAATTACTTTATCTTCTCGATCTGTGTATTTTTGTTTAGAAAAATACCGAAAAATAAATCAACATTTAATATTAAAAAAAATATACAAAATTCTTTTTTGACGCATTCTAATTCGGCTGTGGCAACTTCTGACCATCTAGTGAGGTCGACTTAACCTCTAATGAGGTCGTCTCAACCTCTAATAAGGTTGTCTCAACCTCTATTCAAGTGGTGTCAACCTCTAATGAGATTGTATCAACCTAAATTGATGTGATGTCAACCTATATTGAGGAAGTGTCAACCATTATTGAGGTGGCGTCAATGTCATTCGAGGTTGTGTCCACCTCTAGTGAGGTTGTGCCAATCGCTAGTGAGTTTGTGTCAACCTCTAATGAAGTTTTGTCACCCTATAATTAGATTGTGTCAATCGTTAATTAGGTTGACACAACCTCATTAACGGTTGACAAAACCTCATTAGAGGTTGACACAAGCTCACTAAATATTGGCATAACCTCATTAGAGGTTGATGCAACCTCGCTTGACATTGACGCCACCTCAATAAAGGTTGACACCTCCTCAATATAGGTTGACACCACATCAACATAGGTTGAGACAACCTCATTAGAGGTTGACAACACCTCATTAGAGGTTGAGACAACCTCATTAGAGGTTGAGGCAACCTCATTAGAGGTTGAGACAACCTCATTCGAGGTTGAGACAACCTCGTAAGAGGTTGAGACAACCCAATTAGAGGTTGAGACAACCTCATTAGATAATGATGCAACCTCATTAGAGGTTGACACAGCCTCATTAGCGGTTGCAACCGAAATTAAAAAAATTTTGTTCGCAGACCGAACAACGAGCGACTCAAACGAGGTTGCTTCAACCGATTTTCGGTTTTTGGGACTAAATTCGATTGTAAAAACCTCCATTTGGATGTCGCAACCGCAATTCCGGGGTAACAGCCGAATTTAAGGTTGCTATAACCTCATTCATTTGCATGTAAGTGACTTTTTTTCTCGGTGTGTAGTTTTTTACCAAAAAACTCCGACAAATAAATCAAACTTAATAATAAAAAAAAACATACAAAATTCATTTGTAACACTTTCTAAATTCGGTTGTACCAAAGTCGAATTCGGCTGTGGAAACCGCTAATGGGGTTCCGACAACCTCTACTGAGGTTGTGTAAACTCTTTTGAGGTTGTCTGAACCTCTTTTGAGGTTGTCGGAACCTCTAGTGAGGTTCCAATGAGGTTGTCTCAACCTCTATTGAGGTTGTCTCAACCTCTATTGAGGTTGTTTCAATCTCTAGTGAGATTGTGTCCGCCTCTAATGAGGTTTTGTCAACCTATAAGTATATTGTGTCAATCCCTGTTAAGGTTGCGTCAAACTATATTATTTCAACCGTTATTGAGGTTGTTTCAATCTCAACTGTGCCAACCGTTATTGAGGTTGTGTGAACCTGTAATTAGATAGTGACAACCTCTAAATTCGGTTACGGCTAATTCGGATGTTTCCACCGAATTTTCCTGTGAGTGTATGCGTTACGATATTATATTTATTAGTATATAAATTGTTGTTTCTAGGGAACCAGTAATAGATAGGAAGTTCGTTGCAGATGCAGTAGTCCTGGAACATATAATATGGGTAACAGGTTCTAAAAAATCCTTCGATAATGCAATGGATAATACAAAATTCACAAAGTGAATACATCCAAACGCAGTTTGTCCGACTGCGATCACACAGATTGTCCGACGGCGATCACAGATTGTTTGGTGTTAAACTCCTCCGAAACGGCTGGACCTATTTGTATGAAATTTTGTGTGCATATCGGGTTGGTCTCAGAATCGGCCAATATCTATTTTTCATACCCATAAATGATAAGGGTGACCCAACCCTATATAGAACACAGATTTGTCCGACTGCGAAACTCAGATTGTCAAACTGCGAAAAAAAACGCGAACTGTTGTAGAGGCAGCGAATACGCGTAGTTGTATTGTGTGGGTGCGGAGCACTTCAGATCAGAGAGAATAATGACGTAGTTATACGTATATAAAAATGAGATAGCAAGAGAGCAACGAAAATTGTGTGAACTTGTGTAGCGTATATACGAACATAATAATGTATGTATTCACATGTGTCTGTTGCTTTTCATTCTCTTTGCTCTTTGTGGGAATAAAACAAAAAGTAGTAATCAAGAAAATAATGACACATGTGCTTGCACTGGTATATAACTAATTTTAAGTATTAATATTATTTAAATGTAACATCATCATATGATTAAATGCTGTTTTTTATTTTGCAATGTAACATTTACTAATGTGTTCATAGAAATCGAACAGGTACCGTGTAACAGAAAGGTGTTAACAATGTGAGTTCGAACACTCATTGGCTTTTTTTTTCTAGCGGCTGAAGTCAAGGGTTTCCGATGAGCAACCTTATTGGTGATGCGACCACTGATGCGTCTCAGGTTTAGTAGGTGACTGATTTCACTGAAGCTCAACAAGCTGTACAACATATTCTTTTGTCCTTAGAACGCGGATGAGCCAAACATATGGGACAACGGCAGATAGACACCAAAAGAAAAAAAATCGAGGTTCGACAATCAAATCAAAACCAATATCCTAGCAGTACCGGTGTTCTAGGTTACATCCCGCTACGGTTCGTAATTGCAGTGAATATATGGCAACGAAAGAAACAATGTAAAAACCCCTATTTCTTGTCGAAATTATTAAAATTTACTACCGAAATTTGGAGTCAGTGGCCTCAACTTTAAGAGCGCTAGTGGAACAATTTGAATCCACAGGCACAGTACAAAATATTTCCGTGCCAGTGAGACAACGGAGTACCCGTAGTGCAGAGAATATTGCTGCCGCTGAGGCTTCAGCTCAAGAAAGCCCAAATGTGTCTCTCACACGTCGTTCTCAAGCGTTGGGCATCTCTGTGACGTCGTTGTGGCGAATTTTGCGAAGAGATCTTGGCCTACATCCTTACAAGATCAAATTGACGCAAGAACTGAAGCCGTTTGACCACCATAGGCGTCGTATGTTCGTGAATTGGGCTGAGAAACAACTTGAAAATTATTCGGATTTTCATCGGAAAATCATTTTCAGCGATGAGGCTCATTTCTGGCTGAATGGCTTCGTCAATAAGCAAAATATGCTTTATTGGTCAGACAGAAATCCACACGTAATCCATAAATCATCATTGCATCCTGAAAAAATTACGGTTTGGTGCGGTTTATTGGCCGGCGGCATCATTGGGCCGTACTTCTTCCGTGATGATCAAGACCGGCACATTACTGTGAATGCGAATCGCTACCATTCAACGATAACCCAATATTTTTGGCCCCAATTGGATAATATGGACTTGGAAGACATGTGGTTCCAACAGGACGGCGCCACAAGCCACACAGCGAATGCCACAATCAGTTTATTGGAAACCAGGTTTGGTGAACGTGTTATCTGACGAAATGGCCCAGTCGATTGGCCGCCTCGGTCGTGCGATTTGACGCCGTCAGATTATTTCCTGTGGGGCTACGTCAAGTCTATAGTCTATGCCAACAAGCCAGCGACGATTGGTGAACTTCATAAGAATATCGAACGTGAAATTGCAGCAGTATCGGCCGATTTATGCTTGAAAACCGTCGAAAATTGGGTTCAGCGTCTGGACTTCTGCAAGCGTGCCCGTGGTGGCCATGCAAAGGAGATCGAGTTCCATACATAATGGCATCGAACGTACTTTGACAGGAATAAAGAATTTCATTGGTATCTAAAACCGGTTTTGTTTTATTTAAAAAAAACTTTTGTAGCGCTCTTGTTCAAAACCCCGATATAATGGAGTTTCCATGAGAAAAATCATGAAGTTGGTTGCGGATTTGTAGTTGGCAAAAGACTGCGACATCTAGTCTTTAGGTTCAAGCCTGTGAGTGAACGTATAAATCCCTAATTTGTGTACATGCCCCGACAGAAAAGAAAGATGATGATGTCAAAGACATATTCTATGAGCGCTTAGAGGAGACGTATGACCGCTGCCCTAGCAATGACATTAAGATTGTACTAGTGTATTGGATATAGGGTAAAGCTAAGGTAAGCAGGGAAAACGTGTTTCATTCAATTATTTGCAATTTCAGTATTCATGATGACAGTTGCTACATCGGTATGACTTTGCCGCGACAAAAACCATGGTCGTTAGTGGTACCAGATTCCTGCATAACCAAATCCACAAGGGTAATTCGGTATCCCTTGATCAAAAATCGAAAAACCAAATTGATCACGTGGTAAGTGATGGAAGACACTCATCCAGTGTAATGTACGTTCGAGTGATCAGAGAAGCTCAGATCGATTTTGATCACAACCTGGTAGCAGCAAAGCTTTGCACAAGAGTTAGTAGAGCGAAAGTTGTACGAAACCAGGCGCAAATAAAGCTGGAAGACGATGAGGATGCAACAAACCATTGTACGATGAAGAGTGTCACTGCACTGCCACTGCAAATAATGAAAAGAGCGCTGCTCGTATGGCAGTCAATTGTAACACGAGCTGCGACTGAGCGGTACAGGGGAAAAGAAATGAGGTAAATTGTCTCTTTAGGAGTAAGAAGGCATGAGAGTCAGAAAATTGAAACATACGGAAGGAAGTAAAACACCCGAAAATTCTACCAAAACATCATAAACGGAACTAATGGATATGGTTGAGGGCCTCTCTTCTTTAAAGACAAGGACGGAAATCTCATCGCAGATGTGCAGACCATGTTGGGAATATGGAGCGATATCCACTTACGTTTTTGCCATAGCAGAGTTGCTTTAGGCCTGGCAAATCGACAACTGACCTCATTTTCACGCTACGCCAAATCCTGGCGAAGACCACAAAAAACAAATATACATATATCATCTACATGTCGATTATAAGGTGGCCCGATAGTTTTTGCAAACCTCATACTCCTTCGGGATAAAAACACTCCGAAAAATGTAAGGCCCTATAGCGCACAATGGCGGGTATCGACGACGCTGTGTGAGCTATATCCCGGCATTGACATAGTTAAGCGGATCAAAAGATTGCGATTGCTCTGACTACGACATGCCAGTAGAATGGATGAAGACGAAACAGCACGAAGGGCTTTCGAAACCGAACTCGAAGGAACACGAGAAATAGGAAGACCAAGACTCCGCTGGGGGATCAGGTTGACAAATCCCTGCGTACACTTAGCATTATCAACTGGAGAGATGAACCAAAAGGTCGAACTGGTCGGCGAAATATGTTGCCTTAATTTTGCAAGGTCCGTAACCCCTGGGATTGTTCAAAACTGGATAAGTGTGTTAGTAAATGTGCGTGACTCGTGTACGTGAGGTCGCGACTTCGATCCAAAAAACCTTTCATTTCTCTCGACGAAAATCATTCGCCGAGAACTTCGGGAAAGTAGTCATGAAGTTGCTTACCACTGGTTATGAGAAACTCTTGCCTGTGCTGTTATTGCATTAATGGGATATTATTAATTTATTTTATACACGTTAGATTTGTGTAGAAATTAATACTTGGAATAATAATGTTAACAATTCAAATTCTTTTTATCATTTTAATAGTGAATTGTCATAGGATATTTTCGTTGTTAGTGTTGTACGTATATTTATGTCTTAGATATAGACTAACACAAGATTATGATTTCCTGTGTTACATTTATATATCTTGTAATTATCCATCACTTTTTGGCGAAAGGTCAAAAGTCTTTGGGTATGCGGTTTCAGGCTATAATTGTAAAACGACTTTTCCTAAAAGGCTTCAAAACGACACTTAATATATGACTAAATAAATTATTGCCATTATTTGCAGCACAAGTGGCAAAAGTAATAATTGTTCTCATAAAAGTGAAAAAACGAAGTTAGATCTACTCATCTCTGAATATTATAATATTCATATCTCGATTCAAAAGAAACGTAATCTCAAGTACTTCAACAACAGTTGACGATACAAATGACAATGCGCTCAATGAAAACTTACAAGAGGATTAAAGTGCAAATGTAACTACAGTTAACGAACATAAAGATGCTATTGAGAAACACAAAGCCCGATTATTTTGAAAAATCTTTAATGTCAGCATAGACCGTATAGAGAAGGTATACCTGTTTATTTCAAGAGGCATGTGGAGCAATAAAATGCTGGTTACAATTTATTGTATGAATATCTGACAAGCAAGAGGCTACAGTTAGATATGGCTTCCATCTCCAGCGTATGCAGACATATTTATGATGATTGTGAATTTGATGATGTTGCACATACAGAACCCACTCAGGTTAAGAACATTACCTAACAAACTTCGCAGTTAAAATACTAATTAATAAAAAGAAGAATTGTAAAGCAGAGTTGAGCCGGCAGTAGCCTAGCAAACTGCTGAAATAGGGCACGATTTTTGTATGAAATATTCCACATGGCAGCACTGGTTACGTGCTACCAAAAACGCTTATTTGGTGGTAATTTGCATGTTGGGAAATAATGCTTTTTAATGGCAATTAAAACTATACTTTCTATGCTGTGGAGAAGTTAGGAAATGATTACTTCATACTGTCCATTAGGCATGTTAAAAAGAATCACTTATAGCACGCCCTCAACGATGAAACATCTGTCTTTTTTTGGGTGTTTGGATGCAAAGGTAACATGTTTGTAGCTTGTCACAAATATAGTATACTTGTTTCTAAACGCAGCATCTTTGCTATTCACACACACAATGATTAATATGTAATATCATATGCGCTGGTGACCCAGATTTAGATTTGATTGTTGAAAACTGCTGAAAATAAAAATGCCATAGACAACAAAGAAACCAAAAAGCAATTCAGGAATTCAATTCATGAAACAAATTTTCCCAAAATATAAAGGGGTTTTCAACAGAGACGCTACAAAAGTAAATCGATAGGGACAGCAAACGACACCATATTTTTCCCCGCACTTTTGACATTTCTATTCAGTAAGGTTTGCCATTTCATCGTGGAAAGATATACGAGCCAACAACGAGTCGAAATTATTAAAATTTACTACCGAAATTTGGAGTCAGTGGCCTCAACTTTAAGAGGCCTCAACAATCAGCGATGAGGCTCATTTCTGGCTGAATGGCTTCGTCAGTAAGCAAAATATGCTTTATTGGTCAGACAGAAATCCACACGTAATCCATAAAACATCATTGCATCCTGAAAAAATTACGGTTTGGTGCGGTTTATTTGCCGGCGGCATCATTGGGCCGTACTTCTTCCGTGATGATCAAGACCGGCACATTACTGTGAATGCGAATCGCTACCATTCAACGATAACCGAATATTTTTGGCCTCAATGGGATAATATGGACTTGGAGGACATGTGGTTCTAACAGGACGTCGTCACAAGCCACACAGCGAATACCACAATCAATTTATTGGAAATCAAGTTTGGTGAACGTGTTATCTCACGAAATGGCCCAGTCGATTGGCTGCCGTTAGATTATCTCCTGTGGGGCTACGTCAAGTCTATAGTCTATGCCAACAAGCCAGCGACGATTGATGAACTTCGTACGAATATCGAACGTGAAATTGCAGCAGTATCGGCCGATTTATGCTTGAAAACCGTCGAAAATTGGGTTCAGAGTCTGGACTTCTGCAAGCGTGCTCGTGGTGGCCATGCAAATCGAGTTCCATACATAATGGCATCGAACGTACTTTCACAGGAATAATGAATTTCATTGGTATCTAAAACCGGTTTTGTTTTATTTAAAAAAAACTTTTGAAGCGCTCTTATTGCAAAACCCGTTACATAGTTCCTGCGGCCGTTTTTTCAGGGTGTGGTTTAAAGCATATGATTCCAATTTCTGCATAAAGAAAGAATATATTATACGCATTTTATTATTTGTTTTTACAAAATTTTCACAAAAATCGGATTGTTCCAAGATACCGAGATTTTCAAAACCCGGTTTTCTGAATACACTAGTACGTACCACTATTATGTAAAAATGTTTATCGACAATTTGTTTTTATTTCCATGTTTATACAGGGTGCGGCTAAAGTAACTATATGATTTGTTTTTTAAATAACTATTGAATGGAATGAAAAAAACAAAAAAATTTATGATAAAAAGAAAGTTTATTTTATGTTATTTTTTTACATTAATTATGAAAAATAATATCAGTTAAATGAGAACCGTTTTCTCTAACGCAAAAATGTGCTCTTTTTATGGCATTTTCCATAACTTTGTTGAGTGCAACAATATTTTCGGCCGATCTGCCAGTTCAAGGTCTGCCCGTACGTCTTGAATCTCCGACAGTCCCATATTCAGCAAAATTATTCACCAACGAACGAATGGTTGGACCCGTTGGAGCAGTTCTTACACCATAAAATCTTCTGTATGCACGTTGAGTATTAATTATCGAACGATGATTTTCAATGAATAGAAATACAATCTTAGTTCTTTGCGCAATTGTATAGCGTTCCATTTTTAAATATTCTCCCAAGTTTAATTTCTGAAATAGGAAAAAAGAAAAAGTTAAATACTCGCAAGCAAAGAAGTTACAATTGTTTTACTTCATATAGTAACTTTAGCAGCACCCTGTATTTTATGACTTTATCAAATAAAATAATTGAAAATTTAGTTAACTGATTTTCGTTTCTAGTTGCTTTTATTTAATTTCAAGATTAAGTAAAGAAGATTCGTCATTTTTGATATGTGATTGCTCTGGTTTGTGAGTTTTGTGGTACCCAATAAATGAGCCTTTCCATAGATATTACTAAGCAAAATATTAGGGTAAGTTTTCGTTTTATTTGGATTTACTGCTGGCTGCTTCGGTAATGTACCAAATAAGGGAGTAGTAATTTGTCCTGCTTATTAAAATTTTGTTTCATAATATAGCCAATAATGCAAATGAGATGTTTGGCTAAATCGTTTACTTTAGGCCATTTATTACCTAATATTTGTTTACGCATTTTCGTTTGTTCATTTGTTCCGTCTGGTTTCATTTCTTTAATTTCCTCAAAATTGTTTGTTTGTAGGTTATGCGTTATCCCCCCCACCCATTACGTATTCAGTTCTGTTGTCGTAAGCAACATTGTCCATCATTATGTTTTATGTATTGCCCGTAAAATTCGTTGATAATTTTAAAATAATATTTTCGTATAAATATCATTACTCAGTAGTGTAAAAGACAGAATGCTGACTGATGACCATACATGGGGCAAATTAATTATACGAATTAATTCAAAATAATTAAAAGCGTTCCCATATGTCATTTCAATTGACATTCGATTCCACAACCTGCGTTTGCATTGCCTGAGCATACTGCAAATTCAACTTTTTGTAATTGCCATTGCGAACAATGATAATTCTTTTGCATTTGCGTTAGATAAATTAATGCCAACTAAAATCCATTGCAAATTAAAAAAACCCATGTATGCTGATGATACACGTGCTAGGTAATTTTAATTCTCAACATTAATCAATGATTATCTGTAGGTGGCATTTGGTAATAATTTTCCATTGTCGTTATTATTTGTATTTGGTCCTTTGGTCCTTTTACTTTGTCCCTTCCCCTGTTGGTTTTTCAAATTTTGGTCGTGTTGCTGTTTAATGTGGGTGATTATTACTTTCGTCCGCTGAATAATAAGACGCCTGATAACAGTCAGTTAATTCGTTAATATGCAAGTAATTTATAAGAGAATGCGAAAGATAAATGTTTATCAGAGCTCCAAATGGGGATGATAAATTCCTTTTGTTTACGTGCAGATTTTAGACCTGTAATTAGAGGTCGCCCCTATAATGGTTGCTTGAAGGCACATACTTAATTGGTGGTATTTACTATTTAAGGAAAATGAACAACCGTTTGTCCTTGGAAACATATATGAACAGTGTTTAGTGTGCTTGGTCACACTAAGTCTCGATAAGATGTTGTAAAAGCACTCGATATACTGGTACCCAAATTAAATACCGAATACACGAATATGCTGGAACCGAGTTCATTTCTTTTCAATTCAAAACAGTGACTTGGTAAAACGTGTGCTCGGGAAGATAGTGTTAAACTAAAATTACTATAATTAGTGTAATACAGATATTTGAACCTATACGTTTTAATGAAACCCATCTTCAGTATTGGCCATTAAAGATAATATTTTATTGAAACTGACGGTTTAAAAATTTCATGGAATTGGAAGACTCAATATTCCCCAAGAGTCTATCTAAATCATAGCTGTCAAGTACTGATTAGTAATCGTAATAATTACTAATTAAATTACACTTTTTTTAGAGGTGCAGCAATTTTTAAATTACGATTATACTCAGTTTCTCATGACGTGTAATTGATTACAATTACAAATAATCTAAAAGTAATCAGGATTACTTGTGATTACTGTAAAATACTCAAAAAGAATCAAAAGTAATCAGAAAATAATCCGACTACTTTAAGAGATTACTTTTGATTCTTTTTGATTATTTTGTAGTCTATTTCATTCATACTTATGGGATTTCATTAACAACCAAACCAGTATTTGGTTTGAGTTGTATTTTTCTTTACCACTTAACTTGTATAAGATTTTTGTTTGTCGTTTTTAATATTGCTAAGCTGATAGAATTCTTCTTTATTTCTTGTATATGCAGTTGAAAAGAATTGCTTGTGGAACTTGTTGTATTTACTATCTTTATTTGAGGTGGCATCGTGTTTAGCTTTTTACTCACGTTCATATTCGCCACCGTGATAGGTGGCATGACTTGTAACGTGTGATAATGCATGATTCGTCCAAATCGCGTTTGCTGTGCCCATCACTATTTATTATACAAGTTTGTATGTGCATAATCCAAATCTTTAATGGGCATACATGGGACTTTTTAAATACAATTTTTTTAAATTCCATTATTTGTACCAATTGTAGTTGTTCACACAATACAGTAGTCTCCTTTTTTTTTAATTCAACTTGTCTTATGACTGCAAATATTTGAAAATTTGGGATATAGAAAGAAAGTTTGTAAAAAGTTTACACAAATATTTTTTTATAATTTGAAGTGTCATATCATGCGCTAGCCTGCAAGTGGTACTATGTGTTTCTTAACAGGTAATCGGTATTGCGAAAAAACTGATTTACATTATCCCCTAACGATATTTTGTTGACATCATATGCCTTAACAATTTAGGATCTCATTTACTCTCTGTCAAATAACATACGGCACTCCTTGCAGGCTAGCTGACGATATGATAACCAAACTGTAATTACCATGTAATTAGTTACTCCCATGTATGACAACATGTTTTGAAGTTCTTGTCTTTTACGTTTTGTTTTTTTTTTATTTCTATTGTGATCTGTTCGTACCTATATTACATTATTATTTTTTGGTGAACATGAGGAATGTAGTTATTGTAAACTCTTCATAATATAATTTATTTTAAGCCCAAAATGTCTGAAAATATTTTCGAAAGTGATTTTTCCGCAGACGACACTGTCGAGGATCTGGACTATAATCCTTCTACAAGTAAAAATAAAGGGTCATTAAGTGAAGAATCTGGACCGGACATCAAAAAAGTCTGTGTGAATTCGCTGGCTTATGCACGAAAAATTATTTTCAAAGCCGAATTTTACACAGAAGTTGAAAAAGAGAGTTTGCAAATTACTAAATTGAAGCCATCTACATATGTATATATAATTAACTTTTATTTTTAGATTTCGGATAAGACAACTTGTGTTAAGTGTGGCGGCATGAAAAATCGCCCAAAACGAAATGACCCAAAAACAAATATGAAAAATGGCCCAACATAAGAATCGCCCAAAATTTATCAAAAATAGACCTAAAATTTAATGAAAAATGACCCAAGTGAAATATGAAAAATGGCGATTTTTTTTAAAAAAATTTGTATTTCTTTTTTATGTACTAAGCGCCGCAGCCAAAAATATCTCAAATAAAATCGCGCGATTTTTTTTAAAAATTTTTAATTTCTTTGTCATGTATTAAGCGCCGCAGGTAAAATTTTTTTAAATAAAATCGCGTGTCAGGGACGTGGGCAGCAATAGTTAAAAGCTTGTTGAAAAATACATTTCTAATTACTATTTGAACCCCAATTGACTAGCTTCTGGTTACGTCTATGGAGACAACTGTAGAAAAATTCCAAGTGTCTATCATCCATTTACCAAGAATAACTGTAATTCATGCGAATACATTCCTACTTATTACAAAATCGACAATCGGAATGTGGGCGATTTTTCATAATTTTTTCTGTTTTTAATTTTGACGTAGAATACGTCTTACCTTACGGTATGAGGAGTCATGTCAGGTTTTTATTGTTGTAATCTTTATTTCATTGAATTTGAGGAAACGGCTAGATGAATTTTTTTAAAATTTTTTTTGTAGGTAAATGAAGATGTTATCTTTCGTTTGATATACATTTCGTATTGGTTGATATATTTCTAGTATTTTAATTTCTCAAATGAAAATTGTTTAAACACATAAACTCAAACATATGTGTGGTGTTTGGTTGAGTGTTTTTGGTTGCTCAACGTTGCTTAGGAACATGTATCTAGTAAAAAGTGAAACGAACAGCAAGCTAATGTTGCTTGGCAACATGTATCTAGTAAAAAGTGAAACAAACAGTAAGCTAACGTAATAAAGCTTTTTTGCGAAAGCTTCAATAAAGCTGTTGTAATATTAATTTTGAATTGTAAAGCGTAAAGCTTTCACACAACGCTCGAATGCTAATGCGTAGACTCGATAAGGTAAACCTTTTTTAATATTAGGGCGGCCCTCTCAACATTCGCAGAACTTATTTCAATAAAAATATTAATTAAAATACATAAATTAAATTAAGTTTAAAAAAATTGAACATAATTTTTTTTTTTTAAACGGACTTGAATCAAATGCCGTTGGTAAATATAAAAATTACAGCAGACAGTTGTCCGAGGCCTTCGGCCACGGACTGTCCCTGCAGGCTGTGTCAGAGACACGGCCATTAAGTTTAACGTAGAATACGCCATCCGATAAGACAGAAAACATATCTAACAATAAATGATAAATAATATAAGCAAATGAATTTATTGTTATATATGTTTTCTGTCTTATCGGATGGCGTATTCTACGTTAAACTTAATGGCCGTGTCTCTGACACAGCCTGCAGGGACAGTCCGCGGCCGAAGGCCTCGGACAACTGTCTGCCGTAATTTTTTTTTTTTATTTTTTTTTTTCGTAATGAAAAAACGCCAAAAAAAAAGAAAAATTGCCCAAAAAAGCGAGAAGTATGACCCACTTTTATGGGTGTTTTTCATATGAAATTAGACCCAATTTGCTATGGAAAATTTTTGGCCCATTTTTCATTTTTTTTTTGGGCGATTTCGTTTTGGGTCATTTTTCGTACCCCCGTTAAGTGTGTTGCATGTCATCGAGCAATAAAAGGGAGTGGTGAAGTGACTTCCAATTTTACTAAATATTTGCGAGTCAAACATAGTGAAGTATTCAAAAAATGTAAAAATTATAAAGCGAGTAGCCCTTATGGCGCTAAAGTGCAAAATGAGTTTAATAGTAAAATTTTACACGCTATTATTGACTCTTTATTGCCCCTTTCCAATCTGGAGAAGAAATCCTTTGTAGACCGTTTTGAAAATACAGGTATGAAAGTGATGACTAGGCAAACAGCGGCTAACGCTTGGAGGGTAAATATACCACCATGGTGCAAAGTATAAAAGAAACCATTTTGTCTTCCAAATATTGTTGTACCACAGAAAATATTCATTGAACCACAACGGCATGACTGTTGCATGGGCTATTATTAAAGCGGTTTTTGTAAGCTTTAAAACGATATCCACCATTTTGAAATCCATTAACGCATTCACTTTTCACTCAGGTCCTTTTATCCAAAAGTGCCATACAATACCTACTTCAACGAACCATATAACAAAAACTACTCTGAATTTTGACTCAATTCTGGCGTCATGGAATTCGTGTGAGAGACTTCTTTCCAAATGTCATACAATTCAATAGGGGTTGGGTCCTGGACTGTGTCGAAATATTTTGGAATTACCCAACAAGAAAGATTTGGAGTCAAAGCCGCACATGTTTGGAAACACTGTTTAAGTATTTTGTATTGAATAAAACAATGTAAGAACCGATCCGAGCCGGTCTAGTAAAGAACCGGTTCTGCAGAACCGGTTCCTCGATTCTGTGCATCACTAATTCTTACGTCAAAAATATTCTTATGTGAAAAAATACGAAAGTAAATAAAATGTTCCTGAACGTTGTAAAACCTATATATGAGATATGGTTGCAAAATAAACTACACCATTTCTAATTGAAATTTGAAAAGTATCAATATAATGTTGAAAAATATAAATTAAAATTTGAAAATTATATTTGAAATTTGAAAGACATCAATTAAAATTTAAAAATTTTATTTGAAATTTGAAATACAGCAATTGAAATTTAAAACCCATCGATTGCAATTAAAAACACATCAATTGAAATTTAAACACACATCGATTGAAACCATCGGAAGGGGTTTAGAGGACGCACAAGTCGAATTTCTCCCAAAAAATCAGGTATTCCGGGCGTTTTTTGAATTTTACTTAAAACTAGGTCAATAACCACGATTTTCTTAGATTGTAAGTCAACATTTTTGAAGCCAAACCTGCAAACTTTTGTTGTATATGCACAAACTACCAGTTTCGGCAATGATTTTCCTCAATATAAAACCACGTATTAAATTTTTTGGTAAATTTTGGGTTAATTTTGTAAATAACTCTTTATATCTTTTAAAATTCCTATGAAAATTTAAAAAACTAATGACGCACTTTAAAAGACGCATAAATTCCAAGTAATTTTGCAAAAAAAAGTTTCGAGTCGCCTTTTTTTGAAAACAGGACACTGCATGCTAAGACTCCAATAGTCGGGCATACATCCGTCTAGCCGAATTTTGAATATGAGCCGATACTTGCATCTTTCCAACTCATTGCCGCCGTCCTCAAACAACCCAGCCGGTAGTCCTTGAGCACCAGCGGCTTTGGTGATCTCAAGCCAGAAATTTGTAGGTTGCTTTGGCTTGGAGACGGAGGTCGTTGCCATCGTCCTGTATGTGATCCATACCCTCGTCTATATCTCCTAAGACAAGTAAAGCAGAAAAGTGATCTCTCTATAATCCCAGAATACTCTGCACATCTTTGAAAAGATAACCTACCTTATCTCTATATACGTGGGGACCTGGTCCATTGCCGCTGATTTGCCTTAGTACTTTTCGGTAGCATTTTCCGGCCATTCTTCTTTCTGTAAGATTAAATTTTCTTCCTTGGCAACCGTGCTTTCTTTTAAATAAACGGGATTCCGCTCTCCTCTTGTCTTTATACCGCTTTTTCGCGGCCCGCGTTGCCCCTCATGGAGCATTGTTATACGTGAAGCGTTCGGTTCATCACTTGCCATTCCACACTCCTCATCGTACCATGATTTGTGATTACATGGTTTTTCATAAAAAAGTACGGTCCCAGCAGTGGTTTCCATAGAGTGGGAAATGTACTTCCCCCGCACTTCAGGATCCTGAGGCGGGGGTGCCGTGGCTATTTCTGGTAGTTTCAGCTTCCAATGTCCATCTTTCTACATGACTGCTTTCGTAAGACTTTCGCTCCGCTTAAGGTTGAGCAAACCTTGTGCGAACCTTTGATTTAACCACGTAGTGATCCGAATCGGTACTACCCTGTCGATTGACACGTACGTCCATAAAACTTCCATTAATTACCAGGTGATCAATCTGGTTAATCGTCTGTTGATCAGGAGATATCCAAGTAGCCTTATGGGTGTCTTTATGTTGTAGTACTACTGACAACCATGTTTTTCACCACGGAAAAATCTAACAGTCTTATTCCGTTGTCGGAAGTAATTCTGTGTAGACTGTATTTACCGATGGTTGGGTTAAGGACGTATGCCCCATCAACTTAGCATTAAAATCACCTAGAACAATATTAAAGGCAGTGGTCGTATGATTCCTCGCTCTTAGAACAAGTCCTTGCTGTCATCGTCGTTTTCTTCCATCGTGTCATGTCCACAAACTAGCGATATGTTAACGTATTTCTCTTTAATGCGGGTGGTGCCAATACGTTCACTTACAGGGTTGAACCTGGAGACCAGATGCCACAAGCTTTTCCCAACTACAAATCCGCAATTCATGCTTTTCCTCTTGGCAGCTGTTGTATACGCCACAGTTCTGTTTCCGTTTACAGACATTACCTGTCGCACAACCGGGATAGCAGTAATGTCAGCCTTATAATTAGTAAGAACATCTGTCAGTTTGATAGTGGCACCGGAACTGTATAGTGTTCTAACAGTCCAAGTGCAAATCAGTAAATCGTCATCCTTATAACAGTTGAGGGGGTCGTCAAAAAATAGGGGGTTTTATGTTTCTCACCCTTTTCGCCCTCATTTCGCATTTTCATTGCCAATATAACGCTGGCAGAAGGCAAGCCCACCCCAAACGTGGTTTTGCTTTCATCTACTAGCTGTATATTCCTAAAAGGCTTTATAATTGTGTTTATGTCTCTAACATTTATATATATTTAATGTGTTTTATATTTCCCTTTAGAAATCTCGACCATCACCAAAAACGTCGCTGGCATGAAAAATGAATGAGAAAGTTTTTTTTTACTTTCAGTTTTCATTATACCAGTTTTTTGTGAGTTTGTTTTACTTTCCTTCACTGTTATGCTCAAAATACTTTTGCACCAATTGACCCAGTTGAATAACTCTGTCAGTCTTGTCACTATCACCGCCTCCGTCTATTGGAAATGAGTTTACGCTTACCTGGGCCTGTAGTGCATGGGTTGCGCCTACCTCCGCCCTAGTTTTCTTTCAGTTGCTCTGTATATTTATCATTAATTAAATTGCTGCACCAAATAATGGAAGCCAGTAGGTGATTTTTGTAGTTGGTGGCATCGTTGTCGATGCCATTGACGACATATAGTATGAGATACATGTTGTCGACCACAGTGGTGGTTCCAAGAGTGGCCACAACCGCGTCGTGCGCGGATACTGGATCATTAACACTTGAATTCAAGTTATGATGGTTCTGGTTTCGATGAGCTACTGCTGCATCAATAGAGCGTTTGTATATGCAACATGTGGTCATTTAACTATATAAGTATGCAGTATGACGTCGCGTGCATTTTGTTTCCGAACTAACATTTCCACCGTTACCTTGCTAACGGCATTTTCTACTATGCAGGTATGAGCATCCTTGCCATCCTTTTTGGCGAAAAGTATTATCAGGAGCAACTCGTTTCTTACATCTCTTTCTTATGTTGATTGGCTTCTAAATATATTCGTGTTTGCTGGTGTATCACCGGCTGGCCGCTGTTGTTGTAATGTACATGGTTGTAGTGTGCAAACATATTAATATTATATTAGGACAGGTATAGAACCTATACACCAGGGTAACATTGTCTTTTATCATGAAGATTGAAACTACTCCCTTGAAGGAGACTATGCTTCGTGGCATGGATGCGATTGCTGATCGTCAATCCACAACTCAGAGAAATCTGTGGCTTCAGGCAGGCATTGATTATTTTTGCCAAGTTATTTAAGACCGTGGAATTTACCAATACACATCGATTCAATAAGGTTGCCATTAAAAATATTTTCATGCACGTTTTCTAATCGGACAAAGACATTTTATCTATGTATGAAAATGTAATAGAATTTTCAATGTTTAAATGACAATTAAAAGATTTTGAATTTCCATTTGCTCAGGCAATGCAAGTGCAGATTGTGCAAGTACAGATGCCAATTGTAATGAAATATTGGACGGATTTCTGTTTTTTGAATCTGTTTGACTGCAGGGAATGCAGTTTTTAATGTGTTGTATATGTAGAGGTTTGGGGCTTTGATTGGTGTTGCCTCGTAGCAAAGATGATAGAAATATCCTAGAAGGTTCATTCGATTATTACCGAAGGCTCTTTCCATACGACCAGTTTTCACTCGGATATGACTCAAAAATTATTTTTATTTGGAGTGTGTTGTTTGAATTTGAAAATAATATATATACTTATAAATAATAGAAAGGCAAATTGATTTTGTTATTTTTTGAGAATAATAAAGGCAAAAAAGCATGGATAAATTGTTTTTGTCTACAGCCAAATTTAGCCTATACCACAGTTTATGCGCCAACTAGAAAATTAATTTGATTCCCCAATACTTACTTATCTGGTCTCGAACAACCCCGGTAGGTCAGCAGCTTTACAAAACGAAGATAACATATTTCGCCAACCACTTCGATGTTTTGCTTTATCTCTCCAGATTGTAATACCACGTGTACCCAGGGATTCGCCACTCTGATCCCTCGAGCGGACTCTTAGTCTTCTTATTGCTGGTCTTCCTTCGTGTTAGATTTCAAGAACCCTTCGTGCTGATTCATCTTCATCCATTCTACTGACATGGGCTAGCCAGCGCAATCGCGTTATTTTCATCCCTTTAACTCTGTCAATGTCATAGAGCTCGTTGTTCATGCGTCGCTGATACTCGCCGTTGTGCACTATAGAACCATCAGTTTTTCAGAGTTTTGTTTCAATCAGTTTTGTTTCAATCTCAGGTACCAGTAGGGCGGAGAAATGGTGTCCCCATATTCCAAACATGCTCTCCACATCTGCGATGTGATTTCCGTGTTTGTCTTTACATAAGAAAGGGACTGAGCCATGTCCATTAATTCTGCTTTTGACTTTTTGGTAGAATTCTGGCGCTTCATTCGTCCTTCTGCATGTTTCAATTTGCTTACTCTCGCGCTTTCTCCACTGCCGTTTCTTACGCCTAAAGAGACGGTTTACCTTTTCGCCTTTTTTGTCTATACCGCTCAGTGGCATCTCGTGATACAATTGACAGAAGCAGTGCCATACGTGCAACGATCTCTTCATCATTTGCTGTGCGGCGCGATTTTTCAAAACCAAGTACGGTTGGTGTCGCAGTTTTTATGGAGTCGGAAGTGGGTTTCCACTGCCCTACAGGATCGTCATCGGGAGGGGATGGGTTATGTGCCAAAAGTTGCGAGAGCTTCCTTGAGAGGGCGGTGACTACCTCTGGAAATTGCGCCTTTCAGATGTCTAGCTTTATCTGCGTCTGATTTCGTACGATTTCCGCTCTACCTAATCTTCTGCGAACATTTGCTGGTACCAGTTAGTGATCAGAATCAATATCAGCTCCTCTGATCACCCGTACGTCCATTAAATTGGTTGAGTATCTTCCATCAATTACCACGTGATCAATTTGGTTCTTCGTTCTTTGATCAGGGGATACTGAATTAGCTTTGTGAATGTCTTTATGCTGGTGTTTTGTACCACTAACGACCATAATTTGGCGCGTCAGTCAGTCTCATACAGTTGTAGGAACTGTCAGCATGTGGACTGAAATTACCAATAACACATTTTCCTGCCAACTGTAGAAATAAAATCTCCTAGTACAATCTTAATGTTATGGCCAGAGCAGCGGTCATACGTTCCCTCTTGGCGCTCATAGAATATATCTTTGGCATCATCATCTTTCTCTTCTGTCGGAGCACGTACACAAATTAGGGAAATATAAAAATATTTCGCTTTTATGTGGATTGTGTCTATACTTTCACTCACAGGATTGAACCTAGAGACTAGAAATTCGTGTTTTTTCTCATGGCATTTATTGTAAAGTATATGTGGCGGTTTCTTTTTCTTGTGCAGCAATGACGTGTCCATCACGTTTCCCCGATTGGGGTAATGTCGGCCTTATAACTTTCGAGGGAATCTGCAAATTGGATACTTGCACAGGATCTACATAAAGTTCTTACATTCCAAGTGCGTATCTGTAAATCGTGGTCTACATATAAGGCTTACTGGGGTCGTCAAGAAATAGGGGTTGTTTATGTTTTCTCTTTCGTTTTCATATATTCATTTGATTGGTGGCGGGAGGCAAACCCGGTCTACCGGGTATTTGAATTTAGCCTAAAAAATTGTTCCCGTTATATCCTATGAAGGGATTCGGTAGAGGTTCTCAAAAACCCGTGAGCTGTGCGTGTTCGAATTTAACACTCCTTGATTGGGACCTACAGATTTACAACGGTTCGGAACGGTATACTGAGATGCTTTTTCATGGCTAACTACTCGATACCATCCACCGTCGTAAGAAATCTAAGGTGGTCAGAGCAGGGATAGAACACACGTTCTCTTTCGTAAGAGCCGCGCACACTCCCATTGTACTATCGAGATTTGCATTTTACCTACTGCCAGGATATTTGATTTCTCCCGCCCATTATGGATCATTCGTTGAACACGGTGTATTATGACGAACCTTCATTTTGTTCTTTTGGTTTCTCTCCGCCGTTGGCGCATATATTGTATTCATCAAAAGAATATGCCCGATATCTTAATGAGCTTCAGTGACAGGGTCACCCAATAAAGCTGAGACGTATCAGTGATCGCTGGTCATTTGTTTCGCCGTCTCACTCTAGCTGGCTAACAGAGGTTTTCGATACGGCTATTGCCCAGTATATACTGCTTGGAAGTAGTGACCTGCTTGGACTCTCCAATGTAGGAATAATTTCTGGCCACTGCCAAGTGCCCTCCCTCCCAGTCCCATGTCCTTTGCCCTTTGTATGCGGATTATAATTTCCTGTAGTATTGTAATTGGGCTGTCAAGAAGTCAGTTAGGTTCTTGTACCCTTTTCTTCTCAAACTTTACAGCACCTCAGAGAGAGGGACACAGTTGGATCTTAAAAATGATACAAAGAGTCCAGTGCTGAATTGTTTTATATTAGGGGACGAATTCCTATGACAGCAGTATAATATCCTTATGCTTGTGCTGACACCACTAGTGAACTTAATATACAGTACACCATCCCATTTTGCGCTTGTTGCAGTGTTTGTGTTTTTTCTTTTTCTTAAGAAAACATTTTTAGTGTCGGTTTTTGTTTAAAACTCACAATGGTTTCAATGTACATTTTGTCTCCAGTGGATTGTACTCCCACTTGTCGCAGTATTATTTGGTTTTGACCCTGTTTCTTACGTTGAAACTGTTGGTGTTGGCGTCCTTGGTGTTGCTTTAGCTAAATTTTATTGAATTTATTTTTGTGATTGTTTTTGTATTGTATCCCACTCGCCCTCTTCATCACTTTCTCTGTGACATCAGTCACGTTGACAATTTCATTCACCGTCATATTCTTGGTGTGCTGACGTTGCTGGTTTTGATAACTATTATAAACCATTCCATCTTTTCCACATTTTTCCGCTCTTACTTTTAGCCTCTATTTCGTAACTGTTATTTTTGTTCTGGCAAATTATACAGATGCTTCAATGTTCTAGTACAAGAGAAGCAGAATTTGTTTGAATGTTGGTGGTGTCTTCTGTGTCCAAATTGGTCGTGCCCAATATTTATAATGATGTTGATAACGCTAGTATACAGTCATTTTGTCATAAGGCAGCGACTAATTTCTTTTCTGTGTTTCGGTCTTCTAATCTCGAAAAAGTAGTTATAAAATTTTTTTTGGATAATTTTTTTTATGAATTATACGTTTGGTCAGTTATAGTTTTACTATTTTTAGTCAGGTACAAAGGTCCAATCAAGCCTGTTCTTGGTTTAAATACAAAGCACGTATATGGACTACAAGTTTCCTGAGTACAGGTTTGAAGTCAGTATAGTACTTTTCAGTATCTACAGTTGGCAAAAAAATTAAAAATATCGAATTTAAAAAAGAACTGAAATTCAAAACACAAATAAAATCCGAAAACTTAGACAACAAATTTACAATTCTTTTAGATCGTGTTTCATATAGATTGTTCTTAGATCTTGGTTTCATATAAGAAACCCCATCGACAAATATAGAAGTTTTACCCCTTCATATCTAATGGCTTTTCCAATAGGTACTTGACAACTTTGAATTTAATTTGTGAATGCACTATTTCACTGATCATCTAACTGTTACTTTCCTTTTTTTCAGTAAACTCATCATTTTCATCACGGTAAAGTACACGAACGAACAAAGTGTGCAAATTATAAAAATGTACTACCGAAATTCAGAGTCGGTGACCGCAACTTTAAGAGCGTTAACTCCAATTTTTGGTCGTTATTCTCGCCCTAGTAGACAAGCAATAACAAGTTTAGCGCACAAATTTGAGTCTACGTATTCATTGTGTGAATTCTGCCTGCCGTGCCAGTGAGACAACGGGTTGGTCGAAGTGACGAAAATATCGCTGCCGGTCAGGTGTCCGTAGCAAACGATTCAAATCAGTCGATTCCGCGGCGTTCTCAAGAACTGCGCATCGACACGACCACTTTATGGCGAATTTTGCGTAGAGATCTTGGTTTACACCCATACAAGATCAAGCTGACTCAAGAATTGAAGCGGATGGACCATTTGATACGACGTACGTTCTCCGATTGGGCTCTGGAGAAGATGCGCCCAGATGATCAATTTCATCGCAAAGTCATCTTCAGAGACGAAGCTCATTTTTGGCTCAATTGGTTCGTCAATAAACAAAGTATGCGTTATTGGTTTGGTGAAAACCAAAATAACTATTTGGTGCGGTTTGCATGCCGGCGGCGTCATTGGGCCATATTTTTTCGTCGACAATATCGATCGTCACGTTACTGTGAATGGCGACCGTTATCGCGCCATGATGACCGATTATTTTTGGCGCGAATTGGAAAACATGGACTTGGATGACATGTGGTTTCAACAGGACGGTGACACAAGCCACACAGCACACGTTAGAGTTGATTTATTGAAGAGTAAGATTGGTGGGCGCGTTATCTCAAGAAATGGACCAGTAACTGGCCGCCTCGTTCGTGCGATTTCACGCCTCTAGATTTTTTTTTTGGGTCTACGTCACATCATTGGCTTATGCCAATATGCCGACGACGTTGGAAGAACTCAGAGCCAACATTAAACGTGAAAAAGCGGCAGTTACGGCCGAAATGTGTGACCGAGTCATCGAAAATTGGGTCCAACGAATCGACCGCTGCCGACGTGCCCGCGGTGTACATATGGACGAACTCGAGTTCTATTCATAAATGTTTTGATTGTATTTCAAGTCGATCATAAAGTTTTGGAAACATCTCAAATTGTTTGTGTTTTATATAAAAAAAATTTGTCAAGGCCTTATTGGAAAACCCTTTAATTAGCACAGTTTCAACTTTTTTCAGTTTCTGTATTTTGTCTTTTGTAATAGCGTGTTTTTGTTTTCTAATCTTGCAATTATTGAATTCGTATACAGCGGTGTAAGTTGTTGTTTTAAGAATCCGTTTATTTCACAACGATGTATGCAAACACAACTCGCCGTTTGTTTTTTTAGGCTGGGATTATTGCTTCTGTTCACGGCTGATCTTTGGTAAATATATTCGCCCACTACATCGAAATTATGACGGTATGAGTTGTCGAAACCATTAAGTTTGTCTTGTCCTTCAACGTTTTAGTGAAGTTTATTAGGAGATTTGTTCATACCATTATTCCACATATAAAATAATTAAATGGTTTCCCATTACATACCATGAAGGGATTAGGGAGAGCTTCTCACAAATCAGTGGGCTGCCGGCGTTCTAGTTTTACACACACTGATTGGGACCTACATTTTTACACCGGTTCCGAACGATAGTGTCGCCGTCACTAAGCGAGGTGATCGCCGACGAAAGAAATGGTGGGTGGTCAGAGCAGGGATCGAGCCCACGTTCTCATGCACAAGAGCCGCGCACACTACCATTGCACCACCGACGTCATATATTTTTCTCGTATTTACCAGACATTGGGTTTCATGTTGGATACTGGCTGGTGCTGAAAGTATTGTTAGGTGACTAGTTGCGATTGCTCATATGATACAAGTTTATTTTGTATCACCGTTAATACTGATATTGGAATTTTATTATTCTTTGTCAATTTTATTAGACAAGCATATATTTTTGATGTTGGAATATCGTTTGTCATTATTCCATTGTATAAAATTTAAATAAAAAAAAATAATGAAATTTTTTAATAATAATTGTGCTTATTTTCCTGACGATGCTACCCAATGGGTAGCGAAATATGGAAGAATAAAATAATTTAAAATAGACCTAACGCTCGAACGTTTTAATTTTAAATATAATAAGAAAGGTCGAATAAATCATCACATTTTAAAAAATATATATCATATTAAAATTTGGAATGCGTGTTTATTACAAAATTTAAAATTTAATTATTAAATTAAATAAAAAACGAAAATCGTACTCAAATTTGACAATGATTTTCATGTATGATAATCTTATTAAGTTTACAACATTTAATTATCAAATAATTTTAATTTTGGAATTTGATAAAAACATGTTTGAAAAGCTTAATTAATTCTTAATTAGTTTTTAATTAATTCTAATTCAAATGATAAAATCATTTTGAAAACAAATTATTTGGATATGTCATTTAGAACTTATTCAAAAAAATAAGATCATTTTTCAAAATATAGACCATGTTTCTTAATTCCAAAATTTCAGTAAAAATTGAAAATCATTTCATTTATTATTATTGTTTTAAGGATATTAACACAAATTAAGTAAAATCCGATTAACCGGTTAACCGGCGTCAAATAGCCGGTTTCCGGTTTATTCGAAAATTAAAATATTTAAAAAACCGGCACACGGTCAATATCAAAAAACCCTGATAACTGCTTTCCCAGTTTCGTCGGTTTCGTTTTTGGACACTCTAGTTACAACCTGGTACGTGGGAGGAATATCTTTGATTTGGGAATTCTGTACTATATTATTTCAACCTATTGGTAGCAGGTATTAAAACTCCCTCTTTTATTTCAGTGCTTCGCCAGAAACAATACTATGAATCGCGAATTTAATTTGTAAATCCTTCTAAAAATTTAAATGTTTTTACTGGGATTATACACGCTGAAAAATAATGGCCTCTATAACACATTCTCCCAAACATATTCTGCAGGGACCATGTATATGTTTGGAACACACTTCAAACATTAATATGTTTGCCAGTCCCAGTGCTAAATGTAAGTAGCATCATGTTTACTGGGAAACATGTCCTTTCCAGTTTCATTCCTCAAAATCGTTTCTCACTTTGGTAGCACACATTCATATATACGAAACAAACACAAAAACCAAAGTAACATCACAAACAATTTAATCGTCCGAGCCTTCGTTTATTCTTTTTCACTGATCAAGCGCCTTTGATATCCTCTATCCGATGAAGCATTGACGACTGAATACACGAAACTTAAACGCAATACATCAGCCAAAATAAGAAACACTGATTTTATCCGCAATTTGCACGCACATTCGGGAATATTTAGGACTCACTGACTGACAGAATAATGCAAAAATACTCGTTGTCCGTCTTTTATTATCTTGCTCTTAAGAGAGCATAGACAGTGCAACAAACTCAGCTGTATTTGTTTCACAAACATAAATATATGTGGCTCGCGAACACATATATTCTCACATATTAATCATTGTGTCTCAAATATCTAATATTGAATAGCAAACACAATATGTTTGGACACAAGTATATTATATTTGCGACAAGCTCCAAACACACTTTATATTTGCATCCAAACAACAAAAAAATATAGATTCTTCAGCGTGTACCTTAGAACCTCGTGATACGGTAGGCAGTAAATAATATAACTCTAATTAAATCTGTTGAAGAGAAGATTTGAATAATGTTTATCATTTTTAATTACAAATCGCCACAAACCACAAAACCTCGAAAAAATCTGAATATCAGTATAATAATTTAACGATTCAGAAGCACAAAAAATGGTTTTCAGGATCTTTGAAACGAAAGTACAGGGCCAATATAGGGCATTATGATATTAGGACATATATTGCACGAAAGTAAAAGTTAACATTTGTACAAAAATCTTAAAATTGAAATGTGTTGGTTTTTAAAAATATTTTAAACTGCAAAACGGTTAAGGTTTATTTGTATCTGAGAAGTAAGTTAATATTCCAGAGTTACTTTTATTTGTGTATTCTAAACAAGAACTATGCAAGGTGAACCGACATTTTCATACTCTCATCTCTCAAAGATTAAGAGAAACAGAAACCGAAGGAAACAATATTTGATTCAGGTGTCCAACTGGGCGTGGAAAATACCAAAATATGTTCTAATAATAAATTTAACGATCTAGTACATATTTAGCGATTTACTTTGTCTACCAGAAAATAATCCGTCCTTCGTTTATATGGGAGATATCAAGATGGGTCTCGGAAAGCCATATATTTTGAAAATGGGCTTGAATTTTGGCGCCTAACATCAGATATTGCTGGAGCGGCACTTGAATGAAACCCGCATGGGTATAGAAGGCCAGGAAGACCAACAATTACATGGAAGTGGTGTCTCGAACAGGAATACAAGCAAACTCAACTGTCACGGAAGCAAATGAAATAACTTGCAAGAGATAAAAATCAAAGGACAGATATCGTTGACTCCCTATGCTCTTCATGGACTTTATATTTAAACTTTGTCTTGTAATATTGTTTTTTATTGATATGTTGTTCAAATAAATGAAAGTCATACATAGATACTGGTTTACGGGATGTATCGAGTGGGCCAATCACACATCCGCAGAAATGTTGCTTTAGAGGTGGCAAAATTTAGATAGATCGGTCACGGTTGACGCGTTCTATCGCGTCGACCGACCGGACTAGACTTCTTTCCAACTTTTGTCTGTGAGGTATAAGAATAGGAGTGGTAAAGTCACCTATTTGCAATAGCAGTGTGACGTTTGATGAAATAGTTCCAAATAATAAATATCGTTGTGATTGGTTGTATTATAGGGGAGTTATTGTTTCGATGAACCAGCCGCCCACGCAACTTTGGAATGGAGAGTGCCAAAACGGGAGAGGCAACATAACCCTTGCTGAGTAGGTCACTTGCGTTTGATGAAATATATGATAATACCTAGCTTCAGTAACAACTTCTTCACCAGCTGAACAACTTTTGCAATTTGCCTAGTTACATAAACAGTTGCAGAATATCATTTAATCTTGTATTGTATTTAATTTCATATGTCGTAAAAAAAACTTTCGAATAAATGAGATTTGGTACGAAGTTTGTAAATATGGGTGATAGGTGATAGCAAAAGTGCGAGAAAGCAGAATGACAACAACCTGGCCACCATTATACAAATCACGTGTCGCTAATACATCCGGTGTCATTGAAAATGTTATTTTAATTTTGAAGGCAATGAGGGAAACTGTTCAAAACTGACGGTTTTATATCTATATTTGAGTGCCTATGTATAAGTGTGTACATAAAATATTATACATTGGAATACAAAAAAATACGGAAATTTTCATTCGATCAAAAATTAATGTATTAGAATAACTTTTTAATTGTCAAAGACACGCACAGAATTTGAAATATGTTAGCTTATGTCTATATGTTGTTGCGTGTCCCAGCAATAATAAAAACATTTGTAAAACGTGCATTTGTGTCACTCCACTTAAAAGACTGTCCATCAGTATTCCTGCTAGTCCTTGTAATGTCCATACGAAAGGCAGCCATACCAAATTACAGTATTGTGAAACAAAATTGTGACGCTCAAAGTTGGATTCGAGTCTAAAAATGATATTGCCCCTCTGAGATTGCTACCGAGCGGATGCTGTAGATTAAGAAAACAAATTGCAAGGATTGCCCAATATAGATAGACTTTATAGATATACAACCTTGTCATCTGCATAAACGAAATCTTACACACGCTATATACAATTGGGTACATTCCACCAATATTTTCTGTACTTCATTAGCTGTATTTCAGGGATTGAAATGTTCTAATATCATACAAGGCTATATCTGATCTTATCGCCATTGCGAGTTTCAATTCGAAATGAAACTACTGAGCCTGACAATGAGCATATTAAGGACGATTTCTGCAGCCAACTGGATATTGCTGTAGGCTGATTGTCAGTTGGTGACATTAAAATAATACTGGTAGATTTCAATGAAAATGTGGGCGGCGACAACAACAGCCTACAGAAACTGATGGAAATACATAGTCTTGGAACTGTGAGGAATGGCTCTTGTAAAGTCATTAATGGGACGAATGCAAAGTTTAATTCAAAAAAGGCTACATCCGCGTACGTTTTGACTTAGCCCCCATAATATAGTGCCTCCTAAGCTGGGTATAGGGTTCTTGCAGGCAAGTTTTATCCAGACATTAAGTACAATTGTGCATAAATTTATTAACTGTTGCATGTAACAAGGGATTAAAATTATATCAGATTGCGTCAAGTTTGGATTTAGACAATATATATATATTCCATCTTGGTACTATTGGATGCAGAGTTTACAAAAATGAACCAGTTAGAAATAAAATTGGTACATAGGCATTTCTTGGGTCAAGGATAAAAACTTTAACAATTCTTATATGTAATAAATAAATAGTTTCCCATTACATCCCATGAACGGAGAGGGGACAGCTTCTCACAATCAGTTAGCTGTGCGCTTTATAGTTTTACACTTACTGATTGGGACCTTGTATTTTACACCGGTTGCGAACGAAATTTTTAGAGGCTTTTACATGGCTAAGTACTCGACCGTCGCTAAGCGAGGTGGACGTCGTTCAAATGAATGTAAGGTGGTCAGAGCAGAGATCCAATCTACGTTCTCATCTACAAGAGTCGAAATTATATCACTAAGCCTGATACAATCTAGCGCAGAGATTATAAAGACTAACTTCCTTTAATCAAATTATGTAAATAACATTTTCTTAGGCCATGGATGAACGGTTTTGAAAAGGCTCCATATTAGTCATATTTTGATATAGCTACCATGCAAATTATACCACACTCATATTTGGAATATCGGCCCGAGAAATTTTCGATAAATTTTAACAGATTTGGTTGCAGCTGATATACAAATGATACTATCAACTTTAGGAAAAAATTACATCGCATGAAAGCATTGGGGATAGCTCTTCACAAGCAGTGAGCTAAGTTCGTTCTTGTTTTAGACTTACAGATTGGGACCTTCAGTTTTACACGGGTTCCGACCGGTATTTTTACGAAGCTTTTTCCTTGTTAACTACTCGATAGTGTCGCTGTCACTAAGCAAGGTGACCGACGACGAAAGTAATGTTAGGTGGTCTGGGCAGGGATCGAACACACGTACTAATGCACAAGAGAACTAGTTCAAAAATATGGTCATACAAAATACATTTTATTAAAATCTAGACTAAATCGTTCACAACAGCATGGATTGAGACTGTAAACAGGCAATAAGATACCAGCTTAATACACTTACATACATGTATATACCTTGATATATAACATATGTTTTATACGTAGGATATGTAGTAACATTTATTTATAACACTAATGGCAATTTGTTGAACATACAAACTGATGTCACTTTAAATAATTTTAGCCTTTATCTACATCTTGATCATCACCACAGTATACGTGTTTAAGCATTAGCAATAAATTCATACATGTAACTCTACAAATAGATACATACAATCAGCCGTATCGTAAAGGTCTTCATTAGACTAAGTGAATCAATAGTGATTGCCAATTCTACCTAGGCACATGAACAATTTCAAAGCACCAAAATGTATGTTCGTGAAGATATTTTATGTAGTTTGTTTTTAGAATAATATATTTCGAAATTTCATTGGTTGCGTGATAGCGTCAATACACATTTTTGATATCCGACTTTGGAACCTCACGTAGGGATATCCGACGAAAGAAATCAACATGGAAGTTCGGTATACGGCTGTATGTGCTGTACAGTATATTAAATTTATCAATGTCAAATAAATTGAATGTCAAATAAATTAACATAAGTTGCCATTTTATATTTAGGAGTCGCGCACTACCCACCGACTGCCAAGTGAATGTCTTGGTTAATCTCTTCTTATGAGCGGCAATAAATGAGCTCCCGTCCAATAATACCGCATGTTGATTTGAGCCAAAACTATCAATGCACTAGACCGTTCTTTGGTTAGTCAAGTAGGTATTTGTATGTCTTCATCTATCATTTTATATGGCTGTGTCCAGCACCATCTTGAGGCATATATGGGACATTTAATAAATTTGGAATAAAGAGACATGTTTTCTCTTTTCAAATTTGATTTTACTCTTAAATAAGTTCTAAACGACATTTGCACGCAATTTTGTTATTCAAATTTTAAAATGATTTTATGAATTGAATAATAATTATTATTGCCTTTCAAACATTCAGCATTTCAAAATTTCAAAAATTAACAACAATATTTTCAAATTAACAATATTTTCATATGTGGAAATCTCTTTCAAAGTTGAATGTGATTTTCGTATTTAAATCGGTTTAATGTGAATTTCAATAAAACTTTAAAATTTCTAACTTAAATATGCATTCCAAATTGGAATATTTGTTTATTTATTTATTTAAAGACGGCTACAATCTGATATATTTTTTTGAAAAACGTTATAAAACTGTATGACTTATTGTAACTAAAAAACTACCTAATATATACAAAAAAAATAAAAAAATTGGTTAACGATTTCCCAGAAAGCTAATATTTTTTACTTTAGTAGTTGTCATCAACCTTTTCTCAAAAAAAATTTTTTTTGCGAAATTTAAAACAACAAAAAGGAACAAAATTTTTTTATATGATGCTCAAATTTGATATACTTCCTTATTTTCCTTATTTCCAAGCATGAATTTTTTTTGGTCCGTATAAGTTTGGCGCACCCTAATGCCCATAGTTTCACTGTGTCTAATATTTTAGCTCTCTAAGCCGCGGACCATGAAATAAATATAATTAATAAATATTTGTTTATTTAATATTTAATTAAATGTTTATTAATAAAAGGGATGAAATTTGGTCATTAGATCTATCGATAGCACCGTATTAAGCTTTATCAAACTCAGTGATGGTAGGATCAACTGTGTACATTTTCACATGGATTGAGCATTTGAGAAAAATATATACATAGAGGCCACCTGCTTTCGGATATGCATAATTTTGAATCCATTACAAAGGTAATGGTTAGCGGTTTTTACTCCAGGTAATAATTTGCAAAACTTTTGGCGATAAATATAGTTTTAACTCAAAAAAAATTACATGAGGTGTCAGGGGACACCCGGTTGGAACGGATTTCCTTTCGCTATATATTATGTACTTTTTTGTAAACTGAGAAATTTTTTTCAGAAAAATGTTTTTTTTTATAGAATGTATTTTTTGTTTAAAAGTATATTTTTAGGTCTTGTTTGTAAGAATATGTATTATATTTTCCCGAAAAGGTCTCATTTTAAAGAGAGAAAGAGAAATAAGGAAATTAAGAGTATATTTTTTTTAAGAAAAGGTACATTTTGTAAGAAAAAGCCACGAGTATACATTTTTTATAAGAGCATGTTTTTTTTTAAGAAATGTGAATTTTTTAGAATTGGTTCTTATTCAAGAATAAGTAAATTTTAAGGGTAAATACTTATCTCAAGAAAAGTTATTTTGTTTCACAAAAATGTACTGTTTAAAGAAAAGGTTGTTTTATAAGAAAAGGCAATTTGTTTTAAGAAATGTACTTTTTAAGAAAAGGTACTTACTTTTAAAAAATATATATTTTTTTTAAATCATCAGGGATGATTTTTAATTATTCGGCCTTTTTATTGGTACTTTTTTTTTTTTTTTTGAGATACATTGAAATATATTCTCAAGTGCCTAGTGTATCTGTCAAATAATGACGTGTGTGGGTGGGCCTCGGCACTTTTTGGCAACTTCTAAAGGAGCGTAGCACATGGCTGTAATTCATACTGTACAACAACATATATAGCAAATTTTATCTTCATACCTCTGATAGGTCATGAGGTACAGCCGTACAAAGTTTCAAGATGTATGCCACGGCCACTATTGCGATCCCGCCCTTTTTTTGTGGATCACGAATTTTGCTGCCAAATGCATCCACACAAATTGTCAAGGCGATTGGTGAAACAGTCCTCCAGATATTGCGTTTTCAACAATAGATTCCAATGGGTGGGGCCACGCCCACTAGATATAGCAAAAAGTCAACTACCGTATTTTCACCACCGACCACACAGCTACATTCTGTGAAAATTTCAAAAAGATCAGTCCAACCGTTTTCGAGGCTATGGGGTACTAAAAAATGCAAACAAACAAAACAAACACAACATCAGATTTTTGTAATACATATTACTCAAAATTAATCACTGCCATTCAAAAAAGTCTTTAAAACTCATAATATAATCACTAATATATCATTTTTATAATAAAACTCATAATGATTACGGTCCCTGACTTCAGTGGATGAAGGAACAACATACGACGACTATTTCGGAGATAAGAGAAGACTGCCCAAATTAGGAGTTACTGGCACAATTAAATTACGTCACCAGAAGCTTTTTTCCGTCTTGGAGTGGAAGAGATGTCTTCAGGCCATTTAAAAGTATCAAACATATACTCCACAGATTTAAGTTTCAAACTAATAGAGACAAAATCAGTATTTAAAGTTTGAAATCCTTTCTTTGCCTTCTTAAATAGCTTAGCTCCAGCGAAGCCCGCTTTCCTTAGCCGTAATTATATCATAATGCCATAATGGGCATGACTAGCACAAAGCCAACATTGAAGAAAACAACCCCCATATATGCCCCTGACTGTACAGATCCTAAATCCTAAAAGTAGGCAAAATAATACTGGGTTGTATACAGGGTTATATCGATATCCTGCTACACTACAGATATCCTCTCAAAAGGTGACATAACACGGTGTTACAAAAAATAGATTTTTTTCTGTCCTATGAACCAAATGCACATATTCGGTAAGAGGGGAAAAAATAAAAATACACGTGTATCGTCGATTTTCATGTACACGTCAGAATTTTTTTTTTTAAGTTTGAAGTATAAAGCTCGTAGTGGCCTGTGTGAAAGCCTTGGGACCGATTTTTAACCCTTTTTCAGTGATCCAATCGAGCTGATTTTTTGCAGGCAGACTCTTGGAAATGACTGTATCACGTCAAATTTTTTAAAACAAATTTTTATCAATTCTCAGATTTTCCCCAATTTTTATTATTTTTGAAAAATAAAATATTTTTTTCAATTTTCTTAGCATAACTTGAAGGGACTCCAAATTTTTAAACTACTTAAGCGTTACGAAAAAAAAATGTTTTTTGACCCATCCTACTCGATATAGTTGTAGTTAATCAATAGTAACCTTCTAACACTAAACAGTTCTTGACTTTTACAACACCTACAACTGGTCTGACAGATGAAATAAGGAATTGCAAAATTGTTTTAAGTTCTGTTGTGCGAAAACGTATTTGTATATATTTCATCTGAAAAAATTCAGTTTCCGACACGAAATAACTTTTGTTACGTTTGTGGCTGATTCGCACCAAGTAAAAATTTGAAAAATATTACTAAAACAGTGGTGAATTCGTTTCAGAAAATATTTAAGACTGCTTATGTTCCTTACTTGTGGTATACTCCGGCAGTCGTGTGCGACTATTGCTATAGAAATTTGTGCAAGTTTACTGATGGAAGGTCAACAATAAAGTACGCTGTACCAACAATTTGGTTACCACGCACGGAGCACTGCAATGAATTGTGCTACTTTTGTGTAACTTTTGCTCAAACAAAAGGGTACCAATACATTCACCGCAACAAAATTCGCTACGCTAATGTAGAATCGGTAATTCCAGCAGTTCTATACTCACCAGAAGAGCGTGTAGCGGCTTCAGTGGAGATTTTTGATAATGTTCCCGAAATAAGCGATGCAAAATCAACAGTTGTACCAACACTGCTATCAACTTTTATTGCATCGAATGCGAGATGCATGAGTCCACAAGTATCGGAATTTGTGGCAACACCCAGTTAAATTGGGACTGCAGTGCCGCATTTAATAACGCAAGCCGACTTCAATGACCTCGTACGAGACGGAAATTTGTCGAGGAGAACAGCAGAACTCTTTGCATCACGCTTTAAGCAGTGGAATATAGTGGCGGCTGATTTTAAAATAACAGCCGCTCGTGGTCGAGGTACCACTATTCCATATGACGAATTTTTTAAATTTCACGAAGATCGGGAAAAAACCTAGCTTATTGTTATGATATTGATTTGATGTTTGCAAAAATTGGTTACCCTCATATTTCAGAGGAGTGGCGACTTTTCATCGATGCATCGGTCAACAGCCTTAAAGTCGTGCTGCTTCATATCGGTAACATACATCCATCTGTCCCGATCGCATATGCCACAAACCTCAAGGAAACATAGGAAGGCATGGAATTAATATTACAGCTGATAAAGTACAAAGAGCATAATTGGAAAATATTCTGCGATCTGAAAGTGGTCGGTTTACTCATGGGTGTTAAGTGTGGATTTCCAACCCACCAGTGCTTTTTGTGTACATGGGAAGGTCGAAAAAGAGATGAGCATAACACTGAATTTAAGTGAAAGCCGCGAACATGCTACAAAGTAGGCGTAGAAAGTATAGAGAATCTACCATTGGTGCAGCCGTATCAAATCATTTTGCCTCCACTACACATTAAGCTCGGTCTCGTATCTCGCCATTGCAACTTTGCGCAAAATTTTTCCGAAATTGAGCGGCGCAAAGATTCATGCAGGTATTTTTTTTAAGAAGCCATTCGGTAACTTTATGTTTTTTTATGATTTTTTTGATTTAAGGTGTTTTCAATGGTCCGCAGATAAAAAAAATAATTGCAAGTTCTGAATTTTCATCAAAATTAAATGCTATCGAACAACGTGCATGGAAAGGTACAGTTGCCGTTATTGAGCAGTTTCTTGGCAACAAACGAGCTGCCAATTATAGAATTATTGTAGCAGAAATGGTTTGGGCATATGGCGAAATGGGCATATTAATGTCGCTAAAGATCCATTTTCTTCACAATCATTTAGATTTTTTCCCTGATGATTTAGGAGCTTGTAGCGATGAGCATGGCGAAAGGTTCCATCAGGACATTGCGGCTATTGAAAAGCGCTTTAAAGGAAAAGACATTACGCATATGCTTGGCGAATACTGTTGGTCTATTTGTCGCGATACTGAAGCAAATGCTTACAACCGCAAAAATAAAAGTCCTAAATTTCTTTAAAAGCATTAAAATTTTTAATGTAACAATTCTTTATTTTTATAAAACAAAAGTAATAAAAAAATTGTTTTTTAACGAACTGAAAACTTAAAAAAAAACGATAACCATTTAAAAAAAAAAAAAATTTAGGAAAATCTGAGAATTGATAAAAATCTATTTTTTAAAAAATTTGACGTGATACAGACATTTCCACGAGTCTGCCTGCAAAAAATCAGCTCGATTGGATCACTGAAAAAGGGTTAAAAATCGGTCCAAAGGCTTTCACACAGGCCACTACGAGCTTTATACTTCAAACTTAAAAAAAAAAAATTATGACGTGTACATGGAAATCGCCGATACACGTGTATTTTTATTTTTTATCCCCTTTCCGAAAAAGTAAATTTGGTTCATAGGACAGAATGTGTGTAACACAGTGTAATGAAACGACAGTAACAATTTCTTTAAAAGTCTTATCATTTCTACCAAATGCTTCAAAAGTTTACATGTAACAGACCGTTTATAAGGTTAAGACACACTTACTTTTTATTTACAAAAAGATCGGCCATATGCTGGAAGATTCTGAAACCTTTAAAGGGCAACATTTCCATACAAATATCGTCTTACTAAACTCTTGTAAGTGTTATGCATAATCTATAAAGAAAAACCAGCGAAAGGCTACCGGTAGACAAAAATTCAGGTATTAATTAAAATCGTAGTGTAGAGGAGACGTGAACAAAATTTAGGAACCTGTTTAATTAATATATTACATTCATGTTATTATTTTTAGTTGATTGAAGATATAAAACGCTTTCATTATCATATCTGAGGTAATTGTAGGTATATGTGAAAACAAGGTTATTAAGATGTCTCAATATCATATATGTAACGGGTTTTTCAATAATAGCGCTACAAAAGTTTTTTTTAAATAAAACAAAACCGGTTTTAGATACCAATGAAATTATTTATTCCTGTGAAAGTACGTTCGATGCTATTATGTATGGAACTCGATTTCTTTTGCATGGCCACCACGGGCACGCTTGCAGAAGTCCAGACGCTGAACCCAATTTTGGATGGTTTTCAAGCACAAATCGGCCGATACTGCTGCAATTTCACGTTCGATATTCGTACGAAGTTCATCAATCGTCGCTGGCTTGTTGGCATAGACCATAGACTTGACTTAGCCCCACAGGAAATAATCTAACGGCGTCAAATCGCACGACTGAGGCGGCCAATCGACTGGGCCATTTTGTGAGATAACACGTTCACCAAACTTGGTTTCCAATAAATTGATTGTGGCATTCGCTGTGTGGCTTGTGGCGCCGTCCTGTTGGAACCACATGTCCTCCAAGTCCATATTATCCAATTGGAGCCAAAAATATTCGGTTATCATTGAACGGTAGCGATTCGCATTCACAGCAATGTGCCGGTCTTGATCATCTCGGAAGAAGTACGGCCCAATGACGCCGCCGGCCCAAAAACCGCACCAAACCGTAATTTTTTCGGGATGCAATGATCACTCATGGATTACGTGTGGATTGCTGTCTGACCAATAATGCATATTTTGCTTATTGACGTAGGCATTCAGCCAGAAATGAGCCTCATCGCTGAAGATGATTTTCCGATGAAAATCCGAGTCATTTTCAAGTTGTTGCTCAGCCCAATTTACGCACATTCGACGCTTATGGTGGTCAAGCGGCTTCAGTTCTTGCGTCAATTTGATCTTGTAAGGATGTAGGCCAAGATCTTTCCGCAAAATTCGCCACAACGACGTCACAGAGATGCCCAACATTTGAGACCGACGTGTGAGAGACACATTTGGGCTGTCTTGAACTGAAGCCTCAGCGGCAGCAGTATTCTCGACACTATGGGCACTTCTTTGTCTCACTGGCACGAGAACATTTTGTACTGTGCCTGTGGATTCAAATTTTTCCACTAGGCGCTCCATTGTTGATCTGGTAGGACGATTATGACGACCATAACTTGGAGGTAGCGCTCTTAAAGTTGAGGCCACTGACTCCAAATTTCGGTAGTAAATTTTAATAATTTCGACTCGTTGTTGGCTCGCATATCTTTCCATGATGAAATGGCAAACCTTACTGAAGAGAAATGTCAAAAGAGCGGGGAAAAATATGGCGTCGTTTGCTGTCCCTATCGATTTAGATACTTTTGTAGCGTGTCTGTTGAAAAACCCTTTATATATATTTACTTACATAATAAACTAGCTGGACCCAGCAAACTACGTTTTGCCTTCAAAGTTTTTGTAAGGCCAATCGGTAAACAAAATTTGTTGTTCCATTACGTTTCAAACTATAGTTATGGCAGTTATATCGGTTTCTTTCAAATGGGACGTAGCACCACCCTCTTCCACCCTGACTGTAATTGATACTGTTCCCACAACGTATATACCAAATCTCATCTTCATATCGCTGACAGTTCATTTGATATAACCATTTTAAATTTAAAGTTGTATGTACGGTGCCACACCCCTTTATCCAATCACAACCAGGTATAGCCAAGGAGTATCAGCAGGTCGTTAGTACCACATTGTGAAATTTTCATAACTATCGGTCTATTGGTGTACTAAAAAAACCGTCAGAGCGATTTTTGAAAAGGGGGCGTGGCACCGCCCACTTTCACCCTGGCTGTATAGCCTATGTCACCCGATAGATGATTCTGAATATTGTCTGAAAATTTCATCAAAATCAGTGTAGCCGTTTTCGAGTACATTCGTAACATATACACATACATACATATATAGACTACTCCTAGAATAAGAAGCTCATTAAATAACATGTCTCGTCTATTACTCCCAACGGAAACGTCGTAGCTTAAAGTCCATTAGATTCTCATTTGTATCTTGATAATCGTGAAAGTCGTCTATTTGAATACAAATGTAGTGGAGAATGCATGCGCCCACAATGATATTGGTAACGTTTTTTAAATCCGTCTGTTCGGTAAAGTGACGTTAACGCCTAAATTGGGTTTTTAACAAACCAAACACATTTTTCACCACTATTCAGGCATTTGAATGAAGTTTGTCAAATCTTTCGTGCTGCTCTGAAACTATATCATATATATTAAATGAAGGCACGATCCACTGACTTGCTGGCTATGCGGAATCTCCAAGCAAAACGTGTTTTAAAAATGCTTCTGGGCCTTGGTGTATAACTTAGATCTCCTGAAAACCCTACTGTCATAAAGGGATCCAGCCTCACCGTAAGTTATATCTATCAACCGTTTATCATGGGTCGCCATAGCCTGCATGGCAACGCTGACATTTTTATTACGATTATAGTAGACTAATCGCGATTCATTATGAGCTTTAATAATGACGTGGGTTCCGTCTATCGCACCAATGATTCCTGGAATTCCAGTTTTCAGTTCAAATTGTTCGGCAATTGTTTGAAATTCGGTTCATTGGGGCCACTGCACAAACTTGTGGCCAATCGAAATAATGTAATGTTTTGCTCTGTATACCGACATTCATGTTGTCGACTTGCATACTCCAAATAAAATTGTCAATTGCCTAAATCTAAGGGTATTGCTCATGTACCAATATAAATATTTGTTTTGGGTTCTAAAATTGTTTTTCTCCATTGTAATATTGAGGGTAAAAATGCGAAGTTTTGAGTCGTTCTCCTTCGGGAAGCAATGTTAAACTGAACTGAGTACTGGCAAAAATGCACTTACCAACTATATAGTCAACCGTTATCTTAATCAGCCTCATGTGCCTTTTGAATTGAACATTGTTGTATCCATCAAGAACTGAAACAAAGTCAACTTTGGTTAAAATACGAAATTCTTCCTCATCATTTCCGTCGCTACTGTAAGAAACAGAAACTTCCACTCGCCCCTGTTATTGCTTAATATAGACTAAAAATAACACAAAATATACACAAGAAAATTCTTGGGAATCATGATTAGTTTTCCGTACGTCCAAATTCTCCATTTCCATTTAAAAATAATTTATTTTTCCCGCGATACAAATATTTGATATTTTTTTTCAAGTTGAAAACAATACATACAATTTAAAAGAATAATAAAGAATTTTGACATGACATATCAGGCGATGTCAAGTTTATTATGTTCGTTATGTTTTTCTTTATTATATATTTTTTTATTATGTTTTTCATAACAGTTTCTGATAACTTATATAGGTTACGAAAAAAACGTTCCTTATATTAAAAAATGTATAATTGTTGTTATAGCGGTTACATCATGATTTTTCGTGGGGATTGCCAAATGTACGAAAAAGTTTTGTAATTACTGATTTTGCGTCTTAATGTCTTAAAAAAATGGTTTCCCATTATATCCCATGAAGGGACAGGGGAGAGCTTCTCACAATCACTGAGCTGTGCGCTTTCCAATTTTGACTCACTGATTTGGAGATACAATTTTACACCGATTCCGAACGATATTTTGAGAAGCTTTTGATCAACTCGCGGTGACACTGATGTTCGTGACTTTTAGCATGTGGTATGAAGTTGTTACCCTAAAGAATACCCTATTCCTATTGGCCCTATCTATCGGTTGTGACAACCTTTAATTTGACTTTGACAACCTCTAATTCGGTTGCGATTACCTCTCATGCGGTTGTGACAACTTCTAATTCGGATATGACAACCTGTAATGCGGCAGTCGCAACCCTTAATTCCGTGTTAGCAATTTCAACTTCACCTGTGGCTAACTTCAATTCGAGTGAGAAAGCCTCTGATTAGACCATTGTGGCAGATACACACAATATTCAGCAACACAATATCCTTGTAGTTATAACTATTGATGAGCCATAGCTCCACCACTCCACACCTGAGTCATAGGATCAATCAAAGTAGTGGCCTCGAATGGGAGAATCACGTCCAAAGAAGGCGAAGACGAGTCCATCTGCAGGCAAGGTCATTGCGTCTGTTTTTGGTTGCGCATGAGATAATTTTTATTGATTATCTTCATAAAGGAAAAGCGGTCAACGGGGAATATTATGCTGACTTATTGCAGCGTTTAAGTGATGAAATTGTGTAAGCTGAAAAATCTGTCTTTTTTTGGTGTTTGGATGCAAATATTACGTGTTTGTAGCTTGTCTCAAATATACTATACTTGAGCCCAAACACATTGCGTTTGCTATTCAATATAACATGTTTGAGACACAATGATTAATAGGCTGTAATATATGTTTTTGAGACCCAAATGTGGCTTTGGTAGTTAAAAGGCCCTAAAAACAAAAACGGGACAGACAACAAATAAAAAAAGGCGGCAGATCTTCAATTCACGATAGCAATGCTTGCAAATATGTACATGTTTCCTGCAATATGTGGCTGCGACCGATGTTTTTCAGCGTATGGAAAAGGCCGCATTCGGCGAAAAAGAATGTTTTGTTTCATCAAGACAATGCTCCAGATCACATATCCACTATTGCGGTGGCCAAAATTTATGAGTTCAATTTCGAATTGCTTCGTCACGCACCATATTCGCCAGATTTAGCTCCCGCGAACTATTTTCTATTTCCAAACTTGAAAAAATTAATCGGTGGTAAAAAATTTGCCAACAATGAAGAGGTAGAGTCTGCGGTTGATAGGTCTTTTAATGAGTTTGACAGTTCTTACTATAAACAGGGTATCGAAGCTAGCGCTGGAAAAAGTGTATAGAGCTAAAAGCAGATTATCTTGAAAAATGAAGAACATTTTTCCCATTTTTTTGTGCCTTCTTCGTTAGGTCGGCTAGTGTTGGGACCGTCCTCGTACACTCATACATTCATTTTGAAGATGCAGGTCAGAACACTTAATTTTTTAACACGTTGACTGCCATGTCGCACGTTTTCATGCGACACCCAATTCTTACCATGAGGCCACGTCGCACATTTTCGTGCGACACCTAATTGTTACCCTGAGGCCACGTCGCACATTTTCGTGCGACACCTAAATGTTAACTTGAGGCCACGTCGCACAGTGTCACGGCAGTGGCCAAAAATGATATAAGTGAACATTAAAATTTTATAATTGTTTTTTCTTTATTTACAAGTAAACACTTATATTAGATGAAATTTATATATTTTTGAAATGCTGTTATTTCAAATACATAATGTAACTGTCGGTATAGATTACATATAAATGTCAAATTTGAGTTGCATTTAATATGGCAACACTGGTTTTGTTGACAAATATGTATCACATGGAAAGAACCGTTAGCTGAAACATATGTCTACAGATGTGTCAAAGTGAATGTGAACCGCATGTTGTGAAGACTTAAAAAAAAAATACATCAAAATACTACTCTAATTTTTGGATATTTAGTTCACAATAGTGTGTATTTAAACATATCTAAATTTCAACTGCGCCAGAGTGCGCTTTTATTTTTTATGAATATTTTTCAGTGTCTACTCCATTGAAGATACGCGAATTATTCAATATATGGTTAGAGGTGAAGCACAACAAAAACACCATAATCGAGTGTAAAATAAAAGAATTTGTGGAAAATCATTTGGATCGAGAATTAGACGACTCTGAGAAAAAAAAAATTCACTTTACGCTTTGGAGATTTAGCAGTAATTGGAAAAAATATGGACGGAAAAAGGCTTCGTTTGAAAAAGCCTTTAGTAGCTGGTTGGATAGTGAAATATTGCATGGGGATCCAACTTCTGCTGTAAGTTATTATCAGTTCTTGGCATCAATCAGAGATAAAACAACTCTATTGTTTTTTTAGGAACCAAGTTCAAGTTCTGTTAAAGGTAGGCCACATTTGTCTTTCGACCAAGCATCACATCGAACTAAGCGAAGACGTGTTGATGAACTTGTTGCATCAACATCTGCAGAACTATCAACATCTAACAGTGGAACTATTTCAGTGGAAAAGGCGCTCGCATTGTACGTGGATATGGATCTCTCTTGTAGGCAATACAATATGATGAGAAACGTTGTGAATGCTGCGCATAAAAATTGTTTTCCGTCCTATTATTCCATCGTAGAAGCAAAAAAAAATTTATTCCAGATGGAATTAAAGTTTCAGAAACGGAAGCACATGTTCCATTACAGGCAATTTTGGATAAAACCGCAAATAGCACTTTAAATAAGTTGGAATTTGGTGCGGAAAATAATGTTATTTTAGAGTGCAAGTGGGGATTTGATGGCAGTGGCGGCCATAGCATATACAAACAAAAATTTGAAAGCCAAGACGCTACTGACGAGTTTTTGTTTGTTGCATCTTTCGTACCATTGCGTATCATGGAAGACAAAAATGACAAAATTTTGTGGCAAAACAACAGACACTCTTCTCTTCGGCTATGTAGACCTCTGAAAATTTTATTTACTAAAGAAAATTCAGAGCTTATAATGAAAGTAAAAGACGACATTCATCGTGAAATTGAACAATTAACAACATATGTCTATAATAATGATAAAAAGAAAATTAAAGTTCAGTATCGCCTAAAATTAACGATGATCGACGGGGCTGTGTTAAATGCTATACATGGGCATAAGAGTTCTGCGACTTGTGTTTTGTGTGGAGCTAAACCTACACAAATGAATACAGAATTAGTTCTTGTAAGAAATGTCAACGAAAATTGCTATGAATATGGGTTATCTACCTTACATGCGTGGATCAAATTTTTTGAATGCATTGTTCACATTGCATATAAACTACCCATAAAGTCATGGCGTATAGTGGATGAACAAAATAAGCGAGTAGTGGCGGAAAATAAAGAGAAGATTCAAAAAAAATGCAAGGATGAAATAGGGCTTATTGTAGACATGATTAAAACAGGATATGGCACTTCGAACGATGGTAACACGGCCAGACGTTTCTTTTCAAATATTGAACAGGCGGCTCAGATAACAGGTGTTGATAAAACTTTAATAAACAACTTTTCTGTTATATTAAGAACATTGTCTAGTGGACTGCACATAAATGTGACAAACTTTGAAAAGCTACTAAAGGAAACATTTACTTTATATATTAAGCTATACCCCTGGTACTACATGCCTGTTACTGTGCACAAAGTTTTAGTTCACGGTATTACTTACATCAAGTACTCCAATGTACCAATTGGAATGTTATCAGAGGAAGCCATCGAGTCCTGTCACAAAGTAATTCGAAGTAATAGATTGAGGCATACAAGAAAGACGAGTAGAGTTGACTCCAATAGGGATCTAATACATTACTTAATTCTGCAGTCAGAGCCTGATATTTCGATGAACAGTCAAAAAATAAAAATAAAAAGATACGATCTTAATGAAATAAAGGATTTTGTTTTTGTGGAAGATGAAAGCATAGTATCCGAGGATGATTTATGCAATAGTATTGATGTTGTAACATTTGAAGATGTAAGCGATGATAATAGTTAATAAGATATACGCATGTCTGGAACTAAAAATAAAGATATTGTTTTTATTAATAAAATCTTTTTGTTATTAATATAAAATTTGTACTGTTTTTTTAATATTTTGCATAAAGACCAATATAATTTTAAATTAAATATAATAAACTTATATATATGGGAGGATATATGGGAGGTATGCGTGTCCTTTGAGATAATTGCATATAACTTAACACAGTTATCAATAATATATTAGAGACAAATCGAGTCAAATATAGTTCAATTCCAACAACAATTTTGGAAAATATAAGCATTTTTCGTTTCAGGATATATGGGAGGTATGCGTGTCCTTTGAGATAATTGCATATAACTTAACACAGTTATCAATAATATATGAGAGACAAATCGAGTCAAATATAGTTCAATTCCAACAACAATTTTGGAAAATATAAGCATTTTTCGTTTCAGGATATATGGGAGGTAGGCGAGTCCTTTCACCGATTTTCACAAAACTTCGTTTTTTTTTTTCCTATGTATAAAAGCAATGTGTACCAATTTTCATCTATCTATGTTAACTCCTTCTATTTTTGGCCACCGTTTGTATGAAATCACGACACTGTGCGTCGCACATTTTTGTACCACACTATATGGAATTTTAAATAGGATTTGGATTCTCTGGCCTGTTGTGATTTCCCATGGCCGCAGCGTGTTTTTTCTGGTTTCTTTGGGTAGTAAAAAAGTTGGAAATTTATATTTGGTTTTTTTTTATTAATTCTTTAAAAATTCAGTTTGAATATTAGCAAAAATATAAAAATTAAAATAAAATTAATGAAACAAAAATATAAAACACAGAACAAGAATTACTGTCGCACATTTTCGTGCGACGTGGCCCCACAAGATGTTTTATGTTCTCCCACCAGGCCATGTCGCACGAAAACGTGCAACACAAAAAACCGTTATAACTGCAAAATTAGGACCTATAACAAAGTCGCGGAGTAGTCAAAAATGATTTTTATGCACTAAGAAACAAAAAAAAAAAAAAAAAAAAAAAGTTCTTGGCCTCAGGTGACCAAAATCGTGAAAAGACGATTTCACTGTACGATCAAAACCCTGAAAAGGCTTTGGCAGCCAACGTGTTAAAATTATCGGCGCTTTTTGGTTCCATATGTGTTTGTATTTTTTTAAGTAAAAGAGTGTAGCAATTGCCAATTCTGGTAAATAAATTTCAGTAATTTTTAATTTAATAAAAACTGAAAATGGATCGCGATAAAAAATTTGCACTTAAAAACTCCGAACTCGCTAAAAAAATATAATGGCAGTTAGCAGCAGAATAGAAAAAGGGAAGCAATAAAGAAAATTGTAATAATGAGCCATCGTTTACACGGCTAAAAGAACCAGTGGAAAGTTATACATCCCAGAAAATATTACTATACTATCGCTATCATCTAACATTGAACAAAATTTGATTATATCTGTAGATCCTTCCCTGGGCACTTTCATCAGAAACTTCAAATGTCCAATTGACGAAAAAGCTTGCCTAGGAAAAGAAATATATGCACAACATCTCCAAGAACGAGGAAGGCTACAAAGCGGCAAATATTAAAAATAAATGTTAAAGAAGGATGCAATAAACTATGTCGCAAAAGAAAATGCAGACACTCGGTGATAAAGTGTTCATTAATTCAAAATTTTTTGAATTAAAGTTCGTGACAGAAAATGGCATAACAACTACCAAGCCTCAGCGCAGAAAATCAAATTCAACTTTGTGTTCAGTCATTGTGAAATATACGCTCCACCGAGTTGGTGGAGTGAAAAAAATTGTTTTTAACTACTTTGGCTTTCGATAATAAAAATTACACGTTTGTGCGTGATGCAGATGCATCAAAAAACAATCCTTATGCTACATACTGGCATAAAATAAGACAAACGGGGCCAGCAAGATTTACATAACGTTTTCGATCAAAAAGATAAAAAGTGAGAATTTCTAATAAATATCAAATATTTTGATATAAATTCTGAAAACGTATGGCATATATTTCATAACTACAAATAAATATCAATTTTTCAGTTTGAAGTTTTTAAAAAATGTTAAAATCCGCATGTATGACTCGCAGTTGACAAATGATGAAGACATCCAATCAACATTCAGCATTGCTCTTAATAAGAGTCAGCCATGACAAAGTGCTGACAAATCAATAGGACTGTCGTAAATAGATTGTCAGCCCCTTTACAACTAAGTCAAAATTAGTGACATGTCAAGAAGATGTATTATAAAAATTGTCATCACCTACTGCCATAGTCCTAAGGAAACGTCTTCAAGACAAAATTTCCAACTGGGTTGCTTTTTCTTTTTGACGTAAGGTGAAATTTAAAATATACGTTTTCTAAAAGTGAACGTAGGGCTAGTTGTATACTCTTAGACGATATTACACAGATTATACAACCCAGGTTAGGTCAGGTAGAAATGTTTATTGACACACTTAGTCCAATGACGACAATTGTGATCCCATGCGACGCCACGTTCCGTCCTCATCGTTGAACCTGTAAATTAACTCTCTGTAGTGAAGAGGTGTGTGAGCCATATGATTCGTCATACATTCCCTAGCGAATCAAGTATTATTCTGCAAAAAGTTACTAAGATGATTCAGCTTAACTACCTGAATATATATTAGATCCCATAGGAAATAAGATCCTACTCATAACAATGACCGGGTAGCAGCATATGCCTTCTGCATCCATACAACTTCTCCAGTAATCTTGTGCTGATGTTTCGATTCTGGACGGGAGTCTCCCTATTAAACAGGGCCAAGTGATCACAGCTACTAGCATAGAAATATCTTGCCTAGAAATGGATATCAAGTTTAGTGTACGATTCAGGTCACGATATGGTTATACTTGCTTGGTGATCCTGCATTTTGTAACACCCGACCCTTTATCACTCGCGTGTCTGAGAGCTTCGGTTTTAAGCATAATCAGAAGCGGCACACCCACATGCTCCATATGCAGTGGAACAAGTCAGGTAGTGCCTAATCTCACCACCTCAACCGCTCTATTCTCGGCACCAATATAAGGTGATCCGTTGCGAAGAATATCTTCGGCTAATGTCAGAGTGCAGGCTGAAACGGAGACGAGTTGAAAGCTGATTGAAATTCTTAAAACTGTTCTCATACAAATTAGTACAAATGGGCGTCAAGATGGCATACTGAAAGCCGAGCTGAGCCAAGAGCAAAGCTGATTGAATGCGATAAAACTGATGCAAATCTTATTTATGAGCTGATTCGCATTGCTGATATGAATTCTCTACTTTAAAGTGGTATTTTTTGCAATCCGTTTTAACAAGGAACAATGACACTGTGTGTAATTTTTTAAGTCATGGCAAAATAACCATATACGGACACCACTACGTGATAAAAGACTAAAAAGAAAAGACCCGTGTTTCCCAATTTTTCCCAAAGTCATGCACTTTTTTTTTATGGGCCGCCAAAGATTTGGGGCCTCGGTATCATTTTCGTAAAAATGTGATCATTTTCTCAGGCTCATATCTTGCAAACCGTTCAAACATATAAAATCAAAAAAACTTCACCTTCCAGATCAAAATCGCAAAAAACTTAAAAAAAATCGATTTTTTTTACCTTTTTTCCCGTGTTCAGGTCCATAGGTAGCAAACCGTTCAAAATTCAAGGAAACAATCAACTACAAAAATTTACCTAAGATCTCTATAAACAAATTTCTACAACATATAGACTTCCTGGGAATTATTCTTAACACCGTTTTTTAATTTCATTTGTTTTTTATTACTATGCTACTATGATACTATGCTATCTATTACAAAAATATTAAAAAAAAGTATTCGTATTATGTTTATAATGTTGATGGCCCTGGACTTGCAAATCGCGCTCTCTTAAGTTGTGGATCCAAATCGTCGTCCGAATCGTCCGAATCTGACTCTGATTCAGCAATTATGGTGTCCACAGGCACGTTGCTTCCAGACTGCCCTCCATCATCAGCTCTTTCTTCTTCAAATACTTCATTAACATCATACAGGGTGATCTTGTGACTCCACCAACATACCTCTGCGAGCAATGCGTCGAGGTTTTTGCCTTTGTACCGTTTTTCCATGGGCATTGTGGTTTGGTGAAACCGTTCTCCTTGCTCATCGGATTCGGTAGGGAGTTGTTTGATAAAATCGTCAAAATGAAAATGAAGAAAATGCAGCTTTAATGTCATCGATGCGCCGATTATCTCAAAATAATGCAGCATTTGTTTCACCCATTCTCTTGCTTCCGGTTCCGCGTCTCGATCCCCTCCCAAGACTCTGGTGCATACACGCTGAAGGTAAATCCATGCCATTGAATGATTTTCATCAAACGATGAATCAAAGTTGCTCTTGAATAGCTTTCTAATGTCAGGGCCATTAAGTACGCCTGTTAAATGAAAACAAAAAATAAAGACAGAAAAGAAAACATTAACATAGTGTAAATAGTACAATTAGGTGAACAAAAATTCGTTTTAAATTTACTACAATACCTTTTTTAATTTTGTCATCGCTACGCTTTGGGAAAACGCTTTTCAAATAGTCGAATGCGTTTGGACAATTTACAACGGCCACTTCGATGAATTTTTTAACAATTCCCAATTTTATGTGGAGCGGTGGCAGCAAGATGTCTTGAGTATTGTCAATTAAAGGTGCATTCTTCGGTCTATGTTGTTGTAGTTTACGTAATTTACGCATGCATAGCAACTGGTTGCACCTGGGCGATTAATCCAGTTTACCGGCTTACAATACTTCATAGTACCTCTGCCTCCACTCAACCATGCCATGAGATTGTTATAACATTGGCGACACACTGTATTAGGTGTGTAATTTTCACCGGTCAAGTCCACTTCGTCGAAAAACAATGTATATGCTCTTTTGAATTCACTAGTTAAAAGATTCTTTTTTTTCATGATTCAAGTGAACCAAAAGAAGTAGCACATATTTTGACTTTTTTTATAAATTGCTCAAAAAAAGTCCTTTAGTTAAGAAACCGCTATTGTCATAATTTTTTTTATATCTCAAGATGTCTAGCTTCCATCTCCATTTTAAAATTCTGCAATCGGTTATAAATTGCAAAAGATATAGGCTGCTGAATATGGAATTGTTAGTGCCTTTAAATAAGTGCACCGGAGTGTATTAAGCGAAGTATTTTCTCGGCCTGCTTTATGGGACCAGAAAAAAAATATTAATAAAAATATCAGAAAATATACATATTCAAAGATCAATAATATATAGGAAAAAAGTCAACTGCTACTACAACTATATGCTGTAAATACAAAGCACAAAGAAAAAACAGCGCCGACTTCTTATTTTCCTTCTCGCATAAAATAAATTTGGCTCGACTCGGCTCGGCTTTCAGCGCGCATTCTGCCATCAGGCTTAGGCGTGTTGCAGACACTTCCGCCATTTTCCTTTTCAGAAAATGTATGGGCCCTCGGTAAGGGCTGTGTGTAGGGCACCCATAAAACCCACCACTGTCATTCTATGGCAAGTACCGGCCACTAACAGACTATACCACAAAGCAAAAAATTAATTTCGTGGATAGGCCCCGTCGCACAGTGCGTCGTTCCAATACATTCGATGGACAAAACTATAAGGAGTTGTCCCAGGGTAATGAAATTTGGCGCGAGTTCCTAATGTAATAGAATTAAGAAAATTTCAAAGTATCGACCAAATTGACCGCGCCCATCGCCCATCGCCCACCGCCCATACAAGCCGAAATTATTTTTAGCTGTAAAAATTGAACTATTGCGTCAAATTTCATGAAAATCGCTTGAAGAGCATATTTGTGTAACACCTTTTAAAAAAATAGCATTTAATCAATATTGACCACGCCCATCGCCCATCGCCCATCGCCCACCGCCCATACAAGCCGAAATTATTTTTGGCTGTAAAAATTGAACTATTGCGTCAAATTTCATGAAAATCGCTTGAAGAGCATATTTGAACAACACTTTTGACCACGTCCGTCGCCACCACAAAGTGCTTTTTTCCTACAAAGTTCTGTTATTTTAAAATAAAATATTTAAAATATGTATTAGTTTAAAATAAAGTTCTGTTATTTTTTTCTCTGTCCAAACTTAAAAAAAACTTATTATACATGTAAACATTTTAGTATGCCACTCAAACTTGATTAACATATCAGAATAGGAATAATATTGATTAAACTCAGGGGAACTACTTAAGACGAATCGTCTGAGCTGATATTGTCTAAGTAAGAATAGTCGCTCCAAGATGCAGAATCACTTATAACATATTTCTCTATGTCCGTCAGAGGCATGTTATGTTGGTTTCGTTTAACTTTCCTTTTTGCTGCTAACACTGGATCTGACGATACCAACAAATGTGTCATTAAATCCTTGTTAGTACCTTCCCGTGAAGTTTACCTAGTATGGGAGAGACGGCCTTTTCTCACATTTTTGTGACAAGCTTCCAGTGCTTCTTCAGATAAACTTCCTGTAATGAAAAGGTTAAAATTTTCTTGTTGTTTTATTTTCGGGTGACCAAAATCAAAAAACACATGTAAATACATACCAATTGGTAGGTCAAAAAATTAAATTACTTCACATCCGTGTACTAATATTTTGTGTACAGTATTTGGCATGAGATACCCTTCATATTGCTTCAAATAAATGTCTTTCGTGGTCGTCAAAAGCTGTTAAAATGTTTTGACATTGATTTTATATCCAGATGATATAACCCTTAATATTATTGAGAAGTTCTCAATTAGCTTCTTATCAACACCAGTTATTTCTGCTGCCACACTGCTGTTAGAAAAAAAAACGCCGAGCCGTATTTCCATCGTTGGTTGTGCCAAATGTTGACTTGACTTGATCAATTATTAGACCCGTTTTCGTTTTAAATTCTTGCTGAATTTTTTTTTGTTTTCCTCAAAGGTGTCTGGAGTTTCTTTGGTTTTACGCCATTGTTTAAAGGGTAATCTCTACGAGATATATAGTATACATTCCAAAAACCGAATCCAACAAAGTAGCGCTGATAATCCAAATATGTTATTGTCAGTGCTGGGAGTTATGCCTATGTCCATTTTAGTCATATCTTTTGGTCCTGCACGGCAAATGAAGCACATACTTGATGCATTCGTACCGCTCAAGATGTTCGTTACTGCTCCATCAACCATCGTGCAATGCATTACATACGAAACTTCAACTGTTTTTCCGTTAACATCAAACAGATCGCATTCCAAATTTTGAATTTCTTCCATTATACATTTGTACTCCTCTCGAACCAATTCAGCATTCTCTTTTTCAGTGTAAATTTTATTGGTCGGGAATAGAATGTCGATGACGGTGTTTCATTAGTGCACATTACTTCCTGCGACACCGAGTTAACAATCCTAAAAAAGTTTAATTTTTTATACATAAGTAATTGTTTTAAATAATATCAATTTTACTTACCTAAGAGGCACGAATGCAATGAAAAACATAAATTTGTCGGAGTGTTCATTTTCAGCGAATTTTTGTTTGTAGCGGCTATGACCGGAACTGCCATTCATACCCCATTTGCAAACTAATGATGATTTTGTAACTCAGTGAGACTAATCCATCTGCAGTTCTTCGCAGTATTGATTTTAAATCTATTTCTGCAGAAATTTCCGTAGCTCTGACAACTGGAATCATTTTTTGTCTCTCATGTCGCAACGCATATAGAGCTGGTAAACAGTTGGGATGTATGTTGTTTATGGTATCGCGGAGAATAGTGTATTTGCGTTCTGATAGATCCGAGTCCATATACAGACCTAAGGTTTTTGAAGTTTCCAAACTTTTGCTGTTGTCGTTATAGCTTTCGCACCTACAATTCGACCTTGTTCTTAGCACATGTGAAGCGCATTCTAATTCATTTCCGATTTTTCGATTTCGTTGAAGAAACATTAAAAGCTTTAGCCGGTCTACCGCCTTTGTATTTTTTTTGTTTTCTCGCACTCTTTGTAAAAAAATGGAACCTAATTCTTGGTTGAGCCATAAATGTGGTCTCAACTGTTGTAAAAAAACGGTTTTCGGTGTTTTCTTCAATTTAAAGTAAACGTATTAATGTAGTAGAAATAGTAAAAAAAATTGTTTATTTTAACGCGTATTTTTTCCCAATAAAAATTTTGCCAAAATTGGGGAAATATTTTCACAAAAACGCCGATTTAATGGGTTTTCAAAATAGCTTGTTTTCCCCGTTTTTGGAAAAAAGGTGAAATTTTTTTTCTTAAAGTTAAAACTAACATATTTGTCTAAGCGATATTATAAAAAAAATGTATTTTATTTTAACACATTTTTTTTAATTAACATTTAAAAATTATGGATTTTTATGAAGTGACTTAAATTTATTATGATTATAGGATACATTTTTAAAACCAATTTCGGATTGTTAATACATTTTATGGTTAAATGTTTATTTTTTTTGATTAACTTTTACGCTTATAAACATACTAAAGAAATAATGGCCTATTTTGGGAAAAAAAATAAATTTTTTCCATTTAAATTAGCATTACTATAAACAATATAAAAGAAGTATGATGAATTTAGACGTTTATAATTCCTTTTGTATGTAATTTTTCGGGGGAAAAAGGTGGAATTTTAGTTTTTGGCGCATAGAATACAGACCAAGCTACCAGAAAATTGCAAAAAAAATAAAATAATTAACATATTCTTTTCTTATACACCATGAAACTTTGGCAAATTTGAAATTTGAGACAAGATTCATAGTTTTGTAACCAAATTTTCGTAGTTACCTTCAGTAAAATAATTGACATATTATTTTTTTCTATGGTTAATGTAGTAATTTAATAGCTACCGCAAATATTAAATCGTTTTCTATAAAAACACACTTTTCAGAATTGTTTCAAAATACCCAATAAAATCGAGATTTGCTAAGAACCAAATAAGCTAAAAACAGACACTTCAGTGCCCTCTCGTGGCACCAACACAAATTAAATTCAAGGAAGTCTTATACATTTGCATGTGAAATTAAGCTAGCTTTTAGAAAATAGTAATTACATTGAGATTTATTCAACATTTTTTTTTTTAGTTTTGTCTATGGGACGAAGCACTGTGCGTCGTCCTCCGATGACCTTTTCCACCATTTTAAGCCACTGTGGCTCTTCTGTGTTTGATATGAGACTAAACTATCCATCCAGAATCACACCTAGATATCTTTCACTATCCTTTAGGAGTTTGGATTCTCTCAATCTAACGGAAACACAGGATACCTTGATGCAGGTAAGTGCTTGATGGAGGTAAAGTACGGCTTCGGTCGAATTTTCAGGAAAAGTGTATGTTAAACAGGAAGACTGCCGTTTCACCACTCACTGTCGTCCATCGCCCAGTTACTTTTATACATTCCAGTTTGGATTCCAGGTCTTTGACCTATTAAAAAACTTTTTGCAAGACTTTCGCAGGATTTGCATAACCTTGTTCCACCACGAAGGTTTCTTCATTCCCCGGTAGGACATGTGGAATTAGTGGCCTATTAATAGCTGATGTGTGATTACCGGTAATATCACCAACCTTAGCGGTATTAGCTCGTTCGGCGGGAGGAATATTTTTTATAATACCACTCAGATTTTGTTTAGGCGCAGTTCGTTTTCTGAACGTTTCTGATGGCCACAAAATGAATTCTCAATCCAAAACTCTCATCTTTTGATGACGTCTGAAAGGAGTCCTACGATGGGCATTTGACATTAAAGATCTACGGTCTATGTATAGTGACAAAGGTGGGCTAATTGCCTTGGTTGCAAACAAATATGTTAGTGGACAAAACATGCTCTAAAAGGGTCTCTTCACTTTAATTTTTATTACACATTGTGGTACACATTGACGTCCGCTTAAAAAAGGAGACATTTCATACTTCATCGATTTGCTTGCTCATAAGAAGTGACGGCCGTGATCCAGCATCCTCATATTCTAACTAGGCTGGTCGTAACCAGTAGCGAGATAATGTTTAACTTATTTGTACAATTTAGTTTTCGTAAGATTTTTTTGGTCGGCTATACTGGCAACCAAGTCATAAGTTAATTTTCTCTACTTTATCATCAACATTTCCCCTATTTGTTAAGATAAGAAAATTGAATAAAATAATATCCCAGTTGGAAATTTCATATAGACATCATCAATGACAATGAAGTGACAAATCAGACTTACTGCTGACTTTCCGTCCAGCTCGCATACAAAAATCCTCATGAAATTTTCATATATTTAGTCAAAAGTCAGCAGGAATAGGCCGCGGTTTTGGTTTTTCAAAAGTAAACGTAAATAAAAGACATATAAAATATTTTTTTTCATGATAATTCTTTTTTATTATAAATTTTCAACGTTGGTATTATGTGTGAAACACTACATCATTTAAATGACCACCACGCGAAGTGTTGCAAGCATTGATTTTTTGAGGTAATTTTCGACCACTTTTTGACACATATTGGGCGGTATCTCAGCCATAACTTGACGAATAATGGTTCTTAAGTGCTCAAGAATTCATAAAAAATATTCAAATGGTATGTGGCTGTGCCAGAATCACCAGTTTTGTAGTAGGTTTTAATAATTTTTATGCGTTGTGTGATAGTTAAGCGATCCATTGTCGTCAATGTCAGACTTTCAGCTGAAAGAAAAAAAAAATTGGTTTAACAACTTAGTTTGACAGATGTCGAATTCCAGCCCTAAACTTTTGAAACCACGAAATGGATAAACCTTTATATCTGATCTGTTGCACGACATTAAATAAAATCTGAAAGATATGACAATTATAGTGCTCGGAAAATTTGCATATTCTTTTTGCAAATTTCAAATATTTTGAAATAAATTCTGAAAATGTATGGCATATATTTCATAACTGCAAATATAAATTTTTCGGCTGAAGTTTTTGGAAACTTTGAAAATCCACACATATGACTCGCAGTTGACAAATGATGAAGACTTCCCCTATAAACATTCAGCATTGTTCTTAATAAGAGTCAGCCATGACGTAGTGCTGACAAATCAGTAGGACGGTCTTACATAGATTGTCATCCCCTTCGAATTTCATATCACCTAAGTCGAAAGTAGTGACATGTCAAGAAGTTGTCTTATATAGATTGTCATCACCTACTGACATGGTCCTAAGGAAATATTTCTGACAATATCTGCAAGCCAAATTTTCGAACTGGGATATATTAAAAAATGTTTGAAATTTTTTTCAGAATATTTAATTTTAAGACGCGAACGATAAAAAGCGTGTAAGCAAAATATGTCAAAACTACTAAAATGGAGATGAGGCGCCCTTTCTTAGGAGGGCAGTATACTAATTAATATTGTTGAAATTGAGGATCTAGCAGATTTTTTCATTTTACCCCTCAACAGATTGCCATATGTCCCAACAGCTACAGCGGCAGCCTAAGAAAATATTGCAGAGGGTCTTTTAGATGTCTTAGAATCTTAAGCACGTTTGAAGACTTGAGTGAGTACTAACTACAAATGTTACAATTGTTTCAGATGTAAGTAAAATTCCAACCAAAAATGATTGTAACATTAACTTGTTTGATATCTTCAATTTATTTTTCTCTACATCACACTAAGCACGCATTCCACCAAGAACTCTATACGAACTGATCTCATTATTTTACAATTTTAGACAAAGATTGTATGCAGCTGGCGGACCTAACGCCTTCATATGAAAACTATAATGCGAGGAGTCATGTAGCTCTCATCAAAACCACTTTTATGTTTCCCCTTCCCTTTTATGATGCTTGTGCAAACTGTTAAATATATTCCACCATCAAATAAAAAGTTATTTGCACCATACAAACCCAATGTGCAACCTCGTATAATCTACCCTTGAATAAAGGCACAGAGCTGAAAAAAGTCAGCATCAAAAATTGAAAAGTTAGTGAAAGTGAATGAAAAAAAAGTTAAATAAAATCAATAAACTGCCAATAAAGCCATTTATTTTCATCACAGGCAATCGATTGTTTGGTGTCCAAGAGGAGAAAGCGATAGAACTGAAATATAAAACAAAAAAGTATATAAAACTAATATAATATGAAACTCAAAGAATTTTGGTAAATAATGTATCACATAGGCCACAAAATAAAAACCTCTCATGTTATTTGTTTTCTATAACATTTTAGGAAAATAAAAACCAACATCAACTCGAATTGATACATTGTATTAATTTTTTTTATGACAGTCGGAATCAACATTGACGCAATATAAAGGATCATATTGGAAAATGGGGATATTTCTTGGTATCTGTATTTAAACCTACATGTTTAGAATAAGAACTGGGATATGTGAAAATTTAACACCGTTCTCTTTTAAGTACAATACAATCATTTACTACAATCATTGATATTAAGTAATTGATTGTACTTCAATGCCGCATGAATAAATTAATGTGAAACAATATTTATATCTATTATTACGTTTCATCTATAAGTTATGATTCGATCTGAATTATTTTCCATATATGAAGATTTCAACCGATTGCACAGTGCAACACGAAAAAAATAACCATATACGGACACCACTACGTGATAAAAGTCTAAAAAAAAAGACCCGTGTCTCCCAATTTTTCCCAAAGTCATGCACTTTTTTTTTATGGGCCGCCATAGATCGGTATCATTTTCGTAAAAATGTGATAATTTTCTCAGGCTCATATCTTGCAAACCGTTCAGAATTTCGATTTACTCTCTGAGGACAAACACATGGTTCTGGCCAGGCATATTTCATTTTTTGCTACCTATGGACCTGAACAGGAGAAAAAGTTAAAAAAATGAAATTAAAAAATTTTCGGCAAATTTTTCACTTTTGCGTGCTACCTAAACAGTGTTAAGAATCATCTCTAGGAAGTTTATATGTTCTAGAAATTTGTTTATTGAGATCTTAGGTAAATTTTTGTAGTTGATTGTTTCCTTGAATTTTGAACGGTTTGCTACCTGTGGACCTGAACACGGGAAAAAAGGTAAAAAAATCGAATTTTTTTAAGTTTTTTGCGATTTTGATCTGGAAGGTGAATTTTTTTGATTTTATATGTTGGCAATTTTTGTTCTTTATGACAAGAGCTACAACTTTGCATCAGAGAGTAAATCGAAATTCTGAACGGTTTGCAAGATATGAGCCTGAGAAAATGATCACATTTTTACGAAAATGATACCGAGGCCCCAAATCTTTGGCGGCCCATAAACAAAAAGTGCATGACTGGGAAAAATTGGGAAACCCGGGTCTTTTTTTTTTAGTCTTTTATCACGTAGTGGTGTCCGTATATGGTTATTTTGCCATGACTTAAAAAATTACACACAGTGTTATGAGGACATAGGTAAAATTTTTCGCGAATTAGTGATAAATTGGAAAAGCTGTAGGTGGGACTAGAATCCACATTGGCGGAGGATGGTCTCACAATTTGTTACTCTTCTCATCAGCGCCTTAAGTTTCTAGGCCAATGCCCATCTGCTCAAATGTGTCACAAATTTTAGTTAGCTTTTTCTCCTTTTTCTCTCTCCAGTGTACATGATTTTTTATCATTATAAACATTACAAGAACCAGTGCAGACGTTTCTAAAGTTATTCTATTTACACAACATAATTCTTAAGTTTTGCGGGATTCCTTAGACATTTTTGGTCTGGCTCTATCACATGATGTCGCATTTATATACAATGTCTTCTGAATTGTTTGTGTCGATGTAGAAGTAGAAGATTTACGTTCCTAATGAGTTAACAGGTCCGATTTTTTTCAATTAATGAAAAAATGTAAACTGTGAAGTGATGGAATTAGATTTTAACACTATTAACTTTTATTGATTGAATTTGCATATTTATATCAAAAATTTTTGCAATCAGTAAGCGATTTTATTTGTCTCTTTGAATACGGTCACAAAATTTCATGTGTATGGCCGCAACCATAGAGTAGTGTCATATAGAGCTGCCATCTTTCTCATCTCTTCGTGGTGCGGTCGGTGCGATAGAGAGTTATTTGACGTAAATTGTATTACACCAGGTGGAATTACAAAAATTGCTGACTTAAATTTTTCATGTCATTTTGATGAAAAACTCTGAAAATTAAAACATATTTTGGACTTTTTTGTTATCTTTTTTGTTAGTATACATATGTTTGTGGTGTAGTCACACAAAAATTTTATTGCACAAACCGAAATGCCGTTGCTGATTTATTGTTGGTTTGTTTGAGCAATTGCCTCTCTCTGGTATTATTTAAACAATGCACACACCAAACTTCGTAAATTTACTAAATCAAATCGTTTCTCTATACGTCAGTTCTCAATGGTTGCAATCTTTTCGAAAAATTTGAACATTGAATTATGCCCCGTGGCAACACAAGTAATAATTTCAATTAAATTTAAAACCCAATAAAGTTTATACTTGCCATGTCATATGAAACATCCCCGCAAATAATGAAATGAGGTAAATCGACCTCAGGTTCTGACGAATAAGAAAAATATATAAATATACACTCTGGTTCACTTATTTAAAGGCACTAAAAATTCCATCTTCAGCAGCCTGAATCTTTTGCAATTTGTAACCGATTGCAGAATTTTAAAATGGAATTGGAAGCCAGACATTTTGAGATATACAAAACTATAGAATTTTTTTGAGCAATTTATAATAAAAGTCCAAAAATGTGCTATTTTTTTGGTTCATTTGAATAAAGGCACTTTATTATTTTTTTATTACTTTTGAAGTAAGTGATGATTTTTAGTAGGGAAATTTTGTTTATTACAATTTATTACACCTTAGTCATTTTACGGGTCAAAATGGCAAATCAGAAAGTTCAAATCTTTCGGAGAAAGCTAAAATCGATATTTTCCGTTCTATCTACTGATGAGAAAAGAAAAATCGTCAGAATTGCTTCTAATTCTGCCTTATTCTTGTCAAGAATAACAGATCAAGCTGGAGTGGAAGCGAGCAAGTCATCAGTACGCACTGTAATCTACAACTGTGAGTATCTTAAATACCTGAAATTACAAAAAAAACACCACTTAAAGTTGCTCGTAAGGAAAATCGGCTTCAATTCGCAAGAGACTACATGGATGGGATGTGCAGCCAACAGGAGATGTAAATGACTGGAGAACTGTTCTATTTGCGGATGAGAAGATGTTTAATTTGGATGGGCCTGATGGCTACAACTATTATTTCTATAATCTGCGCAAAGAAAATCGTTTTTTGAACCGACATCACAGCCAAGTGGGCGGCGTTATGGTGTGGGGGGCTATTACGCACTATGGCACCATCGGTCTTGAATTTCAAAGTGCAAAAATTACTGGTTCAAGCTATAAATCGTTATTGGAATCGGCCCTTCCGAAGTTCAGTGAACTATTTGGTCCCATATCTTGGATATTGCAACAGGATGATGCCACTATACACAACACCACAGTAGTAAAGGAGTTCATTGCAAGCCAAAATGTTAATATTCTTGACTGGCCACCCTATTCGCCTGATCTAAACATTTTCGAAAATGTCTGCGGTTGGTTATCTCGTAAGGTCTATGAAGGAGGTAGACAATTTGATGACAAACAGTCACTAATTAAGGCCATTAAGGATGCGTGGAATCAAATGTCATTGGATTACATTCATTCTCTTTATCTGTCAATGAAAACCCGTATATTTGAAGTTCTTAAAAACAAACGGGTTTGTACCCATTACTAATAGTTCTTAAATAAAGTAAGATAAATTAAAAAAAAACAAGAAAAACAGTTTTTCATTAAAATTAGTTAAAGTGAACCAAAAAAATAGCACATTTTTTGACTTTTTTTTATAAATTGCTCAAAAAAAGTTCTTTAGTTAAGAAACCACTCTTGTCGTAATTTTTTTATATCTCAAGATCTGTGGCTTCCGTTTTCATTTTAAAATTCTGCAATCGGTTACAAATTGCAGAAGATACAGGCTGCAGAATATGGAATTTTTAGTGCCTTTAAGTAAGTGAAACGGAGTGTTTATATTATTTTTTTTTGCAACTTGAGCACAAACTGCCAATAAATTCGAGTTTAATATTTTAATCATTACATGTCTGTAGTATTATGCTAAGTAGGTACATTTTTTTGGTCAGATAAATGCATGTCCGACAATTGCAGTCTCAGTGTACTACGCCCCGTGACCCGGCTCTCTGTGCCCACTATGGTGGAATAAGCCGTTTAACCATAAGGTTCTATTAAGATTAAATCCAATTTTCGGTGACCTGACCAGTGTGGCTTTAGGCCTGGAAAATTGACAGAACCAAAGAAGTAATGGCTTCACATTACATCCATTGAAGGGACTGGGGAGAGATTCTCACAACCAGTAATCTGTGCGGTTTCTAGTTTTACAGTCAGCGATACGGGCTAAGAATTGTTCATCGGTTCTGAAAGGTAGTTTAAGAACCTTCTTCATGGCTAAGTACTCGATAGTATCGCCATCACTAAGCGAGGTGACCGTCGTCGAAAGTAATGTAAGGTGGTGAGATCAAGGATCAAACCCACGTTTCATATAATAGAGCCGCGCCAACTATTCATTGCACCACCGACGGCCACGACGGAAAATTGACAACTGACCACATTTTCTCGCTACAACAAGTCCTGAGGAAGATCCATTAAAATGAAATCGACACCTATCATCTATTTGTGGATTATAATGCGGCCTTCGATAGCCCGATACGTAAGATATAGTCTCTACGAAGCAATGCCTGAATTCATAAGCCTTTGCAGGATGACCTTGACGAACACCAAATCCGCAGAGAACATTGGTAAGGATCTTACCGAACATTTCGAAACTGAGCGAGGCCTCAGGCAAGGCTACACCCTACCGTGCGATCTCTTTAACCTCTTAATGGAGAACATTATGGGAAATAATACTATCAGCACCAAAAGCGCCATGCTGCTCGCGTATGCTAATGATATAAATATGATTGAGCGCACAATGAGAGAAGTTACTGCGGTGTTTTCGAGAATTGAGAAGGAGTCAGCAAAAGTAGGTCTAAAAGTAAATGAGGACAGGACAAAATTAATGGTTTCAAAGAGCAGGACCTCCATGCGATTAGACCAAAGCGTGAATGTTTATAACCGTTATAATTTCGAGAGGGTGGACGAATTTGTATACATCGGATCTGCCGTAAACAATAACAACAACGTCAGCTTTGAGATCAAACGGAGAATTGTGCTTGCGAATAGATGTTATTTTGGGCTAAGCACGCACTTTATAAACAAATATCTCTCTCAGGTAACAAAAAAACAGCTATACCAGACTCTCGCGCAACCTGTTGTGCTTTATGGCTCATAATCCTGGGTCTTATCGCAAGCAGACGAAATTTCAGTAAGGTCTTCAAGGGAAAAATCCTCCGAAAAATGTATGGTCTATAGTGCACAAAGGCGAGTATCGGCGACACATGCACCACTAGCTGTATGATCTATATGCCAACATTGTCATAGTTAAGCAGATCAAAATAGCGTGATTGCGCTGGCTAGGCCATATCAGTAGAATGGATGAAGATGAACCAGCACGAATGGTTTTGAAACCGAAATCGAACGAAGTCGAAATATAGGAACACCAAGACTCGGGATCATGTTGACGAATCTCTGCGTACACTTACTATTACCAACTGGAGATACATATAAGGGAAAATGTCGAACTGGTTGACGAAATATGTTATCTTCGTTTTGTAAGGTCCCTGACCCTCGGGATTGTTTGAGATTGGATAAGTAAGTTAGTAAGGCACATTTTTATGTCAGGTATATCTACGTTTGGTCCGGTGGGGCTAATTTTGAAATGTGATTACTCTTGGACTTATATTATGAACCACATGTTAGACTGGTTAATTTTTGAAACTTCTTTAGCCGATAGCACCAAGGTTGGTTTGAACAATTTGGTTGAGTAGGCACTTTATTGAAACTACAAAATTTTTAAATTTAGAATTAAAATTTTAAAATTTTAAATTAAAATTTTAAATTTAAATTTAAATTGTAAAATTTATATGAACGTTGAATCTTCGTTGTTGTTTATAGGGGCTTATTAGTCAACATCCTTCAAAATGGATTTTTTACTCATTTGGATTTTGTTTAATTGCCATTCAAGCATTGAGGAAGTTTAACTTTGTGATCTTGACAATAAATCGAATTGTTTAATTGATAAATTCAAAACCAAATAACGGAACCTTCTATATAGAAAATATATAGGAAGCAAAATTCCACTTATCAATATCCTTGCTTGATTAGCCGCTATGCGCGATAGTTATATTAACAAAAATATAAAAATACGATTTTACCTTCAGATTGTGGTTAGATATGTTGTGAAGCAATTTATATAGTATGGGATAGTGGAAGTAAAACTCGGGACTTTGAGTGGCTTTGATTGGATACTATTCATTGGATACTATTCATATTTAAACGAAATTTGGTTCATAAGAAATTCATTGAATGAATATGACCCCATACAAATTAAGCCGACTCCAGCGGTTTCTACAATTAACCGGATCGAAATTTCGGATTTAAGATTTGGCCAAAGGTGATTGTTGTTTTACCAATATCAGTCAAAGTGTTGAAATAGTTGACTTCAAAATTTAAAATAATAAAAAATTATATTATAAAGAGTTTACGGATGCACGGTGATGTGGGGGTTTATATACTCAGTATTGTATGTAGAGTTGTAATACCTGGTTTCCGATTTATTCAATAAAGCATTATTTTCTATGTTTCCGGGTTTTTCAACGTTGATTTTAAAATGGTCGGTTATCGAACTATTACATAAACCGACTTTACTACGTCGAACAGTTCGGCATTTTCGAATACAACATTTTTCCAAGTAAACATATAGTTTTTAAATAACACTAATAAGATCAAAGAGGAAAAATATTTCTTATCTTGTGTTGGAATAATTGAACTTTCAGTTCTTCCGATGAGTCTTATCCATCAAATGAAACGGAACTTCCAAATAATATTCAACCAATCGCTACAACACTAAGAATATGTATCAAAATATTTAAAATGTCAAAAGGAAAACAAGATATGTTACAATGGATGTCTCTGTAAAAAGTTATCCATCGGCTCTGCTGCACTAATGGATTCGGAATGTATATTTATATTTTTACTGACAACAATTACTAAACAACAAGATACGAGGACGGAGCGATAAGTCGAGTACGTTTTGAATAAGAAAAAAATGGGAAAAAAAATATTTTTCAACATAATCTCAATTTTTGTATCCCTTCCAAAAACTAGGGTTTTTTGAGGTCCATAAAATAGGCATTTGTTTGATCAATAATTTCATTGTTGGAGCTAAATCTCTTTTCACCGAGCCATTTCATTAGGTTTGGAAAAAGAGAATAGTCACTTGGAGCTAAATCCGGCGAATATGGTGGAAGAGGTCTCAATTCGTAGCCCAATTCATGGAATTTTGCCAGTGACACTACATACGTGTGCACCCGTGCATTATCTTGATGAAAAATAACTTTTTTTCTGGGCCATATGGGGTAATTTTTTTTAAATCCTCGTTAAATCGGTCCAATAAGTTGGCATAATATTCGCCGTTTATTGTGTTTCCCTTTTGAAGCCAATCGATGTGGATTATCCCGCGTGCGTCCCAAAAAACTGTTGTCATCACCTTATTGGCCAACAAACTTCCTAGGCCTTTTTCGGAGCCGGTTCACCCGGAGAAACTCGTCGTTTAGACTGCGGCTTGGTCTCCGTCTTTTAGACTACGGCTTGGTCTCCGGCTTGGCTTGGTCTCCGTAATTGATCCATGTTTCATCCATCAATTGAAGGCCAGGACGGTCAGCGTCATTTGTACTTGTGCGACCACAACAAAAGTCAGTAAACCACTTTTTTACTATTGAAATCGATGGTGCAGGGTCCTCATGGTATTTCTCAAGCTTTTCCTTGGTTTGATTGACGGGTTTTTTCGCAAAAAATATTATTTAATAAGCACTAGAAATTCACTTTTTTCCATTTTTCAAAAAATGCACTAGGTTGTATGTTTTGAACAGATGTTAAACGATGTTAAACAGATGTAAAATAACGGAAACAGTATTGGATTTCATATAACTCCGAGGGAAGTTCGAAAAGTCACGGACTTATTGAACCGTCTGGTATTACTCTTCAAAATTAGTTTGCATCTTAAATATATTGAGCTAAATACGGTGATATTATATTTACACTCAGGAAACTTTCCCGTATAATATTCTACCACAGATTATGTTACTGATTTCGCAGAAGAACTTTATGACAGATTGTTTCTTAAGTCTTAACAATTAGACTTACTTTGAATCCGACAGCTAAAATTGAGAAGAGCAGCTCAATAGTACCTTAAATGATTTTGTTTATTTAGATAAATTTTCAAAGAGATCGGTAGAACTGAACCTGCAGTATAAAGCTCTACTGATGACTAATTCCACTTCAAAGATATGTGACCGTGTTATTTTGGTATCATAGACAATTAAAACTAAATTATGGAACGAAATGTAGCCAATCCATTTGAATGCGATATATTTTTTAAAACAGTACTTCAACAAAATATATGATGTGCTGTTTTTTTAACCTGACCTCATTTTGCTCCTACAAAAATATGTGTATAAACATATATTTGATTTAGTGACTAATATTTAGACTACATTACAAGTAGTAATAGTAGAAATGTGTTGAATTTTGTTGTAATACTGAAACACATACAATTTTGAATTTTCCCATTTTTTTTTTGCTAAAAGCAAATAAAATGTTTTTACTTTTTTTTGGAAAACCGGGAAAAACCGATGTATTGAACCGGTTCATGTATAACAAATCCGAAAACCCGTTTCATGCAAGAAACAGTTGTTGCAACAATTCGAAAATTCGGTTTTTAGAATATGCCGAATACTTGACAGCTCCAGGTGATGGCTTCAATCTTAGCACTGGTCTATCTGTGACTGCACAATAGTATTAGTCACTTTTTTTGCGGAAAATACTCTCGGACTATGATGTAGGACATGAAAAAATTATGAAGAACTGTGTCTTTACATTTTTGATATTGCTAAAAAGTTTCGCACCAAATGCAATTACATTCATATTTTTATATGCCTCATATCATATTACTAGAGCATTGTGATATTCGAAAAAAGTTAGAAAAATTGCTAACCCTAATGCACAGGTGTTTTAAAATACAAAAGTAATAAAACCACAGATAATGTTTGAAACATTTTTAATCTTTCTTCTCATTGAATTATAGACCCATTTAAAATCGTTTCTAACCACGCAAACACACATTAGTCAAAAGCATCCAAAAACAAGTGACAGGATATCATTTTCAGCGAGAGATATGTTTAAAACCTCATCAGAAGGGTCGTTGATGGTAATTGTCGGAGCAGATCGCCCTTCAATTTTATTTATATTTTGTTTATATTTTTATTTATATTTGAAGACAATTATATTATTAAATTAAAATAACATAATTTTGGGTCACCCTAATAACATCTAAATTTGTATCAAAACAATAACAATAACACTCAAAATTCTATTTGAGTCTTAGTTGCTTTGTTATTTGCTTTGATATTTTTGCTGGTGATCAAAGACAACAACAACGCGATGATCTATTTCTTCGTTAAATTGGTAGTTTTGTATGTATGTATGTACATACATATCAATAACTGCCGTTCTCGCGTTTTGTTGTGGTCCAGCAAGAAATCTATTTTGGTCTTTATTGATGTGTGTTAGTTGTGTATGCATGTAATTCTTTACAGTATTGCAGCAAAAGAAAGTAACAACAACAACAGCGCTGATGAAGTCATTGACTTCAGTTTGGTATTTCAGCTGTTGGGTTGTTTTTGTTACTTCTTTTAGATTAACTGTCGTTTGTTTTGATGTTTGGTGGCCCAACGACAAGAATATTTTTGTAAAGTTTTTAGTTGTCGATTGTAAAGTGAACAATAAAGTTTAAATTTGTAATGTTATAAGAAAACAAATCAATTCGTGTTTTTCTTATAACCATATTAGTTTCTGTGCAAACATTTTGGCGACCGTGACAGGACGGACAGTAAATATAGTTGCGCTTTACTCATGCAAGAAAAAAGCGAAAGTTTTCTGTGCCTCCGTGAAAAAATATTTCGAAAGGAATCATATATTTTGATTGCTTTATCAGAAACAATTATCTTAAATTGTTGGCATTTTCGTTCTGGTGGTTCAGTGGCACATTAGAATAACATTTTGTTGGTGATTCAAAGAGTACCGCTGCGGGAAACATATTTGTCGGCCATAGTTAGTGGACAGTGTGCATAATCATACATTTCGGCGCATAAATACTGCAAGTGTTTTTTTGCAATTTTGTGAATATGGACGGAGACGGTACTGATAAGGTGCCAGAGGAAGCAAACGCAAGTGGCTCGGAGTTATCTTTTCTTAAGCAACAGCGCACTTCCATGAAAAGAAACATCGTCAACATTCAAAAGAAGGTAGAAAAGGATGGCGCAAAGGTCGATGCTACGATTCTAGAGTGCCGGCTACAAATTCTGGAATCGTACTTTAAGCAAATATGTCACACCCAAGGGCAAATCGAATCATTGAACGCATCCGATAACGCTAGAAGTGATTTGGATGAAACTTTCATAACTGCGACGGCTACAATATTAAGCATTTTGAATAAAACTCGTAGCTCATTTACAATGGATAACAGTTTTATGAATGTTTCCGGCTCTAGTGTCCCAAATCAATCTCGTTTGCCCACATTGAAACTTCCTCGTTTCGACGGGAAGTATGCCGACTATAAGCGGTTCATTACCACCTTCAACAATTTGGTGCATGATGTTCCATCAATTACTTCAGTCGATAAATTCAATTATTTGCTTAATTGTCTCTCCGGTCCCGCATTAGCAGTTGTAGAGCCTTTTCAAATATCGGATGAAAATTACACTAAAGCATTGAAAAGGTTACAAGAGAGGTACGACAACAAGGTGCTAATAATATTTTTGGAGCATATTACTACGCTGTTTAATGTTCCCAAAATGAATAAAGGTGATAGTGTCTCATTAAGGAACATCATTGACACAATTTTTCGACTTGTTACTCAATGGTCGTATATCGCTTGGAAATTGTTTACCCTGCCTGACAAACACAGTTTTTGGTTGGAACACAGTTTTTGGTTGGACATTAGAATAACATTTTGTTGGTGATTCAAAGAGTACCGCTGCGGGAAACATATTTGTCGGCCATAGTTAGTGGACAGTGTGCATAATCGTACATTTTGGCGCATAAATACTGCAAGTACATCGAACTCAGTTGGTACATCGGTGGTGGTACATCGAACTCAGTTCCTACTAACTTGTCGTTGGCATGTAATCTCGCTATCGGTCCCTCTGAGACCGATTTAAACAAATCGTTGATGATGTTTTGGGAAATAGAAGAATATATCAAGCCCCCTGAAGCATATTCCGAAGAAGAACAAGCATGCGAAAAACATTTTGTCGAAAATGTCTGTTTTGACTCTGATGGTAGAATTCAAGTTAGTCTACCATTTAGAAAATCTCCCGGATGCTTAGGAGACTCCTTTGAAATGGCTCGTAAACGTTTTATGTCGCTCGAAAGGCGTTCGCGTTCTAATGACTCTACATTGAAAGGCATGTATACCGAATTCATGGAGGAATACTCAGCGCTTGGTCACATGTCACCCTACACTCTGCCAACAAGAGATTCAACGTATGTTATACCTCATCATTGCGTTCTCAAGCCTAAAAGTACAACAACCAAAATTTGAGTCGTGTTTGATGCGTCCGCTAAAAGCTCGACAAATCTTTCGTTGAACGATGTCCTGATGGTTGGCCCTACTATTCAACAAGATCCAATTACTACTTTGTTTTCGTTTCGCCTCAACAAATACGCTCTCACTGCTGATATATCAAAAATGTATCGTCAGTTTCGCGTTGATCAAAGAGACAGAAAGTATCAACTTATTTTGTGGAGAACCAGCAAGGATAAGGAGTTACAGGTATACCAATTAAATACTGTAACGTATGGTTTATCCGCCAATCCATTTTTGGCGATTCGTTGTTTGTTTCTCATTGCAGATAAATATGGCTCGACATTTCCTTGTGGCTCTAAAGTACTTCGAGAAGACTTATACGTCGACGATGTTCTTACGGGCGCCGACAGCATAGAAACTTTAGCGCTGAAGAAAGATGAATTGGTACACATACTCCACTTGCATGGCCTAGAATTAGCTAAGTGGAATAGCAATAACGTTACCATCGCTTCGGATCACGATGAGGAGATCATGATAAAAACATCGGAACCTGATATCACCAAAACTTTGGGTATGTCCTGGAAACCTCGCCAAGATGTGTTTCTCTATCGTTTTGAATTACCTGAGATCGAAAATCCAACGAAAAGATCTGTTCTCTCGCTTGTGGCAAAAATCTACGATTTACTTGGCATTTTGAGTCCCATAGTCATTCGCTGCAAAATGTTTCTACAAGAAATTTGGATTCAAAATATTGGATGGGATGATCCCCTAAATGGTCATCTCAAGGCAATGTGGCTCCAGATCAAAGAAGATTTATTGTACATTCACCAGGTAGAAGTACCTAGATATGTGTCTACATCCCCTGGCATATTTGGAGAGGTTCATGGCTTTGCTGATGCTTCTCAAAGAGCATATGGTTGTTGTCTGTACTACCGTGTATTGGACCAAGGTACCTACAAATCAACGTTGTTATTTGCCCAGTCCAAAGTCGCTCCAATTAAAGCACAATCGTTGCCTCGCCTTGAATTATGTGCCTCTGTTTTGCTAAGCAAGACGTGGCAAAAGATTAAACCGAAAATCTCAAAATTTGTATCATCAACATATTTTTGGACCGACTCGAGAATAGTTCTACAATGGCTTAAACTACATTCATCTACATTAAACTGTTTCGTCGCGAATCGCATCTCGGAACTACAAGAGAATACTGGAGATGTTTATTGGAGACATGTCCCTTCAAAAAGTAACCCTGCTGATATAGTGTCTCGTGGTTGCAGTGCTCAAGAGTTACCCAATACAATGTGGTTCAACGGTCCAGAGTTTCTTCAACAAGACATTTCAAATTGGCCCAAATCAGTGGATGACATCAATATTGAAGTCCTAGAACGTAAAAAAGCAGCTACCTTCAAATGTACTCCCATAACACCCCATACAATTGACGAAGTTATTGATAAGCAGTCATCATATATTAAAATTATTCGAATAATCGCTTTCATTTTTCGTATATTTAACAGATGCCCTGCATATCGTTCTTTAAAACTTCCTGATATTCACATTCATCCACAGGAACTAGATATCGTATTCTGGGGAATCGTTGGTCATATTCAGAATTCAACATATGCTGCCGAAATCACCGCATTGTCCAACGGCAACTCTGTTCAACCATCATTGCAGAAACTCACTCCGTTCCTCCAAGATATGAATACGAGTATCAGATCTGTTAAGATAATACGTGTTGGTGGGCGCCTGACTAGCGCCCCTATACCTTACGATGGTCGTTTTCCTGCATTGTTGCCCAAATGCCATCGTTTCATCAATCTATACATTGAACATTTACATCGTACACATCTACATGCAGGTCCAAAGGTATTATTGGGAATACTTCGTCAGAAAGTCTGGATTGTAAATGCCAGAGACGTTGTTAGAAGGGTAATCCGCAACTGATTACATTGCTTCCACTACAAGCCAAAATTAATGGAGCAAATAATGGGTAATTTTCCAGCTGACCGTCTTCGAGCTCAACGACCATTTTTGGTTACTGGTGTCGATTTTTGTGGCCCATTTCTGACGTCATACCATATTCGTGGAAAGGCCCCATATAAGACTTATATTGCTGTTTTCGTGTGCTTCGGCTCTAAGGCAACGCACTTAGAACTCGTTTCCGATCTGTCCGCAAACAATTTCATTTTGTGTCTCAAACGGTTTGTAGGTAGGCGTGGTATACCTCAACGTTTGTACTGCGACAACGCTACGAATTTTGTTGGAGCTCATAACAAGTTTAAAGAACTCAAAGAATCGTTGTTTCGCAACGACGTGGTTCAAGAAACGAAATATATGTGCTCTCAAATGGGGTTTGAATTTTGTTTTATCCCCCATTTGAGAGCACATATATTTCGTTTCTTGAACCACGTCGTTGCGAAACAACGTGGGAGGCAGACGTTAAATCTACAAAAACTCTACTGGTCAAAAACATCGGGCAATCATATCTCACTTTTGAAGAGCTGCAGACATTAATTGTTGAAATAGAGGCTATTTTGAACTCTCGGCCAATTGCGCCCCTTTCTGAAGATCCAAATGACAGCGAAGCATTGACTCCTGGTCATCTGTTGATAGGGTCTTCATTGGTTGCTGTTCCGGATGAGTATTTTGACATCTCCAAACAATCTGCATTGACTCGGTGGCAACGTATTTCATGTTTGAAGCAACAATTTTGGCAAATATGGTCTCGAGACTATCTATTGTCTCTTCAACAACGGTCAAAATGGTTCAACGACCACGCTAACATCAAAGTTGGGCAGCTCGTCATTATACATGAAGACAATTTACCTCCTCAACATTGGCTCTTAGCCCGAATCTCAAAAATTATAACCGGTTCTGATGGAAAGGTTCGAGTGGTTGAATTAAAATCCAAAAATGGTTGCTGCCGTCGTCCTATACACAAAGTAGCACCTTTACCTTCGCAAGTAGATACTTGAAATAATTATTTCAACGGGGGCAGAATGTCGGAGCAGATCGCCCTTCAATTTTATTTATATTTTGTTTATATTTTTATTTATATTTGAAGAAAATTATATTATTTAATTAAAATAACATAATTTTGGGTCACCCTAATAACATCTAAATTTGTATCAAAACAATAACAATAACACTCAAAATTCTATTTGAGTCTCAGTTGCTTTGTTATTTGCTTTGATATTTTTGCTGGTGATCAAAGACAACAACAACGCGATGATCTATTTCTTCGTTAAATTGGTAGTTTTGTATGTATGTATGTACATACATATCAATAACTGCCGTTCTCGCGTTTTGTTGTGGTCCAGCAAGAAATCTATTTTTGCCCTTATTGATGTGCGTTAATTGTGTATGCATGTTATTCTTTACAGTATAGCAGCAAAAGAAAGTAACAACAACAACAGCGCTGATGAAGTCATTGACTTCAGTTTGGTATTTCAGCTGTTGGGTTGTTTTTGTTACTTCTTTTAGATTAACTGTCGTTTGTTTTGATGTTTGGTGGCCCAACGACAAGAATATTTTTGTAAAGTTTTTAGTTGTCGATTGTAAAGTGCACAATAAAGTTTAAATTTCTAATGTTATAAGAAAACAAATCAATTCGTGTTTTTCTTATAACCATATTAGTTTCTGTGCAAACAGTAATAATTAGGATACGAAACTTTTATTTACAAAATCTAAATGAACAAAAATGGATTGGTGTTCTTAATGTGGGATGATTAATTCGTTTACACTAGCAGCATAATAACCACATAATTAACAAATTTTCATTTAGCCGTGAAAATATACGGCTATCAAAAAGGGCGAGTTAAATCCGTTGTGTTGTTCATATATTCAGAAGTATAAGCTGTTACGCAAACATGACTTCATACCGATGAACCCACTTTATTAGTGAAGTGCTTTTTTCCTTGTTTATTCGACAAATCCCCAGGATGCTCTGGACTTTGGTTTGCAATTAAAATATGAAAGACAACATTAAATATTTGTTATAGGTGACAAACTAATATCTGTTTTAAGTGTTGCGGGCTATGGAAGAAAGGGAAGATTACTGGAGCGCGCTAATTTGCTTATTTGGGAACGAAGTAAAAAAATGAACCTTAGAAAAATGTATTTTATATTTTAATTATATTGGACAGTAAGGGCATTTTTAAATTACATGGTTTTAAATAGTATATCTGGCAAATGTCGCCCATCACTATCCACACACTGCTGCATACGTTTTCTGAAGTTTTCATGAACTCTAACAAGCATATCGACTGGTATTCTGCCAATTTCAGCCTCAAAATTGTTGATTAGGTCTTCCAAAGAGTTGAGACGGTTGATATACACCTTCTACTTCAGGTAACCCCAAAGGAAAGTCATCACCCCTCAAAGAGATAAGCCGTCCAAGAAACACTTGCCTCAAACAATTCATGGTAGCCCTCGCTGTGTATGCAGTGTCACCATCCTGTTGGAACCATGTATTCTATAATTGCATTGCTTCAAGAGCCGGCTGAAAAAAGTCCTGGAAATGCCAAGAGCAAGTGATTGCTTCCCAGCAGAGCGTTTCGGAGATAGCAGTACTGCTGCTCTAACTCGCTCGATGGTTTTTGGTGTTGTTATCCATCTCTCAGGTCCCCTTCGTACACATGACACATTCTCTGCTGTTCTCAATGAAGTTACCCAATATACAATTGATTGCCATCCAGAAACAGTTCCATTTTTTCGTAAACAAAAAGCACGCTGCACTGGAATGATCGAGTGCGCATTTGAAAAATACGCTTCAACACAAAATGACGTCTCCTCACGTGTACAACGCACGATGGCAACTGAAGGGTAGACGAATACAAATTTCCCGTTAGCCACTATAAGCCACGCACACTCTCCAGTCTCTGCGACCAATAGTGACGCCACAGCCTGCAGTGCAAAAAAAGCAAATTACCGCGCTCCACCTTGTATATTTTGTCCATAGTTAAAGTTCAAAATTTTATGAAAATTTAAAAACTGCCTTTTTTAAAAATGGTCCAGCTGACGGAATCTTAATGCTAGACACGAAATATTTTGGGAATCGTAATAAAACAAGCCAAGCTACATTTTGAGGGGTGGACAAAATTAAGTCTTTTTTTGTGAGTTGGTCTAATGTACATGTTTGGAAGCATTGAATTGAGGATCTGCTGCTTGTTAGTTCCTTTGTTGTCTTTGTTGTTTTGTTTTTTCACCAAATAAAACCACATTTGGGTCACTAAAACGTATAATATATAGATATATATATATATATATTATAACAATTTATTAATACTAATCATTGTGTCTCTAACATGCAATGTTGAATAGCAAACACAAGGTGTTTGGACACAACTTTACTATATTTGCGACAAGCAGCAGACGCGTTATATTTTCATCCAAACAACAAAAAATTCAGATTTGCAGCGCTTGTGGATTGCTTCTGATCCATAAAAATCATCCATAGCCTTATACGAGTATACTGATGATCCATCAAAAGGAATGTTTTAGATGGGTTGCCGACGTTACAGCCGTTTGGCTTCCCAACAAATAAAGTGTTGACAGGTTGGAGATTACCCCCAAACCCTAGTCAGGGTTGTGCAACATTGATACATGTCATCAAGTCCATTATCTGGACTTTTGTCGATAAGCTTAGGAACCGTCCACCAAAGGACAATGCCATAGAGTATTGTCGTGCCATCAACCTATGTATACATCTACTACACTATTTTTGGTTGATATTCTTCATCGTCCTTCGACGGCCGTCTCAAACGAATATAGAGACTATGTGGCTCTACTGATCTTATACATCGTGTTTAACCTGAAACTAAGCTTTCTGCCCATAACTATGCCTAGAGATCTTGTATTAACCTTAAGACAAATTGATCTACCAATTAGAGACAATGGCTGTTCGAGGGTATCAGCCCATTCTCCGTGTTTCACTTAGAGGGTCTCCTGATTAAGTCCTGGTGCGCATCTCCAAATGTGAATAGGTATCTTTCCTCCACCGGAATTACCAGATCATCAGTATCTGCTACGTCTGTGCAATTTGATCCCTCCAGTTCTAGCAAAGCACTATTCACTGTCAAATTCCAGGGAAGTGGAGATAAGACTCCCGCCCACAGGGCTTATACCCGAATTCATATTTCGAGATAAAGCCGTGTAACCCTGATACGAGGTTATGCGCTGTAACGTAAGTGAGATATAGATTAAATTATTGATCTCATTGTCCAAAAAAAGTGCTGATAGAGCCGATTTTATCGATGCAACTAATATATTGTTGAAGGCACCCAGAGCGGGTTCCGCACCTTTACAGTGTTGCATGCGTGCTGGCGACTATGTTCGTTCACACATATGAGACAATTATAAATAGTCCCCAATGCATTTAGAAGGAAGATAATAAACTGGTTGCACTAAAATCTTTTGGACTAACATGCAATGATTTCCCTGCTTTTGAAATGATTACCACCTTGGATAATCTTTTATATAGAGTTTATCGTTTAGAGTTTCAGACGCTAAAGAGTTAAAATGAGAGGCCACTTTCAAAGTCAGCTGGTGCTCTGCCTTCAGCGGCAGGTGATTTGTAGGGCTTAACACCGCCTTTTTCCCAGTGTAATGTCTCTGAACTAACACTCAAGTAAACTTGGAAAATGTAGAAGTCCAGACATTGCTAGTCTATTTACCATCGCATGCTGTGAAAGGACATATAAGAAAGTAAATAAATCATAGTGTGTAAAAATGTAAACTGCTTCGATTATCTTCATAGGTATATTTGATATTCCAACCAATGACTGCTAAAGCGGACCAACTAATTGAGCAACTAATAAACCCGGAGCGTTGCGCACTCTTTTGCTGGAAAACTATTAGGATATGCTTTTATGTGGCCGTCGGTGGTGCAATGGTTAGTGTGCGCGCCTCTTGTACTTGAGATCCTGGGTTCGATCCCTACTCTGACCACCTTAAATTTCTTTCGACGGCGGTCACCTCGCATAGTGACGGCGACACTATCGAGTATCTAGCCCTGAAAAAGCTTCTCAAAATACCGATAGGAACCGGGGTTAAACTGTAGGTCCCAATCAGTAAGTATAAAAAGTAGAAAGCGCACAGTTCACTGATTGTTAGAAGCTCTCCCCGATTCCTTCATGGAATGTAATGGGAAACCATTTTTTTTGTGCACTTAATCGTTATTTTTGGTTTTGAATAAAAAATGATTTCACTACACTAATGAACACAAAATTGTTCATGCTTATCTCATGGTATCAAGCAACATCAACATTTTGTTCGTCCTTTTTTTTAATTGTACTACCTACAACCTCCAACTTTCCGACCTTATCTGCCCCCATTTCTATCATTGTAGTGAACTCTCGTTTGCTACGATTTGTTTCTACATTCATTAAAGATCAAATGGATTTTTCGAACATTAAATATAAAATGCATGACAGTCTGTTACCCTACATTTAAAGTGAACCAGTGTACATGTGTATATAAAATGCAATTGCGCTGTTATACCCTAGAGGTATACCAGTAGTGAAAGTTCTTTACATTTATATTTTGGTAGGGAAGACGAAAAGCGGCAGATCCAGGAGTATGATGAAGATATATCAAGCTAACAAAAATGGCTATTTGAGGAACATAACCAATTATATTTTTCAAACATAATCAATTATATTTTTCAAACTTTGAATGTAAATATCATTTCACCCGGATATAAGAGAGCTAGTACAAGGTGGCGCAAAAGTAATCCTCCTATCAAGAAATGCTATAAATTTTGCGATTGGCCCCTAATATCAGTTCTGTTTTGACATTTGTGTAGTAAACACATGCGAAATACACGTTAATAAACAATGTTACGCTACACTGCTCCAGAACGCGGAATATTGCTGACTATTTATTTGACCAATAATCGGTCGGTGACTTTGGCACAACGTGAATTTCGTCGCAGATTTCCTGGCCGTCCAACGCCTACTGGTGAAACACTGCGACGTTTAGCCGCTCGCCTCGAAGAGACTGGCACAACACGAGATGCTGCCAGGCATGGCAGACCCCGGAGTAGCCGTTCTGCAGAGAATATTGCTGCTGTAGCCGAGGATGTCATGGATGCGCCGTCGACATCGACCAGACGACGTGCCACGCAAATGGGTATCAGTCGACGGTCTTTACAGCGAATTTTGGTACAAGATTTGAAGATGTTTCCGTACAAAGTCCAGACGGTGCATCAGCTGTTAGCTGCTGACCGCCAATCGCGTCTAACATACGCTCAAGCCATCCTTAATCACCACCAAGAGGAAGGTGATTTGCAGTGGCCAGCAAGATCGCCTGATTTGACCGGTCCAGACTTCTTTTTGTGGGGCTTTTTGAAGTCGCGGGTTTATGTCAACAAGCCTCAGACTCTTGCAGCTCTTAAAGACAATATCCGTCAAGAATGTGAGGACGTATCGCCGGAAGTTTTGGCCAAAGTGATGGAAAATGCCATAAAAAGGGCTCGAATGACAATCAACTGTGACGGCGGCCATTTACATGACATCATATTCTCGACTTGATGTAAAAAAAATTAAAAGACCAAGTAAAAATAATCCACAAGAAGAATCAAAGTTTTTAATTTTTTTTTTAAATTACAGCCAAAAAACATCGGAAGTTTACTTTTGCGCCACCTTGTATATAATCTTACTGTTGATGCAGCAAAATAAGAAAATAATTTAACTAAATTGTTTATTTTATTTACATGCAATAAATTAATGGGATTTTAATGCATTACTTGAATAAAGAATTATTTTAGACTGACCAAAATGACCATGATTCTCCATTTTTTTCCGTTACTCCACTTGGAAGCATATAACTTCCAAAAAGCATTTCCATCTTACACGGTTCACCGCTATTGTTTTTACTTCTACCCATGTTGGATTGTTCTGGCTTAGTTCTTATATTATTGTGCATCTTGGTTCTTGGTCGACCACGATTTCTTGAGTCTTGAGGATTCCAGTCAAGCGCCATCCTTGTGATACTGTCGGTATTTTTTCGGATGGCGTGTTCGATCCGCCTCCATTTCCTATTCTTTATCTGCTTCCGTATTGGTTCCTTATTGGTCACGTTCAACAGTTGTGTTGGCTTATGATGTTATGCCAGAATATTTTGCATATGATTCAGAGGTACTTGTTGATGAATACCTGAAGTTTTTGCGTGATGTTATGCGACATAAGCCAGGTTTAACTACCGTACAGAGTTGATTTATAACACATGAGTTGAGTATTCTGTGCCGAGTCAGTCTGGATATGTTTGAGCTTCTCCATACTTACTGCAGTCTGCCGAATGCCACCCTCGCCTTATTGAGCCTGTAGATTACGTCTGTAACTGCGCCACTGTTTGTATACATTATACTTCATTGATAGCAGAAGATATATGCATACTCGACTGGTTGATCTTGTAACATGATGTTTTCTGAGCTGGTATTGTTTATTCTCATGACTATGGGTTTCTTGATATTTATTTCAAGTCCAACATTGCGAGCATATTGGAGTTCTTATGCGAGAGTAGACAAATGTCATCCGAAGAATCCAGATCTTCGAGTTGGCGTGAGAGACTCCATGTTACTTCTCTTCTCTTTGAACAGACTTCCCTCGTTATGTCATCCAGCACGATGGTGAATAGCTGTGGTGATATATTGGCAGCCTTTATTTACTCCGGTATTGGTGTGGAATGGTTGACTAATGTGATGAACTGAGAGTTCTGCATCCTCGTACATATCTCAAATTATTCGAAATATTTTCTGGGCACACCTTTTCTTCTCAATGCTTTCCATATGGCAGTCTGTCTGATGGTATCAAAGGCTTTCTTGAAGTCGACGAACAGTAGATACTTTCTTCATTTATGGATTCTTAATTGATATAATCAAATCAATAAAAATTTAACAGTCTGGTTTTAAATTCCAACTTAAAAGCTCTTAAAACCTCCGAAAAAGAACAAATTTTACTTTTAAAATACAAAGGACTAAATGTACTTCAAATATCAGAAAAATTGAAATAGGAAAACACGTTGTAAAAAACTATTTGAATAACATCTAGAAACATCATATTACTTAGAGCGGCAACTATAATATGAAAGTTTATTAGATTAATCTTATTTGGAAATGGGTTAGTCGTGCTTTGGTTTTTAAAAGCTATCAATGACATAATGGTCTGCCTCAAAGGGACGACAAATCAGTTAGAAATCTTCTTGGTTTAGTTTTGTAAAGTTATTTTCGACTCTCAACAGCAATAACTTTTACTTAAAAATTTACAAAATTTAAGTTCCCCAGTCAAAGCCATTCTATTATATACTTTATTATACGTATTGTTGAAACTTCTGCATGAACTAACTGGCACATTTTTAAAAGCAAACTACTCTACATTATATTTAACATATTGAACGATATTTCGTATAATACTTTTACTAGGAACACATGCTGATGGCCATAACAAATTTTCAATTTTAAATCTTTTTCCAGAGTATTTTAATTTCTGTTTTCTTCATTCAATCGTAGAAGATGTGTAATTACATTTCAATATTTCACTATGAAACTTTACAGTTTTTAGTTAAAGCTTCTTAAATGCCGGAAGACGATTACACTTTTAAGCAGATTAACAAAGCAAATTGCTACAAGTGTAGCCAAATAAGAAAAAGTTGCAAACATTGTAAACCAAATCCATAAAATGCGTACAAATGGAAACTACTTTTCAGCCTTTTACAACAAATATATTATTAAAATTACAGTCATCATATGACCTGGATTTCTTTGTACTTGTTTTGAATAACAGAATGTGAAGCTTGCAAATAATTTTGAAATATATTTAGGGTAGGTTGGAGTGACTGTGGGTTCGCCCCAAGGAAGCTCACCCAAGTGCCAGTGATGATATTTTGAATAGTCACATGGCTCTGAAAAGAAAATAGAAAGGAGAAGGTTGTGTCAGTAATATATTGAAGAATTAGTACAGTAAATATACCACACAGTTCTTGTATTCCTTCAAAAAAGGGCTTTCCTAAATTTCTTCTCCTTATGTCTGCCCAGGCTGGACACTGCAGGAAATAGTGCTCAAGGATTTCGCCATAAGCTCGTCGTTACAACTACGGCAGTAATATCTGTGTTTTACTACAATGTTAGCATCATGTGTACCAAACGTCCAGTGACTGATTAAGTCAGCGTGAGTTCGCAACGCCTCCGATATTGTAACATCTTCGCTTGGAAGATATTGCCAAAAACAGCGAAGTTTAGTAAACCCCAGCTTCCACTCCACCTCCCGTGTTAAATTCATCCGTAAATATGTCTAACTCAACATCCTGCAACTGTGAGTGGTCCTTCCACTCTTCTATATGCGGTATAAGTAGTCTGAAGTGCTTATGCAAGTTCACCTTTGGACCACAATAGTCCGTTCTTGCAGGTTTGACTTCATTAGGCAAAATGCGCAGAATTCTACTATGCTCATTGTTTCGTTGTGTCTAATATTTTAACTCTCTAATAACACTGTGAGACAAAATGAGATTTTTTTCAAAATGATGGGGTTCTGTCAACGGATTCTGGTAGAAAAGTCTAAAAAAATATATACTTGTATCGGCGCTTTGCTTGATCTGATCAGAATTTTTTTTAGGGCGGGTCAAAGTTTCCGCCCCTCGGAACTTTCCTGCAACATATCCGCATACAGAATTGTGTGTTCCTTACTTCTGAGGTACAACGTATGTTCAGAAGTTTTATAGAAAAGATTCAGGTAAACATTTTTGTGGAACAAGTAACCATAATTTTTACTTTTTTTTGAAAACTCGCAAAAAACTGCTCCAAAATGACGGGGGGAATGGGCAAAATGTTCTACAAAAATTATTGCCATAAAATTTTACTCTATGTTTCCGAACACTCCAAAACACAAATCTTAGCCCAAGTGCTAGATGAAATATGATAAAATGCAAAATGACAAAATTTATTATTAACCCTTAGAAGGCAGTTAGTTTTCGCTTATTATCTAGCAGTTGGGCTAAGATTTGTGTTTTGGAGTGATCGGACACGTATAGTGAAAATTTATGGCGATATTTTTTGTAGAACATTTTGACCACGCCCCCCGTCATTTTGCGAGTTTTTAAAAAAAAAGTAAAAACTCTGGCTATACATGACAGCTAGAGGGTTAATTTGTTCCACACAAATTTTTATCTGAATCTTTTCTATAAAACTTCTGAACATACGTTGTACCTCAGAAGTAAGGAACACACAATTCTGTATGCGGATATGTTGCAGGAAAGTTCCGAGGGGCGGAAACTTTGACCCGCCCTAAAAAAAATTCTGATCAGATCTGGCAAAACGCCGATACACGTATATTTGTTTTAGACTTTTCTACCAGAATCCGTTGACAGAACCCCATAATATTTTTTTGGTGTCACACAGTGTAATACTAAATATTTATTTATTTAATATTTATTTATATAGTATTTAATAATAAAAGGCCTGAAATTTGGTCATTAGAGCTATCGATAGCACCTTATTAAGCCTTATCAAACTCAGTGATGGTAGGATCAACTGTGTACAATTTCACATGGATTGAGCCCTTATTGTATTGACATTTCAGAAAAATGTATATTGGGTTTTTCAATAAGAGCGCTACAAAAGTATTTTTTTAAATAAAACAAAACCGGTTTTAGATACCAATGAAATTCTTTATTCCTGTGAAAGTACGTTCGATGCCATTATGTATGGAACTCGACTTCTTTTGCATTGCCACCACGGGCACGCTTGCAGAAGCCCAGACACTGAACCCAATTTTCGACGGTTTTCAAGCATAAATCGGCCGATACTGCTGCAATTTCACGTTCGATATTAGTACGAATATCATCAATCGTCGATGGCTTGTTGGCATAGACCATAGACTTGACGTAGCCCCACAGGAAATAATCTAACGGCGTCAAATCGCACGTCCGAGGCGGCCAATCGACTGGGCCATTTCGTGAGATAACACGTTCACCAAACTTGGTTTCCAATAAATTGATTGTGGCATTCGCTGAGTGGCTTGTGGCGCCGTCCTGTTGGAACCACATGTCCTCCCAGTCCATATTATCCAATTGGGGCCAAAAATATTCGGTTTTCATTGAACGGTAGCGATTCGCATTCACAGTAATGTGCCGGTCTTGATCATCACGGAAGAAGTACGCCCCAGTAACGCCGCCGGCCCATAAACCGCACCAAACCGTAAATTTTTCGGGATACAATGATGACTCATGGATTACGGGTGGATTGCTGTCTGACCAATAACGCATGTTTTGCTTATTGACGAAGCCATTCAGCCAGAAATGAAATTCAGAATTCAGAATTCAGAAATTGGACGTAGCGCTCTTAAAGGTGAGGCCACTGACCCCAAATTTCGGTAGTAAATTTTAATAATTTCGACTCGTTGTTGGCTCGTATATCTTTCCATGATGAAATGGCAAATCTTACTGAAGAGAAATATCAAAAGAGCGGGAAAAGATATGGCGTCGTTTGCTGTCCCTATCGATTTACTTTTGTATCGTCTCTGTTGAAAAACCCTTTACATAGAGGCCACCTGCTTTCGGATATGCATAATTTTGAAACCATTTTAAAGGAAATGATCAGCGCTTTTTACCCCAGGTAGGGATTTGCAAAAATTTTGGCAATAAATATATATGCAACTCAAATGTGCAAGATCCTAAAAGTTACACTCAAAAAACATGAATATTAGGGGTGTTACAAAAAAAGTAACATTACACATAACTCCAAATATCGATGTCATTTACTGTCGGATATTGAGAAGGTAGTGATGGCTGTTGGCGATAAATGTACTTTTAAATGATAACTTTCAAAAATATTTCAATTACTAAAGGCAAAAATAAAAAAAAATATATTACATTCAGTAACGATGCAAAGAGCCATACGGAGTTAAAAAGTTGAGCGTCATAACTACAAAACGTCATATTAGGTATTCAAGATGCGAGCAAAAATGGCGGATTTATATTAATATTTCTTGCAGTGTGTACGAAAAAACACTAAAGTATGGCATTAAAATTCCTAGAACTGAATAAATAAACAACAAACTCCTGACGGTCTAACTAACGAATACAAATTTTGAGAAAATATGCAACATCAAAAAAGTTACACCGAAAAAACATGAATCATATTGGTGGTTCGTATCAAAATAGCTCACAAGTTGCTGAGCCCAGAATTTCCAAATAGTTACTAAACACTCTGAGTTTTATTTTTAGGTGGTTACAGCAACAATTTTTGGTGTGTTAACATCTAAAGGCGCGGGTAGACACTAAACTCACAAAGTGAACACATCCGAACACAGTTTGTCCGACTGCGATCACAGATTGTTTGGCGTAAAACTCATCCGAAACGGCTGGACCGATTTGAATGAAATTTTGTGTGCATATCAGGTAGGTCTCAGAATCAGCTTACATCTTTTTTCATGGCCGTAAATGACAGGGGTGACCCACCCCTATATAGAACAAAGAATAATGACGCAACGAATGTATGAATTTACATGTGTCTGTTGCTTTGCATTCTCTTTGTTTTTTGTGGGTGTAAAACTAAAAGTATTAAGCTAGAAAATAATGACTCTTGTGTTTAAGTATTTTGAAGTGTTATTAAGTATTAATATTATTTAAACGAAACGTCATCAATATGATTGAACGCCTTTCTTTATTACTGTGAAAAGTAAGTCAAATAAAATGTGTGTGAGCACTCGCAGAGCAAGGAGGATAATGGCGTTGTTATAAGTATATAAAAATGAGATAGCAAGAGAGCAACGACAATTGTGTGAACTTGTGTAGCGTATGTACGAAGATAAGTATATATGTATGCACATGTGTCTGTTGCTTTGCATTCTTTGGGAATGAAACAAAAATTATTAAGCAAGAAAAAATTACACATGCGATTGCTTTTTTATTTTCCAACGGAACATTTACTAATGTGTTCCTAAAATCGAAGAGGTACCGTCTAACAAAAAGTGTTAACACATCGCCGTGTGTTCGAACACTCATTGGAATTTTTTTTTCGCGACCCTCCCTAATATATACACGCTGTTCCTATAAAATCTTTCCCAAACAATTTTTGGAATTCATCTAATCTGTCTTGACTGTCATCACTTATAATTTATTCTTTCATTTAATAGCTTATTCAGTGCCACAATGTGCCACTATGACGATAATCTCTATTGTGATTTTTATTTATTTGGATAATAAACAATTTACTTTATGTCTACCACATACTCTTTTGTTGTCATTCACTTTCGTTTGATTGATTGACTGTTATTGACATAAATCAGTAAATTCATTGTTTCAATGGTTTTTTTTGTATTTTGTTGTATTAACGTTAGTATGCAATGACACCTGTCGGACCGACGAGAGCCGCTACGATACACAGTCATTTTACTTCAAGTGACATATCAATAAATTTTCCTTACAGGCTCTTGAGTTGTTTATGAGGGCCATATAATGGCTCTGACTGTTAATTTGCAATTTGGAATCATAGGAAGTAAAAGGGCGATTTCTTATGTGTTAGTCCTTTTTTTTCGCTGTTATCAGAAAAATCTCATACAAGTAAATACAGGAAAAGTAAAGTTAAAATGTAATATCACGAGAAACGATGCGTTGCAGGACATTGATATATGCACACATTAAATATTTGTCTGCGGACAAACCCAGATTCAATCGCATGTAAAAACGTCTGTAGTAGACCAGTTTTAATGCTGTAATATTTTTAATATACCATTGTTAGAACTTCTTTAGGTTATTCGTTAAACCATGCACTAAAGCATGTTACATGTTTACAATACATACAAATTGGCCGGAGGCAAGGCCTCTGCCAAGTCCGCCTAAATGTCTGTATGTTGAAACGCCGATAGAGCTTATGGTATATGGACTATATACCTAAAATCTGTTAAACGCCTTCTATGGAAAAATCGTTCTATGGTAATATGTTCGCGTTTTATTATAATGGGTGTTTGTGGAGACGGGCAACTTTAAATTTATTGTATATAGTGATATTCGCGACCGGGTGACAAACGCGTTTTCCGTGATAGTAAATACACTAGTGACAAGAACTTAATTTTGCTATGCTGGTTGTCAAGTAAAAGCTATTTTTGTTTTAGTTGACAATGATATGACTATAAAAATTTTATGTAAATAAACAGCAAAATATTGAAAAATATATTTCTCGCTAACGGAGAATCCAAACTAAAAGGTAATCAATTTTGACACATTCAAAGATATTTAGGAAAAATGTTTAGTTTTTTAAAACAAAATTTGCGATGTGAGTTGGACCAAGTTTACAAAAACCCTCGGAAGCCCGCCATTTCTTTGATTGGACGCTCCGTTTGGAAGATATGTCCATTTTTTTCTAATTTGCCAGGTTGATGAACTACACGGAAAGAAAAAACTCGTTCCTCCCAAACGAAATCTCAGATAACTGAAGTTCGTTGGGGGACTATATTTGGTAGAAACGAACTTCTGTTAATGTTCGTGCCATTTCGTTTGGGAGAACCGAAAAATGTTTGCAGCAAATGAGTTATGAAAAACTAGAGCTGAAAAAATATTTACGAGAAACGAAAAACGGTTCCACCCACCAACCCATAAGCACTTTTTTTGTTTAATTTTCCAACTTTTATGATTTTGGGTTTACCCATAAAATTTATTTTAAAAAAAGTTGGCTTTTTTGTCTCATTTTCCCCCGTTTACTTACACGTCTGTCTCGCGTTGCGTTCAAGTAACAACTAAAAGCACAGCACACTACAACGTGTCAATTGTCCATCCAAGATATATTGACATGAGAGTGTATGAATGCTTGAGAGTGTATGCCAAACAAGTGGATAAAACTGTATATACAGTCGACAAAATTGGAGAACGAGACTAATTTATGTTCTTCGTTATCTGTGCTCTCATTAGAAAAATGTTTAATTTCAGTTATCGCAAACGTTTTTAACATTTGCGGAAAGAGTAATTTTGAACGCGTTTGATGCAAAGAGAACTCGTTTGCAACAACATGATACACATTTGCGATATATGAGTTTATTTGGGAGAACTACATGAACGGTTGCGATTAATAAATTAATACAAATCAAACAAAGTACTGCTGCGGCAGCCGAGCAATAAACCTTCTGTTTTCTTTGCGTGTATGACGCGATGTCATACGCTGAAAATATCGGGCCCAGCAACATATTGCAGGAACCATGTACATGTTTGTAAGCGTTGTTGACGATCTGCAAATTTATGTGCCCTTATTGTGTGTCAGGTTTATGTTTTCAACAGTCTTCAACAAACAAAGCCAATTTGGGTCACATATACATATATTATAACCTATTAATCATTGTGTCCCAAACATGTTATATTAAATAGCAAGCACAATGAGCTTCGACACAAGTATATTATTTGGGACAAGCTACAATCAGCGTTATATTTACATCCAAACAACAAAAAACACACACTTTTCAGCGTGCACTTGAGCCACCTAAAACGTTGTGTTTTAAGTCCTTATAATACGAGAAATACGTAAAGTGAAAGATTTGCAGTGGCAAATTTCATAACTTTTGTATGGCTGTTGCTGAAATATATCTAAAATAATTAATTATTATTGCGGTGACTGTCTTAATGCATCTACTGATTTGGTTTCTGTTGTTTCTCACTCGTCAAATAAAGGGAGGGAACTTAAAATAATACTTCATGAACTTGTCAATAGGCCAACAATACTTAACGATGTTTCTAATGAATGATCTCCTCAAACCGTATCTTCTAAAGCTGCCAAATGCTGCTTCTGTCGCCAAAACTCAGATTCCGTCTGATTTACCTGACACTTTACACTGTTCTGCTGATACGGACACTATTGCAACTCATGCCACTGGGAGTGGTGACTGTCTCAGATATAACTTTCGTGTAAACTATGTTACTGTGCATGCTAATGAACGTAGTGTTGCATCTTGTTCTACTGGCAATAATGTTTCTGTCCCCCTGGTGCAGACAACTAATGTTGTGAATCTTTGGGATGTAAATCATAATACAGCACTCTAGTCAGATGGGATGCAAGCAACAACATCTTAAAGTATATTAGTTGTATGTATAGTTGACCTCTGTATATATATATTAGTGTTAATGTGTTTCGGCTTAAGGTCATAAGAGTAAAATGGAAACACTGGAAGTATTTGTTTTTTGTTTTGTTTTTTTTGTTTTCCTTAAAGGGAGAACGATTAATTTCAATCACATGTTGAGATAGCACAGAGCGCGTCCAAGTTTCTCCGCAGGCTTATGTCAACTGATTTGTTCTTCTCTTAAATTTTTCAATTGTCTGTCTATACTTATACACTTGTGGACATTGATCTGTATCTCGTTTGAAGCCTTTTCTCCGACGGAACTTCAATTAAATGCAGTATTTCCTGGAAAAGACATTCCGAGTAATTTTTCTCTTCAACCAGTATGTCCAATTCGTCATAGTTACGTTTGTGTCCGGTTAAAGTACAGTGGGCTGCGAGTACTGTGCTTTGTTCTATCGGCTTATAGTGAGCTTTCCTGTCCGACTATGTGCCGAAATTCCAGTCCTCAGTTTGTCCATTATTGTACCAACATATCTCCGAATTATAATGGACTTGTGACCATTACATGTAATTCTCCCGGGGAAACTATTCAATTTAAATATTTCCACCATATTTTTCATATTCGTCTTGTGGAATTCAGCGAAACTTATCTTCATAACTCTCTTAATGAACATGCTCGCAGTGTTAATAATTGTCCCCCTAGGGTGTTCGGAATGATAATTAATCAATCGTCCTGACGCTGTAGGTTTTTCATACCAGTCCATTTTGAGAGCATTTCCCTGTCGGATAACCAAACTGCCCAAATATGTTACGTTATTGTCCCTTACCTCTTCGAACGTGAATTGTAGTTGTCCATTAAAAGAATTCAATGCTGTCATCCTGTTGGCCACTTCAGTTCTTCTGATAACAACAAATTAATCGTCCACATATTTTGTCAAGGTTTTCGGCTTCTCCCCAATGTGCCGAGTACTGTATTCAATAATAACTTCATAATGATGTCCGATATAATTGGTGGGCATACCCAACTCCTGTTCGTTGAATCCATCTTCATACTGGAAATAGCATATGTCATTGATGCAGACAATCAAAATTTCCATTAAATTTTCCAGTGGTGTATTCGTGTACGGTCCAATTTCATCCCAGTTATCCTCTATAGTCGTTAGAACTTGACTAATTGTTGTGGTGGGGAATAAGTTGACCGCGTCAAATGAAGCTATTATACCATCCTCATTAATACCCGTGTTCCGAATTCTCGTCTTGAATCCACTGCGTCCGAATTCTTCTGCATTCAGATTTCTTCGTCACGTTCTCAAGTATATCTAAAACAATCTTGGATAGTCCATAACCCGGTGCGTCAATTGGTGAACAAATGGGTCTCAATCGATCACCATCTTTGTGGATCTTAGGTAATCCGTATATTCTGGGTGCAGTGACAGTTATCGAGCTCAATTCACTACTAGTATGGACGTCAATATATAGTAAATGACATATAATTGTTGGAAAGAATAATAATGTTCAATTTGAAGTCAAAATGAAGAAGATGTGGATACATTTATCCTCCATTAAATATAATATTGCGGAGGGTCAAATCATGGCCTATGTTGTAAAGCATATTCATATCAGTAAGGTTCACATGACTTGCTGCAAATTAGTGAAAAAGCACTTTAATGTTTGTTTTTAGCCGGGAATTTCGCCTGATTTTTACAAGTAACTAGTTAAAGCTACTTTCTCGTCTGATATCGTTCAAGTTCCTCCATTTCTAAATTTTTCCAACGCATCTCCAAAAAGATGCGAATTGATCAGCTGAGTACGGTAACGCCATCCTGTTTTTATACGAGGGTACTTGTAGTTTCCCTACCGGCTGTTGAAGATTCAATTCAGTGTATTTGGGTAAAAAGAGCTTACTATTTTTTGTCGATGTAGAGCTCAAACAACGGCTTATAATGAGCATAAACCGTTTTTGCTTCACGGTAGCATTCTAATGTCTTGACCGAGCACAGTCCTTCCGATTTTTCGGGTATTTCTCATTTTAGTTGGCGAATTAGCTTCTGATTATATTTATTGTATATTAGACCGACTCGTAGAAAACTCATTTTTTCCACCCATTAATATGTACCTTGGTTTGTTTTATGATGATTTCCAACATTTTTCGTTTCTAGCATTAAGAGCCCGTGAGCCGGACAGTTTTAAAAAATATATTTTTGGAACGAGTTCCTTATCGCACGTTGCGGAATGGGAGGTAAGTGAAAAAAAATTAAACAACTTTTTTTTAAACACTATTATGCTACAACCCAGTATTATCAACTATATTGGGTACTTTTACTTTGATTTGCGTCTAAACTAACATATGTTGGGAAAATTCTTGTTCAATGAAAAGTTTTCTATGTGGACCCTGCAACCTATATTTAGTATATATTGTAGTTTTGAACCCAATAAAAGTAAATTTAGAAAAGCCAAAGTGAAAGTACTAGTGTAAAAAAATAACATTTTCTTAAACAAGTGCCTTTTCTTAAAAAAATATCATTTTATTAAATTAGTGCCGTTTCTTAAAAATCTAAATTTTCACGAAAAAAAATACCTATTCATATTTTAAAACAAAGTACCATTTCTAAGAAAAGCCTTATCTAAATCTTTGCTGAAATAAAGTCAATTTTCTTACAAAGAGTACTTTTTTAAAAATAGTATTTTGTTAAAATAATTACCTTTTCTTAAAGAAGTAAATTTTCTTACAACAAATTGCCTATTCCTTAAAAAACTACCTTTTCTTAAAGATTACTTTTTTTGTGATACAAAACAAGTTTCCTTGAGATAAGTACCTACTCTTAAAAATATACCTAATCTTGAAAAATGTATCAAATCTAAAAACAATTTAAATTTTTTATAAAAGCACCGTTTCTTCAAAAAAATAGCTACTCTTACAAAATACCTTTTCTTACAAAAATTTCTTTTTCTAAATGTACCTTTTCTGAAAAATAAAATAATACGTTTTCTTTTATTTTCTTGTGATAAGTAGCCTATCTGAAAATAAGTAGATTTTCTTAAAAAAATAACCTTTTTCTAAAAGGAGTACCACTTCTTTAAAAAGTACCTGTTCTTAAAAAAGTACTTCTTAGTAAAAAAAAATCATACTTTTATGGCTGTTTCTTATAGAAAGTACTTCTTCTTAAAAATAGTAACTTTTATTAAAAAAAAACATTAGGTTATAATAAAAGAAGTACCTCTCTTTAAAAAGGGGCCTTTTTGGGAAAATATAATACATAGTGTTACAAAAAGGACCTAAAAATATAAATTTAAAAAAAAAATTACAAAAAAAAATTCTTAAAAAGAGCTCATTATTTATACAAAATTATCTTTTCTTAAAGATCCATTTAAATTATCGTATTTTCAACGGGCGCCTTAGGTGTGTTGGAAAATTGTGTGTTGAAAATTGTAAACATATAAAATCAAAAAAACTTCATCTTTAAGGTCAAAATCGCGAAAAACTTTATAAAATGAGCGAAAAATCGCCCAAAAAGCGTTTTTTTTATTTTCCGCTTTTACGAACAAATTTACTTTATGAAAAATGCGCCAGTTTTCTTTGGCCAGGTAGGGCTTACAGCGCTGATTAAAACCCGAAAGTTTTTTAAGGAGGCCGATCCAACTTCTTGAGATATAGGCCTTTATAGCTTGAGTCTATAATCGCTTATATCGTACCCATTTCTTATACGATCTGGTTGAGATGGGAAGTGTAAGAAGATAAGCGATTTCTTAAAAAAAATGTTGATTTCCAAACCTTTAAACGTAAATAATTGTCAGTGAGGAGGCCGAGTGTGTGAGTTCACTGTACTTTCACTGATAGAAAGTGGATTCTAATAAAAATTCTCAAGCTGGTGAGTGAGTTCCCGTGCCCAAACTATCAAACAACTACCTGGAAGCAAAACATCTGCATTGAGTTCACATAAAAGCAACCCAAAATATAAAAAAAATACCTGGAAACACATTGTAGCTCTTGTCATAAAGATGAAATTGTGAACATATAAAATCAAAAAATCTTCTATCAAAAAACTACCTGGAAGCAAACATCTGCATTGAATTCAAATAAAAACAACCCAAAATATAAGAAAAAAATACCTGGAAACACATTGGAGCTCTTGCCATAAAGATGAAATTGTGAACATTTGAAATCAAAAAAACTTCTATCAAAAAACTACCTGGAAGCAAACATCTGCTTTGAATTCAGAAGGGACGCAGCACACAATATAAAAGCGACACGACGCTCACATCTAGGCATTACACAGCGCGACGTCAACGAGAGCTCAGCGGTGAAAGTTATAAAGTGAAAGTAAAAAAGTGAAAGTGCTACAGCATTTTTCGCACACAACATTGGCAACTGACAATTTCAATATGCAGTGTGAAAATATTGATTTATTTTGATAATAGTTCTACAACATTGCAAAAGGAAAATAATCTTTTAACTAGTGCATTCAAGAAAGCATATAAGTTGTTTCTCGACGAAGAAGACTTGACCGGTGAAAATTACACACACAAAACAGAGTGTCGCCAATGTTATAACAATCTCATAGATTTGCAAGTCCAGGGCCATCAACATTATAAACATAATACGAATATTTTTTTTATAATTTTTGTAATAGATAGCATAGTATTGTAGTGCCATCTCTGCTGAGACTACTAATCCCTACAACACTGAATCATTATTACTAAATATCCATGCTACTACTCTTTTTTACAACTCTAAATGTCAACCCATACCACCTAAGGACTAAGATTAATAAAATCAGAAATAGTATAACAATGAAACCTGCAACATGCCTCAATGTTGAAGTAAAGAAAAACAAATGAAATTAAAAAATTTTCGGGAAATTTTTCACTTTTGCGGCTATCTAAGGGCTACCTAAACGGTGTTAAGAATCATTCCTAGGAAGTTCATATGTTCTAGAAAGTTGTTTGTTGAGATCTTAGGATCCTTCTTGTTGTTGATTGTATCCTTGAATTTTGAACGGTTTGCTACCTATGGACCTGAACAGGGGAAAAAAGGTAAAAACAATTTAATTTTTGAAAGTTTTGTGCGATTTTGACTTTGAAGATGAAGGTTTTTTTGATTTTATATGTCTACAATTTTTGTTCTCTATGACAAGAGCTTCAACTTTGCCTCAGAATCAAAATTCCGAACGGTTTGCAAGATATGAGCTTGAGAAAATTATCACTTTTTGCAAAAATGATTGTATGGGCCCCCAAAGAGGACTTTGGGCAAAACTGGGAGACAGGGGTCTTTTTTTTTGGTCTTTTATCACGTAGTGGTGCCCGTGTATGGTTATTTTGCCGTAACTTAAAAAATTACACACTGTGTAATATAATATAACTACATGCTGAAGCGGAAGCATGCACTGGACTTGCGAAGTAATAACATTTATTGATTCTTTAAATTATGAATAAGTAAAAAAAGACTCTTATTTACCTACTAAAGTTATTTCGTTCATTGGAATTAAATAACTCCTGTAATTTTCATGTATTCACTACATTTGCTTATTGTCTTTATTAGATAAATTGCAAATAAAAGAAATTGAAAAAAAAAAGAAGTTTTTAGTAGGGAAATTTTTTTTGATTTAAATGTCAGATTGACATATTTTAGTCTCTAGTCGATTTAAGTAAATACGTGTTTCAGCTTTTTTCAAATTCGCAATCGTTCGCGTTTTGACAAAAATTAAATACGGTGGGAACATAACATTCTAAATAGAGGAAGATGGGTATCAAATCTTTTCGTTTGACAAGAATATCGTTGTTGGTTAGATATTGGTAATACATTTTCAGAGGTGATCTCTACCAAACTTTGAATATTTAGAATTACTCTAGTCTGACATTTAAATCAGAAAAACTTCCGTACTAAAAATTTTAATGTGGTTTTTGCAGAATGTTCCTGAAAAAGGATGTGTCGGGACATGTTTTGACATGTTTTATCTACCTTTGGACGCACCATAAAAAACTTTAGATATGATACTAATACTGTATACACTATCTTTAGCTTTAGTTGAACATCAAGACTATCCGCATATCCACCAATTAAGCAGTGCAAAATTAACACAAGTATTGAGACCTCGGGTCTGGGATTATTAAACTCACCCTATCCCACGTCGACCACATTGTTTTGTACGTACACTGATAATACGTCTCGTGCAACTACCAAAATTTTCACTTCAATTCTATATCTGCCCAATATTTATGTAATCAGGCAGAAATATCGGTTCAGAAATTCTATGGAGAATATTAAAACCGTACCGTATGTGGTTTTGTGGTCATTAGGTAATTGTTGAGTTCAAAACCAAAAATAATACCGTTTTAATATTCTCCAAAGATTTTCACAGATATCTCCTCTGCCTGTTCACATAAATATTAGGCAGCTATAGAATTGAAGTGAAAATTTTGGTGGCATTATTTAGAAATGTAACGAGAATTTGAGGTCGTTAGCCTAGAGTGTAACTATTCACGCGATTTTTCATTTATTTATTTTAGTTCAGACTGACAACAAGATTATTTTGTAGAAAAATGTAACGGCCTATTTGGAAAAAAGTTCGGTGAGGTTTGAGACACGATTTATCATACAAAAAACGTCTCCTCTCACAAATTTTTATGAATAAGGCGGTAACACTTTTGGTGTCCAAAACTTTATAAAGTTTGTTTCCCTGTATACTTTTAAATATATTTTTAAATTTTGAACAATTAGTTTGTTGATATCCTTCTAAACAAAGTTTTCCCTTTCGGGCGATACGGGTTTAATACACTGAGTTGTCACATTGATAGCTCCTCAGTTTCTCCTTTCTAACTAAAGACAGCTGTTGAAAATTTATAATGATCTTATTGACTTTTGCGACTCGGCCAGCGTTCCACTCCCACCCTTATTATAATCAAAATTATATTTTTTGTAAACCATTTTGGCCGATATAAGTCCTCTTTGGGTTTGGTGTTAAATTACCATATTTTCAATCTTTAAATCTGTTTAGGAATATAAATTTTAACATATATTTTTTTTTAATTCTATTCACCAGGAATTTAAAACGCATTCACTATGTCATCACAAATTCCCTGATTTTATTTTGACCATTTTAAATTATACCACAATTTGGGTGATTTGATTGCTTTCTAAAGCACAGCGTGAAGTAGAGGTGGCAGATAACACGTTTGCGTTTTAATGATGGATATCCGTTTGCATGTCACGTTTATCACACCTTTCAGTGCACACTTCGACGACTAAGCGTGTATTTTACCTCCCCTCTATCTCTTCTAGTGTATTTTTGATTAATTGATCATTATTGATATTAATGGATTGTGGATTTTTGTGGAAATATATTTTAGATATTGTTTGTAGTTTATTTCTGGGCACTAGGATAAAAACTTTAGTTACATTTTTTGAAATGCGATTGTGCAAACAAAAAATTAATTCATTAAATTTGACACTCGTATTAGATGTTGGTTGTTTATAATGTTTGTTTGGTTTTAATGGTTACTAAATTAAGATTGGTAGTGGCAATGTTTGAATAAGAGTTCAAAACTAACTGTTAGAGATTCAGTTATCAATATAACAATCATTGTGACGAAAATGCACTATAGTATTTAGAGTGCACCAAATCACTTATTGTAACGGGTTTTAAAATAAGATCGCTAAAAAAAGTTTTTTTAAATAAAACAAAACCGGTTTTAGATACCAATGAAATTCTTTATTCCTGTGAAAGTACGTTCGATGTCATTATGTATGGAACTCGATTTCTTTTGCATGGCCACCACGGGCATGCTTGCAGAAGTCCAGACGCTGAACCCAATTTTCGACGGTTTTCAAGCATAAATCGGCCGATACTGCTGCAATTTCACGTTCGATATTCGTACGAAGTTCATCAATCGTCGCTGGCTTATAGGTATAGACCATAGACTTGACGTAGCCCCACAGGAAATAATCTAACGGCGTCAAATCGCACGACCGAGTCGGCCAATCGACTGGGCCATTTCGTGAGATAACACGTTCACCAAACTTGGTTTCCAATAAATTGATTGTGCCATTCGCTGTGTGGCTTGTGGCGCCGTCCTGTTGGAACCACATGTCCTCCAAGTCCATATTATCCAATTGGGGCCAAAAATATTCGGTTATCATTGAACGGTAGCGATTCGCATTCACAGTAATGTGCCGGTCTTGATCATCATGGAAGAAGTACGGCCCAATGACGCCGCCGGCCCATAAACCGCACCAAACCGTAATTTTTTCGGGATGCAATGATGACTCATGGATTACGTGTGGATTGCTGTCTGACCATAAAGCCAGAAATGAGCCTCGTCGCTGAAGATGACTTTCCGATGAAAATCCGAATCATTTTCAAGTTGTTGCTCAGCCCAATTCACGAACATACGACGCTTATGGTGGTCAGGCAGCTTCAGTTCTTGCATCAATTTGATCTCGTAAGGATGTAGGCCAAGATCTTTTCGCAAAATTCACCACAACGACGCCACAGAGATGCCCAACGCTTGAGAACGACGTGTGAGAGACACATTTGGGCTTTCTTGAACTGAAGCCTCAGCGTCAGCAATATTCTCGACACTACGGGCACTTCTTTGTCTCACTGGCACGGGAACATTTTGTACTCTGCCTGTGGATTCAAATATTTCCACTATTTCAAATACGGCGTCGTTTGCTGTCCCTATCGATTTACTTTTTATGCTTAAAACCCGTCGAAAATTGGGTTCAGCGTCTGGACTTCTGCAAGCGTGCCCGTGGTGGCCATGGAAAAGAAATCGAGTTTCATACATAATGGTATCGAACGTACTTTCAGAGGAATAAGGAATTTCATTGTTATATAAAACCGCTATTGTTTTATTTAAAAAAACTTTTGTAGCGCTCTTATTGAAATCCCCGTTAAAAGGGACTTCAAATTTCCAAATAAAGTGTGGTATCATTTATGACCATACATTTGTAAACAAAAATTTCAATTAAAGTTCTCAAAAGATGCGTATTGAAGAGCTGACTTCGGGAACGTCAACCTTTTTTTTACGAGGGTTTTTGAATTTGTAGCGTATTTGGATAAAAAAAAATTATTTTTTGGTCAGTACGAAGCTCGAATGAGGCATGTCGATTTTAAGATATTCGGCTTGCTATATATTTTTCGGGTCCAGCAATAAAAAAAATAATCATTTGTCATTGGAAATGGTTTTTCAATATATAACTCTTATTTTCAAAATATTTTCGAAGCACTATTTTTAACGTCAAACAAGACACCTCCAAAACATGGTGTTTGAACGCTTCTACAACTACTTCGGGCGCCAAAGACAGGTGACCACAGAGTAAAAAGAAGTAATTGGGTGACTCGATCATTTGGTTGCTTGTGCTTCTTCCAAGAACAACTTTTGTTGGATGTAGCTCGTCTTGAAAGACCCATACGGTTGACTGCTGTTTCGTTTCGAGCTCATATTCATAGATCCAGGATTTGTCACCTGTGACGATGTTATGTACTGCATTTGAGCTACAGCGGTTGTATTTTTTAAATATTTCTTGGCTCCAATCGACACGTGCCTTTTTTTCAGCATTTGTCAAATTATATGGGATCCAATGAGAAGAAATCTTCTTCACGGCCCAATGAACATGCAATATCTAATTGAGAACGAACATTTTAATGGAGAAAATCTTTTATATTATTTTTTTCTGGAGCTTTTTGTTCATACAACTAAACAATTCTCTTCTTAATGATCCGATCCCACGACAACAAAATTATTGGTGTGAAATATTATTATATTATGGACCACTTTGATAGTCTTATAAGTACAAAATTATTTTTTCTTAGTTTTCAAACCTCGATAACTTTAAAAGTTTGCAACATTTTTTAAAGATGTTAAATGCGTTAGATTTATTTTGGTGTCTATGTCTTACTTGCGGAAAAATATTGTAAAAAATAAAACATTTACAAAAAAAAAATTTATTTTTAATTTCACACTATCTGAATTTTAAAATACTTGAAGTCTATAAATATTATAAAAATATTTCTCCATAACCTAATTTTTTTGATAAAATCTATTTCCGCCTATTTTCTAATCTATTTTGTGAAACGCCCTGGTGTACATATCTGAGCCTAAAAGGAATAACGAGTTAAGCGGTCTTAGGAAAAATTTGACGAAGTGTACTACGATGGGCACCGAAAACTCGTTAACGTCAGTTTCAGTTGTTGCTAAATTTTAGTTATATTTTAAACTGTTACATACCAGGTTTTTGGACTTATTAGAGGGAGTACCATCTAAATATGCTCCCATAAAAAATTTGGAAATTCACTTAAGTCGGGGTTTCTTTCCGGAACAAACGTGTACCCTTTAATCAAATTTTAAAGCTTTGGAATCAACTTAACCAGGGATGATATTCATTTATTCGGTGTTTTTACTGGTACTTTCTAATTATCTTTATTCAAGCTCAAGACCATTCTATATCTCCTTTAAAAGAGATATAGTTTTCAACAAGAAGTTTTGCAAAATACATCCTCATAATTGCTGGAAAAACGTATATCTATTTCATATCTAGCCACAAATCTGCATCAGCTGTTCTTTGGGATGATGCTATTGAAAAATAATATACTTGTGTCCAAACACATTGTGTTTGCTATTCAATATTACATGTTTGAGACGCAATGATTAATATGTTATAAAATAAGAGTTTGCCACCCAAAAACATCTATGTTTGAGATACAAATACAGCCGTGTTTTTGCACTATTTATGCTCTTTCGAAAGCTAGAGAATAAAAGAGGGGCAACGAGTTTCATATATATTCCTGAATGGGCGTGTAAATTATAGATGAAGTCAGTGTTTCTTATTTGGCTGATGTATTGCGTTTTGATTGCATGTATTCAGTCGTCAATGGTTCATCGGAGAGAGGATATCAAAAGCGCTTGCTCAGAATAAACAAACGCTCGGCCGATTAAATAGTTTGTGATGTTCCTTTGTGTTTGTTTATGTGTTTCGCATATATTAATGTGTGCTACCAAAGTAAGAAACGATTTTGAGAAAAGACACTGGAGAGGGCAACAACGTGAATCTATAATTCTGCCCGAGCCTCTACTGAAAAAAATCAGAACGGGGGACCATTTGTGAAATAAGTGTAATAAAAGAAATACAAGTAATTAATCCACGCTTGTCGTGCATGAACTTGATTTGTATAGAAATATCTTGTTTGTGTATCAACGCATAGTGATAAACAACGCATAGCTGAAACCTTCTGAAACCAAAAACGTGAGAAAGAACAAACAAAGGAGAAGCAAAAAGTAGCAGATTCTCATTTCATGAGAAAAAAAGAAATAGTGCATTCAATGCAAATAAATGAAAAAATGCCGTTTTAAATCTATTAATTTTTTGTAATAATTTTTTATAAATGTGGATTTATATTGTTAAAATTAATTATAATAAATAATACATATATATTGAAATCGGAGAATAATTCCTTTCTAAATATTATTGTATTTGGGAGGAAATTCACATATGTTTCCACGAAAGTATACGTTGGTATGGGGGAACACGCGAATGCTACCACGTAAGTATATGGATGTTTGGGATGAAGAACGAATATGTCGCCACGTAAAAACATTCATGTTTGTCAGTAAACAAGATTCTGTTTGCATTTAAATACACGTAAGTTTGGGACTTGCAAACGTATGAATGTTTGAAGTGTGTTCCAAACATATTCCTGCAGGATATGTTTGGGAACATTTGTTGGGGAGGCCGTTTTTTTCAGCGTGTACATTTTCTTAATTTCTATCTATCTTAGTAAATTAAATATACATAGGTTTTTAATACTTTTAGTTGGCTGCTACTCTACAGGCTTGGTAATATTACTGTCATTCACTATGGAGAAATAAGTTCAAATTACAATATTTTTTTATTTAGAAACGGGTTTTCCATTGTTTTGCATGTAGTCCTGTTATTGTATTTCTACACCTGTTATCGGATTGACAATAAGATATTGTGTGCTAAGTACCTTCATGCAGATAAAAATGCTATACCACGGAAAAATACAACTCTGTAATATAGATTAAAACTCACCTCAAAGCACTGCAACAATGCGAGAACGCATGAGGAAAAGAAGAACATTGTCGGAAAGCCGTCTGTTCTTGTTGTTGGAATTATAGGTCTTTCAGTGTATGTTGATACTTAGAGATCTTCGATCGATATGCCATATTAAAACATTAGGCGGCAACATGGGTATGACACCTCTAGATTCACACAGCGAATCTTCGGTTCCCATGTTGGGCGCCATTATGTCGTATTACAACACTAGGCGACAACATGGGTATGACACCTCTAGATTCATGCAATGAATCTTCGGTTCCCACGTTGGATGCCATTGTGTCATATTGGCCAAGTTTCTATTCAGAAAAATGTCGAAACCCGAGTTTGGAAGCTGATCGGGCGGGATGCTCGGTATACCATACGTTTGCTGGACTTGAAGCTCGCCGAACGGGGGGGATCTTTCCACTGACCATGCTTAACAACAACTTGCCTTTGATCGTTTTACATACCTAGGCTGAATTTCTCATAGAAAAAATTTAGGCATAAAAAAGAATAAAAGGAGCCCGGAAAGTAGATGCGTATAGGAGGAAAACAAAAAAAAGAACACCTGATTATTCCTGACACCGAGAAATTTTTATTTCGTAAACAGGAGTAAACGTTTTCGTCGCAAAGTTATTTTCAACACATCGATAGCGACTGACGGATGACATTGCCAGTCTGGCCCTCCCTCGTGAAGCCCCTGCTGCCTCACCATGACTCTGTTTTATTTTCAGAGTCCCAAATTTGTAAAGTTGTCGAATCGACTTACCTCACACTTTTCCCCTTACCCCATTGCCGGTCTAGCCAGCCACATTCAAATACATCATTTTCGCAAACATTATAAATAATTGTTTTATTTAGCCCGTTTACAGGGCAGAATTCATAATAATGCCTCTATCGGCTAATAATTTAAACTTAAGAATTCAAAATCTCCAAAAGGGAGCAATTTACAATGCCACATGGGCGAAGCGGAACTTATCGATTATACAATTCAACTCATGCGTCACACCAGATACTGGTGTCTTAACTTTGGACTTAATTATACATCTTAACATTAAATTAGTTATTCCTACTAATAAATTTACAAGTTAAGAGAATTTCATGCTCAGAATTTGAATTGAGTACAATTAAACAAAACTCAGCATCGCGAGTTAACTTATCTTACTGGTGTGGATAGGGAACTCCTCCCAGGAAATGCGTTTGACAACTAAACCTAGGTAACTTCATAAATTTGACGAGTTTAATTCGCGTAAATCCCGAATCTCATGCTCAATACGGCTTGACTGAGACTAAAAACTCGTTAGGCCCCAAATGCCTTAGGCCCCGAATGCCTCAAAATTTCGCGGCGAGATATTTTCACGTATTAGTATTTCTCAGAGGGAGTTCGCATGAGATCAAAACTACTAACTACTATGTAAAATAATAATATAAAATGTTAACAGTCCAGGTCGTCTTAGAGTAATAATGTATTAAATTTCGCCCATTACGGCGGTTAGTTATGCATTCCGTATTGGGTTTCCTATCCTACCTCGTGCTTAGCCTAGTTTCTCATTAAGTTCTACGAGAGCTTCTTAACAAATGCCAAAATATTTCAGTGGGTTCTTGTTAAAATGCTCTTGTTCGACTTTTTATTTTTTTTTATCGCCCTAATGCATGATCGTGGTCGTACCACTGGCGGTGTGAATACTTTTGCTCTTGACTGTTTGGGCTATTCAAAATTTACATCCTACCACTAGATGAACTCTAGGAGTATTTAAGGCCTCATACAAAAACAAAAATCTTTACTTTGCGGCAATCACTTTTTGCATGGCGCAAAGTTTTCACATGAACATCGACACACTTATCACAAATTTTCCTTTAGAGCACTCACAATCACTTAATTCACCACTTGGTTTATTTTATACGTTAATTTCCTTTGCAATTCAAGTAAAATTTATACAGTGTACAGCGGAGAAACAGACGAGTGTTTCAACATGGAAGTAATATAATCTATATAGCAAATTGAGACCATATTCGCAACAAAAATTAAAAAACTCATTACCAAAACACCTGGAATATAATAATAACAGTCTATTTATGTACAATTTTTAATAAATAATTTCAAACTCACTTCAAAACATTTATTGTAGTGATGAAACAAAATCATTGTAGTAATGAAACAAGTTCATTGCAACAAAAACTCAAATTCGTTGCACCAATGAAACAAATTCATAGCAGCAATGAATCAACTTCATTACTGTAATGAAACAAATTCATTGAAGCCATAAAATCAATTCATTACAAGAACGATACTTATTCAATGCAACAATGAAACACATTCTTTGCAGCAATGAAACAAATTCATTGCAGCAACGAAACAAATTCGTTGCAATGATGAAGCAAATTCGTTGCCACAACAACCATACTTTCACGGCAGTAACGAACAATATGCAGTTGATGAACACAGTTTCATAGCGGGAATGAAACTGTACGTCACTTTCGATGAACATTTTTATCCCTCTGACGATGCTTTTCCGTTCAGTGTACTGCAAAACATGAAAAAGATAGGGTTAAAAACAATATTAGAACTCTCGTGGGCTCTAACGTTTTACTAAAGGAGAGAATAATAAAGTTAAGTACATACTAATGCTAGTGATGATTGACGGAAAAGTTGGTAACACAATTACAGATACGTCATCCACACAAAAGTGTTATCTTTGTGGTGCAACTTGTAAAGAATTTAACTCAATTGATAACGTGATTTCGATGAATATATATATGGAGACTTTGCAATTTGGTTTATCTATCTTTCATGGCTGGATACGATTTTTCGAATTCCTTATTAACTTGTCATTTACAATTCGTATTAAAAAATGGCAAGCTAGGTTCGATGGTGACAAAGAAATTGTTGCGTATACCAAACTACGTATTCGAAATGTGTTTACTGCACTGATCATTGACAAGCCAATCATTGACAAGCCAATCATTGACAAGCCAAGTTTACTGCACTGATCATTGACAAGCCAAAGCCGGATTTTGGAAATTGTAATGATGGCAACAGTGCTAGGCGTTTCTTTCAGAATCCACAAGTTTCTGCAAGAATACAAACGTTGACATAAGATCGATAAAAAAGAATGCATGCGATTCGTATTGCTGTATCATGTGGTCACTAAATCCACGTTGAAAAGTTTAGAAATTTCAGCCATAATACCGCAAGCTATATTGTCAAATATTACTTTTATTTTTATATATGTATGTCCCACGTTGCATATATTCTTTATTCAGGTTCCACAAATAGTATCACATGCTCTATTGCCAATAGGTTAACCTTCTAAAGAAGTCCAAGAAGCGAGAAATAAAGATTTTCGTAAGAAGACGAATTAAGATATATTTAATAGGTTTCTTCTAACTTCTGATCCATTAATTGCCACCAAGATTACAAATTATAAAAATAATGCAATATAAACCACAGACGGCACGGGATTAACTAATTCTCCCCAATACTCCAGAAGATGAAGGTATTAGTCATGTGGATTAAGAAGATGACGATGACGATGATCAAGACGATTATGATGACGATAACGGTTACAAAGACGATAATGATGATATAGAAGTTGACGAGAATCAGCAGTTGTTTAATAGTTAACATATATTGAAATGCGTGCATATATGCTCTTTTCACTTTTCTTCAAAACAATATATTTCCATTAAATATTTTCTAATGTTGTTTATTTTATCTTCTTTATATATAGTTAACCACAAAAAAAAAATTATTTCTGATTAATGTAAGGCTTTCCTGAATTACTTCCCAGTTTAATTTTGTTTCAACAAACTGTGGGTAAGCCGCCTTTGCCCATTGCCCATGCCGATGGGTAATACTGTATGTATATACAGTTGTGTTGAATCAACTAGAATCAAATAGAAATAGAATCAACACTAATCAACATTTTCAAAGCAAAAACAAATGTAGAAAAATTAAATTTTGTTTATAACTTTTATTTTTTATGGTTCAATTAAGAGCCAGATATACCATTTTAGAACATTAATGTCGTAATCTAAAATTAAATCATTAGGTATAAATCAAAATATTTCAAAATGTCCCTTTTTGCCTGTGAATTAAAACAGAATCATGGCGGTTCCTCATCTGAACTAGAATAAATAGCTGTGTCAAATATAATATATGTTTCATTAATCCTTTATATTATCTCAGTACTTTATGAAATAACAATTATTTTTTATCATAGCTAAGCAACGCCTTGACATTGAATCCACAAGTTACCATAAGTCGTGTTTTCCACGCCGATTGTACCAGTGCCCTAAGCTCATCATTATTAAATTGGTTTATTCCTTTGATAGACACTTTAATGTCCCGCCACAAATTCTGAATAGGATTTAATCCCGGCAACTGCATAGACTATCTTAAAACTACGACAGTATTATTTTCAAACAAAGGTTTTGCTCGCTTCGATGTGTGTTTGGGGTCGATATTATGTTGAAACACCCATCGAAGCGGCATTTCCCATTTAGCACAAGGCATCATGATGTTTTTTGAATACAGTGGTATAATATGCAGCGTCCATTGTCTGCTCAATTTGGAATAAAGGTTCTGTCCCAATGTAAGAGTAACAACCCCGTACCATTATGTTTTAGCCACCATATTTAACTGTTTGAATTTTGTTTTGAAGTCGGAGTTCGGTGTTGGAAGGTCTTCGTATAGGAAGAGTACTCCTATCATAATTAACCAATCTTACTTTTGTTTCAGCTGCCCTTAAAATATTTCGCCATTTGCGTACGGGGTGTTTCACATGCTCCTTGCCAAAATTCAACTTTTTATGAACGTTCCGTTTGGTAGAAATGGAACTTTTCGGACACTTTTTGCCTTTAAATTGTTTTTCGTTACCATTTTTCTTAATGTAGAGTTGTCAACATCCCGATCGTATTGCCTTTTAAGGGCGGAATAGGTAACAAATGTCGAACTAAACGTGGCGCAATGTTTTTGGTTCTAAATTTTCTGTAATTTTCATGGTTTCTCTCTGTTTCCTGGATTGGGGTTATATTTTAATCCGGTCTCCACCATTTTCTTTGGGCATCCAATTATGTTAGTAATTTGTATGTAGCTTCTGTATTCTTTTCTCATCTTTTTAATTCTTTCTTGGCGCTCATGATTGAAACACTTAGATCGGCCAATTTTGGAACGTCAATAATGACAATTTAGTAATGCTACTAATAAACATTAATAATATTCAGAAGCTAAGCTTTGTTTTCAAATTCAAATCCAAAGTACCATTAACCATTTCAAAAAAAAAAACTTTTTTGTAATTGACTCTATTTTATAGCACTTTTAAACCTTTAAAATACTGACACTGACCTGGAGAACAGTAGTGTACAAAATTTATTAAATATGACGGCATTCGTCTAAGAAATCTTGCAATTTTTTCGAAAGTCAATACAAACACATAAACTACACAACAGAAAGCCTATTATGTTACTACATCTGATAATTTTATTGGATCCGTAGTGGAAATCTTGAAGGAGTCAATACCACCAGAAGACTATTTTAGTTGATGTAAAACTTGGGCTCTACGAAATAACCCCCGAGTGAAATCACCCCCGAACGAGAATGTCACCAAGTTTTTGTTGATATCTATTAGTTATTGGTCAATATATAAATGATGCAATTTCATGCGAAATACGTACCTTAATTTTTGCTCTAGACTTCTCATTTTATTATCATCACAACGGCTTTCACCCTAAATTAATAATGGCCTTCGCGCATTTCCTACATTGAACTTCTCATCTTCCACCACATTTATCATTCTATTTCACGTAATTATTCGATGTGCATTCACTGTTTATTCACTTTTTGTTATTTTCGAACATGTTTTTGTTTTCATTTTTATATTATTCCAACACTTGTGCGCACCGTTAGGATAAAGAGAATGTTGGAGGGATAGAGAGCGACACTCACGAAAAATTACTAAATAACAAACATTAAACGGCACAACAAGTTAATATGTAAACTTAGGATTTATACAAAGAAATGGTTTTTCTACTCATTAATTTATTTATTTTCTTTTAAATAATTACATATATTCAGAGATAACACTTTAAACTTTACTTTGGTAACACATTTAAATCATTTCGACCACGATCATCCCAAATTTCCGCGATTTAAACATAAGACGTACTCGGACACATGTTGAACGTACTAATTAAAACCACGGACTGAATGATTGTTCACCATGATCAGTGTTAAAAGAGAGGTGTTAAACTGATGTGGTGAAATTGTTGATCTTCTTGTGTATTTGTTGAAAACTGCTGAAAAGAAAAATGTGACAGACAATAAAGAAAAAAATACCAGCTGATCTTCAGTTCATGGAAAGAATAAGCCTGTTTTGGTTACACCGCTTGCCTATATATTCGCTTGTTTTGTACGAAGCACTTAGCGAAGACTTGCCGAAGTGAATTATTTTCGCTAAGTTTAAACAAATTTTTTTTTATATCTTTTACAGTTTTCAACCCTTATTCATATTTTTGAATAAAATGACTTATCACTAAATAGCCGTTTTCTTTGCAACTTAGCAAGCGACAATCGCTTGCTTGTAACCAAAACGCGACTAATATTTCTGGAGCCGTATTTTCAGCGTGTATGTCTGGTTTCTAAATTAATCTAAATTGCCGATTTTATAGTTAAAGATTTACGGTTAGGGATTCGTTCAGTTTTACGTATTTTCAAAATTGTTAAGGCCCCTTCATGAAAGGGCGTCTGTTAATTGCGCAGATCCTTTACCTTTGCTTTAATCAATATTACTTAGATTCGAATGGTGCGCCTACAGAGACGTTATTTCGTCTACGTTTTGATTTGAGAATTAAAAATAAGAAATGCAACAGCTTCTGCCCAGAAATTGTCCCTTTACTGCCACTCTTCTCAATTCCACATTTATGATCACAGATTAAATATTATGAAATAAATTTAATTAGATAATATATTGACCATTTCATATATCTGTCTCATTTATCAGACAGACAAAGCGGAGACAAAAACACCAGCTTTTAGAGTTTCCAAGCCCATCCTCATTTTTGATCGAAAATGTGGGAAATTTAGGATAAATGTCCATATCTCGGAAAGACAGATATAAGTAATGGTCAGTTTATTAAAAAGATGACAAAAGTTATTTTCATAGTATTTAATTTGTAATCATAAATGTTGCACTTAGGGACGTGGCTATAAAAAGGACTATTTCTGGGCAGAAGAATTTGCATTTCTTAATTTTAATACTCAGATCAAAAATTAGTCAAAAGCACGTCTTTGTAGGCGCACCATTCGAATCTGAGATATATTGATTGCAACAAAGACAAAGAACCTACTAAATTAATAGACGCCCTTTCATAAAGGGTCCTAAAAAATGTTCAAACTACGTAAAACTGAACGAATCCCAAACCGTAAATCGCGAACTATAAAATCGTTAATTTAGTGTATTTTAGAAGCCTGACATACCCGCTGGAAAAAACGGCTGCAAAAATATTGTTTGCATGAATTGAAGATCTACTGCTTTTATTTTCTTCGTTGTGTGGCACATTTTTGTTTTCAGCAGATTTCAACAAACACACAAGAAGGTCAACACCTTCACCACATCAGTTTACCATCTCTCTTTTATCCACGATCGTGGTGAATAATTACTCAGTGCGTGGTTTTAATTAGTACGTTTAACAAGTGTCCGGGTACTTCTTATGTTTAATTCGCGAAAATTTCGTATGTGCGTGTTCGAAGTGATTTAAATGTGTTACTAAAGTAAAGTTTAAAGTGTGGTCTTTGAATTAATGCAATTATTTAAAAGAAAATCAATAAATTAAAGAGTAGAAAAAGAGTTTCTTTGCATAAATCCTGAGTTGACATACACTGTTGTGCCGTTTTACCGTTTAATGTTTGTTATTTAGCAATTTCTCGCGAGTGTCGCTCTCTATCTCTCCAACATTCTCTTTATCCTAACGGTGCGCACAAGTGTTGGTATAATATAAAAATGAAAACAAAAACATGTTGGAAAATAACAAAAAGTGAATAAACAGTGAATGCACATCAAACAATTACGTGAAATAGAATGATAATATGGTTAAAGATGAGAAGTTAAATGTAGAAAATGTGTTAAGGTTATTATTAATTTAGGGTGAAAGCCATAACCATGATTATAAAATGAGAACTCTTGAGCAAAATTAAGGTACGTATTTCGCATAAAATTTACTAATTTATATATTGACCAATAAATATCAAGAAAAACTTAATGTTTTTGATTTTTGCTGACTAAGTGATTATCAGCAATATATAACATAACGTTACAGGGTGTAGTTATGGAATTTACGTACAAGGTTTACATCAACTAAAATAGTCTTCTTGTGGTAGTGACTCCATCAAGATTTCCACTACGGTTCAAATAAAATTATCAGATACACTAATATAGTAGCCTTCGAGTTGTGTAGTTTGTGTGTTTGGACTTGTTGTTCTACCCTTCGCCTCAATTTTTTTCGCCGTTGGGACCTAAAACTTGTTTTCCATCAGACCACAAACACAAGGAAAAATTAAATATGTTGTCCTAAATCTTCCAGCTGTACTAGATACATCTTGGTTTGATATGTTGTAGGTTTAATTTTAAATTTGTGGAGCTGTTACTCGCTTTGAGTTACAGAGACAGTTTTTACTCACATGTCAAGAAAGGAGGACATGGGACTGTCCCTGGAGGTTTAAACTTTCTTATAGCCATTCACTTGAGGGTGGAGAGAAATGATTCCTTCATTGGGCAGTCCAAGCAAGTCACTACTTCCACGCAGCTTTGTCCGAAACACCCGTTAGCTTTCTAAAGAGAGAAGGCGAAACGAATGAGCATCCTGATTGGTTATGCCATCACTGATACGTCTCAGGATTATTAGGTGACCCTGTCACTGATGTTCGTCGAACTAGTGGACATATTCTTCTGTCCTTTGAAACGAATGAGCCAAATCCCTGGCCAACTGCGGATCAAAATTGAAGAAACCAAAATCCGCTTTCGACTTACTGCATTCTGGCGAGCATCTGATCCATAATGGGCGGCTGAGACATAATCATCCCGGCAGTAACTAAAATGCAGACCACGGTGGGCTGGTTTGCTTGCCGGTATCGTTTCATAGGCAATAAAAATGCACAGAAAATATAATGAACAAAGAAACCCCTAACAATAATCGGCAATCTCAGTCTACCGGATACAAATTCCGATAATGGAATAAGAATGAAAAACTTTGCCTGAAAGACACGATTGCAAGATAAGGATATACATAAGGCGACTTGGTTATCTCCTGATAAGAGAACGAAAACCCAGAATGACGACGTGGTGTTTGATGTTAGTCACTCTTCTAGTGTAAATCGGACCACTACTTAGTGGCTGCGAAAGTTCGCACAAGACTGAGCAGGGCCAAAAACGTGCGCAGCCGAACAAGGGAGAAGCTAGATATCGACAATCTGCAAATACCGGACATATCAAAGGCCTATCAAATTAAGCTAACTCTTTTGCTAAAGTAGAAAACTCCTCCTCCCGAAGACCCAGAGGTGCAGTGGAAGCACATCTCCCATTCCTTGGAAACTGCTGCAAGTTCTGAACTTGGCTATCAAACACCGCAGAAGAATAAGCCATGGCACGACGAAGAATGTTGCATTGCATCTGACGAAAACGACGCTGCACGTATGGCAATGAAACAGTCAGTTACAACGCTTGCTGCGAATGAGCGGTACATGAAGCTGAGGAGGGAGGAAAACCAATTATTTGGAGAGAGAGAGAGAGAGAGAGATGGAGAGAAAAGACCCAAATGTGCAGGATGAACAACGAATCCCGAAAATTTTTCCAGACCGTAAGAAGATAAAATAGCGGGCCTAATAATGGGCTGCCCTCCTGAAAAGGCGAGAATGGGAATTTGGTGACTGATAAGCAGTGTGTGTTTAATATGTGGAAAGACAACTTTTCAGCACCACTCCACTCTGATTCGTCCACTGAAGATCAGGAGGTAATGATTGTTGAAGACAGTGCACACTGTACCCCCTCCCACAACAACACGAGATTAGAACGACAATCTCCCGGCTTAAGAATAATAAAGCCCCTGTGTGGATGGGCTACCTGCTGAACTTTTTAAGGCATGTGACGAAGAACTGCTAGCCTCAACTTATATGCACTATATGGTTGGGGGGAATATACGCCTCACGATTGGAGTCTCATTGTATTATGTCCTGCATTCGGAAAGGGTGATGAAAATGTCTGTTCTAACTATCGCGGTATCAGTCTTTTATCCATCGCGTATAAGGCCTTGTCGAGCGTGTTATGTGGAAGACTAACGCCAATTATTGTAAACCTGATTGGACCTTATCAGTGTAGTTTCAGACCAGGCAAGTCCGCGACTGACCAATATATTTCCCCTATACGGGGAAAATTGTACGAACCTATGTCTGAATTTGGGATTCCAGCAAAACTGATCCGCCAGTGTAGAATGACGCTGACCGCCACGAAATCAGCAGTGATGGAGGGGAAAGACTTCACTGAACCATACACAATTTCGTGCAATCTCTTCAATATCTTAATGGAGATAATATTAAGTAAAGCTGCAGTAAACACGAACAAGCCCATCAACACGTAAAGCCATATGTTGCTGGTATATTGCTGATGACATAGACATCGTTAATTTTCGAGAGGTTACTGGAGCATTTTCAAGAATCGAAAAAGAATTAGCGAAGATGGATCTTGCTCTTAATGGGGACAAGACAAAATTGGTGGTGCCAATGACTAGACAAACTTCTAGATTTGGACCGCACTTGAACGTCGAGAACCGATTTGAGTTGAAATGGTTGATGAACTTATCTAACTTGGATCCGCAGTGAACAAGGACAACAACGTGAGCCTGGAGATAAATAGGAGAATTGTGCTTGCAAATAGATGCTATTTTTGGTTCAGCAAGCAGTTTAGGAACAAAGTCCTCTCTCGACAGACAAAAGTGTAGCTGTACCGGACTCCTATTTTATCTATCCTGACACATGGTTCCGAAACTTAGATCATATCGCAAGGTGATGGGAAACGCCTGTGCTTATTCGCCAGAAAAATTCGCCGTAAAATATATGGTCCTGTTAAAGAAAACGGGGAGTACCGGCTTCGTTGGAACCAAGAGCTATATCATTTATATTCTGTCATGAACATAGCTAGGTGAATAAAATTAGATCAATTGCGTTGGCCAGGCCATATTATCAGAATAGATGAAGATGAGCCAGGTTTTCGATAACGTACCCGATGGAAGCATAAAAAGAGTACGACCATGACTTCGATGGAAAGACCAGAACGAAGTATCCCTCCTTGTCCTTGGTGTTACCAACTGGCGAGAAAAGGCGAAGGATAGAACCAGTTGGAAGAATTTGTAAAAATTTGCTTAATTAATTAATTTGTTTGTTTAATTAATGTTTGTTTAATCTGACCTCACGAGGTTGTAAAGTAGTCAATCAAAGTAAAGTAAATAAGCTACGGCGACCGGTGCAAGTAGTATTCGTATAATACAAAATACTTATTAAATTCCGATTATATGGAAATATTGTTCTTTGCACCACAAGTTATTCCAAACACGAACATGTACACAGTGGTACAAGTTTTAATTAATCTTTGTAGCCCGGGGTAATGGAAGTTTATGATTTTATATTCCTTTATAACATTTGTTTTTACAAAATGCAATGTTCTCTATTAACTTGTTTGCTTCATTCGTTTTTGTTTGCCAAGTGGTAAACACTGCAGTTTACTTAATAGAGCATAGAATGGCCTAATTGATAGTCGGACAGAAATACAATAGTATATTTTTATTACAAACTTGCGAGTTTACTTTTGCACTGCACATGTTGTTGAAACTTTTGCATTATGGCACAATATCTACAAATACAATTCCAATAATACTTCTGAAAAGTGTTTGCGTTGCTACAACAAAATAAATAGTTTCTAAATTACCAAGTGCAAGTACATATGTACCCAAAATGGAAACTTCTATCAAGTAAGCAAACAACTATTAAAACAACCAATTGCTCAGACATTAAATGAACCTCTATTAAAAGATATGTAATATATACTAGAACAAAAAAACAAAGAAAATGGTTACCACCGTCGTGACCGTTTCCGCCGTCGAAAGAACCGTTAGGTGGTCTGAGCAGAGATCGAACCCACTTACTCGTGTAAGAGAGCCGCGCACACTTCCACATCCGAGGCAGTGTATTCAAAAAACCGGTTTTTGAAAAATTGCGGTTTTCGAGTTCTTCGAATATTCTGTTTTTTTTTTTTGTTTTGTCTGCAAATCTCGTTCTTGTCTCTTTCTTGTCTCGTGGTCTCCCATATCGTTCCTTAAAGTAGTTTTTGTACTTGTAAAGGGCTTCCGAAAGAGTTCCGACTTGAATTTTTTTAGGAGCGTTGAATCATATTGTATTTTTTTAATCTTTGTATTTCTAAAAGGGAACGTGTAGGAAGTGCTTACGGACTGCGCCTATAATAGGTATCCGTGAGAGCTCTGCATAGGATTGTTTTAGGAGCGTTGAATCATGAGGCCCTCTTACAGAATTACCGGAAGAAATATTACGAAATTCTATAAAAACAAAGTAATCATTAAAATATACATACATATGCTTCATTTTCTAGAAAAAATATTTTATGTTTTTAGTCAATTATAAACTTCTAATCATTTGGAAAAAGCAATACAAAGCACTCATTCTGGGTTATTGTCGGATGATTTTAGAAGTTCTGTTTCAAAACTTAGAGCCGAAAAAAGAGTACGTGCAGAGTCTTTCCGGGTTATCTAAGAGAGAATTCAGGAACTCCGAAAACGCTAATTTATAGGAGTCCGCATGGAGGGTTATCTAAGTGAGCTTGTAGGAATACCAAAAAAATTAATTTAAGGAGTCCTAGGGTGCCCTTTTTTCATATAACGGGTCCGCCAAATAACTTTTTTTTTTTGAAAATGCTATAAAAAAAACTACTGAATATTTTCTCAAATTTCTTTTTTTGTTTGAAAGTACAATCCTTCCGGTTAATAACGGAAAATAATTTCATTCAAATGGCTGCCTCGGCTGCCCATGCAGTAGCCTACACGATCGGTCCAATTTGTAAGCACACTATCGATTGTGTGCTGCTGTATTTCACCAATGGCTTCACGAATATTGTCCTTTCAAGCGTCAGTTGTCTCTGGCTTCTCGGTGTAACACTCATCTTTGAGGGCACCCCACAAATAATAGTCCAACGGTGTCAAATCGCAGCTCCGAGGTTGCCAAACGACATCAGCTCTGCGGCTGATAATGCGATCTTCAAAAACAGGGCGCAAAACATCGAGTATAGCTTCGCAATTTTCGCACACATTCTGCAACATTACCATGATTTTCAAAGTAATACCGCAATATTTCCCAGCATTGTTCAAGCGTATATACAACCATATTCGTTCAGCGGAAGGATAAAACTAGTTATCTGTCAAATCAGACATGAGCTAAGTGTTACCATTCACGAAATACGCACTAGTTGAAAAAAAAACGTTAGATGGCGGACCCTTTATATTGAGCGTGCTGTTTTCTCCGGCGGATATGCTCCTTTGGGACCCTTTACGGAGCCTCCCTAGGAGCGTTAGCGCACCGTGGTGAGTCATATCGGAGCACCCTGTGGACTCCGTTGGGTAGCGAGTGTTCATGTTTGCATAAATTTGGATTACCGCTGTCTGAAAAAATATAATAGTAATATAATAATAAAAAATAATAAAATAAAAATTTGATAATTTGTTGTCATATTATTGAGCAGCGATTACCCATAATTTAAAAGTGTATCTCCTTTTATCTCTAGATTTGTTATGTATATGTGACTGAATACCAGTATAAACTATGATACGATCTCAACGATTTTTTACAAACTATGTTGACCCAGACCCAATCTGAGGTCTGATCTACACATACATGATTGTTTTTGGCGTAATTTTTTTTAGTGAGCTAATATTGTTTGTTAACGTTGTTTATATTATTTTAGTTAATAATATGTTATTATGCCTGCTTGCAATTAAAACTTCACAATTAAATTTATTAGTTTCAAAGGATTAAAATTACTCAAATTACTCGAGTAATACCAAAACTTTTCTCAGTTGTTCGGTTAAGTCGAAACCCCTATTACTAAGCTAATTGATTACTCAAACAAAGCAAAAACCCGAATTCTTGCAAACCCAAGATTCTACCACGCTTGCCAGAATCTTTGTTCTTAATAATACGATTTGTTTAAAACTTGTGGGGTTACATTGAACGTCGAAACTGTCACGGTCCTGTTGTTCTGCCTTTGCAAATCTGCAAGAATGCGAAAATTAAACACGTCTGTATTTAACTAAACATTAACAAGTACTTCAAAACCGAATAAAAGTGAAAAGTTTTCTCCTTGGATACTTAAGGCAAACAGTATCGATATATCGTTCAGCCAAAAAAAGTCACAATTAAGTGTAATTTCAAACTTTTTTGCAGAAAATAAAGGGTGTTTCATTTTCAAATAAAAACACGTATTTTTTTAGATAGATGTGATTTTTTTAATTGGATTGTAAAGAACACATATTGCGATTAAGTAGGTAATAAAATATCCGTCAAATTGCCCCACGACTCTGATGATTGCAATTTTTAATGAAATGATATTTTCCTTGACTTTTTCACAGAGATGAGAAGAGATACAGCCTCATCGATAACGCGTTGGCTCTCGAATGTGAGCTCAAGAATAGTTTCTGGTTTATTCGCATAAATCCGTGACTTCACAAAGCCCCAAAGATAGAAATCGCGTGGCGTTAAATCGCACGACATCGGAGGCCAGTTGACATCAGAATGTCTTGAGATAATTTGTTCTGCAAATCGTTGCTGAAGTAAATCGTTTGTTTCATGCAAGTGGCATCATCTTGCTGAAACCGTATGTCATTCAGATCCATGCCGTCCAGTTAAGGCCACAAGAACTCCGTTGTCATGTTCCTGTAATGAATGACGTTTACAGTCACTGAAATTTCGGCCTCATCTTCAAATAAGTAAGGCCCAATCACGACACTTGGACAAAGTTTGCACCTCATGCATGGGGTGGTGATTCTGAGCCATGAATTAGACAATTCTATGTATACACGAAGCCATTCAGGGAAGTGCGCATCATCGGAGAAGATGAGTTTTTTTTTTGAAAAATTGGCATTGACTTCACTTTCCTCCTCTACCCATTGAACGAATTGCTGGCGCTTGGCATGGTCTAAGCTGAATTTTGTATTTCACTGCTCAATACCATTCCATTCTATGTTTACAAGCAATTGATATTGCCTGTTGTTTCGTCGTGCTCTACGTTATTTGTTCAGCTTTTTTATTGGTACTTTTTATTTTTGTTAAGCTCAAGACCATGCGCTATCTCTATAATCAGAGATATAGTTTTCGGAAAAAGAAGATATTTTGCAAATGCAAACGAAACGAAAGCTCATCTGAATTGGGAATTTTCTACTATGCAAATACAGTAAAATAAAAAAGTAACTAGAAAAATGCCGAATAATTAAAAAAAATTATCCCTAATGAACGCAGAGCTATTCAGTATATTTAAAATTAAATTGGCAAAGTAGCTGTTTGTTGGAACTCGATTTCTTCCCTAAAATCCTTAACAAACATATCAAACAGTAGTATTTACACATCCACAATTCGTAACACTATACTCAGAAGATACCCTGACATCAAATCAATGTAGATACCTTGCCACTGTAGTTTAATGGTAACGAGTGTGCTGACACTGTTGCAATCAACTCTGTCAACGCACCTCTAATCACAACAGTAAACTTCAACTACAAAGATGTGACGAAATATATTACAATCCATCATTCAAATGAAGATACAATCTATCAGAGAACATAAAAAACCTAACACCAACAATTCCGGAATTTTTTATGCACTAACACAAATATAAAATTACATGAGGTGTCAGGGGTCACCCGGTTGGAACGAAGTTCCTTTCGCTATATATTATGTACTAGTTAGTTCCAACACGCCTAAGGCGCCTGTTGAAAAATACTGTAATTTAAATGGATCTTGTAAAATGATAAACGTTTGTTAAGAAATTTTTTATTTATTGAATGTACAAGGTGGCGCAAAAGTAATCCTCCTATCAGAAAATGCTATAAATTTTGCGATTGGCCCCCAAATGTCAGTGCTGTTTTGACATTAGTGTAGTAAACACATGCGAAATACACGTTAATAAACAATGTTACGCTACACTGCTCCAGAACGCGGAATATTGCTGACTATTTATTTGACCAATAATCGGTCGGTGACTTTGGCACGACGTGAATTTCGTCGCAGATTTCCTGGCCGTCCAACGCCTACTGGTGAAACACTGCGACGTTTAGCCGCTCGCCTCGAAGAGACTGGCACAACACGAGATGCTGCCAGGCGTGGCAGACCCCGGAGTAGCCGTTCTGCTGTAGGAGTCATCGGACCTTTTTTCTTCGAAGACGTCGCTGGCCAAACGGTTACTGTGAATGGTGAGCGCTACAGAGCAATGATCAACGACTTCTTTTTGCCGCAACTTGATGAATTGGGATTGCAAAACATGTGGTTCCAACAGGACGGTGCAACGGCACACACTGCACGTGCCACAACCGATATGCTGAAGGATGGATTTCCCGGGCGCCTAATCTCCCGTTTTGGCGATTTGCACTGGCCAGCAAGATCGCCTGATTTGACCGCTCCAGACTTCTTTTTGTGGGGCTTTTTGAAGTCGCGGGTTTATGTCAACAAGCCTCAGACTCTTGCAGCTCTTAAAGATAATATCCGCCCATCGCCGGAAGTTTTGGCCAAAGTGATGGAAAGTGCAAGAAAAAGGGCTCAAATGACAATCAACTGTGGCGGCGGCCATTTCCATGACATCATATTCTCGACTTGATGTAAAAAAAAATAAAAGACCAAATAAAAATAATCCACAAGAAGAATCAAAGTTTTTAATTTTTTTTTAAATTACAGCCAAAAAACATCGGAAGTTTACTTTTGGGCCACCTTGTATTTAAAAAAAAAGGATATTTGTAGGCCCGTTTTGTAAGAATATGTATTATATTTTCCCGAAAAGGTCCTTTCTTTTACTGGAGGTACTTCTTTTATTAAATTAAAAAAATGGTTTTCCGTTACATCCCGTGAAAGGATAAGGGAGAGCTTCTCACAAACCAGTGAGCTGTGCGCGTTCTAGTTTTACACTCACTGATTGGGTCCTACAGTTTTACACCGGTTCCGAACGGTATTTTGAGAAGCTTTTTCATGGATGAACACTCGATAGTGTCGCCGTCACTAAGCTAAGAAAAAGCCTAAGAGTATGATTTTTTTTTTAAAAAAATAATTTTTTAAGAACAGGTACTTTTTAAAGAAGTGGTACTCTTTTTAGGACAATATTATTTTTTTTAAGAAAATTTACTTATTTTCAGGAAGGCTACTTATCTCAAGAAATGGTACTTTTAAGAAAAGGAATTTTTGAAAAAAAAGTTTTTTTGTAAGAGAAGGTATTTTTTTTTTGAAGAAAAGCTTTTTTTTTACGAGAGAAAAGATACAATTTTAAGAGTAGGTACTTATCTCAAGAAATGTTATTTTGTTTTACAAAAAAATTTAGTTTTTTAAGAAAAGGCAATTTGTTGTAAGATATTGTACTTTTTTAATAGAAGGTACTTATTTAAAAAATTAATTTTTTTGTAAGAAAATTTACTATTTTAAGCAAATGTACTTCTTTAAGATGTTATTTTTTTAAACTTCTTTCACTTTAGCTTTTCTAAATTTACTTTTTATTCGGTTCAAACTACAACATGTAATAAACAGGCGCCACCGAGAATTTTTTCCATTAAACAAGAAATATGTTAGTCTGGACAAAAACCAATAGTACGAGTGTAAGAGTGCTGCCAAATGTTATTCCATGCTGAGGGTTGTGTTTCATGGATTTGCCAGTCTTGCAATTTGGCTTTTCTAAGTGTACTTTTTATTGGGTTCAAAACTACAATATGTAATAAACAGACTCCACCTACAAAATTTCCCTTTAAACCAAACCAAACCAAAAGGACCCAACATAGTTGATAATAATGGGTTGTAATAAAGTAGTTAAAAAAAAGTTGTTTAAAAATTTTTCATTTTGCCCTCATCCCGCAACGCGCGATAAGGAACTTCGTTCCAAAACCAAATAATATAGACATAGAAAATTTACCCATGGCTGCGTTTTAACACATCCAATAACATATCCTTTTAATTGCAACTTGATTTACCCTACCGAACCATATAGTCTTCCATCAGACTTCCCATTGTATGTTCAGCTGTGTATGAAATTAAGAACACCTAGTACTACTGGCGGCGACTTCAGATGAAAATATTTCAAGTATAATAAAATACTTAAAATCATAAAATATCTGATACCGTGATCCCGTAAGCTACACTGTTTTAAAAAAATATATATTATTTTAGTTTTTCACAGAATTTTGTACTTTAGCTAAAGAAAATTTATACAGTATTAGTATCATATGAAAGTGGATTTTTATAGCGCATCAAGTGGTATATAAACCATGTTAAACCATGTCCAGATACATCCTTTTCAGGGATATTCCGCAAAAAACGCATTTCATTTTTTCTTATTTTTTTATACAGTGGCTCAAAATTAAAATGGGACACCTATTAATATTACTTATGTTCCCTATATTCTACTGAACTAACTAATTTAAGAAAACAAATTTATATATCGATTTAATGCTAATGCGATGAGTTTATTGGAAATATAAACAGAAGTCATTTTCATTAGTACAAAAAGTAAGAAACAAAAAAAAGCAAAGTAATTCATAGTATTAGGGTCAAAGTAATAATGGGACACGAATTAAAAAATAAGTAAATAAGGTATCATATTCTAAACTTCAATATTTTGTTGGGAGGCCCTTTTGTTGTATTACCACTTTCAAACGTTGCGGCATCGATTCAACCAACTTTCTGCAATAGTTGGGTGATAGTTTTTCCCATTCTTCCTTAAGAGCAAGTGTAATTGTGTTTTTGTTGTTAATGTGGTGATTTTTTAATTTTTGTTCCAAATAACTCCACACGTGCTCAATCGGGTTTAAATCTGGCGATTGTGGTGGTGTTTCGAGTACATGTGGGCAATTATAGAGCAATAATTCCGAACATAATAAGCCTTATGCTGTGGATCATTGTCCTGGTAGAAATAGTACTCGTTCGAAAGGCCTAACTTTTCGGATGTTTCTGAAAGGTTACATCGCAAAATGTTCAGGTAGTACTTGTGGTCCATAATTCCTTCAATATTATGAAGATTTCCAGGACCAGCTGCCGAAATTGCACCCCATACCATTACTGACCCTGACCCGTGCTTCACAGTCGGTCGTAAATTTCTTTCGCGCAGCTCTTCGTTCGGCTTTCTCCCTACGTATGACTGTCCATCGGATCGGAAAATATTAAATTTACTTTCATCAGTAAAAACCACTTTGCTCCAAAACGAAAAATCGTTTCCTATGTGTTCTTTTGCAAATGATAGTCGTTTCAGCTTGTTGACTTTACTGATATGAGGCTTCTTCCTAGCTACTTGACCATTGTATTGATGCTTTCGTAAAATATTTCTTATGGTTTCGGGATTAGTATTTTTCCCCAAAAATATTTCTGCTTCCGCCGCCAGTTTAGGTGCGCTAAGATGTGGGCGTTTCTTTATTTGCTGTAAGAGCCAACGCTCGTTTGAATCCGAAAATATTTTTCGCTTGCTCGGTTTCCCAATGTTTTCAAAAGTTTCTGAGTTTTTATATCTTTAAATAATATTAAACACTGTAGATTTTGGTCGGTTTATTATTTCCGCGATATCTCGCACATATTTTCCAGACTTTGAGTGGGTAATTATTAATCTCCTCAGCTCTGGCGATGTTTGGGAACGACGTGGCGCCATGATGGATATTTATAACACAACTGACTGAAATATTCAATATAGAGTTTTCTTAAAAGTGCCAGTCGAAAAAAAAACATTTGGTACCGTTATCTAAAGCTAAACTGAAATGGTTACCATCTGTCCCATTATTACTTTGAGGGTCGTGATCTATATTGTTGTGAATGAATGCTTATAAATTTATTTCAATTGAATATAAGGCAGCAATTATTTCCTTAAATAATAAACACTAACGTGGCAATATGAAATCATAGAAATAAAGTCAAAATTCCGTTGCCATATTTAAAAAAATTATATATTTTATTATGTGGGTTAGTGTCCCATTATAAAGTTGAGCCACTGTATAAGTATAGTACTTCTTTGATATTACCCAATATAATTCAAATGGTGTTCTTGAAATTATGTGTTCAGTTGGCTAGAAAGTATGTTCGGATTTCATGTGCAGATGGTGCTTTTGTTATTTTTGAAATGCGTTTTGATCAGCTGATTAAATTCTTTGTTATTCACTTACACATCTGACATTTCGAGCTAAAATTTGTGATATGTCACATTATTTTCAGTGGTCACTTCTCATTTAAATTGTATTGTGAATATAGACTAGCAAAATGAGCATATTGTCAGCATATTATATTTTGCTCTCTTGTTTCCGCTCTCAAAAAAAAAGAACGTGTAAGCACATTGCGATATTTTTGACGTATATGATTTCGATGCTTTAAGAGAACCCATATGCCAAAGCTGGTTCAACAAATTTAGTACTAGAAATTTCACGATCAAAAATTGTCACATTAGCAAAAATAGTCACAGTAGACCAAATGAGGTTTATGAGAACGAAATAAAAGCCGAATCTGGCCGACACGATTCTGTTCGAACATTTGCCGATAAGCTGAAACAGTCGCACACGATCATTGAGAACCATTGGAAATGGCTTGGGCTTGTCAATAAGCTTGATATTTTTGTTAAGGAATTCCACTTAAGAAAGCGGATAAACACTTACGATTTATTGGTCAGTTGCACCAAAAATGATCTAGTTTTAAAACGCATTATCATTGAAGATGAAAAATAAACTCTTTGCAATAATGTCAGCCGAAAGAAATGTTGGTCCAAGCACGACGAACACACTCAAACTTCATCAAAGGCTGAACAACACCAAAAAAATGTTATGTTGTCAATTTGGTTGGATTTTACGGGAGTAATTTATTTTCAAATGCTTCTTAAAAATTATATCATAAATTTTGACGTCTACTGCCAGCAATTGACGAACCTGGATGAGGCACTGAAAGAAAATCGACCGGAATTGGAAAATCACAACGGCTTAGTGCTACAACGCTAGAACCCACACATCGTTGCAGACTCGGCAACAAATATTGGAGCTTGGATGGGAGATTATGCCATATCCACCTTATAGTCCCGATCTGGGACCTTCGGATTCTTGTATACTCCTGAAAGTCTGAAAAACTTTTTGAATGAAAACTCCTTCTATGCATAAGAGGAACTACAAATCGAGTTATTCGGGTATATTTGTGGAACGGACGAGTCATTCTATGAATTTGGGATCAAACATTTTCCTGAACGATGAAAAAAGTTCACTGAATCTACTGGCACCTACGATATTGAACAAAATTAAATCGTTGAATAAAATAATTGAAAATTACTTTGAACAAAAAAACCAAATCTACTTTCCTTCCAACTCAATAGCGTTGCGACACAAACGTATGGTTTATATGAATTCAATTTATTAGTTATACGGACGGTGTCTACAGAGCTCATAGATAACAATGAAGTTTCATACTACAAGCAAGTTTATAGTTCTAGAATACTTAAGATAAATATCTAAAAAATAAATCATATTAAGCATATTTTGTCCAGAGACATATTTACTCGTACAGTAAATAAACCTAGAGCAACCACTTGTTCTATTATCATCCAATAACAAATCCGTCTGGCATTCGTTTCAACAAATTTCACCCATTCACCCGTGATTTACTTAATAGCTATTCAAAAACCGATAAGTAAAAATTCGAAAGCGTATTTTATTAGCATTATCGTATAACGTGATTATTCTCTTCTTAAACGCAAACATTGCTCTTGAAACACGTTTCCTGCATTCGCATTCGAACTTCTCCCTGTCATCGCTTGGGGATGTGTATGACGGCAGATGGTGAGCAGCAGGAAAACTTATGTTTTATACTCACTGATTGGGACATACAGCTTTACACCAGTTCCGAACTGTACCTTGAGTAGCCTTTTCATGGTTAATTTGTCGATAGAGTCGCCGTCACTGAGCGAGGTGATCGCCGTCCAAAGAAATGTGAGTTTAGCAGAGCAAGGATCGAATTTACGTTCTCATGTACAAGATCCGCGCACTTTACCTTTCTACCACCGATGGCCGCAGTAAGTATGCAACTAGAAACCACACAGCTCATTGGTTGTGAGAAGCTCTCCCCAATCCCTTCATGGTTACAGATTTTAAAGTAGGTCAAACAAATTTCTTGTTATAAAATGGGCACAATGAAAAGCAGAGAAATTTTTCGATTTCTGGGAAACTGAACGTCGTATCAAAAAACTAACCAATCTTTGCTGATGTCTAATCATATTTTATAAAAAGATTCAACACATATTGATGGTGATATTTACATACGTACACATATGGTTTCCCATTACATTCCATGAAGGAATTGTGAAGAGCTTCTCATAATTTGAAAAGTCCCTAAATTCACTGATAGCGACCTACAGTTTTACACCTGTTCTGAACGGTATTTTGAAAAGTGTTATCCATAGCTAGATACTCTACGGTGTCGCCATCACTAAGCGCTAATATCACTATCACATCACTATAAGAACCCGACGCTAAACATGCACCACGCTAAACATGCACCACCGCTAAATATCACCATTCTGTCACAATGAGAACAACGCTTGATTAAAGGCGCCGTTGGAAATCGATAATTAGTTTATTATATTTGAAGTTCACTACTATTTTAAAAATGGACGAAATGGACTCGTAATCTATACAGATATATTTTCGAATTTTAATAATTCAAAATTCAGTGTTTTCTTTCAAATGTGTTTTGATTTATTAGAGGAAATCGTTCGGTATAACATGGTAAGCAGATGATGATCAATAATCAAATTTGTTTACCCTGTTATAACGAATAGAAGTGCAATTTCACGTCGATATAACGTACCTCATTATAACGAATTATTCGATATAACATTTTTTTTTCTAATCCCCTTGAAATCCATTATACCAAGGTTGAACTGTAATTATGTTATTTTTATTTTCCACGGACTATTCTAGAATGAACAGGTAACCATTTTCTACAAAGTTTAATCTTTCACACAGGCTATTCTAGGTCTCGATCTAAATAGTGATTTGAAAAAGGAACAACAGGACTTGTGACAGTTGAAGATATCGATGTCTTCCCGTTTGCAACAACTAGTGAAATTTTTTGAGCAACATTTTCGTGGAACATTTGAATGCCCATGAGTCCCGTTATAAGGCACTTTTTGACAATTCTCCAAATAAAAACGAGAAGAACGCGTAAGGTATCGAGATAGAAGATTGAAATGTTCTTCGAAGCAAATTTCATTCAATTTCACTGAAGACATCATAACCCGGAGATGCGCTACGCCATTGTTCGGAAAAAATTTTTTGGATATTATTCAAATACTATTTCGACTCAAAATAAAAACCTCATCAGATCATAAGAAAATTGTGAGACCTACGAGGGTCTGTCCTTCCGGGATTTTAATGTACTCACCTGGAAATTAATCAATATTATTTGAGTAGTCAAGAGGCATCAGGGCTGATTTTCATTTATTCGGCCGTTTTTTTGGCACTTTTCTATTTTATCATTCAAGCTCAAGACCACTTCTTTTAATTGTGAATTTTTCACTATGCAAGTGTTTGAAAAATATCGCATGCAAAACTCATGAGAAAACAACCCCAAATTGTTTCGATTATAGAACCCAATGGTGGTGTCCAATCTAAGTTGATCGTTCTACGCTGTTCTATTGACTCGGTGTCTACATATCCGGTTTGTCGAAAGAAATAGGCAAGCCTTAGCCTCGGATTGCATCGCGGTGGAATGTTAGAAGCGATTACCAAATCATGCAATACCCAAAGCAAAGAAATATTATTGTCTGCCATATTTGTATGCAATATTAAATATAATGCTCAAGCATGTTCCAGTTTTGCTTTATGTCAGGTGACGGGCTGCGATATCAGTTGCCGCCTAGTATTGATGTAATTTTGGCACAACAACCGATTTTTTACTACTTTTTACTTTACTTTTTAAGTTTGCAACTGTGTGCAAAAAAACATATAGATCTCGTCTGGCAAAACGTTCTGAGCAAGTGTATGAAAGAAATATGAAAAATTTTGGGATCCCAATATCATATTTGATGTGCCATTACTGGTATTACAATAACGCAAATCTATAGTGCGAACCCTCTTATTTAATATAAAGCAGTTGGAAATTTTATCTTGAAGACATTGTCCGTAGTATTTCCTTAGGACTATATTGGTAGACTGTGACCACATATATAAGACATCTTCTTGACATGTCACTAGTTTTGACTTAGGTGACATACATTTTGGAGATGCTGACAATATATATCGGCATTTCCATTTTGACGTTATGTGACATTTGTACAAAGAAATATTTAAAAAAAGTATGAAAAAGTTATAGTTTTAAACAGATCTTTTTTTAATTTTTGGAAGTAATTAAGTAACACTTTATTTATTAAAGAAATTGAGAACAATCGACACGGAGGAATCAAAAATAGAAGCAAAAACATGAGCTGGCGTCACGTTACAAAAAACAGAAGTGGGTGTTTAACTTGGATTACAAAATTGCAAAACTCTGCGAATTTGGCAAGACTTTTTTGATGAAACTTTTTTTATTAGCATTTAAATCAATATAAGTTTCTTTTTCAAGTTATAAAATTTAAAAATGTTTTCTAAGTTTTTTTTTGATTTACCTTAGTGCCTGACGTGACGTTACATGACGTTACGTTACTTAAATTTCCACTGGAAAATTTTTAGTTAAAATTTTTATTAAAAAATTACTTAACGCAAACAAAACATGCATTTTAGCTGTTATATGTATATTTTAACTTTTAAGATATATTTCGCTTGTTAAAAAGACATTTTAAGCGAAAAATGTTTTTTTTTAAATAATGATTAGGACAACTAGAACTAGAACTAGTAGATAGTTGTAAAAAAATTATATAAAGGCCTTAAATTATTGTTCTAATTGAAAATGCAGTTTGAGCTGCTGTTATTTGCACGTCTTCCACTTTCGAAGATTCCAGTTGCATAATTACTCTTAGAAATCTAAATTGTAAAACATGAACCTGTATTTTGTAGCCCGATGACACACCATCGCAACTAAGGAAAGCTAGGAACTCTTCTGTTTAATTAATTTTGAATACTTCTCTTTAATAATATACGTAAAAAAAACTGGTGGATAACTTTTAATTTTTCGGTCAGGGTGGACCTTTCTGTGGAAATGCCCATATAGGACCCTCTTATAGATTTCTCAGCACTATGTCATGGCTGACTGTTACTAAGCCCAAGTATGGATGTCGATAGAGGAAGTCTTCCTCAGTTGTCAACTGTGAGTCATCCCCGTGGATTTTAAGGTTTTTCAAAAAAATTTATATTTATTTGTAGTCATGAAATATATGAATTGTTTATAGAGATATTTCAAAATATCTGAAATTTTGTTAATACAATATGGAAATTTTTAGACTTTGACAATTAATTACACAAGTTTACAAATTGCGGTCAACTTTTGGAGCTGATCGGATGAGAACAAATCTTAGCGATATTTGAGGCGCTGAATTCGAATTTCAAGATTGGTTCTAGTTTTCGAGTTATTGCATGTTGGCTGCACTGCACTTTAATAATGATAATCAGCTGTTGGCATCGCTAGAAACATCATTTCAATTGTAATCTTTAAGATATTTTTTGTTCCAAAACCTTTGAAAATGGAAAGAAAGGAGTGCAAAGTTGATTCGAAGTGTTTTTGTTATGTTTGCGGATGCTATATAATCGGAAAAGTGGAAAAAATATATCAAAGGCGCTGAGAGACGCATATTCTCATTATTTCGGTTTCTCTGTAGCAAACACTTACAAGCCGTGGGTACAGAAATTATTTTGTAACGCGTGTAGCACAAGAGTGTACAAGTGGTTACTTGGTCAAGAAGTATTCTTTTCATTTTTTGAATGTGATCGTTCTTAATGCAAAAAAACTATCAAAGTATAAATATGCTAACGTGTCATTAGTGTCCAAGCCAGTTCCCCGTACGAACAATGACCCTTTGCCAATTTGCCCAGGTGTGAGCGCAAATTCTATGGGAACTTTCAGTTCGTCACCATCGAACAGTTCGACACCGACCGAAGATTTTAACATGGAAGAAACACATAATATTAAAATATCGCAAAGTATGCTGAATGACTTGATTCGTGATTTGGATTTATCGAAACAAAAATCAGAATAGCTCGCATCACGGTTGCAGGAGTGGAACTGTCTTCACACTGAAAGAAAAGTTACTGTTTACAGAAGCAGAAATCAGGCGCTTTTACCGTTTTTCAAAAAAGAGGAGAACATATGTTTCTGTGATGACATCAACGGTTTATTTCAAGTGATGAATACACCATACGAAGTAAATGAATGGCGTTTGTTCATAGATGGTTCAAAATACAGCCTGAAGGCTGGTCTGATACATAATGGAAATATAAAACCATTCATTCTGATTGCTCATGCAGTACAAACGAAGGAAAGTTATGATACAATGTGTAGAATTTTGACCAAGATCAAGTACAATGAGCATCAATGGAAAATTTGTGGCGATTTAAAGGTTTGAATATAAATGCATATTCAATTTTAAAGAATAAATTATTTACATACTATTCCAACAGGTCATTGGTCTCTTAATGGGGATGGAATCTGGTTTTACGAAATTTTGCTGTTTTTTGTGTCTGTGGGATAGCCGTGCAACTGACCAACATTATGTGAAAAATGATTGGCCAATTCGAACTAGTTATGAACCAGGAAAACAAAACGTCTCTTCTACATCACTTGTGAACCCACAGAACATTTTCCTGCCACCTCTCCACATAAAACTTATCAAAAACTGCGTCAAAGCACTCAACCCTGAAGAACCGGGTTTTAATTACTTAACCAAGGTGTTTCCCAAATTGTCGTACGCCAAAATCAAAGAAGGAATATTTGTCGGACCTGATATTCGAAAATTAATGGCCGACGGCAATTTTGGCATCATTTCAAGATGTTGTTCACAACTTTCTGGGCAACCGCAAGTCCCCGGATTTCAACAAAATAATCGACAGATTGTTGCAAAATTATCGGAAGATTGGAGCTCGAATGTCTCTCAAAATGCATTTCCTCCATTCCCATCTCGACTTTTTCGCTGAAAACTTACGCGATACGAGCGACGAGCAAGGAGAGCGACTACACCAAGATTTGGCGAAAATCGAAAGACGGTATCAAGTATTTTGGACGAGGGCATGATGAGCGAGTACTGTTGGACTCTAATGCGTGAAACACATCCCAAACAATACAAACGACTCAGTTCGACGGATCTTCATTTCTAAATAAACAGTTTTTATTGAATAAAATGTAAATTAATTTGCAAAAATTTAAAAAAACTTCTTTATATGTCGTTTTGTTATCTTACACGAAATGATGCGTATCAGCATATATAATAGTAATTTAGACATGGACTCATACGATTCTTTAACGTTAACTGCTTTTCATTACCTTTGTGCAACAAAACAGCTTTCAAACTTAACCAGCTGCTATTGATAAATAACCGATAATCATTTGGAAGCTAAAAGTGGGTTAATTCACCAAATCTTCTGTAGCTTTGTCATTTTTGCACCAATCTGGGTCTTGGTCGGCGCAAAATGTTCGTATTGAAATAAACTAATATCCTGTGTAACAAAACAGCAAAATGTTAACTGTTTGGTGTTAAACAAATAAGTTGAAAAGAGCAACATTGCTAAATTTCGTCAAATTTTTCATGAAGTTTGAAATTGAGTCCACTGTAACACTGTCATTTCTTGACTTATCTTCACAAACGACCCATGGTTATTTTAGTAATTTTATTATCTTTTAATAAGAAAACTAAATACATAAACCGACGAATATTTTTGAAGATATTTACATTTAAGTGACATCATGTTTTTTAAAACGCAAATAACGGTAATTTTCCAAGAACTCGGAAACTAGAACCAATCTTGAAAAACGAAACCTGGATTCGAATTCAGCGCCCCAAATAGCCTTAGGAATAACTTGTAGTAGCTCAGCTCCAAAACCGTGTATACTTGTGTTATGTTTAAGTATGTTTAATAAGTTCTTACTTTTCGTCATACATAGCATAGATTCAAATAAACAAGTACCTATAAGATGGCCAGGAACATCATATCTAAAGATATTTTTCGCAACTGACCCACTGATAAAGGGTTACTCAGGGACGAGTTGTGTACATATCATATGGTTATCACCACTATTGACAAACTGCGGCAGATTCGTGCTGACTTTTGACCAAATATATGAAAATGAAGTGACGTTTTTTGTCTGGAAGCGGATCAGAAAGTCTGCAGTGACCTCTTCTTTGTCACTGATGATGCCTATAGGAAATTTCTAAGTGGAAATGTATGGCTTTCAGGACTGGTTAGAATGGAAATTGTATTGAAACCAAAACAAACATTTTCCGTTTCTTTTAGATGTCACGCAAAAGCGATGTGGGTTGAAAAAAATAATAAAATTTTTGTATTCTGTAATTTTAGCGTGTGAATTTTTATGCTGGATGTGATAATTTATTCGACCTTATTGTATTTTAAATAAAATAAAATCTATATTTGAAATTCTTTTTATTTTCTTCTTATTCTTTTTAAAAAGAATTTCAAATATTGACCTAACGCTCAGATATTTTCATCTTAAATATAAGTAAATAATTTTTTGCTTGCACACACAAGTTGACCTAATTGCCACAGCAAAACAAGGGCAGAAAACACGTGTCACAATAAAAAACAGTTTAAGAGGTATATAAAAGTACGTACCCAACCAACGCCCATCCAATAACACTGTGGAACAAAATTAAACTTATTCGATGATTAAAAGGTTCTGACAAAGGATGTTAGTACAGGGGTTAAAAAGGTTTAAAAGTTAAGAAATGTAGGTAATTACAGGGGAGAGGGGGTTAAAGTTTTCCCATCATGTACATTTTTATGATGAATCGACATAGGAATCCGTGTGATCCTTACACTTTAGGTATAGGATGCGTTCAGCAATTTTGTATATAATTTTACGAGAAATATTTTTGTGGAACATTTTAACCACCTACTTACTTATCCGGTCTCGAACAAGCACGGGTGGTCACGTATCTTACAAATCGAAAATAACATAATGCGCCAAAATGAAAATAACATAATGCGCCAACCAGTTCGATCTTTTGCTTTATTTCTCTAGTTGGCAATACCAAGTGTTCGAAGGGATTCGTCAACCTGATCCCTGCAGCGAAGTCTTGGTCTTCCTATTTTTCGTCTTCCTTCGTGTTCGGTTTCGAAAACCCCTCGTGCTGGTTCGTCCTCATCCATTCCACTGACATGGCCTACCAGCGCAATCGCTTTACTTTGATCCGATTAACTATGTCAATGTCGGGATAAAGGTCATACAGCTCATGGTTCATACGTCGCCGATACTCGGTGTTATGTACTATAGGGCCATAAATTTGTCGGAGTATTTTTCTGTCCAAGATGTTTGCATTTTTCTCATACAAATATTTCGTCTACTTGCGATAAGTCCCTGGTTTCGGCAGCATAAAGCAAGACACGTTGTATGAGAGTCTGGTATAGGTGGACTTTTGTTACTCGAGAGAGGGTTTTATCTCGTAAGTGCTTGCTTAGCCCAAAATATTATCCATTTCGAAGCACAATTCTCCACTTGATCTTAAGGCTGACGTTGTTGTTTCTGTTTACGGCAGACGCGAGGTATATAAATTCTCGAAATTATATCGGTTATCATCGTTCACGCTTTGGTCTAATCGCGTGCATGCCCTGTTCGTTGAAACCATTAATTTTGTCTTGTCCTCATTTACCGTGAGACCCACTTTGGCTGACTCCTTCTCAATCCTCGAATCCTTCTAGCTTCTCAATATATGGGTCGTTTATGCCTCTTTTGCGGAAAAGGGCAAAAACACCCCTAAAACAGGGGTAACAGGTTAGAATTTACAACAAAAAAATGTATTGTAAAATTCTAAAAACTTTCTTACTTATTCCTAATTGGTTCTCAAATGTCTCAACAAAGTGAATTTTAGGGGGATGGTGTGGCTGATAAGATCCACGGGCCTGCAAAAAATGGCTATGAAGAAGCAAAATCAATTGCCTATCCAAATTGCATTACATATTGGGGATTCCACGTGTAGCGGAATTACCACATTCTGATGAACTTCCACCACCCGAGCTACAACCTGGTAGTTCTAGTCAACGTCTTGATGTCCCTACATGAGTTGGAATAGAAGTTATTGGCAGTATTTTCTCAGGGAATGCAGCAGCCCCAAGCTCAAAATTGGCACAGAAGCTGAGTTTGTCTAAACCGAGAACAGAAATATAAGCTGCAGACTTGAAAAGTCTTCATCTGCTTGAACCTGGTGTCAATGTTACTTGTTTTCGTAAACCACAAGGCATTTTTCTGCTATACTTTTCAGCTAACGAATTCAAAATGTTTACTGATTGCAACGATATTGAAGGTCTAGTGGGGGAAATATTTGTCGAATATAACCCCGAGGATTGGCGTATCTTTATAGATGCATCCAAGAAATGCCTTAAAGCTGTACTGCTTTATTACTATAATTCCAAGATTCCTATTTCAATTGCGTATGGAATCGATATGAAGGAAAGCTATGATTCATATAAAAAATATATTGGATGTGGTCAAATACAAGGAGCAAGAATGGCGGGTCCGTTGTGACTTAAAAGTTCTTAGCCTCCTCTCGGGTATGCAGGCTGGATACGTTAAATATGGATGATTCTTATGAAAATGGGATAGCACTTGGAAGGGGAACCAATATTCCAAAGTAAAATGGGAACCAAGACTTGAAGGTCCGTAAGGGCAGCGCAATATCCTTCATCAACCACTAGTACCAATTAAAAAAATTGTTTTACCACCATTGCATATTAAATTTGGTGTGGGAAAAAATTTTGTTAAATGGTTGGATACACATGGAAAGTCGTTACAATTAAACTTTAATTTTTGTCATTGGTTTCACTCACAATTAATTTTAAAAATTGTGTGTTTTCATTAGAACAGGTGCTTTGTTGGCCCGGACATACGAGATCTTGTGCAAAACGCTTAATTCGAGCAAATTCTCTCACCAAACGAACTTATTTATTATTTACGCCTTTCTAGGTAAAAATCGTTCGTTGTACATCGACACCATTCAAAGTGATTTAGAAGAACTAGCTGTTCATATGTCAACGAAAATTATTTTTTTTTAATTCTCATATATATTACTTCGAGCATCAGTTGGCAACAGAGTCCGATGAACATGGTGAACGATTTCATCAAACACGTGCACCCATTGAAGAACGATATGAAAGCAAGACTATTCATTCTCTTATAGCTGACATATGCAGGACATTGTTTGTAATCGGTATAGAATTGCCAAGAGCTGAAAGACAAATGTAATAAATTAATTCGTGCTTAGATACCCAAACTTGTAGTTATTTTTTTATAGATACTATATTTAGAGCTTTTAACTACAGATTTTGTATCAATGTCTATCTTTTGTTCAATGACTTATAGTGAAATATTGCGTAGAATACATTTCCATATACACCATCCTCCTAAAATTCAGTTTTTTGAGACACTTTAGCACTAATTCGGAATAAGTAAGAAATTAATCCATACAGTACATTTTCAGTTTCGACCTATTTCTGGTATTTAGGCTGAGTTCTGAGCTTCGGTGTATTAAGGAACTTATAGCAGAATTTTACGAGAAATACTTTTATTGTACATTTTATCCCGTTATGCCCCTATTTTAGGGGTGTTTTTTACCCTTATCCACAAAAGGGGCATTGATGAGGTAGAGTGTTAAAATTTTCCACAAAAAAATTTCTCCTAAAATTTTTCACAAAATTTTTCTATACCTAAACTTTAAGGATCAAATGGTTTCCTAATTCGATTCACAATAAGAATATAAAGGCGGGAAAAACTTTAACCCACCCCCGCCTTTAATTACCACCATATAGTATATACTTTCAAACGGCCAATACACGTAAACCTTTTTTGGTAACCCCTCTATCAGAATCCATTGTCAGAAGTTTTTCATTTTTCTTGTGTTCCACAGTGTAATTCAACTGCTGACAAATGGACAATTTAGCAGACAAATATATTGTCAATAACAATGGTGGCGAAACAGTGTCACATCTTCGACCTACCTTAAACCAAGTGCCCTTGGGCGTTGCAATAAAACGCACACAATCAACACCCACAGATGAGGCCACGATTTTAACGGTAAATTTTTTGTGGGCTGTATAGCGGGTGTCGCGCAACTAGCTTTTAGCGTGGACAGATGGTGCACACATACATATCACACGTTCATTCGTACACACACATATCATAAGTTTCACACGTTCTTCCTTTTCCTATCAATTCGTAATAAATGAGAGGGGCTGATGTCATAATACCAGTGTCAGTGTCGCTTCGTTGGAATATATGTGAAGCAGGCAAATCATTTAAAATGTTTTGTAGAATTTGCTACGGCGCCGATAGCGGTATGCTTGTTTTTTTCTATTTTTTACTAGCTTCTTTCTTACCTGCCTGTTTAGTTTAAAGCTTTCATTTGTGTAAACTAACTTCCCTATGCAATACAGATTTAAAACTTTATACATATCTCAGAAATTCATGACAATACAATTTTGTAAAATTAATACTACTTTTAGGCAAAAGATTATACTATTTGAAGGATGAAGATGAGATTTGAGAATTTTAATTTAAAATAAAAATGGACAATGTCACGCCTGTTTTATTTGTGGGGTATTATTCCTCATTGTGTGGTTTTTGGCTATGGCTCCTCGTGATTGGACAAGCACCGTTCGAATAAGACAACATTAAAATGATCATACTTCGTGCACTACTTAAGATCCGCGGGTAAAGTTTGGTACAAAAATATCATGAAAAAGTTGCATAATATTATATTACGTAGTGGTCACTACTTCTAATACGATAGTGTGTAGCTTTACACTGTCACGATAGAGCTAATGCTGTCTCAGTATTTTTTAAAGTATTAGGATGAAATTGGGACAGAACATTTGAACTAAATGCTGTTAAATATTTGCAAAATTATACTGAAGGAAAATATATCAAAAACCCATTTTAAAAATTTTTACTAAACTAATTTTGAATCACATTCTCTATGTAGAGACTAGTCCGTTAATATTTTCTATTTTCTATATTTCGAAAGAAGTACCGACCGATGATTCCACCAGACCAAAAACCACACCAAACTGTCAATTTAGGTGACTGTAATGATTGTTCATGAATTATTTGTGGATTTTCTTCTTACCAGAATCGACAGTTTTGTTTATTTACCGCACCACTCAGATGAAAGTAAGCCTCATTGGAGAAGATGACATTCTTAAAAACTCGTTATCGTTTTCAAGTTGTTCCAAGCCAAATTCAGCAAATTCATGACGTGTGGCTTTAGTTCTTGAGTGATAACAGTTTTATGCGGATGTTAGCCCAAATTCTTTCCCAAAATCCGTCAGGTTGTGGTTTGAGTTACGATTATTTTGATACAAAATTTAATAATTTGTAAACGTTTTTCTTCCGTATATCTCTCCATGATGAAATTGTAAACACTACTGCACACAATGATAAAAAAAAATTACAAGCCTGTGTTAGATAACACGGGCGCATAGGTCAGACGTAGAATACGTTAGTCATTTTGCAATTAAAATATATGAATTAAATATATTTTTTAATAAATGATTTAAATCTATCTAATATATACGCATACAGCTGATAGCTAGTTATTAAGTTTTTGTAACATAAGTAGGCGTTTGTATGTATTAAAGTTAATTAATTTTAGATAGGATAAGTTATGTGTGATAAGTTATTTTATGTATGTACAGTATAATTTTCAGTAAAATAAGACAACAACAAAACTACCAAAATGAAAGACAATTATTTTATAGGGTATTTTTTGTATGAAATTAAAATTTATTCTTTTATATTTACAATGATTGGTTTATGGTATGAAAAGTACGATATGTATGTGTGACAATTAATATCAATATTTCTGCTGAAAACCATATCAATACATGTGTTCCTGATAGTTGTGGGTGCGATGGACGATTTTAACTGTAAATTGAATGTAGTATCCATAAATTCCAAAAATGGTCTGTTTTCATGTTTCATAATGTCCAGGTTGAAGTCTCCTGCTAAAATGATTGGCATAGTATTTAAACCGAAACTGGATAATAGTGGGTTATTGCTGTTTGAACTTTCCAACTACTTCCCAATGTATTCCCAGAAAGCAACTTGCGCGTATAAAGACATTGCTTGCTTTAGTAAATCTAAGAAAGTGCATATTTACAAAATGCCGTCGCATCTCTCTCCAACCAACACAATAATTAACGCCATCAAAATTGCATGTGTAAACTCAGATTTATAGGCAGCTTTCGTTTTCTCTAAATTTCCTCTTTTATTTTCTGCTCAGTATATCAATGGCGTTTTTCCTAAACACATTTCTGTGAATACATTGGGAAGTAGTTGGAAAGCAGCTAATCTATTGTGCTGCCATATCACAAAAGTAATTCCTATTGCTGTACATCTAATAAAGATGTCGCTACAATGTGGCGATAACCCAAATAAGTTTGGAAACTACTGATCTAAACGATAGGAATAGTTTTGAACAAGATTTATTAATTTATTTTTTAGTTTGTGTGCTAGAAGACTGTATGCCATATGTTTAAGGATGAAACTATATCTAGTTTAACGTATTACATTATAGCGACATCTTCATTTGAAGTACAGCTACAGCAATACATTTTATGATATGGCAGCACAATAGATTAGCTGCTTTCCAACTACTTCCCAATGTATTCACAGAAATGTGTTTAGGAAAAACGCCATTGATATAGTGAGCGTATACATCGCCAATCCTTTGTATTAATGTACATACACACACATTTACACGCTGCTCGCAGAAGTAAACAAACGACAGCAAAGATCTGTAAACTTTCAAGCACACACAAGTGTCCACGCTCCCCTCCCTTCATTTTATGTTCCCCTCCAAACGAACTAATAACCGACCGATCCAACAAAACGAAATGTACACACACTCACATTTACACGCTGCTCGATAAATAAACAAAGCACAGCAAAGCCAAAATCATTTGATTTCACAACAACAACAAAAACAACAGCGGCATTTACAAACCAACAACAACAGCGGCATGTACAAAAAAAGTCTAAAATATCATGCTCTTAAATATTTATTTCCTTAACTACATAAAACTTTTATATATAGACATATAATTTTTTTAATGCAATTCGAAACAAAACATATTACCAAACCTGAGTAACATATAAAAATTGCTAAAATATGTTTTAATATTTAAGTAAAAGTGGGTGAAAGTTGACAAACATTTTCTCAAAATGTTGTGCTCCAGATCAACACACCTACCTTACCGTATTCTACGTTAAAACAGATCACGACGTACTCCAAATGGCCGATACGTCACTTAGAAATCATATCACTCAAATTGAAATACTCTATATGTGACGCGGAAAATAGAAAGGGACCTAAGGGTAAAAACCGGTTTTGTTCAGGAGAGCCATTTTAAAGATTTAAATACGTGTATATTATACGTAGAATCGTCGACTTCACTTTCATAAAACGCGCATATCTCTGTGAGGGAACACTCTTGGGGCATGGGATCGGTCTCATTCGATGCTCAGATGTTGTCTACATCAAAAAAAAAAAGTGAAAATTGATTTTTTACCCTTAGGTCCCTTTCTCTATGCGCTGTCTCACATATATAGAAATTGAAAACAAAATATAACGTCTTTCTAAAAAATATTATGTTTGGGTATCCACGTAGGTATGCGGCTATTGGGAATGAATGTTTCCACTCAAAACTATATATGTTTGCCAAGAAAAATTCAAATATTTGCATAAAATAATGGGGAGCGTATTCCACATATATACATGGCCCCTGCAGAAAATGTTTAGGCGAATATGTTACAGATACGTTTTTTTCAGACTAGACATATGCTGTGATCGCTTTAACTTCTGGCTGATATACAGTATTGCGATTGTGAAGGTATTAGTTCCGTTGAATATTACTTCAAGGATTCTTCAGGGCACTATTCTGGGTCCGTTAGTCTGTATTCTATTTATGAATAACATAGTAGACTCGTGCTTCAAATTAAAGTAAATTCCTTTTGTACGCTGATGATTTAAACTTTTTTCCGCCACAATGAGCATACAGGACAGTGTTCTTCTACAGGAAGATATTGATCGCTTGTCTAAGTGGTGCGACTTACATTACTTGCCACTTAATAAACGGGTTTTGTAGACGGGTTGAAATGATCAGGACAGACTTCCATATACAAAATCTTATGTAGGATAAGTTTGATAGCGTTATTGATCTTGGGGTTGGTTTTGATGCTAAATTATGGTTTAATCAACACATTTAATACATAATGCCTAAAGCTTGATCTGTGCTTGCTTTTAATAAATGGAATTGTAAGGAGTTTGCGGATCCCTATACTCGGAATTTGTCATATACAACTTTTGTGAGATCAAAAATTGATTATGCCTCAGTTGTTTGCAATCCCTATTATACGGTTAATATAGACCGCGTAGAGAGATTAGAGAAAAAATTTATAAAGTTTGATCTATTTTCTCTTGTCTTTCCGCTCCCTTGACTTCACACGTATCCAGGTGTAAATTGATATATTTCGATACTTTACTAAATTGCCGATCCAAAATTTCTTTAATATTTTTATATAAACTTGTTTCTGGGAATATTGATTTTTCTGAAATTCTGAGTCGTATTGTCTTCAACGTTCCCGTTAGATACCTGCGTTCCAATGAACACTTTAATGTTCCTATGCATCGAAGTAATTATGCTCTCTATGAACCTACAAGGTGTTTGAAAACAAGTCATCCGATGTTGTTTGTAAATGAAAAACTTCGATTCTGTTTTTTGATTTTGTTTATTTGAACCTTTAGAATTTTAGTGGTTAAGTTGAGAAAATGATATCGGTTAAATTGGCTCCGTCACATTTGAGTACCAGACGGGCTCGTTTTATGGCATTTTTGTTCATAATGATTTGAAAATCATAATGAGCGATGAGGCTCATTTCCACCTCAGCGGGTACGTGAACAAGCAAAACTATCGTTTCTGGGGCACCGAAAATCTACGAGTGCTGCACGATTACACCCACTTAAAGTGACTGCATTTTGCGGTGTTCACGGTGGAGGCGGCGTTCCCGGGTCACCTCATCTCTCGTTTTGGCGATTTTGCACGGCACGCCCGATTTAAACGTTCCAGATTTTTTGTGGGTTTTTTTTCAAGTCCCGTGTTTACGAGAACAAGCCCGAGACCCAGGAAGCCCTCAAGGTCAACATACGACACGAGTGTGAGAATCTGTCGCCCGAAATTCTCGCCGAAGTGATGAAAAATGGCATAAAACGAGCCCGTATGGTAATCAATTGTCAATCGAATGTGATATTGAAAAAATTTGTTAATCATTTATAAAAATATAAGAAATATAAGAAAGTCAAGAAAAACGAAATACTGAGAAAGAGACTCACATATTAGGGTAAACAAAGAAAAATAACGTAGAGAAAGAGACTCATACAAATCAGAAAACTTCCCATACTGCTACTTTAAATACTACCGATATTGAAGTTTTCACAAATTAAACGTTACAAAAATAACACGCTCCTTAGAAAGAAAAAACACACGCACACTCACTCAAATCACCTTTAATATTTTTTACTCTTTTTCTTAATTAAAAATGAATTCAAATCAAACAATAAATAATTTCGATGAAATCGATAAAAATCTCATAAGTTGTCCCACATCACTTATTCACATGAATATTCGCTCGTTGAGAAAAAATTTCATACCCTTTTTAACACACATAAGGAACATTACAAATAAAATACACATAATAATCCTTACCGAAACAAACATAACAGATGATGAAAATAATCTATACTGTATAATTGGCTACAACGCTACCTTTCTGAATAGGGAAGGCAGAGGAGGCGGAATTGCAGTATATATTAACGAAAATTCAACCTTTGAAACAATAACAATAAACACAAACAGCTTTGAATCGTTGCAAATAAATATCAAAACAAATAACAAAAATGCTCTCACAGTCATCCCCGTCTACCGTCCACCTAGCCATTGTATGAGAACCTTCATAGAGGAGTTACACGAATGCTTAAATAACATCAACAAGAAGCAAAACACAATTGTCGTGGGGGATACAAATATTGACATTAAAAGAGACAATGCAGTAACAACTAATTATTTGGATATGTTTGCATCCCATGGTCTACGATGCATGGTGACAGAGACAACGAGAGAAGATGTGTACAACAATACAAGCACCTGTATAGACCATATATTTATACGCTGTAACTTAGCGACAGCGACCGCACACTCAGCCGTCACCACAACAACGATCTCTGACCATTACGCTCTCTTTGGCTGCATAGAAGAAGGAGACACAGCAGAACAAAACACACAAACAGCTGAGCAGGGTTCGGATTTTAGTAAAAAAATAAAAAATGATAAAGTTAATAAACGAATAAAAGAAACAGATTGGAATGCATTAATAGAAAACTCTAATAACACAGAACAACTTTACAACAGTATACATAGTACTTTTTGTGAAATCTACGAAGAATCAAAAGAACAAAACGTAGTTAAATCTAAAAAGAGAAACCCATATCCATGGCTAAATAATGAGCTGATAAAATGTTGTGATATACGGGATAGACTTCATAAAAACTGGCAAAAGAATAAAACTAATACAATCAATGAAAAAATATACAAAACATACAGTAACAAATTAAATAAAAAAATTATCAATGCAAAAAATGCATTTAATTACCAGCAACTTCAATTAAACAGGAACAATATTAGAGGAACCTGGCAAATAATAAACAATATAACGGGTAGACAAACCTGCAATATAGATAAAATTCTTATGAGGAATTTTTCATGTAATAATATTCAGAAATTAACCGAGAGTTTTGCCCATAATTTTAAAGAAAATGTTCAAAATATTCTGCACACATGTAACATAAAAACAAACACAAACCCTCACACAGTCATACTAAACAGCATGTATTTAAATTATACAAATGAAGACGAAATTTATAGTATTCTAAAAAATTTAAATGTCAGGAAAACTCCTGGAGCAGATGGTATTAGAGCTATAGATTTAAAAAAAAATGCGAGTTGCCTAACCAAAATAATTACCAAATTGGTCAATAGTAGCTTAGTTGAGGCAAAAATACCCGAGTTGTTAAAAACTTCTATAATACGGCCGATTTATAAAAATGGTACCAAAACGGATTTTAATAATTATAGGCCAATCTCAATCCTGCCAATTTTGGAAAAAGTTTTAGAGGAAATAGTGGTGATGAGACTAAATGACTTTTTAACCAAATATAAAATAATAAACAAAAACCAATACGGATTTCAAAAAGGAAAAAATATTAATCAATTATTAGGACATTTTTCCAACCATATCAACCAAAACTTAAATAATCGCCAGCAATGCCTCGCTTTATTCATCGACTTTAGTAAGGCGTTTGATACATTATCACATGAGAAACTTATTGAAACACTTGAAAGGACCGGAATACGAGGTGAGTGCTTGGAATGGATGAAAAATTATCTACAATGCAGAAATTTTCGAGTTAAAATTGAAAATAGCCAAAGCAGTAACACCGATATCACCCACGGTGTTCCGCAAGGATCAAAGCTTGGACCGTTGCTTTACATAATATATGCAAACGAAATGTTAAACCAATTGAAAGAAAGCGCAGTATTTGCATATGCAGACGACACTGCAATAGTTGTATCTCACGAATGCATTCATACGGCCGAAACAACAATGCAGAAGGAACTGAACACGATTACCAGATGGTGTCATGACAATGGGCTTATAATAAACGCAAATAAAACTAAAATAATGCACATAAGACCACGACACATACAGCACACAGATGTTACCTTGATCTTCCACAACACTGATTGCCTACACAATACATTTACCAACAACAATATACCGATTAATGATAACTGCTCAACAAAAATTGAACTAGTAACAACATACAAATACTTAGGAGTTCATCTAGACGAAAATTTCAAGTGGAAAATACACATTGATAAGCTACAAAAGAAGCTACGTCAATCCATGTTCGCGTTATATAACGTTAGCAAATGCTCCCCGCACAACGTACTAAAACAAGCATATTTCTCGCTGGCGGAGTCCTATTTAAGACACGGGATAACTGCATGGGGAACAGCAAGTCACTGTAGGACTCTTCAGCTTACACAAAATAGACTCCTTAAATTACTCCATAAAAACCAAAAATATACAAAAAACAAACTCCAAAATAACATACAAAATATACATACCCGAACATTAAATCATTTTACAACAACCTATACAAACATTCAAAATAACATACAAAATATACAAACCCAAACGTCAATTCCAGGTGCATCAACCAATACAAATATTCATAATAGCAATACACACGAAAATCGTAATCAAATATCACACAACCAAACAGATCTATTCAAGATCCTTGAAATACTTAACATTGATGGATTATACAAAACCTCAATATTAAACGAATTCTACGACGAACCAAACTTGCTTCAACACATTGACCATCAGCAGAACACGAGAAGAAGGGCTGAAAGACGCTACAAAATACCCAGTTTCCGCAACGATTATGGGAAAAAGTCACTAGCCGTAACGCTACCAACAACCATGAACAATATGCCAACAAACCTACTGAATATCAATAATCAGATAAGTTGAAAAAAATTAATCAAAAAACACTTTTTACAATAAATTCTGATACTTAAAATAATGAAATTTATATTTGTATCTCATATTAATTTATGTTATTAATAAGTTATTGAATTTGAATTATACTATATATATCTACAGCTGAGCTGAAATAAGCATTATTAAGTGTTCCTAATTTTACATAATTTCTTTTATCACCCTGCAGACAAGCCTCAATTGCTTCGTGGGGATTTAAATTAAGACAATGTAATAGAACATTATTTTTGTTTAATAAAGTTTTGTTAAGTTTAAAAAAAAAAAAAAAAAAAAAAATTGTGACGGCGCCCATTTAACCGATATCATCTTCCCAACTTAACCACTAAAATTCTAAAGGTTCAAATAAACATAATCGAAAATTAGAATCGAAGTTTTTCATTTAGAAAAAAAAATCAGAGCCAAACAACATCGGATGACTTCTTTTGAAACACCTTTTATTTGACGTTAATTAAAATAATATAATTTAGTCAATACCAAATATGATATAGATTTTTAATTTTTTCTAAGAAACTTTATATATATTTTAGATATATATTATTTTAGTTTAAGCTAATCTTGATTTATGTATTCATAGACTGAAAAAAATAAAAAAATATACAGAGCCTCGTATGGCGCTAGTAACACAATGGATTTCTCGCGCGCTATCGACCTGTAAACCTTCCCCCTTTGACTTTACGAGTATTAGCGGGTAGTTGAGTATCAGTATTTCAGTTCCGTAGGTGAGAACCCCAATCCCTTTACCATTAGGTGCAGGTGAGTTGGTTTGTGATTTTTTCGTTTTCGTTAGTTCCAAAGTCTATAAATTCCATAGCATCTTAATAATGCGCACATTACCATCAAGATGCCAATTTTTTATATCGCAGTTTCGTAATATATCATTACTTTGTAAAAACCATAGTGTAATGTGACATAGAGTCGCCATCTTTCTCATCTGATGTTTCATTTCTTACTCTTCGAGATGAGGTCGTTGCGACAAAGAGATAGTTTGCGAGACTTGACTTAAACCAGGTGGAGTTAGAAGAATTGTTGACTTACATTTCCGTGTTATTTTGATGAAAAAGTGATGCAAATTAAGAGTATTGTGGTCTTGTTGATATATTTAGTTGTTAGTATATATTTGTGGTGTATTTAGACCCTAGTTGGTATTATTAAAGCAATTAATTTTCAACATGCACCGTCCATATGCAACCACACCAAATTTTGTAAATTTACTGAGAGAAGTCGGGGCTCTAGGTATTAATTTTAATGTGAGTTCGACTTAGAGTTTACTTCGTCGCTTCGTCAAGGAAAAGGGATATGTGTAATTTTTTGAAAAAAGTTGTATTGCCCATTTGAAAACCATTTGTATTTAAACATGCGCTCACGTATACGCTGAACAATAATGGCCCCATCAACATATCGCAGGAACCATGTACATGTTTGCAAGCATTGTTTTCGTGAATTTAAGATCTGCTGCTTTTTCTTTCTTTAGTGTGACATAAAAAAAAACCGTTTCCCATTACACCCCATGAAGGGATTGAGGAGAGCTTCTCACAACCAGTGAGCTGTGCGCTTTCTAATTTTTCACTCACTGATTGGGACCTACAGTTTTTACACCGATTCCGAACGGTATTTTGAGAAGCCTTTTCTTGGCTAAATACTCGATAGTGTCGCCGTCACTATGCGAGGTGACCGCCGCCGAAAGAAATTTTTTTTTAAGATGGTCTGAGCGGGGATCGAGCCCGGGATCTCACGTACAAGAGGCGCGCACACTACACATTGCACCACCGACGGCCAGTGTTTTCAGCAGTTTTCGACAAACAAATCCACATTTGGGTCACAAATACATATATTATAACCCATTAGTCTTTGTGTCCCAAACATGTTATATTGAATAGCAAACACAATGTGTTTAGACACAAGTATACTATATTTGCGGTAAGCTACACAGACGTTATATTTGCATCCAAATAATGAAAACAGGCAAATTTTTCAGCGTGTAGCTATTTCCTGATATTCGCATCGGCTACGAAGTATATGGTAGTAATAAAGACAAAGTTGTAGAATAAATGTTCCAGGAAAATTATTGTTTTTTTGCTTTCCTGAAAAGTTAGTAAAAAATACATAGCTCTTTTCGTTGGCGCAGCGACGACTTGTTAAAAATCGATTTTGTTGACCTTTAAAAAAAATCGCTACGTGCGTGTATTATTAGTCCTCCCTTTGTACCTGAAATAATCTAAATTCGTGTCTACTTCTAACATAAAATTAGTTTGAATTTGGTTAAATATTCTGCTTAAATTAACTGCCTACTACCGTTTAGCTATATATTTCCCGTCAGTTATCAGAACTATTGGAAGCAAGTACCATCCTCTGTACACCGAGATCTCTTGCTACGAGCTCATTGTAACCCGATAGAGTTAACACTCCACTTCTTTCAAATTGTCAAGAATATAGCACTATCAAATACATGAAAATGTAATTAAGCTCATTCTTTATGAATTGCTGACAACTTGTTCTGCCTCGTGCCATTACACTGCATAGTGGGGTAAAATTGCGGTTTCCATTGTGCCGAATAAATGAGCTAAATTTTCAAAGTTTATGTTAAATTAAAACAATACTGCGTTTCGTCTCCGGCTACATAAGATTCAATCTGCCCTAATTAACAGTCCACACAAATTTCCACCATCGTGACCGAGCATCATCCGCAGCAAAAGACGCACAGTCGGCGAAATCATCTGATTCAATGGTACTGTGGTTGCGAAAGTGACAGGGACCAGGAATGATGGCACTGCCGGCGTGTGAAACGTGTAGCAAAAGCATACCTACAAAGTTCTTGATCCCTAACAATGTTACATACAATTTAATAATTTGCACTCTGACAAGAAAACATTAGTGGAATTATTTGTGAATTTGGAGTGCGATGTTAGAAATATATTCCGCATTACGAATGCATTTCATTCATTAATTTATAAACAAAATTATATACGACATATTTTCGAAAAACGTGTCCCAAACTGCATTTGTCTTTATGCATAAATAAGTCCAACAAATTATACTCCTAGCCGTAGATCAAAGGCTCCTGGTATCTTCGAACCAACATATTGTAATTTTACTTAGGGATAGACTAGAAACCTTTTTTGTTCGAGTCGTATACCTTTTGTGTGTGGGACACCTAAAATACCAACATCTTAATGGTGTTTTAATAGGTGAAAAGCATTTCTTCCTCATTTTTATGGTAGAACAAGAGATTAGCGGATTAAAATGTAGTCTCTGTTTGTCATTAGGGACACATAAAAGAGAATAACGTCGTTGTAATAACCTCAAAACTTGGAAAATAAACTTCTTTAGCATTAAGCATTTTTAATACCGTTTGGTATTTATGTTTAGTTGCGGTCGAAACAAATGCAACAAAGTGAATAAAGAAGCGATTTATACATAAAGAAATTTTTTTAAATTTGTTCTCAATTTAATAGTTCGCTTAATATTGGGAACATCTATTGTATTGGAAGTATATAAATGAACCAACACCCATATTCGGGTACATTTGCCGTAATGCAACGATGTCTTACAACCTCCATCTATGGTTTTGGTTCAAATATCAAACTATGTAACTGGTAGAAAGGAAAATTAATGAAAGAAAACTAAACTAAAACCAAATTTAAATCAGGAACAAAAAGTTCGCCCAAATGTAATAACAAGAGGACGCACCATTAGTTGGTTCATATACCCCAACTCTTGCTAATTAATTCAAAATAACGGTAACAGTAACGATAAGTGTGTCCATCGAAAGAATTATTCAGCCCCAGATATAAAAAGGTGAATTGCAAAAATCATACCTAGAGTAACCCGTGAATCTAATTAACCGGATTCTAGTCCATAATTTTAAAGCAGTTATTTATTATAATAACCGAAAACGTAGATTTTTACGTCGCTCAATCTGGTTTCAATTAGAGAACAATATATGTATCAACTTGAATTTAATGCCGTTATTACCATTTTTAATATATACAGGGTGGTTCAGTCACGACTGCACAAATTTCACCAGCGTATTCCTTGACTCATTTCATGCAAATATGTCCGTCTATGACCATCCCCGCAAATGCAAGGGGACGAAATGGCAGCGGTTTGAAAAATTTCGGATTGTTGGTCGGAGGGTACTATGGTAAAATTTTTTTTACTCGTGTAAAAATTCAGTTTTTTTTACATTTTATTAATCGGCCCTGTGATGGCCCATTTGCATTCTTGGTGCGATGATGTGATGTGGCTCGGAATCATCAAAATCCCCGCGACGTCCAATAACAAGCGTACACCTAGGTGCACCGATGTATTTTTTCTTAAGACGAGCATCAAATAAGCAACACAATCGTGCACAAATAAAATGCAAAATTTTTGATAAAAAACTCGTAATATTTATGAAAAATGTTTAGACAATATATTATTTTAAAAACTGTATAATAGTTATAATTGTATAATTGTATAATAGTAATAACGGGTCCGCCATCTAACTTTTTTTTCAACTAGTGTTTATTTCGTGAATGGTAACACTTAGCTCATGTCTGATTTGACCGATAATTAGTTTTATCCTTCCGCTGAACGAATATGTATACGCTTGAACAACTCTGAGAAATATGGGGAAAATGGGCCTGCGATCGACTTACAAAAGATGCCGATTTTGCTAAAAAAAAATCATCTTTTCAGATGAAGCTCATTTTGATCTTGGCAGGTATGTAACCAAGCAAAATTGTCGCATTTGGGGCACAAAAAACCCGCACGCATACATTGAAAAGCCGATGCGCCCAAAACGAGTCACTGTTTGGTGCGAATTTTGGTCCAGAGGCATAATTGGGCCATTTTGCTTCGAAAATGAGCAAGGAGTGGCCGTTACAGTCAATGGCGATCGTTATCGGGATATGTTGAACGAATTTTTGTTCACAAAAATTGGATATTGACAACATTTGGTTTCAACAGGACGGCACTACGTGCCACACAGCCGAAGCTACACTCGACAGCCGCAGAGCTGATGTCGTTTGGCCACCTCGGAGCTGCGATTTGACACCGTTGGACTATTATTTGTGGGGTGCCCTCAAAGATAAGTGTTACGCCGACAAGCCACAGACAATTGACGCTTTTAAGGACAATATTCGTGTAGCCATTGGTGAAATACAGCTGCACACAATCGATAATGTGCTTAAAGATTGGACCGGTCGTGTAGGCTACTGCATGGCCAGCCGAGGCAGCCATTTGAATGAAATTATTTTCAATTACTAACCGGAAGGATTGTACTTTCAAATAAAAAAAGAAATTTGAGAAAATATTCAGTAGTTTTTTTTATAGCATTTTCAAAAAAAAAAAATATTTGGCGGACCCTTTACAATAGTTTTGCAAAATCTCTTTTGATTGCTTTCAGCATGTTTTGGAAAATATTTCTGAAATTCCATTTCCCTTATGGCTAGTTTATCAGTCAGTGGTCATCTTTACTTCTTAGCTAAATTGTTGTTAAACATCGAACTATATTTTTCAGTCAATGATTGACCATGATTTAGTCACCCAATGCTTGTTGGTTAACTTATAACCATAAGATTTTGATAATCACATTACTGATTGTCATAATGAAAAATATGTGATTGTATAAAAAACATGTTTCACTTATTGATTATTTAGACACATACTTTGAGCATAGATAGTTAAATTGATGCGACTATATAGTTTTTTTTTTATAAAGTTCTTTAAAATGACTTCGATTTTATCCATCGATTTCATAAATTCATAATTCCTTTTTGGTATATTCTTGGGAAGAGGAAGTAATGGCAAAAATTTTCCATTAAAAAACAAAATGCAAAGTTAACATCTGATTATCTTTCAATTACTATTACATAAACCAATAGTTAACTAACCACTTAAAACAGGTCGTTTGTGTCCGTTATTTAATCCGCTCTTTCTTCTTTTTGGTTTTAGGCACCAAGAATATAAGACCTAGACCAACTATAACACTCATCAAAAGAGTAAACAAAACCAAAAATTGACACCTTGTTAGGTAGAGAATACAATTTTCTTGACAAGTTTTTGGAAGTTGGTCAGTCAATGCTAACTGTTGCGTTATATCAGTGAAATCAGTAAATAGAAATGAAAATATATTTGTTGTTAGTTTGTTTTCGGATTCACAACAAAATTGGATATCTTCCGGTTAAAAAATATTCGTGCCGAAGAGTTAATATTGCTCCCCCATAGTGAAGTAAAACAGGAAGAGTTCAACACAGACCCACTGGTTTGGCAGTAAAAATATATGCTTTTGTTTTTCGAATACAAAATCAAATGATTCTCATCGCTTGCCGGAATGACTTCTTAATTACTTTGAATGTGTCGACATAAACCAGTGTCTGCAATTTTGATAACAATCCTATAAAAAAAGAAACGAAATAGAGTTAGCTATATTTGTGGTTGGTTCACTGATATCAGTCATCAGAGTGCTTTATGCAAGTAAGTATGCAAGTAAAGGGTTTTTCAACAGAGACGCTACAAAAGTAAATCGATAGGGACAGCAAACGACGCCATATTTTTCCCGCTCTTTTGACATTTCTCTTCAGTAAGGTTTGCCATTTCATCATGGAAAAGATATACGATCCAACAACGAGTCGAAAATATTAAAATGTACTACCGAAATTTGGAGTCAGTGGCCCCAACTTTAAGAGGCCAACATTAAGAGGCCTCAACAATCAGCGATGAGGCTCATTTCTGGCTGAATGGCTTCGTCAATAAGCAAAATATGAGTTATTGGTCAGACAGCAATCCACACGTAATCCATGAGTCATCATTGCATCCCGAAAAAATTACGGTTTGGTGCGGTTTACGGGCCGGCGACGTCATTGGGCCGTACTTCTTTCGTGATCATCAAGACCGGCACATTACTGTGAATGCGAATCGCTACCGTTCAATGATAACCGAATATTTTTGGCCCCAATTGGATAATATGAACTTGGAGGACATATGGTTCCAATAGGACGTCGCCACAAGCCACACAGCGAATGCCACAATCAATTTATTGGAAACCAAGTTTGGTGAACGTGTTATCTCACGAAATGGCCCAGTCGATGGCCGCCTCGGTGGTGCGATTTGACGCCTTTAGATTATTTCCTGTGGAGCTACGTCAAGTCTATGGTCTATGCCAAAAAGCCAGCGACGATTGATGAACTTCGTATGAATATCGAACGTGAAATTGCAGCAGTATCGGCCGATTTATGCTTGAAAACCGTCGAAAATTGGGTTCAGCGTCTGGAATTCTGCAAGCGTGTCCTTGGTGGCCATGCAAAAGAAGTCGAGTTCCCTACATAATGGCATCAAACGTACTTTTACAGGAATAAAGAATATCATTGGTATCTAAAACCGGTTTTGTTTTATTTAAAAAAACTTTTGTAGGGCTCTTATTGAAAAACCCGTTATGTCTGTGAATGCTGATGTTCTGACAATGAGCAATGATGCAACTGAAAACGATCTGGAACAAGACGAGTTCCTTCCATCTACTTGCCAGAAAATGGAAGCAGAGCAGAGATCGCTGATGTTGTGTGCGATTTAATCTAATGTCCTCGGCTTTGCGGCTAAAGCAGTGGAATTTGGTGCAAAAGGTTTTCTTACGAGTATATCATTTGGAAGAAAAAGTGACCGGACCATACAAATCGATGTACCCAAACTATTTTTTCCTTGAATCACAATTATTCATCGATGGAATGACGAATTTCATTGACGTTTCCTGTAAAAGAACGAGGGCGGTCCCAAAACTACCTGACCCGACATATAGATGGTACCGGTAGTTTTATAAAAATATTTTGGTGAAAAGTGGCAACCTTATAAAACATACGTTTTAAGTTTTAGGACACCATACTGTTTAGTATTTTTATTTAATCCCCCAAAAGTAAACGATGTCAGTGAATTTGTAAACATTGAAAAAAAAATTGGTCACCATTATGTAATTCAATATTTGTATTTGAAAGGTCTCAGTCGAAGCAAAATTCTACTCTGAGAGAGCCTGCTCCTGTGTTTACGACTCTAAGATATTGCACGCTGAAACGGCCTCTGTAACAAATTCTCCCAAACATAGTCTGCAGGAACTATGCATATGATTCGCATACACTCCAAATATTCATGTTTGCAAGTCACAAACTCACTTTTATTTAAATGCACATATTAAAATATTTACTTGCAAACATGTATGTCGTTACGTGGAAACATATTCGTGCTTCATCTCAAACGTCCATATACTTACGTGGAAGCATTCGAGTGTCTCATTTCAAACCTCCGTATACTTACGTGGAAACATGTGCAAATTATCTCCCAAATGTAGTAATAATGATAAACGAATAATTTTTTGATTTCAATATAGATTATTTAATATAATTAATTTTCAAAATCAAATCTACATTTTTAAACAATTAATAAAAAAAATTAAGATTTAAGCCGACCCTCTTTACATTGACTTGCGTTGAGTGAGTTTATTTGAATCTACTGCTTTTTAGTTTCTCCTCCCTTTCTTGCATCTCGCGTTGTTGTTTTCCGAGGATTTCAACTTCGACAGACGCTAAAACACTGTAAAACATTATTATCAAAATGCATTGGAACAAAAAGAATATACTTATATACAAAACTAGTTCATTCCAGCTAAGCGCGGATTAGATACTAGTGCATTTAACTAAATTTCGCAAATGGTCAGACTCTCTCTCTTTATCTCAGGCAGATAAAGGGCTTCACGTTGTTGCTGTTTTTAGTTTCTTTCCTTCATATACAGGGTGATTCAGGAAGTTCCGGACAAATTTCTCCAGCGTATTCCTTGGCTCATTTCATGAAGAAAAGTCGACTAGGACCATGTCCGAAAATACAAGAGTGCGAAATGGCAGCGGGTTCAAAATTTTCGGATTGGCGGTCGGAGGGTAGTAGGGTAAAGTTGCAACTTCTGAGCCAGTGGTCGTTTTTGGGCTTGTTGGAAAGGTCTTTAAGAGGCCTTTCAGAATCAATAAAAAACGTGGAAAAACGTCAAATCACCGAGATACAGAGCTTTCGAAAAAAAAATGGAAAAAAAATTCACATAACCTCAATTTGCTCAGTCAGATGGCAGGTAACTTATGTTTTGAAAGATAGCCATGCTGCTTACCTTTCCAAAATGACCTAAACGAAGCCCAGAGGTCTTACCCTTCCAAAGTTATGACCATTTTCCTGAAATGCAAAAATGTTTTTTTTTGTTTTTGGAAGCGAAATAACAGCACACATTTATTTGTTTTTGTAAATTAACACGTTTAAGATTTTATTTTATTGAAATAGAGTTTGAATAAAAAAATAGATTTTGAATAATCTCTCGTTGCACCTCTTTCATTGTCTTGCCCTCGAGAGAGCATAAACAGTGCAACAAATACAGATGTTGTTGTATCCCAAACATAGAAATATTTGGGTTACACATATATTATAAAACACATATATTATTTGTGGCAAATACAACGCGTTTGGATAAAAGTATGATAAATCTGCGACAAGCTCCAAACACGTGTTATATTTTCATACAAACAACAAAAAAGACAGATTTTTCGGCGTGTACGAAACTAAAATGCCACAGATTAGTTCACATAAGAATGGCTCATTTCATCTCCAATTTCCATACGCATTCAGGAAATTTATGAATCATTAACTGAAAGAATAATGCAAAACTACAATGTCAGACTTTAACTTTAACTTTGAGTAATCTATTTTTGTCCCTCTTTTATTCTCTTGCTGTCGACAGAGCATAAGCAGTGCAGCAAACACAGCTGTTTTGTATCCCAGAGAAAGATATATTTTTGAGTCAGAAACATAAATATTATAACATATTTATCATTGTGACCCCTACATGTAATTTTGAATAGCAAACACAACGTGGTTGGACACAAGTATACTATATTTGCGCCAAGCTGCAAACACAACTTATATTTGCATTAAAATAACAAGAAAATACAAATTTTTCAGCATGTGAGTAGCAGAGTTTAAACGAGGCCGTACGAGCTGCCAAGACGAACAATTGAGGTGACCACGCCAGACACGGTTAAGAAAATCCACAAAATGGTATCAGATAACTATCGGCGTGAGCTAGCTGTAGTGATCGGCATTTACATCTTATATTGACCGATGATTTGCAGATGAGAAAGCTGTGCCCAAGATGGGTGCCGCGCTTGCTTTCAATAGAGGAAAAACAGTGTTTAGTAGAGTTTTTGGCGATGTTTCACCGCAATAAAGCTGAAATTTTGCATCGATTTAAAACTACGGGTGAGACGTGAGTCCACCACTTCACACTTGTGACGAAAAAATAGTCACAACAGTGGACTGGAATAGGAGAATCGTGTCCAAACAAGGCGAAGACGGTTCCATCTCCAGGCAAGGCCGTGGCGTCAATTTTAATTTATTGCGAATGGAAAAACGATCAACGGTGAATATTATTATAATTTCCTGCTGTGCTTAAGGGATGAAATTGTAGAAAAAGGCCGCATGTGGCGAAAAAGAAAGTGTTGTTCCATCAAGACTGTGCTTCAGTTCAGACATCCACTACTGCCAAAATTAATGAATTACACTTCGAATTGCTTCATCAAGCACCTTGTTCGCCAAATTGGGCTCTCTCGGACTAAAGGAACGGACGAAAGGACAACAACGTGAATCCCTTTTTCTGCCCGAGCCTCTACTGAAAAAATCGGAATGGAGGACCATTTGTGAAATATAATATAAAAAATCATAAGTAATTAATACACGCTTGTTTTGCATGAACTGGATTTGTATATAAGTATCGTGTACCAACGCATAGTGATAACCACGGCATAGTTGAAACCTACTGAAGACAAAAACGTGAGAGACAACAGAGAAAGGAGAAGCAAAATAGCAGAGTTGCAAATATATAAATTTCAAACATATACATGGCTCCTGCAGAATATATTTGGCAGAATATGTTACAGAGGCCGTTATATGTTACAGAGGCGTGAAGATATGAGAAGCCAAATACAAATGATGTGTTGCTCTCCATTAAAACTAAAGTGTCTCAAAAACCAGCAGTTTTTAAAAAACTGTTTCCGGTTTCTTCGGATTCTATTTTTGAAAACACTGATTTTCGGTTTGTTCGACAAGTTAATTTCGGTTCGGGGGTTCGGTTATTAAAGTACAACATAAATTAGTTAAACCAAAAATTTTTTTTTGGTTTCAAAATTTCATACTTTTAATTCAAATTTAAGTTTTGAATCAAATTCACTTTTAAATCATTTAATTTTAATAACCTCACCTTAAAATTTGAAAGAAATTTTCATATTTACTCTATTTAAATCTTCTGAAGTTTGAAAAATGTATGTATATTAGGGTGGCAATGAAACGTGTTGTTTCTAAAACCGGTTATTTTTATTACTTACCACTTGGTACCTTTATAAGACTATCTTGGCCATTTTTCCTCGAGATAGACTATTTTGCCACACCATATCATCCTGAAACCGTTGAGTGACTATATCGTGGTATACCTTATTGTAACCGTATAGACTTCTACTAGAAGGCGCTGGTATTCGAGTTGAATATTTTTTTCGTTTAGATACAACTTTTGGGAGAAAACCAAAATCCAAAAATTTTAATTTTTTCTCAAAAGTTTGAGTTTGAATCCCTAGAGTGGAATTTTACTCAAATTTTTACCACCTTCCCATGTCAAGCTAACTCAATGTGCAATGTTTTATTCAAATGAACTCAGAAATGAACATTTTCTACTGTATACAAAACAAAAATTTAACCTCGGTGGTTTTAGACAAATGGCGTATGAATCCGCTTGGTATTTACCAAAAATCAGAAATTGATTTTTCATTGCCACCCTAATCTATATACTACTAATTTAAATTTTAGAATTTAGACAACATTTTTTGAAATATTTTTCAAATTATATAGTGATATTAAGATTTAAAAATACAAATTACACAATGATACAATAACGAATAAAGTATAATCACCTGGGAAGTGATACAAATTTTCCTGTAGGTGTTGTCGAGTAAAACAATAAAACATTGGTGCATTATCCCAAACACCACCAAGAGCTATACTTTTGGGTAAAAACACACATTTTCGTACCTTTTGCGATTATAAAGCCCTGTATTAAGTTTTTGCGAAATTTTCGTGAGAAATTTTTGTCATTTTTCTCTAAACGGAAAATTTTGTTACAGAGAGTTACCACATATCTCAGATTTACCTTGCAAATATTTCATTAATAATTCATTTTTGCACTCCATTTTATTTGTATTACTTTGGTTGGCTAAAATAGTCGAACTGTCAAAATTCCGCTCCCAAAAAATTATCAAACAATTGTTTTCGTACGAAATAACTTTGGCGTAACAACCCTGTGATTGGTTTTGGCTACGAAATTTTCGCAAAGAGCTGAGGACCAAGCAGATGAAAAGTGAGCGGAATTTCGGTTCATGAAAATTTCGTTATTTGTTATACGAAATTATGGCAACGAAAATATGGCAACGAAAATTTCATACAAACTGAATACCGGGCTTAAGGCTGTAGCTTAGATTATTATAAAACGATTCTCTGTTTCATAGGGCATTTAGAAATAATAATCTTACATATTTCAAACAATATATAATTTTTAGGGACACAACTTATCTGCTTAAAAGCGATTTGTATCGATGAATGTCAATCTAGAATATTTACAAAGAAGTGCAAAACTGATGCTAAAAAATTAATCGTCGTTTTGAAGCGCCTAATTAAAAATAGGTGAAACTGATTGTCTTCGTGCTCGTTTATTCAAGACACTTAATATTACATTTCTAATATTTTCTCCAGGAGATATAATTCCTTATGAGCCAAGCTTTCCCCCAATTACTTCATGCAGAACCTCTTTTTCGACCTATAATTTATTTGGGTGAGATAAATCAATGAAAATTATGATTAAATTATGTTACATTTTTAGAGATGTCTTTAAGGCGGCAGAATCTAAAATAATTAGTTTATGTCTCTTTTGTACCATTTCCAACTAACGAGTTACCACTAAATACGGTTAAACATTTGTAAATCTTGCAAACTTAATGATAAACAAAATGCTCACCATGGTGGAATATTTAATTATTTGCATCTCACACCTTCACCCTTTTAAATCGGTTTGCCATTATTTATTCATTATTTTCCTGACCTTTCTTTAACTGAATTTGGTTACATGTTAACCAACCCCACTTGTGTTAGTTCTTATTAATTTAAGGTCTTGTACCGGAAACACTTTAAATACAGCATGAACTGCGACCAATATTCATTTAATCTTTTTTCTCTGTATGCTAAGTAATATGTTACTGGGAATGGAAATAGAGTTGCGTTCTTGCAATTGTGTGGTATAGCGGCTATACAGTTTTGGTTAAAACGACTAAACCTAGTCGCCACTTATACGTATGGCTTGTAATTACCTTAATAGCCACTCTCGCTTAAACTTATGTGAATATTATTTTAACTTGTAATTTAAAGTGTGCAGAAATTTAATTTCTTTTATTGCCTTAATACACTTGGTGTTCAGTAATACGCGGTAGCTATGACATATGTTAGTTGACTGTCTATGACTCCCACGACAATTGCCATAAACCATATCGCTTGGGAGTTATAGAGGTTGCGTATAAAACGATTTATTGCTTGAGGGCGTATTAACCACTAGTGACGAAAGTGTTGATGGAGGATATGGGTTGACGTTAGAGAATTCATCTCGGGAATTTCATTTCCCAAGTAATAAAATACGATATTTTGTGTAAAAAATGGCAATCGGGTATGGGGTTCTCACGCTGTGGTAACCATGTCCTGTGGCTACCTTTCAAAATATTCTTTGAACATTGGCATTGATTCATTCATTCATTGACATTCAAAAGGATACGTTGCAAGGCTGATGTTCAAGGATGCTACAACCAAATATTTCATACAATTTAGTTTGATTGATTTTTGCAGCGCTAAGACAATTTGTGTTGCTGAAAAGCATCTGAACTTTAAACTAATATTATTTGGATATCTTACACTTTTTCCAATATTACACACAGGAAAAAGATTAGTTGGAAATTAATTCAGGCATTCGAAATTCCATGATAAAGTATACATTTTGACTGGACTTCATAATTCTCATACATCAGAATTATTTGTCGATGTTACTGCTAAATTAAAAATAGTTCTTACTAAATAGAAGTTGTTATTTTAGAAATAAGGTTGTATTAACCAATCTGAGTATGCCTTAGACCCCATTCATCTGAAATGGAAGATACAACTGAGAAAACGTACTATATTAGAATTCGTGTGCAAATATTAGTTAGTCACTGTAGTCATAATTTAGTTTCTGTTACAAAAACACTTGTTACAAAGTTATGTAGTCGAATTTTTATGAGAGGCGTTGCTGTAAAAGATAAACTGTATTTGAATGTTACACGAGGTCTTTTCAGAAAAACTATTATATTCTTCTTCGATGTAAGGACGTGATCCTGTTTTAATGTCCTTGATATTTTTTGTGAAATTTCTGCTTCATATTTGCAACAACATATGTGAATATGAAAGTGTGAAACTTTTTTTTTTAATTTTCTAAGAAATTTTTATATATATCGCGGATATTGGGCTTCTTCGATTTTAAGGACCTAGTCCAGTTTCAATGTCATTGAAATTTTTTCTATAATTTTTCCTTAGCATTTACAATAACATATTTGAATATTAAAGTGTGAAAGCTTTCCAAACTTTTTTAAATTTTCTGACAGTTTTCATATTTAAGGCGGGAATTAGTTTTAATCGATTTTAAGGATCTAGTCCTGTTTCAACGTCCTTGACATTTTTTATTAAACTTCTGCTTCGCATTGGCAACAACATATGTGAATATGAAAGTGTGAAAATTTTCCAAACTTTTTTTAATTTTCTGAGAAGTTACACCGCGGATATTGGTTTTCTTCGATTTTAAGGACCTAGTCCTGTTTCAATGTCATTGAATTTAGTGTTAAAATTTACCCTTAGTATTTACAATAACATCTGTGAATATTAAAGTGTGAAAATTTTCAAACCTTTTTTAATTTTCTGAGAAATTTTTACATATACAGCGTACATATTTCTTCGATTTTAAGGACCTAGTCCAGTTTCAATGTCATTGAAATGTTTTCTAAAATTTTTCCATAGTATTTACAATAACATATGTGAATATTAAAGTGTGAAAGTTTTCCAATCTTTTTTTAATTTTATGACAGTTTTCATATTTATGGAGGGAATTAGTTTTCATCGAGTTTAAGGATCTAGTCCTGTTTCAACGTCCTTGAAATTTTTTATTAAATTTCTTCTTCGTATTGGCAACAACATACGTGAATATGAAAGTGTCAAAATTTTCCAAACTTTTTTTTAATTTTCTGAGAAGTTTTTATATTCATCGCAGATATTGGTTTTCTTCGAGTTTAAGGACCTAGTCCTGTTTCAATGTCCTTGAATTTGTTTTCAGAATGTTTCCGTAATATTTACAATAATATCTGGGAATATTAAGGTGTGAAAACGTTCCAAACTTTTTTTAATTTTCTGAGAAATTTTTATATATAGGGTGTCCCCTAAACTTTTGTCTAAACTTAAACACGTGATAGCTGAGAACAAAAGCTACAATGTTTGTTCTTACGCCAATTGCCTAGGTGGCTTCGTTTTCGAGATATTCGTGTTTAAAATAATTGCATTTTTGAATGCATTTTCAATAAATGCATAATCTAGTTTTTAAATGAAAAAGAAATATCATTGAAAATTGCTTAATTTTTTCTAAAATGTTTTCAATTAACGAAAATTTTCAAAAAGAGAGCCTTGTTGCGTTATGCACTTAGATAAGCGGTCTCTTATTTCAGTTGTAGTTGTATTAATAGTCATTTCCTGTCGCATTTGATTTAAAATCAATTTTGAAGCAATTTTCAAAAATGCAATTATTTTAAACACGAATATCTCGAAAACGAAGCCACCTAGGCAATTGGCATGAGAACAAACATTGTAGCTTTTGTTTTCAGCTATCACGTGATTAAGGTTAGACAAAAGTTTAGGGGACATCCTGTATATCGCGGATATTGGTTTTCTTCGATTTTAAGCACCTAGTCCTGTTTCACTGGTCTTTATTTGCAATGTTTGTGAAAATTTTCTAAACGTTTTTTTAATATTCTGAGGATTTACATATACATACAGTCCTGTTTCAATGTCCTTGACATTTTTTATGAAAATTTTCCTTAGTATTTGCAACAGTATGTTCGAATATTTAAGTGTGAAAATTTTCCGAAATTTTTTAAATTTTCTGACAGTTTACATATATATCAGTGTCCTTGAAATTTTTTCTAAGAACGTGTTATCGTTAATACTAAAAACATGTATGGAAATAAAAGTGGAAACTTGTTCGATAAAAATACCATACAATTTATTAGGTAATGGTTTTATTGGCAATAGGGCAAGTTAATTCCATTTAAAGAACCTTGTATACTTTCGATATTCAATTTTTATTTTGAACATTATGACACTTTACTAATGACCAGTGCAATGAAATTTATATGCTTGGTTTGATTTAAGTACCATTAAATTTGAAGGTGGGCCAACTTCACACAAACATATACTACTGGGAAGTTAGCCCACCATCGAAATATGTGGGCTATGATGGTGGGCTAACTTCACGCTAGTCTTGCCACACTAGTTTGTGAATCGCATGTATTTTTTTATATTACTAGTCTCACCACAAATTGGGGTGAAGTGAGTCTTTTAAACACTATCGTGGAATCTGACGCCACTATTGTCGCCTTCACAAACATATGCAAAAAATTCTGGACAAGTGTATGGAGGAGCAAATATTGCACATGATACAAATTAACTTAGACATACGTATAATATTTTAAAACTATAACTGTTTTATATGGTTACAAACAGAGTTCGCATTTACACCCATTTGTAACCGTGGAGAATGGGTAATGAACGTTTACTCATTGTCCACAGGGATGGGGAATTAATGGGTACCTAATAGAGGGTCCAAAACGGAATCCAAAAAACCGGGGTAACCAGTTAACTGGTTTTTTGCTATTAAGCGTGTGCCAGAATTTTAAAAATCTTAATTTTCGAACAAACCGGGAACCGGTTATTTGACGTTGGTTAACCGGTTAATCGATTTTTACTTAATTTGTGTTAATATCATTAAAAAAATTAATAATAAATAATATGAATTTAAAATTTTAGTGAAAATTTGGAATTAAGAAACATTATTTCTATTTTCAAATATGATATTGAGCTTCAATAAGTTCTAAACGATATATCCAAACAAATGTTTTTCAAAATGATTTATTCAATTTGATTTAATTATAAATTAAATAAGCATTAATTAAGCTTTTAAAATTTTTTTTTCAGATTTCAAAATTAAGATTATTTTATAACTAAATGTTTCAAAATTAATAAGATTTTCGTACATGAAAATGTTTTCAAATTTAATTTTAAGTCAGTTTAACGCGAATTCGAATAACACTTTTAAATTTTATATTAAATACGCATTCCAAATTGGAATATGATATATATCGTATTTCTTCAAATGTGATGATTTATTCGACCTTTCGTATTATATTTAAATTTAAAATGTTCGACATTAGGCCTATTTTAAATTATTTTATTCTTCAGTATTTCGCTACCCATTGGGTAGCATCATCAGGAAGATAAACACAATTAATAATTAAATAATTATGTTATTGTGTTAATTAAATTAAATACAAAAATTTTAAATAGACCTAACGCTCTAACATTCTAATTTTAAATATATAGTTTTTAGGGATGATTTTCTATTTATTCGGCCTTTTTATTATTCCTTTTTTATTTTAATGTTCAAGCTCAAGGACATTCTATATCTCTATAATAGTCTTTGAAAATAAGATATTTTGCAAATGCTTTCTCAGGATTCGTGGCAAACCGTATGGCTATTTCAGATCTAGCCACAGATCTTTATCTGAGGTTGTTTAGAATTTTTAAACAACATCAAAAATCATTTATAATGGTGACCGATTGTTCTCTGGAGATGGAAAGAAATGTTTTCTTGTGTGTTTTGCTTGCGATATTTTTCGAACACTCGCATACTTGAAAATTCTCAATTCAGATGGGTTTTCGTTTGTGTTTAGTTTGATGAATTATTTTTCGAAAGCAGCATCGTCAGGAAAATAAGCACAGTTATTGATTGAAAATTTAATTGGAATTTTTAATTTCATTATTTTTTTTAATTTAATTTTTAATTAATAATTATGATTTTCATTTAATTTCATTTAATTTTTAATTAATAATACGACGATGCTACCCAATGGTAAGCGAAATATTGAAGAATAAAATAATTTAAAATGGACCTAACGCTCGAACATTTTAATTTGAAATATACGTATTCTTATAGTTTTTATTTAAAATGAAAAATTAATTATTTCGAATAAGTTTTCAACACGAATAAGTGTAGAAATGGTCGTTAAACAAATGTGGAATTTACTTTAAGCAAAAAACACCAAAAAAAAACCGAAAACCGGTTTCTTGAAAAATTGATTTTTCGAACAAACCGAAACCCGGTTTATTGAAAATTTGGTTTTTCGAACAAAGCGAAAACCGGTTTCTAAAAAATGGCGGATTTTTGGATACTTTAGTAGCTACCCACGACAATGGAGAATTACACTGCATGATTATCCATTACACATGGTGAATGCGTAAGCGGCTGTTACCCATTACCTACGGCGATGGGTAATGGGTTACTCCTTGTAACTCATCCCCATTTTTTTTTTAACGAAAAAGTGAAAAATATAGAAAAAATGTCCAATCACGAAAATCAAATCAATCAAAAAAAAAAGTAATTTTTGGCGGTTTCTAATGGGTTTTCATATACAAAGTGGCGCAAAAGTAAACTTCCGATGTTTTTTGGCTGTAATTTACAAAAAAAATTAAAAACTTTGATTCTGCTTGTGGATTATTTTTATTTGGTCTTTTATTTTTTTTTACATCAAGTCGAGAATATGATGTCATGTAAATGGCCGCCGCCACAGTTGATTGTCATTTGAGCCCTTTTTATGGCATTTTCCATCACTTTGGCCAAAACTTCCGGCGATGGGTGGATATTGTCTTTAAGAGCTGCAAGAGTCTGAGGCTTGTTGACATAAACCCGCGACTTCGAAAAGCCCCACAAAAAGAAGTCTGGAGCGGTCAAATCAGGCGATCTTGCTGGCCAGTGCAAATCGCCAAAACGGGAGATTAGGCGCCCGGGAAATGCATCCTTCAGCATATCGGTTGTGGCACGTGTTTTCCAATCCCAATTCATCAAGTTGCGGCAAAAAGAACTCGTTGATCATTGCTCTGTAGCGTGGCACGTCGTCAGGTCGATGTCGACGGCGCTTCCATGACATCCTCGGCTACAGCAGCAATATTCTCTGCAGAACGGCTACTCCGGGGTCTGCTACGCCTGGCAGCATTTCGTATTGTGCCAGTCTCTTCGAGGCGAGCGGCTAAACGTCGCAGTGTTTCACCAGTAGGAGTTGGCCCGCCAGGAAATCTGTGACGAAATTCACGTTGTGCCAAAGTCACCGAGCAATATTCCGCGTTCTGGAGCAGTGTAGCGTAACATTGTTTATTAACGTATATTTCGCATGTGTTTACTACCATGTGTTTACCACCTTGTAGTTGTCCAACTACAAAGTGCAAAATAATACCTTTGTTCGATCGATATGAGAGTCTTAGCGATTTTTTATTAAAAATGTTAGATTAACAGATTTAAAAAACGTGATTCGTTATGAAAGCCAACCATTGGTTAAAGCCTACAGTGGAGGTAAAAACTGTTCTCCTAGTTCTGGCGGATCTCCAACGAAAATTTCCAAACAAATAAATATCCAGAAACTCCACCTTCCGCTGGCCACCAAAGTCACATGACCTGACTGAACCAGACTTTGTTTTATGGTGTCAAAATAGAGAATGTGACTGAATTGAAGCAATCCATTAAAACAATAATTGGGGTGATACCGACTTCAACATTTAATGCCTCAGTGACAAATTTTCTGATGTGATGTTGGATATGCGTGGATGACCCTGTAGGTCATTTACGATCTATCGTCTTCAAAACCAATTAGTTGTATAAAATAAAATTGAACAGTCTATACAATACAAGAAAGGCACATGAAATATGTTGAATAAAAAGGAAGATATTTAAATTTCTTTTTGCAGCATAATTGATGCGCCATATTTTAGAGCTGTTACGAAAAGAACTGTACCTTTCTATACAAATTCGTTCACGTTTTTAAATCCCAAAAATTGTACACTCCATGTTGGAATTTGTGGAAGTTACGCTATCACCATCAATAGTTGCATCTGATATTTGTTTCCTCAAAACGTCTGTTGATTTTTCTAAAATATGTGGCCAAATTAAAGAAATATACAAATTGTTCCTCAGTTTAAATTTTGGATTAAAGCAAATCCATTCAAAACTATACAATATCTACTATTACATTAAATTTATTTTATTTCAAAATTAACACCTACTTTACGCTGATTTTGAAAACAATATTAGAGAAAACGGTAAAAGAAGTCGGTATCTTGTGTGCAAAATATTGTAATTGTTTTCGATTGAAAAAACCTTTTGATAAGCTGTCCACTCTAAACAGTTTGGGACAATTATTATTTTTGTTAAATGGGCAATCACTGTTGCGGCGTCTTTTACAAGAATATCCGGCTAAGAAGAGCCAATGTATTAACAAAAAACCAACAAAGTCATTCCCAAAAGTGGGCATTTAAAATTGTGGATTCCAAATATTTTTGCAACGGTAAGACAATTGCGTTAGTAAGTAGATTCTCATAAGAAATTCATTACTAATATCGGCTTAAAACATCAGGATTTGAAACGTTGAGTATACAGTATAAAGCATAACTGCTCCCCTACAAAGCCTACTAGCAGTTGAGAAGTTCTGATGTTAGTGACACCTGCTCGCAGTCGGCCCCACCGTGCAGAGATGCATTTAATTTAATTAGTAAATCGTTTATTGTTGCTGTTTAGCTTTGTTATTTCTGCGCATGAATATTAAATTGCCGAGTGAAATTAAATGTTAGTTATACACACTTAGTGAGATAGCCAAAATGCAACAAATATTTGCAATTGTATGAAATCGGAGTTCAAACAGTTGGTTGCCAAAGACAATGGAGATAGGAGGGGGAGGTATCAAGTTGGTATGAATACTACGACAGGACACGTTTTTCATTAGATTTGCTATCAGAATCCATTAAATTACACTGCAGAATGCACACAAATGCGTAGGAAAAAAATTTTAGGACATGTGGCTGTTTGGCAAGAGGCTGTTTGGCATGTTGCTGTTTATCAAAAACATTAAATTTTTCTCCAACTTTACTTAGACCACTACCCGTTGAATGTTATATATTACCCGAAGATAAGTTCGAAACAACTCTAGCTTTGTAGTCAAACAAGTCACTTTAGTGTATATATAGTAGACATTAATACCATATACAAATTTAACGTGAAATAGTAATAACTATATGCTAAACATGTGTTTTTATAAATCATAAAATTAAAGTTGGCGTACACAACGCGAAAACAGATGGTTGAGTAGCTTCCCATTGCGAGACGCCCATAAAAAGTGACTAAATAACTAAAATGACAAGTATACAATCATGCACTTCTAGCAATATGCGAAAATATTTACATTGAATCAATATCAAAACCGGTAGCGAAAGTTTGGACCAACATTTTCCCTATACCTTAGTATAAGTAATTGCAATATTCGCTTAAATTATCTACATAAAGGCACATATACACTAACGTTAGGTCCAAATAAACTCAACAGATTTGTTGCCAATTTAAACTTTTTGAAATAACTACTGCATCTGTGGTTGTTGTTGACATGTTAACTCGCCGTAGTCGTCATTATTAAAGTTAAATCTACCCAGATGAAAACAGAATGCGAGTAGACACGGTAGTTTCGGCACCACCAAATTTGAATTGATGTAGATGTCATTAACTATAACTTGGTGATATCTAAAACACCATTGACTAATTAGTCCGCCAACAGCAGGAAATTCTGCAATCCAGGCTAATATGATGAAACGCGTGTTCGCACAATTAAAGGGAATGGGTCATCGAGGCAAACGGTTTCGTTTAATGTACTATTTGCCTAATTAGAAAAGTTTATCTTGTGTCGCTGGTAGATATTTGATTTCATTTAACAAACTCCGAATTACTGGCATAAAATCCACGGAACTAAATTAATTTTAATTAATATTGGCAATAAGTGAGATTTAATTTAAGTTTTTTTTTGTAAACATAGGCTTGTAAAGGGTGTCTCAGTAAGATTGCACTATTTAAAATTTAGCGATATTGTTTTGTCCTGAAATTTGGCAGTTGTTACATGTGTTTATTCTGATTATTAAAAATAGAGCGCTTTTCGACAGATCAACGCGTTATACTCGTATTTGTGAAAAGTTATTACAAAAATTTGGAAACTCATGCTGCGACCGCTCGCAGACTAGGGAGAATTTTCAGTCGAGAAATTGCACCTAATGTGTCAACCATTCGAAGGGTTGTCAAAAAATGTGAAGGTTGTCCTGTGAGTCAACGTTCCGGTCGCTCACGAAATCATTGCTGCTTTAAAGAAGAGTGTCGCCGAAAACCCGAAAACATAAACTCGGGATCATTCTCAACAACATAAAATTTCACGAAGCACTACGCTAGGAATTTTGACAAAAGACATCCACCTTCATGCGTGCCAAATTCAGCTTACTCAGCTACAATATGGTCGAAGATTGCAGTGCAAAATTTCAAAGATTTCTGTAACAAATCTGAAATAGAGCTCTAATCTTCAGAAGGAATCTTCGTTGATCTTTAAAAGACAGTTGTGACGATAAGGGACAAACTCGAGTGGAGTTTTGTGGTACGACGTCCATGTACTTTAAGACTTGTTTGCTTTGGTTTGGCGTCCACTGTCGCAACGTGTTGTCACACACGAATTATTAAATAGAAGTAGTTTTGTCATAGAACAAATGAGTGCCCAAATATGTCAATTATGACTTTGTTTGCGATATTGTTTTGTCCTGAAATTTGGCAGTTGTTACATGTGTTTATTCTGATTATTAAAAATAGAGCACTTTTCGAAAGATCAACGCGTTATACTCGTATTTGTGAAAAGTTATTACAAAAATTTGGAAACTCATGCTGGGACCGCTCGCAGACTAGGGAGAATTTTCAGTCGAGAAATTGCACCTAATGTGTCAACCATTCGAATGGTTGTCAAAAAATGTGAAGGTTGTCCTGTGAGTCAACGTTCCGGTCGCTCACGAAATCATTCACGAAACCAGAGCAAGTGGAACGAAATTGGATTCGGGGTCTTGGATTCGGTGTCTGGGATGTTTGCCTAGAGTCTGAGTCGGAGTTGGATTTTGACGATTCTGTCTCCAGGTTCAAAATTCAAAATTTTCGAAAAGAATAATTTTTTGGTTTCGGGTTTTTCGGCTGAAACACATATTTTTTACCGTATTCTATAGATATTATCAGTGCCTAAGGAGTGACATGTCTGAGTCCCTACTGGACTGCCCATTCAAAAAACATCATGACATTCCGTAATATTTCATACATTTGGCGAAAAGTCAGCAGGAATTATCCGCAGTTTGTAAACAAAATTGAGGTATCATCTTAATTTTAATAAAATTAAAATTAATTTAAATTTAAAAAATTTTAAAAAATATTGTTTTTTTTGAAATATTTATTTTTCTGTTTATTACAAATAGGTTCCGGTTAATAATGAAAAGATATGTCCGTCAAGTGACCCCCTACTGCCTCGGCAGTCTCGGAATATTTTACCAAAATTCTCAATCACTTTTCCAATAAACTATTGTGAATGTTCGATATCTGGTCGATAATGTTGATTTTAAGCTCTTGACCTGTTGTAGGATTATTGTTGTGCACTTTTGATGTCAAAAGCCTCATAACAGAAGTCGAAAAATGTCAAATCCTTTTTCCAAATGATTTTAAAGAGGCCAAGATAATAGCAATTAGGAAACCAGGTAAACTGACAGATAGCCCTTCCTCTTATCGACCCATCAGTCTATTCTCCGGTATTGGCAAGGTGCTTGAGAGGGCTGTCAAGGAGCAAATTTCTGAATTCATTGATGAAAATAAAATTTTTCCTCCTCAGCAGTTTGGTTTTCGTAGAGAACTCAGCACTGTCCTTCCCCTAGTCAGAATTAGAAATATTGTCAAGACTTACTTTGGCGAACAGGAGTCCTTTGGTATGGTTTTATTGGACATTAAAGCAGCATTTGACTCAGTGTGGCATGATGGTCTGATCTTAAACTATTTCAGGTAAAAGTTCCCCCGCATATAATAAAACTCGTGCAAAACTTCTTAACTGTCAGACAATTTAGAGTACACATTGGTTTTAAACATTTTAGTCTATTTAACGTTAACGCTTTTTGTCCACAGGGATCATGTTTATCCCCTGTACATTTACACTTCAAGCATTCCTACTTTGCCAAATTTTGTAACATCCATTTTTACGGACGATACAGCCATATTATCCTCTTCCAAATGGGAAACCAAAGTTAAATTCCTAGGAGTTGCACTAGACACCAAATTAACCTATAAAGAACATATACATGTTATACGTTAGAAATAAATGTAATATTCTAATCAGAACTTTGTATCCATTCATAAATAGAACGCCAGCTTTAAGCATAGAAAATAAAATGTTAATTTTTAAGCAAATATTCCAGACGGTGATATTTTTTGTGCTGCCCCAGTTTGAACGGCTAGTGCAACTTGTCACCTTAAATGATTGCAAATATTACAAAAAAAATAGTCCCAAAGTTAATTTATAATTTGCCAAAATGGCATTGCACGTTGCGACTTCACCAAGTCGCTAACATAGACCTTGTTGTGGTTAAGATTCGTGAATTGATTGAAAAATGTTATTTCAAATGTTCTGAAAGGAACAATACTGAACTACTGTGATCTCATGTACTAGTTTGTTTATTAATTCTACGTAGCTTTAAGAATTTTATCTTATACTTCCAAATGAAAAAAAAAATATTTATCTAGGTTTTGCTTTTAAATTGTTCCCTCCAATTAATATATTATGTTGTATATAATTATATTTAGAAAAGAGATTTGTAAATTTAAGCTGAATAAGGTAATATCCTTATACTTTTTAATTATAAATATTAAAATTGTTTTACAAATTATGGAATACTATGAAAACAGTAAGCTGAATTGACTAATGCGATTTTCGAACTTTTCTTTCAAAATATCTTATTGTTTCTGTTGCTGTGTGGCAAGTGGGACCATCCTGTTGAAACCACATATTCTCTATGTCGAAATCATAAATTTTTCGCCACAAAATGTTTCGGGTCATCTGATGATGATGATTCCTCCTGACCGCAAACCACACCAAACCGTACCTTTTTGTGGATGTAATGGTTGCCTTAAGATAACTCTTGGATTCTCTTTTGGAAAAAATTCTGAAAATCTATGACATACATTACTAATATAAATTACTAAGTTTTACGTTTCTTAAATAACTTGTAAATCTAACCACACGATCCACAGTTGGCAAATGAGAAAGACTTTTTCAAGCAACACTCAGTAAAAAGTCAGTCATGAAATAATGCTGACAAATCAAAATAACAGTCATGCATAGACGGTAGCTACTTCACAATTTATGTCCCCTATATCATGCCACGAAGATGTCTTATATAAATCAATCATCAAGATGTCTTATACAAATCATCATCAAGACCATTTTTCTAACCGGGAGGTGCTATACATTTACGTTAATACAAATATTAATCGAATACCAAACTTTTTTTCAATTCGAAAATATGGGAACTTTTTATTTTGAAATCAACTTTAAAATTAAAAAATATGTCTCCTACACCAAACTAAATATTAGCGGGCTCTGCTGCGAACAATAATATGTAATTTTATTTCAAATTATATTGTTACTTCCTTAGAAAATTTATTAATTCAATATCCGAGTCAGCGCATTATTCAAAATGCAGAAATCGGAGTCGAAGCGGCGGCGTAGACATTCTTATTGTTGAAGCCGGAGTCGTGCAATGTTGACCATACCCCGCAGTCCTGGTTTAAATACAAAAATACGATCCAATGACTTTTGACGTAGAATACGTCTTACCTTACGGTATGAGGAGTCATGTCAGGTTTTTATTGTTGTAATCTTTATTTCATTGAATTTGAGGAAACGGCTAGATGAATTTTTTTAAAATTTTTTTGTAGGTAAATGAAGATGTTATCTTTCGTTTGATATACATTTCATATTGGTTGATATATTTCTAGTATTTTAATTTGAGTGTTTTTGGTTGCTCAACATTGCTTAGGAACATGTATCTAGTAAAAAGTGAAACGAACAGCAAGCTAATGTTGCTTGGCAACATGTATCTAGTAAAACGTGAAACAAACAGTAAGCTAACGTAATAAAGTTTTTTGCGAAAGCTTCAATAAAGCTGTTGTAACATTAATTTTGAATTGTAAAGCGTAAAGCTTTCACACAACTCTCGAATGCTAATGCGAAGACTCGATAAGGTAAACCTTTTTTAATATTAGGGCGGCCCTCTCAACATTCGCAGAACTTATTTCAATAAAAATATTAATTAAAATACATAAATTAAATTAAGTTTCAAAAAATGTAACATAATATTTTTTTTTTAAACGGACTTGAATCAAATGCCGTTGGTAAATATAAAAATTACAGCAGACAGTTGTCCCTGCAGGCTGTGTCAGAGACACGGCCATTAAGTTTAACGTAGAATACGCCATCCGATAAGACAGAAAACATATATAACAATAAATGATAAATAATATAAGCAAATGAATTTATTGTTAAATATGTTTTCTGTCTTATCGGATGGCGTATTCTACGTTAAACTTAATGACCGTGTCTCTGACAGAGCCTGCAGGGACAGTTTTTAATTGAGTATATGACTTAGCAAGGGTATGCATAAACTGGAGGCTTGCTTGAAAAAACAATGTCGAAAAAAAACCTCACTCTTGCAAAGTACAACACTATTAAAATATTGAATAGGGCCGGAAACAAAACATGTAACACTGATTTGCTTCATTTCAACCGTATTTATACAAAGGTTGTCTCAGTAAGAAAGCACTTTTTCATTTTGAAATAAACCACGTGTTTTTCAAGAAAGTTGTGATTTTTTATAGGACTGTAAAGAAGATATGTTCCGATTACATATTGAATATAATATCAGTCAAATGGCCGCCACGGCTCTGACGACAGGTTGTTAATCTTCTAATGAAATGTTTCATTATTTTTCCACAGAGATGTGGCGGTATCTTGCCGAAGACGCGATGAATCTCGGATTTGGATTCAGGAATTATTTCTGGTTTATTCACATACACGCGAGATTTCACAAATCCCCAAAGAAAGAAATCGCACGGGGTTAAATTTCATGATCTTAGTGGTCCGTTGACATCAGAATTTCTTGCGATATCTTATTCTGGAAATAGTTGCTGTACTAAATCGAGTGTTTCATGCGCAGTGTGGCAGGTGGCGTGGTCTAGCTGAAACCACATCTCCCCCAAATCCTTCAAGCATTCCTACTTTGCCAAATTTTGTAACATCCATTTTTACGGACGATACAGCCATATTATCCTCTTCCAAATGGGAAACCAAAGTTAAATTCCTAGGAGTTGCACTAGACACCAAATTAACCTATAAAGAACATATACATGTTATACGTTAGAAATAAATGTAATATTCTAATCAGAACTTTGTATCCATTCATAAATAGAACGCCAGCTTTAAGCATAGAAAATAAAATGTTAATTTTTAAGCAAATATTCCAGACGGTGATATTTTTTGTGCTGCCCCAGTTTGAACGGCTAGTGCAACTTGTCACCTTAAATGATTGCAAATATTACAAAAAAAATAGTCCCAAAGTTAATTTATAATTTGCCAAAATGGCATTGCACGTTGCGACTTCACCAAGTCGCTAACATAGACCTTGTTGTGGTTAAGATTCGTGAATTGATTGAAAAATGTTATTTCAAATGTTCTGAAAGGAACAATACTGAACTACTGTGATCTCATGTACTAGTTTGTTTATTAATTCTACGTAGCTTTAAGAATTTTATCTTATACTTCCAAATGAAAAAAAAAATATTTATCTAGGTTTTGCTTTTAAATTGTTCCCTCCAATTAATATATTATGTTGTATATAATTATATTTAGAAAAGAGATTTGTAAATTTAAGCTGAATAAGGTAATATCCTTATACTTTTTAATTATAAATATTAAAATTGTTTTACAAATTATGGAATACTATGAAAACAGTAAGCTGAATTGACTAATGCGATTTTCGAACTTTTCTTTCAAAATATCTTATTGTTTCTGTTGCTGTGTGGCAAGTGGGACCATCCTGTTGAAACCACATATTCTCTATGTCGAAATCATAAATTTTTCGCCACAAAATGTTTCGGGTCATCTGATGATGATGATTCCTCCTGACCGCAAACCACACCAAACCGTACCTTTTTGTGGATGTAATGGTTGCCTTAAGATAACTCTTGGATTCTCTTTTGGAAAAAATTCTGAAAATCTATGACATACATTACTAATATAAATTACTAAGTTTTACGTTTCTTAAATAACTTGTAAATCTAACCACACGATCCACAGTTGGCAAATGAGAAAGACTTTTTCAAGCAACACTCAGTAAAAAGTCAGTCATGAAATAATGCTGACAAATCAAAATAACAGTCATGCATAGACGGTAGCTACTTCACAATTTATGTCCCCTATATCATGCCACGAAGATGTCTTATATAAATCAATCATCAAGATGTCTTATACAAATCATCATCAAGACCATTTTTCTAACCGGGAGGTGCTATACATTTACGTTAATACAAATATTAATCGAATACCAAACTTTTTTTCAATTCGAAAATATGGGAACTTTTTATTTTGAAATCAACTTTAAAATTAAAAAATATGTCTCCTACACCAAACTAAATATTAGCGGGCTCTGCTGCGAACAATAATATGTAATTTTATTTCAAATTATATTGTTACTTCCTTAGAAAATTTATTAATTCAATATCCGAGTCAGCGCATTATTCAAAATGCAGAAATCGGAGTCGAAGCGGCGGCGTAGACATTCTTATTGTTGAAGCCGGAGTCGTGCAATGTTGACCATACCCCGCAGTCCTGGTTTAAATACAAAAATACGATCCAATGACTTTTGACGTAGAATACGTCTTACCTTACGGTATGAGGAGTCATGTCAGGTTTTTATTGTTGTAATCTTTATTTCATTGAATTTGAGGAAACGGCTAGATGAATTTTTTTAAAATTTTTTTGTAGGTAAATGAAGATGTTATCTTTCGTTTGATATACATTTCATATTGGTTGATATATTTCTAGTATTTTAATTTGAGTGTTTTTGGTTGCTCAACATTGCTTAGGAACATGTATCTAGTAAAAAGTGAAACGAACAGCAAGCTAATGTTGCTTGGCAACATGTATCTAGTAAAACGTGAAACAAACAGTAAGCTAACGTAATAAAGTTTTTTGCGAAAGCTTCAATAAAGCTGTTGTAACATTAATTTTGAATTGTAAAGCGTAAAGCTTTCACACAACTCTCGAATGCTAATGCGAAGACTCGATAAGGTAAACCTTTTTTAATATTAGGGCGGCCCTCTCAACATTCGCAGAACTTATTTCAATAAAAATATTAATTAAAATACATAAATTAAATTAAGTTTCAAAAAATTTAACATAATATTTTTTTTTTAAACGGACTTGAATCAAATGCCGTTGGTAAATATAAAAATTACAGCAGACAGTTGTCCCTGCAGGCTGTGTCAGAGACACGGCCATTAAGTTTAACGTAGAATACGCCATCCGATAAGACAGAAAACATATATAACAATAAATGATAAATAATATAAGCAAATGAATTTATTGTTAAATATGTTTTCTGTCTTATCGGATGGCGTATTCTACGTTAAACTTAATGACCGTGTCTCTGACAGAGCCTGCAGGGACAGTTTTTAATTGAGTATATGACTTAGCAAGGGTATGCATAAACTGGAGGCTTGCTTGAAAAAACAATGTCGAAAAAAAACCTCACTCTTGCAAAGTACAACACTATTAAAATATTGAATAGGGCCGGAAACAAAACATGTAACACTGATTTGCTTCATTTCAACCGTATTTATACAAAGGTTGTCTCAGTAAGAAAGCACTTTTTCATTTTGAAATAAACCACGTGTTTTTCAAGAAAGTTGTGATTTTTTATAGGACTGTAAAGAAGATATGTTCCGATTACATATTGAATATAATATCAGTCAAATGGCCGCCACGGCTCTGACGACAGGTTGTTAATCTTCTAATGAAATGTTTCATTATTTTTCCACAGAGATGTGGCGGTATCTTGCCGAAGACGCGATGAATCTCGGATTTGGATTCAGGAATTATTTCTGGTTTATTCACATACACGCGAGATTTCACAAATCCCCAAAGAAAGAAATCGCACGGGGTTAAATTTCATGATCTTAGTGGTCCGTTGACATCAGAATTTCTTGCGATATCTTATTCTGGAAATAGTTGCTGTACTAAATCGAGTGTTTCATGCGCAGTGTGGCAGGTGGCGTGGTCTAGCTGAAACCACATCTCCCCCAAATCCATGCTGTCCTGTTGATGCCACAAGAACTCTGTTATGGTATTCCTGTAACGAATGCGTTCAGAGTCACGCCAATTTCGGCCTCATCTTCATAAAGGTAAGGCCCAATCACTACGCCTAACCAAAATCCGCCCCAGACAGTTGCTTGTTGTGGGTGCATTTGCTTTTCATTGATTGCATGAGGATTCTCTGAACCTTAAATTCGACAATTTTGTGTATTCAAGACGCCATTCAGATGGAAATGCGCTTTATGGGATAAGATGATTATTTTTAAAAAATTGTCATCGACTTCACTTTGCACCATTGCCCATTGAACGAATTGCCGAGTTTTCGATGGTCTACTGGTTTGAGCTCCTGAGTAGGCTGAATTTTTTGCTCATGAAGTTGGACGTAGTTTGTCAAAATTCTCTGCGTAGTGCTTCCAAAAATTTTGAAGTTGTTGAGAACGATACCAAATTGATGTTTGGAGTTTTCGAAGACACTCTGGTTTACAGCTGCAATGTTTTCAGAGACCAACAGGCATGTTGTTGTAGAGGAGTCTGTCTGTCTATAGCCGTTCCCGTTTCTTACAATTTTTGACAACTCTTCGAATGGTTGACACATTAGGTGCAGTTTCTCGACTGAAAAATCTCCGAAGTTTGCAAGCGATCTCAGCTCAACATACGTTTCCAAATTTTTGTAATAACTTTTCACAATTATAGCGCGTGGTTCTTCAGTTTTAAAAACCGGAATAAAAATATGTGACAGCCGCCAAATTTCAGAGTTGTCACATGCACAAAAATTTAAAAAGTGCAATCTTACTGAGACACTCTTTATATGACATGTCTCTTTGAGATCAATCCTTATTTGTAGCACTAAGATTTTGTCATAAATTTTATAGAAAATGGAACACTTTTGTGAGCTGTACTTTGAATACAATAACTAATAGCATCAGCTAGGCAGATATACAGCGGACCCAAAGTATTCGATTCAATTTATGGCTACTATGAATATCGGAATTAATATATTTTGTTTGAAATTTTGAAGCGGAATAATTATATCCTCTGATGGCTTTATGATATTCGTTATGATGTTTAAAGCAAAATATCATAATTTTCCGAGTACCTTACTAAGATAATTGCCAGAGGAACATGTTGGAAAGTAACAACAAGCAATTCTTAATTGAGGCCCAATAAATCTGGCTTTCACCAGGTAATAACATGTCTTACATCACATGCTTTCTCTTTGCTTTACCAACTTCAATTTACTTTTATTTCGGTTTCCACAGCAGCGCTTTCTTCCTTTATCGACATTCATGAATTATTTCTCTTCACCATTTTCTCTTATATGGAGCGGATAAAGATAATGTGTATCTATATGGATAGCTGAAGATATAGATGAATGTGTTGTTTGTTGGGCCTTGTATGTAGTTGTAATGTTTGCCTGGCTTCACGCGTAAGATTTATGTCTTTGCTTTTATGAGATTTTTATGTTGCTCTCAGTATCAGCCAATGCTATCCTGTTGCTAGTTTTCTCAAGATTCCACTTTAATATATCAACTTTTTTTTTGAGTTGCTGTCGTGTACACTTGTTCGTAGTCATCAAAATGTTTTTTTTCTTGATTCTATTTATTATCATTTTACTTTCATTTATGTTTATACACATCTCATCCTGGTTAACGCCTCTATTTCTTTTATTAGTTTTTCGCACAAATGCCTTATCATCTGGCATCGGTTGTTGCTTCAAATAAACGCACAGTGGGAAACACAGTAAAGTTAGATGAAGCTATAAATTGGGCATTGATGAAAAATTGTAGGTTAAATCCTGGTAGTTTCGTTTTGCCAACAAATCTATGCACTGGGGTAAAATAAATTGCTACTAGTAAAATATCGCATATGTGGAACTTTGTTCGTATTCGGTTACTTTTTATGTATATTTGTGTAGTATTAGTTTCTTAAATTTAATTTTACTTTCATTACTTTTCTCGTATTCGTCTATTGTATGACATCTATTTTTTAAGCTTTTTGTACGTCCTGGTTTCCATGATGCGGTGATGAAAGTGTAGCGTTTTTTAAGGATATTCGGAGAAAGGGATTTTTTATAAATATTCTTATACGTTAGGCCAAGTCTATTTAATGACATCACGTCGTGTGACCACAATGGAACAAATATATGCATTTCCGGTTAGACAACTGCTTTTGATTACGAGATTGATTGTGTTCCAAATTTTTGATGTGATTATACAAGAGTACACATGAGTGAGAAGCTCTCCGCAATCCCTTCATGGGATTTAATGGGAAACTATTTTTTTACACATGTGTCAGTTATTATGGAAGTGGCGTAAGTCACACATTATTTATTTAAATACGTATGAGGGATTGTCATTAAGTTAATCTAAGTGTGTTTGTATAGCAAATGGTTTTACCCAAACCTATTGCCGGGAAAATGTTTATATTTATGTGTTAATGAATTTAAGCAAATGATGAGTTACGGATTTTGGTTAAAATTATTAGAATTTGTTAAAGTTTGCAATAAAAGGAAATAGTTACAGTTAGATACTAATTATTAAATAATTAGGCTTGAGGACAAGATGAAGCTATTCAAAAAGGTCGAATAGAAAACGAAAAATAAGGAAATAGGTATATAGGTAATTATTTGTTGTACGCATAGTAATACTGACTGTTAGAATTACGAATGCGGATTCGGATCATGCACTGGCCATGTTATGTTTTGTACGTCGACGGTTACATTTCCTAGTGCTAGTATCACCACCTAGTTATCTGTTATGGCATTGCTTCTCAACTAGTGTATTCAAAAAACCGGTTTTTCCAAAATGTCGGTTTTCGGTTTCTTCGAATATTCCAAATTTGGCGAAACTGGTTTTCGGTTAAACCGAGATTAATAACCGGTTTCGGTTTTTATGACAAAAAGGGACAACTATGCGTTTTATAAACATCGTTTATTTTTAATTCGTCTCTATGAATTTTGATATCGACCATCGAGTACATAGCCATGAAATTGCTTGACAAGATACCGTTCAGAACCGGTGTAAAACTGCAGGTCCTAATCAAAGTTTGTGAGCCTATTCCTTCATGGGATGTCATAGGAAGCTAAATGTGAAATTTAATTTCGCTTTAAAAAAAATACTAATAGACATTTATTTCACAATTATGATTCTATTCAATTTGTTTGGCGTTTTAAGGCCTCAAAGGACTCGGGATTGCTTGCGTAACACTTATATTTTACGGCGCTCCAGAGATAATAGCCAAATGGGTTCAAATCGCCAATGGTCTTTATGCGGTTTGCGAACACAGTGCGTACACAGTCGCCCTGTTTTCAACTTGACGGTTATGGCGGCTCCTTCCACATTTTCGAAGAAAATTTGGTCTATGATGCCGCCTGCCCAAAAACCGTGGATGCATCGGATTCTCCTCGACCACGTGTGGATATTCCGAGCCCCAAATGGGACATTTTTGTGTGGTAACGTAATCAAAAAAAATAAATGGTTTCCCATTACATCCCATGAAGGGACTGGGGAGAACTTCTCACAATTACTGAGCTGTGCGCTTTCCAGTTTTCACTCACTGATTGGGACCTACAGGTTTACACCGGTTCCGAACGGTAATTTGAGAAGCTTTTTCATGGCTAGATACTCGATAGTGTCGCCGTCACTATGCGAGGTGACCGCCGCCGAAAGAAAATTTGAAGGTGGTCAGAGCCGGGTTCGAACCGAGGATCTTATACACTCTATTTCCGTCGAATTTACTTTGTAGATTTCTGGCAGTTTGAGTTGAAGACTCAGAACTTTGGAAGAAAGTTTTTGATATTTCCCAATATATTTTACAGCGTAAAGCGGCCCAGTTTACAAATCCTCTGTCACTTCATAGATTTGAAATGGGTCGTTTGCTCCGAAATACCGCGAGGTTCAAGTTCCAAGTTTTATATGTCCCACCCCTTGTCATACCCATTTGATTTACCCAATTATGAAAAATCATCGTTGTGCAAAAATTCGTTATTTATTGAATGTATTTTTTTTTTTAAAGTATATTTGTAAATCTGTTTTATAAGAATATGTATTATATTTTCCCGAAAAGGTCCTTTCTTTAATGAGAGGTACTTCTTTTATTAAAAGCTTATGTTTTTTTAAGAAAAGGTACCATTTTTAATAAGAAGTACTTTCTGTAAGAAAAAGCCAGGAGTATGAATTGTTTTTACAAAGAAGTACTTTTTTTAAGAAGAGGTACTTTTTAATGAAGTAGTACTCTTTTTAGGAAAAGGTTATTATTTTTTTTTTTTGAAGAAAAGCTTTTTTTTAAGAAAGGGGAATTCTTTTAGAATTGGTCCTTTTTTCAGGATCAGGTACAATTTTAAAGGATCAGGTACAATTTTAAGGGACGATACTTATCTCAAGAAAAGTTATTTTGTTTTGCATAAAAGGTACTCTTTAAAGAAACGGTAGTTTTTTAAGAAAAGGCAATTTTTTGTAAGAAAATGTACTTTTTTAAGCAAAGGTACTTCTTTAAGATAAAGGATTTTTTTGTTAGGAAAGGTACTTTTTGTCAGAAAATGTACTTTTGTAAACAAAGGTAGTTCTTTAAGATAAGGTATTTTATTTAAGAAAAGGTACACTGTTTAAGAATATGAATAGGTATTTTGTTTGAGAAAATTTCCTTTTTTTAAGAAAACGCACTTAGTTAAGGAAATTTTAATTTTTTAAACTTGTTCCACTTTGGCTTTTCTAAATTTACTTTTATTCGGTTCAAAACTGTAATAAACAGGCACCGCCTAGAAAACTTCCCAAAACAAGAAATTTATCCCCATATGTTAGTCTAGGCGCAAACCAAACCAATAGTACGAGTGTAAGAGTAAGTGTGCTGCCAAATGTAATTCCATGCTCAGAGTTGTATTTCATGGATTTACCAGTCTTGCACTTTGACATTTCTAAATTTACTTTTTATTGGAATTCAAAACTAGAATATGTAATAAACTGGCTCCACTTATAAATCTACCCATTAAAGTAAACCAAATGAAGGTGTGATAAGGAACTTCGTTCCAAAAACGATTATTCATAGGAAGGGTTCTTGATGTTAATGTGGGACCATCATTCACAGAGGGAACCAGCTTCTTACATCAATGAAACATATTAACAGCTGCAATCGAACGTAGTTATCACAGTAATGATCAAATTCGTGGCAGTGGGAAACATTTTCAGGTTATAGAAATCATTTATATCAAAATTTTACAAACAAATTATATAAAATTTTATTTTGCCAGACTCAGAGATAATTTAAAGATTCTTCCACATCTGGCCTAGAATGCTAATACGCTAAAGAGAAGAGTCACAAACTTTGAAACAATCGGCCTCCAACGTGAGTTCAAACCCTAGTTCACATTTTTCTAATTACGGAAAAATCGTGATCTCTATAGCTCAAAGGAAATCGAAAAATATTCTTCTACGAAATAATTTTAGGTCGAATCAGATATAATAAAAAACAATTTTCAAATCTTTTCGAACGACTTTTCAGCTCAATCTTCTACACAGGAATAATGTAAACTTTGATGTAACAACATCTATAGGCACGCCTAGGGCAATCTATCAAAATTTATACATACAAACAACACACAGCATTAGCATCACATAAGTGGTTGTTGTACAACTATAGTCTCTGCCTGAAAATAAGTATGATGGTATTGATTTAGGGGGCAGCGAACAAACAACCAGGTCGCCGTCGCCGAAGAATATTGAATAGTATAGAGAACTCATGGCACGAATTATATGACTCAAAAACACTAGCGGCATCTGGCGAATGATTCAAAACATATTAATCTGTTTTTGTCATAACTTGGTCCATTGCCTTTTGAAACATCTCTGATTTTGGGTATTGTTCTATGTAACAACATTCTCAAAATGGTGCATTCATATTGAAATATTCTATAAAGACAATAAGACTTGTTCATGCTCTTCTCAGAGCGGAAAAGAGTGCAATAAGTTCTCCATACTATTTAATACTTTTCGTCGTCGCTCTGTTTATGACAAAACAAAAACAATTATTTTAGTGAGCTAAATATTGCTTTATTTATTTTAACAATACTACATCTAATTTTAAAGCAGATGTAAGAAAATAGAAAGTGCAAAAGCAAAAGAGCCTTCAGCACAAAAATTATTCTTTTTGCTGATTTTCTAATGTAACATTTACTGATGTGTTCATAGAAATCGAACACTTACCGTGTAACAAAAAGTTGTTAACACAGCGCCCGTGAGTTCGAACACTCAATGATTTTTTGACAGAACTTCACTCTTCATTTACTTTGGTTAGTATTATAATTTTTTTTGTAGTTTTCTATGATAGGCGTAAATAAATAAATAAATGGTTTCCCATTACATCCCATGAAGGGACCGGGGAGAACTTCTCACAATCAATGATCTGTGCGCTTTCCGGTTTTCACTCACTGATTGGGACCTACAGTTTTACACCGATTCCGAACGGTATTTTGAGAAGCTTTTTCATGGCTATATACTCGATAGTGTCGCCGTCACTATGCGAGGTGACCGCCGCCGAAAGAAATTTTTTTTGAAGGTAGTCAGAGCCGGGTTCGAACCCAGGATCTCACGTACAAGAGGCGCGCACACTACCCATTGCACCACCGACGGATAGGCGTATGCGATCATAAAAAATACATAAATTTATAAACATAAGTATACATTTTAATTTTAAACTTTTATTTCTCTTGCCGTTAAAAGGTTAATAAATTATTTTATATTTTGAAAGAGGGCTTATATCTTATCTGATCCTTGCAAATACTGACCAAAATATTGCAAAATTTATACACCTGAAATTTTCAGTGATATACCAATATATACCACTTCGATAGGATACAATATGTCATATATACGGCCGATTATATTTTCAATTAAACAACTTTATGTACGAAATCGACACCAATAATTCCACCTCACAATGTATCATACAGCGGTCAAAGTTCAAAATTAGTCTGTCGCCGCTAAACAATTGTCGATTAAATATAAACATAGTATGCTGGTTGCACTTGGACAGATAAGTGTTAATATATAAAAAAATGTGTTGTTTTATCAAGATCACTTATAGATTTAGACATGGCTTGAGTGAATATAAGGCAGTGTAGGGCAAAATCTCAAAATCAAAATCACACACAAATAGTATAAACAAAGCAACGACTACTTCGATTTCGTTGTACAAAAGAACGCATCATGGCAATTAAATTCAATTCAGTTGCTCGTCAGCAGTCATGCAAGTCAGACCTCGTTTCGCTGATTCACTTAACACTTGTCTGCAAAAAAAAACCATGTTTCATGAAGAGTGCGAGAATGATTATTTTGTTTATGAAAATGTTGAGGGTGAAGCACAATGTTTGATATGCCACAGCATTTTCACGAGCTTTAATTTTCTTTTCGTAATAAAGCGACATTATTTTTATTTGCATTCAGATTATGCTTCTTTAGGGGGAAGGGAGAGATATTTAAAACTTTTGGAATTAAAAGCACTTTTTTTCTTAAATTTATTGCTGATGATATTCCCGGTGTGGCCGTCGGTGGTGCAATGGTTAGTGTGCGCGGCTCTTGTACATGAGATCCTGGGTTCGAACCCGGCTCTGACCACCTTCAAAAAAAAAATTCTTTCGGCGGCGGTCACCTCGCATAGTGACGGCGACACTATCGAGTATCTAGCCATGAAAAATCTTCTCAAATTACCGTTCGGAATCGGTGTAAAACTGTAGGTCCCCATCAGTGAGTGAAAACTGGAAAGCGCACAGCTCAGTGATTGTGAGAAGTTCTCCCCAGTCCCTTCATGGGATGTAATGGGAAACCATTTATTTTTTTATATTCCCGGAGTTAGCGATCAAGTAACAACACAAAATGCATCAACACATAACGCAGCCTTGAAAAAGTCATCGTTTGTTATATCTTTAGCTTTGGCAAAAAAATGTCGACCATTTGATGACGGCATTTTTATAAAGAATTTACTCAAGGATGTTCTAAATGTGTTTTCAGATAAAGGGAAGGAGATGGGGAAGATAATGGAACAAATACCGTTATCTAGGCGAAATGTTGCTCGCAGAACTGAAATTATTAGTACTTTTCTATACTCATGTACAAAAAGTAGAGTATTGGATTGTGTTTTTTATTCTTTGTGTCTTGATGAAAGTACGGATATTAATGATTTGAGTCAAATAATCGTGTGTGTAAAATCTGTTAATCAGAATTTGGACACAACTGAGGAAATGCTATTACTTGAATCAATGCATGGTCACGTCACAGGAGAAAATTTGTATAAAATTATAAATGAAAATGTATTTTTGATAAGAACAAATGATCTTCTATTTGCACTGACGGAGCGAAAGTTATGACAGGTAAAAACCGAGGACTAAGGGGTTGCTTAATGTAGAATGGTTTTGAAATTCCAAAATTTCATTACATTATCCATCAGCAATCTTTCTTTTCAAAGGAATTGAAACTGTCATATGTCCTGGAAATAGCTACTAAAGTAATAAAAAAAAATAAGGGGAGGTCACCACTCACTACGTCACAGGAAATTTAAAGTGCTTCTTGAAGAACTTGATGCTGATTATGGTGATTTGCTCCTCCATACAGAAGTGCGATGGCTTAGTCGTGGTAGGTCCCTAGGAAGACTTTTGATTTGGATTTGGCAGAAATCATTGGTAATCTTCATAATAAAGATTTTCTGTTAGATTTGGCATTTTCATGTGACATTTCTAATATCTTAAACCAATTTAACCTCTCACTTCAGGGTAGAAATTTTCAATTTAATTTATTATTTTTTATAAAAATATAGTTTTTTTTTTAAAAGTATAAAAAATGAGACAAAAAAATACAGTAAACTTTTTAATGCGCTCACGACAATTTTCGAATCACTTTTTCCACTCCGATTCAGACACCTCCAAAACATGGTTTTTGAACGCTTCAAGAGCTGCTTCGGACGTCGAACAACATTGACCACTCAGTCAAAAGAAGAAGTGCCAAATCAGGGCTTTACTGCGGAAAACCCTGCAACTCGACATGTTGAGTGCTCAAATAGCCCATTGTTTCTGCTAATGTGTGAGAGGTCGCATTGTCTTGCTGCAAAATAATCCGCCTTCTTTTGATGTTTTTCCTTACTGTTAGCAAATACATCGTGGTAGATGGTAGATCATATACTGTGGCCATATGACGGGTTATACCGACAAAAACGCGACCAGTTTTATTTTCATATTATGTTTTCACGAACAAAGCGTCGAAAAATAATCTTTTATTAAGGAACACAATGTTTTACGTTTTTGTTCTAAATCAGCTGTTGAATGTGTTTAATTATTAGTGTTGAGTATAGGAGAGAAATGTGTTGATCAGATTTTGAAACCAATACAAAATTTTGGCGACGGCGGCGCGGATGAATTTCATCGGGGGCCTTTCAAATGACGTCAAATTCAAAGCACATTTATTGCAAGGTTTGAACACGGCAGTTGTTTGAAGCTATACATAGAAAAGCATGAACACCTCTGCTAGCGATTATAGTTGGTAAAATGGGAACTTCGAAACCCAAAATAAGAATAAATGCTATTAGGGACTACTTCGAACAAATTCTCTAAAAGAAGACGCATCACCATAATATTTCAATGAAATTTTCATTTGACTTTTGCAAAATATTCTTCAAGGATAATATTGAAAAAAATTAAAACATAATAGTTGGGCTGTAAAAAATTTTACCAAAATATATTTTTTCTTGATTTTTGAAGAGCATTAAAAATTCTTGTAAATCACATCGCACATGTAATATCCAATTGGTACACTGCTGCGTATGAATGATCTTAGATTTCTCAATATTGTTCATACGTAACCGCCACCATTAGGTTAAAACCCCTGGATTTCGGTGACACTTCCCTTAAGATATCACATTTAATACACAACATTTCTACATAAATGTTGACATCATTCAGTGAAGCTCAAATAGCCATTTAAAGGGTGTCTCAGTAAGAATGCACATATTAATTTTAAAATAAAATTACGCATATTTTGAAACAGTTTGAATTTTTTTTTTGTAAAAAAGATATAAAAAAAGATATATTCCGATTAATAATGGAATAAAATATCACTCAAATGGCCCCCACTGCTCTGATGAGTGACCGTTAATCTTTTCTTAAAATTTTCCATGATTCTTTCACAGAGATGTGGTTGTACCTCACCGAAGACGGTATGTATCTCGGATTTGAACTCAGGAATAGTTTCTACTTTATTCGCATAAACCCTAGATTCTACAAAACCTCAAAGAAAGAAATCGCACGGCGTTAGATCGCATGATCGTGGTAGATATCAACAGAATTTCTTGAGACAATTTGTTCTGAAAAATGTTGCTGCAATAAATCGTTTGTTTCATGCGCGGTGCGGCAGGTGACGCCGTCACGCTGAAACCTCATGTCGTCCATATCCAAGCCGTCCAAATTGAGGCACAAGAACTCCTGTACCTTGTTTCGGTAACGAATGCCGTTCACAGTCCCCGTAATTTCGGCCTCATCTTCAAAGAAGTAAGGCCCAATTACGTCGCCTGATTTAAATCCGCACCAGGCAGTTGCTCGTCGTGGGTGCCTTTGTTTCTCATGGATTGCATGAGAATTTTCTGAGCCCCAAACTCGACAATTTTCTGTATTCCCGAAGCCATTCAGATGGAAAGAGAATGGAAAAATTGGCATTGACTTCCCGTTGCTCCACTACCCATTGAATGAATTGCCGGCGCTTACCATGGTCTGCCAGTTTGAGCTCCTGAGTAAGCCGAATTTTGTATGCATGAAGTTGGATGTTTTTTTCAAAAAATTACACTAAATTTTAAAAGTGCCATCTTACTGAGACGCTCTACATTCAACCTTATCAAATAGAGTGTGACGTTAACAACCGAATAAGTATGAAAAGTATTATTCAACGTAAATCAAGGTCGTAGCGAACCCCTGGATTGCGTTGTCAACCACTCAAGAGCAAAAAAAAAATACATTACGAATAAATAATTTTTTCTGAAAATAAGTTGTCTAAAATTATGAAGTAAATTTGGTTTGTGGTTTAAACAGGTCACAAGTTGTAATAATATTCGGTTTTAGACTTAATTTCTAGTGTAATACTCGGAATTATTCCAGCTGTTCGACGGATGTTTGGCGTATTGCGACGAAGCCGTATTTCATCCACGTTTGTGTTACAACGCAATATCTTCGATTGAGGTTATCATTAAAATAGCGTTATCCGTCGTTCTACTAATTAATATCCAATTGGTCACTAACAATCAAGTTTGTGTGCTTGAGGCTTGACAATCTTCTCCAATTTCATATTCGAGTCGGGGTAACACCGTGCCGTGGAAGTTCCATATTGTTTCAGGTGCGTTTACCTCAAATAGGATCTATAACGTGTCCCACAATTTTTGCTAAACCACTAAAAACAAACGAGCAGAGTTCTGTAATCTCTGTACGATTAACTCCAAAGCTCTCTAACCAGTATTTATTGTGGGATTATCCACATTTCTATGACGAATTTTTCAAGGGCTCAGGTGATCCTGGTATTCCATTCAGACACTTGTCTGATAAAATGAGAAGACGTTTGAATGGGCAACCACAATTCATACACATAATGAAAATATAGAATATATAAAGAAATCAATATATGCTCTATTTCTTTACGTACCCCGCAAACATTATGAAGGCCGCTATTTACGGGATGAAGGCCGCTATTACGCTGATGTTCTCGGAAATTATAAGACTGATTTTTCTGCCATCTCTGAAATGTGTGGAGAGAAGATAGGTGTAAAAAGTGGAAAAACTGTAACATCAACCTGAAAATTTCTGGCTTGTTGTTCTTCCAGACTATGCGCTCAACCTCCTACATTATTTCCCAACAAGCTGAGCGAGTTGAGAGCAAAACCGAGAGAACAAAATCTGAAATTAGTGACACATTTGTACAATAAGGTCGGTGGTCGACAACGATAACTCGCTTATGAGAAAAGTTCCAAACGATCGTGCGACAATGTGAGCTCAAATCCTAGTTCCGGTTGTTTAATTTTCCACCAGTTGCTGAAAATCGTGCTCTGTTAGCTCAATGGGAAACTAAAATCTTCTTACAAATGGTTACTTGTTTCACCTGTTGATGAATTGCACTTTTCTTCAGTGCTTATAGCTTTTACTATATACTAACTAAACTTGAAGTTGAATGACTTTAGATTAAACCACTTTAATGAAAAGATTGATGTGGGTCTTTATTCTAATTTGGACCTTAAATGCAACCGTAATTAACTGCCTTTCACTCCCCCGGTACGCAAAGCCCAAGCATATGCGCGCTGATATTCAAACTTAGTGCAAATAAAAGGATACAAATAAAATGGGAAAAGGTTATCTATGCTTTGTTCAAGACTATTTCCACTACAATAGGATGAATTTCAGTTCGTTTTAATATTTCCGTATTCAAGGAATAACGAAAGCGACAAACACTCTTTTTACTCGTACCATGCAACAAAATATGAAAAATGTTACACGAGTGTGGATATAAATCGTTTTCATCTGTGAATGAATTTGTAATTTGTTGCTTACAACCGACAACAAGTTACAACAACTCTATGGAGAAAAGGCAATATTAGAAAATGTACATACAAATGTATATAACCAAGTGGACTGAAAACGTAAAGATAAATCATTGAATCTACAATTGTAAAGGAAAAAACTGTTAAACAAAATCACAGTGGAAAAGTGAGAGATTTTACTTGGCAATGATATTGGCTTGTTACGATGGGCTTTCAAGATTATACTTATTGATGTGTGACAGTCAGGATGGCTGTTCGAAGTGACTTTCAAGGTCTTAGGTAGTGCAGAATTTAAAAATGTCGAATCAGCATAAAATATCAAAAAGGAATGGAATGAATACTTAATTAAATATTTACATGTATTTATCATTTCCCGAAAGAAACCATGAATTGTGCTTATATCAACTAAATCTTTGACAATAATAAGCTCCCTCGGACATATGGTTCACACATGCAAAGAGAAAAGTTGAATTTAGATAACACTATGCAACAAAATGAAAAAAGTTGATCAACCAAAAATGCCAACCCAAACTTTAGCAGCCTTATTATAAAAAACAGCAACAAAAATTTTTGAATAGTACAGTTTTTTTTTAAATTTCTTTTTTTTCAAAATGTTACGTTCATTTTAATTGAACTTTCTAAGGATTTCCATCATCGATTTTCTAGAAATGTATCTTACAAAATCAGTTTTTTAATTCTTCTTTACATGCACGTTATAACTTTTAAATGCGTACATTGGACAACTTCTGGATACTGTAGGTTATTTTGACCGAAGAATTAAAAAAGCTATTTTGGATTAATCTACTAAAATAGCTATAACTCTAGTATTTCTCTATGGATTTCTTTAGTATGTATCTTAATTTTTGAAGAATAGTCCAGTGTATTATATAGGCAAATAAAAAAAAATCTATTTTAATTTCTTTCGAAATGAGCAACGAAAAACATATATATTTTTTTTTTTGTATTTTTTATGATAAAAAAAAGTTCAAAATATGAAATGTTACATTCAATAAGTTCTCAACCAAACATTCTGATTTGAACTATTTTTACTCATTTCAAAGGGATATTTATGGATTTTTTTAAGATATATTTCCAGAATATCGATGAAGGGAATCCTTAGACAATTTATTTAAAATGAACGTACAATTTTGAAAAACAAAAAATTTTTAAAAAAAACCGTACCATTTAAAAATTGTTGTTGTTGTTTTTTTTAATAAGGCTGCTAAACTACGTCAACAAATTGGGTTCGCATTTCTGGTTGAAAAGTCATGTTGCATAGTGTAATTTGTGCAATGTATAATGTTTCTACGTCATTGCTCTCGATTTGTGCATATAACGAGGTTTCTCCAAATTAAAGGAAAATAATATATTACCAGTTTTTCAACCTTTTTCCAGAGAGATATTGTGTATGTAAAGGGCGTTTTGTTAGCTGCATGAGAACTATCGAAATCTATTGTTTCACTGCTGAGAATTCAAATCGCGTTGACGTTTCATTTCAGTAAGGTTTGGGAAGTCATCGTGCATCGTTCGAAGCATCGTTTGAAAAATAAAAAAAAATAAAAAAATTTAAAAATTGAAAAAAAAATAAATCTTTTCGTGAAATTTATAAAGCACTTCGTCCATTTGAACGGTCAGAGAATTGTCTTTAGTGATGTCGCTCATTTCTGGCAACGTCAATAAACAAAATTGGAGTATTTGGATTAAAGACAATCCTCAAGCAGTTAATGAATCGCCACTATATCCATTAAAATTGACTATGTGTTGCTTTTGAAAAGCTGGCGCCGTCTTCGGTCCTTATTTCTTTCGAAATAAGCAACGAGCTGCCGTTACGGTAAATGGCGTGCGCTATCGAGCCACAAAATAAATAAATGGTTTCCCATTACATCCCATGAAGAGATTAGGGAGAGCTTCCCACAAACCAGTGTGCTGTGCCCGTTCTAGTTTTATACTCACTGTTTGAGGCCTAACATTTTACACCGGTTCCGAACGGTGTTTCCGAACGGTGTTTTGTCGCCATCACTAAGCGAGGTGACCACCGTCGAAAAAAATTGTAGGTGGTCGCCTGTAAACAAATAGAGGATGCAATCCAAAATTAGCTCGACTGAGTAGGCCAACAGAATCAGTGTGGCTGTCAAAAGAAAACTTCTAGTTAATGCAAGTAGCGATGATGAGAATAGTGATTCACAAGATGAGTTCTTTACACATGTAAAGAAGGTGTACAACAGCTTCACTAGTAGGAAGAGGAAGCTTCAACTGCTGAATCTTATGCCCGACAGCTAGAGTGTGAGCAAAGTAATGCATGAATTATCGGCCTCTAACTACTTAGTTCGTGACCGTCGGTGGTGCAATGGGTAGTGTGCGCGCCTCTTGTACAGGAGATCCTGGGTTCGATCCCTGCTCCAACCACCGTAAAATTTCTTTCGACGACGGTCACCTCGCATAGTGACGGCGACACTATCGAGTATATAGCCATGAAAAAGCTTCTCAAAATACCGTTCGGAATCGGTGTAAAACTGTAGGTCCCAATCAGTGAGTGAAAACTGGAAAGCGCACAGCTCAGTGATTGTGAGAAGTTCTGCCCTGTCCCTTCATGGGATGTAATGGGAAACCATTTAACTACTTAGTTCTTAGCCAACACATTCCTGAAAAAGAAGAACACCTTGTCTAGTGCTGATCTGAAACCAGGGAAAAGTCTGTCAAATCATACCCTTGATATTGCTAAAGGATTTTTTACAAGTGACGAAATGAACAGAGTTATGCCAGGGATAAAGGACTTTACATCAGTGAAAAACGACAGCACAGGTGTTAAAGAACATGTTTCAAAACGGCCACTGGCTCAGAAGTTAGCAACTTTACCCTACTACTCTCCGGCCAGCAATCCGAATATTTTGAACCCGCTGCCATTTCGCACCCTTGCATTTTCGGACATGGTCCTAGTGGACTTTTCTTCATGAAATGAGCCACTGAATACGCCGCAAAAATTTGTCCGGATCTTCCTGAATCACCCTGTATTGCTGCATAAAAAAAATCATGAAAATCTGAGACATCAAATCTGAATCAGTGAGTTGATTTGATATGGAATGAATTTTCGGCAATACAAAAAATATCACTCCAATAAATTATTCCCATCCAAAGCATAGAAGTATGAAGGATTCATTTTACTGACTACTGAATTTACTGGTCAAATTTACCTGGCCGCGGCGGTCTTATCAAAGACGATAAAAACACTTTTGTCGTAAATATGCGCAACCACTAAGTGATTCCCATTCTTGTATGCCTTTAATACTTCTATAACAATCAATGAATATGGATAAGAATTAGCCAACAATTGTATAATTTGGTTTATATTGATTACAACTATTACACATCTCACCATTTTAGTGACCGAGTTCGTCTTAATTGTTTAGCCAACAGGGAGACACATCTTGTCTCTCAACCTCCATTTCCAAATTTGTATTATTTCAATATAATTGCAAATGGTCCATTTCGTACACCCAAGCATGTCCACGTCTGAAAATACCACTTGAGTAATGTTTTTTTTAATTAGGATACACCGAAATCGTCGTTTTACTTGAAAACTTCAGTTATTTGTTGAAATATTCACGGTGGCCTTTATGGCTGAGATATTTTTCTGTCAAATTTAATGACCGTTACTAAATTATATGGCTAAACGCTTCGTTAATTCTCATTTGATACCAGCAGCGAGCAATATTTCATCTCCAGTGTCTGGAGGACAACAGCGTTATGGTCATTGACGAAGTTGTTAACCAATTTACACTTGCGGTGTCATTATTGGAAACTGATAGGAGAAGAATATTTAACTAAATATACAACTTTTAACAACAATAAATGAGGGTGTTGAGTAAATACGCACTGCTTGCAAAAAGAAACTTTTCAAGTAAAACACAAAAATTTCTGCTTAAAACTTGTCAAATCTGCAAATATTTTAAACCAAGTATTCGTAGTCCGATTCGTCTAAGGAATATAATCAATTATATAAGCATTCAATAAAGTCATTATCTTTGAGGTACAGAGGCGGATCTAAAATTGTTAACTTCCCCTTTAATTACCAACCAAATTGGTTCAAATTAAAAGCCATAAAAAGTTCCGTGTTAATTTTGAAGATTCATAGAATCAAATAGTGTTTGCAAGTCTGCTCGTACTGAATTTATATTGCTGGCTGGATAGTACACACATATAATAACTAATAAGTTTTTGCAGTTAACGTGTATCCTTTTGTTCAAAAGAATATTTTCTCTTATAAAAAACACGTTTTCTTACAAAATTCCTTTTCTTAAAAGAACCTTTTCTTAAAAACAATGTCTTTTAAATTTCAATTGATATCTTTTAAATTTCAATTGATGCGATTCAAATTTCAATTGATGTGTTTTAAATATCAATTGACGTATTTTAAATTTCAATTGATGTGTTTTGCATTTCAATTGATATCTTTCACACTTCAATTGATGTCTTTCAAACTTCAACTGAAGTTTTTTAATTTTCAATTGATGTATTTCAAATCAAAAATAAAATATTTAAATCTCAATTGATGTAGCTTAAACTTCAACTATAATTTTTAAATTTCAATTGATATTTTGCTAAATTGAATTGAAATTTTTCAATTTTTAATTGCAGATAGTGTGGAACAAAAAACCTATTCGCGAGGGTGACGTGATGCGACAGGAGGGTACTTTCCGTAAAATCATTTTGTTATTTTAGATTCAATTATGTATGAGGCACCAGAATGCAAGGCAATCCCGTAAAAAGCAGGATAATCCCGCCTAAAGCTGGATGTTTGTGCAGGTAATATATTGGTAACAAGATCCCCTTGATTGCAATTACCACGTGGTAATTTGTGATTTAATTCGGGTGATTTTTCTTGGAGTTTACGTCGTGAGAGTTTTGACTTATTTAAATTACAGCTGCAACTTCATACGGAATAGCAGAACAAATTAAAAGCATATAGCGGTTTCTCCGCCAACATCATGTTGTTCTCCTCTTTGATTAGCATACAATATGCGTAGTAACAAATTTGGAAAAACTGCCAAACTATTGGCCTGATTGTTTTATAATGTACCAGGCGATTGTAGGGGAGGAGTCTGAATTTAGAACCAACCATCAACGTACGTTTTGCTACAGCATATTAAAGGCGATGGTGAAACATTCATGACACGTAACTTCTAAACTGTTTGTAGTAAATTAAATTGTTGGTACAATTTACATTTTGTTAAAGTTTTGGTAATACCGCTGAGTTTTTATACCAACATTTTTTTACATTTTTACCTTTTGCTTCCAAGTATGTTTGTGACGGTTAAAGACACACTTCTCCTCATTTTTTTGGGTTTGTATTACTTGGTAAAATCTCAAAAATATTTGAACTCGGGTTTTAAGTTCAGAAGTTAAATGGCATGAAAATTTGAGCATCACCAATATGGTCTAATTTCACATCCCGTAGTAAAACTTACGCTAAAACAGGGGGTGTCTAAATACCATGATCTGAATGACTCCTCCGATACAAATACCAACCTATAATTTAAAAGTTCTGGTGTTATTACCAAATCAATGCTGTCCTGAAAACGTTCGTTCATGGCTGCATAAGTAAAGTTGCGGCCATCGAAATATACAGGTCTCAGCCGTCGTGTGGTGACTTCGCTTTTAGCTTTTTTCTTTGGAAAAATACAAAACTTGATTACATAAAATAAGGAAAAAATATACAAAAGAGACATCAAATTATTTTCATTGTAATCTAGCCCTTGTTCATGTGTCAGCAATTTTTGTAATCTTAATTAAAAATTTTATATTACATTAAATATAATTTTCATAAAGCCAACAGTGCGAAAAGTAATTAAGAATGAAGAGACCAGCGAAAAAGTACTATTAGTCTATTATTATTAAAGTTATTAAGTTATTAAAGTTTAAAGTTTGAAGCTTTTTTATTCGTACTGGTATTGTCCTTGTATGGTGGAATTGGTAGTAGAGCATATGTGTGCGAGGATATTCTTGGGTGTGTTGCATTCAGGTACCACTGAACACCACCACCGCAGGGAGATTAATTGTAGCCCACCATATGTGGAATCTGGAAGTGATTGTCTTACTGCATTCAATACTATACATATGTACGTACGTGCAATGCATACTCTCAACCATGAGTATAGCGGAACATATGTAAATGTACATACCAACCACTCTAGTTAGGTAGTCGTGTATAAGCAATGCAGAATACTTGACTAGAATCAATGAGAACTAATGATTTTGTGATCAAAAAATACTACGGACAATTAAAACCATTACTGCACAAATATTTCCCATAATAAAAGGACAGATAGTATTCGGATATCTTTTAAACAAATATCAAAATGATACGATGCGTAGAAAATGAAGGACTCGCACTGAGTTACTTGAGCGCTTCACAAAATTACAATCACTGATTGAAACTAGGGAAACTAGTAGGAAAAAGAGGGAAAGTTTATGAATGTCATTCACTTGGGAGTGGTCAGAAATATTTCCTCCATTGGGCAGCCCAAGCAGCTGACTACGTCCACACATCATATCCTGGGCAATGGCTTTATCGGAAACCTGGGATAGCTAGCAAAACTGAGAACACGAAACGAATGAGCAGCGTGATTGGCTATGTGATCATTGATACGTCTCAGGATTATTAAGAGACCCTGCCACTGAAGCTCTTCGAACTAGTAGATAAATTCTTCTGTATTTTTATGTTTACCGAGCCATCACCCCTGGCCAACGGCGGATCACACTGAAGAAAGCTAAATCCAATCTCGATTCACTGCAATATGGCGAACGAGAGTAGGAAAAATGCAAACCACCTTGGTCAGGGTTTGCTCACCGTCACCGTTATACAGACAATGAAAATACGCAGAAAATATAATAAAGGAAGAAACCCACTAACTATTGACAACCCTCGCAAACATTTAAACATTTATTTAAAACGGCTGATCGGTTTGTCTGTTCCGGTATCGCGGTATCCCTATTTTATCAGTCGCGTATTAGGTTTTGTAGAGCGTATTGTGCGAAAGACTAAAGCCAATTGTTGAAAAAAATACCTCACTGAACTATTCCGTACCAAGCGACGACTTAGACAAGGCGACACACTTTCGTGCAATCTCTTCAACATCATAATGGGGATAATAATGGGAAAAGCTGCAGTAAATACGAACAAGATCAGTAACACGAACAGCCATATGTTGCTGGCGTCTGCTGACGACATATACATCATTGTGCGAAATTTGCGAGAGGTTACTGCAGTATTTTCAAGAATCGAAAAGGAATCAGCGCAGGTGGTTCTTTCTGTTAACGAGGGCAAGACAACATTGATGGTCAGCACTTGAACGTTGACAACCAATTTAATTTTGAAGTGGTAGATTAATTTGTCTACCTTAGATCCACCGTGAACAAGGACAATAATGTCAGCCTGGAGATAAATAGGAGAAGTGTGCTTGCAAATAAATGCTATTTTGGGCTCAGCAAGCAGTTTAGGAAGAAAGCCCTTTCTCGACGGACAAAAGTCCAGCTATATCAGACTCTCATTTTACCTGTCTTGACATATCGCTCCGAAACTTGGGTCATATCGCAAGCGGATGGAAAACTCCTGGGAGTATTAGAGAGAAAAATTCTCCGTAAAACATATGGACCTGGTAGGGAAAACGGCCAGTATCGACGTCGCTGGAACCAAAAGCTTTTTGTTTTATATTCTGACGTGGACATAGCTAGGCGAATCAAACTAGGCCAATTGTCAGAATATCACAATGGATGAAGATGAAGCAGCGCGAAAAGTTTTCGGTAACTTACCCGATGGAAACAGGAAAAGAGGACGACCAAGACTCCGCCGGAGAGACGGAGAAAGAATACGTCCTTATCCTTGGTGTTACCAACTGGCGAGAAAAGGAGCAGCATAAAATCAGTTGGAAAAATATGTTAAAGTTTTTAATTAATATGTGTCATGCATCTGACCTCATGACGTTGTAGTGTAGACCATAAAAGAAAAGATAAATTATAAATTTTTTACAATTTCACCACATTTTCTATCACTGATGACAACGATCGTGGCCGTCGGTGGTGCAATGCTTAGTATGCTCGGCACATGTACTTGAGAACGTGGGTTGTATCCCTGCTCAGACTACCTTACACTGCTTTCCACTATGGTCAACTTTCTTAGTGATGGCGACACTATCAAGTACTTAGCAATGAAAAGGGTTCTCAGAATACTATTTGGAACCGGTGTAAAACATTAGGTCCCAATCAGTGAGCGTAAAACTAGAATGCCCACAACCCACTGGTTGTGAGAAGCGCTCCCCAATCCCTTCGTGGGATGTTATGGGAAATGGCTTTTCTTTTAAGTATAGGGGCAAATCGAGCGGGGTTTTTTAATACCACGTCCAAGTGCTTTCACAATTGATTGTTTCGAAATTTAGAAATTTTAATTAGTACTATTTTGTGTGGTTAGATTTCGTAGTAGTAAATAAGGAAATCTGTATTAACAATAAAATATTTTATGGTTTTAATAATTGCGCGGTTCAAGATCAATAACTATTAAACATTACTTTCTCATAGATTAAATATTAAAAAAGAATTATGTGAAATTGATTATTATGGTGGATGGTTGGGAATATATGCATTTCAATGTCCACCAAGGCATATCATCAGCTCCCTTCTCCACAAGTGTTTAGGTATATCATCACACATTATAGGGACAATCAAACTCAAGTTAGCGAGAATTGTCTCGAAACTCCTATTGTGCGAAAACATCCACAACAAATACTTTGCCATAACCATCAATGATCGTAATTTCTTTTCTATCCAATGAATGCTTTCATCAAAAACCACGATTGCCTTGAAATTGGCGCTAGAGTGTACCGTCTTCAAATTATATATCGTTTCAGTTTATATTATTAGATCTTTCAGTTGTTATGTTTTTACTAATTGTTCGGTTCAAGGTCAATAACTATTGAAAAGTAGTTTTTATGTAGGGAATTTGGTGAAGTGATATAATGAAAGACGTAGAGACGGTTAGTTGATAAGAGTAGTTACCGTCATTTTAGAGTTATGAGAAAAGTGCCTAGTGGTGTATGTGCAGCATTGAAATCGCGACGTGGTAAGAATTTGTGCCCTAGAGTTAGTAAATTCGGGTCACAGCGTTAGTTTCTTATGCTGTGTTTGTTGACTTTATAAAGAGTATAAAGTGATAGGATCGGTTCTGTCGTCAATATCTAAAAATTGTTTTGGTTGAATTGTTTTGGTGCAAGGGTGCTGGCCGTCTTGATGTTTAATAAAATCCTTTATGAGAATAGCCGATCCCCCATGAGTTGAGCTATCCGTGTGCATGGCATGATAAAATTTGTATCTGAGAATACTAAAGTTGTTCTTGTCGTGGTATCAGTCTCATACAAATGCCTGTTATTTCTCACAGAAACGATTTTATACTTTAATTTGCAGACATGACGCATTTGTGTATATTTGTGAATATTTGGGAAGAACTAAACATTTCAGATATTTTTGGCACTTTTGGTATTTTCTGTGGTTTACAAAACTGTCAATAATATATATAGCTACAAACTTGCACAAGGAAGTGCTTGAATTTTCTCAACCATATCACGTATATTGCGCAAACGGCCACCAGAAAATGTAGTAATTTCAAACACCTCATTAACTCTCGCTTATTGTGTATAACTTGTAATACTAAGTGAATTTTTTTAAGATAGGAACAATAATATGGCCGTTAAATTACAGTAAACCTTAGTTTCAGTTCAATTTTATAAGACTATTCACACCTTCTACATAACTTTTAGTTCTTTTTTGGCAACAATAACTCTACAAAACTTTTAGTTCTTTTTTGGCAACAATAACTCTACATAACTTTTAGTTCTTTTTTGGCAAATTTGGCAACAAAAAAACTATATTTGGTGTCTATGTTGCAGCAATTTTGCATAATTGTATTATTTATATGTTTAGGAGAGTTGTTATAGTTTCCGTCGATAGTACAATGGTTAGCTTTCGTCACTCTTATACATGTGAAGGTGGGTTCGATCTCTGTCCTGACCACCTTATATTCCTTTCAAAAATTATGATCTGGCTTTATGGCGGCGACGCTATCGAGTTATGTTTCATGAAAGGGCTTCTCAATAACCCGTTCGGAACCCGTACAAAACTGTGCGTTATAATCAGCGACTGTTAAAAGTACACAGACCAATAATTGTGCCAAGATTTCATGAGATGTACATACTATTGGAAAAATACTTATTTATTTTTATATAAGTTTCAAAGACTTGTAATGCAAAGATGGGAGTGCTCAATTTGTAGCGGCTTTGGAAATAATTTAACCAAACAATATACAAATATATTTCAATGAGGTATGTATACCAAACTTGAACTTCGCATTTTAGTACTACGAGCTAGAACATGGTACAGGTTTGATTGAAGTTTTAACCAATTTGTACTAAATTGGGGCAAGGTGGTTGATTTTTTTGCATTTATAAAGGGTGTCTTCTTAGTAAGAATGAACTTCTTAATTTTAAAATAAAATCATGTATTTTTGTGATAGTTGTGGCTTTTTAATGGATTGCAAAGAAGACATGTTCAGACATATGTATGGAATAAAATGTCCGTCAAATGGCCCCCATGGCTCTAATGACAGGGCATTACACTTTTCGTGAAATTTTGCATGACTTTTTCACAGAGATGTGGCTGTATCCCAACGATGAGTCTTTGGATCTCGGATTTGAGCTCAGCAATGGTTTCTGGTTTATTCGCATAAACCCGAGCTTTCATGAAACCCCAAAGAAAGAAATCGAGCGGCGTTAAATCGCATGATTTTTGTGGCCAGTTAACATCAGAATTTCTGGAGATAATTTGTACTGGAAATCGCTGCTGCATTAATCGACTGTTTCATGGGCGGTGTGGCAGGAGGCGCCGTCTTGCTGCAACCACATGCCGTCCATATCCATGTAGTCCAGCTGAGGCTACAAGAACTCCGGTATCATGAACGTGTAACGAATGCCGTTCACAGTGAGTCCAATTTCTCAAGAAAGTAGGACCAAATGACGCCGCCGGACCACAATCCGCTGCAGACGGTTGTTCTTTGTGGGTTGATTTGTTTCTCTTGGAAAAATTGGCATTGAGTTCGCTTTGCTACATTACTCATTGAACGAATTGCCGGCGCTTCCATGGTCTGCTGGTTTGAGGTCTGAGTAAGCTGAATTTTGTCTTTTGTCAAAATCCGCTGCGTAGTGCTTCGTGAATTATACGCTTGAAGGTGGAGGTTTTTTGTCAAAATCCGCTGAGTAGTGCTTCGTGAAATTTGAAGTTGCTGAGAACGATGTCAAATTGATGTCTCCGTTTTTCGGCGAAACTCTCGTTTACAGCAGGAATGTTTTCAAGAATCTGACCGGTTCTTTGACGCATTGGAGTCTTACTGCCTACAACCGACACAGTTTCTTAAAATTTGGTGGCCACGCTTCGTTTTCTCGACTGCAAAGCCTTCGAAGTTTGCGAAGCTTTGCTTTTTCTAAAAAGTTCTCACAATTATAACGCGTTGTTCTTTTGGAAAGCGCTCTATTTTTAATAATCCAAGTAGACATATGTGATAGCTGCCGGGTTTTAAAGTTGCGACTTGCAAAACAAAATGGCACTAAATATAAAAAGTCCAATCTTGCTGAGACACCCTTTACAAGCTCCTTGTTCTCCGTTATGCTCTCATTCTCTTGCAACTGCAAACCTAGCGAATACGCTTTAATATTAGATTAACACAAACCTTTTTTTTAAATCGTCTCAGTCGAGTGGTATTGATGTGCCTGCAATTGCAAGATTTAACTTTATTTGGTGATAATTGAAATGTAATACATATGCTGTGCTTTAATGTATAATTTATATTTCGACAGCTACATCATTTGGTCTTGCCCATATCGTCTATAGATCCGACTTTTAATTTACATACAAAAAGTTGATTTAAATTGACCAGTTCAAATAAGTTATACAAAATGTCATATCAATATATTGAGCTTTCCGTTTAGTCTCATGAGGGGAGAGGGAAGAGATTCTCACAATCAGTATCACAATTACACATAATGTCAAGGTCGACAGCTTTCCACGGAATTCGAGCGGTTATGCTTTGAGACGCTAGTCAAGGATAATTTATTACAATTCCGTAGTAATTAAAATCTGACCATTACCGATTAAAATGGGATTGTTGGCATTTTAGACTCAGTCGCCAATAAATATGGCTGAGCTTATTTTGTTTATACTTCTGTTAACGATTTGAACGAATTTGCGAATGTGATTACGCCATGAACTTTGTGCAATACAAACATATTTACGTTTCTAATTGACAGTATAGTTAATCGAATAAGTAAGCATACATACATTAGGAAAGGCGGAGCTATAAAAATATATGAAAATACCATAGAGGTTTGTGGTACAAAGAAACCATCATTTACTCGATTGATTGGTCTGACGCAAATCCCCAGTCTGCGTATAAGTTATTTATAATATAATTCAGATAAATCATACGTCATATGTATTCTCTTTTGTCCATCATTTCACGGTGGTTCCAAACTGATTTGTTTTTTTTTGGAATAAATTCTGTAAGTTTTGAACGGAATAAGATATCGTGATGAAATTTCACAGAGCAGAAGCATTTTCCATATAATGTGGAACTGGGGCACAATCTAAAGTTGTTCACCTCGACCATGCCAAATTTTGTAACGGGGTACCTAATGTACAATTATGAGCTGATTCCAAAGATGTTTTACATGGTGATAGTGCCTGTAAATAATTATGAAAACTATGCTTACATGTGTGGGCTATCTCTAACAGTTTAAAAGATATAAGACAATTTTTTTGTGAGGTTGGTTCGGTTTTTAATGGTGCGACGTCATTGTTAGCCCAATTTACGAATGATATATATTATTGGATTGTTTATAAAATTCTAAATAAACTAGTGTAAAAACCGCTGCAAATATAGTTTTTTTTGTTTCCAAAAAGGCAACATTATTTCGCATGTAAATTTTTTCTTCCCGCATATGGCACTTTTTATGTCTAAAAAAGAAAAACAAAATGTAGATGTATTTAGTGATATTTTTGGGTCATTTGGGTGAAAGAGCCTTAAAGGTAGGTGCTTTCCAAAATTAAACATTTTTCAATACAAAAAAATTTTAATTCCAAAAATTCTCAAATGGCAAAGCACTGCTTAGAAAATGTATACCATATTTGATTAATCTCACATGTTGACTTCATACCCGAGAAATAGTGTCACATTCTTGTGGTAAGTAATACCATTTTACTAAAAAATCCTCAATTTTGGAACATATTTTCCCGCTTTGAGAATGTTACTATTTAGTTGGGGAAGAATGTAAAAACCTGTTAATAATTAATTTAGGTGACATTTTATTTTTTCTATAAATTTCTAAAATTTCATTATGATATCTAAATTTGTATAGATTTGATTCTATTTTCAATAAGATATCTATCCCTCTAAAAACTAATTTTATATTAAATTTTTAATTTTTCCTGAAAAGAAGCACAAAACCTGATTCCCTATTTATTGTCTGTCATATATTATTAGACCCCATATTTTACCTTTCCAAAATGGTATAACTTTTGAATAGGAAATGTATATTTCTGCTTCATAATTATAATAAGATATACCTCCCAGAGTGAAAACACCATGGGCGACACATATAAGTATGTATATGACGGTTATAGCAAGATCTATACCGATCTGCCCAATTTGTGAATGCACTAGTTAAAGTGCAAAAATAGTGACATGTGCCAAAATGGGTTGTCATCCGGTTGAATAAATTACGTCGATAAAATATTAATCTCATTGGTAAATTTTCTTATTTTACCTTATATTTCAACACACTTCCTCTTCGATCCGAGAAATTAGTGCTTACCTTCCCTCACTGAGATTCCAAAATGTGGATTCTAGAGTTACCCAAATAGCATTGTTGTAATAGTTCATATTTACCTACAAGCATATATTAAATTATAAAAGTTTTTTGGTATGCTTGTACCATTTTATTTCAGTAAAGTATTTATCGGTCCCTACATAGAAAAAAATAATTTCTCAATTCAATTAAAAAATTCGAAAATTCAAACAAAATATTAATTAAAAATTCTGTGATAAAAAAAAATCACATATCAGCTACCATATTTGTAGGTGGTTTATTGGAAAAATATTATTTTTTTAAAATTGTATCTCAGTTTGTTTTTTGTCTTCGATCCGGAGTATTTTTAGAAATTTTGTTTATTTATAAAAAATTAAACAGCTGCGGTAGGATTCGAACTCACATCCACTGGAAGATCGTTTTGATGTTTATGACACAGCGTCGTTTCGCGCAGCGTCTAGCCCGTTACGCCACCGACTGCCTGTAGAAACTTATCTCTAACTAAAGTCATGTGGTTGTTCGTATCGCACTTACTTCGCTATATATTGGGGTATTTCTTATGAAGTTTTGTTGATACCATTTATCGATTTTCAGTTCAATATTTTAGTAATTTGTCAGTATGTCAATGAAAAATGTAAATGAGTGCTGAGATTTTTCACGTACCAATTTTTTTGTTAAAATGCTACAATCGTCTTTTTTTTCTGTGTAGTATGTCAAGAAGCTATTTAAGAGTTCAACATCGTAATAAGTATAACTGGCATTATTGTTCCATTTCATCCGTGTTACTGTCAAAACAGGATCAGATGACAGATATTAAGAGCGCAGCCCTTTCAGGGTGTCGATTGCATTAGATTCAAATTTAGTTGAATTTAAAGGATGTTCACTTTTTACTGCTGACAACATTACGCGACATCTGAGAAGGACCCCTTCATCGACTTCAGTGATTTCGGATGATATTTGATAACTTTCGAAAAATCTTCTAGATGTATTGCCATCGTTTGTACTTCTAACAATTACATACTTAAGACCGTACGCAAAATGAAGAATGTATTCCATAAATCGTATAATAACTAATATCTAGAAACTCCATATTAATAACTGCATTAGTATTAACATCAACTGGGATTTTGGATAAACCTGATTGTTTCAATCCGCCAAGTCAACGTTTCCAGAAAATTTCGTTTCCATTAAGGCATTGTTTATTTTTCCAGCAATTATTGTAAGGTGAATTTTGAAGTGATCTAATTTCTGCAAAAGGTCTCTGATCTTGGGGTTGAATTTTTCCATACATATTTAGCAGTAGTTCCAGAATTAGATGTTGGTGGAAGAGTCGTGTGTTAGCCGGAATGGAACCAGTGACTCAGGTAACATTAAACATTTAATAAAATATTAGTTTTTAGAGGAAAAAATTTTATAGAAAATTGCGTCAAATTTACATAAATTTACATATCATAATAGCATTTTGGAGATGTGTAGCAATAATGCCTTCTTAGTTTTTTGCATTTTCCCCCAACAAAATAGTAAAATTCCTAAAGCGGGGAAAATATGTACCAAAATTGGAGATATTTTAATAAAATGGTCGCCATGACTTTATTTACAACAGATACGTGACATTATTTTTTGGTAAGAAGTCAACATATGGAGTTAATAAAATATGGAACACGGTGCGGTGCTTTGAAATTTGAGAATTTTTGGAAATAATTTTTTTTTTTGGTTTTAAAAAATGGTAAATTTTTGGAAAGGACCTACCGGGAAGGCCCGGTAGAAACAGGTACTAATAATGACTCCTTTTTAGAAAAAAAATATAAAAATTTGACAATCCAACTTTTGTTTGAAGTAATATATTTGCACCAATCTTTCTACCGGTTTATTTAAAATCGTTAAAAACACAGGACCTACTTACTTACTTATCTTGTCTCGAACAACCTCGGGGGTCTTGGACCTTACAAAACGAAGATAACATATTTCGCCAAAACAGTTCGATCTTTTGCTTTATTTCTGCAGTTCGCAATACCAACTAAACGCAGGGAATTTTATAAGCAAGCCGGCAATGTCTGTCGCTTGTAAATCGGACGAACAATGACATTGCAGCGTTAAAACCACCGAACCAACCTAGCCAAAATATTTAAAATTTTTTTGTATATCTTAAATATCTCTTAAACTGTTTGGGATCCCATAGGTATTTACAAGCACTATCACCATGCAAAAAATCTTTGGAATCAGCTCATAATTTTACTTTTGCCACTCCACTTTCGAAGGTTGCCCAGTAGCCCCCATACCCACTATATATCCAATACACCAAATCATCTGCAAAATACCTCTGCTCCACGCATGTTAAATTTCATGGCGATATCTTATTCTGTTCAAAACTTACATAATTATTTCCAAAAAAAAATCGACTTGGAACCACTGTGCATTTGTCAATGGAGAATGTGACAGTAAGTTGTTTAAAACTTCCTGTCCCTAAATTTAACCCAGTTTGTTTGATATTCAATTGACATCTGGGACTAATCTGCCCGAAGGTCGTATATATGTTCCTACAAACTAGAACGTTTTCTCTATGTTGAAATTGGTTTTCAGACTGCTAGACAATTTGTAAACTATTTGGATTTTTTTGCCAGTGCATTGACAGTGTACTGTACATGCGAAATGGAACAGTTGTGTGCAAGATGTTGTTTCAACTGCTGTGTGTATTTGGTGCCCTGAAGGAATCGACAGGGCCAACATTGCTCTAGTAAATTGGCCAAAGAAGAGTGAATGACAACTACACGTGTGAATGTAAACAAACGTAATAAAGCCTTCGATGGAAAACATATAATGTTGTAGTCATGATTTGCAATAAATATAAACACAAATAATATCGGACAAATCTAATTGGAATACTGTACGGATATAAATACTGTTACACACATTTTATGCCATAAATTAAAAATAATTAATGGTCTTAAAACAAAATTTTTAAAACTATTTATTGATATATATTGAAAATATGTATTACTGCCCACGAAGGTATAGGGGAGAGTTTCTCACGACAAATAAACTGTGTGCTTTCTTGTCGAACATACAAAGATTGGGACCTATAGTTCTACGCCGGATACGAGCCATATTTTTCGATATATTTTCATGGCTAAATACTCGATAGTGCCGCCATCACTAAGTTAGGTGAACATTGTCGAAAAAAATGTGAATGAGTCAGTGCGGGATCTAACTCACGTTCTCTTGTACAAGAGCCGCGCAAACTAACCATTGAGCCACCGATATTCAATACAAAAAACAAATACTTATTCGAAATACCCGCATTTTTCCTTCACGGGCACCTTAAATCATACTGACCACACCTTGTCTACTGGAAAAGTGAGCACAGCGTGAACAAAAGCAGTCTTACGAGAATCAGTGTTGGGTTATCTTTTGTGGCAGAGCACGAACTGCAAAACTGTCCATAATTTGTAAGTCAGTGGGCTCAAACCAGGGCTGTCAATGGACCATTCTTCATAGGAAATTATAGCTAGCAAGTTATTATGAAGACAGATTTAGATCGTTTTAACCTCAGAATTCTGGAAAGTCCACGACTGATTGTGGAACCGCGAATGATTAAACGGCTTCAGAATATCCTTTGTAACGGTTTATTGGTAAACGTTGGTCCAAATTTTGTTCCTCGTTGACAGAAATGCAAGCCAGTGACACCATCTAAGAGACGCCCCACCAAACCCTGACTGAATCAGGGTGATGACCCTCTGCGACCCCTGGAATTAGTTTAGATGCTTCCTTAGATAACCATGCACACCCTCTAATATTTTTCTTGTTAAATCGTTCCTACATGGTAACATTTTGTTACAGGTGAGTAAGACTTTTCAGCGCATTTTAGCAGCGTGCCTCACTAAGGGACGTTTGGATTTTCTATCCTATTTTTTCCTACGCTGCAGTCGGGAAATTTTTGGTACGGTGCTTGAAAGTCCCAAGATTTTTTGAGTAGGTCAACTCCAGGACTTTTGGCTCGCATTCATCTCATGGGGCACTAATTTCTGTTTTCTGATTTCGGTGAATTTGATTTGATGATTTTGATAACATGCGGCGTTAGAACTACGCGTATATGGCCCGACCAGTGGCAGTATTTAAAATCTGCAGTCCTCTCAAACAGTGATATCTACACCTGCAGAAGAAAATGCGACTAATCCCGAGCGGGTAGAGAGTCTTAAAAATATCCCAATTTCTCGTTCCTCACTTTAAAAGCGATATAACAGCTATAACGGTTCGCAATATCTGAATTCCTGTTACAGGCTACCGTTGTAGTGGTTAGCATTCCTAAAAAGTGTTTGTTAAATTCTAATAATTGGAATGGGAATAAATGTCAATCGTAAGTCTTTCGACCAGTTTGTGGACTCTACAAGCAAGGCAACGGGATACCCGTGTTCTTTAAAGTATGAAGGTGTTTTAAAATCAACGAGTTTTAAGATTGCAGATCTTTGTGCTATATTTTTTCAATTAACCTCTTAAGTAAAGGGTTTTTCAATAAGACCGCTACAAAAGTTTTTTTAAATAAAACAAAACCGGTTTTAGATACCAATGAAATTCTTTATTCCTGTGAAAGTACGTTCGATGCCATTATGTATGGAACTCGATTTCTTTTGCATGGCCACCACTGGCACGCTTGCAGAAGTCCAGACGCCGAACCCAATTTTCGACGGTTTTCAAGCATAAATCAGCCGATACTGCTGCAATTTCACGTTCGATATTCGTACGAAGTTCATCAATCGTCGCTGGCTTGTTGGCATAGACCATAGACTTGACGTAGCCCCACAGGAAATAATCTAACGGCGTCAAGTCGCACGACCGAGGCGGCCAATCGACTGGGCCATTTCGTCAGATAACACGTTCACCAAACTTGGTTTCCAATAAATTGATTGTGGCATTCGCTGTGTGGCTTGTGGCACCGTCCTGTTGGAACCACATGTCCTCCAAGTCCATATTATCCAATTGGGCCCAAAAATATTCGGTTATCATTGAACGGTAGCGATTCGCATTCACAGTAATGTGCCGGTCTTGATTATTACGGAAGAAGTACGGCCCAATGACGCCGCCGGCCCATAAACCGCACCAAACCGTAATTTTTTCGGGATGCAATGATGACTCATGGATTACGTGTGGATTGCTGTCTGACCAATAACGCATATTTTGCTTATTGACGAAGCCATTCAGCCAGAAATGAGCCTCATCGCTGATTGTTGAGGCCTCTTAAAGTTAGCCTATTAAAGTTGAGGCCACTGACTCGAAATTTCGGCAGTAAATTTTAATAATTTCGACTCGTTGTTGGCTCGTATATCTTTCCATGATGAAATGGCAAACCTTACTGAAGAGAAATGTCAAAAGAGCGGGAAAAAATATGGCGTCGTTTGCTGTCCCTATCGGTTTACTTTTGTAGCGTCTCTGTTGAAAAACCCTTTATATGGTGAATCACCATCAGTGTATCCATTTTATATTCAAAGATGTGATATGAGGTTTGACTTTTCTCTTTCCGATAGTGATGTCTGTATGGATCTCTTAGCTCTTGAACATGCCCACCTTGTACTATCCATATATTAAAGAAATGCAAAAAAATAATAATTCAAAACAATTTGTCAAGCCCAATCCTACCACTCATAAAAATTGGCATCCGTTTTAGCTGTGTCTGAGCAAATGGAAATCCAATTGTTACTAAATAATCGAAAATATTCCTACATAAACATCCCAGCCAACATATTCGGAATTATGAGTCCAATGCGAATGTAAAAGATATTGCAAATATGAGGCTCAGAAGGTATGAGGCCGAAACGAGTCTGAAATATGTCGAATAGATAGGGATCAGAATTTATGGGTCGGAAGGAGTCTTAAATAAGTAGAATAAATGAGGCTCCGAATTTTTGAGCCCGAAAAGGGTTTATAATATGTATGAAATATTTGTCTTACTACAATAATCAAACGTAGCCAACAATGTAGAATAGCCTCGTTCTTTTCGTCCAGTATACGTGTCTCCCCATACAAATGAAAAATGTATACGTTACAGTCGATATTTTTCCCCTATAAGTCGAGCAGTGCAGTAAAATGAATGAAAATGTGAACTTGTCAACATTGTTTAGTTTTAACATTTCAGATTTTCCTGAAACAGACTCAAATTTTATTGTAGTCAAGTATTGTCTCCCAATTTCAAATTCGAAGGTGACAACAACGTGAGACCTGGGTTCGAATCTTTTATGTGTAGTTTTCAAATATATTTTTAATGATGTCATTTTTTTCTAAACTGCTGGTAAATGAGATGTTAAAAACAGTATTTATCCCGGAAATAATAAAAAAATAAATATTTAGATTTTCTGTTTTCTCTGAGGTTTGAACTCCTGTTCTATCGATTTGTAGGCTACAATGTTTGCTCTAGGCCAGAATCTCTGACACAGCTAAAGTGACAAATAAAAAGGCAAATACATTCGGGTAAATGTTTAGTTTCTATTTTCCAACTGCTAGAGTTGAAAAGTGCTGTCAAATTAATTTTGCTTAAAGGCGGTGTGTTCTTTTCGACCAGTATACACTTCTAGTATATATTAGACGAAAAAACGAGCCTAATAACAATGAGTATATTTTTTGTAGACCACATTGAAGTATTCATATAGTAGGCAAGGAACGTTGAAAATAAATGAAATTTAGTTGGTTAACTACATATTAAGAAATTTACTTATAACTTATATTTAATTTTTTAGAATTGAATGAATTATCATACTTAAATATAAGATTTAATATTTAATTTTAATACGTAATATTTAATTCTCCCATTCATATCCCATTCCTTGGACGCCGCTGCAAGGACTGAACTTGGCTATCAAAAACCGGGGAAGGATAAGCTATGGTACGACAAAGAATGTCGCATTGCAACTGATGAAAAAGACGTTGCACGTATGGCAACGAAACACTCAGTTACAACACGTGCTGCAAGTGAGCGGTACAAGAAGCTAAGACGGGAGGAAAACAAACCATTTAGGCGGAAAAAATGGCTGCGGTTGCCGAGAGAGAGCTTTTTAAGGCAGTTGGCGAAGGACAGCTAATCCACACGCTTCGACTCATATGAGGTATATGGCTGGGGGAATCTATGCCCGACGATTAGAGTCTCAGTGTGTTATGGCCTGTATTCAAAAAGGGTGATCCGTGTGTCTGTTCCAACTATCGCGGTATCAGTATTTTATCCATCACGTATAAGGTCTTGTCGAGCGTATTATGTTAAAGACTAAAGCCAATTATTGAAACCCTGATTGGACCTTATCATTGTTGTTTTAGGCCAGCCAAGTCCACGACTGACCAAATATTCACGCTACGACAAATCCTGGAAATACCCACGAAGAGCAAATCGATACATACATTACAAATCTGCTTTCGATAGCCCCATACGGGGAAAACTGTACGAAGCTATGTTTGAACTTGGTATTCTGGCAAAACTGATCCGCCTCTGTAGCATGATGCTGAAGAACACCAAATCAGCAGTGAAAGTGGGAAAATACCTCGCTGAACCATTCTGTACCAAGCGAGGACTTAGGCAAGGCGATAGACTTTCGTGCATTCTCTTCAATATCTTAATGGAGATAATAATGAGAAAGGCTGCAGTAAATACGAACAAAGACCATTAACACGAAAGCCATATGTTTCTGGCGTATGCTGACGACATAGACATCATTGGCCGAAATTTTCGAGAGGTTACTGCAGTATTCTCAAGAATCGAAAACGAATCAGCGAAGGTGGGTCTTGCTGTTAATGAGGGTAAGACAAAATTGATGGTGTCAACGACTAGAGAAACCTCTCGACTTGGTCCGCACTTGAGCGTTGACAAACGATTTAAATTTGAAGTGGTAGATGAATTTGTCTACCTTGGATCGGCCGTTGACAAGGACAACAACGTCAGCCTGGCTACAAATAGTAGAATTGTGCTTTCAAATATATGCTGTTTTGGGCTCAGCAAGCAGTTTAGGAACAAAGCCCTCTCTCGACGGACAAAAGTCCAGCTATATCAAACTCTCATTTTATCTGTCTTGACATATCGCTCCGAAACTTGGGTCATATCGCAAGCGGATGAAAAACACCTGGGAGTTTTCGAGAGAAAAATTCTCCGTAAAATATATGGTCCTGTTAGAGAAAACGGCGAGTACCGACGTTCCTGGAACGCAGAGCTGTATAATCTATATTCTGACGTGGACATACCTAGGCGAATCAAATTATGCCAATTGCGTTGGCTAGGCCATGTTATCCGAATGGATGAAGAGGAGCCAGCGTGAAAGGTTGTACCGAGACTCCGCTGGAAAGACCAGGCAGAAGCAGCCCTCCGTATCCTTAGAGTTACCAACTGGCGAGAAAGGCGAAGGATAGAGCCAGTTAGAAGAATATGTTGAAACTTGTTTAATTAGTTTGTGTAATTAATATGTGTAAGACGTCTGACCTCATGAGGTTGTAAAATAGTCAATCCCTGCTCTTTCTTTCGGTGGCGGTCACTTTGCATAGTGACGGCGACACTATCGAGCTTCTCAAAATACCGACCGGAATCGGTGTAAAAACTGTAGGTCGCTATCAGAGAGTATAAAACTAGAAAACGCACAGCTCACTGGTTGTGAGAAGCTCACTCCAAATCCTTCATGGGATGTAACGAGAAACCATTTATTTTATTTATATTTGACTTTAGTACGCAACTGATCAACTGTTTTTGATCGAAAAACGGGATTTTGACAAAAAAAAAACCGGGGTTTTTCAATTTACATCACATGTATGTCTCTATTTATATCGTCATTTAATTCCCCCGAATATTTTATATTGATAAACAAAATATTTTTAATTGAATTTTTATTTGCATTTAGTTTGATGAATTTTTCAATACTCGTAGCATCATTCCAAACGACCGCTGATGAAGATCTGTCGCTAGATCTGCAATAGCTATACGGTTTGCCACGAATCATAGGAACACATTTGCAAAACTCCTTTTTGAAAACTATATTTCTTTTAATAGAGATATAGAATGGCCTCAAACTTAACGACTAATATTAAAAAGTTCGAATTAAAAGGCCGGATAAATAAAAATCATCCCTGAAGAATTTAAACAAAATAATGTTTATGTTTAGTTTATTTTTAACCAGACCAAAAAATAAACTATCCTTAATAAGAATGATTTTTAAGTTAAACGGTGTAGTTTGGAATTAATTTGTTTTCAGATCTATTTTACGGATTACAAGTATCTGATTGCGCCACTTTTGTGACCCGTCCTACAGTAAAAATTTCAGATTAATATGAGGAAAAATCGACCAAAAACCCCTATAAAATTATTTCAGTTAGTAGCACATTTTAACTGACATACAACTAAGTGCAAAACGCTCATCTGATAATGTGAATTCAAATCCTGTGTGTGACTGTTGAAAATTGTGCATGCATTAAAATATATATCTTCCAAGCTAATTTATACTCTACTATTTCTAAGGACGAAAATGCTATAAAGCGGTGCTCTTCTAGAAAATGCAGGATTGAAAACCAAGGCGGGATGAGACATCGAAAACCGGGATAATCCCGCCAAAAGTGGGATGGTTGGTCTGGTTATTTAGGCAGAAATCATATTTAGGGAGAAACATGACTCCGATGTGAGTCATAAATCATTCGTGTTTAGGGAGAAATGACAATTATGACCCCTCACACTCCAGACTTGGACTCAGAAATTACCCATTCAGGAATCCAAATGTTTGCTGGGATTTAATTAAATACCATCAGCACTCATCTATTACACGTTTGGACAATAACTTTACTTGAGTAAAATTTAAATACTCAATAAGATCAATTCGTATAAAATGGTTGTCCTAACTTGACATGAATTCGTTTGTGTACGGAAACCATCAATAATATTTTTATGGATTTTCAATTATCGTGCCGACAGGCCACATCTGACCTCATTCCTAATATTTCACTTGAATGTTTCAATAAAAATATACACACATACAATTATGGTAGAGACTGTACCATTTCATTAGGCATTTTGTGAAAGGTCAAGGATGAATATGAGTATACAATAAATTCGAGAATATAACACGTGTCAGCCGTCATCTAATAGTTAAGACAATATGCTAACGGCGACATCCACATTGCCATAATGTTTTTGTTTCCTTTTATACAAATTGTCCGATTGGAGATATATGATGGGTCGTCAAATGCTAATATATAAGTATGTACAACATGCCAGCAATCATTTTAACAGTGTAGTTGTCCCTTTGGTATTGATGATTGACAAGGGCCGGTGTGTTCATCATCAACTAAAGTGTAGCAAATTGTAAAAATTTCGGCAAACTGTCAACTGTCTTAATGAAAATATTCAATTTAATTTTAGCGCAAGCAAACAAATAAAATTGTCATTAAGTATTTACTCATTCTTGGGTGGATGCAAGTTTAATGATGTTTTTTTAATATGATGTGAGTATTCATTCTATCAGCAGTCATACAATTAGTTTTTGCATTGGTAGATAGAAGTTGAGTTTTGTATTTGAGTTTGCAATTTTTTATTTGCTTGGTTATATCAATTTGCGCATTGTGGTGAATTCAGAAGAATTGGTTATATTCCGTTAAAGTTATACTACTCACTCGCATCTTAGGATAGCGTTATTGACGGTAAACACAATTTTACGGCCTTATTCATAACAGGTTGTGAGATGGTTAAAGGATGATTTTTGAAATACAAACAACTGAAATTAAAAACGAGCTAATACAATGTGTTTTTATATTTAGTAGTTGTTATCTTTTCGCATCTACTAATATTAATCAAAGCCGAAACACTGTACCCATTCCAACTGTGTTGCGTATATACAAGTAACCGTTAGTAAGGAATGCTACTAAAATATAAAGCAACGTAAAGAGGTGGTGATTACTTGCTAAGATTCGGTGATGAGATCTTAGCATAAATATCGAACAATATTTTAATACGGGTGTCATAATAACTATGGCATTGAACTTAATTAAAGCAAGAATATATTTTGGTTTTTTTGACTGGTTTATGATAAGTATCAAATTGAAATATCCAATTAAAGCTAAGTTAATAAAGAATGTAATTTAAAAAAATTATATTAGAGGAGCGTTTTTGATTTGTTAACATCTGTAGCCACTTGTAGGGCAATTTAAATGGACACATGTAAACAACACACAGCGTTAGCATCACATACGTGGTTGTTGTACAACAATAGTCTCTGCCTGAAAATAAGTATGATGTAGCGGCAGCGAACAAATAAGCAGGTCGTCGTCGCCAAAGAGTATTGAACAGTGTTTTGGGTGGTTGGTTGGTGGTTGTGGCATAATTTTTTTGGTTTTGGCACTTGTTTTTTCAAAAATTATGCTAAGTGCCATTTAGCACAATTTTTACAATTTGTTTCATTTTATTATAATTTTTTAGCACTATTAGTTTGCAAGTGGCACAATTTTTCGTACTGAAATTGTCCACCTTTAATTTATTTGAAAAATCTGTGTTACAGCATATTTATTGGTATTTGGTGGTATAATACCACATTTTAAGGTTAATAAACACCTATGTAAGGCGAAGCGTCGATTTTACAAAATAGTGCCCACTTTCTCTTATGCATTGCTTCATATTAAAACGTCTCATACTTGCAGCGTTAACTTGTTTGCAGCAAAAACCCACAACACAACTATGATTCCTGCAGGTTGATTAAGAGAGAATTGACTATGAGAATTTCGAAGTAGAGATGATTTTGATCACTGTTCTGTAGGATAAGTAGAACGAATTCAATCAAATCATCAAAAACTTGTTAAATACTATTCTAAGAAGTTTAAAAGGAACCGTTAAGAGCTCTTGATATCAAGCAAAATAATAAATTAAATTTTTCAAGACTTATTTTAAAAATGTGATACTCATTGAAAGCCAAACCTTGTTTGGCCTTTAATGTTGTAGAAATTTTAAAAATATTTAAAGTTTTTTATTTAAAGCTTTTTTTACATTAAAACCATAATAATATTTCTTTTCAATTTGAAGAGGTAAGTTATAACAGCTGTTTACAGTTTCAAATGAAGATACGCACCCATTTCTTGGAGCTACTGTGTGTGTTAAAGAGAGAAAAAAAAATATTTGATTTTTGGGAGTATTTGGTATAATTTCTTATTCGGACTCTGGCAACACTGGTATTGAATAGTATAGAGAACTCATGGAACGAATTGAATGACTCAAAAGCACTGGCGACATCTGGCGAATGATGCAAAACGTATTACTCTCTTTTAGTCATAACTTGGTCCATTCATAATTTTGATGTGAAACATTGATGCCTTTTGAAACATATATGCTGTTTGTATTGTTTTATGTAATAACATTGTCGAAATGATGCATCTGTATTGAAATATTATATAAAGAGAATAAGACTCGTGTATGCCCTTTTACCCAGACTCTCAACATGAGAGCGGAAAAAAGTGCAATAAGTTCTCTATACTATTCATTACTTTTTGTCGTTGCTCTGTTTTATGATAAAACAAATATTGTTTTATTTATTTTAACAATATTATATCTAAGGTTAAAGCAGATGTAAGCAAATGTTATTTTCCAATGTAACATTTACCAATGTGTTCATAGAAATCGAACAGGTACCGTGTAACAAAACGGTGTTAACACATCGGCCGTGAGTTCGAACACTCATTGATTTTATTTAAAAAAAACACGCATAGACGTTGAGCATAATCAACTTGACTTCCACCGATAATTCTTCCTTTGTATTTGTCAATTCGTTATTTTAAAAGTCAAACACAAAAGAAAATTCTAAAACATTCAGTGTATTATATGAGGTGGTTATACTGCATTCACATTACAGCAGCCTTCTCTAACTTGGTTAGTAGCTGTGAATTATTGTACTGAAAAAAAAATGTTTTGGTAAACGAAATCTCCAAACGCGAGATTTCAATTGCAATGGTTTAGGACTTAAATGCCACATTGGGGTATCAACGAATTTAGTTCGCTCGATCGCCACTAGTCGTAAAAAATTTACGACTCGTGAGCACGTGGGGAAAAAAGGCAAGAAACCCAGGCATCCCCGCGAAAGCCCCGTGCATTTGTTTATATGCATTTTTGCACGCACTATTTCGAAAACTAAGGACATATGGCTCCAAGTGATGAACGTAGAGCGGCACCAGAAACTACATAAGTTTCGTCAACAATTTACAAAAAGTACAACCCCGGAGTACTTTGCCAAAAATACTTTAAATGTAGTAAAACATTCGTAGACTGCACAAAAAAAATACATAACGGTACTAAAATGTCTACCACGAAGTACATAAAGTGTATACAAATACATAAAATGTACAAAAAAGTCCACAAAGGTACCAAAAAGTACATAAAGTGTATCAAAAAAAAATACAAAGATCAACAAGCAGACAGAACCGACAGCGTTCTTGCGAATCGAGGCACGGGAGAATATCGGTGAAAGTATATGTTTGTGATTCGATCTATTCCTCGGCTTTCTTCTTCACTTCACTTAATTTTGGGTTTGCTTTAGTTGCTGTTCGTCTCCAGTATTGTCTTCGAATTCTGGTTGTTTAAAGAGAAAAAATCAATAATATTTTATACAACTTTTTAAATATTTTGTTAAAAAAATTTAACTACCCGTTATATTTACATCATAATTTTCGAAACGTCGGAGAAATATATGCAATGGAATGACATACATTTTATACTCTGCATATAACAAAGTCAAACTTGGTAAATCTATTATCAAGGTTATTCTCAACTTCTAAAATTAACATGTTAACTTGCAGGATTTCATTTTGTATGAGGTAACGTGTAAAAGTTACGAAAAACCGCTTCTTATATTAAAACGTGCTATGTAGTTTAGTCGGTGCAGAATTTTTCACGGATCCCTTAGGCCTGGCATAGAGCAAATTAGAATAGAGAAACAATTTCTCTCACCTGACGTTTCATTTCACACTCTTCGTCGTAGGTTTTTGCAAATGAGAGATATTCGACGATAAGCTACAAGATGGAGTTACAAGAACTGTTGACTTGACTTTCTCATGGCGTTTTGGTACAGGACGGTGAAATTTAAATGTATTTGTACATTTTTGTTGATTTTTATCGATGGTACACACTTGTGTTGAATTCAATACAACTAGTTTGCTACAAAAACACGTATGACGGTTATTGTTGTTATGCTGACGGTTTTGTACTAATGAATCTGTCTGGTATTATTGAAATCATGGCTTGAAATATCCATTGTTTACATGCAGCCAAACCAAAGCCAAATCTTTTCTGTTCTAATTTCCTCTACGAAGTCTTGTGCCGTGTGTCAAATATACTCAGTAAGCAATGTTTTTTAATAAAGGAAAGGCCTATTGAATTTTGTTATCGCAATTGGTGTTCTGTAAGAAATGTGTCAGTAAATGTAATGTAAGAAAATGTTATTTATAGTCGTACAAAGGATGAAGCTAGTTGAGGGTTGTTTAATTTCTCCTGTCACAGTTGTAGCAATTTCTGCATTGCATCAAAGAAAAAAAATCAAAAAAATTTTAACCTTACAAAACTTTGAATTTCGGTTTTAGTGAACATATTTTTTTTCATTTGTATTTGTATCCCTGCCAAAAGCCTACAAAAGTTCGATGGTGGGCTTAAATTTGCTCTAGTGATTCTCGAGATATTTTGGAAACTATATTTTTGTGGAAAATATGTAAAATTTTGCCTTGTATTTTTCCAGTTATTTGAAAATATCTTGGCTAAATTAGGAGCAATACTAATGTTGAAAAATATATTACTTTAGGAACAGCATATGGGTAATGTATTAAAAAAATACTGGGCTTTTAAAAATGTCGCTTTTAAGTTTCTTCGAATATTCCGATTTCGGCGAATTCGGGTTTCGGTTAAACCGAGGTGTATAAACCTGTTAATAACCAGTTTTGATTTTTATAACAAAATGGAACACTATGCGGTTTATAAATATCGTTAATTTTTAGTTCGTCTCTTTGAATTTCGAGATCGACTATCGAGTACTTTGCCATGAAAATGAATGCTTATAAACATACCGTTCGGAACCGGCGGTTACAATAAGAGCATCTGAGACTATGCCTTTGCAACTGAATTTCGTTTAAAAAAAATACTAAGAAATTTTTTCAAAACAATGACTTTATTGTTAACGCCTACTACTGATATTTATGCATGAATACAACATCGATCGAATGGCTTACATGAGTGCTTTATAGAACCTCGTCCTATCTACTTAATTTTGTAGAACATTTTCTATTGTTTGGGCCTCTATTTCGTCTTTTAAGGCCTCTAAGGACACGGGATTGTTTGCGTAACACATTTGTTTTACGTCGCACCAGAGTCAATGGTCTAACGGGTTCAAATCTTTCAAATTTCGGCTGATTATGCGGTTTTCGAATACAGTGCGAAAAATATCGATTGTGATGTTGGCCGTGTGGGTCGTAGCGCCCTCATGTCTTCAACTTTTCATGGCATGATAACGCTCGCCATGGTCGGTTTGCCAAATGCGACAATTTTGTTTTCTAACGTTACCCCCGAGGTGAAAATGAGCTTCATCAGGAAATCTGAATTTTCCGTAAAAACGCTCATAGTTTTGGGAAAAGAAGTGCGAACGGTGGCGAGTTGATGATTACGGCTGTTCAAACACACTTTCAGCTACAACGGCAATATTTTCACTGAACGCCCACGGACGAGCACGAGCATGAGTAGTTTTGTCCACTAACAACAAGTATTGACGAATTTGCTTCGCAAAATGTTCCACAAACTGCGTTGATGGCATTATATTTCTGTCGAATTTATTTCATTGATGTCTGACAGTTTGAGTTTAACAGTCAGAACTTTGGAAGAAAGATTTTAATACTTGCTAGTATTTTTTCGAGCGTTAAGCGACCCTTTTGGTAAATTTCTAGCCTTTAGCAAGTAATCTGTTACTTCATAGATTTCAAATTGTTCATCTTTACAAAGTTTTTTGTTCTATTTCTTTACAAAGGGGTACTTTTTTTAAGAAGTGGTACTCTTTTTAGGAAAAGGTTATTTTTTTAAAAAAAGGTACTTATTTTCAGAAAGGCTACTTCGTTTCATTTCATTTACATATTCAATCTATGGACAATAAGAAAGACCCATTTCATCGAAATATCTATATTCCCAACCATCCACCCAAATAATTAAATTCATTTCGTCGTGAGATAACAAGTTTCTATGTCTCAAAAAATCGATAACTTTCGTATAACTTTTCAAAATACGCCGAAATTCGCATTGCTATTAGATATCTGTGGTTGAAATCTTAACACAAGTTTGTTGAGGCATTGCTTAACCGAATAACTCTTTAAACACAGCAGATATTAAAGGTAAAATCTTCATGCGTGACTAGCATTCAGCAGGGATTAACAACACTGGCTTTGACAGCTTTTTGGTTAATAAAGCTTTCAGCGTAGAGGAGCTTAGTGAGTTTTGTCTTCTGGAGTGACTCGAATACCGGCTTCAGCATATTTTCTTCGATTGTTCATATCTCCAATATTACAAACACATGTGTGTATGAATGAGTGTGTGTGTGTGTGGTAGATATGTATGTGTGTTTGTAGTTAGATTTGTTGTATGTTTGCGTATGTTTGTAGTTAGATTTGTTGTATGTTTGTGTTGTGGGGTCACCAGTCCCCGAACCGTTTGGGGTTCAACTGGTAGTAGCTTCGGCTACGAGGTCTGACCAGAGACCTAATTCTGGTACCACGGGAGTCAGGAGCCCATGAAACTTTGGTTCCATCCTGACTGTGGTGTGGCCCTTCGGGGAGACACGTGGTGGCTCTGGTTTGTACCCAAATCGCGGGGAGAGTTTCGGCTCGATGTGGAGTTGCATTGCAACCGGGTGCCGTGACCCATACAACGGAAGGAGTTTTAGATAGGCTCCGCTCCTAACCAAGGGGGGCCACCATGTCCAAATACATGGTGCCTAAATTGGTACTCACATGCTTGCATGTGAGGGCGTTGGTAGACGCATTACATCTACCCAGTGTTTGGAGCACTGTGGGTTTAGGCCGTCAAGGCAGGTACCCGCATTACGACAAACGCACATTACAAACACATAGATTTGTCTTCATTTTAATCCCAGGCATCTCAATACCTAAACGAGTTGTAGGAAAATATTGTTGAAATTGTCATTGGGGTATCATATATTTTCTCATCGAGGAACTGCGAATATCGTACTCTCTCCAAAATCCGTCAACTTAATAACTTCGAGCTGATTTCTGCCGGAGGCTACTAATTGGTTCAACCCCTGCCGTAGGTTATATCTAGGCTTAACCCACACTGAATATTTTTTCTCAACGTTTAAGCGATCTTCATATCTCCATCATGTTCGCTTTAATTTTGTCCCCAAGAGAATTGTCAAAGTTTGTAAGACGTATGAAGTTAGTAAGACGTTTCAACAAGGAAGACTCTAATACAAACTTTTATAACGGTTAAGGAAATATGGACATGAAATTGAACCGACAACTGATAGCGTTTTTTGCCTGGCTGTGTTTGAGCAGACAGGAACACTATATTTCTACTGTGGTCATAAATTTTCATAAATTATTGTATTGTGCAATACTTCAAATAGTTTAAATGATTTTTTGCCCTTGTAGATGGCATAGGGCGCAGTTTTTATTTTTGTCTTATTTTTTGTCTTGCCCCAACTAAACAATGACTTCACGTAAAGGCGAGAGTTGTGCGAAATTTTTCGCCTCAGCCGCACCGTTTGTGACGATGACAATGATGATGTTTACATTAACATCATCTCAACAAGTACTTCTGCAGAGCCCGTCTTGGGTTATGTGACAAGTATGTTGTTGTCAGGGTGTTGTCGTACCCCCGGCTAAATACATCAAATGCACTTGGCACGAAAGAGTTTACGTTTACACTCCCAGCATTAAGTTGCACTGTGGCATCTTGGCGAGATTACACAAATACGAATTTCTGATACCAACCCAAACCCCAAGGGGTTAACACTCCGTCGTCTCGACACGCCAACTATCACCAATGGTAAGTAAGCATTGAATGGAAGAAGGCCAAAGCACCGAAGACGTTGACAATGGTGACGATAATGAGGATGGTGCTGTTGAGTACATTCACTGAAGCTGTCATAAACATAAAAGAGTATCATACAGATTTTTTGAAGGCAACGATACACTGACACCTTTTGCAACTGTATGACATTTGAAGTTTACGATATTAGAAGCATATCACATGTTCTAAAGTGTAACTGCAAATTAACAACTAAAGACGTTGGCACGCGTAGACATTGGAATGACAAAATATCTTTACTTACTTCTATTGGTTATTTAACAACCTCATAAGGTCAGATACCTTACACATATTAATTAAATAAACAAGTAAATAGGATAAACTAATTTTAATATATTTCTCCAAGTGGGTCTACCCCTGGCCTTTTCTCGTGAGTTAGTAACACCAAGGATATGGACGGATTCTCCGGCATGGTCTTTCCAACTGAGTCTTGGTCGTCCTCTTCGTGCTTCCATTGGAAATGTTATCGATAACCTTTCGCTCATGTTCATCCAGTCTGATAACATGGCCTAGCCAACGCAGTTGGCTTAATTTGATTCGCCTAGCTATGTCCATGTCAGAATGCAAATTATGTAGCTCGTGGTTATAACGACGTCGGTACTCTCCATTTTCTTTAACAGCAAAATATGTACTACAGAGTATTTTTCTCACGAAAACTCACAGGTTTTTTCATCCGCTTGCGATATGATTCACGTCTCCGGACAGGTAAAATGAGAGTCTGGTATAGCTGGAATTTTGTCTGTCGAGAGAGGGCTTCTTAATCTGTTTCCTGCGCCCAATACAGCATCTATTTTCAAGTACAATTCCCTTATTTATCTCCAGGCTGACGTTTTTGTCGTTGTTCATGGCGGATCCAAGGCAGATAAATTCATCTACCACTTCAAAATTAAATCAGTTACCAACGTTCAAGTGCGGACCAATTCGAGAGGTTTCTCTAGTCGTTGACACCATCAATTTTGTCCTGCGCTCATTAACAGCCACCCACCGGATCCACCGTCACTGGTTCTTTTCGATTCTTGAAAATACTGCATTACCTTCTCGCAAATTTCACACAATGGTATCTGTCATCAGCAAACACAACCAACACCTGTATTTTCCTTTTCGTGATCTTGTTCGTGTTTACTCCAGCTTTCTTCAGCATTATCTCCATTAAGTGGTTGAAGAGATTGCACGAAAGTGTATCGCATTATCTGAGTCATAACTTGGTACGGAAAGGTTTGGGGAGGTCTCTCCCACCTTCAGTGCTGATTGGTGTTGATCAGCGTCATTTTACAGAGGCAGATCAGTTTTAATAGAACCCAAGTTCGGATATAGTTTCGTACAATTTCCGCAGTATGGGGCTAATGAAAGCAGCTTTGTAACCGAAAAAAATATTGTATGTATCGATTTGGGTTTCGTGGGTCTTTTCCGGCATTTGGTGTAGCGTAAATATTTGATCAGTTGTGGACTTCCCTGGTCTAAAACCATTCTGAAAAATTCTAGTCAACAATTGGATTTGGTCTTTAACATAATACACTCGATAAGACCTTACACACGATGTATAAATGATTGATACAACAATAGTGGAAACATACACAACGATTACACTTTTGAATACAGGACATAATACACCCCAATTGTCAGGCATATATTCCCCAACCATATACCGCCTATAAATTGATACATGTTGGATAGCAGTCCTTCGCCAGCGAGGAGCTCTTCTGCATCAGCGGCGTTATTATTCTTATTTTGCCTTGTTTGGGGGTACATTCTGCACTGTCTTCCATAATCATTACCTCATGATCTTCAGTTGGAGAATCTGGGGAGAAAAGTGCTGAATTTAGTGTTAGTGAATAGCGCACATATTAAGCACACACTGCTTATCTGTCACGAGGTTCCCGTTCTCGTTCGTGGAGGAGTGAAGCCCATTATTCGGTCCATTATTTGAAATTCGTAATCTTAATCATCGTGCATCCCGCTCATTTCTATATTTTCGCTCTCTCTCCATTTTAAATAGTTGGTTTTTCTCCGTTGGTACCGCTCATTCGCAGCGGGCGTTATATCTGGCAGTTTCGTTGCCATACGTGCAGCGTCTGATTCAAGAGATGCAATGCGACATTCTCCGTTGTACCATAACTTATCCTTCTGCGGTTTTTGAGAGCCAAGTTCAGTCCTTGCAGCGTTTTATAAGGAGTGGGTTACATGCTTCCACCATGCTCCTGGATCTGCACTAGTAGGGTAGTGAGCTTCTGTTTATAGGCTTCTCATATATCCGGTATTTGCTTGTAGATATCTAGATTTTCCCGTGTACGGCTTCGTATGTTTTTCGAGAACTTTCACGGCAATAAGGTAATGATCCGTGTCGATATTGATAACTCTAATCACACGTACATCCATTGCAGTAGAATAGTGCCTGTCACCTATTACCAGGTGATCAGTCTGGTTCTTCGTTCTCTTATCAGGAGAAACCCAAGTTGCGTTATTTATATCCTTATGTTGGAATCGTGCGCAGCTTATTCCATGCTCCTTCAGTCTTATTCCATTATCGGAAGTGGTATCATGCAGACTGTGATTTCCTTTCCCAATTTGAGAATAAACTCGCTACAATAATCGGAATGTAATGGTCAGGGATGCGTTCGTATACTTCCTCCAGCTGCATACAATCAATTTATAGTCTGTACTTTTCAGTTTCATAAGAAATTCAGAAATAATTTATTACAATAATATACAATTATCCTTTTGTACTGTTCTGTAAATTAATACTTGAAGACAAGACGAAATAAAAAACTAATTACAATAACGGAAGCTACTACAATAAGAGCCACAAAAGGGACACTTTGTCTGTCTAGCAAACACCATGTGCGTCGGGCGACAGCAACGGGTTATGTGGCAGACAAATTATATACTTGTCCCACAGTCCAGGCAGGGATGAATACGTCGAGGCAAATGAGGAGTGAAAATAAGTTAAATCTCTCTACTTTTGTTTCCTCATTATTTTCTTAAAAGCCTTCGTGTAATTTATGTACATTCTACAAGAAAACAAGCGCCAATCAAGAATGCATTATGAGAGAAAAGCAAAAAAAATAAATAAATCTACCGTATAAACATATGGATACGTTTAAATAGGCTGGCTAAAAATGACAAGTATGTGTAAAATTGCAGCACCAAATATCTCCATATAAAACTGTAAATTGTTTTTACATGGAAAATATAATCATGGTTTTAGTTTGGCTTGATTTATATCTACCAAAGAAATGCATTATCGCGGAAATTCTTCTCTAGCCTAAAGTAACCTATATGCGCATACATAGTACTTCCTATCGTAAGTTAATTTTAAGGAATAAATAGATCATGTGTTCGATCCCTGCTATGACCACATTAAATTTCTTCCGACTGCAGTCACCTCGCTTGTTACGGCGAAACTATCGAGTACCGTTCTGAACCGGGACAAAACTGTAGATCACTATTCCTGCGTATTAAACTAAAAAGCTCACGGCTCACTGGTTGACACAAGCTCTTCCTGGTTGTTATATTCAACTGAGATGCTAATGTAGTTGTATTGAATAGAACGTTCATAGACAAACCAGACATTAATATAGACACGAATATTTATAGTTTTGGAAATTGAACCTCCGAAATTGGATAATGTCTTTCTTCGTCGGATCAGATTAATGTCGCCGTAGGTCAGACCTTAAAATAAAAATAAGTGGTATCCCATTACATCCCATAATGGAATTGGGGAGAGCTTCTCACAACCAGTGTATTGTGCGCTTTTTAGTTTTATAATCACTGATTGGGCCGTCGGTGGTGCAATGGTTAGTGTGCGCGGCTCTTGTACATGAGATCCTGGGTTCGAACCCGGCACTGACCACCTTCAAATTTTCTTTCGGCGGCGGTCACCTCGCATAGTGACGGCGACACTATCGAGTATCTAGCCATGAAAAAGCTTCTCAAATTACCGTTCGGAATTGGTGTAAAACTGTAGGTCCCAATCAGTGAGTGAAAACTGGAAACCGCACAGCTCAGTGATTGTGAGAAGTTCTCCCCAGTCCCTTCATGGGATGTAATGGGAAACCATTTATTTTTTTATTTAATCACTGATTGGGACCTATAGTTTTACACTCATTCCGAACGGTATTTTGAGAAGCTTTTCACTATGTGAGGTGACCGCCTCCGAAAGAAAAGAAGGTGGCTGTCCCTTTAAGGTGGTCAGAGCAGGGATCGAAATCAAGCTATCATGTACAACACTAACCATTGCAATACCATAGTGGGCCAGATGCTAAAAGCATTTCATTTATAGAGTCTAATGCTATGGAAATGGGTAGTATAGATCCTCGATTCCTTAGAATACTTCTACCAAAACATCTTCTACTAATAATTTTTCTAGTGATTCCCCTCATTTTGAAAACAAGGTAATATCATTCCCATACCGAAACCCGGGACTAAATACCTGTCTATTGCCATACTTTGTTTTTTATCCAAAGTATTTGAAATTATATTACATAGGCAAGTAACGAAACCTAAATATATTGATGACTGAAAGAAAATCTGGCTTTCAACCTTGTCACAGTGCTGTTACTGCTTTAGCGAAGTGTCGGAAAATATCCGTCCATATTTAAAGTTTCGTTCCTTATTCTCTTGGATCATTTCAAGGCTTTCGACTCTGCTGAACATAATATTATTTGTTCTTAACTCACACAGTTTTTTTAATTTCCCACTATTGCTAAACAATTGTTCATATCTTATTGGGCGGGCTCAGGCCGTATTTTTAAACAACAGTTTATCAGAAATTCATCGTGTCTCTAGAGGGGTCATGCAGGTATCTATTTTGTGCCCTTTGCTATTTCCAATGTATATGAATGATGCACCTTTGAAGATGTCACATTCCAGTATACTATGTACACCCAGAGAACTGATGGTTTTGGACGATGACATACCTATGTCCGAATTGAGGTTGTCCCGACCGAATTTAGACCACACAACTCAAATTCGTTTGAAGCAACATCATGTCATAATTTATTCGCATGAGGTAACTGAATCTTCTATTATGTTCGTTCTGTTAACTAAACTGTAAAAAATTTCGGTTAGAGCAACCCAATTTGGCAATAGTTCGGATGCCACAACCTTAATTGTGACCAATTTGGTCGCAATAACCGAGTTTAGCTTATGTAGCGATAGAAATTGGTTTCAATTGGGTTGCTGTAGCCAAATTTCGCATGAACTCTGTAGGTACAACCGAATTACGTTTCAATTAGGTTACAGCAACATAATTCTATGTACTTCAAACCTGACGTTTAACACTCTAAAACAAACTATAATATTAAAAAAAACATGAAAGAATGTATAGTTGTTGCTGTCGCGGTGATATCTAGATTTTGTATGGTTAAATATTGTAATTATGGTTTTTGTATTAAAAAGTCGTAAGTTGAAGAAAAGTCCAAAAAGATATCAACAGTTTTGAAGATTTTCAAGGTCGGTCGGTAGAGCTATGCTGCAGTCATCTATCTATAAATCGGTGTAGGACCTAAATCATGAATTAGTGCGGTCATCCATAATGGTCGGGGCTTTAAAAAAGTCCGCAGTGTCATGTAAAACAAATTTCTTATCCTAAAGATTACCCTAATTAAATAACTTTATTTTCTCGCTTTATAATTTTTACAGGAAAATAAATAATTATTTAATAATAAAAAAATAAAAAAAAATAAAGAATATCACTACCTCAGAGCCTTCATACCCGAATTAGGGATTAAAATCAAATTCAGATATTTTCACAAATGGAATTTGAAGTGAAGTTGAAGTATCAACCTCTAATCAATTTGTCTCAACCTCTAATTGGGTTGTGCCAAATTCTAATTCGGTAGACGCAAAATTTAATCCGGTTGATACAATCGCTGATTCGGCTATAGATGACCCCTAGTGAGGTTGTAACAACCTCTCAATTCGGTGACAGCTAATTCGGCCAGGAGATGCGATGGACCGGTCATAGCAATACAAGTAAGAACAACTGTGATATATGCCACAGATGCCATGAGAAAAAGCATGAATTTGGTTGCACATTTGTAGTTGCGAAAAGACTGCGGCATCTGGTCCCAAGGTTCAACCTGGTGAGTGAACGTATTTCGCTATACTTTAACATATCACCTATTTGTGAAGAAAATGACGCTGTGACACCAAAGACATGACTCCGGTACACTTATTTAAAGGCACTTAAAATTTCATATTCAGCAGCCTGTATTTTTGGCAATTTGTAACCGATTGCAGAATTTTAAAATGGAAATGGAAGCTAGACATTTTGGAATATAAAAAAATCATGACAATAGTAGTTTCTTAACTAAAGAACTTTTTTTGAGCAATTTTTAAAAAAGTCCAATAATGTGCTATTTTTTTGGTTCACTTGAATAAAGGCACTTTATTATTTTTAAAGTAAGCGATGAAGGTTTGCAGGGAGCGTTTGTTTATTACAATTTATCACATCTTAATCATTTTACGAGTCAAAATGGCAAAAGCAAAAAATTTTAAATCTATCGGAAAAACTAAAATCCATGTTCACCGTACAGAAGGATATTCCAACCGCGCAATAGCTAAAAAATTGAACGGAGCCCAACAGTTGTCGACAATTACATCCTGGACTCCGAGGGGTAATGAACAAATTTTAAAAGAAGGGTTTCATTATCTTTATCTACGTATGAGAGAAGAAAAATCATCAGACTTGCTTCTAATTCTGGCTTATCCTTGTCAAAAATAAGACCTCAAGATGGAGTGGAAGCGAGCAAGTCATCAGTACGTAGAGTAATTAAGAGCGTAAGGAAAATCGGCTTCAAATCGCCAGAGACGACATGGTATGGGATGTGCAGCCAAGAGGTCATGTAAATGACTGGAGAACCATTGTATTTACGGATGAGAAGAAGTTAAATTTGGATGGGCCGGATGGCTACAACTATTATTTCCATGATCTGCGCAAAGAAAAGCGTTTTTTGAACCGACATCACAGCCGAGAGTTCGGCGTTGTGGTGTAGGGTGCTATTACGTACTATGGCACCATCGATCTTGAATTTAAAAGTGCAAAAATGACTGGTACAAGCTATAAAATGTTATTGGAATCGGCTTTTCCGAAGTTCATTGAACTATTTTTTCCCATATCTTGGATATTGAAACAGGATAATGCCCCTATACACAACGCCACAGTAGTAAACGAGTCTATTGCAAGCCAAAATGATAATATTCTTCACTGGCCACCCTATTCGCCATCATCTAAACATTATTGAAAATGTCTGGGGTTGGTTATCTCGTAAGGTCTATGAAGGAGGTAGACAATTTGATGACAAGCAGTCACTAATTCTGGCCATTAAGGCGGCTTGGAATGAAATTTCGTTGGATTACATAAATTCTCTTTATCACTCAACGAAACCCCGTCTATTTTAAGTTATTAAACACAAAGTGGGTTGTACCCATTAATAATAGTTCCTAAATAATGTAAAATAAATTAAAAAAACAAGAACAACTGTTTTTCATTAAAATTAGTTAAAGTGCTTTTATTCAAGTGAACCAAAAAAGTATCACATTTACGGGCTTTTTTCATAAATTGCTCAAAAAAATTTCTTTAGTTAAGAAACCACTATTGATTCAGCAAAAGTTGTTTGGCAGTAGACAAGGACGAGACAAAATTAATGGTTTCGACAAGTGGTCCATCCACCCGATTAGATGAAAGAGTGAACGTTGATAACCGTTATAATTTCGAGGTAGCTGACGAATTTATTGTCCTCGGATCTGCCGTGAACAGAAGTAATTACATCAACCTGGAAATCAAACACACGATTGTGCTTATAGACAGGCGTTATTTCGGGATAAGCAACCACTTCCGAAATAATGCCATCTCTCGAGAAACGAAGATCCAAATATATCAAACTCTTATACAACTTGCCTTGCTTAATCGCCAAAATCCTGGGTCATATCGCATGCTGATGAAACATCATTGCGAGTATTCGAGAAAAATGTTCCGAAGAATATATGGTCCTATAATATTAAGCGACGAGTATCGACAACGGATGCACTACGAGCTGTAGAATCTGTATCCCTACATCGACATGGTTATACGTATCAAGATAACGCGTTTACGATTTCAAGGCCACGCCAGTAGAATCGATGAGAATAATTCAGTGTAAAAGGTGTTCAAAGACTCGAAGGACATCCAAAAGAAGGACGACAAAGAACGCGCTGGAAAGACCAGGTGGAAAAATTGTCTGCGAGAGCTGGGTATTACTACCTGGAGGAGTAAAGCTGAAGATCGAGCTAGTTGGAAAACATGATATTCTCATTTTGTAAGGCAATTTACCCCTCTGGGTTGTTTGAGGCCACCTAAGTAAACAAGCAAGTATGCTGATGACGTACAGTTGATTTTATGTTTTCGTATAAGTCGTTTGCCAGACAAAGTGAAAAACTGAACCAGGATTTATCAAATAATGAACTTTGTCTTGCTTACTTATCTTCCTATTTTCCGTCACCCCTCGAGTTCGGTTTCAAAACCCCTTCGAGTTGGTTCATCCTCATCTAATCCACTGACATGGCCTAACCAGCACAAAGCGTTATATTGATGCGCTTAATTAATGCAATGTAGGGATTTAGCACATACAGCTACCTATTACCCTATATACCTATACAACCTATTTACTGTCAGACGCACAAAACACAGCAGCAACTTCTCTCATTGTGCTCCCAATAATATCTATATAACTTTTCTTGTAACTATCTCCATTAAGATGCTAAAGATATCGCACTATAGAGTGTCGCTTTGCTTGGGACCTCGCTTAGTTTCAAAAGGTTCAGTAGGATCCTCACCTACTTTCAGTGCGGAATGGCGGTCGTCAAGGTCTTCCTCCAAAGGCGTATGAGTTTGCAGGAATACCAAGTTCAGACATTGCCTCTCAGACTTTCCCCCGTATCGTGCTACCGAAGGCCGCCTTATAACCGATAAATATGTGATGTGTGTCTATTTGTGCTTCCGTGGTCCTCTCCAGGATTTGCCGTAGCGTGAAAATATGGACAGCCATCGATTTTCCAGGCGCAAACCCAGACTGGTATGATCCACGGCAGCGATAATAGGTTCCAGTCCCCTGCTCGTTATACCCGACAGAACCTTATACGCCATGCACAAAAGGCCCATTCAACGGTACTTGGCACAGAGACCCGTGACAAATAAATTGCATATTAAACTGAGACTAAAATCGCCTGGCATGAAGTCATCTAACCAAATTTTGATAATGATCTTATGCATGCACCTTATCAGCTCATCGCCGCCTTCTGCGGCTTTATTGCTCGTAAGCCTTGCAATAGCTATTCTGACCTTGTCTTTGTTAGGAAAGGGGCAGCCGACGTTGATCGATTGTCTTCATTGGATATTTGAACCCCCCGTTATTTCGAAGCAGTTGGCCAATTTGGCATTTGTGAAGTGACAGTTTACACTGTGTGTGGCCAGATATCTGACTTGGGTGAAACAAAGTGAATCAGTATAATTTTGATACGATCATTCTAATGGGATATACTGTTTTTTTCTATGGCTTCAAACTTTTGAGATTTTTGGTCACAACGTTTGCCGGGAAGTCTAAAACGGTGGTGTGGAGAAGGCTATAATCTTAAAGTTAGTAATCTCTAGGGGTTCTTCACAGAAGTCAAACATTAATTACGAAGCGTTCTGTCACATATATCTTAGCGTTTTGTTTCCCAGCAAACTTTTGTGGTCCGGTAAAACACTCAGCGCATCAAAATTATGCTAACTCGCTTTAATTCACTCAATTAGGTTTTTTAAAGTGCAAACAGTGTTATTACTTATAGGTTAGAAATTTACACAATGGGTCGCTCTATTCTTGAAGAAATCGGAAAATATTAAAAACTTTCTTCCAAAATTGTGAGTCTTCAAGTAAAATTGTTAGGAATCTATGAAATGAATTCGATAGAAATAGAGTGCCATCAATGCAGTTTGTGGGTCAATTTGTGAAGCGATTTCGACAATACAAGTCTTATTGGATAAAATATCTCGTGTGCGTGCTCGTCCGCTGTAGCTGAAATTGTGTTCGAACAGCCATCAACTCGCCACTCTTCTCAGGAATTGAGCATTTCTCACACTTCTTTGCGCAGAATTTTGCATAAAAGCCTCGGGATGAATTCTTATAGACCTCAATTACTCCAAGAGTAAGATGCGTTTTCACTTCGCTGAATGGGTTGAAGACCGTTTGACTAAAGATGAAAATTTGTAGTGAAAAATTGTCTTCTCTGACGAAGCTCATTTTAACATCGGGGGCTACGTTATCAAACAAAATTCTCGCATCTGATGCTCGGAAAATCCACAAGTCACCGAGGAGAAGCCAATGCATCCACAATGAGTGACAGTTTGGTGCGGGTTTTGGAATGGCGGCATCATAGGCCCATTATTTCTTCGAAAATGAGTAAGTACCATGTTCAGCGATTTTTTATTCCCAAAAGTTGAAGAGCATGACGTGGACGACGGATGGTTTCAACAGGACGGCGCTAAGTGCAACACATCCAACGTTGCAATCGATGTTTGGCGCACTGTGTGCCAAAACCGCATAATCAGCCGAAACTATGAAGTCCTTTGTCCACCTCGCAGCTACGATTTGAACCCCTTACACTGTTTTTTCAGCAGCGCCGTACGCAAACAATCACTAGTCCATTGAGGACTTAAAACATGAAACAGAAATTGTTGTGAAAAATTGGGTTGATCAAATCAGGTACTGTAAAACAAATCATGGAAGCCAATTGAACGATGTTGTGTTTTATTCATAATCATCAGTGAAAATTATGAGGAAATTATCAGTGTAATTATCAGGAAAAATGTCTATTGGATTTATTTTTAAATTGAAATTAATTTCCAAATTTTACATGGCCCGTTACATCCCATGAAGGCAGACGCTTTGGGATTAGGACCTGAATGTTTACACTGGTTCCGAATGGTAGTTTGACAAGCATTTTCTTTCTCGACACACAGTGGGAGAAATCACCAATCTAGCTATTCAAAAATCATATCTCTTAAACTGTTGATCTGAGGAGTAGGAAATGTATAGAGCGATTGTAGAGGAATATGTAATCTTTAAATTCGTTGTATTTCCAGACACCCTGTTCCAGTACAGGGTGCACCACAAGGAACGTTTTATTAACATTGAACTTTGAAAGTGCAAGTTTTAAGTTTTTCGTATGTTTTATATGAGAAAATACTATGTGACAGAGAAGACGAAGTTAACGGACCCACATTTTTTTCTTTTGGTCCAATCTCAAATTTTGGAGGGAAAACGAGGTTAAAATGAATTTTTTATATGGAAAAATGTCTGTCACTACAAACATGTTAATTTCTTTGTACATATGGTCATAGTACTCGAGAAAACAAAAATTTTAATACCCATATTGACTTAGTTATGGAACCAGAGTTGCCACATATTTGAAATATTTGAAAAGTGGGTAGTTTAAAAAAGGTTCGGAAAAAATGTATGAAATTAATCTATTGTATGGATATTATTTAAAGCACTTCCACCAAAATATATTACATTCTTACCGTTGTCCATATTATATAAAAAAAAATTTATTGTGAGTCCGATCACAGGGGAGATGTGTAAACATCTAGTAATGAAAATTTTTTTTTAAGTTGGAAGTACTTATGCTTTTAGTATATATTTTTAATTAATCAATTAAAAGCATCAAAACTTTCAATATTGTAAATACATAGGAATTTACTGGTTTTTGTTTGTTTTATTTAACTTATTTGGTTGGTAAATGGGCACACTGCAGTAAAATTACAGTAAGCAGTAAATTTACTGATTACTGAAAAAATTCAGTAAATTTTTACTGATAATGAAATTTAAATTGCATTACCAGTAAAATCATAGGGCCGTATTCATAATAATCAGTAATCGTACATTACTGATTACTGAAAATTCAATGCACCTCATCATAATCATGTAGGCACTTTATAAAAATTGCTGAAAAAATTGTTAGTAATCAGTAAAAATTTACTAGTTAAAGAATTATTTTTACTGAAATTTTAGTAGTAGTGCAAAGTGCCCATCTATGGTAAATCCCTTAAGTACAAATAATTAATATTGGCTTATGGTAACTAAAATGAGATAAATATTTAAATTTTTGACTCGATTGTATTTAAAAATCTATGGAAAACTGCATCTGCAGTAGTGGAATTGTAAGTTGTGGGGGTTTGTGGAGAATTGCTCATATGCAAGTGGCAAACGTCAAATAAAAATTTTGATAAAGCTGGCGACTGTGGGTTTGCACAATTTGTATTAAAATCTCCACCCATAATAATTGGCATGAGATGGAGATTGTTACCCAATTGTCGTGCACCAGCTTCAGCGTAAGGCAACAGTACGTGATGAAGATATGTTATAATCTTAATTTATATTGGAATCTAATAGAAATTTTATTAGAATTAACATTACCTCCATTCAGCTTTGATACACTTTGTGTTGTTTTATGTTCTGAGTTATATTTTTTTTGGTATTTTGTAAATTATTTTATTATTTTGTATTTGTTGCGGTTGACAAGTTATTAATCGGCTATTTACTGAAATGTAATGTTATTTTACAGCAATGGTTTTCGAAATTTAGTAGCTACTATTGCACACTAGATGGTGCTTATATGCAGGTGTTAAGTATGAATGACAATCTCAAAGACGAAGAAGACTTATAGTTTGACAAGTTTAGTTTTTAGTTTTCCTTATTTTGCTTTGTTTTAGTAAATTACTTATTAAAAGTGCAAAAAATCTTTTTAAAAGTTATTAAAATTAAATGTTTTTGTATTCATTTTATTTATTTGTTTTCATTTGCCTACGATAACATAATGTACGACAATTAGTGAACATTAGTAGCTACTATTGCACACTAGATGGTGCTGGGTATATTGTATGCAGCGTATGATTACACTAATCCACTCATACATACCTCACACCGATTTGATAACGCTTTACGATTGGTTAACGATTACATCGCACATCTTACTCTAAATTTGTGATTGTATTGTGAAAAAGATATTTACCCCCAGCGTATAGATGTTTACACATCAAAAATACTAGTTTAGTTTTTTAATTTGTTTTTAGTTTTTTTATTTCATATGTAAAAAGAACCAAAATATCATAAATCTTACTATTCTTACTATTCTGTATCGGAGTTGGACTCCTCTCGTTCAAGTTGTTCAGGAATCTTTGGATCACATAACAATTTTCTTACATCATTTGTAAGCGGCTCTAAGTGTCGATGGTTGATGGTCGGTTTTTGTGATAGTGACGATATTAATGGATCCGATGAATACAGTAATGTATTAAGTAGATCGAGCATTGTTTTTTCACGGCTCATTTTTCTTGTGTGAAATTCTCTAAAGCTGCAAAAATCTTTATTCCTTGATTCCATAGCTTCCTCTGATAACGTACCAATTGGTAAGGAAGCAAATTTTATGATTTCAACTCCGTGGATTAATATTTTATGCAGGCTTGAGGGCATGTTATACCAGGGGTATACAGTTTTGGGGTCTCTTCAGCAAGGTTTTTAAAGGAATCAGTATTTATAGCGTAACCACTAGCCATTGCACGTAAGATGACACTTAAGTTATATAACAACTTCTCATCTATCCCCGAAATAGATGACGCAAGGCCTGGATTTTGAAAGAATCTTCTGGCAGTATTGCCGTCATTACTTGTTCCAAACCCCGGCTTGGGTATATCTACAAGTAAGTTCGTCTTTTCTTTCATTTCTTGGATGATCTTAGTTTTCCTTTGCTCAACTGCAATTTTATCTTCCGCGCTTCGAATTTGCCATTTTTTTGTATCGAGTCTGTATGCAATGTGAATTATGCATTCGAAACACCTAATCCACGCGTGCAATGTTGACAGTCCATATTGAAATATATTTTCACTTGGTTTAAAAGTCTTAAGCTCGTTTAGGTTATTCATAACCTTAGGTGTAGCCCCACATATTCCACAGGATTGCGTAGATGACTCAGATATTGCACTAAATGAATTACCATCTATCATGGTTAGGCAGAATTTGTGGTCAACTTTTTTTTTGCCTCACCTATCACTTGGTATGGCGGATAAATGTTAGCATTACGACTTTTGGCACCTGATTGTGCAAGTATGTACGAACTTTTAGAATAGTCTCCATCGATACATAGGGCTAGTGCTTCATCAGGTGTGTATGGTTTGTAGGTATTGTTGGTACTAGAGACAGCACGTTTCATTTTGGACGACATTTCTGGACTTTGTTGTATATCTTTTAGTATATGGGCAGCATCCCGCTTACCAGATTTATATAAACTTAGACTTGTGGCGACAATTAACTCTTCCTTACTTGTACTTTGTACAAGCTCAGATACCTTCCTCTTTTGTGATATGTAGCTTAGCTCTGAAAAAGTCTTTGATGGACGCCCTCGGCATTGTGAAGGACCTGGAATATCTTCATTCTCTAGGCCTGAAAAAACAATATATTTGCTTAACCACTGTCTGTGAGGTGACTCAAAAACTGAAATGGTTCGTTTGCAATCACGCCATTTCACACTAAATTTGCTGCACATACTAATTACAATTTTTAAAATGTTTGTACATTTTTCACTTTTTTTATCATAAAATAGTCCAAGTCTTGAAAACACATGATTAATCACTAAATGGTTTTTAATACTTTTATCAGAATTGGACCAAACTTCGAAACATTCTCTATATGTAATTGACATGTTCTTCAAGTATTACCACATACATTTGTGAAAACAAGCACGTTTTTAAAAGAACCACGGATTTAATGCCGTTAATTTTGCAAATACAAATAAACACATTTTTGTTATTTGTTATTTGTTTTCTCTTTCGCGTTGTCAAGCACAGCTGATTGAAATGAAAAGAATATGTCGGATACAACATAAGCCGTGTTTTTAATAAAGCCATAAAAGTGAAATATTAATCAATATAAACGTAATACTTTATATCGGAGGACAATAAATAAGAATTAAAGAGTTAATCGGTTTTTGATAGTATTAAGCAATTGTGCATAGGGATAATGTATTAAAAAATTGATATAAAATTCCCTGGCACTTCTTGGCACCCAATCAGGCACCCAATCAAGCGCCAAAAATCAGGTCTCCAGCTAGTGTCCAGGCAAGTATCCGACATTAAAAAGTGGCACTGCAAGCTGTAAGTGCTTGAAATTGGCAAAACTGAATAACGTGCCCAAAGAAAATCGGTTATAATTTGCTAAAGATCATATGACACGGGACATTCAAGTAAGGGATCATGTTAATGACTGACTTACTATGCTTTTTAGTGACAATTAACATTTCGCGATACTAGAAAAGTGGAACTATTTATAAATCGTCATCACAGCATAGAGGGTGGATTTATGATCTGGGGTGCAATAACGTATTACAGCACAATCGATTTAGAATTTCAAATTGCAAAAATGACTCCAGAAATTTGCAAGACTCTCTTAAAATCAGCTTCACCTAAAGCGAACGATATTTTTGGACCAATTACATGGATTCTGCAACACGATAGTCCTCCTCTTCATAATGCAAGAATTATAAGAAAATTAATTTCATGCCAAAACGTTATTGGCCGCCTCACTCTCCCGACCAAAATATATTTGAAAATGTTTGGGGATGGCTTTCCCGCAAGGGTTAAAATGGAGGAAGAAATGTAAAATAATGAATTTTTAATTAAAATTATTTAAATGGTTCTAATCATATGGAGGGAAAAATTTTATTTTTTTTTTTTGTCTTTTTATTGGAAAAGGAACTATATAATACTGCTGCATTAAAATTTGATGTTGTTTTTGTTATATTTGTAATCTTAACCCTGCTGTTAGGTTAGGAAAAAAATACGAATGTTAGGTTAAGGGACCATTTGGTCCTTACTGCAATTTTCATGCAGAATATCAATTTAATCGCATTCGTTGTATATATTTTAGTTCAATATTCACTAAATATTGTTATTATTATTATCATCCTTGTTTTGAAAATAAATGTAAAGAAAATCAAAGGAAATATACTATGGACCAAATGGTCCCTTAACCTAAGATTCGTATTTCTAACGAATGTTAGCTTAAGAGACCATTTGGTCCATACTGCAATTTACAAACAAAATAACCATCTATTCGTATTCTTTGTATCTATCTTGGGTCAGTAATACTCAAATATTTTTATTATTATTGTTATTTTATATTTTGAACATAATTGTAAAGAAAATCAAAGAATATATTCTATGGACCAAATGGTCTCTTAATCTGAAATTTGTAATTTCTTGTTTGACTCAGTCCTGTTTCTAGTTAGAAAATTTAATTTTTGCTCATGCCATTGGTTTATAAAAAAGATCACGTGACCTGAAAAATGAAGTCAGTATATATCACCGTTCAAAACTTACAAAGAAAACTAGCCATTATTTGGACCAAATGGGCTTAATCTAACAGCAGGGTTAAGAAAATGCGGTTGCCGATGTTAGTAACACATTGGCTGTAGACAAGAAATTTAAAAATTATGGCCTATTTAAACCAGAAATCTAAGTGGTTCTAATCATCTGGTCAACAGAATAAATCTTGTGAAATTGCGGTATGTAATGGAAATCGATTACGCAAAAATTTAATTCGATTTGATAATTGTAACGAATAGTTTTTTCAAAACTATTAATATTCAAAAATTTTGTTTTTTACCTTCATATTATTAAATATGGAAATATAAAAATAAAGTGATTGATGCGCTTTATATTGCAAAAATTACACCAATATCAATGTAATGTCGTCCTACGTCAAAACGACGACGCTCGATTTTATTTTCGAACATAAATATGTTTTTTTGTCTGTTTGGACATCGGTTTTCGTATTGCGTTAGCGGTTTGCAAACTGATATGTTTGTTGAATATTAATAAAAAATTAACTAAATAAAAAAATAGCGTTCACTTTTGTTCTCATTTTGCTCACGATAATATTTATAGCGTCTTGAAGTAGGTCGTATTGAAAATGACCAAGGATGACGATAGTGTACCAAAAATAAGGATGACGTTCTAGGGTTAATATCTCAATTCGATTTCGATTTATGTCGATCGATTTCCATCACATGCCCGATTATTTAAAGTAATTTAACTCGAATTGGAAGTGCAAATAAGTTTATATTTTTTCGTTGTCAATTCCAACCAGTTATAGTACAAAAGATATTTTTGACTTTTGTATCAACTACAAAATTTAACATATTCTACAACGCGAATAAGAGAATTGGCGTCAACTGTAATGAAAATTATCACAAAATTTTTTTGTTTAATTTTTTTTTTGCGAAGACCCTATAAATGGAGAGCATTACATTGGACTTCGGAAAAGGGAATAGAAGTAGGGGGAAAGAGAGAAGTACTTGTTAATGTTTGACTTTAACATGCTGATGTTGTAAGATGTGGGGATACACTTGCCGGAAGCTTATTCCACAGGACTGTTCAACTGAAGAAAGAATTGTTTCTGTAATGCGCAGTTCCATCCAACGGCCAGGAAACAGAAAAGGGATGAGTTTCACTTGAAAACCGAGTCGTACGGTTAAATACCCTAACATCAGGAATGAGGCCATGCAACTCGGCGGAACACTTTCCATGAAAATACCTATAAAATAGCGAGACACAGCTAACATTTCGTCGATGCTTCAAGGAGGCAACAGTGCCGGATACACAGCTGTCGCCCATCAGCTTCAATGCTCTCTTTTACACGCCGTCTAGAAGCCCCAAGTTGGACGCTGGAGCCCCAGCCCAAATATGAGAGTTGAATTCCATTTTTGGCCGAATATACGTGGTATAGATATTAGGGAGATCTGGTGTGGTGAAACAACTTTTACACAGCTTTACACAGCCCAGACACTTGAATGCTTCTTTCGACGCGTTGAAAATGTGCTTATTCCAACGAATATCCCAGAACGGCCCAGAACATGCCCAGCAAAAAATAGCTTTATTTACGGCAGTGTTTTTTAGGTAGAACCAAATTTTTTTTTAATATCAGGACATATGGGAGATTTGAAAGTCTCTACATCAATTTAATAATTTGAAGCAATAAAACAATTTTTTCAGTTCCCTGCATGAAACCGAAGTACCGTGCTACATGCAGAATTATTTTCCGCAATCCTGCAGTGTACACACAATCTGCTTTAATCGAAAGAAGAGCTCAATTTGTTTGCTCTTGAAATAGTGTTGGTGGGTATAAAATTGTCTGTACGAGTATTAACAGCAAACTAACATTTCATTCGTTAGTTTAAATCAGTTTGAGGGTAATTGTGCATACATGCATATTCGTTTTCCATAAATGGTTATATACATATCTACATACAGAGATAAAGCAAATGCATGAAAGATTTCAAGTATTTGCTATTTCTGTAGTTTCGGTGATTCTGATTTACAGCTATTCATTAAATGCCTTTAAATGTTTGTGGCCTAAATTTAATTTTCTATTTGTATTACTGACAATAATTTACTTAAAGTCCAACAGTTTTCAGATAAGAAAATAAGCAAACATTCAAAATAAATTTGCTTGAAATCATTTCACATTCCAGTAGCCAAACTATTTGATATAATATTCGTTAATTTCAAATTATTACAAAAGAGACAAGATATTATTTAGAGTAATGTTAATTGAAAAATAATTAATAATTAATTAATTACTATAATGCAGGTTGTGTAGTTGAAGAAAGCAACATACAGCGGCTACCATAATTATTCGCACATGTTTACCTGCGAAAAATTGTATCACTGAAGAGTAGACGATGTGCAAAATTGTTTTCATTTTCCAAACAAATTTTGTCAAAGTTATCGAAATACAACAGAAAAAATTTTAAATTTGTTTAGTAACAGATATACCGACCTCCACGAGGCTGGCTCGGACCCGACCTCCACGAGGCTGGCTCAAGGATTAAAGTGAGAAATTAAAAAAAAATTATGTACTGAAACGACAAATCTGTTTGGATGATTATGGTGAAAGATAATGGATAACTGCAGTTGAATTGGAATGTTACAGATAGAAAATTATAACTGTTAGTGTATGCCCATGATATTACCCATATCCTTCCGCTTATTGAAATTATACGGGGGTTTTTTCGGAATCTATATGCGTTTGCCCTGCGTTTATATGGCGACGTAGAATAGCCAGATTAAAGGCTTTAATATTCTCTAAAATTGCTTCCAGTAGAATTTTGAATAGGGTGTGCAAAATAAAAGTATCATATTCATATAGATTAAGAGTCCTTTTCATCATTTTTTAATAGCTATGAATTTTAACTATGGGACTGAAGTTTAATGGACTTCATTGGAAGTGGACAGAAATTATTAGTTCATTGGGCAGTATCAGCAGCGCACTACTACCACACAGCATGTCCTGGGAAATCTCAATTAGCTAGCTGGAGTGAGAAAACAAAACAAATGGGCGGGCAGATTGGTTATGCGATCACTAATACGTGTCGGGCTTATCCTTTTGTTCCTATAAACAACCCCCACTTCTTGACGACCCCATGACGATCCTGAAGCGTAGTGGAAACCCATTTCCAACTGTATGAAAACTGCCACAAAAACCGCACTTGGTATTGATAAACCGCTTCGCAACAAACCAGGGTACGAAGAAGACTGTCGTATAGAAAATTATGAAAAGAACGCTGCACTGAGCGGTATATGGAAAAAAGAAAGCAGGTAATCCGTCTCTTTAGGCGTAAGAAACGCCAGTGGAAAGACCGCGAGAGTGAGAGAATTGAGACATACAAACGCAAGAACGTAGCCCGAAAATACTACCAAAAAATTAAAAACGAAACGAATGGACATGGTTCAGGGCCCACCTTCTGTAAGTACAAGGGCGCAAACCTCCTCGCAGATGTACAGGGCATCTTGGAAGTATGGAGAGATCATTCCTCCGTGCTACTGGTACCTGGTGTATCCATTTACAAGGACACAATCGATCATAATTCAAAAATCGACACCTGTCGTCTATTTGCCGATTATTAGGCGGCCTCCGATAGCCCGATACGGAAGAAGCTCTATAAAGCAATGTTTGATCGTAGGTTTTCTCCAAAACTCATGCGAATTTCCAGGATGACCTTGACGAACACCAAATCCGCAGTGAGGGCTGATAAGGATTTACCGAACCTTTTGCAAGTAGACAAGGCCTCAGTCAAGGCGACACCCTATCGTGCGATCTCTTTAACATTCTAATAGAGATCATTATGTCAAAAGCTGGAGTCAACATGAATAACAAAGCGTGAACGTTGATAACCGTTATAACTTCGAGGTAGTTGACGAATTTATATACCTCGGATCTACCGAAAACGAAAACTACAACGTCAGCCTTGACATCAAGCGGAGAATTGTTCTTGCGAATAGATGTTATTTTGGGCTAAGCAAGCACTTTGGAGATAAAGCCCTCTCGCGAGCAACAAAAGTCCAGCTGTACCAGACTCTCATTCAACCTGTCTTGCTTTATGGTGCAGAATCCTGGGTCCTATCGCAAGCAGACGAAACATCTGTAGGAGTCTTGGAGATAAAAATACTCCGAAAAATGTATGACCCTGTAGTGCACAACGGCGAGAATCGGCGACGCATGAATCATGAGCTCTGTCAGCTATATCCTGACATTTATATACTTATAATTAAGCGGAACAAAATGACGCGATTGCGCTGGCTAGGCCATATCAGTAAAATTGATGACGACGAACCAGCACGAATTCTTTTCGAAACCGATCCCAAAGGAAGACGAAAAATAAAAAGACCAAGGTTTCCCTGGAGGGATCAAATTGACGAATCGCAGCGTACACTTGGCACAACCAACTGGGAGGATATGGCGAACGATCGAACTGGTTGGTGAAATATGTTATCTTCGACTTCTAAGGTCCCTGACCCTCCGGTGGTGCTCGAGACAGGATAAGTAAGTAAATAATAATTTTAATTTAAATGCAAGATGTGTCCTACACACATACGAATGTCTATAATAGAAAATTCCATATCTTAGTTTGTCCTCCATCTGAAATTTCAGATTATGGATAATTGTGTACTTAATTAAGTTCAACTTCGGTCAAAAATTTGTCGTCTTCATAATTTTCCTCAGCCTGGAACATATCTCTACTCCAGCTGCAAATTTCAACACGTTTTGCCACGGGAAGTGGCTCCATATACGCAGGAGTACATCAAGACACATATTGCATTTATAGTTAAAGTCGAAAACTATTTTTAAATCAGGGCGAAAAGGATTTGCAATCTATCTAAACATCCCACTTTTATCTTCCAGCACCTACTCTAAGGTCACCAGAGAACTCCAATACTAAAACCCTCGAACTAATTATTCTAGGTCACTATCAAAACATTGCTTTGAAAAAGGACCTATAGCCTTGGCATAAGTTGATAATATCGATTTCTCTTCTCTGACAACCCGTACTGAAATTTTTTTAGAATAATTTTCGCACAAAATGAATGCCCAAAAGTCCAGTTTCAATGTACTTTTTGACATTTCTCGAAATAAGGATGAAAAGGTCATGTGAGGAACGGGGATAGGAGATTTAAATGTTCTCCGAAAAAAGTCTCATTCAATTTTAATGAAGATATCTCATCTCGTCGGCCGTGGTGCAATGGTAGTGTGCGTGGTCTCGTGCATGAGGACGTAGGTTCGATCCCTATTCTGACCACCTTAAATTTCTTTCCACGGTGGTCACCTCGATTAGTGACAGCGACACTGTCGAGTATTTAGCCATGAAAAAGCTTCTCGAAATACCGTTCCGAACCGGTGTAAAACTGTAGGTCCCAATCAGTGAGTGTAAAACTAGAACGCGCACAGCTCACCGATTGTGAGAAGCTCTCCGTAATCCCTTCATGGGATGTAACGGGAAACCATTTATTTTTTTTTTATCTTGCAACGCAACGGTATTGACAAACATAGTGTTTTCGACATTTTTCAATTACTATAGCGGCTCAAAATAAAAATTTCATTAACTCTTGTGTGAGCCACAAGAGGGGTCTGTCCTTCCGGAGTTTTAATATACTCACTGAAATCTTTTATTCCGTTATTCCGTATAAGAAATTTCCTCAATTTTGGTGCACTGCGCTATTTTATGTAAAATAGTTTAAGTCATAAATTAGAAGCCTCATTATAATGTAGTTGCACAAATTTAAAAAACAAAAATATATAAATTATTTAATAATTTTTTTTAGATTTTTCAAAAAATTTTCATTTTAAATTACTGATTATTGAAATTATTGTTGTTTCTGCAATCGTTGACTAAATTGTCACATTTTGTGTGATGACTACTCGAAACCAGTATAAGTGCTGTTAATTCATATACAAAAAAGCTCTGTTAGTCGCTGCTTAAGGGCCGGCGAATCATTAGTCCGTATTTGTTGACGATGAGCCCAACGTTACTGTCACTGGGGTCGGCTATCATTCTATGATATTGAACATTGTTTTCTCCGAAATGGTCAATCATACTCTGAACGACATGTGGTTTCAACAAGACGGACCTACATGCCAAAAATAACGTGAAAGAATACATACTGAGAGTTGAGTTCAGTGAGTAATATATGAAACGTTGCACATCAGTGATGTGACCACCATACTCGCTCGTTGTGACGCGTCTATAAACTAGTACCAACTGCAGTCTTGGAAACAACATTACTCGTTCAATTACCTAGAAACGCTATGCTCAAAAAAAGTAGCCAAAAATTGGGCTTCTCATGTGGATCATTTACAACCTAGTAATAGTCATCATTTATATGCTGTAACTTTTAAAAAAATGCAAGCATTGGTTTATCACCCTTTATAAAGTTTGTATTCTCTGATAATCAACCAGTCAACAGTATTATTCTTTGTATGCTGATATGTTTTTTAAGCATGCCCCATATTTACATAAACAAAGAAATCATCCTATAGGATCACATAAATTGGTAACGTTAGAAGCCGAAAATCCAATTTCATAGCTTGACAAACAGGCATGCGTCTGTATGCGTATGCATGTGAGAAAGTGGTGGTGTGCAAAATGAATTGTTGTATATGCTAGTGGTTTCGCTGACATATAAGACATAAAGAACCGTCATAAAATATCCCTTAATTGAACGTTCGCAGACTTGATGCGAAACAAATACATAAATAAACCTTGAGTCACATACAATGGGTCACATACTACCGACACAGCAGCGGAACTTGTACGGCCTTGCTCATAGAATGGATTGGGTTGGCAAGAAAGTAACTTCGGCTTTTGTCATTTTTGAATCGGTTCTGATCACCTGACTAAATTCTTTGGCGTACAGTTACACAGCTGATATCGTGTTGTTAATATGGGTGGTCAAAATGGGCATTTTTGTCATAATTTGCTTTTGATTCCGAAAAGGCAAAAATGTCGCGGAAACACACCGGAGTATTTGTGACGTGCATGGTTTGGATGTTTTAGCAGAACGCACATGCCACAGGTGGTTCAAAAAATTTCTTTTTGATGTAGGCCACAGGAGAATTAGGCCAAATGAGGCTTTTCGTTATCGAATCTGACCGACACGTTTCTATTCGAGAAGTTACAGACAAGCTGAGGGCGTCTTACGTGACCATTGAAAAATATTTGAAACGTTTTGAACTTCTCAAAAAGCTTGATATATGGGTACGCACGAGATTAAGGAAATCTAGTTAACATTACATTATTGTTCTCGTTATATTTAAATGACTTGAAAACCTTAGATATGTCAATTATTTATGTTTGCTGACGATGTGTTTCTTTTTTATCCCTATAAGAATGATGTGGCAAAAGTCAAGTGGAGAGAGTCGTTGCACTTATATTTGATTTGATATTATAAATCGTTTATGTCTTAATCATGGGAAAACAAAACCTATAAGGTTTAGGCCACATTCCGCTTGCATGAATAATAACTTTAGTATTTATATTGATAGACAATTTATTTTGGAAATCCATTTCGTAAAATATTTTGGTGTCATACTTCAAGCAAACTTATCATGGGATATGCATTATGGAAAATTTTAAAAATAAAATTGCACCTGAAATAGGCATTCCTTTTTATACTGAAATACAAGCTAGAACTAAAGACCAAGTTGCTAGTTTAGCAATTATTAACATTGTGTTTAAGTCTCTACAACGTTTACAGAACAACGCATTAAAAATTGTTGACAACTTACCAGCAAATTAGTCAACCATCTCGTTGCATAAAAATGTTACCACAATATTGATAATATCAGGTATGCACAAACATCTGTCCTTGATATATGTCACTAAGTGCTTGGATAGTATAGATTGCCACACAACTTCCTTTTTGCAAAATCAAACTCATGTCAATACTCGAAATTGAGATAACATTAGAATACCTTTATTTATATTAGATAAAACCAAACAACGCATTGATTATATTGGAGCGATTACCTACAACAATCTTCAACTAGAATTAAAGACAACCCCTCAAATTAGTAAAATTAAATTTAAAATATTAAAATAAATTTAAAATAAGATGAAATTGAATTATTTCTAACATAATTTTTGAATGATCTTCAATTTAGTATCGGCTCGAGGTATTGGAGCGATTGCCTACAACAATCTTCAACTAGAATTAAAGACAACCCCTCAAATTAGTAACATAAAATTTAAAATACTAAAAAATTTAAAAAAGATGAAATTGAATTATTTCTAACATAATTTTTGAACGATCTTCAATTTTTGTATCGGCTCGAGGTCATAGATATGAAAAAAGAAAACGAAGTTGTATAATATTCCTTTAATCACAATTTATTTAGTTTCCAATATTTCGATCAACTTCGTTGATAATTTAAGAAATATAAGAAACTAATATAAGAAAGACACAAATATTTATAAAACATTAGTGGAAATAGTAAACACAAAATTTTCCCCCAAGTACAATATTGTGCGCTAGAGATTATGGAGTAGGTAATCACAATAATTTTCACGCATATAATCACATTGTGAGATAACAAAAAGCATACGACTAGTCTTCGCCGCAAGTCAACAAATTTGATTTCCCGTCTAAATTTGTCAATTCTATGTCTGTAAACTGGTGCACATTGATAGGTATCGCGCTTGTAGTTGAGTGTTTTCCCAGATGGAACTTCAATAATATGCAGAATTTCCTGGAAGAGACGCGTGAGTAAATCTTCGCCTCAGTTAGAATTTTCTCTTCGTCAAAGTTTGGCCTGTGTCCAGTTAACGTACAGTGGGTTTCGAGTGCTGTTTTTTGTCACAAAGGCTTATAATAAGTTTTTGAACCGATTTATGTGTTGAAATTCTCGTCCTCAGCTTAGTCGTCGTAGTTCCAATATACACCTTCTCGGATATGTTAGTTTTGTCTCCTTTGCACATGATTTCGTACAACATATTTAGCCTGTCATCCGCATCGATTCTCGATTTAGTCCTACTAAAAAGGAGATCCATTGTAAAGCTAGATTTTGGAGCTAATTCGTATCTCCCCCAGTCATAAATGTTCGAATGTTCGATTCTTTCAGAGAGTCCCGGCACTTACGTTATGGATATATATATCTTCCTTGGTCTAGTTTCATGTTTTGGTGTTGGTGGTTTCAAATCAGCCCGCGTTAGCAAGTCGTCAATCGTGATTAGGGGAAAAATTTTCCCTTTCAAAATCTGTCGTATTTTCTCCTAATTTTACCCGAGAAATTCCACGTCGCCTATTTTCAGCACCCCGTTAACGAAATTGTCAGCCCCAAGGATGCCTAGAAAAATATTCAATTAGTCATCCTGACGCTGTAGGCTTTTGATACCAGTGTACTTTTAAATTTCCATCTTGTCCTTTAACCATGCAATCAAGGTATGGTAATTGTTGGTACATTTCCTCTTCCACTGTAAATTGTAGTTATCGATTGAAATAATTCAGCGGCTTCATCGTGTCCTCCACCCCAGATTTCCCAATGATCACAAATATAATGTCCACATATTCAGCCATTATCTCCGGTCTCCTCGTCAATGTATTGACTGTCATGTCAAGTAATAAAAAAAAATAAAAATAAATGGTTTCCCATTACATCCCATGAAGGGACCGGGGAGAACTTCTCACAATCACTGAGCTGTGCGCTTTCCAGTTTTCACTCACTGATTGGGACCTACAGTTTTACACCGATTCCGAACGTTATTTTTGAGAAGCCGTTTCATGGCTATATACTCGATAGTGTCGCCGTCACTATGCGAGGTGACCGCCGCCGAAAGAAATTTGAAGGTGGTCAGATCAGGGTTCGAACCCAGGATCTCATGTACAAGAGCCGCGCACACTAACCACTGCACCACCGACGGCCACAATGACAAGTAATACGTCCATTATAATGTCCGCCATTTACGGTGACGCTGGAGACCCCTTGGGAATGCCCTTTCTCTGTTCACAAAATCTGTTCTTATATTCAAAATATCGTGTATCCGATAAATGTTTATTATTTTGAATATTTTGTGTTTAATTTGCAGAACATTCGAGATTTAGTTGAAAAATTCTAACAGAATTTTGAATTATATCTTGATTAAAATTTCAAATTTTATAATTTTATTTTTTTTAAATTTGATTTATTTTGAATACCATTTATACATTTGGAAATAACACAACCAACTTGCTCCAATAATTGCTTCTGGCGCTGGTGCCTAAAAAGTATTGAATTAAAAAACTTTTTTACAAATAAATATAAAATTAAAATTAAAGCACTAGCGATGTATTGGTCAAACGCAAGAAAAATTATACAGTTTTGAAACGTAAAGTCACTGGAGGTGAAAAATTGATTCTTTACTACGATGTCAAATGAAAGAGAGCACTAGGAACTCGCTCCAACTTCATGAAAGGCTGAACAGCGCCACAGAAAGTAATGATGGCCAAATTTTAACTAATACTTAACTAATAACCACAAATTTTGACGTTGATTATCATCCGTTGACGAACCTTGATGGGACACTAAAAGAAGCACCACCTGAGTTGGTAAATCGAAAAGGCGTGCTTTCTATCACGACAACACTAGGCCTTACACATGTTTGCAAAATCGGCAACAAATATTAAAGATTGGATGGGAAGTGTTGCTAAATCCACCTAATTGCCCTGATCTAGCACCGTCGGATTTTCGTTTATTTCGGATTCTGCAAAACTTTTTGAATGGGAAATCCTTGGGAATAGAGAACAGGAATTGTAAACTGAGTTGTTCGAGTATATTTGTGGGACAGAGTAGTCATTCTCTGAATCTAAGGTCAAAAAGTTACCTGAATGATGACAGAATGTCGTTAAACTCAGTGGCAACCACATTATAGATTACAATAAATTATTTGATTAAAATAATTGAAAATTACTTTGTGCAAAAATATCCGAAATATCTTTGTTGCCAACCCAATAGGTGGAAGTTATTCTTTGGCACCAACAATGACAATGATTTCCCAATACATCTCATGAAGGGATTGGGGATAGCTTCTGACAACCAGTGATTTTTGCGCTTTCTAGTTTTACAGTCACTGACTAGGACCTTAAACTTTTCACAGGTTCCGAACGTAATTTAAAGAAGTTTTTTTTTGGCTACATCTTCCCCAAACTTGGCATGCAAATCTAATGACTTTTGATCAGCTCTGGGCATTGTCACTCCGTTTTTTTCAAGTTTTCTTTGCCTCACCTAAGATTATATAAATGGATTCTAAGAAGAATGTAGAGATTTCGCGAGATATGTTCGTATTAGCTTTCTTGAAAACTGTATATTAAAGGCCAAGGCTATGTATGTAGAAGGCGATGAGCATTTACAATCAACCGTATAAATAAATTAAATGACGGTGTTTAGCACACCTTTTGAAATGGAAAATCTAGTTGAAATACAACAGAGCACACAATAGAAAAAAAATTCTCATTTCCATTATGAAATTCCAATGTGGACACCTAAACCTTTAGTAGAACTTTTAGACCAAATCTGCCTGTGAGTTACGTGGAAATGGAGAAAAAAAAAACAAAAAAAGTGTCAGGCTCCGCGATCTGTTTTTATGTCACTTCATTTCACACGCTTCTACAGCAAAAATAAAAATGTTATTAACTTCTTTATAGACGACAAATTTATAAAAAGGTTTCACAAAATCATTAACACCCACCGATTTCGAATATGCATTTTAGACCAATTTTGTTAGTTTACACGATAATGTATGAAACTTCATATTACAAGCTTATAATGTTTTTTTGCGAATAATACAAATTTCTGGGTACCTTTGCATGCGGCCACGTCGAAGTCTTTAAATAAATAAATAAATGGTTTCCCATTACATCCCATGAAGGGACCGGGGAGAACTTCTCACAATCACTGAGCTGTGCGCTTTCCAGTTTTCACTCACTGATTGGGACCTACAGTTTTACACCGATTCCGAACGGTATTTTGAGAAGCTTTTTCATGGCTATATACTCGATAGTGTCGCCGTCACTAAGCGAGGTGACCGTCGTCGAAAGAAATTTTAAGGTGGTTGGAGCAGGAATCGAACCCAGGATCTCCTGTACAAGAGGCGCGCACACTACCCATTGCACCACCGACGGTCGAAGTCTTTTACCAGACCTTATTTTTACGTCGTTCTATAATGCATATCAGAGGAACGGGTTATATAATGCGTCCACAAAGTCCACTTTTAATAATATAAGATAATCCCCTTAGAAAAACCAATTTGAGTATGGCCTTCCACAATTCATTCTTTAGGAATGCACATCTTATAAATGGGATTTTTATTTAAAATGACCATGCCCGGACATGTCACCCAATTTTATGTCAAGGCAAACGGGAACAAGTAAGTAATGAAATAAGGCCTTCCTGCTCATTACTTGCGCAGCCTGGATACTCTCATCAGCAAATGTCACAACTTAAGCATCACTTCAGGCACATATGCAGATATATTTAGAATATCTACAGTGTCTGATTTAGTCCTTAAAAGAAAGAAAGATTAGTATAGTAAATATTTTACATTTTGCTGTGTTTACTGCTGCTGCTTGTAATGTGCTAGTCGTTAGGAGGTATAATTTCTACAACCAGACATATTAAGTATTTGCAGCTGCTTTAGCTTGCATGCTGATGTTGGCCGAGGTCGTGGAACTTTTCACAATATGGACTACGCTTTGCAGCAGGGAAACACGTACATATTAATGCAATGAGAGCATACGAAACAGGGTCACAATAGAGCTCTTAGTGCGATTTAATATTTTCAAATCTACTAAATGCTTTGGGTTAAAATTGATACTTTGCGCGAAAATTTATTTATGAAACGTGGAATATAAATCATTTTATGTGACCTTGTCTACGAAAAGGGAGCTTACGTGCGAAAACGAGTTTTCTGTGAAAAAGCTGTTAAAAGTAAGCAACTCGTTTCGTCAGTTCTCATTATCTCGTTAATTGGTCTCCGCGCCGGACGTCCAGTAAGTGTTGTTGTTGGTCCAGTAAGTGTTGTTGTTGGTCCAGTAAGTGTTGTTGTTGGTCGGAATGTTATTATAGTTCATCGTCTAAGTTGCTAGTGTGGAACATTTAAAAAAGTAACACTAAAGAAGTGAAATATATTTTGTCGTATTTTTACTCTTCTTTCTCTACATTTTTAGTACACTTCTAAGCAAGTTAGGATTTTCTGCTTTCACCACGTGAAAAAGCATCTCATCTTCCATCCGAATCAACCAAAAAGTGAAAATTGATTTTTTGACACCTAAGCCCCCTTTCCGTCGACCAGGTCACATATAAGTAATAGAATGCACGATATATGATTTTAGGCTTTTTAGGATTTAGCTCGCATTCGGACATATGAAAAGATTGAGCTCTCTGCAAAGGGTATAGGATATCTTTTGGTTGATTACTTTTTATATTTTATTTTTGGACAATTAGTTTGAAGTATTATTTAATTGCAAAACTTAGACTTTTGAGGAAATCTTGAAAATACATACACTGAAACCAAAAGGTTCGGGTTGAACAATATATTTGAGTCGCAAAAAGAGAAAATGTATTGGGATTGGAATTGAAAATTCATGAATTGGAATCTGCCAACAAATGCTTGCAATTTTAGAAATTTTCCATTGACCTATCCAAGTAAGAGACTATATTTCTACATATGTATCCCTAGTGATGCTCACGGAAAATTGATAAATATAAAAAAAAAAAAACCGTTTCCCATTACATCCCATAGGGATTGGGGAGAGCTTCTCACAACCAGTGAGCTGTGCGCTTTCTAATTTTTCACTCACTGATTGGGACCTACAGTTTTTACACCGATTCCGAACGGTATTTCGAGAAGCTTTTTCATGGCTAAATACTCGATAGTGTCGCCGTCACTATGCGAGGTGACCGCCGCCGAAAGAATTTTTTTTTTAAGGTGGTCAGAGCAGGGATCGAACCCAGGATCTCATGTACAAGAGGCGCGCACACTACCCATTGCACCACCGACGGCCACAATTGATAAATATACTTATATATTTATAAATACATTGAGAGATACAACTGCCAATTCTTGGTGGAACTGCCAAAAATGTTGATAAGCGTCCAATTTCTAAAATTTTCATGCTTAGGGCGTAATTTGGAGAAGTCTTTTGTAATTTTAAAAATAAATTCCGTTGTATAGTTCACATGTTATCTTCAAAGATTCCAATCGGATACAAACATAACTAACAATAGCCCGGTCATTCGAAAAACTGTCTAACACAGAATTGCAACCGTGTGTTGAAGATAAATTAACCTCAAAACAACTATAACTCTGCGGGAATGTAAGCGGAAAACAGAACATGGAGGAAAAAAGCCTTCTGTCATTGTTAGAATAATTGACATTCAGGTTGAGTTGGGACTGAGAGGTTTTCGCTCAATACCAATTCACATACGGAAATTTCATATAAATAGATATGGTACCAATTCAAGCACAATGAGGTGGCATCTGATGACGAACTTGTCACGGAGTTCGAAACTAGTCACGCCGGTAAGTGTGCATTCCTGAAATATATATTATTACAACGGAAACTCAAGCATTCATCACCTAAAAAATTGTATCGGACCTTGGAAGCTTATAGTACATTAAAAATTCAAAACTAACGGTAATAAAGTCATTGCGAAAAATTCAAACATTTTGTTAATTGTTTTTTTTTTATTTTATTATTCAAGCTCAAGACCATTTTATATCTATATAAATAGAGATATCGTTTTTTACAAAGGAAGTTTGGCAAATGCTTGCTCATGATTCCTGATAATAGTTATTAGTTATAGTTCTTTCAGATCCTGCCACATATCTTCATCAGCGGTTGTTTGGAATGCTGCTTTTGAAAAATTCAGCAATTTAAATGCAAACGAAAACTCATCTTAATTGAAAATTTTCCCCTTGGCAAGTGTTTGAAAAATATCGCAAGCAGAACACGCAAAAAAACATTTGCAAAAATATGTGTTTTCATCACCAGGGAGCCATCCGTCCCCATTATAAATGATTGCTTAAAACACAACACAATTTTTAGCGACTATAACAATTGCCTGCAGTTTCGTCGTGCTCTACGTTCATCAGGGATGATTTTTATTCATTTGGCCTTTTTATTGGTTCGATTTTATTTTATTTTTCCAGCTCAATGCCATTCTATATCTCTATAAATACAGATATAGGTTTTTTACAAAAAAAAATTTGCAAAAGCATCCTCATGTTTCCTGGCAAACCGTATAGCTATTTCAGATCTAGTCAGAGATATTAATCAGCGGTTATTTGAAATGCTGCCTTTGAAAAATTAATCAAACTAAATGTGAACGAAAACTCATCTCAATTGACAATTCTCCACTATGCAAGTTTCGAAAAATATCGCAAGCAAATTGTTGTCTTTATATTGACTATAGTCTTAGAATTAGCTTTTTATTTTATCATATACCTGTTATATTAACTTCATACAACTAGCCTGTACTAACACTGGTCAACACAATTCTTATTTCCTTTAAATTTAGTAGAGTTATTGAGTATTTCTGTGGCCCTGACTATGGGAAAAATACTGGGAGATTGCTAACATCTGTTCTTTTTGGGATATACAGTATTATTATTTTTACAGAAAAAAATACAAAAAATTAATACATATGTTAACAAAATTTCTATCGAACACTATCAAATGATTTTTTATAAGATTTCCTTGAATGCATGACTTTAGGTAGATCTCGTTACAAACAACTCCAACAGTAGTTTGCCAAAATATGTGCGTCCCACCTTCCCTGATCTTGCTCTTGCATTGTCCGAAGATCGCGATGAAATGTTTCACCGTGCTTCTCAAATTACCCAGTTTTTGTGGAAAAAAGTCTTTGATTTGTATGAAATTTTGTGTGCATTTCGGGTAGGTCCCAGTATCGGCCAACATCTATTTTCCGTACCCCTAACTGATAAGGGTGACTCACCCCTATATAGAAGACAGATTTGTCCGACTGCGAAACACAGATTGTCAGACTGCGAAAAAAAACACACTCTGATGTAGCGGAAGCGAATAATTGTCATGTGTGGGTGCGGAGCAAAAAGAATAATGACGAAGTTCCACGCATAACTGTTGACATAATTTGTGCCGTTTTGGTATAACTTTTTTGGTTTTGGCACTTGTATTTTGAAAAATTATGCCAAGTGCCCTTTAGCAAATTTCCTCAATATTTTTTCAATTTTTTTAATTTTTCTGCAATTTTTTAGCACAATCTGTTTACAAACAGCACAATGTTTCGTACTAAAAGTTTCTCCCTTTAATTTATGTGAAAATTTTACATCATATTTACCTGTTGTAAAACGTACTTTTTACCTGGAATAAAAATATGAACGAGTGTTAACGAACTTAAAATTAGTGATATTGGACAGTAGTTCCTTCAATATCAAGATGTGTCTTTTATAAAATGGTCTGATTCCGATGGAAGTTCTTCTCGAAACTCCCTCCAGATATAATCCGACAAAAAATTTCGAAGTAGTGACGATTTGACCACTGTTTGAAGGTATAAGTGGAAAAGATTCCAAAAGAAATTGTCCAAAACTTTGAAAATTTTATTCTAAGATGATTGAAAGAAATTGGTAAAAACAATGGACCTCAAACAAAATAATAAATTATTATTTTTAAGTTTTATTTAAAAAACTTAATACTTATTAGAGCTGAAAATCATCCTTAGTATGTCTTTCGCTATTTATTAAAATATTTTAAGTTAGTGTTTTGTATGAAATTAAGATACAGGCTATAACAAACTTAATCCATAATACTTATATTTGAGTTAAACGGTTAACGTTTAACAACTTTTTAAAGGCGAGAAAAATAACAAAAAGCTAATTTTAGGATAATGGTTTTGCAAACGGCGCAATTTTTAGGACATTTGGCATAATTTTTTAGTCGGTCTCTGGCAACACTGGTTATACGTATATAAAAATGAGATAGCAAGAGAGCCACGAAAGTTGTGTGAACTTGTGTAGCGTATGTACGAACATAACAATGTATGTATGCACATGTGTCTGTTGCTTCGCATTTTCTTTTTTTTTGGTGGGAATAAAACAAAAAGTATTAAGCAAGAAAATAATGACACATGTGCTTGTACTAGTCTTTATATAATTTTAAGTATTAATATTATTTAAATGTAACTTCATCATATGATTGAACGCTGTTTTTTATTTTCCAATGTAACATTTACTAATGTGTTCATAGAAGTCGAGCAGGTACCGTGTAACAAAAAGGTGTTAACACATCGCCCGTGAGTTTGAACACTTCTTTGATTTTTTTAATATAAAGGTGCTGTTACAGTTCTCCGAGATGAGCCCTTTTCGAAAAAACCGACATGAGCCCATTTGGTGTGATTTTCTGGTGATTCAATTTCCACGCGTAGGTACCCATACGTATGAGTATTATTACAATAGAAATTTATCAAAATTATACGTATACGTTACGTGACCACCTATGTATTTGTGACCTAAATTCAGTACAAACACTAGATATTCTAATGAAAACTTGGTACACATTGAAGGCAAACAAAGCGTTTAATTTTATTTCATTCAGGTATTTTTTATTCATTAGTTCCGCTATTATTGAATGAATATTTATCGTTTGAACCGATTAATTTCAACAAGTTTGCCTGAGTTTTAAGAAAATCGAAAAATTATATGCAAGCCAAATTGATTTTATATTTAGTGTTTAGAATGTGTTTTATGGTTCGATTTTCAATAGCGTTTCTCCGGTTGACCATATTTCACTTATAATCGAAAACACTCTTTCGACGGGTGCTGATGTACTAGCTAAACAGGAAATATACGCGACGATTCTCAACATATGATTATGCAGAACTTACTTGTTTGCAAAATGCTGAAAGAACGCCACCCAGCGCATGTCATTGCCATTGCTGTTTTCTTTTTACGGTTGAATCTTGTATACTCTGATAATTTTAATTGAAGAACGACTATTTTGATAAAAAAGAATTAGATAATTTATAAACGTTGTTCTTGCGTATATCTCTCTCAATGATTTAATTTAAATTCTCTAGGCTTCGTAGCCCGTAATAGCGCGAATAATGTTTATAAAAACCGTAAAACCCCAGTAACCCAGATATATAAATATGCAGGTGAAAGACACAATTGCAACTTTGGAATGCCTAAATCAGTGTATTTGTTCCGTAATATTGTTGTAGCATCTACAAAACTACAATGTCGTAGTAAACCAGCGAATAAATTGATTATCTTTTGAACCTTTTAGGTACCAGATTGGAATTCACATAAACCTTGTGTTAACTATCTTCTAAGTTAGAAACAGAAACTACCATACAGTTCGTTGTTTGTGATGTATAGCCTAAAATAGGTCATGTGAAATTGTTAAATTCCGTATTTGTTTTTCAGTTTAAATGACCATATTTGTGTATTGGCAGGTAATCGTTTTAGATTCGTACTCTCAAAGTAAAAAATACACTATATCATATCTCAAAGGCATGAAATTTAAGGATTTTTATTTTTAAAACTGAATTTTGTCAATATTATGTAAAACAAGGCAGTTCGAATGACACCCCAATTGTTAAAATAATAACACCCCAAATGTCGGAGAATACTAATGCATCCTGAATGGTTTCCTTTTTTCGGGCCATGGAAATACTTCAATTTTAATTCGAACACACGATTACAACAATTTTCACTTGCTTCCAAAATATCACGGTAACTATCAATATCACTTGTGGCCGTCGGTGGTGCAATGGTTAATGTGCGCGCCTCTTGTACATGAGATCCTGGGTGCGAACCCTGCTCTGACCACCTTAAAATTTCTTTCGGCGGCGGTCACCTCGCATAGTGACGGCGACACTATCGAGTATATAGCCATGAAAAAGCTTCTCAAAATACCGTTCGGAATTGGTGTAAAACTGTAGGTCCCAATCAGTGAGTGAAAACAGGAAAGCGCACAGCTCAGTGATTGTAAGAAGCTCTTCCCTATACCTTCATGGGATGTAATGGGAAACCATTTATTTATTTATTATCAATATCACTTAAAGTATAATGAATAAAAAATTTATTATTATAAATTTAAATTTACATCCATTTATTTAAATTTATATTAAATCATTGAGTGTGATTGTAGTAGAAATGATATGATATGAATATGTTGAGAATTTGCGATTCAAAATTAATATGTGTTTTCATTCAAAATCTTAAATTCTACGTACACATAGTAGTTGGCGTAAATTCAATTAAAACACTGAATGAAAGCTTTTCACAGAAATTCATATATAAATACAAATTTTGTATGAAAGTTGGTTGACATTTCGTAAATATGCTGATTTACCGGATATACCTTGAACTTAACAGTTTGAATAAAAACTATATTAATTTTATATGAGAGCAACAATGAAAATACCAATCATTGAAACTGAAGCCACAACAATACCAGCGCTTAAAACCGGGCTGAGGCTTTAAAAACAATGCGACAGGATCGCGCTGATATAATTTGGGTTACTGTTGTATTCTAGAATATCTTTACAGAAAGGAACGAAAGGAAGGTGACCTACTCCAAAATGCAAAGGATATTGATGAAAGTTCAATCAAAAGTATAGTGTAAATTAAAGCAATTGTATTTCGAACAAAAATATGAATACCAGCAAAATATTTTCACGATACTTATGTAGCCTACTGTGCCAACTTTTGGAGTTGTGACAAAAAATGTAAATAGATTAATTTTCATAAATTTTTTATTCATTATCCAAAAAACACTTATGGCCAGTTTCACAGTTGAAATGTACTTTAAATGCCCGATGCTTGTCATTTAAATGTCACTTAATATGAAAATTTTCTGTGAGCTTTTAAATTGAGCTTTTAAATAGAGAGTGTGAAACTCGCCCGTAGTCTGCTGGAATGAAATAACAAAAAATGCAGATAATTTTTCATATGAAATTTTTTCTTTGGGTCATGTTTCTTCAAATCGAATTCACAAGCAACCAACCATATCTAATATTTTCCTCTGGCATATATTCGTGCAACACAATTGGGACTATATACCCTCCCTACAAAGGTACTGGCATATGTTAGTACACTTTTATGGTGTGTAGACATATTGTACTTACTATTTCTACACATATGGATACAGTATTTATATATAAAACGGTTGTGTAGCTGGCTATTGCTAACTAAACGTGTCTACATATACATATTATTATGCGCACATGCTAGCTGTATTTTATTCCCACGTTTTATTGCATATAGGTTAGTGCACGACAAACGTGGATCCTGCAAGATAAGCTAAACATTGCTCGCGCAAGACCGGATCAAATCTAAATATAATGTTGAGTACGACTTTGAATGTATCAAGTTTTGGAGGACTGTATGTACAAGGTTTGAAGGTTTGCTTGAGACGTTTTTAACTAGCAAATTAGTCGATAGTGTCGCCGTGACTAAGCGAGGTGACCGCCGTCGAAGGAAATGTAATCATGCCACCCACAGCACCCATTGCACCACCTACAAAAACCAAATAAATTGACCTACGGACCTAATGGACCTAAGCAATACCGACTACTGCACGTGAGGTTTAATGCGAATCCAAGTAATGAAGTAGCTTTGTACTCAACTTTGTTTAAGGATGGAAAATGTTTTGATTGTCTTCCTTTATGTTCCCCAAAATATATTCAGAAGTAAAAGAGATACATAATATTGATCAAATGTTTTCAGTAAACATGAAAAAGGATTATTATTTTCGTTAAATATTTAATTGTTCTAGTGAAGAGTGAAACAGGGAATTGTAGTCCATCTTCTTTGAATTAGCATAAAAGTTGAATAAAATTGTTACTAGTGCATCAAAATGTTCTGTCAATGTGTCACGCAGCTATTTTCACCAAAGTGGGGCAAATCGTAAATCCTCTGTCAGTAATTTTGTCAGTAATAGACCTTTGGTAAATTAATGACCATTAAAGTGTAGCCTTCTTCATATATTAGTAGTTGTTCATCTACATCATTTATACGTTTGAAACACTTTTTCAGGGAATTAAAAAGCACATCGTAATACGTAGTACATTTCAGCATTTTGTATTCTATTATGGCATTACTTGAAAACTTTCACAAGTTTTTTAAATTTGTATTCGTCACTATAGTCCTTTTGAGGAAATTGTCAATAATTTTACTTAACCCTTAAGCAGCGACCATAGGATAAAATTTAATAGTTCTATTACAAATTCTCTACCAATGCGGCCTCCATCACAACTTCGAGTGTCAGCCTTAAGTGCTTAGTTAGCCGTAAATATTTAGACTGAATTAGCAGTAAATATTTCAAACTTTTGTGTATTACACTTGTTTATTTTACTATATATAACACTGTGGAGCAAAATTAAACTTTTTCGAAAATTTAAATTATTTTGTGTAAAATTTGACGTGAAATAATTTGGTGGAACATTTTGACCCTCTAGCTATGGGACTATTATGCCCCTTTTGCGGAAAAAAGCTAAAAAACAACACCCCTAAATCAATGGCGTTAAAATGGTTTTTTATAAATCAAAATTTACGTAATCTTACGATATATCACTCTAATTTTCAGAAAGATCGGTCAAAATGGAGACAAGAAACGTAAATTTAGTGAAGCAGGGTCAGTGGATATCCCTGTGCCAACGCAGCAAGAAATTCGGTTTGCTATTCTTTTAGGATTTCGGCGTAAGCTCAAGCCTGTACAAATATTTAATGAATGCCAAACAGCGTTTGGAGTGTATGCGCCATGCCTTGTGACTATTTCAAAGTGGTTCCGGAGATTCCACACCGGTCATTTTTCTGTGGAGGACGAACCTCGAGAAGGCCGTCCAAAATCTGCGACTGACGACGTAAGTGTAGCGCTGGTGAAGTCTGAAATTGACGAAGATCCAAGATTGACCCAGGAAATGATTGCGGAAGAAGTTTCGCGAATTTTAAAAAATAATCTTGGATACACGTAAAAATCTGAACGATGGGTGCCAAGAATTTTAACTGAAGCTCAAAAAGAGGCACGTGTGCGTTTTGCTCAATATTTTCTTGACAAATTCAAATCGGTGCGTCTTCCACTTTTCAGAAAGTTGTAACACGTGATGAAGAATGATTTTACATGTACGATCCTGAAACCAAACAACAAAGGCTGGTATGGAGCCCAGAAGGTGCAAATTTGAAGATTTTGAAGATTTATCGACTTCAAAAATGTATAGAAATAAATGACGATTACGTTGAAAAAATACAAAGAGATGAAGAATAAAGATATAAAATTAAAACATTTTTTGTTTAATTTTTTCTACTCAAAAATATTTCTCTACATCAAAAATATTTCTCGTAAAATTCTACTATAGTTCCCTGAATACACCAAAGCTCAAACCCCAACCTAAAATGAGTCAAAACTGAAAAAGTCTTTTATGGGTTAATTTTTTACTTATTCGGAATTGGTGTTAAAATGTTTCAAAAACTGAATTTTAGGGGGATGGTGTGTATTGGAAGAATATTGTACGAAAGATTTCACAATATGTCACTGAGCAAATAAAAATAAGAGAAAATGTCTTAATTTATTCATATTTCTCTTCGGCTGATAAGATCAATTGACCTGCAACAAAAAACTATGAAGAAGTAAAACCAAAATAAAACTCGAAATCAGCCAGCCAACTACTGACTCGATTACCTGTTCTAATTGCATTACATTTGGGACATTTCACGCAAAGCGGCCACCAAAAAGATTTTCTTCTCAAATTACCGCCTGAGTTACCACCTGAGTTACAAGCTGGTAGTCTTAGTCAACATCTTAATGTCAGTACATGCGTTGGAACAGAAGGCATTGGCAGTGTTTTTTAGGAAATTCGCAAAATGTCGCAAGGGTATTTAAATGCATCGGAACTGAAGCTGAGTTTATCTAAAAAGAAATCAGCAATATTAGCTTCAGACTTGAAAAGTCTTCATCTTCTTGAGCCTGGTGTTAATATTACTTGTTTTCGTACAGGCCAAGGTGGTACTTTTTAGTTAACAAATCCAACATTTCTAATAATTACAACGATATTAAAGGCATTGTTTTACTTTGATTGACCATTCAACAACTTCATGAGGTCGGATGTCTTACGCATGTTAATTAAACAAACAAATTAAACAAATGTCAACATATTCCTCCAACTCGCGCTATCCTTCGCCTTTTCCCGCCAGTTGGTAACACCAAGGATACGGAGGGATTCTTCTGCTGGCCTTTCCAGCGGAGTCTTCGCCGTCCTCTCTTCCTGCTTCCATCCATTCTGATAACATGGCCTAACCTCCTAGCCTCCCGCCACCGTTATATAGGCAATGAATATTGACGGAAAATATTGAAGGCTTAATGGCGGAAATAAATATCGAACATAACTCGGAGGACTAGCGTGTATTTATAGATTCATCGAAGAAAAGTCTTAAAGCTGCACTCCTTTTTTACGACAATTCCAAGATTCCGGTTCCAATTGGGTATGGAGTTGACAAGACATGAGGTTATGATTCCATAATATTTATATTGGATGCAGTAAAATATGAAGAGCACAATTTGCGGGTCAGTTGGGACTTCAAGTTGTCAGCTTTCTCGCGGAAATGCAAGCTGGATACGTTAAACATGGAAGCTTTTTATGCAAATGGGATAGCATATGAAAGGGAAACTAATGCTTGAAAAATCAATGGGAGCCAAGAGCTGAAGGGACATTAGGCGAGCACAGTGTCCTTCATCCACCGCTGGTACCAACTGAGGATGTTATTTTACCACCATTACATATAAAATTTGGTGTGGTAAAAAACTTTGCTAAATGTTTGGAGAAGCATTAAAGACGTGACGTGACATACAACTTTCTAGGCAAATATGGTTCCTCTACTGCTCGCAAATATATATCGACACCATTCAAACTATGTGTTCATATGCCAACGAATATAAATTTTTTGAATTCTCGTATGTATTACTTCGAGCATCAGTTGGCAACAGAGTCTGATGAACATTGTGAACGATTTCATCAAACATGTGCACCCATTTAAGAACGCTTTAAAGGCAAGAGTATTGACTATCTTATAGCTGACATATGCTGGACATTGTTTGATAACAGTATAGAATTCCCAAGAGCTATAAGACAAATATAATAAATAAATTGTTGCTTAAATACCCAAACTTGTATTTAATTTTGTTTATATCTACCGATTTTATATCTACGTCTTTCTTTTGTTCAATGATGTATAGTGAAATTTTCCGTAGAATATTTTTTCCATACACATCGTTCCCCTATAATTCAGTTTTTGAGACATTGTAGCACCATAAACGACATCTTCAGTTTTGACTTATTTCTGGCATTTAGGTTGAGTTTTGAGCTTTGGTGTGTTCAGGGACTTACAGTGTAATTTTAGGAGACAAACTTTTGTTGTACATTTTAATAGGGGCGTAGTTTTAGCAGTGTTTTTTACTCTTTGCCGCAAAAGGGGCATAAAAGACCATTATATTGAGGAGCTACAGGTTTAAAATATTCCATAAAATTATTTCGCGTAAAATTTTACACAAATTTGCTTAACACATCCAATACCTAAAATGTAAGCATCACTGACTGTTCAAGAGGGTAAAAACTATAACTCCTCCATCCCCTTAATTACCCCAATATGTAAACTTTGAAAACACCGATACACGTAAACCTTGTTTTTAACCCCTCTACCAGAATCGGTTGTGAGAAATATTTCATTTTTTTATGTTCCACAGTGTAAAAATATATTCTATTATAATATTTTCTGATTAATAATTATAACAATTATAAATGTAACAACAAGGTCTCATTTTTCAATGTCGTTTCTTTTCTCAATGGAGACACCCACACGAATTCGTGTAATACCAGCAATTTACACGCTCCGCATGAATATCTAGTTACAGCCACCAGTAGCGACAATGATGTTTCATTTGTTAAATGTAATCACAACGCAAGTAACATGTCAAAATAATTTACCACTTAGCAAAGGACATACCTAAAAACTTCCATCGAGCATCTTCAGTCAATATGTCGTTGGTTGGGATCGTTATGCTGTAGCTGTCGCTGCAGTTGCTACCATTCGTGCTGAATGTTTTCGATATCCTTTGATTTGCTAAATATACCTCGTCATCTCAAAACTAATTATATAAAGAATTTACCAAGTCATCTTAAACCAATTATAGATGGATGACAAAGTCTTGAAAATAAATTGTAAAAGCAATTTGTATAACCTTACCTAAAGAGATAAAGGAGATTTTCACCCAAAACAAAGTATTCCGATTTTAGAAAAAGTGAACTCTTGTTATGTAAAATTAAATACTCTTTGCATGGCGCCAGGTAATAGATTTTTCCAATAAAAGTCCGCCCTTCCATGTAATATGTCAAAATTACAATTTTATTGTTTGTACAATATTTAATGTCTTTATATTTAGATTTAGTAAATTATATGTACATCAACTGACGAATATTTATTGGTATATAATACATGAAAGTTGCCGCAATGAAGTATTTTGAAGTCAGGTTTTATTTAAATCAAACTTATAAATCATGAATAGAATTTGAGACCTGAGATTTCTCGAGCGGGAATTGTCGGGCATTCCAATGATATTTCGTTCCCGCTTCTCCGGAAATTTACTTCGGATTACTGGGAATTTTTGAATTCATTAGAATATTTGTGTCACTTGTTTATAAATTGAGTGGAACAACATTCGCAATACATATTGCAAGTTAAACATGCCTGACATCGCATTTTAACCCAAACTAGTTCATATAACCACATTTCGTTGGTTCTATAACAATGTAGTACAAATTTTGTGTTCAAAACTCTGTTCACCTCTACTGCGGCAACAATTTTATTCAAATCACGGCGCTTTAGCTCGAATTGCATTTTAAAGCTAATCAATCATAATTGAAACAATTTACTTCGAAAACTATAATATTATCTACGGAATATTTTATTAGTAAAGGGTGGTCCAAATAAAATAATCTTTTTAAATATTAAGTAAACTGAACTAAGCTCAGTTTCTTTTGGTATATTATAGCTTTGTTAGAAACAATAAATATTCCATTATGTCTGGACGACGATTTCATTCATGTTCCAATTTTCGAAAACTTTGCTGTCGATCTCTATGTCTATCTCACGAATGGCTCGGACGATATCCGCCTTAAGGATGTGGATCGTTTCTGGATTATTCGCGTAACATCGGTCTTTAACGCCAGCGTTCAAGAGAAGTCTAAAGGGGTTAAATCGCAACTCAGAGGCGGCCAATTGACATCTCCTAGACGGCTGATAACATCATTAACAAACTTGGTGCGCATGACATCTATTGTTTGATGAGCTGTGTGATATGATGCACCATTCTGCTGAAACCAAAGATTACCAAAGTTTTTGTATTCTATTTCAGGCCACACAAATTCCATAATCATGGCTTTGTAGCGCTCGCCGTTGACTGAACTTGCGTTTCCAACAGAATTTTCGAAAACATTTAACTAATGATGCCCCTTCTCCAAAATCCACACCAAACAGTCACCTTCAGTGGTTGCATTGGTTTTTCGCCAATGACGTGCGAGTTTTCCGATCCCCAGATGCGGCGTTTTTGTTTGTTGCCATAGTCATCAATATGAAAATGCGTCTCATTATGAAAAGTGATTCGATGTAAGATAGGAAGGAGCCTGCAATATGCAGGCGATGCAAATATGTATTGTATTAGATATTCGTAAATATCTATAAGTACTGTAATACACTTACACACGAACTACTGATATTCTATAAATCATTTACACATGAATAATAAAATGGAAACAGAGTAGGAAATAACAGAGTAGGAAATAGTGGTCGAATAGCCAATCAGACTGCTCATGGCAAAGCCTTGACTTCAACCGCATATATTTTGTTGAGATAAGTAGACTTTCTGAATATAAGTACATTTGTTAAAAAAAATATATGAGGTGTCAGGGGACACCCGAGTGGAACGAAGTTCCTTTCGCTATATATCATGTACTAGTTAGTTCCAACACGCCTAAGGCGCCTGTTGAAAAATACTGTAATTTAAATGGATCTTTAACAAAAGATACTTTTTGTAAAATGATATTTTTTTACGAAATTGTTTATTTATTGAATGAATTTTTCTTTCAAAAAAGTATATTTGTAGGTCCTTTCGTTAATGAGACGTACTTCTTTTATTAATAGCTAATGTATTTTAAAAAAAGAAGTGCTTTCTGTAAGACAAAGCCTAAGAGTATGAATTATTTTTACAAAGAAGTACTCTTATTCACAAATTAAATTGTCCGAGCGTTTGGTCGTGTTTATTAATTACTTATATTTTTTTCGATATTTCGCTATCCTTTGGATAGCATCGGATAGCGAAATATCGAAAAAAATATAATTAATTAATAAACACGACCAAACGCTCGGACAAGTTAATTTTTGAATAAAATACGAAAGGTCGGATAAATCATCACTTATTCAAGAAGTACTCTTTTTAAGAACAGGTACTTTTTAAAGAAGTGGGACTCTTTTTAGGAAAAGGTTATTATTATTTTATTTTTAAGAAAATGTACTTTTAAAAAAAGGAATTCTTTTAAGGAAAGGGAGAGAAACTATTTTTTGAAGAAATTTTAAGAGTATGTACTTATATCAGTACTCTTTAAAGAAAATGTACTCTTTAAAGAAAAGGTACTTTTTTAAGAAAAGGCAATATGTTGTAAGATAGTACTTTTTTAAGAAAAGGTACTTCTTGTAATAAAATTTACTTTTTTTTGATTGCTTTTTTCTTTAAGATAAGGTATTTTTTTAAGAAAGGGTAGATTGTTTAAGAATATCAATAGCTATTTCTTTTTTTGAGAAAATTTCCTTTTTTTTTAAGAAAACTCACTTACTTAAGAAAATGTTATGTTTTTAAACTTTTTTCACTTTGGCTTTTTATTTTACATTTTATTCGGTTCAACCTACAATATGTAATAAACAGGCTCCACCTAGAAAATGTCCCATTTAACAAAAAATATCCCCCGATATGATAGTGCAGACACAAACCAAACCAAAAGTACGAGTGTAAGTGTCAGGCTGCTGCCAAATGTAATTCCAAGCTCAGGGTTGTATTTCATGGATTTGCCAGTCTTGCACTTTGGCTTTTCTAAATTTACTTTTTATTGGGTTCAAAACTACAATATGTACTACACAGGCTCCACCTAGAAAACTTCCCGTTAAACCAAACCAAACCAAAAGTACCCCATATAGTTGATAATAATGGGTTGTAATAAAGCATCCCGCAACGTTCAATAAGGAACTTCGTTCAAAAAATATTCTACCGTTTGCCCGGGAACCACCAAGTGGAGGGCTCCCAAAATGTACAGAATTTTAAATGTTTCTCTATAAATGTGTCGCTAAGATATCGCACATCAGTGTTCTTATGATTTATTAGAAAGATGCATGCGTGCCAGTTCCAATGTTCAGGATTTTATGAGCTCTTGCTGATTCTCTATATTAAGAATACTCGGAGAAATATAAGTTTATAGTATATTTTGTGTATTTACGTAAATATGAAATAACTTCTATAATCTTCTTCTAATATTTCAGTGTACAATGAATTACTTGCATAAAGTTAGTCGGCATAGCGTCGTGAAAATTAATAGTAAACAAACTTTCTTCAAGGTTAAAACATCATATAATATATATGTACATCTTTATGAAGTGCCTTGATAACGTATGAAGGTGTATTTTCAAACAAAATGGAATGACAGCAATAAATGATAATGAAGATGAATTATATAGATGAATTATATTATACCCCCACCCGTTTGCAGTTAAGATAAGAATTCATTACACATTTATAGTGACATTTCCCAACGACATCTCGTTTTTTTTTTTATATTGTATAAATATTTGAATGACAAAACTACCAAAGACACCACAACAATAGAAACCAATTTTCATAAAAATTTCAATTTCCTTGCGTTATTTAGATTCTGTCAGAGTAGAGTCATGTTGAAAATATTTGAGTCGTCATCAGTGAATATAAAATTTAAATTAGATTACACAATTCCCTACTAGAGTTCGTGAGACCAGTGTGGACATACCGATGCTTAAACAGCGTTTGGAAATTTTAAAACTATGAAGAAGAACAATGATGGAACCAACAATACTTAGAAACAATTGTGGTATTTTCAAAACCATTATTAGTACTGCAACGTTGATGCAAAAAGAAGTGGAGCACGGTGGCATATTTCTACATTCTGAGTGTTTAGTTGTCATATGAGACTGGAGCGGCCACCAAACTGATACAAAAATTTACAAAACTTAAAATTTGTCATCACAACCACGTTCGATTTATGCTGTACGAGGTTGCTACTTATATTTCGGGTCCCGCTATATAAAAACAATAACTTATCATTGGAAATGGATTTATTGTTTTTCAAAATATTCTCCCTGAAGATCAACTCACTTTTGCATGCGCTCAAAACAATTTTTGGATCACTTTTCCACTCCGGTTGGGACACCTCCAAAACATATTTTTTGAAAGCTTCAACAGCAGCTTCGGGCGTTGAAAAACGTTGACCACTCAGTAAAAAGAAGTCATGGGGTGCCTCATCCGCCGTCCGACCCATCAATTCGACATGCTGAGTGCTCAAATAGCCCATTGTTTCAGCTAATGTGTGAGTGCTCGCGTTGTCCTGATGCAAAATTATCCGTCTTCTCTTGTTATTATTCCTTAGATCACTGTTGTTGGTGGTATACCACCAAGAATTAACTGTCCAATGTTATTCCGAAAAAATCGCAATCCTTTTCTTCAATGCGCTTCTTCCAAGAACAACTTTTGTTGGATTTCGCTCACCTTGAAAGACCCATACGTTCTACTGCTGATTTGTTTCGGGCTCGTATGCATGGATTCATGATTCGTCTCCAGTGACGATGTTATACACTACATTTGAGCTACCGCGGTTGTATTTTTTCAACATTTCTTTGCTCCCATCGACACGAGCATTTTTTGAGCATTCGTTAAATTATGTGGGATCCAAAGAGAATAAATTTTTTTCACGGCCAAATAAACATGCATTGATGCCAGTGATACTAATGTCCAAGGAAATCTTAATCTCACGGTATGGTACATGTCTCTCTAGCTTTATCAGTTCAGGTAGAGCATCTATGGTTTCCGGCAAAACGACCGAAGTTGGACGACCTTCACGAAATTCATTCAGGAGCGAAATGCGTCTGAGACAAGTGCTTTAAAAAATCAGGTTTTCAAAAATGTCGGTTTTCGGTTTCCTCGAATATTCCAATTTTCGCGAAACCGGTATTCGGTTAAACCGAGGTGTAGAAACCGGTTAGTAACAAAATAGAAAACCATGCGTTTTATAAACATCGTTTATTTTTAATTCGTCTCATTGAATTTTGTGATTGACTTTCATGGCTATGTGCTACGAAAATGCACCGGTGTAAAGCCTTTCTGAACCACTGTAAAACTGCAGGTCCCAATCAGAGCATGTAAGCCTATGCCATCATATGGTGTAATGGCAAACTAAAAGATGGGCCATTTAAAATTTAGAATTTAATTTTGCTTTTAAAAAAAATACTTATGGAAATTTATAAATGAACACAACATCATTCAAATGGCTTCCATGACTTGCTTTGCAGTATTCCATTCTATCTACTCAATTTTTCAGTTCATTTTCGATTGGCTGGGCCCGTATTTCGTGTTTGCTTAACACCTACATTTCACGGCGCTTCAAAGATAATAGACTAACGGGTTCAAATCTTAGCTGCGAGGTGTCTAATTGACTTCCGAATATCGGCTGATTATGCGGTTTTCCTACACACTGCGCAAAAGATCGATTGCAACGTTGGCTGTGTGGCACATAGCTCCGCCCTGTTGAACGTCACCCTTTTCAACTTTTGAGAACAAAAAATCGCTGAGCATGGCACGATAACGCTCGCCATTGACGGTTACGAAGGCTCCTTGATTATTTTCGAAGAAAAATGGACCTAGTCACTCCTTGTCGATGGATCGGCTTCTTCTCGATGACGTGTCCCCGAGGTAAAAATGAGCTTCATCGGAAGAAATGATTTTTCAAAAAAAAAACGCTTAAAATTCTGCGAAAAGAAGTGCGAGAAATGTTGATTTATGCGAACTAACGCGAGTTGAGTCGACGGATGTTCGAACACACTTTCAGCTACAGCCGCAATATTTGCAACTGAACGCAACGGACGTGCACGTATACGAGTTAGTGTGCCCACGTTGATGGCATTATATTTCCATCGAATTTATTTCGTAGATTTCGTACAGTTTGAGCTGAAGACTCACAACACTGTAAGAAATTTTTTAATATTTCTCGATTTTTTTTTGTCGAGCAAAAAGCGACCCATTTAGTAAATTTCTAGCCTTCAACTGGCAATCGGTCACGCAAAATTGTTCATCTGCTTCCAAATAACGGGGGGTACAAATTCCAAATTGTACATGGCCCACCCCTTATTTGTTTATTTATTTTATTCAACCCATCTCTTCTCACATATATTTGACCAACCCAATTAGGCAAAATCATCGTTGAGTAGATATTCCTTTGGACATTTTGTACTTCATTTTGGAGTGTGAGTACTGGTTATTTGCATTTCTCCTAACATACTATCTGTGTTGTCATTAGTTCCGGAACTTACATCTCAATCAGTTGTGTAAAAACCGGAAAAACCGATTAATCGACTTGAAATATACGGTGAGACTGGTTCTTCGAAATATATACATTTTCTTAAAAACCGACATACGGTTAACCAGCCGGAATTCTGAAGATTGAAGTCTTGGTGATGTAGTGATGTATATACTGTTTGTTGAATTAACAAAAAATGTAAAAACTAATACGACTGCAGCAAACAATATAGCGGCATGCTGAACGAATTACTTGAATTTAATGGTTGTCACAAACATTTGTTGATCTCTGAAGATTGAAGTCTTGGTGATGTAGTGATGTATATACTGTTTGTTGAATTAACAAAAAATGTAAAAACTAATACGACTGCAGCAAACAATATAGCGGCATGCTGAACGAATTACTTGAATTTAATGGTTGTCACAAACATTTGTTGATCTCATATCCATTATGAATTTTATAGAAAAAAAAATTATTTTTTTGTTAAAATTATGAATTTTATATTTAAATACAAAAAATGTATTAATATTTGTAACCAGTACCCATGTCCAGTAACTTAAGTGCAAATTTCTCACATCGACAAAGTTGGAAACAACTAATTCCACCGTTTCTTGACATTTCAGTAATAACTGTCTCTGTAACTCAAAGCGAGAACAGCTCCAATTAAACAAACAAGACATCAAGCTAAGATGTATAGAAGTACAGGTGAAGCGTTAGGACAACAGATTTAATTTTTCGCTTGTGATTATGGTCCGACGGAAAACATACTTTAGGTTCCACTCGCGAAAAAAAATTGAGGATAGGGCTGGAACACCAAATCTAAAAACAAATCTACACTACTGGAAGGCTAATATATTAGAGTATCAGATAATTAAATTTGATCCGTAGTGAAATTCTTGATGGAGTTAATACCACCAGAAGTCTATTTTAGTTGATGTAAAACTTGTATGTAAATTCCATAACTACGCCCTGTATGATAAATATTATAATAAATATTGTTAATCACTAAATCAGCAAAAATGAAAAACATTAAGCTTTTGCTGAAATATGTATATTAGCTATTAGTCAATATATTATTTGTCAATATCATGCGAAATACGTACCTTAATTTTTGCTTTAAAGTTCTCATTTAATTATCATCATAATGGCTTTCACCCAAAATTAATAATGGCCCTCGCGAATTTACTACATTGAACTTCCATCGTTCACAACATTTATCATTCTATTTATTATTATTCGAGGTGCATTGACTGTTTATTCACTTTTTATTATATTCGGAAATGTTTATGTTTTCCCTTTCACATTATACTAACACTTGTGCGCACCGTTAGAACAAAGAGAATTTAGGAGAGATAGAGAGCGACACTCACGAAAAATTGCTAAATAACAGAAATTAAACGGCACAACAAGTTAATATGTAAACTTAGGATTTATGCAAACTCTTTTTCTACTCATTAATTTGATGATTTTCTTTTAAACAATTGCATTAATTCAAAGATCACACTTTAAACTTTACATTAGTAACACATTTAAATTATTTCAACCACGAACAGCCGATATTGTCGCGAATTAAACATAAGAGTACCAGGGCACTTGTTAAACGTACTAAATAAAACCACGAACTGAGTGATTGTTCACCATGATCAGGGTTAAAAGAGAGGTGGTAAGCTGATGTGGTGAAGGTGTGTTGACTTTCTTGTGTGTTTGTTGAAATCTGCTGAAAACAAAAATGTGACACAAAACAAAAAAAAATTAAGCGCTTTCTTCAGTTCATGGACAAAATATTTCTGGAGCAGTTTTTTTCTGTGTGCATGTCTGGCTTCTAAAATAACCTAAATTGCCGATTATATAGTTAGAGGTTTACGGTTAGGGATACATTCAGTTTTAGGGATTTTTAAAATTTGTTAGGCCCCTTTATTTGTTTATGAAAAGGCGTCTGTTAATTCTGTCAATTGAGTAGGTCCTTTGTCTTTGTTTTAATCAATATTTCTGAGGTTCGAATGGTGGGCCTACAGAGACGTGCTTTCGTCTATGTTTTGATTTGAGAATTAAAAATAAGACATGCAACTGCTTCTGCCCAGAAATAATCCCTTTTACAGCCACGACCCTCAGTTCCACATTTATGATTACAAATCAAATATTATGACAATAACTTTTGTAATCTTTTTCAATAAACTGACCATTACTCATATCTGTCTCATTTAGCAGACAGGCGAAGCAGCAACAAAATCATCAGCTTTTGGACTTTCCAAGCCCATCCCTATTTTTGATCGAAAATGTGGGAATTTAGAATAAATGTCAATAACTCGGCAACGGAGCGCCCGGACCGGTTGCTAAGGGATTTTCAAACAGTAGTCTAATTCGTATTGAATTTTCGTTAATCGCCAAAATAAGAAAATCACAGCAGTATAAAAACGGCTATAACTCGGAAACGGTACACGCCCAATCGTACAAATAATAAATTTTTTACCTTCATAAGAGGCTGTAACCAACAAATGTCTATAATAGAGCATCGGCTTTTTAAATCCGTTAAACTGACATATTTCACATAAAAAATCGCTAAAACCCACATATGTATCTGTTAGGGATTTTTTTTTAAATAATTGATACCATATTAAAGAAATTAATTTGTTAAATCCTCCTATGAAGTTAAAAAATGTATTACTTCTGCTACTGGACGCACCGTTTTCTAGTTACAGACTTTCTAATTTTGCTAATTTTCTTATTTTGTCGATTTGTTGGAAAAAAATTCCTTCCATATGAGTTCGACCACTGTATGAAAAACCAACACTTAGTAACACCCTAAAGTTAGTTATTTTTTCGATTGGAATGTTCCGTTTCCGAAATATGGACATTTATTCTAAATTTCCCAGATTTTCGATCAAAAATAGGGATGGATTTGGAAAGTTTAAAAACTGGTGTTTTTGTTGCTGCTCCGTCTGTCTGGTAAATGAGACAGATATGAGTAATGGCCAATATACAAGCTAACATAAGTTGCTCCATAATAGTTAATTTGTAATCATAAATGTGTAGCACTCGGATGTAAATATGTAACACTCGGAAAAAACCGGACATGTCGCAACCGTTCCACTAGAACAACGCAGAACAGTGAATTCTCGGGGGTACACAACCATTTGTTTGCCAGTTGTCTTCCAAGAAATCAGGAAAACCAACCGCCGAAGACGGATCACCCTTCACCACGACAATGCGAGCTCTCACACATCGGCTGAAACAACTGCATTTTTGAGCACCCAAAACATCGATTTGATGAGTCATCCGCCGTATAGTCCTGACTTGCCACCGAGTGACTTCTTTTTATTCCCATACGTAAAAATCAAACTGAGAGGTCAGAGTTTTTCGACACCTGAAGAAGCGGTTGCTGCATTCAGAATGCATGTTTTGGAGATACCTCAATCAAAGTTTCAAAAGTGTTTCGACAATTAGTTCAAACGCATGCAAAAGTGTATAAATCTTCATAGGGAATATTTTGAAAAACAATAAAGTGATTTTCGATGATTAATATTTGTTTTTGTTCTCTAATCCCGAAACATAAAATTCAGCCCTGGTATAACTTATATTTCCATTGGACAAGTAATTTCAACAAATTATCGGCGAAATAATTCGTTAGCTAAGCCTTTTGTGTCTTGTGTGATGGGACAGTAATCATAGTGAGATATGGAAAAGGCTTAAGGCGTGTAATTCTGCGACGTTATATCACTTGTATAAATACCAAAAACCCGGTTAATCGACTTGAAATAACCCGTGGTACAGGTTCTTAGAAAAAATAAATTTTTATAAAACCGACATACGGTTAACCGGACGGAATACACTATCCGAGACTGAAGGCTTAGTACCAGCAATTTACAGTGGTTTTTGATGGTGCTCCATCATCAAATGTCGAAATAAGTTGATTGGGACAGTTTTGTCTCGATAATCCAAACAGAATATCGTAAAAAATCATCGCAAGTACATTATCACGGTTTAATTCCAGTTTCTGAACGATATGAAACACTGTAAATAGAAAAAATAGTGCTGCTAAGTGAAAACGTTCTATGTATATTTAAGCCAAAAAGCTATGTATATTCCATTTGAAATAGCAACCTCGTACAGTAGACAGTCAAAATTTCTCTTCACTCGAATGCCAGCAAACAAAACGAGTGAAAACTTAATCATTCTCTGCTCTCGCTCTTACACTCTTCGTTGAATATTTCAATACACGAGAAGCTTTTTGGTAGTGTTATTGTACTCGTATACAACTGTACAAATTCCAACCATGTTGAAGTCAAATTACTATGAAAAAAACTACGAAAAAAGTATGAAATAATCAAAATATGACGCTAGAGATTAAAGGGTTTGATTGAATTGTTTACACATTTGCTTCTCTTTTACGAGTGTTGCCAAATTGCGCACATCTTCTGGTCGTCTACTTTTTGATCGTCTTTGACTGCACCATTGCGAGTATGGAAGAGGAAAAGAAGAAAATGGAGTAGAAAAAGATTTCTATTCTTATGTTAGAATTATCGATTTCTTAGTGTATGTTGGTACTTAGAAATCTCCGATCTACGCTAATTATCATATGTAAATTGCATATTACACATAGAGCAGAGTTTGGTTGTCACACCTTTATTTATAGCCAAATAAAATTTGACGGTTTCTTGGACTACGACATTATGCAGATGTTGACTACCAATAATTGTGTCACATTATTCAGATGTGATTGCCAATACTTCTGTTTCGTATCACCAAATTTTGGGCATTTCAATTGATTTGTAATTCAGTTTTGGTTGCGAGAACAAATATATTTAGTTGAAGCCACAGCAACAAGAAACAAATGTGGTCTGTCAGTCACGTTTTGGATCTAGCTATCAAACTTTCCAGTAGTGATGCATATTCTATTTGTTGGATCAACGAAAAATGTAAAAACTAATTCTTTGTACTAAATAATATAAGTATATTGGTACGCTGAACAAATTACTTGAATTTAATGGCTGTCACAAACATTTGTTGATGTCATATCCCATTATGAATTTTATAGAAAAAAAATATTTTTTTCCAAATATTGAAAAAGAGAAATTAGCCAAGAAAAATTAAAAATTGTGTATTTTATATTTAAATATAAGAAGAAAAATTATTAATATTTGTAACCAGTACCCATCTTCTGTAACTTATGTATAAACTTCTCACATCGACAAAGTGTGAAACAACTAATTGCACCGTTTCTTGACATGTGAGTAAAAACTGTCTCCGTAACTCAAAGCGAGAAACAGCACCATAAATCAAAAAACAACCAAACAACGAATCAAGCCAAGATGTATCTAGTACAGGTGGAAGCATTAGAGCAACTGATTTAATTTTTTTCGTTGTGTATGTGGTCCGACGGAAATCCTGTTTTAGGTTCATCTGGCGAAAAAAATTGAGGAGGGGGCAGAACACCAAATCCAAACACACAAAATACACAACTGGAAGGCTAATTTATTAGGCTATCTGCTAATTTATTTTGATCCGTAATGAAATTATTGATGGAGTTAATACCACCAGAAGACTATTTTAGTTGATGTAAAACTTGTGTGTAAATTCCACAACTACAGCCTGTAGCGTTATGTTAAATATTGCTAATAATCACTAAGTCAATAGAAATTAAAAACATTAAGTTTTTGTTGATATATATTAGCTATTAGTCAATATCATGCGACATGCGTACCTTAATTTAGCTTTAGAGTTCTCATTTAATTATCATCATAGTGGCTTTCACCCAAAATTAATAATGGCCCTCGGTCATTTCCTACATTGAACTTCTCGTCTTTCACCACGTTTATGATTCTATTTCAAGTAATTATTTGATGTTCATTCACCCTTTATTTACTTTTTGTTATTTTCGGACATGTTTTTGTTTTCGAGAGAATATGGGAGAGATAGAGAGCGACACTCACGAAAAATTGCTAAACACCAAAAAATTAAACGGCACAATTAATGCAAAAAAATGCTTTTCTACTCACTAATTTATTGGTATTCTTTTAAATAACCACACTTTAAACTTTACTTTAGTAGCACATTTAAATCACTTCGACCATGAACATCCGAAGTTTTTGCGAATTAAACATAAGAAGTACCCGGACACTTGTTAAACGTACTTATTAAAACCACACACTGAATGATTGTTCACCACTATAAGTGTTAAAAGACACGTAGTAAACTGATGTGGTGAAGGTGTTGACGTTCTTGTGTGTTTGTTGAAAACTACTGAAAACAAACTCCGGGATCACACACGGCAATTTTACTTGCTCAAGCCTTGAGTTTATTGGAGAGATAGGGGAAGGGAACGGACGCTCTTCTCCTCACTTGCGCAAGTAAAATTGCCGCGTGTGATCCCCGAGAAAAATGTGACAGAGAACAAAGAAAAAAATACCAGCAGAACTTCAGTTCATGGAAACAATATTTCTCTTTTCAGCGCGTATGTCTGGTTTCTAAAATAATCTAAATTGCCGATTTTATAGCTAGAGATTTACGGTTAGGGATTCGTTCAGTTTTAGGGATTTTTAAAAGGCTTTAAGTCCCTTTATTTATGAAAGGGAGTCTGTTAATTCAGTCAGTCCTTTGTCTTTGTTTAAACCAATATTTCTGAGATTCGAACGGTGCACCTACAGACACGTGCTTTCTTTTTTTCTTGGTTTGAGAATTAAAAGGAAGAAATGCAAAAGCTTCTGCCCACAAATTATCCATATTTTCAGCCACGCCCCTCAGTTCCACAGTTATGATTACAAATTAAATATTATGTAATAACCTGTACTTATTTACTTATCCGGTCTCGGACAACCCCGGGGGGTCAGGGACCTCACAAAATGAAGATAACATATTTCACCAACCAGTGCGATCTTTTGCTTTATTTCTCCAGTTGGCAATACCAAGTGTACGCAGGGAGTCGCCAACCTATTCTTCCTATTTTTCGACTTTGTGCTGGTTCGTCTTCATCCATTCTACTGACATGGCCTAGCCAGAGCCATCGCGTTATCTTAATCTGCTTAACTATGTCAATGTCAGGATAAAGCTCATACAGCTTATGATCCATGCGTCGCCGATACTCGCCGTTATACAATATAGGGCCATACATATTCCGGAGTATTTTTCTCTCGAAGACTCCTACAGATGTTTCGTCTGCCTGCGATAGGACCCAGGATCCTGCGTCATAAAGCAAGACAGGTTGAATGAGAGTCTGGTACAGCTGGACTTTTGTCACTCGAGAGAGGGCTTTATCTCTAAAGTGCTTGCTTAGCCCAAAATAATATCTATTCGCAAGTACAATTCTCCGCTTGAACCCAAGGCTGACGTTGTTGTTTTTGTTTACGGCAGATCCGAGGTATATAAATTCGTCCACTACTTCGAATTTATAACGGTTATCAATGTTCACACTTTGGCCTAATCGCGTGGAGGCCCTGTTCGTTGAAACGATTAACTTTGTCTTGTCCTCATTTTCCGTCAGACCCACTTTTGCTGACTTCTTCTCAATTCTCGAAAAAACCGCAGTAAATTCTCTAATTGTGCGCCCAATGATATCTATATCATCAGCATACGCGAGCAGCATGTGACTTTTGCTGCTGATGACTTTATTCATGTTGACTGCAGCTTTTCTCATAATGATCTCCTTAATAATGTTAAAGAGATCGCACGATAGGGTGTCGCCTTGCCTGAGGCCTCGCTTAGTTTCGAAAGGTTCGGTAAGATCCTTACCAACTTTCACTGCAGATTTGGTGTTTGTCAAGGTCATCCTGCAAAGGCGCATGAGTTTTGCAGGAATACCAAGCTCAGACATTGCTTCATAGAGTTTCTCCCGTATCGGACTATCGAAGGCTGCTTTATAATCGATAAATAGATGATAGGTGTCGATTTGTTTTTCGTGTGTCTTCTCCAGGATTTGGCGTAGCGTGAAAATCTGGTCAGTTGTCGATTTTCCAGGCCTAAGGCCGCGCTGGTATGGTCCAATCAGGTCATCGATACTCGGTTTTAATCTTTCGCACATTATACTTGATAGAACCTTATAGGCTATGGATAAAAGGCTTATCCCACGGTAGTTGGAACAGGTGCTCGGGTCACCTTTTTTAAATAATTGACATAGTACACTGAGACTCCAATCGCCGGGCATGCATTCATCTAACCAAAATTTAGCTAATGAGCTGATGCATGCACTTTATCAGCTCTTGGCCGCCAGCCTTAAACAGCTCCGCCGGTAATCCATCGGCTCCTGCGGCTTTACTGTTCTTAAGCCGGGCAATAGCTGTTCTGACTTCGTCTTGGTTAGGAGGGAGGCAATCGACGTCGTCGTCAATATTGTGATCGATTGTCCCATCGTCATTGGATATCTCAGGAACTAGTAGCGCGGAGAAATGATCTGTCCATATTCCCAAAATGCTCTGCACATCTCCAATGAGATTTCCGTCCTTGTATTTACAGAAGGGGGGCCCTGAACCATGTCCATTAGTTCCGCTTTTGACTTTTTGGTAGAATTTTCGGACTTCGATCTTCCTTCTGTATGTCTCAATTTCCTCACTCTCGCGCTTTCTCCACTGCCGTTTCTTACGCCTAAAGAGACGGTTTACGTCCTTTCTTTTCTCCCTATACCGTTCAGTTGCAGCTCGCGTTGCAATTGACTGAAGCATTGCCATACGTGCAGCGTTCTTTTCATCATTTGCAATGCGATACTCTTCATCGTACCGTGGTTTATTGCGAAGCGGTTTTTCGGAACCAAGTACGGTTGTTGCGGCAGTTTTTATAGAGTCGGAAATGGGTTTCCACTGCGCATCAGGATCGTTATCGGGAGGGGATAGGTTCTGTGCCAAAAGTTGCGAGAGTTTCCTTGAGTAGGCTGTGGCTGTTAATTGCAGCTTTCCGATGCATATCTTCCTCTGCGTCTGGTTTCATACGATTTTCGCTCTACTTAATCTTGTGCGAACCTTTGCTGCTACCAGATTGTGATCAGATCAATTATCACGTGATCAATTTGGTTCTTAGTTCTTTGATCAGGGGATACCCAAGTAGACTTGTGGAAGTCTTTATGCTAGAATCTTGTACCACTAATGGCCATGTTTTTTGCCGCGGCAAAGTCAATCAGTCTCAACCGTTGTCGGGACTGTCAGCATGTAGACTGAAATTGCCAATAGTTGGATTAAACATATTTTCCCTACCTACTTTGACATTAAAATCTCCTAGTATAATCTTAGTGTCATGGCCAGGGCAGCGGTCATACGTTTCCTCTAGGAGCTCATAGCATCATCATATTTCTCTTCTGTCGGGGCATGCACACAAATTAGGATTGAACCTAAAGACTAGATGTCGCAGTCTTTTGCCAACTACAAATCCGCAACCAAATTCATGTTTTTTCTCATGGCAACTGTGGTATATTTCTACAGTTTCTTTTTCTTGTGCAGCCATGTCCTGTCCATCGCATTTCCTGAATAGCGGTAATGTCAGCCTTATAACTTTCGAAGACATCTGCCAATTGGATACTTGCACCGGATCTGTATAGAGTTCTTACATTCCAGGTGCATATCCATAAATCGTGGTCCTTATAACGTTTGCGGGGGTCGTCAAACAAATAAGGGTTGTTTATGTTTTCTATTTCGTTTTTGTATTTTCACTGCCATTATGGACGGTGGCGGGAGGAAAACCCAGTCCACCGGGCTTTTGCATTTTACCTACTGCCAGGACATTTGATTGCAGCCACTCATTATGAATCAGACGCGTTCCAGGATGCAATATGTCGAACCTGGATTTTCTTCTTTTGGATTTTTTTATCCGCCGTTGGCCCATATGTTTGGCTCATATGCTTTCAAAGGACAAACGAATTTGCCCGTTAGCTTGATGAGCTTCAGGATATCCGAATTGGTTTGAGAGGTATGGTTCCTCGGGCAAAGTTTCTTATTTTGATCCCTAGAATACGATTTTCCTTGTCACTTGTCGACCCGCAAATTCCCTATAAATCGACCCGCCCTAATGTACACACATTTGAGCGGGCAGTTCGAACCACTGAAATCCAAGGAGTCAAAAAAACAAAGTGTTTCAAGCGAGACAAATGCAAAAAATAACAACTCAACGTGCAATGAAATTTTAAATTTTTTTGTAAACATAAATGGAATTGCATGATTTAAAAAAGCATTGATGGTGTTCTATTTTAACAGAAGTTATGAACATGTATCAAAACATAAATATGAACATGATCAACTAATGGTAATCACAGACATAGATATGTACATGTCTCCTAAATATGTTATTTAAATAGAAATCTTAATACGACGGCCATAATATCACTCAACCTTGACTACCAAAATCTTTCTCAATACAAGTGTTTCTACGTGGAATGGATGTAATATATTTAGCAAGCTAAGATAATTTTGGAAAAAAACATCAGAAAATTGGTATCAAAATAGATGAAAACACCAGCAGTGTAATACTAACAGTAGATTTATGTACAATTGACAATAAATAATTTCAAACACACTTCAGAATATTCTTTGCAGCAATGAAACAAAATCACTGTAGTTATAAAATAAATTCATAACAGCAATGACTCAAATTCGTTACACCAATGAAACAAATTCATAGCAGCAATCAAATAAATTTAATACAGCAATAAAACAAATGTATTGCTGTAATGCAACAAATTCAATGCAGGAATGCAATAAATCGATTGCAAAAATGGAACTTATTCAGTGCAATAATGAAACAAATTCGATTCAGCAAAAAAACAAATTCGTTGCAATAACGATTTAAATTCTTTGCAGCAACAACCACACTCGCATCACAGTGACGAACTATTGCAGGTGATGAACACATTTTCATAGCCTCAATGAGATTATATGTTAGCTGGCTTTCGGCGACAAAAGTTGTCGCTGTGATGAACATTTTGATCCCTGCGTCGAGGCTTTCCCATTCAGTGTGTAGTAGTACCAAGTCGAACACCTGTTTCGTCGAAACCCCTGAAACCAACTTATAAATAGATCTTTCAAGTGCTTTGAGAATATTAAATAATTTAGTGCATTCCAAACCCGTAAACGAAAAATGTGAACGAAAAATGTCAAGCTATACGAGGTTGGTATTTATATTTCGGGTTTAGCAATAAAAAAAACAATCATTGCAAATGGTTTTATTGTTTTTCAAAATATTTTCAAATTTTAATATAATTTGCAGACACTCAAACCAATTTTTGAAGCACTTTCTCCACTCCGATTGCGATACCTCCAAAACATAGTTTTTGAAAACATAGTTTTTGACCACGCAGTAAAAAGAAGTCGTTTGGTGCCAAGCCAGAGCTATACGGTGGATGATCCTTCAATTTGACATGTTGAGTACTCCAATAGCCAATTTTTTCAGATGACGTATGAGAGCTCGCATGTAAAAAAAAAATGGTGTCCCATAACATCCCATAAAGGGATTGGAGAGAGCTTCTCACAATCAGTGAGATGTGTGCTTTCTAGTTTTACACTCACTGATTGGGACCTACAGTTTTACACCGGTTCCGAACGGTATTTTGAGAAGCATTTTCATGGCTAAGTACTCGTTAGTGAAGCCATCACTAAGCGAGATGACCGTCGTCGAAAGAAATGTAAGGTGCTCAAAGCAGGGATCGAACCCACGTTCTCATGTACAAGAGCCGCGTACACTAGCCATCGCACCACCGACGGTCCTCGCATGTCTTGATGCAAAATGATCCGTCTTCTCTTGTTGTTTTTCCTTATTCTTTCCAACACTATTGGCAAACAAAAGATACTATACCACTGGGAATTTACCGTTCCACTGAAAGCACTGTGGCAACATGACCGGTTGTACCGAAAACAGCCCGATCATTTGCTTCGATGTGCTTCTTCCACGAACAACTTTTGTCAGATTTACCTCGTCTTTAAAGACCCATTCGATCGATTGCTGTTTTGTTTCGGGCTCATATGCGTAGATCCATGATTCGTCACCTTTGACGATGTTATACACTACATTTGAGTTACCGCGGTAGTATTGTTTCTACATTTCTTTGGAGCAATCGACGCGAGCCTTTTTTTTGAGCATTCGTCAAATTATGTGGGATCCAATGAGAACAAATCTTTGTCACGGTCAAATGAATATGGAAAAACTTATTGAGGTAGTGATACTAATGCCCCAGGAAGCCTCAGTCTCACAATATGTCACAAGTCGGTCTTGCTTTATGTGTTCACGTACAACATCGATGGTTTCCGGCAAATCGACCAAAATTGAACGACCTACACGAAATTCATCCCGGACCGAATAGAGTTCGAGACTGAACTTTTGGTACCAGCGATATACAGTGGTTTTTGATGGTGTTTTGTCGCGGTGTTTTGGTGTTTTTTCACGAGATAATTCCATTTTCTGATTGAGATGCATTTTTCAATACACTGTTTAAGCTAAAAAATTTCCAACTTTCCAATGGAGTTTACATCTGGGAACACTAGTATTGCCAGGAACTGAAACATAAATAGCAACCCTCGTATATATACAAATTTTCGTCCGGCGGAACTTAGCGCTGTTTTTAATTGAATATCCAGTATCGTCGTAATTGCGAATTCTAACCAGAGGTCACATTTAGTTGTGGATAGGTTAACCTCTACGTTGTTGTAAAAAATCATATATTCTTGAAAAAAATCATAATTTGTGTTCAATCCCTCAATTCCATTTTTTTATCCAAATTTTAAACAACCCAAATTTTGTGTTAGCCGTTGAATCCTATAGTATGACCCTCCTAAGGACTACGTAGAAAAGCATTAAGTTAAACATAGGAGCATCAGCCTTAAGTGACAAGTTTTGGTTTCGTCTTTGGTCCTATGTTGGTGTTATCAATGTTATGTTTAGATAAGCTGCTGTGTATTCTTTATAAGTTTCCGCTGTCCAAGCATAGGAACGACTTTTTTGACTTCTACAATGTGTGCTGAAGGTTTGCCGACTCATTAAACCTCATCATTAACAAGTCTCAAATATGATTTTTCAGTGCATGGAATTCTTTTTTCTTTTGTCCATATTAAAGCTCATTCAATTTTATGTAATATAGCTTAATTAGTTTTAAAAAAAGTCAGCGAGTGTTCGAACTCACGGATGATGTGTTAACACCTTTTTGCTACACGGTACCTGTCCGATTTCTATGAACACATTAGTAAATGTTACATTTGAAAATAAAAAATAATAGTTTTTTTGGTTACACCGGGCAATGCTGAACATCAAATGACTCGCTTTGTTTGGCCATTGCAACAACAACGAAACAACCAAACACACAACATCGCACATACTTTGTCCGAAGTAGCTGACGTATACGTGTGTCACATAACCACATGTTTGTCATATCAACAGCAACGAGACAGCCAAACACGCTACATCACACATACTTTGTACGAGGTAGCTGACGTATTAGTGTGTCATGGACACATTAGTGTGTCTATGGACACAATTTCGTTTGCCTCACCCCTGCCACCCCACTCTTTCATTGCTCTCTTGCTCGCTCATTTTTGTTTAACACGTCATTATTCTCTTTCGCAGTCGCAGAAAATCTGGTTTTAGCAGCAGCATGAAATCTGGTTTTAGCAGCAGCATAAAATCTGGTTTTAGCAGCAGCATAAAATCTGACTTTGATAGATTTGGTCCCTGTACGCCGCTATAGATGTTAACACATCAGTGATGGAACTTAAATGCCCCCTGCTCGTCGATGCATGTGCGGCATCTTACCAAAAAGTTGTTCATTACTGCTTGGAGAGTTGAGACAGGAATAGCCCCAATTGTTTCTCGAATTGATTGCTTTAGTTCATTCAAATTTATTGGGTTTGCTTTGTAGACTTCCTGTTTGCACTAACCCCACAAGAAAAAGTCAGGTGGAGTAAGGTGAGGCGACCTGGGGGGCCAACGAAATGTGAAGCTTCTGGATAACATAAATTTTCGTCGCAATTCTGTCATAACAGGCCGGGCTATGTGAGGAGTTGCAACATCTTGCTGAAACCACACAGAGTTGAAAGAAATTCTTATTCGGCGTAATTCTGGATACAAAAACTCCTTCAACATGCTAAAGTAACGGTCCCCAGTAACCGTAACGGTGTGACCGTTTTCTTCGAATAAGTAGGGCCCGACAATGCAGCGTGATGAAACTGCACAAAACACTGTGACACGAAGTGGATGCAATTCCGTCTCACAGCGTATCTGTGGATTGGAGGGACTCCATATTCGATAATTTTGTTTGTTTATGTTGCCGTTTAAATCGAAATGGGCCTCGTCAGGCACGAAAATACAGTTCAATATGTTTCCGTCCTCTTCCACCATTTGAAGGGTCTTCTGGCAAAATTCCACGCGAATCGGGAAGACCATTTCAATTTTATATTGGAATAAGACCAAATCTTTGTGTATAATTGACTACAATGACTGTCTGCTTATATCCATTTGAGCAGATAAGCTTTTTGTTGAAACTCTTGGATTGTTTTGTATGGCAGCAGCTATAGCAGCGATTGTTTCCTCCATCCGAACTGAAGGGTTTCGATGGTAAGGTCTTTTGTTGACTACACCATGCTCGGCAAAATTGTTAACAATCTCATTATGGTCCATCTGCTCGGAGGATTGCCGTCAAACGCGCGCCTGTACTCTCTTTCGGCCCAAACTACGGACTCCAGTGCGTGATAGCGGCGGACTTTCCAAATTCTTGTTTCAGTATCCCAGTCAACCATTTTTGTTAAATCTAAAAATAAATCTGCAAAATAAAAAAAAATTAACCAGATTCGTGAAACAGGAAAAAAGTTATTAAATTTTTTTTTTGGTAGGGGCTTTCAGCAGCCACCCTGTATTTGTTAACATTTCAAAAATATATTTTTCTATTCATGCTCGTCATGAGTCGTCGATTGATTGAGCTCTCTATTTGGCCACAAAAATCGATTTTACACAACACAATATGAATGGAAACTTAAACGGCCGGTAGGCGACTAAAAGTACCATAGAGTAATGACGTATAGAGCTCTCTATTTGGCCACAAAAATCGATTTTACACAACACAATATGAATGGAAACTTCAACGGCCGGTAGGCGACGATAAGTACCATAGAGTAATGATGGATAGAGCTGCCATTGTTCTCACTTGGCATATCCTTTCCCACTATTCGTGGTGCGGACCGTGCGATAGAGAATTATTTGACATAAAGTCCTTACATTAGGTGGAACTACTAAATTTTTTCATGTCGTTTTGTTGAAAAACTGTGAAATTTAAACGTATTTTGGACTGTTTTTGAAATATTTTATTGTTAGTATATATTTGTGGTGTATTTACACAAATCGAAATGCCGGTGCTGATTTATTGGTTGATGGTTTGAGCCATTGCCTCTATCTGGTATTATTTAAATAATACTTTCCAACATCCAACCGCCCATATGCAACATACCAAATGTCATCAATTTACTGACGGAGTTGGCGTCTCTATACATCATTACTCTATGATAGGTACCCTCGTATAACCAAACGTTTGATGTTCTCGGTATCAGCTCTTTGATTGATATCTTTTGACGTCTCCTCCTCCACAAAAATGATTTCAGTTCACCTTAATGTAACGGGTTTTCAATTAGAGCGCTACAAAAGTTTTTTTAAATAAAACAAACCCGGTTTTAGATCCCAATGAAATTTTTTATCCCTGCGAAAGTACGTTCGATGTCATTATGTATGGAACTCGATTTCTTTTGCATGGCCACCATGGGCACGCTTGCAGAAGTCCAGACGCTGAACCCAATTTTCGACGGTTTTCAAGCATAAATCGGCCGATACTGCTGAAATTTCACGTTCGATATTCGTACGAAGTTCATCAATCGTCCCTGGCTTGTTGGCATAGACCATAGACTTGACGTAGCCCCACAGGAAATAATCTAACGGGATCAAATCGAACAACCGAGGCAGCCAATCGACTGGGCCATTTCGTGAGATAACACGTTCGCCAAACTTGGTTTCCAATAAATTTATTGTGGCATTCGCTGTGTGGCTTGTGGCGCCGTCCTATTGGAACCACATGTCCTCCAGGTCCATATTATCCAATAGGGGCCAAAAATATTCGGTTATCATTGAACGGTAGCGATTCGCATTCACAGTAATGTGCCGGTCTTGATCATCATGGAAGAAGTACGGCCCAATGACGTCGCCGGCCCATAAACCGCACCAAGCCGTAATTTTTTCGGGATGCAATGATGACTCATGGATTACGTGTGGATTTCTCTCTGATCAATAACGCATTATTTGCTTATTGATGAAGCCATTCAGCCAGAAATGAGCCTCATCGCTGAAGATGATTTCCGATGATTTTCCGCTCTTAAAGTTCAGGCCACTGACTCCAAATTTCGGTAGTAAATTTTAATAATTTCGACTCGCTTTTGGATCGTATAGCTTTCCATGATGAAATGGCAAACCATACTGAAGAGAAATGTCAAAAGAGCGGGGAAAAAATATGGCATCGTTTGCTGTCCCTGTTGATTTACTTTTGTAGCGTCTCTGTTGAGAAATCCTTTACATACAAATACTTTTCAGACGAGACTGTGTAAAATAGTAAAAATAGATTGCTTTTTAAAAAAAAAATCTTAGACATCAGCGTAATTTTATAACTAAATAAACAACTACTTCCAAAATAACTAGCTGTGTGTATAATACACTATTACAGTATACACTTGCATGACATACTTTTTACCTTGGAAGTTTGTTTCATACTTTTCCTATCTACATCATTTGATTCTGTCAGTACATTTCCCTATCCGGCAGCTTGGCGTAATGTTGGAGGTAAATACTTTTATATGTTGGTACTGCATTCATGGTGCTGTCGCAAAGTTTCTAAATAATATTTTTAGTGGAATTCACATTTTTTTGTTTGCTCATGTCAACCTCTAACCCCTCATGTATATAAGAGTATTTAGTCTTCGGTCTTATGATGTTTGCACTTGGCAAATATATTCTCAACAAAAAGTTATTTTCCTGAATTCTTTTTTCCAAAAATAAGGTAAAGTACCTTTCAGTTGTTCATATAAATCGTGTCTCTCACCTTTCGCGCTTTCGTGATTCGGAAACGAATTTTTTGTGAGACACACAAATACGATGATGAGTAAGAAATTCAAAATTTTTTCAAATGACACAATGTTTGGAGAATCTCGCTGATGTTAATGACAGTTGCTTGAACGCCATTAAACTATGATTTTGCTACATGACATTAACAATGTAGGAGATAGAATGACAAAGTGTGTCTCAGTAAGATTTCACTTTCTAAAATTAGTGTAATTTTTTTGTGCAAGTGGCAACTTTGAAATTTCTCAGCTGTCATATACGTTTATTCGGATAACTAAAAGTGAAGTGCTTTAGGTAAGAACAACGAGTTATAATTGTGGCAAATTATTATAAAAATGTGGAAGCCTGTCTTGAAACCGCTCGCAAACTTCGAAGAATTTTCTGTCGAGAAAGTGCATCTTATGTGTCAACAATTCGAAGAGTGCTCAAAAAATTTGAAGAAACTGGAAACTGGACAGTTACGAGTCTTGTGCGTCAACGTACCGGTCGGTCTCTTGAAAACATTGCTGCGGTAAACGAGAGAGTCACCGAAAACCCGAAAATATCAATACGACATCGTTTTCAACAACTTTACATTTCTCGAAGCTCTACGCAGCGAATTTTGATAGAAGGTCTCCCCCTCCATGCTTTCAAAATTTAGCTTACGCAGGAGCTCAAACCAGCAGACTATGGAAAGCGCTTGCAATTCGTTTAATAGGTAATGGAACAAAGTGAAGTCAATGCTAATTTTTTAAAAAAAAAAAAGTCATCTCCTCCGATGAAGCGCATTATCATCTGAATGGCGTCGTGAATACACAAAATTGTCGAATTTGGGGCTCAGAAAATCCTCGTGCAGTCCATAAAAAACAAATGCACCCACAACGAGCAACTGTCTGGTTAGGGTTTTGGTCAGGCGGCGGGATTGGGTCATACTTTTTTCTAGATGAGGCCGAAATTGAAGTGATTGTGAACGGCATGCGGTACACGAACATGCCAACGCAGTTCTTGTGGCCTCAACTGGAAGGCATGGATCTGGACGACAAGAGGTTTTAGCAAAATAACGCCATCTCCCACACTGCGCATGAAATAATCGATTTACACAACAAATTATCTCAAAAAATTCTGATGTTAACTGACCACCTAGATCATGCGATTTGACGCCGTGCGATTTCTTTCTTTGGGGTTTTGTGAAATCCCGTATTTGTGAGAATAAACCAGGAATAATTCCTGAGCTGAAATCCGAGATCCAACGCGTCATCGGTGAGACACAGCCACATCTCTGTGAAAATGTCATGGAGAATTTCATGAAAAGAATAGCAACCTATCATCAGAGCTGTGGGGGACATTTGACGGACATTTTATTCCTTACTTAATCGGAACATATCTTCTTTACAATCCAATAAAAAAAATCGCAACTATCTCAAAAAATAAGTGCTTTTATTTTAAAATTAAAAAGTGCATTCATACTGAGACACCCTTTGTAATAAAGAGATTGTGGGAGATGTTAGGATCTTGCTAGTAAGATGGAACATTACAGACATAAAAAGGGGACGTGACGTTTTTAGCCGGCGAACAGTGGTTCAGAATCAATTTCCGTCGGTCAAATGTCTGTATCTTTTGATCTAGAAAAGAGTTTTGAGTTCTGTAAAAAATTGCTTGCAGACAAGGAGTGAGAAATTACAACGACAGATCAACATTGTCATCGCACAGTGGGGTATATTTTAAAAATTTTCCAAAGTTGACTACTTTTCGTTTCTTTCGATTTGTAATTTTTTTGTTGTTATGTTTTTTTGAGTTGTTTTCATGCATTGGACTAGAGTAGCTACGATCTAGAGTATGTTTACAATTTAAACAATCGATTATGACAGTGGAGGGTCGAGCAGGTTAAACGGGATATGCGATTCCAAACTGTGGGTATACTAGGTCTATGCGAAGAACCTTGGCTTAATATGGCAAATCGCAATTACCATTTGGTTACTGTTTTAGATACCCCGGGAATGATACCCAAAGTATAAACCAAGTCGGCATTATTGTTTTGGCTTGGGCTAGAAATGTTCTAATATCGAACAAGGCTATAATTGTTCGCATCTCAATTTCGAGATTTTAGTCGAAAATCCGCATGATTTCTGTGGTACAGGCGTAGGCTTTTACTGAGCCTGATGAGGACAGTGTTAGGGACGAGCTTTATAGCTAACTGGATTTGCCTGCAAGCTCCTTGTCAATAAACATTTCTGCGAGATTTCAATGCCAAAGTGGGCAACGACAATAATATCCTAAGGGAAGTGATGAGAACACCTGATCTTGGAACTATTGGGAATGCCGGTGGAGACAGGCTCATAGATATCTGTACTCGCCATCAACTGGTTATCAGGCGAATGCATTTTCTCCACAGAAATATTCACAAGAATATACGGGAATCGCCTGATGGTCAAACCTTCACCCAAATTGACCCTACACTTATCAGCAAGAAGTTTCTTGGTTCCTTGCTAGACATCATAAAAATACATAGTGCTGATATTGATAGCGACCACCCACTCTTACTGGGCACGATTAACCTCTATGCTCTAATTTGACTCAAGACAGGCAAAATACGTAGTCAGGTTTTACTCGAAACCTGAAGGAAACTGCCTCGTAGGTCGTTGGTGAGAAAAGATGTGTGAATAAATCTTCGATTAAAGTAGAATCATAGACCGAATCATTTACTGTGAATGCGAATCGCTACCGTTCAGTGATAACCAAATATTTTTGGCCCCAATTGGATAAAATGGACTTGGAGAACATGTGGTTCCAACAGGACGGCGCCACAAGCCACACAGCGAATGCCACAATCAATTTATTGGAAACCAAGTTTGGTGAACGTGTTATCTCACGAAATGGCCCAGTCGATTGGCCGCCCCGGTCGTGCGATTTGGCGCCGTTAGATTATTTCCTGTGGGGCTACGTCAAGTGTATGGTCTATGCTAACAAGCCAGCGACGATTGATGAACGTCGTACGAATATCGAACGTGCAATTGCAGCAGTATCGGCCGATTTGTGCTTGAAAACCGTCGAAAATTGGGTTCAGAGTCTGGACTTCTGCAGGCGTGCCCGTGGTGGCCATGCAAAAGAAATCGAGTTCCATACATAATGACATCGAACGTACTTTCACAGGAATAAAGAATTTCATTGGTACCTAAAACCGGTTTTGTTTTATTTAAAAAAACTCTTGTAGCGCTCTTATTGAAAACCCGTTATTATTATAGTGTTCACCTTACCTACCACGTTGTATGACTCTTTTTTCCACTATTTTAAATTTTGTAATATCTTTTACGTTAAAAAAAAGTTTGATGTTTTTATAAGAATACGTAGACCAAAATATAGCTCAGTCGATGGCATGGTTGTCGATGGTTTAAAGCAGGGTGCAGAGAACGATTAAAATACGCTCTTTCTCACAACTACTCGCGGCGAGAAATCTATTGCTTGCAATTTCTCACGAGCGATAAAGTTACGATGAGATTAAAAGTATTTACAATATTCCACGAACAATAGCAATGTTCGTAAAATGCACGAACGAGAAATCAATTGCTTGCAATTTCTCACGAGCGATAAAGTTACGATGAGATTAAAAGTATTTACAATCTTCCACGAACAATAGCAATGTTCGTAAAATGCACGCACTAGAAATCTTCGCTGCAAGCGTCATTGATTCAATCTTCCTCGATCGTTCGTTGTTTGAGAGCGTTCATTGTAAAACTCATTCAGAAAGCAAGGGTAGTTAGGCTGTTGATTACAAAAAAATACAGTTTCAGTTATTTTGCCAATACATACATATGTACATTCGTTCGCTCTGTTGGTGCATGAGTGTGTGAAGATTTTATAAATTTGTTTACGGCTTTTTTTATGATCTTGTTTGCAAGATTTTTTCGCTTTTATTTGGGAAAGTTTTATGATCCTATTTACAAAATTGAAGATTTTTTTTGTTGTTTGTTTATTCGATATATTCAACTATGAATGAAAAAGGAAAGCGTTAGAAGTGTTTGTAAAATGATTATTACGTGTCGTTGTGTCCATCACACTTTGCCCATTTTTATATCAGCCTAGCAAACACACAAAATAATTAAAAACCGGCCGCGTATTATCCCCTTCACTCGTATTACGTTAAACTAAACACAATTATTTACTGCACTCACGCTCAAGCATAAAACAAAAGTTACAAAACAAAAAGAGCGTTTGCGAGCATTCACAACACTGGTGACCAGCCCATACCGCAATTGCGGATACCAACACATAAACAAAGTCACACTTCTTCTTATGCTCTTGCATGCAGTCGTCGTTGAGAACGCGACGTGTAAACAAGTAAGTGGACCATGGTAGAAATATAATGGTAGATGCAGTACGACAACAAATACAACAAGCCAAAAACAACAGGCCTTTTGTTTTTGCTCAGTGTCTGTGTTGTGTCAAGTCAGCTGATAGAAAAATGATGAAAATGTAAACAAATTTGCAAAAAGTGCCATTTAGAAAATTATTGTGTGTTATTTAATATATTGAAAGTGTTTAAGTGTGAAAATTAAAACGTTTCTATGTAATTTTTGCAGAGAAATATTTCAAAAACAGCAGTAGCCGGCGAACGGGGGTTGCAGACAAACAAATGTAAACAAACTTTGACATAAGAGAAAAACTTACTCACACTCAGTCCAGAAAAAAGTTCAAATCAGCTGGGCTATTGCTTCTACCATTTCTTTGTACCATGTAAGTGGACATATTCGTTTTTTCCTGATATATCAGCAAAAACTTCATATACTCGTGCTCATGGTAGAAATATAATGGTAGATGCAGTACGACAACAAATACAACAAGCCAAAAACAACAGGCATTTTGTTTTTGCTCAGTGTCTGTGTTGTGTCAAGTCAGCTGATAGAAAAATTATGAACATGTAAAGAAATTTGCAAAAAGTGCCATTTAGAAAATGATTGAGTGTTATTTGATATATTGAAAGTGTATAAGTGTGAAAATTAAAACGTTTCTATGTAATTTTTGCAGAGAAATATTTCAAAAACAGCAGTTACCGGCGAACAGGGGTTGCAGACAAACAAATGTAAACAAACTTTGACATAAGAGAAAAACTTACTCACACTCAGTCCAGAAAAAAGTTCAAATCAGCTGGGCTAGTGCTTCTACCATTTCTTTGTACCATGCTCGTGCTCATGTGCATACGTCGCTGCTAAACGACGACTGGATCAACATCGTTTTTCTCACCAATACTACACCATACAAATTTTAGGTCACCTCTGATTCACAATCACTCGTTTTGGTTGGTGAGAGATTACCTGGAATGATTTCTCTCACCAGTGCTACGAACGATCGCTGTTTTATGCTCTCTCATTTTTAATGTGTATACATAATCTCATTGCATACAATCTCTCAAAAACAAATACCAACGAAAAGTTGTGGCGAAATGAGCTAATACGAGAAGATCGTATTTTTAATCGTTTGCGAGCGAATTTTTGCGCACTCTGGTTTAGAGGCATTGTGCGTGCATTTATAAACTGAATTTATTGAAACAAATCTTGTGTGAGAGCTACAAGATAAACTGTGAAGCCGTCATGCTCATTACGACCAGACCTGTGCAATCCGTGCATATACTTCAATTACATATTCCCTACAATGTATGTATTCGATTTTTGGTTTGAAATATTATTTGAATTATTAATAAGCATAACTGTTTATGCGTGCCATCTAGTGTTTTCACTGTCAACATTATTGAAGTTGTACCATCCAGGTGCTCCTAGTAGCAATGAATATTTATCGATATGCACCCATCATTTGATATGAGTCGTAATTAGTATATCGGCTGGAGAGCAGCTGGAGATTTGTAACATCACCTAGCACTCTGGGCTTGTAATCGGCACATTAACTTGGTACTCCCGTCGATTCGGAGTGCATGCCTTGAAGATCCAACATAGTCTAAGATCCATTTTTATGATCTTCACTAAGTGCCCAAATTCAGCCTAACTTTAGAAAACGGTTTATGTTCTGTGATCAGTTCATACGGTTTATGTTCTGTGATCAGTTCATACGATTTTAACACGTAGCAAACTTGCACGAAGTTGACGAAAAATATTACTAAAACAATGAAAATATAAATATAAGCATTTTTAATGCTAAACTACAAACAAACAATGGAAAATAAACGTACAAGTCTTACTCGGAAATCACGTTATTTTGGACTTTGTAACTCATTTGGCGACCATTGTATTAAGTTCTTTCATATGCAAATTTGAATTTCATAAAAAAGTTTTGATTTATGTCTATTGTAACAGTTTTTAGTATGAGTCACTGGTAAGGCTACAATATTTGTAGAATTCTTTTTCTTATCAACTTAAGTTTTGAACTCTAAAACAAAGTTTTACTAAAGTATGTCGATGGTTACAAGTTGTTATCTCGTAATTGATTATTTACTATTTTTCAGGAGACGAAAAAAAACTTTACAACTTTGTTAAACCCTAATAAATAAGTAAAAACTAATTCTAAATATTTTTCCAAATAAAATGTATTTACTAATTTTGGTAATTTTTAGTTATATCTTGGCTTTCAGCCAAGTTATATCCATTTTTTCTTCTCCTGAAAAACGCTCCTGACTCCAGAAAAATTTGTCTTTTTTTTTTTGAATGAACGCAAATATAACGTGTTTGTAGCTTGTCGCAAATATAGTATACTTGTGTCCAAATACATAAGTTTGCTATTCAATATAACATGTTTGGGACACAATGATTAAAAGGGTATAATATAAAAATTTGTAACCCAAATGCGGCTTTGTTTGTTGAAAACTGCTGAAAGCGTAAACGTGACTGAAAAGAAAAAAACTCTGCAGATCTTCAATTCCCGGAAACGATGCCTGCAAACATGTGCATGGTTCCTGCAATATATTGCTGGGGCCGTCATTCATGTTTATGGAAAATAATCCAGAAGGTCGTGTCAACAAGTCTCGGCGCAGATAATTTCAACAGTAGTTGGGCGAAGACCTGTACCTTCCACTGCCAAAAGCCAGTACAAAAAGTCATCAAGTAATTGGCTAGTTTTCAATCCGATCAGCAATTGAACATATTTTGTGTATAAATGATAATTAATCTCAATTTTCCATGTAACTAATGTTGTTGGCATAAAAATTGTTAGCATAAAAATAATAAAAATTGTCCACACTATGTTATTCAATTGATGGTTGGAATACAATATGGAAAAAAAATCACATGAGGTGTCATGGCACAGCCGGTTGGAACGAAGTTTCTTGCGCTATAATATGTACTAGTCAGTTCCAGCACGTGTAAAGCGCCCATTGAAAAGTACGATAAGACAAGGTACTTTTTGTAAAATAAAAAACTTTTTGTAATAAATTTTTTTTTCTTCAATATATTTTAAAAAAAAAATCATATTTTTAGGTCCTTTTTGAATGAATAAGCATGTTTTGGTTACACCACTTGCTTATATATTCGCTTGTTTTGTCTCAAGCACTTACCGGGTTTTATGGTCCTTTTCCCGCGAAAGCTGAACCGAGAAGAGTATTAATATTAACGCAAGAGTATAAGTGGGCTGGTCTTACAGGCACTTAAATTAATCATAAGGCATATATTCCCAGTACAGTCTTAGGACGCTGGGGGAGAAGACGAAGATTCTAGAATAAGATATGGAAAATGTTAAACGATTATATGGACAAATAAAATTTAAAATACTAAAAAAAAAAAAATTCTCAAGCACTTAGCGAAGACTTAGTGAGAACATAACGACGAGATTCATTTTCGCTAAGTTTAAACAAACTTTTTTTTTTGACATCTTTTACCATTTTCAACCCATATTCATATTTTTGAATGAAATGAAATGACTTATCGCTAAATTGCAGCTTTCTTTGCAATTTAGCAAGCAACAATCGCAGGCTTGTAACCAAAACACGACTAATATGTATTGTATTTTCCGGAACATGTATTTTTTTTTTTAATCGAGCGAACCCATCGCCGCCACTCTTACCCGCCCCTACCGACCGAGAGGGCCACGTCCCCATAACGTGAGGACAGCGTACACATTATAGACCGGTCTATAACGGGAGAGCAAGGATCATAAGTTCACACGGTACAACCAACTACAGAAATTCTTCAACAGTTGGTATTACACTAACATAAATAAGTATAAAAGCACATCACGAGATATAGATATAACAGACTTCATAATATATAATAATTACGAGCAAAACGAACCCCAAATTATAAATCAGACCAGATAGTACGGATAAAGTAAATTAAATTTACATATGTATGTTAATGAATATACAGCACTAATGCAATCGGTTCAAATGACAAATTATGCTAGACTTTGTCGATTCCCAACTACCTGTGAAATCAATAAACTGATATAGCTCATTAAAGTCTCGACACATTCTCCTAACTGGATCAAAGGACGCATAATTCGAACGCTGAAACTCGATGTGAATGAGTTTATAGTACCTCGTGGGTCTCAATGGGACATTTATGAAAATCTTAGATAACAGAAATTCAGAACATATACATCCATCAATTATCTTCAAAACTGTAATAGAGTTTATCATGGTACGTCTACTACTAAGAGTCGGCAATCTGATCAATGCTAGTCTACTGCTATGCGAAGGAAGATTATGGTTCGGGTTCCATTGAAGATTTCTCAGACAAAAAATGAGAAACTGTTTCTGGACCGATTCAATCATATTAACATACAAATTGTACTGGGGGTCCCAAACAACTGATCCATATTCGAGAATAGGGCGGACTAGTGAAGTAAAAAGATTTTTCGTAACGTAGGGATCTGAAAATTCCTTTGCCCAACGTTTAATAAAGATCAGAACGCCATAAGCCTTGTTTACCATCGTAATTATGTGGAAGTTGAAATTCAATTGTCTGTCCAAGAGAACACCAAGATCAACAAATGAATCCACCGATTCAAGAACATTGCCTAGAGAACAGCATATGCTTACATTTCGTAAAATTAAGCTCCATCAAATTGGTTTCGCACCACGTCTGGAAAGTAGACAAATCCCTCTGAAGTAAAGTATATTGACAAGGATCCTTGTAAGAAAAATAGATCTTCACGTCATCAGCGTACATTAACAATTTAGAGTGCATTATGGAGGCTGGTAAGTCGTTAATGAATAACAAAAATAGAACCGGCCCAAGATGACTGCCCTGAGGCACCCCAGATGACACAAAAATAGATCTTAAGAATGATCGACCAAATGATACCATCTGTTCTCTGTTCATTAAGTAAGAACTAATCCAATTCAGCATGTTACAATTAAAACCCATTGCCCCTAGTTTATATAATAACAAATTGTGGTTAACTTTATCAAAAGCCTTACTAGAATCGGTAAAAATCACATCAGTTTGATCTCCATTAATAAAGGTTCTTTTTTAAATAGAGGTACTTCTTTTATAAAAGATAATGTTATTTTTAAGAAGAAATAGAGGTACTTCTTTTATAAAAGATAATGTTATTTTTAAGAAGAAGTACTGTCTGTAAGAAATATCCATAAGAGTATGACTTTTTTCTACAAAGAAGTATTTTTGTGGGAACAGGTACTTTTTAAAGAAGTGGTACCCTTTTTAGGAAAAGGTTATTTTAAAAAAATTTAATAATTTCAGGAAAGCCTACTTATCTCAAGAAAAACGGTAATATTGTATTCTTAAGAAAAGGTATTTTTTGCAACAAGGTATTTTTTTGAAGAAAAGGTTTTTTTTTAAGAAATTGGTATTTTTTAGAATTTGTCCTTTTGTCAAGAGTAGGTAAATTTTTAAGACTGGGTAGATAGTAGATATTGTCCTATTATATGAGACAAAATTAAACCATACACATAATGTAATATTACAAAATTATAAAATCATAAGCAAATATCAAATTGATGCAACAAGCGGTGGGGGAACTGCTATATTAGTCAAGAATGACATACAATACTACAGTCACGATAACAAAAGCAGATATTCGCTAGATGCTTTAGAGACATGCGCCACAAAGATACCCGTTGACAACGACAACTTTTTAGTTATTATATGTGCGTACTATCCGGCAGGCAATATAAACTCAGTACGAGCAGACCTGCAAAAAACTATTTGATTTTATGAATCTTCAAAATTCAAGTAACTACTATGTACTAGCGGAAGACTTGAACTACAAGCACACAGAATGGACTAATACTGTTAATAACGCAAAAGGCAATAACCTACAAAAAGTCAACATCGAATTCCTTACACTTCCAACATGTTCAGCGAAGCCCGCATTCCTTAGCCGTAATTATGTCATAATGCCTTCCATTGAAGCCAGCACACTTCACAATGGCATGACTATCACAAAGCCAACATGAAAGAACACATTCCTCATATACGTCCCTGACTGTACAAATCTAGTAATAATTACCAAATCCTAAAAGTATGCTAAATAATACTGGGTTTTATACTGGGTTATAGCATAATACAGTTAAAATAAAAGTTGTTTAAAATTTTTTCATTTAGCTCCCATCCCGCAACGTGCGATAAGGAACTTCGTTCCAAAAATATGAACAGACAACAAAATCAAGGTTTTGTTCCTACAAACTATAACAAATGGGAAATTTAGTCACTGAATCCGAAGCAATTTTTGATTTAAAGAAACTTATCAGTGTTTCAAAATCGAAAATCCCACCTAGGTGGGTTTTGGGTGTGCGAAGTTTAATTTTTTCTAAATTGCTAGGCCCTGAATTTAAAAAGTATTTACTCCTAGAAGAAAAATATATTTTTCCCTCAACTTTGACCAAATAATAAAAAGCAACTGTACATATTTTCACAAGAACAGTTTCACTTTGTGCGTAATTACAGGAAACTATCAGGTCAGTTTTTCCTTCAATTATTATTTGCAAATGTTAAATGATTTTAAACCACGAATCAGGACCAAAATTAGTAGAACTATAAGAAGCAATTTCTGAAATTTCGAAATACAAATAACAAATTTATGCAAACTCAAACCAAAACCATCGATAAACTGTAAAGATTTTTAAAAATTGTCGTCAAAAAACGTTTGCCACATTCGAAGTAGTAACCAGTGACTACTGCTTAGAATATCGCGAAGTTAGAACAACAAGGTTCTAACTGAAAATTTTTGATAAATACATTCACATATCTCATCGTAGTAAAGTGGGCGTGCCCTTTTTAATAACTGCTATTGTCATTATTATATCTCTTATTGTTTGCGTGGTATCTAATAGAACATTCTTCTAACTTTATATGTTCCTGTAGTAATTTGGTTAACAATGTAGATTCAATCTGGGTTATCTCCAAAATTATTTGATGCACTTAGAACCTTGTTGTTCTAAGGTCGCGATATAAACCCAGTCAAGGCTAGATATATGACAGTTAAGGCTAGAGGTGTGCCAATTAAAGATTAACTGTTTGGAACTAAACAGATTTAACAACGTACTGATATGAGAACAACAAATTTACATACTTATAAATATTATAGTTTATAAAACAATTAAAAATTACTTTATATATTTTTTAATGATATCTTACCCTAAATTTAAATCATTCTTATCACAATTCCCCCTGGCTAGTACAATTACAAGTAGTATATTCCAAACCATTTTATTGTCAAACTTGGAAAGAACTTTCCCAGAAACAGCAGCACTGTGTTTTCTTAATTATCTTCTTTGTGGTAATATTAGCCTTATAGAGTAGATAGTTTTTATAATAACATTATCACAAGCTTTAAAATATTTAATTCGAAATTGGCTCAAACATAACTTGACCTAGTACTTAATAAATACCTATGCATAAACATTTGATTAAATCGATGAAGAGAATGGTAGCAGTTTCAATCTTGTGTTTGAAATGAATTTTAATCTGCACATTTAATTGATTTTATGGAGTTTTCACGTAATGAATTTTTAATTAATACTTAATACAAACAAGACTGATTACTGAGCGCATATCTGTTTGTCATCGGATTTAATTTGCATTTTCTAATTCATACTGTAGGAATTAAATGAATAAAAATATAGATATAACAGTGAACCACCGATGAAACTGCTAATATCCTGTTATTTTTTTATGTAAAGAAAATATGTAAAACAGACAACAGATAATCCTGCACCACTGAAATATTATTCGAAAACTTCCTTGTTTATGGCAGAGAAATGGTTTAACGGCAGCTTTTAACAAGAAATTCAATTGTTGTGTGAGGTTTATTATCGCTCACAAAATTGTAATACAATGGAGCCTGTGCAACCATTGACATTGTAAACATTTGAGTTCAGATATTATACTTCGAAAAACTCCACAATATGAGTGATAACTCTGACATATTCGTCAGTGTTGAAAGTAGGGTATTCCACTAAGTACAGGAGAATTGTACATAAATAAAATGCAGTATAATCGATATATGGATCTGGATATAAGATATTCCTGCCCAATTTAAATATGGATTTCCGTCTCGTTCATGTGAACACAGCGGTTTTTGCTCTAGTTGTTCGCCAATATCTTGCAAAAAGTAGGAAATATATATCCGATATATTTTGATTATATTTCTCATTTTTTCTTTCATATTCTGGAAACAAAGTCCCATCAAGGTGCAAGTCATAGACCGTCAAACCCCGTAATACCAACGATCTGAGTAATGATTTGTGAATAAAACGCAGTCCAGTACAGTTAATGAAAAATTTACCCGATGCAATTTGTATGATAAAACACATATTGCTCATTTGCGACCAGACCGTCATAACTCAAAATATATCATAACGGCATAATACAAAATATTCTCCTTGTCTAGTTCTAGCAGATAAATTGATTGTCATACCAAAATTATTGTTAAGCTCGGCCTAAAATTTTGCATACAATCCTATGCAATTTGTAGCTTTCAAATGCGTTTTACTCTAAACTATGTGTTTTGGGCTTTGGTAGACTTGTCGCGATATAGCTAGTAGTTATTACATCGAATTTGGCTCGGAACTCACCGCACGGTGAAGGGCGCCATGAGCGTTGTTTACTAGTAAGCCAATCTCACGAAATTTTGCTCAAACTTGTGTACAGCACGCGCTGTGGGTGTCTCATTTCGGCCAACAAACGGAAAGCTAGATGAACACATCACTCACTCTTTGAAAATAAGTATGCAATACTTATTGCGTAAAGGTTGTTCTAGCGTAAACCGAATCATTTCGGTCTGCGGTGGTGCGATACTGACCGAAAGTCAATATTACGAACAGAAAAAGATTATCAGTGTTAAAATAACGTATGATTTAAACACACAATCGCATTTTGACCACCCGTTATGTGGATTCAATGTACACAGTGCGTATGAGTAAGAAATCCGCACACAACAATCATACGCTGCCATGAATATTTGTTTTTATTGGGTTCGAAGAAACCGGAAATTAGCATTTTTGAAAACCGGTTTTTTAAATGCACTAAGTGTGGCCAACTGTCAAACTTATGTCCAAATAGGCATTCTCTGATTGTGTAGGTAGATTGCATAAGAATTGTGTCCAACTAGTGTATTCAAAAAGCCGGTTTTACGAAAATATCGGATTTCGGTTTCTTCGAAAATTCCGATTTCCGTTTCGGTTAAACCGAGGTGTAGAATCCGGTTAATAACCGGTTTCGATTTTTATGAAAAAATTTAAAACTATGCGTTTTATAAACATCGTTTATTTTTAATTTAGGGTTTTTGAATTTTTAGATCGACTACCGAGTACATAGCCATGAGACAGCTTGTCAAAATACCATTCGTGCAAAACTGCAGGTCCCAATCCAAGTGGCTGTCTTCATGGGATGTAACGAAAAACTAAAGTGTAGGCCGTGTAAAATTTGGAACTTAGTTTCGCTTTAATACAGTACCCCACTCCATCAATCCAATTTCAGCACATTTTGGATTGTTTAGACCTATATTTCGTGTTTTAAGGCCTCAATAGACTCAGGTTTGTTTGCGTAACACTTATCTTTCACGGCGCTCCAGAGATAATAGTCTAACGGCTTCAAATCGTAGCTGCGAGGCGGCTAATGATTATGCGTTTTTCGAACACAGCACGAATAAGATCGATTGTAGCGTTGACGATGGCCACAAGGCTTCAGTTCATGGACTAATTGCACTTTACATACCTTCATTTCGAGGCCTTTTTGAAAATTCTGCGCAAAAAACGATGGCGAGTTGATATTAATAGCTTTTCGAGCACACTTTCAGCTATTTTCCACTGATCGCACGGAACGAGCACGTACACGAGATCGTTCGTTCAATATGAACCCCGATTGATAAACTTGCTTCACAAATTGACCCACAAACTGGGTTGATGCCACTCTATTTCTATTGAATTTATTTCGTAGATTTCTAACAGTTTGAGTTGAAGACACAGAACTTTCGAATAAACTTTTTAATATTTAAGTTTTAAATTTTAAATTTTTAAATTTTTTTTCAAGCGTAAACCGACACATTAAGTAAATGTCTAACCTTTACTAATATGTCACTTCATAACTGTCAAACTGGCGTTCTGCTTCGAAATAACGGGCGGTTAAAATTCCAAATTTTACATGACCATCCTTTATTTATGTATTTATTTTATTCATCTTATCTGCTCTAATATTTGACTTACCCATTTAGGTAAAATCATCTTCGAATAAATATTACTTTGGACGTTTTGTACTTCTTTTTGGATTGTGAATAATGTTTATTGTTTTACAAAATTTCTGCTAACATACTACCTGTGTTGTCATTAGTTCTGGAACTTACACCTAAATCGGAGTTGGCAGATATGACTTCTATTGCCTTGTACAAAATATTTTCGCAAATTATCGGCAAATTAATTCGTTGGCAAAGTCTTTTGTGTCTGTCTGATGGGGTCAGTAACCAAAATGATCTACGAAAACGGATTTAGGTTTGTAATTCTTGGTTCTTGTATCATGTGTGTAAAAACCGAAAAACCCGGTTTATCGCCTTAAAGTAATTTTTAAAAAACCGACATACGGCTAACCTGTTTCGGTTTTGAATACAGTATGTCCAACCTTTGGCTGCATATATCCCATCATCGAAAAATAGTTTCAGTTATGTTAGAATAATACAATCGAATCTGTGCAAAACACTGGATATTCAAAGTTAAGTGCAATGCAAAGATTGTGATGGTTAAGCTGTGTTTTTACTTATGCCGGTTTCGGCAAAACCGGTTTTCGGTTACACCGAGGTGTAAAAATCGGTTAATAACCGGGTTCGATTTTTATGACAAAATGGACAAGACGGGTTTTCGAACACAATTTCAGCTAAAGCGGCGATATTTTCCACTGAACGTACCGGACGAGCACGCACATGAATAGGTTTGTCTACTGAAGATACGGATTGACGAACTCGCTTCAAAAACTGATCCACAAACTGCGTTGATGGCACTCAAGTTCAATCGAATTTATATCGTAGATTTCTGACGATTTGAGTTCAAGACTCAGAATTTTGAAAGAAAGTTTTTAATATTTCCCAAATTTTTTTCGAGCACATTCAGTCCATCAAATCCTTCATATCCTTTACAGCTCGTATGATACTTTCCGTTTAGACATTACTAAAGGTGTCCTCTATATCCAGGAAGGCTGCCGTTGCATATTGTTTATAGAAGAGGCCTCTTTCAGCCCTGCTAACTACTTCGTGTAGCGTTGTCTCCGTCGAGTTGCCCTTCATATTAACATGAAGACTGTTCGTTAAACCGCTATTAGTTACCAGCGATCAAATATGTTCATCCTCTTTAATACTCTGGCGTCGCGTATAGGGGTATTATCCTGGTGCAATGTCCAAGATATGGAACCAAATAGTTCACTGAATTTTGGAAAAGCCGATTCCAATACCACTTTGCGCTTTGAAATTCAAGATCGATGGTGCCATAGTACGTAATAGAACCCCACACCATAACGCCGCCCTCTCGGCTGTGATGTCGGTTCAAAAAAAGCGTTTCTTTGGGCAGATCATAGATATAATAGCTGTAGCCATCACGACCATCGGAATTAAAATTCTTTTCATCCGTAAATACAACGGTTCTCCTGTCATTTACATGACCTCTTGGCTGCACATCCCATACCAATTAGTCACTTGCGAATTGAAGCCGCTTATCCTTACGACGAGCATTAAGTTCCGGCTTTTTTTGTAATTTCAGATATTTAAGATACTCATAGCCCTTAATTACTCTGCATACTGATGACTTGCTCGCTTCTACTCCAGCTTGAGGTATTAATTTTGACAAGGATAAGGCAGAATTAGAAGCAACTGATGATTTTTCTTTCTCGTACGTAGATACGGACAATGAAACCCTTCCTTTGAAATTTTTTCCATACCCCTCGGGGTCCTTACTGTAACTGTCGACAACTGTTGGACTCCGTCCAATTTTTTTAGCTATTGCGGGGTAAAAAAAAAAATGTGCTTTTATTCAAGTGAACCAAACAAATAGTAAATTTTTGGACTTTTTTTTATAAATTTCTCAAAAAAAGTTCTTTAGTTAAGAAACCACTATCGTCATGATTTTTTTAATATCTCAAGATATCTAGCTTCCACTTCCATTTTAAAATTCTGCATTTGGTTACAAATTGCAAAAGATATAGGCTGCTGAATATGGAATTTGTAGTGCCTTTAAATATGTGAACCGGAGTGTATTTGTACCTGTGACCGCAAATAATGATAATTATTTCTAGAGTAAATTTCAAAGCGTCTCAAAAAAATTACTCTCACTTCCATCTACAACTTAGTTATTAAAAAACAATTAAAATTGCTCACAACCATGTTGCCCATGAGAAGTCAAAATATTTGAATACAAATATCTTGCTCTAGAATTGAATAACTTCTCATACAAATTAAGGTTTCGCAGCTACGCTAGGACAAAATTAGGAACTTTAGCTACTCTTCATAGTAATGCCGTGACAAGATATACTTAGAATTATAAATTATAAATATACCAAACAATTCAAAGAAAGCAATTTGTGTAATAGCTCACCAATAATGCAGCTGATGGCCGCCCCTTTTCGTGCTTTATTATACATCAATTCAACTTTTCAAAACTACTTAAGTTGCTGATATGTGTTCCAACTAAAAAATTTATAACGTAAACATATTAATATGTTTGTCACGTAAACAAATTTGACATCTAAAAGACAGCCAATTAGTTCGACATTGTATGTACAGAAATCGCAATACAAATATGTGTTACTCGTTGAAAAGTTTCTTGTACCATACCCCAGGTATGACTATTAAAGTGTTCGCGTTTTCCAGTCAAACTAATATGACGCAGTACATACATTTGTTGGCAATTATATGTAAATGTCAGTAGGTGTCAGTCATCCAATTAAACACATACAAATTCTTTGCTCCTTTTTGGATTTCTACCGCAACACTTTTCGTGTCTTTGACACATTGTGGCCCACAAATACTATATTACTTAGACTACTTGAAATTCGTACATGGAATATTATCTTATGAATAGCTTAACCGTGTTGCAATTTTATGACTTATAAGATAAATACTCCATTAAAGTTTGGACTTTCTAACATATGTTGCTAAAATGTAGCCTAGAGTTAGACATACCACAGCATAATACATTTTTGCTTGCGGGGAATTAGTTTTATTATCCGCATTGACAAGCACATATACTTCTGGAGTTGGGACTTCTAATGTAAAGGGTATTTCACCACAGACGCTACAAAAGTAAATCGATAGGGACAGCAAACGACGCCAATATTTTTTTCCGCTATTTTGACATTTCTCTTCAGTAAGGTTTGCCATTTCATCATGGAAAGATATACGAGCCAACAACGAGTCGAAATTATTAAAATTTACTACCGAAATTTTGAGTCAGTGGCCTCAACTTTAAGAGGCCAACTTTAAGAGGCCTCAACAATCAGCGATGAGGCTCATTTCTAGCTGAATGGCTTCGTCAATAAGCAAGATATGCGTTATTGGTCAGACAGCAATCCACACGTAATCCATGAGTCATCATTGCATCCCGAAAAAATTACGGTTTGGTGCGGTTTATTGGCCGGCGGCGTCATTGGGCCGTACTTCTTCCGTGATGATCAAGACCGGCACATTACTGTAAATGCGAATCGCTACCGTTCACTGATAGCCGAATATGTTTGGCCCCAATTGGATGATATGGACTTGGAGGACATGTGGTTCCAACAGGACGGCGCCACAAGCCACACAGCGAATGCCAAAACCAATTTATTGGAAACCATGTTTGGTGAACGTGTTATCTCACGAAATGGCCCATTAGATTATTTCCTGTCGTTAGATTATTTCCTGTGGGGCTACGTCAAGTCTATGGTCCATGCCAACAAGCCAGCGGCGATTGATGAACTTCGTACGAATACCGAACGTGAAATTGCAGCAGTATCGCCCGATTTATGCTTGAAAACCGTCGAAAATTGGGTTCAGCGTCTGGACGTCTGCAAACGTGCCCGTGGTGGCCAAGCAAAGAAGTCGAGTTCCACATAAAGGCATCGAACGTACTTTCACAGGAATGAAGAATTTCATTGGTATCTAAAACCGGTTTTGTTTTATTTAAAAAATCTTTTGTAGCTCTCTTATTGAAAAACCCGTTATATTAGGGATGGAGAAAACTGGGTTTTAGTGTATTTAAAAAGTTGGTTGTGTATGTTCTTTATAACTAACTACGACGCTCGAGCAAATGCATAAACCACACCTTTTTCTAAAACTAAATTTACACATATACTAAATATTCTAGTCCAACCAATTAACCTGTGGACAAATTCCAAACACATGGCATTTTCTCTGAACGTGTCTTTTGGGTTGTATTTATATTGGGAGCCAAAGATTGGAAGCCTTCTGTTCTCAATCATATGAAAAATCGACGACTTTTTCCTCCACATGATGGTTGCCGGAAAATGGTACAATTTATTTTCTAGCGGTTGAAATCAAGGCTTTCCGATGAGCAGCCTTATTATGCGATCACTGATATGTCTCAGGATGTCACTGAAGCTCATTAAGGATAGATAGAAACCAAAAGAAGCAAATCCAGCTCCGACATATTGCATCCTGGTCAGCCTCTGATCAATAACCCTACCATAAAGTCAAAAACGGAACTAATAGACAAGGTTCCTCCTGTAATGAATGGGACGGATCAGGAGAGATCATTTCTTTGCGCTACTGGTAGCTGAAATATCCATTGACGATGAGAAAATCGATCACAATTTGGACGACGACATCGATTGCTCCCAAGACGACCAAGACGAGATCAGAGCAACTATTGCCCGGTTTAAGAGCAACGAAGCCGCAGGAGCCAATTGATTACCGGCGGAGGTTTCTCAGGCTGGCGGCGATGAGCTAGTAAGGTTCATGCATCACCTTATTATAAAAAAAATTTGGTTAGATGGTTAAATATTTTTCGTGATCCTGGCTTTTTCAAGCTAGTTATTCAGCCGTTTAGGATCTCGTTGTCGGTACTACTGAACCCTGCGAACACAGGGATTGCCAGTCCCGGACTTCGTCGGAGTCGAATTTGGAAGTGGATTAGCCGCGAGGTCTGACCAGAGGCCTGTTTCTGGTACCGTGTGCTGTTTGGGATTGACACGTGGAAGGTCTCAAACTCGTGCCCTTTCAGTTTGTGTCTTGTTGTTGTTGACCCACGGGGGCATCATCGGGCGAAGCCTGAAGATTGGCTGCCGGTCGCTGTTATTGACCAGAAGAGGTGGAAACAGCCTTGCTCCCACGGTGAGAAAGCTGCAGCTGTCTGACTGTAGTTATTAGACCGTTTAAATTGCAATTTTTAGCATTTAAATGGCAATGTCACGTGATGTTGTTGTTAGTGTTGATATTGTATAATTGTTTCACGATTAATGTTTTTGTCGCCGGGGGTGACCAGTCCCCTACTTAGTACAAAGTAAAAACTGGAAGCAGCTTCACTGCGAAACTTGAACCAGAGAGTATGCATATCTGGTAGCACGGGTGGGCCGGCCCCCTTGTGGGAGTATCGTGCTGGCTGTAGTTGCCACCAAAATCGCTGGTAGAGGCTATATAGTTGCCTTGTATATCAGTTACTTGTAACGAGGTATGCTAGGCAGGTACATATCCTCGAAATATGGGATCCGTGGCCCTTATCACGGAAGAGGTTTGGGTAGTACCTCACTCTTTACCAAGGAGGAGTAGCTCATGTACAGAGAGTTGCTCAATTGGTAGCTCGTGGACGGAAGAAAGAAGTCGTGCTGGCGGATATACGAATACGGGGCGTTTGTTCTCCCACGTAATAGTATATACCAATGGTGTAAGGCTTCCTATTCCTGATCTCTTGGCTGCCCCTCTATGCGGGGTAGCACGGATATCTCACGGGCGGCGCTAACAGTCGTATCAAACATGTTCTTGGTGGGGCGGTGCTCACCTGTGGTTAAGGACTTCACGTCGAGAACCACATTAAATCACGCGGACTCTGTACTCCGTCGCATATTTAAAAAAGGTCACCCGAGTCTCTGTGCCAACTACCGTGGAATAAACCTTTTATCCATAGCATATAAGGTTCTATCAAGTATAATGTGCGAAAGACTAAAACCAATTATCGCTGACCTAATGGGGCCATACCAGTGTGGCTTTAAGCCTAAAAAATCGATAATTGACCAGATTTTCACGTTACGCCAAATCCTGGAGAAGACCCGCGAAACACAAATCGACACCTATCATCTATTTGTCGCTTTTAAGGCGGCCTTCGATAGCCCGATGTGCGAGAAATTCTACGAAGCAATGTCTGAGCCTGGTCGTGAACCTTTAGGCCTAAAGTTATATTCTCCTATAAATTTATTAGTGAAACTCAAGGGAATTCCACATGAATTCAAGCAAGGTATTTGTGAACCTTCTTTATTGAAGTTTGAAAGGAACTTAAAGCTATGAGAGTATAAAAACGCTGCATTAAGCGGCAGATACTCAGAGAGAGATGTGTATTTCAATTGTACAATAGTAGTCAAACAAAATACTCAAATGATAAAGAAGATTTAACGGACTTTTCTTAAGTGATTTTAAAGTTTAATAATTAAAGACCCATGTGACAAGAGATTAACACATTCAAAAGAGAAATATTATATAAAAAATCAAAGCACATTAGAACCTGGTTGGACGGAGCGTTCAGAACTTGGTATTCCTGCAAAACTCATAAGTTTTTCCAGGATGACCTTGAGGAACACCAAATCCGCAATTAAAGTTGATAAGGATCATACCGAACCTTTCGAAAGTAAGCGAGGCCTCAGACAAGCCGACACCCTATCGTGCGATCTCTTTAATATCTTAATGGAGATCATTATGAGGAAAACTGCAGTCAACATGAGTAAAACCATCAACAGCAAAAGTCACATGCTGCCCGCGAATGCTGATGATAGATGTATCATTGGGCGCACAATTAGAGAATCTACTGCGTTTCTTTCGAGAATTGAGTCAGCAAAAGTGGGTCTGAAAGTATTCGAGGACAAGACAGAATTAATGGTTTCAACGAGCAGGGCCTCCACGAGATTAAACCAAAACGTGAACGTTGATAACCGATATAATTTTGAGGTGATGGACGAATTTATATATTTCGGATTTGCTGTAAGCTAAAATAACAAGTCAGCCTTGAGATCAAGCGGAGAATTCTGCTTGCGAATAGATGTTATTTTGGGCTAAGCAAGCACTTTACTGGTGTTTTCTCGAATGTCGAAAATCCAGCTATACCAGACGTTATCTTGCGTTATGGCGCAGAATCATGTGTCTTATCGGAAGCAGATGAAACATCTGTGGGAGTCTTCGAGAGAAAAATACTCAGGAACATTTATGACCCTATAGTGTACAACGGTGAGTATCGGCGACGCATGAACCATGAGCTGTATGAGCTTTATGCCGACATCGACATAGTTAAGCTGATCAAAATAACGCGATTGGGCTGGCTTGGCCAAGTTAGGAGAATGGATGAAGACGAACCAGCACGAAGGGTTTCCGTAACCGAACTTTAAGGAAGGAGAAAAATAAGAAGACCAATATTCCGCTGGATGGATCAAGTTGACGAATCAACGGGTACACTTGGTATTACCAACTGGAGAGATAAAGCAAAAGATCGAACTAGTTGGCGATATATGATATCTTCGTTTTGTAAGGTTTCGGACCCCCCGGGGTTGTTCGAGACCGGATAAGTAAGTAAGTTTCATATATATTTTGATCGAAATATTAAACCTATGCTTCATACAACAACAACAAATATACTTTGTGAGTAATTTGTGTCTGATTGTAGTGAAACCAGGTAATCATTATTGATTCAGCCACTAGTGTGAGTAAGATCAATATATGCTCACGTGAGCGTCCATAAGAGTAATTAGCGTGAAGAATAATTAGCGCCCACATTCGTGAGCGTACGTTAGCGTGAGTCAAAATTTACTCCCTAGCCCATATCTAACCAGTGTCATATATTTGCATTGAGTGATAAGTATGACATGCCATATTGTAATAGACAAATGTTTAGTGAACAGCAAAAATGACAAGTCAAATGATTTAAGTATCCTGAATATTTATCGTGATTTTTAAAGCTTACAGCTATTAGCCAGTCTATATTACTTCTTTTAGTGTGATTTTTAACAATTGTACATACATATATATGGTTTGAAACTTTCCATGTTTGAATTTTTCCTCTTTATTATAATTATAATTCTTTTTTTTTTTGACAGATGTCATTAAAATTTAGTTATCTTCTATTACAATAGTCCTGAATTGTAGGTCGAGACAATGTGCTTCTGCATATTATACCCAGAGGGAACAACCGATATGTAGTCTCAAGTTTATGAAGAAAGATTATCGCAAACTGAAAGACCAATATATGTACATATTATGTACAAACACGAATTAGCATATGTAAGATTGTGAGGGGCACTGTTGCGACGACTTGATTGTTATGGCACATAATTATCTAACTCTGCAAAAAGTTTTCAGTTCTTTGTTAAAAGGAGCCAAAGTTTTAATTATATCTTGTGTATAGTTTATCTGTACGCTACCAAAGAATAGGATATATACGGAATATATACAGCTGATGTCAAAATAATAGTCAAAAAGACAGCAAAAATTACAAAAAATTACAAAATTGTAATATTATATATTTTGATTCTAATAAATATGTAGTATGTACATTTTAAAGACGTAATATTTCATAACAATACACTAATATGCTAAGGAGAACAATGTTCAATCATGTAACAGGAAAAACCATTAACTTTATAGACATCTCTCATAAATGGTTGTTCAAAATAATACCGTCACACATTTCTCTCCGAATGATCCGAATGTTTGTTGTTTTTGTCAATGAAAAATTGATACACGAGGGCCGTCCCAAAACTAACCGACCTGGCACACTGATGGTAATAGTAGTTTAAACAAAATATTTCGGTGAAAAGGGGCAACATTATAACCCATATGTTTTAAGTTTCAAGGAACCACGTTGTTTATACTTCTTATTTAAGCCTTCAAAATTAAACGCTCTCAGTGAATTTGTATACATGCAAAAAGTTGGTCGCCATTATGTAATTCAGTATTTCCATTTGAAAGGTCTCAGTCCAATACTAAAGCCGAGGTAGACTCTACTCTGTGGGAGTCTCCTCCTTCGTCTAAGACTATGAAATAATGAAATAATGGGTAGGGGAGCTTAAACGACACCATATGATCTGCCAATATGAACACCCCTGTGGATGACCAATTGAGGTGTCCACGCCAGACACGGTTTAGAAAATCCACTAAATGGCATTGGATGATCGTCGGCTGAATAGGCCGAAGCATTTGCAAAAAGTGCTGGATATCGTATATTGACCGAAGATTTGAAGATGACAAAGCTGTGCGCAAGATGGGTGCCGAACCTGCTTTCAATAGTGCAAAAACAGCGTCGTGAAGATTCTTCAGTAGAGTGTTTGGCGATGTTTCGCCGCACTAAAGCCGAATTTTTACGTCGATTTATAACCATGGCTGAGACGTGGGTGCACCCCAAAGGAACTGTCAAAGCAATGGACTGGAATGGGAGAATCGTGTCCAAAGAAGGCGACACGTCAAGGTCATGGCGTCTGTTTTTGGGATGCGCATGGGAAAATTTTTACTGATTATCTTCAGATAGAAAAAACGATGAAAGTCGAATTGTGGAAAAGGGCCGCATTTGGGGAAAAAAAATGTGTTATTTCATCAGGACAAAGCTCCACTTCACACATCCACTATTGCGATGACCAAAATTAATTAATTAACGTTCGAACTGCTGCATCACGCGCCATATTTGCCAGATTTAGCTGCCTCGGACTATTTTCTAACTTCAACTCTGAAAAAATGGGTCGGTGGTAAAAGATTTGCCAACAATGAAGAGGTGGAGTCTGCGTTAATGGCTATTATAAGGAGTTTCACAGTTCTACTATAAACAGTATCGATGTATCGATGGTACTGAATATCGCTGGAAAAGTGTATCGTGTTAAAAGAGGATTAACAAAAGATTAAGAAAAAGCTCCTCAAAACACCATTCGGGAACCGGTGCAGTGAGTGTAAAAGTTCGAAAGTCCACAGCTCACTGGTTGTAAGAATCTCTCTCCAAGCTCTTCAGGCGATGTAATCCGAACCTACTTTTTTAATAGACTTACAATAACCTACAACCTTCTTTTCGCCACTTATATTTGATAGTCTACAACCACTATTTCAAAGTGTGATTATCATGCTTGGTCCTCGATATGCTGGATCGATCTCACCGTTATATAGGAGTATTTGTTACTCCTATATATTATATAAAGGATACCACAAATATGCTCCATCATACAGTTAATGGGTCAAACTCCATTTTAGAATAAAGGTTGCCCAAATTATGACCCTAGATTATACTGTTCTTATCGTTTTCGGTCTAATTATTGGACCATATTCGAGTTTTAGAGATAGATTAGCCACCATTGTCCACCGTTTTTGACTCAACCGACCATAAAAGGGGTTTCATTTCTCTAAAGGTGGACCTACATATTTTTTCGCAAATATTAATATTTTATACACATTTGATTTTTTTAGGAAGGGCTCTTTTTTGGACTGCGTCTATTACTGTATTAGCGCGGATGTTTCTACGAACGATATCTGTCCTAGTCCTAACATCTAATTTATAGCAAAATACCAGCCCAAATACAGGGTAGAGCGCGTGTAATTTGCTTATTTGGGAATGAAATAAAAAAATTATGAACCTTAGAAAAATTTATTTTATATTTTATTAAATTACATTATTTTAAATAGTGTTTCTCGCAAATGTCGACCTTCGCTATCCACACACTGCTGCATACGTTTGACGGTTATCCTGGAAAAATTAAGGGCCAATAATGCCTACTCTTGATAAGGCGCACCACACAGTGACGCGGTGCGAATGCAGACGTCTCTGGTGAAGTTCTCTGGGGTTTGTTTCACTCCAGCACCGCATATTTTGTTTGCTCACACCCCCTGAGGTTAAAATATGCATTTGAAAAATATGCTTCAACACAAAATGACCTCTCCTCACGTGTCCAATGCATGATAGCAACTGAAAGGCAGGCGAGTACAAATCTTCCGTCAGCCACTATAAGCCACGTACACTCTCCACTCTCTACGACCAACAGTGCAGCCACAGCCTGCAGTTCAAAAAAGCAAATTACCGCGCTTCACCCTGTACATGTTTCATCATTTACATGGCTTGGACAGCAAGTACCTCAGGATCTGATGTAAAAAAGTTGGCGTTGCATATATTTATCGCTGAGCTACCAATAATATTACTCACTCCAAAAAGGTGTTTTTCAGAGAAATAATTCTTTTTATTGGAGATTCGTGTCCGTTGAGCAGTGTTTTTCTCACTCTCTCTAGTTTTTTAATTAACTAACAACTAATTAATTAAACTACTAAACAATAAAATTGCTTATTTCCTAAATCTTTTAGAGAATAATTCCACAGCCAACAGTTGTCCGTTAACCCAGCATACATTAGTATCATTATGACGGATTCAAACTAAAAATGGGCCCGTGAGTAAGTTTTGATTCACACTCAAGCATGCTCATGAAAGGAAGACAGTCCTTACGCACAGTCACGAACGAATATTTTTTCGTGAGCACAATTGGACCCTACTCACAGAAGAATACCAACTTCAAGTTTGTACCCCCTCTCCACCCATTCCCCTAATAATAATGTTTTTGTCGAGTTATTAGGGGAAAGGGGGGTGGAGAGGGGGTACAAACTTGAAGTTGGTATTCTTCTTAAGTTCCTCTACATTTCTTACTCAGAAGTCAAACTTCTATTTTAAAGCGTTCTGCCTCTAATTCAGTCTCAAAAATATTACAGTTGTTGACATCCCAGCAAACTTTGGGGTCAAATATCTCGAAATTTTGACGTGGTAGAAAAAAACGGGAAATGCCATTAGATTCAGCGTATCCAATTTATGCGGGTTCGCTATGCTTCACTCAATTCAGATTTTTAACGTGCAAAAATCACACACAGTGTAATTGGACACGAAAGTTTAAATTGTAATCTTGATTAGTTTTTTGGTAATAACGTGGTAATTTTGAGTCAGAATACTACATTGGCAATACTTCAACCAATTTATAAATTTTTAAATTCTTTCAAACCGTTTATTAACGATAAATTTCTCAAAGATACAATTTGTTTCAACCTGAAAAACGCAATTTGTTAGGAACATTAAATATTAGGAAAATTGATATAGTTACAGTTGGCGGGGAATGGTGAGCTCGTACCGTCTCCATACACCTCATGCGGCGCGATTTCGTCTATATACATTCTATAGCTCTATACCTAAATATCTATATCTCAACCCAGCACCTGTTTAGTGGGTGGTATACAAATTTACACATTCCCATATAGTACGTCGGTTTTATCAATATTCTATGGAATAGCCATTCCATAACAATCTGTTTTCCAAATTAAAATATTGGCACAGATTGAATTTCAAGTTGGGTGTGGGAGTTCCATTAGTTTTATTACGAGTATTGTTGGCATTTATTAGCATTGATGGTGCGGTGAGGTAATTTGCCACAAACTCATACCAAGTCAATAACATATTTTAAATGGGTCTCGTTCATTCATTTCCCATTTGGTTCGGTCATTTCTCTGTTTTTATAACCCAATTATCATAGACAATGGCAAGCCAAACAAATAATAAGAGGTCAAGAATTTATATTCCATTGGTTCATCTGGACATAATGAAGTCCAATGTTAACATAGAATTTAAGCAGGAAGTCGAAAAAAGTCGTTAATTTTTGTCCTTTTTGTTTTAGTTGTACCAGCTCATAACTTAAAATCTAAAATATAGGGAAATTAATAAAAGTTGAAAATATTTATTTAGAGTAATTTAACTACTCTTATTGGTGGGAAGTTGAGGCCGTTGGTGGTGCAATAGTATTATGCGCGGCTCCTGTGCATGAGGACGTGGGTTCGATTCCTACTCTGACCACCTTAAATTTCTTTCGACGGCGGTCACCTCGCTTAGTGACGGCGACACTACCGAGTATTTCGCCATTAAAAAGCTTTTCAACATACCGTTCGGAACCGGTGTAAAACTGTAGGTCCCAATCAGTGAGTGTAAAACTTGAACCAGCACAGCTCACTGGTTGTGAGAAGCTTTCCCTAATCTCTTCATGGGATGTAACGGGAAACCATTTATATTTACCATTGGTGGAAAGTTGAGGCTATGGAAATACTAAAGAATGAAATCAGTTTAAGTAGATCAATTGGTGATGGTGTGCGCGACTCTTTTGGACAAAAGCAAGGGTCTTAATGTTAATTGAATTTAAATGTCCGCCCTTGTCGTTGATGCAGGTGCGGCTTCTTAGCCGCAAAATGCCCGCAAAATTGAGGCTGGAATTTCAGCTATAGTCTCTCGAACGTTATTGTTTTAGTTCATCCATATTTATCGGTTGTGATTTGTACACTTCCATAAGAAAAAGTTCCTTGGAGCGACCTGGACGGCCAACGGAAGGATGAGTTCCTTGTAATGAGCCTATTAGGAAATTTTCTGCGTGATTCATCCATAACCAACCGAGCTATGTGTGCAATTTCACCATCTTGTTGAAACCATACAGAATTGACAGGAATTCTCTTTCAGCGTACTTCCGGATAGAAAAATTATTTTAACATGTTCTAGTAGCGGTCGCCATTAACGGTAGCGCTGTGTCCGTTTTGTTCAATGAAGTATGACCCGACAATACAGCTTGAAGAAACTGTCCACCACACTGTGACGCGAATTGAATGCAATCCCTTTCATGCACTATTTGTGGGTTGTAACCACTCCATATGCGACAATTGTGTTTGTTTACATTGCCGTTCAGATCGAAATGACCCTCATCAGACATGAAAAGACAACACAGGAATTTCTCGTTTTGTTCCACCTTTCCAAGCATTTTTCAGTAAAATTCCAAGCGTATCGGCAAGTCTGATGCAATAAGTTTATTAGCCACTTGAATTTTGTAGAGGGAATAAGTTCAAATCCTTATCCATTATTGTCTGCAAAGTCTGCCCACTGGCACACATTTGAGAAGATAATCTGGTTGTTGCATCACTGGGGCTGCTTTGAATGGCAGCAGCTACGGAAGCAATAGTTTCCTCTGTCCGTGCGGAAGAGTTTTGATTGCAAGGCCTTCTACCGACTATTCTATGCTTTGCAAATTTATTTACTTGTCTGCGAATGGTTCATCTACTCGGAGAACCACCGCTAGACGTGCGCCTATATCCTCTTTGTACCAAAACTACAATCTCCAATGCGTGATATCGGCGGACAATCCCGATTCATTTTTCAGTGTCGCAAATTTCCATTTTTATTAAATCCATGTATCAATCTACAAAAACAAACAGATTACTTAGATGGAGAAAAAGTTATCAAGGTTTCTGTTGGTAGCGTATTTCATCAGCCACCCTGCATTGGTCAATGTCGGTCTTGTAATTGAGAGTTTTCTCTGAGGGAACGTCAATTATATGCAGTATTTCGAAAGTAAATAGTCGTGAGTAATTGATCACCTCCGCTAAAATGTCTACGTCGTCAAAGTATGGATTGTGACTCATCGTAAATGGGCTGCTAATGCTGATTTCTGTTCAATATGTTTACAGGTGGCCCTTAAATCTGGTCTGTGGAAGACAGCCGTGTCTCCAGTATCCCACCATCGACGTAGTTCTGCGAATCAAATAGCGCGTTTACGCTGGCTGCGCTATGTTTGAAGACGTACTCGAAGCACATCGGAAAATCTGACGACCAGGACTTCGCAGGAAACACCAGGTGGAAATTTGTCTTCTTCAGCATTGTATCACCAACTAGTTGTATCACCAACTAGAGGAGAACAACGAGCCAGATTAAAAAACATGATACCTTCATTTTGTATAGCTTTTGACCTTTCTGGACTGTATGACGCCAAATAATTATGAAAGCAAGAAGCTATAACGAGTTGTATGTGATCAAACTATCAAACGATATTAAACTAACTTTTTAAATTGACCACCGTAGTACCGTTTGTTAGAGCAGCAGGAAGTTGCTTTAGAATTTTCAGCCTTATGAGGCAAATTTTCATGTCTCCGAGTATGCATCTGTCGCACATATAATATGGAAAGTCGCATATGTTTTATGGAGAACTATGTATGATAATAACCTATTACCAAAGTTTACTAATTGCAGATTTTATTAAAAAAATGCTAACCTACAACGATTTTGTATAAAATATAAGTATATATTCGTCATTGACAAACTGCATGCGATTAGCTTGTGCATATTCGAGTATATTACAGTATAATATTGTAGGTTGCCTTAGACGTTCCAACATTTTTTATTCCTTACGTTCTGCGGTTTCATGCAAATAAAGACATTTTGATTATTGTATAGATTCTACAAATGGTTTAAAAGACTACATTATAATACCCAATTCACGGTAAGAAAAACTATTGTCAGCAAGCCACATAAACCGGAACATTCACTAGAAGCAAAAATAGTTTTATAAAGAAAAGTGGTCAGTTGTGAATATCTCCTATTTTCTAGAATCTTCAATAATGACGATAAAAGTTAAAAACAGAATTGCCACGGACTATGACATTTTTAACCTCCTATATATATCTTATTCGAAAAATGCATAACTTGTAAAATGTGTCGTTAAATGTGCCTGGTATATTACACAACCCTATATATAAGTATATGTTTTATAAATATCTACGGAATTTGAACTGAATTTAGATAAGAAAAACCACAATATAATTTTACATATATATTCTTGGGAATTTCCCTACGGAGTGTCAGCCAGTGTACCATGTTTGCAGCCCAATTTTACGCATTGCAAACAATTGGAATAATATTTCCAGTTACTCAGACATGACATTTCCCCCTAGACGTTGGCAGTCCTTATAAATATTCTAATGGCCAAAACATTAGTGGTAAAATGTGGAAACCAAATAATCAGCTACATTTGTATTGCAAATATTTAACATTAGAACTCTAACAAACAGACATGACATTTTGTTATGTACTTATATTACACTCTGTGCGACCAAAAATCTGACTTGAGTGAATTCCTGCGAATCCAAATAATTTTGATACGATAAATCTAATGGCATTTACCATGTTACACTATCACGTCAAAATGTTGACATATTTGGCCACAATGCTTGATAGGAAGGCAAAAACTAGAGGCAGTACGCTTCCGACTTAATATCTGACTTGTGAGCAAGGAATGTAGTAGATCCTTAAAATAGTATTAACTTAAGTTGGTACCCTCTCTCCTCACCCACTTGCCCATAATAATTCGACAAAAGCAAATTGTATCCATTAAAAGTAATGGAAATTGTGGAAATTTTAGAATATACTAAGTTTGGAGTATATGGGACAGGGGGTGTACAAAGTGGGAAAAGTTAAAGTTAGCAATCTTCTAGGGGTCCCCTAATTGTCCAACTCAGACGTCAATCATTAAGTCGGAAGCGTTCTGCCTTTAAGTCATTCTCAAATATCTTAGGGTTTTTGACATCACAGCAAACTTTGAGGTAAAATATTTCAAAATATTTACTTTATAGAGAGAAACCATAAGTTTGCAGTTTCAGGACTTTAAAATTATGCTGACTCGCGTTCTTTCACTCAGTTCAGATTTTTTAAGTGCAAAAATAACGCACAGTGTGATAAATGCAGTGCATTTCATTGCACTTAGGAAAAATGGATAAGAGTAGGGGAAAAAAGAGAGGAGTACTTGTTAATGTTTGACTTAAAATTGCTGATGTTGCAAGAAGTGGGGAATACACTTGCCGGAAGCTATTCCACATACGGACTATCCGGCTGAGGAACGAATTGTTTTTGTAACGCGCAGTTCGATCCAATGGCCAGGAAACAGAAAAGAAATGAGTTTCACTTCAAAACCGCGTCGTACGGTTAAATATCCTAACTACTGGAATGAGGCCATGTAACTCGGCGGAACAGTTTGCATGAAAATACCCATAAAATACCGAGACACAGCTAACATGCTCCAAGGAGGCAACAGTGCTGGATACACTGCCGTCGTGTATCAGCTTCAAAGCTCTCTTTTGCACACGATATAGAGGCTCCAAGGTGGACGCTGGAGCCCCAGCCCACATATGAGAGTTGAATTCCATTTTTGGCCGAATATACGTCGTATAGATATTGAGGAGATCGGGTGGGGTGAAAAATCTTTCACACCGCTTAAAAAAAGCCCAGGCACTTGAATGCTTCTTTCGTCACGTTGAAAATATACTTATTCCAACGAATGTCACATTGTATCAAGAACATCAAGAGCTTTCGATTCACCAACATCTAAACCACCCATTGAAATCATTGGCAGGGTCGAGTCACCAGTGTGCTTGTGCGATATTCTGCAACACTGTGTTTTGCGTGTATTAAATTCATGATTAAGCGTGTCATTCATTGTTCGTCTCCTTCCTTGCACTTCGGACAGATTGGGTCGACGATCGAGCGAATATTAGAGACATAAATTACTATCATCAGCGAAAGAGTAGATGGGAATTGTAGTCCGATCCAGGAGATCGTTGATGAAAATAAGAAAGAGAACGCACAGAGCCTTAAGGTACTCCCGCATTAATTGTATACTCATCCGAAGAGATACCGTCTATTACAATTCGTATGGAACGGTTTTTTTTAAGAAATGGGAATTTTTTTAGAATTGGTAATTTTTTCAAGAATAGGTGAATTTTTAAGGGTAGAGACTGAAGAAAAGTTATTTCGTTTCACAAAAAAGGCACTCTTTAAAGAAAAGGTAGTTTTATAAGAAAAGGCAATTTGTTGTAAGAATATGCACCCTTTTAAGAAAAGGTACGTACTTTAAAAAAATTATTTTTTTAAGAAAGGGTACTTTCTGTAAGAATATTTATTTTTTACGCAAAGGTACTTCTTTAAGATATGCAAGTTACTTGTATTTTTTTTGAGAAAATTTAATTTCTTTAAGAAAAGGAACTTATTTAAGAAAATTTTATTTTATAAACTTTTTTCACTTTGGAGTTTATAAATTTACTTTCTACTAAATTAGATGGACCCGGCAAACTTCGTTTTGCCTTCAAAATTTTTGTAATGCCAAAGTGTGAACAAGAATACATTTGGCCAATAAAACTGTAGTTGTCTGGAATATTATGAAGAAGAATGTAAAATAACTGTTTGTTGCAAGAATTTGGTTAGATTTCGATCGTGTGCTGATTTGTCTAAAAAGCTACTCATTATACTACAATAGCTGTTCCCGTTGCCCTTCGCTACCCCTGGATTGTAATTGTAATGACTGTACTCTAATTCGTACTGTAATAACTTATATACCAAATATCATATTCATACCACTGATAGTTCATGAGGTATAGCCGTATAAACGTTCAAGATGTATGCCACGCCCACCATTTTTTGTTGGATCACGAATTTTGCTGCCAAATGCATCCACACAAATTTTCAAGATGACTGGTGTAACAGTCCTCCAGATATTGCGATATCCCACTTGATATATCAAAAATTCAAGCACCCTATTTTCACCACCGACCACACAGCTACATTCTGTGAAAATTTCAAAAACGATCGGTCCAATCGTTTTCGAGGCTATACGGTACTAAAAAATGCAAACAAACACAACATCTGATTTTTGTAATACAATTACTTAAATTAATCGTTACCATTGGAAAAAATCTTTAAAACTCATAATATAATCATTAGAATATCAGTTTTATAAAAAAAACTCATATTGATTACGGTCCCTAACTTCAGTGGATGAAGGAACAACAGACGACGACGGTTTACTGTCCAAATTATCCAAGTTAGGAGTTACTGCCATAATTAGATTACGTCACTAGAAGCTTTTTTTTCCATCTTGGGGAGGACAAGATGTCTGCAGGCCATTTAAAAGTATCAAACATATCCTACAACGATTTAAGTTTCAAAAACTAATAGAGACAAAATCAGTATTTAAAGTTTGAAATTCTTTCTTTGCCTCCTTAAATAGCTTAGCTCCAGCGAAGCCCGCTTCACTTAGCCGTAATTATAGCAAAATGCCTTCCATTGAAACCAGGACACTTCACATGGGCATGACTATCACAAAGCCAACATTCAAGAAATCAACCTTCATATTTATCCCTGACTGTACAAATCCCAAATCATAAAAGTATGCAAAATAATACTGGGCTGTATACGGGGTTAAAAAAAAGTTGTTTAAAATTTTTTCATTTAGCCTCCATCCCGCAGCGTGCGATAAGGAACTTCGTTCCAAAACTTCGTTCCAATAACATTTTTCACGGAAATTCAGCATCTACCCTTAGCCACCTATTGAAAATCGTAATTTTTCCCGCAATGACAGAATTTTATCACACTGATATTAAAATATTATCAGATATTAAAAATGCATATCAAATTACATAAAATGCAATCATTGTCCAACAAAATGGCAAAATTAAGAATTAAAATCAAAATTAGTGTCAAAAAATATCGCACCATAACTTCGCTTTTGAACATAACAATTGAGTTGACACTTTTGTATTTAGGGTGCGATATTTTAGTCTGCTACTAAATGTTCACCACTGTGTATAATTTTAAATTGGCGTGGGTGGTAAACCTCAGCCAAGAGCAAACGTATCAGTTTATATCAATACTTGTCAATAAAATGAGAGTAATTTGAAAATTCAAAACTTTTTAATTAATTTCGGCGTAGTAGTGAATATGTATATGTATGGGGCCGTCGGTGGTGCAAGGGTCAGAGTGCACTAGATTAGATTTTATATTACGGCCAGATGCAGAAATGAAGCCTCACGATATACGAAAATGATTTTGGCTATTAATGTAGGCGAAAACATATTTTTCTGGGTAATAATATGCCCGCTTTATAAAGGACATCTCAGTAAGAATGCACTTTTTAATTTTAAACTAAAGACACTTATTTTTGAGATAGCTCAGATTTTTTTATTGAATGTGCCGACATGTTCCGGCTAAGTATGGAACAAAATATCGGTCAAATGGCCCCACACGACCCTGAAGACACGCCATTACTCTTTTCATGAAATTTTCCATGATTTTTTCGCAGAGATGTGGCTCACTGATGACCCGTTGGATCTCGGATTTGAGCTCAGGTATTGTTTCTTGTTTATTCGCATAATCCCAAGATTTCCCAAAATTCCAAAGAAAGAAATAAACCGCACGATCTTGGTGGTTAGTTGACATCAGAATTCCTTGATATAATTTGTTCTGGAAAACGTTACTGCCATAAATCGATTGTTTCATACGCGGTGTGGCAGGTGGCGCTGGCTTGATGAAACCACATATCATCCAGATCCATGCCGTCCAGTTGAGGTCACAAGTACTCCATTATCATGTTGATGTCACGAGTGCCGTTCACTCACTGCAATTTCGGTTTCATCTTCAAAAAACTAAACCCAATCACGCCGCCTGTCCAAAATCCGCACCAGACAGTTGCTGGCCGTGGGTGCATTTGGTTCTCATTGATTGCATGAGGATTTTCGGAGTCCCAAATACGACAATTTGGTGTATTTACGAAGCCATTCAGATGGCAATGCGCTTCATTGGAGAAGATGAATTTTTTGAAAAATTAGGCGTTGACTTCACTTTGTTCCATTACCCATTGCACGAATTGCCGGCGATTTCCATGGTCTGCTTGTTTAAGTTCATGAGTAACCTGAATTTAGTGCACATGAGGGTGAGGGTGAAATTTTAAGTTGTTGTGAACGATGCCGAATTGATGATTTCGGGTATTCGGCGGAACTCTCGTTTATAGCAGCAGGGCGCACAGGAGTATTACAGTCCATAACCGACCCAGTTCCTTAAAATTTTTTGACCACTCTTCAAATGACTGACACATTAGATTCACTTTCTCGACTGAAAAATCCCTGTAAGAGTGAACAGATTAATAATTTTTTGACACTAGACTACATATTAACATCATCCTATCATAATTCCATAATTTTAAGTCCATCACCAGAAAAAAGCGTCAAAAAATACATACATAAAACATAAGATATCTTTAGAGCAGGTGTTAGCGCTACACCAGCTGACAGAAAACAAATATAATGAATGTGTTAGCCAATAAATATATGTCCAACGAAAGCCATTCTTCTTCTTATATATCAAATTTACATTATAGTTCATTTAAAATCCCTTTAGTTGTTATTTTTGCAACAAAACTTACGTTTAGGACGTTGTTTCTTGTCAATTCACAAAATAGAAAATTCGAAGACGCAAGACGTTGCAAGTGTGAACGCTTATTTCAGTTTTTCAATATCTTTCATCCGTTCGTCTGAAATGTACACTAGTGTCAATAGGCTATAAGCAATGCCAAGAAAAATACGACAATTTGCTTCCCGAAGTAAAATCCAAAACATATATTTATATAATCTAGGCAGAGAAATGCAATGATTATTTAAGTTGAATGAAAACTTTATCAGTCAAAAATTGTCTTAGCCATATTTTGCAGTCATTTGCCATTTCAGAATAATATTATGATTTGCAAATATAGTATAAATTTTTTATTCGAAAACCTGAAATTTTCTAATCTACTGGTAAACCCTAAATAAAATTGAGAATATCTCCTCAGAGGTCATTAACAATTTAAAGGTCAATAAAAATGTGCATGTAAGTAAGAAAGAAAAACGTACTTGCAATGGAATAAGGTCGTTGACACGAATAATAGAAGGAGGAGAGAAAGCCCGTCGACGACAACTGCAATTAGTTACATTGTGACCAATACGGTCACTGGCCTAGAACGCTAACGTGCTGAAGAGAAGAGTCACAAACTCCGACACGATCGTTCGCCAATGTGTGTTCAAATCCTAGAGTCGACTGTTTACAATTTTTGTAATTGCAGGAAAAAAATCTGTAAATATATTCTTATTAGAAATCATATCAGATCGAATCATCATATATAAGTATAATAAAAAAATCAACGAGTGTTCGAACTCACGGGCGATCTGTTAACACCTGTTTGTTACACGGTACCTGTTCTATTTCTATGAACACATTAGTAAATGTTACATTGGAAAATAAAAAAAAGAATGATTTTTATTCTGAAGGCTCTTTTGCTATTGCAATTTCACTTTTCTTACATCTGCTTTCACATTAAATGTAATATTGTGAAAATAAATAAAGCAATATTTAGCTCACTGAAATAATTGTTTTTGTTTTGTCATAAGAGGAGGAACGACAAAAGGTATTGAATAGTATAGAGAACTTAGTCCGAGTTTACACATTTAAGTTTGCAACTTTGAAAAACTCTGCTGCAGCTCTTTACGATTCTCTTTTGAAGTTGCAACATGTGTTTATACGTGCTTTTTAATTGCAGAGCACTCGGTAGTTTTTTCCTCGCTCCGTTCTGCTTACCTCTCTCTCCCAAGAACTCAAGAAAGTCAGCAGAGTTTTTCAAAGCTGCACACTTAAAATTGCATGCATAGACAACGACTTACTGCACTCTTTTCCGCTCTCATGCAGAGAGTCTGAGTAACAGAGCATAAATGAGTCTTAATCTCTTTATAGGATATTTCAATATAAATGCACCATTTCGATAATGTTATTACACAAAATAATACAAAAAGCATGAATGCTTCAAAAGGCATCAATGTATCTATTCTATACTGTACCATTCAATACACTTTGGCGACGACGACCTGCTTATTTGCTCGCTGCCGCTACATCCATACCGTCATACTTATTTTCAGGCAGAAACTATTGTTGTACAACTACCACGTATGTGTATTGTCTGCATGTGTTCACTTCCATAGATTGCCCCACCCGTGCCTATAGATGATAACACATTAAAAACTATAGTTGTAGAAAATTTGGAATCATATGTCATTTATGTTCCAAAATAATGACAATTCAACTGACAATGAGATATTGTATTTAATAATAATTCACCTCAGTTTTTTAAAACTTTTAATGAAATTTCTGATAAAGACATGTGGCTAGATCTGAAATAGCAATACCGGTTTGCAAGCATCATGATGATGCATTTTGCAAAATTTCATTTTAAAAACAATATCTCTATTAATAGAGATACACTCCGGTTCACTTGTTTAAAGGCATTAAAAATTCCATATTCAGCAGCCTGTATCTTTTGCAATTTTCAACCGATTGGAGAATTTTAAAATGCAAATGGAAGCTACACATCTTGAGATATAAAACAAAAAGTGGTTTCTTAACTAAACAAAGTTTTTTTGAGGAATTTTTAAAAAAGGTCCAAAAATGTGCTATTTTTTTGGTTCACTTGAATAAAGGCACTTTAACTAATTTTAATGAAAAACAGTCTTTCTTATTTTTTTAATTTATTTTACTTTATTTAGTAACTATTAGTAATGGGTACAACCCCGTTTGTTTTTAATAACTTCAAATATACGGGTTTTTAATTGAGAGATATAGAGAATTTATGTAATCCAACGATATTTGATTCCAAGCATCTTTAATGGCCTGAATTAGTGACTGGATGTCATCAAATTGTCTACCTCCTTCATAGCCCTTACGAGATAACCAACCCCAGACATTTTCGGTAATGTTTAGATCTGGCAAATTGGGTGGCCAGTCGAGATGTTAACATTTTGGCTCTTTTACTACTCTTGTGTTGTGTATAGGGGCATTATCCTGTTGCAATATCCAAGATATGGGACCAAATAGTTCACTGAACTTCGGAAAAGTCGATTTGAATGACGTTTTATAGCTTGCACCAGTCATTTTTGCACTTTGAAATTCAAGATCGATGGTGCCATAGTACGTAATAGCACCCCACAACATAACGCCGCTCTCTCGGCTGTGATGTCGGTTCAAAAAACTATTTTCTTTGCGCAGATCATGGAAACGATAGTTGTAGCCATCAGACCCATCCAAATAAAACTTCTTCTCATCCGTAAATACAACTGTTCTCCAGTCATTTACATGACCTCTTGGCTGCACATCCCATACCATGTAGTCTCTTGCGAATTGAAGCCGCTTTTCCTTACGAGGGTCATTAAGTGGCGTTTTTTTTGTAATTTCAGGTATTTAAGATACTCACAACTCTTAATTAGTCTGCGTACTGATGACTTGGCCGCTTCCACTTCAGCTTGAACTCTTATTTTTGACAAGGATAAGTCAGAATTCGAAGCAATTCTGATGATTTTTCATTTCTCATACGTAGATAAAGACAATGAAACCCTTCCTTAAAATGTTTTCCATACCCCTCGGGGTCCTTGATGTAACTGCCGACAACTGTTGGGCTTCGTCCAATTTTTTTAGCTATTGCGCGGTTAGAACATCGAGTTTAGTTTTTTCTGATAGATTTACAATTTTTTGTTTTGCCGTTTTGACTCGTAAAATGATTAAGATGTAATTTGTATTGTAATAACAAACGCTCCCTACAAAAAATCATCGCTTACTTTAAAAATAATAACAAAATAATAAAGTGCCTTTATTCAAGTGAACCAAAATATAGCACTTTTTTTATAAATTGCTCAAAAAAAGTTATTTAGTTAAGAATCCACTATTGTCATGTTTTTTTTTCTATTTCAAGATGTCTAGCTTCCATTTTCATTTTAAAATTCTGCAAGCGGTTACAAATTGCAAAAGATACAGGCTGCTGAATATGGAATTGTTAGTGCCTTTAAATAAGTGAACCGGAGTGTAGAGAATTGAATATTTAAAAAAGGATCAGCAATAAGACTGACAAAATAAAAATCGTACCTGATAAAGAAATTACGAGTGAGGTATAAAATAACGAACCAAAGTGATTTGGTACGCACATTTTGATGTGGCATCGACCATTGACCTTATTTCACTAAACTTTATTCGCTCAATTTGTACGTCAATTGTTAGATATGTCGTACATTAAAGATGTATATATTAGCTGTACTGACCCTAAACTTCAAGTCGAAGTTTTCTTAATATGTGAATTCATATTAATATAACTATCACAGTCATTATTATCATAGCGTAGAATTTCGTTGTCCTTACGATTCTTCCATTAGCCTTTAGCAGTTTGGCACAAACTACAGGACTTTTTCAACATCACAAAAGAAATTAAGACATTGATATGGGATATGTTTAGATAATCTTTGGACATAAGATGATTTGAAAAAATGGCGTCTTACGTACATTTGTTTTATGTTGCTAGAGGCAGGATTAGTTATCTGGAACAGTTGACAGTATGATTTAGTTCCTTTCATTTATTTAACTTGTCAAAGAAAGTTTACTTTGTCTGGCATTGTTTGCATCAAATGTGTATTCAGAGAGGCATGTATGTTAAGGGATATGAAACCTCAAAGCAAATATTGTCAAAGGAAACAGAAAACCTAAATAAACGGATAGAAAATCAGTCGCACCACATGTACCGACGAATGTGATAAATGTTTCTACTAAATTCGTAAGACTCAATGCCTGTTTCAATTTCGCAATGCGGAGTGTGATATTTTTTTTTGCATGCCGTTTAATAGATTTATTCGACTACTTGTAGTTTGGTCCTCAAAGTAGTGGATTGGAGGGTTTTCGTGGTTGCTAAAGATACTATTTAGCACCAATTAGTGTATTGAGACACCGATTTGCACACCACATTACTCCGGGCAGTCCAACGTACCGTTTCTATATCCAGCCTGTTAATCGGAGACACCTCATTAGACTCCCTAGATCCATCTCGTGTATCTCAGTGAGGTTAAGCAGGAAGGACCGGCCCATAGTCTTCAGGCGACTATTCATCAGAGTCGGACAACTGCAGAGAGATGCTACACCGTCTCCTCCTCTTCTGCATCATCGTATGCACGGCCGTGGTCATTATATTTCAGCTTCTTTCGTGATTACCGATTGGCACTGTTCGATTTATGCGTCAAACAATTAGTAAAATGAAAATTTTACTTTATAATAAACATTAAAGAAAAAGTGGCAGGAAAAGTATTCTCAACGTAGCGGATAGGTCCAAAATCTTCTCTCCCAACACCAAAAATCAAGTCTCAAGCTGGTATCCAGGCAAGTATATCGACTGTAAAAAGAGCCATTGTAAGCTGTAGGTACTTGAAATTTAAAAAACTGAAGAAAATCCAGCCGCTGAGTAACGTTCGCAAAGAAAATCGAACAGAGTTTGTTAGAAAACATATGACACGGTACATTTAAGTAAGAGTTCATGTTAATGATTAGCGAGCTATGGTGTGTAGTGACGAAAATGTTTTTAATTCCGATGACCCAGATGGCTACAATTATTACTTTCTCGATACGAGAGGATCTATTGTTAAAAATTCGTCACAGCAGAGAGGGACCAGTTATGGTCTTGGGTGCAATAACGTATTACGACACTATCGATTTAGAATTTCAAAGTGCAAAATGACTGGAGAAACTTACAAGAGTGTGTTACAATCAGCTTTCGCTGAAGTAAATGATTTTTGGGACCTATTCCATGAATTCTGCAACAATATAATGCTTCTATTCACAATGCCAGAGTTGTAAAAGAATTCATTTCAAACCAATATGTTCGTATTCTTAATAGGCTACCATATTCTTCCGACCCAAACATATTAGAAAATGTTTGGGGATGGCTTTCCCGCAAGTTTTATGACAGAGGAAGACAATTCGACGATAAGTAACCACTAATACCGTGCAACAGTGGTTTTAAGGTCTCAACTAAACCAACAAATTATGAAAGTACGTGGACGTGGTACGACAAACCCCGCTCAGATTTGTTCCAATACGTAACAGTTTTGTTTTCCAGGCCACAGAAAATTTTGGAGGTGGGTCAGGGATTTTTTATTGATTTTACTTCCATAAATCGTAAACAGTTTGAAATGTTGTATTACAACCTTTGACGCTATTGTAGATATTAACCCATTTCACGATTTCCTCTTACGTATTTCCAAAGAAATGTACACTGTTACTCAATTATTTCTCGAAATGTCATTGTAACTTGCACATACAAATTTAAAATTTTTTGAAATTTCTTGTCTAATGGTAAATATATTGCGGTAGCTGTCTTCAAAAGAATTGTAGTCTATAAATTTTACGATAATTTTTCTAGATACACTAATCAACAAAAAATTAATTTAGAGCTTCATAGATTGTGTAGAAATGCTTTTATTTTACCATTTTGTTTAAATATTCGACAATATGACAAAGAAACTACAAATTGATTTCTTTTCCAAAGTTGTTGTGCTTATTATCCTTAACAATATTGTCAAATACACTAATGAACAATGACTGTATATATTCAGAAATTTAATAATTGTTTATAATTGATGCTTAGAATTCCTATACCATTAACACAGAAATGTTATAAAGTTCTTCAAAGTTGTAAAACTTTAGGCCATCGACAAAACTGTCAAATTCATCAACGCCCTAAAATGCCATCAATGACCTCAAATGATCGCATAATTTATAACTGTGGTTGTTTTAGCGATTTCCTCCATAACAGTTCCAACAGGTAGGTGAAGTATGTGTCTTGCAAATTGCGTTGGGCACCCATGGCACGCCCAATATTTCAATCTGATTGAAATAATATGAAATATTTAGCTCTGCGCTAAAATATACATTTTTGCGTTTGGAAATTGAATAATGTCCACATACGTAACAAAATCTGGTTATATTATTTTTGCACACGTTCATCTTTAATCAGTGAATTGATTGAGGATTATGATTTTCAAATATTTCTTTGTATTTAGAGTTCTAAAATGCGTGTACAAGTATAGTATTAAGTTGTTATTCACAGGATTTCTTGTTAAAACACCAGAAGTAAATGTGCTACTGACAGCTACAGGTATTCGCAATAATTTATATTGTTTGATACTACAAACACGCAAAATTTTTCAACTCTTATAATTGCCATTAGCAATTTTTCTAAATAATGCTACAATAGCAAAAAATTTAGCAGATTTAAAAATTTTTCAAAAGAGATCTATGAAGATAATTTTGGAGTCTTTATAATATGGTATATAGTGCCATTTTATGAAATGCAAGTAATAAGTTCACTCAATTCTGTATGAATATCTATTTATGTTGTTGGTCAGTGCGCATAGAGTACTAAACTTGCCATCTTTGTCAGTTATATTTTTTAACCTAACCCAAAAGTGTTAAGACCTAAAAATTATATTTTTTCCAACGATAGATTCGCATTTGCATGTAACACTCGAATTTTTTGTTTGTAACATGTTACGGATTCAGATGCAATTAACTCATATATATTTATGTATTTCAATTCACAGTTTCTTTAAAGTAAATTTATTTTAGCATCGAATAGGCTGATTCGATAACTGTTATGGATACCTGAAATAGCATTGGAAAAAAACAATTCTTATTATGTTATTAAAGACTAAAAAGTTAGTCTTAAACTTTAGTGAAAAACAAAATAAAAATTACATTTCACCCGTTTGTAACCATCAAAAATATAATCATGTATGGGACGATATTATAAGATAAGATTAATATTAATGTTCTCATGTTCTGACATTTTAAAACGTTGATGAAGTTGACAATTTTGTCTCCAAATTTGGAGAACATTATTACATTCTTGTAATAATAACTAGAAATTATAAGCAAAAATTTAGAACACAAAATTACATTCCTGAACTGGTACAATTATTTCGGAACCTTAATGTAATTTCTGTTCATTATTGTATTTGACAATATTGTTAAATACACTAACCTTGTAGACGATTTCAATTTGTAATTTGTTTAAGATTGGCTACATATAGGTGAGTATTTAAAGAAAATGGTACAATACAACCCTTCTGCGCCAACTATGAAGCTCCAAATAGATTTTTTTGTTGATTAGAGTGTTTAGAAAAGTTGTCAAGATATTTATTAGCTACAATTCTTTTGAAGACAGCATTCAGGATGTTGCATAACATCCCATGAACGGATTGAGGAGAGCTTCTCACAATCAGTGAGTTGTGCGCTTTCTAGTTTTTACACTCAGTGATTAGGACCTACAATTTAACACCGATTCCGAACGGTATTTTGAGAAGCTTTTTCATGTCTAAGTACTCGATAGTGTCGCAGTCACTAAGCGAGGTAATGGCCGTCGAGAGAAATGTAAGGCGGTCTGAGCAGGCATCGAACTACAAGAGCCGCGCACTACCGACAACAAGCTACCGCAATTTATTTACCGTTACTCAGGAAATGTCGAAACATATAAAATATGTGCACTTTCTCATGGCGTTTCGTCAAATAGCCGTGTAAGTTTTAAACAGTTTAGGATTTATTGAACTACAATAAAAAATAGATCCCTGACCCACCTCCAAAATTTTGTTCGTCCTGTATTAAAAATGTGTTACGTTACCCGAGCGGGGTTTTTGTGGCACAACGTCCAAGTATTTTCATTTTTTTGATTTTTTTGGTGCAATGTATAGTGCAGAGTTGTAAAAGAATTATTCATTTTTGATCTCAATTCATTATGAATTAGCAAAATTTTGAATTAATTCCTTTCACCAAAAAAACGAATTGAATGGAATTTGAATCAATTCAAATGAATTAGCCAAAAATGAATTGGAATTCAATTCCAATTCAAACGTATTTCCAAAATGAATTGCAATTCATTTCCAATACAAATTTGAATTGGCAAAATGAATTGCAATTCAATTCCAATTCATTCGAATGGAATTGATTTTGAATTAATTCAAATGAATTAGAAAAATGAATTGCAATTCATTTCCAATTCATCTGAATTGAATTGATTTTGAATTAGAAAAATGAATTGCAATTCATTTAGCCAATTCATTTGAATTGATTTTGAATTAATTTAAATGAACTAGAAAAGTGAACTGTCATTCATTTCCAATTCATTTGAATTGAATTGATTTTGAATTAAAGTAAATGAAATGCAATTAATTTATAACCATCATTTGAATTGATTTTGAAAGAAAACTAGTGTAAGTACTCGTAAATCCAGAGTAAGTATTACTCTCGTTTTGTTACCCAAACCAAACCAAAACCAAAATATCTAATACTTGTAGAACGAAAGTCCAAACACCATGTTTATTTTGATTGATTGCAAATAATTTTTGATTTCATTTACATATATGAATTGCAATTAATTTTTCCAATTCATTTGAACTAATTCAAAATCAATTGAATTCAAATGAATTGGAAATGAATTGCAATTCATTTGAATTAATTCAAAATCAATTCAATCCAAATGAATTGGAAATGAATTGCAATTCATTTTGCCAATTCAAATTTGAATTGGAAATGAATTGCAATTCATTTTGCAAATTCATTTGAATTGGAATTGAATTCCAATTCATTCTTGCCTAATTCATTTGAATTGATTCAAATTGCATTCAATTCTTATTTTTTGGTGAAAAGTATTAATTCAAAATTTTGCTAATTCAGTGCATGAATGATTCGCGAATTAACTCAAAAATTAATGATTCGTTTACAGCTCTGGTATAGTGTGCGCGCCTCTTGTACTATCGACCGTTTAGCCATGAAAAAGCTTCTCAAAATTTCGGAACCGGAAACTTGTTGGTCACAATAGTGAGTATAAAATTAGAAAGCGCACATCTCACAGGTTGTGGGAAGCTCTCCCCAATTAATATTTATTATTGTTAGATTATAAAATAAGGCGTTTTTAATTAAATTTATTTAAATGTTTCTAATGATATGCACGGAAATGTTTTGCCTTTTTTGGAAAAGTACCTTTATAAGCATTAAACTTTAATGTTGCTGTTATTATTTTTTCAATCACAACAAAATGCCCATTCCGATGGTAGCAAGGTTTTAGCCATTGACAAAAAATTTAAAATGATATGGCCTACTAAAGCCAGAAATTTAAAGGGTTCTAATCATATGATCGAGAGTGTATATACAATTATTAAAGTCTACTAATAAAACTGTTCGAACCCATAACCTTTATACAATACCTTAATGCCAAAGTGTAAACTAATTTTTGAGCACTACGTTGCTCAGTTGAACCACACACGTAAAGCCACATCCGAGTATCATTGCGGTTGAATTTAAACATTTTTATGACACTCAAAAAATGCAAGATGATAGTTAAGCTTTCACAATTATTTGTTAAGTTATAGAAATGAATACAAAACAGAGTGAGCAAGAAACTCAACAAACATAAAATAAAATCATTCCAATTGAGTTAAATAATATAGATCGTTCAAAAAACCACACTATCAACACGAAACATATTTCCGTTAAATGTGATATCCCCCTTGTTCCAGAAATATTACTTCGGTGCCCCAGAAGCGATAGTTTTGCTTGTTCAAGTACCCGCTTAGGTGGAAATGAGGCTCATCGCTCATTATGATTTTCAAATCATTATGAACAAAAATACCATAAAACGAGTCCGTATGGTAATCAATTATGACGGCGCCCAATTAACCGATATCACCTTCTCCACTTGACCAATAAAATACTAAAGGTTCAGATAAACATAATCAAGAAACAGAATCGAAGTTTTCATTTAGAAAAAAAATGAGAGTCAAACAACATCGGATGACTTGTTTTGAAACACTTTGTATATGTAATATTTATCACAATTAGTGCTACAGTTTGACAAAATGCAACGTCGTTGGTAGCTTATGTTCGAGTTCCTGCGGATGAAGTTATTAACCTAGAACATAATTATTATTAAAACCATCGCAACCTAGATAATATTTAACGTCAGTATTTTAATTTGAAACAATTAAGAGATTAAATTTGAGTTTCCGTCATATTTTTATTTATTATAATATGACAACATAGCGCAACAAGACAAAGTCTTATAAATTACATTGCTAGTGGTAAAATGTTAATAACATGACAAGAGATTTAAGACAAATTAAAGTGAAAATACAAAAAATTATTTAAAAAACAATTACAAAAATGTTGGACATAAAACATAATAGACACAAATTTTATAATTGGAATAAAATCAAATCATTAGTACTCGTACATTTTCACATTCTCAATTTCCAAATATTTAATTAAAAATTATTTACATAAACTATTTAACTCCTTTTTGAAATGATAAGCGTTGCTAATACTAACCTGTATACGTGTTGGTAGATTGTCCCAAAGGATACGAAGAATTGTCTGTCAGAAGTAGAACTTTTAAATGACTTATAAGTAATTTTTTCTCCTCGGTCAGAACGCGCAAATACTAATCTGTTACAGAGATAATCAAGTTGCCGCATATATATAAATTTATGCAGGCATATAAGACTCTTGTAGTTCAAATAGCATTCGCAGCTCATATTAAAAAGTTTATAAGAGTACTCAGAGATTCTGTCAGGTGGTTTGTCATCAAAAACCTACCTAGCAATATTGTTGTAAGCCACCTTGAGCTTTTGCATATCTTCACTGTCACATGCATAAAAACACTGAAACGTATATAAGAGTTGGAATAATATAACACTTAGCAAGAGGCATTGGTATATGGAATTGTGTTGATAATTGTACAACCCACAAATTTCGCAATATTCCATGAACCTTATCTGTGGTAGCATTAACATTGGTGGTTATTAAATAAAATACAAAGGTTAGACGACGACTGTACAAAGTCAATTTGGAAATTATGTATTTTCAACGCACCATCGGAAATAGGAATTTTGCCACGCTTTGAAATACAAATACTTTTATATTTTGTAGGACTTATACCGAGGCTATCATAAGTATTGTTTTTGAAAATTAAGAAAATCTTCCTTTATATGGCAGCAAAAACAACAAAACCGTTGAAATACAATTTTAATAAATCTCTATATATATAAAAGAGGCGTGTCTGTACGTAACCGCTAAACTCGAAAATAATGCACAGATTATAGAGATATTCTATGGACTGTGAGTGGTATTTCTGTGTAGTTTTATTTGGTTTTTTTTGAATATATTTGTTTTGAAAAACCATTAAATACGTTCAAACCAAACCGGTGGTGAAAATATGGTATTTGATTTTTTTATACAGGCAATGTCCGTTTAACGCGCTTAATTAGTTCCTCAAGAATACCGCGTAAAGTGAAACCGCGTTAATCGAAATTATATTTTTATGTGTAGTGTATCTGAACTAAAATAAAGCATCCCTACAGTAGCAAAAAAAATATGTACAAAGCACAAGGCATGTGAAAAATTAAAATATTTTTTATTAAAATATATATACATATGTATACGTATATAAAATATTTCTATTTAAAATTATTAAAAACAACAAAAAATAACATTCATTTAAGAAGCTAAACTAAAAAAACATAACAAAAAAATAATTTTAATTCCTGCAAATCTACTAACTAGAAAAAAGATAAAAGGAAAAAAAGGAAACAAGTCAGTCACTGCTGCTTTCTTCTGATAAAGTTGCTATTTCATCTAAGGTTGAAGACTTTGGTCCGGTAGCAGTTGATGATGTTACCTGCATACTGCTTTTTAAAAAATAGTCAAGCATTGTTTGTTTACCTGCTTTGTGTTTTTCAACCAAAAGAACTGTGTAGCAATTAAATGCTTCTTCTACGGTTCTTATGATTGCTGAACTGCGAGCTACTTGTGGGTCATACTCTGTTATGGAAGCAAACACAGCATCCTGAAGTCTTAAAATTCAGCAATATGTGCAGCCTTGCATTTTTTTGGCTGAGGTGGCTCGTCGTCGATGGATTCGTCTTCTCCAAGTGCTCGCTGCTGTTCAAGGTCTAAGAGGTCTTCATTTGTGAGTGCTTCGTGATACGAATCTAATAAATCATTGATGTCTGCTGCTTCCAAATCTGAAAACCCTAGTCTACGGCCAAGGCGAACTATTTCTTCAGTAAGGTCTACAATTTCGATTTCTGACGATATTGGGCGGAAGTTTGGGCATAAATTACGGCAAGCTGAATTCATGGCCCGAGTTGTGATTTCATCCCATGATGTGCCAATATTAATGACTGCATGCCGGATGTTGTATTCTTTCCAAAACTGTTGTATTCTTTCCATGACTGCATGCCGGATGTTGTATTCTTTCCAAAACTGTGTGAGAGTTTGAGCGTCATCACCATCAGTTTTTTTGATAGTCTCTGCGAAGGTACGGCGGAGGTAATAAGCTTTAAAATTACCAATAACACCCTGGTCCATAGGCTGCAGAATGGACATTGTGTTGGGCGGTAAAAAAATGACTTTTACGTGCTCGTCAATACCATTTAAAGTAGTGGGATGACCTGGAGCATTGTCTAAAAGCAATAATACCTTATGTTCGAGACAATTTTTCAAACAATAATCTTTTACTTCTGGACAAAAATAGTGGGTGAACAAGCTGTCAAAAACAATTCGTGTTACCCAAGCTTCTTGTTGCTCTTAGAGCTGAGCTCTTGGGTTTTCTGAGTGGTAGATGAGAAGAGGTTTTAGCTTAAAATCACCTGAGGCATTACCACCAACCAATAGTGTAAAACGATCTTTCGAGACTTTGTATCCAGAAAACTGTCTCTCAGTAATTGATATTTAGCTTCTCTTGGGCATACGCTTCCAACATAGGCCAGTCTCATCGTCATTAAATATCTGTTGAGGTGTGTAGCCATTTTCCTCCACAATTTTAGCAAAAGTTGCCTTGAAGGCGTCGGCACCCTCAATATTTGCGCTGGCAGACTCACCAGTTACCGCCACATTATGCAGTTGGGTGCGTCGCTTAAATCTATTAAACCAACCACTACTGTTAAATTAGAGAATGAAAAAACACGCCTACTATATCACAATATGCAGTATCTATATAAGTATGTTGACATATGTCAACTCTTTAACATTTGACATGTAATCTTTGACACATTGTAAATATTCAATAAAACCATTAACTTCCTTTTCCCTTTTTGTGAGAACTTTCGAGAAGAACAGGTGTATTATTCCCAATAAGAAATAACCGTTTGTATACCCAATTCATATTAACAGGTTATGGGCCCAGAACAACGCTAAATAATATTGAGAATAAACTAGTGAGAATCATTGGCCGTAATTGGTTTATATTTTTAAAAAAAAATTATAATTGATTTCACTGAAATACACCGATTGAATTCTTTCTCGATATGGCGTCCAATGCATTGAACCTGACTTTCGAGAAGCTACGTGGCCGAGAGAACTATGACACTTGGCAAAGGCATGCAAAGTCATACCTCATAATCAGGAATTGTTGGAATATAGTGGAGAAGGGCATTGATGACAAATCTACAGATAAGGAACGAGAACTTGATCAACGGGCGTTGGCACAAATAACCCTGATGATGGAGCCAAGCAATTTTCCTCACATTGCTACTGCTGACACGGCTAAAGATGCATGGAATGCGCTGGTACATGCCTATGAAGATAGCGGCTTGACCAGGAAAGTGGAACTTTTAAGGCATCTTGTTTCCTTGAAGCTGCGAGATTTTGGAACTATGGACGACTATATCAATATGATGGTGCTGACTTCAATGAAGTTAAGGAAAGCTGGCCTAGATGTTGGAGACGAGTTGGTGGCTTCATTGATGCTAGCAGGATTGCCAGACGAATTTCGTGCACTTGTTTTTGCAGTAGAAAATTCTAAAACGCAACTTACCGTAGACGTTGTGAAAAATATATTGCTGCAAGATGTAAAGCTGGACAACAAAGCTGGTGAGAGTGCACTTCATGCAAAAAACTACAACAGTGCGAACAGGCCCAAGAAATTTCGATGTCACAAGTGCAAAAAATTGGGACATTTCGCACGAAATTGTCCAAATAAGAGTAGTGCAGAATATGTTAACAAACCTACAGCAAATCATGTACTTTTTGCATCATTAATTGCTAGCAATGTTAACAATAACAAAGTGAAATGGCACATTGACTCTGGAGCAACTTCTCATATGTCGAACAATAAAGATCTATTTACGAATTTGAAGAAGACGGAAGAACGAGAAGTCACAGTTGCTAATAATAGTAAGATCCCAGTAAAAGGGATGGGAGATGTAAACATCACCCTAAATAATGGAAGTGAACCAGTTGAAGTTGTTGTGAAAGATGTAGAGTACATTCCAGATTTGTGCACTAATTTACTTTCAGTCCGCCAAATGACAAGTAATGGCAATAAAATGTTGTTTGAAGGTAACAAATGTAAAATATTGGACCAAAATAATAATATTTTTGCAACCGCAAATTTGGTCAATGGACTTTATGAGTTGGACTATGAACCTCCTATCGTGTCCAAGGCACTTGTAGCAGCTGAGTCATTTGAATTGTGGCATCGTCGTCTGGGGCATATTTGTGACACGAACCTGAAATTGGTAGAGAGGGCAACGGCTGATGTGAAATTGAGTAAATCCAATAATGAAAAATGCATAACTTGCGTGAAAGGTAAACAAACGCGGAAACCTTTCAAAGAAACAGGAACACGTGCTAAAGGTCTATTGGACCTCGTTCATTCTGATTTGGTTGGGCCGATGACCAAGAAATCGTTCTCAGGAGCACAATATTTATTAACATTTGTGGACGATTTCTCTCGTAAAGTTTTTGCCATCCCTATTAAACACAAATCAGATGTTTTCCAAGAGTTTGTAAAGTTCAAGAACCTGGTAGAAAACCAATGCGATCGTCACATAAAAGTTATTCGGACGGACAACGGCGGTGAATTTGTGAACGAAAAAATGAAGATATTCCTGGAGAAAAGTGGCATCATGCACCAGCTAACAACGCCGTACACACCGCAGCAGAACGGGGTTGCTGAACGTATGAACAGGACCCTAATGGAGCGCGTAAGATGTATGCTGATCGATGCTGTTTTGGAAAAAAGTTATTGGGCTGAAGGAGCAGTTACCGCAGCATATTTGGTTAACCATGTTCCATGCCGTAATAATATAAAGTGCCCGGAGGAAATATGGTCAGGAAAAAAGCCAAGTTTAAAACATATCCGTGTGTTTGGTTGCAAGGCCTTGGTGCACATCCCAAAGGAAAAGAGAAAGAAATTAGATGCAAAGTTCATAGAATGTATTCTTGTTGGGTATTGTGCTGGTACTAAGGCATACCGCTTGTTTGACAAAAACACTAATAACCTAATCATCAGTCGGGATGTCGTGTTTATTGAATCCAAGCCGGAACAGCAACAGAAGCAGATAATATTCGACAGGAGTAATGCTGAAAACGAATCCTGTTTGGGCAATGAATCTGAGGACGATGATAATGATAATACCACATCAGAAGTCCAAGGCGACAGTACTTTCAGTGATAGCTCTGTTGGTGATGTTAATGATATAACATACGTTCCAAGCGAAGATGATAGTTTACTACCTACACTTCGTCGATCAGAACGTGCAGCAGCAATGAAGCCTTCAATGTACAATTTTATCTCAGCTCACAACTTGAAAGCTGATCCAAAAACTATGCAAGAAGCCGTATCTTCGAGTTTTGCCGGCGAATGGCAAGCAGCAATGGCAGAAGAAATGGAATCGCATCGCTTGAATGGAACTTGGGTACTCGTTGACAAGCCTGATGGCAAGCCTGTGATTAACTGCAAGTGGGTTTTTAAGACAAAGGTGGACTCTCATGGCAACGAAATAAAGAAGAAGGCAAGACTGGTAGCTAAAGGATGTGGACAACAGTATGGAATAGACTACGAAGAGACATTTGCTCCTGTTGTGCGGTATACGGCACTACGTTTTTTATTCGCTTTAGCTGCAAAACATAAACTTATGATTCATCAAATGGATGCAGTTACTGCCTTCTTACATGGAGAGCTGAAGGAGGAAATTTTTATGAAGCAGCCTGAGTGTTTTGCAGATGAGTCAACTAAAGTCTGCAAGCTGATAAAATCTATCTACGGCTTGAAGCAGGCGAGCAGAGTATGGTATGAGGAAATAGACAGCGTTTTTATTCAGATGGGCCTCAGTCGAAGCAGTGTGGATCAGTGTTTATATTTTAAACACAAAGGCGCTTCAATGATTTTTGTAACAATCTATGTTGACGATTTGCTGATGTTTACGAATGATGAATGTCTTCTGCGTGAAGTGAAGACAAGCCTTGTTAAAAATTTCAAGATGAAAGATATGGGTCCTGCATCATCTGTATTGGGTTTGCGTATAACCCGCGACGAGGTAAATAAATGTATTAAAATAGATCAATCTCAGTATATTTCAGAAATCCTCATGCGGTTTAAAATGGATGATTGCAATCCAGTTAATACACCAGTTGATCATGGCCAAAGATTAACGACGGAGATATGTCCGTCTGATCAAATATCTAAAGCAGAGATGGCTAAGGTGCCTTATATGGAAGTCTTGGGCTCGTTATTGTTTGCAGCACAAATAACGCGGCCGGATATTTGCTTTGCGGTAAATATATTGAGTCGATTTGCAAAAAATCCTGGAAAAGCACACTGGACAGCTCTAAAGCGCATAATGAGATATCTAAAAGGCACTATCGATAAAGGCTTGATATACTACGAGGATGGTGCCTGTTTAGTTGGCTATTGTGACGCCGACTGGGCAGGCGATATAGACGAAAGGCGTTCTACATCTGGCTACGTATTCAAAATGCAAAATGGCCCGATCTCTTGGACTACAAAGCGTCAACCGACTGTTGCGCTCTCTTCTACAGAGTCTGAGTATATGTCTATTGTGCTGGCTATGCAAGAAGCCATTTGGTTACAACATCTACAGAAGGAGATATTGGAAATTCGTCCGGAACCTATGTTGCTGTTTTGTGAATAACTCGTATTCGCCTAGGACAAAACATATAGACATAAAGGCGAAATTTATTGGTATGAAACTGAAAGATGGCTGCATTAAGCTGCAATACATTCCGTCAAACGATATGCTGGCGGACTTACTTACAAAAGGTGTTAATGCATCCAAACATTCTTTTTTGACCACTAAATTAGGTCTGAAGTAATTAGTTTGACTTTGAATAAAGTAATGAATTATTATATATAAAATTTTGCAAACAGTAATGAATTGTTGTATATAAAATTTTGCAAACAGTAATGAATTGTTATATACGAAATTTTGCATATCTATGAATTGATATATATAAAATGAATAGTATAATTTCAAGTGTTTGTTCATTCAGGAGCAGTGTTAAATTAGAGAATGAAGAAACACGCCTACTATATCACAATATGCAGTATCTATATAAGTATGTTGACATATGTCAACTCTTTAACATTTGACATGTAACCTTTGACACATTGTAAATATGCAATAAAACCATTAACTTCCTTTTCCCTTTTTGTGAGAACTTTCGAGAAGAACAGGTGTATTATTCCCAATAAGAAATAACCGTTTGTATACCCAATTCATCTTAACAACTACTGGCAATGAATTCATCAACGTGAGTGTCTGCTGGCAGCTTTTTTTGTAAAAAATTATGCAAACTCAAAGCTTTAAATTGGAAAATATTGAAACCGCGCTATAACGAAATCGCGCTAAACGAAATCGCGCTAAGCGGACATTGCCTGTATATGAACTGGGTGTGGCACCGCCCATTTTTGAAAACGCAATATCTGGAGGACTGTTTCACCAATCGCCTTGAAAATTGGTGTGGATGCATGTGTCAGTAAAATTCGTGATTTAAAAAAAATGGGCTGGATCGGATCAGTGGGCGTGGCATACAACTTTGTACAGCTCTATCTCATGAACTATGAATATAATATTAGGTATATAAGTTGTGTGTACAATTCGAATTATAGCCAGGATTTAAGTCAGCGGTGGCACGCCGCCTTTTCAAAAATCGCCCTGACGGCTTTTCTAACAGACCGATTGTTATGAAAATTTCACAATATGGTACTGATGACCTGCTGGTAGTCCTTGGTTATATTTGGTAGTGATTGGATACAGGGAGTGCACCTCCCATACAACATGAAATTTAAAATGACTATATCTCATGAACTATCAGAGGTATGAAGATAAGATTTGGTATATATGTTGTTGGTACAGCATGAATTATAGCTTTCGAGATGCATTTATATATGTTCACAACTGCTTGGTGTACGGACAATTGTTTGATACAGTCTAGGAATGTGAGGTTCGGTACAATGCAAATTACTTTTTGGGGAAAACCAATGAAAATACGCCTATTAAAAAGATCAGACTATGAAGCTAAGAAAGTAACCATAGTTACGAATTAATATGAATATAATGGAGGTCAGTTTCAAGACCATTCTAAATATTATTATCCCAATAATGCATTTAAAAAAAATGCAGAATAGTCTTATAGGGCATACTATAATCACTGGAAATTATAAAAGAACCGATGTCCTAATTCCACGCATTCCCATGATACCTACAATTTCAATTGATTGTAGTTTTCGATTCGGTTGGCATTTACGATGACCATTAATAAATCGCAAGGGCAGTCGCTTGAAGTCCGTGGCTTAAATTTAAAAAATCCGTGCTTTTCGCACGGACAATATATGTTGCATGTTCACGTGTGAGTAAACCTTCAGACTTATATATATTTGCACCAGAGTGCAAAACTAGAAATGAATAAATAAAAAAAAAAAAAACAAAATTGTGCTTCATTAAAATTACAATTCAGGGGTAGCGAAGAGCAACGGGTACTGCTATTATTGTATAATGAGAAGCTTGTAAACAAATTAGCACACGATCGAAATCTAAAAAAAAAATAATACAGGTTTATTCGCCCATTGTATTTTTGTTCACCTTTTGGCATTCTAAAAACTTTGAAGGCAAATCGAAGTTTGCTGGGTCCAGCTAGTTGTTTATAAAAGTGTGTAAGTAGTGGTATTTAAAACTATTATCAACATCATTCTTCACTGTACTCTAGGCCAAAATCATATATTTGTGGGTAAAAGTCAAGGGAAAACTAAAATTGGCCTAAACTCAGTAGTAATGAGATTACCTTTTGAATAATTTTTTCCATGTTTCGTGGCGAGTATTACATTTTATAATATAGCTTAGTTAATAACAAAATCCTTTTTCAGATTATAGACGGATATTTTGATTTAAAGAAGTTTTCAGTTCAATGAAATTTTTTCGCTTTTACAACTTTGAAAAATTGACACACACTCTCAATGCCATCATATTTTACACTCAGCCATTCCAACCATACATGGGTTTTTTCAATTTGTATTAGATTTTAATTTGCATTACTTTTTCTAATGCAAATGCAAAAGAATTACCATTTTTCGCAATCACAATTACAAAATTTTGCTCAGGCAATGCAAATGCAAGTTGTGGAATCAGATGCCAATTTTAATGAAATGTGGGAATGCTTTTAATTATTTTGAATTTGCTTGACTGCTGGCAATTCTGCTTTTAGAGTATTTTATATCTAGAGGTTTGCGGTTTCGATAGGTATTGCCTCGTAGTACTTTCAAATTCATAAACCTGTACAGTATAAAATATTTGGAAACCAAAATTGCCAGATATAAAGGAAATACTTTGAAAATAAGTATAATTGCCAATGGTAATGAAAGTTTTTTGAATTTTGCATTTGGACAGGTAATTCAAATTAAACAACAAATTATAATTGTCAAATAATTAATTTGCCCCATGTATGATTCCAACTCATTTTCAAAACTATAAAACGAAAATTTACTTAGATTTGACATAATATTTAAGTTTTCCGGATCTCAGTTTTTAAACAATGTGTTACTTAAAATATAGAAAATAAAATGTTAAAATCTAAAATTGTCTCTAAAATAAATGCGAACATTGAACTTAGACTGTCTACGTTAAAAAATATCTCTGTTGGCACTTAACTGGATGAAGGACACTTGCAATCAGCAAATACTAACTTCCTTGTTGTCGGACAGATTAAAAAAATGGTGTATCTCGAGAACAATTCGTCCAATCAAAATAGCAGGGATTTGAAGAAAGTGGTAGAAATCACATGGAAGATTTTTTTTAAATCCGAAAATAAGAAAATTGCCAATATAAGAGTGGGCCATGTAAAATTTTAAATCAAATTTCCCTTTAAAGAAAATAATAGACATTCTTCATTGATTTTCCGTGCATTTTCCGACCCCAAATCCGAAAATTTTGTTTCTTAACCCCCGAGGTGAACATGAGCATCAGCGGAAAATATGATTTTTCGTTAAAAAAAACTGTTCATCTTCAGCCGAACGATCTGCAGCCCAGTCAGCGAAGTGTAAACTGTTTTAGTTTTTGGACTAATTGGACTTTATAAGCTTTCACACCGAGGTCTGTTTGAAAAATTTTGCGCAAAAAAGTGAGAGAAATGTTCAATTGATGGGAACGGTGGCGAGTTGATGTTGATGGCTGTTCGAGCACACTTTCAGCTACAGTGGCAATATTTTCCACTGAACACACTGGATGAGCACATACACGATTTCTTTTATCCAAAATGTAGCCGGATTTACGACCATGCTTCACACATTGATCCAAAATATTCGTTAATGGAACTCTATTTCCATCGAATTCATTTCGTAGATGTCTTACAGTTTGAGTTGAAGACTCAGAACTGTGGAAGAAAGTTCATACCTATCTCGAACGAAAAGCTAAGCTAACGAAAATCAGTCACTCACATTCGACTCAAATTGGGATCCTCTAAAACGAAATTTTCGTTCGCATAACTCTATGCGTGCTCTCAACTGACAGAATATTCGAAATAGAGAAACCAAAATTTATACTGAAAAGTTTTGAAGAATAGTATGATTTCCTTTGACTGGAAACGGCAAGATTGTGAAACCCAAACAACTTTCTTTCGTCTAGAACACGTTAATGTTTCCCAGTTTTCTTCAAGCGTAAAACAAACCATTTGAAATTAGCTATCAGCTTCGAAATAACGAGGGGTTCAAATTCAAAATTGTACATGGCCCAGTTTTACATGTAAGAACATGTCGATAACTCGGAAACGCTGCCTCAAGTTGCGAAATAACCAAATTTGTAACCTCCAGCAGAGTCTGAAAGACTCATAGGTTAATATGAGCTTTCACCCGATAAACGTCTAACTTTTTTCGGTATTCTAAGGGTTTTGAAAAAAGTGCTTTCCTTTTCCAATATGCGTGTTAGCGGATTTTATTTGAGCGACGTTTGGTATAAGCAACTTTTTTTTTAAAAGCAAAGTGGTTTGTGTAATACTAAAGAGGTCGCTTGCTTCATGCCTCATTCGGAGGTCGAATATTAGATTAATTTCGCTGTTGGGTTAATAGACATTGTAGATTCTTGTTTTCGCGAAAAAATTTCCTTACTTTTTCAATTGGAATGTCCATTTACATTTAGGTTTCATAACTAGATTAGATATTAGAGATATCGACCTTGCAAATATAATTTTGGTTTATCGATTTTCCTCCTTTGCGATTTTTTTAAAGAAACATTTTTACGTATGAGTTGGATCACTTTTTAAAACCTCCTTAGGAGTCGCAACAATTGGTGCTTTTTTGTTTGAGCGCTAAGTTTCCGATATATAGAAATGTTTTTGATAATTTTATTTCATTTTCATCTTGTCATTAATTAAGCACGGCCACCCTGTACTAAATTTGCTTCCATGTCACTTTCGACTGCGAAAACTACACAGTTAATTAGATAGGCAGGCAAAGTAAATAAAAATGAAAAATTTTTTTTTTCAGCAATTCTGTGAACATCCATTGCTTCACCTTAATGCGTAAGGTAAATCCGACTACTGCGCAGTTAGGCAAAACAAATGATTTATTAATCTTTATTCATTTGCTATTTATTTTGTTGCTTCCAGCAAGTTAAGCAAATATCTGAAATCGCAGTTTTTTATTTTGCTGAAAAACAAAAAAAAATTGTGCAGTTGCTAGTTTTAAGTCAGAAATTCAAACACAGTTTATAGATTTTTCGTTCTCCATCTTAAATTCGCTCTTATGAGTATTCAAATTTTGACGTCGGAATTGTTATTAGCGCCAAAGTGTATCCTTCAGTCGCACAATATAAGTCAATACTTCATTCCACGAATATTTGTAATTTTGAAATCTATTTTCTGAATTTATTATCTGCCTCATTGAAATTTAGAAAATTTAGTTGAATTCGTAAATCGCGGAAACCCATCAAGTCCTTAGCTTCATGTCAATCAACTAATTTGTAGATGTTTTTTTCACCATATTGTATATCCAATTTTAATTATTAATTTTCGCTTCTAGTTTCACGATTGACTAAGTTCCAGTGATTCAAACAAAGATCGCATTATTTTTAATTCTTTATACGAGTATTAACTTCAACTGTCTGTGTCGAGCTGAAACTTCGCAAGGCAAACTAAGAACTCTCAAAATATGGGCGGGATTGGACAAAGGGGCGTGGTACCTCCCATACAAATCACAAATTAAAAATCCATTATTTCTGCTCCTGTTAACGGTATTTGAACAAAATTGGGTATGTTGGTTAGGTTTACATATTCTAAGATCTGCTGCAAATATGGGCAGGATTGGACAAAGGGCCATGGTAGTGTTGTCGTTTAAAGTTTGTGTCTAGAGTAAGGTGTAATATAAAAACCATGTGTCATATATAAAGAGTTTATAGTCAAAAACTATGTTTTTTACGGGTTGGTTGTTTATAATTACGATCTAATGAGCCGCCGATAGCAAAATGTTGTAAATAGCTTTGATGTTTAACTCTAATTAGCGCAAGAAAGTCTTGAGTAAAAAAAATAGAAAGTGTATAAAGTAGGCAAATGAGTATAGCAACAATTTGTTATTATTTTTCGAATACCAACAAAATCGAGCTGTTCAAATTTAGCTGACTAAATACTATTTTTTAGAATAATTGGAGAAATACAAAAATTACTGTAATCACCAGTATCAAGTTTATGAACTCCTAAATTTTGGAATGCTAAAGTGAAAGAAGTTTAAAAAAATAAAATTTTCTTAAGTAAGCGCGTCTTCTTAAAAAAAGTAAATTTTCTCAAAAAAAAATACCTATTGATACTCTTAAACCATGTACCTTTTCTTAAAATATACCTTATCTTAAAAAAGTACCTTTGCTTAAAAAAGTACAATTCTTACAAAAAGCACATTTTCTTAAAAAAAAATAATTTTTTTAAATAAGTACCTTTTCTTAAAAAAGTACATTATCTTACAAGGGATTGCCTTTTCTTAAAAAACTAAATTTTCTTTAACGAGTACCTTTTTTGTAAAACAAAATAACTTTTTTTGAGATAAGTACCTACTCGTAAAATTGTATATGTTCTTTCGTAAAAAAGGCCTGCTTCAGAAAAAATACCTTCTCTTAAAAAAACGGTTTCTTACTTTAGCACTTTAACTACAATTTTAGTAAGAATTACTTTCTGTAAGAAAAATCCATAAGAGAATGATTTTTTTTACAACGAAATACTTTTGTAAGAACAGCTACTTTTTAAAGAAGTGGTACTCTTTTTTGGAAAAAGTTATTTTTTAAGAAAATTTACTTATTTTTAGAAAGCATACTTATCTGAAGAAAATATTTAATATTTTATTTTTAAGAAAATGTACTTTCAAGAAAAGGAATTTTTGTAAGAAAAGGTATTTTTGTATAACAGGATATTTTTTTGAAAAAAATGGTTTTTTAAGATAGTAGATATTGTTCTATTCAATGTAATATTTAAAATTATAAAATCATAAATCAAAATATATGCAACAAGGGTGGGTAACTACTATCTTAATCAAAAATAACATACAATACTACAGTCACGATAACAAAAGTAGATATTCGCTAGATGCTTAAAAGATAAGATGCTTAAATATACCCGTTGACTGCGAGAACTTTTTAGTTATTACATATGCGTACTATCCGGCCGGCAATATAAATTCAATACGAGCAGACTGGCAAAAACTATTTGATTTTATGAATCTTCAAAATTCAAATAACTACTATGTACTAGAGGGAGACTTGAACTGCAAGGACACAGAATGGAATAATACTGTTAACAACGCAAAAGGCAATAACCTAACATCGAATTCCTTACACTTTGAACATGTTCAGCGAAGCCCGCTTTCCTTATCCGTAATTATGTCATAAAGCCTTCCATTGCATCCAGCACACTTCACAATGGCATGACTATCACAAAGCCAACATGAAAGATCACTACCCTCATATATATCTCTGACTGTACAAATCTAGTAATAATTACCAAATCCTAAAAGTATGCAGAATAATACTCGGTTGTATACTGGGTTATAGTATAATACGGTTAAAAAAAGTTGCTTCAAATGTTTTCATTTAGCCCCCATTCCGCAACGTGCGATAAAGAACTTCGTTCCAAGACATTAGCTTTTAATAAAAGAAGTACGTCTCATTAAAGGTACGACCTTTAAGCGTTTTGGAACTAACTAGTACATAACATATAGCGAAAGGAACTTCGATCCAACCGGGTGTCCCCTGACAACTCATGTAATTTTTTATCTTTTAGTTAACACACTTATAATAGTTACACACTTACGGCCTTATTCATATAAAGTTATAGGAGGTTTGAGACACGATTTACCATACAAAAACGTGTCTGAAATCTCTCACAACTTTTTATGAATAAGGCCGTTATAGTTTTGAGAAATTTTTGTCATTATTATTAAATGGTTTGTCAGATTTGTCAGACTATAAACTTAGGTCTTTTTTATTGAAAATTTATATAAATCTCATGCATTTTGCCAAGATACTGAATTTGCCTAAAGTTTGCACAATTCGATTCCTTATTCACGTGATTCGTACTGTTTCAGCTGATACCAGTTCAGTAGTATCATTGGAGGAAGCCGGTATAAGTGAACAGTCTTATTCATTGGTTCCGAGTGGTTTTTCCAAACATAAAAATGACAATTGTTTTTAACTGAGCATATTTTCTTAATATCAAATTAAAATTATTTCCTAATGTTAAATTTGAGTTATGGAAGTTATCGTATCAACTAGCTGCCAGGTAGCTCAACTTGTATACGGATGCACCGCAAACAACTACAAAAGGAATGTAGTTGCAGACGATAGCGCTAGTGCCTATTGTACATTGATTTATTCATGTAGTAGTCGCCCTCTTTGCAGTAGGCGGCACTTATCAGTAATTAGGAATTTGAAAATATTCCAAGAGTTCCTATCATTCAAAATCAGATTAAAATAGTACAGAGAAGCCCTCCATTACTTCTTCACGATGCTCTTAAAGAGATTACATACTGAATATCAAAGAAATAATTATAGTTTTGGTTTAACGTAACCCACACTTGGAATTGGAATGCAGAAAAAACTTTGGCTTTTTTAAATTCAACACGTTTGTTTGTAACCCTTTAAATGTTGATAAATTTTTACTGCTAAAACTAAATCCTTCTCAAGAAAAGCCATTTTACTTATACATCTCAGCTATTTTAAAAGAATTTAAAAAAATACAAAAATGTTGTATGCTCTCAATTCAACAGAAGTGTTTTATGCATTTATATATATCCCAGAGGTGTGTGACTGACAAGATTTAATATTTGTTTTTGTTTTATTATCAACACAATTGCATATAGCCCGAATGAAAAACACTTGTATCGCAAAAGTGTAAATCCAAGCGAAGAAACAATAACTTTTAGCAAACAGCCAATTGAAGGAAACAATACAGAAAGAGACAATAAAACAATTACTTACTTCATTGTTGGCATGCAAAATAAAAATGAACATTAAATTGGATCATAAAAGAAGTTCTAAAGTGCCAAAGGATTTGTGTAGAAATTGGTTCCGGGTTGAATGGTAGACATTCATGTGTTTTGGCATTCGGAAAAAGAACATTAAATTTGTGCTGTATTGTATATTCATTTGCTACAATATTTCAATATTTGCTTACCCATTTATATTTGTATATAAATATATTAAGATACTAGCTGACCCGGCAGACGTTGTCCTGTCACCCAAACGCATACAAAAAAATTTATTCAAATCGGTCCAGAAGTTTAGGAGGAGTTCAGTCACAAACACACCTGCAGTAGAATTATATATATAAAGCAGTTTTTTAGTCAATATATAAATTTATTAATGAACTAGATCTTCAAATTTGAAGCTACCAATGTCGATGACATTAAGACTGCATTACAATATATCCCACGAAGGGATAGAGAGGGCAGCAGATTGTAACCTCCAATGACCTGTGCAGATTTTAATTTACAAACTTATTATGCAGGACGTAAAGCTATAACTGAACTATAGGGATGACGGGTTAAAGAGAACGACTTCGCACTATTTGCTACAAATACATTTTTGTATATTTTCTAAATTTCAAGTTTTATTTGAACAATTTAAATTTTTCGTGTTAAATTTGCTGTTAAATGTCAGCATCATATCAACTATCAGTGTTTTATTAACTGCATATTAGGCCAGATGAAAAGAATTAAAGCAAATAAGTCGTTCTAGTTATCAGTCGGAGAACAAATCATTTTAGAAAATACAATTAATAGAATACCAGCCCGCAATACACTTGGAACAAAAACTAGATACACTTTTATATTTCGGAAAATTTTAGCAGTTAACTTAGATTTAAACAATTTGGAAAAATTAAATATCTCCGTGATTGTTGATGTTTGTCTGCTTAAAAAGATTTAAGCAAATCAATTGACATTTTTACTAAATTCACTAAATATTTGCACTGTTTCTTCTCTATAAAACGGCGGCCGCACGGTTTAGAGTGGTTGTTATACAAGACGATATTGCTGAAATAACAGTATTCTCAATACGTATTACAGATTTCTTGCAGTCGGGCCACGCTTCCATCAATATTATTATTTTTACATTGAGGCGAGAAGAAACATAAAGTTGGAAACTTTGGATGGTGGTTCTCGAACACCTGTCACTGCGGCTAAACACACACGCTACAAAAAAATCAGTATTTTTATTGTTTGGATACAAATATAGTGTGTTTTCAGCTTGTCGCAAATATATAAATAGTATATTCAAACACAATGTGTTTGCTTTTCAACTACACATGTTGGAGATACAATGATTAATATGGTTTGGATCCCAAATATAGTCATGTTTGTTGAAAGCTGTTGAAACCAAAATCGTGACAGACAAGAAGTAAAGAAAAATCAGCTGATCAACGCTTGCACCTAAGTATATGGATGTTCCAAATATTTATAAGGTCGTCTCAGTAAGAATGCACTTCTACATTTTAAAATAAAAACACGTTATCTTTTGAAATAGTTGTAATTTTTTTTATTTTATTGTATCGAAGATATGTTCCGATTAAGTATTACTCTTTTCGTGAAATTTTCCATGACTTCTTCACCGCGATTTGGCTGTAGCTCACCGATGACGAGTTGGGTCTCGGATTTGAGCTCAGGACTTATTTGTCCTTTATTCGCATTAACCCGAAATTTTATCAAACCTCAAAGAAAGAAATCGTACGGCATTAAATCGCATGATCTTGGTGACCGGTTGGCCTCAAAATTTTTTGAGGTAATTTGTTCCGGAAATCGCTGCTGCAATAAATCGATTGTTTCAGCGCGATGTGGCAGGTTGCACCGTCTTGCTGAAACCACATGTCGTCCAGATCCATGACGTCTAGTTGAAGTCACAAGAACTCCGTTATCATGTTCCTGTAACGAATGCCGATCTCAGTCTCTGCAATTTCGGCATCATCTTCCAAAAAGTAAGACCGAATCACGCCGCCTGACCAAAATCCGCACCAGACAGTTGCTCGCTGTGAGTGCATTTTCTTCTCATGGATTGCATCAGGATTTTCTAAACCCCACATTCGACAATTTTGTGTATTCAGTAAACCATTCAGATGGAAATGCTATTCATCGTAAAAGATATCTTTTTTTAAATTGGCATTGACTTCACTGTGCTCCATTACCCATTGACGGAATTGCCGGTCTTTCCATGATCTGCTGGTTTGAGCTCCTGAGTAAGCTGAATTTAATATGCATGAAGAAGAAAGGTCTTTTTGCTTCGTGAAATTTGAAGTTGTTGAGAACGATGCCGAATTGATGTTTTCGTGGTTTCGGCTACACCCTCGTTTACAGCAGCAATGTATTCAAGAGACCGACCGGTATGTTGACGACCAGGAGTCTTACTGCTTACAACCGGTCAAGGTGCTTCCAATTTTTTGACCACTCTTCGAATTCTTGACACATTTGGAGCACTTTCTCGAAAAATTTGCGAGCAGTGCCAGCATAACTTTCCAAATTGTTGTAATAAGTTTTCATAATTATATCCCATTGTTCTTCTGTAAAATGCTACATTTTTACTAATCGGAATAAATATACATGACAGCTGCCAAATTTCAGAGTCGCAGCTTGCCCAAAAAGCGGCACTACATTTAAAAAGTGTCATCTTACTGAGACACCATTTATATTTGCCAGAGCATTATCTTTCAGAAAAATGTAAAATATTATGTTTTTAACAGGTTGCTTAAGAATTCAAAATTTGAGACGCCGGCATTTCCAAACGGCTTGAGATAACTTAAAAGTCTTATCAGTGAATTCTTTACTGAAGTCTTCCCAATTTACTGGTGCTTTCACAAATGATCTTTCCTTCAAATGACCGAGTTATTAACAATAAACTGGAAAAAGCAATGAAAAAATTCATAATTTTAAAATCTGATAGAGAATATATTAATAAACGTAGACGATATTCCGCAACAGTTGGCATATTTTTGTTTGGCTTGCGTAGTAGATTGTTAAACGTAAAAAATCTTTATAAGGGTAGAAGTAATAGTCTTTGAAATTTCATTGGCACCAAGGTGGTCAAATTTGGGTAGCACCAACTGTGTTACCACAGGTACGTCTGGGTAAATTATTCCCAAACCTGGTCTCATTCTCTACAAATGTCACGTACATTCCAAAACGGTCAGATCAATATTTCAACAGTTGTGATATTATTTATTACCGTGTTTTTTCCAATCGGTCCTACTATGTGACTTGTGGCCGATTCTTTAACTCCTCTCATTTTTAATTTGTACTTGTTGTTTGTTTACTGACGATGCTACCCAATGGGTAACGAAATATTGAAAAATAAAAGAATTTCAAATATTAGACTTTTTAATAGTTGGACTTTTTAATAGCTAGTTGTCCATAGACGTAATAAATAAATAAATGAAATAAAACAACTTCAGATATAAGGTTTCTTATTGATTCATTCATTTTGTAGGGAGCACTTTTTTATTACAATTTTAATCTTAATCATTTTACGAGTCAAAATAACAAAACCAAAAATTTTAAATCTATCGGAAAAAACTAAAATCGATGTTTACCGTTCTGAAGGATATTCTAACAGGGCAATAACTAAAAAAGTAGGACTGAGCCCAACAGTTGTCGACAAGTACATCAAGGGCCCCGAGGGGTATGGAAAAAATGTTAAAGGAAGGGTTGCATTGTCTTTATCTACGTATGAGAAAAGAAAAATCATCAGAATTGCTTCTAATTCTGCCTTATCCTTGTCAAAATAGAAGCTCAAGAAGTGAGCAAGTCATCAGTACGCAGAGTAATTAAGAGCTGTGACTATCTTAAATACCTGAAATTACAAAAAAAAAGCCGCCACTACATGGTATGGGATGTGCAGCCAAGAGGTCAAGTAAATGACTGGAGCACCGTTGTATTTACGAATGAGGAGAAGTTTAATTTGGATGGTCCTGATGGCTAAAACTATTGTTTCCATAATCTTCGCATAGAAAAGCGTATTTTGAACCGACATCACAGCCGAGAGGGCGGCGTTATGGTGTGGGGTACCATAATAGTTCAAAGATCAGTGAACTATTTGGTACACCATCTTGGATATTGCAACATGAAGAAGCCACTATATCATTGTAAACCAAAATGTTAATATTCTTGACTGGCCACCCTATTCACCAGATCTAAACATTATCGAAAATGTCTGGGGTTGGTTATCTCGTAAGGTCTATGAAGGAGGTAGACAATTTGATGTCAAGCAGTCACTAATTCAGCCCATTAAGGATGCTGGGAATCATAAATTCTTTTTATCTCTCAATGAAAACCCGTATATTTGAAATTATTAAAAACAAAGAGGGTTGCACCCATTACTAATGGTTCTTAAAGAAATGAAAATATATTAAAAAAACAAGAAAAATTGGTTTACATTCAAATTAGTTAAAGTACCCTTATTCAAGTGAAGCAAAAAAAATATCACATTTTTGAACTGTTTTTTTGTAAATTTTTTTTGTAAAGTTTTTTAGTTAAGAAACCACAATTGTCTTGATTTTTTTATAGCTTCCAGCTTCCATTTCCATTTTAAAATTCGGCAATCGGTTACAAATTGCACAGATACAGGCTGCTGAATATGGAATTTTTAGTGCCTTTAAATAAGGGAACCGGAGTGTATATATTCCATCAAATAGCTAATTTTTCAAAAAGTCTTATTTGATTCGCTGGTTCGTCTTTCTGTTTTGCAAAATCACCTACAAATGTATTTCTTTTATTATTGAGGAAATATTTATGTAAGAAACAGCAAAATGGGGAAGAGAAACCATATATACATGACAAAGATTTCAAAATAACGTTCAGCGGCGCTTTTTTTCAATTTGAGGTACTTACACTTTGCAATGGCTCTATTCACTGTCCATATACTTGCCTGGATGGCAGCTTGAGTCCAGATATTTTCTGCTGAAAGATACGAGTTTGACGCAATTTTCAAGATTTTGAAGTCAGAGCGATTGGAATCATTCCTTTTTGCTTTTTTCCATACTTTTCAAGATCTTTTAAGTATCCCAGCACAGCGTTGTGACTTCATCGTATTTCCCGCACAATGGCCAAATAAGAATATCCTTGCGAATGATAAACATCGATTTTGGCTCCTTCGGCGTTGTGCTGAATTCTTTTCCTGCTGTTTTTCACTAATGTTTATCAAAAAGTAATATTTTTCTTTTACTAATTGTTTCACATATAAATCAAATGCGCCTTCGTGCAAAAAATTTAAAAATTCAAAATGGTTCTAGTCATAAGAACGGAAAAATTTTATTTTTTGTTTTTGTTTTTTGAAAAGGGCTTTTATAGAACTGTTGCACTAAACTTCAATGTTTTTGTTTTTAATATTGTAATCTTAAGAAAGTGCCCTTTCCGATGGTAGCAATATTTTAGCCGTCGACAAAAACTTTAAAAACATATGGGCTTAATGATCTGATCGAAAGTGTATATTACGAAACTCAGCCTTATTAATTTACATAGCGCCCCTCAATCCATTTTCCGTTTTAGTGTGGAAGTCTGTTGCAGATTAAAATAAAATAATAAATTTGGACTATTTCGAGAAAATCTATGAGTTTTAAAGGAAACGGGCCGAGCTAAGTCATTGAGAGTGGATGAGCGAGCAAAACTTTAAACTTAAAGTACAAGGTATTCGGACTGACCATTAGACCGGTCACGAAAAAAATTTCCCAATGTCGAAGGCAAATATTAAAAATCACCTCGAGACAATTTAAAAATAAAAAAAGAATCTTTCCGAGCACGCGAAAAACAGCCAAATAGTTTCTTCGAAAAGGGTGATCCGTGTGTCTGTTCCGACTATCGCGGAATCAGTCTTTTATCCATCGGGTATAAGGTCTTGTCGAGCGTATTATGTGAAAGACTAAAACCAATTATTGAAAACCTGATTGGACCGTATCAGTGTGGTTTTAGACCAAGCAATTCCACAACTGACCAAATATTCACGCTACACCAAATTCTGGAAAAGACACACGAAGAGCAAATCGATACATACATTACAAAGCTGCTTTCGATAGCCCCATACGGGGAAAATTGTACGAAGCTATATCTGAACTTGGTATTCCGGCAAAACTGTTTCGCCTCCGTAGAATGACGCTGACCAACACCAAATCAGCAGTTAAAGTGGGGAAAGACCTCACTGAACCATTCTGTACCAAGCGAGGACTTAGACAAGGCGACACACTTTCGTGCAATCTCTTCAACATTTTAATGGAGATAATAATGAAAAAGGCTGCAGTAAATACGAAAAAGACCATTAAGACGAGAAGCCATATGTTGCTGGCGTATGGTGACAACATAGACATCATTGGGCGAAATTTGCGAGAGGTTAGAATCGAAAGGGAATCAGCGAAGGTGGACAGGAGGACAAGACAAAATTGATGGTGTCAACGACTAGAGAAACCTCTCGACTTGGTCCGCACTTGAAACGTTGACATCCGATTTAATTTTGCAGTGGTAGATGAATTTGTCCACCTTGGAACCGCCGTGAACAAGGACGGCAAAGTCAGCCTGGAAATGAATGGGAGACTTGTGCTTGCAAATAGATGTTATTTTGGGCTCAGCAAGCAGTTTAGGAACAAAGCCCTCTCTCGACGGCCAAAAGTACCAGACTCTCATTTTACCTGTCTTGACATATGGCTCCGAAACTTGGGTCATATCGCAAGCGGATGATAAACACCTGGGAGTTTTCGAGAGAAAAATTCTCCGTAAAATATATGGTCCTGCTATGGAATACGGCGAGTACCGACGTCGCTGGAACGCAGACCTATATAATCTCTATTCTGACGTGGACATAGCTAGGCGAATCAAAGTGGGCCAATTGCGTTGGCTAGGCCATGTTATCAGAATGGATGAAGATGAGCCAGCGTAAAAGGTTTTTGATAACGTACCCGAAGGAAGCAGGGAAAGAGGACGACCAAGACTCCGCTGGAATGACCAGGCAGAAGAATCCCTCCGTATCCTTGGTGTTACCAACTGGCGATAAAAGGCGAAGGATAGAGCCAGTTGGAAGAATATGTTGAAAGTTGTTTAATTAATATATGTAAGACGTCTGACCTCATGGGGTTGTAATATAGTCAATAAAAGTAAAGTAAGTTGTTTTATCGTATTTTTTGTTTGTTGCTCGATCGTAACATACGAAGGAGGATCAATAAGTCCGTGACTTTTTGAATGAAACTCAGTTTTTCCCAAAAAAAAAATATTTTTCAACATTATCTCCTTTTAGCTGAGTACACTTAGACCGACGATTCACCAATTTTTGTATCCCTTCCAAAAAATTGTATTTCTCGAGGCCCATTAAATAGGCATCTGTTTTAACAATAATATCGATATAATATCGTTGGAGCTAAATCTCTTTCCGCCGAGCCAGGTCTTTAGGTTTGGAAATAGGACATAGTCACTGGGAGCTAAATCCGGAGAATATGGCGGATGAAGTACCAGTTCGAAGCCCAATTTACGGAATTTTGCCATTGGGACTACACACCCGTACGTTTATGGTCAATTGAGACCTAACGCGGCACCCATCTTGCAGACAGCTTTCTTAAACCCAAGTGATCATTTAAAATCGAAACCACACTGCCATATGAAATGCTTATGGAATCAACAATCTCATGCACTTTTACTCTTCGATCCGCCAACACCATATCGTGCATTTTCTCGACAATTTGCTGTCCAGAACGTTCAGCGTCCGACCACAACGAACGTCAGTAAACCACTCTTTTACCATTGAAATCGATGGTGCAAGGTCCCCATAGTATTAATCAAACTTTTCCTTGGTTTGATTGGCGGTTTTCATTCGCAAAAAATAATGTTTAATGAGCACTCGAAATCCACTTTTACCATTTTTAAAAAAATGCACGAGGTTGTATGTTTCGAAACGCTGTTAAACGCAAAGTAAATGACAGACCTTGCTCAAAATCTGACAGTAGTCTATTAGCAAGTGGTACTTTATAGGATCAGTACTGCATTTCATATAATTACGAGGGAAGTTCGAAAAGTCACGGACTTATTGATCCGCCCGTATATGTCATCGCTGTATAGGTCCCAAAGAGCGCCACATTTATCCTACAGATGCCGCTGATGTACAACATCATTTTCTAATAAAGGCCTCATTTGATATAGTTTCTAACCCTACAATTTAAAAACAGATTTCTCTAGGATTACTTAATTACTCATCCGGTGTCGAACAATCCCGGGGGGTCAGCGACCATACAAAACGAAGATAATAAATTTCGCTAACCATTTCAATCTTTTGCCATATCTCTTCAGTTGGCAATACCATATGTACGCAGGGATTCATCAATCTGATCCCTCCAGCAGAGTCTTGGTCTTCCTATTTTTCGTCTTCCTCTTAGATCGGATTCGAAAACCTTTCGTGGTGGTTCGTCTTCATCCATTCTACTGACAAAGCCTAGCCAGCGCAATCGCATTATTTTGATCACTATCGGAATATAGTTCATACAGCTCATGGTTCATCCGTCGCCGATACTCGCCGTGGTGCACTATAGGGCAATCAATTTTTCAGTCCGTTGGTTAAAACCTACTATTTCAGTGATTTCCTTATTTTGGTAATTTTTCGAAAAAAAATCTTCCATTCAAATTGGACCACTTTATGAAAATCCCTTAGGAACCGTCAAAACTTTGTTATTTTTCGATTCGTCGCTCCATCTCCGAATTTCGATTTTTTCTAATTTTTAATGTTTTTGATCAAAAATGGTGATGGTTTACCCTGGGTAACACACTATCCATCGCAGTCGGTAATGGGTAAAAGGCGCTTATTCAATCCACATTTTTCATGGGTAATTCCCCATTGCCGTGGGCCATTATTTTTCCCATTACCTTGTGGGTATGGGTAAAAGTTCATTACACATTCACCACGTCGATTGGTAAGGATTACATACGACGGGTAAATTCGAGATCTCATCAAAACTATATGCATCGCAACACTCATCATATTAATGTGAACGCTGAAGATTTTGGCAACAAACGAAATAGTTATACAGACAACCCTGTTTTTTTTTTTCGAAAATAATATAAAGCTGATAAATTAGCTTAATATTAAAAAGGTATTGAGCGTATTGAGTAAAACAACGCGAGGGGGGGTGGGGGTGTAATTAAAGACTAAAATTTCCGCAAGGAAAATAGTGATAAATAGAAAAATATAATTTCCGTTCAAGTTAGAATTATTCGATCTCTAAGTTTTTCCAGGTTTCTTGCAAGAAACTAAAGAAAATACTGCATGAATCATGGTACGGGATAATATTAGTTCCTCTAAAGTATATATTACCAAATTCGAGAAGCCAGCATTTCAAAACGGCTTGCGATAACTTAAAAGTTTTTACAGTGTATTCTATATTGAATTATTTCCAATTTACTCGTGGTTTTACAATTATTCTTTCCCTCAAATATTTGAGTTATTAACAAAAAACTTTACGAAGCCAAAATACAGAATACCTTAATAATGGTAAAGGATATTTCGCATATATTCAAAAATGATCGAAATACTACTTTAAAATTTGTGATATTATTACCGTGTTTTTTCCTATTCCCCCACTGTGCGCAGTGAAACAAAATTTTTGTGAAAATTATAAAAATATATTCTTCTAATTGTGTTCATCATGATACGTCATTTGAGACCCATATTGATTTTTTTTTTGCCAAAATATACTAGGTGCTCGCAACTTCAATGGTCGGTAGGGGACCATAAATACCCTCGCATACAAAAAAAGTGTCGTTCCCGCAATCACCTCCTCAATACTCAGTTCAGTTCAGTTCATTTATACATGTATAATATTTTTGTTTTTACTATGGCTTTATACAGCTATAGAAAATTCAGATTATATATTTTCTTCTCAAATAAATAACGTTAATATGTAATATTGTGATTCACACCAAAAGTGTAGATTATTGGTGAGGAAATTTTAATAAACCCCAATGAAGACAAACAAAAAAAGAAAGGATAAAAATATATAAATACTAGAAAATAATACATACAATAAAAAATTTGAAGTTAATCTTTTAAAATAGCCTATGAAATAGAAGCTAAATCATTAATATGTATATAATTGGAATCAGCGTAGCTTGGCTGGAATTGTTGTGACAGTCTCTGTAATTTCCGTTCCTCAATACCGCTTGTATCATGCAGTTTTCTGGTATCATCTTCACTAGCTTCTTTTGGGATATTTGTAATTGTTTGGTAACAGTTTGGCTTTATAGAAAGCAACAAACATGTTGAATTAGTTGATATTGTGTGTATACTGTCATTAATCTACTTTTATTTATAATTCACTGACGATTGGTATAACAAATTAGAATTCCGTGCGGCGTATGTCGGTCAGTCGGGATACGACGCTCAGTCCTTTCAGTTGAAATAGTACATTTTCCATAAAACAATATCCGTTTATGTGATTTATATATAATAGAACTAGAACTTATAAAACTTATTCCACTACAAATCCTAAAAAAGGCATAAATGAGAGTTCTACATTTTCGTCACGTATAACAGACTGACATATAAATAACTGGCAAGCAATTAGTAATACATCAACACGAAAAAAAAAGAATAGCGTTGTTTTGTTTCTGCCCTAGGACACGAAAACTGTTCGTTATCTAAGTTTTAAATATCTGCGTTAAAACCTAAGCACAAAAATCTATATAAAAAAAACTGGAAACTGTTTAATAGTTCGTTTAAACAAATTAAATAAACAAGTATTTTAACAGAGACATGCTGTTTAAGGTAATGTGTATAAAACGACTAGTATAGTAGGGCATTGTCTCTCATGTATTAATCTACACAATTATAAACCTAATAAAATTGTGAAACATGACGATTTGTCTATTACTAGCTAGAAATCCTCTTGGTTCTTACTTATTTACTTATCCGGTCTCGAACATCCCCGGATGGTAAGGGACCTTACAAAACGAAGATAATATATTTTGTCCACCAGTTCGATCTTTTGCCTTATCTCTCCAGTTGGTAATACCAAGTGTATTCAGGGATTTGTCAACCTGTTCCCTCCAGCAGAATCTTGGTCTTCATATTTTTGGTATTTCTTCAAGATCGGTTTCGAAGACCCTTCGTGCTGGTTTGTCCTAATCCATTTTACTGACATGGCCCACCCACCGCAATCGCGCTGTTTTGATCCGCTTATCTATGTCAATGTCGGGGTATAGCTCATATAGTTCATGGTTCATATGTCGCCGATACTCGACGTTGTGAACTATAGGGCCATACATTTTTGGATTATTTTTCTCTTGAGGACTCCTAGAGATGTTTTGTCCGCTTGCGATAAAACCCAGGATTCTGCGTCATAACGCAAGACAGGTTGTATGAGAGTCTGGTATAGCAAGAATTTTGTAACTAAAGAGAGGGCTTTATCACTAAAGGGCTGGCTTAGCCCAAAATATCATCTATTCGCGATCTCAATTCTCCGCTTTATCTCAAGGCTGACGTTTACGTTTCCGTTTAAAGCAGATTCGGGGTATATAAATTCGTCTTCCACCTCGAACTTATAACAGTTATCAACCTTCACGCTTTGGTCTAATCGCGTTGAGGCTCTGCTCGTTGAAACCATTAATTTTGTTATGTCCTTATATACTTTCAGACCCACTTTTACTGAATCCGTCTCAATTCTCGAAAACACCGCAGTAACTTCTCTCAGTGTGGTATCTATATCACCAGTATAGGCGAGCAGCATGTGACTTTTGGTGCTGTTCGTTTTTTTCATGCTGACTGCAGGTTTTCCCGCAATGAGCCCCATTAAGATCCATTAATGGATCTTTTCTATAAGAATAATTCGTCAGGGAACAACGTGATATTACAGATCGGTACAAGAAAACTTTCACAACAATCAATCTTTTCGAACATTTTGACAAAGATCACTTTGAGATAATAGTTCGTTTACCAATCTATACAGTTACAATCCTACCTGACATACTTACCCCTCTGATCAGTTCATGATAAACTGCTGGATTTTGCTGACTTTAATATTACCTTAAACATCATTGACGAAAAAGTTTGTTGTTCTCTGTGCCAACGTCCATGGAAGAAGCCCTTTCTCCATATCATATAATGTTCTATCAACTAATTTTCGAAAATATAAAACCACTTATAGCTGACCTGATTGGACCATACAATTTTCCTGGAAAATCGGCAACTGACAAGATTTTCAAGCTACGCCAAATCGTGGAGCAGACCCACGTGAAACAAATTGACAGCTATTATCTATTTTACGATTGTAAGGCGACCTTCGATAGCCCGATACGGGAGAAACTCTACGAAGCAATGTCCGACCTTGGTATTCCTGCAAAATGTATATACTTTTGCAGAATGGCCTTGACGAGCAACAAACCCGCAGAGAAAGTTGGTAAGGATCTTACCGAAGTTTTCGAAACCAAGCGAGGCATCAGGCAATGAAACAACCCATCATGCGATCTCTTTAACATCTTAATGGAATTCATTATGAAAAAAGCTGCAGTCAACATGAATTAAACCATCAGCAGCATTGGGTGAAATCTCCAAGAAGTCACTGCAGTATTTTCAAGAATTGAGAACGAATCAGCAAAAGTGTATTATGCAACCTATTGCGCACTCTTCATCTCTGAATAACACTTGCCTGAATTAAACAGTTTCATACAAAATTCATTACATAGTTTGGACAATTTCTGTTACATTACTTCTTTATATAACAGTATATTACCCCAATCTGATTTGCCTATCAGCCTCTGTGACCGTTTGTTTAGTATTTTTTAAATAATTCATACTTGAAGAAGTTGTCTCTAAAATAACAGCACATTTTGGAGGCTTTTGAAAAAAACCCAAAGCTAGCCGACATAACAAAGAAGACTCCAAAAACTTCCGAAAAATGTTCTTTATTTATCAACACAATCTCCTTGTAGCTCTATACACTCATTCCAGCAATATTCAATAGCTCCGACATCCTGTTTATAGTAAGAACCTTCAAACTTCTTATATTACCCATCAACCGCAGACCCCACCTCTTCATTGTTGGCAAATCTTCTAGCACCGACCCATTTTCTATAGTTCGGCAACCGAAAATAGTCCGAGGGAGCTACATCTGGCGAATAAGGTGCTTGATCAAGGAATTTGACAATTAAAATATATTAATGCTTTCCCATTACATCCCATGAAAGGACAGGGGAGAGCTTCTCACAATCACTGAGCTGTGCGCTTTTCAGTTTACACTTAATGATTGGGACCTACAGTTTTACACCGATTCCCAACGGTATTTTGAGAAGCTTTTTCATGGCTAAATACTCGATAGTGTCGCCATCACTATGCGAGGTGACCGCCGCCGACAGAATTTTTTTTTGAGGTGGTCTGAGCGGGATCGAACCTAGGACCTCATGTACAAGAGGCGCGCACACTACCATTGCTCCACCGACGGCCACAATTAGTTCAATAATTTTGGCCGTCACACTAGTGGATGTGTGACCTGGAGCATTGGCTTGATGAAATAACAATTTCTTTTTCGCCAAATGCGAAAAAGATAATATAATATTCGCCGTTCATTGCTATTCCTTTCTGAGGATAATCAATAAAAATTATCCCATGCCCATCCCAAAAAACAGACGCCATAACCTTGTCTGCAGATGGAACGGCCTTCGCCTTCTTTGGGCACGATTTTCCCATTACAGTCCACTGCTTTGACTGTTCCTTTGTCTTAGGTGTTAAGTGGTGGACCTATGTCTCATCCATGGTTATAAATCTACGCAAAAATTCGGCATTATTGCGGTGAAACACCGCTAAGTACTCTACTGAAACATCTTACCGACGCTGTTTTTGCTCTATTGAAAGCCATCGCGGCACCTACCTTGCTCACATCTTTCTCATCTTGAATAGTATTTCACCTACCTCACGGACCCTTAGACAACGATCATCCAATACCATTTTGTGAATTTTCTTAACCATATTACCCAATATTTCACAGTCGTAAAGGAAGGAGCAGACTCCCCCAGAGTAGAACCTAGATCGGCTTGAATATTGCTTGGAGGTGATAAGGTGCATGCATCAGCTCATTGGCAAAATTTGGTTAGATGAATGCATGCCCGGCGATTGGAGTCTCAGTGCACTAGGTTCTGTTGGGCATAATGTGCGAAGCACTGAAACCGATTATCGCTGACCTGAGTTGACCATAAAAGTGTGGCTTTAGGCCTGGAAAATCGATCAGATTTTCACGCTACACCAAATCCTGGAGAAACCCCATGAAAAACAAATCGACACTTATCATCTCTTTGTCAATTTTAAGGCGGCCTTCGATAGTCCGATACGGGGGAAGCTCTACGAAGCAATGTCTGAGCTTGGTATTCCTGCAAAACTCATACGCCTTTGCAGGATGACCCTGACGAACACCAAATCCGCAAATCCGCAAATCCGAAAATTGGTAAGGATCTTACCGAACCTTTCGAAACTAAGCGAGCCCTCGGACAGGGTGACACCCTACCGTGCGATCTCTTAACATCTTAATAGAGATAATTCTGAGAAAAGCTGCTGTCAACATGCTGCTGTCAACAAACCATCAGCAGCAAAAGTCACATGCTGCTCGCGTATGCTGATGATATAGATATCATTGGACGCACAGTTAGAGAAATTACTGCGGTGTTTTCGAGAATTGAGAAGGAGTCGGGAAAAGTGGGTCTGACGGTAAATAAGGACAAGACAAAGTTAATGGTTTCAACCAGCTGGGCGTCCACGCGATTAGATCAAAATGTGAACGTTGATAGCCGTTATAATTCTCTGCCGTAAGTCAAACATTTCACAAAAAAAAACTCATCGAACAATAAATGTCGATTAGTTTATATACTTTGTAATATAAAGTAGATGTATCATTAGGCAAAAATGCGAAATAAATGGGGAAAATGTAAGGTGTATGTACTGAAAACATAATACACGTTCACTGTTAGCAAAGAACAAACATTATAAACGGACTAAAGTACTAACTGCTTAAGATGGTTGTGGCCGTACACTAGTTTACTTGCTCAGATATGTTGCACTGTCTCAATAAATTTGTCGCAACTTTTTATGCGTTTACATTTTCCTCACTTGTGTTTTTTTTTTGAAAAATTTTAATTTGTTTTATTTTATTCAAGTATTTTTACACAATAATACGTATTCAAATATTTGCATAACTGCGACTACTATGATTGCAGTGAATTTTTTCCATAATTGGTGTCATGTTTAATTAATGTTACTGACTTTATGCAAGACCATACATGCATATCTCTTTACATCTATTTTTATCGGAATTAATACAATATCCTAATACGTTATCCAGTTCAATGGGTTTTCAATTATCTAATAAATATACAAATGTACATGATTTGCATATGTTACGCCATTTGAATGTTATCTGATTATTTTTTACAATATAACAATTTTTGCAATAATTTGTGGTTTTTGCATTTAACCGAATCGTGGTTGCAGTTGTTGGAATAATATTGATATAACATTAATATATTTTTTCCACCTTATTAATTATGTTACAATAAATAATCCAAAAGTTTTTTTCAGTTTTTTTGGTCACGCATATTAAACCTAATCTTAGCTTGTTCACATACATACATTAGCCCGACTCAAATTTCATGGTGGGGAAAAAAGTGGTTTTGATCCACCACTCAAAATATACCTTGGTGTGATTTGTGATGATTCCCAAAATATTTCGCGTCTACGATTAAGCTCCTGTAAGCTGGACAGTTTCAAAAATTATTTGTTTAGTTTTTCAAAGAATTTTGTACTATTAAGGTATTTTGTAAGCACGTCCAACGGTATATAAAACATATCCAAATATGTCCTTACACATGCTTTTTTCGGAGACATATTTTTTCTCGAAAGAAAAGGTCCAAAAGTATTGAACATTTCCATTACGACAACTTCCAGCTGCTTGTCTGTGTTTTTATCACTGATTAGTTCAAACTCTTTCAATCCAATTACTTCAAGGATTATAACTCGAAGCGTGAAGAAGTTAAAAATAATGAAAATGTATTCTGCTCTCAAGAGTATAAGGAACGTTTACATATTTGGATCAACTACTTTTCGCTGGTTGTTTCAAAAGTTCGATATCTCTAAATAAAATTAAATTAGAGCAGCACAAGTATACTATATTACAAATATTATCTAAGCCATGGGTAGGTACACTATCCCAGAAATCATTGGATATATCCACATTTTCATTGTTTGCAGAAACAGTTTTGACCGATCTTTTAAATTTGACCCATTTTTGAAGTGTAAAAGTGTAAATACACACCGCAGTGGCTTAACGGGCTAGACGCTTCTGAAGATGATGCTTCACAAACATCGATACGATCATCCAGCGAATGTGAGTTCGAATCCCACCCTCGGCATTTACATTTTTTCACTAACCGGAGAAAACATTATCTCATACATCCTTAAAGGAAATTACAACTTTAAACATAACGAGGATCTAAAACACCTAAATTTTAAAAAGTTTTGCGTTCAGAGGTACACTCGTAGAGTAATACGTAGAGAGTGTGCGTGACAGTCTCCGTTCCACATAATTCTCGACAGTTTTGATACAGTTTGAACTTACGCTAAAATTTGGGCGTAATACGAAGAGATACAACATATGAAATTTGTTGTAGGGTTGTCTCAGTAAGATGGCAGTTTTTCATTTTAAAACAAAAACACGTATTCTTTGAGAGGAAGTGTTCCATTGTGACAGCTGCCAAATTTCTGAGTCGCCACCTGCACAAAAAAAAAATAATTACACTAAATCTAAAATGTGCAACCTAATTGAGACACCCTTTATCTATATATATAAAAAATAACGTTACTGACTGACTGACTCAACATCGCCCAACCCTAACCGCTGGAGCTAGGAACTTGCAATTTCTACGACGGGATTTTTGGAAATTCCTACGGGGAGGGGCAAAAAGCGGAAAAGTCTCTCCCATGGTGGCCTGCCCAAACACCTTTGGCTAAAAAGCTGAAATTTTCAATATTTGTTAATTCGGATATGCCATTACTTCCTGGTATGGTACTATTTGCAAGTTTAGCCCAGAAACTTGGTAAATTAGCGAGTAAACGGAGGGAAAGTTTAAAAAGTTCATAAAACTACCGATAACGAAGTATCGGACTTTTCAGCTAGTTAGTTCATATAAAAACATATTTATAACATATGAAGTCATAGACTAATACATACATAGATACTTTTATTCTCTCAATAAATTAACGTAATAAATAAACGTCATAGGTACGATGGAAAGTAAACATTGGATGGTGGATAATATGGGTTCAATAATACCATATAGAGGCAATTGTAAACAACGTTCAACAAAGGAACAAAACAACCGGATTTCGTGTTTTTGTGGCAAACTAGTTGTGTTAAATACAATACAAATGTTCACATTTTTATATTGATTTGGTACATTTTCCTGTATTTCTATTGGCTGGTAGTGATAGACTGATAGTGTAATTTAAAAAGAGAGTAAGCACTAGATAATTGCACAGAACTTCTTGAATAGCAATTCAAGACATTTGCTTTTTTCAAGACGTGTGCAATAGCGAAGTTGTAACAAGCAAGTATTTCGGGGAACTGTCGACAAAGCATATGTATATGTGTACCGTTCGGAACCGATGCAAAAATGTTGAAGCCAATTAGTGAGTTTAAAACTAGAAAGTGAACAGCGCTCTAATTGTGAGATGCCGTCACCAGGTCTTGCATGGGATCAAACGTCGTAACGATCGTCCAGCGAGTTCGAATCTCACACCTCGCATTTGCATTTTGTTCACTAACCGGAACAAACATCATCTCTTAGTCTTAAACGAAATTACGACTTTAAAAATAACTCGGATCAAATACATACAAATACATACAATTGAGAAATTATATGGTAGGGCCAAACCAAAAAAAAAACAGACCAAAATCTAGAATAAGAATAGTTGCGTTCTATAAATAGGACATTCAAACCTTCGGCAAAAGTGCGTCAAGTAGGAAATCAATCTTAAATATTAAAAATCACAACAAAAAAATATAACTGAAGAAATCTGGGTTGAGTAAAAGTAATTTCACTTAGTGCGGAAGGTTTTTTTGATGTGTTAACATCTATACGCGCGCCTCTAGGGCAGTAAACTATAAATTTAATACATACGCAAGTGTTAGGTTTGTAAGAGTAAATCATCGTTTGTTTGTTCGTTGCTTGGCAGTCGGTATTGAAAGTGATTATTGGGCGATTTTCATATAATTTTCCCACGCGATTTTCTCCGAAAATTCATAGCCGATTTTATTAATTTTTGGATTAAAAAGCTAGTGCGGGTTTCGACGAAGAGTTTAGGCCAAAAATTAAGGCGATCCGATATCGGCGAGCCGAGATTGAAGTGCTTTAATTTGGAGTATTAATTTGGAGTAATATTAAAAAAGTATTTTATGTTGATCTTCGGTTATATCGTACGAATATAACAATGTATGTATGTATGTACAAGTGTCTGTTGCTTTGCATTCTTTGACTTTTGTGGGAATAAAACAAAAAGTATTGAGCAAGAAAATAATGACACGTGCTTGCACTGGGTCTTTAAATAATTTTAAGTATTAATATTATTTAACTGTAACGTCATCATATGATTGAACGCTGTTTTTTATTTTCCAATGTAACATTTACGAATGTGTTGATAGAAATCGAATAGGTACCGTGTAGCAAAAAGGTGTTAACACATCGCCCGTGAGTTCGAACACTCATTGTTTGCAATATCAGACGCAGTTCTTCATATTTTCGTATGCCTCATATCATATTGCGAGAAGATTGTGATATTCGAAAAAAGTTAAAAAAGTGACTAATGACTTGTAACTTAATAAATAAATGGTTTCCCGTTACATCATGTGAAGAAATTAGCTAGAGCTTCTCACAAACCAGTGTGCTGTGCGCATTCTAGTTTTTATACTTACTGATTGGGACCTACAGTTTTACACCGTTCCGAACGGTATATTGAGAAGCTTTTTCACGGCTATTTCATGGTCGCCGCCACTAAGCGAGGTAACCGCCGTCGAAAGAAATTTAAGGTGGTCAGAGCAGGGATCGAACCCCCGTTCTCATGCACAAGATCTGCGCACACTACCATTGCACCACCGACGGCAACTTGCTTTCTGTAACATTTTACTTCAACTGAACCTACCACCAAAGTGTCATAAAATAGATTCGACTTTTCTGGCGTTAGTCCTTGGATCAAAAAACATTTCCGTGCCAGCTTTTTAGAGGCAAAAGAAATTTAAGGTGGTCAGAGCAGGGATCGAACCAAGGATCTCATGAACAAGAGGCGCACACACTAGCCATTGCACCACTACTAACGATAAAATATAACAAACAAGTCCAAAATACGTTTAATATTCACAGTTTTTCATTAAAACGACATGAAAAATGTAAGTCAACAATTTTTGTAATTCCACCTGGTGTAAGTCGATTTACGTCAAATAACTCTCTATCGCACCGACCGCACCACGAAGAGTGTTAATCGAAATGTTAGATGAGAAAGTTGGCAGATCTATATGACATTACTTTATCGCATAATCAGTAAGGTAGAGAACTGATCTTGTCAAATTCCTTAAAATTCCTTAAAAGCCTTAAAAGCCGTGTTAGACTGTTAAGGAAATCGTTTAGTATTTTAAAATTTTCATTTGGTGAGAGAAGATGGAATAGTGTAAACTTGGAGAAAACGATTTGCACACAACATTTTGACAGTTTCCATTATTTTTTTGAGTTTGCTCAAAAAATAATACGGCCGGGGTGCATTTTGTTTGAAATGAGCAAGAGCAAAGAAACAGTAATAAAAGCTTTTATTTCGTCACTTTTTCAAACGTTTAGTCTTTGGTCATAATTTGCTATTTTCTGTACTCTATTTTTATTTTCTAACTATTGTATTTAGTTTATCACTGTGCAAACAGATATTTTCGCATTCTCCAGAAATAATAGTGTAAATTGAAAGCAGAATGTTCGTACGATTTCTGTCAAATGGGAAAAAGTTTGATTGCATTTCTCTCTCAGCATATCGTTCCATTTCTACTAATAATCTAACACGGGCATAAGTAGCATTCATCAATTCATCCATTACATGAAATGGGAGACTATGTTCAAGTCTCATTTCTTATTGCAAGAAATACAATTTGTGCGAATAACTATTACAGCAACTGTATTTTTCCTTTATCATCTATAAAACTTGTATTATATTGATTGATATTATCTTGCAATTATCATTATTATAAATAATATTTCGTCTGTATTGCAATATTTTGAAATTAACGAATATCATATCAATTAGTTTTGGTACTGGAATCTGAAATGATTTCAAGCAAATTTATTTTGAATGTTTGTTTATTTTCTTATCTTAAAACTGTTGGAATTTAAGTAAATTATTGTCAATAATACAAATAGGAAATTTAATTTCAACCTCAATCATTTAAATGCATTTAATGAATAACTCTAAAGCAGAAGCACAGAAACTGCACAAATAGCAAATACTTGAATTCTTTTATGTATGTGCTTTATCTCTATATGTTGATATGTATATATCCATACATGGAAGACAAATGCATATATTCCCACATGTAAGACAAACAATTATCCTCAAACTGATTCTCGCACAGATTTAAACGAACGGATGAAATATTAGTTTGCTGGTAATACTCGTACAGACAATTTGATACCCACAAACACTATTTCAAGAGCAAACAAATTGAGCTCTTCGTTCGATTAAAGCAGATTATGTGTGCACTGAAGGATTGTAGAAAATGATGCTACATACAGCACGGTGGATCGTTCTCATGCAGTGAACTGATAAAAAAATTATTTTAACTCACGAAATTATAAAATTGATATAGAGGCATCCGAATCTCCCATATGACCCGAAATTCAAAGAAATTAATTTTGCCTACAAAAACTGCCGTAAGTAATGATATTAATTGAAACCAATTCATATTCGTATCGTAGAATATATTTAATTTTTTAGTTGATGCAAAAGTCAAAAAAACTTGGTTTCCCTATGGTGCCCCATAACATACCAGTTTCCCTATAACTGGTTGAAATTGACAAAGAAAAAATAAAAAATTATTTGCGCTTCCAATTCGAGTTTAATTACTTTAACTAATCGGGAATGTCCGATCCGATTGACACAAATCGACCGACATAAATCGAAATAGAATTGAGACATTAATGATATTATTCCTCAATATTCTATATTTAATATTATGAAGGTAAAAAAATTACATGATTCTTCTCATGCTAGATCGAAAATTTTACTGCACCAAAACTTGGTAGGGATTAGTATTACAGGTGGAAAATAGAGTGTCTGATGAAATCGCCTTTACGAGTATCCATATATTTTACATGTTTAAAATAAAAAAATTACATGACGCGTCAGGGGAAACCCGGTTGGAACGAAGTTCCTTTCGCTATATATTATGTACGCACGCCTAAGGCGCCTGTTGAAAAATACGACAATTTAAATGGATATTTAAGCAAAGATACGTTTTGTAAAGTGATGAACTTTTTTTAAAAAAAAAATTTTCAAAAAAAATCATATTCTTAGGTCCTGTTTGTAAGAATATTATATTTTCCCGAAAAGGACCTTTTTTAATGAAATGTACTTCCTTTATTAAAAGCTAATGTTTTTTTTAAAGAAAATGTACTATTTTTAAGAAGAAGTACAATTTGTAAGAAAAGGCCATAAGAGTATAAATTTTTTTACAAAGAAGTACCTTTTTTAAGTACAGGTACTTTTTAAAGAAGTGGTATTCGCTTTCGGAAAAGTTTATTTTTTCAAGAAATTGTACTTACTTTCAGAAAGGCTACTTATCTCAAGAAAAAAAAGGAATTATTTTATTTTTAAGAAAATGTACTTTTAAGTAAAGGAATTGTTTTAAGAAAAGGTATTTTTTTAAGAGAAGTTATTTTTTTGAAGAAAGGTTTTTTTCTTATTATTGAAACGAGCTTAAGATCATTTATAAATAATGCTTATTTACTTCAATTCAATTCAATTCAATTCTTTATTTTTCATAGCATATACAGATTTTTTTATAATTATAATATTTATATGTGAAGAGTTTAAGGTGTTTTCCTTTTTCTGCTTAAAAATAACATGTGGTTTTCGTAATATTATGAAATGATTTTAATATTATAAATGCTTATTTATTTTTTTACAGACTTTCGTCTCCACATTGGGCGACTTCTTCAGGGAAAAATTATTATTATATGTTCTGATAATTAACAATTCAAAAAAAAAAAAAACAATTCAAAACAACTTCAGTATCACAAATTTTTTCCTTTCAGAAAAACAGCACGAAATATAAAAAAAATTTCCTTGTCAATTAGAAAAAATATCTCATAAAGCATTAGTAAAAATACACTTAAAGACATAATTAAATTAACAATATTTTAAATATTAACTTAAATATTGAAAATATCTATCTTATTTAACATTAATGTAATTATCCTAATTCCTATTGACTAAATGTCTGTAATTCTGAGCAATATTCCCTATGTCTGTTTTATAGTTAATCCTTTGTGTTAATGGAACCTTCATGATTTGTAACATTTCAAATGTATATCTGCGTTTGTAATTGTTTTCTGTGTTCAAAATTGATGTATTGTCAAAATCAGGACAATGATTCAAATTACTGCAGTGTAACGATAATGCGGTTTTTTGTGTAGAAGTGGATATATTGTATTCCTTTTGTACCTACGTATTGCATATTACAGTTGCAGTAGCCTTACCCTTACCTGGAATCTTATGAACTAAATTGGACCTTTAAAATTTATCTATTCTATCCTTTGTTCTGCTGAATAATGAACCTAAAGTATTATATGTTCTGTGTGCCACTGAATATTTCTTGTCATTAACAATTTTAGATTTTTCTAATCTTTCTGATATAAGAGGTACATAAGTTAGAGATTTATAAGTTTTCGGTTCAGTAACCGTTTTCGTATTCATTTTATTTCGGTTCTTATACTGTCTTATTAAATTACAGATAAGTTGCATTGGGTAACTATTGTCATTCAGAATATTTTTATCCTTTCAGTTTTAATTCAGTGAAAATCTGTATCGCTAATATTTAAAACTCTGTCAATAAGATTTCTGGCAGAATTGATTATGATCCTCTTTGGATGTTTTGAGAAATAGTTAATAATCCTTCCAGAAGCCGTGGGCTTCTGATACCAATCCATTTTTAGATTATTATCATTTCTTAATACTAATGTATCTAAATAAGGAATTTTAGAATTATATTCCTCCTCAATTGTAATGCATCATGAAATGAATTAAATGTTACCAAAATATTATTAACTGCACTTTCCGATATAATGCAGAATAAATCATCAGCATATTTTGTAATTATCCTTGGTGTAACATCCAATCTCTCAATACAGGAATCTAACAATTCCTCCATTACAATGTCAGCTACAACCCGGGCAGCAGGAGATCCCATTGGAAGTCCTTTTTGTTGCATGTATACCTTATTATCATATTTAAAATATCTGTTCTGAACTATACAGAATCTTAAAATTCTTAGGAAAAGGTTCTGTTCCATCTCCGTGAATTCCCCTATAATATTCCATTTCCCTTTAATTATTTCCAGAGCCATATCCACTTGTATATTCCGAAATATAGATACAACGCCAAGTGAAATCATTTTTTCATCATCTTCTATCTTTAAATTTTTTATCCTTTCTCTAATATGTAAAGAATTGTTCACATTATATTTCGAGTTCTCAGTTACTTTCCTAAGAATATTTGTAATATACATACAGAGTTCATAAGATGGGGAATTAACAAAAGAACATATTGGTTTAATGGGAATTGTTCCTTATGAATTTTAGGTACTCTATACAATCAAGGAGCTGTAGATATGACCAAAGACGTAATAATCTTTAATTTGAAAAGATCCTTCACTAAATTGTTATTTGTCCCCTGTAATCTGGTAGTCGAATATCTATTTACTAATACATGTGTGTTGGTATCACCTACCATATTATTCATTCTTGATATGTAATCACACTTATTCATTGCCACTGTAGTATTTCCCTTATCAAAATTTAAAATAAGTATATCCTCATTGTTCTTTAAGAATTTTCTAGTCCTATTGACCTTCTCCAACATAAATTTATCCCATTTGTCCATCGTTCTCTATTCAAATAATTATCCACAATATTCGCAAATCTATTCCTCGCTATTTCCTGATCTTCTCTTTCTGTCAAAGTCTGTACAAAGTCTTCACCATCTTCAATTATCCCCAAAACTGGAAAATCTTTCCCTTTTATCGGAAGTGCGTGTTTTTGCCCTAGAGAAAGAACCCATTCCACCTCAGTGGGGATATTAACATCTGATTTATTAACCCTCAGATGGGCAGTAACTCGGATGGGCAGTTACAGAGTTTGTCGTCTGGCCAGACGAAAATTGTTATTGCACAATTACAGGTGAACAAGCGGTAGTTATGTTATTTTTTTAATGTTTATAATCAGAATATGTTTATATATATGTATGCTATGTATGTTTGTGCAATATTTACTATTTTACCTAGAAAATACAGTGCAAAAAAAAACAATATTTTTGAAGCTATGCTTCTTACAGCGGGCTTTGAGAGACGGAGTTAACTGGGAAAAAATGGCATAACGAAAATGCGTGAGGTGATAGTACCGTTATTTTTAACATAACAGAATAAGCTTTATCATATACCAGCGCCACCTCTACACGACTAGTAGAAATAAAAGTAGCTAACCTGTTATCAATAACATGGATCAATCCAGCACAGATTACAACCATATTAATATATCAGAAAGCTTTAATAAACATGACTTTAAATACAATGTGCCGGATTTCACTTTTGCAAGCTTTTATATCACCATGTAGTTATTGCAATTTGTCAAACTTCACGGAAAATAAAGCTCATCTTTCAACTCTTTCAAAATAACATTAACACTCTCACAACAGGTTTGTAGGCTAGTTGGTTGGAAGCTAGTGCAAACAAATTAACATAACAGAATAAGCTTTATCATATACCAGCGCCACCTCTACAGGACTAGTAGAAATAAAAGTAGCTAACCTGTTATCAATAACATGGATCAATCCAGCACAGATTACAACCATATTAATATTTCAGAAAGCTTTAATAAACATGACTTTAAATACAATGTGCCGGATTTCGCTTTTGCAAGCTTTTATATCATTGTTAACCCAATTAAAATGTTTTCTTAACATACAATACGTTATACGGCAGTATAGGGGGGTAAATTCGTGCTAGTGGAAAAATAATAATAAATAATATCTGATGTGTTAATAATAATAGTAATAATAAATAACTATATATATTGTCAATCATTGTGTTTCAAAAATATTAAAAAACAATCGAAAGTAAGTTGGAGCATAGCTTCTGTCGGCAGTCCCCCAACTGCCACGTGTGTTTTTTTTATTTTTTTTAAGTTAAAATTTTTAAGGAATAGTTTTGTTTATTTTAATACATAATGTATGTATTTATGTAATTTGGTTTTATATGTTACTGGTTTGTACATTTTGAATGCATTTGTGACACTTGTGATGCACATTTGCGTGTGTGAGGCAAGCGGGGTCGTCAGATTATTGACAACGCAAGCGAGTTTCTTGATGCTTGTGAGTTTCGCCAAGACACATAGCGCACGAACCCGGCCTATTTACTTGTGGAGGTACCAAAATGGCTATTGGTGGAATGATGTTAAGACATGCAAAAAGGTTTAATATGTATGTATGAATGATTTATATATAGTCACATACCGCTCCATAGATTTTCAGGGCTTCTTGAATATTAGGAAATCGAGTGATGTTTGGATTTTTAGCTCTCTCTTGCATTACTGGCAATACCAATTGCGTACAGTATTCAATAATGAAACTACGTCGCTTGTCACGCTTCATTTTTGGTTCCAACTCGTCGTGAATGAGAAATGAAGCTAAACGTCCAGTGTAGTGATATTTCGAGACCAACTTCATGACGACATTTTCGCCTTGATTTGTTTCGCGTTCTGCACCTTCCAATTGGCCTGTGTAAATTATCCCTTTCAACGGAAAGTGAGATTTCGCATCGCAAATCCACCAGACTTTAATCCCATATTTCGCGGATTTGGACGGTATATTCTGCATGAATCTGGTTCGGCCACGGAAAGGGAATAAATGTTCGTCCAATGTGACATTGTCAAGAGGTATGTACACACGCTCGGGGTTAGCCATTAAAAAAAAAATAAATGGTTTCCCATTACATCCCATGAAGGGACCGGGGAGAACTTCTCACAATCACTGAGCTGTGCGCTTTCCAGTTTTCACTCACTGTTTGGGACCTACAGTTTTACACCGATTCCGAACGGTATTTTGAGAAGCTTTTTCATGGCTATATACTCGATAGTGTCGCCGTCACTAAGCGAGGTGACCGTCGTCGAAAGAAATTTTAAGGTGGTTGGAGCAGGGATCGAACCCAGGATCTCCTGTACAAGAGGCGCGCAAACTACCCATTGCACCACCGACGGTCGACCGGGGTTAGCCATTACCATCATCCAAATATCGTCTATGAGCGCAGATTTGCTAGTCAGTAGACGTTCTGCACGAGTCGCACTGTTGTCAAAGCGAATATATCTCATGATATGTATAAAACTCTTCATTGACATAGTGCCTCTATAGATCGCATGATTGTACGAAGAAGCCCACAATTCCCTTATTGGTTGTTTATTTGAGCCGAAAACACTAGAAAATAGTAGCAAACCAAAATATGCATACATTTCATTTATGTTAGTGGGCGTTCATGTCTGAATTTGGCTCGGATTAGTCGCATTCCATTTGGAAGTAGTCTCACGAGCTTTGCGATTGGTCTCTCGAACAATAATTTAAACAATTTTTGAGGTTATTATTGATCTAAAAATAGCCAAAGGATTGGCAACTGTACCAACGAGAGGACCACGACGTATACTACGAAGAACGTCATGCCGTCGTATTCGACCGACATCCGGCATTGGATCGATAAACCACTGTGTGTTATCTGGCGATATATAGAACGTACCACCTTGCGTTTCAGTAACACCTATTATTGTGGACAATAAATCTTCATGTACAGGATGTTCCACTTCCAATTCATCTTCATCTGATTCCTCGCGAGTGTCATTTTCAACCACGAACTCAGTTTCCACATCGGATGCATTTTCGTTCAAATAGTTCAAATCATCGTCGCCACTACCATCAAATGGATCTTCCTCATCATCACTGTTACATATAATGTTGGCAAATCTTTCATCTACCTCTTGCCTAGCCTCCGCCGATAATTGATTGTACCGTGTGGATTGCCGGACAGTCATATCGACAACTTCATCATCGGTAATAAATAAATCCATTTTCTACCACAAATAAAACAAAGCAATCAGCCAAACAAAAGTAGACAAAACGGTCAAATCAAAACTAACCAAAAATCACATGCGCCAAAATATCAAACGAATTCACGATGTTCACTGCTCGAATTTCCAACACCGACTATTACAGAAAGAAAGATATTTCAAATAACGAAAAAATAAAATTCTATAAATCTATATTTGAATTCACAGAATTCAACTCTTTCACAGTTCAAACATTGAAATCATCGCCAACTACTGCAATTTTATTTTGAAAAAGTGCTTAAACATCAGTCTTTGGTTGGCCATAACTTTCTAAATTTGTTGTCAACAGCTAAAATGTTACTACTATCGGAAAGGGCATTTTCTTATTATTACCAAAATAATTAAAACCGCATAAAAGTTAAGTGCAACAGAATTATGAAGGTAATTTTCCAAAAAAAAAAGCTGCTCATATGATTACAACCACTTAAATTATTTTAATTAAAAATTCATTATTTTATAATTCATAATAAAATACCCGTAATTCCATCTTTAACATAATTTCAAATATACGAGCATTTACTGATTCATAAAGTGCTGTTAAATAATCTAATGAAATCTCATTCCAGGAGTCCTGAATGTCTTGAATTAGTCATTTCTTATCGCCAATATGGGCGTCAATTAAGAAGACGAACATTTTTGGTTTGAAATTAATTCTTTTACAACTCTGGCATTATAAGAAGGAGCATTACCTTGTTGCAGAATCTATGAAATTGGTCCAAAAATATAATTTACTTTAGGGAAAGCTGATTGTAACAGAGTCTAGTAAGTTCTTCCAGTCATTTTTGAACTTATAAATCGATTGTGCGGTAATCTGTTGTTGCACCGCAGACCATAACTCCACCCTCTCTTCTGCGATGACGATTTAAAAATAGGTCCTCTGCTCTCGTACCGTGAAAATAATAATTGTGGGCATATGGGTCATCTAAATTAAATTTATTTTCGTCAGTAAAAACCACAGCTAGCCAATCATTAATATGATATCTTACTTGAATGTCCCGTGTCATATGGTCTCCAGCAAATTGTAACCGATTTTTTTGCGCATGTTATTCAGCAGCGGTTTTTATTCATGTTTTTCAATTTCTGGTACGGAAAGCTTGCAATGGCTCTTTTTACAGTCTAGATACTTACCTGAATACCAGCTTGAGACCTGATTTTTGGTGCTGAGAGAAAAGAGTTTGACACACTTCTCAAAATTTTTCTCTTTTCAATTGGAGTTAAAGTCCTTGAAATCATTTCACATATTTTTGTGTCCGTGTTTAAAAGTTAAAGAAACGAACCATCAAACCCGTAAAATTTAATGATATTTATCTGTAAAATAACCACCGAACAATAAATGTCGGAAACTATAAATAACTAACTTTCCTTTATTTTACTCCCACTAATAAAATCTGAAATAAGGGAGTTTTAAGTTGCTTGGGCCCCTATGTCGCGAACGACAGCGTCGATTTCATCGCTGGACTCGATATTGTTTCTTTAACTCTTACCTTTCACGATACCACAGGGATAAAAGTCTAGCGGTGTCAAATCGCAATTAGCAGATGACTTGTTGTCTTCCGAGTTTCGGCTAGTTATGCGTGTTTCTAATCATCAGCCCATTCAGCGAAGCGAAAACGTATTTGACGCGCAGCTCTAAAACAAATTGATCTTCGTGATACATCATACCGAGGTCATTCTGCCAAACTCTGCGAAAAGAAGTGCGATAAATTGTCAACTACTGCAAGCAGTGGCGAGTTGATGGCAGTTCGTTATTTTGTCCAATAAGGACCCGTATAGTCGAACTGGTTTCACAAAATTGATCCACAAACTGCGTTCATTGCACTCTATTTCTATCGAATTTATTTCGAAATTTTCTTACAGTTTGAGTTGAAGACTCCGAACTTTGGGAGAAATTTGTTAATATTTGCCAATTTTTTGCAAGTTTAAAGCGACGTAGAATTGAAAGCTCTAAGTAATAATGCGTCGCTTCAAAATGTCAAATTGGCCACCCAATTGTAAATACTTTTCAATATAAATAAATTTGTGTAAATAATTTTGAAAGATGAAGTGCAGACTGCTCTTGTGTTTTCAATCGACAATTATCAAGTTTATTGCTAAAAATTGTAAACTATACATTTTCAGGACTACAATACTGAAGTTTTCTTGTTGCAAATTTATTCATAGAGCGGCAAAATGTTGTTATATTTTTACGGATTCTATAATTTTTAATTTACATATATTAGGACGGGCCAATAAAAAAGTGAAGTTGCAATAATTGTTTACCAAAAAAATCGCTCTATAGGTCAAGTATAATGATTGGTTGGTTGGTTGAAAAGGCTGCAAGACAGCACTCTGTCTAGCCCACTTAGGCTAAAGAAGCCCATTGTGATACCTGCAGTTTCCTCTATAGCAGCTATTGACTAGTCGTCTAGCCAATTTGCCCTTTCAATAAATTTGTCTATAATACCTACAGGAATATCCAGTAGGGCTACGGTGCTAACTAAATGTGTACCGAATATCCTACTTCTCAGTCCTGCCAGAGCAGGGCAATCCAAGAGAAGGTGTTTCGTCGTTTCCTCGTCCTCTTCCATGCAGCATCTACAGAGTGTAGAGTTTCTATGTCCCAATCTTAGGGCGTGTTTTCCTACAAGGCAATGCCCCATAAGTGTTCCTCTCATTGGGGATAACCTGCCTCTCGACAAGTTAATTAGTTGCCTAGTCCTCTTCCTGTGGCCAGAGGACCCTGGCTTGTTTGCAAGTTGAAGTAAGTCTCCATTTGTCCTTGAACTTATAACTGCCTGATCTGCAAACGACAGGTAGAGATTGACATACTAACACCTTCTCTTGCCGGAAGAACCTGCCTAGTGCCCTGTCTAGCTAACGCATCCGCTACGCAAATGCCTCGAATGTTGCTGTGTCCCGGTACCCAGATGAGCCTGATGCTAAAATACTCTGCCATCACCCTAAGTGATGAGTGGCATTCTTTCACTGTCAGGGACGTAGCAAACATGGCTTCTCGGGATTTGATGGCAGCCTCGCTGTCCATGTAGATACATATTCTCCGGAGAGTTGTGACACTACTTTTCAGTAGTACAGCAACCTCCAGTATGGCGGTAATTTCCGTCTGAAATACACTACAGTGATCAGGCAGCTTGAAGGATATATTTACATTTAGGTCCGGTGAATGGACCCCAAGTGACCCCATATCCTACTTGCTCGTCCAACTTTGATCCATCCGTGAAAATTCTGATACTACTGGTATCTCTTTCCAGTGACTTTTCCCAGGTATTCCTGTTCGGAATAGAAGTCCTTAGATTTGTCGCTGGTAGAAGGTAGGGGATACAGTAGTCCGTTTTTACGGGAATAGAGTTGATCCGGTGTAGTAATTCAGCGTGTCCGGAATGCCCCGATATCAAAACGCCACAATCTCTGATTCTCACCAGGGATGTAGCAGCTGCCGATTCGGCCATGATATCAGGAGTAGGATGTTCAGGATAGCACTAAGTGCAGTACCTGACGTCATGCCCATTGCCCCACTAACGCTAATGAGTGCTAATCTTTGAGTTTTCATCAAGGAATTCAGAATATACTTCTTTTGGAGGGACCTCCACCAAACTACGATGCCGTAGAGAAGTATTGGTCTGACTATTGCCGTATAAATCCACATGGTGATCTTAGGAGTCAGTCCCCAGCGCTTTCCTATCGCCCCTTTACAGGAGTAAAGAGCAACAGACGCTTTTTTCACCCTCTCCTCCACATTCGGTTTCCAAGGCAGTTTTCTGTCGAGAATTATTCCAAGGTACTTGACCTTTTCCGTCAACTATAATTGACTGCAGTTCAAATGCGGGTATTTTATATTTCCGAGAGAACAAGATAAGCCCGGTTTTAAGTGGGTTAAGTGATAGTCCGTTGTTAGCGGTCCAGTTCGAAATCAGACTAAGTAGGCTGGTTGTACGAATGCTAAGTAAATTGAGGTTTCTACCCGTACAGATGATAGCAATATCATCGGCATAGGCAAAGACCTGGCATTCGGCCCTGTCCAATTCAAGAAGCAGTTCATTGACAGAAGTTAACCATAATAGTGGAGACAGAACTTCCCCCTGCGGTGTCCCCCTGTTAACGGTCCTAGCAATTATAACACCACCCCATTCAACTTTTACGGATCTATCCACCAGAAGCTTCCCAATTGGGCCTGTCACTAAGCTGTCGACTCCTAGATTCTGTAACGACCTAAGAATCGCCGAAGGTTGAATGTTATTGAAGGCTCCCTCGATGTCCAGGAAGTTCCCTAGAACGAATACCTTATTCTCAAGAGAGTCTTATATTATGCTGACTATAGTGTGGAGAGTTGACGTGCCCTTGATATAGGCATGCTGAAAACTCGATAGTAGATTCTGTGGAAGATTACTTTGAACATGATTGTCCAGTAACCTTTCAAATGTCTTAAGAACAATGGATGATAGACTGATTGGTCTAAAGTCCTTTGGTTTAACATGAGAGCATTTGCCCGCTTTCGGGACAAAATCAACTTTGGTTTGCTTCCAAATGCTAAGAATGACTCCCGGCGTAAGGCAGCCCCTAAATAAAGTTTGCCTCCAACCAACTACAAGATAGGTGTAGTGCCTCCTGTAGTTGCGCGGGAATTATCCCGTCAGGTCCGGCTGATTTATAGGGCTTAAAGCATCAAATGGCCCATATCAGATTCTTTCTGCTCACTATTGAGCAAACTTTTTCTAAGCTAGGTGAGTTTCTGGCTGATGACCGGCATTCCTGTCATCGTTGGGAAAGTGGGTAGCCAGGAGAATCCTAAGAGGCTCTTCAGATGAATACGTCCACGTTCCATTGTCTTCCATTAGGAACCCCGCACACGGTGGGTATTTCGCGAGCACGCATCTTAAGCGTGCAGTCTGGTTGGTTCCCTCAATGGATTCACAGAACTTTCGCCAGGATTTCCGTTTGGCCTTCTTGATTGCACCTTTATATAGATTAAGACTATTCTTGTAAACGTCCCATTTTATTTGGTCGCCGCTCTTTTTGGACTTGTTGAAAAGCCGCCTAATGGATGATCTTAGATCCTGAAGCTCAGCGTTCCACCAATGAGGTTTTTTGTTACCCTTGGCAGCATATCCACTGGTCTTACAGCACTCATTGAGTGTGTTCCTGCACGCATCAGTAAATTTTCCAACTAGTTCTTCCAGCTCTGGCACATTAGTCGGAATATTCGGATGGTAACCTAAGAGTTTCCTTAGGCGCCCACGATAGGCGTTCCAGTCCGTTTTAATATAATTTTTAAAAACTTCCTTTTTCAGAGCTTCGATATTTATGTGAAACTGTAGATGTCTATGATCAGAGTGATGAGTGATCAGAAAGTACGCTCCAATCGGATACAGTTACATAGTCGTAGCTAAGTAGTAAAGTTAGGTCTAGTACTTCCCTCCTAACCGAAGTTATGAAGGTCAGTTCCTCGCCTCTGTTACATATAGACTAGGTTTCGCTTATTATGAAATTAAAAAGAGACTCACCTCGATCATTGGTGCCGGTACTCGCCATATTGTGAGGTGCCCGTTGGCGTTGGCACCTATAATGACGCTACAGTTCCGTATTTTTGCCTCCGATACAATATACCTGACGCACTTCGGAGGGGGTGATTCAGTATGGTCGTGCGCCATGTACGATGAAACTAGCTGTCCCGCTGGCCGTTTTCCAGCGAGAGGCTGATGACGGTTGTATCGCTAACACTAAAATTCTGCAATAAAAGAGCATTAAATTTTTTTTTAATGAGTATGCAAGATCTTGGCCTACCTGGGGTTGATAGGACGAAGGTTCTGTATCCATTGCACCTGATACCGCATCTACGATCATTGACCGTCCATGGTTCTTGTATCAGGGCCACATCGGCTCTACCCTTCGCAAGATGGAGAATGCAAACAGCGCAACAAACACAGATGCAGTTGTATCACAAACAAGAATATTTTTGGATCACAAACACGTATATTACAACGCATTAGTCATTATGTCTCTAACATGTAATATTGAACAGCATACACAATGTGTTTGGAGAAAACTATTCTAGGTATCCGATAAACTCCAATCATACGTCCATGCGCTCAGCCATGCCCGGGTGCTCAATTAAGACATTTTAAATCTAGAGACAACTCCCCCAACAGTAATAATGCACAGTAAACGTTAGTAGCAGATCACCCCAACAGCCAAATAATTTAAAAAAAAGTACATGAGGCGACAGGGGGCTGCCGGTTGGAACGAAGTTCCTTTATTATTGTATACTGCTAGTTCCAACACGCCTACGGCGCCCGTTGAAAAATGCGCTAATTTCTTAAGATAAGATACTTTTTGTAAAATTATAAACTTTTTCTAAGAAAATTTGTTTTTGAAGAATATATTTTTTTAAAGAAAAGTATATTTTTAGGTCCTTTTTGTAAGAATATGTATTATATTTTCCCGATGTGGTCCTTTTTAAAGAGAGGTATTTCTTTTATTAAAAGCTAATGTTTTTTTAAGACGAAGTACCTTCTGTAAGAAAAAAAAAGTAAGGATATGATTTTTTTATTACGAAGTACTTTTTTTAAGAACAGGTACTTTTTAAAGAAGTGGTACCCTTCTTAGGAAACGGTAATTTTTTAAAAAATTTACTTATTTTTAGAAAGGCTATTTATCTCCAGAAAAGAAAAGAAAATTTATTATTTTAATTTTAAGAAACGGTGCCTTTAAGAAAATGAATTTTTGTAACAAAAGATAAATTTTTTAAGAGAAGGTATTTTTTTAAGAAAAGTTTGTTTTTTAAGAAATGGTAATTTTTGGTCCTTTTTTCAAGAATAAGTAAATTTTTAAGAGTAGGTACTTATCTCAAGAAAAGTTTGTTTGTTTCAGAAAAAACGTACTTTTTAGCGAAAATGTAGTTTTTTCAGAAAATGCAATTTGTTGTAAGCAAAATTTACTTTTTTAAGAAAAGGCAAATTTTGTAAGAAAATTTTCTTTTTTTTAAGCAAATGTACTTCTTTCAGATAAGGTATTTTTTAAAGAAAATGTGCTTTGTTTAAGAATATGCAGTTTTTTTTTTTTTTTTAAGAAAATTTACTTTTTTTAAGAAATGACACTTATTTAAGAAATTTTTTTTAAACTTATATCACTTTGGATTTTCTAAATTTACTTTTATCGGGATCAAAACTACAATATATACTCTCTATTGGTTCCAGGCTCCATCTAGAAAACTCCTCATTAAACAAAAAATTTCCCAACATACACTCCGGTTCACATTTTTAAAGGCACTAAAAATGCCATATTCCGCAGCCTGTATCTTTTGCAATTTGTGACCGATTGCAGAATTTTAAGATGGATATGGAAGCTAGACATCCTGAGATATATAAAAAACCATGACAACAGTGGGTGCTTAACTAACGAACTTTTTGTGAGCCATTTATAAAAAAAGTCAAAAAATGTGCTATTTTTTTGGGGAATTTGAATAAAGGCTCTTTCACTAATTTTAATGAAAAACAGTTTTTTTTTTGTTTTTTAATTTATTTTACTTTATTTAAGAACTATTAGTAATGGGTACAACCCCCATTTTGTTTTTAATAACTTCAATTATACGGGTTTTCGTTGCGAGATAAAGAGAATTTATATAATCTAAAGAAATTTGATTCCAAGCAACCTTAATGGCCTGAATTAGTGACTGCTTGTCATCATATTGTCTACCTTCTTCATATACCTTACGAGATAACCAACCCCAGACATTTTCGATAATGATTAGATCTGTCGAATAGGGTGGCCAGCTAAGAATATTAACATTTTGGCTTGCAATGAACTCCTTTACTACTCTGGCGTAATAATGCACAGGGGCATTATCCTGTTGCAATATCCAAGATATGGGACCAAATAGTTCACTGAACTTCGGAAAAGCCGATTCCAATAACGTTTTATAGCTTGCACCACTAATTTTTGCACTTTGAAATTCAAGATCGATGGTGCCATATTACATAATAGCATCCCACACCATAACGCCGACCTCTCGGCTGTGATGTCGGTTGAAAAAACGCTTTTCTTTGCGCAGATCATGAAATAACTAGTCAGGCCCATCCAAATTAAACTTCTTCTCGTCCGTAAATACAACGGTTCTCCAGTCATTTACATGACCTCTTGGCTGCTCATCCCATACCATGTAGTCTCTTGCAAATTGAAGCCGCTTTTCCTTACGAGGGGCATTAAGTGGCGGCTTTTTTTGTAATTTCAGGTATTTAAGATACTCACAGCTCTTAATTACTCTGCGTACTGATGACATGCTCGCTTCCACTCCAGCTTGAGCTCTTATTTTTGACAAGGATAAGGCAGAATTAGAAGCAATTCTGATGAGTTTATGTAGATAAAGACAATGAAACCCTTCCTTTAAAATGTTTTCCATACCCCTCGGGGTCCTTCATGTAATTGTCGACAACGGTTGGGCTCCGTCCAATTTTATTAGCGGTTAGAATATCCGTCAGAATGGTAAACATCGATTTTAGTTTTTTCCGATAGGTTTAAAATTTTTTGTTTTGCCATTTTGACTCGTAAAATGATTAAGATTTAATAAATTGTAATAAACAAACTCTCCCTACAATAAATCATCGCTAACTTTAAAAATAATTAAAAAATAATAATGTGCCTTTATTCAAGTGAACCAAAAACAAATAGCATATTTTTTGACTTTTTTTTTAAATTCGTCAAAAAAAATTCTTTAGTTAAGAAACCAATAATGTCATGATTTTTATAAAATTCTGCAATCGGTTACAAATTGCAAAAGATACAGGCTGCTGAATATGGAATATTTAGTGCCTTTAAACAAGTGAACCGGAGTGTATATGAGACATCTAGTTAGTCTAGACATAATCCATAGCAAAAGTAAACAATATATGTAGTTAATAATAGTGGGATGTAACATAATAGTGTTCCCGCAAGGTTTGATAAGAAACTTCGTTCAAAAATAAAATGTTTTCGCAGTGAACTGTGCGCGTGATTGGGGCCTACAGTTTTACACAACTGTTTCGAACCGTGTTTTCAGAAGCTTTTTCATGGCTAAATACTTGCTAATCAAACGAAATTTAACGTGGTCAGAGCAGGGATCGAACCCACGTTCTCATGCACAAGTGCCGCGCACACTACCATTGTACCACCGACGGTCACATTAAATTTTAATTTTAATTCAAATTTTAATTAAAATTTAAATTGTAATTAAATTTTAATTAAAACCACCATTTGCAACATTTCAGAGGAAATAAATCATAGTTATATATAGTTACAGCAATATATAAGATACAGTAAATAAATTTCATTTGCTCGTTGGTGGTGCGGCTCTTGTACATGAGAAATCGTGTTCGATCTGATCACCTTACATTTTTTTCGACGGCGGCCACCCCTCTTAATGATGGCTATCGAGTATATAGCCATGAACAATTTTCTCGAAGTACCATTTGGAACCGGTGTAAATCTGCCGATCCACATCATTCAGTTTAAAACTACAGAGCGCACAGGTATTTGGTTGTGAAATGCTGTCCCCAATCCCTTCATGGAATGTAATGGGAAACCAATTCATCTTTATAGATTTGCATTCTCACTTCGTCATTCGTTGCTGTGAAAACAGGGATAGTAACTATTTCATTGCTTCTGCCTCTGCCATCTTGATTGGTTTGTGTGTCATTGGATACAATTTGCTTGCTGGGACACACTCTGCTTTACGTTGCAATCAAATTTAGTTTATTTTGTTATTTCCTGTCGGAATAGCAAACAAATTTTAGTGAAAGTTGTTACCCAATTAACACACATTTGCCGGCCCTACGTTTGTTAAATGCTGTGTAGACAGATTTTTTTCGTGTTCGCCGCCGATTTAACTGATAAATTATCTTTGACATTGTCTTAAGATATAAACCTATTTTTGCCCCAGTCATTGTAAACGTAGAACAAAGGTTTTCCTACTACAAGTATAATTGTAAAGGAGGACAAAATGTCTTATCCTAATATGTGACAGGTGGTCAGAACTAAGATCTTAGGATACATAACTACCAACAAGTACACTCCAAAAATTAAGTTTGCTATTAATAGCAAACAATGTATGCTACTTAATAGCAGGCAATTTGTTTGCTATTACAGCAAATGAACTGCCATAACAGCAAACTGTTTGCAGGGTTGATAAAATAGCTGACATACTGTTTGAGGAAACAACAAACCAATGTTTGCTGTAATAGCAGATTTGTTCGCTTTCCCTTTTCAGCAGTCTTTTCTGGCTGTGTTTACCAACATATTTTCATGAGTGTAGAATACATTGGAGAGTTGAATACGGTGGTAGTCTTAGAGAGAAGATACCCAACAAATTACAATATCCAACATATTATATCAGACCTGTCGTGTTGCTACGCGTCAACATCAATGATGTTCATTCGCACTAACATTTACAAACACTATCAGGGCGACTAAGGTAGCAACACAACCTCCAATAGCCATGATTTATGTAATGTTGTAGTGACTGAATCGAAAGCATCTCATTTGCTATGGTAATGGTGTAACTAAAGGACGATTTGAAAACTGCTTGTTCATGTAAGTGGAAGAGTATACGTTTCCTTGTAATTCTCTGCATGACCGATACATTGGGATTTAATTTGATTTCTTTGTGTAACAACTTACATCCTTACTTATATTGGCTTACAGCATTGAAGCTTAACTCAGGAATATTTATCTGTTACAGTTGTCTTGGAGCATTATTGACATTTTAGTTTGAATGCCCATCTACTTGCCCATAAGCTTTAATGACTTGGGTGGAAATGTTGTCATATATAGTCTTTTATTTCATTTTACAACAATAATGGGCACTCATTGTTTTCGTAAGAATTTGATATTAAGCTTGACACAAGAACCAATAGTTGCATCTATGAAATGTATCTCCACTACCCTCTGAATTTGAAGGGTTTGTTAAAATCTCGGATAATGTGTGTACATCCATAACATAACTACATAAATCGTAAGAAGTCCTCAAGAAATAAAGAAAACTTTACTCAAGAGTTTCTCTACAGTCTAGCAAGCAGTGAAACAATATTTGTGTGAAAATAAACCAATGTTAATAATTTCTTCCCAAGCTGTTCATATGTGTACTTTATGCATGATTGGTAAACCAAATTTCTTATGCAGTCGGGCTACACATTTTATGGGATATTTTCGTCGAACTAAGGAGGTGAATACAAACTATTAGAGGACAAACTTCACTGTGAGAGTTGAGAACGTTAAACTTGTATACTCGTAAGTATATACTTGTGTAATTTCCAATATGAAACGCTAGTTTATTTAACAGAAAAAGTTTTTCTTTAGCCCAAGGTAATGAACTTTTAAACAATTTTCTTTCAAGAACACTAGTTTTAAGTTGGTAATTATATATCTTTGCTGCGCCAACGAATACAGCTATGTATTTTTTATTAACTTTTCAGGTAAGTAAAAGAACCAAAATTTTCTAGGAATATTTATTCTACAACTCCGTCTTTGTCAGTACCATAAATTTCGAAGCCGATGCAAATAGCATGAAAGCGCTGCGTGAGCGTATGTATAAATACACATGGTTTTCAATTGTGCAATGAAAATTTTTCCAAAAAATTATACATAACCCTTTTCGTTGGCGCAGCGACGATATACACATTCGCCTGCAGTTAGATAGGTAGTGCATTATTGTTATTAAAACTTACCTATACCCTACACGATATGCAGGATTAAGCAATTTCTGTTTCAAGTACCAGATTAACAATTTAGTATGAGCTTCTTAAGAAACAATTATATTTTGGAACAGTTTCTTCAGGTAACTTTGTAACGAATCATAGTCGGTGAATCTAACTTACTTACTTATCCGGTCACGAACAACCCCGAGGGGTCTGGGACCTTACAAAATGAAGATAAGATATTTCGCCAACCAGTTCGATCTTTTGCTTTATTTCTCCAGTTGGCAATACCAAGTATACGCAGGGATTCGTCAACCTGATCCCTCCAGCGGAGTCTTGGTCTTCCTATTTTTCGTCTTCGTTCGAGTTCGGTTTCGAAAACCCTTCGCGCTGGTTTATCTTCATCCATTCTACTGACATGGGCTAGCCAGCGCAATCGCGTTATCTTGATCCGCTTAACTATGTCAATGTCAGGATAAAGCTCATACACTTCATGTTTCATGCGTCGCCGATACACGCCGCTGTGCACTATAGGGCCATACATTTTTCGGAATATTTTTCTCTCGAAGACTCCTACAGATGTTTCGTCTGCTTGCGATAAGACCCAGGATACTGCACCAAAAATCAAGACAGGTTGTATGAGAGTCTGCTATAGTTGGACTTTTGTTACTCGAGAGAGGGCTTTATCTGTGAAGTCTTTGCTTAGCCCAAAATAACATCTATTCGCAAGCACAATTCTCCGTTTGATCTCAAAGCTGACGTTGTTGTTTGTGTTTATGGCAGATCCGAGGTATATAAATTCGTCCACCACCTCGAAATTATATCGCTTATCAATATTCGCGCGTTGGTCTAGTTGCGTGGGGGTCCTGCTCGTTGAAACCAATAATTTTATCTTGTCCTCATTTACCGTCAGACCCACTTTTCCTGACCCCTTCTCAATTCTCGAAAATACCGCAGTGACTTCTCTTACTGTGCGTCCAATGATATCTATATCATCAGCATACGCGAGCAGCATGTGACTTTTGCTGCTGATGGTTTTATTCATGTTGACAGCAGCTTTTTTCAGAATAATCTCCATTAAGATGTCAAAGAGTTCGCACGATAGGGTGTCACCTTGTCTGAGGCCTCGCTTAGTTTCGAAAGGTTCGGTAAGATCCTTACCAACTTTCACTGCGGATTTAGTGTTCGTCAGGGTCATCCTGCAAAGGCGTATGAGTTTTGCAGGAATACCAAGCTCAGACATTGCTTCATAGAGTTTCCCCCGTATCGGGCTATCAAAGGCCGCTTTATAATCGATAAATAGATGATAGGTGTCGATTTGTTGTTTGTGGGACTTCTCCAGTACTGACTAGAATTATGAACCAAATTTAAACAAACCTGACACAAATATCAAAATTTGACCATTGTTACCATCTAGTGGAGTTTAGCTCTATACAATTATTTTGCCAATGACAAGAATTGCGCACTGATTCATAGCATGCCAGTTAATATGGTTACGTGAATCTACTTTTTGCTATAACCTCTATATAAAAATTCCGACTATAATTGTTTCGTGTGAACTACATCTAAAGTACGCAGTGGATCCTTTCTGCAAGGTGAGGCTAGAACACGAAGCATTTAGACATGCAACTGAAAGACTATCCAGGCAGCAAATGCTGAGCTGACACTGAAAAACCGGCACCTGTAACATTATCTACGAATCATGTAATAGGTAATTTTTTTACTATTTGGTTTTTGAAAACTCAGGAAAACACAGAAAATTTGTACAAGTAATTGAAATGGTTATTTGGATATATAAATCAATGCTTACCATTTACTTTTACGGATTATTTCATGCGAAGACTGTCCATGTTTTAGCTTCACGTGTTCCATTCTGAAAGTCCAATTTTGGCGCACTTTTTCCAACATGAACTGAAGATTTCTGACTTTGGCACATATCATGAATATCTGCAATTCATATTTTGGTAACAAAACGAGTGAAATAAATAAAGTTTATTTGAATTTGAATTTTTGTGGCCGATTTTTGTTAGTTTTTGGTTAATGTATGAGAGATTCATACTACAGACTTACAAGTCATGAACATTTGTCTTATTGAAAAATGTTTTTTGTTAGAAATAATAGACAATTCAGTTAGTCACACTCACTGGCATGACTAGTTTTTCCTTGACAATTTCATCATCTAGCCCGGTCATAAAAATGCTATACCACGGAAAAATACAACTCTGTGATACCGATTAAAACTCACCTCAAAGCACTACAACAATGCCAGAACGCATGAGGAAAAGAATAACATGGTGGAAAAATTCTGGCCATTCAGCGTATGTTGATACTTAGGGTTCTTCGATCGATACTAATTCGAAATGTGAATTGCAGGATTGAGTTTGTATATATACGATAGATGATCAACCGATGATGATGATCTGGTCACGGAGTTCGAAACTAGTCATGCCAGTAAGTGTGTGTTGAACTGAATTGTCTATTATTTCCAACAAACCCCAATCATTTCTCAATTACTTGCAACCTTGTAGTATGAATTTCTTATACATTAACCAAAAACAAAAAAAGTTTAGTTTAAAAGCAGAACTTACTGTCTTCAGTACGCAATTTGAGCAGTCGCTGTGAATATAAATGCCTGTAGATATTTAGTGAACCAAGACTGTAAAAGAAAAATAAGTGAAGAAAAAATTAATGAAGATGTAAACCAGTACAGAAATTTTAGTCGGGTGAACCGACTTAGACATACCCTCACCCGAAGTCATCCATCGCGACCGAGTTCTATTGGATATTGGCACATGTGGAATTGCGCTAAATATTATCCAATACCCACCTTATTTACGATCCTAAGTGATTATGGGGAGTTACCGTGACTACCAGTCAATTGTCCGCCCAATATGTATATGGGAGGTACAAAAATGGACACGGCGAAGTTGCTGATCTATTTTTACAGAGTATTACACAAAATATTGATCAGTAACAAATTTTGTTAAGATCGGTATACCACGGGAGATATCGAGTAGGTCAGACGGAAAGCCGCCCAACTTCTGTATGGGAGGTAAGAAAATGGGCGTGGACAGCAGTTAATCTTCAATTTTTAGGAAAACTTTGCCGAGCATCGAATTTCATTAAGATCGCTTGTAGTCGACGAGAGTTATCGTGTCGATCAAGCGGTCATCCGCCCAAATTTTGTGTGCATTTGACTAAATTTTGCCTATTACCAAACTTCATAAAAATTGGTGCGGTTTTGTGCGAGTTATCTTGCCGAACAACTAGCCCGTCCAACAACTTATCTTGGTAGGGCGTGGCAAAATCACCCTTGTTTTATTCAGTGACTCGCGTTTGATGATACGAAGCCTATAACGATTCATTTTCCACGGAAGAGTGGCAGTTGACTAAATGTTGTCTAGTAGCAAATTTCATAAAGATTGGTTTGGTTTTGAGGAAGTTGTCTTGCCGAACAACCAGCCGACCGAACAACTAATGTATGGGAGGAACCAACATGGGCGTGGCAAAATCAGCCTTTTCTTACTTGGTGACTCGCGTTTTATGACATGAAGCCAATAACCTAACTTCATTAAGATATTAAGTGTTTCACGCGACTTATCGCACTGACAACCCGGATGACAATCAAGCTCTTGTATGAAAGGTACCAGAATGAATGTTGCGACTTCGCCCATTTCCTCTAATTAAGTAGACATTTACAGATTATTAACCAATGTTTGAATTGAAGCTAATCACATCTACCAGGAAAAGTTTTAGAAGAAACATGATTTTGTACTAAATGTGTCGAGCGGCTTGGCCAAAACGCCCTCTTCCAAACCCAACCTAACTTTGAACAAATAATGGTTACTCACAAAATACCAAAATGGGCGTGCCAAAACCACCTTTGTCTTAAGCGGTCACTGGCGTTCATTGACATGAAGCCTAATACCCAATTTCATTAAGATCGGAAGTGTTTCACGCGACTTATCGCATTGACAACATGGACGACCACCAAGCTTTTGCATGGGAGGTACCAGAATAGGGGTTGCGATTTCTGCTATTTCCTCCAATTAAATAGCTGTTTAACTTATGTTTGAGTTGAATCACATCCATCAGAAAAAGGTTTTAGAACAAACATGATTTTGTACAAAATGTGACGATTTGTATGGGAGGTACCAGAAGCGGCGTGGCGAAAACGCCCATTTTCAATGCCAAACTAACCATGCACAAGTTAAAACAAAAACAAAAACCATTTTTTAATTAGGAAAATGTTCATGACTTGTAAGCTTGTAGTATGAATTTCTCATACATTAACCAAAAAATAATAAAATTTAATTCAGATAAATTTGATGGTACTGGAAATTTGTTTTGAAAGGATGGGAAGGTGTTTTAAGTGGGAAGGGTGGGAAGGTGTTCAAAATATGATAAAAGTCGTATCGCATGATTACGAACCCAAATCATCAAAATGCAGTAAAAAAATTGGCGAAAGGGTAAATGTTGAATATGCAAGAAAAATGGATGAGAAAGATTAGGAATATAGAAAAATTGTGATAAAACGGATACAACGGGTGCAAAAAGGGTAAAACTTGAAAATGCGAGAAAAGTCGTTTGGAAAGGTTAGGAATGTGCCAAAAAATATTAAATGGCGGTAAAAAGCGTAAAACTTGCAAATGCGAGAAAATCGTTTGAAAAGGTTAGGAATGTGTAGAAGAGGGCTAAAAGGGGGCAAAATGGGTAAAACTTCAAAATGCGAGAAGAAGGTTAGGAATGGCCAAAAATATTGCATGGAGGTAAAAATGGTAAAATGGTGGGTGAAAAGCGTAAAACTTTAAAATGCGAGAAAATCGTGTGCAAAGGTTAGGAATGTGGCACAAAATTGTGGAAAAAGGGTAAAATTGGGGGGGGGGGAGGGTCGAAAAGGATTAAACTAGAAAATGCGAGAAAATCAGTTGAAAAGGTTAGGAATGTGGAAAACTGAATGTGGTTAAAAACGGGCAAAAGGGGTAAAACTTGAGAATGCGACCAAATAATTTGGAAAATTGTGAATAAAAAAAGTGTATGATGATTATCTACGTCATACAAAACATATTTTTCATATACACAATTTCTGTGTCGACCCATTTCAGATAATAAAAAGCACGTTAACCTGATTAAGCACTGTTTTTGTTCAATACAAAACTAAAAATTGAATATTAAATATGTGACATTAAAATCAAATACAACTGCATGCAATCAAGACCTATTTTTTCCGCATTTTGAGCTTTTACCGTCTTTTGCCCCGTTTTAACCCCTATACACTATTTTTAACAAGTTATAAAACATTCCATCCCGAATTTCTGTCATTTTGATGTTTAGCCATTTTTGTCCCTTTTTCAATCATCCATTTAATCCACATACACTTTTATTAACAAATTCCCAATGCTTCCAAACGATTTTTATTGCATTTTGAAGTCTAACTCTTTTTCGCCAATTTTTACCCCTTTCTAACCACGTAAAATATATCTAATATATACTAATATGTATATTAGCTTTATTTAAAATTATGTTCCAATTATTAGGCGACCTCTAGACCCAATCATTCCATACTAATGATCTCGTTATTTGTACTTTTCTACCATATATCATATTTACTAAATAGGTACATTCCCCATTGTTCCATCCGATTTTTTAGTCTTTTTATAATTCTGCCCTTTCTGGTAGACGTTTATTATTTTCTGAACCTTCCACAACATTCCAATCGATTTTTATCGTAGTTGCCTCTTATGTATATCGAAATACAGAAAAATTCCACTCGCGAGTTGAAAAATTCGGCTCCTCTTTACTATAAAGCTCTCACTCCCAGTAAAATAAAAATTAAACTTTGAATAGATTTTTTATTTTTTATATTTGATTCGCTCGGGAGCTATTCAAATAAACAAATATATTTCAATATTATTGTTCAAGCTCGAGGCCATTCTATATCTCTATTAATAGCGATATAGTTTTTTTAAAAAAGGAGTTTTGCAAATGTTTCCCTATGACTCCTGGTCAGCGGTTGTTTGGAATGATGCTATTTAAAAATTCATTAAACTAAATGCAAACGAAATCTCATTTGAATTGAGAATTCATTATTATATCGCAAGCAAAACACAAAAGAAAACTTTTGAAGAAACTTCTTTCCACCTCCAGAAAACCATCGGTCCTCATTAGACATGTTTTTTGTTGTTGCCTAAAAGACAACACAATTTTCTTCACATACAATAACAAACATACAATAAAAACTGGTTCGCCAGGGACTAATAATATACGTTTCTCTCTTCACCGTGGTTTGCCAGCCGGAAAACGGGTGTGTGGTATCATATGGCTCGAGCGCGTCTTAAGCATACTAGGTCAATTAGAGGTTCGACGATGTGTACGAAACATGACGTCCCATGGTATCACAGCGGTCTTCATTATACCAGGTATGTCAATAGTGACAACCACTTCAACCCATTTTCGTAAGCTACTGGCAATTGATAGTATTAAGGATGTATTGGGAGACTATAATATATGAGAACTGGGTTCCTACACCCACAACAACGTCATTGCAATACTTTTGGCGAAAACTATATTGCCTGGAGAGGCGACACTATTTTATTGTCATGCGTGAAGAGTCCCGTTTCGAGAGTTTAAGAAAGAAACTGCACAGCCCATTGGTTTTAAGGCGCTTTCTTTTTCCCTGGAATGGAAATTTTTGACGATATCTGCGTCATTCGAAATGGGCGCTGCACTACGAAACCAACCTATACATTCATTGCCACCACGTAAATATTCATTAGAGCTCCGATGCCCCTTTTCTGCAATTTACAATTACGGTTTTTCAACGCCCTTATATCTTCTTCTTTGCGTTCATTTTTAAAACCCGCCAACTTAATTAGTATTTCCACAGACAGAAAGACAGAAACAAACGAGATATCTTAAAAATGTCATCAAAAATGGGATGGTTTGTTAGGATACCCATGAGCCGAAGCACCAGTGTTTCGCCCCTGTTCTGAAACCTTATGACCTGCATAAAGCCGCTGCGCACAAGTAGCGCGACAATATTTCTTATGCAAATGTGCGAACACGGTCACAATGACAATCAAAATGTATCTTACCATGAATGGTAACTATGACTGACTATGAATTTTATTTATAAAACAGAATCAACAATATTTTTAAGATATACTTTGTTCGAAAATAAATAACAAGGATTTCTTTCATAGAAATTTTGGGAAAACTATTCAATACTTTAATATACTTTGATTGATTGATTAATCCTTTAACGCAAGCGATAGTTTCAGCTCGCATTCTCATGTCGTATATCACGTTTAGACTGTGTACGAAAATAAATATCTAGAAGTTCTAAAAACTTAGTGTAGTAACATGTTATAACGTCTTTATTCAGCTGTTAATGTTCTAACAAGTGTTATGTACAAAACTCGCGTTTGTAACAAAAAATGTTGGCACAAATATACATGTCTTAAGTTCCTCATAAATATGATATTGATATCTTTTAGTTTATGAGAATTTAATGATGTTACTACGCTAACCACTTAATGATATCGCCAGGGTACAATAACTTTTCGCATGATACTCGTATCTTGTTCAAGTCAATTGTTTGGGAGTATCGTTTGCTGAAGCAGACCCACAACGCTATCACATGCTTATGTTAACTTTCTTGTTCGTCACAAGACGTTGTTGCTTTATTCTCACGTTATATTCCCATCAATCCTAATATTTTCTTTTGACCGCCTTATTGTCCTGACATTAATGTACTGAACGAACTGATAAATATCTTGGGAAAATAATATATTTCTTATTGATAATGAATATATTATTTTATTTTCGCTATATTCGTTAAAAGTAATATTATTTATAGAGTTTAGTTGTGTACCGCTATGTCCAGCATAGCAGAAGAAATTTGCCGTTACAGTCTTTAAAAAGTCGGTAGAACGTTGGCGTAGAGCTCAGCTTGAAAAATATTTTTTCAAATGAAAAATAGGTGTGTTAAATAGTCGTGCAAATAAATTAGAGTAATTAGAGTTTTTGCAAAGTTGCGCCACCTTGAATTTAATTTCGTTTGAATTTCAATTTGTAGAAGTAATTCAAATTATACTCCGCATATTATACTTGGCGACCTTGGAAATAGCCTTGGTAAGGCTTTTCGGCTGATTTCTTTGATTTACAGCCACATCTATCTCAATCACCATCGTTTTAATAAAGTTTAGCCACCCCAAATTACATCATCATATATTTAGCTTAGGTTAGGGTACTTATACCCCGCCCTATAGATTTATTTCAAATGTACCTGTGTAACCACGAACTGAGTAGCGGGTTTTTACCACCCCATTTGCAATTGCAATAATTTTTGCCAATGTAACCGGATAAGACTGATTTACTGTCTCTCATTGCAGAGATTACGGGTCAGTGTATCGTTGGAGACTTACCTCACTACTGCGTCATTGACAAGAAGTCTACTGTGGACTATGTGGAGACAATGAGGAAGCTGAGACCATTAAACACCTTCACAGTCAATCTCCAGCCCTAAAATATAGGAGTAAGCGCTGTTTTGGGTGGTACTTTGAAGATTGCCTGTATTGTTTCCGTAGGAGAGATACTGTGCATTTCGGCTACGGAATGAAGGTGTCATCGGCCCATGAACTGATCAATAACCTTTGCTACTCGGGTATGGTAAACCAGTGTTTTTCTTGATTATATACAGTACTGGACAAACCGCAAGCAGCCCCCTAGGTAATTTTTTTCGTATGATAATTTTTTAAAGAAAACACAGTTATTAATTCATTGTTTTATTTAAATCTTTATTATTGATAAACAAAAACTTAAGGAATTCACAAATTATAGAAAAAGAAATTAAAATCCAAGAAACACTTTACGTCGCAAATCTAAGTGGATAAGACTATATTTTAGGTCTGGAGATTGACTGTGAAGGTATTTAATGGTCTCAGCTTCCTCATTGTCTCCACATAGTCCACAGTAGACTTCTTGTCAATGACGCAGTAGTGAGGTAAGTCTCCAACGATACACTGACCCGTAATCTCTGCAATGAGAAAAAGTAAATCAGTCTTATCCGGTTACTAAAGCACCCCCTTTCCAAGTTTAAAAGAAAATATTGAAATTAGTAATTTCGTTACGAATCCTTTATTCTTGATGACACTCGCACATTTTTTAGGCATACAGGATATTAAATTATAAATTATATCCGATGATACTGCTTCTCAGGCTATTTTTATGGCTTCGAAAAGATCTTCCTTTGATTTACAATTTTCTCGGTTGATTTTCGTGTTAAATATCTCCCACAAGACCTGAATTGGGTGAAGATCGGGCGATTGGGCAGGCCAAAAAAAATATGTACCCCGCTGCACCAATCCTTAACCACTTTTATAGTATCTTTTGGATCGTTATCATGCTGGAACCTCCATTGGATTGGCATCTATTCATCAGCATACGGCAACATCACGTCCCTTATTATGTCTAGATACCTGAAACGATCCACATTTCCATTGATTTTATGAATTTGTCCAATCCCTTGGCCAGAAAAGTATCCCCAGACCACTATGTTGCCTCCCGCGTGGTTTACAGTGTTGCCACATTCCTAACGTTTTCAAACGATTTTGTTCGCATTTTATAGTTTTGCACTTTTCGCTCCCTTTTTACCCTTTTTTTAACCACATTCACAATTGTTACCTCCTTGTTAACCTATAAAAATGATATTTTTACCCCATTCAATATATAGGCACATTGCTAACCTTTCCAAACGGTTTGTCTCGCATTTGTAAGTTCTATCCTTTTTGCACACATACACACACACATTTTGCCACATTTCGATATAACTTTTGTACGTTCCCACCCATCCCGTTTTAAACACCTTCCCATCCTTTCAAACAATTTTCCCGTATCACTAAATTCTGACAATTTGTTGGCCGCTTTTATATTTATTCACCCATATGTAAATTTCTCCTATACATTTTTAATAATAAAAAAATATTATGAAATTTGACTCGCGAATCATTCTTTTTGGATTAAATCGGGAGCGAGCAATATTTTATGAAATATATAATAAAAATGAAACTCGGGAGGTGAACAGATTTAAATCTTCAAAGAATTAAAAATTAAACTTCCTTGCCGGATTTAAATTGTTCGAGCGAATCGAAAACGAATGGCTCTCCTTACTCTGAGAAATACAACTAAGTGGTAACAAAAGTGAAAACAGCGAATTTCTGATACTTTTGAGTTTCGAGATACGGCCTGTGTATTTGCCCTCCGTCAGTTTTTTGGTTGTTTAGCAGAATGGTTTCAATATACATTTACTTTAAAGCCAAAAATATCTTACATTAACCAATTTTCACTTAGCAACATCCATTTGGTTGAAGTGTCTGTAGAAAAAGTAGTTATAGCTGAGAAAATATTTTCTTCATCAAGTACTTGTTCACTGGCTTGATTTGTGTTCAACTAAGGCCATTCTACTATCAACCTAAACGTGATAAAGTGCTGAAATTTCAAAATCTTCAATGACCGGAAAAATTCAAGACATTTTAATTACTACGGTCATTATGCAGTTACATCGACACGTTTAATAAGGTCTCACAGGCAACAAACTAATGCTGACGTAGCATAATATCAGCTAATTTTTTGAAGAGCCAGACATGTTGATGATGCCGCATTAACTTTGTTCATTTCAATGAAACTGATTATGCGGTAAATATAAAAGCTGCTATGGATTAAAATGACCCTTGAATTTACGAATGTTGTACTTAGTACATATAATTTTGTGGGCATTTTCTGTTTTCGCAAAATGTCACGAATTATCAAATACATGCACCACAATATGAGGGACATCATAAACATATTCGTATCTGGTAAAGGATTATTAAACATGAGTTAAATTATTTTCACTGTGGATAAACCTATTATATGCTAAATGAATAATGTTTCAAACCAAATAAAGTAAAACGACTTTGACAGTTTAGAGTTGCATAGGATTGTATGCAAAATGAATGTTTCAAATTTCAATTAATGTCTTTCGAATTTCATGTGATGTCTTTCAAATTTCAATTAATGTTTTTTAGATTTCAATTGATGTATTTCAAATTTCAAATAAAATTCTTTATTTCCAATTGATGTAACGGGTTTTTCAATAAGAGCGCTACAAAAGTTTTTTTAAATAAAACAAAACCGGTTTTAGATACCAATGAAATTCTTTATTCCTGTGAAAGTACGTTCGATGCCATTATGTATAGAACTCGATTTCGTTTGCATGACCACCACGGGCACGCTTGCAGAAGTCTAGACGCTGAACCCAATTTTCGACGGTTTTCAAGCATAAATCGGCCGATACTGCTGCAATTTCACGTTCAATATTCGTTCGAAGTTCATCAATCGACGCTGGCTTATTGGCATAGACCATCGACTTGACGTAGCCCCACAGGAAATAATCCAACGGCGTCAAATCCCACGACCGAGGCGGCCAATCGACTGGGCCATTTCGTGAGATAACACGTTCACCAAGCTTGGTTTCCAATAAATTGATTGTGGCATTCGCTGTGTGGCTTGTGGCGCCGTCCTGTTGGAACCACATGTCCTCCAAGTCCATATTATCCAATTGGGGCCAAAACTATTCGGTTATCATTGAACTGTAGCGATTCGCATTCACAGTAATGTGCGGGTTTTGATAATTACGGAAGCAGTACGGCCCAATGACGCCGCCGGCCCATAAACCGCACAAAACCATAATTTTTTCGGGATGCAATGATGAGTCATGGATTACGTGTGGATTGCCGTCTGACCAATAACGCATATTTTGCTTATTGACGAAGCCATTCAGTCAGAAATGAGCCTCATCGCTGAAGATGATTTTTCGATGGAACTCCGAACGTAGCGCTCTTAAAGTTGAGGCCACTGACTCCAAATTTCGGTAGTAAATTTTAATAATTTCGACTCGTTATTGGCTCATATATCTTTCCATGATGAAATGGAAAAGAGCGGGAAAAAATATGGCGTCGTTTGCTGTCCCTATCGATTTACTTTTGTAGCGTCTCTGCTGTTCCAAATATAATTTTTATATTTTTCAACTTTAAATTGATATTTTTCAAATTTAAATTGGAAATGGTGTAGACTTCAATTATAATTTGAACGACATGAACTGAAATTTAAAACACATCAATTCTAACTTAACGATTCAATCATCAATTCAAATTCAATTCAATTTAAAGTCTAACACCTTTTTTTGAAAGACATCAATCGAAATTTAAAACACATCAATTGAAATTTAAAACACATCAATTAGCGTGTCCCGTTAAACAGCGTTTTTGCGATTTCGTTGTAGTAATAGCACTCGAACAACGCGAATTAACGCCCTTAACAATAATAGTTCAGCATAAAAATTATTGGAGTTGATCTTCAGTTCCCTACCAGCGATTTAAATTTGCGGTTCAAGTACATTCTGCCAAAAAAAAAGTTTCGACGATTTTTTTTCAAATGTGGCTCAAAAGTTTCGTATTTTAGTCCTTTTTAAGAAAAAAATTATTTAAAATTTTTGGTAGAGTAATTTTGGTCCACTGGAAGTTGTTTTAGTTTTCGTCAAGCAAATTTTCTTACAAATCAAATTAATTTTTTTTCTTTTTTATTTACATTTAATCTTACAATAAATGTTTTGGAAATACAGGTCATATATGAAAAGATTTTGAGTGTTTTAATGCAAAAATTTAAAGAAAATGTAAGGAAATTTACTTCACGAAAATTAAAACATCTTCCAGTGGACCAAAATTACTCTACCAAAAATTTTAAATAATTTTTTTCTTAAAAAGGACTAAAATACGAAACTTTTGAGCCACATTTGAAAAAAATCGTCGAAACTTCTTTTTTTTTTGGCAGAATGTACTAGAACCGCAAATTTAAATCGCTGGTAGGGAACTGAAGATCAACTTATAAATTTTTGATGCTGAACTTTTATTGTTCAGGGCGTTAATACGCGTCGTTTGAGTGCTATTACCGAAAAATTTTTTCTATCGGGACACGCTAATATGTAGTTTTCTACGAAAACAGACAGCTACATCTGTACCAACTCATGAAGACTTGAAGAACCTCACGCACAGTGGGCCCGATTGGAAAAAACACTGTAATAATATCACAACCTTTAAAGTATTGTTCTGATCATTTTGGAATATACCAAACCTTTGTAGAGAAACAGTCAGGCTTTTAGAATATTGCATTTTGAGGCACCCTGCCTCAACACAATTGGACCAGTGTGGTGCTGTTGCAAGTTTCAAAGCCTGGTACACTTATAAGCCGATTGCAACGATTATTTATTTTTGAGAATCAACTATGCAAGACAAATAAAAAATACAAACAAATAAATAAAAAGATATTCTCTATCTAACTTTAAAATTGTCAAATTTTTCATTGACTTTTTTTAGTTTTTTGCTAATAATTCGTTCATTTGAAGGTAGAGAATATTTGTGAAAAAACAACATTTAAGAATAAATATTAAGCTCTCCTGGGCTTATTTATACGTAGGATCTATTTCTTTTCTGGCGTGTACTATAGTGGAAAATTTTTTCAAATTTCAGAGAAAATATTATCAGAATTTTCCTTTAAGTATATTTCCGAAAGTCTTGTTTTTCAGAAAAATTTTACAATTTACAAAATACTGATTGAATCATGGTACCTTTCCGGGAAAATATTGTGTTTTTTGAAGGAAGACGGCACTTCCAAACGCCTTGAGATACGTAAAAAAAATTTTACAATGTGTTCTTTATTGAAGTATTGTCAATTTAGTGGTGTTTTCGGAAATATAATTTTTTCTCAAATGGCCGAGATATGAACAAAAGTCTGAAAAAAGTCAATGAAAAAAATTAAAATTTTAATGTTTGATGGAGAATAGCGATAATAGATATTCTGCAATACTTAGGGTTGTTTTGTTTGACTTGCATAGTAGATTCTCAAAGATAAAAATTCTTTGTAATCGGCCTATACGTGTGGAAGTATATGGCTTTGAAAATTTCAACAGCACCAATGTGGTCGAATTTGATACCCTCTAGCACCAACTGTGTTGGCAAAGGTTGCCTCTGAATGCAGTATTCTGAAAGCCCGCCTCCTTGTCTGTAAATGTCTGGTACAGTCCAAAACGATCAAAACATTACTTTAAAAGTTGGGATATGTGCAACGCCATAGCAGCGGATACATGCAAAATCATAATAAATCATAAAAATAATTCTATTTCTTTTAAAACATAAGCTCATGTCAATATAATTCGTATATTCTGAAAATATTTTTGTAATATATTTAACTTATGCTGTTATTTGCATGGACAAAATTGTAATGGTACATATAACTGTGCGACATTCCAAAGTAGCTTGGGAAGTGATACTATTTTTCTTGCAGGTGTTGTCGCGTAAAACAAAAATCGATTTGTAAAATTTCCCAGAAACCCCAAAAATCTTAATCTTGACTTACGGGTAAAATCCCGTACCTTTCGTACCTTTTTCGCTGAAAAGGCTGTAACATATATAATTATCAGCTGATTTTGATTTGAGGCGTTAGAAAGATGCAACGTAAGGCTTTCGAACGATATATACGAGTTTAATGAAGACTAAAGAAATCTATGTTCATTTTTCCAAGAAACACATTGTTGTTAATTTATTATGATATTTTATACATTATTTTATAACAAAACCGTAATACTGTGTAAATTTAGGAAACAAACTCATTTACTCAATAATAAAACGAAACTTACTTTTTACAAATCCGGTGATGCATGACAGAACTATTGAAGTTTTCGTTAAAACTAAATTTTTGCAAAAATAGTTCCTTGTGCGTTATTTTATTTCAGCGTCATAAGTTTGTCTGCGAAGTGAACAGCATTATTCTGAAGTCATCTTTATTTTATTTTTTCCTTCAAAGCGTTGTAGCCATTTGTTGGTGAAAATTTGCATCTTGTTCATCGCTGTACTGGCCGAGGTTGTCCAAATGCGAATGCGGAAAATTAATTTGAATGGATATGTTGCATCCCATTTTTACCATACAGACTCAAAAATTTACTAATAACCGTAGCATAGTTGTCAATTTTGTGATATCCAAGCTAAACTCTTCCATACTTCTTCAACAGATCTTAGCTTCTTCATAAAGTTCACATCTGTCATAATTTTACGAACTTGAGGTCCAATGAAAATACCTAAAATTTAGTAAAGCAGATAAAAACGATGAAATCGTACTAAATATGGAAAGGAATAAATGAATACCTCTTTTTATTTTGCTTCACCTAATTTTGGGCACATCACTTGAAGATGACAAAAATTGTCGCTGATTACATCCCAATTAATACAGGGCCAAATACACTGAAACTCCAACCGCCGGACATGCATTCGTCTATAAAAACTTTGCATATGGCCTAGTGTATGCACCTAATCAGTTATTGCCGCCAGCTTTATTAAGCTGGTAGTCTGTTGGCGTTTACCAAATTGTTACTTGTATGCTTAGTAATTGCGGTTCTCAAACCGCCCATATCAGGAGGAAACAACCGATGCCATCAAATTCATTTCCCTCTTTCCGCAAATCTCGTAAATCCCAAAATCGGCGAAATTTCAGGTAGACCTGAACTTAGTCTAACATACTTTGTACAGCTATGAAAATAATTCAGTAGGTTATTATATGAATTTTAAAGGTCATTGCATGCAATAGCCAAAAGACGTATTTCATTCGAGTCATCAATCGGATCGGGTTTTAAATACAGGGGCCAGTACACTGATCCATTACACAGTAGCGTTCAGGTGTACCGATATTTTAACCCACCAAACATGTATTTTTCCGTACTAAAATTTGAAATCCCAAAATGGAAATGAAATCCCAAAATCTGCGAAATCTCAGGTATGCATGATCATAGATTTACATACTTTGTACAGCTGTGGAATTAATTCGATTCCTGTCTTTACAAAAGATGGGACCTTAGCCATGGTCGTTATTTCAGATCTTGCCATTTTAGAGTATTCGTGCTTCATTCTACCTTCATTTAAATTTGTTTACCCTCTCTTTTTCGCCACTCCCATTTACCTATTAAATCGGCGGCACTTTCGTTTTATCCTTATACCGTTCTGTCCTAGCTCACGTTGTACCTGACTGAAGCATTGACATACGCGTAGCGTTAGTTTCATTAGTTGCGAGAAAAAACTCTTCATCGTGCTATGGTTTGTCTTAAGGCGGTTTCTCATAACCATAACATGGCAGAGGTTGTCTTCGGCGCTAGTAATTGAGTGTGATCCATCCTGGGTAATCAATGTTAGTCGTTTCAAATTCCATTATTTGTTAGACTGAATAAAAGTAGCATGTGATTACATACAAAAATAAATTAAAGACCAACCTATATAATATGATGGATTTTTAATTTGTATAAGGAAAAAACTATTTTTATAAACCAAAAACTATTCCTTAATTTAACTCTTGACGTCCATACATTTTCGCACCAAACGATCTATTTATTTTTTTGATTATTTTCGTGACCTATGACCTTATAATAGCTACGCGGCAAAAAATGATGACCATATATTTTTTTCCATTTTAGATAAAAGGCACACATATTTGCCAAAGATATGTTAGGTCCATGTTAGCACTAAGGTATGGACTCAACATGACTTTCCTGACGCTCCCCCACGTGTTCCTCTCTTTTCATCCCTTTGCATGCCTTTGTAGTAACTCCACTTTTGGACCTGTTTTGCTAGTTCATAAGGATCAAATCGGATCAGTTAGAGTTCCCAACAGGTGGTCCGCGGACCCCTGGGGGTCCCCAAGCCATACCAGAGGGGTTCGCAAGATATCATTAGTTAAGACATTACAAAAAAACCAACCAAAAATGGATCGTTAGTTGAAAAGAGGATCGTTAAAACGAAATAGGTCTATAGAAGAAGAGGAAGAGAATGCCTCTGATCTTAAGGTTAATAATTCAGTGACTCTCGAATGGAACTTGTCTGTGTCTCTTGAACCCAACTCGTCGGCGTCTCTCGAACATAGCTCGTCCAAGATCAGTGTTAAGCCTACTGCAAAAATTTGAGAATATAACTTTAATTACACAGTGTGTTATTTTTTAAGTCATGGAAATATAACCATATACGGACACCACTACGTGACAAAAGACCAAAAAAAAAAGACCCGTGTCTCCCAGTTTTGCCCATAATCATGTACTTTTTTTTATGGGCCCCCAAAAATTTGGGGCCTCGATGTCATTTTTGCAAAAAAGTGATCATTTTGTCAGGCCCATATCTTGCAATCAGTTCGGAATTTTGATTTACTGTCTGAAGGAAAGTTGTAGCTCTTGTCGTAATTGAAACATATGAAATCAAAATTGTGAACATATAAAATCAAAAACTTCACCTTCGACGCCAAAATCGCTACAAACTTTAAAAAATTCGATTTTTTTTTACCTTTTCCCCTGTTCAGGTCTATAGGTAGCAAACCATTCAAAATTCAAGGAAACAATGAACTGCAAAAATGTACCTAAGATCTCAATAAACAACTTTCTAGAGCATCTAGAACATTTCTAGCTTTAGGTTAAGGAGTTAGTGGGGGGTCCTTGTCATTGTAGCGAATGTATGAGGGGGTCCTTGGACAAATATTGTTGGGAATCCCTGAGTTGGACAATTGACGCTTACTGCGTTATTGTTGCCCCTACAGTCCGTCTTCTTTAAGTCACCAATAGACAAATTTGCTATATATCTACCTGTACAATTATAGCTGCCAAAAGCACTAGAGCAAACATACTTGCCTATGGTCGTCACAGGGTTAATAACTTGAAAAATATTTGATATTCCAATGGTTTCTTAGAGTCCATTTTTAGAGCATCTTAACCGAATCAACTAGCATTGGTTATTACGCATCAGAATATGAATGGTTATGTTGGGTGAAGGGACATTCTTGAAAAACTAATAAAGAGGACATTGTGCTTCTTGAAATCGCAATGTGGCGATACACTTCTAAATTAAGTTTTCTAGATTTAATCAAAGAGCCTTTTGAATTTGATAATTTTTGTTTTTGTCCGATTTTTGATTTGTCGTTAATTTAATTCTAACAATTATATTACTATTTTTGTACATTCACTTTATAAAAAAAAAATAAAAGTGTTTTCTGTCCATACCAACGACGATAAACATACGACCCATTCAAGGCAAAAAATTATCTTCAGTTGCATTTACCTGTATGACAGTTACTCTTATCCTCTCAACAATTTTAAAAATCTCTTTTGCTCTCTCATCGGTAAAACAGTTTCAAGTCATAATAACTTACTCTTATAAACAGAGTTATTTGCTCTTCGTATAACAACAAAAAGAGAACACTTACATTTTCACATTATTCTGTAGTTGCCCCTTTTATTATCTCTTCGTCAGAATAGAACGTAGTATCTGCAGAATTTTGCAGAAAAGTATCAATTCTGCATAAAATCCATTGCCACATTGGACACACACGTCGAAAGACAGTGACACGTGTTGACAATTTTCTGAATGATAAGGGGGCATTCATACTATTTCACCTCTTGAATGGTGTGTTACGGTTGAGTTGGCCCATTGTGTTACAGTTGGCTTGGTCCATTGTGTTGCACAAGTAAATGGCAACAAAACATTTCTCCAATGCTATGATTTTATCCATTTTGGTTTTATAAAAAATTTAATCGTAAGAGAAGTGAATTGACATTCTTAAGAATGCGGATATGTCAAACCCAGTTGTGGTTACTATGTGTATGCATGGCCTTTCTTCATCGTTACAAGTTTTACAGTGCTCCAGGAATGTATGAAGGGCTGTACAATAGGGTGCACTGCAAATAATTGTTTGTGGTGAGTGGGGATGCCTAACAAATTCGTTTTAAACGCTGATTACGGGAATGTCAAACCTTTTTTAATACGATGGTTCATATAGTCCCCTACCATCTGTAGAAGCTTCAATTCATATTCTATTTTGGCAAAAAACAAAAACTTTTTCTGTCAACATGACGCAGTACACCTCTCTTCACGGCGACATTTTGTGGTCTTGTTAAAGCAGGGTTTTCCCGAGTTTGCGCGAATTTCTCAATGTATTTCGTGAATTTAATTATATTATTTTAAATAAATGATTTTTAAAATGATTTTTGCCTAAATTTTTACTTAGAGCTTAATAATATTTCTGGAATTCAAATGAACCGCATATTACGTAGGTAGTAACCCCCTCCCTAATAACATTTAATTTTGTCAATAAAGAATAAATTGACTTGAATTGAATTTTAAAGTATATTTACACCCCTATTATGTGCATGTGGTAACAATCAAATTGTAATCAGACAATTATTACAAAGTTGCCACCATTGTTTGTATCTGGTACTCGTATTCTGGCAACATGGTGACAATGAAAAATTCACCTCGTAACAACTATTTCACCTCACAGTAACAGGTTTTCCAAAGCAGAGAAACCAAATCAAAAAAATATGGTCTTCTGCACAAAATCAAATAGGAAAAAACGAGAACTATTTAATGAATTTAGGTTTTACTAAATTTAAAATTAATACTCTCTCAGTTAGAAAATTTATTCACACCGCGAAGATGGAATGCTATATTGCCTTCCTCAAGGAACATATAGATGAAGATGAAATTTATTTTGGCACCAACTCTCTGATATCCACCAACATTTTACCATCGTCAAAAACTTCTGCGCTAATTTCAAAAAGTTTTTTCGTCCCCCGCGATCGGTTCTACTGCTTGAGATATAGGTCTTTAAAGCTTGGGTATATAATTCTCTCATATCTCAGGTATTTGTAATCCGATCTGGTTGAAATGGGTATCATTACGAAGGTCTTTCTAAATTCTATAAATCAGTGCATAAACACATTTATTTTTATCAACCCATTGGGGAGCTAATTAAACAAAGAATTTTTGAACTCACTTTTCTGATAAAATATACTTTATTTCAAAAAAGTGCCCTATTATAAAGGGTTTTTCAACAGAGACGCTACAAAAGTAAATCGATAGGGACAGCAAACGACGCCATATTTTTCCCCGTTCTCTTGACATTTCTCTTCACTAAGGTTTGCCATTTCATCATGGAAAGATATACGAGCCAACAACGAGTCGAAATTATTAAAATTTACTACCGCAATTTGAAGTCAGTGGCCTCAATTTTAAGAGCGCTACGTCGAATTTTCATCGGAAAATCATCTTCAGCGATGAGGCTCATTTCTGGCTGAATGGCTTAGTCAATAAGCAAAATATGCGTTACTGGTCAGACAGCAATCCACACGTAATCCATGAGTCATCATTGCATCCCGAAAAAATTACGGTTTGGTGCGGTTTATGGGCCGGCGGCGTCATTGGGCTGTACTCCTTCCGTGATGATCAAGACCGGCACATTACTGTGAATGCGAATCGCTATCGTTGAATGATAACGGAATATTTTTGGCCCCAATTGGATAATATGGACTTGGAGGACATGTGGTTCCAACAGGACGGCGCCACAAGCCACACAGCGAATGCCACAATCAATTTATTGGAAACCAAGTTTGGTGAACATAATATCTCACGCAATGGCCCAGTCGATTGGCCGGCTCGGTCGTGCGATTTGACGCCGTTAGATTATTTCCTGTGGGGCTACGGCAAGTCTATGGTCTATGCCAACAAGCCACCGACGGTTGATGAACTTATGCTTGAAAACCGTCCAAAATTGGGTTCAGCGTCTGGATTATTTTATTTTCTCCTTTTATTGTTTACTTATAGAATTTATAACCTGCTAAAGTAAACCAAACCACGGTTATAAACAAACAAAACAGTGTCACTTGCTCTTACCTCCACTTTGCCAGGTCACAGTTTTTGATACTTTTGTCCCATAAAAAATGTGTTAGAATGCCGAGTTGTGACAATTGTCACATTGCTGTCAAATAGTGTGACCGTGGTGAATTTTGTACCCGTGACAGAATAGGGCTGTTAGAGTATATTTGAAAATTGGTAAGATAAAGATTTCAAAATGTGGCTGTCGGAAAAATACTCTGTTGAAATTTTGTAAATGTAGTTTACTATATGTAAATGGTAACGGCCGACAAGAAACTTTAAGTACCGTCATCTAAAAAAAGGTTTGATGTACCCTTAATCAACTTTTCAATATGCACGATATCTTTTAAAATCCCCCAACCCCCCCCCCCCCGGCCACCTTCGATTGGTACGATATTCAAGAAATCACGGGTTTCAGTACACCCTACTACACATATAGTGCGTTGCACTTGAATAGCACACCGTACACATTGAGATTCTCTCCCGTTTAGCTGTGTAAGGAATTTAAACAGCAATAGCTTTTAATAGAAAATAAAAAATAATTCAACGTATCAAAGGCTGCTTTAAATACAAGAAAAATACCCAAATATATCAAACAAATTCTCTTTCCTTAGAATAGCACATTTTTGAATAAATGTGCATTGAATGACTTTTTACAAATGTTTTATAACTTTTTTTGATTTTCTGATTTTTTTATTAAACTAAAATACAAATATGGATTTTTAGTAACGAGTTGAGACTCCCTTGTTCAGAATAACATCGTATATGCTATTAGACATTGACTCGTACAAATTTCTTAAATATTTTTACTTTTATTGCATGGACGTTTGGTTTATAACAATTACACTACGGTGCACTTATTTAAAGGCACTAAAAATTCCATATTCAGCAGCCTATATCTTTTGCAATTTATAACCGATTGCAGAATTTTAAAATGGAGATGGAAGCTAGACATCTTGAGATATAAAAAAATCATGACAATAGCGGTTGCTTAACTAAAGAACTTTTTTTTGAGCAATTTATAAAAAAAAGTCCAAAAATGTGTTTTTTTTGTTTGGCTCACTTGAATAAAGGCACTTTAATTAATTTTAATGAAAGACAGTTTTTCTTGTTTTTTTAAATTTATTTTACATTATTTAAGAACTATTAGTAATGGGTACAACCCCGTTTGTTTTAATAACTTCAAATAATAGGTTAATAACTACCAAATCCAACGAAATTTGATTCCAAGCATCCTTAATGGCCTGAATTAGTAGCTGCTTGTCATCAAATTGTGTACCTCCTTCATAGACCTTACAAGATAACAAACCCCAGACATTTCGTAGATGTGGCTAATATTGTGGCCAGTCAAGATTCTTAACATTTTGGGTTGCAATGAACTCCTTTCCTACTCTGGCGTTGTGTATAGAGGCATTTTTTTTGTTGCAATATCCAAGATATGAGACCAAATAGTTCACTGAACTTCGGAAAAGCCGATTCCAATAACGTTTTATAGCTTGCACCAGTCATTTTTGCAATTTGAAATTCAAGATCTATTGTGCCATAGTACGTAATAGCACCCCACACCATAACGCCGCCCACTCGGCTGTGATGACGGTTCAAAAACGATTTTCTTTGCTCAGATCATGGAAATAATAGTTGTAGCCATCAGGCCCATCCAAATTAAACATCTTCTCATCCGTAAATACAACGGTTCTTCAGTCATTTACATGACCTCTTGGCTGCACATCCCATACCATGTAGTCTCTTGTGAATTGAAGTCGCTTTTCCTTACGAGGAGTATTAAGTGGCGGCATTTTTTGTAATTTCAGGTATTTAAGATACTCACAGCTCTTAATTACTCTGCGTACTGATGACTTGCTCGCTTCCACTCCAGCATGAGCTCTTATTTTTGACAAGGATAAGGCAGAATTAGAAGCAATTCTGATAATTTTTCTTTTCTCGTACGTAGATAAGGACAATGAAAACCTTCCTTTAAACTTTCCATACCCCTCGTGGCCCTTGATGTAATTGTCGACAACTGATGGGCTCCGACCAATTTTTTTGCCATTGCGCGGTTAGAAAATCCTTCACAACGGTAAACATCGATTTTAGTTTTTCCGATAGATTTAAAATTTGTTGTTTTGCCATTTTGACTCGCAAGATGATAAAGATGTAATAAAGTGTAATTAACAACTGCTCCCTACAAAAAAAAAAACATCGCTTACTTTAAAAATAATTAAGTGCCTTTATTCAAGTGATCCAAAAAAATAAAACATTTTTGGACTTTTTTTATAAATTGGTCAAAAAAAGTTCATTAGTTAAGAAACCAGCATTGTCACGATCTTTAATATCTCAAGATGTCTAGCTTCCATTTCCATTTTAAAATTCTGCAATCGGTTACAAATTGCAAAAGATACAGGATGTTGAATATGGAATTTTTAGTGCCTTTAAATAAGTGAACCGGAGTGTGTGTTCGCAGTTTCTTAATATGTTTTCATGGCACAAGAATAGCACCCGCGGACAAAATTTAATTTAGAATTCAGATACGCATGATTTTTGTCCTTAAATGTGTATTAATTGAATTAATTTGATTCAAATCATATATAAACTTAAATCTTATAGTAGAGCCAGCACTTAAACTGATTCATTGCTGTAGCGGTTGAAATTCGTCGCAGCAACAACCATACTTTCATCACAGAAACGAACAATTTGCAGTTGATGAACACATTTCCGTATCCGGAATGAAACCGAAAGTTAGCTAACTTTCGATGACAAAAGCTGTTATGGTGATGAACATTTTCATCCCTGCGACGATGCGTTTCCATTCAGTGTGTAGTGGTACTCCAGCAACAGCTAGCCGAACAGCTGTTTCGTCGAAACACCCTGGAACCAACTTTTAAATAGATTTTCAAGTACTTTGGAAAAATTAATTAATTTATTGTATACCAAACCCGTAAACAAAAAATGGAAACGAAAAATTGCAAGCTGTACGAGGTTGATATTTATTTTTCGGGTCCAGCAATACAAACAACAAACAATCAATAACCATTGGAAATGGATTTATTGTTTTTCAAAATATTTTCATATTTATATGTATATATTCTACATGGGTTTGAGCGCATGTGCGATTGCGACACCTCCAAAACATGGTTTTTGACTGCGTTAACATCTGCTGCGGGCATCGAAAAACGTTGACCACGCAGAATAGCAAATAGCCCATGGTTTCAGCTGATGTGTGAGAGCTCGCATTGTACTGTTGCAAAATGATTCGTCTTCTCTTGTTGTTTTTCCTTACTTTTTCCAACACTTTCGGCACACAGATGATGGTATACCACTAAGAATTGACCGTCCTACGTTCCACTGAAAGTACTGTGGCAACATGACTGGATTTATCTAAAAAACGCGATCATTTGCTTCGATGTGCTTCTTCCAAGTACAATTTTTGTTGGATTTAGCTCCTCTTTAAAGATTCGGGCTCATATGCATAGATCCATGATTCCTCACCTGTGGTTGCACTGCATTTAAGTTACCACAGTTGTATTTTTTCAATTGTATTTCATTGTTCCTATCGACGTGACCCTTTTTTGAGCATTCGTCAAATTATGTGGGACGAGAGAAAATCTTTTTCACGGCGAAATGAACATAAAATATCTTAGTATTACTAATGCCCAAGGAAGCCTCAGTCTCACGGTATGTCACATCACTTCTTTATCAGTTCAAGTATTGCATCGATGGTTTCCGGCAAAACGACAAAAGTTGGACGACCTTCACGAAATTCATCCAGGAGCGCATGGCGTTCGAGACTGAACTCTTGGTACCAGCGATTTACAAGTGGCTTTTGATGGTGCTTCAACACCAAAATTCGAAACAAGTTGATTGAGACACTCTTGTCTCCATAATTTATGCTGACAAGCGTAATAAATAATCGCACGAAAAGTTTTTATGGGTTAATCCCATTTGTTGACCGAGCTGAATTTTTCAACACAGTATAAATAAACAATTAGTGCTCGTAAGTGAAAAGGTTCTATGTATGTTCATGCTAAAAAAAAACTTCAAACTTTCCAATGGAAGTTCCAGTTTTCATCTGGCAACCCTAGTACTCCCAGGACCCGAAATATAAATAACAACCTCGTAGTTTTGAAACAATGCAATACAATACAATTTCGAAATACGAAGATATGAAAATACACTGATATAAGAATTTTCACAAATGTTGGATAAATTCAAATATTGACATCTCGGTAAATAAATGTTTGTGAATTTGTTCCTTAGACGTGTAGAAAATCGTATTTTTGTAGTCGGAAAGTTTATTTATATTTTTTTGCCTTAAGGTTTATTATTTTTGCCCGCTTTGGCATGGAACTGCTAATATGCAGAGCCAATTCCATCGTTTATGTGCTGAGTCTGATGCAGAAGTTTGCAAAATGTTTAGCAATAATTGTTAAACTGTTACGACTGGTGTAATGTTTTCTCTTACATGGTATATTACATACCTTTTTTTAACAAATGAAGTGAGGGAACAGAAACACATAATCGTAAAAACAGAAACATTTTGCGATGATATTAAAATTCCAAAGATACGGTTCGATGAACATGTAAGCAACCTTTAGTTGTCGAAAAACAACACTGCCAAAAAATCAACAATAATAAGACAGTTTACATTAGTGGTGGTGCCTCAAAAGATTCTTATTGACGAGCGGATTGTGGGAACGACATTATATTTATTCGAGGGTACTTATAGTTCCCTACTGGCCTTTGGTTTTCATCTCTTAGTTTATTTTGGCAAAAAAAAATACAAATTTGCTTTTTCCAATCCTAACAGAGTGAAATACATTTATGACTCTTTTGTCGGACACCTGTGGCTCGGGTTGCAAAATTTCAGAAAAATTTATGAAAATTTTTTCATTCCTTTAATATGGATGGTAAACCTCTGAATATTTATATATTGTTGTGGGCGGAATTGACTGCCCAGATCTGGGTGCTTTAGGTTTCCATTCATGTTCCACCGAGAAGTCTTCGATGTAATGAATTTTATAATTTGCCGTATCAGCATTCAAATTATTGAATTAATACTATGGTGACTCAATCTTGCATTTATCTTCATGCTATCAATGTGAAACAACAACAGCAGGTATCAAATCCATAAATTTCGTTTTGGGTATGCAAATATTGTCTCAGAAAATGGTTGCTTAAAATTTTTGGAATAAATTTGTTAAAAAAATATGGACTGAATCTTAATGTATGTGAATGTGTTTACATATCGTATATATGGTCAATATTTGTATTGTTTATTATTTTTTATAGAACACAATATTGCATGTAAATAATCGAAGTCTGTAAGGACTCTATCTTTCCATTGACGTACATAAATGAAATGAAATACAAATATTTCAGCATCACTCTAAGGGCGGATGCTCTTAATGCATTTACGTCATATCAGTTCAGTTCGCTGTAAAAGCAGACGCACAACGTGAGACATATTCAGACAAATATATATATCAAAAATTACAATTTTACTTTATTAAAAAAAACCATGCAAATTTTACCTTGGAATGGACTGGAACATATACTTATATATTTGTAAAAATATGTGAGGAAGGATGGATGGGTTGATATACAGACGCGAAGTTGAATGTGAGTCTAGAGCTGGTTTGAAATATCCTATACTATAAGGCCGCAAATATTAAGAGATATTTCATCATCGGTCGTCTACAAGTCTACAAAAACAGTGATTTCGCGGAAACTTATACACCGAAAATGTTTCCCCTTTAAATAAATAACCACAAGTCATTATTTCATAGACCGTGAATTAAATGATGCAACGAGAGTAGAGTGTTCAAAACCGAAACCGAAAAACGGACGAAACCGGTTAACCGGGATTCTTGCAATTAACCGTGTGTCGGTTTTTTATAAAACGTAATTTTCGAATAAACCGAACCCCGGTTTTTTGACGTCGGTTAACAGGTTAACCGGTTTTTACTCAATTTGTGTGAAATATCCTTAAATAGTTCAACACAGAACGACTTAATTATCTAATATTAAGAAATTTTTTGAATTAAGAATAAGATCTACATAAGATTTAAAAAATAAAATTATTTCAAACCAATTTCAATAACAATTAAATAATTTAAATTAAAGTAGTATAAACAATTAAGGTTTTACACTTTATAGGATTTTCATACATGAAAATAAGTTAAAACACGCATTGCAAATTGGAATATGGTCTACATTCCAATTCGAAAATTAAACGTTATTGACAAAATTAAAAACAGCTGTGTAATTTTGATATCGAAACACCAAAAATAATATTCAATGCAATTCAATGCGATTCAAATCACTTAAGTTCAATTAAATTAAATTCAATTCATTCAGCTTAATTCAATCCAGTCCAATTCAATTCGATTCAATTCAATTTAATTCAATTCAATTATTTTTAATTTCATTTAACGCAATTAGCTCAACTCAATTCCATTCTAGTCTATTCATTTCCATTTAATTCAATTCTGTTGAATTCAATTCGATGCAATTAAATTCAAATGAGTTCAATTGAGTTCTATTCAATTCAATTCCATTTATTCCATTTATTCAATTGAATTCAGATCAAACCAATTCAATTCAACTCAATTCAATTCAACTCAATTCAATTGTTTGGCTTCCACATTATAGGTGCCATATTGATAGAATCAAATCTTTTAATCCAGTTTCTACTGTCTGAAATACTTTTATTGAGTTCCACAATCTACTTATATTCTCTCTATCGGATTCGATTGAAGTAAGTAATTTAATGAAATTTCTTTAATGACTGATAATGCTTAGAATTATCAGATTTAAGATTTAAGATTTCATTCGTGGAATCGTATGAATGAATTTGGGTTCATTTTCGCGGAACTAAATTTCCTGTTTCATATGCCCTGCTTCATCTGTTCCTGCCTCATTCTCATCCTTATGCAACTGTTCTTGCGTCACCTGTTCCTGTGACACCTGTTTATCTGTTCCTGATTCACCTGTTTACATAGTTTCTGCTTCATCAGTTCCTGCTTCATCTGTTCCTGCTTGCTCTGTTTCTGTATCACCTGTTCTCGCTTCAACTGTTCCTGCTTCATAAGTTCCTGCTTTAACTGTTATTGTATCATCTATTCTAGCTTCATCTGTTCCTGCTCCACATAATTTATCTGCTCCCGCTTCATTATCTTCCTGCTGCATCTATTCCTTTGACACCTGTTCTTGCTTCACCTATTCCTGCTTCACTTGTTGCAACAGCTCCTATTTCATTTGTTTCTACTTTATCTATTTTTGCTCCATCTGTTCTTACTTCATCTGTTCCTGTGTCACCTGTTCTTGCTTCACCTATTCCTGCTTCTCCTGCATCATCAAGTTCCTGCATCATTTGTTCCTACTTTATCTATTCCTCCTTCATCTGTTCCCTCTTCATCAGTTTCTGCATTATCTGTTCCTGCTTAATCTCTTTCCGTGTCATATGTTCTTGCTTCATCAGTTCCTGCATCCTCAGACCTGCTAAATCTTTTCCTGCTCCATCTGCTGAATGCTTTATCTGTTCCTGTGTCATCTGTTTTTCCTTCACCTGTTCCTACTCTACATACATCATCAGTTCCTGCTTTATCTATCTTGCTGCTTTTGTTGCAGCTGCATTCGTTCCTCCTTTATCAGTCCTATTCCATTAATTTCATTCCAATCTTCCTAACTAGTCTTTATGTGTAATTATTCTGTTAATATCGTCCAATACAATCAAGGTCCCTGTTCAATCTATTACCTCCTGCATGAATTTATTACTACTTGTTGTTCAATATTGTTCCTGATTGCTAATTTACCACTGTTCCAGTTCTTTCACTTTAATTATTATATTTATTTGAATTTGAATTTTATTGACCGATTTTTGTTAGTTTTTGATTAATGTATGAGAAATTCATACTACAAGCTTACAAGTCATGAACATTTTTCTAATTGAAAAATGGTTAGTTTTTGTTGGAAATAATAGACAATTCTGTTCAACATACACTCACAGGCATGACTAGTTTCGAACTCCGTGACAATCGGCTGATCATCAATCGTATATATACAAACTCAATTCTGCAATTCACATGGGCGAATTAGTATCGATCGAAGATCCCTCAGTGTCAACATCACTGAAAGGACTATAATTCCAACAACAAGAACAGACAGAATTTTTCCACCATGTTCTTCTTTTTTTTTATACCTTATTTTATACCATTTTTTTATACCTTATTTTTATACCTTATTGTTCCAAGAATATATAAAAAATATGCAAACGTAAATAAAAAATTTTTTCCGAAAAAATATAATGAATTGAAAAAAAAAATTGCAAAAATTTTCTGAATTTTTTGATTTCTAGAGGCTACAGAAAGTAAACGGCTCAATAATTTTCACTTTTTGAATTTTTTCTTATTTGCTTGACCATTTGGCTCAAAGATTGCGCTTTTAGATATTTCTCATATTTACTAATAAATTATTTAAAATTTTGTTTGTACGTATTTTTGTATTTTCGAAAATTGCCAAAATTTTCAAAATCTTTTTTCACAGTTCTTATATCATTGAGAGATTCTAAAACTGTAAGTGCTCATTACAAAATGTGAGTTTTGAAAAATCTCATATATTTCGTGGACAGGTCTAATGTACACACATTATGTTAATACATACGCTATAGACACAATTTCGTTTGCCTCACCCCTGCCACTCCACTCTTTCATTGCTCTCTTGCTCGCTCATTTTTGTTTAACACGTGATTATTAAACCACCATAAAATCTGGTTTTAGCAGATTTTGACTTTGATAGATTTAGTCCCTATACGCCGCTATAGATGTTAACACATCAATAATAATGATTTTTTCGGGGAAATGTTACAAAATGTTATATAGTGTTGATTTTGTATTGACTTTTCAACAAAAATGTAAACTTATTGTTTTCCATGAAAAACGGGAAAACCGAGAAATAACCGTAAATAAAACCGAGAATTAACCGGATTCACCGGTTATTTCCACTATAAAAAACTTAAAACCGGTGTCATGAAAAATTGATTTTTCGAATTAACCGAAAACTGGTTTTTGGAAAATGTCGGTTTTTTGAACACTCTAGCTGAGAGATAATTTCCCCGAATTTGTATTAAATTCCTATTTGTTTTAAATTACTACCGGATACTAAATATTTCAAATAGGGTTCTAATAATACTACTTACTGGTACCCTTTTGCTACGTGTTTTATTTACAATTGAATTTCGCATTGTTATATGTGAGGGCAGGCAACGTGAAAGGATATTATACAACATTTCGCTGTCAGCTGAAACATCTAATAGTCTGTACATCAGTGTTGCATAGGGTACACAAATGCCCAATATTTACGTTGTTAATTCAATACAAATAACTAATTTACATATGTATACAAATGCGAAAAACGAATACGTTTACATACAATATCGAATACATTTATCAAATGTGGGTATTGGAAAAGTCCACAAACTGAAGTGATGTTCAATATTGATGTTCGATATATAACGCTCATTTCGGAAAATGCAACGCCATGAATTGCAGTGGTAAACTATCAGCTAACCAATATATTTGGCAGCGTTACACAAAATACGAAATTTATTTATTTATCATACAACAAATTGTCAAATTTGGTAAGGGGACATATTGGCAATCTATGAACAAATGATTGCAGAGTATTGTGGCGACTAGGCTTAGGGAATACAATAACCAAGGGGAATGTAGAACAGTGAAAGCTGATGATGCTATTGATGAGGGTGCAGTTATAAAAGAAGAATGATATGGACAAAATTGTAAACACCTGGGGTCAACACATCAAAAGCACATGAACTGCGACAAAAAAACACCAACGATCAATTTAAAAAGGCGGTTTTATTCATGGCCAAAAATCAAGTCGTGAAAGGTTTTATTCGAGCTTTTGACATACATTCGCAACTGGGGTAAAATTGGCGGCGGCATAATGTTGGAAATTTAAAAAAGTTTAAAAAATAGATTTTATATTAAATCTTAAAAGAGAGCTACATTGACAGAAATATTTTTAAAGATTTATGTAGATAGTTTGAAAACGAAAAAAATAGCGTTTCGTATCTGACCAAATTTACCATCTTTCTAATTGAATATCACTAACTATTTGAAAGTAACAGACCATTGACCTATGAACAAAAACAGACATGGATCATAATAATGGATAGACGCGCTTCGCTCTCATTCACAATTTAGTGAAGGTATCTCATTTTGTCAAGAATTGTGATTTTGTGTTTGGGTTGCATATGATGAGTAATGCAATGCTTGACAAAATGAGATACCTACACTGTGAATAAGAGCGAAATGCGTCCTTCGATTTATATGATCCATGTCTCATTTTGTTGATAGGTCATATCAATTGAGGATAAATTACTAAAACTTTAGACTTTTTGCCATTTCTTATGTTTCATGTTTTTGTAATAATAATCATTTTAAATTTTAAGCAACAAAATATTTTGTTTCACCATTCTTCATTTAAAACTGCGAAACTGTTGATTCTAGGAATCGTAATCATTACGACTTTTATTATAAAAATTACATATTAATGATTATAATATGAGTTTGAAGGATTTTTTTCAGTGATAATGATTAATATTAAAATATATACTAAACATTACAATATTAATCCAAAGAAACCAACCAAGGCTAAAATTATATCCTCACTTATTTAAAGGCACTCAAAATTCCATATTCAGCAGCATGTAACCGATTGCAGAATTTTGAAATAGAATTGGAAGCTGGACATTTTGAGATATACAAAAATCATGACAATAGTGGTTTCTTAACTAAAGAAACTTTTTTTGAGCAATTTATAAAAAAGTCCAAAAATGCGCTATTTCTTTTGGTTCACTTGAACAAACGGACTTTAACTAATTTTAATGAAACACGCCTTTTCTTGTTTTTTAAATTTATTTTACTTTATTTAAGAACAATTAGTAATGGGAACAGCCCAGTTTGGTTTTGGTAATTTCAAATATACGGGTTTTCATTGAGAGATAAAGAGAATTTATGTAATCCAACGAAATTTGATTTGGTACCAAGGCATATTAACATTTTGGCTTGCAATGAACTCCTTTACTACTTTGACGTTGTGTATAGGGCATTAAAATAAATGGTTTCCCATTACATCCCATGAAGGGACTGGGGAGAACTTCTCACAATCACTGAGCTGTGCGCTTTCCAGTTTTTACTCACTGATTGGGACCTACACTTTTACACCGATTCCGAACGGTAATTTGAGAAGCTTTTTCATGGCTAGATACTGGATAGTGTCGCCGTCACTATGCGAGGTGACCGCCGCCGAAAGAAAATTTGAAGGTGGTCAGAGCCGGGTTCGAACCCAGGATCTCATGTACAAGAGCCGCGCCCACTAAACATTGCGCCACCTACGGCCACGGTATAAGGGGCATCATCATGTTGCAATATCCAAGACATTGGACCAAATAGTTCACTGAACTTCCGAAAAACCGATTCCAATAAAGTTTTATAGCTTGCACCAGTCATTTTCGCACTTTGAAATTCAAGATCGATGGTGCCATAGTACATAATAGCACCCCACACCATAACGCCGTCCTCTCGTCTGTGATGTCGGTTCAAAAAACGCTTTTCTTTGCGCAAACCATGAAAATAGTAGTTGTAGCCATCAGGCCCATCCAAATTAAACATCTTCTCATCCGTAAATACAACGGTTCTTCAGTCATTTACATGACCTCTTGGCTGCACATCCCATACCATGTAGTCTCTTGCGAATTGAAGTCGCTTTTCCTTACGAGGAGTATTAAGTGGCGGCATTTTTTGTAATTTCAGGTATTTAAGATACTCACAGCTCTTAATTACTCTATGTACTGATGACTTGCTCGCTTGCATTCCACCTTGGGCTCTTATTTTTGACAAGGATAAGGCAGAATTAGAAGCAATTCTGATGATTTTTCTTTTCTCATACGTAGATAAAGACAATGAAACCCTTCCTTTAAAATTGTTTCCATACCCCTCGGGGTCGCTAATGTAATTGTCGACAACTGTTGGGCTTCGTTCAATTTTTTTAGCTATTGCACGGTTAGAATATCCTTCAGAACGGTAAACATCGATTTTAGTTTTTCCGATAGATTTAAAATTTTTTGTTTTGCCATTTTGACTCGTAAAATGATTAAGATGTAATAAATTGTAATAAACAAATGCTCCCTACAAAAAATCATCGCTTACTTTAAAAATAATAAAGTGCTTTTATCGTATTCAAGTGAACCGCCCCAAGTTCTTTAGTAAAGAAACCACTATTGTCAAAACTTTTTGTATATCTCAAGATGTGAAGATTCCATTTTCATTTTTATATTCGGCAATCCATTACAAATAGCAAAAGATACAGGCTGCTGAATATGGAATTTTTAGTGCCTTTAAATAAGTGAACCGGAGTGTATGTCTGTTATAAGTCTCTGATTCTTTGATTTAGAAAAGGAAAAATAAGCATTATTTAAGTTCCCTTGTTGATTCCATCGAGAAATAAAGGACGAATAGATTAAATGTATTGTAATTCAAAATTTCTCTAAATTTATTCCGACAAAATCGGACTTCGGTTGCTCTCGAGTAATGAGGACATATACATACAAATTACCATTTTTAAGATACAAGTGGGCTTTATGTGTGTTATGCCTTAAAGTTGTTCAGCTATACCGTGGCTACAATTTTCCAAAATATTGTGAGTGAAAAATTTGGAGCCCCTTGAAGTTATGCTGAAAAAGAGAAAAAAAATTTTTTTTCAAAAAAAAAGTGCAGGAATTTCTTAGAATTAATAAAAATCGATATCTTAAAAAATTTGCTGTTTTACAGACATTTCATGAGTACCAATCAACTCAGTACACTTGAGTCTAACATATACAATTTACTAGAACGGTGATACATTTTTCCACTACAACACTGTAATCGTAAATTCTAAGTGACTTTTTCGAAATTAGTCGGCTACCGATGGATGCCGCAGATTAGTTTTTTAAATAAACGAATATAATATGAATCTAATTCGTTCTTAATAGTAGTTATAAGGCATAAAGAATGGGTTTAGAAAGCGGAAAGGAAATTGAAGAACACTAGATTTGAATAAAAATATAACGCAATGCATTACTAAATTAGCTTCTGGAAGTCATGGATTGATAACTTAAAAAGTGTTTCAAAGATGTGTTTACAGAAACCTCTGAATTCTGAACTTGCATGAACGATTTGTCATTTTCTGTCAAAAACTAAGGCATTTAAGTGACAGCTCACCATATTAAAATCATGCCTTTACCCCTTCTCTGTAAGACATTTATTCTAGGTTTGCAAAATTGGGAAGCTGTAGAGCAAAAAACTACGTTTCTACTTCGAAATAGAAGGCAAACTGCATTTATTACATACTTCATATGTTTCTTTTAAAATCTGCTTGTGCACAGTCATACTAACCTGTCCTCTACTACATTTCATAATCCTTAAAATTTTGAAAATGTTGTCACATTATACAAAAATCTCCCAAAATATGTATTGCATCTCGTTTTTATTTAAAGTGCATGGGGGGACGTCACGGGGTTAATTGTTTTTTTCGGAAATTTTCATGTGTATTCTACTTGACCCATCGAAATATTTTTTTCCAAATCAAATGCTGTAGCTTCAACATTTTTGTTTGTCCCGACCTAGTACACATTATGTCGTATAAGACATGTTTGTGAAAATATTAGATTTCTGCACAATTAACACCAGCCTTAAGCTTTCAAAGTAATGACTGTATCGAAAAGCATTATTATTATGTGTTCATGTATTCGAAATAACACAATGAAAGAATGATTCTTTAAAGGCTGCTGTCTATAAAATCCCAATTTTGTTTTGGAGAAATCATAAAAACTTCTTCGACAGTAATACTTAAAGGTATCTAGTGAACATTTCTACTTACGTGTACGTATCCTTCTGATATTTATATCACTAAATCTACATCTCCTAGAATTTCAGCTTCCCGGCGATTTGTTGATTGCCTGGCTGAGAGCAGATATTTCTTAGGATGTCTCTGTGTTCCAGCACACATTATGACATTGCAATTTCGTTTAAATGTAAGCAATGCTGGAAGTCAGAAATAGGGATTGAAGAGATTATGTTGATGTCTGATTACAGGAGTTCATATCAATATCCAAGCGGCGATGATGTTTTTCCCCAGACAGTTTAAATACGATTGCCATGGAGTATGCTAATTAACAGCATAGCCTATACGCTGGAAAATCTATATTTTGTTGTTATTTGGATGCAAATATAAAGTGTGGTTGGAGTTTGTCGCAAATATAATATACTTATGTCCAAACACATTCGATATTACATGTTTGAGACACAATGATTAATATGTTGTAATATATGTGTTTGCGACACAAATATCTCTGTGTTTGTGACAAAAGTGCAGTTGTTTTGTTGGACTGTTTATGCTCTGTCGAGAGCAAGAGAATAAAAGAGTAACACCGAGAGAGTCTATCTTGTAAGTGTGTATCTGCATTTTTGCATTATGGTCTCAGTTCGTAAATATTCCTGAATGTGCGTGCAAATTGCAGATGCAGTCAGTGCCTTATTTTGGCTGCTGTATTGCGTTTTAGTTTCATGTATTCAGTCATCAATGGTTTGATGATCATTGAAAAACGAATAAAACAAGACTTTGACGGTTAAATAGTTTGTGATGTTGCTTTTGTTTTTGTGTATGTGTTCCATATATAGGTATTTGTGCAACCAAAATGAGAAACAATTTTGAGGAAGAAAACTGGAAAGGGCAACAACGTGAAGTCCTTTATCTGTCCGAGCCTTTGCTGAGAAAATCGGAACGATTGACCATTTGTGAAATAAGTACAATGAAAAAACATAAGTAATTAATCTACGTTTGGCTTGCATGAACTAGATTTGTATGAACTAGATTCCCATATCTGAAACCTTCTGAAAAAAAACGTGAGAGACAACAAAGAAAGTAGCAGCAAAAGAGCAGCAGATTCCCATTTCATGAAAAGAAATAATGCTTTCAGTGCAAGTAAACGTAAAATGGGGCATTTTTAATCTTTTAATTGTTTGTAAATATTAGGTATTTATAAATGTGGATTTATATTGATAAAATTAATTATAATATATAATATATATATTAAGGTGGACCTTGAAATGACATTTTTGCGATATTTTGGTAGATGAGGGCTCTATTCCGTGCCTTTTTGAAAAAAAATGACAATGCCGAAAAAAAAAATTAAAAAAAAAATACATTAGGGGTTGCGCACGAGCCGAGAAAAAGGTCCACTTTGCCAAAATTAGGGGGGAAATTGCCATAGGTCATCAGGGGTCACCCGTAGGGGGGAAGAATGTATGGCCGACCCCCATTAACTTTTTACCGCCAACATTTTCCCCCAAGACACCCACCCCCTATCTCCTCCCCTTAGGGGGGTCACCATGCAAAAATGGAGGTTGCTCAGTATTTTCGAAAAACACCATAGGTCATCAGGGGTCACCCCTAGGGGGGCAAAATATATGACCGACCCCCATTAACTTTTCATCCCCAACATCTTTTCCGAACAAACTTACCCTCTATCTCCACTCCTTGAGGGACTCCCCATACAAAAATAAAAGAAGCTGTAATTGAGTAGTACTACTAAGCACTCTTAATATAATATAGTCAAATTAACATATTTTTGTTCGCTGATGGGTATTTCTTGCGGTAAGAATCGATAACATGTAGTAAATACTGTTTCTCTTCTTCGCCTTGACACAGTATTCTATTATAATCTTGTATCATTTTTACTCCTCTTTCGGCAGTGTCGTTCACAACGCGCAAGTTATTTACAATTCTACGACCTTCTTGATAGTCTGCGCGAGATTTCCAGGTTGCTGGATTTGCAAGAATGAAATCTTGCGATATTCCAAATCGTACAAATAAATTTTTGGTATTATGAGAGACGAAGTTGCTCAAGTATTTAGCCAAGAATTCCTCATTCACATCTTTGAATTTCACCTCGATTTTTTTAACGCTGGTGCTTTTGATTACGACGCGAGGAGCTGGGGGAACCGGGTCGTCTTCTTCATCTTCTTCACCTTCTTCGTCTTCTTCATCTTCTTCACCTTCTTCGTCTTCTTCATCTTCTTCACGTTTTTCGTCTTCTTCATCTTCTTCACCTTCGTCATTCTCATTTTCTAGCAATGCTTGGGCCATTTTGGCCTTCAACTCATTTGAAACCTTGTCATCGAAAAAGGCAAGGGCTATGTGCTCATCGGCGAGATACCATAGGTGACCGATAAATTTCTTTATCATTACCCGAGATAAATCCTGGTCAACGGACTTGTACTCGACGATGTCCTTCAAAAACTTCCAATCTTGATTCGGCGCCTCAGCTGCTCGAGAAGAACCAAACCATGCCTTGACGTAAAGTCGCACCACAAAAATACAAACGTGTCGAATACCATTCAATTCACATACAGATAAGTGAAAAGTTCTCCGAAACAAAAACATCTTGAGGCTGTAAATGGCTTTTGCCATCCATCGAGCATGGGAAACGGGTCCTGGAGGTCGGAAATGGTAATTCTCAAGTTTTTCACCCAGAAACAAAAGAATTAATTGTAGCATTTCTTTGTAGTCATCGCGAGGGTGTTTCTCCTTCAATTGATCTAAGCAAAACTTCTTTATGCCGACTTGCATTGCCACAGGAATTTTTCTGACGACTTGATCGTCTATCAAGCCAGAATGGAATGGTTTAACCTTTACAGCGTCCCATTCCTGTTTGAAACGGTCAAAGCAAGGAACGCCTGGTACACTGGTCTTTCCCATTTTTGTCTCAAAAACTTCCCTTAGCACCAGTTCGTATACGTGGTGTCTGCAAGGTAAATATAAGATTTCTCTCTCCAACAGCCGCTCAAGAGCAACTGCGGCTCCGGAGAATGGGCCACTGTTCGTTGATGTCGTGTCGAAAGAAAGTCCTTGTATTCGATGTGTCATATGCCAAGATGCCAACAGTTGATAAACGGCATGTGCTATTCTCCGGCCTTTTCCTTTCCCATCTTCTACTTTGGGAACTCCAAGAAGTTGTTCTTTTTCTCCGTACGAGACAATTACCGGTAGACGGTCCACCTTCTTTGTACCCACAAAATCCAAAAGCATTTTGCCATCCCAATGGACTACGAAGGATTTAGCTGCGACAAGCTGGAGATGAATGAAACGCGTTGAAGAATAAGAATTCTGAATGAGAGCAAATAAATCTATGCGATCTTACTTATGGATTGTCTTTCACATAACTCAGCATGTTCTCTCGATTTGAACGCCGACATCTCCGAAGCGACGTACGGTTTATTGTGTATTGTTGAGGATCGCGTCCAAATGCTTCTGCCGCCGCTATCATAATGCCGACCGCGTCTCGGTCAGTCACTTTGCACTTGTCCAAAGCTGATAGGACTCGTTCAGTAAAACATTGTTTGTAACCTCTTCTGTCACCAACATTTGACGGGCCAGCTTCTGCCGGGAAGTTTTCGTCCTGTCTCCCATTATCATTGCTTGAATCACTGCTTGAAAATTTAACCACTGCAATTGAACGAATTTCATTTGAATATAAACATTGGACGAACACACAAAGCGCGAAATAGCTTACCGCCTTTAGCGAACCGATCTCTACTAGATTCCGTTGCACGTTTGCGTCGCAACTCTTCTTGTTCTTCGCGCTCAGCTTTTCTTTTCCTCGTTCGAGTATCAGTAGCGTCCACACCTCCCATAGTTCCTGGCCGGCCATCTTCTCTTTGCTTTAGCAGAAACTCAATGTCTTCGGTATTTGTCATTTTCTCAAGGGCGTTGGCGTATTCTCTTTTTCTCTAGTGGACTCAGTCTTTCTGTGAGATGACTTTCTTAAAGCATCCCACTCATCGTGCAGCGCAGCTATTTTTCTTGTAACATCTCCTCTGGCTTTCGTCGGAATAGCTGCTTGGCGCCAAAAAATCATCACTGCGTCCGCGACTATAACCGCACTATTTTTCTTCGACATGTTTCGTTTGCGAATGTTGAAGAAATGCATTCTTAGCACTTGCTTCTTCGACGGTAATTTGTTCCCCGTAATATTCATGCTTGGATAACCAATCAAAAAAATATCGTCGCGCGATCTAAGTCGTGTTGTCATCTTAACTTTTAAAAAACGGGAGAAAAATCAATTTACTTTTCGCGGTCGTCGGCACTTGTTGAATGACAACAATCGATGAATGAACTGCTATTTATAACTACTACGTATTTTGCAATATTTTACTGCCAGGTACTGATGAATGGGGGCATCTGCTAAGGGTGCCTATGTACCTGATTCAGCACGTGTGCGTTTCAAATTTTTCAAGACTTTCCAAACAATGACCACTCTTGAATATTGGTGGAATTTCTGTAAAAAAATCAAAAAAAATCCAAAAAATCTCGATATTGTGCAACTGTAAATACATCGATTTTCAGTATTTTTGTATGGGGAGTCCCTCAAGGAGTGGAGATAGAGGGTAAGTTTGTTCGGAAAAGATGTTGGGGATGAAAAGTTAATGGGGGTCGGTCATATATTTTGCCCCCCCTAGGGGTGACCCGTGATGACCTATGGTGTTTTTCGAAAATACTGAGCAACCTCCATTTTTGTATGGTGACCCCCCTAAGGGGAGGAGATAGGGGGTGGGTGTCTTGGGGGAAAATGTTGGCGGTAAAAAGTTAATGGGGGTCGGCCATACATTCTTCCCCCATACGGGTGACCCCTGATGACCTATGGCAATTTCCCCCCTAATTTTGGCAAAGTGGACCTTTTTCTCGGCTCGTGCGCAACCCCTAATGTATTTTTTTTTTAATTTTTTTTTTCGGCATTGTCATTTTTTTTCAAAAAGGCACGGAATAGAGCCCTCATCTACCAAAATATCGACACAAGGTCCACCCTAATATATATGTTAAAATCAAAGAATAATTCTTTTATAAATATTACTATATTTGGGAGGAAATACGCATATGTAAGTATATGGATGTTTGGGATAAAAAACGCATGTTTCCACGTAAAACTATACATGTTTGCTAGTAAACATGACACTGTTTACATTTAAACACAACTGAGTTTGGAACTTGGAAACATTTAATTGGTTGCAGTGTGTTCCAAATATAGACATGGTTCCTGCACAATATGTTTGGGAGAATATGTTAGAAAGACCGTTATTTTTCAGCGTGTATCTGCTCGATATAGCCTAAGCTCCCTGGAATAGATTCAAAAACCGACATCACCATCACAGGAGGCCCCAGCAGATTCGTTTCATTTCCAAATATTTGAAATATCAGTTGTTAAAATATCTCTTAGTGGCCAAGGTGGATGTTATTTAGCATATTTTGTATGTGGATAATCACAGATTTCTTGCAATCGCTCAGTTACCAGGGAAAATGGTAGTTCATCTTGAACAACATATTAGGCGGATTACTGAAGTTACCAGAAATAGTTAGATTGTAGTTGTGTGTAAATACAGACTATTTTTCCAGGGGAATTGAATGTAATAAAAAACCAGTGCATAAATTGCAGTCGGGTGAACCGTCTTAAACATGCCCTCACCCTAAGTCATTTATTGCGTCCTAGTTCTGTTGAAAACGCCCATTTTCACCATTACGTTGAACGAATGGTCGTGGCAAATGTAACCATTTTTAATAGCAGATTAATATTGCGTTAAATGTTATTTAAACCCCAACTTAGTTAGGATCCCAAGTGGTGTTGGGGAATTTTTGACTACTTAACAAACCAATTATCCGTCCAATATTTATATGGAAGGTACAAAAATTGGCATGGTGAAGTTGTTAATTTTGTAGTACACAGTAGTTTATGCCAAAATATCGAACAGTACCAAATTTTATTAGGATCGGTTGTAGTTTACTAGTCGGTGTTGCAATGGCTAGTGCCGGCGGCTCTCGTGCATGAGAACGTACGTTCGAACCCTGCTCTACCCACCCTACATTTCCTTCGACGACGGCCACATCGCTAAGTGTTGGCGACATTATCGAGTACTTAGCCTTGAAAAAGCTTCTTAAAATAAAAGCTTCTTAAAAACTTCACGTCCCAATTAGTGAGTGAAAAATTAGACAGCTCACAGCTCTTTTTGTGTAGGACGTACGAAACTTGGCGTGGCAAAGTAGTCAATTATGAACTACACAGCAGCTTCTAGCACAATATTGACTAGTACGGAATTTCATTAAGATCGGTTCTGGTTTACGAGAGTTATCGTGTCGGTCATCCGCCCACCTTTTGTATGGGAGATACCAGAATGGGTGTGAAAAGACCGTCCATTTTCCTTAGCAGAGTGGAATTTGATCAAGTATTGTCTATGACAATATTTCATTAAGATTGGTTCGGTTTTGCGGGACTTCTCGTGCCGAACAACCAAACGGCCAAACATCTTTTGTCTGGAATGTACTAAAATGGGAGTGACAAAACCATATTTGTCTTAATCGGTGACTAGTGCTTATTGACATGAAGCGTAATACCCAATTTCATTAAGATCAGAAGTGTTTCACACGATTTAACGGATTGACAACCCGGATGACCACCAAGCTTTTGTATGGGAGTTACCAGAATCAATCTCGTCCATTTTCTTCCGCTAAGTAGAAATTTACAGATTATTAACCAGTGTCTGAGTTGAAGCCAATCACATGTACCAGAAAAAGGTTTAGAAAAAATATGATTTTGTACTAAATGTGTAGATTTTTATAGGAGGTAAAAGAAGGGGCGTGGTCGAAACGCCCATTTTCAATCCCAAACTAAGTTTGGACAAAAAATAGTCATTGACAAAATTAAATTGTGATCGGTAAAGATTTACGGTAGGTATCGTATTGACCAGCCAGCAAGACAGACGGACATTGCTCAATTGTCTTGAAAAGTCCTAAAACGAATTTCATCCAAAGGTACTAAGGCTCTAACATGGTTCCTTCCATGTGTTAAATTTTTCTCCGTATTAAATGATATACACCCTCATCCCTATGGGTAAGCGTATAAATATTGAAAAACTGATTAATAATTGATAAAAGATTGTAGCAAACACTAGTCGTATACTTTTTGTTACCTCACAATATCCTTGAAAATGATCAACGTAGTTGACCGAAATAGTGGAAACTGACTAAATTGTGACAAAAAAAGAGAATAATACACACTTGGTTTTCTTTTTTCATTCCAATGACCTCAAGCCGATACTAAAATTAAAAATCGTAATAATACAAAAGGTCAACTATAAAAACAATTGAAAAAAAATATTTGCCGAAAATTAAAATTTAAGTAAATATTAGTTTATATTTGTCCATTCTTTACAGAGTAACTATGATTGGGTTTACACAATCTACTTGATGGCCACGTCCTACACAATGCAATGGCTGGCTTAGTATATGTATGAATATTAGACCGCCTCACAAAAAAAAGGTAGTTTTGTCCACCCCTCAAAATGTACCTTGTTTTGATTTATGAGATTCTCAAAATATTTCGTGTCTACCATTAACATCCCGTGAGCTGGGCCATTTTTAAAAATAAACAATTTTTTTTAGCTTTTCAAAGAGTTTTATACTTTAGCTATGGGCAATGTACACAATATTATTATCATATGAAACATTTTTCAAGACGGGCCCAACAGTGTATAAAGGGTTTTCCAATTTGAGTAATATGATTCCTAAGTGACGTTTCAGCCATTTGCAGTATGTCATGATCTGCCATTTTTTTTTTCATTGAATTCAGTAATGTTTACAATTTCACCATGGAGAGATATACGCAAGATCAACGTTTACAAGCAATAAAATTTTTTATCAAAATAATCGTTCTCCAATTGCAACATTACGCGCGCTTTTGCCATATTATGCTCGTAATAATCGTCAACCTCTGCTCGCCATTCGTCGAATTGTTGCAAATTACGAGAGTACATTTTCTTTGCATAATGTTCAAGTGACAACTGATATTGCTGTCACTCAGGCATCGGTCCGTACTTCTTTCGAAATGAAGCTGATAACACGGTTACTGTCAATGGAGATCTGTATAGATCGATGATAACTAACTTTTTATAACTTTTTATGGCCGAAATTAGAAGAAGTTTATCTTGACAACATCTGTTTCCAACAAGACGGAGCTGCGTGCCACACAGCATGTGCATCAACCGAATAATTGCGAGAGAAGTTTGGAGATTCGATAATTTCAATAAACTGTCAATGTCACAATTTATCTTGTAATTTGACACCATTAGACTATTTCTTGTGTCGTTATTTGAAGTCATTGGTCTGTGGCAATAAACCAGACTCTACTCAAGCTTTACAAGTCAATATTGAACGTGCTATTCATGGTATACGACTTGATTTATTCGAAAAAGTGATTGAGAATCGGGTTCATCGAATTCGTTCCTGCAAAACAAAACGTGTAGGTCATTTGAAAGACATATTATTCAGAACTTAATTGTATCGATTGTACTTCACAATAAATAAAAATCATTTAAATTTCCTTAACAATTAAGGTGTTTTTTTTAAAAAAAGAAATCATATCACTCAAATTGGAAAACCCTCTACAAAAACATGTCAAGCATATATTAACACATTCTTTTTCCAGCGTATTCTGCAAAATAATAGTATTTTTAAGTTTTTAGTACGTAGATTTTTCAGAGTTAAGTGTCAGATTAACATATTTTAATCTTTAGTCTTTTAATTAATCTTTAGTCTTTAATTTAATCTTTAGTCGATCGAACTGGTTGGCGAAATATATTATCTTCGTTTTGTAAGGTCCCTGACCCCCCGGGGTTGTCCGAGACCGGATAAGTAAGTAAGTAATCTTTAGTCGATTTAAATAAATACGTGTTTCAGCTTTTTTTTAAATTCGCACTAGTTTGCGTTTTACCAAACATTCAATACGGTGGAATCATTACGTTATGAAAGGGCCAAAGGACATCATTAATGTATAGATATACTGTTTGTACATTTACTGTTTGTACTGTACATTTTCCGAGATAATCTGGACCAACTTCTGAACATTTAGAATTACTCCAATCCGACATTTAAATCCAAAAAGTCTCCGTACTAAAAACATCTCTGAAAAAATTATGTATCAGGCCATGATTTGACATGTTATACACTCGGATTCACCTATTTAAAGACATTAAAAAGTCCATATTCAGCAGCCTGTATGTTTTGCAATTTGTGACCGATTGCAGAATTTTAAAATGGAATTGGAAGCTAGATATCTTGAGGTACAAAAAAAATCATGACAATAGTGGTTTCTTAACTAAAGGAATTTGTTTGAGCACTTTATAAGAAAAAATACAAAAATGTGCAATTTTTTTGGTTCACTTGAATAAAGGAGTTTAACTAATTTTAATGTAAAACAGTTTTTCTTCTTTTTTAAATATATTTTACTTTTATTTATATATTTAACTTCAAATATACGGGTTTTCATTGAGAGATAAAGAAAATTTATGTAATCCAGCGAAATTTGATTCCAAGCATCCTTAATGGCCTGAATTAGTGACTGCTTGTCATCAAATTGTCTACCTCCTTCATAGGCCTTACGATATAACCAACCCCAGACATTTTGCATCATGCCCATTCAAATTAAACTTCTTCTCATCCGTAAATACAACGGTTCTCCTCTTGGCGTGGCTGCACATCTCATACCATATATTCTCTTGCGAATTGCAGCCGCTTTTTCTTACGAGGAGCATTAAGTGGCAATCTTTTTCTGTAATTTCAGGTATTTAAAATACTAACAGCTCTTAATTACTTTACGTACTGATGACTTGCTTGCTTCCACTCCAGCTTGAGCTCTTATTTTTGACAAGGATAAAGCACAATTAGAAGCAATTCTGATGATTTTTCTTTTCTCATACGTAGATAAAGACAATGAAACCTTTCCTTTCAAATTTGTTCCATACCCCTCTGGGTCCTTGATGTAATTGTCGACAACTGTAGGGCTCCGTCCATTTTTTTTAGCTATTGCGCGGTTAGAATATCCTTCAGAACGGTAAACATCGATTTAATTTTTTTCCGATAGATTTAAAACTTGTTGTTTTGCCAGTTAGGCTCGTAAAATGACTAAGATATAAAAATAATTTTAATAAACAAACGCTCCCTACAAAAAATCATCGCTTACTTTAAAAACAATATAGTGCCTTTTTCAAGTGAACCAAAGAAATAGCACATTTTGGGCTTTTTTTTATACATTGCTCAAAAAAGTTCTTTAGTTAAGAAACAACTATTGTCATGATTTTTTTTATGTCTCAAGATGTCTAGCTTCCATTTCCATTTTAGAATTCTGTAATCGGTTAGAAATTGCAAAAGATACAGGCTGCAGAATATGGAATTTTTAGTGCTTTTAAATAAGTGGACCGGAACGAGTGCTACCAGTGCTACCTAAAGCATGCGTGAATTCCACGGGCGGATTCGAAATTTATATTTGCTTTTTGTATTAAATATTTATCAGAGCTTACTAAAATTTGTTATTTTTAAATTCCATATAAACTGATAGCTAAAACGGTTGGTTAGTTTTAACTGTGGGATAACATGTGGTGGTGATAGTGGGGGTAAATATATTAAAAAATTAGATTTAAAACAATTGTTATTTGGAATTTTATAGCATAAACTATGTGTAACATTATTTATGTCGCTATCAAGTATAGGGTGGACACTGAATTACCCGACCGTCTTATTTAGAGACACATGGTTGTTCTTTATATTAGGAATGCAGAATGCACAGATTTTATAGCTGTCTGACTGCAAGAGTAGATGTTGATTCCCCAGGCAGTGATGACATTTAATCCCAGCCAAAGAGCAACTTCTGTCATTGCCTTGACTTCTGCCTGAAAGACACTATAGTGGGAAAAATTGTTTAGAAATAGGTTTGCAGTTTAGTTTAAAATTAATACGATAAACAAAAATTCAAGCAGTTGTTTCTCAAACCATTTGACAGATATTGTAGCTTACAACTGTAGGACCGCTGAGCGAGGGTTCTTTAATTTCCGTAACATATTTGATTTTGAAACTGCTTTTTTTAACCAGACACTTAAAATTGAAGCTCTTTCCCCTTGCTCCCCAGAAGGATGATGGCTGTTTACTAGCATTTGAAATACTTAAGCGTTAAAGTGTATATATACCTGTAATGTATAGGAAGCTTAAATATAAATAAATAGAAACCCTAGTAAAACAACATTTGTTGCATCTTAGTGTACGTTTCAAATGGCATTAGCAATTCGGATCATGCAAACGTCCATAATTCGGATGAGTGCCTTCTCCCGTATTATTTAGAGCAAATATTATATGTAAACATTAATATGTATGTATACGTGCCTATGCATATGGCTATATAATACACAAAAATATTTCACATAAAATATACATAATATATTGCCATAAATTTATGCCGACGAAATTGCTGGAAATGATGTTATGGCACTTTGTTTAACACGTAAAATAAATAATGAATCCAATATTATCACATAAATCACAGACAAGGACTTAACAGACGAGGCAGTGAAAGAGGATATAAATACATAATCTTTAAGTCAAAGGGTTCCCTCTTAGGAATGCATAAACTTTGTTGAAACTGAAACATAGTTGGAAAGGAGTCATCCCTTGATAGTGAAATTGATGAAAGTTTAAGTGGAATTAGTGGTGGAAAAATATGAATTGTTGATTTTTCTTGGTTATCTTGAAAAATACTGAACTTTTGAATTCCACGAACACTAGCGAAAGTGTGGACTGAATTTAGGGGAACTTTAGTTAAGACCTTGCCTGAATGGTGAATGGGATGAACATGTGAAAAAATTAGCTAATATATTTATATATCCCTCAATTTTTTAGATTAAGCTAAACAAAGTTCAATATCAAATACCATAGCGATATACAAATATAATTATGATCACCTATTTTTTGCATATACAAGCTCTCATTGGAAGCCAGAGATATATATTAATGCAATAAGTATACATAAATTGTTTACCAGAAATTGATCTTTAACCAAAACAATGATTAGACACGAAACAGTTTAAGAGATCAAAAAAAGTATAGAAAAACGGAAACCGAAAAAATTCGTTATTACATTTCAGTTTTTAGAAATATTTTTGACCCTTGGGTTGTCTGTTATTTTTTCCTTGGGTCTACCCTGCAGTCGACGTAGCTAACGAATTTTTAGCTATTTCCCTAAGTACCAATAATTACCATTAACTACCCGCCACCCTACAATCAATGCTTTACACTGACGAATTTAACATATGGATGTCATTGACGGTAGTCAGTGGCTACCATCTGCACTACCATGTACCACACAGATCGCTAGTTACATGGAATTGGCGAAATATCTAACAAAATTGTACTAACTACTTGACTACTACAACCCCCTTGATGAATTCCCCGGACCGTAGTGAATTAATGTTATGAATAAATCTTTTTCATTATCTTCACCACATTCTTTTTCTACATTTCCAAACTTTTGCGCAAATTGTTCCATTTCTTTATTTATTAAGCGTCTCATTTGTCTTTTGCTTGTCATTATACCGTTCTAAATATTAAAATTCACTTTTTAATACTTCTAACCTACGTACGCTCACGGTTCAGTGCATTTTTTTCCATGTTTTCATAACGGGTTTTTCAACAGAGACGCTATAAAATTAAATCGATAGGGACAGCAAACGACGCCATATTTTTTCCCGCTCTTTTCAGTAAGGTTTGCCATTTCATCATGGAAAGTTATACGAGCCAACAACGAGTCGAAATAATTAAAATTTACTACCGAAATTTGGAGTCAGTGGCCTCAACTTTAAGAGCGCTACGTCCAATTTGTGGTCGTCATAATCGTCCTACCAGATCAACAATTGAGCGTCTAGTGGAAAAATTTGAATCCACAGGCACAGTACAAAATGTTCCCGTGCCAGTGAGACAGAGAAGTGCCCGTAGTATCGAGAATATTGCTGCCGCTGGGGCTTCAGTTCAAGAAAGCCCAAATATGTCTCTCACACGTCATTCTCAAGCATTGGGCATCTCTGTGACGTCGTTGTGGCGAATTTTGCGAAAAGATCTTGGTCTACATCCTTACAAGATCAAACTGATGCAAGAACTGAAGCCGCTTGACCACCATTAGCGTCGTATATTCGTAAATTGGGCTGAGCAACAACATGAAAATGATTCGGATTTTCATCGGAAAATCATCTTCAGCGATGAGGCTCATTTCTGGCTGAATGGCTTCGTCAATAAGCAGAATATGCATTATTGTTCAGACAGCAATCCACACGTAATCCATGAGTCATCATTGCATCCCGAAAAATTACGGTTTGGTGAGGGTTATGGGCCGGCGGCGTCATTGGCCGGTACTTCTTCCGTGATGATCAAGACCGGCACATTACTGTGAATGCGAATCGCTACCGTTCAATGATAACCGAATATTTTTGGCCCCAATTGGATACTATGGACTTGGAGGACATGTAGTTCCAACAGGACGGCGCCACAAGCCACACAGCGAATGCCACAATCAATTTATTGGAAACCGATCGTGCGATTTGACGCCGTTAGATTATTTCCTGTGGGGCTACGTCAAGTCTATGGTCTATGCCAACAAGCCGGCGACGATTGATGAACTTCGTACGAATATCGAACGTGAAATTGCAGCAGTATCGGTCGATTTATGCTTGAAAACCGTCGAAAATTGGGTTCAGCGTCTGGATTTCTGCAAGCGTGCCCGTGGTGGCTATGCAAAAGATATCGAGTTCCATTCATAATGGCATCGAACGTATGTACTTTCACAGGAATAAAGAATTTCATTGGTATCTAAAACCGGTTTTGTTTTATTTAAAAAAAAATACAGCAGACAGTTGTCCGAGGCCTTCGTGTCAAAGACACGGCCATTAAGTTTAACGTAGAATACGCCATCCAATAAGACAGAAAACATGTATAACAATAAATGATAAATAACATAAGCAAATGAATTTATTTATTTGATAGTTACTTTTAATAATATACATAAGGTAATGGTACGAAAAATAGGATAAATATGTTTTTAAATTAAAAGAGTAAGGATAAATGATAAATAACAGACACAAATCAATTTGATTTATATTTTTTATAATTATATATCCATGTTAAATTCAAATTCACATTTAACATTTTGGTTCACTTAAATACATAAGTAAATATACGAAATTTCAATATTTCATCAATCAACACAACAGCCGAAGGTTTGTGTCCACACTGAAACAGCAGCATAGTTTGTGTTCACGCTACAAACTCAATCACTCAACCAAACACCACACATATGTTTGAGTGTATGTGTTTAAACAATATTCATTTGAGAAATTTAAATATTAGGAAGATCTTCATTTATCTACAAAAAAAATTTAAAAAAATTATCTCGCCGTTTCCTCATAATCAATGAAATAAAGATTACAACAATAACAATCTGACATGACTCCCCATACCGTAAGGTAAGACGTATTCTACGCCAAAAACTTTTGCAGCGCTCTTATTGAAAAACCCTTTACACACAATAATCAAAAGGCGAACTCTAGCATTACCTGTAGCCACTCAAGTAAATAGTCATGCTTTTCGTTAACGAAATATCTGACTACATAGATCCAATAGCTACTTTTGAAACTGCAGGGTATTTAGAAACCAACTGTAATCACATCCTCTCATACCAATATCTTTGTTAGTGATGCGCATTCGTTTTAAGTTCATGGTGAAGTGTGTTACCGTGCTCATCGCTTACATCCCCTAGAATTTCTACCGAAAAACTTCAACTCTGAATGTTAAAAAATAATTAAGAGGGACATATTTGCACCTCTTGAAATTAGAATTAAAAATGTGAAACAGAAACAGAGAACATTAATTCCATAGTCACTACCCAGTTGGAAAATTTCTCTTGAAGACATTGTCAGTAGATTGTCCTTAGAAAAATGTCAATAGGTGATGGCAATTTATGTAAGACATCTTCCTGACATGCCACTAGTTTTGATTTAGGTGACATAAATTGTGAACGGGCTGACAATTTCTGTAAGACCATCTTGTGGATTTGTTAGCATTATGTCATGACTGACTATTACTAAAGCCAATGACGATTGGTGGTAGGAGAAGTCTTTATCATGTGCATAGATTTGCAAGATATTCAAAAAACAAATTAAAATTTTAAAATTTAAATCTGAATTGTAAGTCAAATGTTTTTTGAATTAATTACAAAAATATTTCGAAATTAATAACCGAATATTCATACTTATTTGATGGAATGTACATTAAGGGTATCGAAAAAATTTTTCTTTTTCAATTTTCATGGTTGCTCAAGTTTAATTAGAAAGCCTACAGCGTACGGTATTTTCCAGATTTTTCGAAAGAAGTTTAGGGGTCGGGAAAGTCGAATTCCCCCAAAAATCGAGTATTCAATGAACACGATTTTCTTAGTTTCTTTTAAAGCAAAACGTCGAAACTTTTATTGTATGTTTTGGAAATGATTTTGCTCAATAAGGTAACATGCATTAAGTTTTTTTCGTAAATTTTGAAGAAATTTTGTAAATAACGCTTTATAACTCTTAAAATTTCTATGAAAATTTAAAAAACTAATGATGCATTTTAAAAGTTGGATAAAGTTCAATCAATTTAGTGGAAAAAAATTTGGAATTTAAAGTTACTGTTCCAGAGTTATGCCACTTTAAAAACTAAACATATTATAAACGGTTTGCCATTTTTGCGTCGGATTTGCTTCATTCGTTTTTTTAAATTTTCATAGAAATTTTAAAAGTTATAAAGCGTTATTTACAAAATGTCTCCAAAATTTACGAAAAAATTTAATACATGTTACCTTCTTGAACAAAATCATTTCCAAAACTGGTGGTTTATGCATATACAATAAAAGTTTCGGCGTTTTGCTTTAAAAGTGTTGACTACCAAACTAAGGAAATTGTGTTCATTGACCGAGTTATAAGCAAAATTCGAAAACCGGCCGGAATACCCGATTTTTGGGGGAAATTCGACTTGCGCGACCTCTAAACCTATTCCGAAAAATCTGAAAAAAATCTCAAAAATGCTTTACCCTATAAGCTTCAAATAAAGCTTGAGCAAAAAAAAAATTTTATTGTTGGGACACCCTAATGTACATATGTATATGCGTCCATTTCGAATTACGTATGTTAACAATATTTCTTTTACATTATTTTAAGTTAGAGATCATGTCAAAGATATAAATATAATAACGATCGAAACAAGATCACCACAGCTACTTGCGCCTTGACGAACTGACATAAGGACGTCTTGTGTATATGTCATAAGCTGATTACCTCTATTGAGAAACTACGGAAGATTCCTGCTGAATTTGTACCAAATGTATGAAAATGTCAGGGGGTGTCATGAAGTTTTTGTACGGGAGGCGATCAACAAGACAGCAGGAACTCAGACATGTCAGGGGTGTCATGAAGTTTTTGTACGGGAGGCGATCGACAAGACAGCAGGGACTCAGACCTGTCACTTCTTAGTCACTGATGATATATTTAGGAAATTACCAACTCAGAATATCATAAAAAATATTGTTGTAGTTTGGGTTCTATTGTTTCTAAGAAAATTTTAAACAATCAACTGATAGTTATCATGCAGAAGACTCATTTAGAGATAGCAACCGGAAAATCTCTCATCGTTGAGCAGTTTTCATTTGTGTGGATCGTCAAAAACTCCTTCTTTGATTTTTAAAATATAAAGTTTTGGAAAGAATAATTTCAATTGTGCCACTGCTCTATCTACTTTGTCCAGCAATTTGGTAAAATATTTAATTATCCAAAGTTTTATAGGCAATATTATCTGAACCACCAATGTCGTTTTAATATCCCAACAGATATTTTTCATGTATATAGCCAGCAGTCTCACAAACGCTGCGATTTCTATCAATATGCTGCGATTTCTAAGGGAAGATCTGAAATTTGTTGATATTTTTCCGAGTTGATCTTAGCGACAACCCAAGTTTCGTTGAACGTCTCATTGTTGGATTTTTCTACATACTCTCTTGCACGCACATTTTCTTCATTGGTGGTTTTCCGGTCTGAGGAATGTCAGTGTCAGCGTTTTGTTTGTTATGACGGTCCAGTTCTTAAAAACGGCGATTAAGAGCTCTATTACACGATGCCATTTCTTGCGGGCATATTTTTCAGTTCTCTTTTAAAGTTGCTACGTAATTCATCGAGCTATTACACGTTGAATTTTTCCAATTTTCACAAAAGTAATAACCATTAATTGTCACAATCAAGACAAAAACGGAAACTCCACAAATAGAAATTGACAAGAAATATTCCCGAAACACAATGCCATGGCATTTCATGGCATTTTTTCCTCGTCTCTTACTTCTCTATCCCTCTTGCCTAACGAACGTAAAATTCACAAATTTCCTTGTGGAGATAAATTCATCATCTAATAGTGGTCATACTCGTTGCATTAAAATTATTGATCGTCGTTTTTCAATAGTATAACTTCAGTTTTAAATTTCCCAAATATTTTTTACAATACTCTGAAAAATGAAAGAAAAACATATTAAGATCATGATTTTATAGACTACTCAAACCCCCTCGTTTATTTTGCGGCACACTGTTTTATAAACGATCATCGAAGCAGATCACTGTATGTTTGAATTTTTCGTAATGACCTTATTTTTACTAGTTTGAATGATACTGTGTTTACACGGGACAGTTCGAGACAAGACATTTGAGAATACGAGTTAGTTGTCAAAAGGATAAAAGTTGTTTGTATGACGTAAGCACGGTTGAAATATGACGTTGTGTTATAAGAATTTTTTTCATGTCATTATACTTATACAGAGTTCTGTCAAATTTTATCTAACGTTTTTGTTTATTTAGTAAATAGTTAAGAGAATTCAAGAAATTCGATATAAATCCCATTAAGCCACATAATAATTTTGTTAATTAAATGAAATTTGTTGGTACTATTAAAGAAAGATAGAAAAAAATATGAAAATCAACTGAGTTTGACTGAACTCTGTATTACTAATACAAAGACAATCCTCCCGCTGTCACCTGATTAATTTCATCATCCAGCTAGTTATACAGACAGTATATATTTAAGCAACCGCGCTATTTCCCAATTTTCAAAATTACAATGAAACTGATGTACTCAACGCACTCTGAAATCTATAACTTTATATACGTTTATATGACAAACAAAATTTCAATAAAACTTACTAAAATCTCAAAATAAAAATTCGTTTTCCCAATTTGTGAGGTTTTTTGCGATGTATTGCATTTTTTTCTCAAATCACCACGTAACGTCACCGATCTGGCACCTTATGACAAATCTCTTGCCGAAGTCACTATCATCGAAAACAGTGGCGACAGAGAGTGGCGACGCAAGTGAGCGAAGTTTAGTAAAAAAGTGTGAATATATTGCTACGGTCGGGGCCAAATACCAAGTTAATCTGTATGAGAAGTGAATACTACAGGCTTTCAAGGTCTGTTATATGTATAGCTAAGTAAAACATGTTTGGCTTTCGTTGGATTAGTAGATAATTCAAGAATGCACACTCACTGGCATGACAAGTTTTGAATTCTTTGGCAAGTTCATCATCAGATGCCTACTCACTGTGTCTAACTTGGTACCATTAGCAAGACCACCACTCGTATAAATACTTACTTACGCGTCCGGTCTTGAACAACCCCGGGTGGTCAGAGATCTTACAAAACGAAGATAATATATTTCGCCAGCAAGTTCGATCATCCAATTTTTCGTCTTCCTTCGAGTTCGGTTTCGAAACCTCTTCATGCTTCGAAACCTACTGTCATGCCCTAGCCAGCGCAATCGCGTCATTTTGATCCGCTAAACAATGCCTCATATTAGCTCATATTGCTGGTGGTTCATGCGTCGCCGCTACTCGCCGTTGTGCACCTTAGGGCCATACATTTTTCGGAGTACTTTTCTCTCGCAGACACCTAGAGATGTTTCGTCTGCTTGCGATAAGACAAAGGATTCTATGCCATAAAGTAAGACAGGTTCAATGAGAGTCTGGTATTGCTAGGCTTTTGTTACTCGAGAGAGGGCTTTGTCTATAAAGTACCTGCTTAGTCCAAAATAACATCTCCGCTTGATTTCAAGGCTATTTTTATTATTTGGTTATTTTTGTTTACGGCAGATCCAAGGTATATAAATTCGTCTACCACCTCGAAGCTGTAGCGGTTATCAACGCTCACGCTTTGGTCTAATCGCGTGGATGCCCTGCTGGTTGAAACCATTCACATTTTCTTGTCCTCATTTACTGTCAGACCCATATTTGCTGACTCCTTCTCAATTCTCGAAAGCATCGCAGTATATTCTCTCATTGTGCGTCCAATGATATATATATATATCATCAGCAAAAGTCACAGACTGCACGCGTTTACTGATGATGTAGATATAATTGGGCTTTATTCATATTGACTGCAGCATAAAAAAAAATATTCATAATGATATCCATTAAGATGTTAAAGAAATCGCACAATACGGTGTCGTGTTGCCTGAGGTCTGGCTTAGTTACGACAGGTTCGGTAAGATCCTTAGCAACTTTCACTGCGAATTCGTTGTTCGTCAAGATCATCCTGCAAAGTCGTATGAGTTTTGCAGGAACACTAAACTCAGACAATGTTTCGTAGAGATTTTCCCGTATCGGCCTATCGAAGGCCACCTTATAAGCAACAAATAGACGATAGGTGTTGATTTGTTCTTCGTGGGTCTTCCCTAGGATTTGGCGTAGCGTGAGTGGGCCTAAAACCACACTGGTATGCTTCAATCAGGTCAGCGATAATTGGTTTAAGTTTGTCGCACATTATGTTTGATAGCACCTTATATGATATGGATAAAAGACTTATTCCACGGTTATTGGCACGGAGATTTGGGTCACTTTTTTAAATACGGAGCATCGTACACTGAGGTTTCAATCGCCGGGCATGCAATCATCTAACCAAGATTTACTAATGATCTAATGCAGGTACTTTATCAGCTCATCGCCGCCATCGTCGGTAATCTATCGGCTCCTGCGGCTTTGTTATTCTTAAGTCAGGCAATTGCTGTTCTGACCTCGTCTTGGTTAGGAGGGGGCAATCGACGGCGTCGTCGATTGTCTCATCGTCATTGGATATCTCAGGTACCAGTTGACGTACTCCCAACATACCCTGCACATCTGCGATGAGATTTCCGTCCTTGTCTTCACAGAAGGGTGCCCTGAACTATGTCCATTAGATCTGTTTTTGACATTTTGGTAGAGTCTTCGGGCTTCGTTCTTAGTTATGTGTGTCTCAATTTTCTCACTCTCGCGCTTTCTCCACTGCTGTTTCTTACGCCCAAAGAGACGGTTTACCGCCTTTATTTTCTCTCTATACTCGCTCAGTCGCAACTCAGGTTATAACTGACTGAAGCAATGCTATACGCACAGCGTTCTTTTCATCTTTCGCCATGCGACACTCTTCATCGTATTATGGTTTGTTGCGAAGCGGTTTTTCAAAACCAAGTACGGTTGTTGTCAATGTTTTTAAAGAGTCGGAAAGTGTTTTCCACTATTCGTCTGGATCACTAGACGTCAGGATTATCATAGGATCATCATTTTGTGCCAAAAGTTCCAACAGCTTTCTGTGCGTCTGGTTTCGTACAATTTTCGCTCTACTCAATCTTGTGCGAACACTCGCTGCTAGGAGGTAGTGATCAGAATCGATGTTCGCTTGTCTGATTACTCGTACGTCCATTACACTGGATAAGTGCCTAACGTCAACTACCACGTTATCAATTTGATTCTTCGTTCTTTGATCAGGAGATACCCAAGTGGCGTGGTGGATGTCTTTATGCTGAAATCTTGTACCACTAACGACCATGTTTTTTGTCGCTGCATCAGTATCATACCGTTGTGGGCACTGTCAGCATGTAGACTAAAATTGCAAATATTTGGATGACATACATTTATTTTCCCTGCCTATTTTAGCTTTAGAATCTCCTACTACAGTCTAAATCACATGGCCAGGGTAGCGGTCGTACGTTTCCTCTAGGTGCTCATAGAATATCCGCCCTCTAATTCGTATAAATACCAGCTTTTTTATGCAATTTACATAAGCGAATTCGTATTGGTAGAATAATCCCTCAGTACTAATTCCACCTGAAAATCAATTATTCGAAGATCAGGGCTACAAGGGCGTTTTCCTTTTATATTCATTCAGGGTTGCCGTTGTTTTGGGGTCATGCAATTTACATAAGCGAATTCGTATTGGTAGAAAAATCCCTCAGTACTAATTCCACCTGAAAGTCAATTATTCGAACATCAGGGCTACAAGGGCTTTTTCCTTTTATATTCATTCAGGGTTGCCGTTGTTTTGGGGTCATTTTAGCTATAACACACAGTTGCATTTTGTGAAAGATAGTTTTTCGAATCGCCAGGCTACTGTCACTTAAATTTGCATTCTTGATAATGAAAATATTTTTGTTTGTACTGTCACAATTACTTTTAACATATTTTTATAATACATAAAAATATCCAATGGTATCTTAAAATTGATATGTTAGAAAAGCGCAATTGTCATTTCTCAATTTGTAAATGCCCCTACGTTCTTCGATACAGCCCATATACGAAATTTGTATACATGGCTTCAATTGTTTTCTAAACTTCTGTCATTCATTTAAAGAGTCTTTTACCCCTACTTATGTGTATGTTTAAATATCCTTGTAATGAAAGCAATTTAATAAAATGTTTCATATATTTAAATTCTTCCGCACACATACGTAGATCAGGAAATTCCAGCATCACCACTGAAAATGAAACACATTATCTTTTACGAGTATGCGACGATTTATCTCCTATTGCAGTGTTCAAAAAATTTTGCATAGATTGTATTATATTGTATTAGATTATATAAGTATCAACGAACTTAAGTGTTTCTTAAGAATATTTCTTTGCGAGACTTTTTTCACGGCATAACAGGATTTTGTTTTTTGTACTTAAAGTATAATTGATATTAAATTCATGTGTACATATCAATACGCGTATTTATAAAAAATATTCTAGGATATATTTTTGGATTACAATGAATGGGAACAGTGTGGGAACTGTGGGAATCGTACTTTCTAGAGAGTAGAAACGAGTTTTGCTACACATATATTTAGCTTCGCTAACAAGGTCATGCTGACAGTAAAAACAGATAAACCAAACGCTTTATGGAGTTTGAATTATTAAAATTGTAGAATATAATATTTACAATACAAAATACGTATATTAATATTTTAAAGTATGAACAATAACTTGTACAAAAATACAGCGGAATGAACTAGTGCTCATTAACCTATTTCGCATCCAATTATATTTTCAAATGGAATACGAATATTTGCGTATAAAAGACTATGGAACCTGGTAATTGGCTCTGTGTTAATGATTGAAACCTTCTAATATATAAATAAATCGAAGTGAGTGAATGTGTCGTTATATTTAAATCATCGAGGTCCCACTATCTCAGACGTAATTTGCATACACACTGTACTCAGCATTCGTTTTCCGCAGCAAAAATATTTATATCACAATTTGTTATGGACAACCGTTGAAAACTTTTTAATAGTGCTATTCTCAACCGAGTGACAAGTGTATTTGTCGTGATAGTAAATACATTTGTGACAAGAACTTCAATTTGCTATTCTGGATGTCAAATGAAAGACTCTGTTTAGACTCTCCATTTAAAGAATATTTTTATGTGGTCATTTTTCTAAAGGGTAATAAGTAGGGATGGGATTTCCATGCAATCCATGTTTTTTCTTTAAAGTCTAATGGCCAGTTTCACAGTTCAAAATTCTCCATTTAAATATAATTTAAATGCCGGATGCTTGTCATTTAATATGAAAATTTTCTCTGAGCTTTTAAATTGAGCTTTTAAATGGAGAGTGTGAAACTCGCCCTAAAAGTCATTACACAAATTATATTGCCGAATCACACATTTCGCAGAAAACCCACATTGACTTGTTGGTGCATATTTTTGAATTTTTTATTATGAATGCTTTATTTTCTCTAATTGCATATTTAAAAAAAACTATGTCTATGTCTAACACTATTAGGAAAAATTGTCATTCTTCGGGAGAGGCTCAAAATTACGCCAAGAAATTATATTTTCGCATAATGAACATGAAAAATTTAGAAATTCTTGAATGACGGACCCATGGAACCCACGTGGTACAAAAAAGGATTGCGGGGACGATTTGCTGGTTTTATGAACTTCTTTCTAGAAGGCGAAAAATAAAATATAAATAAGCCAAACAATAATTTTAGATAACTCGATTAGTTACCGGGTCAAACGCCGGCTTCGTTTCCGATTCACAAGACCCCCCTATAACGTGGTAAATTAGGGTTATTTGAGTCCCCAGATGACGCACCACAAAACTAAATACATCATTAAATTTGCGTAAAGAATGCGTTTCATCTCAATAACTACACTTGCTTGTTTTTGGCCTCGCCTAAATGGACCCGTATTTTCGACGCTGTAAGGCTGATATTCTTGTTCTTTATTTTTCTCTAATTTCGGTTTTTTTTACCAAGTTGTAAGCTCCGTCGTAGGCTGGTAATTAAACCTTATTGACAATGTATTGCAGAATTGTCAATGTGCATATTCTTAAATACATTTGTTTAAATTTTTTAGCAAAATTTATCGTTTACGAGCATGTCGTATGGCCAGTTTCACAGTTGAAAATTCTCCATTTAAATATACTTTAAATGCCCGATGCTTGTCATTTAATATGAAAACTTTCTGTCAGCTATAAAACTGAGCTTTTAAATGGAGAGTGTGAGACTCGCCCTTAGGAGCATATTGTTCAACAATAAAAGCATGAAAACCCCATCCCTAGTAATAAGTATTTGTTAGGCAAAGGTATTGCCAGATTGAAAAATTTTGCATTTCAATTGTTTTCAACAAACACAAAAGGTCTTAGTAATGCAGTTTTTAGTTTTGGTAACAATGATATTATTCTTAAAACAAAAAAGTTGTCACAGCAATTCCAGAATAGGTAATTGAAATGCCAATGATAGGAATTCAATGACAATAAACTCATGAATGACGGTTGTCATGAATTCGAGAATAGCACTGTAAGTATAAAGAAGCCCAATCGAAACGATATTTCCATTTTCTACACAACTGTCTCTGCAATTTTAGTGAGGAAGTGAATTTCACAAACAAAACTACCTCCAAATGGGAGAGTCAAATCGAATATTATCTAAATCAGCAATTTAGTAACATCAACACCCCATCTCACACTGTGGTGTCCGCGTATTATGAGTTTTTCTACGTATCGGTTACGGTTACGGTTTGATATAGCCGCCATAGAATTGTGCTTCCCATGCTTGAACCTAAGGATATTGGATGAAAGATTTATATAGGTATTCAGTAAAATGTTGGTTTCCCATTACATTCCATAAAGGAATCGGGGAGAGCTTCTCACAACCAGTGAGCTGTGCGCTTTCTAGTTTTATACTCACTGATTGGGACCTACAGTTTTACACCGGTTCCGAACGGTATTTTTGAGAAGCATTTTCATGGCTAAATACTCGATAGTGTCGCAGTCACTATGCGAGGTGACCGCCGATCTCAAGTACAAGAGGCGCGCACACTACTCATTGCACCACCGACGGCCACTGCAAGTAGTTGAATGTCATATCAACTAAGTGGACCAAGATAAAGTCCCATTGGATTACATTTTGATAGAGCCTCCATATAAATGCCCTAACCACTGTTTGTTCTGTCGGCTCCAGAGGTTACAAACTCTATGTGAACAAAGGCCCAAGTGAAAATCGTCCAACACTTCAAAATGAACAATCGCCGAAAAAATTTGAAAGAAAAAAGCATGTGATTGTGCACTAGATGTGGATAATCTGGTGTTTTTTTAATTCCTTAGGTGATTGTTCATGATGAATGATCACTTAAGTTTTAAACATTTTAAATTTGTCCAAATATAATTTTTCTGCGACGGTGAGCAAGGTGAGCAAGGTATTTTTGTTTTAAAGTTAAACTTTTAATATCCATATGTTGTACATAGCTACTGTTCGCGATTCGTAATTTTTTAATTCTTCTTTTTTTGAAATCATTGTATTTAACCTAAAATTATATTATAAGAAAAATTGCTAAAAAATATTAGGAGTGGTCGAACTCACGGGCAATGTATTAACACCTTTTTGTTACACGGTACCTGTTCGATTCCTATGAACAGATTAATTAGTGTTACATTGATAAATAAAAAAAGATTAGTTTTTGTGCTGAAGGCTCTTATGCTATTGCACTTTTTTTTTCTTACATCGGCTTTAACATTCGATGTAATATTGTTAAAATAAATATAGCAAGATTTAGCGCACTGTAATAATTATGTTTGTTTTGTCATAAAAAGAGAGACGACAAAAAGTATTGAATAGTATAGAGACCTCATTGTACTCCTTTTCCGGTCTCATGTAGAGAGTCTGAGTAAAAGAGCATAAACGAGTTTTATTATTCTATTTATAATATATTTCAATATAAATGCACCGTCTCGACAATGTTATTACATAAAACAACACAAAAACTATAAATTTTCAAAAGGCATCAATTTTTCACACCAAAATTTTGAATGGACGTTTTGAATCATCCGCCATATGTCGCCAGTTGTTTTGAGCCATACAATTCGTTCCATGAGTTCTCTATACTATTCAATACTCTTTAGCGACGACGACCTGCTTGTTTCTTCGCTGCCGCTGCATCAATACCATCATACTTATTTTCAAGGAGAGACTATTGTTGTACAGCAACCACGTATGTGATGCTAACGGTGTATGTTGTTTGCATGTGTTCACTTTGATACATGGCCCTAACCGTGCCTATAGATGTTAACATTCCAATATCTTTGTTCGTTTGTAATAACGTACCAATGTCAATTTTGGGGAAAACCCTCATATTGGGGATTGGTGTTAAAGCAACTTTCTCCAAAGTGTTTGATTAAGTGCGGCAAGTGAAAACAAAAAAGGAATCACGCGTGTTTATTTTAAAAACTGTCAATGTATCTATTTGACAGGCATTTTTATGTACTGAGTAGCAAGTCTCGATTTCAGAGCCGAAGGCGAACGTTTGTTGAAGCCAATATCGCAATTTGTTTAAAAATAATTTCAATTTGTTGACAAAGTGTATAACCACAATCAGGCGATAACGTTGTCGACAGTTCTAAACACATTGTCGATAAACACAATTACATGGCGTCAATAATGTATCACCTTTGTTAAGTTTTTAATTTTTGGTCACTAACACACTCACAGCAATCTCAGCAATTATTCTCAAATTATGATTTTCTACAGGCCCGAAGGATAAAAACTGCATCGACTGCTCATTTTTAGCCTATGGAATATAAATTTACAATTCCTGTTCATATTTATTTTGACAATTTAAAATAATTTAATGTTAATTGTGAGAATAATATAAAAAGTTTTTCAACACATAGTAATTTTTGTATTAAGCTGCCAACAATCTGCCTTCTTGACGCCAGGGAAAAGTTGTGTAATTTATTTTCATTTAGCCCTCATCCAGCAACGTGCGATAAGGAACTTCGTTCCAAAAGTTGCCGCTATTGCAATTTTCCAGAAGGATATAGAATGTAGAATTCCAATAAGTAGGGTATGCTATTCTAGTGAAACAGTCTTTGAGGGATCTCGAGAATATCCTGCTGTTTTGATTTTTGTCTTTTCCCTAAAGGAATCGAAGTACACATTTGCCCCAAAATTAAAATAGATATTTATAGGTTATAAGTTAAAACTAAACAAAAACCTTAGAGGTTATGCAATAAAATTATATTATCTTGTTATAGATTTTGACTAGGTCAGCCTTATATTGAAATAATATCAAACTCTTGTGCTACGATTGCGTAAGCTCCCTGACCTAAACTCAGTGTAAATATTTATAAGAAGTAAACTTTTAATTACATTGGAAAAAAAATAGCGCTAAATCCATTGGTTGTGAGAAACTATCCCCAACACCCATTTATATAACTATAAAATATAAACTGCTTTACACACACACTCATACCTTTACATGTCCATACAAAAGAAATGCCATTAAACCAATTCATCCTTCGAAATTCGAAGCTACTCATTGCATCTGTTTGACTTGCAATAAAGAAGTGACTATTTGATATTTTTATTTCCTATATTTTTTGTTTTATTAGCCAGAATTCAGCACTTCAAGCTTTAAAATTGTTACCCTAATATGAAGAGGTACATACATATGTCTTCAACTGAAAATATGTAGAACCAAACAACATGAAAGAGAAAGAGCTTTTTCACATAAATAAATTTTTAATTTTTAAAATTACTTTTACCTGTCCGTAAAAAATAAATTCTCTTGTAGCAAAGATAAATTAACTCATTAATCATCCAATGTTTATTAAAGAGAAGCGAAGAGAAGGCGGCTTATGATTCTTGCAATTATCATATTTTACTTTAAAAACCCCCTGACCACTCCTGAATATACATAAACACCATAGAATGTAATGTAAAGTGCAGGAGTAGAGATTTATGCTCGTAAATCCAAGAAATGTTGTTAAAAATTTACTTTATATACATTTACCACCTACATGTACCCAGTGTGGGAGTTACTGCTCTAACTAAGAGCATTTGTAGATATAGAAACCTCAATAAGTCCACCTACGATGATGCGATTTTAGGTGTCTGTTATAGGAGGTAATACTCATGACATTCTTATATTTTTATTATTAGAAAGAATTTATTTTTTCTGGTTGTTGCTAGAAGAATGGGAAACGCATAAAATATCCCTCTAAATAATCACACCACGAGGAAACGCAACATTAAATCCCAAATAAAGACATTCGCTGAGAAAACGGTTATACAGTGGGGCAATCTCGACCAACTTTTTGTAGTTAAAAAGTGGAAGCACGATTTTATTTTGTATAAATATTTCTCAAACAAATGAAATGTAAAAATTTACATGATTACATAGAAAATACCAAACTAATCGCATAAAGCTAGAGGATATTTGACCGATTTATTGATAGCGATTTTTATATTTTACCAATTTTAGTTGACTAAATTATACACATCCGATTTTTGCATGTATTTCCGTAGAGAGGATATACTCATGTATATGTGTCCTTGATTTATTTAACCAAAATAACAATAAAAAACAATATTACAATGCAAAGATTATATAAAATGTTCACGAAGAGCATAGAGGTATCATACGACTCATGCATTCCAAGAGCATACATCAATGGCACTGGTTTATTTTATTTATATATTTATCTCACAGCTACAATCCTCAATAGGATACAGCCGGTAATATATATGTTCAGCAACGTTATAAAATCTATATTATATACATAATAGACATAACATACATACTTAATAAAATTAAAATACATTTAACAAAGAAAAAGAGTAGAATAAAATTAAAACCAGTACATAAGTTTCAGTCGGGTGAACCGACTTAATCATACCCTCACCCTAAGTCATCCATTCGTGGGAGTTCTGTTAAATAAAAACGCAATGCATATATTCCCTCCAAATATTTATATAAAAAAAAAACCGTTTCCCATTACATCCTATGAAGGGATTGGGGAGAGCTTCTCACAACCAGTGAGCTGTGCGCTTTCTAATTTTATCACTCACTGATTGGGACCTACAGTTTTTACACCGATTCCGAACGGTATTTTGAGAAGCTTTTTCATGGCTAAATACTCGATAGTGTCGCCGTCACTATGCGAGGTGACCGCCGCCGAAAGATTTTTTTTTTTTTTTTTTTTTTTAGGTGGTCAGAGCAGGGATCGAACCTGGGATCTCAAGTACAAGAGGCGCACGCACTACCCATTGCACCACCGAATATTTATATGCGAGGTACAAAAAGGGCTTGGCATGTTGTTGCCAAAATTGTGATCACTTCCAAATTTTATTAAGATCGGTTACGATTTATTGTAGATAATGAGTCGGCAAACCGGAAATACGCCCAACTTTTGTATGGCAGGTACGAAACTTGGCGTGGCACAATAGGCAATTATTACTTACATAGTAGCTTTTAGCAAAATATTGCCTAGTACCGAATTTTATTATGATCGGTTGTAGTTTACGAGAGTTATCGTTTCGATCAACCGGTCATCCGCCCAAATTTCATATGGGAGGTACCAGAATGGGAGAGTTTTATTTGACTAAATATTGACTAGAACAAACTTTCATAAAGATTGGTTCTGTTTTGCGGGACTTCTCGTGCCGAACAACCAGACGGCCAAACAACTTTTGTATGGGAGGTACCACAATGGGCGCGGCAAAATCACCCTTGTTTCACTTGGTGATTGACGTTTGATAGCGTGAAGCCTTATACCGAATTTCAGTAAGGTCGGAAGTGTTTCACGCGATTTTTCGGATTGACAACCCGGTCGAACACCCTGTTTTGTATGGGAGGTACCAGAATGGGTGTGGAAATCTCGCCCATATCCTCCAGTTAACCAGGCATTTACAGATTATTGACCGGTGGGAGAGTTGAAGCTAATCACATCTACCAGAAGAAAGCTTTGAAAGAAATATAATTTTGTGCTAAATGTGTCGATTTGTATGGGAGGTACCAGTTCAATCCCAAACTCAATATTGGCAAATAATAGGCACTGACAAAATTCCATTGTGATCTGTAAAGATTTACGGCAGTTATCGTGTTGACCAGCCAGCCAGGCAGACAGACAGACGGACATGGCTCAAAGGTCTTAAAAAGTCCTAAAACGAATTTCGTCTAAAGAAACTACGAGTCTGATATGGTTCCTTCTATGTGTTACATTTTTCTACGTATTAAATGATATATACCCCCATCCCTATGGGTGAGGGTATAATAATAAGAAAATTTGTAAAATTTAAAAATTAAAAAAAAAATATAAATAAAAATATTAACATAAAATAATTAAAATGAAACAAAATAGTTAAAAAATTATTATAATTAGCTTGTATGTTAGTTATAATAATACAAACTACAAAAATAAAAAATAACTTATAATAAAAACAGTAACAATACAGGAGCTGAGACAGGACCATCTGGAACGTGAGGAACAGGAACATCAGCTGGAGTAGAACAACAGGGGAATGAGCAGGATCAAGAGAAATGGTAAACAGTCTCCACAAATGTAAGTGGAATGATTCACAGGAACTTTAGGATAAAATCATAGGAGATATCATAGGAAGTCACCTCTGGAGCAGGAACGTCGCAATAATATGTGTGAAACGATAAACAGGAACATAAAGATAGCTTAATGGGAGATAAACATGAAGAATAGGGACATGAAGATCGGGAACATGAAGAGCAGGACCATGAAGAGCAGGAACATGAAGAGCAGTAACATGAAGAAGAATGTCAATATCTGGCCTCAACCGCTAATGATTTATTTATTTATTTAGCGTCAGCTACAGTTCATTGTAGAATTCCGGATTTATAACAAAATTGAAGAACACAAGCTGGATAATAGTTCCCGATGAATTACGAATTAAATGTTGCTTAATTATATTCAAAGAATCTGAATCGGGTAAGGAATTATAGATCTCATTGTAAATGAGGCAAATGCGGCGAAAAGGATTGTAGTAATCGTAATTATAACGGACAATCGGTAGTTTTATAGGATAGAAATATCGGATTTGTCGACAGGGAACATTAAAATTTATTTGACTCAAGAGAAAAATTGAATCTATACAACCCCTAATGAGTTTTACAATAAACATAGCATTTAACATATACCTGCGTTTTTCAAGTGTAGGAAGATCAATAAGCATCTGCCGATTTTCATAAGTTGGCATATCAGCAATGTTCCAAGCGAGACCACGTAAAGCAAAAAGTAAAAATTGTCTTTGAATCGATTTGATGCGTTCTATGTAACAGGCATTATACGGACACCACACAATACAAGCATATTCTAATCCAGGTCTAACGAGAGAGACAAAAAGATGTTTAGTGATGTAAGGATCAGCAAATTCTTTCGCCCATCTTTTTATAAAAGCTAACAGTGATCTGGCTTTGCCTATAGAGCAATCAATTTGAAGATCAAAAACCAGTTTTTGTTCAAAAAGTACTCCTAAATCCATGAAAGAAAATACATTTTCCAATATGTAGGAACCAATAAGGTTATCAAAATTCAACGGTGTACTGCGGCAAAACGAAAGCTTTTTACATTTTCCCTGATTTAGGGACATACCATTTACCAAACACCAATTAGTGAGACTATCCAAGTCAGTTAGAAGATGGGTGGAATCCTCAGTATTGCAAATAGGCATATATTACTTAACATCATCTGCAAACATCTAAATGTTAGAGGATTTAACTATAAACGGTAGAGCATTTAAATAAAGACCGAAAAGTAGAGGACCTAAATGACTTCCTTGAGGAACACCAGATGTTACTGATATAGTTGAAGACAATACATTTTTAAACCGCACTTTTTGGGTACGACCACTCAGGTAAGAAGATACCCAGTGCAACAAATTAGGTGGAAAACCAATAATATCAAGTTTGTATATTCATAAATTATGAGCAACTGTGTCAAAAGCTTTACTAAAATCTGTGTAAATTACATCCATCTGACATTTATCACGAAAAGCTGCAAAAACATGAAACTTTAACTCGGGTAAGTTAGTCCACCTGCCCTTAACAAAACCGTGCTGATATGGCGAAACCAAACATCCAACAAAATGAAGTAGTCTATTCGTAACCAATTTTTCAAATAGCTTTGGAATTACACTCAACTTTCACATCATGTAGATCTTCATACATACTCTACTGAATGTCGAACTATGGTTCTGCATTAGATACCTCCATTACCATGTCCATAAATAGAGTAAATAATGTAGGACACAAGTCGTATCCTTGTCCAACTCCCGTTAAAAATAACTTCATACGCTGCACCTCTGTATAGTATTCCGATCAAGAACACAATCTTGTCCGGCATCCCCTTTTTTGGTCAAGGCGCACCACATTGAGTTACGGTGTACACAATAAAACACTTGTTTAAAGTCTGCGAAAAGTATATACAGAGGCGAGTGCAGTCCAACTGACTGTTCTGAAATTATACGGAGTGTGTTTCCGTGGTCGGCACACGATTGACCAGGCCTGAAAATTGCCTGCTCTTTGCTCACAATTTTCTCCACCACCGGCGAGAACCGTTGAAGTAGAAGGATCGACATTACTTTGCCTCCCAATTCCTGCAAAGCGTTATATCACCTTTTGTGGAATAGTGATAACCACCCCTCCTCTACATCGTCGAGATTTTGTTGTCTATCCATGCATTTCTGATGACCGGCGTAATTAAATATGCTGCCGCTGATACACTTTATTTCAACAGCTCTGCGGGTATATTCTCAGGACTAGAAGAATGCTGATCTTTAATTTTACCCCGTGCTACCTGAATGTCTGCTTGCGACTGGAGTTCCGTTGGAATATATCTTGTCTAGTTGCGACGTGGGTATGCTGCCGAAGAGATAAACTGATTTTCATCATCCGGAAGACTAGATTTTGTGACGCCAAATCTCCAGTTTTCGCCCTGATGATGATATCTCCGTGCCATCATTAGCTCTCATCGGAGCAGTGGTTGCTAGCAATATAAGCACCCCCTCTAGTTTTGACGTCCAGCAAGAAACCGATACACATCTTGCTGACAAGTCAATTTGATTGATGGTTTGACCATCAGGTGATTTCCATATGAACTGTGTATATTTCTATGGGTGAACTTCATTCCGCCGAATAACACTTGAAGTCTGTCACCATTGGCAGTCTTCACAGTTCGACGACCATGTCTTCCCATCACTTCCCGAAAATCGTTGTCGTTGTTGCCCACTTTAGCATTTAAATATCCGAGAAATATTTTAATGTCACCAATTGACAAGGAGCTTACAACAAACTCCAGTTGGCTACAGAAATCGTCCTTAACATAAATAAATAAATAAATAAATGGTTTCCCATTACATCCCATGAAGGGACTGGGGAGAACTTCTCACAATCACTGAGCTGTGCGCTTTCCAGTTTTCACTCACTGATTGGGACCTACAGTTTTACACCGATTCCGAACGGTAATTTGAGAAGCTTTTTCATGGCTAGATACTCGATAGTGTCGCCGTCACTATGCGAGGTGACCGCCGCCGAAAGAAAATTTGAAGGTGGTCAGAGCCGGGTTCGAACCCATGATCTCATGTACAAGAGCCGCGCACACTAACCATTGCACCACCGACGGCCACATTAACATTGTCCTCATAAGTCCCAGTAGGTGCATACGCCTGTGCCGCAGAAATCCTTCACAGTTTCGAATTAAAACTCGCAATGATGATGCGATTAATTATAGCTTTGTACGATATTAGAGCATTTCTAGCCCTATTTGTACGATGCGTATTACTACCGGAGTATATAAAGCTGTGACCAGATGGTAATTGAAATTTATCACTATTAAGCCAACGTATTTCGCTTATGCCTAGGATGTCCACATGTTTGGATTCCATAACTCGTCCTATCTGTTCGAGTCACGATTTTTCAGAGAGAGTTTTTACATTCCCGGAGTTCTTAAAATATCCCGTGTTTTAAAGCCAAATGTCGTGGTCGAGGGGATTATTTTCTCTTTGAATATATTGAAGTTACTGTAGTGATTGAAATTTAAGACGAGTGATTGATTAAATCACCGCATCCGATCCTAGCCTTGGGGATGCCAACAACCTCTAGGCAGGTGTACACCCTGCATTGTCGAGGTAGGCTAATCAACCATAGTGTTTAGTAAACAGCTGTGGCACCTCTAGCAGGATGTGGGACTTTAGCGCGCACTACTGCCTTGGTGGGAGCTGTTCAGGTTCCTGTGCTTCTAACTCGCTCCCCATTCATAGGTTAGGTATTTATATTGTGGGCGTTTTCAGTCCAAACTGTTGATAGGTGGTTGCTACTGTTTCTACTTGAAAGTTAACACGTGATCATTTTCGTGCGATGATTTGTTGCAATTTTATCAATTCAAGAGAACACATACAAAGGTTCTTCCAACTAGGCGATGAAGCTCCAGCTCCATAGCCTAGCTGCTGTTGAACCTTGGTATATCGAGTCTGATCGCGGTCGAACTTCGCTCAAAGGAGAATTTCCTGAATATCAAGGAAAGATCTTCATGTGATATACAGTGAGATTGGGGCAATCCTAGGCATTAATTCCACTAGCAGCCATTTAATATTGCATCATCCGTTGGTTGTGAAATAGACTTGTTCTCGTTTGATCCCACAGTATTTGACAAAAGCTCAAAAAGGTGTTTGTGGCAATTTTTTCAAACAAATTCTCCAGAAATGCTGTAAAACAAACGAGTGTTAGAGTGTTACAGCTAAAGAATCATGGATCTAACATCTAAGCAGAAATCGACTATATTGGTGTTTCATGATGAACCAAATTAAGTAAAAGTTATAAGCTCTCGAAGCACAAGATACAAGAAACAAATGGTCAAATGATTTTGTAGGGATAATTGGTCACGTCGTAACAGTGTTACTAGTGGAACTGAGAACAGTCAACCACCCTTTGTATGCCAGAAGAGTTCCGAGAAATTTTTAAACCTAACTGACAAAGATGGATAATTCTTTACCGCAAGTGATTTTTTGAGCACTCAAAAGATGGAAATAAGTGGTTATCAGCCGTACAGTTCTGCCAACGATTTTCGTCATTGACATCGGAGAAACCATCGGGTTGAAAACCATGTTGTTGGGGTGTCTCAAGAGGTATAGAAAAACGGCCACGACAAATAGTTCGAACACATGCAAAAGATTGAGATTATGACGGAAAAACAATAAACCTTTTTTCAATCACAAATTATATTTTTTGTTATTTAGGCTCACAATATAAATAGTTTCCCTCGTAAAGGTTCAGATTTTCTTTTGATTTGTGTTTTTATAAGTATAGAATTATAGTTTTCCAAATTTTAGGATACGGACAATCTTCTGATTAGATTATTTTTCCAAATTTTCATAAGTTGTCATCTTCCAATTGTATCAAATATCACTACAATCTCAACCTACTGTATTAAATGCAAACACGTTCCGTTTCTCCGCTAAGAACTTTGAAATAGTACACGCCATAAATTATGCAAAAAGTAAGCCAATACAACGACGGCAGATGAATGGGACAAATGCAGAAAGTGTGGAAAGAAAGTCCATCATGCCAACAATACGAGTATAGTAGGAGCTACAGCTAACATTGTTCAAACAGGCCGACCCGTTGTCTTACCTACAAGCAATAACATGGGTAAACAGAAACGAGGAGTCTTTTAGTTGGAGGATGAGTGGAAACGTAAAAAATGAAAGTATATTATTACTTAAATGTGTCAGCGCAAACAGTGCAACATTTGTTGTAAGAGAAATTAACTTTTCAAAGCCGACATTGTGATTTTGCTACCAGGGGATGTCAAACAAAAAAAAAAAAAAAACAGCAGTGAATAATTAAAAGTGTTTACACAAAGTGAAAGAAACTAAAAGAACAATCAGCGACAAATGGTAAACACTTAGGCCAAAGGACTTATTAAAACAAAAATCCACTTAACTTATTATTGTTAAAGAGCAACAGCTTAATGTAATACAAATATAGAATAGGTTAGGTGGTCTGTCCTCTATCATTGCAGGTAATAAATCTTATAAAACGTTTTAAAAATTTTAAGCATGGCAAAATGTCTTAAGAGGGCTTAGCGACCAGTATTGACAATATACGATATATTACAATTTTAGAATATTTAAAAACATTCTGATTTTGAGCAAAAGTTGAAAATTTTCTCGAACTGAACTGTATAAATTGTGCCCGGTGTTTCACTCATAAAGGACTGTAGGAGTTTGGCGCTCATCCATTTAAGTTTATTCAATACAAAATCCTCAAACCAACAAAATACCCATTCATTATATTTTCAATGGTATTGAAACCACATATTCACTTATCAAATACCGAGAATTTCTTTATTGTTTACTCATTTGTCGAACATTCAATAGACATTTCCATAAACGTCCTTTTATTGAATCAAGAAACAGTTTATTAATTTAAATGTGTTTCATCGGGAATGATTTGTGTTTAGAAAGGGTGTCTCAGTACGAAGGCACTTTTTAATTTTAAAATAAAACACATATTTTTCGAGACAGTTGTGATCTTTCTACTGGATTGTAAGGAGGACATGTTCCGATTAAGTATGGAATAAAATATCCGTCAAATGCTCCCCAAGCATCTGGTGACGGGCCGTTACTGTTTTCATGAAATTTTCCACAAATAGGTGTGGCTGTATATCTCCGATGATGCGTTGGATCTCAGATTTCAGCTCAAGAATTGTTTCTGGTTTATTGGCATAAACACCAAAGAAAGAAATAGCACAGCGTTAAATCGCATGATCTTGGTGGCCAGTTGACATAGAATTTCAAGATATAATTTGTTCTGGAGTGGAGTGACCGTCGGTTGTGCAATGGTATGTGCATGAGAACGTGGGTTCGATCCCTGCTCTGAACACCTTAAATTTCCTTCGATCACGGCCACCTCTCTCAGTGATGGCGACACTATCGAGTACTTAGCCATGAAATAACTTCTCAAAATACCGTTCGGAACCGGTAGGTCCCAATAAGTGAGTGAAAATTTTGAAAGCGCACAGCTCACTAGTTTGTGAGAAGCTCTTCCCAATCCCTTCATGGGATGTAACGGGAAACGGTTTATTAATTTGTTCTGAAAACCGGTGCAACAATAAATAGTTTTTTTCATGCTGGCACGAGTTGCTCACCTGTTAAAAATACGTGTGGATGATACAGCTGTTGCTGAGTTGTCAATCCTTACCGACTGAAACTCAGGTCGTTGCTGAGCATATTACCGAACGCTTCATGACTTTGCTGACGAACTTTCTGTAGCAAAAGTGTTGTGGTTTTAAATTAGCATACGCTCTTAATCAAACTTGATCATGCTAGAAATCAATTGGTGCTATCCTTGCTATTTTCTCTTGTCGCATACAAGTTGTCCCACCCTAATATACATTTAATGCTCAAATGCAGTTTAGATATATGTAAAGGATGTCTCAGTAAGATGGCACGTTTCAAATTTAGTGTAATCTTTTTTTGTACAACTGACATCTCTAAAATTTGGCACTTGTCACATTTGTTTGTTCCGATTATTAAATATGGAAAACAACGCGTTATAATTGTGAAGACTTATTATAAAAATTTGGAAAGTCATGCTGAGACCGCTCGCAAACGTCGAAAAATTTTCAGTTGAGAAAATGCACCTAATATGTCTATTATTCGAAGAGTGGTCAAACAATTTGACGAAACTGGATCGATTATGAACTATAAGACCACTGTCCGTCAACGATTTCTTGACAACATTGCTGCTGTAAACGAGAGTGTCGCCGAAAACCCGAGAACATTAATTCGGCATCGTTCTTAAGAACTTCAAATGTCGCGAAGCACTACGCAGCGAATTTTGACACAAGACCTCCACCTTCATGCGTACATAATTTAGCCTTGAAAGCGCCCACAATTTAAAAAAATCAATTTTCCAATGAAACAAAAACCTGTCAAACTTGGGGCTCAGAAAATGCACCCACAACGTGTTGGTCAAAAAATTATTAACTTTTGCTGGCGTGGAACAGAATCCAGGTCCTCCCGAGGTCTCGGTCTGTCCAGTATGTCACACTAGAACCTACCGTAACCTGACCCAGGTCCAGTGTAACGGATGTCAAAACTTGTGTCTCGTTAGAAGGAGCTTTCGTCTCGCAAAACACAGAGACTGGAAGAGAAGTTTCATGGCCACTTGTTGTGGCGAATGACAGCAATCGCGCAAACTAACAAAATCGGTCAACAAAATTCAAATTCAAAAAAAGTAGTTTTTTTTACTATTTTTCCTTGATATTTTAAAATATGTGAAATTTTATATTTTGTTCAAAATTTGAATATTGTTCGAAATTTGAAAATTTTTTAAATGTTGTAACTTAAAATTAGGTTTGAAAACAGTGAATATCCTCCGTAATGGTACCTTAAATATATTAATCAGATCTTCTGATCACAAGATAAGATCAGATTTTGAGAATATTATATAAGATATCTCACAAACCAGAGATTTTTTTCTAATTGCAATCTTTTGTTTAACTTTTTGAAACTATTGATAAGTCTCGAATGCAATATGCACAGAGAAAAGTATCAAATGCGTTACAATGAAAAATTCAACAAGTTGTATTGTGCTTGTGTGTAAATACATCCATAAAATTTCAACCATATTTCAAAATTAACCGCAATCAACTGGCCAAGGTGTTGAAAAGCTTTGATGTTTTCTTAATGTAGGATGGCGTGTTCTTGCAGTGCATGTAACATGTGACTTATAATTAAAAGCACTAGGACCAGTTCGAAATTACGTAGCCCAATATATTTGCTTCATGCTGCAAGTTTGTGCAGATGCTAGTATGGGTCTTTCCTTACATGTTGATTTAAAACGATTTATTGAGAATAGTTTTGTGGAACGAAAGAAATCCACTGGTTGTTAATGTAGTTAGGACAATTGTGTAGAGAGGCACCCTCAGATTTATGTCTCTGTCCAGAGTTTATATAGCTGTCATACTACAGAATCTTGTCATTGTTCAATTCCTTAAGAACCTCTAAAATATAACAAAAGTGAATATCAATAAGTAATTCTATTACTTCTCTTTAGAGAGTCGAATTGATTACGTGTGGCAATAAACTATACAAATACGTAGCAAGGGACAACCCCCAAATTCACAGGAAATGGTATAGAACACTTTTATTCCATATCATATCTTCTACAACTTTGAATCTGTCAGTACTTGCTCGCAGTTGCCAATACTACAAGTTTCAGGTTTCAAGACGGTTTCAGGTTTCAAGACTAAATATAGCACATTTTTCCCCAGGCACACATAATTTCACTGAAATAATAATGATATAAACGACCTACACATTCAAAAAGTGGGTAACAGTATATACCATATCATATTTTGCTAACATATTACTTGGTTCCAATCATCGGTCAAGAGTCATGTTGCAATCGACAACTTTGTAAGTACCATAACGATAATATGGTATTCCCTGGAACACACAGGCGAAAGTCACCCAGCGAGACACTATACCAATTCCAATTGAAGTTTGAAAAAAATCAATTGAAATTTAAAAATTCTATTTCAAATTTGAAATACATTAATTGAAATGTAAGAATTCTATTTCCAATTTAAAAACCATCAATTAAAATTTTTAAATACATCACTGAACTTTAAATACATCAATTGAAATTTAAAAAATATCAATTGCAATTTGAAATAGATCAACACATCAATTGAAATTTAAAATACATGAATTGAAATTTGAAACACATCAATTGAAATTTAAAATAAATCAATTGAAATTTAAAACACAAAAATTGAAATTTCAAATACATCAATTGCAATTTAAAACACATCAATTGAAATTTGAAATACATCAATTGCAATTTAAAAAACACCAATTTGAAATACATTAATTGAAAATTAAAAGACATCAATAGAAATCTAAAAGACGCTAATTGCAATTTAAAAATCTAATACAAAAAATCGTTAATAATTTTTAAATTTCAACTGACGAACTTCAAATTTCAATTTATGTCTTCCAAATTTAAATTGATGTCTTTTAAATTTCAATTGACGTGTTTCAAATTGCAATTGATGTGTTTTAAATTTCAATTGATGAGATGTAAATTTCAATTGATGTGTTTTAAATTTCAATTGTTGTCTTTTAAATTTCTTTTGATGTTTTTTAAATTTCAATAGGATTTTAAAATTTTTATTGGTGCATTTCAAATTTCAAACATAATTTTCAAATTTCAATTGATATTTATCAAAATTATGTTTATATTTTTAGACCGTATCTCTAATTTTTCCGTGTCAAGGAAAAACAAATACAATAGAAATACAATAAGAACGAAAATAAGGTCGAAAAATAACATCTATATATACTTTTAAATTTCAATTGTAAATGGTGTAGAATTACGACAGTATTAGTATTTTTTATTTTAGAAGGAAAAGGTATAGAATGACGGCAGTATTAGTATTTTTTATTTTAGAAGATTTAAGTTCAAACGATGAAGCCGCGTGTGTATTTTTAACATTGAGAATGAATTGGCTGGACTGAATTACAAATTAACTAATTCACTGTATGACTCGACTCTTAGTCGATGCTTCTTTAGAATTTGGCCTTAAGTTTTTGAAAACACTAGAACTGAAGCAGTACAACTGTTACTACCGCCTCACACTACAATAATTACCGTGGTTTGCCCCATATAATAATAACTGTATTTGGACAAGGAAATGTGTCCATATGAATCATCTTCGGTATAGTTAAATATACATTTCTACTTGTGTGTGTGTGTGTGCATATAAATTCATTCATATAATATAAGTACAAACACACAGATAACATGTAAATTATAAACTAAAAGCAAATAGTTTAGCAAGACACAGAAAGGTGTTTACTTAGGTTTGTCGCCTGTTATTACTACCTTTATTCAAGCTTACCCAAATAAACCAACACACAACAGTCTTGAGGTTTATATTCAAACAGCAACTGTCAAAGGTAGATAATTATGTGAACACTTAGGTAATGTTTCCACATTGGCAGATAAGCAAATTAATGTTTACCTCTATATAATGTCGTCATTACCGCAATATATGTGAATTTGCTTTATCTTAAATATTTATATATTCAAATGCAAATATTTAATATTTGGCAAACTCAGCACAGAAATTTGTAGTATATAAACGAAATATGTTGAATGAAGTCTGTAAATATCAAATAATGAATCGGCGGTTTAAAGATTAAACGCAATTCCTGCAATAGTAGTGTTATCGAGAGAACATAGGTTTTTTTGAACTTTTCTTTCGGAAAATTTCGAAAATATTGTATAGTAAGTGAATTTTACTTTTCCGAAAACTCTTTAAAGAATATTTGATGATGTTGCCTACATTCGACTTTTACTCGCACATCTAAATTGACGAAATAGTATTTATGCTAGTGCAAATTAAAGAATTTAAATACATACTCACTAACCATTGTTTCCTAGGATTTTGTTTTTAACGGTTCAATAAATTTAAGGAAGAAAATACGGCTTTAAGTTCGGTTAAGCAATATTCGCAAATGAAAATTTGCAAAGCCTTTAGTACAAGGAATGTAAAAAGCAACATGCACATGTGACTCTGACGTCATGAGAATTTTCAGCATGTTGGTTACATTTTTTAAATGAATAGTAGTGGATACATGCGATAAAATGTTGATAGCACACGAAATGTATTTTTGTCCCAAAATCCAAATGTGGCACATGTGGCCGAAGCGAACACATTTGTAAATGTAGCACATGTGTAACAAGTGAATGGCTACATGTATGTTACTAGTACACGGCATGCAGCGTATGATGCATTTCATGTGTGACCAGTGTTGCCAGAAGCCGCCAAAAAAATTATGCCAAATGACCAAAAAAATTATGCAAAATTAAAAGAAATTATGCTAAAACACCAAAAAATTATGCAACATAGCAAACAAATTATGCTAAATTTAAAAGAGACAATTTTTTTTATATATTTGTGTTTGTGTATATTATTTAATATCTACTACATGTATTTAATACAGTTTTAAGCGTTTTTAAGCATAATCTTATATTGGCAAATTCATTCGTTTTATAAACACAGAAAAAATATTTTAAAATCATTTTTGATACCAAAAATTCGATGAAACCATTAACGCTTGTTAGAAATAAGTACTGAAATTTTAATCTGGGAGACTGTATTTAATTAGTTTGGCTTGAGGTCATACAATGAGAATACCAGTGGGTTCGACTCATAACTTTTTGAGAAACATTGCGGAAAAACCTACGGGTTGTGCTTTCATATTAAATATTAGAAGAAATGTATACTCTATGATATAGATTTTTCAAATCTTGTATATTTTCTGTATATTCACAATTTTAACATTGATTCAGAATTAAATCCCATTTCTTACATATTTTTTATTCAGTCGTACCTTAAGCTACAGTCTTCTTTAAATACACAGTACAACACATAAAATATACATTCCGTTTTAACTTCAGTTTCTGAAAGTACCTGTCAAAACTAATAAAATGCAGTTTCTGAAAGTACCTGTCGAAACTAATAAAATGCAGTAGAGACTAGGAGAAAAGAAATATAAAACAAACTAGTTTGTATAATCCGCATCTAGTGCTTCAGAATCACAAAATTGTAAATCGTTTGAGATACTTCTCCACATAATTTATTATAAGTCGAAAATGACTTCCCCGATTTTGTTAAATCAAAATTGAGAAAATTTAAGTTTAACCATCTTCAACTGGTGCCTATAACAACACATTCTACGTTGATCAAGAGTTTCGGAGTAATCAAATAAATTGTGACAAACACCATTTTTATTTTCATTGAAAAATCTATTTTACTTTCTTTAAATAATCATGAACAATCGAAAAGTGGAAACAGTGTTTAAATTTTATTATATTATCATAAAGTTACATATCTTCAAATTTACATTATTATTTCATTATATAAACGAATAAAATTAAAATTAATGTATTATTTGTAATTAAAAAAAAATAAAGTACATTATTCATTATCTAAGGCCTCAGCGTCATATTGACTTTATTGAGGCAAGTTGGCAAACTGATCGACATACTTGATTAATTTGAAATTATAAATATAAATGTTCTAAGAATCAAAAAGTTATATGTATTAGTTTTATTTAGCATAAATCTTTATACAAAAAGTTCTGCAATATTTTCGTATAAATATTCTTTCAATAAGTTTTTAAATTCTGATATTATTTTCAAAGATTGTGGTAAATTATTAAGAGTATAACTACCCATGTATTCTACTCGTTGCTTAGTTGTATCCATTCTACATTTGGAAACCTTCAGATTATTATTATTTCGGGTATTAAACGAGTTCCGATTTAATGGGAAATGTATAGTATGGTGACCAATATTGTTTATACATTTGAGAACGTACATCAATAATTGTAATTTATACAAGCCATGTATTGGTAACACTGTCGGGAACAAATCTTTGTATAATGATAATGTCGGAGTTCTAATTGGAAGATTTGCTGTAATTTTAAGAGCTTTATTCTGAGTCCTCTGTAGTGCTTTAAGTTCCTTAGTTTTCCTGTAACCATATAACACAGCCAGGTAATTCAAATTACTTTGTACTAGTGCTTGATATATTAAAAATTTAGTTGTCTTGTCAAATCTGTTCGTTAACTTGTACAACAGACCTATTGCCTTTGATACCTTTTTCCTCAATAGCTGAATGTGTACATCCCACGAAAGGTTGCTCTGGAGATGCACTTCAAAATCCTTAATAGAGTCCACTTCCACGATTTCCTTACTATCAACAAACACAGGAAAAATAGTATCGTAGCGATATGACTTAAAACGTATAATGTTGGTTTTATCTGCATTTAAAAATAATTTGTTAATTCTTACAAATTCGCAAATTATAGCAGCATCACGTTCAATGTATGCTTTTACTACTGCATCGTGTTTAAATGGATAAATTAGCAAACATCGTCAGCATAAATGAAAATTTTCCCCGATAGTTGAAGATTAGCTATATAATTCAGATATATTTTAAAGAGTAGAGGGCCAAGGACACTTCCTTGGGGTAGTCCATATTCAATGGGACCTAGAGAGCTTCGGTGCCGATTCACCTCCACAAATTGTTGACGATTAGATATGTAGCTTTTTATTAGAGAAAGTTCCCTCACACGAATGCCATAATACCATAGCTTTTCTAGTAAAATGTCATGATCTATCAAGTCAAAGGCTTTAGAAAAATTGTAAAACACACCGACTGCGCCTTTATTCCCATCATCCAGGCATTTACAAATAGAGTTCACAACATTAATTGCAGCTTCTTTAGTTCCACATCCCTTTCTGAATCCATACTGATTTTCACTCAGCAAATGGTTGTTATCAAAATAATCTGTAATCTGGTTGAATATAATTCTTTCAAATATGTTATTAATTAACGATTAAACGGTCTGAATTTATCAGCATTTGAAGCTTTAATTTCCTTAGGAATCGGTTTGACTTTATGCATTTTAAGGACATTGGGGTACGTAACGCTTAGGATCATATTATTAAAAATGTTCACTAAAAATGGCGTGACGTAATACATACCTTTGCGTAAAACCATTGCCGAAATATTATCATAGCCTGGGCTTTTACGAAGAGACAACCGCGATATAATAGATTCAATTTCATTCAGTGATATGCTGGTAATTTTACATATGTTATCTTGTCTAGCTACAGAAATGAATAAATTATAATTATCAGCAGGCAATTGTGGCCGTCGGTGGTACAATGGTTAGTGTGCGCGGGTTCGAACCCTGCACTGACCTCCTTCGAAAAAAAAAATAATTTCGTTCGGCGGCGGTCACCTCGCATAGTGACAGCGACACTATCGAGTATATAGCCATGAAAAAGCTTTTCAAAATACCGTTCGGAGTCGGTGTAAAACTGTAGGTCCCAATCAGTGAGTGAAAACTGGAAAGTGCACAGCTCAGTGATTGTGAGAAGTTCTCCCCGGTCCCTTCATGGGATGTAATGGGAAACCATTTATTTTTTTTTTAATTGTTCAGTTTGATCCTTCAAATCCCTAATCGACTGTAAAAAGATTTTTTTAAGTGCCTCAGCTTTTGCCACATCATTCTCTATCACATCTCCGTTCTGATCCTTGATTGTCAGTAGACCTTTATGGTTCCTCCCAAGAGTTTCATTCAGAAATGACCAAGTTTTAGAAGGCAGAGTTTTCATGTGCTCCAAATTGTCAACGTAATAGTAATTCATCGATACATCGTTAGCTTTTCTAATTACCGTGCTTATTTTTTTTCAATTTATCTTCAATTCCAACAATTTTAGACTTCTTCCTTCTGAGTCTGAGAAGCTTTTCCTTATAACTGATTAATTTTGCAAGATACCCATTAACCCAGGGAGTTATATTATTTTTAAAAACTTTAGTTTGAACTTTTTCTCGGGTTGAATCTCTAACAGCTGTGTCAATAATTGATAATAAATTTTCCGTATCAATTGACGTATCACCACTTTCACTTGTCCTCATCATTTCCCTTTCTAAATATTGGACCATATTGCCTTAATCACACTACGAACGTACTACATTCGTTTTAAGTTGATCTTTAACTTCTAATTCCATTCTACAATAAACAAAATTGTGGTCTGATAAACTATTCTCCACAGAAGCAATATACAAAGTATTGTCAACATTACTATAGACATGATCAATTGACGTATTACTTTCCGGCCGCGTTACCAAAGTGTGACAGTTATTAAAATCATACCCAGCAAGTGTTTCCACAAGAGTTTCTGAAGAATTGGAATTAAGTACATCAATATTTGAATCGCATAAAAATAAACACGGACTTCGACCGTGTAAAAAACAACAACCTCTATGAATCCCAAAAATGTTGTTGTATCGCATTTCTGTGATCTAAACAATTATACTACTTTGATTGGCTTCACTCTTAGTTTTACACTTTTAAGAGTTAAAACAATCGATTCTACGTAACCTCGGCTCTCGCATTTTTCAATTGTGTAATCTAAATTTTCACGTATATATATTTTGATTCCGCCATAGCCATCCTTCCTACAACAATGAATTCCTTTATATCCAGCGATACTATATATTTGAATAACGTTTTGTTTAAACCATGTTTCCTGAATAATAATAACCCTGGATAGTTCCTGTAGCATTGTTATTAAAGTTTTAAACTGATTGAATTTTTCTATTGCAGCAATACTTCTGACATTAAAAGAAATAATATTAAACACTGATCTTTCGATATTAAAACTTTCTGTAATCGGTTTGATATCATGAAAATAGCGATTATTATTTATAAAAAATTATAATATAAGTAATATTAACCAATAAATTTATAAACTGAAAATGTTGTACTAAATATCAGAATCTTCATCATCAGTAGTGTAATTGTGCAACCTAGAACTGTGTGGTTTATGCATTGCAGCCTCCAGTAGCAATTCATCAACCGCTTCTTCAATCATTATAAATTTCTGCTTAGACAATTCACTTTTCTTTGCAAATAGCCTCTCACCAACTGAGTAAACAGCGCGATAGCCAATTGTTTTAAGCGTTTTGCCGTGGTTGAGTAATTTTACTGATTCTCTGCTTAAAAAGTCATTAATATATACGGATTTTGTTGCTTCATTATCTTTCAATTTTTTCTTTAGTGACATTAATTTTCCTTTTGTTTTTTGCGAGACACATTTTACGACAACTGCTTGTATCTTTACAGAACCGTATCTCTATTTTAAAACGTAAGCATCATCAATAGTATTTGCTTCTAATTCCACTTCAGAATCTTCAGAGAGTTCAATAATCGTATCAACAGCCGACATATTTTCAGTTATCTGCATATCGGTAACCAAACAATCATTTTTAACGCGTTGATCATTTAAATATTTTACCGACTCTTTCAAAGATTTTATTTCAAAGATTTTTTTTCATTGATAGTATATATTTGTGGTATATTTATACATGCATTTTAACGCAGAAATCGAAATGCCGCTGCAGATTTATTGTGGATTCGTTTGAGACATTGTCCCTTTCTGGTATTTTTAAAGCAATACTTTCCAACATCCAACCGCCCATCTGCAACACACCAAATCTCATCAATTTACAGAGAGAGTTGGCGTCTCTATACATCATTACTCTATGGTATCTACACTGATTGTCAATTATCTTTTTAAAATTTGCGGAATATTTTGTTTTAATCACAAGCTATTACAAGACATACAAAAACTTTGTCATTTAATTTATTTAATACATTTAATTTTGTCATATAAAGTTTAGTTAGATTATTAGATATAACTTTGGCAAAAGTAAGAAGTATAAAACAGGTAGCGTAGAAATGCATTTTTTCTTAGTTGTCAAGTTCTGTTAATGGTTCGGGAGATATCGACCTAAAAGGCTGAAAACACAGGATCAGTCAAAACGTTTTCCATTGAATTGAAAATATGTTTCGTTTCTATCCTTTGGTGTGTGTTGGCTTATAAGAAGTATATGTTAATGTTATATGAATGTTATATACGATGTATTTTCTGTCTAACCATTCGATTCAGTCTAACCATTCGATGTTAGTAAATAGTAAAATATAAAATATATTGGAAAATTTGTAGATGCAAAATTGTGCAATATCTAAAAAATTATACTAAAAATTTCACAAAAAAAATTAATTTTTGAAAAAAAAACCAAAAAAAGTTATGCTAAAAAAGCATTAATTATGCGTGAGCTTTTGCGAAAGCCGCATGTGGATGTGGTTTCCCAGTACACGTACTGCTGTCAGTCTTATTGGTAGAAATCACTATTTTCTGTCGGTGTGATTTGATTTGAAAGAATTTATTAGAACCCAGTTGGAAATTTTGTCTTGAAGACATTGTCAGTAGTATTTCCTTAGGACTATGTCAGTATTTGATAACAATTTATATAAAACATCTTCTCGATATGTCACTGGTTTTGACTTATGTCACAAAATTGTGAAGGGGTTGGCAATCTATGTAAGACCGTCCTATTGATTTGTCAGCACTTTGTCATGTCTGACTCTTATTAAGACCAATGCTGAATGTCGATTGGGGATGTCTTCATTATATGTCAACTAAAAAATTTATATTTATTTGTAGTTATGAAATATATGCCATACGTTTTCAGAATTTACTTTCTAATCATTATTTTTCAGAGCATTATAATTATGTATGTATATCTCACTTTTTGTCATCTTATTTTTGAGACTTTATTTAATATCATGCAACAGGACAGATACATACATATGTATGTACATATACATCAATTATAATGAATAAGTAATTGACCCACTCATGAATGGTTACTCAATACATCTTGTGTGCATGCTACGATATAAGGTGATCACCACTGTTGCCAAACTGTGAAAAATTCCTGCTGACTTTTAACGAAATGTATGAAAATGTCAGGAGGTGTGATGGCGTTTTTTGTATGGGAGCGAGTTGGAAAGTCAGCAGTGACTCTGACATGTCAGTTCTTTGTCATTGAAGATGTCTATCGGAAATTTCCAACTGGGAAGTTGATTAATATAATAATGTCATTAATATTTTTTTTTGTCCATTCTTTATATTATTAACGGATATATGCTAACGATAACTTGTAACATAATTTTTTTAATAAATATTTGGATCACACACAGGGAATAAGTTTTATTTCATTTTCTTTGAATGAACCTAAGAATCATGTAATTAAAAAATGACTGCAAATAGCTTCAAAAGCAATTACTTCACTAAATTATTAGTTATTCATACTTCATAATCCGTATAAAATATAACTGCATTGCGTAGGGAAGGTCTACAGAACTCAAGTAATAAATTCTTCCAGTGCACAAACTCCAATTCATTCACATTTGTCGCATGTTCCGTTTGCGCCGAATACTACTCTAGAGACGCTATTAAAAATTTGATTTTATCGTCGATCCGTATGTGCTGAATTTTTCTGTCGTCTGTGGTTGATTTTCTTTGACTTCAACTGTGAAGGCGCAGTGTTGGAGTCGGCGTCGCACAGTGGTTCAGATTCAATTTCCATCGGCAAAATTTGAATATCTTTTGATCTAGTGCACATTTCAAATTATATAAAAACCAGATTGTTGGGAAGGAGGCTAGGATTATTATATATATTTATTATGGTAGGTCAAATTTTTTGGCGACAAAGGCTCATCGCAATTCTTGTTCTATGGGTCATTTGGAGAAAGTCCTAAAATGAATTTCGAGACCCCGGATTTTTCGAAATACGTTTTTCTTAAATATTCAATAATCGAGTTAGATATGGGATAAAAAAGGCAAAAAAAAAGTTTAGTACGTCTAGTTAAATGTGTTTTGGGGCTTTTTTTGTCGACGAATACATATCAACTTTATTTTCATTAAATTAAAGTTTTGAATCTATTTTTGACATTTTTTTTATTGGAGTACAGCCACGCCGTCCCACCTTTCATTTTTGGAAAAAGAAATCCGAAAAACCGACACGCCCTAGTATATCATATCAATATTATTTCAATTAAATATATTCATTGCAAAAAATAGAGGAAAAAGTACTCAACCAATTTGGCAGTTTTGCATTACACTAGATATGAATTTGACATCGCACCATCCCCCTAAATCATATAGTTCTGGATCACCGAAAAAATTGGAGGGTTATAACCATAATATACACATTCACACGTATCTCTGCCAGTTCTACATTTCTAAAACTAATTTCGGTCACATCTAATATGTTTACACACATCTTAATATACATAATGTTATAGGATGGCATGAGGGTTGAACGATATTGTAATGGGCGTTTTTGCAGAATAAGACGTAAGTTTTTATCAAACACTTGTCTTCCGAACAATTTCCCCACAATTTTATATGATATTCAACTGTAGGACTGCAAATGGGCTAATGGTAATGAAACTCAATTGAATTTGCTGCGGAAATATCATACACCTACTATGACCTTGCGTCTTATTTTTTTCATCTACGGTGCTGCTCCTCGTTTGTTGTTGGATTTAGTTCCTGGCGGACCAAGCTACCTGCCAGAGATCAACGTCATTCCCCAAGCTATGTATATCAGCTTTAGTACATGTACACACTTGGTGATACGACTAAACTTTACAAAATATATTTTTTCTTTACTTTTTATTTCTAACGATAGAATTGCATAGAATAGTGGCCGTCGGTGGTGCAATGGTTAGTGTGCGCGGCTCTTGTACATGAGATCCTGGGTTCGAACCCGGCTCTGACCACCTTCAAATTTTCTTTCGGCGGCGGTCACCTCGCATAGTGACGGCGACACTATCGAGTATCTAGCCATGAAAAAGCTTCTCAAAATACCGTTCGGAATCGGTGTAAAACTGTAGGTCCCAATCAGTGAGTGAAAACTGGAAAGCGCACAGCTCAGTGATTGTGAGAAGTTCTCCCCAGTCCCTTTATGGGATGTAATGGGAAACTATTTATTTATTTTTATTTAATTGCACACGAAAGCAATGGAAGCTGATGTAAAACAGAGGTGAAACAAAAGTAAAACCTAGGGGTGAAGAAGATGAACTACAATCATATGCTAGAACTAATCTCATTGCTAGGAGGTAGTGTAATATTCATCTTTTGAGTTCTGAAATACTGAGGTTGTTGTCTTCACTAACTGTACAGGTTCCGTATATTGTGCATACATACATACATATGTACCAAAATTGTACATAAATGAGAATTTGTTGAAAAAAAAAGAAAAGTTTGAAGCGAATGTTAAATGTTTGATTTTGATTTAAATTAAATATGCTGGCAATAACGTTGTCACATTATTTTTGTTAATATCAAACAATACGTATAATTTGGGCCAACACACTTCTACCTACTAAGTGGCAATATGAACCTTCAAGCAATTTTGACATTCTTCTTTCAACTAGTTGTTGCTACTTTCTCCAAAGGGTGCCAAAAATCAAGAATCAACTTCATAACTTCCTTTTAAGTGCGACTATTGAGGTGATAACACCTAAATTATTTGAAAAATAAATTCGAAAAATTCTCGAAAATCAGTCAAGCCCTTAAATTGCATAGAAATGTTTTCGTCGGTCCACAAATTTTTGGTTTTATAATTTATGATATTTATAGGTAAAACATGACAGAAGCTTCCAACGAAATTCAGAAGCAGGTGTGTAATTCCTTGGATTTTTTTCACAGAAATTGAAAGAAGAACAAGTTTTTTGGCCCAACATTTCGTTCGTTTAAACGCTACCACAGTGTATCCGGTATACACCTGGAAACAGTTTCCCGGAGATATAGTTTGTGGGCGCTGTGGTAACGAGACCATAAATACGTGGCCCTACATTTCAAAACAAACCAAAATTCAACGTTCTCCAAGTGGACATAGATAATTTAAGAGGAAGCGTACATCCTCTGCAGAATTTTCAAGATATCCTTGAACCAACTTTAATTGCAAAGTCCATATCATCCTTAAATAACCATAGCAGCCAACTAATTGGAATTAAAATCAAAATAAAGACTGTATACATTTTTCCAAACTACTCGATCATTTCCTATCCCTGCCCACTGTGACCGTCCTCAACAGATACAGATGATTTCTATCTATGTGTTCCATGTATCTCCACGTATTCATCACTCAATAAGTGACAGACATATTGGCAGCAGTGGGGCATCGAGAAAACTCCCACCTCAAAATGTCTACCACATTACCTCGGAACTTATAAGTATATATATTAAAAATAAAACAATAAAAAGTTTTATTTAACCCTTTTAGTATATATTATAATATACATACACGCATATTTTAGGTATTTTTATTAGATTTCAAGATTATTATTATCACATAGAAGCAACCTAAGTCACAGCAAGAGTGATAAACATACATACATCTATAAACCAAAAAGAAAAAAAACCTGAACATTCTGTTATTTAACAGCATTCAACAACAGTTCGTGTAGGAGACCTTCTTCATGTTCCTGGTGGTTTGCTGGTAAGTCTTGAAATCTTTAATGTACGTTTTTCTGTTTTTTTCTTTTGTGTCTCTATACTTCCTTGCTCAGACTATTTTCAGAGAATAGCATGGTAGTGAAAGACATCATATTTGAGAATTGAGAACTCTTCTCCAGCGCAACAGTTCTCTTATGTTTCATATAATGTTAAATTGCCCATGTACGGAAACTTCCCTTCCGATTAGATCGCTTATGTCATTGTAAGATCAATAACATATAAATAAGATTTCGGACTTACGCTTATCTGATGTTAAAGTTGTACAAAAAAAATATATAATACAGATTTCTCTTCCCACTGCAATTTGTATTCTCAAATATGGTCTCCCTCTCTCTGGTAATTTATAAATCTAAATATGTAGCTGTTGTTTTCTATTCCTCTTCTCCTTATAGATTCTTTCAGATTCTTTCTCAATTATGAATATTAGGTTGAACAATTCAAACTTAGATATATTAAATATGAATTCATTTTGAAATTATAATATAAGTGTGAACAATTCAAGTTTAGACAATGAGTATGAACAAATCAAGGTTAGACAATAAGTATGAACAATTCAAGTTTAGACACTGCTTTATTTGTTTTTTTTTATACACAATGAGATACTTAGGTTATCATTAACCCATTAGGGGTGCACCACAACTAAAAGAGCACTTTGCGTTATTTGAAATTATTTATAGGGTTCCTTATCATTAGTTTTGTATTAAATAGTATTTTATGTTTTTAGTTTAAATTTTTTTCTCTGAATTATGGATTGAATAAAGTAAATGGTCTTCAAACAGAATGAATTGCTAAGTTAACTTTTCTTGCCATATGGAACCATAGGAGAGGTAAGTTAAGCTAGGGGTCCTTTGCAGAACTTTGCGCTATAAGGACATCGGAAGGCGAGGGTAAAGACGCGTTATCTCTCATCGACATAAACGACAGTAATCTAATCGATATTCGACAGAAACCCAGAGTAAACAAAGGCTCCCGTAGCCCTAATTATTTTTAAGTTCTAAGGTGGCTTAAAACAAAAAAAAATAACATCAAATCCCAGCATGTTTACTGTCCTAATCAGCGAATACACATTACGTCTATTATTGCTATATAATCAAATTATTTGCACACAAAAGTTAATGGATCTACGAGAAATTTAATTTACTCGGCTAGATAATAGAGAAAGAACAATAGATTGCTGTGAATGTAATATGTGGCAATAGATTCGATAGGATTTGATTTTTACGAATTTCTTTTTCCAGAAATGAGGGGCGTTAAAAAGATGTGTTTTAATTAACTGCTCATAATTATATTTACAAAAACTGGCAATTTTATAGGTTCTATTGGCATGTAGCCATTTCACAGTGGCGACTTGTTCACGTTTCATATAAAAATTCCAGCAGATTGACTTCTCATAAGAAGTTCCTCTTTCCTCTTGTTTTCCTGCGCAAATGTTATCTAAATAGTTTATACTACACTATAAAATCTGCAAAAATGTTACGCTACTCGTAATTTTTTCTAATCTGCAATACTAATTTGAAGGTGTTTTTCTTATTAGTTTTTAATTTCTTCATTTAATTATTGGATAATGCACGAATCGGTTTTTCTACTTAAACACACAGGGAAAAGATTAGTTGAAAATCAATTCAGGCGTTGCAAATTCCATGATAAAGTCTATATTTTGATTAGAATAAACAATTGTCATACATCAGAATTACTTGTCGATATTATTGATAGATTAAAAATAGGTAATACTAAATAGAAGTTGCTAAAATAGAATTTAAGTTGTATTAACCAATTTGAGTATTTCTAAAACCTCATTCATCTGAAAAGGAAAATACAACAAATAAAAAGTACAATATTAGAATTCGTGTTCAAATATTAGTTACAGTAATCATAATTTAGTTTCTATCACAAAAACACTTGTGACAAAGTTATGTATTCGTTTTTCACAAAAGGCTTTGCTGCTAACGAGGAACTACATATATTTGTATGTTACACGAGGGCTTACGGAAAAACTATTATTTTAAATAGAAAGTGATAAACAAAGTTGTGGAAAAGTAATAAAGTTTATAGATATCAGCCACCGAAGAATACATATTATCATAAATTGAGGTCAAGGACGCCACTATTGACGTCTTCACAAACACATGCAAACAATTGTGGACACTTGGCTAGAGGAACTATTATTGTGGATGACACAAATTATCTTAAACAGACATATGTACGATATGATACCCAGGGTAATCCATGCCCATTTTTTATCGAAAATATGGAAAATTTAGAAAAAATAGTCATATCTGGAAAACTGAGATATACATATAAATAACAAACTTTTACGGGTTTCTAAGGGTTTCTCATAAAGTGTTCCAATTCGCATGAAATAATTTTTTTTTCAAAAATTCGCCAAAATAAAAAATCGCTAAAATAAAAAAAAATACTGTATCACGGAAACGTTGCGTCCAATCGCAAAAATTATAAATTTCTTACATCCTTAGGAGGCTTTCACATATTGGTGTCTTCAATACGGCATCACTTTTATTTTCAAAAAAATCGCTAAAACTAAAACTTCTGGAATCAAAAATGGCTAAAAGGCCCCTATGCCAATATCTCGGAAACGGAGCGTCCAATCGTAAACAAAACTATGTTTTACGAGTTTCTAAAGATTTTTCATGAAGTTGTCCAATAGTATAGAAGAAATTTTGTTAACAAATCTTCAAAATATGAAAATCGCTGAATTAAAAAATGGCTATAACTCGGAAACGATGCGCCCAAGTTTTGCGTTTAAAGTTTTTGTAATGCCAAAGGGTGACCAAAACTACTATGGGCAAATAAACCCGTTAGTTGACTGGAATATTATAACGAAGAATGTAAAATAACTAGTTGTTACAAGTATTTGTTTAGATTTGGATCGTGTGGTGATTTGTCTAAAAAGCTTCTCATTATACTATAATAGCTGTACCCGTTGATCTTCGCTCCAAAATTTTGGGATAACGATGCTTAGGATGCTCTAGAAACTGACCTCAATGATATTCATATTCATTCGTACCTGTGATCGCATTCTTAGCTTCATAGTCTGAACTTTTTAATAGCCGTATTTACAATGGTTTCCTCATTGTAAAATTAGCAGAATATTCGGTCTATTAGATAGAAACGCCGTCAGAGCGATTTTTTGAAAGGGGGCGTGGCAACGCCCTATTCCACTCTGGCTATAATTCGAACTATATGAACTTCGTCTTCATAGCTTGGCTATATTATGATATATAGCCATTTTAAATTTCAAATTGTATGGGCGCCCCGTTATGTAATCAGTACCAAGTATAGCCAAGGACTATCACCATGTCATCAGTACCACATTCGGAAATTTTCAGAACAATTAGTATATTAAAAAATCCGTCAGAGCGTTTTTGAAAAGGGGCCGTGGCACCGCCTATGTCACCCTTATTATTGAAGGGTATGCAAAATAGATGTTCGCCGATTCTCAGACCCACCCGATATGCACACAAAATTTCATACAAATCGGTCCAGCCGTTTCGGAGGAGTTTGGTAACTAACACCGCGACACGAGAATTTTATATATTAGAGAAGAAGATAAAATACACAATTTTAATAAAAAACATATTTGTTTTACTTTTTTTCTATGAATTTCATAATGGGTTAAAGCATCACCAAATCGTTGTGACAGCCATCAAATTCAAGTAATTAGGTGAGCACTCCAATATATATATTAGTTGGTACAACCGAATTAGTTTTTAAAATTTTTCGTGTATCCAACAAATAATATAATCACTACTACAGGATAATTTGATTGCAAGAGCTAAAATTTGATTGAGAGATCACATTAATTTCTTGTTGCTGAGACTTCAACTTAATATTTCAGTTCTTGCAACCACAACTGAATTACAAATCAATTGATGCGCACAACAGTTGCTGATACGGAACACAATTATTGGAAATCACAACTGAATAATGTAATACTCCTAGTATTACAAGGGGCGCCAAATTGTTGCTGGCTGTAAATGTAGTTGTGACAACGAATTTCTCCTCTGTGTGCATTCACGCATACCCGATTACATTAGTGCGATACATGTATATACGACTGCAGTAAGTCCCTTTGCGGTACGAACAGATACGAAACGATACAGTGTTAGTGCACTAATGAATATTTGAATACGTAGGCAGCGGTTAAAATGGAATAAAAGGTGTCTGTCACTTATGTATCTGCAGCGAATTCACGAGTAATGTTCGGTAGTATATTAGAAATCTTCTATTAGAAGCGAATACATTTTTAGCACGTTTAACTATTGGGGTGAATATGGGCAAACAATATATTTGTAAATTAAGATGTTAAGTATGAGGTAGACAGATAGGAAATAAGATAAGTTACATTAGTTCATTTCCATACTCGTCTTTTTATACTTATAGACTTTTAATAGAATGCACAACCATTATTTTTATTCGTCGTTTCGTTACAGCACATTGAGCATTGTAAAGGAAAATAAGTAACCACAATTATGGTATTTTCGAAATATTCGACGTAGCTGCCTGTCTTCGATTACTCTAGCAAATGCTCGCTTACCGATTGCGATTAAAGCTCTGTTTGAGATTGCCGAATAGCGAGAACCAGTGCATTATTGTGCAGTGCAGTGTACAGCTCTTTATTTCATTATTCGTTTTATTGTTTAGATTCTTAGTTCAGCATGTACAGCAATACAATCAATATGCTGAATATATTCATGCAGGCCTTCTATTATGATGACCATCATATGGTCGGAGTGCGTGAAACTCAATTTTCTCCGAACACACATTTTCATAACAAAATTCATTAACTTGTAAGCGGTGTCCTGGTGAAAGTCTATCCATGACAAACGATAACCTTAACAGAGCAAAATTGACATTGACGTATGTCACTAATCAGAAGGGAACTGTCACAAATTCGAAAAATTACTAAAATTCCCTTTTTTACATATAAAGGGTGTCTCAGTAAGATTGCACTTTTTAAATTTAGTTTCATATTTTTTTTGTGCAAGTGGCAACTTTGAAATTTTCCGCTTGTAACTTATTCTGATATTGATTGTTGACCTTCTACATTATCTCTGTTTAATTATTTTGGCTTGGGGTCATAAAATGAAAATACCAGCGGATTCGACTGTTTTCTCAAGATTTATTAAATTTTCCCAATATGTCGATTAGCATCGCTTTCATCTTCAGGGTTCTATATACAAAAAAATATTAACATTAATAACATATTGATCACAACACGATTGCCAATAATTACTACATTAGAGTGGCATTTTTTTTGTATGAAAATTTTTTTTTCTTTCTACTCAAGGATTGCCGGGCCGCATATTATGCCACTTGATGAAAAAATGTTAAGCTATAAATTTGGGGAAAATTGGACAATGTTAACACGTCGCGCCCGAAGGTCAAAGTTCAAAAATTTTGAAATTATGTTTTTCTAAGTGACAGATTGTTGCAATATACTTATTTTACTTTGAAGTTACTTTGTATCTGGTAAAAATTTAGGCAACATGGGGCAACGTTAACACGTAGCGCCTTTAGGTCAAAGTTGAAACATTTTTAATTTATCTATTTCCAATAGACAACTTGCAGAAACATACTAATTTTTGTTCGGATTTTTATGAAACTCGGTACAAATGTAACAGTGAAGTTCCTCTTAATCTGGTAAAAATTAGGACAAAATTGGGCGACGTTAACACTTACCTCCTCAAGGTCAAAGTTCAAAAATTGATGAATTATGTATTTCCAATAGTCAGCTTCGAGCAACATACTCATTTTTTACCAGATTTTTACCACAAACTTCGTAGAATTGTAACTATGAACTTGTTGTTTATCTGGTAAAAATAAAAAAAATAAAATAAAAAAAAAAAAAAAAAAAAAAAAAAAACTTTGACCTAAAGGCGCTACGTGTTAACGTTGCCCCATGTTGCCTAAATTTTTACCAGATACAAAGTAACTTCTGTGTTGCAAACCCACCAAGTTTCGCAAAAATCTGCCGAAAAATAAGTATATTGCAACAATCTGTCACTTAGAAAAACATAATTTCAAAATTTTTGAACTTTGACCTTCGGGCGCGACGTGTTAACATTGTCCAATTTTCCCCAAAATTATAGCATAACATTTTTTCATCAAGTGGCATAATATGCGGCCCGGCAATCCTTGAATTTCAAAAGTAAGGGAAAAAATGCCACTCTATTACTACATGTATTATAAATCACAAAAAACAAATTACTCGTACGCAGTGTGCAAGTTTTCGTCCAACTATTGCCAGTTTTCTCCGTGTTTGCTTATTGTGTGTCGAAATATTTGAGCGCATTGGTCAGTGTCGGTCTTGTAATTGAGTCCTTTCTCTGAGTGAACGTTAATTATGTGCAACGTTTCGAGAGTGAGTCGTCGTGAGTAATGTGCGTCCTCCGCTAAAATGTCAACGTCGTCAAAGTTAGGATTATGACCCGTCACAGCACAGTGGGTCGCTAATGCCGTTTTCTGTTCCATAGGTTTATAGGTGGCCTTTAAATCTGATTTGTGGGAAGACAGTCTTGTCTTCAATTTCATTCATACATATGTCAACATTTGCCTTTTGTCCCCATTTCATTTTATTTGATACACAATATTAGATTTATCCTTTCCATCACTTGGATTTTTGTCCGGCTAAATAATCTGCTCAGGGTATTGTGTGATTTCAACGCCAACTCATCTGACCCTTTGTCATGGATATCGGAATGCTTCAGTCTCTATGAAAAATTATTATGTTTATTCCGATTATTAAAAATTATACACTTTGCCAAAGAAAAACGTGTTATAATTGTCAAAACTTATTACAAAAATTTGGAAAGTTATGCTGAGACCGCCTGCAAAGTTTGAAGAATTTTCAGTCGAGAAATGTGTCAATAATGCCTCAACCATTGGAAGAGTGGTTAAGCAAGTGGATCGGTTGATAACAGTAAGATTCTTGTGCGTCAACATACCAATCGGTCTCTTGAAAACATTTCTGCAGTAAACGAGAGTGTCGCTGAAACCCCGAAATCATCATTTTGCCATCATTCTCAAAAACTTCAAATTTCACGCATCGAATTTTCACCAAATACCTCCACCTTCATGCACCAGCAGACCATGAAAAGCGCCGGCAAATTCGCTCAATGGGTAATGGAGCAAAGTAAAGTCAAGGCCAATTTTTCAAAAAAAAATCATCTTCTCCGATGACGCACATTTCTATCTAAATAGCTTCGTGAATACACAACATTGTCGAATTTAGGGGTCAGAAAATCCTCATATAATCCATGAGAAACAAATGCACCCACAACGAGGAACTTCTGGTGCAGATTTTGGTCAGACGGCACGACTGGGGATTCAGTTTTTTGAAGATGAGGCCGAAATTGCAGTGACAGTGAACGGCATTCGTTACGGGAACATGATAACGGAGTTCTTGTAACTTCAACTAGACGTCATGGATCTGGACGACATGTGGTTTCAGCGAGACGGTGCCACCTGCCATATCACCCATGAAACAATCGATTTATTGCAGCAACGATTTCCAGAACAAATTAAAAAATAAAAAACCTGGTGTACCATAACATCTCATGAAGGGATTGGAGAGATCAGTGAGATGTGCGCTTTCCAGTTTTACACTCACTGATAGGGATCTACAGTTTTACACCGGTTCCGAACAGTATTTTGAGAAGCGTTTCATGGCTAAGTAGTTGATAGTGTCGCCATAACTAAGCGAGGTGACCCACGTTCTCATGTACAAGAGCCGCGCACACTAACCATTGCACCACCGACGGACACTCCAGAACAAATTATCTCACGAAATTCTAATGTCAACTAGCCACCAAACTCATGCGATTTAACGCCGTGCGATTTCTTTCTGTAGGGTTTTGTGAAATCTTGGGCTTATGCGAATAAACCAGAAACAATACAATACCTGTGAAAAAGTCATGGAAAATTTCATAAATAGAGTAATGGTCTGTCATCAGTTCCATGGGGGCCGCTTGATGGATATTTTATTCCATGCTTAACCGGAACCTGTTTTTTTTTACAATCCAATAAAAAACTGGCAACTATCTCAAAAACTACATGTTTTTATTTTAAAATGAAAAAGTGCATTCTTACTGAGACCTTATGTGTTAATATTAGAGGGAAAACTTAAAACAAACATATGTATTTTATTTTTAAAATTAAACATAATAAAGTTTTTTGACAAATGTGTCGAAGAGATTGTAAAGCCGACGCAAACGTTCGTCAGACTACCCCTAATATTGTTTGCAAACAAATACATGTTGAACCACAGAAAACAAACGACAACATGAGACACATTGTACGTACATCCATGGGTACAAATCTGCAGACAAGAACAAGTAATGCAACATGGTTGCTGGTATCTTAAAATCGGAAATTAAAAACATAGACGATAATAAAGTGTTATGTTTTCATAATATTATACATGGAAGTTTCATTCATTTTACAGCTGCAAAAAATCGTTGAGATTTTAACAGCAACAGGAGTGATGGGAAATTAAAAATCTTTATATTTTTATTAATTCCAAAATATTGCATTTGTACAGAAAGTTTCGTAAATTCAATGATGTTTGAAACATATAAACAGAGTCAATAAACCGACATTAAGGATTTTAACCCCTCCAAAAACATTTCCCGGCTACCCCAATGTACGCCAACTGAGACGGAAAAAACTAATACCTGTTTCAAAAAGGCCAATGTTTTAGACCAAATTGTTGATATTAGTCCACACGCTATTATATTTAACAAATTAAGTTATCAGCACATTCAGCAGAAACCCCAGAATGTAGCTGGCTACTTGAATTTTCTAAGAAGTCGATCAAAAAATCTGTGAATTTGAGAATGCCGTAAAAGAGTGCACAACCTTCGCTGCTTGGAAATTGCTGCCAAATCAAATCCTCAAGGTGTAAAAACTTCATTTAATTAGAAAACAATTTTAAAAAATTAATTTTCAGCTACATATTCCATGAACTTCAAACTTCTCTACTATTAGCCAATATCCGTACTTTAATTTCCTGTTTATTAACATAAAAATGGGCAGGTGTAGATTGATTGTGTAGCACTTCCTTTCTACAAATTGAACAAATAACACACAGTTAGAAAAATCATTGGAAGCTCTTGAGCGTACTGGTCACAATCCGCAGGTAAACAATATAACAATTATGTAAACTCTGTGTTTACAGTGTATACAGTAAAGGTTTACTGGTGTAGTATTTATATGTGAGTTTATAGTCAAATATACGTTAGGGTGTTTGTTATATTTATTGTTTACAAACAAAGTTCAATAACGCGAAAAGTTAAAAGTGCACGGGCCGACCAATTCGATTTACAAATTTCAATGACTGCAAAAGTTATAAACGGGAATACTGTATTCATTTAATCCTTCGTTGCTCCTAAAAATCAATTTTATCAATATAAAGCTACATCATCGTGTAATTAAATAGCGACAAAGTTTTTCTTCGGACGCTAGTTTAGAATGTTGAATGAACTCTAAGTTTGGGAAAGAAATTATATCCCTGCATAATGGTCACATCTGGCTAGACACCTGTAACTTTTTCATTTTTCATAAATAATATTGAGATTTTTTTGAGTCAGTAGAATATATACTTTGAATGTAATTGGAAAAAGCGTTACAGGCCCTCTTCGGTTTCGGTTTAAATTCAACGTTAGTTATTTCCTATTTTTAACATTTATATGTGTAGTTGTTCAATTTCAAATCGCATTAAAAAATTTTGTATAATTTTGTATTTTGTATTAAAAAATTTAAAACAACCTTTAATTTTTTCAAGTAACTTATGTACGCTGTACTTCAACAATTGTATGTTTGTCAATTATTTGGTTTTCAAGCTTGTGGCTATAAATTTTTTTTCACAAAATGTCCATGGCTCACCTTGCAATCGTATCAAATTTCTTTACAGAGTTGTATTTTAAACATGACTGGAGCGATACAAAAATTCATAAAGATTTGATCCTTACTCTTCTCATTCAAGCTTCTCATTCAAGCTTATGTCTCTATATTTGTCAATGATCATGCACTTTTTTTTATGGGCCACAAAGATTTGGGGCCTCGGTGTAATTTTTGCAGAAAAGTGATCACTTTATCACTGTGTTATCATACTTCGTACTTTACTCAAGCGTTTATTTTTATTCTTAATATTTGAGGGAACACGCATACGAAATCTGAGTGAAATGATAAACATCCAACAGATTTTTCAAAAAATGTTCTAAATAAAGCAGAGGTGAGGAGAGCCAATAATTTTCGATTGCGCTCGAGACATTTAAATCGACAAAGGAGTTTAGTTGTTAATTCTTTGAAGATTTAAATCTTTTAAACTTCCGAGTTTTATTTTTAGCTGGGGAGCCGAATTTTTGATTTCAAAGATTTTAAAATATTGCTCAAAAAGTATATTGCTTAAAATATTAATTCAAAAAGAATGATTCGCGAGTCAAATTTCAAAATATTTTTAAATTCTTCTTATTAACTTGACCTGTCTGTATGCACGCCGAAATAAATTTGGATTGATTCAATCGAGATGAAACTTCGCAGGCAAACTAATGGCGACGACAAAAATGAACTGCGGGATTAGACAAAGGAGCGTGGTCATAAATTAAGAATTTATTGTGAAAAACTATGGTTTTTAAATTAATAAATGTATAGGAAAAATGTACATATGGGTGGAAAAATAGAAAAGCGGGCAACAAATTGTGAAAATTTGTTGAGACCGGAAAATTGTTTGAAAGAATGGGAAAGTGCTTAAAATAGGAAGGCGGCAAAAGTCGTAGCGAATGATTATGAACACAAATCTTCAAAATGAAGTAAAAAGGGTAAATATTGAAGATGCAAAAAAATGGGTTGGAAAGATTATAAACTTGGCAGAAATTGTGAATATGGATAAAAGGGCAAAACTAGAATATGCGAGAAAAATCGTTTGAAAAGGTTATTAATGAGGCAAAAATTGTGCATGGGGATAAAAAGGGGACAAAAGAGGTAAAACTATTTAGAAAATGCGAGCAAAATCATTTGGAAAGGTTAGGAATGTGGACAAAATTGTGAATATGGTTAAAAACGGTCAAAAAGGGGACAACAAGTTTAAAACTTGAAAATGCGACCAAATCGTTTGGAAAATTGTGAATGAAAGAAATGTATGATGAGGTAAAATTGCAAAAAGGCCCTTCAATAGATTACACGTACACTATATCTAACATATTCCAAATCATTCCAAATGAGTGTCATCGCATTTTGAAGTTGTATCCTTTCATGACCCTTCTCCAGCTGTTTACCCACACACAATGTTTATAATAGATTTCTACGCATCTCAAAACATTTTTGCCGTTATTGAAAGTTGTACCATTTTTACCAATTTATGCTCCCTTTTTACCCACTGGCACTATTTTTAAACATTCCAAATGATTGTTATTGCATTTGGAAGTCTGACTTTTTACGCCAATTTTTATCCCTTTTAACCCCGTGCACTATAATTAATAAATCTCCAGTCATTATCCAAAACAAATTTTGGTTTTCCTTTAGTAGCTTTATTTAAACTTATATTGCAATTATTAGTTGACCTCTAGACCCAATCATTCCATACTAATAATCTCGTAATTTGTAGTTTTTCAAGAAGTCCGTGACCTTTCGAACTTCGCTCGTAGTTATATGAAATGCAACATTGCTCCCATCAACTGCAACCTGTTAATAGAGTACTGTCAAATTGTTGGGCAAGTTCCGTCATTTACTTTAACAGCTGTTCAAAACATACAACCTTGTGCATTTTTTTTAAAACGGTAAAAAGTGATTTCGAGTGATAATTAAACACTATTTTTTGCGAAAAAAAATCGCCAATCAAACCAAGAAAACGCTTGAAAAATCTGCACCATCGATTTTAATGGTATAAAAGTGGTTTACTGACTTTCGTTGTGGTCGCACAAGTACAAATGACGCTGAAATTTCTGGACGGCCAATTGAGGTCAATACACCCAGAAATGTCGAAAAAATCCATGATATGGTGTTGGTCGATCGAAGAGTAAAAGTGCGTGTGATTGTTGATGCCATAGGCATTTCATATGGCAGTGTGGTTTCGATTTTAAATGATCAATTGGGTTTAAGAAAGCCGTCTGCAAGATGGGTGCCGCGTTTGCACTCAATTGACAATAAACGTACGGGTGCACACCTGTGTAGTCTGAATGGCAAAATTTCATGAATTTGGCTACGAACTGGTACCTCGTCCATCGTATTCTCCGGAATAAGCCAACAGTAACTATTTCCGATTTCCAAACCCTAAAGAAATGGCTCGGTGGAAAGGGATTTAGCCCCAACCATGAAATTATCGATCAAACAAATGCCCATTTTATGGACCTCGAAAAATCGTACTTTTTGGAAGGGATACACAAATTGGAGAAACGTTGGACTAAGTGTATAGAGCTAACAGGAGATTATGTTGAAAAATACATTTTTTTTGCAAAATAACTGTGTTACATTCAAAAAGTCACGCACTTATTGATTCGCCCTCTAGGTACATTCCCCATTGTTCCATCCGATTTTGTGGTCTTTTTATAATTCTGCCGTTTTCGATAAACATTTATTTTTTTCTACACTTTCCAGAACATTCCAATCGATTTTTGTCGCAGTTGGCTCTTATGTATGTATGGAGTAGTCACGCAAACGTATGAGTAATATGTACTAAATAATTGTTACTTACACGCACCAGAGTTAATGAGTTTATATATAAATAGTGGTTCAATGCCGATAAATGATAAATGTAAATTTCTATTCATTGTAGTATTTGACCTACTTAGAAGCCAATTGATCCAAATCCACAAAATATATGGAAAAGAAAATTAACAAAACAAAATTCTGACTTCTGTGTATTCCCATGCAAATCTAATGGGAGGCCTACACATATTTCAGAATTTCTCCTTCAATGTGATAATAACAAATGAGACGATTTTAAATATGACAAGATTAATATAGCTTAGTTCTAGTAACATTTAAAACTTAAAATTATTAAAATGTGCAGTTACAACAATTGGCATCTGCGCAGCTCAGTTATTGTATAAAAATAGCTTAAATTTGTTTTGAAAAAATCTCCAAATCTAGACTCTTGTAAGAAAGTGTAGATATGACTGGATCTTTGCAGACCAAAATTAGATCTCATTACATCCAAAAAATTTATCTTATCTGACCAAATTATATCTCAGTGGATCCGAAAACTCGTTCTCGGATCACGTTAGACCAGACCTGATCTATAACTATTTGTTTAAGTATAATTATGATTATTATCATCTCAAATTTGTCCCAGCTAATTTTAATTGCATCTTACTTTAGATATTTTTAGAGCCATAAGGATATATCTGTTTATCATCAAAGGAATATCGACATAAAACAAAGCAGCTGCGCGTTTGCTTTCCAAAGTTCCAGCGTGGCATTCTTCGACTAAATGCATACTAAAACTTCCAATAATGTATACTCCGTATCATATAGCCCTGATAGACTCAACAAAGGGCAGACAAGGACCGTCCGCTGATGATGATCTTGTCAAGCTCCAAAATAGCGTAACCGCAAGCTGAAATGAGAATAAGAAATGGGTTTAGTTAAAGGCCTTTAACATGAATAAATAGACACATAAAGAAAATATATACTACTCGTGGGTTGTAGGCATTTCAATTGCAGCTTCCCGTAACTTTTATTACGGTTACAGCAGCAGCGAATATAAATTTTTTGGACAAATAAAGGCCACACTATTAACCAATAAAAGTTTAGCCGTTTTCACGTCTATTCACTGGTTTGCATATGAATGTTATGTATGTATGTCGTGATGAATGTACGTCGTCATTCGATGGTCTGTGCAACAAATCACAAAGTGCTATCAAATCATGGCGCTGCACTGAACATCAAAATTGCATTCATTTCCGGTGATGCCGATCATTTGATTGATGTCTGCTCGAAAATGTTAGTTTTTGCACTTTCATTATTTCCAGCATTTTCCCAAGAGCAGAGGTGTTGTTTGGTTCGTAGAACTCTGTGGTGGCAGTTTCATTGCATTTAGATATTTTCCAAAACATAAATTGAATTTCGGTCACAATTGACTGGTATTGCATGCGAAAACAGTGTTTGCTGATGAAGTAAACTGAAATTCATTTAATAACAACTTGCAAATTCATTTATATTAGGCTGGGCCGAAGCAGGCCGAAGTAGGGTTAGCAAAAAATCCCTCCCTCTACGAGTCAAGTAGAATACAGAAAATTTCAGGAAATACAGTTTAGTCTCTTCTCTAAAACCCATTCATGTCAAGTTCTCAGAATTGTGTCGCTGCAGTTGCAGAGAGCAAAAACAAACAAAAAAATTAATTTTCGGCTTTAAAATTGGAAGAAATCTAAAATTCCTGCAATCTTCAAATGATATTCTTGAAATGTTTTGATATATGACATATCTACATGATACATGCTATCTTTCACAATCTTTTAAAATTGAATCTTGTGAAGTAAAAGTGCACTGCGGGAGGGTGTAGAGTTAATTTTGTAGCTCGAACTTATTATATTCCGGCCGAGTTAATGTATATCGAGAAACCTATGACTGTCAAACGATTTAATTTAATTCTGAACAATTTCCAATATAAAGTTAAGCGAAGTCGGTGCAAAGTGAGCAAAGAATACGATGGTAACTAAAAAAATAATTACATGAGGTGTCTGGAGACACCCGGTTGCGACGAAGTTCTTTTCGCATAATATAGGGTTTTACAATAAGGACTTGACAACCTTTTTTTTAATAAAACGCGAACCATTTGAGATATTTCCAAAACTTTACGATCGATTTGAATTACAATCAAAACATTTGTGAATGGAACTCGAATTCATTGACATGGCCACCATGGGCACGTCGGCAGCGGTCGATTCGTTGGACCCAATTTTCGATGATTCGGTCACACATTTCGGCCGTAACGGCCGCTATTTCGCGTTCAATGTTGGCTCTCAGTTGTGCCAACGTCGTCGGCTTGTTGGCACATACCAATAATTTGACGTAACCTCAACGAAAACAGTCTAGAGGCGTTAAATCGCTCGAACGAGGCGGCCAATTGACTGGTACGTTTCCTGAGATAAGACGCTCACCAAACGTACTCTTCAATAAATCGATCGTAACGTGTGCTGCGTTGTTTGTGGCACCGTCCTGTTGAAACCACATGTCGTCCAAGTCCATGGTTTCCAATTCGGGTCAAAAATAATCTGTAATCATGGCGCGATAACGATCGCCATTTACAGTAACGTGACGATCGCTATTGTCGACGAAACAAGATGGCCCAATGACGCCGCCGGCATGCAAACTGCACCAAACAGTTATTTTTTGTGGTTGAAGTGGTGATTCATGAAGCACATGTGGATTTTCACCAAACCAATAACGCATATTTTGGCACATCTTCTCCAGAGCCCAATCGGAGAACGTACGTCGCTTCAAATGATCCATCGGCTTCAATTCTTCAGTCAGCTTGATCTTGTATGGGTGTAAACCAAGATCCTTACGCAAAATTAGCCATAAAGTTCTTGATCATTTACTACGGACGCCTGAACGGCAGCGATATTTACGTTACTTCAACTAACCCGTTGTCTGAATATGTAGACACAAGTTATTCCACTAAACTTGTTATTGCTTGTCTACTAGGGCGAGAATAACGACCGAAAATTGGAGTTAACGCTCCTAAAGTTGCGGTCACCGACTCCGAATTTCGGTAGTACATTTTTATAATTTGCGTACGTAGTTCGTTCGTATACTTTACCATGATGAAAATGTTGAGTTTACTGAAAAAAAGAAAAGGAACAATTAGATGATCAATGAAATAGTGCGTTCACATATTAAATTCAAAATTGTCAAGTACCTATTGTAAACCCCGATATTATATATCTACTAGTTAGTTCCAAAACGCCTAACGCAAACGTTGAAAATACCGTAATTTAAATGGATCTTTAGGAAAAAATAGTTTTTGTAAAATGATAAAATTCATTTAAGAAAAAAAAATTTTATAGAATGTACTTTTTTTTTTTTAAAAGTAAATTTTTAGGTCCTTTTTGGAAGAATATGTATTATATTCTCCTGAAAAGGTCTTTTATCGAGGGGTACTCTTTTATTAAAGCTAATGTTTTTTTGAGAAAAGGTACTATTTTTAAGAAGAAATACTTTCTGCAAGAAATCGTCAGATGAATATCCTTTTTTCTTCTTTTTTTAAGAATAGGTACATTTTTCAGAGGAGGTACTTATCTCAAGGAAAGTTATTTTGTTTCACAAAAAAGTTGCTCTTGAAAGAAATTTTTTTTTTTAAGAAAATGCAATTTGTTGTACGAAAATTTACTTTTTTAAGAAAAGGTACTCATTTTAAAAAAATATTTTTTTTTAAGAAACGGTACTTTTTGTAAGAATATTTACTTTTTTAAGCAAAGCTACTTCTTTAAGACAAGGAATTTTTTTAAGAACAGGAACTTTTTTAAAAATTTGAATATGTACTTTTTTGAGAAAATTTACTGTTTTTAAGAAACGGCACTCATTTAAGAAAATTTTCTTTTTTGAAACTTCTTTCACTTTTGCTTTTCTAAATTTCCTTTTATTGGGTTCAAAACTACAATATATACTAAATATTGGTTACAGGGTCCACCTAGAAAACTTCCCATTAAACAAGAAAATCCCCAACATATGTTAGTCTAGACACAAACCAAAGCAAAAGTACCTAATTTAGTTTATAACATATATAAAGTAAACAAATAGATGAAGCACAAGTGTTGGGAAAATTTTAGTGTAAAGGGTAATTTTCTAGATGTCGTTGAAAGCAATAAATGGGATTTTTTTGATCCCAAAAAAAGTAAAAAAATATGACAATAAAAATCTAAAATTTCATATCAAAAGAAAAAATAATTTTCAGCAAAAATATCAAGAATATAAGAATACAACACGATACTTAATGCAGAATATCTGATGGCCATCGAATTGCAAAGCCATGTCACCACTGTCCAAGTCCTAATAAATTGGTTCTTCCTCCGCTTCAGCTACCATTCCTTGTTGAGAGTCCTCAGACACTCTAACGGTTTTGGCATCTGCGACCACAAAAATAGCTGCAGTTTTTGACCGGGGAAGTTTTTAGATTAAAAAGGCGTTCCGGGATGTTCATCTTTGGGCGGTCTTACGGGGATTCTCCTATTGATATCCCAACACCGGCCTCTTGGCTTTGAAATAGTTTTTTATATAAGAAACAAATGCTATTATGTAAAATCACATACATTTTGTCACATTTTACATTGTTTAAATTACTTTCATACAAATTTCCCACAATTTTGAATAAACGTCAATGAGAATTGTGGGGAAACTTCAGTGAAAGTGATAGTGTTATCGTGAACAGCCCTAATGATCGCCCTTGCCACCGGACGAGTTGGCGCCGTCAACTTTGAGCGAGTGGCATCGGCGTCTCGCTTACTTCGGTGCTTCTTCTTGTTTTTTATTGTACTGAAAAATCAACAAAGAAAGCAGCCACACGCGAGCCGGCAAATAAAGCATTTTAAAATTAAATAAAAAGTTAGTGTTTTTTTTTCATTTGGTTTATATTGGTGCGTATTTAAGTGTGGAATAAAGTCGTCCATAAGGGCAACCAACCACCACCATCTTATCAACAACAACAACTAGTGCGGGTGAAGGAAGTCTGCCACAGCGAAGCAGCCGCCCCAGCATTCTCAGCAACACCCAGGGACACCAGTTGCCGGAACAGCGCCATCAGCCCTTACCAGGCAAGGATAACAACGAGGTAAACATTTGGTCCTTCTACCGAGAAAGGAGCAACAAGGTGCGTAGAGTGTTATGCAAAAGCGCCCAAATTTCGTGCTAACATTTTGTGGTTCAAAACAATTTGTGGCTCGGAAAAAGTTGGCGAAAGTTGAGTGTGTGAAAATATTTGAAATACGGTGTGGAAAAACAATTTGAGAAGTGGCGTAAATTTGAGAAGTGGCTCAGAAAATTTAAGGTTAGCCACGGTGATTTTTGAACAATCGTCAAGCGGATTGCAGTACCGTTTTTCTTTTTTCAAATATTGTTGCACACAATCAAACAAACATACATATATTGTTGTTGCTCTATACCTGACATAGCAAGTCCGTTAGAGAACAACAAAACATATGAATATTATATGAGACATATGCAAAGTGAAGTTGTTGTTTATAATTTACGTTGCTCAGCATATAGTCAAAAGAAAATAGAGAAAACAACTATTGCGGTGAGACAGTGGTGGCTCATTATACGCAAGTTTTTGGATTTTTTTTTGACTTGCTTGATGATAATGAAAAGTGTTGGCCAATAACATAAATAGTGGAAAAGAAAATCTTGCGGTTCTATGAGACAGTGGTGGCTCAATATACGCAACTTTGGAGTTTTTTCTTTTTCGTTCTTGAAAATAATAAAAAGCATTGGTCAGTAGCTGAAGGAATAAATAAATTGTGTTTTTGTCGGTGCGAATGTGCGAAGAGACAAACAAGAAAAAAATTGCTGTACATAATCTACAGTGGTGGCTCGTTTTAAAGAATATTTATATAAACTTTATGAAAGTAAATTCGAATTAATATTCTGTTGATCGAGATTGGCATAAATTTGTTTTCTCTTCGTTTTGAAAGCTGGCGAGCAAATTGTGTTGTTCAATTTAGCATTGATTTTTCACGATTTTTTTTTACAAATTGTGGTTCTTGAATTTTTTTTTTCGAATTGTTGGCTTACAATTTGGGTGGCTCGAATTTTCAGAAATTTATTCGACTTTGGTGGAATGAAAATTAAGTTGCCCGACTTTCGAATAAATTTAAAGTGATTTTATTCAGGGGAAATTATTATCTGCTCATTGTGCTTCGTAAAATTGAACAAATTTTGTCGACTAGTCATGATGAGTATTTCCCAAACAACGAAAAATTTGCCACAATTTGAGAAATATTTGCAAGCGGTTGATGAGGTTTTTACAACCGAGGCTCAGCTAAGTGAGGAAGATTTTTCCGAATATACGGCTGAAGCAATAGAATTTGAAAAAAACGAATTAACCAAAGTTTGGTCCAAATACAAAAAATTGTATGATGAATGTTGTTCAGGGCCACTGGATAAAGAGAAAGAATTGGCTGTGGTTCAATCTAAGCATCCTCAGGCACGCAGGGCACATGTAAAGTGCATAAATTATATTGCAAGGGCAAAGAAAAAATTGCCTGTGGAAAAAAGTGTTGCAGCTAATACAGTGGTTCACAATCAGGGGTTTTCGGTGCCCCCATGTGACACTGGCGTTTTTCATGGTGACTATGTATCGTGGCCCACATTTCGGGACATGTTTAGCGCCATTTATGTGAACAATGCAAGATTAAGCCCAGTAGAAAAACTTTTTTATCTTTTTCAAAAGACTGATGGTGAGGCCAGAGAAATAAACAGAAATATTTCTTTAACAGCCGAGAATTTTGAAATCGCATGGGGTAATTTGAAATCTCAATATGAGAACAAGCGGGTTCTAATAAATAGTCAATTGAAATTGTTGTTCAATTTGGCTCCATGCCAACATGAGTCGGCTCAAGAAGTGAAAAGGCTCCAGCGGGAGATTAATAATTGTATATCGGTTCTAAAGTTATACGAGATTGATATAGAGTCATGGGACCCCATTTTCGTGTTTCAATGCTCATCTCGTTTGCCGCATAATACATTGCAGCTCTGGGAGCAATCAGTCAAGAAAAAGACAGAGGTTCCCAAATGGAAAGAACTGAATTCCTTTTTGACTGACAGGTATCACGCCTTAGAGAGTGTTTCTGAGATTAGCTCTTCCTGCCCTCAACGGTCCAGTGGTTCTCAAACTTTTTCAAATGGGGACACTCAATCTTCATCGAAAGCTAAACAAGTTAAAGCTCATCATACTAAAGCTGAGGTCGTTCAATGCAAATTATGCAAAGAGGCCCATGCTATTTGCATTTGCAAAAAATTTTTAAATATGGACAATAGAAACCGAGTTTCAGTTTTGAAAAAATTCAAATATTGTTTCAATTGCCTAACGACAGGGCACATGTATGGCGATTGCACTAGCCCGAATGGTTGCTCAAAGTGCAAAAAGAAGCACCACAATCTACTGCATAGAGATTTTGTGAAAAAATCGAATCAGGCTCAGGCCTCAAGTCAAGTACAGTCCACTGAAGTTCCAAAAACATCTGCAGTAGTTCAATCGCATCACACGTCGGTGGCAAAACAAGTTATGCTCGCAACAGCGTGGGTGAATATAATAAGTTGTGGCTCAAATTATAAAGTGAGGGCACTTATTGATCCATGCTCAGATGAGAGCTTTATATCTAAGAAAATGCAAAAATTATTAAAGTTGCCCACAATACCAGTTACAGCAGAAGTTACTGGATTGAATGGCGAAATTGTTAGTAAATGTGATAAAAAAGCACATTTTACTGTGGAGTCTGTTCTTCATCCGAACATTAAACTCAATGTAGGGGCACTAGTAGTGTCTAAGGTAACTGGTGATATACCAACTCACTCATATAGTCCAAATGGGGCTGAAGAGTTACCAAAGCTGGATTTTGCGGATCCAGATTTTTATAAGAGCGGTCAAATTGACATTCTATTTGGAGGAGATTTATATCCCTCAATTCTGCGAAACGGTATTCATCAAGGAATTTTTGGTTCTTTAGTTGCTCAAAAAACGATCTTCGGATGGGTGGTAACTGGACCAGCCGTCAGTAAAAGCAGTTCTTCACAATTGACAGTAGCTCATTTTACAAAAGTTTCTATTGACGAACAGTTGTCAAAGTTTTGGGAGTTGGAAGAAGTCGCTCATAAAACTGTTTTATCACAAGAGGATAAAAAGTGTGAGGAAATCTATTGCTCTACTACTATCAGGAACTCTGATGGGAGATATGTAGTAAATCTGCCCTTCAAGAACGAACACCCTGAGGTAGGCCCAAACAGACACATTGCTCTAGGTCAATATGAGAGAAATGAGAAATCTTTGTTGAAAAGACCTGGAGTCAAGTTGCAGTATGATGAGGTTATGGAAGACTATTTAAAGCTGGGCCACATGCGGAAAGTTGATGACGCAACTTGTGGTCCTAAGTATTATTTGCCCCATCATGCTGTGTATAAGCCAGATAGTGCCACAACAAAGTTGAGGGTAGTTTACAACGCATCGAGTCCCTCGGCAAATGGCGTAAGCTTAAATGATATGTTGTACGTTGGTCCAACGTTACAGGCCAGTCTTGTGTCGCTTATATCGAAATGGCGCCTTTATAAGTATGTCTTTAATGCTGACATCACAAAGATGTACAGGCAGGTACTTATAAATCCGGAACATGCTGTTTTCCAAGGGGTTTTATACCGTAGCTCTGAAAATGGAGAAGTCGAAAACTATCAACTAAATACGGTCACGTTTGGCGTGAATTGCGCACCATATTTAGCGCTCAGAACACTGCTGCAGTTGGCAAGTGACGAGGAAAAACGTTTCCCAATTAGTGCTGAAATATTGCGTAGCTCTATGTATGTCGACGATGTTTTGTTTGGTGCACACAGCATTTCAGAAACATTGGTAGCTCGTGATGAACTAATTGCACTATTAAAGTGTGGAGGATTCGACTTAAGAAAATGGACGTCAAATTGCAGTCAAATTTTAGCAGGATTGCCCTCTGAATTTGTTCTGAATTCGTCTTTTTTATCGCTTGATGACAATAGTACCGTTAAAACGCTGGGATTGAGGTGGAATGCAGCACGCGATGAATTTTATTTTGTCACGGAGAAAATGTTGATCAAATCATCCTATACAAGGCGAGAAGTTTTGTCAGTTATCGCTCGGCTATTTGATCCAATAGGATGGCTTTCACCTATCATTGTGAAAGCAAAAATTTTGATTCAACAAATGTGGCTCGACAAAGGCGGCTGGGATGATCCGATTGGAGTCATGTCGCTCCAAAAGTGGCGAGCGTTTGTATCAAATTTCAACGAGATTGATAAAATCAAACTTCCACGTTGGATTGGTTGTTCATCAGATTGTTGTGTTGAATTTCATGCCTTTTGTGACGCCTCGGAGTTAGCATATGCAGCGGCATTATATATTAGAGTGCAGACCGGCGATAAGATATGCACAAATCTGCTTGTAGCTAAAACAAAAGTTGCTCCAATAAAGAAAATCACTTTACCACGTTTAGAGCTTTGTGGTGCGGTACTATTAGCCAAATTGGTTGAGAAAGAGGTTCCAAATCTGAAAATCTTGAATTCTTCGCTGTATTTATGGTCCGACGCAACTATTGTCCTAGCATGGCTCAAAAAGTCGCCTTGTAATTGGAAAACTTTTGTTGCTCATAGAGTCGGAACGATTTTAGACAAAGTTGGTAACAAAGATTGGCGTCATGTTGCATCTGCGGAAAATCCTGCCGATTTAGCAACCCGGGGGCTGACTCCGGATGAATTAAAAGACAACAAACTTTGGTGGTACGGTCCTGATTGGCTAAGCCAAGATAAATCTAAGTGGCCCGCCACAAAAGATGAATTTGAAACTTCAGAAGAAGCTAAAAGTATTCAAACGTATGTTGCTCAATCGGCAAAAAATGAGGATATTCTAAATCGTTTCTCTTGTTTGGCTAAGGCGATGCACGTGATAGCGTACGTGTTTAGATTTTTCAACAAAGTTAAACAGCGCTTAAAGATTCGTCAAAGTAGTCAAAGGGTTGATCATAATCCACACAAGTCGCACAAACTCGGAGCTGACGAATTATATTTCGTGAGAATTCGTCTATTTGTACTGTCTCAGAAGGCTCATTTTGAAGAAGAATACACCTGCTTGCTCAAAAAGAATAAAATTAGTACACGTAGCACTTTATTAACGCTCACGCCCTTTTTGGATAATCAGGGCTTAATACGAGCTAATGGTCGTCTGGGTTCAACTAAAAGTTTGTCCTATAATGAACGTCACCCTATTATTCTTGCCTATAGCAGTCGTGTAGCCCGTCTTTATGTGGAGTTTATTCACAAAATGGTTTTGCACGGTGGTCCAACTTTGGTTCTCAGCACAGTTCGCCAAGAGTGTTGGATACTTAAGGCTAAAAATCTAATCAGAGCGTGCATCCACAATTGTAAACCTTGTGTTCTTAACAGGAGAAAACTCCAAGGACAGATTATGGGTGAACTTCCCTCCGAAAGAACGACGTTTAGTAGGCCCTTCACAAATACTGGGGTCGATTTCGCAGGCCCATTTGAAATTAAGAGTTTCACAGGCAGATACACGAAAATCACAAAGGGCTACGCATGTGTATTTGTCTGCTTTGCGACTAAGGCTATTCACATAGAAGCCGTGAGCGATTTGTCCACTCCTGCGTTTTTAGCCGCGTTGGCTCGATTTATTGCTCGTCGAGGGTGCCCTAATAAAATGTTCTCCGATAACGGCAGAAATTTCGTAGGTGCCGCTAAACAAATCGACATTAATTTTGTTGCCCATGTTAAGGAGTTTTGCAATGAGGCCGTCTCTAAATATGGACATCAGAAACTATCGTGGCACTTTATTCCCGCTGCTGCTCCACATATGGGCGGTTTGTGGGAAGCGGGAGTCAAAAGTTTGAAAACGCACCTTAAAAAGACGGCGGGGCAAATTAAACATACTTTCGAAGAGTTTGCTACCTTGTTAGCTTCTATTGAGGCCTGTCTCAACTCACGCCCGCTCTCAGCCCTCTCTGAAGACGTTAACGAGCAAGCTGCATTAACTCCAGCCCATTTTTTAATAGGTAGTCCAATGTTGGCCCCTGCGGAACCTGAAGAGTTGGGAACCCCTGACTCGATTTTAAATCGTTGGCGCAAATTGAAGGCGATCCAGCACGAATTCTGTCGTCGTTGGAAGAACGAATACTTGAAGGAGTTGCATAAACGCACTAAGTGGAAAAACCCTCAAATCGACCTGGAAGAGGGAGATCTTGTCGTTTTAAGAAACGAACCTTTATGCCCCACCGTTTGGCGCCTAGGCCGTGTCACTAAAGTCTTCCATGGCGTAGACGGCCGAGTTCGTGTAGCCGATCTGAAAACTCAGAATGGCTCAATCACAAGGCCAATTCACAAACTCGTACTTCTTCCTCGTAGTTCATTATGACTGGTCGTAATCTTCTTGTCTAGCATAGTCCGTAGCTCCTTACTATCGCCACTTACTAACTGCATCTTTCCATACTTACAGTTAATCGCAATGCAACCCTGGTTGTTCAACGAAAACTACGCCTGCGTGTTATGTGGGCGCTTGCATGCCATACGGCAATGCACCCGGTTCCAAGTCATGACGGTGGAAAAGAAATTGCGTGCGGTGGCAGAGCACGGATTGTGTACGAACTGCCTTGCACAGTCACACAGACGCATCGTATGCCGGAGCCTCGATCGGTGTAAGAAATGTCTACAAGACCATAATACCTGGCTGCACCCTCTGTCACCAAATCATCTGTGGCTCAAAATGTCGGCATTGGTAAATGTGAAAATCGGACACGAAGACTACACATTCGCGCGAGTCCGCATCGACCCTAATGCCACACGGTCCTCGGTGATGAAGAGAGAGGTGGAGAGGTTGCGGTGCCCAGTTGTGCGGGGCCGTGCCTGTATAACGCTGGAGCACCGACTTCACGATGATTGGCAGCTGGAGGTAACATGCGCTATAGAAGACATAAACTACGGTCATAATTTGGTGGCCCAAGTATATAGAGCACCTGAACGCCTCAGAGTGCCTGCCCATAAAGAGGCCGACCCAATGTGGAACCATCGCCGCCCAGTCCATATCATCCTGGGAGCCGACGTAGCCTGTCGCCTTCTAATTGGACCAGCTGTGGGACGCCCCGGTGGTCTGCTCCGCCAAAATACAAAATTTGGGGAGACATTCTTCGGCGTAGCAGAAAAGGTGCGAGAGGAGGATTTGGCACCATGAATAATTGAATCATCACTTTGTCTCCATTATTTCTTATTAAATTTTTACTTATTATTTTTTTTTTGTTATTTTATTGTTATTCCATTTCCATAAATGAACTGTTGTATTATTTACATAAATTACTGAATTAATTAGAGGAAAAATAAGATTGCGTGGCCCATTATTTAATTTGCACTTCCTGCAAGGCGGGGAGTATGTTATCGTGAACAGCCCTAATGATCGCCCTTGCCACCGGACGAGTTGGCGCCGTCAACTTTGAGCGAGTGGCATCGGCGTCTCGCTTACTTCGGTGCTTCTTCTTGTTTTTTATTGTACTGAAAAATCAACAAAGAAAGCAGCCACACGCGAGCCGGCAAATAAAGCATTTTAAAATTAAATAAAAAGTTAGTGTTTTTTTTTCATTTGGTTTATATTGGTGCGTATTTAAGTGTGGAATAAAGTCGTCCATAAGGGCAACCAACCACCACCATCTTATCAACAACAACAACTAGTGCGGGTGAAGGAAGTCTGCCACAGCGAAGCAGCCGCCCCAGCATTCTCAGCAACACCCAGGGACACCAGTTGCCGGAACAGCGCCATCAGCCCTTACCAGGCAAGGATAACAACGAGGTAAACAGATAGTAATACAGGACAGAAACTCGTGAACAAAGTTGACAATGGGCGCACTATATCTATTAATTCCTTTATCAATTGTATCATAATAGTGTTGAAAAAATTTTTATAGATTTTTCCCGCAACTTGCGATAAGGAACTTCGTTCCAAAACGGTTCCCCTTATATCCCATGTAGGGATTGGGGAGAAACTCTCACCGCCAGTGATCTGTGCCCGTTCTAGTTTTGCACTTCCTGATTGGGACCTACAGTTTTAAGTAATAATCAAGTATTTTCCAAAAAAAAATTAAATTTTTGATAGTTATATTATAATTTATGAATGAGGGAAATGTACTGATTTTTCTTTTTACAGTCCGAACAAAACAGCCTGCCACAATAATAAATACATGTGTATGAAAAATGATAACCATTTACATTAATTGATTCAGACTCTAGAGCATTTATCGTAGATCTTTTTAAATCATTATGACATTCAGGAATATATTACACCGTCTCAGGTGATTAATACAAGCTGGTACAACAGGAATGACAAAGTGAATATACCTGCATACTATGGTGGAGGGTACATTAACACTTTTAAACAACGAACAGCAGCATTAACTTACAACACCATGTTATCAAATTGCGGTAACAGGGTATTAGCTTGTACATTTTTAAAACCAAAAGTCGAAAATGATTTTAAGCATTGAATATTACTACGAAAGTTATTCGAGAATGTCCAAAACAAACAAATGGATGTTCAGTATTAAATGGAAAAGAAGCCACTCCAACTTTGTAAACATAAATGGAGAGTTTATATTCTTATTTGTTGCCTACAAAAACAACATTCTTCAGGGGCAAAAAACTGATTGTATAAAAATTTGAGAGTAATGGTAAACACTTTTTCCCCAAAATAATTTGCGGCTGGCCAACAAATTCAACAATTTGAAAGGTTTTAAAAATGCTGGATACTTGCACAACTTTTGGACTTTTATTACTTTATATTGTCAATATTAATAATCAGATAAGTTAAAAGCATTTATTATAAAACAAATAAAGACTCTGCCGTCAAGATGGATGTTGGTTCAATCAATGCTAAGGGAACCACGTAACAGAAGAGCATTCCCACCTCATCGAAAGTTTGTACAATATTTTAAAACGAAGAAGAACAATATCAATCGAAGGATGCAAAGGTCCACTTCTCACTTGCATAATGTGACTGTTTAGGTGAAAATTGGAAACCATGGCGGTATAATTGAAAGAAGCCATCACTGGATTTGAACAATACCAACGGACTGACTTGGAATCTGGTAATCTTGTTCAAATTGAGACTGCATAGGTTTATACATTGGTAGACATGAGGCGAGACCATTTTTTTGAAGTAGGTTAATATCCTTAAAAAAACTAATAATAAATTATATGATTTTTTAATTGTATTGTAAGTTTGGAATGGAGAAACACGATTTATATTTTCAAATATAAATAGTATATAATTTCTAAATTACATTTCCAAACAATTTTTTATTCAAATTTCAAAATGATTTTATGCATGGAGTAATGACGTATAGAACGCGGTTGGATGTTGTAAAATATTGCATTAATAATACCAGATAGAGGCAATGGCTCAAATCAACAAACAATAAATCAGCAACGGTATTTCATTTTTTGTGTTAAAATTATTGTGTAAATACATCACAAATATATACTGACAATAAAATATAACAAACAATTCCAAAATACGTTTAAATTACACAGTTTTTCATCAAAACGACATGAAAAATTTAAGTCAACAATTTTTGTAATTCCACCTGTTGCAAGTTAATTTACATCAAATAACTCTCGATCGCACTACGAATAGTGTGAAAGGAAATCTTAGATGAGAAGAATGGCAACTTTGTGACATTATTCTATGATTTTATGACTTAAATACAATTAAATAAAAAGTAATTTGGAATTAAGTAAGCTTTTCAAACATTTGTTGTTATTGCAAATTTCAAAATTAAAATTATTTTATAAGAAATGTTGTGAACTTAATAAGATTTTCAGACAGAGTTAAAACAAATGAACTCGACGAAAGAATTTCCTTTTACGCCCTTCGATTTTGATGAGATTTAGTGAAATTGTAGATCTGTAGAAGAAAATAAGATGTGCCCATTTTTGAACCTGTGACCGTATTGATTCGCGAACTATGGCGAAAAATCGTGAGGAAAATCGTGAAAATGTTCAAATGTGTTTCTGAAGAAACATTTATAAATCTGATACTACTTGTCTTATTATTATGGTCTTATTTTGTAGGTATTAAAAGGGTCTTTAAAATGTTACACAACTCAAATTTTATTCTTGAAAGGTCAAAGGTCATTTCGCATGACCTAAAGTAAAAAATATATGTTGGTTGCTAACCGTTTCTTTACGCGTATGCAAAATTTCAAGAGGTCGTTGTTTCAAAGGCCAGAGATATTAAAGACAATGTGATGCTATGTAACGGGTTTTTCAACAGAGACGCTACAAAAGTAAATCGATAGGGATAGCAAAGGACGCCATATTTTTTCCCGCTCTTTTGACATTTCTCTTCAGTATGGTTTGCCATTTCATCATGAAAAGATATACGAGTCAACAACGAGTCGAAATTATTAAAATTTACTACCGAAATTTGGAGTCAGTGGCGTCAACTTTAAGAGCGCCACGTCCAATTTATGGTCGTCATAATCGTCCTACCAGATCAACAATTGAGCGTCTAGTGCAAAAATTTGAATCCACAGGCACAGTAGAAAATGTTCCCGTGCCAGTGAGACAGAGAAGTGCCCGTAGTGTCGAGAATATTGCTGCCGCTGAGCCTTCAATTCAAGAAAGCCCAAATGTGTCTCTCATACGTCGTTCTCAAGCGTTGGGCATCTCTGTGACGTCGTTGTGGCGAATTTTGCAAAAAGACCTTGGGCTACGTCCTTACAAGATCAAATTGACGTACAAGATCAATTGACTTACAAGATCAATAAGCGCCGTATGTTCGTGAATTGGGCTGAGCAACAACTTGAAAATGATTCGTATTTTCATCGGAAAATCACCTTCAGCGATGAGGCTCATTTCTGGCTGTATGGCTTCGTCAATAAGCCAAATATGCGCTATTGGTCAGACACCAATCCACACGTAATCCATAAGTCATCATTGCATCCCCAAATATTACGGTTTGGTGCGGTTTATGGGCCGGCGGCGTCATTGGGCTGTACTTCATCCATGATGATCAAGACCGGCATATTACTGTGAATGCGAATCGCTACCGTTCAATGATAACTGAATATTTTTGGCCCCAATTGGATAATATGGACTTGGAGGACATGTGGTTCCAACAGGACGGCGCCACAAGCCACACAACGAATGCCACAATCAATTTATTGGAAACCAAGTTTGGTGAACGTGTTATCTCACGAAATGGCCCAGTCGATTGGCAGCCTCGGTCGTGCGATTTGAAGCCGTTAGATTATTTCCTGTGGGGCTACGCCAAGTCTATGGTCTATGCCAACAAGCCAGCGACGATTGATGAACTTCGTACGAATATCGAACGTGAAATTGCAGCAGTATCGGTCGATTTATGCTTGAAAACCGTCGAAAATTGGGATCAGCGTTTGGACTTCTGCAAGCGTGCCCGTGGTGGCCATGTAAAAGAAATCGAGTTTCATACGAGTTTCATCGAACGTACTTTCACAGGAATAAAGAATTTCACTGGTATCTAAAACCGGTTTTGTTTTATTTAAAAAACTTTTGTACCGCTCTTATTGAAAACCCCGTTATTATGTACTAATTAGTTCCAACACGCCTAAGGCGCCTGTTGAAAAATACGATAATTTAAATTGATTTTAAAAAAGAGATACGTTTTTTTAAATGATAAACTTTTTTAAGAAGTTTTTTTTATGCAATGTATTTTTTTAACGATATTTTTATATCCTTTTTGTAAGAATACGCATTATATTTTCCGGAAAGGGTCCTTTTTTAAAAAGAAGTACTTCTTGTATTAAAAGCTAATGTTATTTTAAGAAAGGTACTATTTGTAAGAAGAAGTACTTTCTGTAAGAAAAAGCCATAAGAGTAAGATTTTTTTACATAGAAGTATTTTTTTAAGAACAGGTACTTATTAAAGAAGTGCTTCTCTTTTTAGGAATAGGTTATTTTTTAAGAAAATGTACTTATTTTCAGAAAGGCTCATTATCTCAAGAAAAGAAAAGGTATTAATTTATTTTTAAAAAAAAGTGGTTTTTGTAAGAAAAGCTATTTTTTCAAGAGAAAGTATTTTTCTTAAGACTTTTTTACTTTTCTTAATAGTTATAAGGTACATTTTGTAAGAAAATGTCATTTTTTAAGCAGCTACTTTGTTTAAGAAAATGAATAGGTATTTTTTTTTTCTTTTGAAAAAATTAACTTTTTTTAAGAAAAGTCACTTATTTAAGCAAATGTTTTTTTTTAACTTCTTTCACTTTGGCTTTACTAAACTTACTTTTTATTGGGTTCAAAACTACAATATATACTAAATATTGGTTACAGGGTCCACCTAGAAAACTTCCCATTAAACAAAAAATTTCCCAACATATGTGAGACATTTAGTTAGTCTAGACACAAAGCAAAGCAAAAGTACCCAATATAGTGGTTAATAGTGGGTTGTAACATAATAGAGTTAAAACAAAAAGTGTTTAATTTTTTTTAATTTCATCCAGCAACGTGCGATAAAGAACTTTGTTCCATAGGTCAAAATCTGGTACCATAGTGTTGTTTTCAGAAAAATTTTGAAGTTGCTTGATTTTGGCACTATCCAATTCCAATATTTGTTCTCTATTGAAAAAAATTTTGACGTCATATACATTTGTATAAAATAAGTTATGTTCTTGAAAAATGATCTGAAAATTAAAAAAAAATATCTATAAAGAAAAGTATATAATACAGAAAGAATTCTAGTGTCTCATAATTTGTTTGCAATACGATTTTGAAACAGTCAGAAGTAGAACTTGAAGTTGCAGTAAGGGGCGATTATTTTGAGGTTAGCATCCATTTTTCATCAGTGGCTTTAAGTTTCAATTATTGACCGTGTCATAGCAAACCCAAAATCATTGCAATATTAATAGTTTATCGCTTACGGCAATTTCGTGCTTAACATACGCTAGTAACATACCGTCCACTATTGACCAATTATTGTATACAATCGCAATACTGTTTGATATTTTGTCAAACAACTTGGTAATTTCTTGTGCAATTGAACACCAACACCTATTGATGAAATTAAATTTAATAGAATTTGTTCGACGGAACTCACACCAATTGAGAAACAAAGAAACAATATGTTCTGAACGTGAAACTGCTTACACGAAATTAACTTGTCCAGTAAGAAAAAAAATATATTTACAACGTGACTGTTTAAATACGGTAAGTGAAAAAAATGCAATATTTAGCTGCTGATGTGGGGAACTCATTGCCTTTCGCGGCAGTAAACGTAAGTGTGTGTATTTATAGAGTTGGCCAGAGTGCCCTCCTTCACCTTTGACTATATCGAGAACAGCGAACACAAAAATTAACAAAGCCAACGATTTTATTTTTGCACGTGACACTTCACCCTTCAGTAATGGCATTGCATTTGTATATTTCCCTATTTATTTTCATTTCCTTTATTTGTGTCAAATATTTAAGCATAAATGTTAAAGTTTTTCGGTGAACCACCAGAGTGATGATGCCACATCCAGACAAAAAGAGTCATAACAATTCAGATGTTACGTGTCCTCTGATTCGCTACAAAATCATAAAATTTTAGTATGTATCACTTTGTCTGTTGGTGTACGGCAAATAATATTGATTTGGTTATTCGAAATGGAATGAAGTTATAAAATTGATTTCCCAATTCACATTTAAAACCATGTAACATAATTTTAGCTCTTTTTTAAATTCATTGATTTAAAATTCATGAATTCATCTTTACATACCTACAGTTTTGATTTTCTTTTGTAGCTAATGCGGCATATAGAATTACTTATGACAAAGCCGATATCTCGGTATACAAGAGTGCACTTGTATACCGTAATTCCATTTTAACAAATTGCTTTATTAATCCATACAAATTCAAATTTTATATTTTTTCCTAACGTCACGAAAGTGCTTCAATGACTAATACACAAAATATCCCTTCTCATGCTTTGATTGACACATTTTCGATAAAGCCTTGAATTATAAACTCATTTCGGTTTTTTATTACTAAAAATGTCATTCACTTAAGTCTCAGGCATGTATCAACCTGCCAAGACCTCAGAGCAAGGATAGCCACAAAGACAGCAAAGTCAATAATGAACACCTGATAAACCATTTGAAAATCAATCAAAGTTATAAAGCAAACTTGAAGATAACAAAGGATAAATGGAAATGGAAGCAAAACGATAAAAAAAACTTTATAGCAGCTGCCACTAAGCTTAAAATTCATAAAGGGATTTTTCCTAGGTAATTACTCGATTGTTTCGTCCTCACAATTCGAAACAACCTTCACAGCAAGTAGTGAAAGTTAATCAGTGCTGGAATTGAGCCTGGATTTTTTGCCAACAATCTAGCTATTGCGCTCTTGACGGTCATTACATTCAAAAGTTGATACCTAAAAAATATAAATTTTTCCAGGCAACGAAAAAGCTGTTTAATTCTAATTTTTATGAGTTACAATAAACATTTCTACAACAGTCGTATTTAAAATGGCTAAACATTTATTTAAATTTTATATTTTTTAAAATTTGTCATTACTTTAGTCGTTACCAATACATGTCCAATAGTATGTCCTATAAATTTTGCATCTTCTTTCTTTTAATGTAAAATCACTCAAGCGACGCAAAGTCGGGCCGATTGGAAAATACTTGGTAATAATATCACCACTTGTAAAGTTCATTTCTGATCATTTTGGAATGTAACAAACATTTGTGGAGGAAGAGTTGGACTTTTAAAATATTGCACACAGAGGCACCCTGTAGGTACTATAGACCGATTACAAAGATTTTGGAAGGAAGTTCCTTATCGAACGTTGCGAGATGGGGGCTAAATGAAAAAATGTTAAACAACTTATTTTTAACTCCATTATTACACATTTATTATTATCAACTATATTGGGTACTTTTGGGTTGGTTTGGTTTAAAGGGAAGTTTCCTAGGTGGAGCCTGTTTATTACGTATTGTAGTTTTGAACACAATAAAATGCAAATTTAGAAAAGCCAAAGTGCAAGACTGGCAAATCCATTAAATACAACCCTGAGCATGGAATTACATTTAGCAGCACACTTACTCCTACACTCGTACTTTTGGTTTGGTTTGTGTCTAGACTAACATATGGGGCAATATTTCTTGTTAATTCGGAAATTTTCTAGGTGGAGCCTGTTTATTACATATTGTAGTTTTGAACCGAATAAAAAGTAAATTTAAAACGCCAAAGTGAAGAAGTTTAAAAAAATAACATTTTCTTAATTAAGTGCGTTTTCTCAAAAAAAGTAATGTTTCTCCAAAAAAAATACCTAATCATGTTCTTAAACAAAGTACCTTTTTTCAATAAAAATACCTTATCTTAAAGAAGTACCTTTGCTTAAAAAAGTACATTGTCTTACAAAAAGTACCTTTTCTTAAAAAAAAAGTTTTTTTTAAATAATTACCTTTTCTTAAAATAGTACATTATCTTACAAGAAAATGCCTTTTCTTAAAAAACTACATTTTCTTTAAAGAGTACCTTTTTGTAAATCAAAATAACTTTTCTTGGGCTAAGTACTTACTTACTTATCCGGTCTCGGACAACCCCGGGGGGTCAGGCACCTTCAAAACGAAGATAACATATTTCGCCAACCAGTTCGATCTTTTGCTTTATCTCTCCAGTTGGCAATACCAAGTGTACGCAGGGATTCGTCAACCTGATCCCACCAGCGGAGTCTTGGTCTTCCTATTTTTCGTCTTCCTTCGAGTTCGGTTTCGAAAAGCCTTCGCGCTGGTTCATCTTCATCCATTCTACTGACATGGCCTAGCCAGCGCAATCGCGTTATCTTGATCCGCTTAACTATGTCAATGTCAGGATAAAGCTCATACAGCTCATGCTTCATGCGTCGCCGATACTCGCCGTTGTGCACTATAGGGCCATAAATTTTTCGGAGTATTTTTCTCTCGAAGACTCCTACAGATGTTTCGTCTGCTTGCGATAGGACCCAGGATTCTGCGCCATAAAGCAAGACAGGTTGAATGAGAGTCTGGTACAGCTGGACTTTTGTTACTCGAGAGAGGGCTTTATCTCTAAAGTGCTTGCTTAGCCCAAAATAACATCTATTCGCAAGCACAATTCTTCGTTTGATCTCAAGGCTGACGTTGTGGTTTTTGTTCGCGGCAGATCCGAGGTATATAAATTCCTCCACTACCTCGAAGTTATAACGGTTATCAACGTTCACGCTTTGGTCTAATCCCGTGGAGGCCCTGTTCGTTGAAACCATTAATTTTGTCTTGTCCTCATTCACCGTCAGACCCACTTTTGCTGACTCCTTCTCAATTCTCGAAAAAACCGCAGTAACTTCTCTAATTGTGCGCCCAATGATATCTATATCATCAGCATACGCGAGCAGCATGTGACTTTTGCTGCTGATGGTTTTATTCATATTGACTGCAGCTTTTCTCATAATGATCTCCATTAAGATGTTAAAGAGATCGCACGATAGGGTGTCGCCTTACCTGAGGCCTCGCTAAGTTTCGAAAGGTTCGCTAAGATCCTTACCAACTTTCACTGCGGATTTGGTGTTCGTCAAGGTCATCCTGCAAAGGCGTATGAGTTTTGCAGGAATACCAAGCTCAGACATTGCTTCATAGAGTTTCTCCCGTATCGGACTATCGAAGGCTGCTTTATAATCGATAAATAGATGATAGGTGTCGATTTGTTTTTCGTGTGTCTTCTCCAGGATTTGGCGTAGCGTGAAAATCTGGTCAGTTATCGATTTGCCAGGCCTAAAGCCACACTGGTATGGTCCAATCAGGTCAGCGATAATTGGTTTTAGTCTTTCGCACATTATACTTGATAGAACCTTATATGCTATGGATAAAAGGCTTATTCCACGGTAGTTGGCACAAATACTCGGGTCACCTTTTTTAAATATGGGACATAGTACACTGAGACTCCAATCGCCGGGCATGCATTCATCTAACCAAATTTTGCTAATGAGCTGATGCATGCACCTTATCAGCTCATCGCCGCCAGCCTTAAACAGCTCCGCCGGTAATCCATCGGCTCCTGCGGCTTTGTTGTTCTTAAGCCGGGCAATAGCTGTTCTGACCTCGTCTTGGTTAGGAGGGGGGCAATCGACGTCGTCGTCCATATTGTGATCGATTGTCCCATCGTCTCATATCTCAGGTACTAGTAGCGCGGAGAAATGCTCTCTCCATATTCCCAACATGCTCTGCACATCTGCGACGAGATTTCCGTCTTTGTCTTTACAGAAGGGGGGCCCTGAACCATGTCCATTAGTTCCGTTTTTAACTTTTTGGTAGAATTTTCGGGCTTCGTTCTTCCTTCTGTATGTCTCAATTTTCTCACTCTCGCGTTTTCTCCACTGCCGTTTCTTACGCCTAAAGAGACGGTTTACCTCCTTTCTCTTCTCCCTATACCGCTCAGTTGCAGCTCGTGTTGCAATTGGCTGAAGCATTACCATACGTGCAGCGTTCTTTTCGTCATTTGCTATGCGACACTCTTCATCGTACCACGGTTTATTGCGAAGTGGTTTTTCGAAACCAAGTACGGTTCTTGCGGCAGTTTTTATAGAGTCGGAAATGGGTTTCCATTGCGCATCAGGATCGTCATCGGGAGGGGGTGGGTTCTGTGCCAAAAGTTGCGAGAGCTTCCTTGAGTAGGCTGTGGCTACCTCTGGTAATTGCAGCTTTCCGATGTCCAGCTTCCTCTGCGTCTGGTTTCGTACGATTTTCGCTCTACTTAATCTTGTGCGAACCTTTGCTGCTACCAGGTAGTGATCAGAATCGATGTTAGCTCCTCTGATCACTCGTACGTCCATTACACTGGATGAGTGCCTTCCATCAATTACCACGTGATCAATTTGGTTCTTAGTTCTTTGATCAGGGGATACCCAAGTAGCCTTGTGGATGTCTTTATGCTGGAATCTTGTGCCACTGATGACCATGTTTTTTGCCGCGGCAAAGTCAATCAGTCTCATACCGTTGTCGGAACTGTCAGCATGAAGACTGAAATTGCCAATAGTTGGATTAAACACATTCTCCCTTCCTACTTTGGCATTAAAATCTCCTAGTACAATCTTAATGTCATGGCCAGGGCAGCGGTCATACGTTTCCTCTAGGAGCTCATAGAATATGTCTTTGGCATCATCATCTTTCTCTTCTGTCGGGGCATGCACACAAATTAGGGAAATATAAAAATATTTCGCTTTTATGCGGATTGTGGCTATTCGTTCACTCACAGGATTGAACCTAGAGACTAGATGTCGCAGTCTTTTGCCAACTACAAATCCACAACCAAATTCATGTTTTTTTTCATGGAACTGTAGTATATATCACAGTTTCTTTTTCTTGTGCAGCCATGTCCTGTCCATCGCATTTCCTGAATAGCGGTAATGTCAGCCTTATAACTTTCGAGGACATCTGCCAGTTGGATACTTGCACCGGATCTATATAGAGTTCTTACATTCCAAGTGCATATCTGTAAATCGTGGTCCTTATAACATTTGCGGGGGTCGTCAACAAATAGGGGTTGTTTATGTTTTCTGTTTCGTTTTTGTATTTTCACTGCCATTATGAACGGTGGCGGGAGGCAAACCCAGCCCACCGGGTTTTTGCATTTTACCTACTGCCAGGATATTTGATTGCAGCCGCCCAGGATCCGATATGTTGAACCTGGATTTTCTTCTTTTAGTTTCTATCCGCCGTTGGCCCGTATGTTTGGCTACCTACTCTTTAAGTACCTACTCTTAAAATTGTACATGTTTTTTCGTAAAAAAAAGCTTTTCTTAAAAAAAAAACCTTATCTTAAAAAAAATCCTTTTCTTAATAAAATTCCTTTTCCTAAAAGTACCTTTTCTTACAAATAAAATAATACCTTTTCTTTTTTTTTCTCGAGATAAGTAGCCTATCTGAAAATAAGTAAATTTTCTAAAAAAAATGTCCTTCTCCTAAAAAGAGTTCGACTTCTTTAAAAAGCACCTGTTCTTAAAAAAAAATACTTCTTTGTAAACAAATTCATACTCATTTGGAATTTTCTTACAGCAAGCACTTCTTTATAAAAATGGTAGCTTTTCTTTAAAAAAACATTAGCTTCTAATAAAAGAAGTACCTCTCATTAAAGAAATTACCCCTTCGGGAAAATATAATACATATTCTTACAAAAAGGGCCTAAAAATACACATTTTTTAAAAAAATACATTCAATAAATAAATTACAGTATTTTTCAACAGGCGCCTTATGCGTGTTGGAACTACCTAGTACATAATATATAGTGAAAGGAACTTCATTCCAACCGGGTGTCCCCTGATACCTCATGTAATTTTTCACTCTTGGAAATTTACTATGCAAGGCAAACAAAAGATATGGGAAGTGTCTTCTCTATCAAAGTTTAAATTGTAAATTTTTTCTTTGACGTTTTTCAGTGTTTTGTGAAGAACTCGGCCATTTGAGGGAAAATTATATTGCTGAACACACCGAACACACCACTAACTTGGTAGCACTTCAATAAAGAATACACTGTTAACATTTCTAAGATTCTTGAGACACCATCTGAAAAATATTGCCGATGGTGCAATTGGTAGAGTCCGCAGATCCTTTACTCAAAAATGTAGGTTCGCTCACTGATCTGAACATACTACATTTTTTCTAATACGTTTCTGTTATAATCATCGATTAAGATACCCTCTGAGAAAAATTTTCTCATGACAAGTTTAGCATATTCTTTGGGATTCGGTGGTGCATTGGTTAGTGGTTGGGATTCGGTGGTGCATTTGTTAGTGAATCGTAAGTTCAATCGCTGGTCTGGGCATCTTATATTTCTTTCATTGACGTTAAAATTTGACTTCGACACTGTGAAGTAATTATTCGCGAAAACTTTACTCAAACCCCCGATCGGAATGTAATGTAACATTTTAGGTTTCAAGATATAACATTCGTTTCCTTGGAGATATGTGAGTATGAGAGTACTTGAAGTTACACCTGGAAAATAAAGTATTCTTTCGAATTATAAAATTCAGCGCCATTGATCACAAATTTACACAATTCATTTGCTAAACACTGCAAATTGAAATTCGTTACTAGGCGGAAGATGGCAATGAAATTTAAGGGTTGTAGAATTGCATCGCAATGTACACTGCAGTAAATGACGACGAGGAAGCCAAGCTTCCAGAAGATTTTTTTAAATTCATTCGATACTGACGTTCATCCAACGGGCAACATCAGTTTCTTAAAATTCGATCGCACCAATTCTAGTCCTCGATCAGCCAAAACTTTCCCACAACACAAGGACATCGCTGCCATGCTATTTTGGTCCAAACGCTACTTTCTGCTAATAGAGGAAAACGCATTTAAAGCTGGAAATCAACTACAAATGTATTTAAAAATGGGACCATAGTTTTTTTTTTTTGAAAGTTGAAACATTTGTTACTTGTAATCTCAAGGCTGACGTTCATGGATTATTTGTAGAAAACAGATGAGTTGTATTTAATTATTTAAAGTAAGCAAATTTGAATTTTTGAGTCGTATCGAAACTTTTGTTCCTTTTTTGAAAAACTACCTATGGATATGGATCATAAGTATTCTTTCTTAGTTCCTTTTGGATAAAACTACCTATGGATATGGATCACAAGAGCAGAACTTTTTATTCGAAAAATACGTCACATGGAGCCTAGAGCAAAACAAAAAATTAGTGAGCTTTAATAGTTGTTTTTCTTAAATTAAAAAAATATAATTAAATGATATTTCAATATTTTGCTTTGGCATATAAACGAAAAATATCCTGCACATGAATGGGGAATCGCAGAACAAATTGTATTTTTTTACAAAAAGTTTTTTGATGTCTGTGCATGAATTTGGTAAAGTTCTAATGGGAAAAATCTTATTTGGATAATTTTTCTTCTCTTCTCATAGACTAGAGATTATAACTAGAGATAGGAACATGTCGTAATTTTATCGTATAATCGGACGAAAAACATAATCTTGGATCCCAACGTTTTGTTCTGCGACTCCTCAAATATTAAAGTAAGTATGCACCTCATTTTTCAAAATTATTTACACAAATTTATTTACATTCAAAATTATTTACATCACTGAAAATACCTTATAAAATACAAAAAAAAATCAAAAATAATTAGTAGCCAGATACGTTTTCCCCAACATCGATGACAGCTTGTGGTCTAGCTGGAATAGATGCAATCAAATTGCGTACACACTCGATTTCTAATATTTAGTATTTCATCAAAAAAAATCAAAAATAATTAGTAGCCAGATACGTTTTCCCCAACATCGATGACAGCTTGTGGTCTAGCTGGAATAGATGCAATCAAATTGCGTACAAACTCGATTTCTAATATTTAGTATTTCATCAAAAAAAGTCAAAAATAATTAGTAGCCAGATACGTTTCCCCCAACATCGATGACAGCTTGTGGTCTAGCTGGAATAGATGCAATCAAATTGCGTACACACTCGATTTCTAATATTTAGTATTTCATCAACAGTTTCCTCTTGTTTTGAGTCCATTTGGGTAGATCCCTGCCTTTTAATGACTGCCCATACATTCTCTATTATGTTTACACGTGGACTCTGGACAGCCCATGGAAGAACATCTAGTCCAATTCGATTTAAAAACGTTGTTGGTGACTATACTTTGCGGCATGAAGCATTATCATGCTGCAAAATCAAATTTTGATCAGCAAATAATCTCTGAGCCAAAGAATAGCATGGTCATTAAAAATATTTAGGCGTTCCGCCTGGTATAAAATGTTTTGTATTGGTACTAAATCTCCAAATCCGTTGTATGAGACACATCCACAAAACATTACTGAACCCCCGCAGGAACGATTAAGAAGCTGTACTGCTTTATGCCTCGATTATTAGGAAAGGTTCGTAAAGTTTTCCAAATGACCCTTCAAATTGAAAAGAAGACTCATCCGTCCATAATACATTGTGAAGAACTCCACTGGTTTATGTATATACTCCATGGCAAACTCTAGATGTTATATCATACGCATTTTATCTTCTCCGAATTGTGGATTTACTTACAAGTTTTCCTATGATGTTTCTGCAAGTTTAAGCGGACCTTGCGACTGGATTTTCTGTGAATATTTTAAGAATGGAACGATCTTCTATTTTGTTTGTCATATATATCCGACCAGTTTTGACCCTATCTTATAGGTTTCCGTAGGTTTCTTTCTGCTTTTCCAAAGTGTAGACTGTTTTTCGACATACTCCGTACTCTTTTTTTAAGTCTGATGCCGAGGAACCTATTCCAAACTTCACTACGATCTCAACTCGCGTCTCGGCGAGAATTTCCGTTATTTTCACCATTTTAAACGTTTAAATTGTATAAATTGTGTATTAATATTTAAGTTTAACCAATATACATTTGCTTGCTACCAAAACAAATTAAATTTCACGAATGGATAAATACTTTTGAGATACAAAATAATTGTGTTATTAATTTTGAAAGATGAGGTGTAGACTTGTTTTGTAATTTAAATCAACAGTCATCAGGTTTGTTTCGAAAAATGTTTAACTAGCATAACCTATACATTTTAACGCTTACAACACGGGAGTTTTCTTGTTGCAAATTTATTCGTAAAGCAGCAAAATTTTGTTTTATTTCTAAGCATACTAAAATTTTCAGTTTGTGTAGATATATATGCGATGTCTGTATAAAGGGATCGCTTTTGTTTGAAAACAGGACAAAGTATGGTAAGACTCCAATCGTCGGGAATGCAGATTTTGCATATGAGCTGATGCATGCACATTTCCAACTCATTACCGGCAGACTTAAACAGCCCAACCGGTAGTCCGTCAGCACCAGCGGCTTTGCTGGTCTCAACCCGGGAATATGCAGTTTCTTTGGCAAGGCGGGGCCATCATCCTGTATGTGATCCACACTCTCATCTATATTGAAGTCACCTGGGACAAATAAAGCAGTATTCCCAATATACTCTGCACATACGTGACAAGATTCTCGTGCTTCTCTCTACATATGGGGTGCCCTGATCCATAGCCGCTGAAATAATTAAATTAAGAAATTGAAAATGAATAACAAATCAGCTTCAAATGAGTATTTCTAGTTTCAAAAAATTTACGAGTAGCATAAAATATTTTTCAGATTTTATAGTGATTGAATCACAGTTTTTTGGATTGCTGCAGATGCAGATATTTGAAAAAACGATTAGAAATTAATCAATTAAAATTTCCAGAAATTCCACACTTAAAATGTGTTTACAAACCCGGTTTTTCCTACAAATAACAATAATGTGATGCCTTTATCACTCGGAATAATAATACAATTGTTACACCTTTCTAATGTCTTCACATTTTCCAACTTCTGTATACATTTGCCTTAAAATGTATCCCTACTTCAAGCATCTTTTACCGCATACTCAGCCTAGTACTTTACCTTTTAATATGCCAACAACTGCTTCTCTTCCGTTTTAGTTTCTAAGAACTCAGCATCACTTTAATTTTCTTCTTCAAACGCGTGAAGAGCCACCAACATCACAACGCTTCATACTTTGGAATACTTTAAAAATGAAAAATGCTTTGTTTTATTCACTGATTATAAATAATGTTGAATTATTACCAGACTAAGATTGCGTTACAGTTCTTAGTGGAAGCAGAGTTTGCAGCAAATTACTGTAGTACTTGGTCCAGCAGCCACTGCGGTATTGTCGGTAAGAATGCCACGTTGTTTGGTTTGAACTCACCGATTTGTTTTAAAGAAAGAAGTAGAAGATATTTGCCCTAAATTTAGTCATTGGGAATAAGATGGAGGAGCCCTGTAGTCGCAAAAGTAGTGTAACAAAAGTGTAAGAGAAATTTTTAAAGAATTTATAGTTTTTTATTTATTTATTTGAACTTTCAACATTTCTTAGGGGAACCAAAAAAATATTAAAATTTTGCTCTTTTTCTGCTACATTAACATCAAGGTTGGACTACAATATTGCTGGTCTTTTCTTGTTGTTCTAAAGTGATGGATAAAATTTCATGGCAAAATATATTTACCACTTAATCTGTTTAAAATTCTATATTATTCTATTTCAGTTGCTGTGGTTAGACTTTATACATTTATCAGAATAAGAGCTAAATAGTTATCCGTCTGACTTCAAACCGATTTATGTCAATTAGAATTAGAATTTTTATGACCGATTTTTTTATTTTGTTTTTTTTTTAATGTATGAGAAGTTCATACTACAAGCTTACAAGTCATGAACATTTTTCTAATTGAAAATTGGATTTAGGTCAATTTAAAGTCGACACATATCAAAACAAACACTCTCCCTTGCTTTAGTTCGCTTTGTGTTAACATTCAACGGAATCCCCTCATTGCATAAATGTCCTGTTTTCAATGTTTTAAATTCTACCATGACACAAGTGGATAAAATGAAAGAAAAGCGTTTGCTACAATACAAATAAGTCATGAAACGCGTACAATACGACAATGACAGCACACAGAGTAGCAGCAGCAAGGGCAGAAGTGCCAGCAACAGCTGGAACAGCTATAACTAGCAGCGACGCCAGCAAGCAACATAATCAGCAGATTTATTTTGGTTAACAAATACGGGAGAAAATACAAAATGTAAAATGTGTCTTACATCGTACCATTACGTTACCATGCAGTAACTTTACTTCACACTAGGGTGGAATGTTTTTCGATTCTTAATCGGATTCTATTTGTTGTCCCTTCCCGCGGAAGACAAAAGCGCAAATATCCTCAGAATCTTTGTCCAGGAGTTTACTTTTGTTAAAATCAGAGAATAAATCTTCCCGGTGTAAAGATAATTGTAGATAGTACGAAGAATGTCATAACATATTTTGCTATTGCATCCCGTGAAGGGAGAGGTTCTCACAAGTTTACTTATAGTTTCACAACTACTGATTAGGACGTACAATTTACACCCATTAATTACTCAATAGTATTGCCGACGTCAAAGGAAATATAAGGTAGTCGCAGCAAGGATCAAACCCACATTCTTTTATCCAAAAATCGCACACACTACCAGTTGCACTACAGATGGGTTAGAGGATGTCATTACATATATTGTACTAATATATTAAATCAACAATCGAACACCACATCACTAAAATGTCGGGAGAATGGTGCGAAGTTAAGCGTGTCCTTAACAACACAAAGGGGTTTCATGCTCTTCTCCATGTTAGAACGCTACTTACGCCGTTTTGTTTATCCGGTGATAAGGCATAATACACGCTGAAAAGAACGGCCTTTCTAACATATTTTTCCAAACATATTCTACTGGAACCACGTATATGTTTAGAACACACTTCAAGCATTCATATGTTCGCTAGTCACAAACTTACTTGTATTTAGATGCAAACCGTATCATGTTTACTGACAAATATGTATGCGTTTACGAGGAAATGTATGCGTTCTTCATCCCAAACATCCATTTCTTTACGTGAAAGCATTCGCGTGATTCCCCCAAACCTACATATACTTACTTGGAAACATATGCGAATTTCCTCCCAAACATATTAATATTTAGAAAGGAATTATTCTTCGATCTCAATAAATATTTATTATTTATTATAATTAATTTTAGCAATATAAATCCACATTTATAAATAATTAATACAAAAAATTAATAGATTTAACACGGTGCATTTTACATTTAAGTGCATAGAATGCATTATTTGTTTTTTTTTCGTCAAATGAGAATATGCTGCTCTTTTGTTTCTCCTTTCTTTGTTGTCTCTCACGTTTTTGTATTCGGAAGGTTTCAGCTATTCGTTGGTTATCACTATGTTTTGGTACACAAAGAATATATTTATATACAAATCTAGTTCATGCAAGCCAAGCGTTTATGTCACAAATGGTTCTCGGTAAGGGCTCGAATAAAAAAAATGGCTTCACGTTGTTGCCCTTTCCAGTTTCTTTCCTCAACATCGTTACTCGCTTTGGTAGCAGACATACATATATACGAAACACATACGCAAAAGCCAAAGTAATATCACAAACCATTTAACCGTCCGAGCCTTCGTTTATTATTATATTCCATTGATCAAACGATAAACCATTGATGACTGTATACATGAAACTAAAACGCAATACATCAGGCAAAATAAGAAATACTTCATCTGCAATTTACACGCACATTCGGGAATATTCATGACCCACTGACTGAGAGAATAATGCAAAAATATAGATGCACACTTACCGGATAAACTCTCTCGTTATCCCTCGTGTATTCTCTTACTCTCGAGAGAGCATAAACAGTGTAATAAATACACCTGTGTTTGTATGACAAACACAAATATATGTGGTTCGCAAACACATATATTCTAACATATTAATTATTGTGTCTCAAACATGTAATATCGAACAGCAAACAAAAAATCTGTTATATTTGCGACAAGCTCACTTTATATTTGCATCCAAACAACAAAAAAAGAAAGATTTTTCAGCGTGTACTAACATTGAAAATAAAGACAACACGTTTACTACATTCCCTGTGTTCTTAATGTGACGTACACTTGAGCAAGTACTTCTTGACTTGCGATAAACCTTCATAATGGAACATTAAACAAATTGTTTATCATGATATTTTGCTTGAAATTTTATCACAAATTACACTAGTCAACAAAATGGAAAAATAGAATAAAGAGGCTAATTTTTTAAATACGGCAACAATTTTCCTTAACAACTTTTGTTTTTAAGTTACAAATAACTAACAAGTGGCAAATGTTTCAATTTTTTTCACACAAGTTTCAAGGATTTAAAAAAACCGTTTTCCAATTACATCCCATGAAGGGATTGGTGAGAGTTTCTCACAACCAGTGAGCTGGCGCTTTCTAATTTTTCACTCACTGATTGGGACCGGTGGTGCAATGGTAGTGTGCGCGATTCTTGTGCATCAGAACGTGGGTTCAATCCCTGCTTTGACCACCTTAAATTTCTTTCGACGGCGGTCACCTCGCTTAGTGACGGCGACACTACCGAGTACTTAGCCATGAAAAAGTTTCTCAAACATACCGTTTGGAACCGGTGTAAAAGTGTAGGTCCCAATCAGTGAGTATAAAAGTAGAACGCGCAAAGCTCACTGGTGTGTGAGAAACTCTCCCTAAACCCTTCATGGGATGTAATGGGAAACCAATTTTTTTTTTGATTGCGACCTACAGTTTTTACACCGATTCCGAACTGAATTTTGAGAAACTTGTTCATGGCTATGTACTCGATTGTGTCGCCGTCACTATGAAAGAAATTTTTTTTTAAGGTGGTCAGAGCAGGGATCGAACCCAGGATCTCGAGTACAAGAGGCGCGCACACCTACTCACTGCACCCACTGCACTAAGTACAGAAAAATTTAAAGCTGGGATTTTTAATGGGCCAGAGATTAGGCAACTCGTAAAAGATAATAATTTTGACAAATCAATGACTGAAGTCGAATCCAAAGCTTGGAACTTTTTTGATTTGGTTATGAGTAATTTTCAAGGCCAATGGGACATGGGACTGTCCGTGGAGGTGGAAAGTTTCTGATTGCCATTCACTTGGGAGTGGCCAGAAATGATTCCTTCATTGGGCAGTCCAAGCAGCTCACTACTTCCACGCAGTATGTCCTGGGCAATGGCTTTTCGGAAACCTCCGTTAGCTAGCTAGAGTGAGAAGGCGAAACAAATGAGCATCAAATCAGGTATAGTAGGTGACTGATGTCACTGAAGCTCATCAAACAATCGGGCATATTCTTTTGTCCTTAGAAGGCGGATGAGCCAAACATACGGGCCAACGGCGGATAGAAACTAAAAGAAGAAAATCCAGGTTCAACATATCGCATCGTGGTCAGCGTCTGATCCATAATGGGCGGCTGCAATCAAATATCCTGGCAGTAGGTAAAATGCAAAAACCCGGTGGGCTGGGTTTGCCTCCCGCCACCGTTCATAATGGCACTGAAAATACAAAAACGAAACAGAAAACATAAACAACCCCTATTTGTTGACGACCCCCGCAAATGTTATAAGGACCACGATTTACAGATATGCACTTGGAATGTAAGAACTCTATATAGATCCGGTGCAAGTATCCAACTGGCAGATGTCCTCGAAAGTTATAAGGCTGACATTACCGCTATTCAGGAAATGCGATGGACAGGACATGGCTGCACAAGAAAAAGAAACTGTGATATATACTACAGTTGCCATGAAAAAAAACATGAATTTGGTTGTGGATTTGTAGTTGGCAAAAGACTGCGACATCTAGTCTCTAGGTTCAATCCTGTGAGTGAACGAATAGCCACAATCCGCATAAAAGCGAAATATTTTTATATTTCCCTAATTTGTGTGCATGCCCCGACAGAAGAGAAAGATGATGATGCCAAAGACATATTCTATGAGCTCCTAGAGGAAACGTATGACCGCTGCCCTGGCCATGACATTAAGATTGTACTAGGAGATTTTAATGCCAAAGTAGGAAGGGAGAATGTGTTTAATCCAACTATTGGCAATTTCAGTCTTCATGCTGACAGTTCCGACAACGGTATGAGACTGATTGACTTTGCCGCGGCAAAAAACATGGTCATCAGTGGCACAAGATTCCAGCATAAAGACATCCACAAGGCTACTTGGGTATCCCCTGATCAAAGAACTAAGAACCAAATTGATCACGTGGTAATTGATGGAAGGCACTCATCCAGTGTAATGGACGTACGAGTGATCAGAGGAGCTAACATCGATTCTGATCACTACCTGGTAGCAGCAAAGGTTCGCACAAGATTAAGTAGAGCGAAAATCGTACGAAACCAGACGCAGAGGAAGCTGGACATCGGAAAGCTGCAATTACCAGAGGTAGCCACAGCCTACTCAAGGAAGCTCTCGCAACTTTTGGCACAGAACCCACCCCCTCCCGATGACGATAAAATAAAAACTGCCGCAACAACCGTACTTGGTTTCGAAAAACCGCTTCGCAATAAACCGTGGTACGATGAAGAGTGTCGCATAGCAAATGACGAAAAGAACGCTGCACGTATGGTAATGCTTCAGTCAATTGCAACGCGAGCTGCAACTGAGCGGTATAGGGAGAAGAGAAAGGAGGTAAACCGTCTCTTTAGGCGTAAGAAACGGCAGTGGATAAAACGCGAGAGTGAGAAAATTGAGACATACAGAAGGAAGAACGAAGCCCGAAAATTCTACCAAAAAGTTAAAAACGGAACTAATGGACATGGTTCAGGGCCCCCCTTCTGTAAAGACAAAGACGGAAATCTCGTCGCAGATGTGCAGAGCATGTTGGGAATATGGAGAGAGCATTTCTCCGCGCTACTAGTACCTGAGATATCCGATGACGATGGGACAATCGATCACAATATGGACGACGACGTCGATTGCCCCCCTCCTAACCAAGACGAGGTCAGAACAGCTATTGCCCAGCTTAAGAACAACAAAGCCGCAGGAGCCGATGGATTACCGGCGGAGCTGTTTAAGGCTGGCGGCGATGAGCTGATAAGGTGCATGCATCAGCTCATTAGCAAAATTTGGTTAGATGAATGCATGCCCGGCGATTGGAGTCTCAGTGTACTATGTCCCATATTTAAAAAAGGTGACCCGAGTATTTGTGCCAACTACCGTGGAATAAGCCTTTTATCCATAGCATATAAGGTTCTATCAAGTATAATGTGCGAAAGACTAAAACCAATTATCGCTGACCTGATTGGACCATACCAGTGTGGCTTTAGGCCTGGAAAATCGACAACTGACCAGATTTTCACGCTACGCCAAATCCTGGAGAAGCCACACGAAAAAGAAATCGACACCTATCATCTATTTATCGATTATAAAGCAGCCTTCGATAGTCCGATACGGGAGAAACTCTATGAAGCAATGTCTGAGCTTGGTATTCCTGCAAAACTCATACGCCTTTGCAGGATGACCTTGACGAACACCAAATCCGCAGTGAAAGTTGGTAAGGATCTTACCGAACCTTTCGAAACTAAGCGAGGCCTCAGGCAAGGCGACACCCTATCGTGCGATCTCTTTAACATCTTAATGGAGATCATTATGAGAAAAGCTGCAGTCAATATGAATAAAACCATCAGCAGCAAAAGTCACATGCTGCTCGCGTATGCTGATGATATAGATATCATTGGGCGCACAATTAGAGAAGTTACTGCGGTTTTTTCGAGAATTGAGAAGGAGTCAGCAAAAGTGGGTCTGACGGTGAATGAGGACAAGACAAAATTAATGGTTTCAACGAACAGGGCCTCCACGCGAATAGACCAAAGCGTGAACTCCCGAGTAACAAAAGTCCAGCTGTACCAGACTCTCATTCAACCTGTCTTGCTTTATGGCGCAGAATCCTGGGTCCTATCGCAAGCAGACGAAACATCTGTAGGAGTCTTCGAGAGAAAAATACTCCGAAAAATGTATGGCCCTATAGTGCACAACGGCGAGTATCGGCGACGCATGAATCATGAGCTGTATGAGCTTTATCCTGACATTGACATAGTTAAGCGGATCAAGATAACGCGATTGCGCTGGCTAGGCCATGTCAGTAGAATGGATGAAGATGAACCAGCGCGAAGGCTTTTCGAAACCGAACTCGAAGGAAGACGAAAAATAGGAAGACCAAGACTCCTCTGGAGGGATCAGGTTGACGAATCCCTGCGTACACTTGGTATTGCCAACTGGAGAGATAAAGCAAAAGATCGAACTGGTTGGCGAAATATGTTATCTTCGTTTTGTAAGGTCCCTGACCCCCCGGGGTTGTCCGAGATAAGTAAGTAAGTAGTAATTTTCAAGGCAAAAATAAATCTGAATTTAGACCGATTTGCACAAAATCCGGGTGATTTTAGTGAGGAGCAGGGTGAAACGTTTCATCAGTATCGATGGACAATGGCAGTCCGTTATCAGCGAAGGTGGAATTCACATATTTTTGTCAAAATAATAAAAGTGTATATCTCAAAAGAAAGGCTGCTAGCAATCTCCTTGTACTTTTTTCACAGACAGAGCCATAGAAATACCCAATAACACACAATTTAAAGTAACCAAGAATTGTGTTGACCAGAGTTATTCATTGCCATAAAATAATTTGTTTTAATTTGTTGTACAAACAGGTATATAAATTTGTCTACCACCTCGAAATTATAATGGTTATCAACGTTCACGCTTTGGTCTAATCGCGTGGAGGCCCTGCTCGTTGAAACCATTAATTTTGTCTTGTTCTCATTTACCGTCAGACCCACTTTTCCTGACTCCTTCTCAATTCTCGAAAACACCGCAGTAACTTCTCTAATTGTGCGTCCAATGATATCTATATCATCAGCATACGTAAGCAGCATGTATCTTTTGCTGCTGATGGTTTTCTCAGAATAACCTCTATTAAGATGTTAAAGAGATCGCACGATAGGGTGTCACCTTGCCTGAGGCCTCGCTTAGTTTCGAAAGGTTCGGTAAGATCCTTACCAACTTTCACTGCGGATTTGTTGTTCGTCATGGTCATCCTGCAAAGGCGTATGAGTTTTGCAGGAATACCAAGCTCAGACATTGCTTCGTATAGTTTCCCCCGTATCGGGCTACCGAAGGCCGCCTTATAATCGACAAATGAATATATGATTTGTTTTTCGTGGGTCTTCTCCAGGACTTGGCGTAGCGTGAAAATTGTGAGAACCTCTCCCAAATCCCTTCATGGGATGTAATTTGAAATGGTTTTTTGTATTTTTAGAAGCGGCAGTTTAGTTTGTTGCCATAGTCGCAGAGATGAAAATGTGCCTTATCAGAAAACATGAGTTTTCTGCCAAATTCGATGCCTGATTGTAGTAGATTGCAATATTCTCAATATTTCCCAACGTTGTTCAAGCGAAAAGCAACTCATTTTGGTCCCCGGATATATGATGTTGACTGATAGTCAATAACTCGAAGAGAAAAAATCTCTTAGTGTGAAAATATAATATGATTTAAAAAGATACCAGTATTTGGACCACCCGTTCAATAATTCAGCTTGGCTTTTGCGGTTGAGCCATACAACACCGGAGGGTGAACAAGTATAACTTTGCTTCACACACAATCAATTAGTGCTGTTAGTGAATGAACGTACGCACATTCCGTGATCCAAAATTTTAAAAACAACTATACTACTTCAAACCCTAACCAGAATGAAGAAAGAACTACAACATCTCTTGGCAACTCGGATGGGTCACTGCATCATTTGAGCATCGTTTTCATATTCCAACCATCGTACTTTTCTGTTAGTGTTTGTGGTTATGTTCTTCCAGCAATTCGGGTTAAGTTTGTCAAGATGACAACATCGATGACGCGGCTGCAATGCGCGAGAATGTTATTTAAAATGGAATGGGAACATTTATTCCCACCAACATGCATCGAAGGCTGCTGATCTAAAGAGGAAGCCTTTTTGTAGTTTGAATAAAAGCGCCAAGAATTAACTTAGACGTCAAATAGCTCTTTAGGAGTCATGCCGTGTTGTGAAGTCGGAGTCGTGGAGTCGGGTTCTGCGATATTTGCCTGGAGTCGGAATTGGAGTCGCACAAATGTAGACAACTCTGACTCCACCTTTATCACTTCCATCAAAAGTCAAAATTTTCGGAAAGAATGATTTATTGAGCGATTATTTCGGCGACTATACATTTTTACGCTGTATTCGATAACAACAGTTTGCCCTACGTTTAGATCGATTTGAGCTAGGTTTCTCAGTTTCTTATGCGGAAAATGCTGTGTTTATGACAGTCATATCTCGCAACAGGGCCGATGTATTGTTAAATTCTATTGTTAAATAAATATCGTTAAAAATGTTCCAACTCAAATTGTAGTTGCAAATAGACAACGATAGTTCTAGACATTTACAGTAATAAAAATAAAAAACCAACTTCAAACGTTTTTTCAATTACTCGGACTTTTTTTCGAAAGGTGAATTTCGTTTATATTATTTTGAATAGAAGAAAAAATTTTAATTTAAACAATATTTTTTAATTTAAAAAAATATTTCTTTTAAAGGGAAATAAATATGCATGTGTTATTTTGCCAACAATTGCATATCATAGGCACTTGCAATTGTTTCGTTTTTAAAGGACAATTTCTAGTCCATTTCGAGTCCGTTTTAGCGAAAAATTCTCAATTGCAGGAGAAAAATCAACAACTGCCCACACTCGATCAAGAATCCAGTTCAACACATGAAGTTTAAAAGAGTCTTGCGCAGGCCTTAATTGGATATCAGCACGACGTCAGCTCCTCCATTGCACAACTTTTTCAACAAAATTTACGGGGCGGGTATTAGTCCATTGCGTTGGAAGGTTGCCATTATTTAGCCAATCGCAAAAATGAGTAAGGTTAGCAATACTGAAAATAACTGATCAGTTATGTATGCTCAGCCAATTCTAATCTAAAGCTATATTACAGCGTGTAAAACTTGTCATTTAAATTTGTAATTTCGTGGTCTGGTAACACCAAATTGAACTAAGTACACACGAGAATTTTATAACCAAAATAGACAGCTACATTCATTGACAGATTCCGTTAACTTATTGAAATTTAATTTATTTTTGTCATCGTTCATTGAATTTTGTTGGTCCAAATTCAAAATTTTTTTAAAAAACGATATTTTATTATATAGTTAGTACTACCGAACAGTAATTGGTATAACCAAAATTTAGCCGCTATATTAGAGCAAAGAACTCACTCACTATTTATAACACAGAAATTTCAGTGGAATATATCTAAAACTGAATGAGTTACAGTTCAAGAAATTCGAAAAAATAGGTCAAAATTATTCGATTTTCAATATTCGAAAATAGCGAAGTTTTGTATTACGAAAAAAAAATAAGTTTCTTCAACTCATTATGAACAATTATGGCAAAAAAAATGTTAAAACTCATTAGAAGAAAAACTCATATTGTTATTTTCTTGGAAATCGAAAAAATCAAATAGTAAGCAACTTACAAATTTTTCCGAAATAAACCCCACTGTGCCATTTTCACTCTTGATATATCGCCATAGTCACTGGCTCCATGCCTACCATCGGGTTTTTACAGAACTTAAAAATATTTACTAGATCAAAAGATATTGAATTTTTTCCGAGAGAAATCGATCCTGAACCACTGTGCGGTGGAAGAAATAGTTCGCCCCATCTGAGTCCCCAAATAGTTATATGGTCTAAATTAGAATGCAACTCACACAAGAGGGTTTGAATATACAGTTCATATCCGAACGGATACTGGCAGAAAAGCGACATGGGTGAAACATATTTGTTAATTGTTTTTAAGTTGTAGCATTGAATAGTCTCGTACAATCGACTATTTAGTTGTTATTGCAACGAACAATTTCACACACGGGTTCTTTGGCAATATTTTGTTTCGTTGCTGCAACTACTAATTTTCGTTCTTGCAACAATTAAATTTCATGTTAAAAAATTAAGTGTATGAAGTGTATATAACTTGGATTTCAGCAGTTTATTATTGATAGTTATTTATCTTGAAGGTTTGTTAACTTTTGTAGTTGACGAACGAATTTCGCTACTCCAACAACTGAGTTGTTAATGCAACGAAAATAATTGTTGCGAAGGTTCAAGAAAGAAAAGAAGGCAACAAATTAGCGTACGTAAAATGCCGCCAGTAAGAGCAAATTTGAACTGAGCAGTAATGAAACAAATTTATTACGACAAGGAGACTAGTTCATTGCGACAATGAAACAAATTCATTGCAGCAACAACAACAACTCTCTTCACAGTGACAAAGTATTTTCATAAACAGTTTTCGTACTGGAATTAAGATTGTACGTTAGCTTAGTTTCAATAAAAAACGCTGTTGGGCTGAATAACATTTGACTTACTATAACGGAGCTATCGTTCAGGATATGTTCAAAAAGATGGGAACAACACGATTGTGGAACAGTGCCCGTATGCATTCCAATCCTGTAGATGTTTTTACGAACATTTTTCTTCTGAGATAAGTGACGTAACTCTTAACCCAAAAGATTCGGACAAGGTTATCAGTCTAGAGATGGCCATATAATTTTTCTGCAATTGCCAACAATGCGAACAACATAATATAGATTAGGTTATTTTTATTAACATAACAATCGGTTTGTGGAATTAACTTGCACCTAGGTTTTTCGTACCTTAGGCAGATTCAAGTCGCAAGTCACAACATTAACTTATCTTTCCTACTTCATTATTCTTCCCGGAAATACAATACATCGGAGTAGTAGGCCCCTGACTTTAGGCTAGCACTTAGAAAATCCAAATTCTGAAATTTACAGTGGCGTTGCCTGAAATTCAATTTGCATTTTTAACTGAGCTCTGAGAAATTAATAACTGCACGAAAATATATATTTTTTTCAATTTCCAGAATTTATAGATATGGAATATAATACGAGCCGGATCAATAAGTCAGTGACTTTTTGAATAACACACAGTGTTTTTTCCAAAAAAATTTATTTTTCAACATAATCTCCTTTTAGCTCACAACACTTAGTCCAGCGTTTCTCCAATTTTTGTTCCCTTCCAAAAAATAGGATTTTTCGAGGTCCATAAAATAGGCATTTGTCTGATCAATAATTCCATCGTTGGAGCTAAATCTATTTCCATTGAGCGATTTCTTTAGGTTTGAAAATAGGAAATAGTCACTTGGGGCTAAATACGGCGAATATGGCGGCTGAGGTACCAATTCGTAGCCCAATTCATGGAATTTTCCCATTGAGACTACCCCGTGCACTATATTGATGAAAAAGAATATCTTCTTGGCCATATGGTGTCGTTTTTTTTTAAATCCTCGTTAAATCGGTCCAATAAGTTGGTATAATATTCGCCGTTCATTGTTTTTCCCTTTTGAAGGTAATCGATGTGGATCCCAAGAAATTGTTGCCATCACCTTATTGATCGCCAAACTTACCTTGGCCTTCTTCGGAGCCGGCTCACCCGCTGAAACTCAGTGTTTAGACTACTGCTTGGTCTCCGGAGTGTTGTAATGGATCCATGTTTCATCCGCAGATACAAAACGTCGCAAAAACTCCTTCGAATTGCGTTTAAACAACCCCAAACAATCCTTTGAAGTTGTCACTCGATTATGTTTATGGTCGATTGAGAGCAAACGCGGCACCCATATTGCAGACAGCTCTCTTAAACACTACTGATCATTTAAAATCGAAACCATATTCATCAACATCATAAAATCGATGCCTATGGCATCAACAATTTCACGCACTTTAACTCTTCGATCGGCCAACACCATATCGTGGATTTTTTCGACAGTTTTGGGTGTGTTGACCTCAATTGTCCGTCCAGAACGTTCAGCGTCATTTGTACTTGTGCGACCACAACGAAAATCAGTAAACCATTTTTTTTACCACTGAAATCGATGGTGCAGAGTCCCCATAGTATTTACTAGGCTTTTCGTTGATTTGATTGTCGGTTTTCTTTTCGCAAAAAATTATGATTAATGAGCACTCGAAATTCACTTTTTTCCATTTTTAAAAAAATGCACGAGGTTGTACGTTTTGAGCAGCTGTTATACACAAATAAAATGACGGAAATTTGACAGTAGTCTATTAACAGGTAGTACTTGATGGGAGCAGTGTTGCAATTCATATAACTACGAGGGAAGTTCGATAAGTCACGGACTTATTGATCCGCCGTTACCACAATGGAAATTACGAAATTTAACAGCCAAAGTCACGATGCAGAACGTTAACGTTCGCTTTCTTTCTATGCGATAAATAGCTGATTTGGGAGCCACTAACAAGCGAACGAAAACATATTCAATTCAGTACAAAATCGGACCGCACTTACACCCTCTCCTACTAAATCCAAGCGAACGAACCCAGCCACTCAATTTCGTTTCAAAATGCGAGTCACCATCTTTCGACTTGTCGTTCGCATGGCTTTACGGGTGCTTGTGTGGTTGTTGTTCAAAGTAGTAACATAAAGTTGACGTTCGCCATTTAATTTCGGAGCAAGAGAGAAGAGTGCGAGGAACCAGTATCTGCAGTTGCCGCTAAGTTGGCGTTTTTCTGCTGAAATGGAAATATATTTCGTTCGCTTAGGTTTTCTTTCGAGATCGTGACTTTGGCTGTAACTTTGCATTAAAATGTGAAAATATTCGCTAAAATTTAAATGTAAGTACACTTTAGAATCAAAATATCACAAATGAAACCTAACTTCAGGTAAGAATAAAGATTTCGGTAAGATTTAATTCATATACCGGGCTCGTTTAATATCTTAGTATCGAACTTCAATCGATATTCGTATTAAGGTTTAATGTAATTATATCGAAAATAATTCTAAAATTCAGAGTGGCTCGCTCAATATATCCATATGAAACACTGCATTTTTACATCACAATGGGCGATATAAATCAGTTATAAATTATATTTCAGTTTTTATGAACTGTCTAAATTCAACTTAAAACTTTAAGCCAACTATTAGTTACCTGACCAGCATTTGTAGACCATGCCAAGATCTGGAGAATTCATTACACGAAAATTAGTCCACCCTATTTTACACGTTGACGCTATGTATACATTTAAACATAACTTTATACGGATGTAGAATGATTTTGTGTTCAGTTGTCCACAGCAATCAAGGACATGCATAAATCTAAAAGGCGTTCGTTTCCATGTAATATTAGTTGCGAACATCTTTTGCAAGTAAAATAAATTAAGAGAAGGGTCAGGTCAACTATTCCGGCAAGGTATTGAAAATTTCTTTAGACCGACTAGAATGTTTCTTATAAGATTTTCTTTGAAGATTTCTATGAACTTCAAGACTTTTGAGGTTTTCGAATAAATTTAGTTGATGGATTCAATTTGCACATAAATAATTGGTGCTACAAATGTTATTGCATAATACACCCCATGAAATAAATGTAAAATCAGAATAATTAGTTTTGTTGTTTTGCAAATATTGAGAGGCATTTTGAAGATTTTATTTCATTCTATATTAGTCATTTCAAAATGAAATATTTTTTTTAGAAAGAAATGCTTTGACTATGACTTCTTCAAGATGAACCAACAAAAATAAACTAAAAACTCGTGCGAAATATTTGCAAAGGCAAAAGATTACATTACATATTTTAAAAAGTTTCGTAAGACGTATGATCTCCATTATCGCTGACGACTTCTTCTAAGCGTCTTAGCATTAAGTTTATCAGATATTGAATATGCGCACGATCAGTTATCTTCCACTTTTCGTGAATTGCTACTTTTGGTAAACTTAGGTAGGTAAAATAGACCACAGGCTCTCCATCAGATTAACATGGGGAGTAAGACGTCATCAAATAGTCGAATATAATAGTCGGACTCCATTTTTGTAGAATCGAAACATATTGGATTGGTAACTTATACCTGGCCAAACTATAAGGGAGCCACCCCCAAAATTTCGCCTCTAACGCATAATTTTGGAAAAATCTTTATTTATATTTATTCATCAATATTATTTCAAACTATATTTTTTTTTAACGGAAAATATCATTCCTCATCCCGAAAGCTGTATTTTTCAGCAAATTTAAATCTGGCTAATTCGGATCTTGTCATGAGACCAAGTTATGCATACTTTTTCCCATATAACAGTTTCAAGTCGCGGTTAAATATTTGTTGGACATGACGCAACCCTGTACCCAATCTCAATACAGCAATAGTTTCCTTATCGTTAAGGTTTTCTATTCCTGTTTTATAAAATTGGCTATTTTATAAAATTCTCAATGATACAGCTAGATCTTTTCAATCGCCTCGAAATATCCCGATTCAACAGCACTTCATCATGATAATCTTCTATTTTTCCCTTTTCTTCTTCACTTAGATACTTTCCATCAGGCATTCTATGTAAATTTATTTTTTTTAATTTGACCTACTTTAGCTTTAAAGCAATAAAACAAAGAAAACTCACTTCTGGTTGAATTCCTATTTAATACTGTTCGAATAAGGTTTCTTTTCCACACTGCCTTATATATATTTTGCACCAGAAATATAATAATATAATCTATACTAGGTTTTTATCTCATACACTAACTGATGCTGATACATACAACAGCAAGAAATGTATAAGATTCAAAATTACATTCTGATTTAAAGTATGTATTGTCTTCTTTAATATATTGTAACGAATTTCCTTATTCGTCCTTTTTTATTCCCAATAATAAAACAAAGTTCGTTTTAAATTACGATATTTTCACCACTTTACAATAAGTCTTATGATTTACTACAAATCGCGTAGGTTACATTCCGGCGGTTAACCACAAACTGAACTCTCCGTTCCAAAGAACTCCGGTATTTATACGAACTCACCATACTCAAATGTAGTTATCTCTAGCGAATTCAAGAACCTTCTAGTCGTTGTTATTAGTTATCTTTTTAGAATCATCTCGAAGAGTGGAGAATTTTCTTAACTGAGGCGAATTCATGCTACTGGTGTAGCGGGCTGGTATGTTGCTACAATGCATACTTTCAGGCGCAGCATTAATCGCCTTGTTAGTTCCATAATGTTAGTCTGGTCATTAAGAGTAAGTAAAAGTTGTTACTTAATCGTAACAATATATGAATATTTTAAACAGATTTCAAAGTTGTTTGTTACAAAGTCGTGACTTGTGCAAGAAGTCTTTTGCGTTAGACACAGTTAGTTTTCGGGAAGTTTGCATGTTTGCATGTTCATAATAAGCTAATGCCCCTCGAAACAAAGTACGCAATAAAGTCGGTTTATGTGGAATTTTAAGGAAAAGACACAATTAGGCCTATAATGCTCCAAAATAAAAATTCCTTTTTATTTCATTTTCCCATCGTCTCGCCTATATTTGTAGACTTCTTCAGGGGACTTCGTCTAAAAAATAAATTACAATTATTATTTTTATATACAATTACTTAAAGGCACTTGTTTTTAAATGGACTCACAATATTATTTTACATAGGTTACTTTGATTAACAATTATAACATGTGAAACAACATAAACGCAGGTTCGCACAAGATTAAGTAGAGCGAAAATCGTACGAAACCAGACGCAGAGGAAGCTGGACATCGGAAAGCTGCAATTACCAGAGGTAGCCAGAGCCTACTCAAGGAAGCTCTCGCAACTTTTTGGCACAGAACCCAACATCTCCCGATGACGATCCTGATGCGCAGTGGATACCCATTTCCCACTCTATAAAAACTGCCGCAACAACCGTACTTGGTTTCGAAAAACCGCTTCGCAATAAACCGTGGTACGATGAAGAGTGTCGCATAGCAAATGACGAAAAGAACGCTGCACGTATGGTAATGCTTCAGTCAATTGCAACGCGAGCTGCAACTGAACGGTATAGGGAGAAAAGAAAGGACGTAAACCGTCTCTTTAGGCGTAAGAAACGGAAGTGGAGAAAGTGCGAGAGTGAGAAAATTGAGACATACAGAAGGAAGAACGAAGCCCGAAAATTCTACCAAAAGTTAAAAACGGAACTAATGGACATGGTTTAGGGCCCCCATTCTGTAAAGATCAGGACGGAAATCTCGTCGCAGAGGTGCAGAGCATGTTGGGAATATGGAGAGAGCATTTCACCGCGGTACTAGTACCTGAGATATCCAATGTCGATGGGACAATCGATCACAATATGGACGACGACGTCGATTGCCCCCTTCCTAACCAAGACGAGGTCAGAACAGCTATTGCCCGGCTTAAGAACTACAAAGCTGCAGGAGCCGATGGATTACCGGCGGAGCTGTTTCAGCCTGGCGGCGATGAGCTGATAAGGTGCATGCATCAGCTCATTAGCAAAATTTGGTTAGATGAATGCATGCCCGGCGATTGGAGTCTCAGTGTACTATGCCCCATATTTAAAAAAGGTGACCCGGGTATCTATGCCAACTACCGTGGAATAAGCCTTTTATCCATAGCATATAAGGTTCTATCAAGTATAATGTGCGAAAGACTAAAACCAATTATCGCTGACCTGATTGGACCATAGCAGTGTGGCTTTAGGCCTGGAAAATCGACAACTGACCAGATTTTCACGCTACGGCAAATGCTGAAGAAGTCCCACAAAAAACAAATCGACACCTATCATCTATTTATCGATTATAAAGCGGCCCTCGATAGCCCGATACGGGAGAAACTCTATGAAGCAATGTCTGAGCTTGGTATTCCTGCAAAACTCATACGACTTTGCAGGATGAACTTGACGAACACCAAATCCGCAGTGAAAGTTGGTAAGGATCTTACCGAACCCTTCGAAACTACGCGAGGCCTCAGGCAAGGCGACACCCTTTCGTGCGATCTCTTTAACATCATAATGGAGATCATTATGAGAAAAGCTGCAGTCAACATGAATAAATCCATTAGCAGCAAAAGTCACATGCTCGCGTACGCTGATGATATAGATATCATTGGGCGCACAATTAGAGAAGTTACTGCGGTTTTTTCGAGAATTGAGAAGGAGTCAGAAAAAGTTGGTCTGACGGTAAATGAGGACAAGACAAAATTAATGGTTTCAACGAACAGGGCCCCCACGCGATTAGACCAAAACGTTAACGTTGATAACCGTTATAACTCCAAGCTAGTGGACGAATTTATATACCTCGGATCTGCCGTGAACAAAAACAACAACGTCAGCCTTGAGATCAAGCGTAGAATTGTGCTTGCGAATAGATGTTATTTTGGGCTAAGCAAGCACTTTAGAGATAAAGCCCTCTCTCGAGTAACAAAAGTCCAGCTGTACCAGACTCTCATTCAACCTGTCTTGCTTTATGGCCCAGAATCCTGGGTCCTATCGCAAGCAGACGAAACATCTGTGGGAGTCTTCGAGAGAAAAATACTCCGAAAAATGTATGGCCCTATAGTGCACAACGGCGAGTATCGGCGACGCATGAATCATGAGCTGTATGAGCTTTATCCTGACATTGACATAGTTAAGCGGATCAAGATAACGCGATTGCGCTGACTAGGCCATTTCAGTAGAATAGATGAAGATGAACCAGCGCGAAGGGTTTTCGAAACCGAACTCGAAGGAAGACGAAAAATAAGAAGACCAAGACTCCGCTGGAGGGACCAGGTTGACGAATCCCTGCGTACACTTGGTATTGCCAACTGGAGAAATAAAGCAAAAGATCGAACTGGTTGGCGAAATATGTTATCTTCGTTTTGTAAGGTCCCTGACTCCCCGGGGTTGTCCGAGACCGGATAAGTTAGTAAGTAAGAAACAAATTAATATCACAGGAAGATTCTAAATTATCGCATATATATATTGTTGTATCCTGAGGCTTTCCAGACAGATAGAAGTTTAGAATTTCGTGAAACGCTTTCCAAGGTATAGTCGTATGTTTCTCTATTGTTCTCAATTTTCCCACTATTAAATGTGTTGAGTTCCCTATCGGTATATTGGTGAAGAGTGATACAATATCAAATGATACTAAATGTTCTCCTGTGTCTATTGTGACGTTTTTCAGGCTCTCTGTTGATTGTTTGGAGCGTTCATAACATGGTACGTTCATGGAACATACCATAGGATGCAACAGTATGTTTTCCTTGTGAATTTTAAGAAGTCCATATATACGTGGGGCCTGGGGCGCTGAACGATAAAGTTTTTCCTTCTCCCAAGGGCAAATATGACCATTCTAAAGTAATTGTGACACACTGAACGGAAAAGCATCGTCACAGGGATACAAATGTTCATCACCCCAACAAATTTTGTCATCGAAAGTGGGCTAACGTAACATTTCATTCCCGCTACGAAAACGTGTTCATTAACTGCAAATTGTTCGTCACGGTGATGAAGGTATAGTTGCTGCTGCAATGAATTTGATTCATTATTGCAACGAATATGTTTCGTTGCTGCAATGAATTTGTTTTATTGCAGCAATGAATTTGTTTCATTACAGCTATGAATCAGCTTCATTGCTGCTATGATATGGTTCATTGCTGCTATGGACTTGTTTCATTGCTGCTACGATTTTATTGCATAGCCGTAATGAAAGTTATAATGTGTGTTTGAAATTATTTATTGTTAATTGTACATAAATACACTGCTAGAATTACATTGCAGGTGTTTTGATAACAATTTTTTAATTGTTTTTTTTTTTGAAAATGGTCTTAAATTACAAAATATACTTATATCGTTATCACTCGTCTGGAGAAAGATTATGGTGGGCGAAGGGTTGAGTGTTATTGTGGCCATTGTAGTCAGGTCCTGCAATTTAAAACAAATATGAGGAATTTATTATTGAGAGTTATATTTAAGATATTTACAGATCTAATTATGTCTGTACATACCATGAATATAAGCTCTACTCCCCTTTGAGTTTCATCACAGCAAATGATCAATGGACAAAACTTCCTTTAATATAGAACCACATCCTTGTTTTCTTAAGATATGTAATTGTAGTTGTGTTGAGGGTTCTGTCATTTAAGTGTTGCGCCACATCTTCACGTCATTATGCAAGTAGTTTCTTCAACTGCTCTTTTATTTATTTTAACCAAATTTGTTAATGTTATGATTGGATTCATTTCATTGTTCGTTACTTTTATGATCGTCTTACTTGAAACACTTTGTTCATATGACTTTTTCGTATTCATCGACTTCGAATCCAAATATCAAAACAATGAAACAAGCGCGACCGAATTATTGTTAAAAAACACCAATATTTTGTTGCGATTTACATATCCCGTCACACTCATACACACACACAAATGGTCATATATATTTCGGGGTAGTTTTTCTTTTTTTTATATCTATTTGCTTTATAGATAACACTGTGATAGTCGAAAAAATTAACTTCGATGAATCCTTTTCGAACTATTAGGGAGGAGTCCCCTGAGTGCGAAAGTACGTTTGGAAGTGGCAGATTGGCTCCAGTTTTTGAGAAATCGGTATATATGGATATAGCTAAGTCTGCGCTATTTAAACAAATTTTACTGGCCATAGGCAAATTTTTTTTTGGCCTAAAAGGGCTTAAAAAGCTTATTAAAATAGAAGAAACAAATGTTTGCGCTCGATCCAACTTCTTGAGATATGGGCCTTTAAAGCTTGTGTATATAATTGGCCATATCTCACATATTTATGGTCCGATCTGGTTCCGGTGAATATCATTACAAAGACCATTAAAAACTCTTTAAATCTGCATATAAATATATTACAGTTTATTAACCCATTGGGGACAAATTTAAAAAATACGATTTTTTAACCTCACTTTTTTTTCTAAAAATCTGATTTTCTCAAAAAACAGCCCTAGTAAACCTATTTTCTACCTAGACTCAGGTTGTAGGCAACACTTCAGGCTTTGTTTTAAGATATAATACTTCGCATTAACCCTTCTAGAACCTCTCAAAAACTGGAGCCAATCTGACACTTCCAAATGTACTTTCGCACTCAGGGGACTCCCACCTAATAGTTCGAAAAGGATTCATCAAAGTTCATTTTTTTTCGGGTCATAAACTATCACAGTGTAATTAATTTACACATACAATTTACTTTTCACAATAAAATATTATTACTAAGTATATAAAAAAATAGTCTGTTTTAACAAATTTATTTAAATTATTCCGGCGGAGAAACATGTCTACTACTTTCGGTTGTTGCCAAGGAACTGATTTAAGATATGCACGTGACCCAGCACTCACGCTTACCATTTTCTCCTGTTGGCCTCTTTTTTACGCTCGCACATTTCTTGACTGCTTTTCTCTCTTTATCTTCATAAAATTAGTTTCGTTGTAATAACGAAATTGTTTCGTCAACTATAAATGTTGGCAAACCTCCGAAATAAACATATAATACAAATAAACTTTTAAAAAGGAAGAGATAAATAAAATATCAATAGTTTAAGTCTTACTTGTTTTTAAATTTTAACCCATTTTTCTACAAAATTCAAATTAAATAAAATTGTTGCAGGAAAGAAAAGTTTGTCAATGAAATGATGTATGAAATTTTTCGTTGCACCGACTACCAAATTGTCGGATATACGGGAATTTTCATTGTAGCAACGTAAACATTCAAACATTAACGAAACTAGTTCATCCATGCGACAAAGCGTTATCCTTTCAGTGCACGATTTTATATTTAATTTTCTGTAGTTTCACCGCCTGTTCCTCTCATCTAATATGTTTTCCCTTTTCGATTTATAGTCCTGTTTGTATAAAGCTACTGTTAAGTTTCGATTGTCCGCTTGTATTATAATTATATCCTTTTTATATTTGAGAAATATCTTACTTCGTTCAGATATGGCCAATATCAGTTTTTCTTTCGGTGCATGTGTCACTTGTAATTGGTGATTCAATGTGCCACCTTAGCCTTACACATGTCTTTGCCCTCCTCTATTTCTTGTATACATTGTTTAATGTCCGCTACAGTCAGGATTATGGAAAAGTTTTTGTTATTTACTGGCAAAGAAAATTTTCATCCCAGAGATAATAACCATTTAACTTCCGTGGGAAATGTTACATTTGTTTGGTTCATAAACCAATTTTCTATGTAGGTTAGTCCGAACGTTTCAAACTGAATTTCTTTCAGTGTGTCGATATTTCTGTCATGAATCTCAATTATGTGTTTAACAATTTCTTTTGTCCTCTCACTTTGTCTATCCACAAACTTCATATAATCATCATTCGCCAGTAGTGCTTTCTGCTTTCAATTCAATGTTTATGTGGTAGAGTTTCCTATTGGTAATGACGATGTGAGCATTTGTCTGGGAAATCTGCAAGTTAAGAATTTTCTTGTGAAAATTAAAATCTATTATTTTCAAGTGTACTTTAATCGTGTTGCAAAAAAAACTATTAAAGATTCTGATCGTAGTTGATGTCGTGTGTTTTGGAATTATTCCACAACTTCTGCATGTCAGTAGGAATTTTAATCATTGACGTTATTGTGTTTATTGGTTACAAAGGTGAGGTGATAACCAAAATAGCACATTAACAATATACTCGAAAAATAGCAGTCGGGAAGGGAATCCAACTACACCAACATAATAACAGTGTTACAGAAAATATTTTTCTCTTAAATTGCAACTCCCTGATCTAATTGGAGTCCATTATTGTTAATATTACTCTTAATACTATCTCAATCACTTAGGAAGTGGTCCAGTTTTAAGGAAAATCAACAAACAATACTGTCTTTTAAAAATCCTTTTTGCATGAAACGTCAATATATGCACGCTGAAAAATACCGGCCTCTCTAACATATTCTGCAGGAACCCTGTAGATGTTTGGAACACACTTCAAACATTATTATGTTTGCAAGTCCCAAACTCACTTGTGTTTAAATGTAAACAGCATCGTGTTTGCTGGCACACATATATGCTTTTTCGTGGAAACATATGCGTATTTCCCCCCAAACATAATAATAGTTAAAAACGAATTATTCTTTGATTTCAATATATAAATAAAAATAAATGGTTTCCCATAACATCCCATGAAGGGACCGGGGAGAACTTCTCACAATCACTGAGCTGTGCGCTTTCTAGTTTTCACTCACTGATTGGGACCTACAGTTTTACACCGATTCCGAACGGTATTTTGAGAAGCTTTTTCATGGCTAGATACTCGATAGTGTCGCCGTCACTAAGCGAGGTGACCGTCGTCGAAAGAAATTTTTTAAGGTGGTTGGAGCAGGGATCGAACCCAGGATCTCCTGTACAAGAGGCGCGCACACTACCCATTGCACCACCGACGGTCAATATATATGTATGTATTATTTATTATAATTAATTTTATCAACATAAATCCACATTTGTAAATAATTAATACAAAAAATTAAAAGTTTTAAAACGGCTTTTTTACATTCAGGTGCACTGAATGCAGGCGGAATGAAGACGGGCCCCAGGAAATAACACCCCAATGGCAAAATGAAAATGGGCCCCAAACAAATACACAGGTTACAACAACACGAAATTTTGGGGTGTTATTTCGTACATTTGGGGTCCATTTTCGTTTACACTTGGGGTGTTTTTTCATTATGAATATGGACCCAAATAAAAGGGAACCCCAATTGTTTTTTTTTTTGGGACCTTTCCCTTTTATTTGGGGTCCGTCTTCATGTTTTGGGGTGTTATTTCATAACTAAATTGGGGTGTAATTTCTCGGGGTGCAATTTCGTATGGCTACTATAAAACTTAATGAAAAACCACCCTATAATAACAAATGAAATTAGGCCCCAAATATTACTAAAATGTAAATTTTAATAAACTATATTTTGTATTGTATAGCAAGACGTCGTTATTTAATCATTAGTCGTTTTTTATAATATGCAAAACCCACTGGGTTTGCAAAAACACGAATTACTCGTGAAAACAACGTTTCACATCCATTCGTTCCTCCTTCAGCGCATTGTTCGCTCAACGTAGTTCGGATGTAAATTTGTGGAAAATGTGTTGGCACCGGTGGTAGATCGTCGCTGATTGGTCAAATAACAAAAGGGGAGCCAAAAACATTCCAATCCGGAGCAGTAAAAAATAGTATTATTCATCCAGCGATTGCAAGAGCCAGCAGCAGAAATATTTTACTAATGGACAACCGCAGCAGACAACCAAATTTGGAAATATAACAACATAAAATAACAAATAACCATCGTAATTAAGTTTTTTTAAGCAAAAATTATCTAAACTAATATTGAAAATTATCTAAACTAATATTGAAATTAAATATGAAATTATCTAAACTAATATTAATAAATAAATGAGAATTGTTTTAAAATGAAATAAAAGAAATTGGTGGAAACTGAAAATAAAAAGAAATTAATAGTTCAAATAAAGAACAAATAGTCGTTAGTGTCACAAAAATTTATTGTGACGAACAACTGTTTTAGAAAGAAATTAAAAAAAAATTTTCCAAAAAAAATCGCGAAATTTTTTATTTTTTGCCTACGGCGCTTCAACGCACAATCAGCAAAAATTATAAAAAACTATATTTTGCTGTTTTAGAAAGAAATGAAAACATTTTCCCAAAAAAAAATCGCGCTTCAACACACGATCAACAACAATTTTAATAAACTATATTTTAAAGTTTTACAAAGAAAGGAAAAAAATTTTTCCAAAAAAAGATAAATAACTATTCTTTGCTATCTAATTTTGTTTAATGTTTCTTGGAATTTTTTTATGTGTGTATTGTATATTCATTCTGAAATTAATCAAATCGACGGATAAACTAAAACCAATTCGTTTCTATTGGGGCCGATTTTCCTGGGATGTAATTTCTATTCTTTAAAATTACATTTCAAGAAAATACTCCCCAAAGAGTCAATGAAATTTTGCCCCAAATTTTATCAGTATACAACAAATTAAATGTTATGTTATTTCTTGGGGCCCGTCTTCCGGCCGCCTTGAATGCATTATTTGTTTTCTCCTTTCTTTGTTGTCTCTCATAGGTTTCAACTATGCGTTAGTATCAAAGAATATATTTATATACAAATCTAGTTCCTGCAAGCCAACCGTTTATTTCACAAATAATCCATCGTTCCGATTCTCTCATTAAAGGCTCGGACAGACAAAGGTCTTCAAGTTGATGCCCTTTCCAATTTCTTTCCTCAAAATCACACTGACTTCATCTGCAATTTGCACGCACATTCAGGAATATTTACGAATCACTGACTGAGAGAATACTGCACAAATACAGATACACACTTACAAGATAGACCCTCTCGTTGTCCATCTTTTATTCTCTCGCTCTCGAGAGAGTATAGACAGTGCAACAAATACAGCTGTATTTGTATCACAAACATAAATACATAGATATATGTAGGTCGCAAACACATATATTCTAACATATTAATCATTGTGTCTCAAACATGTAATATTGAATAGCAAACACAATATGTTTGGACACAAGTATATTATATTTGTGACAAGCCCCAAACACACTTTATATTTGCATCCAAACAACAACAACAAACAAAAGATTTTTCAGCGTGTAGAATAATTAAACAATAAGATCGGAGAGTTGCAACATAAAAGATAATTTCATCTAGCCAATTTGTATTTTTCTTACTATGCCCTACCAAAGTATAGAATTTTTTACGATACCGACTTTTACGTGCAATGGAGGCAATATAATTATTGTTTTTGGTACCAAAACGTTTGCGGTAACATGTTAGTTTGCAATTAAATGCTTTTTTCTTTATGGAAAATTTAAATTTATAGGCCAATTTTATAGAAAAATTATAAAACTAAATAAGTTTTTAATAAGTGATCATTTATCCGACCTATCGTATTATGTTCATAACAACAATGGGTAATGGAGAATAACAAATCAAAAATCACAAATCACAAATTTGATTATTATTTTGACACTGACTTCATCTACAATTTACACGCACATTCAGGAATATTTATGAACTACTGACAGAGAATAAAGCCAAATATACAGACACACACTCGCGCGACAGGGTCTCTCTGTGTCCCCCTTTTATTCTCTTGCTCTGGAGAGAGCATAAACAGTGCAACAAACATATCACAAACACAGGTGTATTTGGGTCGCAAATATATTTATTATAATATATTAATCATTGTGATCGCAAACATATAATATTGAATAGCAAACACAATGTGTTTTGCGATTTGCAATGTATTTGCGACAAGCTACAAAAACACGTTATATTTTCATCCAAACAACAAAAAACCCCAATTTTAGATTCTTAATTTTGTGATTAATATGTAGTTCATGATATTTGGATAAACATTAGGAGTATCTTAAATGTATAAGTATAATATTCATAAGATTATACACTACGTCTAAAATAAATTTTAGGGAATAATTGCCCATTTTGGGTGTTTACTACCCGGCTTAAATAGCATGCCTGATTTAAGAAGACACTGTAGTGTACATATATTACTGAAGGAGTTGTATCGAATATTGCTTTATTACCACACGCATTAGATAATTTTTTCAAAAGGATTGCAGCTTCATTGTTAAGACATGGGACAGTCAATGTAGACTTGGTGGGCGTTTTCGTCATGCTTAATACGCTCGTTTGATGATTAGTAAAGAGACCATATATACATTTCAAACCAAAGTCCGTACCTAATATGATGTCTGCCCCTGCCTTCGAGATACTATTCAAATGTAACACATACGCCAACGAGTGCGACGTCAACAGGCTGTTGTAGTCACGATGTTTTATGCTACGGAAACCCAATTCATCCCATTATGCTTTATGTTTGTTAAAATTGTTCAGTCGTCGTATTCCATTTAAAACCACTTTATTTCATTTCTTTCTAACTTAATTTTGCGAGACCTAATTTCTAATATTTCGGTCTGAAATTTGCCGCTGATATATAACAAAACCTTCATATATATATTGTACCATGTAATAGTTTATCCCAACACGAACTGGAAAATGAATCCTTTAGAAAACATGAAATATGGCATTTAATTTGGGATAATAAAGGCGTACTTACTCCGTCCTTCCGTTTTTCTGACAGAACTAATGTTTCACGTCCCTACTTTATTATTCCCTTTTCGCATTTAAATAGTCTACGGGTTCCGAAAACAATGTTTTTCATGGTTGCTTAAATTTTTGTTTTATCGCCGCTTTATTTGTGTCAGAGATCCCTTGCAAATTAGGGTGTTGTGAAAAACGATGCTTTTGAGGATAGACTCAAACGATGAAGAGCATATTATGGGTATGCCAAACGTTTTGTGAAGATGTGTATGATAAGCTCTTCGTGAACTTTTATATTTAAACTTTGTATTGTCGGATTTTTTTAAACTAAGTAATTAATTGCCGCATATCAAAAATTTTTCAAATTGTCTCAACATTGACCGTGATAAAGTAAACTTGGGGCAAGATAAATTCATTCGCATGGATCTAATTTCCCAAGGGGTTCAATAATTATAGAGGCTTAAAGTTTGAAAGTTTACAACAAATCTCACAAACAGTGGTGACACTCGAGAACCACTCAACCGATTTACAAACCAATACATGCGTGGAAAGGCCGCACACTTTTGTGATAGTGTGTTTTCCCATATAAAATGTGTGAATTCATTACTGGCCATGACATCATTGAATACTTTTGTAGGCAGGGCGAAGTCTCCCGGGTAAGCTAGTTTAATAAATACTGGCATGTCCTGTTGAAAATATTTTCTTCACGTATATTTGTCAATTTTTTTTAACTACAATGGGCCAATAGAGAATTCTATTCACGGTAATTAAGACAATGTAACATTTTCTATAGAAATATATAATGTATCATATATGCGGCAATTCCATTTTCTTCCAACTGTTTTGCTCAAAATTTCGTTATATTCAATCACTTTTCGTGACCGAAACTCGCAAAAGTTATAAAAACTTTCGAGTATAGGTCAATTTTTACTATTGAGTCAGACCACAAGAAATGTGACATAGTGGGTCAGGGATTTTGATCTTTGGTCCATATGTCTAAAGGTTATTTCAATATATAAAACTCCTCAAAAAAATAATAGTAAAATTCCTGGAGTTGTTGTTGTTGTTGCATTTTCAAAATTTAAAATTTCAAAAATTTAATATTTTTCAGAATAATTGAAAATTATATATCTCGAAAACGACTATTTTTACGAAGAAGTACTTTCTGTAAGGAAAAGCCATAAGCGTATGACTTCTTTTTACAAATAAGTACTTTTTTAAGAACAGGTACTTTTTAAAGAAGTGGTACTCTTTTTAGGAAAGGGTTATTTTTTAAGAAAATTTACTTATTATCAGAATCAATACAGAAAAAGTAATATTTCATTTTTAAGAAAAGATACTTTTAAGAAAAGTAATTTTTGTAAGAAAAGAAACGGTTTTTTTAATAAATGGGAATTTTTTTAGAATAGGCCATTTCAAAGTATCAAGCATATCCTCCAACAATTTAAGTTTCGAACTAATAGAGAAAAAATCAGAATTTAAAGTTTGAAATCCTTTCTTGGCCTCCTTAAATAACTTGATCGAATTCCCTACAAAGCCAAGATGAAAGAAAACAACCCCTATATACGTCCCTCACTGTACAAATCTTTGTCACACACTCCATTGGCATATGTCTAAAGGTATGCAATAAAATAAAATAACAAAACGAATTCAAACACTAAACACGAAATCCTAAAAGTATGCAGAGTAATACTGGGTTAATATGGTTAAAAAAAATTGTTTAAAATTGTTTCATTTAGCCCCCATCACGCAACGTGCGATAAGGAACTTCGTTCCATTATTATAATAAAGGCTCTTTACTTAACTCGTAGCTCTTAAACTTATAATGTACTTTAATTTGTATATGATATGTCGATTTAATTTAATTCCCATCTTTTGGTTTACATTTTATTAACATACAGCAGCAGAATTTATGTTTTTCCCCCTAGAAAAGAGAGCGTTGTGAAATTCATTGTATGATGCTGTGACTATAGTAAACATTTTCGTTTTATTATATGTTCCAAGTGAGGGGGAACTCGCCTCTCCATTGTTTCATGGCATCGTGTGCAGTGCGCCATCCTGTTGAAACTACTTGTCAATCAAGCCTAGTTCTTTCACTTTGGGCAAAAAAAAATCCGTGAGTCCGTACGAACCAATGATGCCGCCGGCCCATAAAAAGGACCAAATATTGTTTAGGCGGCATTGGCTGATCTTCGCACCAAACTCGGCAATTCTGTTTATTCGCGTACCCATTGAGCCAAAAACTACATAATGGACGTAACTTGCGAAACACGCTTGTCAGAGAGCACGAATTTTGATATAAAAAATTCAATGATTTCCCACTGTTGTTCGCTTGTAAGTCTGTGATGATCTGACAACCCAAACTGAAGAATTTTAACTTTGACACATGCCGCGAATCACGCGTGAACTGGCAGAAGCTTAATACTGAAACCCCAAATATATAGCAAAAAACCACCCGTTATAAATAGAGTCAAAGACCAGTGTAGAATAAGATTGGAGCTTATTCTTGTTCTCTCTGTTATCTTGCATCAAGCTCAATCTAAGGTCATTACTATACTAAACTATAGTTGTTAACGAGGTTTTCTGATTTCGGAACGAAGTTCCTTCTCACACGTTCCGGGATGGAGCTAAATGAAAAAAATTAAACAACTTTTGTTTTAACACTATTATGCTACAACTCACTATTATCAACTATATTGTTTACTTTCGCTTTGGTTTGGATCTAGACTAACAAGATATCTCACATATGTTGCGAACTTTCTTGTTTAATGGGAAGTTTTCTATGTGGAGCCTGTAACTAATATTTAGTATATATTGTAGTTTTGAATTTATTTATTTTGAATTTACAAAAGCCAAAGTGATAGAATTTTAAACTAAGAACATTTTCTTAAACAAGTGCCATTTCTTAAAAAAAAGTAAATTTTCTCAAAAAAAATACCTAGGCATATTCTGAAACAAAGTACCTTTTCTTAAAAATATACCTTATCTTAAAGAATTACTTTTGCTTAAAAAAATTAAATTTTCTTACAAAACGTACCTTTTCTTAAAACAAGTATTATTTTTTTAAATAAGTACCTTTTCTTTAAACTACCTATTGTTTTACGTTTTATACGTTTTCTTTTCTTTTCTTGAGATAAGTTGCCTTTCTTAAAAAAAGTAACCTTTTCCTAAAAAGAGTACCACTTCTTTCAAAAGTACATGTTCTTAAACCAAGTACTTCTTTGTAAAAAAAATGCTCTTCTTATAGCTTTTCCCTACAGAAAGTACTTCTTCTTAAAAATAGTACCTTTTCTTAAAAAAACACTAGCTTTTAATAAAAGACGTACCACTCTTTAAGGAGAATATAATACATATTCTTACAAAAAGGACCTAAAAATATAATTTCCTTAAAAAAATTGCATTCTATAAAAAAAATTTCTTAAAAAAGTTTATCATTTTACAAAAATTAAAGATCCATTTAAATAATCGCATTTTTCAACGGGCGCCTTAGGCGTGTTGGAACTAACTAGTACATAATATATGGCGAAGAAAAAACTTCGTTCCTACCGAGTGTCCCCTGACACCTCATGTAACTTTTATAAATTTAATATTAATTACAGATTTCCGTCAAATTTGCAATACTTTATGTCAGATTTCCAGAATTTCAAAATCTCGGCGTGTAAAAAAATACTCTGTCAAATTTTCCAATTACATGTTTTCATTGTCCCATGTGTACTACAAAACTAACTAGTAACAATTTGTCTACGAAAATATATACCAGAATTGAATATTTCAACGGTTTCAGTACACACTGTTTGCGACCCTCTGATTTAAAATTCTAAAAAAGGCGTTTTTGTGTTCACCCTATTGTAAATTTCCTTTTATTTAAATATAATTTTGTTTATTTGTCCCAGCACGCTAGAGAGGAAAATATTAAACAAGGAAATACGAAAAACATCAAGGAGGGAAGGATTGTATTTTGACCCAATGTTCTCAAGTTGAAAATAGTGCTGTTTCTAAAATTAACCATCTAACTGGCAGAGATATTTGCACAAAGAATATTTAAATTAAGCGAACAATGTTGGAAATCATTAAGTTCTATTGAATTGATATATTTAACAAATCGAATAATCAAAAGTTTTAATTAATCAAAATTATGATTACCCAACAAATATGAACCATAGAGAAATGACATATAGGGAAGCGATTTGACTTAGTAAATTAACGAAGTTTGAAGTGTTTAATAATACCAGATGGAGGCAATGGCTCAAACCAACCAACAAGAAACCAGCAACAGCATTTCCTTTTGTGCGTTAAAATTTTTGTGTAAATACACTTCAAATGTATACTAACAACAAAAGATAAAAAAAGTTCCAAATACGTTTAAATTTCACAGTTTTTCATCAAGACGACATGAAAAATATAAGTCAAATATTCCACCTGGTGTAAGACGATTTACGACAATAAATAACCGACCGCACAACGAAGAGTGTGACACAAAACATCAGATGAGATAGATGGCAGTTCTACATAATATTACTCTATTATATGAACAGTGATTAATCATATTTGTAAAATTGTATTCAGCACTGAAGTACTTTTAGTAATAACATATATGTACAACACAACTTATATGTCACATAGAGTAAATATGATCTAGAGGGACCACGTGCCTCATTAAATATGCTACACTGATGTGGTTGCATATAGACATTGCATGTTGAAACGATAGTATTGCGTTAACAACAGCAGATAGACATATGACCACATTCGTGTTTGTGTGCTGAAATAGATGTGATATATGGGCTATTTCAATAATTTTCAACATTTGTTGAAACTGAGTTCAGATGCTTATTATTTCTCCAGTTTTTCGAATTGTCCAAAACGGTAAAAAGGGAATGGTAGGGCACACTAGAAAACTCGGAAATTCAAAATTTCAGACCATCAGTTCTTTATCTCTAAAAGTTATGGGCACTCAAATATGGAAAAACTCAAAAAAGGCTTGAAATTTACAAGAGTTTTTTCATATTTCATCACTTTTCTACTTTTAGTTTTAAACTTCCGATGCCCACTGATATAAACTAAAGTCGCTATACTTAGTAGATATTTACACTATAAAAGTTATGCCCATACTAATATTTGAAAAAAAAAATTGTACATCGGTTCATTTTTGAAACCAAAATTTTCCGATTTTTCAATTTTCGCAGTTTTTTCTATTGCATTTTTGCGCCGTTCAAGAAAATTGCATTTCGTCAACAGTATTTAATAGATGGTGTAATTTGCTAAAATCTGCGCCATATCACGTCGATGTCAGGCTGCTAGTTGCTGAGAACGATGACCTCTAACTTTTATAGAATTGGCGTAAATTTGTCAAAAATTACAGTTTTTCGCGCCTGACATTTGCAATACTATTTAGAACTGGTTTATGTATTGCGTGATCTAAACTTCTTAGTAAATGGCACCTCAACGTCAAGAAGGCGTTAAAATATTTTGAAACGCAAAAATTTTATACAGAAAATAAAAATTTTGCGAAATTTCATGATTTTGTTTCGCGTTTTTTTTAATTAATCCGTGGTTTAAAATCAATGTAAAGTACTGGAAATGAAGTGCGGCGGTAAACTAAAGATCATATATAAATATGGTTCAATTCGGTTCGGGTATTAAGCGGGTACAGCGGCATTTTTCTTCAAACACATTTTGCTTTGTGACATCTGCAGTTATGTATAGATTCCGCCGCGATTGACACCAAATGAAAGGCTTTTTTAAGCTTGATAATAAAACCGAATAGGCATTAAAAAATTTTCATGATTTTAAATTTTACAGATAAAAAAAAATCCTAACCTCAAAAATAATTCTTATATAATTAAAACCTCCATAACTTTCGCGCCGTTTGCAATAAATGATTAACGCGAACTGTTTTGTTATGCTAAAATATTACCCTTCACTTGATCAAAGCGTCATTCGTGTCATCCAAAAAAAAATTTGGAAAAAAAAATATCAAAATGTCGATAATTTTTGAAAAAGCCCATATACAACACCAATATATACTAACAAGAAAAGACATCAAAAAAGTGAAATATTCATTTCACTGTTCTCCACCAAATCGACATGAAAAAGTTAGGTCAACAGTTCCTGTAACTCCGTTTGGTGCAAGCCATTTTGCATTAAACACCTCTCAATGGCACTTCTACCTAACGACGAATAGAGTGAAATGAAACGTTGGATGATATAGATGGTCTCTCTACAGCAAAGAGGAGTGGAATGCCAACAACTAAAACGCTTGAAGCGCCTCGTTTCTCTGCTCTCTCCGCTGTCTCTCTCTCTCTCTCTGACCCTCTTCGTCGAATATTTCAATACACGAGCATTTTATTTCTATCTAACTATACAAATTCCAACCACGTTTAAATATAATTACATAAAGTATGAAATTACAAGTTATAATACGGGAGAGAAATGCGTTTGAGTGAATTGTGTTGAATTTTTGTTTTCTTTTACGAGGGTTGCCATATTTCGCACTTTCATTTCTTGCCTACTTATAACGCATTTACACCGCCGTTTATCGCGGCATTGTTCTCTAATCTTTGCCGTGTACATCACCCAATTTGATATTAAATTGAAATTTCAGTTGGCAACTCCGTGCTTAGACAAACTGCGAGCCGAGACACAATTATCGAAGATGGCGGCACAACAAAAAAAATTATTTGGCGGTTATTGGTTTCGCCAGTTTTGTACAAATTTGGGATGTTTTTGAAATAATTGAACCTTTAAAATTGGCTCATTGAGTCAAATCGGGCTAGTCGATAAAATCTGCTCACACTTTGAATCAATAAGAGCCATTTATATCAGCGGCGGCGTGAGCTTCAAAAAAGTATTGGTGGCGGCGACGCGTAGGGAAATGTTCGATCGGCTTCCATCCATCAAACAGTTGATATTTTTGTGTATGTTTTTATTATGGTTGCAATTTGTTACTAACTAACAGTGTTGCCTCAAATTGTACACCAGTTTAAAATGAAGTTAAAAATTAAACTTCAGTTTCTACAGATTAAACTTGTATGAGTAATCTACTAGGTTAGCGCGGTTTAACGGAGTTAAGCTTCGAAATGCGTTAATTTTAGTAGGTGTGAATGCCGTATTAGATTCAATCGCTTTCGTCTATATCATATTTATATTATGAAATGTAAAAAACAATACCAACAACCGAAAATTCGACAATTCACTCTAACGTTGCTCTCTCTTACTCGCTTCGATAAATATTTTAAGAAATTTATAGATTTTTCACTGCGTACTAATTTTTCACATCTTACATCTTGATGTTGTTGGAGAAAGGAATATTCTATGTACATAAATTCTGACCAAAGTAGGATATTGTAGGGGTATTCATGATATAATGAAGCGTTAATATTATAACCTATCCTATCCTAAAGTCAACTTCACCTGCACATGGTACACCCTGCTCCAACAAACGAGGCTCTGACGACCGATCTTAGGCGGAATGCCCCTTAGTACGCAGTGACTCAATCCACTGCACAAAGACTAGCTCGGAGTTGTTACTGACAGACCGATCGGATGCTGTAGCCAGGGTTCGTATTTCGTGGGTAATGAGATACCCTTGGTTATATTGGAGACACCCATTGGTTAAACCCTCCTATGGAGGAAAAATTTTTATAATTTTTTCGATTGGACGCACCGCTATCGAGTTATAGCCACTTTCTTACTTTAATGACTTACTTATTTTGGCGATTTTTCGAAAAAAAATCTTCCATACGAAGTGGACCACTTTCTGAAAACTCCTTAGAAACCCGCAAAAATTTGTTATTTTTCGATTGGACGCTCCGTTTCCGAGATATAGAGATTTTTCCTAATTTTTTGATATTTTCGATTAAGAATGGGAATGGGAATGGGTTACCCTGGGTAACCCATTACCCATCGTCGTGGGTAGCTACCCATTATCTTCCCCATTTCCCTGAGGGTAATGAATAATCGTGATGAGTAATTCCCCATTGTCGTGGGTAGCTACCCATTATTTTACCCCACGACGATGTGTATGGGTTACACATGGGGGGGTAAATACGAACTCTGGCTGTAACCCAATCAGCTGCACATCTTCAATTAAATGGCTACCGAAACCTAAACAAATTATAACCAAATGATCAACCCGATGACCAAATTTAGCTTCAAGATATGATCACGATTTGGAAGATGGAATGTCCTCACGCTCCTTGATACAAGGCGATTGATGCAGGTCTCCAAAAGATTCTTGAAATACAACCTGCACTTCTTGGGGCTCTGCGAAACACGACTGCCGGAACGAGGAGAACTCACAACACAACTCTACTGTACTCTGGGCAGCCCACTGGACAACCAAGAGTTTGTGGTGTGGGGATCCTGTTATCCAAAACCGCCAAAAATACTCTCATAAAGTGGAAGCCATGCTCCGATAGGATAATTACAGCTCTCTTCAGGACACGCGCCAGAAATTTGTCGGTTGTTCAATGTTATGCCCCTACAGAAGCGGCAAATACCTCCATCACAGAGGACTTCTAGAGGTGCCTGGCCACTGTCGTCGCATTGGTAAACCGCGGGCATATTCTTTTGCTAATGGGTGACTTTAACGCTCAACTTGGCTTCGACAACTTGCTACGGTAAGGGCAATGAGTCTACATGGTAACAGTAGAATAACCCAGAACGGTGAACTGTTCATCGAAATCTGCCTTAAAAAGACCTTGATAGTCGGTGGAACCATATTTCCCCATAAGAATATACACAAAGTATCGTTGATATCCCCAGACAATATTACGGAGAATCAAATCGACCACTTAGACATAAGTAGAAAATGGAGTGGATCTTTACTGGATGTGCTCAACAAACGTGGAGCAGATTGTGTAAGTGACCACCACCCACTCATAGGCACTATCTGTCTAAAAGTTACGGCTATTAAGAAGGAAAATCCAGTCCGCAGAGGGTCCTTTTTGGAGAAACTGCAGAAGCCAACCACTAAGTCCGCACATATATGCTCATTATAGTCATCACTGCAGACACTAGCCAGTAACTGTTCTCTCCAGTACTGGGATAAAAAAATATATAAATGGTTTCCGATTACATCTAATGAAGGAATTGGGGAGAGTTTCTTACAATCAGTGAGCTGAGTGCTTTCTAGTTGTAAACTCACTGATTGGGACCTACAGTTTTTACACCGATTCCGAACGAGGCGCGCACACCAACCAGCCAATGCAGGGTTAAAAATTGCTTTGTAAAAGCTGCTGATGACCATCTGGATCCCTAGGTAAGAAGCAGAAAACAGTGGATCTCCGACTTTATATGGGAGACGGTAAGCAAGAGAAAATACGTAAAACACCGTATGAATATGGCCAAAGCCCGGGGCGATAAGGGTAGACTACGCACGGCGTACTACGCACTTAATAGACATGTTAGGAAAAGTGCTAGAAAATACAAAAGACGATTGTGCAACAAATTGGCAAAGGAAGGAGAAGTATCTGCTGCGCACAGCAATATGAGACACTTTTACTGAATCACAAACCAACTTATCAAGAGAAACTTTGAGAGCAACAAAAACCTCCCGAAATCCCCTAGATAATTTAAGCCACAAACTGTTTAAGAAATAATATGGCCCCAGGATAGGACAAAATACACGCCGAACTACTAAAAGCATCTCCGGAAATAAGTGCCAGGCTCTTAATCAACACCATACAGTAATTCTGGCACACCAGCTCTCGACGCGCTAAAAGAAGGACCAATTGTCATTATATTAAAAAAAGAGGATTTAAATCAGTGCGCAAGTACTCTAATTCAAATTCCAAATAAAGTTATTGCTCAAATGATAAACAAACGTTTCGGTGACGGCTATAATCTTGTTATCCGCCACGAACTAGCTGACTTCCGTCCATGGAGATCTGGCACAGATCACATTAATAGGCTACAAATGATCATCAAACAATCCGTAGAATGGCACCCTCCACTCCATTTAGCCATCATAGATTACGAAAAGGCGTTTGATACCATAGCACATTCTGCAATTTGGAATGCATTGGCTTGTGAAGGAACATCTAGGAAGATCGTCGACATTATAAGGGCCCCTTACATGAACGCTAGTTGCCGCATCCTCCACGATGGAGGTGTCAGCCGTCCAATTGCCGTTAAGGCTGGAGTCAGACATGGATAGATGTATTCTCTCCCCAATGCTATAGAATATTGTACTTAACTACGTACTGCAACGAGCCGTATCCACGGCAAGAGGGATAGCCTGGCATCTAAAAAGGACTCTAGAAGACCTCGACTATGCCGATGACATCTGTCTCTTGACGGACAAATATGATGACATGCAGATAAAGCTGGACTCAGTGAAGTTAGAGGCAGCCAAAACAGCAGCCAAACATCTCCAAAACGAAGGTCATATGGACTATTATATCCAACACAATTAGTTTCCAAATTAGCAGCCGATATTTGGACGACGCAACGTTATTCTGCTAACTTGGAAGCATTTTAGTATCATCTGATGGTTGGAGCACGGAAATAAAACACGGACATAAATCAATCATTTGGCTGACTTAACTCTGTATGGCGATCCTTACACATGTCTGTCAACACCAAATTGAAAATATAGAACTCATGTGCGAAATCCTGGCCTTACCGAATACTTCGAAACTAAGCGAGGCCTCGGGCAAGACGACAACCTATCGTGCGATCTCTTTAACATTTTAATGGAGATCATTATGAGAAAAGCTCCAGTCAACAGAAATAAAACCATCAGCAGCAAAAACCATCACATGCTGCTAGCAAATGCTGTAGTGGTAGACATCATTGAGCGTGCAATGAGAGAAGTTACGCTCAAGTGTTTTCGAGAATTCAGAAGGGTCAGCAAAAGTGGGTCTGACAGTAAATGAGGACAAGACAAAATTAGTGGTTTCAACGAAAAGGGCATTCACGCGATTAGACCAAAGCGTGAGCGTTGATATTCGCTATAATTTCGAGGTAGTGGACGAAATTATATACCTCGGATATGCCGTAAACAAAAACAGCAACGTCAACCTTGAGATCAAGCGGAGAATTGTTCTTGCGAAAAGATGTTATTTTGGGCTAAGCAAGCACTTTAGAGATAAAGCCCTCTCTCGAGTAACAAAAGTCCAACTATATCAGACTCTCATACAACCTGTCTTGCTTTATGGCGCAGAATCCTGGGTCTTATCGCAATCAGATGAAACATCTTTAGGAATCTTCGAGAGAAAAATACTCCGAAAAATATATGGCCCTATAGTGCACAACGGCGAGTATCGGCGACGCATGAATCATGAGCAGTATGAGCTATATCCCGACATTGACATAGTTAAGCGGATCAATATAACGCGATTGCGCTGGCTAGGCCATGTCAGTAGAATGGATGAAGTCGAACCAGCACGAAGGTTTTTCGAAACCGAACTCGAAGGAAGACCAAGACTCCGCTGGAGGGATCAGGTAGACGAATCCCTGGGTACACTTGGTAATGCCAACTGAAGAGATATGCAAAAGATCGAACTGGTTGGCGAAATATTTTATCTTCGTTTTGTAAGGTCCCTGACCCCTCGGGGTTGTTTGTGACTGGATAAGTAAGTAAGTACTTAGTTATGAAATTTTATTTTTTTCTATCTTATAAGGGATATTACTTTTCCATTGCTCCTGCATTATTAGCATATAATTTGTAATTATAAGAATCATGTTAATCATATAAATAAATAAACAAATATATTGTTCCCTTCTTAACTATGTATATACATAAAACTAGGTATAAAAATGTTTGCACAAACCTTGAAAAACAAACCAAACTGTCTCTCTTGTTTCGACAGTGCACTTTTATGAAATTTCCAAAATTTACTAACAAGCAATTTTCCTTGAAAGTTGGGATCAAAGTAACCAAACTGTGTGTCCTACTGAAAAAATGTTTGTATGTTAAGGTTTTTGAACTTTCACTTTCAGGTGTGGCTTTCAGGCCAGTTCATGCTATCATGTGCATGTGCAAATAACTAAATAAATTAAAATTAAATATACACAATTTAAATTCGAAATACACAACAGGTGCACACAAATATCAATGAAATTGAATTATTAAGAACATGCATCAATGTTAATGTCAACACGGGGAGCTGGTCACTACTGGTCACTGGTCACAACTATTGTAAACCTTTGCTAAAAAACGACAGTGCTGTTGGTTGCTTTAAAAAATGGGATGCTTAACTACTAACGTAGTTGTTTAATTAATTTGTTGATTATTCAATTAAACATTAATACTGAAAACTTAAAGTGGAATTTAATCATTTAGTCATAAGTATAAGTAATCAACTCTTGTACATGAGATCCTGAGTTCGATTCCTGCTCTGACCACCTAAAATTTCTTTCGGATGCGGTCACCTCGCATAGTGACGGCGACAATATCGAGTATTTAGCCATGAAAAATACCTTTCGGAACCGGTGTAAAACTGTAGGTCCCAATCAGTGAGTATGGGATGGGCTAATTAAAATATGCAAACAAAATCCAAAATATGCGCCAGAAATAGCACGAAAAAATATCAAAATATGCACGGTTATATGCACAAATATGCAAAATATGCAAGAATAAAATCAAAAATTTTGTTACTTCAAATTATTTTTATTCAAAGAGATCTTTATTACAATGAACAAGCATGTGTTTTGTTAAATTTTCAAAATGAATTGATCTTCTATTGTCACATAAAACGGATGAATACATGGAAAATATGCGTTCAACATCAGTAGATGTAACCGGAGCGTATTTAAATGCGAGTATTTCAGATGGGGACAACTTTTCAGTATATTCGTCGGTTTCGGTTTTATTGAAATATATATAATTTTTAATTTTGATTAGGGTCTTCAGACCTGTGTTTCTGTTCAAAACTTTGTTGAATTTATCGATGAATACATTTTGGTTTGTATTTTCAATATTTTCTTTCACACGTTCTATAACAGCTAAACTTTCACTAAAAGGAAGTCCTTTAGTTTCTAGTCGGGTGATGCTTGAGCAGAGGCATTCAAATTTATGTTTTATACAAACTAAGTCAGATTTTATTGACGCTTTTTCAAACAACAATTTTGCATTGCGTATAGACTCTGCCTCATCGTCATCAAGTTCATCTAAAATGTCACAAATTTCTTTGAAATTTTCCGTTGAAAATTTCATATTGCTGCTTTTATCCACGTTCCTCATCTAGTTATGCAAGGTTTTGGGGGATTATTTAAATGTGGAAACATTGTATTTAAAAATTTAGTCGATAGGGAGCCTATATATTGGCGAAATTAAGAAAACGACTTGAGACATAAAATAATTTGGATTGTACCTTAAGAAATACCGCCCTGCAATTTGCTATAAGGGAATTTACATCTCCAAGTTGAGTACGTACAAAATCTGCTATTCGGTGCAAACCATGGGCCGCACATGTGCTGTGTAACGTCTTTGGAAATAAGTTCTTAAGCGACTTAACGGCGGATACCATGTATGGAGCAGCATCAGATACAATGAGCAACACATTTTGGTATTGAAATCCGGTAAACATTTTATTATTATTAAAAACTCGCAAAATAAGGTGGACCATTTTGCCAAAGTAAAGGGTTTTTCAACAGAGACGCTGCAAAAGTAAATTGATAGGGACAGCAAACGACGCCATATTTTTTCCCGCTCTTTTGACATTTCTCTTCAGTAAGGTTTACCATTTCATCATGGAAAGATATACGAGCCAACAACGAGTCGAAATTATTAAAATTTACTACCGAAATTTTGAGTCAGTGGCCTCAACTTTAAGAGCGCTACGTCGAATTTATGGGCGGCTCATTTCTGGCTGAATGGCTTCGTCAATAAGCAAAATATGCGTTATTGGTCAGACAGCAATCCACACGTAATCCATGAGTCATCATTGCATCCCGAAAAAATTACGGTTTGGTGCGGTTTGTGGGCCTGCGGCGTCATTGGGCCGTACTTCTTCCGTGATGATCAAGACCGGCACATTACTGTGAATGCGAATCGCTACCGTTCAATGATAATCGAATATTTTTGGCCCTAATTGGATAATGTGGAGTTGGAGGACATGTGGTTCCAACAGGACGGCGCCACAAGCCACACAGCGAATGCCACAATCAATTTATTGGAAACCAAGTTTGGTGAACGTGTTATCTCAGGAAATGGCCCAGTCGATTGGCCGCCTCGGTCGTGCGATTTGACGCCGTTAGATTATTTCCTGTGGGGCTACGTCAAGTCTATGGTCTATGTCAACAAGCCAGCGACGATTGATGAACTTCGTACGAATATCGAACGTGAAATTGCAGCAGTATCGGCCTATTTATGCTTGAAAACCGTCGAAAATTGGGTTCAGCGTCTGGACTTCTGCAAGCGTGCCCGTGGTGGCCATGCAAAAGAAGTCGAGTTACATACATCATGGCATCGAACGTACTTTCACAGGAATAAAGAATTTCATTGGTATCTAAAACCGGTTTTGTTTTATTTAAAAAAACTTTTGTAGCGCTCTTATTGAAAAACCCGATATATGCAAAAAGTCAGTAAAAAATGCTGCCATAGTACTTCCATTAGACCTTTCAATATGAGCCATGTTTAGAAGATATGATTTTCCTTCTCCATTTTCCTCCAACAAACCAAATACAAAATTTGCAACCATTCTCTGCTCCGAGTCCGTCGTTTCATCCATAGATACCCAAATCGTTTTGGATTCTGGTTTCGCTTGAAGTTCCTTAAGATGGGTTTCATAAATTCTTGGCACATACTTTGTTCGCAATGTTGATTCAGCTGGCAATGAGTTTTTATGGTATTTTTCTAAAAACGACCTAACGCCTGGATCGCTAATTTTGTGTAGTGGTATATTTGCATTTAAAAATGTTCTGCACAAATCCAAATGATATGTGTTTTAGTCGCTGGTAAAGTTTTTTAAAAACGATTGTTTTGGGGCCGATGAATTCTTTTCCATTGCCTGGTTATGTTTCGAGGTTTTAAAGTGCTGGTGGACATTGTACACTTTACTTCCATTAATAGTACAAAACACATAATAGAACTGAACTTCGTATATTCCTTTACCATTCTTGCATTAAACATTAAACACATTTGCAGACTCTTTTGACATTTTATTAAAAATCACTCGAAAGTAATAATAAAAAGTCAAATCTGAAATTTAAGCTTTGTACGCACAGTCGTTATATTATTTTCAATAAACAGTTAATTTCTTTGGAAATTAGACAATACAGCGAAGGCGATCATTGGTTAGTCTATACGCCGCAGACTTTTTTACGAATCATGCCTCCGATGTTTACAAGACCCACAATGTTTTAAAACTCAAAATCTGTACATAAGTAAAGGTATTTTTGAATCGAATATCTGCAAGCAAACAATCATATGCCTCCGGCGGTTATAGTTTCGGTTCGACTTTGTGGTAGAAGTTATATAAAAGTAAAGAAAAAATTAATAACATGCAGAAATACATGTGCAAGAAGAGGAAAGAAATATATTTTATGTGAATTTCTTTTACACCAGTTTGAGTTATACGAGTATGAGTCGTTATATATTAATGGCGTTGGCAGAGTGAAAAATATGCTTTTTTATGCATGGTGATCCAAAGTAAGTATTTTTCTACAAAAAAAAATAAAAGATGGAAAAAAAAATGCTTTTTCTGGCAAATAGCCAGAAAAATTAATCAAATTATAGAAATACTCGATTATTTGACTAATCAACATGCCATGCCAACTAACCGCGTTGACTGATTAAAGAAGTAATCGATTATTCCCAATTTCTAACAATATTCTGAATACACGCATTCACAAAATCAAATTTTATAAAATTTCGCCGCTGTAGCTCGAGAATGAGAGATTTTCACCCAAACTCACAATGTCGAACGTTAACGTTCGCTTTCTTTCTATGCGACAAACAGCTGATTTGGGAGCCACTAACAAGCGAACGAAAACATATACAATTCAGTACAAAATCCAACCCCACTTACACCCTCTCCCACAAAATCCAAGCGAACGAAGCCAGTCACTCACTTTCGTTTCAAAAAGCGAGTCACTATCTTTCGACTTGTCGTTTGCATGGTTTTACGCATGTTGGTGTGGTTGTTGTTCAAAGCAATAACATAAAGTTGACGTTCGCCAATTAATTTCGGAGCGAGAGAGAAGAGTATGAGCAACCAGTATCAGGAGGTGCCGAAAAGTTGGAGTTTTTTTGCTGAAATGGAAACATATGTATTTTAATAACAAATTTATTATATGTAATGACAATATTTTCTGTCTATTGTGTGTCTTCCATTGAATTCTATATAAATTGGTTTTGTTTCAAGCTTTCATTTCATTTCCAGCTATGCGACAACCAAAAGACAAGTGACTGGTTTTGACATTTTCGTTCGCCTAGCCGACACCGAAAATAGTTAGTGGCTACCGATTTTGCAAACACACTTAAGCTTTCGTTCGCTTAGGGTTTCTTTCGAGATCGTGACTTTGGCTGTAAATCTCGCTCTACATAGTGCTATGGCGCATACAATTGTTGGTGAATTTCCCGCTTTCCCAGCAATTTTACCTGAGAATCCCGAGAAATTTACAGAAGAATACAATGGAATATTTTAGCAAAAATTTGTAATCTAGCTAGCTGTTCTTGCAATAGTGTATTCTATGTGTTTAAAAGTTTTGTATTTTCGTCAAGTATTAGTATCAGTTCACTGAAATAAAATGGATTATTCATAGGGATGCAACATTTTTGCTAGTTAGTTTACATTGTTAGGAGTACAATGAAAAGTTTCATACTCCCGACGATTATAAGTATCGTTGCTGGTATAAAGCATGATCTATTAGATTTTTTGAATGCATTACTCCAGCAACTCAATTGTAGTTGCTGAAACGAATACATCAATTGTGAATTTTGAATAAAAAACATTTGTTTAATAATTTAATTATTAAGTTGTTGACGCATGAACAATTGCTAGTTGGGCATCTTATGCATAGAATAATGCATACCATAGAAGCTTTTATTCGCTCAATAAATTAAACGTCATAGGTACGATAGAAAGTAAACATTGGATGGTGGAAAATATGGGTTCAATAATACCGGATGGTGGCAATAGTATACAGCGATCCACAAAGGAACAACAACCGAATTTCGTGTTTTTGTGACAAACTAGTTGTGTTAAATACAATACAAATGTATACCAACGATAAAAGTCAACAAAAAAGTGCAAAATATATTTAAATTTTTCAGTTTTACACTAAAACGACAGGAAAAAGTTAAGTGAACATATTTTGTAACTCCACCTGGAGTTAATTGCTCTCATTTCCACAAACCTACGATGAGGAGTGTGAATGAAACGTCAGATGAGAGAATAAGTTTATCTACGTATGTATTATTCTATGATCTTATGCTTTATGTTGTTTATTACTGAATTTCTTCATACAGTTAAAGTTAACAAACGGAATGTATTACAGAAACGTATCAGTCATTAACGCGATGACACTGATTTGTATCAAATAAGGGCAACTCTGTTTTACTCCAATCTTTAATACATTTTGAGTATCAATGCAATAAATTTAAATGTAATAAACTTATATTTTTCTATGAAATAGGAAATTGCTAAATTTCATAATATGGATAGAATAAGGGTGCATTTGGATGATAAAATGTACTTCAATCATATATAATAATCGCAACAATGGAATATATTCAACACAAGAAGGAAACATGTTCGTCGCAGTGACAAAAGTTTTCTGGTTAATGAAATCATTCTCGTTGCGGCGATGTCTCTTCGGATATAACTAAGCAAAACTTCTAGATTTATACCAAAATTTTACAAAAAATATAAATTTTTATTTTAACAAACGCAGAAATAATTTAAAACAATTTCCAAATATTTTCGAACCTTTTCAACACAGTATTAAAAACATAAATAAATGGTTTCCCATGACAAGCCAGTGAGCTGTGCGCTTTTTTATTTTGCACACACTGATTTAGACCTACAGTTTTTGACCGGTTCCAAACGGTATATTAAGAAGCTTTTCCATGGCTAAATACTCGATAATATCGCTGTCACTATGAGAGGTGACCGCCGAAAGAAATTTAAGGTTTTCCGTGCAATGATCGCGCATACTAACCATTACACCACTGACGTCCACTATTATAATTATTTAAACTACTATAAATTTAATATGATAAACCTAAAACAAAAAGAAATAGTTTTTTTTTAATTTGTAGGTAATAATTTTAAAACATAGAAACCTTATAAAAAAAGTAAAAAAAAATTTAAAATTGTTAAAAATATTTTTTTTAGTTACCACAAAATTGATTTTTCCACAACATTTTACTTTGATAACCAATAACTAACGCAACAATAAAACTCAAATGGCGCCACTTTGCAACACCGTATTTCGAATCGACGCTAACATTAAGTACTAGATCTGGAACCTATCAGTACACGTTTTGTGTATGTTCATAATATAGACTAGAGATGCGCACAGGACAATATACTTAACGCAATTGGCAATATACTTAACGCAATTGGTGAATTTACCGACGCACATTCCGTGTGTTCAAGGGCACAACCAAAATTTACTTGACCTCTTCTTAACTTCGCACCCTGAGAAGTACGAAGTTAACACGCTTGCACCTCTGGGTAATTCGGATCACCTTATCATTTCAGCGTCCTTTTCGTATTCAGCTCTTCGTCTCGCTTCAAACACAGCCCCGAAGCGAACAATTTTTATCTACGAAGAGGCACGTTGGGCTGAGCTCAACAATTTTTATCAGCATTTTAACTGGAAGCTTTGTTTTCTGGACAATGACATAAATGCTGCTGCTGAAATGATCGAGAAGATAATTTTGATTGGTATGAATTCTTTCATTCCGACGAAAATTATTTCGGTTAAACCATCGGAAAAAAGTTGGTGTATCCAGACATGCAAGAATGCTGTCAGATCCGAAGAGGACGCGTTCAGAGACTGGCGTTCTAATAAAAATGTTGATACTGAACTGCTACGCAAACAGGCAAGATCCAAGTGTGCCAAAGTACTTCGACGCGAAAAGTTTCTTCACGAACAGCGTATTCGTACTAAAGTCCTTTCTTTCCCTAGTGGAAGTAAGAACTTTTCGTCATTTGCAAGAAGAATAAAGGATAGTTCTCCTCTATCCCAACTCTTCTTAAAGATGACATAACATTCACTGAACCGGTTGATAAAGCTAACCTCTTGGCTGAAATGTTTGCAAGGAACTCTTCCTTGCCGGATAGCAATCAACCACTCCCCGTGACCAATTACGTATCTTGTTCCATGCCCAAGATATTTTTTCGAACGCGAGAAGTTAAAAAGGTTCTCGCGAATCTCGTCGTAGGTAAATCCCCGGGCCCGGATGGCATACCTGCACTGGTTTTGAGTAGGTGCTCTTCGACACTGGCGTGTCCACTGCGCATTCTTTTCAATCTTGCATACCGTGCCAGAGTCTTCCCGGCGCATTGGAAGATTGCTAATGTCCAGCCAATCCCTAAAAAACGTGATGCAAGTAACCCTGCACATTACCGCCCAATTGCAATTTGTTCTGCGCTCTCGAAGGTTATGGAGAGCATGGTTAACCACCATCTAGTGAAGTATCTTGAGTCCAATGACCTTCTTAATGATCGGCAGTATGGCTTCCGTAGAATGAGATCTACTGGAGACCTGATGGCGTTCCTTTCGGAACAGTGGAGTCGATCCATCCACCGGCTTGGTGAGAGTAAGGTAGTGGCTCTTGATATTTCCAAGGCCTTTGACAGAGTATGGCACGATGCACTCTTGTCAAAGCTCGCTGCTTTTGGTGTCGGTGATAACTTCACTCGATTTATAACGAGTTTTCTCAGAGATCGCACTATACGAGTTGTTGTAGATGGGGTTTCATCCGACGAGCATAAATTGACTGCAGGTGTACCACAGGGCTCTGTTCTTTCTCCTTCTCTTTTTCTTATTTTCATTGACGATCTCCTGGGTCAGACTGTGAATCCAATCTACTCTTTTGCCGATGACAGTAATCTCTGCCATTCTTATTCATTCGATCGTAGGCCAAGTCTTCAAGAGATTGAAGTCAAACGCCGGACAATGAATGAAACACTCGACCGCTATCTGGTGTCCATTGTTGAATGGGGTCGAAGGAATAGAGTAGATTTTAATGCGAGTAAGACCCAGTGTTGTTTGTTGTCGCATAAACGTATTGCTGACCCAGGTGTATCGTCGTTGTCTATGGACGGTGTGGATATTGATGAATTAGACGCTCTTGATGTTCTGGGCATGAAAATACAATGTGATGTCCGTTGGGCAAAACATGTATTTGAAGTGTCGAAAGATGCATTCAAGTGTCTAGGCTTTTTGAAGCGGTGCAAGAAATACTTCACTCCATCTGATCTTCTCAATATCTACACCACCTACATCAGGCCAAAGATGGAGTATAACTCCCATATGGGCAGGTGCTCCTAGGACTTCTTTGGAGCTTCTCGACCGTGTCCAGAGGAGAGCGACGGTGTTAATAGGGGACAGTAGGGTATCCAACTCTATTGCCTCCCTTGAGCATCGTCGAAATGTGGGTTGCGTGTCACTGTTCTATCACTGCCTCCCTTGAGCATCGTCGAAATGTGGGTTGCGTGTCACTGTTCTATCGATATTTCCACGGTATGTGTTCCTCGGACATCCGTTAACTTATGCCGGACGTGAGGATATTTAGCCGAAGTACGCGGCTTTCCAGGAACTCTCATCCGTTTTTTATTGAGTGGCCGATTGACCGCACTACACACTATAGAGAAAATTCGTTCTGCAGCCGTACAGTCCGTATGTGGAATAAACTTCCGGTTAGTGTATTTCCCACCAATTGTGACATACAAACATTCAAGGCAAATATCAACAGACACTACTCCCTCTTTCCACCCTCTACTACCTCAATTTTCCTTCGCCAACACAATGCACTGCATTTATAGGGGGCATCCCGTGAGTGTTGGTTTAATAAAAAAAAAAAAAAAAATATGTTGGATCCCAAACCCTCTCGTCCGAAATCAAAATTTCTCATTCCATCCAACAAAGTCTTGGAAAATTGGACTGACAAAATGAACTACTGCAAAGCAGCAGGCACAAGAATTATCAAAATTTTCCATTCCGCTCACCGCCCCGAAGATTTTTTCTACCACGATCCCGGCCGAATTATTCGATATACTTATAATTGAAGCATATTTTATGATTCATGCAAATATTTTTTTATATTTAATATTGTAGCCATCGGTGGTGCAATGGTTAATGTGCGCGGCTCTTCTACATGAGAACGTGGGTTCGATCCCTGCTTTAACCACCTTACATTTCTTTCGGCGATGGTCACCTCGCATAGTGATGGCGACACTATCCCGTATGTAGCCATGAAAAAACTTCTCAAAATACCGTCCGGAATCGGTGTGAAAACTGTAGGTCCCAATCAGTGAGTCTAAAACTAGACAATTACTTCATGAGATGTAATGGGAACCAGTTATTTTTTTTTTATTTAATATTTCTTATAATAATTTTTGTTTTTTTTTTCATCAAACGGGTGCGTAAAATTCTGCAACAGGGAGAGAATTCACATGTACTGGTAACTGAAGATGGGGGCACATTAGATTACCACTCCCGTTCTTGCATATCCCACTTTGTTCTAACTGTACTGAGCTGTTATCGAGTGTATCGTAGTCAGGCAACATAATTCCCTAAACTGAGGATTTAAAAGTGGCGTAACTTGCAAACGCTTCTTTAAACTCGATTTCGTGATTTTCGTGATTTTTCGCGCATGTTGGTATTTGTCGGAAGGACGGGATTTTTGGGATGACGGGAAAGCGTTTTAATCCCAAAAGTAACTGTCTCGACTAGTGCTGACCACGATCCCGTCCACCCCAAGGGTTTTTAAGTCTATTCCGATCCCCACATGTAGTGTAGAGACTTGGGTGAATTAACCGAGAATAACAAAAATGCAATACCCTTCGTTCTACGGTGGAGGGTATATACATATTAATTTCCACTACATCTTGCAAAAATTAAAAAACATGCTGAAAAATCTGTCTTTTTTCTTGCTTGAACGCAAATATAACGTGTTTGTAGTTTGTCTCAAATATAGTATACTTGATTCCAAACACACTGTGTTTGCTGTTCAATATTTCATGCTGGAGACACAATGATTAACATGTTATAGTACATATTTTTCTTACCCAAATGTTGCTTTCTTTGCTGAAATCTGCTGAAAACAACAAAGGAACAAAAACAGCCTATCTTCAGTTCATGAAATCAATGTTTGCACGTAAGTAATGGGTTTTCCAATAGGTACTTGACAACTTTGAATTTAATTTGTGAGCGTACTATTTCACTGATCATCTAACTGTTACTTTCCTTTTTTCCAGTAAACTCAACATTTTCATCATGGTAAAGTACACGAACAACCAACGTATGAAAATCATAAAAATGTACTACCGAAATTCGGAGTCGGTGACCGCAACTTTAAGAGCGTTAACTCCAATTTTCGGCCGTTATTCTCACCCTAGTAGACAAACAATAACAAGTTTAGTGCAAAAATTTGAGTCTACATTTCCATTGTGTGATACTGCCGTTCCAGAGAGACAACGGTTTGCTCAGAGTGACGAAAATACGGCTACCGTTCAGGCGTCCGTAGCAAGCGATCCAAATCAGTCGATTTCGCGGCGTTCTCAAGAACAGGGCATCGCCAAGACCACTTTATGACGAATTTTGCGTAAATATCTTTGTTTACACCCATACAAGATCAAGCTGACTCAATAAATGAAGCCGATGGACCATTTGACGCGACGTACGTTCTCCGTTTTGGGCTCTGGAGAAGATGCGCCAAGAAGATGAATTTCATCGCAAAATCATCTTCAGTGACGAAGCTCATTTTTAGTTCAATGGGTTTGTCAAAAAGCAAAATATGCGTTACTGGTTTGGTGAAAATCCACATGTGCTTCATGAATCACCCCTTTATCCACAAAAAATAACTGTTGGGTGCTGTTTGCCATCCGGCGGCGTCATTGGGCCATATTTTTTTGTCGACAATAACGATCGTCACGGTAGTGTATATGGCGATCGTAATCGCGCCATGATTACCAATTATTTTTGGCCCGAATTGGAAAACTTGGAATTGGACGACACGTGGTTTCAACGCGACGGTGACACAAGCCACACAGCATTAAAATCGATTTATTGAAGAGTAAGTTTGGTGGGCTTATTATCTCAAGAAATGGACCAGACGTGCGATTCAACGCCTCTAAACTATTTTTCTTTGGGGCTACGTCAAAGCATTGATCTATGCCAACAAGCCGACGACGTTGGAATATCTCAGAGCCAACATTGAACGCGAAATAGCGGCCGTTACGGCCGAAATGTGTTACCGAGTCATCGAAAATTTTGTCCAACGAATCGACCGCTGCCGACGTGCCCGCGATGGCCATAAGAACGAAGTCGAGTTTCATTCATAAATTTTTTGATTGTATTTCAAGTTTTGGAAATATCCCAAATGGTTTGAGTTTTATTAAAAAAAAGTTGTCAAGTCCTTATTGGAAAACCCATTTATATGGATGTTCCAAAAATATACACGGTTTCTGCATAATGGTAGTGGGGCCTTTATTAAAGCGTGTACGCTCTTTGTATTAGACGATTAAGTGAAATCTATTTCGAAAGGCTAATTAATCGATACATTTTCTAAGAAGTGAACCATCAGCGGTGACGGGGTTTTTGCGGTTAGAAACAATAATTTGTAATTTCCCACCAGAATGAGCGCTCGAATCTGCGTAAGGCATATAGTAGCCATTTACTAGCCATCTCACCGCTAACCATAGTTATATAATTTCAATATTAACACTCCGGGCCTGTAGGCCTTTTAAGGGTTACATTGTCTTCTGTGGTCTCATAATACTCTATTTTCGTTTCGGTTTCTGTTTCTTTGCTTTGACGACAAATTATTAGTTTATTCTTAAACAAATTTATTAGACTTTATGTTCGTTTCGCGTCTCCAAAGAAAATTTTACGAAACAAAGAAACTGTTGGTTGTTTCGTGGTTTTATTTTTCTGTTGGAACATGGCTGATTAATCAGGGAATTAGGTAGGTAAACAACGCAAAATATGCTACTTTACACTCACTTAAAGGTTAAAAAGAGAAAAAATAATTTTCGATTTTATATATTTAGATGGCATCGTTAATATATATGGCAACGTTTAAAATGAACCATAAAGCTTTGTCTTTAAAATGTTGTTTAGCAATTCTGATATCAGTAGACATTGTTATTAAATGTGCGAAGTGAATTAGTTGTTAAACAATCTTAGAGTTTGGATACCAGCAATTATTTACAATAAAGTTTCTCTTTCTAACTCACACGTTTTCATAGAACTTTAATCGCGATAAAACTTCGTTTACGCATTGAGCCATCATGTCGCATTATAACAAAATAACAACAAATAAATCTGAATAGTTTCCAAAAAAAAAATTTTGTTCAGCAGAGACTTAATGACCGCAAATATATATTCTTTACATTGCATTCTCTCTACATCCCCAATTTAACTGATTCAGCATGTTTTTTAAACAAACCATTGAAAGCACATGGAAATCACTTTAGGAATCTGGGAATTATTTTTGGAGTAAGATAAGACTGAAATTAAATTGACATAAACATGACTTATACCTACTTACTAACCTGCTTACTTACTTATCCGGTCTCGAACAACCTCAGGGACCATACAAAACGAAGAGAACATATTTCGCCAACCAGTTCGAACTTTTGACTTATCTCTCCAGCTGATAATATCAAGTCAATCTGATCCCTCCAGCGGAGTCTTGGTCGTCTTCCTTCGAGATCGGTTTCGAAAACCCATCGTGCTGGTTCGCCTTCATCCATTCTACTGGCATGGCCTAGACAGCGCAATTGCTTTATTTTAATCCGCTTAACTATGTCAATGTCAGGATATAGCTCATACACTTCAAGGTTTATGCGTCGCCGATACTCGCCGTTGTGCACTATAGGGCCATAAATTTTCTCGGAGATTTTCTCGAAGACTCCTACAGATGTTTCGTCTGCTTGCGATAAAACCCAGGATTCTGCGCCATAAAGCAAGACAGGTTGTATGAGAGTCTGGTATAGTTGGACTTTTGTTACTCGACAGAGGGGTTTATCTCTAAAGTGTTTGCTTAGCCCAAAAAAAAAATATCTATTCGCCAGCACAATTCTCCGCTTGATCTCAAGGCTGAGGTTGTTGTTTTTATTTACGGCAGATCCGAGGTATGTATATAAATTCGTCCACCACCTCGAAAGTATAACTGTTATCAACGTTCACGCTTTTGTTTAATCGTGTGGTAGCCTGCTCGTTGAAAACATTAATTTTTTCTGGTCCTCATTTACTGTCAGACCCACTTTTGCTGACTCCTTATAAATTCACGAAAACACCGCAGGAACTTCTCCAACTGGAATATATATCATCAGCATACGCGAGCAGCATGTGGTTTTTGCTGCAGATGATTTTATTCATGTTGACTTCAGCTTTTCTCATAATGATCTCCATTGAGATGTCAAAGAGATCGCACGATAGGACGTCGCATTGCCTGAGACCTCGCTTAGTTTCGAAAGGTTCAGTAAGATCCTTACCAACTTCCACTCATCCTGCAAAGGCGTATGAGTTTTGCAGGAATACCAAGCTCAGACATTGCTTCGTAGAGTTTCTCCCGTATCGGACTATCGAAGGTCGCCTTAAAATTGACAAATAGATAATAAGTGTCGACTTGTTTTTCGTGAGTCTTCTCCAGGATTTGACATAGCGTGAAAATCTGGTCAGTTGTCGATTTTCAAGGCCTAAAGCCTCACTGGTATGGTACAATCAGGTCAGCGATAATTGGTTTTAGTCTTTCGCACATTATACTTGATGGAACCTTATATGCTGAAGATGCAAGGCAACTATTCCACGATAGTTGGCACAGAGACTCGGGTTACCTTTTTTAAATATGGGGCATAGTAAACTGAGACTCCAATCGCCTAGCATGTATTCATCTAACCAAATTTTGCTAATGAACACCTTATCAGATCATCGCCGCCAGCCTTAAACAACTCCGCCGGTAATCCATCGGCTCCTGCAGCTTTGTTGTTCTTAAGCCGGGCAATAGCTGTTCTTACCTCGTCTTGGTTAGGAGGGGCAATCGACGTAGTCGTCCACATTTAGATCGATTGTCTCGTCATTGGATATCTCAGGTACCAATAGCGCGGAGAAATGATCTCTCCATATTCCCAACATACTCTGCACATCTGCGATGAGATTTCCGTCTTTGTCTTTACAGAAGGGGGGGCTATGAGATTTTCGTCCTTGTCTTTACAGAAGGGGGGCCTGAACCATGTTCCGTTTTTGAATTTTTGGTAGAATTTTCGGACTTGGTTCTTCCTTCTGTATACCTCAATATCCTCACTCTCGCGCTTTCTCCACTGCCGTTTCTTGCGCCTAAAGAGACCGTCTATCTCCTTTCTTTTTTCGCTATACAGCTCAGTCGCAGCTGGCGTTGCAATTCGCTGAAGCATTGCCATACGTGCAGCGTTCTTTTCATGATTTACAATGCAACACTCTTCACCGTACCATGGTTTATTGCGAAGCGGTTTTCAGAACCAAGTACTGTTATTGTGGCAGTTTTTATAGAGACGGAAATGGATTTCCACTGCGCTTCAGGATCGTCATCGGGAGAGGGTGGGTTCTGTGGCAAAAATTGCGAGAGCTTCCTTGAGTAGCCTACGGCTTCCTCTAGTAATTGCAGCTTTCCGATGTCTAGCTTTGTCTGCGTCTGGTTTCGTATGATTTTCGCTCTACTCAATCTTGTGCGTAAATTTGGTGCTACCAGATAGTGATCAGAATCGATGTTAGCTCCTCTGATCACTCGTACGTTCATTACACTGGATGAGTGCCTTCAATCAATTACCACGTGATCAATTTGGTTCTTCGTTCTTTGATCAGGGGATACCCAAGTAGCCTTGTTGATGTCTTTATGCTGTAATCCTGTACCACAAATGACTATTCTTTATGTCCAAGGATAACTTTTTATTTATGTACTTAAAGATAATTTTGTGTAGAATTTATTTAGAATTTCTTGAAACTTTGTTAGTACATATTTAGAAAATAAAGAATGAAAGTAAAATCATCTGATCATATAACACTAACTCTTATATCAATAATTTTGAACGTGTTACTTTACTTTCCCATCTCACACAGTCTCATACCGAAGGTGCGTATACAACTCTACGGTTGAAACGATTTGTGACATGATAATAACATTGTCGATGTAAATTTGCTTGATCTTGGGTGCAAAAATGATTGAGAAATCACATGATAATAGAGTGGTTTGTCGATTGTCGAGTCAACATTTTAGATCGAGTGCATGTAAACGCGCTATTACACTTATATATGACATTTCCTAAATTAGAAATAAAGTGAAATCTGTAACAGGATTGTCTTACAAGTGACAAATGGAACGCCTGTCTTAGGACGCCCTATAATATTAAAAAATACATATGTAACTTATACCAGCACACCAATTAGCAATCATTTTTAAACCATTACCCAAACATGCGGAAAATTGACTCTCATTTCACAAAGTCCCAATGCTAGTAGTCCAATGTCAAATAAAATTCTACATTTATTTTCTCTTTAAATGTATGAAATCTTTATTTTTCGTTATACAGATAATATGGAAATTCAAAGCATTTGTATGCTGCAACTGCACATAAAATCATATTGAAGTGGACGTATTTTTTCTATTTTCTATCGCACTGAGGGGGAATGCCAGACATGACATGAATACATCCTTGTAACGACACATCCCCAGAAATTAAGGACTTTTTGAGGAAGTCACAGCTGTCAGATATGTTTTCCATGTTCAAATATTTGCATTTGACATCAGACGAACGGTAGAAAATAGAATAAAGAAAAAATACGAAAAAAAAATATGTGTTATTTTTGTACTCTACACTGTGACGAAAGGAAATGGTCGAATTGAAAATATGTTTCGGTTAAAATAAAAACCAGCCGAAAATTCTGCCGCATGGATATCAAACGTAATATAAAAATGAGATAAAGCAATTTGAGTTTATTATGTGAAGCAGCTGTTTAAGTATTTCACTGAAGGAGGCGACCATAGGTTGATACGCCTCGTCTCAGAGATGGGTTATGTTTCTTGGTTTGGTTACGATGCTGCAATGTAAATTTTTATTCCAGCGATAATTCTGTAGGTGCACACCTTTTTTATCGATGATGATTTATGTTTCGTAAGTTAACACTGCCACACATGTATAATAAATGTTATTGGTCAAAGTACAAACAAATCAGGAACCAAGTATCAGCTGTGGAGGATGGAAACAAGAGTCCTATAAAGAAAGCTCAGAAAGCCCAAAAAATAGAAAAGTATTAAGTCTAGTCGAAGAAACAAGGTCAACAGAAATTCATAGAGCCATGTAAAGATAGTTAATAGATCCGAAATATCGAGATAATATCTCTGTAGAGAAGGCTTAAGCACTTTTAATTGACATGGGTCTCTCTGTTCAGTAGACAATATTATGTGATGCGAATAGCTGTGAGTGAACCACACGAGAATTGATTCCATTCTTATTACATTCTACACAAAGAAAAGCTAAATTATATTCCATGCATTCCAACATCTGCTGAAGTTCCTTTACAAAATCTCTTAAATGCTCGTATACAGTTATTTCGGTCCCTTTTGACTAAATCTCAAAAATTATGTTATCTTGGAAATAAATTGGGTATTCGATTGAAGTGCAGGACACAGCATGTATAAGCAAAAGTTTGCTGATGAATTTCCGAGTGACCAATTTGTTTTTATAATATCTATAGTTCATTAGATATTGTGTATAAAAATACACTGCATAAAATATTGGTGTTGCCCCTCAACAATTTGAATTTAATTAACTGGTTATATTTTTTTAAAAAAGAAGATGTTTTGCAAATCCGTCCTCATGATTCCCGGCAAACTGTATAGCTATTTCAGATCTCGCGACAGATCTTCACCTGCGGTTTGCAGGTGTGCTGCTTTTGAAAAATGCTGCTTTTGAAAAATTCATCAAATTATATGCAAACGAAAACTCATCTTAATTGAGAATTTTCAACTATGCAATAGTTCGAAAAATATCGCAAACAAAACACACAAAAAACATTTGCAGCATTACATTGTTATTGCCTGTTGTGCCGTCGTGCTCTACGTTCTTCAGGGATGATTAATTGATTTATTCGGCCTTTTTATTGGTACTTTTTTATTCTATTAGTCAAGCTCAAGACCATCTATATCTCAATAAATAGAGATATAGTTTTTTTAAAATGCATCCTCATGATTCCTGGCAAACCGTACAGCTATTTCAGGTCTCGCCACAGATCTTCATCAGCGATTTTTTGGAATGCTGCTTTTGAAAAATTCATCAAAAAAAATGCTAGCGAAAACTCATCTGAATTGAGAATTTTCCACTATGCAAGTGTTCGAAAAATATCGCAAGCAAAGCACCAAGAAAACATTTGCAAACAACTTCTTTCCATCTCCCGAGAACCATCGGTCCTCATTAGAAATGATTTTTGGTCTCTGGAAATGCAAAGAAGTTGTTTGCAAGTCTGCTTGCAATATTTTTCCCCGCGATATACTCCCCGCGACATAATAAAAGTTTTTTCTAAACGTCCTCTAAATGTTCTCTTTTTTTTACTAAATGTTATCTTTTTTAAAATTTTCAGTTGGCAACCCTACTCTGGCAGACATCTTCCGATTTTTTTACATTAATATCAAAAAAATAAAAACAAAATAGAAACCGACAGTATGGAGTTAAAGCAATCAATATTAAAAAAAAACCAACCCGTAAAAAACAAAGTTTTTGACTATAAATATGACACACAACATAAAACACTTTTTTAATATATTTTTTTTTAAATTAGTATCCTTTTTGTACTTTCGTACTTTTAGTCGATCTTTCGTTTTAACATTATTTTTATTATTTTTAATACATTTTTTAAAAACGAAACTTGTGAAATTGATTACTTCGGTGGATGGTTGGGTTGGGTTGGTTTTTTAAATTTTAAAATTTTTTTTTTTTAAATCCACGCGCCTACCTACTGTGTTGTTGTGGGTTTTGAGTTTGAAAAGGAAATGATTTAACTGAAAAATTCACAACATCACATCTATAATTAGCAAAATACTCCAAATTAAAACACTTAAATCTCCGCTCCCCGATATCGGATCACCTTAATTTTTGGCCTAAACTCTTCGTCGAAACCCGCACTAGTTTTGGTCCAAAAATCAATAAAAACGGTCACGAACTTCCGGAGAAAATCGCGTGGGAAAATTATATGAAAATCGCCCAATAATCACTTTCAATACCTACTGCAAAGCAGCGAAAATGGTTAAAATTATCGCAAATTAAAACACTTAAATCCCGGCTCCGTGATACCGGATCGCCTTGATTTTTGGCTTAAATTCTTCGTCGAAACCCGCACTAAAAATCAATCCAAAAATTAAAAAATTATATCAAAATGCACAAAAATCACGTTAAATACGATGACACAAACACAACAATAACAGATTTGTGCCAGGACCTCAAGACCGGAGTCGAAGTTAATATAAAGAATTTAAAAAGAAGGAATCCTCCCTATGGGAATCGAACCCAAGCCCTCACCATTGTAATCGACGACTCAACACACGCAGCCACGAAACACCCGCGGCTGACTTCAACTAAAATCTATTGACTCTTTACACAATGTCGATGTTACTATTTTTAGACTTATCTGTAGTGACAAACACAGTAACGGCAATCCGATGTGGACGTAGCCGAACGGTACTTTACTATGTATACTCAAAAATTGTTGTTGCATCATTTTGTAAATATATACATACTTACATATGTATGTATGTATGTATTTCTATTAGTTATTTCGTAAAAATTGTTCGAATTGTTTCTCTATCCATTTCTATGTGTACGTATGTTAACATGTACATGCATCATGTTCACTATGAAGCGAACTTGTGAAATTTTTTTGTTTATTTGATAATTGGTTAGTATTTGTTTGTAACACAGGTTTATAGAATATTTACAGCCCAATTTTAAATATTAATTAATTTTTCCCGGGAATAAAATACTCCTATTCTAAACAGACGGGGAATAGAATAATAAAGCAGGCCACACACTGTCAACAAATCGTTTCGATCGGTCGAAATTCGTTTTGCCACACACTTGTCGATCGGTTGACAATTTTAATTGCACGTTGTTCGCCGCCAAGTGAAGATGGAACGCGGACAGAGAATAATAGCCATGTATGGTATTTATTTATGTGAAAGAAGAAGTGAGGAGAGGAAGAGGAAAAAATATCGCTCAGTTTGGATGCAGGAGTGGTTAAAAAGGCGAGATGAGTTTTCGCACATAAAATTCTTTACTGGCTGTTGCCATTTTTCCGCCGATGTGAACACTTCAAAAAAACAAAAGAAATGACAAAAATCGTCAACTTCGCCACACACACACAACCGATTGCAAACTGTGAACAGAAAATCGTCAACTACGCCACACACACGCAACCGATCGCAAGAAAGACAAAAATTTTTGTCAATTTTCGATCTGTATGCAAACCACGCTACACACATGACAATCTGTCGAAATTTCGACCGATCGAAACGATTTGTTGACAGTGTGTGGCATGCTTAAGGGAGAGAGAATTGCGAATTTTCGAAGTCAGCTGTTTTGCTTTATGACGTTTGGTTTTGGTTGTTAAATGCAAATCGTTTTAAGCAAATAAAACTTAATTAATAATCAAAATATGTACATAAGTGAAAATGTACACCATAGCCTTTAGAATGGCAGCAGAAGAACGACCGGGAGCAGGACAAACAACAACAAACGTTTGCAAGGAGATAGCTACGCGATGCGGCGAATTCACTTGTGCTGTCGCAAACTTTGTAAGTAAATATGGGAACGTACATATTTACTTGGCTAAACGCTAGTTCAGGGCCATTTCTTGGAATGGAACCAAAATTTTATCATCAATATAGATTTTTAAGGTGAGCTGAAATATATATTTTTTTGTACAATCGGCCCATCTTCTTGAGATATGGGCTTGCAAAGCTTGAGTGTATAGTCGGCTATATCTCTGAAATGACTTTTCCGACCTTGTTGAAATTTATGTCATTAGAAAGGCCTTTTTGAACTCCGCAAATACGGTTAAAAATATTTAACTTTTTATTAACCCATTGTGGAATAATTTAAAAAAAAGATTTTATAACCTCACGTTTTTCTTTAAAATCATTCTTTTTCAAAAAAAAAACTGTAGTGTTGCTACATTTGTTCTACATACAGGTAATAGAGAAGATTTCAGGCTTTTTTTCAAGGTATAATACGGCTCAGTAGCCAGTGAAATATCGGGGATATAAAAAGTTCAAATTTTGTTATCAAACTATCAACATAATATGAGGAACTGATTTCATAAAAATATCAAAAATTATTTTAAAACAATCGCGCGATTTTACTGATTTTGCCACACATCGTCTTAAGGTATGGAGGGAATTAATATAAATTTAACGATTTTCAAAAATTTATTTTCATTTCAACGTTACGGAAAAGAGATTAAAAAAGGGCGCTGGTCTATATTTTCCGAAATATAGACCTCCAAAGCTTGAATATATAATCGGGCATAAGAGAGCCATTTATTATCCGATCTAGTTGGAATCAGTACCATTACAAAGGCCTTTTTAAACCCTATAAATCTGTGTATTTATATTATTATCTGTGTTTTTTTTTATTTATATTAACCAATTGGGGAGCAAATTATAAAAAAAAACATTTTTTAACCTCACTATTTTGATATCCGATAATAGACAAGACCTTAACTTTTTTTAGGGTATAATATTCACCTATAACCCTTCAAAGACCGGATATATTAAAGCTCAAATTAAAGTTCATAGCATGTTTGTGTTATAAGGCTTTCTGCGTGGCTTAGGGATTTTCTCGTCTGGTGCGAGTCCAACACCCGCTTCGTGGCTTTGGCATAGTATTTTTGTGTTAAATCGCGCAATGTTTTATAAATAATTTTTGAATTTTGGTGAAAAAAGTGGCAACTGTATTCCAGACTTTGAACTTAAATGTCTCCGGTCTTTGAAGGGTTATTGGTGAGAATTATACATTAAAAAAGGCAAAAGTCTTGTCTATTATCGGAGCCTACCAAAAAAACTACTAATTTTTTGAAAATAATAAATTTTTATTAAAAAAGCGAGGCTAACAAATATTGTTTTTTTAATTAACCCCCAATGGATTAATAAAAATAAATATGTGCATACGCAGATTTATAGAATTTAGAAAGACCTTTGTAATGATACTCATTTCTACTAACTTTGATAACCAATTTTAAAACTTTTGAACTCAGTGCAGACGCTTTTCTCGGTGGTGATATTTTGGTGTAGATCTGAGATTTGGTGCTAAAGTAAATTTATTCCGGAAAATAATGCCATAATATTGATGAAAATAAAAGTAATTATTTAATTTTTTATAGAAAACATTAAATACTTAAATTTTTGCGCAGCACTCCCTAGCAATTTGTTGGCGGAATTACTCCCAAAAGTTGTTTTCACATTCTCCATTTTATTGACATTTAGAATACCTACTTTTTCCCGGGGAAAAATTTCCCTTTTTCGAAGTTCGTTTAGAATAAGGGAATAGGAAAAAAACTCCCAGGGAGATTTTATTAAGAATAGGTGAACAGGGAATAGGGAAAAAACTCCCAGGGAATTGCTATTGAGAGTTGGGCTGTTAATCTATATTCTCCGAGCTTGAGGTCAGATTTTCTTTCCTTGTATTTATTTTCCTCGATATTTCGCTACTCCATTGTGTAGCATATAAAAATGTTCGAAAAATTTTCCCACCTTTTTCAAAATTTTCTAAAGTTACACAAACAAAAAAAAATGTACGTAAAAAGTTCATATAAATAACCCAAAGAAAAATATTAAATCGATAAACAATTTGAGTCTAAAAAGTTATACTTTTTACTAATTAAATTTCTGTAAATTTGGGTTACATTATCTGTATCTGTTTTATAGTTAATTCTTTTCAATGTTGGTATATTAATTATTTGTAGCATTTCTAACATGTATCCTGAAAGTTTTGGGTAATAATTTAAACTAGCACAATGGGATGTTAATACTGTTTTCTGTGTAGAAATGCAATTCGTGTCTTTAGTTTATTTTTTGTAGTCCCTACATATACTTTGTTACAAATCTCGTTGTCATTTCCTTTACAAGGTATTTTATATACTATATTACACATATCAAATTTGTCCAAACTATCCTTTGTTTTACTAAATATTCTACCTATGTTTTGTGTGCTATCCTATAATTTTGTCGTCAAATATTTTTGACTTCGCCAACCTATCAGTTATTCCAGGTATGTAGAATACTGATTTGTACAATTTCGGCTCAACTGTAGTAACCATGTTGTGTTGTCTTTTGTTCTCAAATTGCTTTTTCAGTCTGTTGGTAAGATGGTTCTGGAAGTTGTTGTCCTTGAGAATTCTTCTTATCCTTTCCTTGTGGAATTCTACATCATTTATAGTCAAAACGCGTCCTATTAAATTTTTCGCCGTATTTAGAATCACACGTTTTTGATATTTCGAGTGGAAGATGATTATTCTTCCTGAAGAATTTGGTTTCTGATACCAATTAATTGATAAATTTTCCCTTCTCCTGACTATCAATGTGTCCAAATAGGGATGTTTTGAATTTGACTATTTTCCCATTGTAAATTTGATACTCTTATAAACTTCCAAAATGGTATTTATCTCACCCTCTGAAACGACACAAAATAAATCGTCTACATATTTTGTTAACACGTTTGGCTTTATAGCCAATTTTTCGATACAAGAGTCCGGTAAAATTTCCATAACGTTTTCAGCAACAAATGGAGAAGCTGGTGAGCCCAGCTTATTTTAAAAAAAAATCAATGAGTGTTCGAACTCACGGATGATGTGTTAACACCTTTTTGCTACACGGTACCTGTTCGATTTCTATGAACACATTAGTAAATGTTACATTGGAAAATAAAAAATAAAAGTTTTTTTGTATACACCGGGCAATGCTGAACATCAAATGACTCGCTTTGTGTGGCCATAGCAACAACAACGAAACAACCAAACACACAACTTCACACACACTTTGTCCGAAGTAGCTGACGTATACGTGTGTCACATAACCATATGTTTGCCATATCAACAGCAACGAAAGAGCCAAACACACAACATCACACATAATTTGTACGAAGTAGCTGACGTATTAGTGTGTCACCATAAAGTCGACTGCTTGCAAATGAAATTTTGCGTGGCTATGCTTTATATCTCCATTCAACAACAGCAACAGCCACATGTACATACATACATTATTATGTTAATACATGTGCTATAGACACAATTTCGTTTGCCTCACCCCTTACACACCACTCTTTCATTGCTCTCTTGCTCGGTCATTTTTGTTTAACACGTCATTATTCTCTTTCGCAGTCACAGAAAACCTGGTTTTAGCAGCAGTATAAAATCTGGTTTTAGCAGCAGCATAAAATCTGACTTTGATAGATTTAGTCCCTATACGCCGCTATAGATGTAAACACATCAATAAGTCCCTTTTCTTTAAAAAGTTAAATTTTCTTACAACAAATTGCGTTTTCTTAAAAAGCTACCTTTTCTCTAAAGAGTACCTTTTTTATGAAACCAAATAGCTTTTCTTGAGATAAGTACCTACGCTTAAAAATTTACCTATTCTTGAAAAAGGCCCAATTCTAAAAAAAAAATCCCGTTTCCTAAACAAAAAATCTTTTCTTAAAAAAAATACCTTCTCTTAAAAAAATTACCTTTTCTTTCAAAAAATCCTTATCTTAGAAGTACCTTTTCTTAAAAAACAATAATACCTTTACTATTAATTTACTAATTTTCTTAAAAAAATAACCTTTTCCTAAAAAGAGTACCACTTCTTTAAATAGCACTTGTTCTTAAAAAAACCACTTGTTTGTTAAAAAGTTCATACTCTTATGGCTTCTTCTTACAGAAATTACATCTTCTTAAAAATAGTACCTCTCTTTAAAAAAATACCTTTTCGGGAAAATATAATATATATTCTTACAAAAATACCTAGAGCTAAAAATACACTTTAAAAAAAATGCATTCTATAAAACCAAAAATTTCTTAAAAAAATTTATCATTTTACAAAAAGTATATTTTCTTAGAGATCCATTTAAATTATCGTATTTTGCAACTGGCGCCTTAGGCGTGTTGGAACTAACTAGTACATAATATATAGCGAAAGGAACTTTGTTCCAACCAACATGTACATTGTTTTTCTGATTCAATTCTTCATATATTTCATACATTACAATAAATCTTCTTTTCTGAAACACCAGCGTTAAGGTATTTACAATTCATTGTAGTTGGTTAAATTGCATATTCAAATATTACATTTTCTTTCGTTTATTATGCTTTGAATCTTTTCCCCATTTTTACAAATGCAAATGATATTCAGGAAAGCAATAACAAAATACCCAAAAGCCATGAGAAATTGAAAAATTGTGTAGACGTTGAACTTTTACTTCAGCAAGACTATATACATATAAAAAATATGACTCAACCTGAGATATGTGCATATATATGTATCGGCCTTTGTGTAAGTACAAGAATTTAATTTAAATTTGGTTGGCAATTTAGACAAATTTACTTTTGTTTTGTGGTTTAAATTTATTTGTCAAGTTATACAAAATTTTAAGTCTGTGTGTCGGTTTGAGGTATATTGTACTCGTAGTTTAATGGTTAATTAAATATTTGTATTTCAATTCTGATTAAGGAAAACATTGCAAAATGAAATAGAATTTTGCAAGGTAAAAGGGGAAACAGTTGATTGCTATATTGAAACTTTTTTAATAGTTTTAATTTTTCTCTAATTGATTTCTGTTTCAAGTCTCCGAATAAATTAAATTTTTCTCTAATTGTGTACTACCAAAATTTAGTAAAATAAGTGTATCGAATAAGAATAGTAACCCGTGTATTACTAAGCCACTAGTTTCCAATAATGTATTCTCCTGTATTCACATTTGTACTTAATAAACCAGTTGCTAATATACCATAGATTATATTATTACATGGCGCAGTCGTTGAACTCAATGAAGCTAGTGATATATTGAATACTCCGTTATACAGAAACAAATTTGACAAAACTCCATTTGACGTTCAGTTTTAACACGAATCGAATATTAAACCTTTAAGTTATGAATCGTTCGAAAACAAAATTTAACATCAGTTCTCATTTAAAAGAAAAACCCCATGGAACCCCACCTCAGGATATATCTATCAGTCGAAGATGGATGTTGTAAATAAAATAGACGAAACTAAAATAATGTAGACGGAAATATATCGGCAAATTGGAGAACACTTTGGCAGAATTTTAAAATTTCGCAAAACCTATTGAGTGAAAAAAGAAGATCCGGAAGATATATACATAGATCCGGTGCAAATATACAATTGGCAGATGTCCTCGAAAGTTATAAGGCTGCCACTACCGTTTTTTGGGACATGCGATGGACAGGTTATAGCTGCACAAGAAAATTAAACTGCGACATATAAAGGGGTTTTCAATAAGAGCGCTACAAAAGTTTTTTTTAAATAAAACAAAACCGGTTTAAGATACCAATGAAATTCTTTATTCCTGTGAAAATACGTTGGATGCCATTATGTATGGTACTCGATTTCTTTTGCATGGCCACCACGGGCACGCTTGTAGAAGTCCAGACGCTGAACCCAATTTTTAACGGTTTTCAAGCATAAATCGGCCGATACTGCTGCAATTTCACGTTCGATATTCGTACGAAATTCATCAATCGTCGCTGGCTTGTTGGCATAGACCATAATAGACTTGACGTAGCCCCACAGGAAATAATCTAACGGCGTCAAATCGCACGACCGAGGCGGCCAATCAACTGGGTCATTTCGTGAGATAACACGTTCACCAAACTTGGTTTCCAATAAATTGATTGTGGCATTCGCTGTGTGGCTTCTACCGCCGTCCTGTTGGAACCACATGTCCTCCAAGTCCATATTATCCAATTGGGGCCAAAAATATTCGGTTATCATTGAACGGTAGCGATTCGCATTCACAGTAATGTGCCGGTCTTGATCATCACGGAAGAAGAACAGCCCAATGACGCTGCCGGCCCATAAACCTCACCAAACCGCAATTTTTTCGGGATGCAATTATGACTCATGGATTACGTGTGGATTGCTGATGATTTTCCGATGAAAATCCGAATCATTTTCAAGTTGAGATGCCCAACGCTTGAGAACGACGTGTGAGAGACACATTTGGGCTTTCTTGAACTGAAGCCTCAGTGGCAGCAATATTCTCGACACTACGGGCACTTCTTTGTCTCACTGGCACGGGAACATTTTGTACTGTGCCTGTGGATTCAAATTTTTCCACTTGACGCTCAATTGTTGATCTGGTAGGACGATTATGACGACCATAAATTGGACGTAGCGCTCCTAACGTTGAGGCCACTGACTCCAAATTTCGGTAGTACATTTTAATAATTTCTACTCGTTGTTGGCTCGTATATCTTTCCATGATGAAATGGAAAACCTTACTGAAGAGAAATGTCAAAAGAGCGGGAAAAAATATGTCGTCGTTTGCTGTCAATATCGATTTACTTTTGTAGCGTCTCTGTTGAAAAACCCGTTACTACAGTTACCATTAGAAAAAATTTGAATTTAGTTTCAGATTTGTAGTTGGCAAAAGACTGCGACTTCTAGTCTCTAGATTCTATTCTGTGAGTGAAAGTATAGCCACAATCCGTATAAAAGATAAATATTTTCTATCTCCCTAATTTGTAAGAAGAGAAAGACGATGATGCCAAATACATACTCAAGGGCGTAGCCAGGTATTGGCAGAAGGGAGTAGATCACAAATCGGTTTTATTTTTTAAATTTTAATTAATTTTTTAAATTTTTTGGATTTTTTTAATTCAGAAAAATTTATTTTGAGCCAGACGTAAATCGACTAAAAAAAATATAAAAGTTATTAAACTTTTTCTGAAGGGGGAATATAAAGGGGTTTTCAACAGAGACGCTACAAAAGTAACTCGATAGGGATAGCAAACGACGCCATATTTTTTCCCGCTATTTTGACATTTCTCTTCAGTAAGGTTTGCCATTTCATCATGGAAAGATATACGAGCCAACAACGAGTCGAAATTATTAAACTTTAAGAGGCCAACTTTAAGAGGCCTCAAGAATCAGCGATGAGGCTCATTTCTGGCTGAATGGCTTCGTCAATAAGCAAACAATGCGTTATTGGTCAGACAGCAATCCACACGTAATCCATGAGTCATCATTGCATCCTGAAAAAATTACGGTTTGGTGCGGTTTATGGGCCGGCGGCGTCATTGGGCCGTACTTCTTCCGTGATGATCAAGACCGGCGCATTACTGTGATTGCGAATCGCAACCGTTCAATGATAACCGAATATTTTTGGCCCCAATTTGATAATATGGACTTGGAGGACATGTGGTTCCAACAGGACGGCGCCACAAGCCACACAGCGAATGCCACAATCAATTTATTGGAAACCAAGTTTGGTGAACGTGTTATCTCACGAAATGGCCCAGTCGATTGGCCGCTTTGGTCGTGCGATTTGACGCCGTTAGATTATTTCCTGTGGGGCTACGTCAAGTCTATGGTCTATGCCAATAAGCCAGCGACGATTGATGAACTTCGTACGAATATCGAACGTGAAATTACAGCAGTATCAGCCGATTCATGCTTGAAAACCGTCGAGAATTGGGTTCAGCGTCTGGACTTCTGCAAGCGTGCCCGTGGTGGCCATGCAAAAGAAATCAAGTTCCATACATAATGGCGTCGAACGTACTTTCACAGGAATAATGAATTTCATTGGTATCTAAAACCGGTTTTGTTTTATTTAAAAAAACTTTTGTAGCGCTCTTATTGAAAAAACCGATAGTTTAGACATATGTAAATAGCTTATACACTTATGAATATGAAAAAGTCATTATTCTCAGTCTCAAGCTGCAGTCAAGATTAATAAAACCAGCAGCAGCAAAACTCACATGCTGCTTGCGTATGATATCGATATCATTGGACGCACAATTAGAAAACTTACAACGGTGTTTGCGAGAACTGAGAAGGAGGCAGCAAAAGTGGATCTGATAGTAAATGAGGACAGAATGAGACAAAATTAATGGTTTCAACCAGCAGGGCCTGCATGCGATTAGACGAAAGCGTGGAGTTTGATAACCCTTATAATTTCGAGGTGGTGGACAAATTTATATACCTCGGATCTGCCGTAAACAAAAACAACAACGTCAGCCTTGAGATCAAGCGGAGAATTGTGCTTGCGAATGTATGTTATTTCGGCCTAAGCAAGCACTTTAGAGATAAAGCCCTCTCTCGAGTAACAAAAGTCCAGCTGTACCAGACTCTCATTCAACCTGTCTTGCTTTATGGCGCAGAATCCTGGGTCCTATCGCTAGTAGAGGAACCATCTCTAGGAGTCTTCATGAGAAAATACTCAGAAAATTGTATGGCCCTATAGTGCACAATGGCTAGTTTCGGCGACGCATAAACAATGACGGGTATGAGCTATATCCCCATATTGATATGGTTGAGCTGATTAAAATAACACGAGCGAGCTTACTAGGCTATGTCAGTAGAATCGATGAAGACGAGCCAGCACGAAGGTTATTCGAAAGCAAATTCGAAGGAAGACGAAAAATAGGAAGACCAAGACTCTGCTGGACCAAGACTCAGGGGAACGAATCCCTGCGTACTCTTGGTATTGCCAACTGGAGATATGAGGTAAAAGATCGAACTGATTGGCGAAATATAATACCTTGGTTTTGCGAGGTCCCAGAACCTCCGGAGTTGTTCCAGACCGGAGAAGTAAGTAAGTATGATGCCGCTTGCTCACAATCCTCATCAAAGAGGTCATTTTCGCTGATGGTGGAGGCCGACGAAAAAGCTTTCCGATTTTAATAATTTGGGGGTATGGAGTATATTATTTCATAGCAATACGATTGGAACTTACGAATCGTCGATTTGTAGGCCAAGTGCCATTTTTTTAATCACGTTCAACAGAGGATGGCCACTTTAATTTAGTTTCGAAGTCAAATTTATATCAATAAAGCTATTATAAGGATTACGGTCGATTTCACCATGTTTAGATATCCTACATTTATAGCTCACGAACAGTTTTTGCTTTCAGTTTGTATGGAATTTAAACTCTGACTGTCAGTTAGTCCTAATATGTCTACCTTCACCCAATGGATGGGGGTATATATCATTTAATACGTAAAAAATGTAACGCAAAGAAAAATGTAACGAAATATTATCTTTGGGCGAAATTCGTCTATCTGACTGTCTGGCTGGCTGGCTGGTCAACAAGATAACTGCCGTAAATATTAATCGATCACAGCGACATTCTGTTAGTGTCTATTGTTTGTCCATGTTTAGTATGGGATTGACAATGGGCGTTTTGGCCATGCCCCTTCTGGTACCTCCCATACAAATCGACACATTTAGTATGGAATCATGTTTCTTGAAAAACCTTTTTCTGGTAGATGTGATTAGCGTCAACTCAACCATTGGTTAATAATCTTTAAATGTCTACTTAACGGGAGAAAATTGGCCAGGTTGCCACACCCGTTCTGGTACCTCCCATACAAATCTATACATTTAGTACAAAATCATATTCATCCTAAAACTTGTTTCTAGTAGATGTGATTAGCTTCAACTCAAACATTTTTTTCAAAATCTGTAAATGTCTATTTGACTGGAGAAAATTGGCAAGGTTGCCACGCCCATTCTGGTAACTCACATACAAAATCTTGGAGGTCCTCCGGGTTGTCAATGCGATAAGTCGCGTGAAACACTTCCGATCTTAATGAAATTACGTTATAGGCTTCATGTCATCAAACGCGAGTTACCAAGTATGACAAGGGATATTTTGCCACGCTCATCTTGGTGCCTCGCATACATAAGTTGTGCGGCTGGCTGGTTGTTGGGCAAGATAACTCCCTCAAATCCAAACCAATCTTTATGAAATTTGGTACTAGACAAAATTTGGTCAAATGCCACTCTCTATAGAAAATGAGTCGTTTTGCCACGCCCATTTTGGTACCTCCCATACAAAAGCTTGGTGGTCGTCCGGGTTGTCAATGAGATAAGTCGCGTGAAACACTTTCGATCTTAATGAAATTAGGTTATAGGCTTCGTGTCATTCAACGCCAGTCACCGATTAAGACAAGGGTGATTTTGCCACGCCCTATCAAGATAAGTTGTGCGGCCGGCTGGTTGTTCGGGAAGATAACTCCCGCAAAACCGAACCAATATTTATGAAGTTTGGTACTAGACAAGGTTTAATCAAATGCGCACAAAAGGTGGGCGCGTGACTGGTTGATCGACACGATAACTCTCGTAGATTACAATCGATCTTAATCGAATTCGATGTTTTCCTATAAATTAAAGACAAACTACTGTCCACGCCCATTCTCGTACCTCCCATACAAAAATGGGGCGGCCTTTCGGCTGGCCAACTCAATATCTCCAGTATAGCACAACAGATCTTAACAAAATTTGGTACTGATCAGTATTTTGTGTAATACTGTGTAAAAACAAATGAACAACTTCGCCATACCCATTTTTGTACCTACCATATAAATATTGGGCGGACAATTGGCTTGTAGTCACGATAAATCCCTATAATCACCTAGGATCGTAATAAGTTGGATATTGGATAATATTTACCGCATGCCACTCTGCTATTGAATATTGGCACATTTACCTATATTCAATAGAACTCGGTCGCAATGGATGACTCCGGGTGAGGGTATGTTTAAGTCGGTTCACCCAACTGAAATTTCTGTACTGGTTTTTGATTAAATTGTGCGTTATTGAGAAATAGGAAAGTTAACGAAAAGGTTGATAATGATTTTCAGAATACAATACACCGATTCGAATATATTCGAACAAGGAAGTGAATTTGTAAGCAGTCAGCGGTTGATTACAGATAACCACACGAATTTTGATGATGTGCAGCCGACTGTGTGCGATATATTTCGAGAGCTCAATCAAAATGCGATTCCCCATACAGATGTTTCATTGAGCATGATTTCTGTAGTGCGGTTCATTAGGACAATGAAAGGCACTGAAAATATTTGTGAAGGTGAATTCTTAACTATGATACTTAGAAATAATGACGATTGATATACTTTATTTGTTGGTAACGATAATTTACATTCTATTGTTAAGGTTGAAAGGAACTAAATAATTTCCTTTTAAAATAATTGACACTAATCTTTTTTTCCTTTTCAAAATTTGGGTGAGAGAGAAAATTGTCTGATCGGTTTGATGTTTTTTTTTTTGTTTTTTGCAGGCTATATCTAATTTGTTACTGATGTTGGGTATAAATTGCATTAACAACATTTTAATTTTGATTGCAATACTCTCATTTTTGAATATATAATATCCCAATCTACATAAGCGCCAATTAGATGACGTTTATTTTGAGTCGAATCCTCGTAAGCAGTACGACCATGTAACATACGTCGATTGTTAAAGACAAAAACGTCCCCAGGTACAATTTTGAATTCCACAGCCGATTCATAGGATATTTGTAAGAATTTATCATATGCCTCATACCACACATCTACCTGATCTAAAGGGATGGTAAAGTGGCTATCACGTTTCGTTGTATTATGATTAATACGATGATAACGGCCGTCAATATCCAAACTGGTAACAAAAGAGGATTTGTAATTAACATTATTAGTGCAAATAATGTACTCACTTTATTACAGGTTCTCTCCAAATGTTATGAAACTCCAAGTCACTATCCTTCCCAATATCATACCAATCCACTGGCGTTTTCAATAAAATATCAAAATAGTAGGGATAGTGTTGTCGTAATTGCTGGGCCACATAAAATCCATCAGTTAAAAGATTTGCTCCACCCTTAGATTCTGACTGTACCAAACAATGTAAAATATTTATACCTGGTATATACTCATAGTAAGGAACATCAATGTGTAATGGCAAAGGCGTCATTAAATAGGCATAATTGCGAGCTCCTTCTTTAGATTTTACATCGAATAATTCACTAAAATGATAGAGGGTATTGTTAATAAATTTCGAAATATTGAATGCTGGTTAAGTGTTACCCATATGTTGTCCTTTTAATAAAACCTATACGATCGGCCAATTGTCTTGCCACGCTAGAGTGATTAGGACTATTTCGAATAATTGTTACACCATAAACTGCTAATGCCTTAAGCCATTTATATAGATCTGAAAGAAGTTGAAGTTTTATTTAAAAACTGTTAGCCATTGCTAGGGTTTTCAGAAATATATTCATAATCACATTGGACAAGTCCAACTCCATTTCTTCTAAAAAATTATCTTTTGCAATATTTGAGGGCTCAGTCGATTATGGCGTTTGAAAATAATAATTCTGAGAACGTTCATTTTGTTGGAGTAGATACTTTGTTAGTAAACACTTTGAATATAGTATATTATAAAAATTGAAAATAAGCTTTGGATATTTTGTAATTATTGAAATGAAGGAAATGAAAAATAATTTTCATTGCTGAATAAATATTCGTTAAATAAATACTTTACTAGAGGTTATGGGCCTATTATTGTTTGATACTGCGATTTAAGGAATATATCAAGGATATTATTGCAAGCAAACAAGATGAACGACAACAGATTTTGCTGCCTTGCAAAACTCAATCAAGACAATTATTATAACTGGAAATTCAAGATCAAAATGTATCTCAATAAGGAGGATCTATGGCCTGTCATTGAAGGAGAAATTGAGAATTCTGATGCCTGGAGGAAAAAAGATATGGAAGCCCTTGCAATTATAAGTTTGTGTGTTGAAGATTCGCAGATGATTCATGCTCGAAACGAAGACTTAGCCAATAGGCTTGGAAAAAGCTGAAAATTTATCATGAACGTGTCACTATAAGTTCTAAGGTACATCTTATGCGTAGATTATGTGGAATGCATTTAAGTAACATGGAAACTCATACAAATACCATGATGGAATTGTTTGATAAATTACGAAACATCGGTTCTTAAGATTTTTCGGAAGATTGGCAACTTTCAATGATTTTGAGCAGATTACCAACCAGTTACGTTGGCCTTATTACAGTACTTGAGGTGCGACCAGACAAAGACATTAAAATAGAAGTGATCAAAGGAAAGCTTTTAGAAGAATATTTTAAAAAAAGTAACCTTGAAGATACATCCGACATTGCTGCTTTCAAGAGTACTAAATCTGTGAAGAAATTTTCAGAGAAGACTTATTTCTTTTGTAAGAAAGTTGGGTCACCCAAAGAACGAATGTCGTAAATATCAAGAATGGTGCATAAAAAAGAAGTGTGCTAATATTGCAGAAGAAAATGAAGATGATCAAGATGTCGAGTTTGTATTGAATTCAACTTTAGAAGGCGATTATCAGACAGCATGGATTATAGATTCTGGAGCAAGCTGTCACATTGCACATGACAAACGTTTGTTTACCAAAATAAACTATAAAGATGTTGGTCAATCGATTAGTATGGCGGATGGGAATTGTTCTTTGTCCAAAGGTGTGTGCAGAATCAAAGTTGATGATGTTATCTTGCATGTTGAGGATGTTTTCTATGTTCTCGACTTCAATTCAAATTTACTGCCAGTAAGAAAGATAACTGAAAATGGTTACACAGTGAGTTTTGAAAAAAGGGAATGCCCAATACAAAAACGTTTTAAAATAGTTTGTAAAGCTAATCTTAAAAATGGTTTGTACACATTTTATGCATCTTCTGAAAACGTTATGTCTATTAATAATAGTAATTGTTGTATTCACTACTGGCATCGTGTAGTTGGTCATTTCAATGGAGAAGGTATTGCTAAAAATCAAAGAGAGGGAATGGCAAAGAATACGAAGATGGTTGAATGTGAAAAGCACACAGAACCCTGTATAGTATGTCTGCAAGGGAAACTGGCAAGAAGACGTTTTCCGAAGGAAAGTTTCTCTATATCTTATAAATGTTTTGACGTTATACATTCTGACGTTTGCGGTGCAATTTCAGTTTTAACTTTTAGTGGTTATAAATATTTTGTAACTTTTATTGATGATTGTAGCAGTTATTGCACAGTCTTTCTTTTGAAAACTAAAGACGTAGTTTTTTCAACAATGGTTGAGCTCTGGAATCAAATAGAAAATCAAGTGGGTCATTATCCGAAAATTATTAGATCTGACAGAGGTGGTGAGTACATGGGATATAATATAAAACAATTTCTAACAAGTTGTGGAACTGAAGTACAGTCCACAACAAAAGGGGGTTGCAGAAAGCAAAAATCGCACCCTAACTGAAATGGTCAAATGCATGTTGATTGAGTCAGGTTTGGATAAACGTCTTTGGGGAGAAGCATTGATAATGGCAAACTACATGCAAAACCGATTGCCTTCAAGAAGTGTTTCAAAAACTCCATATGAATTGCGGTACGGTAGGAAACCTAATTTAAGTGGTTTTCATGTTTTTGGTTCGGAGTGCTACGTACACGTCCCGGAAGAAAAAAGGAAGAAACTTGATGTTAAGTCAACTTCTTTGGTTTTTATTGTATACGATTTTAACTCCAAGGGTTATAGAGTAATGGATCCAAAGACTCACAAGATACAAATATCTCGAGATGTGGTTTTTGTGAACACTAGAGACAATTATGACGAAGTAGAGAATATACTTTCGGAAAACGATAATATTGTCTACGTTCCATTTAGCCATCATAAAGAAAATACAAATGGTATGGAGACTACAAATAGCATAGGTGAACCAAATGAAAACGAAGCTAATACCGGAGTAAATGTTCAAGCAACCGAATTAGCGAGTGAGCTGAACGAACTTAGTTCCCCTAACATGTTCGATGTTGAATGCTCTGATTCTAATGAATTCTTTGAAGATGCTATACAAAGTCCAGTCCCAGTTAGACGTATATCGACTTGCATTAATAAAGGTGTAATACCAAAGCGATTTCAAGTAAATTCTGCATGCATATCACGCGACTTACGTAATTTCAATGAAGCTATTTCAATTAAGGGGGAGCATTCACATTGGAAGCAGCGATGCAGGAGGAGTTGAACTCAATACATGAAAATAATACGTGGATTCTGGTCGATCTTCAGCCAGGCAGAAAAGCAATTGGTTGTAAATGGGTGTATATGAAAAAGCCATTGAAAAGAGCCATTGAAAGATTCAAAGCAAGGCTAGTGGCCTAAGGACACAATCAAAAATTCGGAGTAGATTATGATGAAGTTTTCGCTCCAGTTGTCAGACAGACAACAATGAGGATTTTGTTATCAATTGCTTGGAAAAATAAAATGCACGTATACCACTTCGATGTGAAAACAGCGTTTTTAGATGGAGATTAGAGGGAGTAATATATATGGAACAACCTCCTGGTTTTACATCAAAAGAAGACCCATATAAAGTATTCTTAATTAAGAAAAGCTTATATGGACTGAAACAAGCGGCTCGTTCGTGGAACCAGTGCATCCATAGAGTAGTGAAGGAATTCAATTTTAAGCAAAGTTTGATGGATCCATTTTTCTGTACTATGAACATTGAAGGAAATTTACATAATATATTTAGCAATATGTCAAAAACGACTTTTTGCGAAAAAGAACTTTTTTATTGTTGAATATGAATCTTTGAGGACTCAGAAACAATATTTATTCCACGAGTTTTTTTTTTAAAATTTGTTGTATTTCAAAATATAACACAGTTTAACCATTTTCGTGGGCTTAAAAATTAAAAAATTAAATTAAAAAAAAAAAAAAAATTGGAATTTTTTAATTTTTTACAATAAACTGGGTTAGTAGCCTTTCATTTAAGATGAACATTTCATTCGTACACTGAGAGAAAAAAAAATATTATAATAATAAGTGGTAAAGGTAGATTTACGACTTTTTCATTTAAAATGGCACAAAAACGGCTAAAGATTTTTGGCCAAAATTTTCTATTTCTCGTTTAGAACCTGAAAATCTAAAATTCCACCAAGGCGCTTCACGTCACAAAGCTTAGTTTGGACGTTATGAGTTGAGGAAGGTAAAAAAGCTAAAAATTTTGGATTTTTTCCATTTTTCTTGAAGTTTTTTCAATTTTTTTTCCAAACGAAACATTGTACTGCGAAGCGCCTTGGTAGAATTTAAGATTTTAAGGTTCTAAACGAGAAATAGAAAATTTTGGCCAAAAATCTTTAGCCGTTTTTGTGCCATTTTAAATGAAAAAGTCGTAAATCTACCTTTACCACTTATTATTATAATAATTTTTTTTCTCTCAGTGTACGAATGAAATATTCATCTTAAATGAAAGGCTACTCACCCAGTTTATTGTAAAAAATTAAAAAATTCCAGTTTTTCGAATATTAATAAAATTACAGGAAAAAATTCGTAATCAGTTGAAAAATCAATGACAACAAGAACACCCTATAATTCACATATCATGTAATTGAGAGCCACCCTAATGAGCATTTCAGATAGCCGAATGTATCCCCAAATCAGTACATATAATTTGGTACATATATCTTTAAATTGGAAAAACCACTTTTTTTGACATATTGCTAAATATATTGGTATATGTCGATGATATTATTGTGGCAAGTAAAAGTGAGGAATTTATTGGAAAGCTGTATACAACGTCTAGTACTAGATTTGTTTTGAATAATCTGGGACCAGTGAAATTTTATTTGGGAATAGAAGTAACACGCGATAAAGGGGGGCATTTTCTATTAAATCAAGAAAAATATATTAGGAAGCTTTTAAATGTTTTTGGACTTCAAGACTCAAAAATTTCAGACATTCCATTAACACCTTCTTATTACAAAATTATGGATTCTTAGAAATTATTGGACAACCAATTATATCAAAAGGCCATTGGATCTCTTCTATATTTACCAGTAAATACAAGACCCGATATTACTGCAAGTACGGCAATTTTATATCAAAAAAAGCAAACACCAACTCAAGAGGCAATTTTATATCAAAAAAAGCAAACAACAACTCAAGAGGATTGGAATGAAGTAAAATAGGTAATGAAATACTTAAAAGGAACATCAAGTTTGTGTTTAAAATTAAGTAGCAGTCATGGAAATGGCGAAGTATATGGCTACGCGGATGCTGATTGGGGTGAAGATGGAAATGATCGAAAATCCAACAGTGGGTTTTTGTTTTATGAAATGGTGGTGTCATTAATTGGACTTGCCGAAAGCAGAGCTGCGTTTCACTATCAACTACAGAGGCCGAGTTTATAGCACTGTCAGATACCTGCAGAGAAGTAAAGTGGATATATGAACTATAGGGTTTTTCAACAGAGACGCTACAAAAGTAAATCGATAGGGACAGCAAACGACGCCATATTTTTTCCCGCCCTTTTGACATTTCTCTTCAGTAAGGTTTGCCATTTCATCATGGAAAGATATACGAGCCAACAACGAGTCGAAATTATTAAAATTTACTACCGAAATTTGGAGGCAGTAGACTCAACTTTAACAGCGCTACGTCCAATTTATGGTCGGGCTCATTTCTGGCTGAATGGATTCGTCAATAAGTAAAATATGCGTTATTGGTCAGACAGCAATTCACACGTAATCCAGGAGTCATCATAGCATCCCGAAAAAATTACGGTTTGGTGCGATTTATGGACCGGCGGCGTCATTGGGCCGTACTTCTTCCGTGATGATCAAGACCGGCACATTACTGTGAATGCGAATCGCTACAGTTCAATGACAACCGAATATTTTTGGCCCCAATTGGATAATATGGACTTGGAGGACATGTGGTTCCAACAGGACGGCGCCACAAGCCACACAGCGAATGCCACAATCAATTTATTGGAAACCAAGTTTGGTGAACGTGTTGTCTCACGAAATGGCCCAGTCGATTGGCCGCCTCGGTCGTGCGATTTGACGCCGTTAGATTATTTCCTGTGGGGCTACGTCAAGTCTATGGTCTATGCCGGTTTAGCGATTTTTTATTCAAAAAAATTTAGTTTTAGCGATTTCTTTAAAAAAAAAAAGACACCCATTGGTTACAGTCTCCATGGGAGGTAAAAAAAATATTATTTTTGCGATTGGACGCACGGTTTCCGAGTTGTAGCCATTTTTATTTTAGCGATTTTTTATTTTGGCTTTTTTTGGAAAACATTATTTCATTCGAATGGGAACACTTTGTGACAAACCCTTAGAAACCCGTAAAAATTTGATATTTTTTGGATTAGACAGATATAGAAATTTTTTTCATATTTTCGATCACAAATGGGCATGAAAAACGAACCCTGGTTTTAAATAATAATAATTTTGTTTATATTTGAATACATACACAATTTTAATAAAAAAACATTTTTTTTACTTTTTGTCTATAAAATTCATAATGGGTTAAAGCATCACCAAATGGTTGTGACAACCATTAAATTCAAATACATAATTAGTTAAGCATACCAATATATTATTTGGTACAACCGAATTAGTTTTTACATTTTTCGTTTATCGAACTAATAGAATATTCACCACTACCGGATTATTTGATTGCTACAACTAAATCTCGATTGACAGATCAAATTTATTAATTGTTGCTGTGGCTCCAACTAAATATTTCAGTTCTTGCAACCAAAACTGAATTACAAATCAATTGATATGCACAACATTTGGTGATAGAGAACACAATTATTGGTAAACACAACTGAATATTGTGATAGTCCAAGGAAAAAAAATTCCATCCATTACATTCCATCAAGAAATTGGGGAGAACCGCCAAGGAACCGCCAAATTATAGTTGGGTGTAAATATAATTGTGACAACGAATCTCTTCTCTGTGTGTAGTTGCCACAAAATCATCCTACCGAATTTATGTTTGGTTAACCGATTCCTTTCGGTTATTTCAATCGAATCCTTTAGATAGTGAGTATATTATAGAATATCATGCTTTAATAGGTCCTGACATCTGGACTCACCTTAAAACGTAGATCAACCATTTTAAATGGACCTGAGACCCAAGGAGTGAATTAAACAAAGGGTGCACTTAAGTCAGTTGAACCGGCTGTAAGTTTTGTATTGGTTTGAATGAAATTATCAGTGGATTTTATTGTCCCATAGTAGAAAGAATATAAATCTGTAGTTAGTACTTCTTTGAGGCAAACAATTGTCTAACATTCAAAGAACAATACATTTGATCACATAATTTTGCAATAAAAAATACAAAAATAAAACAATTTCCCTTAAATCCCTTACTGGGGTAGCGGAAACCTCAAATTTTCTATTAAAACTCTGAATGTTTTTGCTCTGTAAATCAATATATTAATGAAATTGGTCCTACCTGACAGACTTACCTATATCATTTGCAATAATCTTTTGAAAGTCGTAAAATTTCAATATATCGCCGAAATCTCGTTTGCCCCAGACAATTTCTTTTGGCTTATAGAATTCTTCAATGTATCTTGTACGTTGGCCCGGACAAAAGTCTCGAATACGCAGCCATTGCAAAGTGTATTGGGATTTATGGGCATCTTGCCAATCTACGATAATACCATTCTTTTCATCGTTGGCCGTTACTTTGGTGGCACGTACACCAATATTGTTGCATCGTTCCCAATTGATTTTACGGCTTTGTGTCGTTTGGTGGAAGCATTCGTTACACTGACAATTGTCGCGTAACCAAATTATTGGAAATTTCATGGCTTCTCGGGTGAGCCCACTTTCCTGAACCACTAACACACGGCCGTCGTTAATCAGCTGTGTGCTCAATAAACGTTTCAAATGGCAATTTGCAAAACAGTAATCGAACAACAGCGATTTTGATAACATTTTCGTGTAATTGAAATTTACAGCGAGTTTTTGGCAAAACATGTTGGCACTATGGGATTTGGCAAATAACTGATAATGCAATTGTTGCGAACACTGACTTGCATGGTGGTTTATAGATTATGTACTTGGAGGGCAACGATTGATAGCGACAGAGTCACAAAGCTTACCAACTGACCAGAACTGATAATCGTTGCGTTGTTGATTATGTCCGGCACTTATTGTGATAGTAAACAGTTCAATGATTTGTGTTTTATTGTTGCAAAATATACGAACATTTTAAATAAGCAAAATACAGTAAGGTTCCCTTTAGTGAACACCGAAATCTGTAAATTTTTCTCGCAAATATACTTAAAGTAGTTGAATCTCTTTTAAAGCAGTTGAATGCCCTAAACCCTGCCTATACTCCGAGTAGTTAGATTCTGTATCAAAATATAAACTGGGAAGCCTCAGCTAACACTGAGAATACTTTGAAAATGAAAATCATAAATCCGAAACCTTTGAGTACTGTACAATTTCTAATTTAAATTAGAAGCGGTTTCTTTTAAACTACAATTTAAGATCGAATTTCAGTGTGCTGGGTAATCATGTTGTGTACGAATGAATTTGGGTATATGCTACGAGTATGATGATTACACTTTAAGATAAGACGGACGTTATCATTCTATACAAATGTGGATGTGGTTTAAAAATATTACTATTAAGAGCTTCGTCCTAGGAATGCAATTGTTTGTCGCCCCAAAACTTTTATTATTGAAAGTGAGCTGACATACAGTTCCATTCCCGCTATAAAAATGGGTGCATCAAGTGAAAACATTTCGTCACTCTGATAAAAGCTGAGTTTTTTGCAGAACTAAATTACCATTTTTTGTTTTTTTCCATTAATTCTGTTGGTGAACCGTTTTCAAGTTATTCCAATATATGTAATGGAAGTGCCTTCATTTTTGACATAACGGTATATCGTGAAAAGTGGAGCTGATAGAAAAAAATCAAGTACAGATTTGGATTGAGCGGCCAAAATTACCTTAAAAACAACATTCAGTTCTTAATCAACAAATACCTTATTCCCTTGTGTTATCTTTTCCTGTTGGAATGAATTTGCTTCATTGCTGATATGTATTATTTGTTTCGTTGCTTCTATGAATCTGATTCGTTGTTGTTGTGAATTCGCTTTATTCATGCCGTGAATTTGTTTCGTTGATAAAATGATTTTGTCTCGCTAATGCAACGAATGTGTTTCATAGCTGTAATGAACATGCAATTTTCATTGCTGGTATGAAATTGTTTCATTTCCGATATGAATTTGTTTCCTTGCTGCAGTGAATTTGTGTCATCGTTGCATTGATTTTCATTCCCTGTTACAATGAATTTGGTTCATTGCTGAAATGTATTTGTTTCATTAATTCTATGTATCTGTTGTTGTCGTGAATTTGTTTTATTATGCACTGAATTTGTTTCACAGTTGTAATGAATATGTTTGATTGTTGCAATGAATTTGTTTCCTTGTTGCAATGAATTTATTTCTTTACTGCAAAAATTTGCAATGAATTTGTCTAAATGCTGCAATGAATTTGCTTTACTTATGCAATGATTGTATTTGCAATTATTTATTATCAATTTAAGTCATAAACATGATTTTATTATTACATTGCGTATTTTTATAGATAATTTTTTGGTTTATTGATTTGAAAATAATTTTAATCATTTAGTAACATTTTTTTTCATAAATATTTAATTAATTTCCTAAGTATGTACTAAGAACCACCACATGCCAAAGCGCCGGTCTAGGCAAAGACTGTGTTTTTTGAGGATTTGTGCTTTATTGCGGCCATCACATTCAGGTCCTACCAATAAACACAAATGTGAGGTATTAGTCTTAAGGTTCCGATTTAAATAACATGTAAGGTTCCTATTTAAATATATGTATGTATGTACTTACGATGAACATGAACTCGACTACCACCAAAATTTGTATCAAACTAACTGTAAGCGCAGTTAACCCCTGTCCAAAACTTCCTCTAACATAAGACCACACCATATGTATTCTTCAACTCGTAACTTGTTGTTGTGCTGATTGCCCTCTCATTCGATTCCAGCGCCTGGTTTCCTCTGCATTAAGCCAGTTATCGCTCCGTAAGCATTTTCTGCAACTGATCAAATGTAATTTTGCTTATACTAATCAAAGTGTTTGTTTCAGTTTGTTAAAATTTGCTCAAACACTTTGTTTCTTCTTTTTCTTTGGCTTCGACAGACCATAGACTTGTCTGTAAATTTTCGCTTTTTCTTGGATGGTCATTAAGAGCACAAGCACACGATATATTGTTGTTGTGATCTGATGCGCTGGCACCATTAGTGGCCTAATCCATAAGAAAACAATTGTTCAGTTTTGATATCTACAGTCAATATTCTACGGATAAAACTTAATCCTGGAAAAAATACAAAAATGATCTGCTGGGTGGCAGCACTTTGTTCTTCTAACAACATTGTCTTGTAATTTTCGAGTGGAGAAAAATAAATTATTAATCATTTGAATAACGACAAAGTTTTGCTTTTTTCGGGCAGTTTTTATGACTTGGTGCCAGTTCTCTGGAAAAAAATGTTGTTGATGTTTCTATAAGCCAACATCATGAAGAAGGTCTTCCACTAAATCTAATAAATTCAATTAATGTAGATTTGTTTAGCTATAAAGCAACAAATTGAAGGAAATTCACCCAGTTAATTCTTAATCAATTGCACAACGATAACATTGCACCAAATAATAGAAACCTAAACAACACCGAATTCGATTTATATCTAGGAAAATTAGTTCAATCATACACAAAGCCATTGAAGAGGTAGTGCCAAAATTTAAAGGAAAATGCCGGACTATCACGAACACTACAATTGAAAAATTGCACGCTGAAAAAAGTAAGATTCTAACTATTATTAAAAGACACTACCGCATAGAATGTATAGTACATGATTCCATACTAAGCATATTAAAAGTCAAGTTGAAATTAATGGGAAAACTCATAAAGAAGAATATTATATCTGAAATTAACAAACAAACTGAAAGGAAATTCAAAAGCATTGATCCCACACACTCCTCAAATATTTTTAACAAATTAAAAATTAAGTCAAAAAAAAACATAGGCACTGACATTAGTAGCATTAAAATCGCTGAACAATCTAGTAGTATGCTAACTAATGCCAAAAATTGGAAAGAGATTAAGAGAACAACTTTATCATACAAGATAAACAGGAAATAGTTAATGCAATAGGGGGTTTCTGCGAATCTGTTCATTCCCATAAGGATTTCGACTCTGATAACGACTTACATGTACGTATTAACCAAAATTTTAATAATATCCTTGAGAGCAAAAATTCTTTTGAATACAGCGGACATACAATCACAAGCTTCTTTTGTAGGAAAAAAAGCGAACGCACAGGACTAAAAGGAAACCGAATTACCCGGATCGTTAAATTTATATATTAAGTAGGGCGGGTCAAATTGTATGGAATGATTTTTTTTTGATGAAGCGTATAGCAAAAACGTAATCTATAGGTGATCCTGAGAAATTTTGCTCAAGAGACCATAGCTCTAAGTCGGATTTCGAGCCCCCAAATTTCCAAAATAGATATTAGTGTTAATAGTGTTTTTTTTGTTGAAACCTTGAAAATGTTGATTTGTTCAGATCGATTTTCCTACAAAAAGAAGTTCGGAAACAAAAAAATTGATCTTAATAAAAGTTGTTGGAAATTATCTGAACTTTCATAATGTGCAAAAAAAAAGAATTTATTAGTTAAAAGTTCATTTTAGGCTATTTTTCGACAAAAAATTCCTAATGTCTCAACTAAAAATAAAAAAAATATACAATACAGATTCTGAAAGGTGATCAAAATACCTTTCAAACAAGCCCACATTGAGAATATAATTCTATCCGATTTTATGACGAATTTAATTGAATTATTGTATGTATATATGGAAAAATATCTATTTTGAAATTTGGGGGGGCTCCAAATCCGACTTAGAGCTATGATCTCTTGAGCAAAATTTCTCAAAATCACCTATAGATTACATTTTTGCTATACGCATCATCAAAAAAATCCAATCAGTGTTCGAACTCACGGGCGATGTGTTAACACCTTTTTGCTACACGGTACCTGTTCGATTTCTATGAACACAGTCGTAAATGTTACATTTGAAAATAAAAAACAGCGTTCAATCATATGATGACGTTACAGTTAAATAATATTAATACTTAAAATTATTTAAAGACCCAGTGCAAGCACATGTGTCATTATTTTCTTGCTCAATACTTTTTGTTTTATTCCCACAAAAGTCAAAGAATGCAAAGCAACAGACACTTGTATATACATACATACATTGTTATATTCGTACATACACTACACAAGTTCACAAAATTGTCGTTGCTCTCTTGCTATCTCATTTTTATATACGTATAATACGTCATTACTCTCTTTGCTCTGAGAGTGCTGCGCACCCACATTTAATTGGACTTATGCATTAAACACATAGACGACAGCAAGCTACGAGCGACAACCTGTCAAAATTAAAACACACACGTTTATATGAAAATGATTACTTTGACGGCGTCACAGCAGCACGACGGCACAACGACCGTTGCAGTTGTCGCCAATATAAACTAATTTCTATTTTGAAAGGCGACAATATCAGATACAGTGTTGGTAATGCACTAAAGTAGTTGTAATAATTTGGAGATTAAAGGCGTTTAACTAAAAACTGAAAATTTGTGTCAAATATTTTGGGATTTATTCAATGTTTTATCAGCCGGCTTTCGAATTTTTTTTGGTGGATAGCGTAGTTGAAACAAATAATTCTGAATTGAAAAATGTTTTGCCCAGAAAAAATTATTGTTGTACTATGCGCGTTCAAGGTGCACAAAACCAAACTCGCGTTCAATTTTTCACGATTTGTAAAAAAAACACACATATTCAGTGAAAAACGGAATGTATTTTTATTTCTTCTTGGTATGCTAAAATATAATTTCGCTATATAAAGATTTCTTGTGTAGCCGGTCTTCTTCCGGGGGTATGCCAAAATATGGCTTCGCCTTTTAAATATTTCCTGCCTCTTCGGAATGTATTCTAATCCACTCATTAATAAACAAACTATAATGAAAATAAAACATATGCATGTACTTCGTGTAAAGAAATTACAAAAACAAATACTCTTTTCAATAAATTATTTTGTAGAACATAAATCGTTTGTTTGTGTGTCTAATAAACGTCATATTGGCATCACTGAAAAATACATTGCTCCAGCAAACAGCTGTGTATATTACAATTTTTTTTATTGTGTTGGTTGGCATTTGTTGAATTTGATAGGTTTTTGATTATCTTCGATTGCTTCTTGGACGTAATTTATGGGCTTCGTACACTAAATCCGGAATATGTACTACTTTAGCAATATTAATTATAGAATTTACTATATTTCCACTCATGTTTTCTAAAACTTATTAAAATTCTGTCAAAAAAACAATATCAGCTGTTTACGCTGTAGCTGCCGTTTTCAAAACATTTAAAAAGGTGGCTACACAACGACAAATGTCGCCAACGACATTTGAAGTCAGTCGTCGTGCAGCTTGCTGTCGTCTATGTATTTAATGCATTACCTTTCACTATAATAAAAAACAACAACACCAACAACAACAACTACTGCTACTACTACTACTGATATGTTGGTGATTTATTTGTGCTTGCTGTGTCGTGGAGTGTTTGTGTGGGTGGTGGATGTAGGGGTACCTAAAATAAAAACTGTTAAGGGAATGCAAAGAGTGGAGAGTGTGAGTGTAAATTGTCATGGTGGAGGGTATATAAGCTTTGGCCCGGCCGAACTTAACACCGTTTCTACTTGTTTTTGTATACACCGGGCAATGCTGAACATCAAATGACTCGCTTAGCAACAACAACGAAACAGCCAAACACACAACATCACACATACTTTGTACGCAGTAGCTGACGTATTAGTATGTCACCATAACGTCGACTGCGCAAGCCCATGGGCTTGCAAATGAAATTTTGCGTGGGTATGCTTTATATCTCCGTTCAGCAACAGACACATGTACATACATACATTATTATGTTAATACATACGCTATAGACACAATTTCGTTTGCCTCACCCCTGCCACACCACTCTTTCATTGATCTCTTGCTCGCTCATGTCCCAGAACACTGGAAAAAAGCTAAGTACATAATATTTTTTACAGAAAAAGGGAAAGATAAAAGTCTACCTACTTCCAAATATTAGTAAAATTTATGAAATTTGCATTAACAATATATTAAATAAATACTGCTCAACGAAAAATCTTATTAATGAGGGACAATTCAGGTTCAAATATAAATACTAAACTATAAACGCCATACATCTTTTAGTTTCGAATATAAGTTGGCATTGGAAAAAGGGCAACCCACGGGAGCATGTCTTATTGACGTGGAAAAAGCTTTCGAAAGTGTCTGGATCCCAACACTAATATTCAAATTGATAAATTATAAGATACCAATTAATAAAGTTATACTAATCCACAACATGCTATGTAATAAATAATTCCAGGTTTATTATAAAGAATGTAAAAGTAAAATATTTAAAATGACAAATGGGCTGCAACAAGGAACAGTTAATGCACCAACTCTTTTCAATATATGTATACTTGTTTGACCTCATCAACAAAATAGACAATATATTAATAGCATTTGCTGATGACATAATTATATATCACCCGGATACGAAAATCGTATATATATAAATCAAAAGTTGCAAAATTCATTCGACATTGTTGAAAGATATGCAATGGATTCGAAGTTGACAATTAACGAACAAAAGTGTGAGATTATACTACTTCGGCCACCAGTAGATAAATGAAACTACAATGTCATTAGGAATTGGAAAAGTTTTGGAATAAAATCATCGTATAGTAATACTACAATTACAAACAAGAACATCGTAAATTAAACAAAGCGTTCATTTGGACAACTTTCTATACTATTACAATCTCGTAATTGCAACAGTTGATAAATCTAAAAAGGCATTTTTGATGCATAAAGCACTATTTTACTCAAAACATTTGGATAGTAGAGTGAAAATAATACTATACCAATCTTTAATAAGACCAATTATAACATACGCCTGTCCAAGCTGGTTCAATATATCACCTTCTTATATGGAGAAAATTAGAAAGTTCGAAAGAAAATGTTTACGGGCCTGTGCTTTCCTCTATAGATCACCAAACAGTAACTATTTAAAATTTATCTCAAATACAAGACTGTACAATTTAGCTAATAATAACCGAATTTATAATTCAATGATACATCTCATATGAGAGCATATTCAAAGATGCGCTCAGAGAGCAGAATTCAACTTGATTATGGCTCCATACTATACTAATGAAGCATATATCATAAACACTATTAATAATGGATATGTTCCACCTGAGCCATTTTTGCACCTTAATCAAAAAAAGTTTTCAAAAAGATAATGGAGTTCCAATCTTTTACCACTACTACAGAAGGGCAAACGTTAAAGCCATTAATATCAACCAGTTTGATGTAAATAATATACGTTTTGATACTAGTATATCAAACATAGATTTATACGATAATTCCAAATTACACACCAAAATTTATTGGTGGATTTCTAATGTATAAATAATACAATAGTAATTTTCTTAACACTAGACGTCTAACCCTTTCATGTTAATCCAAATTCAAAAATAAATGTAATATTTTTTTTAATTTTTTCGTTACATACCAATTAGAAAAAATAAAAAAAAGAAACAGAAATGAAAAATTATATATTGTAAAAAGCAACCGTAATTATAAATAAGAAGTATACTAGAGATTCCCGATATCGAGACATTGTATAAGCCGAAACAATTACTAACAACTATCGTTCATTTTAGTATAAAATCGTTAGAATTGAAGTAAATAAATAAATAAAATAAAATAAATCATAATAAAAAAAAAATAACGCCAATATCCTAAACGCATAGTAAGTAGGAATGGGCACATAGCAAAGGCAATTTTCCATTCCTGAGATTGGTCAGAATAAGTGAATAGAATTTTTAATTTTTACATAATTTTTCGCCAAATGAAGTATTCATGTTCCAAATTCTTGTGGACCTCTTGAAGTCAGTGATTCATGATTCATGTGCACATCATTGCACAACACTTTGCCAGATTATGAACTCCAAGGCAGTAAGGCAGTATAGCACATTTGAACTATTATTTATGGCAAAATCAGAATCACATTTCATACCATTTCTTGCATCCTCAACTTTCTTCTTTAATTAAATCTAGTTTTATTTGTTCATCTTTGTATTTTGACTTTATACAAGGTGAGCCAAAAGTAATCACGGGATTTAAAAATTTATAAATAAATTTGAAATTTTATAAATAAAACCCGGAGAATACTTTAAATAATGGAGAGATTCACAACTGAACAAAGAAACACAAAGGAGGGATCGAGCCAAAGTTCTCATGCACAAGAGCCGCGCACACTAATATTGCACCACCGAGGGCCACATCTCCAAATGGATACTTTGTTATTTATTTAATAGTCCGTCAATATCCCAAAAATATCCTAATTTCAAAATGGTTTGAACACGGAATAGGAAGCTGAGTTTAGTTTTTTCATAATTAATGTTATTTTATTTGTTACTATATTTACCAAAATTTGCATACCATCACATATGCATATGCATACCATCTTATAAGATTAGCACGATTTTAGGTGCACTGAACGTAAAAGCATCGTCACAAGGATGAAAATGTTCATCACCCCAACAACTTTTGTCATCGAAAGTGAGCTAACGTAACGTTTCATTCCCGCTATGAAAATGTGTTTATCAACTGCAAATTGTTCGTTACTGTGGTGAAAGTATGGTTGTTGCTGCAATGAATTTGCTTCATTATTGTAACGAATTTGTTTCGTTTCTGCAATGAACTTGTTTCATTATTGCAATCAATAAGTATCGTTCATGCAAGGAATTTGCTTCATTGCTGCAATGAATTTGTTGCAATGAATTTATTGCTAAGGTTTCTATTTAAGATATGTACTTATTTATGTCTGTGCTTACCATGAACATAAGGTCTACTTCCCTATGCTCTACTCCTTTAACATAGAATCACATCATTGTTTTGTTAAATCATGCAATTGTTGTTGTATTGAGGGTTTTGATATTCAATTGTAGCGTCAAATCTCCTTCATTAAGCCAGTGATCGCTCTGCAGGCATTTTCTTCAACTGCTATTTTATTTATTTTAACCAAATTTGTTAAAATTTCGATTGGATTCATTTGATTGTACGTTGAATTGTTATTTTTCATGTTCATTGTACTAGAAACATTTTGTTTCTTTGACTTCTTCGTTTTCATTGACTTCGACTGCCCGCACAAATGTATTTATGCTTTCGTTTTTTTCCGAGTCCAAATACCAACACAACGAAACAGGCGTGACCGAATTATGATTAAAACACAAACACGAACATTTTGTTGCGACGTTACGCCCACACACACACAAATGTTCAGTTACATATTTCGTGGTAGCTATTCTGCTATCGATGCGTCACTTTCTTTGCTGTCGTGTTGCTCCTTACATTCTGTTAATTTATCTATTTGATTTATACATTCGGAAGTTACACAAACGATCACAGCAAACACATAAATTCACACCATTTAGTTTTCACAGTAAAATATTATTAATAAGTATAACTAACTAGTCTGTTTTAACAAATTTATTTAAATTACTCCGGCGGAGAAATATGTCTACCACTTTCGGTTGTTGCAAAGGAACTGATTTATGATGTCTACGTGACCCACCACTCACGCTCATCATTTTCTCTTGCTGGCTTCTTTTTTACGCTCGCTCATTTTTTCGACTGCTTCTCTCTCGTTCTCTATACCATCATAAAAATTTGTTTCATTACAATAACGAAATTGTTTCGTCAACTAAAAATGTTGAAAAACCTCCAAAATAAATAAATAATAAATATAAACTATAAAAAGTAAAAGATAAACCAAATATCAGTATTTTAAAACTCATGCCTTTACTTTTTTAATTTTCAACCCATTTTTCTACAAAACTCAAATTAAATAAAATTGTTGCAGGAACGACAAGTAAGTTGTTGCACCAACGAAATGAAAAATTGTCAAAGAAGTCAAGTATGAAATACCAAATTGTCGGATACACGACACTTTTCCCTATAACAATGTAAAAACAGTAATGAAAATGTTTCATCCCTGCGACGAAGCGTTTTCCTTTCAGTGTGAGTTTCCAAGGATTTCGTACTGAGTTTCCAATTATGTTAATCGATTTATAAAAAGATAAAAGATTTTGATCCAATCATTTACAGCTTTTAAATATCCTCTTGTAAAATTTATGTATGTGCATCAAAAGTTTTGAAGAAAACATTTTAAGTATTATTGCAAGTTTACTTCAGATTTTAAAGTCGAAAACCAATTTTTTCTGTTTTTCCTCGTTAAAACTGCAACAACAAAATTTTGATAATTTCGGATGAATGGGTTTTATAGAAGAAGTAATTGTCGATTCTTGATGCACATACATACCAACTTGACCCATACCAGATTTCACTATCCTCACAATTTTGAAAATGTAGGCAATTATATTGAAATTTTTGAAAAAGTGAAATTACATCCCGTTTTCGCTTCAAGTGCATTGCGGAACTTCAAGGGGTGAATTGTTTTTTTTTCTGAAATTTTGTATGTTTATTCTACTCGACCCATAGAACGATTTTTTTCTTTACCAAATCCTGTAGTATCAACTTTTGTTTTTTCTTACCCAAATCCTGTAGCTTCAACTTCTTGTGTCGGCCCGACCTGCTCAGTATAGCTTAATAAGTTTCATTCTTTCATTTGGGTCACTTTTCGTGAATTGTAAAAAAAAAAATTTGATAAAAATTTAAAAACAATTGCAGAACTGCTTAACATCACTAGGACTTCCCTCAGAAATGGTGCATAATAGCATTGCCGTATACTATACATATTATCTGTAATAACTGAGAATTAGAAATCGAAAAAAAAACAAGTGGAATATCCTTTGTAGTAGAGTAGCCAGTGCTTCTTGTATTAACATTCCATTCAGTTGTCCTATATAACGTGACTACTCTCGATTGTATGCCAATTTTTGTACAAGCTAAATTATTGGTTGCTGGGAACTTGTGGCAAGGGATATGTGCATGTGGCTGAATATTCTGTGGCCACATTGTAAACGATTCTATTGAAAGAGATTTAAATCGCAACTGAAGTTGAAATATTAAAATTCCATCCTCATGATTATTTTATTTGTTTGTTCGTTCATGCAGTCGTTTTATAAATTTGGGAGGGCTAAACCAGAACACAAAGAGCGATTACAAAAAGGACCAAATAATGTAAAATGCCAATATGTAAAATCTATGCAAAGGACTGAAAGGCAATAAGTAGTCAAATTATTTAGAGAGTATTTGTAATCTGGGGGCAATTTTAGAGATATATATTCACACATAACAAACATCAAAGGGGTGTTGATGGAAAATATATTAGTAGGGTTTTTTTAATGATTTAAAGTAGATTTAAAGATTTTGTAGATATTTATATTGAATGAAACTAGTGATAAGTATTCTGTGGGTGTCTATTTCAGTATATCAACGAAATGCAATAAAGTCGAGGATATTTATAGATTTGTATAGAAATAATTTGATTTTTTTGCAAAGGGGATTTGTAAATTGTGATGTTTGAAATCGTTGGCAGTAATAAACTGCACTGATATGTCACAATTTGACTGTTTGTTTTCTTTAATTTATATTCACAGAATAATTAGAATTTAATATTGGCTTTCCTATTCTAGTTTAAACTATATTTATATAAAAGTATGTACAAATTACAGTCAATTTAAACTAAATATTTTATTATGTTGCAACCTAATTATAAAAGAAAACAAGGTTTCCCATTACATCCCATGAAGGAATTGGTTGCAGCCTAATTAGATGATATATAAACATTAATTAAACATTACACTTTCTTTATAAATTAGCTAATATTTTATAAAAAACTATGAACATCAATAAATGTTATTATCACAATGTCGGATTAGGGACAACCAACAGTTATAATTTTCAAATTGCTTACAAACTGATAGTGATTTTTAATCTATATGCCAGGTATCCCACCCTAACAATAAAAGAGTCATAACTCAAAAAGCACAAATTTTCATTCGAGGCAAAAACTGGATTCGTTAAGTTAAAAAAAGTAGGCAAACGTTCAATAACACTGTGGAAGACGAAAAACCGTAACTAGGAAGAAAAGAACGGTTTTACCCTAATTCGGTTACGAAGAATCGAACTGCATCATTAGTTTTTTGAGTTACAGTTACGATTTCATACAAAATATGTATATTAGGGTGGCAATGAAAAAACGACTTCGGATTTTTAATAAACGCCAGGCGGATTTGAAAAAAAATTTGCACATTGATTTAGTTTGACCTGAACATAAACTGGATAAAGTTTGAGTAAATCCGACCACTCTAAGGGATCATTTTTTAATTTGAAAAAATTTGCAAATTTTAACAAAAATTTAAATTTGGGTTTTTCGGTTTTTTTCCAAAAATGGTTCCAAAGGGAACCACATTATACAAATTTCAAATTATAAGTTAGAAACATAAGCTATGTGCTCTAACCGATTCTATTAAATCTGATGTGGCAGGTGGTTACAAAAGCAGTTTTTAAAAACAAGGTTAAAAACCCGGGTTTAAAAAGCCGGTTTTAACACCCGCAATTAAAACTCGGTTTATATAAAACGGTTTGCTAACCGTTTCGTTTTAATAAACCTTGATTTGATTATTGAAACCGGTTTTCAATTCCTGTATATGAAACCGTGTTTAACAACCGCTGAATCAAACAACTGCAAAAGATTAGTTAAAAATACAAGTTACGTACTCAAACCGATTCTATAAAATCGTTTTTGACAATTGGTTAGAATAACCGGTTATTATTCTATTTGTCGTTTTCTATTCGACCTTTTGAATAGTTAGATCTTAATTTTTAAATAATTAGGCTCGAGGTCAATTTTGTTGTATATAATTTTAAATTAACTTTCAATATTTCGTCTGTCGTCGAAAGACATCATCAGGAATTCTGAAATATATGATATGTCGTACATTACATATACATTACATAGAAACCGGTTTTAAAGCTCTGAGTTAAAACACTGGGTTAAACTAAATCAATGCGCAATTATTTTTTCAAATGCACCGAGGAGTGAAGATTTTCTAGTGTATACGAATTTTCATCCAAAATGCCAAAATCCGAAAATTTTGACTAAAATGCGAAACGGCTTAGAGTTGTCCGATTGGGCTCAAATTTTCACCGAGTCAGTTTTAGAACATAAGGAACAAGAATCCGCCTGGTGTTTATTAAAATTCGAAAATATATTTTCCTCCATACATTTCATTGCCACCCTAATGTATATGTGGGCTTGGGCTCCATGAAATGTGGCCCCAGTGAAAAATGACCCCAAACCCAAAATGAAAAATGACCCCAATATTTTGTACTACCTACAACAACAAAGTTTGGGCCTTTCACTTACGTGTTGTTGTAGGTAGTACAAAATATTGGGGTCATTTTTCATTTTGGGTTTGGGGTAATTTTTCACTGGGGCCACATTACATGGAGCCGTGGGCTTGCCAGACTTGCTGTTTTCAACAGTACGAGCACTTTTTGTGTTCTTTGTACTGTTTTCTACATAACCCATGAAATAGTAGGCGAAAGTAATTTTTCTTAAACAATTGTAAATTTTTTGTAGTTTCTTTACGTTTTTCTTTGGTTAGAACACAACTTAAACAAATTGTTATATGCAAAAAACCTTCTCAGTGTAGTAAAATATAAAATAAAGTGAAATTGATAATTAAGTGAAATTTGATAATTGTAAATTTTTTTTTTTTTTAGAATTTAAATTTTATTTGTCCATATATTCATTTAACATTTTCTATATCTTATTCTCGAGTTCGTCTTCTCTCCCAACGTCCTAAGACTGTACTGGGAATATATGCCTTATGGTTAATTTAAGTGCCTGTAAGACCAGCCCACTTATACTCTTGCGTATATATTAATACTCTTCTTGGTTCAGCTTTCGCGGGAAAAGGACCATAAAACCCGGATATCTTGTGATAATTGTAAATTATGATGAGTAAATAAATATAAAGTGCATTCCAATTTGAGTGATATTATTTCTAAGTGACGCCATTTGTAATATGTCATGATCTGTAATTTTTCTCATTGTATTCAGTTATGTTTACAATTTCATCACGGAGAGATACACGCATGAACAACGTTTACAAATTATTCAATTTTTTTTTATCAAAATAAACGTTCTCCAATTGTAACTTTTCGTGCGCTTTTGCTATTTTATGGCCGTAATAATCGTCAACCTGTGCTCACTATTCGTCGAATTGTTGCAAATTACGAACGCACATTTTCTTTACAAAAGCACCAATAAGACAAAGCACCGCTCGAAGTAATGAAAATATTACTGCCGTTCAGCAAGTGTTGCCGAAGACCGCAATTTATCATTTCCAAGACGTTGTCAACAATTAGGACTGTCTCAAATCACAACCTGGCAGAATTTGAGAAACGATTTGGGCTTACATCCATATAAAATTGTTATCACTTAAAAACTGAAGCCATTGGACTACTGTAAACGTCATGAATTTGCTGACTTAGTCTTGGAACCACTTGAAAACCATTTCGATTTTTTTTAAGAAAATTATCTTCCCCGATGAGTCTTACTTTCATCTGAGTGGTGCGGTAAATGAACAAAACTGTCAATTTTGGTGCGAAGAAAATCCACAAATTATTCATGAACAACCATGACATTCACCTACATTGACAGTTTGGTGGAATCGTCGGTCCATACTTCTTTCGAAATGAAGCTGGTAACACAGTTACTGTCACTGGAGAGCAAAATAGTTTGATGATAACCAATTTTTTGTGGCCGAATTTGGAAGGAGTTGGTCTTGACAACATCTGGTTCCAACAGGACGGGGATACAAATTAAACAAACAGCACGTGCAACAACCGAATTATTGCGAGAAAAGTTTGGAGATTCAATTATTTAAAGAAATTGTGACATTCAATGGCCTCGAAGAAGTTGTGATTTAACACCATTAGACTATTTCTTGTGGGGTTATTTTAAGTCATTGGTCTTTAGCAATAAACCAGACTCTCTTCAAGCTTTACTTATAGTTACAAGTCCATAATGAACGTGCTATTTATGATATACGACTTGATTTAGTGGAAAAAGTGTTCCGAAATTGGGTTCATCGAAGTCGTTCCTGCAAAAGAAGACGCGGAGGCCATTTGAAAGACGTTCTATTCAGAAATTAATTGTATTGATTGTACTTCACACTAAATAAAAAACATTTAAATTTCTCTAACAATTAGTGTGTTTTTTTTTAAGGAATCGCATCCCTTAAATTGGAAAACCCTTTAGTTATATAGTGAAAGGTTTTCTATTACTAGGCGAAAGAATCTGATGACTGGTAAAGAAAAACGCAAAGAAAGTCAGAAAATTACTACTCTGCCGGAGTTATGAATCAACGAGCCCCAAACCATGGCTTTAGAGGTAATCTGTGTTCCCTAAAGTTGAAGCCCAAAATGTTTGAAACAACTTGGAACAATTCCTCGTACCCGAGTTAGGGTAAAACCGTCCTCTCCGTCTTTGTCTTAAAAAATTTTTGTCAAAACCTATCACAGTATAATAGTCAAATTCAGACTTGCTTTTTGTGACTGCTGAGAAGAGAAAATGACGACAGATTTTTACAGGGGATATAAATTACCCTTGATTATTGGTTTTAAGCATATAAATTAAACTCTGGACCTTATAAGCTATGACCCTTTTGTAGTAAGGGTGCGTGCGATATGGTGATAATGCAGCTAGTGTGTGTGAAAATTAAACAGATTTCTAAAACAATTTTGCTAAATTTACTAATTTACAGAAGCAAGACTTTGCCACTCCTTTTTAAAGCTCTCCTAACTCAACAGTTAGGATTTTTTCAAAACCTAGTTTTCGTCGAAAGATTAGTATTTAATGGATTTCATTTGCATTCATCTACTGTATTTAATATATGGTCTATTTTTATACAGATTTCAAAGATTTTCATCGGTATACTATAAGTAGAAGTAGGAAAATATTAAAGCAATACACACCGGTCTCAACTCAATTTTTCTGGCATCAATTTAAACCAAACATTTTAATACTTTTCAAAAAAAGAATGCATTTCATAAAAGCTAACACTCTGGAAGATTTACAAATTATAAAAACAAAAACGCTTTTCTTGGAATTTCATTTCAATGCAGCGTCATAGAAGTCATGAGTTTTCATTCAATAATTTACTCGTGTTTATAATGTTTTCATTTTTTCGACCCTAGATTAATGCGATTTTAAAAGTAGTTTAAGTAAATGGGCTGTATTTTATATTTTAAATAAAGACTCAAGGGGCTTAGAACAAACGCGTTTTGTGAAAAATAATATTGGTGTACTGCAGTTGATAGTGCAGAGTCCCCATAGTAAAGGGTTTTTCAATAAGAGAGCTACAAAAGTTTTTTTAAATAAAACAAAACCGGTTTTAGATACCAATGAAATTCTTTATTCCTGTGAAAGTACGTTCGATGCCATTATGTATGGAACTCGATTTCTTTTGCATGGTCACCACGGGCACGCTTGCAGAAGTCCAGACGCTGAACCCAATTTTCCACGGTTTTCAAGCAAAAATCGGCCGATACTGCTGCAATTTCACGTTCGATATCCGTACGAAGTTCATCAATCGTCGCTGGCTTGTTGGCATAGACCATAGACTTGACGTTGTCCCACAGGAAATAATCTAACGGCGTCAAATCGCATGACCGAGGCGGCCAATCGACTGGGCCATTTCGTGAGATAACACGTTCACCAAACTTGGTTTCCAATAAATTGATTGTGGCATTCGCTGTGTGGCTTGTCGCGCCGTCCTGTTGGAACCACATGTCCTCCAAGTCTATATTATCCAATTGGGGCCAAAAATATTCGGTTATCATTGAACGGTAGCGATTCGCATTCACAGTAATGTGCCGGTCTCGATCATCACGGAAGAAGTACAGCCCATGACGCCGCCGGCCCATAAACCGCACCAAACCGTAATTTTTTCAGGATGCAATGATAACTCATGGATTGACGAAGCCATTCAGCCAGAAATGAGCCTCATCGCTGAAGATGATTTTCCGATGAAAATCCGAATCATTTTCAAGTTGTTGCCCAGCCCAATTCACGAACATACGACGCTTATGGTGGTCAGGCGGCTTCAGTGCTTGCGTCAATTTGATCTTGTAAGGACGTAGGCCAAGACCTTTTCGCAAAATTCGCCACAACGACGTTACAGAGATGCCCATCGCTTGAGAACGACGTGTGAGAGACACATTTGGGCTTTCTTGAACTGAAGCCTCAGCGGCAGCAATATTCTCGGCACTACGGGCACTTCTTTGTCTCACTAGCACGGGAACATTTTGTACTGTTCCTGTGCATGCAAATTTTTCCACTAGACCCTCAATTGTTGATCTGGTAGGACGATTATGACGACCATAAATTGGAAGTAGCGCTCTTAAACTTGAGGCCACTGACTCCAAATTTCGGTAGTAAATTTTAATAATTTCTACTCGTTGTTGGCACGTATATCTTTCCATGATGAAATGGCAAACCTTACTGAAGAGAAATGTCAAAAGAGCTGGAAAAATAGGGCATCGTTTGCTGTCCCTATTGATTTACTTTTGTAGCGTTTCTGTTGAAAAACCCTTTATATGCATATCAAACCTTTCAAGCCAATAGTGCTTGATAAGCACAAAAAATTCGTCAAAATCATCACCACGGTGAAAAAGTGTCATTAATAGTTAAATTTGGGACAAATTTGCACCAAACTTTTGGTTCATTTACACGAAATTGATCGACTAATCTCAATAACAATTGGTGTAAACTTTTATATTTGTCCCATGAAATGTGTTGTACGTTGGAAATTGATGAACTTTAACATCAGAACAATGCACAAATTCATCATTTACATGTACGGGTTTATTTCAGTGTAGGTGGTAGTTGACAGGAATAGCGTTGATTTTTAGTTAGCTAGGAGGGAAATTCAAAAGGTTACGGAACTTTCAAACAGCTGTGAAATGAAACACTTTTCTTTGAACTGCGTCTACGAGTATTTGTAATACTTTAATGTGAATATGTGGCCGTCGGTGGTGCAATGGTAGTGTGTGCGGCTCTTGTGTATGAGAACGTTAGTTCGATCCCTGCTCTGACCACCTTACATTTCTTTCGACGGCGGTCACAACGCTTAGTGACTGCGAGACTATCCCGTATTTAGCCATGAAAAAGCTTCTCAAAATACCTAGAACAGTTATTTTCAAATCACGCGCACAGCTCACTGGTTTGTGAGAAGCTCACCCTAATCCGGAAACCATTTCTTTCTTACGTGAATATTCCCATCCTAGCAGTCTTTATACCTTTCGACAAATTTTCAATAACAAATAGAAATTGATATGAACTCCTTTAGTGAATGGCAACAATAAGAGCATAAATTCAAAATTCGTTGTCGATAAACACAAGCACTTGGCGTCAAAATTTGTCGCTCTTGTTTACTTTTTAAATTTTCGTCACTAGCGCACACCCACCACTCCCAGCAATAATCCTTAAATTAGAATTTTTACAGGCCGGAAGGACAAAATCCACATCGACTATATTTTTTACGCAATTTACAATTTACAATTTCTGATCGAGTTTCTTTAAAAACTTTGAAAGAATTTAACTGTAATTGTCAGACAAGCACATAATAATTTTTGTATTAAACTGGCAAGAATGTACCTTCTTAACGCCAGGGAACTAAAAGGAATTCAAATTTTTATCGTCTACTCCAGACACGACGGTCCAACACCAGCTCTTGTTCCTCTTTCATAAGGAAGCATATACACACAGAGAAGAGATTTTTTTTGCCACAACTATATTTACAGCCAACTAAAATTTGGCGGTTCCTTGGACTATCACATTATTCAGTTGTGATTACCAATAATTGTGTTCTGTATCACAAAATGTTGTGCATATCAATTGATTTGTAATTTAGTTTTTCACAGCAACAAGAAATAAATGTGACCTGTCAATCGAGTTTTAGTTCTAGCAATCAAATTATCCTTTAGTGGTGAATATTCTATTAGTTGGATGAACGCAAAATGTAAAAACTAATTGTTGTACCAAATAACATATTGGTATGCTCAACTAATTATGTACTTGAATTTGATGGCTGTCACAACTATTTGATGATGCTTTAACCTATTACGAATTTTATAGAAAAAAAAAGTAAAAAAAATTATTTTTTTATTAAAATTTTGTATTGTATATTTATATATAAATAAAGTTACTATTATTTATAACTAGAGTTCGTATTTCGTGCCCATTTTTTCATCGAAAATACAAGTATGAAAAAATGGAGCGTCCAATCGAAAAACAAATATAGTGCTTCTAAATTTGTCATATTTTCTATCAAAAATGGGGATGAGTTACCCTGGGTATCATATGTATGCTTAAGTTAATTTGTGTCATCCACAATGATAGTTCTTCCAGCCAAGTGTCCACAATTGTTTGCATATGTTTGTTAAGGCATCGATAGTGGCGTCAGATTCAACGAGTGTGTTTAAATGTCACTTCACCTCAATTGATGATAATATGTATTCTTCGATGGCTGACATCTATGCACTTTATTGATTTTTCACAACTTTGTGTATCACTTTCTATTTCAAATAATAGTTCTTCTGTAAAGTCCTCGTGTAACATTCAAATAAATGTAGTTTCTCTTTAACAACAAAGCCTCTTGTGAAAAATTCAATACATAACTTTATAACAAGTGTTTCTGTAACAGAAACTAAATTATGATTACAGTGTAACTAATATTTTTAACACGAATTACAATATTGTACTTATTATTAGTTGTATCCTCCATTTTAGATGAATGAGGTTTTTGAAATACCCAAATTGGATAATACAACTTAATTTCTGTAGTAGCAAGTTGTATTTAGTATGACCTATTTTTAATCTATCAATATCATAGGAAAATAATTCTGATGTTTGACAATTACGAATTCTGATCAAGATATAGACTTTATCATGCAATTTCCAATGCCTGAATTGATTTCCAACTAATCTTTTCCCTGTGTGTACAAATTTTCACCGCCTATGTATCGCTTCGATTGTGCTCGTACATTGACTTTGTTTACAAATACGAGTAAAATTATATTATTAGTAGAATGTCCCGGTTCAGATTAAAATAAAACTTTATATCGATATCAAATTTTTCCCATAAATCGTTCGATCTGACAAGGATTTGCCGATAAGAAAAGCAAAGTTACAAAATTATATTTCTTTAATGGCTAAACATTTTATTGGCTTTGTTGAAAATGCAATACAAATATTAATATTAGCGGAGTTGATTAAAAGAACATTGCATCAAATCCAACTAATTCCGTCAAAAATTGGTGGAAATCGCTATTGACTGCTTTATAGACATCTAGGAACAGTTCTGTCTGTGAGTAGAATCGGCAATTTTGATTTAATGCAGCTGCAGTCATGCCCGCCCGTGTTAGTTATACATTTCCTGTTTGTATAAGTGGAAAATGCACAAACGCCAACAAAACTTTGCCTTGGTTCTTATCAATTACTTTCGTAGTTTCATTTATTCTTTAAGATGCTTGCATTTTCATTGTCTGTGCTCCTTTTCTTAGCATTTCGATAATGATTCGAATTATTTTGTATTGTTGTGATTATATTTTGCATTTTAATTTCCTGTCGCAAATTACTAGCATATCCTCTGTGAAATCTCGTTCTACTAGGTCATCTATTTGTAATACTCGTACCTGTATTGCTGTGTCAGTATGCTATCATTGTCTACGGATTTGAAATCATTTGCATCTTTGTTTGTCTTGCCATTATATGAACCTTGGGGAAAAGGAGCAAGGAAATGGCAAACGACAATGCAACGAATTGAAATTGTTTTCATTTACCTTCGTAAATCTAAAAGCTTCAAGGATAAGACAAAAAGTTATTTTCTTTAGATCCTTTTGTTGTCTTAAGGCAATATGTTGTCCTGATATGATGAGCTACATTTGTTGTCGATGCGCAGAAAAACAAAAAATATCGACTTCACAACTTGTAATTTTAAATATTATTCTCTAATTCTATAACTTGAATTTTGACAAACACTAGGTCGCCGATTTTTATGGAAGATAGATCAAATGATTGCCTATACCAATACTAAACTTAACCCCAAAGGATTTTGCAAAATTTTAATTTTTATTGTTTGTTTTATTTTTGTTACTTTTAATGAAAAAATTAATTTCCCGGACACTTTTCAAAGAAATGTTATGAAAATTTTATAGAATATATATTTTCAAATGACTTAAACAATATTCATAAATTTTTTCATTTAAAAATAAATAAATAAATAGTTTCCCGTTACATTCCATGAAGGAATTGGGATTGGGACCTACAGTTTTACACCGGTTCCGTAAGGTGTTTTGAGAAGCTTTTTCATTGCTAATACTCGATAGTGTCGCTGTCTCTAAGCGAGGTGACCGCCGCCGAAAGAAATTTAACGTGGCCAGGAGTATGGATCGAACCCAAGTCCTCATGCACAAGAGCCGCTCACACTACCATTGCACCACCGACGGTGTTTACCTATTCGATACGGTTTCGATTCTTTCGACTCTAGGCGCAAAATGTTCCTCGGATCCTAAACTATTATAATACGCGAAATTCCCGACAAATTGTCCAACTCAGCACCAATTTTCTCCTCAACAGTGCCTGAGCATAAGTTCTAAGTACAACGAGGAGTTAACTCAGTTCTTTTTACTTATTCCGTTGAATTTAAAATGTATTTTAACTACACTGAAAGAAAAACGCTTCGTCGCATGGATGAAACATTTTCGTTAATGTTTTTACTTTGTTGTAGTAAAAAGTGTCGTATATGCGACAATTTGGTAGTACCTGCAACGAAAAATTTCATACTTGACATCTTTGACAGTTTTTAATTTCGTTGCTGCAACAACTTACCTGTTGTTCCTGCAACAATTTTATTTAATTTGAATTTTGTAAAAAAAATGGGTTGAAAATTAAAAAATCAAGTAAAGGCATGAGTTTTAAACTACTGATATTTGCTTTATCTCTTACTTTTTATAGTTTATATTTATTTATTTTGGAGGTTTGTCTAAATTTTTAGTTGACGAAACAATTTCTTTATTGTACTCGTAACAATACTAATTTTTAGGATGGTATAGAAAGAGAGAAGCAGTCGAAAAAATGAGCGAGCGTAAAAAAGGGGCCAGCAAGAGAAAATGGTAAGCGTGAGTGGTGGTGGGTCACGTACACATCTTAGATCAGTTCCATTGCAACATTCGAAAGTGGTTTGTTAAAACAGACTAATTAGTTATACTTTGTAATAATCTTTTATTGTGAAAAATAAATTGTATGAATTTATGTGTTTGCTGTGATCGTTTGTGTAACTTTCGACTTTATAAATCAAATTGATACATATATAAATAGAATGGCCGTCGGTGGTGCAATGGTAGTGTGCGCGGCTCTTGTACATGAGATCCTGGGTTCGAACCCGGCTCTTTCGGCGGCAAATTACCGTTCGGAATCGGTGTAAAACTGTAGGTCCCAATCAGTGAGTGAAAACTGGAAAGCGCACAGCTCAGTGATTGTGAGAAGTTCACCCCAGTCCCTTCAGGGATGTAATGGGAAACCATTTATTTTATTTATTTATAAATAGAATTCAAGGAGCAACACGACAGCAAAGAAGTGACGCAAGTATAGCAGAAAAACTACCCCGAAATCTGTAACTGAACTTTTGTGTGTGTGTATACGCGTGACGGTACAAGTCACAACAAAATTTTCGTGATTTTGTGTTTAAATCATAATTTGGTGGCACCTGTTTCGTTGTGTTAGTATTTGGATTCAGAAAAAACGAAAGTCATACATAACACTGTGTGTAATTTTTTAAGTCATGGCAAAGTTATATGGTTACCCATACGTGATAAAAGACTAAAAAAAAAAGACCCGTGTTTCCCAATTTTTCCCAAAGTCATGCACTTTTTTTTTTTATGGGCCGCCAAAGATTTGGGGCCTCGGTATCATTTTCGTAAAAATGTGATCATTTTCTCAGGCTCATATCTTGCAAACCGTTCAGAATTTCGATTTACTCTCTGCTGTGATTTGAAGGTCATCAACATTTTGCAAGGGATCATCGATAAGGGCGGCTTCCCAAAATTCTTTTGTTTTCTTTGTAATTGGGATTCACGCTCACCTCTGAATCAATTCCAATGTAACTCGTGGAGGCCAAGAGGACGTTGACGTCGCGCTGTGTAATGCCTCGATGTGAGCGTCGTGTCGCTTTTATATTGTGTGCTGCGTCCCTTGTTGCGTGTGCTGAGCTTACTGCATTGCCTGTGCTGCTGCTGTCGGTGCATGATCGCGTGATACCTAAGCGCTACCTAAACGGTGTTAACCCTTGGACAAACACATGGTTCTGGCCAGGCATATTTCATTTTTTGCTACCTATGGACCTGAACAAGAGAAAAAGGTAAAAAAAATTAAATTAAAAAATTTTCGGCAAATTTTTCACTTTTGCGTGCCACCTAAACAGTGTTAAGAATCATCTCTACGAAGTTTATATGTTCTAGAAATTTGTTTATTGAGATCTTAGGTAAATTTTTGTAGTTGATTGTTTCCTTGAATTTTGAACGGTTTGCTACCTATGGACCTGAACACGGGAAAAAAGGTAAAAAGAAATCGAATTTTTTTAAGTTTTTTGCGATTTTGATCTGGAAGGTGAAGTTTTTTTGATTTTATATGTTCGCATTTCTTTATGACAAGAGCTACAACTTTGCCTCAGAGAGTAAATCGAAATTCTGAACGGTTTGCAAGATATGAGCCTGAAAAAATGATCACATTTTTACGAAAATGATACCGAGGCCCCAAATCTTTGGCGGCCCATAAAAAAAAAAGTGCATGACTTTGGGAAAAATTGGGAGACACGGGTCTTTTTTTTCACTCTTTTATCACGTAGTGGTGTCCGTATATGGTTATTTTTTTTCGTGTTGCACTGTGTAACATTTGTGCGGTCAGTCAAAGTCAATGAAAACGAAGAAGTCAAAGAAAGAAATTGTTTCAAGTACGACGAATACAAAAAATAACAATTTAACGTACAATCAATTGAAACCAATAGAAATTTTAACAAATTTGGTTAAAATAAATAAAAGAGCAGTTGAAGAAAATACTTACAGAGCGATCACTGGCTTATGACGGAGAGATTTGGCACTAAAATTGAATATCAAAACAGTCAACACAACAACAATTGCATGATTTAACAAAACAATGATGTGGTTCTATGTTAAAGGAGTAGAGCATAGGGGAGTAGAGCTTATGTTCATGGTACGTACAGACATAGATATGTATATTTATGTGCAATTGTCAATAAATAATTTCAAACACACTTCTAAACATTCATTGCAGCAATAAAACAAAATCATTGTAGTAATGAAACATATTCATTACAACAATGACTCAAAGCTGACGAACACATTTTCATAGCGGGAATGAAACGTTACCTTAGCTCACTTTCGATGACAAACGTTGTTGGGGTGATGAACATTTTCATCCGTGTGACGATGCTTTTTCGTTCAGTGTATGATTGTCGTGAGATTTGTGTTCAGTAAGGTTTGGCAAGTCGTCATGAATCGTTTAACGCTGCAAAAACTCATCCAAATTGTGGAAATTTGCTTTGAAAAAATAAATCTGTTCGCGAAATTCATAGAGCACCTCGTGAAGTTTTTATCAAAGAATTGTGGTTAGTGATGAAGCTCATTTCCATTTCTGGTTGCCGTATAGATAGTGATGACAATCCTCAACCTGTTACCGAATCACTTTTACATCCATTAAAATTTACTGTTTGGTGCGATTTAAATGCTGCCGGCATCATCGGTTACGGTGAATGGCGAGCGCTATCGAGCCATGCTGACTGATTTTTTTTTCCAAAAATTAATCAGCTAAACAACACGCGACCTGCAGCTAGTGGATATCTTTGTTGGAACGAAGTTCCTTATTGCACGTTGCGGGATGCGGGCTAAATGAAAAAAAAATTAAACAACTTTTGTTTTAACACGATTATGCTACAACCTAGTATTATCAACTATATTGTTTATTTTTGCTTTGGTTTGTGTCTAGGCTAACTAGATATCTCACACATGTTTAGAAATTTATTGTTTAAAGGGAACTTTTCTAGGTAGAACAACCAATATTTAAAATATATTGTAGTTTTGATCCCGGCGGAATGAAGACGGGCCCCAGGAAATATCACACCAATTGCAAAATGAAAATGGGCCCCAATCGAATACACAGGTTACAACAACACGAAATTTTGGGGTGTTATTTCGTAAATTTGGGGTCCATTTTCGCTAACACTTGGGGTGATTTTTCATTATGAATGTAGGCCCGAAATGAAAGTGGACCCCAATTATTTTTTGGGGAACATTCTCATTTTATTTGGAGTCAGTCTTCATGTTTTGGGGTGTTATTTCATAACTAAATTGGGGTGTAATTTCTCGGGGTGCAATTTCGTATTGCTACTATAAAACTTAATGAATAAACAACCCATAATAACAAATTAAAATAGGCCCCAAATATTACTAAAAAGTACACTACTAATATAAACCCACTTCTAAAAATACAAATGAAACAATAAGGATATTGAGGTGCAATCATTTTCATTAGGTGTAAGGACATTTATAAGATAAATTTTTCTGTATGACATCAGCTTGTATTTTTAAATGGCATTCGCTGCATATCGCGAAATGCTTCCAAAGTAACAATATAATCGTTGTGTTTTGGTTACAAGCAAGCGATTATCGCTTGCTAAGTGGCAAAGAAAACGGCTTTTTAGCGAGAAGTCATTTTATTCAATAATATGAAAAATTGTTAAAAACGCAAAAAATGTCATTTTTTTTTGTTTTAAACTTAGTGAAAATGAATCTCGTCGCTAAGTTCTCGCGTAGTCTTCGCTAAGTGCTTCATACAAAACAAGCGAATATATAAGCAAGCGGTGTAACCAAAACACGCTTAATATTTCATTGGTTTTCTTGGCAAAGAAAGAAAATGTTAAAAAATGTTCCCAAAAAAAAATCCAAAAACAAAAATTGTAATAAACTATATTTTACTGTTTTAGAAAGAAAGGAAATTTTTTTTCCAAAAACACTGATATTGACACAGAAACCGGAGATGTCACAAAAAGGGGAGACAAATATTTGAAATAACTATTCTATTCCATCTTATATTGTTTAATGTTTCATGGAATATGTTTATGTGTGTATTCTATATTCATTCTGAAATTATTCAAATCGACGGATAAAACAAAACCAATCTTTTTCTATTAGGGCCGATTTTCCTGGGGTGTAGTTTCTATTCTTTAAAATTACATTTCAAGAAAATACATCCCCAAAGAGTCAATGAAATCTGGCCCCAAATTTTATCAGTATACAACAAATAATTATTATGGGGTCCTCTTGCGCTTATTGGGGCCTTATTTTTAAACGGTTTAAAACAACAAAATGAAAGCCGCCCCACTAAAATATTTGGGGTCGTGCTGCACAATTTTTTGGGGAACTTCATCATTGCTTGGGAGGCTATTTCATTTTGAAATTTGGGGCCCACCTCAGTGAAGATATTTGATAATTTTCGAGGGGACTTTTTTATTGTTCCAATAGTAATCTTTTAGACATATGTACATATGAGTACTTTTTATCAAAAAATTAAATAAATCTGCATTTACACCGAAAGATTTTTAAAAACATATGTATAACAACATTTATTTAATCTGCGTACGGTTTGTCAATTTTTCGGTGTAAATGCAGTGAAATCTTTAGTTAGCTTCACGTACACATATATTTCATTCTTATTCCACAAAAAATAACAATAAACAAATCTTGGCAATTTCGATCAGCTGAGTTTGACAAGGCCGGCCCCTGATATAAAAACAAAATTCTTGCAATTCCTACTGCTTCTTCCTTACTTATTTTGCCATGTGTTGTATTTAAAACTCTCTCACATAAAATTTGATGAGTCAAATCCGAAAGTACTCTTATTGGAACAAAAGGAGTTGGGGACTTTTAGAAATAGAAAGGAGGTCCTTATCTACTTCAAATGTCATCCCTGGCCCACCTGCATAATGTAAACAAACCCTAAATTTGGGGCCCATTTTCATTTCGCAATTGGGGTGTTATTTCCTGGGACCCGTCTTCCGGCCGCTTTGAACCCAATAAAAAGGATATATAGAAAAGCCAAAGTGAAACACGTTTAAAAAATAGCATTTTCTTAAATAAGTGCCTTTTCTTAAAAAAGTACATTTTCTCAAAAAAAAACCTATTCATATTGAAAAAAATTTCTTAAAAAAATACCTTATCTTAAAAAAGTACCTTGGCCTAAAAAAGTAAATTTTCTTTAAAAAAGTTATTTTTCTAAAAAAAAATAATTTTTTTTTAAATTAGTACTTTTTCTTAAAAATTTACATTTTCTTTTCTTGAGATAAGTACCTACTCTTAAAAATGTACCTCTTCTTGAAAAAATTACCTGTTCTAAAAAAAATTTACATTTCTTAAAAAAAGCTTTTCTTCAAAGAAATACTTTATCTTAAAAAAATTTCCATTTCTTAAAAATAATTTCCATTTTTTAAAAAAAGCTTTTCTTTAAAGAAATACTTTCTCTTAAAAAAATACCTTCTCTTAAAAAAATAGCTTTTCTTACAAAAATTCCTTTTCTTAAAAGTACCTTTTCACAGTACAGAAAGTACCTCTTCTTAAAAGTAGTACCTTTTCTTAAAAAAAATCCAATGAGTGTTCGAACTCACGGGTGATGTGTTAACACCTTTTGTTACACGGTACCTGTTCGATTTCAATGAACACATTGAACACATTACTACTAAATGTTACATTGGAAAATAAAAACTGAGTTCAATCATATGATGACGTTACATTTAAATAATATTAATACGTAAAGTTATTTAAAGACATGTTTCACATGTTTCATTATTTTCGTGCTTAATACTTTTTGTTTTATTCCCATAAAAAACAAAGAGAATGCAAAGCAACAGATATTACATGTTCATACAACACAGGGATGATATTTGTAGTGGATAAGGAGTTTTTTACCAACTTTCGATTTCAAAAACTCCCCAACTCCTTTTGGTCCAATAAAAGTACTTTCGTTTTTGACTCACCAAATTTTATGTGAGAGGTTTTAAATTACAACACATCGTCAGCTGAAAATTATTTTGGCGAACTTACCCAAAAAGTATGTTTCGAGAAAAACGGCAAAGAAGTTTTGTACTAATTATTCTCAAATTCAAGTCGAAAAATATTTTATTTTATGCTTAATCCTTATTGGAGCATATGTTTTGAACACAAATATAAATTCTGTTTTTTTTACTTGTTTTGTGGCCCATAGGCAAGTTTTATTTAGAAGTTGCTCTTTTTGTTAGACGTGGCCCCAAATTCATGCATATTATGTAGACTGTCCAACGCCGTTGTCTACTTTTAAAACGCCGTCAACTAACTAATGTGTTTTTTTTTTTTAAGTTTTGAATGCAAAATTTGACGCATACGCCAAACAGCGACCTATGCACCATAGTAATGATTATGAAACGTTAAAGATGTGGATGTAGATCAAAGTTGATACAGAATATCTCAGAATTCGCTGAGATATATCGAAAAATGGATTTCGGAATCAGAAAGAGCATACTTCAATTATATATAATCAATACCTAACTCCATTGTCCTAAAAATGGCTTTTAGGCAGTAGGAATTGCAGGAATTTTGTTTTTATATCAAGGGCCGACCTTGTTAAACTCAGCTGATCGAAATTGCCAAGATGTATCTATTGTAAGTTTTTGTGTAATATGACTGAAATATATGTGTGCCTGAGGCTAACTAAAGTTTTCACCGCATTTACACCATAAGATTGACAATCCGTACGCATATTAAATATATTTGTTTATATGTTCTACAAAAAGCCCGTTAATCTTTCGGTGTAAATACAGATTTATTTAATTATTTTATAAAAAGTACTCATACGTCGAAAAAGTACTTTCGGAAGAATACAAAAAGTCCCCTCGAAAATTATCAAATATCATCATTGGTATAACCACGTCAGTATTGTCTTTGCTCTGAGAGTGCTTCGCACCCATACAAGACAACTATTCGCTGCCGCTACATCAGCGTGTGTTTATTTCGCAGTCTGACAATCTGTGTTTCGCTGTCGGACAAATCTGTGTTCACCCTTATCATTTAGGGGTATAAAAAATTGATGTTGGGCGATTCTGAAACCTACCCGATATGCACACAAAATTTCATTCAAATCGGTTATATACTATATATATACTAGGATGAGTTAGCCAGAAATACACTAAAAGATGACCAGAAAACAGCTATGGAAGATGCCAATCATTTCTACGTATTTTCATTTGATTTACAAAAAGCCCTACCGTATCGTAAAAGAAAACGAAACATGTATGTCTTTCACAATTTTCACAAAAAATGTGTGACGATGTACGTTTGGGATGAAACAATAGCTTTCCGAGGTTCACAGGAAGTGGCGACTTGTATAATACGACATATCAAAAATATTATAACTCAGAGGCATTTGTTAGCCTACAGTGATGCATGTGGTGGCCAAAACAGAAACATCAAAATTGCTTTAACGTAGATCAAAATTGTGCAATCAACGAACATTGAAGTAATTGATCATAAATTTTTAATATCTGGTCACTCATTCTTGGCAAACGATAGAGACTTTGGTGTGATAGAAATGAAAAGTAAGTAAACAGAATATTTATATATCCCAGAAAACTATTACATCCTAATAGAAAAATGTTGTTAAAGAAACCCTTTTAATGTTAAACGTTTGAATCAGTCGGGCTTTATCACAACTAAAGAATTTGAGAAACTAGTTACACAAAAGAAAAAATATACCGAAGGTGAATCCGTCGTTTGACTTTAAATTCAATGGATGAGATTTCTGAAGAAAGAGCCATATAAAATATTTTACAAAACGTCTCTTGGTATGAACGACAAGTTCCACGTCTTGGACATATCGTCAAAAAAGGAAGACCAACACTTGTAACTAGTATCCAATTCCCTCCATTGTACAACAGTAGGATACCCATATCTCAGGAAAGAGATATGTCTGATCTGTTAAAATATATTCCTCCTATTTACCATGAGTACTACAAATCTCTACCTACTGAAAATGTGGCTGCCGAAACGTAACTCATTTCATAAATACATCTTCATAAGTACGTAATAATAATGAATTAGCAATTTTTATTTAATATTTCATATGAAAAATCAAAATTTTTGAAATTGAAATTAAATGTTTATTTCCCTTGTTTTGGATGTATAAACTATTTTCGAATTTAATATTTTCATCTTTATAATCAAACTTGTTTTCATTTCTTTGTTTTTGTCCAATTTGAACAGACTGAAAGTGCTCAAAGTCAATGCACTACACTACTACCTGAAGGCGTACAGAACATTTACATTTTTTTTATAAAAATTGGAGACAATGACAGAATATTCTAAAAGAAACAATCTATACTTTAGTAGAAAAATGTTGTGCATTAGACTCAAACTCAAACCTTTAGATATCTCGAAACGAATAAAGTATGATTTAGACCATTGTCATTCTAACTGGCTCACATATGAAATTAGTTTTTTACAAAACTTGAACAGTATTCCCGTCTTTGCTCTCTATTTTATTTGATTAACTTCCATAATATCACAGTTCATTATGATTTAGTTTAATATCTATAGATATTAAAATATCAATACTGACTCAATATAAATCCAAATAAAAATGTTAATCAACGCAAACAAATTTTAAACAACAAACTACACACAGTAGTCGAATATATGCAAATATATGCAAATAGTTTCAATAAAAATTCTTAATAAAAGTAAATTAATTGTACTCGTATTTGTTTTAAAAATTATTGTGAATTTCATTGAATCGAAATACAAATTGATCTAATTCATGTTCAAACACATTGTTTGTTTAAGAAAAAGCCACAAATAATAGTGATGTATGAGCTTTAATATTAAATAAATACATTGGCATCTAGTCAATAATTCACAAAACCAAATCATTTTATTTTTTTAGAAACACAGCAGTACACTGGGCGACAATGAAAAATATGGATAATAATTAATTTTAAATAGTTATATCCGTTTGAATAAATTTGAGAGTTGACCATTATAAGCTTGAACTTCAACTCTGATAGTCCAGCAGCGTTGAATGTGGGCGACACAAGTTTAGAACGACAAATTTGAACGGTGACGGAATTTTTTTGATACGTTAGATTTTATATTCCGTTACATTATAAATTACAATATCGAATGGAATTGAATAGTTTACTGAGTGTTGTGATTGTAAATACAAAATTGTTTAAATGAAGGAACCCACAGAAATGGTTTATTTTTTCAATGGGAATCCCCGTATCCTTGATGGACAACGTTTACGTGATTTTTATTTCATCGATGTATACTTTTTGTGTTTTATGTTGGTGACACTTAAAAACTTTCCTTGGTAATTCAAATTTCAATTTAGGTATTTTCTTGTTTTGGCGGTTTCTTAAAAAACCATTGGACAACGTTGTCATATAAGAAAAAATCACATGAATCACGCTATATATTATGTACTAGTTAGTTCCAACAAGCCTAAGGCGCCCATTGAAAAATACGATAATTTAAATGGGTCTTTAAGAAAAGATACTTTTGTAAAATGATAAACTTTTTTATTTATTTTTAGGAAATGGTACTTTTAATAAAAGGAATTTTTGTAAAAAAAATGTATTTCTATTAAGATAAGGTATTTTTTTTAAGGAAACGTTTTTTTTTACGAAGTGGTAATTTTTTTAGAATCGGTCTGGTTTTTAAGAATAGGTAAATTTTTAAGAGTAGGTAATTATCTCAAGAACAGTTATTTTGTTTCACAAAAAATTTACTCTTTAAAGAAAGGGTAGTTTTTTGAGAAAAAGCAATTTGTTGTAAGAAAATTTACTATTTTAAGAAAAGCTGCTTATTTTAAAAAACTTGCATTTTTTTAAGAAAATTTACTTTTTGTAAGAAAATTTACTTTTTTTAAGCAACGGTTTATATTAATTAAAACTTTCCTGAAGAAGATTTCCAAAGGAAATCGAAATATCGGGAAAACCCAAAAAGTTTTATGAAATCTGAAGAGCCCTTAAGCTGGAACAATTCGTCGAGAAAAATTAATAAAATAAACGTCGAAAAATTAGAAACAAATTATGAAAATTATTTTTTTTTTTTCAAATAAGAGGTAATAAAAGGAATTGTAAAAAAAGCAATATTTTTTGCCAGTGTTGCAGTTTGGCTTTTCTAAGTTTATTTTTTATAGGCTTCAAAACTATAATCTATACTAAGTATAGGTTACAGGCTCCACCTAGAAAATTAAACATTAAACAAGTAATTTCCCAACATATTTGAGACATCTAGTTAATTTCTTTCTCTATGATCCAAGCTGTTAGTCTAGACTCAAACCAAAGCAAAAGTAAACAATATAGTTGATAATACTGGGTTGTATCATAATAGTGTTAAAACAAAAGTTGTTTCATTTTTTTTTTCATTTAGTCCACATCCCGCAACGTGCGATAAGAAACTTCGTTCCTAAAATTGGTTATACTTTGACTGGAATCTCCGCTTCCGAGATCGTATCCAATATGTATCGAATTCAATTGCTTGTCGAGAAGTTGTGTTGTGTTTTGAGCAACATCTAAAATCAAATGTGTATACGTATTGTAAGTCTATGATCTCTATACATACAAAAAAGATTTGCGAATGTTGCTTGTGTTGGAACGTCTGTGGCTATACCAAATTCCATTAAGATCGGTTCTATTTTACAGGAGCAGAGGTTCCAGAATGGGTGGGACAATGTCTCTAGTTCTCTTGCTTTATGTAAACAATTATGGAATATCTACCAATACCTGACTTAAAGGTATATATACACTAGACCTAGCCTCAAATTTTTTTTTCCGAATTTTGCATTTGGGGATTGGTTAAATGTGCGATTTGATGTAAAAATTCATGTGGTAAAATTTGAAGTCGATCAGAGTGTGCCAACCCGTGCCACAATGAGGTCAAAGTTCAAAATATATAGACAACAATCGTTTTTTCATTGATATTATAAGTTAGGAATTTTTTTTAACAAAATTTTTTCTTTTTATGTATTTCCTTCAATGTTTTCCGTAAATACTCTTCACGAATGAAAGAAATATTTGCAACTAACACAAGAAAACTAAATCAACTGTACTCGTTTTTATTTGTTTTTTATTTTTCAAATAGTGCATGGAACTTTTTAAGAAAGCATACATATCTACGTAGCACTTAATTTATCCCAGTCTTATCTATATGTAAAACAACTATCACAAGTTGAGTGAGTCACAACACAACACAACACAACGAAGTTAAATTCCACGTTCTTATATTCTAAGAAAACTAACGGTAAAGTACATTGTGACATTCTGCCACCAATTTCGTTTAGCTTTTATATTTTGATTTTAGTATTTTTCCATTGCGAAATTGAGTGCGGCTGTGAAAAGTTGTTTACTAAAAGAATTTAAAATAGTACAATCAGTACAGAATTTTTGTTATGGCGCTAAATAAATCTCTAAATCTTATATCTGCTGACATATACGTGCAATTGATAGGAAAATGCGAAAAAAATAGTTGGATGCAAATTACCTTCAATTAAAGAGAGTTTTGTATTAGCGTTAGAAGAAATATTTCCCTTCTGGCAAAGAGCTCGTATTTCAACGATACACAAAAGAACATGTGTTGAAAAATTAAACAAATTATGTATATGATGAGTGGAGAAAGGTGCAAAAAGTTTCTAAATCTAAATTTGCAAGTCATAGAAAAATGGAAGAAGATTTCAAAGAACATTTGAAAAATTTATTCGATATTGCACATGTTGATGCCTTAGAAATAATTTCTATTCAGGAGGATAGAGATTTCTTAATTAAACAAAGGGAACAAGGTCGTGTTGGCATAATGACTTCAATAGATCAAAACCTAACAAATAAAGAAACGCGTAAGGCGGAAAGAGAAGAAAAGGAAAATCGACGCAAAGAAAAGCATCAAAGAATTGAAAGCTCTAATATTTTTAAATTATCTTATATTAAAGTCAGCATGAGTATTTTTTTTCTGTCAACTTATTTTGTTCAATAATTTTTACTTTACTGGAATGTGAATCTGAAAAGTCTGCAGATTCGCCGACAATTGAACCAAAAAACATTAACCCGACAGAGAATCGTGTTAAGAAAAAATTCATAGATGACAGAATGTTGGCATGCATGGATGCTGGTAATATATCGACTCCACTCGCAATGCATTTTATTTCTGCGACAGCGAAAGCTTCAGGTCACAATATTGAAGATTTGGTTCTTAATTCTACAAGTTTGAGAAGACAACGCAAAGAATATCGTCAACGTCATGGCAAATAAATTATTGAGAATTTCAAGGTAATAAAATTTATTTTAAAATTGTTATGACTATTTCAAACAATTAACATTTTTCAGATTCCTGACACATTCGTTCTACATTGTGATGGTAAACTACTTCCTGCAATGGCTGGAAAAGAAAAAGTTGACCGCCTAGCTATTGTTTTAACTGCATAAAAAATTTAAAAGTTAATTGCCATTCCAATTATTGAAGTTGGATCTGAAGAAGAAGCAATCGCACAATCAATATATGTTTATTTAACGAAAATGAACATGATAAATCCATTAGAACTGGTGTGCTTTGACACAACTGCTACCAACACTGGTCAACATAATGAGGCAGCAATGTTCCTGGAGAAAAAATTAGATCGGAGTTTGATGTGGTTACCGTGCAGGCATCATATTGCAGAAATCTTACTTTTACTTTTTGAGGTATACTTTGGAAAATCTAGTGGTCCAGAAGTTGGTATATTTGAACGTTTTTCACGGGAATGGAACACTTTTAAGTTGGAAGATTTCAAAGTTGGTATTATGGATGAAGAAGTGCAACGTGCTGTAAGTGTCGAAGAATGTAACTTCAGCAAAGAGTTTTGTATTAAACATTTTGAAAAAGACCATATTCGAAATGATTATAAAGAGTTATTACAACTTAGGTATATTTATCTTGGTGGCAGCATCCCAAATTTCGCATTTCATGCACCTGGGGCAACATCTCATGCAAGATTCATGTCGAAAGCCATATATGTTTTAAAAATATATGCTTTACAAAAACAGTTTCAAATGTCTTCCAGCCAGTTGTATGGTTTGCGAAATATTCGTATATTTGTGGTACGCCTGTATGTTCCGTACTGGTTCAGAACCACTTATGCTGACGAAGCACCAAATAACGATTTACAGCTGGTTATAAAGATTGCAAGTTATATTGACCCAAACATATCAATACCATTATTAGCAAAAATCCGAAACCACCTATGGTATTTATCGGAAGAGTTAGGTTGCTCTTGCGTTTTTTGATTGATTGACGTAAAAAGAAAAATAGTTGCGGCACTTGCAACTGAGATCGAAACTGAGGAAGACAATGTAATTTCACTGCCTAAAAAAGTTTGCGCTAGTATTGAAGAAATAAAAGAATTTCAATCTAAAGATTTGAGTTGCTTTGTAACACATAAAACTAAAACTTTTTTTGCACCAATTTTTTAAGCTTTGATCCCTCAAATTGGCACGAAAGAGCAGAATATATTAAAGGCGTTCAAATTCTGAAAAATATTAATGTTGTTAATGATGCTGCTGAGAGAAAAGTCAAACTTATTACAGATTTTAACTGGTCCTTAACACATAGCGAAGAAGACAAGCAGTACTTGCTTCATGTTGTTGAGAACTACCAATAGGAATTCCCATCATATACTAAATCGTCGCTCTTATAATAATTAAATAGTATTAATTCCCTTCTTTTTTTTAATGAAATGTTTGAATATAAAAATTGCAAATTAAGAAAATATTATATGAATTGCTTGTTTTTTTTATAATAAATAACTTGTCATCACTGAAAAAACGATTGTTTCTATATATTTTGAACTTTGACCTCATTGTGGCACGGGTTGGCGCACTCTGATCGACTTAAAATTTTACCACATGAATTTTTACATCAAATCGCATATTTAACCAATCCCCAAATGCAAAATTCGAAAAAAAATATATTTTTCCATATAAGTGAGGCGAGGTCTAATACACATCCCACGAAATAAATATAAAGGCAACGTAATTTTTTGTTTTTTCCAAATGTTTTGAGGGATTTTCAAGTTTTTATTTTATATTGTATGAGTTTTTTCAAAATTAAATACTTTTTAGCAAAAAATTCTTTGACAATGACTTCTTAACGGTGAATCGACAAAAATAATCAAATTACTAGTGCGAAATATTTATAAAGGCAAAAGATTTGTTTAAATATTTTTAAAAGTTTCGTAAGTTTCAACTGGCGTTCTTGGTGGTAAACTTGGGTAGGTAAAATAGACCAGAGGTTCTCGATCGGATAGAGATCAGAACTAAGTGCAGGCCAGTCGAGAGTTGGTATTATTTCTGGACTCCAGAAACTTTGGAGTTTTCTTAGAGCGATGTACTGCGTCATTCTGGGAAACAAATTTCCTCCCCAGAAATAACTAAGACGACACACAATAGTCGAATATACTACTCGGAGTCCGTTTATGTGGAAACGAAACATATTGGAGTGGTTCCTCTATAACTCATACCTGCCCAAACCATAAGGGAGCCAAATTTCGCCGCTGACGCATAATTTTGAAAAAATCTCTGGAACACCAATATTTGTCCGAGCAATCAGCGCAGTCCAAATTTAATTTTTCCATCGGCAAATATCACTCCTCATCCAAAATATGGATATTTCAGCGAATTTAAATCTGGCTAATTCGTGTCTTGGCATGAGACCAAGTTTTCCAGTTTTTTTTCCATATGACAGTTTCAAATCTCGTTTCATTATTTGTTGAACACGCCTGCTTCTAAGCTCAATTTAGCAATAATTTCCTTATCGACGAAGTTTTCTCTAACAGCAACCCTTTTGATCTCTCTTTTGGCGCTGCCACTGATCAGTGATGTCCTTCTTGATCGTCTTGTGTTTTCATCTTGGCTACCCCATTTTATAATTGGCAATGTCACAGCTAGATCTTTCCAATTGCCACGAAATATCCCGATTGGACAGCCCTACATCATGGTAATCTTAAATTTTTCCCTCTTCTTCTTTACTTAGGAACTTACCACCAGGTATTCTATATATTATTTTTTTTTAATTTGAACTACGTTAGTTTTAAAACAATAAAATATCAATCAAAGAAAACTCACTTCTGTTTAAATTCCAACTTACTACTGTTCGAATGCGGGTTCTTTTCCATATTGCCTTTATATATATATTTCGCACCAGAATCAGACAAAACAACGTTACTTGTCATTTAACTTGTAAAAGAGATCGAATGGTTACACTCTTGAGATAATATACCTAATGACTCATAGATGCATTAAAATTCTACACTAAAAATGCAGTGCATTGAGAGTTCCGAGGAAAAATGTATTTCCTTTATAATTATTTCGCTGGGTGTATATGGGAAAAGGTTTTTAGAAGAAAAAATATCCAGTACTTAAATTTTCGATTTGTATAGAGGGTATCAGAAGGGGGTACCTGAGAAACAAGAAACAAATAGTATTTGATGTGGTCGTATGCAAAAATTTCACAAAATTTTCCGAAGCTAAACTAATCGTTTTCAAATAATCAAATGAATTTTGATTTATACTGGCTGTGTGTGGTTCTATCAGCGAAGACATACAAACTGCAAACATATGTAACTACAAATTTGTTTCAGGGTAAACAAGGCACATATCCAACAACAGGCATTTTGTTTTGGTTGTGGACTTGCCTTCTGTCAAATTCATCACAATGTACACTAACAACCAAAGTAATCAACGAAGTACAAAAACAAAATTTATATGTGTTGGCAGTTGACAAGTGCCACGTTAGGGAAAAAATCAAATCAGCTGTTCTAACACACTAACCTTGCCAAGTTTAACCATGGGGCATCACACAAATTCATTCACATCCGTGTGTCTCATGGCGCAGTATTAGAGCTGGAAAAAACATCGATGGTACTATCGATACATCGATGTTTTCGTATATTCTGAAAACATCGATGTTTGGCTACCACTATCGATGCTTTTTATTCTTCTTTGTGTAGCTGAACGAAAAGCATGTAAGTAAAATTAATATTGTTCTTTTTGGCCTAAAACATATTTCTTTCTGTAGAATTTACTAGTAGCAGCTTACGGCGGTGTTGGTTGAGGGTGGTTGTGGATGAGGAAAAGGAAAAACCATGGACAAGTACCTTAAAAGTAAGTTTTATTTTTCACTCGCAATATGTATAAGTACCAGCGGTGGCGCCATGTTGCTTCGAGTGCATGTACATATGTATGTGACTAATTGTGCATATATGAAAATATGGTATTTGTTCCAAACATGTTTGCTTTACTAATGTGTTTGTTTGTGCAATTATAGTAACATCAAAATCTAAGGAAGACGAACTTCCTGATGGTTCCAGCCCAAAACGGAAAAGAGATAGTATCTCTGTGGTGTGGCAGTTTTTTAAAAGGACGAAGGAAACTAATGTGGCGATTTGTAAGCAATGCGGAAAGCAATATAAAACAGGCGGCAACACAACGAACCTGATGGACCGCCTTAAGCGTATTCATCCGGATATAATGAAAGATCAAAAAGGTGAATTGGATTTTGGCATAAATCAATTTTTAGAAAGAAACTCGGCGTATCGTAATGATTCAGCCAAAAAATTAAAATTGGATAAAATGGTTATGCAAATGATTGCTTCGGATGTGCAGCCATTCAATATTGTTAACGACTCCGGTTTCCGCAGGCTTGTAAACGAGCTGGATCCAAGGTACCATATACCGAGCAAGACACACCTTCGAAATGTTGTACTGAACAACGAATACAACGAATTAAAACAAAAAGTTAAACTTGAAATTGAATGTGTTGACCATGTTGCCATAACAACAGATGCCTGGACATCTAAAGCCAACGAAGGCTATCTTACTGTGACTTGCCACTTCATTAATAACCAGTTTGAACCAAAATCAGCAGTTTTATCAACTCAAAAACTTTTATCGTCAACAAATCATACGGCTGCAAATATTGCAGACTCTCTTCGCATAGTTTTTAATGAGTGGGGCTTGACGCACAAGATCGTGGCGATAGTGACAGATAATGATGCATCAATGAGAAAGGCGTGCGAGATACTGAAAATTAAACATTTTCCTTGCTTTGCACATACATTAAACTTGCTGGTGCAAGATCTTCTGAAGCAAACTTTTTTAAGCGAAATCCTTTTAAAAAGCAAGCGGATCGTGGCATTTTTTAAAAGTAGCACTATAGCTTACGAGAAATTTAAGATAGCTCAGGGCGTTGACAATCCCTATGGTTTAATCCAGGAGGTGGCTACACGATGGAGTAGTGCGTTTCAAATGTTGCAACGCATTGTAATTACCAACGAGTCTATTTCGACCACACTTTTAAGCATTCCAAAGGCCCCGCAGCCATTATCTGCAGACGAAATAAGCACGATAAAGGAACTTGTTAAAATACTGCGCCCGTTCCATGATGCCATCACTTCCATTTCTGCGGATAAAAGAGTAACCATATCCATTGTAATTCCACTTATCTGCGAGTTACATAAGGGATTACACGATATACATAACTTGGAAGCGTCAGAGGCTATAGCTGCACTAAACTATGTTAAAGATCGTTTACCTGCACGCCTTTTCCAGTACGAAACAAGAACAATAACCAGGATCGCTACCATTGTCGATCCGCGATTCAAAAAGGATGGGTTTTTAACAGCGTCGAACGCCGAACAGGCTGCAAAAGCCTTAGAAGAGGAACTGTTCAACGAATTGTCCAAAAACCCGCAAACCTCTCAACCAGCAACCTCTCAACCAGCACCACCAACAGAACCAAAGCGTTTTTCCTTTATGAAGGATAAAATACAAAGAAAAATCGTATCTTCCAAGACTGGCGCTATTATTCTTATAAGACAGCATTTGGAAAAACAAATCGCAGCAGAGGAATGCAATCCCTTGGAATATTGGAAGGTAAGAAAAAGTTAGTTATATGGATTTACAAAAATATTAAAAATATTATTTTTAGGAATGCAGTGAGGATATGTTGTCTTTCAAAAATATAGCAAAAAAGTTCCTTTGCGTCCCAGCATCGTCGTGTGAATCTGAAAGAATTTTCAGCAAAGCGGGACAGATAATTTCTGAGCGCAGATGCTCGCTCAAATGTAATGTTGTTAACAAACTTTTGTTTTTAAAAAAATCCAATGAGTGTTCGAACTCACGGGCGATGTGTTAACACCTTTTTGCTACACGGTACCTGTTCGATTTCTATGAACACATTCGTAAATGTTACATTGGAAAATAAAAAACAGCGTTCAATCATATGATGACGTTACAGTTAAATAATATTAATACTTAAAATTATTTAAAGACCCAGTGCAAGCACATGTGTCATTATTTTCTTGCTCAATACTTTTGGTTTTATTCCCACAAAAGTCAAAGAATGCAAAGCAAGAGACACTTGTACATACATACATACATTGTTATATTCGTACGATATAACCGAAGATCAACATAAAATACTTTTTTAATATTACTCCAAATTAATACTCCAAATTAAAACACTTCAATCTCGGCTGGCCGATATCGGATCGCCTTAATTTTTGGCCTAAACTCTTCGTCGAAACCCGCACTAGCTTTTTAATCCAAAAATTAATAAAATCGGCTATGAATTTCCGGAGAAAATCGCGTGGGAAAATTATATGAAAATCGCCCAATAATCACTTTGAATACCGACTGCCAAGCAACGAACAAACAAACGATGATTTACTCTAACAAACCTAACACTTGCGTATGTATTAGTTTGATAGTTTACTGCCCTAGAGGCGCGCGTATAGATGTTAACACATCAACAAAAACCAAAAATTGTTTGATCTCTGAATTTTTTTAAATATCAATAAGTATTTATAATTCATGACTTGTTCCTTACGTTTAATTAATGTAAAATGAATGAATATGTTTTGCAATAAAATTGTTTATTTTCAATTACTCTTTTGCAATAGTATACAAAAAAAGTTAATCTGTTTTTAACTGAAAGTGGTATTACAAATAAAATGAAAAACATCGATGTTTCATCGATGTTTTGCTCTGGAAACATCGAAAACATCGATGGTGGCAAACATCGATTGTTTTCCAGCTCTACGCAGTATACCAACTTTTTAAAAGCCAAAATCGTGATCTTACTTCGTTGAAAGCTGATGAGCTACTTAAAGAAATGTGTCATGTCCATCCTACTTATTTACTTATCCGGTATTGAACAAACCCGGGGTTTCAGGTACCTTACATAACAAAGGTAACTTATTTCGCCAAGCAATTCGATCTTTTGCTTATCTCTTCAATTGGCAATGCCAAGTGTACGCAGGTATTCTTCAAACGGACTCTTTGTCTACTTGACAATGGCCTAGCATTGACATTGGTTCTACTGACATCGCCTAGCAATCGCAATCGCGTTATGTTGATCCGTTTAACTAATTCAATGTCAGGAATCTGCGTCATAAATCAAGACAGATTGTATTAGAGTCTGGTGAAGCTGGACGTTTGTTACTCGAGAGAGGACTTTATCTCTAAAGTGCTTGCTTAGCCCAAAACAACATATTGTTACGATTAAGTAAAAGCTTTTACTTACTCTTAATGACCAACATAACATTATGTAAATAACGGCGATTAATGCTGCGCCTAAAACTATACTCTTACCACAAACCAGTTGACTAGTCGGCTACAGTACGTTATTTTTAAAACTATTCTACAACAGGGTAGAACAATCTGGAAATAGGGTGACGAGAAGCATAACTCGTATAAAGAGAGGAGGTTTTTGGCAATATGAGGCAGTATGTGATTAAGCGCCGGAAAGTAAGCAACGCGATTTGATAGTAAAACATAAGGCTCACTGTAAAGTGGTGGTGTAACTAAAGCATACCATCCATTGTCGATTTTGTTCGACGAACAGTTCGTCGAACAAAAATTATATTTGCCCACCAACGAGTTCGAACATTGCTTGCAAACATCATTTGTAGATATCTTTAAGCGAGTGAACATGTCAGAGGATAACGATGCAGTCATTGCCTTGATGGCTATACATGTTTGTTTAGAGAAAGAAAAGAAAAAGAAGGAAGCGCAAAAAAGAAATCACACTATGTGGATGAAAGAATGGTACGCAAAGCGCCAAAAATTCACCCATACTAATCTTTTGAAGGAGCTGAAACAAACTTCTCGCGTGGATTTGAAGAATTTTCTTAGAATGGACAGTGAAACATATGAATCACTATTAAATTTGGTTGCTCCAGAAATTCATCGACAGGACAGTGTAATGAGAGCAGCAATAAGCGCAAATGAAAGGCTTTCAGCGACTTTGCGCTTTTTGGCCAGTGGCCAAAGCTACGAAGATTTAAAATTTTTAACTGGCATTTCTCCCCAGAGTCTTGGGCGCTTAGTACTCGAAACATGTCATGTCTTAATTAAAAAGCTGAAGCCATATATTAAGGTAAGAAATAAATGTTTTATTTAAATATTAATTTTAAATCTTATACATATTCAGTGCTGTTAAGTAATTCATTAATCGAGGAACCTGATACGTTGCCATCGTGTGTGACCAATAGTGGATGTGGTGCATTCCCATCTTCAGAGAGCTGCGACATATATGACGATGTAGTGTTAGAGCCACTTATTAGTGGAGTGCTCACACGAATAATTTGTTGACGCGGATAAGTCTGCACTGGCATCTCATAAACAGTATTGTGTAAGTTTGCAATGCTTGACACACCTGCATATGTCAGCATATTCATACTTCCTTGCATAAGGAGCTCGTCAATTCCTTTTTTTGCAAAAAGCCTTTGCTCATTCGACAACTGCCTGAACATGGTAGCCCATCCTTCGGCGTAAATTTCAGCATCATCTCTTGGTTTTTTTGTGTTAATATTGTCCAAGTGCGCTACTGCCTTTTGCAGGAAGTCAGCTCCTGCATCAGATTTCCGTTTAGTGCCCTTTGGCTAGAAAATAAAATAATAATAAAATTTTCTATTGATAATTTATTTAATATTCTATTTTTTCAGATGCCTACGCATGAGGACGAATGGAAAGAAATTGCGACTGAGTTCGAAAATCAATGGAATTTCGTTAACTGCATAGGAGCTATTGACGGAAAGCATGTGCATATCAAAAAGCCACACACATCAGGCTCATTTTATTTTAATTATAAAAAAACGTTCAGCATTGTTATGATGGCCATAGTGAACGCAAACTATGAATTTATTTGTTTGGAAGTCGGAGCAAACGGAAGGGCATCAGATGCTGGAGTATTTGCACAATCGGAATACAAAAGACGCTACGATGAGCAATCCCTATGCATACCGCAACCGCGGCAAATTGAAAATTCTTCCTATGAACTACCATATGTGTTAGTAGGGGACGACGCCTTTCCTCTGTCATCAAATTTAATGAAGCCCTACAGCCGTCAAAAGTTGGAAAAAGAACATCTCATTTTTAATTACCGCCTTTCAAGAGCTAGGCGTATAGTAGAAAATGCTTTTGGAATTATAGCCAACAGATTTAGGATCCTTTTGACTACTATATCTTTGCAGCCAGAAAAGGCTTCTATAATCGTTTTATGTTGTTGCTATTTACACAATTATTTGGCCAAGAAGAACGCCACAGTATATTTGCGAGGTGCAGCAGATCCCGACAATACATCTGGAGAAATTTTGCAGCCTGCCCAGCGAATGGACGATTTGCAGCCATTGAAAGGTGGCAATTGTGCCGAAGATGCCAAACAAATTCGTGAAAAGTTTCGCGAATATTTCAACACAATTGGAGCAGTACCTTGGCAAAATGATCGCATTTAATATTTAATATTCTTCTTGATATGCACTTTACACTTTGTTGACAATAAAAAATTGTTTTAATGCTAAAAATACTTACTATTTCAATTTCCGAACCGTCATCGAAGGTGTTGATTCCATCAACTGTGGACTCCTGGTCACACAGAAAATCTAGTTCCTTGAAATACCAGATGTTTGGCCTATAAATATCGTCCGCTCCAGCGCCAGATTTTTCGCTCCTTTTTATTTTTTGAAGCTCGCGCCTGTATGCCGCACGCAAGGAATTCACTTTTTTTTTTACAGTATCAATGGTTGCCTGTTCATCTACATCTTTTAATTTATTTAAGAGCACTTCCCATGATTTGTTTCGCAAATTTTTGTTTTTGTATGCGTCGCTTTTCGCATGCCACAGTGCTGGTTCATTTTGCAGGCAATTAATAAATTCTAGCAAAAATTGCTTAGACATTTTTAACACGTGTTAACCCAAGAAAAACTTTTCACAAATAATGTTCGTGCCAAAGTTGCCATCCATTGTCGATTTTGTTCGACGAACACAGAAAAGATAGAATCATTTCTATTTTTTGTCGAACAAAACGTCGAACACGAAATATGACCACGAACACTACCACCAACGAGGAAAATGTTCGTCGAACAGACCGTGTTCGTCGAACAAAATCGACAATGGATGGTATGCTTAAAGCGAACTGTTGTACTATATGCGTAAAATAAAAGGAAATTAAACTGTTGTAATTATCGTAATTTAAAACGAACCTTGTTTTATTATTGGGAATAAAACAGCGCAAAAAGGACTAATAAATATAAATTCGTAACAATACACATATTTGCGAGCACAATTCTCCGCTTGATCTCAAGGCTGAAATTTTTGTTTTTGCTTACGGCAGATCCGAGGTATATAAATTCATCCAGCACCTCGAAATTATAACGGTTATCAACGTTCACGCTTTGGCCTAATCGCGAGGAGGCCTTGTTCGTTGAAACCATTAATTTGGTTTTGTACTCATTTACTGTCAGACCCACTTTTGCTGACTCCTTCTCAATTCTCTAAAACACCGCAGTAACTCTTCTAATTGTGCGCCCAATGATATCTATATCATCAGCACACGGGAGCAGCAATGTGACTATTCATGTTGACTGCAGCTTTTCTCATAATGATCTCCATTAATATGTTAAAGAGATCGCATGAGGCCTCGCTCAGTTTCAAAAGGTTCGGTAAGATTCTTAAAAACTTTCACTACGGATTTAGTATTCGTCAAGGTCATACGAAGATCAGACATTGCTTCGTAGAATTTATTCCGTATCGGCCTTATAATCGACAAATATATAACAGGTGGCGATTCGTTTTTCGTGGGTGTTCTCCAGGACTTGGCGTAGAGTGTAAATCTGGTCATTTGCCGATTTTACAGGCCTAAAGCCAATATGGTACTTTATAGACCCTTATAAATTATGGATAAAAGGCATATTCCACTTTAGTTGGCACAGAGACTCGGGTCACCTTTTCTAAATATAGGGTATACAACACTGAGACTCCCATCGCCGAGCATGCACTCATTTAACCAAATTTTTCTAATGTGCTGATGCATGCAGCTTATCAGCTCATCGCCTCCAGCCTTAAACAGCTCCGCAAGTAATCCTTCGACTCCTGCAGATTTGTTGTTCTTAACCCGCTCAATAGATGTTCTGACCTCGTTTTGGTTAGGTGGGCGGCAATAGACGTCGTCGTCCAAATTTTGGTGGGTTCTGTGCCAAAAGTTGCGAGAGCTTCTTTCTATAGGCTTTGGCTACCTCTGATAATTGCAGCATTCCGATGTCTAGCTTTCCCTACGTCCGGTTTCGTACGATTTTCGCTCTACTTAATCTTGTACGAAACTTTACTGCTACCAGGTAGTGATCAGAATCGATGTTAGCTCCTCTGTTAGCGTACGAGTGTCCATTACACTGGATGAGTGCCTTCCATCAGCTACCACGTGATCAATTTGATTCTTCGTTCTTTGATCACGGGATACCCAAGTGTTTTATATTATTGATATATTCCACAAATTTGTAGTGCTTAATATACTTAAAAATATTGTGAAATACACTAGTGAACAAAAATTACATTTAATGAACAAAAATTTAATGAACAAAAATTATATTTAATTTAAATAAATTTAATTGTAATACATTTAATTTGTAATTTGTTTAATATTGAATACATATAGGTGAATATTTAAAGAATATGGTTAAACGCAGCATGTCTACACCAATTATGGACCCGTAAATATAATAATTGGTGATTAGTGTATTTAAAAAAGTTATCAAGAAATTTATAAGCTGCAATTCTTTTAAGGACAGCTACCGCAATTAATTTACCATTAGGCAAGAATTTTTAAAACATATAAAATATGTGCAACTTTTCATGACGTTTCGTGAAATAATCGGTTAACCCTGTACTTTTCCTTAGAAATATATTAGAGGGAATTGTGAAATGGGAAAATAGCTACAATATTGTCAAAAGTTGTAATGCAACATTTCAAGCTGTTTAGGAATTATTGAAGTCATATCTGAAATAGGGGCCTGACCCAACTCCAAAATGTTCTTCGGCATGTAAAAAAAAATTGTTACGTATAGGGGGCAAAACCGAGCGGGGTTTTGTGATACCACGTCCAAGTACTTTCACAATTTTTTGGTTTGGTTGAGGCCCGAAACAAATCCCACTCATTTGTATCACAGTGTTATTTGATATTAGTTAAAAAAAATATACAGATAACGGAACAGTATTAATACATAAGATACCTAAAGAATAAAATTAATATTTTGTACATAAAGAAGAACTAAAGTTAACAGTTAAAGTTAAGTTTTAACTTTCTCCATTTGAGGCGTATTTATCGCTTTGAGTACATATTTTGGGCCCTCAATTCTGCGAGAGAGAAATGTCAAAATTTGGAAAGGTCCTAATTTAGCTTTCGAACACATACTCACCAAGCCGAAAATTTTCAAACCGCTTCCATTTCGCCCCTTGCAGTTTCGGGGATGGTCGTAGATTGACATGTTTTCTTGAAATGAGCCAAGGAATACCATAGAATAATACATACCATAGAAGCTTTTATTCGCTCAATAAATTAAACGTCATAGGTACGATGGAAAGTAAACATTGGATGGTAGAAAATATGGGTTCAATAATACCAGATATTGGCAATAGTATACAGCGATCAACAAAGGAACAACAACCGAATTTCGTATTTTTGTGGCAAACCAGATGTGTTAAATACAATACAAATGTATACCAACGATAAAAGTCGACAAAAAAGTGCAAAATATATTTAAATTTTTCAGTTCTACACCAAAAAGACAGGAAAAAGTTAAGTGAACATATTTTGTAACTCCACCTGGTGTAAGATAATTTTAAATTCAATTGCTCTCATTTCCACAAACCTACGATGAAGAGTGTGAAATGAAACGTCAGATGAGAGAATAAGTTTATCTACGTATGTATTATTCTATGAGGAATACGCTGGTGAAATTTGTCCAGTCGTGTTCACCTTTTTAACTTTTATCGAATATCACAATGCTCTCGCAATATTATATAAGTCATAACTCAATACGAAGAACTGCGTCTTTACTAGTTTGATATTGCAAAAAAACTTTCCCCACCAAGCGCAATTACTTTTACCCAAACCAGATGTTTTCATTTTTTTTTTTATTTTACGATTTTTAAAATTTCAATTTTTTTTTGTCGTTTTAAATCTTTTCTGTGACTGTTCTTAGTTAAGTTTGGCACACTGAGTACGAATCTGTTGTTCGATGGCTAATTCGTCATTTAGTTTTCGAGATATGGTGACTTAAAATTGGTTTCAGCGAAAGTGTATTTTCTTTCGGATTTTTTATATTAATTAATTTTTTTGTTTCTCATTTTAAATTTTTCTATTGGCGGTTCTTAGATAAGTTTGGCAAGCTCATTATAAATCTGTTGTTCAATCAATAATTGGCCACTGAGTTTCCAACATATGCCGATTTTAAAAGTTGCAAAAACTTACTCTAACGATATATTTATTGTTTAAACCTAATTATTTGCAGGAATGACTTCTACGAGCATTGTAATATTACATAAATTATTGGCTTAAATATGCAAAGTTGCGGAAGGTTCTTTTCCAATTACAAAAAAGTAAAAGGGAATTAGATTATAGTTATTCATGTCCTATACCACAGTGCCAGAGCATTTACTGCAAAACCACTAATCAACAGTTTTGCTCAAACTCTACTTTAAAGTCGACACATCTAGGAAAGTAAATGACCAATTATTGATTATATCACAGATTTCTATTCATCGCATTAAACAAATCTAAGAACCGGCACTTGAAAAATATAAAACGAACAAAATGCTTGCCAAATCTTAAAAATCACGGAAAAAAAATTAAACTTTTGCTCAACCCGGTTTTAAAATCGATATACAGATTTGATGCCTACGTATCAATCTTAACTAAAACCGCCACAAGAAATGTTTAAAACGGGGAAAAAATAACCACATTTTAAAAATCACAAAAAAAAATTAATGTGAAAATATCATGGTTTGAGTAAAAAAGTAATTGCATTTGGTGCGGACGGTTTTTTTTTTTCAATAAAGACATACATAGTTCTTCATATTTTTACATGTCCTACATGCCCCAAAATAAAAGTGACTAACCCTAACATATATTCTGTGAAGGCAATTTTTATCCCTTCGACAATAAAATATTTTCAATTCACTTCATTCAACTAACTTTACCACGAAATTGGAAAAATCAAGTTTAAATTCAAAAAATTTTCATGCATTTGAGTTTTAGAAATTTTTGTGGTTTTGGGTATGTATTTATGGTTTTGATGTGTTAACATCTATAGCAGCGTATAGGGACTAAATCTATAAAAGTCAAAATCTGCTAAAACCAGATTTTATGCTGCTGCTAAAACCATCGCAGTCGACGTTATGGTGACATACTAATACGTCAGCTACTTCGTACAAAGTATGTGTGATGTTGTGTGTTTGGCTGTTTCGTTGGTTTGGATATGGCAAAGATGGGGTTATGTGACACACGTACACAAAAATGAGCGAGCAAGAGAGCAATGAAAGAGTGGTGTGGCAGGGGTGAGGCAAACGAAATTGTGTCTATAGCGTATGTATTAACATAATAATGTATGTATGGACATGTGTCTGTTGCTGTTGTTGAACGGAAAATTTCATTTGCAAGCGCATGGGCTTGCGCAGTCGACGTTATGGTGACATACTAATACGTCAGCTACTTCGGACAAAGTATGTGTGATGTTGTGTGTTTGGTTGTTTTTATTTTAGGTACCCCCCCTACACCAATCACCCACGCAAACACTCCACGACACAGCAAGCACAAATAAATCACCAACATATCAGTAGTAGTAGTTGTAGTTGTTGTTGTTGTTTTTTTATTATAGTGATAGGTAAATCCAATAAAATGTGGGTGCGGAGCACTCTCAGAGCAAAGAGAGTAATGAGGTATTATACGTAAGTACATATATAAAAATGAGATAGCAAGAGAGCAAGGACAATTTTGTGAACTTGTGTAGCGTACATATGTACGAATATAACAATATATGTATGTATGTATATACAAGTGCCTGTTGATTTGCATTCTTTGACTTTTGTGGGAATAAAACAAAAAGTATTGAGCAAGAAAATAATGACACATGTGCTTGCACTGGGTCTTTAAATAATTTTAAGTATTAATATTATTTAACTGTAACGTTATCATATGATTGAACGCTGTTTTTTATTTTCCAATGTAACATTTACGAATGTGTTCATAGAAATCGAACAGGTACCGTGTAGCAAAAAGGTGTTAACACATCGCCCGTGAGTTCGAACACTCATTGGATTTTTCTTTCAAAAATTGTATTTTTGTTTAATTTTATTTCTTTAAAACAGTGTAGTACTGCTTTATTTTTTCCGAAAGTACTTAACTTTTACACAAAACAATAAATTTTCATATTTTCAAAAAAAAATGCATACAGATAATATTACTGCCCTTAATCCATTCAACATTTCTTACAGTGCAATTCTCATATTCTCAACAACACTACACCATTTTTACTTTTGAACAACAATGTTTTACTCTTAGGCCCAATTTTTGGCTGGTTATTTAAGTTGGTAATCAGTTGATTTTGATTTATGTTTTATCTAACTGTAAATACGAAAAGAGTTTTTCAGTGCTTTGTCAAATAATATTACTACCATCTGGCAACAGTGGCAAATTCCAGGAAAAATAATTACTAAATTACTAAAAATAATTAATAAATTACAATGCATCTAAATGACGCCAGTTGCAAAAGAAAAGTGAAGCGATAAAATACAAAATATTTAATGCAATTGGATAGAATTTGAGCAGAAATGAACTTGTAACTGCAATACGAGTTAAATGATACGTTTTAATTGTTATTTCAACTAGGATGTTGATTATAATTGGTCATATTAACAATTGAATAAACTCTGTGCTTGTTGCTCTTTTTGTTTTCTATCAAAATCATAATATGGTCACTTCATCATAGTTTAAATCAGCGGTCGGCAAAAATAAAAATTAGTGTGTGTTGGTGAGAGAAAATATTGTGCACTGAAAAAAATTATACAAACATACGAGTTCTTGTTTTTTGCCGCACGCAAGACAAACAAATACACAACCAGCGCACATGATGTTGTTTCATCGCTGTCTTGCGGACGACTAAACGAAAGAAAAATTTTGTTCTGTGCACATTCAAAAAAACGAAGCAAAAGAGCGTGGTTTTCTAAAGAGCGTAAGTGTCGGTGTGAATTCAATGTCCACACAAGTGGTATGGAGTGCCGATGGCTGGTTTAAATGTCCGACTTTGGCTGTTTAAGCAGCAATTAAGTATTAACCTAAAAAAATTAATTCAGAGTTTAAATAATGTTTGATTGTTGATCAAAGATGATTGACCAGTCAAAAATTGGGCCTTAATGCGTTACTCACTTAACCCTTGGACAAACACATGGTTCTGGCCAGGCATATTTCATTTTTGAGCGTTAATTAAACATACTAATTCTTCCTGTATTTCCCGGTAGCCGCCTAAAATATTGATGGCTTTCTATTTTAAAATTTCAAAAATATCGTTCCAACACGACGAAAACTGCAAAAAAAAGTCCTCCCTGGAACAAACACATATGCCTGGCCAGACCCCTATACAAGTTGTATGGAATAAATTATTATTATACACATTTTGGGTTATTTTTCTGCAATACAATGCAGATTGTTGTTTCCAGGTATTTTTTTTTTATATTTTGAATTGTGTTTATGTGAATTCAATGCAGATGTTTGTTTCCAGGTAGTTTTTGTGTTAATTTTTCTCTTATTTCTTTCTTTCGTTTGTGATTTTGGTTTTGAGTTCAGTTAGTTTATTATTGAATGCTGAATATACAACATCGACAGTGCGAAATATAAACTTTTTGTGCGGAAACTAAAGTGAAATTATTACTATTATTATGGCAGAGGATTTAGAATTTTTGTACAATACGCGCTTGCGTACAGGCAGCCTTACTGATAATTTCCAACAACAACTATCATCAGCGTTACAGCGTGATTTCGCACTTCACACAGAAGCAGACAAAGAACTAAATTTATTTGAAGACCAAAGCGGCGAAAACACAGATTTTGTGCCCGAAGATGACGGTTCGGCCATTGAATATGAATTGGAAATTGAAGCAAATGAAATATTCGACAGCGACGAAGTATCCGAAGAAGAAGAAAGTGAGAATGCACCAACTCAAACTGCAGACGGGTTTTTGCTTGGAAAAGATGGTACCAAGTGGGGTACAGCTGAACCAGCTACAGTTAGATTCCGCCAGCACAACATCATGCGTTTCAGAGGTGGACCAAAAACAAACCTGACCACTCCGCTTGCGGTGTTTAAGCTTTTCTTTTCACCGAATATTACGTTCGTCATCGTAACACAAACAAATCTATATGGAGAAGAAGTTACACGCAAATGGAACGCAGAACATGCAAACTGCACACTGCGAGTATAGGTTGATAATGACATGTGTTGACGTTCCAAAGAAGAACAAAGCAGTAAATCTACTATCCACTGTGCACTACACCGAAAAGTTAAAGGCGTAGCAGAAAACCGGAAGCTATACTATTTTACAATTCAAAAAAGGCCGGCGTTGACACAATGGACCAAATGGTAACGCATTACTCCACAAAACGGTCAACCAGACGTTGGCCATTAGAATTTTTTTGCAACATGATAGACGTCATGGTATTAGCCGCTTACATCATATGCAAGGAAAATACAGAAGGAACCAGAAAAGAGAAGCGGCGAATGTTCTTGAACACGCTGAGTATACAATTGGTGCTTGCTAATACTGAAAATCGCATGAACAACCACCATATTTTAGGACAACATTCAACCCTTTTGGCCATTGAATCTTTCTTTGGAAGGCCGCTGATTATTCCCAGCAACATGCTGCCTAACCAACAAAGCGTCCATAGTACACTGAATTCCAGAAAAGATTGCAGAATTTGTGCCACGCAAGACGAAAATCTGCGTAGGACGACACGTTTTTACTGCACAAAATGCACTAATCCTGTGTGCCAACAACATTCTAAAGTTGATTATACTTGTTTTTCATGCATTCCACAATATGTACATACATATATCAACAAACCAAAAAAAGTCTAAAGACAAAAATAATAAACGAGCATTCTTCGAAATTCAAAGTTACCCCAGTGTGCCAAACGGATCCACTTCGTCGTACTTTCTATCCGTAACGGAATCAGTTACGGATCCGTTTCGGATCCGCAAGCGGGAGAAATTCGTCCCAAAAAAACGGATCCAAAAACGGATTTTATGCCCGTTCTTCGGATCCGTTACGGACTTCATATTCGGATCCGTTGCAGACCCGTGTTTTTTAATAAAAAGGATTGTAATAAATTTGTAGTTTACATTTTTTTTAAGTTTAATTTTTGTACTATTATTATATAAATTCAGTCATTTCGTATTAGATTAAAGTAAAAAAAAAATTACAGCAGACAGTTGGCCGAGGCCTTCGGCCACGGACTGTCCCTGCAGGCTGTGTCAGAGACACGGCCATTAAGTTTAACGTAGAATACGCCATTCGATAAGACAGAAAACATATATAACAATAAATTCATTTGCTTATATTATTTATCATTTATTGTTATATATGTTTTCTGTCTTATCGGATGGCGTATTCTACGTTAAACTTAATGGCCGTGTCTCTGACACAGCCTGCAGGGACAGTCCGTGGCCGAAGGCCTTGGACAACTGTCTGCTGTAATTTTTATATTTACCAACGGCATTTGATTCAAGTCCGTTTAAAAAAAAAATATTATGTTCAATTTTTTTAAACTTAATTTAATTTATGTATTTTAATTAATATTTTTATTGAAATTAGTTCTGCGAATGTTGAGAGGGCCGCCCTAATATTAAAAAAGGTTTACCTTATCGAGTCTTCGCATTAGCATTCGAGCGTTGTGTGAAAGCTTTACGCTTTACAATTCAAAATTAATGTTACAACAGCTTTATTGAAGCTTTCGCAAAAAAGCTTTATTACGTTAGCTTACTGTTTGTTTCACTTTTTACTAGATACATGTTCCTAAGCAATGTTGAGCAACCAAAAACACTCAACCAAATACCACACATATGTTTGAGTGTATGTGTTTAAACAATTTTCATTTGAGAAATTTAAATATTAGGAAGATATCAACCAATATGAAATGTATATCAAACGAAAGATAACATCATCATTAACCTACAAAAAAATTTTAAAAAAATTCATCTAGCCGTTTCCTCAAATTCAATGAAATAAAGATTACAACAATAAAAACCTGACATAACTCCTCATACCGTAAGGTAAGACGTATTCTACGTCAAAAGCAAAAAAAATCAGTTCATTTAAAATTAAAATATAAAAGTAAAAATCAATTGAAATAAAATTTTGATTACAAAAAAATAAATTAACAGCCTAACCCACGATGTCGAAAGAAAACATAAGCGAACAATCCTGTCACTCACTTTGCATTTGTTTTTGTGAGTTACGGAACACTGATTCCTTTGTTACATTTTTTACGGATCCGAAACGGGTCCGCAACGGCTCCGTAAATTCGCGATTACACTGATTCCTTTTTTTAAGTCTATTACGGATCCGGAACGGATCCGCATCCGTTTTTGTGCACATTGGGACGGTACCATTTTTGCCATACAAATTCATACAAACGTATAGGGGTCTGGCCAGACATATGTGTTTGTTCGATGGTTTCAGAATATGTGTTTGACGGGGGGTTAACTAATATCCAATAGTATTTGAAACATATTATTACATATTATTGTTGTTTCGACTACAAGTCTTGTTCGGCTGAGTTCGTACAGATGCCGCTTGTAATTGGTTGAGGTATGGGTTCGACTCCTGATCGGGCTTGGAATATTTTTTCAAATTTATTTTTTTTATATGACCGACTCTTGGAGGCGGCGTTGTGATCTTTTTTTAAATATTTTGTTTGTTTATATAGGGTTTTCCAATAAGGCCTTGACAACTTTTTTTTAAATAAAACAAACCATTTGAGATATTTCCAAAAATTTATGATCGATTTGAAATTCAATCAAAACATTTATGAATGGAACTGGACTTCGATCATATGGCCGCCGCGGGCACGTCGACAGCGGTCGAGTCGTTGGAACTAATTTTCGGTGATTCGGTCACACATATTGGCCGTAACGGCCGTTCACGTTCAATGTTGGCTCTGAGTTCTTCCAACGTCGTCGGCTTGTTGGCATAGTCCAATGATTTGACATAGCCCCAAAGAAAAAAGTATAGAGGCGTTAAATCGCACGCACGAGGCGGCCAATTGAATGGTACATTACATTTCTTGAGATACTCTTACTCTTCAATAAATCGATTGTAACGTGTGGTGTGTGGCGTGTGGCACCGAAACACATGTCGTCCAAGACCATGTTTTCCAATTCGGGCCAAAAATAATCGGTAATCACGGCGCGATAACGATCGCCATTCACAGTAACGTGACGATCATTATTGTCGACGAACAAATATGGCCCAATGATGCCGCCGGCATGCAAACCGCACCAAACAGTTATTTTTTGTAGATGAACTAGTGATTCGTGAAGCACATGTGGATTTTCATCAAAACAATAACGCATATTTTGCCTACTGACGAACCCATTGAGCCAAAAATGAGCTTCGTCACTGAAGATGATTTTGCGATGAAATTCATCATCGTGGCGAATCTTCTCCAGAGCCCAATCGGAGAACGTACGTCGCGTCAAATGGTCCTTTTGCTTGGCCACCACGGGCACGCTTGCAGAAGTCCAGACGCTGAACCCAATTTTCGACGGTTTTCAAGCATAAATCGGCCGATACTGCTGCAATTTCACGTTCGATATTCGTACGAAGTTCATCAATCGTCGCTGGCTTGTTGACATAGACCATAGACTTGACGTAGCCCCACAGGAAATAATCTAACGGCGTCAAATAGCACGACCGAGGCGGCCTATCCACTGGGCCATTTCGTGAGATAACACGTTCACCAAACTTGGTTTCCAATAAATTGATTGTGGCATTCGCTGTGTGGCTTTTAGCGCCGTCCTGTTGGAACCACATGTCCTCCAAGTCCTTATTATCCAATTGGGGCCAAAAATAATAATTGAACGGTAGCGATTCGCATTCACAGTAATCTGCCGGTCTTGATCATCACGGAAGAAGTACGGCCCAATGACGCCGCCGGCCCATAAACCGCACCAAACCGTAATTTTTTCGGGATGCAATGATGATTTATGGATTACGTGTGGATTGCTGTCTGACCAATAAAGCATATTTTGCTTATTGACGAAGCCATTCAGCCAGAAATGAGCCTCATCGCTGAAGATGATTTTCCGATGAAAATCCGAATCATTTTCAAGTTGTTGCTCAGCCCAATTCACGAACATACGACGCTTATGGTAGTCAAGCGGCTTCAGTTCTTGCGTCAATTTGATCTTGTAATGATGTAGGCCAAGATCTTTTCGCTAAATTCGCCACAACGACGTCACAGAGATGCCCAACGCTTGAGAACGACGTGTGAGAGACACATTTGGGCTTTCTTGAACTGAAGCCTCAGCGGCAGCAATATTCTCGACACTACGGGCACTTCTTTGTCTCACTGGCGCGGGAACATTTTGTACTGTGCCTGTGGATTCAAATGTTTCCACTAGACGCTCGTCATAATCGTCCTAAGAAATGGTCGTAATATTTGCATTTTTGTAAAACAACTTTGAAGCTTTCAGGTCTATAAAACAGTTTAATATTGAATGTGAATGCATTAAATGTTTCAATAAAATCGGAAAAATAAGAGAAATACAATGGTTTGGTAGTTTAATTGATTATGTTTCTGTAAAAACCACAATACTTATGTATTTACAAAAAATTAAAAAAAAAATTGTTTATTGAAACATTTAATGCATTCACACTCAATATTAAACTGTTTTATAGACCTGAAAGCCATTTCTTTTCGGATATACATACATAATTTATACATATGTATATCATTTCAAAGGTATTAAATAGCGCTTTTTACTGCGGGTAAAAATTTGCAACATTTTTTGCGATCAATGTAGTTTTAAATGATAACTTTCGAAAAATTTTGAAATACTACCGACAAAAATAAAAATAAGCTGTATAATTTAATGTTATGTTCCAAAGAATCATACCGAGCTACGAAGCTGAGTTTATATCCTTCACAAACATCTTCAGTGTTAATATACCAGTAAAAATGACGGAGTTATTTTGATTTGTTCTTAGGACTCCACGAAAATCCACTAAAAAACGGCATTTAAACTTCTACAACTCAATCAACTTCAAAAATACAAATAACAATATGTGCAATGCAAGAACTCCTAAAGGTCTACATACGTATCTATAATAAATTTTCCAAATATCTGCAACATCCTAAAAGTTACACTCAAAAAACCTGATAATTAGAGGTGTTTTTAAAGCAAAATAGCTCACAATTTGCTGAACCCAGAATCGCAATATTTAGCAAATAGTCATTAAACACTCTGTACTTCATTTTTAGGTGGTGACAGCAGCAATTTTGTTTACCTACTCTAATGTACATACATATGTATGTATGTACAAATATGCACATATGTACTTATATTTTCGTTCGAGTTATGGAGAACTTCGAGGTATGAAAGTTCGAGTTATGGAAGAAGTGTATGTTATTTACTCTATTAAGGCTACTGCCAACCGATTTAGTTCGAGTTCGGGAAAATTCGAGCAACAGAAGTTCGACTGAATTAGTAAAACGACAACAATAGAAGTTTCTAAAATTTGCCAATTCATTTGAATTAATTGATGCCCTTGCAGAAATCTTCAGATTTGTTTTACAATAATATCACAAAATAAAAAAATTACAGCAGACAGTTGTCCGAGGCCTTCGGCCACGGACTGTCCCTGCAGGCTGTGTCAGAGACACGGCCATTAAGTTTAACGTAGAATACGCCATCCGATAAGACAGAAAACATATATAACAATAAATTAATTTGCTTATATTATTTATCATTTATTGTTATATATGTTTTCTGTCTTATCGGATGGCGTATTCTACGTTAAACTTAATGGCCGTGTCTCTGACACAGCCTGCAGAGACAGTCCGTGGCCGAAGGCCTCGGACAACTGTCTGCTGTAATTTTTATATTTACCAACGGCATTTGATTCAAGTCCGTTTAAAAAAAAAATATTATGGTCAATTTTTTTAAACTTAATTTAATTTATGTATTTTAATTAATATTTTTATTGAAATAAGTTCTGTGAATGTTGAGAGGGCCGCCCTAATATTAAAGAAGGTTTACCTTATCGAGTCTTCGCATTAGCATTCGAGCGTTGTGTGAAAGCTTTACGCTTTACAATTCAAAATTAATGTTACAACAGCTTTATTGAAGCTTTCGCAAAAAAGCTTTATTACGTTAGCCAAGCAACATTAGCTTGCTGTTCGTTTCACTTTTTACTAGATACATGTTCCTAAGCAATGTTGAGCAACCAAAAACACTCAACCAAACACCACACATATGTTTGAGTGTATGTGTTTAAACAATTTTCATTTGAGAAATTTAAATATTAGGAAGATATCAACCAATATGAAATGTATATCAAACGAAAGATAACATCCTCATTTACCTACAACAAAAATTTTAAAAAAATTCATCTAGCCGTTTCCTCAAATTCAATGAAATAAAGATTACAACAATGAAAACCTGACATGACTCCTCATACCGTAAGGTAAAACGTATTCTACGTCAAAAAAAAAATCCAATGAGTGTTTGAACTCACGGGCGATGTGTTAACACCTTTTTGCTACACGGTACCTGTTCGATTTCTATGAACACATTCGTAAATGTTACATTGGAAAATAAAAAACAGCGTTCAATCATATGATGACGTTACAGTTAAATAATATTAATACTTAAAATTATTTAAAGACCCAGTGCAAGCACGTGTGTCATTATTTTCTTGCTCAATACTTTTTGTTTTATTCCCACAAAAGTCAAAGAATGCAAAGCAACAGACACTTGTACATACATACATACATACATTGTTATATTCGCACGATTTAACCGAAGATCAACATAAAACACTTTTTTAATATTACTCCAAATTAAAACACTTAAATCTCGGCTCGCCGATATCGGGTCGCCTTAATTTTTGGCCTAAACTCTTCGTCGAAACCCGCACTAGCTTTTAAATCCAAAAATTAATAAAATCGGCTATGAATTTCCGGAAAAAATCGCGTGGAAAAATTATATGAAAATCGCCCAATAATCACTTTCAATACCGACTGCCAAGCAACGAACAAACAAACGATGATTTACTCTTACAAACCTAACACTTGCGTATGTATTAAATTTATAGTTTACTGCCCTAGAGGCGCGCGTATAGATGTTAACACATCAAAAAATTACAGCAGACAGTTGTCCGAGGCCTTCGGCCACGGACTGTCCCTGCAGGCTGTGTCAGAGACACGGCCATTAAGTTTAACGTAGAATACGCCATCCGATAAGACAGAAAACATATACATATAACAATAAATTCATTTGCTCATATTATTTATCATTTATTGTTATACATATATGTTTTCTGTCTTATCGGATGGCGTATTCTACGTTAAACTTAATGGCCGTGTCTCTGATACATGTTGCCAAGCAACATTAGCTTGCTGTTCGTTTCACTTTTTACTAGATACATGTTCCTAAGCAATGTTGAGCAACCAAAAACACTCAACCAAACACCACACATATGTTTGAGTGTATGTATTTAAACAATTTTCATTCGAGAAATTTAAATATTAGGAAGATATCAACCAATATGAAATGTATATCAAACGAAAGATAACATCTTCATTTACCTACAAAAAAAATTTTAAAAAAATTCATCTAGCCGTTTCCTCAAATTCAATGAAATAAAGATTACAACAATAAAAACCTGACATGACTCCTCATACCGTAAGGTAAGACGTATTCTACGTCAAAACAAATAGAAAGTAAAAGCAACGATAAAATAAAAAAAAGGAAGAAAAATAATCACGGCACATTCACACGAATCGAACCTAGGCGCTTTCCCACTGTAACCGACGTCTCAACGCGATCAGCCACCGAACACGCTTACGTTCTTTTAACAATAAAAATATATCAATGATTTGCAATAAATTATCACCACGTATTGTGGTAGGAACAATTTGCTCAATGTCGAGTTCAAAATTTTGGGTAGTGACAAAAGCAGTAAGGCAATCGTATGTATGCTGTCGTATCCTAACGGTACTGTAATGTAAATATACAGATAACGGAACAGTATTAATACATAGGATACCTAAAGAATAAAGTTAATATTAATATTTTGTACATAAAGAAGAACTAAAGTTAAGTTTTAACTTTCTCCATTTGAGGCGTATTTATCGCTTTGAGTACATTTTTTGGGCCCTCAATTCTGCGAGAGAGAAATGTCAAAATTTGGAGAGGTCCTAACATAGAGTAAAGATGGGTAGAGAAAATCTTTCACTCACCAAATTTGTGACATTTGTCCTCGTGTGATGTATACGTTTGATGTTGAAAAGAATTGCTTTACTTATACCAGATAGAGGCAATGGTTCAAAACAACGAACAAAATAACAACAACGGCATTTCGTTTTGTGTGTTAAAATTAATGTGTTAAATACAACACAAATGTATGCTAACAATAACAGTCAATAAAAAAGTTTAAAACACATTTAAATTTCATAGTTTTTCACTAAAATGGCATGAAAAATTAAAGCAAGAAGTTATTGTAATTCCACCTGGTGTATATCACTTTTCGTCATACATCTCTCTATCACACCGACCGCATCCCGAAGAGTGTGAAAGGAAACGTCAGATGAGACAAATGGCGGCTCTACTACAAATTTACTCTATGGGTCCTAATTTAGCTTTCGAACACATACTCACCAAGCCGAAAATTTTCAAACCGCTTCCATTTCGCCCCTTGCAGTTTCGTGGATGGTCGTAGATTGACATATTTTCTTGAAATGAGCCAAGGAATACCATAGAATAATACATACCATGGGTTCAATAATACCAGATAGTGGCAATAGTATACAGCGATCAACAAAGGAACAACAACCTAATTTCGTATTTTTGTGGCAAACCAGATGTGTTAAATACAATACAAATGTATACCAACGATAAAAGTCGACAAAAAAGTGCAAAATATATTTAAATTTTTCAGTTCTACACCAAAAAGACAGGAAAAAGTTAAGTGAACATATTTTGTAACTCCACCTGGTGTAAGATAATTTTAAATTCAATTGCTCTCATTTCCACAAACCTACGATGAAGAGTGTGAAATGAAACGTCAGATGAGAGAATAAGTTTATCTACGTATGTATTATTCTATGAGGAATACGCTGGTGAAATTTGTCCAGTCGTGTTCACCTTTTTAACTTTTATCGAATATCACAATGCTCTCGCAATATTATATAAGTCATAACTCAATACGAAGAACTGCGTCTTTACTAGTTTGATATTGCAAAAAACCTTCCCCACCAAGCGCAATTACTTTTACCCAAACCAGATGTTTTCATGTTTTTTTTTATTTTACGATTTTTAAAATTTCAATTTTTTTTTGTCGTTTTAAATCTTTTCTGTGACTGTTCTTAGTTAAGTTTGGCACACTGAGTACGAATCTGTTGTTCGATGGCTAATTCGTCATTTAGTTTTCGAGATATGGTGACTTAAAATTGGTTTCAGCGAAAGTGTATTTTCTTTCGGATTTTTTATATTAATTAATTTTTTTGTTTCTCATTTTAAATTTTTCTATTGGCGGTTCTTAGATAAGTTTGGCAAGCTCATTATAAATCTGTTGTTCAATCAATAATTGGCCACTGAGTTTCCAACATATGCCGATTTTAAAAGTTGCAAAAACTTACTCTAACGATATATTTATTGTTTAAACCTAATTATTTGCAGGAATGACTTCTACGAGCATTGTAATATTACATAAATTATTGGCTTAAATATGCAAAGTTGCGGAAGGTTCTTTTCCAATTACAAAAAAGTAAAAGGGAATTAGATTATAGTTATTCATGTCCTATACCACAGTGCCAGAGCATTTACTGCAAAACCACTAATCAACAGTTTTGCTCAAACTCTACTTTAAAGTCGTCACATCTAGGAAAGTAAATGACCTATTATTGATTATATCACAGATTTCTATTCATCGCATTAAACAAATCTAAGAACCGGCACTTGAAAAATATAAAACGAACAAAATGCTTGCCAAATCTTAAAAATCACGAAAAAAAATTAAACTTTTGCTCAACCCGGTTTTAAAATCGATATACAGATTTGATGCCTACGTATCAATCTTAACTAAAACCGCCACAAGAAATGTTTAAAACGGGGAAAAAATAGCCACATTTTAAAAATCACAAAAAAAAATTAATGTGAAAATATCATGGTTTGAGTAAAAAAGTAATTGCATTTGGTGCGGACGGTTTTTTTTTCAATAAAGACATAGTTCTTCATATTTTTACATGTCCTACATCATACTCCGAGAGCACTTGCCCCAAAATAAAAGTGACTAACCCTAACATACATATATTCTGTGAAGGCAATTTTTATCCCTTCGACAATAAAATATTTTCAATTCACTTCATTCAACTAACTTTACCACAAAATTGGAAAAATCAAGTTTAAATTCAACAAATTTTCATGCATTTGAGTTTTAGAAATTTTTGTGGTTTTTGGTATGTATTTATGTTTTTGATGTCTTAACATCTATAGCGGCGTATAGGGATTAAATCTATAAAAGTCAAAATCTGCTAAAACCAGATTTGTGCTGCTGCTAAAACCATCGCAGTCGACGTTATGGTGACATACTAATACGTCAGCTACTTCGTACAAAGTATGTGTGGTGTTGTGTGTTTGGCTGTTTCGTTGCTGTTGATATGGCAAACATGTGGTTATGTGACACACGTATACGTCAGCTACTTCGGACAAAGTATGTGTGATGTTGTGTGTTTGGTTGTTTTTATTTTAGGTACCCCCCCTACACCCATCACCCACGCAAACACTCCACGGCACAGCAAGCACAAATAAATCACCAACATATCAGTAGTAGTAGTTGTAGTTGTTGTTGTTGTTTTTTATTATAGTGATAGGTAAATCCAATAAAATGTGGGTGTGGAGCACTCTCAGAGCAAAGAGAGTAATGAGGTATTATACGTATATAAAAATGAGATAGCAAGAGAGCAAGGACAATTTTGTGAACTTGTGTAGCGTATGTACGAATAAAACCATATATGTATGTATGTATATACAAGTGTCTGTTGATTTGCATTCTTTGACTTTTGGGGGAATAAAACAAAAAGTATTGAGCAAGAAAATAATGACACATGTGCTTGCACTGGGTCTTTAAATAATTTTAAGTATTAATATTATTTATGTAACTGTAACGTCATCATATGATTGAAAGCTGTTTTTTATTTTCCAATGTAACATTTACGAATGTGTTCATAGAAATCGAACAGGTACCGTGTAGCAAAAAGGTGTTAACACATCGCCCGTGAGTTCGAACACTCATTGGATTTTTCTTTCAAAAATTTTATTTTTGTTTAATTTTATTTCTTTAAAACAGTGTAGTACTGCTTTATTTTTTCCGAAAGTACTTAACTTTTACACAAAACAATAAATTTTCATATTTTCAAAAAAAAATGCATACAGATAATATTACTGCCCTTAATCCATTCAACATTTCTTACAGTGCAATTCTCATATTCTCAACAACACTACACCATTTTTACTTTTGAACAACAATGTTTTACATGCTACTCTTAGGCCCAATTTTTGGCTGGTTATTTAAGTTGGTAATCAGTTGATTTTGATTTATGTTTTATCTAACTGTAAATACGAAAAGAGTTTTTCAGTGCTTTGTCAAATAATATTACTACCATCTGGCAACAGTGGCAAATTCCAGGAAAAATAATTACTAAATTACTAAAAATAATTAATAAATTACAATGCATCTAAATGACGCCAGTTGCAAAAGAAAAGTGAAGCGATAAAATACAAAATATTTAATGCAATTGGATAGAATTTGAGCAGAAATGAACTTGTAACTGCAATACGAGTTAAATGATACGTTTTAATTGTTATTTCAACTAGGATGTTGATTATAATTGGTCATATTAACAATTGAATAAACTCTGTGCTTGTTGCTCTTTTTGTTTTCTATCAAAATCATATGGTCACTTAATAATAGTTTAAATGTCCGACTTTGGCTGTTTAAGCAGCAATTAAGTATTAACCTAAAAAAATTAATTCAGAGTTTAAATAATGTTTGATTGTTGATCAAAGATGATTGACCAGTCAAAAATTGGGCCTTAATGCGTTACTCACTTAACCCTTGGACAAACACATGGTTCTGGCCAGGGATATTTCATTTTTGAGCGTTAATTAAACATACTACTTCTTCCTGTATTTCCCGGTAGCCGCCTAAAATATTGATGGCTTTCTATTTTAAAAAATCAAAAATATCGTTCCAACACGACGAAAACTGCAGAAAAAAAGTCCTCCCTGGAACAAACACATATGCCTGGCCAGACCCCTATACAATTTGTATGGAATAAATTATTATTATACACATTTTGGGTTATTTTTCTGCAATACAATGCAGATTGTTGTTTCCAGGTATTTTTTTTTTATATTTTGAATTGTGTTTATGTGAATTCAATGCAGATGTTTGTTTCCAGGTAGTTTTTGTGTTAATTTTTCTCTTATTTCTTTCTTTCGTTTGTGATTTTGGTTTTGAGTTCAGTTAGTTTATTATTGAATGCTGAATATACAACATCGACAGTGCGAAATATAAACTTTTTGTGCGGAAACTAAAGTGAAATTATTACTATTATTATGGCAGAGGATTTAGAATTTTTGTACAATACGCGCTTGCGTACAGGCAGCCTTACTGATAATTTCCAACAACAACTATCATCAGCGTTACAGCGTGATTTCGCACTTCACACAGAAGCAGACAAAGAACTAAATTTATTTGAAGACCAAAGCGGCGAAAACACAGATTTTGTGCCCGAAGATGACGGTTCGGCCATTGAATATGAATTGGAAATTGAAGCAAATGAAATATTCGACAGCGACGAAGTATCCGAAGAAGAAGAAAGTGAGAATGCACCAACTCAAGCTGCAGACGGTTTTTTGCTTGGAAAAGAAGGTACCAAGTGGGGTACAGCTGAACCAGCTACAGTTAGATTCCGCCAGCACAACATCATGCGTTTCAGAGGTGGACTAAAAACAAACCCGACCACTCCGCTTGCGGTGTTTAAGCTTTTCTTTTCACCGAATATTACGTTCGTCATCGTAACACAAACAAATCTATATGGCGAAAAATTTACACGCAAATGGAACGCAGAACATGCAAACTGCACACTGCGAGTATAGGTTGATAATGACAAGTGTTGACGTTCCAAAGAAGAACAAAGCAGTAAATCTACTATCCATTGTGCACTACACCGAAAAGTTAAAGGCGTAGCAGAAAACCGGAAGCTATACTATTTTACAATTCAAAAAAGGCCGGCGTTGACACAATGGACCAAATGGTAACGCATTACTCCACAAAACGGTCAACCAGACGTTGGCCATTAGAATTTTTTTGCAACATGATAGACGTCATGGTATTAGCCGCTTACATCATATGCAAGGAAAATACAGAAGGAACCAGAAAAGAGAAGCGGCGAATGTTCTTGAACACGCTGAGTATACAATTGGTGCTTGCTAATACTGAAAATCGCATGAACAACCACCATATTTTAGGACAACATTCAACCCTTTTGGCCATTGAATCTTTCTTTGGAAGGCCGCTGATTATTCCCAGCAACATGCTGCCTAACCAACAAAGCGTCCATAGTACACTGAATTCCAGAAAAGATTGCAGAATTTGTGCCACGCAAGACGAAAATCTGCGTAGGACGACACGTTTTTACTGCACAAAATGCACTAATCCTGTGTGCCAACAACATTCTAAAGTTGATTATACTTGTTGTTCATGCATTCCACAATATGTACATACATATATCAACAAACCAAAAAAAGTCTAAAGACAAAAATAATAAACGAGCATTCTTCGAAATTCAAAGTTACCCCAGTGTGCCAAACGGATCCACTTCGTCGTACTTTCTATCCGTAACGGAATCAGTTACGGATCCGTTTCGGATCCGCAAGCGGGAGAAATTCGTCCCAAAAAAACGGATCCAAAAACGGATTTTATGCCCGTTCTTCGGATCCGTTACGGACTTCATATTCGGATCCGTTGCAGACCCGTGTTTTTTAATAAAAAGGATTGTAATAAATTTGTAGTTTACATTTTTTTTAAGTTTAATTTTTGTACTATTATTATATAAATTCAGTCATTTCGTATTAGATTAAAGTAAAAAAAAAATTACAGCAGACAGTTGGCCGAGGCCTTCGGCCACGGACTGTCCCTGCAGGCTGTGTCAGAGACACGGCCATTAAGTTTAACGTAGAATACGCCATTCGATAAGACAGAAAACATATATAACAATAAATTCATTTGCTTATATTATTTATCATTTATTGTTATATATGTTTTCTGTCTTATCGGATGGCGTATTCTACGTTAAACTTAATGGCCGTGTCTCTGACACAGCCTGCAGGGACAGTCCGTGGCCGAAGGCCTTGGACAACTGTCTGCTGTAATTTTTATATTTACCAACGGCATTTGATTCAAGTCCGTTTAAAAAAAAAATATTATGTTCAATTTTTTTAAACTTAATTTAATTTATGTATTTTAATTAATATTTTTATTGAAATTAGTTCTGCGAATGTTGAGAGGGCCGCCCTAATATTAAAAAAGGTTTACCTTATCGAGTCTTCGCATTAGCATTCGAGCGTTGTGTGAAAGCTTTACGCTTTACAATTCAAAATTAATGTTACAACAGCTTTATTGAAGCTTTCGCAAAAAAGCTTTATTACGTTAGCTTACTGTTTGTTTCACTTTTTACTAGATACATGTTCCTAAGCAATGTTGAGCAACCAAAAACACTCAACCAAATACCACACATATGTTTGAGTGTATGTGTTTAAACAATTTTCATTTGAGAAATTTAAATATTAGGAAGATATCAACCAATATGAAATGTATATCAAACGAAAGATAACATCATCATTAACCTACAAAAAAATTTTAAAAAAATTCATCTAGCCGTTTCCTCAAATTCAATGAAATAAAGATTACAACAATAAAAACCTGACATAACTCCTCATACCGTAAGGTAAGACGTATTCTACGTCAAAAGCAAAAAAAATCAGTTCATTTAAAATTAAAATATAAAAGTAAAAATCAATTGAAATAAAATTTTGATTACAAAAAAATAAATTAACAGCCTAACCCACGATGTCGAAAGAAAACATAAGCGAACAATCCTGTCACTCACTTTGCATTTGTTTTTGTATTTTTGAATTTACAAAATCAATTACAAAGTGAGTTACGGAACACTGATTCCTTTGTTACATTTTTTACGGATCCGAAACGGGTCCGCAACGGCTCCGTAAATTCGCGATTACACTGATTCCTTTTTTTAAGTCTATTACGGATCCGGAACGGATCCGCATCCGTTTTTGTGCACATTGGGACGGTACCATTTTTGCCATACAAATTCATACAAACGTATAAGGGTCTGGCCAGACATATGTGTTTGTTCGATGGTTTCAGAATATGTGTTTGACGGGGGGTTAACTAATATCCAATAGTATTTGAAACATATTATTACATATTATTGTTGTTTCGACTACAAGTCTTGTTCGGCTGAGTTCGTACAGATGCCGCTTGTAATTGGTTGAGGTATGGGTTCGACTCCTGATCGGGCTTGGAATATTTTTTCAAATTTATTTTTTTTATATGACCGACTCTTGGAGGCGGCGTTGTGATCTTTTTTTAAATATTTTGTTTGTTTATATAGGGTTTTCCAATAAGGCCTTGACAACTTTTTTTTAAATAAAACAAACCATTTGAGATATTTCCAAAAATTTATGATCGATTTGAAATTCAATCAAAACATTTATGAATGGAACTGGACTTCGATCATATGGCCGCCGCGGGCACGTCGACAGCGGTCGAGTCATTGGAACTAATTTTCGGTGATTCGGTCACACATATTGGCCGTAACGGCCGTTCACGTTCAATGTTGGCTCTGAGTTCTTCCAACGTCGTCGGCTTGTTGGCATAGTCCAATGATTTGACATAGCCCCAAAGAAAAAAGTATAGAGGCGTTAAATCGCACGCACGAGGCGGCCAATTGAATGGTACATTTCTTGAGATAACACGCTCACCAAACTTACTCTTCAATAAATCGATTGTAACGTGTGGTGTGTGGCGTGTGGCACCGAAACACATGTCGTCCAAGACCATGTTTTCCAATTCGGGCCAAAAATAATCGGTAATCACGGCGCGATAACGATCGCCATTCACAGTAACGTGACGATCATTATTGTCGACGAACAAATATGGCCCAATGATGCCGCCGGCATGCAAACCGCACCAAACAGTTATTTTTTGTAGATGAACTAGTGATTCGTGAAGCACATGTGGATTTTCATCAAAACAATAACGCATATTTTGCCTACTGACGAACCCATTGAGCCAAAAATGAGCTTCGTCACTGAAGATGATTTTGCGATTTGCCGTGGCGAATCTTCTCCAGAGCCCAATCGGAGAACGTACGTCGCGTCAAATGGTCCTTTTGCTTGGCCACCACGGGCACGCTTGCAGAAGTCCAGACGCTGAACCCAATTTTCGACGGTTTTCAAGCATAAATCGGCCGATACTGCTGCAATTTCACGTTCGATATTCGTACGAAGTTCATCAATCGTCGCTGGCTTGTTGACATAGACCATAGACTTGACGTAGCCCCACAGGAAATAATCTAACGGCGTCAAATAGCACGACCGAGGCGGCCTATCCACTGGGCCATTTCGTGAGATAACACGTTCACCAAACTTGGTTTCCAATAAATTGATTGTGGCATTCGCTGTGTGGCTTTTAGCGCCGTCCTGTTGGAACCACATGTCCTCCAAGTCCTTATTATCCAATTGGGGCCAAAAATAATAATTGAACGGTAGCGATTCGCATTCACAGTAATCTGCCGGTCTTGATCATCACGGAAGAAGTACGGCCCAATGACGCCGCCGGCCCATAAACCGCACCAAACCGTAATTTTTTCGGGATGCAATGATGATTTATGGATTACGTGTGGATTGCTGTCTGACCAATAAAGCATATTTTGCTTATTGACGAAGCCATTCAGCCAGAAATGAGCCTCATCGCTGAAGATGATTTTCCGATGAAAATCCGAATCATTTTCAAGTTGTTGCTCAGCCCAATTCACGAAAATACGACGCTTATGGTAGTCAAGCGGCTTCAGTTCTTGCGTCAATTTGATCTTGTAATGATGTAGGCCAAGATCTTTTCGCTAAATTCGCCACAACGACGTCACAGAGATGCCCAACGCTTGAGAACGACGTGTGAGAGACACATTTGGGCTTTCTTGAACTGAAGCCTCAGCGGCAGCAATATTCTCGACACTACGGGCACTTCTTTGTCTCACTGGCGCGGGAACATTTTGTACTGTGCCTGTGGATTCAAATGTTTCCACTAGACGCTCGTCATAATCGTCCTAAGAAATGGTCGTAATATTTGCATTTTTGTAAAACAACTTTGAAGCTTTCAGGTCTATAAAACAGTTTAATATTGAATGTGAATGCATTAAATGTTTCAATAAAATCGGAAAAATAAGAGAAATACAATGGTTTGGTAGTTTAATTGATTATGTTTCTGTAAAAACCACAATACTTATGTATTTACAAAAAATTAAAAAAAAAATTGTTTATTGAAACATTTAATGCATTCACACTCAATATTAAACTGTTTTATAGACCTGAAAGCCATTTCTTTTCGGATATACATACATAATTTATACATATGTATATCATTTCAAAGGTATTAAATAGCGCTTTTTACTGCGGGTAAAAATTTGCAACATTTTTTGCGATCAATGTAGTTTTAAATGATAACTTTCGAAAAATTTTGAAATACTACCGACAAAAATAAAAATAAGCTGTATAATTTAATGTTATGTTCCAAAGAATCATACCGAGCTACGAAGCTGAGTTTATATCCTTCACAAACATCTTCAGTGTTAATATACCAGTAAAAATGACGGAGTTATTTTGATTTGTTCTTAGGACTCCACGAAAATCCACTAAAAAACGGCATTTAAACTTCTACAACTCAATCAACTTCAAAAATACAAATAACAATATGTGCAATGCAAGAACTCCTAAAGGTCTACATACGTATCTATAATAAATTTTCCAAATATCTGCAACATCCTAAAAGTTACACTCAAAAAACCTGATAATTAGAGGTGTTTTTAAAGCAAAATAGCTCACAATTTGCTGAACCCAGAATCGCAATATTTAGCAAATAGTCATTAAACACTCTGTACTTCATTTTTAGGTGGTGACAGCAGCAATTTTGTTTACCTACTCTAATGTACATACATATGTATGTATGTACAAATATGCACATATGTACTTATATTTTCGTTCGAGTTATGGAGAACTTCGAGATATGAAAGTTCGAGTTATGGAAGAAGTGTATGTTATTTACTCTATTAAGGCTACTGCCAACCGATTTAGTTCGAGTTCGGGAAAATTCGAGCAACAGAAGTTCGACTGAATTAGTAAAACGACAACAATAGAAGTTTCTAGAATTTGCCAATTCATTTGAATTAATTGATGCCCTTGCAGAAATCTTCAGATTTGTTTTACAATAATATCACAAAATAAAAAAATTACAGCAGACAGTTGTCCGAGGCCTTCGGCCACGGACTGTCCCTGCAGGCTGTGTCAGAGACACGGCCATTAAGTTTAACGTAGAATACGCCATCCGATAAGACAGAAAACATATACATATAACAATAAATTCATTTGCTCATATTATTTATCATTTATTGTTATACATATATGTTTTCTGTCTTATCGGATGGCGTATTCTACGTTAAACTTAATGGCCGTGTCTCTGATACATGTTGCCAAGCAACATTAGCTTGCTGTTCGTTTCACTTTTTACTAGATACATGTTCCTAAGCAATGTTGAGCAACCAAAAACACTCAACCAAACACCACACATATGTTTGAGTGTATGTGTTTAAACAATTTTCATTTGAGAAATTTAAATATTAGGAAGATATCAACCAATATGAAATGTATATCAAACGAAAGATAACATCCTCATTTACCTACAACAAAAATTTTAAAAAAAATTCATCTAGCCGTTTCCTCAAATTCAATGAAATAAAGATTACAACAATAAAAACCTGACATGACTCCTCATACCGTAAGGTAAAACGTATTCTACGTCAAAAAAAAATTACAGCAGACAGTTGTCCGAGGCCTTCGGCCACGGACTGTCCCTGCAGGCTGTGTCAGAGACACGGCCATTAAGTTTAACGTAGAATACGCCATCCGATAAGACAGAAAACATATATAACAATAAATTCATTTGCTTATATTATTTATCATTTATTGTTATATATGTTTTCTGTCTTATCGGATGGCGTATTCTACGTTACACTTAATGGCCGTGTCTCTGACACAGCCTGCAGGGACAGTCCGTGGCCGACGGCCTTGGACAACTGTCTGCTGTAATTTTTATATTTACCAACGGCATTTGATTCAAGTCGTCCGTTTAAAAAAAAAATATTATGTTCAATTTTTTTAAACTTAATTTAATTTATGTATTTTAATTAATATTTTTATTGAAATAAGTTCTGCGAATGTTGAGAGGGCCGCCCTAATATTAAAAAAGGTTTACCTTATCGAGTCTTCGCATTAGCATTCGAGCGTTGTGTGAAAGCTTTACGCTTTACAATTCAAAATTAATGTTACAACAGCTTTATTGAAGCTTTCGCAAAAAAGCTTTATTACGTTAGCTTACTGTTTGTTTCACTTTTTACTAGATACATGTTCCTAAGCAATGTTGAGCAACCAAAAACACTCAACCAAACACCACACATATGTTTGAGTGTATGTGTTTAAACAATTTTCATTTGAGAAATTTAAATATTAGGAAGATATCAACCAATATGAAATGTATATCAAACGAAAGATAACATCTTCATTAACCTACAAAAAAAATTTTAAAAAAATTCATGTAGCCGTTTCCTCAAATTCAATGAAATAAAGATTACAACAATAAAAACCTGACATGACTCCTCATACCGTAAGGTAAGACGTATTCTACGTCAAAAGCAAAAAAAATCAGTTCATTTAAAATTAAAATATAAAAGTAAAAATCAATTGAAATAAAATTTTGATTACAAAAAAATAAATTAACAGCCTAACCCACGATGTCGAAAGAAAACATAAGCGAACAATCCTGTCACTCACTTTGCATTTGTTTTTTTATTTTTGAATTTACAAAATCAATTACAAAGTGAGTTACGGAACACTGATTCCTTTGTTACATTTTTTACGGATCCGAAACGCGGCTCCGTAAATTCGCGATTACACTGATTCCTTTTTTTAAGTCTATTACGGATCCGGAACGGATCCGCATCCGTTTTTGTGCACATTGGGACGGTACCATTTTTGCCATACAAATGCATAAAAACGTATAAGGGTCTGGCCAGACATATGTGTTTGTTCGATGGTTTCAGAATATGTGTTTGACGGGGGGTTAACTAATATCCAATAGTATTTGAAACATATTACATATTATTGTTGTTTCGACTACAAGTCTTGTTCGGCTGAGTTCGTACAGATGCCGCTTGTAATTGGTTGAGGTATGGGTTCGACTCCTGATCGGGCTTGGAATATTTTTTCAAATTTATTTTTTTTATATGACCGACTCTTGGAGGCGGCGTTGTGATCTTTTTTTAAATATTTTGTTTGTTTATATAGGGTTTTCCAATAAGGCCTTGACAACTTTTTTTTAAATAAAACAAACCATTTGAGATATTTCCAAAAATTTATGATCGATTTGAAATTCAATCAAAACATTTATGAATGGAACTGGACTTCGATCACATGGCCGCCGCGGGCACGTCGACAGCGGTCGATTCGTTGGAACTAATTTTCGGTGATTCGGTCACACATATTGGCCGTTCACGTGCAATGTTGGCTCTGAGTTCTTCCAACGTCGTTGGCTTGTTGGCATAGTCCAATGATTTGACATAGCCCCAAAGAAAAAAAATCCAATGAGTGTTCGAACTCACGGGCGATGTGTTAACACCTTTTTGCTACACGGTACCTGTTCGATTTCTATGAACACATTCGTAAATGTTACATTGGAAAATAAAAAACAGCGTTCAATCATATGATGACGTTACAGTTAAATAATATTAATACTTAAAATTATTTAAAGACCCAGTGCAAGCACATGTGTCATTATATTCTTGCTCAATACTTTTTGTTTTATTCCCACAAAAGTCAAAGAATGCAAAGCAACAGACACTTGTACATACATACATACATTGTTATATACGTACGATATAACCGAAGATCAACATAAAATACTTTTTTAATATTACTCCAAATTAATACTCCAAATTAAAACACTTAAATCTCGGCTCGCCTTAATTTTTGGCCTAAACTCTTCGTCGAAACCCGCACTAGCTTTTTAATCCAAAAATTAATAAAATCGGCTATGAATTTCCGGAGAAAATCGCGTGGGAAAATTATATGAAAATCGCCCAATAATCACTTTCAATACCGACTGCCAAGCAACGAACAAACAAACGATGATTTACTCTTACAAACCTAACACTTGCGTATGTATTAAATTTATAGTTTACTGCCCTAGAGGCGCGCGTATAGATGTTAACACATCAAAAAGTATAGAGGCGTTAAATCGCACGAACGAGGCGGCCAATTGAATGGTACATTTCTTGAGATAACACGCTCACCAAACTTACTCTTCAATAAATCGATTGTAACGTGTGCTGTGTGGCGTGTGGCACCGAAACACATGTCGTCCAAGACCATATTTTCCAATTCGGGCCAAAAATAATCGGTAATCATGGCACGATAACGATCGCTATTCACAGTAACGTGACGATCATTATTGTCGACGAAAAAATATGGCCCAATGATGCCGCCGGCATGCAAACCGCACCAAACAGTTATTTTTTGTAGATGAACTAGTGATTCGTGAAGCACATGTGGATTTTCATCAAAACAATAACGCATATTTGCCTACTGACGAACCCATTGAGTCAAAAATGAGCTTCGCCACTGAAGATGATTTTGCGATGAAATTCATCATCGTGGCGCATCTTCTCCAGAGCCCAATCGGAGAACGTTAGTCGCGTCAAATGGACCATTGGCTTCAATTCTTGAGTCAGCTTGATCTTGTATGGGTGTAAACCAAGATCTATACGCAAAATTCACCATAAAGTGGTCTTGGCGATGCCCAGTTCTTGAGAACGGCGCGGAATCGACTGATTTGGATCGTTTGCTGCGGACGCCTGAACGGCAGCGATATTATCGTCACTTCGACCAACCCGTTGTCTCACTGGTACGGCAGCATCACACAATGAATATGTAGACTCAAATTTTTGCACTAAACTTGTTATTGCTTGTCTACTAGGGCGAGAATAACGACCAAAAATTGGAGTTAACGCTCTTAAAGTTGCGGTCACCGACTCTGAATTTCGGTAGTACATTTTTATAATTTGCACACTTTGTTCGTTCGTGTACTTTACCATGATGAAAATGTTGAGTTTACTGAAAAAAAGGAAAGTAACAGTTAGATGATCAGTGAAATTGTGTGATCACAAATTAAATTAAAAGTTGTCAAGTATCACTGGAAACCCCATTATAAGTTTTTTGATATTTTATAAAAACTGAAGATATCTACAGGAGCATATTTTGAAATGGAATAATTCTACAAAAGTACAATGTAGAAATTACGTACTGTAGTTATGTTACAATTCCACATACATACATACATATGTACATATTAGTCGTGTTTTTGGTAACAAGCAAGCGATTGTCGGTTGCTAAGTTACAAAGAAAACGGCTATTTAGCGATAAGTCGTTTTATTAAAAAATATCAATAAGGTTTGAAAACGGTAAAAGAAGTGAAAAACATTTTGTTTAAACTTAGCGAAAATGATTCGCGTCGCTAAGATCTCGCTAAGTGCTTCATACAAAACAAGCGAATATAGTATATAAGCAAGCGGTGTAAGACACGCTTATTATCTTGTGTCAAATAAAAAAATTCAAATGGTCAAATTAAATTAAAAATAAAAAGAAAATTGTGGTTGGCGTGTAATTATATATTGCCGCGCACAAAATGTCGAAGTAAAAGCAATAACAATAACAGCTGATCGGTCTTGACGTTTGACGGTTGATTCTGCAACCTGCAGAAGTCTGTAACACATGCAAAAAGCAACCCCAACTCAAACATCTGACGCCTTACCGTCAACCGTCAAGACTAATTGGACCTCAACACCGCGACCATTAGTTTTGAGTTATAGAAATAACGGGTTTTTCAATAAGAGAGCTACAAAAGTTTTGTTAAATAAAACAAAACCGATTTTAGATACCAATGAAATTCTTTATTCCTGTGAAAGTACGTTCGATACCATTATGTATGGAACTCCATTTCTTTTGCATGGCCACCACGGGCACGCTTGCAGAAGTTCAGACGCTGAACCCAATTTTCGACGGTTTTCAAGCATAAATCGGCCGATACTGCTGCAATTTTACGTTCGATATTCGTACGAAGTTCATCAATCGTCGCTGGCTTGTTGGCATAGACCATAGACTTGACGTAGCCCCACAGGAAATAATCTAACGGCGTCAAATAGCACGACCGAGGCGGCCAATCCACTGGGCCATTTAGTGAGATAACACGTTCACCAAACTTGGTTTCCAATACATTGATTGTGGCATTCGCTCTGTGGCTTTTAGCGCCGTCCTGTTGGAACCATATGTCCTCCAAGTCCATATTATCCAATTGGGGCCAAAAATATTCGGTTATCATTGAACGGTAGCGATTCGCATTCACAGTAATGTGCCGGTCTTGATCATCACGGAAGAAGTACGGCCCAATGACGCCGCCGGCCCATAAACCGCACCAAACCGTAATTTTTTTCGGGATGCAATGATGACTCATAGATTACGTGTGGATTGCTGTCTGACCAATAACGCATATTTTTCTTATTGACGAAGCCATTCAGCCAGAAATGGGCCTCATCGCTGAAGACGATTTTCCGATGAAAATCCGAATCATTTTCTAGTTGTTGCTCAGCCCAATTCACGAACATACGACGCTTATGGTAGTCAAGCGGCTTCAGTTCTTGCGTCAATTTGATGTTGTAATGATGTAGGCCAAGATCTTTTCGCAAAATTCGCCACAAAGACGTCACAGAGATGCCCAACGCTTGAGAACGACGTGTGAGAGACACATTTGGGCTTTCTTGAACTGAAGCCTCAGCGGCAGCAATATTCTCGACACTAAGGGCACTTCTTTGTCTCACTGGCGCGGGAAGATTTTGTACTGTGCCTGTGGATTCAAATGTTTCCACTAGACGCTCGTCATAATCGTCCTAAGAAATGGTCGTAATATTTGCATTTTTGTAAATCAACTTTGAAGCTTTCAGGTCTATAAAACAGTTTAATATTGAATGTGAATGCATTAAATGTTTCAATAAAATCGGAAAAATAAGAGAAATACAATGGTTTGGTAGTTTAATTGATTATGTTTCTGTAAAAACCACAATACTTATGTATTTACAAAAAATTAAAAAAAAATTGTTTATTGAAACATTTAATGCATTCACACTCAATATTAAACTGTTTTATAGACCTGAAAGCCATTTCTTTTCGGATATATGTACATACATAATTTATACATATGTATATCATTTCAAAGGTATTAAATAGCGCTTTTTACTGCGGGTAAAAATTTGCAACATTTTTTGCGATCAATGTAGTTTTAAATGATAACTTTCGAAAAATTTTGAAATACTACCGACAAAAATAAAAATAAGCTGTATAATTTAATGTTATGTTCCAAAGAATCATACCGAGCTACGAAGCTGAGTTTATATCCTTCACAAACATCTTCAGTGTTAATATACCAGTAAAAATGACGGAGTTATTTTGATTTGTTCTTAGGACTCCACGAAAATCCACTAAAAAACGGCATTTAAACTTCTACAACTCAATCAACTTCAAAAATACAAATAACAATATGTGCAATGCAAGAACTCCTAAAGGTCTACATACGTATCTATAATAAATTTTCCAAATATCTGCAACATCTTAAAAGTTACACTCAAAAAACCTGATAATTAGAGGTGTTTTTAAAGCAAAATAGCTCACAATTTGCTGAACCCAGAATCGCAATATTTAGCAAATAGTCATTAAACACTCTGTACTTCATTTTTAGGTGGTGACAGCAGCAATTTTGTTTACCTACTCTAATGTACATACATATGTATGTATGTACAAATATGCACATATGTACTTATATTTTCGTTCGAGTTATGGAGAACTTCGAGATATGAAAGTTCGAGTTATGGAAGAAGTGTATGTTATTTACTCTATTAAGGCTACTGCCAACCGATTTAGTTCGAGTTCGGGAAAATTCGAGCAACAGAAGTTCGACTGAATTAGTAAAACGACAACAATAGAAGTTTCTAGAATTTGAAAATTCATTTGAATTAATTGATGCCCTTGCAGAAATCTTCAGATTTGTTTTACAATAATATCACAAAATAAAAAAATTACAGCAGACAGTTGTCCGAGGCCTTCGGCCACGGACTGTCCCTGCAGGGACACGGCCATTAAGTTTAACGTAGAATACGCCATCCGATAAGACAGAAAACATATATAACAATAAATGATAAATAATATAAGCAAATGAATTTATTGTTATATATGTTTTCTGTCTTATCGGATGGCGTATTCTACGTTAAACTTAATGGCCGTGTCTCTGACACAGCCTGCAGAGACAGTCCGTGGCCGAAGGCCTATGACAACTGTCTGCTGTAATTTTTATATTTACCAACGGCATTTGATTCAAGTCCGTTTAAAAAAAAATATTATGGTCAATTTTTTTAAACTTAATTTAATTTATGTATTTTAATTAATATTTTTATTGAAATAATTTCTGTGAATGTTGAGAGGGCCGCCCTAATATTAAAGAAGGTTTACCTTATCGAGTCTTCGCATTAGCATTCGAGCGTTGTGTGAAAGCTTTACGCTTTACAATTCAAAATTAATGTTACAACAGCTTTATTGAAGCTTCCGCAAAAAAGCTTTATTACGTTAGCCAAGCAACATTAGCTTGCTGTTCGTTTCACTTTTTACTAGATACATGTTCCTAAGCAATGTTGAGCAACCAAAAACACTCATCCAAACACCACACATATGTTTGAGTGTATGTGTTTAAACAATTTTCATTTGAGAAATTTAAATATTAGGAAGATATCAACCAATATGAAATGTATATCAAACGAAAGATAACATCCTCATTTACCTACAACAAAAATTTTAAAAAAATTCATCTAGCCGTTTCCTCAAATTCAATGAAATAAAGATTACAACAATAAAAACCTGACATGACTCCTCATACCGTAAGGTAAAACGTATTCTACGTCAAAAAAAAAAATTACAGCAGACAGTTGTCCGAGGCCTTCGGCCACGGACTGTCCCTGCAGGCTGTGTCAGAGACACGGCCATTAAGTTTAACGTAGAATACGCCATCCGATAAGACAGAAAACATATACATATAACAATAAATTCATTTGCTCATGTTATTTATCATTTATTGTTATACATATATGTTTTCTGTCTTATCGGATGGCGTATTCTACGTTAAACTTAATGGCCGTGTCTCTGATACATGTTGCCAAGCAACATTAGCTTGCTGTTCGTTTCACTTTTTACTAGATACATGTTCCTAAGCAATGTTGAGCAACCAAAAACACTCAACCAAACACCACACATATGTTTGAGTGTATGTATTTAAACAATTTTCATTCGAGAAATTTAAATATTAGGAAGATATCAACCAATATGAAATGTATATCAAACGAAAGATAACATCTTCATTTACCTACAAAAAAAATTTTAAAAAAATTCATCTAGCCGTTTCCTCAAATTCAATGAAATAAAGATTACAACAATAAAAACCTGACATGACTCCTCATACCGTAAGGTAAGACGTATTCTACGTCAAAACAAATAGAAAGTAAAAGCAACGATAAAATAAAAAAAAGGAAGAAAAATAATCACGGCACATTCACACGAATCGAACCTAGGCGCTTTCCCACTGTAACCGACGTCTCAACGCGATCAGCCACCGAACACGCTTACGTTCTTTTAACAATAAAAATATATCAATGATTTGCAATAAATTATCACCACGTATTGTGGTAGGAACAATTTGCTCAATGTCGAGTTCAAAATTTTGGGTAGTGACAAAAGCAGTAAGGCAATCGTATGTATGCTGTCGTATCCTAACGGTACTGTAATGTAAATATACAGATAACGGAACAGTATTAATACATACGATACCTAAAGAATAAAGTTAATATTAATATTTTGTACATAAAGAACTAAAGTTAAGTTTTAACTTTCTCCATTTGAGGCGTATTTATCGCTTTGAGTACATATTTTGGGCCCTCAATTCTGCGAGAGAGAAATGTCAAAATTTGGAGAGGTCCTAATTTAGCTTTCGAACACATACTCACCAAGCCGAAAATTTTCAAACCGCTTCCATTTCGCCCCTTGCGGTTTTGTGGATGGTCGTAGATTGATATATTTTCTTGAAATCAGCCAAGGAATACGCTGGTGAAATTTGTCCAGTCGTGACTGAACTACCCTATATATTGGGGTTAGTCACCTTTTTAACTTTTATCGAATATCACAATGCTTTCGCAATGTTATATAAGTCATAACTAAATACGAAGAACTGCGTCTTTACTAGTTTGATATTGCAAAAAACCTTCCCCACCAAGTGCAATTACTTTTACCCAAACCAGATGTTTTCAATTTTTTTTTTATTTTACGATTTTTAAAATTTAAATTTTTTTTTTGTCGTTTTAAATTTTTTCTGTGGCTGTTCTTAGTTAAGTTTGACACACTGAGTACGAATCTGTTGTTCGATGACTAATTCGTCATTTAGTTTTCGAGATATGGTGACTTAAAATTGGTTTCAGCGAAAGTTTATTTTCTGTCGGATTTTTTATATTACATAATTAATTTTTTTGTTTCTCATTTTAAATTTTTCTATTGGCGGTTCTTAGTTAAGTTTGGTAAGCTCATTATGAACCTGTTGTTCAATCAATAATTGGCCACTCAGTTTCCAACATATGGCGATTTTAAAAGTTGCAAAAACTTACTCTAACGATATATTTATTGTTTAAACCTAATTATTTGCAGGAATTACTTTTACGAGCATTGAAATATTACATAAATTATTGCCTTAAATATGCAAAGTTGCGGAAGGTTCTTTTCCAATTACAAAAAAGTAAAAGGGCATTTCATTATATTTATTCATGTCCTATACCACAGTGCCAGAGCATTTACTGCAAAACCACTAATCAACAGTTTTGTTCAAACTCTACTTTAAAGTCGTCACATCTAGAAAAGTAAATGACCAATTATTGATTATATCACAGATTCCTAATCATCGCACTAAACAAATCTAAGAACCGGCACTTGAAAAATATAAAACGAACAAAATGCTTGCCAAATCTTAAAATCACGAAAAAAAATTAAACTTTTGCTCAACCCGGTTTTAAAATCGATATACAGATTTGATGCCTACGTATCAATCTTAACTAAATCCGCCACAAGAAATGTTTAAAACGGGGAAAAAATAGCCACATTTTAAAAATCACAAAAAAAAATTAATGTGAAAATATCATGGTTTGAGTAAAAAAGTAATTGCATTTGGTGCGGACGGTTTTTTTTTCAATAAAGACATAGTTCTTCATATTTTTACATGTCCTACATCATACTCCGAGAGCACTTGCCCCAAAATAAAAGTGACTAACCCTAACATACATATATTCTGTGAAGGCAATTTTTATCCCTTCGACAATAAAATATTTTCAATTCACTTCATTCAACTAACTTTACCACAAAATTGGAAAAATCAAGTTTAAATTCAACAAATTTTCATGCATTTGAGTTTTAGAAATTTTTGTGGTTTTTGGTATGTATTTATGTTTTTGATGTCTTAACATCTATAGCGGCGTATAGGGATTAAATCTATAAAAGTCAAAATCTGCTAAAACCAGATTTGTGCTGCTGCTAAAACCATCGCAGTCGACGTTATGGTGACATACTAATACGTCAGCTACTTCGTACAAAGTATGTGTGGTGTTGTGTGTTTGGCTGTTTCGTTGCTGTTGATATGGCAAACATGTGGTTATGTGACACACGTATACGTCAGCTACTTCGGACAAAGTATGTGTGATGTTGTGTGTTTGGTTGTTTTTATTTTAGGTACCCCCCCTACACCCATCACCCACGCAAACACTCCACGGCACAGCAAGCACAAATAAATCACCAACATATCAGTAGTAGTAGTTGTAGTTGTTGTTGTTGTTTTTTATTATAGTGATAGGTAAATCCAATAAAATGTGGGTGTGGAGCACTCTCAGAGCAAAGAGAGTAATGAGGTATTATACGTATATAAAAATGAGATAGCAAGAGAGCAAGGACAATTTTGTGAACTTGTGTAGCGTATGTACGAATAAAACCATATATGTATGTATGTATATACAAGTGTCTGTTGATTTGCATTCTTTGACTTTTGGGGGAATAAAACAAAAAGTATTGAGCAAGAAAATAATGACACATGTGCTTGCACTGGGTCTTTAAATAATTTTAAGTATTAATATTATTTATGTAACTGTAACGTCATCATATGATTGAACGCTGTTTTTTATTTTCCAATGTAACATTTACGAATGTGTTCATAGAAATCGAACAGGTACCGTGTAGCAAAAAGGTGTTAACACATCGCCCGTGAGTTCGAACACTCATTGGATTTTTCTTTCAAAAATTTTATTTTTGTTTAATTTTATTTCTTTAAAACAGTGTAGTACTGCTTTATTTTTTCCGAAAGTACTTAACTTTTACACAAAACAATAAATTTTCATATTTTCAAAAAAAAATTGCATACAAATATGACTGCCCTTAATCCATTCAACATTTCTTACAGTGCAATTCTCATATTCTCAACAACACTACACCATTTTTACTTTTGAACAACAATGTTTTACATGCTACTCTTAGGCCCAATTTTTGGCTGGTTATTTAAGTTGGTAATCAGTTGATTTTGATTTATGTTTTATCTAACTGTAAATACGAAAAGAGTTTTTCAGTGCTTTGTCAAATAATATTACTACCATGTGCAAACAGTGGCAAATGCCAGGAAAAATAACCGGTATTCATACATTTATCGGCTAATCGTTACAATGCATCTAAATGACGCCAGTTGCAAAAGAAAAGTGAAGCGATAAAATACAAAATATTTAATGCAATTGGATAGAATTTGAGCAGAAATGAACTTGTAACTGCAATACGAGTTAAATGATACGTTTTAATTGTTATTTCAACTAGGATGTTGATTATAATTGGTCATATTAACAATTGAATAAACTCTGTGCTTGTTGCTCTTTTTGTTTTCTATCAAAATCATATGGTCACTTAATCATAGTTTAAATGTCCGACTTTGACTGTTTAAGCAGCAATTAAGTATTAACCTAAAAAATTAATTCAGAGTTTAAATAATGTTTGATAGTTGATCAAAGGTGATTGACCAGTCAAAAATTGGGCCTCAATCCGTTACTCACTTAACCCTTGGACAAACACATGGTTCTGGCCAGGCATATTTCATTTTTGAGCATTAATTAAACATACTATTTCTTCCTGTATTTCCCGGTACCCGCCTAAAATATTGATGGCTTTCTATTTAAAAAAAATCAAAAATATCGTTCCAACACGACGAAAACTGCAAAAAAAAAAGTCCCCCTGGAACAAACACATATGCCTGGCCAGACCCCTATACAATTTGTATGGAATAAATTATTATTATACACATTGTGGGTTATTTTTCTGCAATACAATGCAGATTGTTGTTTCCAGGTATTTTTTTTTTTATATTTTGGGTTGTTTTTATGTGAATTCAATGCAGATGTTTGTTTCCAGGTAGTTTTTGTGTTAATTTTTCTCTTATTTCTTTCTTTTGTTTGTGATTTTGGTTTTGAGTTCAGTTAGTTTATTATTGAATGCTGAATATACAACATCGACAGTGCGAAATATAAACTTTTTGTGCGGAAACTAAAGTGAAATTATTACTATTATTATGGAAGAGGATTTAGAATTTGTGTACAATACGCGCTTGCGTACAGGCAGCCTTACTAATAATTTCCAACAACAACTATCATCAGCGTTACATCGTGATTTCGCACTTCACACAGAAGCAGACGAAGAACTAGATTTATTTGAAGACCAAAGCGGCGAAAACACAGATTTTGTGCCCGAAGATGACGGCTCGGACATTGAATATGAATTGGAAATTGAAGCAAATGAAATATTCGACAGCGACGAAGTATCCGAAGAAGAAGAAAGTGAGAATGCACCAACTCAAGCTGCAGACGGTTTTTTGCTTGGAAAAGAAGGTACCAAGTGGGGTACAGCTGAACCAGCTACAGTTAGATTCCGCCAGCACAACATCATGCGTTTCAGAGGTGGACTAAAAACAAACCCGACCACTCCGCTTGCGGTGTTTAAGCTTTTCTTTTCACCGAATATTACGTTCGTCATCGTAACACAAACAAATCTATATGGCGAAAAATTTACACGCAAATGGAACGCAGAACATGCAAACTGCACACCGCGAGTATAGCTTGATAATGACAAGTGTTGACGTTCCAAAGAAGAACAAAGCAGTAAATCTACTATCCACTGAGCACTACACCGAAAAGTTGAAGGCGTAGCAAAAAAAACGGAAGCTATACTATTTTACAATTCAAAAAAGGCCGGCGTTGACACAATGGACCAAATGGTAACGCATTACTCCACAAAACGGTCAACCAGACGTTGGCCATTAGAATTTTTTTGCAACATGATAGACGTCATGGGATTAGCCGCTTACATCATATGCAAGGAAAATACAGAAGGAACCAGAAAAGAGAAGCGGCGAATGTTCTTGAACACGCTGAGTATACAATTGGTGCTTGCTAATACTGAAAATCGCATGAACAACCACCATATTTTAGGACAACATTCAACCCTTTTGGCCATTGAATCTTTCTTTGGAAGGCCGCTGATTATTCCCAGCAACATGCTGCCTAACCAACAAAGCGGCCATAGTACACTGAATTCCAGAAAAGATTGCAGAATTTGTGCCACGCAAGACGAAAAGCTGCGTAGGACGACACGTTTTTACTGCACAAAATGCACTAATCCTGTGTGCCAACAACATTCTAAAGTTGATTATACTTGTTTTTCATGCATTCCACAATATGTACATATATCAACAAACCAAAAAAAGCCTAAAGACAAAAATAATAAACGAGCATACTTCGAAATTCAAAGTTACCCCAGTGTGCCAAACGGATCCACTTCTTCGTACTTTCTGTCCGTAACGGAATCAGTTACGGATCCGTTTCGGATCCGCAAGCGGGAGAAATTCGTCCCAAAAAAACGGATCCAAAAACGGATTTTATGTCCGTTCTTCGGATCCGTTACGGACTTCATATTCGGATCCGTTGCAGACCGGTGTTTTTTAATAAAAAGGATTGTAATAAATTTGTAGTTTACATTTTTTTAAGTTTAATTTTTGTACTATTATTATATAAATTCAGTCATTTCGTATTAAATTAAAGTAAAAAAAAATTACAGCAGACAGTTGTCATGCAATTCATTTGCTTATATTATTTATCATTTATTGTTATATATGTTTTCTGTCTTATCGGATGGCGTATTCTACGTTAAACTTAATGGCCGTGTCTCTGACACAGCCTGCAGGGACAGTCCGTGGCCGAAGGCCTTGGACAACTGTCTGCTGTAATTTTTATATTTACCAACGGCATTTGATTCAAGTCGTCCGTTTAAAAAAAAAAATATTATGTTCAATTTTTTTAAACTTAATTTAATTTATGTATTTTAATTAATATTTTTATTGAAATAAGTTCTGTGAATGTTGAGAGGGCCGCCCTAATATTAAAGAAGGTTTACCTTATCGAGTCTTCGCATTAGCATTCGAGCGTTGTGTGAAAGCTTTACGCTTTACAATTCAAAATTAATGTTACAACAGCTTTATTGAAGCTTTCGCAAAAAAGCTTTATTACGTTAGCTTACTGTTTGTTTCACTTTTTACTAGATACATGTTCCTAAGCAATGTTGAGCAACCAAAAACACTCAACCAAACACCACACATATGTTTGAGTGTATGTGTTTAAACAATTTTCATTTGAGAAATTTAAATATTAGGAAGATATCAACCAATATGAAATGTATATCAAACGAAAGATAACATCTTCATTAACCTACAAAAAAAATTTTAAAAAAATTCATGTAGCCGTTTCCTCAAATTCAATGAAATAAAGATTACAACAATAAAAACCTGACATGACTCCTCATACCGTAAGGTAAGACGTATTCTACGTCAAAAGCAAAAAAAATCAGTTCATTTAAAATTAAAATATAAAAGTAAAAATCAATTGAAATAAAATTTTGATTACAAAAAAATAAATTAACAGCCTAACCCACGATGTCGAAAGAAAACATAAGCGAACAATCCTGTCACTCACTTTGCATTTGTTTTTTTATTTTTGAATTTACAAAATCAATTACAAAGTGAGTTACGGAACACTGATTCCTTTGTTACATTTTTTATGGATCCGAAACGGGTCCGCAACGGCTCCGTAAATTCGCGATTACACTGATTCCTTTTTTTAAGTCTATTACGGATCCGGAACGGATCCGCATCCGTTTTTGTGCACATTGGGACGGTACCATTTTTGCCATACAAATGCATAAAAACGTATAAGGGTCTGGCCAGACATACATATGTGTTTGTTCGATGGTTTCAGAATATGTGTTTGACGGGGGGTTAACTAATATCCAATAGTATTTGAAACATATTATTACATATTATTGTTGTTTCGACTACAAGTCTTGTTCGGCTGAGTTCGTACAGATGCCGCTTGTAATTGGTTGAGGTATGGGTTCGACTCCTGATCGGGCTTGGAATATTTTTTCAAATTTATTTTTTTTATATGACCGACTCTTGGAGGCGGCGTTGTGATCTTTTTTTAAATATTTTGTTTGTTTATATAGGGTTTTCCAATAAGGCCTTGACAACTTTTTTTTAAATAAAAGAAATCATTTGAGATATTTCCAAAAATTTATGATCGATTTGAAATTCAATCAAAACATTTATGAATGGAACTGGACTTCGATCATATGGCCGCCGCGGGCACGTCGACAGCGGTCGATTCGTTGGAACTAATTTTCGGTGATTCGGTCACACATATTGGCCGTTCACGTGCAATGTTGGCTCTGAGTTCTTCCAACGTCGTTGGCTTGTTGGCATAGTCCAATGATTTGACATAGCCCCAAAGAAAAAAGTATAGAGGCGTTAAATCGCACGAACGAGGCGGCCAATTGAATGGTACATTTCTTGAGATAACACGCTCACCAAACTTACTCTTCAATAAATCGATTGTAACGTGTGCTGTGTGGCGTGTGGCACCGAAACACATGTCGTCCAAGACCATATTTTCCAATTCGGGCCAAAAATAATCGGTAATCATGGCACGATAACTATCGCTATTCACAGTAACGTGACGATCATTATTGTCGACGAAAAAATATGGCCCAATGATGCCGCCGGCATGCAAACCGCACCAAACAGTTATTTTTTGTAGATGAACTAGTGATTCGTGAAGCACATGTGGATTTTCATCAAAACAATAACGCATATTTTGCCTACTGACGAACCCATTGAGTCAAAAATGAGCTTCGCCACTGAAGATGATTTTGCGATGAAATTCATCATCGTGGCGCATCTTCTCCAGAGCCCAATCGGAGAACGTTAGTCGCGTCAAATGGACCATTGGCTTCAATTCTTGAGTCAGCTTGATCTTGTATGGGTGTAAACCAAGATCTATACGCAAAATTCACCATAAAGTGGTCTTGGCGATGCCCAGTTCTTGAGAACGGCGCGGAATCGACTGATTTGGATCGTTTGCTGCGGACGCCTGAACGGCAGCGATATTATCGTCACTTCGACCAACCCGTTGTCTCACTGGCACGGCAGCATCACACAATGAATATGTAGACTCAAATTTTTGCACTAAACTTGTTATTGCTTGTCTACTAGGGCGAGAATAACGACCAAAAATTGGAGTTAACGCTCTTAAAGTTGCGGTCACCGACTCTGAATTTCGGTAGTACATTTTTATAATTTGCACACTTTGTTCGTTCGTGTACTTTACCATGATGAAAATGTTGAGTTTACTGAAAAAAAGGAAAGTAACAGTTAGATGATCAGTGAAATTGTGTGATCACAAATTAAATTAAAAGTTGTCAAGTATCACTGGAAACCCCATTATAAGTTTTTTGATATTTTATAAAAACTGAAGATATCTACAGGAGCATATTTTGAAATGGAATAATTCTACAAAAGTACAATGTAGAAATTACGTACTGTAGTTATGTTACAATTCCACATACATACATACATATGTACATATTAGTCGTGTTTTGGTAACAAGCAAGCGATTGTCGGTTGCTAAGTTACAAAGAAAACGGCTATTTAGCTATAAGTCGTTTTATTAAAAAATATCAATAAGGTTTGAAAACGGTAAAAGTAGTGAAAAACATTTTGTTTAAACTTAGCGAAAATGATTCGCGTCGCTAAGATCTCGCTAAGTGTTTCATACAAAACAAGCGAATATAGTATATAAGCAAGCGGTGTAAGACACGCTTATTATCTTGTGTCAAATAAAAAAATTCAAATGTGTCAAATTAAATTAAAAATAAAAAGAAAATTGTGGTTGGCGTGTAATTATATATTGCCGCGCACAAAATGTCGAAGTAAAAGCAATAACAATAACAGCTGATCGGTCTTGACGTTTGACGGTTGATTCTGCAACCTGCAGAAGTCTGTAACACATGCAAAAAGCAACCCCAACTCAAACATCTGACGCCTTACCGTCAACCGTCAAGACTAATTGGACCTCAACACCGCGACCATTAGTTTTGAGTTATAGAAATAACGGGTTTTTCAATAAGAGAGCTACAAAAGTTTTGTTAAATAAAACAAAACCGATATTAGATACCAATGAAATTCTTTATTCCTGTGAAAGTACGTTCGATGCCATTATGTATGGAACTCCATTTCTTTTGCATGGCCACCACAGGCACGCTTGCAGAAGTTCAGACGCTGAACCCAATTTTCGACGGTTTTCAAGCATAAATCGGCCGATACTGCTGCAATTTTACGTTCGATATTCGTACGAAGTTCATCAATCGTCGCTGGCTTGTTGGCATAGACCATAGACTTGACGTAGCCCCACAGGAAATAATCTAACGGCGTCAAATAGCACGACCGAGGCGGCCAATCCACTGGGCCATTTAGTGAGATAACACGTTCACCAAACTTGGTTTCCAATACATTGATTGTGGCATTCGCTCTGTGGCTTTTAGCGCCGTCCTGTTGGAACCACATGTCCTCCAAGTCCATATTATCCAATTGGGGCCAAAAATATTCGGTTATAATTGAAGGGTAGCGATTCGCATTCACAGTAATCTGCCGGTCTTGATCATCACGGAAGAAGTACGGCCCAATGACGCCGCCGGCCCATAAACCGCACCAAACCGTAATTTTTTTTCGGGATGCAATGATGACTCATAGATTACGTGTGGATTGCTGTCTGACCAATAACGCATATTTTTCTTATTGACGAAGCCATTCAGCCAGAAATGGGCCTCATCGCTGAAGACGATTTTCCGATGAAAATCCGAATCATTTTCTAGTTGTTGCTCAGCCCAATTCACGAACATACGACGCAATATTCTCGACACTAAGGGCACTTCTTTGTCTCACTGGCGCGGGAAGATTTTGTACTGTGCCTGTGGATTCAAATGTTTCCACTAGACGCTCGTCATAATCGTCCTAAGAAATGGTCGTAATATTTGCATTTTTGTAAATCAACTTTGAAGCTTTCAGGTCTATAAAACAGTTTAATATTGAATGTGAATGCATTAAATGTTTCAATAAAATCGGAAAAATAAAAGAAATACAATGGTTTGGTAGTTTAATTGATTATGTTTCTGTAAAAACCACAATACTTATGTATTTACAAAAAATTAAAAAAAAAATTGTTTATTGAAACATTTAATGCATTCACACTCAATATTAAACTGTTTTATAGACCTGAAAGCCATTTCTTTTCGGATATACATACATAATTTATACATATGTATATCATTTCAAAGGTATTAAATAGCGCTTTTTACTGCGGGTAAAAATTTGCAACATTTTTTGCGATCAATGTAGTTTTAAATGATAACTTTCGAAAAATTTTGAAATACTACCGACAAAAATAAAAATAAGCTGTATAATTTAATGTTATGTTCCAAAGAATCATACCGAGCTACGAAGCTGAGTTTATATCCTTCACAAACATCTTCAGTGTTAATATACCAGTAAAAATGACGGAGTTATTTTGATTTGTTCTTAGGACTCCACGAAAATCCACTAAAAAACGGCATTTAAACTTCTACAACTCAATCAACTTCAAAAATACAAATAACAATATGTGCAATGCAAGAACTCCTAAAGGTCTACATACGTATCTATAATAAATTTTCCAAATATCTGCAACATCTTAAAAGTTACACTCAAAAAACCTGATAATTAGAGGTGTTTTTAAAGCAAAATAGCTCACAATTTGCTGAACCCAGAATCGCAATATTTAGCAAATAGTCATTAAACACTCTGTACTTCATTTTTAGGTGGTGACAGCAGCACTTTTTTTTTACCTACCCTAATGTACATACATACATACATATGTATGTATGTACAAATATGCACATATGTACTTATATTTTCGTTCGAGTTATGGAGAACTTCGAGATATGAAAGTTCGAGTTATGGAAGAAGTGTATGTTATTTACTCTATTAAGGCTACTGCCAACCGATTTAGTTCGAGTTAGGGAAAATTCGAGCAACAGAAGTTCGACTGGATTAGTAAAACGACAACAATAGAAGTTTCTAGAATTTGCCAATTCATTTGAATTAATTGATGCCCTTGCAGAAATCTTGAGATTTGTTTTACAATAATGTCACAAAATAAAAAAAAGACAAATAGAAAGTAAAACCAACGATAAAATAAAAAAAAGGAAGAAAAATAATCACGGTACATCACAGGAATCGAACCTAGGCGCTTTGCCACTGTAACCGACGTCTCAACGCAACCAGCCACCGAACACGCTTGGATCCTTCTAACAATAAAAATATATCAATGATTTGCAATAAATTATCAACACGTATTGTAGTAGGAACAATTTGCTCAATGTCGGGTTACAAAATTTGGGTAGTGACAAAAGCAGTAAGGCAATGCTGTCCATAGAATAACACATACTATAGAAGAACTTATTCTCTCATCTGACGTTTCATTTCACACTCTCTCGGTAGGTCTGTGGAAATGTTTACATACACCAGGTGGAGTTACAAAATATGTTCACTTAACTATTTCCTGTCGTTTTGGTGTAGAACTGAAAAATTTAAATGTATTTTGCACTTTTTTGTTGACTTTTAACGTTGGTATTCATTTGTATTGTATTTAACACAACTAGTTTGCCACAGAAACACGAAATTCGGGTGTAGTTCCTTTGTGGATCGCTGTATACTATTGCCACCATCTGGTATTATTGATCCCATATTTTCCACCCTCCACTGTGTAATTTCCATCGTACCTATGACGTTTAATTTATTGAGCGAATAAAACCTTCTACGTATGTGTTATTCTATGATGCTGTCGTGTGTATGCTGTCGTATCCTAACGGTACTGTAATGTACAGTGTATCACAAAAATAAGTATACATCTGTATATAATAAGTTTAAAAGTTATTTACATCAGAACAAACTATTTTGATTTATTAAGCACAAACGCATATATGTACGCATGTATTTGTTTAATCTAATATAGCAAAAAAAATATACAAATTATGAGGGTTGCACAATTTTAAAAGAATATTTGTTAAATTTGACGTCTTCTGTCGGTTTGTGCATTTCTTATTGTACATATGTACATACATATGTATACACATAGTTCTGAAACGCACATACATACATACAGCTGTGTTCAAAATAATAGTAGTGCTCCGTAAATAATTTAGAACCATGAAAAATATTTATTAAAAAATGCATTAAATTCATAGTACATATTTTATTCTTAAACATTATAAAGGTACGTTTAGACGTAGAACACAATAGATAGATTTCATTTCATTTTAATTTAAAATTAATTATTTTTTTTTGTGTTTCTCAAATTTAGCTGCTCAAAATAATAGTAATGCTGACAACCTTTATTGGAAACTTCAATAAAATCTTAGAGTTTCCGTTTTATGATTAATATTTGGACACAATTAGAATATTTTAGTATTTAGTAGCGTGACCTTTGTTAGCAATTACTGCTGCACAGCGCTTTGGCATCGAATCGACAAGATTTCTGCATCTTTCGGCGGATATTGAGCTCCAAGTTTGCTGTACCACTTCCCACAATTGAGATACGCTTGTTGGTTGAGACTGGGAAACTGCCTTCTTCACATCACACCACAGATTCTCAATTGGATTGAGGTCTGGAGATTATGCTGGCCATTCTAGAACATATATGTTACTTATCCGAAACCACTCTTTATCCTGCTGAAAGATACAAATCAACGGCATCTCTTCACTGGCATATGGAAGCATAATTTCTTGCATTATTTGGACATAGAGGTGCCTATCCATAATATCCTTTATCCAGAATATGGGCCCTACACCGTAATATGAAAAGCATGTCCAAATCATTATTGAAGCTCCTCCGTGTTTTATAGTTGTTAACGTGAACCTTGGGTTGTATTCGGTGTTCGCCTGACATATTGGCAGGAACCTTTCCACCATAAAGTACTATTTTTGATTCGTTTGTCCACAAAATATTCCTCCGTTTCTGAACAGGCCAATCCATATGCTCGTTAGCAAACTGTATCCTCTTTGAAACTTGTTTTTTAGATAGAAGGGGTACTTCTCTGGGACTTCGAGCTGCCAAATTATTTTCTATTGAGAGCCTTCGTATTGTCTGCACACTTGCATCTACACTTAACTCATTGCTAATTTTACTGGAGCTTGAAAATGGATTCAGCTTTCCGTACCTTACCACTATGTTTTGCACTTCTTTATATGTTTTTCCTGTCGAAATTAAATTTGTTTATCTGAGCACGCTGTTCCGAACTGCAATGCGCTCCACGTCCAATTCTAGCGGAAACTATTACATAAAATTTATTTAAAATTTGTTCAGATTAATGTAATATTGCAATAATAATCTATTTTAAAACTTTTTCGGCACTACTTGCTTTAAAATCAATATTTTTGCGAGCACTACTACTATTTTGGACACTTCAAAACCAGCGACGGATGCAGACTACCACATTACAGACTCAATATTGACAATAGAATTCAATATAACGGCATTTTTTAACAAAGCTCCCTCAGCTTAGTAAAGAGACAAAGAGAAAAATAGAAAAACAAAAGACACATGAAGTAATTAGAAGAAGAAGACTTTTTATTTGCCGCACTACTATTATTTTGAGCGCAGCTGTATCTACTTATTTCCACTGACTCAGTCAAAATGTTCCACCATTGATAAAAAAAATACCGTTGGCAATTTTGTTGGGAATGTACACAAAATTAAACAAAGTGTTAATATTTTATAGATTTGTTTATACATATGTATGTACATACATACATATTCTATCCAAAATACTAAATATTCTACATATGTATGTATGTATGTACCTTTGTTACAAATAAATATGTACTAACCAATCATCAAATAAAAAAAAAATTTTCACAAGTTCGCTTCACAGTGAACATTATGCAAGTACTTACATACATGTTAACATATTCATACATAGAAATGGAAACGAAATACACTAATAGAAATACATACATACATATGTATGTACAGTGGCCGACAAAAGTCAACATACGATCCTCATTCTTCCTGCCAGACGAGTACAAATACATTGTGGAGAAAAGTAATGATGCAGTTTTCTTTGAAACCTTTTTTTAATAATATAATATCACAAAAAAATTGTACTTGAATACAAGCTTTAAAAATATTCACGAAAAAAGCATTGACAAAGTCTACATACCTTATGATTTTGTCCGCTGCTGAATGGTTAAAGAAGCCCCGTTGGCTGAATTTTAATATTTTGCTTTGCAGTAGGATCCAATAAATTGTGTTTAGTTGGAGTTTGGTTCGATTCAAGAAACATTTAATTGTGAAAGTGGCTCGTCGAAAAAAATTTAAAGTTTTGTGCGACACTTATGCCCGGTCTGTCCAAGTGTGGTTAATTTTAACGCATGGTTATTTCGAGTGATAACCATAGATTGCGTCTTTTCAACCTTGGTTTGGTTAACAAATGAATGGTTTGGTTACCTAACCAGAGAAATTGTTAACCAGCCGATTTTGGTCGGTTAAAGCTATTTAACCAACGATTAACTGGAATTTTGTCTTTTCACGTTTGGTTAATACGTATTATATTCGACAATCATTCGGATATACAACGGTTCAGTGTCATGGAGTGAGTTTGATTTTAGTTTCTAAATATTCATTATATTATTATTCAATATTAATCTTGATGTAATTCATTAATTTCATTCACAAATTTAGTTCACGTGGAAATTGTGTTTGGGATTTGTGGTGCTCTGATGGTAGTGACGTTAGTGAGGAGGAATTATTGATTCCTGAACGACGACAATATAATATGTATGAAAGATTGGATCATTTTAATAAATGGGACGATATTGATTTCTTCAGACGCTTTAGATTGCGAAAGCAAACTGTTGCAAACATATTGCATTTAATACGACCGAAATTGGAAGATAAAACTCAAAGGTGAGTTCCAGAATATTATAAAAGTTACAAAAATGTAATTAGAAGGTTTATTTGTTAGGAGCCGCAATGTTACGCCAATGGCTAAGCTACTGATCGCCCTACGATTTTATGCATTAGGCACTATGCTCATATCAGTTGGAGATTTTTCTGGTGTCTGTAAAGCTACAGTTTCAGTTATAATTCAGCGAGTGTCATTTGCCATTGCTTCGCTGAGAAAGGATTTTATCATCAAAATGCCACAATCTGATGAAGAACTATCTACAGCCAGCTACGCCTTTTACGATATTGCAAAATTTCCACGATCCATTGGAGCGATTGATTGTACTCATGTAAAAATCCAATCTCCTGGTGGAGATAATGCGGAGCATTTTCGAAACAGAAAAGGATACTTTTCACTCAACGTGCAGAGCGTCTGTTCGGCTGATTTGAAATTTTTGAACATTGTTGCACGATGGCCTGGGTCGTGTCATGATCAAACTATTTTCAACAATTCGGCCTTGAAGATGCAGTTGGAACGAAAAGATTTCAAAAATTATATCCTTATTGGTGATTCTGGCTACGCAGTCACACCATATCTGGCAACACCATTGCTTCAATGTAGAAATGCAGTTGAACAACTATACAACGAGTCAATAATAAGAACTCGGAATGTTGTCGAACGGCAATATGGTGTATGGAAACGACGTTTTCCAGTTTTGTCACTTCAAATGAGGGTAAAAGTAGAAACAGTCCAAGATGTTCTTCACAACATAGCCGTCGATTTTAACGAAGAGATTCCACCAGATGCACTTGACGTAAACATCCCACCAGATGAAGCTGTGGATGTAGTCCGAATTGAAGTAGACAGACGTGACGGTATTATTAGCCGATTATTTTCCGGCACTTCTTGAAGCCAACAGAGAATTAAATAATAATTTCTGAACATTTATTAATAATTGTATAACGAAATTCGTTTATTTTATCAATCATAAATATATTTGGTTGAAATACATTCCACATAATACAGATCACATTTGTTTTGACTTCAATTCAGCCTCCAATATCTGCATTCTCAATGTATGCTCTTCAGCCGAATGCATCATACGTTGTTTGTGCTCCAAACGTGCGTGTTCCAATTGTTGCTCCAAAATTTGTTTTTTCAAATCCGCAAGGTTTGCAGATGTTATTAATTCATTCTTAGATGTCTTTTGAGTCTTCAAAAGTTGATTTTTTTTTGTACGAGGCATGGTAGGACGGTATTTGCTCCAATCCAACGGAGATTCAGTATTATTATTTTCCACGGATTCTTTTTCATTTGGACCGATTACGGTCTCACGTTCATTCTCGATGGTATTGCTAAACAAAATTTGGTTTATCATGGAACCTTCAGCATCCACTTCATCAACCAAATCCTCTGATGATATAATCATTGTGCACAGATTATCAACATCGATTGTATTGATAATTTGATCGTCATCGTTTCTGATAGAGAATAGATAGTCTGATTAGTTTTTTTCATATTGATCGCAGTGGATAAATCGTATGAAAAATAAAATTTACCTAGCTGGAAAGCCGTCAACACTTACGCCCATAACATCGCTCAATTGACCAAGAACAGGATTAGAATTTTCTTTATCTTTCGGTGCTGGACCTCCACCAGTCATAAATAATTCTTTCCGAGCATTTGCTTTCGTCTTGCGCAGTGTGCGTTTTATGTTGTTGTACTTTTCTTTCAATACCTTTGCGGTACGAATCTATAGAATAAAAAATATATACAAGAATGCATTTTGATGTGAAAATAGTGAATTCTATAGAAATACTCACTATGTTCGATTCTGAAGATGCATTGAACTGTTGTGCTAATTTTTCCCATGCCGCAACCTTTTGTTTTGATGTAACTGCATCAGTTTTTTTGTTTTCGAAAATATTTTTTTTCTCTAACACCATAGCTACAAGTTTTTCCTCTTCACTTTTCGAGAAATTCACAGATCGTTGCTTTCACTGCGACGTTTTCTTAAAAAACAATGAAAATAATGAATAATATAGGCAAAATAATCAATAATAATAAAATAACTCAATATGAGCTGTCGACAATAGACAGGTGTCACCGAAAAAGTTAACCATTGATTGAGGTTAGTGATTGATTTGACTGCTAGACTGGAAAAATATTGGAATTTTTCCATAACCAACGGTTTGTTAACCAAAACCGAAAAAATGGTGAAAAGACGCAATTCCTTAACCATAGATTCATTATCACGGGTTAAGCAAAATCTCTGGTAACCAAATCACCAATTTAACCACAATTGAACGGACCGGGCCTTAATTGTGAAATATAGAAAACCTTTGGTTAAATATCAAAACTGTTAAATTTAAGAAAATTAAAAGCAGACAATATTAAATAAATTTAAAAATACCTGTACTGTTGAGAAAAAATCCAGCAAAGGGCGCGCAAAGAAATTAAATACCAGAGATGCCAACTTTACTTTAGAAGAAGTGGACAAAAGTCGAAAATAAAATCCCCAAATTGGGCCCAAGGGTTGGTAAATAAAATAAGATACTCTAGTGCATTCACGAATAATTCAATGAACTTTGAATAATGATAGTTTCCATAGCAGAACTTAATGCAAAAAACTCATACACGAAAAAAAGACGCAAATTCGCTTGGAATTTTCCCAACAGCATATGCAAAAAGCCACTGATTTCTGGAAATAAGTATTGACTACGGAGGAGACTACAAATAATTAATTTGGAAATGACCGGAGAACCAAAGTTTGTAGTAAATTTACCACAGCAATGAATTCGAAAGACGTATGTAGATCCTGCTGTTAAACATGTTGAGGGCAGCGTGTATGTTTGGGGTGCCGCCGATGTATCAGGATTTGGAAATCTGGTACTTATTAAGAGTAAAATGGATTGTTGCCAATATAAATTAGCCTTAGAACAAATTTTGAAAGCTTCGGTCGGTATATTATATATCCGTTATATTTGGATTTTCCCCGAAGATGGCAAACCAAAACACACCGCTCATAACGTGGACGATTTTCTTATTTATTATGCCCTCCACTCCACTTTAACACCGATACTTAAATGTCATTAAGCACGTTTTGGAGCTCATTGAACGTAAAGTCAAACAACATGGGACTACTAGTGCTCCAATACTGAATGAGAAGCTTCAAAACGAATGCTGAGTTGGAAAGTTTTGTTATTTCAGTGCCCAGATGATTGCAAGCAATTATAGATGCCCGTGGTGTGCAAACAAATTCTAGATTTAATAATCAGAATAATACTTCATTCTTAATAAAGTTGCTTATGTTAGTTTCGAAGCCGTATGTAGACTTTTGTCAACGCATTTTTTCCGTTTTTCGTGAATAATTTTTGTGTGTATATTGCACTAAATACATTTTTTTCGTGTTCTGTTAATAAAAATAGATTTTAAACAAAACTGCATCGTTAGTTTGCTTCATAATGTTTTCGGACTCAAGAGGTAGTAGAAATGGGGATCGTATGTAAGCTTTTGTCGGCCACTGTATATTCAGTTTTTATAAATGTATTTCAATGTAAAGTAAATTACGTACTGTAGTTATGTTACAATTCCACATACATACATACATATGTACATATTAGTCGTGTTTTGGTAACAAGCAAGCGATTGTCGGTTGCTAAGTTACAAAGAAAACGGCTATTTAGCTATAAGTCGTTTTATTAAAAAATATCAATAAGGTTTGAAAACGGTAAAAGTAGTGAAAAACATTTTGTTTAAACTTAGCGAAAATGATTCGCGTCGCTAAGATCTCGCTAAGTGTTTCATACAAAACAAGCGAATATAGTATATAAGCAAGCGGTGTAAGACACGCTTATTATCTTGTGTCAAATAAAAAAATTCAAATGTGTCAAATTAAATTAAAAATAAAAAGAAAATTGTGGTTGGCGTGTAATTATATATTGCCGCGCACAAAATGTCGAAGTAAAAGCAATAACAATAACAGCTGATCGGTCTTGACGTTTGACGGTTGATTCTGCAACCTGCAGAAGTCTGTAACACATGCAAAAAGCAACCCCAACTCAAACATCTGACGCCTTACCGTCAACCGTCAAGACTAATTGGACCTCAACACCGCGACCATTAGTTTTGAGTTATAGAAATAACGGGTTTTTCAATAAGAGAGCTACAAAAGTTTTGTTAAATAAAACAAAACCGATATTAGATACCAATGAAATTCTTTATTCCTGTGAAAGTACGTTCGATGCCATTATGTATGGAACTCCATTTCTTTTGCATGGCCACCACAGGCACGCTTGCAGAAGTTCAGACGCTGAACCCAATTTTCGACGGTTTTCAAGCATAAATCGGCCGATACTGCTGCAATTTTACGTTCGATATTCGTACGAAGTTCATCAATCGTCGCTGGCTTGTTGGCATAGACCATAGACTTGACGTAGCCCCACAGGAAATAATCTAACGGCGTCAAATAGCACGACCGAGGCGGCCAATCCACTGGGCCATTTAGTGAGATAACACGTTCACCAAACTTGGTTTCCAATACATTGATTGTGGCATTCGCTCTGTGGCTTTTAGCGCCGTCCTGTTGGAACCACATGTCCTCCAAGTCCATATTATCCAATTGGGGCCAAAAATATTCGGTTATAATTGAAGGGTAGCGATTCGCATTCACAGTAATCTGCCGGTCTTGATCATCACGGAAGAAGTACGGCCCAATGACGCCGCCGGCCCATAAACCGCACCAAACCGTAATTTTTTTTCGGGATGCAATGATGACTCATAGATTACGTGTGGATTGCTGTCTGACCAATAACGCATATTTTTCTTATTGACGAAGCCATTCAGCCAGAAATGGGCCTCATCGCTGAAGACGATTTTCCGATGAAAATCCGAATCATTTTCTAGTTGTTGCTCAGCCCAATTCACGAACATACGACGCAATATTCTCGACACTAAGGGCACTTCTTTGTCTCACTGGCGCGGGAAGATTTTGTACTGTGCCTGTGGATTCAAATGTTTCCACTAGACGCTCGTCATAATCGTCCTAAGAAATGGTCGTAATATTTGCATTTTTGTAAATCAACTTTGAAGCTTTCAGGTCTATAAAACAGTTTAATATTGAATGTGAATGCATTAAATGTTTCAATAAAATCGGAAAAATAAAAGAAATACAATGGTTTGGTAGTTTAATTGATTATGTTTCTGTAAAAACCACAATACTTATGTATTTACAAAAAATTAAAAAAAAAATTGTTTATTGAAACATTTAATGCATTCACACTCAATATTAAACTGTTTTATAGACCTGAAAGCCATTTCTTTTCGGATATACATACATAATTTATACATATGTATATCATTTCAAAGGTATTAAATAGCGCTTTTTACTGCGGGTAAAAATTTGCAACATTTTTTGCGATCAATGTAGTTTTAAATGATAACTTTCGAAAAATTTTGAAATACTACCGACAAAAATAAAAATAAGCTGTATAATTTAATGTTATGTTCCAAAGAATCATACCGAGCTACGAAGCTGAGTTTATATCCTTCACAAACATCTTCAGTGTTAATATACCAGTAAAAATGACGGAGTTATTTTGATTTGTTCTTAGGACTCCACGAAAATCCACTAAAAAACGGCATTTAAACTTCTACAACTCAATCAACTTCAAAAATACAAATAACAATATGTGCAATGCAAGAACTCCTAAAGGTCTACATACGTATCTATAATAAATTTTCCAAATATCTGCAACATCTTAAAAGTTACACTCAAAAAACCTGATAATTAGAGGTGTTTTTAAAGCAAAATAGCTCACAATTTGCTGAACCCAGAATCGCAATATTTAGCAAATAGTCATTAAACACTCTGTACTTCATTTTTAGGTGGTGACAGCAGCACTTTTTTTTTACCTACCCTAATGTACATACATACATACATATGTATGTATGTACAAATATGCACATATGTACTTATATTTTCGTTCGAGTTATGGAGAACTTCGAGATATGAAAGTTCGAGTTATGGAAGAAGTGTATGTTATTTACTCTATTAAGGCTACTGCCAACCGATTTAGTTCGAGTTAGGGAAAATTCGAGCAACAGAAGTTCGACTGGATTAGTAAAACGACAACAATAGAAGTTTCTAGAATTTGCCAATTCATTTGAATTAATTGATGCCCTTGCAGAAATCTTGAGATTTGTTTTACAATAATGTCACAAAATAAAAAAAAGACAAATAGAAAGTAAAACCAACGATAAAATAAAAAAAAGGAAGAAAAATAATCACGGTACATCACAGGAATCGAACCTAGGCGCTTTGCCACTGTAACCGACGTCTCAACGCAACCAGCCACCGAACACGCTTGGATCCTTCTAACAATAAAAATATATCAATGATTTGCAATAAATTATCAACACGTATTGTAGTAGGAACAATTTGCTCAATGTCGGGTTACAAAATTTGGGTAGTGACAAAAGCAGTAAGGCAATGCTGTCGTGTGTATGCTGTCGTATCCTAACGGTACTGTAATGTACAGTGTATCACAAAAATAAGTATACATCTGTATATAATAAGTTTAAAAGTTATTTACATCAGAACAAACTATTTTGATTTATTAAGCACAAACGCATATATGTACGCATGTATTTGTTTAATCTAATATAGCAAAAAAAATATACAAATTATGAGGGTTGCACAATTTTAAAAGAATATTTGTTAAATTTGACGTCTTCTGTCGGTTTGTGCATTTCTTATTGTACATATGTACATACATATGTATACACATAGTTCTGAAACGCACATACATACATACAGCTGTGTTCAAAATAATAGTAGTGCTCCGTAAATAATTTAGAACCATGAAAAATATTTATTAAAAAATGCATTAAATTCATAGTACATATTTTATTCTTAAACATTATAAAGGTACGTTTAGACGTAGAACACAATAGATAGATTTCATTTCATTTTAATTTAAAATTAATTATTTTTTTTTGTGTTTCTCAAATTTAGCTGCTCAAAATAATAGTAATGCTGACAACCTTTATTGGAAACTTCAATAAAATCTTAGAGTTTCCGTTTTATGATTAATATTTGGACACAATTAGAATATTTTAGTATTTAGTAGCGTGACCTTTGTTAGCAATTACTGCTGCACAGCGCTTTGGCATCGAATCGACAAGATTTCTGCATCTTTCGGCGGATATTGAGCTCCAAGTTTGCTGTACCACTTCCCACAATTGAGATACGCTTGTTGGTTGAGACTGGGAAACTGCCTTCTTCACATCACACCACAGATTCTCAATTGGATTGAGGTCTGGAGATTATGCTGGCCATTCTAGAACATATATGTTACTTATCCGAAACCACTCTTTATCCTGCTGAAAGATACAAATCAACGGCATCTCTTCACTGGCATATGGAAGCATAATTTCTTGCATTATTTGGACATAGAGGTGCCTATCCATAATATCCTTTATCCAGAATATGGGCCCTACACCGTAATATGAAAAGCATGTCCAAATCATTATTGAAGCTCCTCCGTGTTTTATAGTTGTTAACGTGAACCTTGGGTTGTATTCGGTGTTCGCCTGACATATTGGCAGGAACCTTTCCACCATAAAGTACTATTTTTGATTCGTTTGTCCACAAAATATTCCTCCGTTTCTGAACAGGCCAATCCATATGCTCGTTAGCAAACTGTATCCTCTTTGAAACTTGTTTTTTAGATAGAAGGGGTACTTCTCTGGGACTTCGAGCTGCCAAATTATTTTCTATTGAGAGCCTTCGTATTGTCTGCACACTTGCATCTACACTTAACTCATTGCTAATTTTACTGGAGCTTGAAAATGGATTCAGCTTTCCGTACCTTACCACTATGTTTTGCACTTCTTTATATGTTTTTCCTGTCGAAATTAAATTTGTTTATCTGAGCACGCTGTTCCGAACTGCAATGCGCTCCACGTCCAATTCTAGCGGAAACTATTACATAAAATTTATTTAAAATTTGTTCAGATTAATGTAATATTGCAATAATAATCTATTTTAAAACTTTTTCGGCACTACTTGCTTTAAAATCAATATTTTTGCGAGCACTACTACTATTTTGGACACTTCAAAACCAGCGACGGATGCAGACTACCACATTACAGACTCAATATTGACAATAGAATTCAATATAACGGCATTTTTTAACAAAGCTCCCTCAGCTTAGTAAAGAGACAAAGAGAAAAATAGAAAAACAAAAGACACATGAAGTAATTAGAAGAAGAAGACTTTTTATTTGCCGCACTACTATTATTTTGAGCGCAGCTGTATCTACTTATTTCCACTGACTCAGTCAAAATGTTCCACCATTGATAAAAAAAATACCGTTGGCAATTTTGTTGGGAATGTACACAAAATTAAACAAAGTGTTAATATTTTATAGATTTGTTTATACATATGTATGTACATACATACATATTCTATCCAAAATACTAAATATTCTACATATGTATGTATGTATGTACCTTTGTTACAAATAAATATGTACTAACCAATCATCAAATAAAAAAAAAATTTTCACAAGTTCGCTTCACAGTGAACATTATGCAAGTACTTACATACATGTTAACATATTCATACATAGAAATGGAAACGAAATACACTAATAGAAATACATACATACATATGTATGTACAGTGGCCGACAAAAGTCAACATACGATCCTCATTCTTCCTGCCAGACGAGTACAAATACATTGTGGAGAAAAGTAATGATGCAGTTTTCTTTGAAACCTTTTTTTAATAATATAATATCACAAAAAAATTGTACTTGAATACAAGCTTTAAAAATATTCACGAAAAAAGCATTGACAAAGTCTACATACCTTATGATTTTGTCCGCTGCTGAATGGTTAAAGAAGCCCCGTTGGCTGAATTTTAATATTTTGCTTTGCAGTAGGATCCAATAAATTGTGTTTAGTTGGAGTTTGGTTCGATTCAAGAAACATTTAATTGTGAAAGTGGCTCGTCGAAAAAAATTTAAAGTTTTGTGCGACACTTATGCCCGGTCTGTCCAAGTGTGGTTAATTTTAACGCATGGTTATTTCGAGTGATAACCATAGATTGCGTCTTTTCAACCTTGGTTTGGTTAACAAATGAATGGTTTGGTTACCTAACCAGAGAAATTGTTAACCAGCCGATTTTGGTCGGTTAAAGCTATTTAACCAACGATTAACTGGAATTTTGTCTTTTCACGTTTGGTTAATACGTATTATATTCGACAATCATTCGGATATACAACGGTTCAGTGTCATGGAGTGAGTTTGATTTTAGTTTCTAAATATTCATTATATTATTATTCAATATTAATCTTGATGTAATTCATTAATTTCATTCACAAATTTAGTTCACGTGGAAATTGTGTTTGGGATTTGTGGTGCTCTGATGGTAGTGACGTTAGTGAGGAGGAATTATTGATTCCTGAACGACGACAATATAATATGTATGAAAGATTGGATCATTTTAATAAATGGGACGATATTGATTTCTTCAGACGCTTTAGATTGCGAAAGCAAACTGTTGCAAACATATTGCATTTAATACGACCGAAATTGGAAGATAAAACTCAAAGGTGAGTTCCAGAATATTATAAAAGTTACAAAAATGTAATTAGAAGGTTTATTTGTTAGGAGCCGCAATGTTACGCCAATGGCTAAGCTACTGATCGCCCTACGATTTTATGCATTAGGCACTATGCTCATATCAGTTGGAGATTTTTCTGGTGTCTGTAAAGCTACAGTTTCAGTTATAATTCAGCGAGTGTCATTTGCCATTGCTTCGCTGAGAAAGGATTTTATCATCAAAATGCCACAATCTGATGAAGAACTATCTACAGCCAGCTACGCCTTTTACGATATTGCAAAATTTCCACGATCCATTGGAGCGATTGATTGTACTCATGTAAAAATCCAATCTCCTGGTGGAGATAATGCGGAGCATTTTCGAAACAGAAAAGGATACTTTTCACTCAACGTGCAGAGCGTCTGTTCGGCTGATTTGAAATTTTTGAACATTGTTGCACGATGGCCTGGGTCGTGTCATGATCAAACTATTTTCAACAATTCGGTCTTGAAGATGCAGTTGGAACGAAAAGATTTCAAAAATTATATCCTTATTGGTGATTCTGGCTACGCAGTCACACCATATCTGGCAACACCATTGCTTCAATGTAGAAATGCAGTTGAACAACTATACAACGAGTCAATAATAAGAACTCGGAATGTTGTCGAACGGCAATATGGTGTATGGAAACGACGTTTTCCAGTTTTGTCACTTCAAATGAGGGTAAAAGTAGAAACAGTCCAAGATGTTCTTCACAACATAGCCGTCGATTTTAACGAAGAGATTCCACCAGATGCACTTGACGTAAACATCCCACCAGATGAAGCTGTGGATGTAGTCCGAATTGAAGTAGACAGACGTGACGGTATTATTAGCCGATTATTTTCCGGCACTTCTTGAAGCCAACAGAGAATTAAATAATAATTTCTGAACATTTATTAATAATTGTATAACGAAATTCGTTTATTTTATCAATCATAAATATATTTGGTTGAAATACATTCCACATAATACAGATCACATTTGTTTTGACTTCAATTCAGCCTCCAATATCTGCATTCTCAATGTATGCTCTTCAGCCGAATGCATCATACGTTGTTTGTGCTCCAAACGTGCGTGTTCCAATTGTTGCTCCAAAATTTGTTTTTTCAAATCCGCAAGGTTTGCAGATGTTATTAATTCATGCTTAGATGTCTTTTGAGTCTTCAAAAGTTGATTTTTTTTTGTACGAAGCATGGTAGGACGGTATTTGCTCCAATCCAACGGAGATTCAGTATTATTATTTTCCACGGATTCTTTTTCATTTGGACCGATTACGGTCTCACGTTCATTCTCGATGGTATTGCTAAACAAAATTTGGTTTATCATGGAACCTTCAGCATCCACTTCATCAACCAAATCCTCTGATGATATAATCATTGTGCACAGATTATCAACATCGATTGTATTGATAATTTGATCGTCATCGTTTCTGATAGAGAATAGATAGTCTGATTAGTTTTTTTCATATTGATCGCAGTGGATAAATCGTATGAAAAATAAAATTTACCTAGCTGGAAAGCCGTCAACACTTACGCCCATAACATCGCTCAATTGACCAAGAACAGGATTAGAATTTTCTTTATCTTTCGGTGCTGGACCTCCACCAGTCATAAATAATTCTTTCCGAGCATTTGCTTTCGTCTTGCGCAGTGTGCGTTTTATGTTGTTGTACTTTTCTTTCAATACCTTTGCGGTACGAATCTATAGAATAAAAAATATATACAAGAATGCATTTTGATGTGAAAATAGTGAATTCTATAGAAATACTCACTATGTTCGATTCTGAAGATGCATTGAACTGTTGTGCTAATTTTTCCCATGCCGCAACCTTTTGTTTTGATGTAACTGCATCAGTTTTTTTGTTTTCGAAAATATTTTTTTTCTCTAACACCATAGCTACAAGTTTTTCCTCTTCACTTTTCGAGAAATTCACAGATCGTTGCTTTCACTGCGACGTTTTCTTAAAAAACAATGAAAATAATGAATAATATAGGCAAAATAATCAATAATAATAAAATAACTCAATATGAGCTGTCGACAATAGACAGGTGTCACCGAAAAAGTTAACCATTGATTGAGGTTAGTGATTGATTTGACTGCTAGACTGGAAAAATATTGGAATTTTTCCATAACCAACGGTTTGTTAACCAAAACCGAAAAAATGGTGAAAAGACGCAATTCCTTAACCATAGATTCATTATCACGGGTTAAGCAAAATCTCTGGTAACCAAATCACCAATTTAACCACAATTGAACGGACCGGGCCTTAATTGTGAAATATAGAAAACCTTTGGTTAAATATCAAAACTGTTAAATTTAAGAAAATTAAAAGCAGACAATATTAAATAAATTTAAAAATACCTGTACTGTTGAGAAAAAATCCAGCAAAGGGCGCGCAAAGAAATTAAATACCAGAGATGCCAACTTTACTTTAGAAGAAGTGGACAAAAGTCGAAAATAAAATCCCCAAATTGGGCCCAAGGGTTGGTAAATAAAATAAGATACTCTAGTGCATTCACGAATAATTCAATGAACTTTGAATAATGATAGTTTCCATAGCAGAACTTAATGCAAAAAACTCATACACGAAAAAAAGACGCAAATTCGCTTGGAATTTTCCCAACAGCATATGCAAAAAGCCACTGATTTCTGGAAATAAGTATTGACTACGGAGGAGACTACAAATAATTAATTTGGAAATGACCGGAGAACCAAAGTTTGTAGTAAATTTACCACAGCAATGAATTCGAAAGACGTATGTAGATCCTGCTGTTAAACATGTTGAGGGCAGCGTGTATGTTTGGGGTGCCGCCGATGTATCAGGATTTGGAAATCTGGTACTTATTAAGAGTAAAATGGATTGTTGCCAATATAAATTAGCCTTAGAACAAATTTTGAAAGCTTCGGTCGGTATATTATATATCCGTTATATTTGGATTTTCCCCGAAGATGGCAAACCAAAACACACCGCTCATAACGTGGACGATTTTCTTATTTATTATGCCCTCCACTCCACTTTAACACCGATACTTAAATGTCATTAAGCACGTTTTGGAGCTCATTGAACGTAAAGTCAAACAACATGGGACTACTAGTGCTCCAATACTGAATGAGAAGCTTCAAAACGAATGCTGAGTTGGAAAGTTTTGTTATTTCAGTGCCCAGATGATTGCAAGCAATTATAGATGCCCGTGGTGTGCAAACAAATTCTAGATTTAATAATCAGAATAATACTTCATTCTTAATAAAGTTGCTTATGTTAGTTTCGAAGCCGTATGTAGACTTTTGTCAACGCATTTTTTCCGTTTTTCGTGAATAATTTTTGTGTGTATATTGCACTAAATACATTTTTTTCGTGTTCTGTTAATAAAAATAGATTTTAAACAAAACTGCATCGTTAGTTTGCTTCATAATGTTTTCGGACTCAAGAGGTAGTAGAAATGGGGATCGTATGTAAGCTTTTGTCGGCCACTGTATATTCAGTTTTTATAAATGTATTTCAATGTAAAGTATACGATAAGAGTTTTAAACTTTTCATTAAATGATAGTTTTCAAAATAAAACATACACGTAAAATATAAATCAAAGAGGTACTTCAGACTAAATATTTTTATGAAAAATCATTAAATAATGTCTTCTTGATCTGTTTCTGGTAGAAGATCTTTGATTGACGGCTGGCAAATGTTCAATGAATAATTTTATAACGGATACATTGGCCTCGTCAGACTTATTATGTGGAGCGGTTTGCCTTTTTTTCTCATTAAATGTTTTCAAACACTCAGCATTAACTCGTGCGGATTTTAACATCATTTGGGATATATGCAACGTTTTTAACAAAAATTGCTGGCACACTTTAAAGTCGGTGTTATTATAATTAATTATATAATTAAAGCTGTACTGCCGTCTGGTACCGTCGCCGCTTCGTCTTCTATGAACCCGCAATCGCTGAATGCAGGAAGCCAACCAATCTTTCTGTCTTATTTTGTTGCCTATACCCCAAAAATGTTCATTTATTTTTACACGATCTAATTCGGAGAAGTTATCATTACATGAGTTTCCACATTTTTTATTTGAACAAGGATTAGGCTGCACACTAGTATCACGGGGTTTTAAGTTTTGGAGCCTCTTAGGTATTATTTTTTGCTTTTTATATCCCCTTTTTCCTACACATGTTTCTTCTTCGATATTATTGATTACGTCAATAGAGGAATCCTCTGAATCGCTATATGGTACGAGTGAATTTTCTGTTGAATGCTAAAATCAAATTTCATTACAACACTACAAACAACACCAATTGTTTCGAAAAGGAAGTGCTTACCTCCGCCAGGTTACTAAAATATTTTATATATATATATATCTAATATATATACAATATTACGTATGTAAATGTCCCAAAAGCTAAACCACGAAGTACTTTTACTAATTTTATCTCTTATATTGATTAACTTCCTATAGAGAATTTTATCTTAAGCGGCACTTTGCTGTCACGAAAAATTTAAACAAACATGAAGTGTGTACTTAAGCTAAAATTGCTTTTGGTTTAAATTCATAATCTAATTTCGTACACCTATGAAATTTTGACAGATGATGAAACCATCGCAAATTATCGATTTTCATCAAAAAACATAAATCGTATATCATGTCGCTTAAGATATTTTGGCGGTTATGAGTCGATATGTATGTGGGTCATTCTTAAAAAACATGACCAATTGGTGTCCCCAGACTTTACTATTTTATATTTTGTTTCTCCAAAAAGAAAAAAGAAAAATATCTGCATTTTTATAAATTATTATCGATTCTACGTAACTATATTATAAAAAAAATAATTAATTATCTGAAAATAACTAAAAAAAAAATTTTTAATGTCAAAGGTTTAGCAAAAACCTGTGTCCCGAGCCAATTTATAAAAATTTAATAGTTATTTTGAGTTAAAATAAAATTGAAAAAAAAAAATATTTACAATTTTTGTTATTCAGTTTGTATATATTAATACCATATATAGAAAAAATGATGAAAAATTATTATTTTTGTATAATTTGTTTGAAGAAAATTCTTGTCCCCAGGTTTTGGTCCCCTCTGTTACGTCCACTCATTTTATTGAAAAATTTTTGTTAAACGTTATGACGCGTATATTTCTCTTATGCTTCTCCATCATAACTTAGCTAAAATCAACAAAATGTGTTTTGAACTGTTCAGTCTTGTTTAGTGCGTGGTTGAGTAAGCAACATAATTGTAGGCCGGGTACGTACCCTTATTCAGTGTCAACTCTGTTACTGTTGAAAAACGGTGAGTAAAGTGATTTTTTATAATTTTTTTATGCTCGACTTTTTTGAAAGTAATATAAAGCTAATAAATAAGCTTTATATTATTTAAAAAGGTCTTGAGCTTGAATAAATTTGTAAGTTTTTTATAAATATTTTATGTACTCTAATTAAGTGGATAAATAAATTGTACAATTTTGAGTTAATTTGTCCCCTCTGTTACCGGTCCACTCTGTGACTTATTAAAAAGTAACAGAAGGGACTCAAAAGTAACAGAGTGTACAATTATGCTTAAATTTGCTATTTGGTTTTCAGAAAATGGGCAAGAATAAACCATTATCTGCAGCGGAAAAACAACGCCGATATAGGGAAAAAAGGAAGCTTAATAAGGAGAAAGTTGAAGAAAATAAGAAGATAGATTTGGAAAGGTATCATAATAAAAAAGACTTATATGTAAGTGATATGAAAATTAGAGAGGCTAGGTTAGCAAGAAGACAATGGCGCACAAATAAAAGAACACTATCGTGAACGTGTAAAAAAATTGAAAGCCGTCATCGATATTACACCACCATTGTCGCCTTCTACAGAGCAGGTTCGAAATGTCGTCTGTGGCCGTAAAAAACTGCGTATGGAAAAAGCAAAAGTACATAGGAAGAATATCAAAATGCGAGTCGAAGTTAATAAGTTAAAGAAAAAAGTTTAGAATAAGTTAAAGAAAAAAGTTGAGAAAAAGTTGAGACAGCGATCCAAAAAAAGTTAATATTATCAGTTCAGCGTTAAGCCCACTTTCAAAAACCAAGGAGTTAATAAACACATGTTTGCCAAATGTACGAGGTGCTGGAGTTGGAAGTGTTAAAAAAATTTACTGAAATACGCCACACTAACTGAAGGGTTAAAAAATAGGTATGCGGAATTACGAACAAAGGACCAAAAAGAAGGATTTAAATTAATTTTGAGCAATAAACTTATTCGGAAATACAAGCTAAAAATGCAATTTCATCGCGATGTGTTCAATTTAACAAGAGTACGTAAGAGTTTTTCAAGAAGAAAACCAAACGCCGATATCTTAAGTCTGCAACGTTTTTACGAAAGAGATGACATAAGTCGTGCTACTGCTGGCAAGAAAGAAACTAGAACTAAATTAAAACAGAAATTACAAAAACCATATCTTCTTGATACCTTACAGAATATCTACAAAAAGTATAAGTCTGAAGGAGGTCGGTATTCTTATTCATATTTTGCTGCTCATCGTCCATTTTATGTGGTTTCACCAACAGTTGCATCAAGAGATACATGTGCATGCAAACTCCATGTAAACTTTGAATTCAAATTGTCCGCTTTGAAACAAATTAATGCAACTCATGTCAGCAATTTAAATGAATTATTAATGTCTGTAGATTGCGATATGAACAGCAAAAGATGCATGTACAATGAATGCACCTCATGCAAAAATAAAACTTGCACTTTAAGTATACAAAATGAATCTGAAGTAGCCTGGAATGAATGGATTCGAAAAGAAGAGCGGTTCGAAAAAAATGAAAAAGTAACTGTTGCTATTAAAATGATACGAGAAGAGCATACCACAACAACATCGCTATTAGCAGAGAAATTTAGTTCTCAATTACAAGTTTTTAAAAAACATATATTTAACATTCGCACTCAACATAAAGCATATCGGAGCTGTATCGATCAATTAAAAACCAATGAGGCTGTATTACACGTCGACTTCAGTGAGAACTATAGTTGTAAAATGGGTCAGGAAATCCAAAGCCATCATTTTGGATCTTCGCGTAACCAGATCACACTACATACAGGGGTGTTATATTTCTCAGGTAAGGTGAACTTAACCCATTCTTTTTGTACACCTATCAACCGTATATTATATTTTTCAGGTGTAAATAATCCTTTTTCTTTTTGTACTATATCGGCCTGTAACGAACACAGCCCCAGCGCAATATGGGCTCATTTGCAGCCAATATTTGATTTGATAAGAAATTCAAAAAAGGATGTTAACACAATTCATATTTTCTCAGACGGGCCCTGCACTCAGTATAGGCAAAAACAAAATTTTTACCTTTTCGGAACAAAACTTTTTGAAAATGGATTTCAGCTAGCAACGTGGAATTTTTTTGAAGCAGCTCATGGTAAAGGAGCAGCCGATGGGATTGGTGGAGTGCTAAAAAGAGTTGCTGATAGAATGGTCGCACACGGAGCAGACATCATGAACAGCAGCAGTTTTTTGAACAGGTACAAAAAGAAACAACCATAAAATTATTTCTAATTGATAAAGAGGCAATAGATTGCATCAGGAGGACACTTCCGTCCAATATACCATTACTGAAAGGTACCATGCGTCTCCACCAACTTATGACTAAAATTCAGGGTACTGTTTTATATCGTGATGTTAGTTGCTTTTGTAGTAACATTCCAAGAGGATTTTGTAGCTGTTTTGAAAGCAAAGTATATGAAACTAAGTTAATCAGAATAGAAGAAGAAAAAACTACTCAAAAAAAATTAATTTATAAAGAAGTCTATACTCTGTCGTCGTCAGAAGATGAAAGTGAAAATGAAAATACGGATATTGAAAATAAGAATGGAATTATGAATGGGACATTTTTACTAATTCAAGTTTTAGGAAAAAGTATAACTTATAGATACGTTTGTATAGCACAAACGTGTGTTGATGAAGATGGTTATATCAAAGTAATGTTTCTACGTTCGAATGACAGCACAAGTGCAAACTTCAGGATTGAAGAAAATGACATTTCGTATATACAAAAAGAAGCAGTAATTAAAATCCTGGAAAATGCGAACATAAATTTAAAAGGTGGTCGAATTTACTACAATTTCAACCATCCAATAGATATATTAGAAGCACAAAATTAATAATCTACTTTGTAAAAAAAGTAATGGTAATAGCGGATACTTAAATAGTACAGTGCCTCAGTAACAGTGTCTCCTCTGTTACGTTACGTCTCCTCTATTACGTTAAGTCTCCTCTGTTACTATCTACTTTTCTTTAATTAAGAAATAAGGCTAAGTCATTAGATTTATTATATGAGTGTAATTTAATAAGGTACACTGGCCTAAAGTCATTAAAAATAATTAACCAGTATTAAACTATTTAATATTTTATTTATCATTAACTTAGTTCACCAAAATGAAATTTGAATTAATATGGGTGACATTATGTGTTATTTTTTTGTAATTTTTATATTACTTTTTAAATTTTTTATGAAATAAATTAAAATGAATTATCTTTCCTGGGGAAAAACAATAAAAAGAATTTAATTTTCAATTGTTGATGTTTTTTATTTGGTATTTAATTTAGGTAACAGAGTGGGCGAAAGTGCATTGGTCTCTTCATGTTTGTGTCTGTAGAAACTCCAAAAATTAAAAAAATTACTGCTGGTTATGGATTCCTATTGTTGATACCATCCGTAACCACATGAGGCCAATTATAAACATATTTGGCCAACTTAATTTTTAAAAATTACAAAATTCAGAATGGTCATGTTTTTTTAAGAACGACCCATGTACATATAAACCAGGGTTTGAAATTGCTGACTGATTTTCATTGCTAAACTTATTTACTGACTGTGACTGCGAAAATGATCCGAAGAAACTGAAATGAAAACACGCACACACAAAATGATTTTTTGTACAGCGAATGCGGCCTACACACAATTTCTTGCCGACAGAATCAGTCGTTTGTTGAACAATTTCTAGCGACTGTTTTACTCTCAGCAAGTATTCTGATAGCAAAATCAACAGTCAATGCAACGACTGAAATCACCTCAGAACAGTGCTGAAATTGGTGAATTGTTTTCATTGCTAAACTGATTTACTGACTGTGAATGCACAAAATAATTCTACTCAATATTGCGCTGTTAGTTATGAAGGTTAGACGCTGATGCTGATCGATGAGCATTGGTACGAAATATAATTTGCATGCATGAGTTTTGTGTTAAAAAGTGATTGTGTCAAATAAAAAATAGAAAGAAAATTGTGGTTGCCGTGTATTTGTGTATTGCCGCGCACAAAATGTCGAAGCAAAAGCAATAACAATAACAGCTGATCGATCTTGACGGCTGACGGTTGATTCTGCAACCTGCAGAAGTCTACCGTCGTAAACCGTCAATTTTAGTTGTCTCTCTCTCTAACACATGCAAAATGCAACCCCAATTCAAACAGCTGATCGCTTACCGTCAATCGTCAAGACTAATTCGACCTTTACAATTCGTAGCCGACAGCAACAATAATCAATACAATGGCACTTCATCAACTTGGAACTCAACTCAAATATTTGGCACTTGCTGCAAGTGAAATGTCAAAATGGAAAACAGTGTTACCTAGTAATAAAATTATACCAATTAAGTGGTGTTTGGTGAAATAATAATTACCTTACTAATTTTGCGCACATTTGTTAAAACAATATGAAAGCACAACGCAAAATCTGTTGAGGTAATTCAAAATATGAAGTTCATAAGTTTTAGAAGAAAAAACATTAACACCGACCTTTTTCCAGGTGGCAATACTGGATTCCTATTAAATTTTTAATAATATTTGCTTGGAGGCCCGCAGTGGTAAGTCAACTTTCTCCGACTGGTTGTTGCTGTCGGTCTCCCACTCCTTTACTTGAGATACACCCCCAAATCATAATAGACATTTTTCCAAATTTTACGGTTGGAATGATGTTCCGCTTTTCTAACGCCTTGCGCCACACTCTACTGGGTCCATCGTTGTAATACAACATCATTTTCGTCTCGTCGCAGAAAATTACGTCATCTCATTAAACGGTTGGCTGCGAAATATGCGTAATGGCGAAAGAAAAACGCTTCTCAACATTAAGTGTAGAAAGGAGTGGATTTTTACGCGCTGCTCATGATTAGTATCTGTATTTTATTATGGCCTGCCGAACTGTTTCTTGGGACACAACCACACCACACTCTTCCTTAAGCTCTCTCGCAAGCGCTCTTGTCGAAATTTGGGGGTTTTGATAAATTTTTCTGATCATTAACCGCTCTGCCCGTCCAGGTATCTTAAGCTTAGGGCAACCTGCAAGCTTTGGCACTAATCTACCTTCTTTTTCAGCTCGATTTAGAATGTTGTAAATTGTTTTTCTTGACACTGAAAACATTTCCGATAGCTCCTGCGCACTTTTGCCCAACTGAAGACTAGAATAAATCAGTTGAACTACCTCGAATGATGTCTTCTTGCCTGGCATATTTTAAACACAATATTATATGCGTGCACAACAAAAATTTATAACCAACTGACTAACAAAATCTTAGAAAAGAACAATGCAGATCAAAGATAACGGTAAAATTACCGTTGATCGTTGAAATGAGTGGAAACGGGAGTAAAAAATGAGTTGTGTAAAGAGATTCTTGACACTAACAAAATGTAGAAGTATTAGTTTTTGTTGTAATTTACGGTTCTTCTGCATTGGGCTTGCACTGTTTTTGCATGACATCTTTCTAAATACTGTATAAAACAATAATCGATGAAAAAAAGTTAATGTGTAGAAATAAATGTTTATATTATTTTGAGTAGTAAGTTAAAAAATGGAATTTATTTTCAATGCGTAAAGTCATTCTTGACATACTGTATGTCCTTTACCAACGATGGCACAAGACAAATATGCGCCAAAAAAATCCAATGAGTGTTCTAACTCTGTCAGTTGTTTGCGATGTGTTATTATTTTTTATTTATCACAGACTGTTTGGGCCGATTTGTAGGAAATTTTGTGTGCATATCGTGTAGGTCCGACAATCGGCCAACATCTATTTTTCATACCCCTAAACGATATGGTGACCCACCCATACTGCGAAAAACAGATTCTCAGACTGCGATAAAAACACACAGATGTAGCGGCAGCAAATAGTTGTCTTGTGTGGGTGCGGAGCACTCTCAGAGCACAGAGAATAATGACGTTATCCGTATATAAAAATGAGATAGCAAGAGAGCAACGAAAATTGTGTGAACTTGTGTAGCGTATGGACGAACATAAAAATGTATATATGTATTGACATCTGCCAGTTGTTTGCATTCTCTTTGTTTTTTTGTGGGAATAAAACAAAAAGTATTAAGCAAGAAAATAATGACACATGTGCTTGCACTGGTTTTTAAATAATTTTAAGTATTAATATTATTTAAATGTAACGTCATCATATGATTGAACGCTGTTTTTTATTTTCGAATGTAACATTTACTAATTTGTTCATAGAAATCGAGCAGGTACCGTGTAACAAAAAGGTGTTAACACATCACCCGTGAGATCGGACAGTCATTAGATTTTTTAGGAATAAGGCGTTTAATGGATAAATATGTATGTATTTTCATTAGTTTATTGACGTGTTAACATCTATAGCGGCGTAGAGGGACTAAATCTATAAAAGTCAAAATCTGCTAAAACCAGATTTTATGCTGCTGCTAAAACCAACACAGTCGACGTTATGGTGACATACTAATACGTCAGCTACTTCGTACAAAGTATGTGTGATGTTGTGTGTTTGGCTGTTTCGTTGCTGTTGATATGGCAAACATGTGGTTATGTGACACACGTACACAAAAATGAGCGAGCAAGAGAGAAATGAAAGGGTGTTGTGGCAGGGGTGAGGCAAACGAAATTGTGTATATAGTGTATGTATTAACATAATAATGTATGTATGCACATGTGTCTGTTGCTGTTGTTGAACGGAAAATTTCATTTGCAAACGCATGGGCTTGCGCAGTCGACGGTATGGTGACATATTAATTAGGGATGGGTATCGAACTCTAAAACATCGATTAATGTAATCGATTATTATTTTCAAGGCAATAATCGATTCACAGATTAATGGCCGATGAAAACATCGATTAATCGGCGTTTTCGATTAATCGATATGAAAATAAGAAAATTAATGGAAAACAATTCAATGCTACTAAATTTTGTCATTTAGCAGCAAAATAAAATTGCTCAATAATAAAAGAAACCTTTTTAGAAACAGGATGCTTTTTCTTGCTATAAATAATTTTCTGCCATATTGTAGGTAATGAATGAAATGAAAAACACAATAAGAATTGAATGTATATTGTATAATTAGAATTAAAAAAGCAAAAAAATACTGATAAAATAAAAATGGATGTTATTTTTGAGTTTTTTTTTTAAAATATACGTTAAAAATAATAATTTATTTGTAAGATTGGCTGTCAACTATCAACTGAACACCTACAATTTATTTTGACAAATGACAACTAACTAATACCACGTTTATACTCCATTCTTATACATATGTATGTATTGTTTCACAAGAGTCAGCTGGCACAACAATGCCAACTTGTATAATTTTTTCACCCTTAGTGTTACCATATGACTATATTTTTGCTGAATGGCATCACGAAAATATAATAATATGCCTGTAAGCTTGTTTTTTTTTTATTCCCCGCTAAACCAATTTTTCGACGACTTTGTATGGGGAGCCGCTTAATATCGCTTAGCTCCCCATACAAAGTGGTCGAAATATTAGTTTAGCAGGGAATAAAAAAAGAAGCTTCCTTTCTGAATTATATCTGCGTATAAACAGTGAGTTAAGTGTTTGCAAATAGTTTTATTTGCAAATAAGAAGTGCGTATAAACGTAGTATAAGAAAGTGACTTTCCTAAAAATATCGATATATTTAAATATTAAACATCGATTATTAGATTAATCGAACATAGAACACATCGGTTAAAAAAACATCGATTATTTTTTAAAAACATCGATTTTTCCGATTAATCGATTCATCGATACCCATCCCTAATATTAATACGTCAGCTATTTCGTACAAAGTATGTGTGATGTGTGTTTGGCTGTTTTGTTGCTGTTGATATGGCAAACATGTGGTTATGTGACACACGTATACGTCACCTACTTCGGACAAAGTATGTGTGATGTTCTGTGTTTGGTTGTTTTTATTTTAGGTACCCCCCCTACACCCTACACCCAGCACCCGCACAAACACTCCACAACACAGCAAGCACAAATAAATCACCAACATCTCAGTAGTAGTAGTTGTTGTTTTTTTATTATAGTGATAGGTAAATCCAATAAAATGTGGGTGCGGAGCACTCTCAGAGCAAAGAGAGTAATGACGTATTATACGTATATAAAAATGAGATAGCAAGAGAGCAACGACAATTTTGTGAACTTGTGTAGCGTATGTACGAATATAACAATGTATGTAAGTATGTATGTATATACAAGTGTCTCTTGCTTTGCATTCTCTTTGTTTTTTGTGGGAATAAAACAAAAAGTATTGAGCAAGAAAATAATGACACATGTGCTTGCACTGGGTCTTTAAATAATTTTAAGTATTAATATTATTTAAATGTAACGTCATCATATGATTGAACGCTGTTTTTTATTTTCCAATGTAACATTTACGAATGTGTTCATAGAAATCGAACAGGTACCGTGTAGCAAGAAGGTGTTAACACATCGCCCGTGAGTTGGAACACTCATTGGATTTTTTTCGTAAAAAAGAATTGTCTCTCTATCGATTTCTATATGTCAACATGTACCTGCATCATGTTGACTGTGAAGTGAACTTGTGACATTTTTTGTTTTGTTTGATAATTGGTTAGTATTGTAGAATATTTAGTATTTTGGATAGAATATAAACCAGTGGCGGCCAACTCTTGTTGAAACGACGAAGTTTGGTCGGGTTTCACACACACACAGCACGAACGTTTACGAAACAAAAAAAAATATAGAGGAAAAAACAAAAAAATTCACTCAGTTGCATACCAGCATCAACAAAGGCAGGTTGTCGTCGCTTTGTTTGATAAATTATGATTAAATTTTATGAAATAGGTACACTGGTAAAATATTCAAACAGCACATTAAAATACAATTAATTTAAAATTTTTAATTAAATAAAATTTTTCAAAAATTATATAAATTTAATATATTCAATTTTTGATTTTTAATAAATACATTTTTTGATTTTCATTCAGTATGTGGGATATTGGTTGGGAAAATTCATTTTTATTTTCATTAAATATTTTTAATGAAGCAGAATGCCTTGTTTGCAACCAAAAAATTAAAGAGAAATTTGCATGCAATTTAAAGCGGCACTATAACCGCCACTCAGATATGCATTCTCTTACTGGAATTGGTAGGTCTAATTTAATTATCAAGTTAAAAGAAGATTTAAGAATTAAATATAATCAGTTCATGATAACCAATCATGACCAAATCATTTCCTCAACAAGTGGTCAACTCAAGACGACCTATACAATTTCCTTAGCTTCAGAAAGAAATTGACATAGATAAATTAATTGAGTTTCATAATTTAAACACTTAAAAACCATTTGAATTAAATTTACGTTCATAAATATTAATTTTTATAATCATTCATTACTTAATTTTAAAACAAAAAACCTCTGAAAACCAATGAATTATAATATTTTTTCAACACACTATGTGAGAAGAACTCACGTACCTGTTTTCTTGAAGAAAATTATTATTTTATTTATTAATTGCAAATAATTGAATTTATATATCTTTTTTATTAAATCATTAATTTTTTATTAAATCATTCAATACTAAATTTTAACACACAAAACCTCAGAAAATCAATGACTTATAATATTTTTAAACTTATTTTTCAGAATTTAAACACTTAAACACGATTTGAATTAAATTTACGTATATATATATTTATTTTTTATTAAATCATAAATTTTTAAATTAAATCATCATTAAATACGATTTGAATTGAATTTACGTATATGTATTATTTTTATTAAATCTTTCATTACTTAATTTTAACACACATAACCTCTGAAAACCAATTAATTATAATATTTTTAAACTTATTTTTAAGATAACATACTATGTGAAAAGAACTTACGTACCTGTTTTCTTAAAGAAAAAAAAAATATTTATTAATTGCAAATAATTGAATTCATATATTTAATTTTTTTATTAAATCATTCATTACATAATTTTAACACACAAACCCACAAATATTTAAACAAACTTAATATTTAAACATAATAAGTTAACATTTAATATATATAAGCAAAAATAGTAAAACAATCCAACAACGCAAACAAAAGAAAACAAATGCATTTCTCCATGTGTATATTTACCAAACACTCTCACTTTTGTTAAACACAACTAAACATTCTCATTTCTCTTGTTGGCCGTCACTGACCTACATACATACCTTAAAACTAACACCACTTACATTTTACGTTCTATGGAATTTTTTCTAAAGCGCTTCAATTAATGTGGGGAAATTGGTATTTTTTTTGCTTTTTATTTATTAAATAACTCATATTAAGGCAAACTCATTAAATTAATATTAATCTCAGTAAACAAAACAATTTTTGAAGATAAATAAACAAAAACAATTTTTAAAAATAAATATAATTAATCTTTAAGATCAAATCGTAGGGTTAATAAAGTCAATGCTTATATGTAAGTATGTACATATGTATGCATATATCATCAGTCCTGGTTAATAAAGTCTTTGCATATTTTTATCTGATGCTCTCATCCGCGTTTTTGAGTAGTGGCAATATTTGCCTTTTCCTGAGAAGGTTCTTCGCGAGCCGAGTTGATCTGAAAATAATTTTTTATATTTTGTTTTAGTTTTAATTGCAAGTTGATAGTCGCTTAGTCGTTGCTCTTGCCATGGCCTGGTAACTTGTTTTTCCAATTTAAGCATACATTTAATTCTGTTCATTGGCTTAATCACTTTTTGCACTGCGTTATAGCTATAAATAACATAAGCGTTAACTGATGCAATGTTCAGCAGATTATAAAAAAAGAGGCCAAAGTCTAGTTCTTCGATTACAGCACATGTGTACCCCATTTACCACCTTCACCGTGTAGGGGAAAGTTATTCCAAAAAAAATCGAAGTTTTTTGGGATAATGGTGATCGAGTTATGAAAGTTCGACTGTAATTCGTTTAAATAAATATGTAGATATTAGTCGTGTTTTGGTTACATGCACGCGATTATCGCTTGCTCAGTTGCAAAGAAAACGGCTATTTAGCGATAAGATAAGAGCGAAAATATCCGCAGAAAAAAAAGGAACGAGGACAATGCAACTGCAATGCAAGAAGCCTTGCAATGTTTAAACCAGTGTCTAAAGTTAACTAAAGAACCAAAAATATTAATTAAACAATTGAACTTTGAAAGCTATATTCGTCCTATATTAGAAGAAGTATATATTAGAAGAGAGTATTTTAAAAAATATTTGGGTACGATGAATGTGCATCTATAATAAATGAATGTGAGTTTGTTGACGCCGTGAAAGAAGAACACGAATGCAGCGATAAAAATGCTAGGGCGGCTTGTGTACAAATTTTAAATCATAAATGATCAAACAGAAAGATTAAGGCTGAACTACCATCTTCTTCCATGTACTCCATAAAAAGGCTAGAAGCTGCAAAAATTTGAATACACTTGAGGACTCAGATGGGAGACATGATAAAACAGCCAAATAATGTCAGGAAAGAAAGATTATAAAGGTAAAATTTAAACATAAGTACATTTAACTTAAACTTAACTATACACAATTTTAAATTGTTTATACAGGCTGACGAGAAGCGTGTCCAAATTCAAAAAAGAGAATTATTATTGAATTTGAAAGAATTGTACGCGGAATTTCAAGTGATGTATCCCAATGTTAAAGCTAGATTTTCCAAGTTCGCCTCACTTAGACCGAAAAAATGTGTATTAGCTGGATATAGCGAAAATCATTTGGTGAGTGTATGTGTTATATACCAAAATGTGCAATTAATGTGCGAAGGACTATGACAATAAACAATATTGTCACGATTAACTGAAAGCTTATACTTACTCTTAATCCTCGGAGGTAACGGCTTTTTCAATAGAGACGCTACAAAAGTAAATCGATAGGGACAAAGAAGTGCCCGTAGTGTCGAGAATATTGCTGCCGCTGAGGCTTCAGTTCAAGAAAGCCCAAATGTGTCTCTCACACGTCGTTCTCAAGCGTTGGGCATCTCTGTGACGTCGTTGTGGCGAAGTTTGCGAAAAGATCTGGGCCTACATCAAATCAAATAGACGCAAGAACTGAAGCCGCTAGACCACCATAAGCGTAGTATGTTCGTGAATTAGGCTGAGCAACAACTTGAAAATGATTCGGATTTTCATCGGAAAGTCATCTTCAGCGATGAGGCTCATTTCTGGCTGAATGGCTTCGTCAATAAGAAGAAAAAATGTGTTATTGGTCAGACAGCAATCCACACGTAACCGAAAAAATTACGGTTTGGTGCGGTTTATGGGCCGGCGGCGTCATTGGGCCGTACTTCTTCCGTGTTGATCAAGACCGGCACATTACTGTGAATGCGAATCGCTACCGTTTAATGATAACCGAATATTTTTGGCCCCAATTGAATAATATGGACTTGGAGGACATGTGGTTCCAACAGGACGGCGCCACAAGCCACACAGCGAATGCCACAATCAATTTATTGGAAACCAAGTTTGGTGAACGTGTTATCTCACGAAATGGCCCAGTCGATTGGCTGCCTCGATCGTGCGATTTGACGCCGTTAGATTATTTCCTGTGGGGCTACGTCAAGTCTATGGTCTATGCCAACAAGCGAGCGACGATTGATGAACTTCGTACGAATATCGAACGTGAAATTGCAGCAGTATCGGCCGATTTATGCTTGAAAACCGTCGAAAATTGGGTTCAGCGTCTGGACTTCTGCAAGCGTGCCCGTGGTGGCCATGCAAAAGAAATCGAGTTCCATACATAATGGCATCATCGAACGTACTTTCACAGGAATAAAGAATTTCATTGGTATCTAAAGCCGGTTTTGTTTTATTTAAAAACACTTTTGTAGCGCTCTTATTGAAAACCCCTTTATAACCAGGTCCGTGCAGACTTTTTGCAAATATAAAAGTGTGTATAACTTTATTTGTTTTTCATGTTGGAGACAAATCCTTTCACGTAATCCGAACACAATGAGCAAAAAATCGCAGCGATTGTGGATCCGGGTTCGGGTTAATCCGGGTTTACAAATATTTTGCCCCAAACGGTATAACCAGGTCTGTGCAGAGCTACTACATGTAAGTTGTATGGAATGAATGGGGGGCAGGTGATAAAAACAGTTTTTGAGTGGGATTTTGTGGAGAAAATTTATATAAAATGTACATATTGAATAGAGCGCAAACAAAATATTAGTATTTCAGCAAAATTTTAAGTCTAAACCATAACATTTTTTTTTTCACACTAAATATTAATAAAATAGCGTAAATAGCTACCTAAGATGTATAAAAATGCGTTATAATTTTCATTTTGTGGTTTTCCTAGCATAAAATGCATTTATACACACTTTTAGGACACCAGACTATGCATTTCCATTCAAATCCCATGTAGGTCTGCACAGACCTAGTTATACCGTTTAGCGACAACAAAACCTTATACCTCCGAGGGTTAATGACCAAACAACATCATGAAAATAACAATACGATTGGTGCTGCGCCTAGAAGTATACTCTTGCATTAACCAGTTGACGACGTACGTTACTTTTAAAAACTATTTTACTACAGGGTAGAACAATCTGGAACAGGGCGACGAGAAGCATAAATCGTATAAATAGAGGAGGTTTCTGGCTTATGAGTCAGTTTGTGATTAACCGCCTGAAAGTAAGCTACGCGATTTAATAGTAAAACATAAGACTTATTGTATAGTGGTATAAATCAGTTTTACCAGTTTGTGGTATAATTAATGCCTTTTTAGCATAACTTTTTGGCTTCGGCACAATTTTTTTGAAATGTGATGCTAAATGCTTTTTAGCATAATTTTCACGAAGTTTTTCCAAATATTCATATTTTTCCTGAAACTTTTATCATCAATTTTTAGATATTGCACAATTTTGCATCTAACAATTTTTCAATATATTTTGCTATTTAACCCTGCTGTTAGATTAGGACCATTTGGTCCAAATTTTTTCTGTTTTCCCTTGTAACTTTGGAACGGTGATATATACTGACTAAATTTTTCTGCTAATGGGGTCTTTTAATAAAACAATGTTATGTGCGAAAATTAAATTTTCTAACTTTATTCAGGACTGAGAAAAATACAAAATGACGAATCTTAGGTTAGAGGACCATTTGGTCAATAGTACATTTTTTCATTACCAAGCGAATGTAAATTCATGTCAAATATTTAGAAGATGTTTTTGATATGTCAAATACTTGCTTTAGAAATTATTGAACCAAAATAGTTACAAAGGATAAGATAAAATTATTATTTTGGATGAAAATTCCAGTATGGACCAAATGGTCCCTCAACCTAAGATTCGTAAATTTTTTCATTACCAAGCGAATGTAAATTCATGTCAAATATTTAGAAGATGTTTTTGATATGTTAGCGGATGTTTTTGATATGTCAAATACTTGCTTTAGAAATTTTTGAACCAAAATAGTTACAAAGAATAAGATAAAATTATTATTTTGGATGAAAATTGCAGTATGGACCAAATGGTCCCTCAATCTAAGATTCGTAAGTTTTTTCTAATCTAACAGCAGGGTTAATAACATGTATTGTTTTGAATAACTTTCGAATGGTTAGACTGAAAACACACTGTACGTTATCATTTTGATTTATATACCACTAATATATACTTTCTTAAAAGTCAACATACATCAAAGAATAGAAACGAAACATATTTTCAATACATTTTCTGGCCGAAAACGTTTTGACTGATCCTGCCTTAGAGGTCGATAACTCCCGAACCATTAACAGAACTTGACAACTAACAACAATGCATTTCTACGCTACTTATTTCATACTTCTTACATTTGCTAAAGGTCGGCAATCCTTTTGGCAAAAAAAAAAAAAATAATTTTGTTTTTCAGCCCTCAGCATAATTATATGTAGTGACCAGGGGGAAATATAAAACACTAGTTTGAAAAGACAGTACTTCAAAATCACAAAACTGTCGAAAAATTTTAAAATTTTTTAGATATTTATCCACATAATTTATCATAACTCGAAATTGACTGGTGAAACTTTCATTGATACAAACCTGAACAAATTTAATTTTACAGTATCTGCAACTTATGCCTACTCTAACTTTTAGCTTTATCAATAGTTTCGGAGTTATCACGAAAATTGGTACAAACAAATATTTTAATATTGTTAATATATTAGGTTTACATTCATAGGATATGTAACTTTATGATAAAGTAATAAAATTTAAACACTATTTCCACTTTTCGATTGTTCATGATTATTTAAAGAAAGTAAAATAGATATTTTAATGAAAAAAACATTTGTTTGCCACAATTTATTTGATAACTCCTAAACTATCGATCAACTTAGAATGTTGTGTTATATGCATCAGTTGAAGATAATTATACTTAAATTTTTTAAAATTTGGTTTAACAAAATCGGAGAAGTCATTTTCGACTTATGATAAATTATGTGTAGAAATATCTCAAACAATTTACAATTTTGTGATTCTGAAGCACTAGATGCGGTTTATTCAAACCAGTTTGTTTTATATTTCTTTACTCCTGGTCTCTACCTGCAATTATGCTGATGGCATTTGAATTCGAGCTAATCCAGGAAAAACCCCAAATGCCATTTTGTTAGTTCTTATCGAAACTAACTAACAGAAACTGAATTTAAAAAGGAATGTACATTTTATATGTTGTATTGTGTAATCAAAGAAGACTGTACTAGCTACTGTAGGTACCACTACATAAAAAACATGTAAAAATTGGAATTTAGTTATGCCTTAATGCCAAAATCGTGAATATACAGAGAATATACAAGATTTGAAAAATCCTTATCATAGAGTATATAAAGGGGTTTTCAACAGAGACGCTACAATAGTAAATCGATAAAATAGTAAAACGCCATATTTTTTCCCGCTCTTTTGACATTTCTCTTCAGTAAGGTTTGCCATTTCATCATGGAAAGATATACGAGCCAACAACGAGTCGAAATTATTAAAATTTACTACCGAAATTTGGAGTAGGTGGCCTCAACTTTAAGAGCGGAAAATCATCGGAAATCATATTCAGCGAAATCAATGACCGGTGTGGAATCTAAGGAACCACTTTGGAATAGTCACAAGGGATGGCGCATACACTCCAAACGCTGTTTGGCATTCACTAAATATTTCCAGAGGCTTGAGCTTACGCCGAAATCCAAAAAGAATAGCAAACCGAATTTCTTGCTGCGTTGGCACAGGGATATCCACTGACACTGCTTCACTAATTTTACGTCTTCTTGTCTCCATTTTGACCGATCTTTCTGAAAATTAGAGCGTTATATAACAAAAATTATGTAATTTTTGATTTATTAAAAACTTATAATATGACAGCAACCAACCCCCGTACATGTTTAAATGCCTACATAATATTGGACAACACTCTATAACAATCAAAATATAGTTAACACTAGAAGAAAAAATGTAGGCTGGAAATGGCAAACAACACATTGAATTTGGAGGATGTTCATACTTTATAAAGAATATTAAACATTCATTTACTTGAGATTCTAGAAATGATTCTTTTGTAGACAGGAGCTTGTTTATATAAAATATATTTATATTTCAAATCAAATAATTTTTTGGTCCTTTTTTTATAATTTATATACTATTAACTAAATTTTTATATTGTAATAAATCAATTCATAAAAAATCAAAGGAAGAAACATGGACCACGATTTGAGGATATGTACCTGGAATGTGCGAACGCTATACCTGACGGGTGCCACTTTCCAACTGGCGGATGGCCTCGGAAAATATAACGCTGACATCGCAGCTATCCAGGAAATGCGATGGGCAGAATATCGTTGCTCCAGAAAGAAAACCTGCGATATTTACTACAGCTGCCATGAGAGAAAGTACGAATTCGGCAAGAGACTGCGACACCTAGTTTCAAGGTTCAACCCAGTGAGTGACGTCGGAGCCACAATTAGCATCAAAGCGAAATATTTCAACATCTCGTTAATTTGTGTACACGCACCGACAGAGGATAAAGATGATGAGGGCAAAGCAACATTTTATGAGCGTCTGGAGGAAGTATACGAACGCTGTCGTGACCACGACATTAAGATTATTCTAGGCGATTTTAATGCTACATTGGGAAAGGAAAGTGCCTTTCGACCATCCATCGGTAATCACAGTCTACATGATACCACCTCCGGTAATGGAATAAGGTTGATAGACTTCGTCGCTGCAAAGGCCATGGTAGTTAGTAGCACACAATTCCACCTTAAGGACATACATAAGGCGACCTGGATATCTCCTGATCAGAGGACGCAGAACCAGATTGATCACTTGGTAATAGATGGCAGGCACTCTTCTAGTGTAATGAATGTACGTGTGATTCGAGGTGCCAATATCGATTCGGATCATTACCTGGTGGCTGCAAAAGTTCGCACAAGACTGAGCAGGGCGAAAGACGTACGAAGCCGGACACAGGAAATGCTAGATATTGACAAGCTACAAATAGCGGAGACATCAATGTCCTATCAACAGGAGCTCTCTCTCCTGCTAGGGCAGAATACCCCCTTCCGAGGACCCAGATGCGCAGTGGTAGCACATTTCCCATTCTTTGGAAACTGCTGCAAGGACTGAACTTGGCTATCAAAAACCGCAGAAGGATAAGCCGTGATACGACGAAGAATGTCGCATTGCAACTGCTAAAAAGACGTTGAACGTATGGCAACGAAACAGCGGTATAAGAGGCTGAGAAGGGAGGAAAAACAACTATTTAGGCGGAAAAATGGCAGTGGGAGCAGAGGGAGAGTGGGAAAACTTAATTGTACAGGAAAAATGGTGAATCCCGAAAATTTTTCCAGACGGTAAGAAGACCGAATAACGGGCCTAATAATGGGCTGCCCTCCTGCAAGGACGAGAATGGGAATCTGGTGACTGATGTGTGCTCAAAATGTGGAGAGACCACTTTTCAGCAATACTCCACTCAGATTCATCTACTGAAGATCAGGAGGTAAAGATAGTGTAGATTGTACCCCCCCCCCCCCCAACCAAGGCGGGATTAGAACGGCGATCTCCCGGCTTAAGAATAATACAGACGCTGGTGCGGATGGGCTACCCGCTGAACTTTTTAAGGCAAGTGGTGAAGGACTGCATCGACTTATATACGGTATATGACTGGGGGAATGATGATGGGAGTCTCAGTTTATTATGTCCTGTATTCAAAAAGGGTCATCCGTGTGTCTGTTCCAACTATCGCGGTATCAGTCTTTTATCCATCGCGTACTCGTAGAAGGTCCTGTCGAGCGTCTCATGTGAAAGACTAAAGCCAATTATTGAAAACCTGAATGGAGCTTATCAGTGTGGTTTTAGATCAGGCAAGTCCACGACTGACCCAATATTCGCGCTACACCAAATCCTGGAAAAGAACCGCGAAAAGCAAATCGATACATACCACTTTTTTGTCGATTACAAAGCTGCTTTTGATAGCCCCATACGGGGAAACTGTACGAAGCTATATCTGAACTTGAGATTAAGGCAAAACAGATCCGCCTCTGTAGAATGAGGCTGACACATACCAAATCAGCAGTAAAAGTGTGGAAAGACCTCACTGAACCATTCTGTATCAAGCGAGAACTGAGACAAGGCGACACACTTACATGCAGTCTCTTCAACATCTTAATGGAGATAATAATGAGAAAAGCTGCAGTAAATACGTACAAGACCATTAACACGAAAAGCCATATGTTGCTAGCGTATGTTGACGACATAGACATCATTGGGCGAAATTTTTGAGAGGTTGCTGCAGTATTTTGGAGAATCGAAAAGGAATCAGCGAAGGCGGGTCTTGCTGTTAATGAGGGCAAGACAAAATTGATGGTGTCAATGAATAGAGATACCTCTCGACTTGGTCCGCACTTGAACGTTGACAACCGATTTAATTTTGAAGTGGTAGATGAATTTGTTTACCTTGGATCCAACTTGAACAAGGACTACAGCGGCAGCCTGGAGATAAATAGGAGAATTGTTATTGGAAATAGATGTGATTTTGGGCTCAGCAAGCAGTTTAGGAACAAAGCTCTCTCTTAACGGACAAAGGTCCAGCTATATCAGACTGTAATTTTACCAGTCCTGGCATATGGCTCCGAAACTTGGGTCATATCGCAAGCGGATGAAAAACACCTGGGAGTATACGAGAGAATAATTTTCCGTAGAATATATTGTCCTGTTAGAGAAAACGGCGAGTACCGACTTCGATGGAACGCAGAGTTATATAATCTATTTTCTGACGTGGATATAGCTAGGCGAATCAAATTAGGCCAATTGCGTTGGCTAGACCATATTATCAGAGTGAATGAAGTTGAGCCAGCGCGAAAGGTTTTCCATAACGTACCCGATGGAAGCAGGAAAAGAGGACAACCAAGATTCCGCTGGGAAGACCAGGCAGAAGAATCCCTCCGTATCCTAGGTGTTACCAACTGGCGAGAAAAGGCGAAGGAAAGAGCCAGTTGGAGGAATATGTTGAAAATTGTTTAATTTATTTGTTTATTTAATATGTGTAAGACGTCTGACCTCATGAGGTTGTAAAATAGTCAATAAAAATAAAAGGCGGATAACCCATAGCTAATGCCGGCTGTATCAATTTAAGTTTGCTGAATCAAAGAACAAATGTATATGTATTTTATTAAATCAGAAATTCTGGTATTTAGCCATTATTAAATATAATATATTTTCGTTAAATCATTCAATTTTTAAAACGTCTTTCAAAAGTTTGGTTAAACATAAGCAGTTATTTCGTACCATTTATTTTGAATGAAACCTTTAGTACACTGGTCACCAAATGATAATTACAAAAGTTCGTGTGAAATATATCACTTTTTGCCTTGTATAATTATTAAACAATTTCCCCAACATTTATGCCAAACACTTTGCCTTCACCCAGCAGCAGCAGCAGCGCGACCTTTGGTCGTGCTCCAGAAGACACAGGCATCCTTTTATTTTAATTTGTTTTCTCGCAAATTTACAAAACGGAAGTTGTAAGTGTTTTTTTAAGACCACAACCAAATTAGAATCCCATAAAGAAAACATAAAATAATAAATGTACATTGTACCGGAAGTCGAAACGGAAAATAATTATACTTTAATTACGAAATAACGAAATACAATAGCAGAAGTTTATGTGAATGCCTGTTTCTGGTGTTTGTTAAGACATTTAACAGCTGTTTGTAACTAAAAAAAAGAAGTAAGACATGGCGAGTTAAACACAATGGTCGCTTGCGTCGTACATAGTAAGATTTGTCCAATCGTGAGGGTCTAAATTATTCACAATTAAAGATCTTTGCGCTTTGTAGATGCACTAGCATATCCTAGAATTATATACTTTATGCTTTGAAAAACATTAAGTTGCTAAATACACTGAGGAATACAAAAAAAAAAATTACAAGGTTCTGGCAACTCTGGTAGAAGGGTTAAAAAATAGATTTTCACGGAAAATTTTTTTTGAAAACAATGAAACCATTCCCAATGATAAATTATTGTTTTTATATTACTGCACCCGAAATATAAATAGCAACCCTCATGAGTCGGTCTAATGAGCATTCTTGTTTTTTTTTTGTCGCTAAAATCTCCTCCAAGGAGGAGGCCAAACTTCACGGGTTCGGTGTTTTTGCACCTTTTTCCAATGTTCTAGAAAATTTTCAGCGTTTATGTAATTCCCGAACTTTTTTTTTGAATTGTTTAAGTTAAATGAAATAACTAAAAGCCGAAAGTTTTATAAATTGTGACAAAGTCTATGGATTCTAAATCCGAGTTTGAAAAATTCAGTTTTAGAAAAAGAGGAATTTGAAGAATTTCAAAAAATTCATTTTGTTAAATTACAAGTTTTACAAATAATGAAATACTGGACCACCCTTAACAGCAACGATCGGTTCTGTGAGAGAATGCGGCATAACATACCAGACTGTCTCAACGATTTTTAGTGAGATGAGAGAGAAGCGTCAACATTGTCTAATATGGGAGCTTAATTATTAATAGGTCAAATTTTAAGTGAAGTGGTTGAACACTTCCGGTATAGCGATTAAATACTGAAACCAAGTTAAAGAACCGGATACAAGCCCCGGTTATAAAAACCGGTTTCATATCCCAGTTTTACATCATAATATATTTAATTTCACAAACTTCGGAAAGATCGCCCCACAATGTGAGTTCAAATACTGCTATCGACGGTTTCAGCTCATAAGAAATATTTTTAGTTCAAGAAATTATATTTTCAGATTTTTGAAGAAAATGTGGCGCCACACAACGGCGGTCTAATTCTACTTTCTGTTTCTTAAAAAATCAATTTCTGTTTTCTTAAAAGTAACACAAATTGAAGAAACTATTAAATAAGAATCTAGTTGACTTGATTAAACATTGACTTATATTTTCTTGCATTAACCCATTTTGAGCCGCATTTCAAAACGTTTTGAATGTAATTATTTTTTGAAAACCAACAAAGTTTCTTAAGGACGGCATCATTGCTTTGTGCTTCGCGTATACATCGCAATAGAAAAAATTGGGTTGAATATAGAAAAAATTGGGGTTGGGAAATTTCGAACAGTGCCTCAAAATGGGTCAAATACACACTTCTTTACTTGTAAGTAAATTATTTACGCAAGTCATGTACGTTAGGGTGTACTGAAAACTTTTTTTTAACGGATGGGGGTGGGGTCTCAATCGACGTGTAATGAACAATATTCCATTAACTATATAAAATAAATATATTCGTAGATGATTTTAAGAAACAGATGAGATTTTTTGAAAAATTAGCTATTTGATGGAATATTTAAGTATGTAAAATACAGAAAAATGAGGAAGATAAAATGCATGATAAAGATTTCAAACGATGTCGAGAAAAAAATGCCATCGCTGAAGATGAATTTCCGATGAAAATCCGAATCATTTTCAAGTTGTTGCTCAGCCCAATTCACGAACATACGACGCTTATGGTGGTCAAGCGGCTTCAGTTCTTGCGTCAATTTGATCTTGTAAGGATGTAGGCCAAGATCTTTTCGCAAAATTCGCCACAACGATGTCACAGAGATGCCCAACGCTTGAGAACGACGTGTGAGAAACACATTTGAGCTTTCTTGAACTGAAGCCTCAGCGGCAGCAATATTCTCGACACTGCGGGCACTTCTTTGTCCCACTGGCACCGAAACATTTTGTACTGTGCCTGTGGATTCAAATTTTTCCACTAGACGCTCAATTGTTGATCTGGTAGGACGATTATGACGACCATAAATTGGACGTAGCGCTCTTAAAGTTGAGGCCACTGACTCCAAATTTCGGTAGTAAATTTTAATAATTTCGACTCGGTGTTGGCTCGTATATCTTTCCATGATGAAATGGCAAACCTTACTGAAGAGAAATGTCAAAAGAGCGGGAAAAAATATGGCGTCGTTTGCTGTCCCTATCGATTTACTTTTGTAGCGTCTCTGTTGAAAAACCCTTATATTGAATATATTTGTAGACCACAACTCTATTCAATCAGAGTAACTAAAAATATTGACAAATACCTTTGCCTCGTGCCAACATATTTTGAACAAACCCCTATTCCTCAAATGGATATGAAACATCACACTTACTGTCAATAAAGACAACTTGTTTACCAATCTCTATTTCCTTTTATCATCCTTAAAGGCGTTATTAACAAAATCTGTCGTCAAATATTACGGAATAATTATTAACAGCTTTATACTGGACCAAATACAAGACATGTGTTTGGAATTCTAAATAAATGAAGAAATTCAGGAGAAACAGAGAAGCATAGAAGGACAAATCCATATAGTCGTAACTTTGAAATCAGTAAATTTGAATACAAATATATATTGTTCAAATAAACACTCAGCAGCTACATATGCAATAGTGTCGACAGAAACCCGATTTTTTAAAAAACAACAATATGAAGGAACATTTTTCACAAATATGATTTTATTGGGAAGGCTCAATAATATTGACATTTATGAATGAAAGACACCATCGCTCAAATGGCTTAAACGACTTGCGTTACTGCACGTCATTCGATCTACTAAGTTTTTTTAGTACATTCTTGATTGTTTGGCCTCTGTCTTGTGAGCCACAGCGTTGATTTCATATTTTTAGGTCTCAATGGACTCGAGATTCTTTGCGCAACACTTGTCTTTTACGGCGCTCCAAAGATAATAGTCTAATGTGGTCAAAATGCAGCTGCGGGGCTTCCAATGTACTTCGGAGTTCCAGCAGCTCATGCGGTTATGCGGAAAATTGTAACGATGGCTGTGTGTGACGTAGCGCTATCGTGTTGTAGATATATGTCGTCCATGTTATCCTCTTCGCCTTTTAGGAACAACAAATTTCTGACAATGGCACGGTACCGTTCGCGATTGCCGGCAACGGCGGAAAATGAGTCTATGATGTGGATGCATCAACTTCTGCTCGACGACATGTGGATTTTTCGAGACTCCAATGTGACAATTTTGTTCCTTAACGTAGCCATCGGGGTTAAACAGTGCGTCATCGAAAAAGATGATTTTTCGGTAATCTTCGGCCTATCAATCTTCAGCCTATTCTCGAACAACCCCGGGTGGTCAGGGACCTTACAAATCGAAACAGTTCGATCTTTTGCCTTATCTCTTCAGTTGGGATTCATCAACACGATACATGATAGGATAGTCTTGGTCTTCCTATTTTTCGTCTTCCTACGAGTTCGGTTTTTGGAACCCTTCGTGCTGGTTCGTCTTCATCCATTCTACTGAGATGGCTTAGCCAACGTAATTGCGTTATTTTGCTCCGCATAACTATGCTGCCCTGCTTACTAAGAAAGACTCAACTCCAAAATATTAAAAAAAAATATTTTTTTTAAGCTCAAGTTAGCAACATTTTGCACCTTCCCTTATGATTGGAAATTGTGGCAAAACTATATAAATGTTCTTAATTTTATTATACAAAATAAGGGGTTTCTTATTACAAATGAAGCTTCAAGCAGAATTCAGAAATCTGCTTCTCCTGAAAAATTTAAGAAAGTGGACTTGAGTCCTTTTTGATAAGCACGGCAGTATGTCAATGTCGGGATATAGCTCATACAGCTCATGGTTCATGCGGTGCCGATACTCGCCGTTGTGCGCAGGGCTATTAATTTTTCGGAGTATTTTTCTCTCGTAGACTCCCACAGATGTTTCGTCTGCTTGCGATAAGACCCAGGATTCTGGGCAATAAAGCAAGACAGGTTGTATGAGAGTTTGGCATAGCTGGATTTTTGTTACTCGAGAGAGGGCTTTATCTCTAACGTGCTTGCTTAGGCCGAAATAACATTTATTCGCAAGCACAATTCTCCGCTTGATCTCAAGGCTTACGTTGTTGATTTTGTTTACGGCAGATCCGAGGTATATAAATTCGTCCACCACCTCGAAATTATAATGGTTATCAACCTTCATGCCTTGGTCTAATCGCGTGGAGGCCCTATTCGTTGAAACCATTAATTTTATCTTGTCCTCATTTACCGTCACCCCTACTTTTGCTGACTCCTTCTCAATTCTCGAAAACACCGCAGCAACTTCTCTAACTCTGGGTCCAATGATATCTATATCAAGCATACGCGAGCAGCATGTGACATTTGCTGCTGATGGTTTTATTCATGTTGACTGCAGCTTTTCTCATAACGATCTCCATTAAGATGTTAAAGCGATCGCACGATAGTGTGTCGCCTGGCCTGAGGCCTCGCTTAGTTTCGAAAGGTTCGGTAAGAGCCTTACCTACTTTCGCTGCGGATTTGGTGTTCGTCAAAGTCATCCTGCAAAGGCGTATCAGTTTTGTAGAATTACCAAGCTCAGCCATTGATTCGTAGAGTTTATACCGTATCGGACTATCAAAGACCGCCTTATAATCCACAAATATATTGTAGGTGTCGATTTGTTTTTCGTAGCGTGAAAATCTGGTTAGTTGTCGATTTTCCAGGCCTAAAGCCACTCTGGCATGGCCCAATCAGGTCGGCGTTAATTGGTTTTAGTCTTTCGCATATTATACTTGATAGAACCTTATATACTATGGATAAAAGGCTTATTCCATGGTAGTTGGCACAGAGACTCGGGTTACCTTTTTAAAATACACTGAGACTCCAAATTGCCGGCCATGCATTCATCTAACCAAATTTTGCTATTGAGCTGATGCATGCACATTATCACCTCATCGCCGCCAGGATTAAACAGCTCCGCCGGTAATCCATCGGCTCCTGCGGCTTTATTGTTCTTAAGCCGGACAATAGCTGTTCGCCTTGGTTAGGAGGGGGCAATCGACGTCATCGTACAAATTTTGATAGATTGTCTCGTCATTGGATATCTCAGGTGCCAGTAGCGCGGAGAAATAATCTCTCCATATTCCCAACATACTCTGGACATCTACGATGAGATTTCCTTCCTTGTCTTTATAGAAGAGGGCCCTGAGCCATGTCCATTAGTTCCGTTTTTGACTTTTTGGTAGAATTTTCGGGCTTCGTTCTTCCTTCTGTATGTCTCAATTTTCTCACTCACAAAAGTTGCGAGAGCTTCCTTGAGTAGTACATTTTCTTGTGTTTCTTCGAGCGAAACTAGTCCTCTGGTAATTGCAGCTTTCCGATGTCTAGCTTTGTCTGCGTCTGATTTCGTATGATTTTCGCTCTAATCAATCTCGTGCGAACCTTTACTGCTACCAGGTAGTGATTAGAATCAATGTTAGCTCCTCTGATCACTCGTACGGCTATTACACTGGATGAGTACCTTCCATCAATTACCACGTGATAAATTTGGTCCATCGTTCTTTGATCAGGGAATACCCAAGTAGCCTTGTGGATGACTTTATGCTGGAATCATGTACCACTAATGACCATGTTTTTTGCCACGGCAAACTCTCATGGCGTTGTTGGAACTGTCGGCATGTAGACTGAAATTGCCAATAGTTGGATGAAACACATTTTTTTTGCCTACTTTCAAATAGGGGTTGTTCATGTTATCTTTTTCGTTTATGTATATTCACTGCCATTATGAAAAGCGGCGGGAGGTAAACCAAGTCACCGAGTTTTTGCATTTTACCTACTGCCACCTACAGTGGTCGTCGGTGGTGCAATGGTAGTGTGCGCGGCTATTCAAAAATACCGTTCAGAACCGGTGTAGAACTTTAGGTCCCAATCAGTGAGTGCAAAACTAGAACGCGCACAGCTCACTGGTTACGAGTAGCTCTCCCTAATCCCAACATGGGATGTAACGTGAAACCATTTATTTATTTTTGTTTACCTACTGGCAGGATATTGGATTGCAGCCACCCATTATGGCTCAGACGCTGCCCACGATGCAATATGTCGAAACTAGAGTTTCTTCTGTTGGTTTGTATCCGCCATTGGCCCATATGTTTAACTCATCCGCATTCTAAGGACAAAAGAATATGCCCGATAGTTTGATGATCTTCAGTGACATCAGTCACCTAATAATCGTGACACGTATCAGTGATCGCATAACCAATCAGGCTGCTCATTTGTTTCGCCTCCTCACTCTAGCTAGCTACCGGAGGTTTCCGAAAAAGCCATTGTCCTGAACATACTCCGTGGAATTAGTGAGCTGTTTGGACTGCCTAATGAAGGAATCATTTCTGGCCACTCCCAAGTAAATGGCTATCAGAAACTTTCTACCTCCATGGACAGTCCCATGCCCCATATGTTGTAGTATCGTTCCATATGTTGGAATATTATCGTACTTGCTAAAACTGAATCACTCAAAATATTTGAGACTTTATTATTCAAAAGAAATGAGACTATAGCAGAAAAGCAGAAAATCTAACTTTAAAACAATAAATTTCAATGCTTAACTAAAATCTATCACATCCAAATATATGTATGATTAGGAGAGAAAGAAACCGTCTACAGAACACGGTTTTTATATCACTATCACTTAATATATACAAACACTCATGTGTCCATCTATGTCATGTGTCCTAATGCACCCTGAGATTACCACACATCCAATTCGAATAACAATGTGTTGCCCTAAATTTTAATATTGACACAGATTACTAAGGATGTATCCACTCCTCTGACTGTTCCGTTCCCAATACATATGTAAATTTTTGGGGTCCTTTTGAACACATGTTGAGTAGGGGGGATATGGTTTTGGTGTGAAACTCCCATTAAAACCTTATCACGTTTACTACACATCTTGTAAATTGCATTTCATTACTTATGAATACATTTGTATTTTCCATCCATTTGTTTGGTTTTTGTTTAGTTATAATTTTCATATTTGTTCGTCCAAATAATCACGAACAAAAGCGAAATGCTAACATATGTTGGTAATATTCATCGAAGTGCTGTGTGGATGGATGGTGGTGCTGATGTGCTGGCGTTGTGGTTGCTATAATAAGTCCGAAATTAATACTGAAGTCCACCATTATGCATAATGAAGTGTGAATGAATGCTTGTGGAAAATGGCAAAAACCTGATAATATGCTGTAGTTTGATTGCATTATTTATATAGTGGCCAAATGAGGAAAAAATTGCTGTCCTCTGGTGGCGTCTTGTGTTTCTTCTGTTTCATATACGATGCTAAGAAGAAGGGATAATTGTATGGCAATATAGAAATGACGAACAGGATAATGCAGATACATTTCTGAAATATAAATTTCTTATTGACCAATACTTTAAGCATCAGAGTAGTACGAAGGTTTATAAACAAATGTTGGGTATGGCTTTGCAGTATCACTTCCGACTTGTATCGTCTTGTTTAGAGGTTTCATTTTCCGCTAACGATTAAACGGTCACAAATTGGTCAGATCTGGGAACGCCGTTATCAATTGTGCTCAGTTTGCTATGCCATTTCATCGTGAATATACTAACGACACGACGACGCTTGCAAATTGTGCAAATTTACTTCGAAAATTAAGGTTCATTTCGGGAATGGTACCATGCGCTACGTCCATTTTGAACGCTTTATTTCTCGAAGTGGGTCTGTCAATTTACCATCGAGGTCATGTGATCGAACGCCTATTAGAATATTTTCTCTGGGGTTACGGGAAGTCATTGACTTATACGAACAAAATGGGAAAATTTAGGCGCATTGGAAGACAACTTTGTGCAACGTATTGCCGAGACACAGTCCCCATTGCTTAAAATAGTTGTCGAAAATTGGACTTCCAGAATGCGCCACCATATAGCGGGTCAACAAATTTACTTGTTGAAGAACACATTTGGTGAACGCTTTATTTCTCGAAGTGGGTCTGTCAATTTACCACCGAGTCATGTGATCGAACGCCTATTAGACTATTTTCTCTGGGGTTATGGGAAGTCATTGACTTATACGAACAAAACCGGACTTTTTAGGCGCATTGGCAGACAAAATTGTGCAACGCATTGGCGAGATACGGCCCCCCCCATTGCTTTAAACAGTTGTCGAAAATTGTTGTTAATTTTGATTTTTTTTGTGTTTATTCAAATATAACGTGAGTTTGGAGCTGGTCGCAAATATAATATACTTGTGCCCAAACGCATTGTGTTTGCTATTCAATATGACATGTTTGAGACACAATGATTAATATGTTATAACTCATGTGTGTTGCGACCCAAACATATATGTGTTTGTGATACAAATAGAGCCGTGTTTGTTCTCTCTCTCTCTCACTGAGAGATTCATAAATGCTCCTGAATGTGCGTGCAAATTCCAGATAAAGTCAGTGTTTCTTACTTTGGCTGATGTATTCCGATTTAGTTTCATGTATTCAGTCGCCATTTTGACTCGTAAAATGATTAAGATGTAATAAATTCTAATAAACAAACGCTCCCTACAAAAAATCAACACTTACTTTAAAAATAATAAAGTGCTTTTATTCAAGTGAAACAAAAAAAATATCACATTTTTGGACTTTTTGTATAAATTGCTCTAACAAAGTTCTTTAGTTAAGAAACCACTATTGTCATGATTTTTGTTTCATCTCAAGATGTCTATCTTCCATTTCCATTTTAAAATTCTGATTCATGCTGCTGAATATCGAATTTTTAGTGCCTTTAAATAAATATTGGCAATAGGCTGCACCTAGAGAACTTCCTATTAACCCAATTGATGTGAGACATTCAGTTAGTCTAGACACAAACCAAAGCAAAAGTAAACAATATAGTTGATAATAGTGTTAAAACAAAAGATGTTTAATTTTTTTTTCATTTAGACCCGTTCCAAAATTTTAAGCTGTTCTAATTGAAAGATTGTCCAAAAATATGAATAATTCTTCATAAACTCAAAATGATAAATTTTTCAAACAGGCTGAGGAATCTCCCAAATAATTTATAAAAAATCCTTATTGAAAGATTCCCAAAAAGTATCTAAATGTCATAGAAAGAGTAATCACGTATAGAGCTGTCATTTTTCTCCTCCGACATTTCCTTTCCCACTATTCGTGGTTCGGCCGGAGCGATAGAGAGTTATTTAAAGTCCGTTGACTTACACCAGGTGAAATTACAAAAATTGTTGACTTAAATTGTTCATGTCATTTTGATGAAATACTTTGAAACTTAAACTTATTTTGAACTTTTTTGTTATAGTTTATTGTTAGTATATATTTGTGGCGTATTCACACAAAAATTGTAGCGCAGAAATCGAAATGCCGTTGCTTATTTATTGTTGGATGGTTTGAGCCATTGCCTCTATCTGGTATTATTAAAGCAATACTTTGCAACATCCAACTGCTCATCTGTAACAAACCAAATTTCATCAATTTAGTGAGAGATTTGGCGTCTCTTTACGTCAATACTCTATGGGAGATACCAATATAGGACTGACAAAATCATTAATTTTCCATAGCAGAGGCGCGTTTGATTAAATATTGCCTAAAACCAAGTTTCAAATTTCAGTTTTTCGAGAGATATCTTGTCCAACAATATGCTGGCCATATAACTTTTTAACCTAGGGTACCAAAATGGGTGGAGCAAATTAACCTGTGTTTTATTGGGTGTATAGCGTTTCCCAAATTGTAGCAAAATATCTGATTACATTAGCTTGGATGTGTTTTACGCGATAAATCTTATCGGCAAGCATGGCTGTCGCCAAACTTTCGTGTAGGAGGTACCAGAATGGGAGTGCCAATTTGTTAGATTTTCTTCAGTAAAGTAACCATTTAAAGATTATCAACCATTAGTTGAGTTGCGGCTAATCACATATTCTAGGAAAAGTTTTAGAAAGAATATGGTTTTGTTTTAAATATGTCGATTTGTATGAGAGGTACCAGAAGAAGCGTATTCATAACTCCAAACTATATTTGAGCAAATAATTGCCACTAACAAATTTAATTATGATCCATATAGATTGACCAGCCAGCCAGCCACGCAAACGAACATGGCCGAAAAATGCTTAAAAAGTCTCAACGCCAACTTGGTCCAAAGATAACTTGGGTTTAGTATGACTCCGTCTCAGCGTTACAATTGTTTTTATGTCATCCTTACGGGAGAGGGTATACAAATTAACTACATGTGGTTCTTAAATAGAACATTACATTCCAGTTAAAATTTCTTTTCTAACAGATTTGGAACATACATACAGAAGAGGTAATCAGATTACAGAATATTCCGTTTAATATAAATTAAAATGTTAATATTTATCTAGAACACCCTGATTTTTAAATCCAAACTCCAGTATCACTCTCGCCTCTATCTATTGCGGAAATTTAATTAAACCTAAAATGTGGTGTTTTCTTGTATTTGAAACCTATTCACACTACCCACATTGGACGATTAAGAAATTTCTCTTTGAACATACAAATTATAGAAACTAAATGAAAAACTCCATAACAATTTAATTAGTTTTAGTTATTACGGAAATTATAAATACTTTAGTAATAGTTTAAACAACGAGTGTAAGCTGCCCGAAACAACACGCAAGGATTTTGCAGCTTAATCGCAATTCTGGTAAGCAATTTCTGTATGATATAAAAAAAGTTTATTATTGCCTGCACCTAAACAGTGGTAAGATTTCAGGCGCACTGGGTTAAGCGTAAACTTTAGGTGACTTAAACCGAACCTAGGATACCAGTAGGAACATTAAATCCAAACGGAAACAGCAAAATATAATTTGTATTATAAAATGTTAGTAAGGGTTAGTAAGTATTTATTGAAGTAATTGATTTCACACTAAACTGATATTGAATTAAATACAGAAAAAATTTGATGCTGAATTTAATAAAAGCCTACTTGAAATTTATAACAGGCGTCACTTGTATTATGAAAAAAGATTGACTAAGAACTCCTTTGGAAACTTACAAAATTGTCAATAAAATCTCTATTGTGAAAAAAAATAATTTAAATTTGAATTTTGAGTAAAAGAAACAATTGCAGAAACTTAAAGAACATGAAACAAAATTCTTTATTCCCATTTAAAATATTAAACTTATAACTTTACTTACAGTGATAACAAACCTGAATTTTCACTCCACCACATTATTTGCATTGTAAAAGGCAGCGGTTGAATTTGAAATTTGTCTCGGAAAATTAAAAAAAAATATCAGTGAATATTCAGACTACATATTTGAATTTAAAAACATACATAATTTCTGTCAAGAGTTATTTATTGCAGCAGGAAATGTTGTTGTAATTGAAGGCAATAAAGAGGCGTAGTTGTGCGAACCAAATGCTAAAAAATCTGTAGTTTTTTGTTGTTTGGATGCATATATAACATGTGTTTGGAGCTTGTCGCAAATATAATATACTTGTGCCCCAACGCATTGTCTTTGCTATTCAGTATTACATGTTTGAGACACAATGATTAGTATGTTATAAAATATTTGTTTGCGACCCAAATATATTTGTGTTTGTGATATAAATAGAGCCGTGTTTGTTCTCTCGCTCTCTCACTGAGAGATTTATAAATACTCCTGAATATGCGTGCAAATTGCAAATAAAGTGAGTGTTTGGCTGATGTATTGCGATTTAGTTTCATGTATTCATTCGTCAATGGTTCATCGGACAGAGGATATCAAAAGCGTTTGATCAGTGAAAAAAGAATAAACAAACGCTCGGTGTGTTAAATGGTTTGTGATGTTGCTTTGAATTTTGTGTATGTGTTTCGAATATATTTATGTGTGCTACCAGAGTGAGAAACGATTTTGAGGAAAGAAACTGGAAAGGGAAACAACGTGACCCGCTTTTCTGCCCGAGCCTCTACTGAAAAAATACGATAAAAGAACACACAAGTAATTAATACACGCTTGTCTTGCATGAACTAGATTTGTATATGAGTATATTGTTTGTGTACCAACGCATAGTGATAACCAAGGCATAGTTGAAACATTCTGAAAACTAAAACGTGAGAGACAACAAAGAAAGCAGAATCAAAAGAGCAGCAGATTTTCATTTCATAAACTAAATATAAAAAGGGGCATTTTAAATATTTAAATTTTTTGAATTAATTACTTATTTTAATTATAATAAAAACAGAAAGAAAGAATGATTCGTTTCTAAATATTATTATGTTTTGAGAAAATACGCATGTGTTTCCACATAAGTATATGGAGGTTTGGGGGAAAGACGCGAATGCTTCCACGTAAGTATATGGATGCGTGGACGCTTATGTTCCCACGTAAAAGAATACATATTTGTCAGTAAATATGATAATGTTTGCATTTAAATACACCTGACTTTGGGACTTGCAAACATATGAATGTTTGAAGTGTGTTCCAAACATATACATGGTTCCTGCAGAATATGTTTGGGAGAATATGTTACAGAGGCTGTTTTTTTCAGCGTGCAGTAAAAGTACCACGATCAAGACTTCGCTAGAAAAACCAGATGGAAGATTGGCTGCGAGATGTTACCAACTTGAGGCCAAAACAGAATATCGAGGCTGCTGGAGAAGCATGTCATTCTCATTTTGTAAAATCCTTGACTCTTCTGAGTTGTTTGTGGCAACATAAGTAAGAAAGTATATTTTGTGGGTGGACCATATCCACCTAGTGTGAACATTTGGTGGACGAATCATCCACCTCCAGATGTGACAGTACACTGTGCTATTATTACAGGAGCGCAAACTGTTAATCCAGGAGTACTGTTGGAGTATTTGTTGATATTACTCGGAACATAGCAACACATGCATACGAAAGATTTCTAATTCAAAACTTTGTAACTTTTAAACAAACTTAACTTTAACACTTCAACAACATACTTTTACACATGTATGTAGTTGTAAATCATGCTGTAATCCCTAACACTTGGTAAATAAAGATGCAGCAATATAAAATGAACCAAGTGGACAGGTGAAGGGAAAGAATGAAATCTTCGGCTACGACCAACCGCATGGTACTAGACTAACCATTAAAAGTTTATCGATTATACAGTTTGGAATACAATTTGCATGGGAAAAATTTTAATTAAATTTAACACAGGAAATAATGATTTTGTTTTCAAAAATATATCCCTTATATCCTTGCTTGTATAAAAACTATGTAAGTTGTATTTTCTGCAGTCGACTAAATGTTGCCATAAACATTTTATGCAATCAATTTTTAATACATTTAGCTATATAAATGCTTATAATTCTGCAAGCTTTAAGCTCATTACCCAATAATTTTGATTAATTTCTAATGCCCCATTCAAGTCTAGGTCTGTTAAATTAATGAGAATTTATCTCTCCAAGCTTGTGAGCACAAATATTTACGACATGGTCTTTTGTCAAATCTGTTCCCTTCGGAATTCCACACTCTTTGTAAAAGTCACAATTTAGTTTTTTTTTGTCACCAACCGCACGATTGGATTTAGTTTCATGGTTGTATTTCAGGATTACACGTGTTATATGAGGTCGTAAAAAATTCAGCAGTGGTTTGTATGATTTACTGGCTTGACAATAAAACTGTGTTTATAATCGTGTCAGTCTGGAGTACAATAGTTTTATTACGAATAACGTTATTGTCTGATACTCGAATATATAGAGAATGTTAGAATTTCGAAAACGAAAGAGTAATAAAATTTTAAGCTGAAATGCTTATATGATTTACTGAAATTTTATTAACATTTCTATGGCAAATGAATCTAAACATAACTAAATAAAAGTAAATTAATCAAAGGATTTATTTTTGAAGTTAATTGAAATTTTAATAGCTGACAGAATAAATCCAAAAATTGATTATTACACGGATTCCTTAATCTATAGTGGTGCGTTTTCGTAACCTATACAAGCTAACGTCAACAGTGACATTGAGTATAATCAATTTGGCTTCCTCCGATAATTCATAATTTTTATTTGTCAATTTTGTGTATCTAAAAGTCATTCTTGTCAAAGAAAAGTCTAAAGACTACAATATAATATATGAGAAGGTTGTTCCACAATTACCACGTAGCAGGATTTTCTCATTTGGTGATTTCACATAAGACAGCAATGAATTGTGGCAATGAGAAACAGATGTTTGGTTATACGAAATATCCAATCATGATATCACACAATTAAAAAATAAAGCAAGCATCGTTGAAAGGTAAAACAATATAGTAAAACAAAAACTAAAGGCATTTACGAGTGAACGCCCTCCGTTTGTGTATCCACGCCGAAAAATCTCCCAATTTTTATTTTTTGGATGCAAATATAACGTGTTTGTAGCTTGTCACAAAGAAAGTATACTTGAGTCCAAACACATTGTGGTTGTTATTCAATATTACATGTTTGAGACACAATGATTCATAGGTTATTAAATATATTTTTGTGACCCAAAGGTGGCTTTGTTTATTGAAACTGCTGAAAACAAAAATGTGACAGACAATAAAGAGGCAGAAGATATTCAAATTATGAAAACAATGCTTGCAATCATATACATGTTGCTTGCAATATGTTACAGGACCCGTTTTTCAGCCTCTTTGCATTCCCGCACTATAAAAAGCTGTTGGATAAAAAAAGAAAAAAAATGATTTCCGGTTACATCCCATTAATTATGGAGCATAGTACACTGAGACTCCCATTGTATTCATTTAACCAAATTTCTTAAATGAGCTGATGCATGCACCTTATCAGCTTATTGCCGTGAGCCTTAAAGGGCTCTGCCGGCAATCCGTCTGCTCCTGCGGCTTTGTTGTTTTTAAGCCGGGCAATTAGTGTAGGTACTTCGTTTAGATTAGGAAGGGGCAACCAACGTCGTCGTCCACAAACAGTGAACTGTGCGGTTTCTATTTTTGCACTCACTGATTGGGATCTGCAGTTTTAAACTGGTTTCGAGCGGTATTTTGAAAAGCTTTTTCATGGCTATATACTCAATAGTGTCGCCGTCACTAGCCAGGTGACCGCCGCACAGTGGTTCAGAATCAATTTCCATCGGTCAAAAGTCCGTATCTTTTGATGTAGAAAACATTTTTGAGTTCTGTAAAAAATTGATTTCAGACAATGAGTGAGAAATTCCAGTGACAGATCAACATTGCAAATCGCACAGTGGGGTGTATTTTAAAAAATTTCCAAAATTGACTACTTTTGGTTTTTTTCGATTTGCAAAAAAACAAAAATTTCCATATTTTTGTTGTTATGTTTTTTTGAGTTACTTTGACGCATTTGTTCATACTGCGAACAAAAAAAAAATATTTTTTTCGTTTTACAAATATTAGGTTTTTTCTGATTTTGAAAATTCAAAAAGTTAGATTTAATTTGTTGCATTTTGAACTGTATGTCGAACAGTTGGAGGGCTATAGTGCTCAATTGGTAAACTTGGTTTCTTGGTTTTAATACGACATCTAAGTCTTGTTTCTCCTGGATATAGTTAAATTGTAATAATTATTTTCATAAATATCGATTTTGAAAAAACAATTGAGTTTGGACCAATATAACTTTAGTACATCAGATCACGTCAATGAATTTGATACATAATTGGAAAGGAAATTATGTTTCCCATTTTCTGAGGGTAACTTCTGCCTGCGGCAAGCACCCACCACAGCAAGATGGGACCAATTTAGTAAAAAGCCTTAAAATTGTTTTCTCTAAAACGTGAAGAACTGTTTTTTCTTCAACAAGTTCGACAAACTAACTACACAGATGGAAAGACGAGAAAATTCTATACCAATACATTTTATACCGATAGGACTTCATTTGGCTGTGTTATGTCCAAAAAAACTCCTTATAATACACCATTTAGCATGTAAATCCAATTACTGCACCACATTTTGTACTGCAATTCAATGAAGAGCAAAGATTGACATTATTTTACTGTCGTAACAACTGAATATAGCTGAATTACTTCAAGGATTGCTTTGAATCTTAAGATCAACTATTGGGCAACTTCTGTTATTTCTGGGTTTAGAAATATATCCTTGCAGTCATTTGTACTTTATTACCTTCACCCTGTTTTGTCTGATCGATTATTAAACCCAGTTTGCGAAATTCTCCTGGGAAGTGTAGTTTTTTTGTGAGCCGTTTCTCTTTATTTTGCTCATTGTTCCTCATTGATCCAGATGGTCCAAACTCTAGATCGTAGCTAATTTTTAAAATGTTTTCCACAAAACAAATTTTGTTTAAATGAATTCAGTGTTAAATGAAGATGTTGGTTGTGACATTTGACGGATAAGGGTTGAATTTTATGTTTCGGGATTAGAGAACAAAAACAAATATTAATCATCGAAAATCACTTTATTGTTTTTCATAATATTCCCAATGAAGATTTATACACTTTTGCATGCGTTTGAACCAATTGTCGAAACACTTTATCCACTCTGATTCAGGTATCTCCAAAACATGCTTTCTGAATGCAGCAACCGCTTCTTCAGGTGTTGAAAAACGTTGACCTCTCAGTTTGTTTTTTACTTACGGGAATAAAAAGAAGTCATTCGGTGCCAAGACAGGACTATACGCCGGATGACCCATCAAATCGATGTTTTGGGTGCTCAAAAATGCAGTTGTTTCAGCCGATGTGTGAGAGCTCGCATTGTCGTGGTGAAGAGTGATCCGTCTTCGGCGGTTGGTTTTCTTGATTTCTTGGAAGACAACTGGCAAACAAATGGTTGTGTACCACTCAGAATTCACTGTTCTGCGTTGTTCTAGTGGTACCGTTGCGACATGTCCGGTTTTTCCGAAAAAAACAGGCGACCATTTGCTTGGAACTGCTTCGGGCGCGAACAACTTTTGCAGGATTTGGCTCATCTTGAAACACCCATACAGTTGACTGCTGTTTACTTTCGGGCTCATACGCGCAAATCCAGGATTCATCACCTGTCACGATGTCATTGACGTGTTTCGAAGCACCTCGATCGTATTTTTGGACCATTTCTGTCGACCAATCGACACGAGCCTTTTTTTGAGCGATTGACAAATTGTGTGGGATCCAACGCGAACAAATTTTTTTGACAGTCAAATGTTTATGCACTATTGAATGTATGCTGGTCCCACTAATACCTAAGGTTGTCTCAATCTCACGATAGGTCACATGACGGTCTTGCAAAAGCAGTTCAGACACAGCATCAATGATTTTCGGAACAACAGCTGATTTTGGACGACCTTCATGAAATTCGTCTTGGAGTGAACTACGACTTCGGTTGAATTCACCATACCATCGATGAACACTGGTCCTTGATGGAGCTTCATCGCTAAAAATTGAATTAAGTTCAGCCATGCACTGTTGCCGAGTTAATTCCATTTTTGGGCCGAGATGAATCTTTTAAGTTACTGTAAACAACACAAATAGCGCTCGTATGTCAAAACGTTCTGAGTACGCATAACCTCAAAAATTTCCAACTTTACGATAGAGCTGTCAGTTGCCAGATTGCAACAATAGGGTTGCCGAATCCCGAAACATAAAATTCAACCTCGTAGCAGTCTTTATTATCCGAAAAAATATCGTGATATGCCGGGAAGAGATCAAAATGTTTTTCCCTTGTAAGCTGTCGGAACTGAGAATATTGATGCTTGCTTAGCTTTAAGTTCAGACCTGACTCAAGTGCCTCTTCTTGTGTGAATATCTTCTCATTTCATCAATTCCATCAATTTTTGTCAATTTCCAATGTTTTTTCCCTTCCTAGTATTGTAAATAGGGTTTTGCCAAAATCCGTGTCATAAAATGCAGGTGTGTTACTTGTGTGTTCTGTATTTTCAACCTTAAGTTTTGTACATAACATCGGGCAATTCATTTCATTCAAATGAAAATATTAATTGAGTGCTTTAGCTCACAAACTGTTCGAGATACAGTTCAAAAAAGTCAAAAAATTAAATCTAACTTTTTCAATTTTAAAAATCTGAAAAACCCTAATATATGTAAAACAAAAAAATAAATTTTTTTGAGCGCACTAGGAACAAATGCGTCGAAACAACTCAAAAAAATATAACAACAAAAAAATAAAAAAGTAGTGAACTTTGGATTTTTTTTAATATGCCCCACTGTGCGATTTGCAATGTTGATCTGTCATTATAATTTCTCACTCCTTGTTTGCAATCAATTTTTACATTTTTACAGAACTCAAAAATGTTTTGTAGATCAAAATATACTGACTTTTGACCGATGTAAATTTATTTTCAACCACTGTGCGCCGTCGAAAGAAATTTAAGGAGATTACAGCAGGGGACGAACCCACGATCTCATGTACAAGAGCCGTGCACAGTAACATTGCACTGCCGACGGGTAGAAAGGTAAGAGAAAGTATGGATTTGTATGTTAATTTGTACACCATAATCCGAACCAAATGTACATACAACTTACCACAAAGCACATAAAATATACCAGAAACTACATACAACTTTTATTTACCATAATATTGTTACGAATTTCCTTATTCGTCCTTTTTGCGTTGTTTTATTCCCAATAATAAAACAAGGTTCGTTTTAAATTACGATAATTACAACGGTTTAACTTCCTTTTATTTTACTTAGTACAACAGTTTACTTTATTTATAACACTTTAACAAGTCTTGTATTTTAGTATCAATTCGCGTTGCTCACTTTTCGGGGTTTAAACTGAAACTAACCATTCCAAAACTGAAACTAACCATTCCAAAGACCTCCGCTATTTATACCAACTCACCATACTCAAATGAAGGTAGATCTAGCGAATTCAACAACCTTCTAGACATTGTTTGTTGTTGTTTATCTTTGTAGAACAATCGCGAATGGCGGAGAACTATCTTTACTGTGGTGAATTCATGCTACTGGTTTAGCGAGCTAGTACGTTGCTACAATGCATACTTTCAGGCGCAGCACTAACCGCCTGTTAGTTACATACTGTTAATGACTCTACTAACAGTATGTAAACATCAGGCGGTTAGTGCTGCGCCTGAAAGTATGCATTGTAACAACGTACCAGCTCGCTAAACCAGTAGCATGAATTCACCTCAGTAAAGATAATTCTCCTGTGTAGGAGAATGTTCTACAAAGATAAACAACAACAACAACATCTATTTTCTAGAAGGTTCTTGAATTCGCTAGATATATGTACCTTCATTTGTGTATGGTGAGTTGGTATAAATAGCGGAGGTCTTTGGAATGGAGAGTTCAGTTTGTGATTAACCGCCGTAAAGTAAGCAACGCGATTTGATAGTAAAATATAAGACTTTGTTAAAGTGTCATAAATAAAGTAAACTGTTGTACTATATAAGTAAAATAAAAGGAAGTGATACCGTTGTAATTATCGTAATTAAAAACGAACCTTGTTTTATTATTGGGAATAAAACAACGCAAAAAGGACGAATAAGGAAATTCGTAACATTGGTGTCAGAAGTGAAATTACGAATTAAGGACAACGATGAAGTTTGAGGAAGTCAAAGTTGAACAGCTAAAAAAGGAGTTGAGCAAATTGGATCAACCGACAGCTGGTAATAAAGTAGAGCTGCAGAGGCGATTAATAGAAGAATTTAAACGCCGAAACATCAACATTGACACATATCAGTTCGAGTGCAAAGACGAAATGGAGGTTTGTGCAAAAGAAGCAACTGGTAATGTAGATGTTTCTACAATGTTTGCTGCCATGATGGCCAAATTGGACGAAAATTCTAGAATTATGAACGAGAATTCTAGAATTGTGGACGAGAAATTGAGCGAAAATTCTCGAATAATTAACGACAAATTGAATGAGAAATTTGGTGAAAATTCTAGAATTATGAACGAGAAATTGGACGAGAATTCTAGAATTATGGACGAAAAACTTGAAAAGAAATTTGGCGAGAATTCTAGAATTATGGACGATAAATTAAGCGAGAATTCTAGAATTATTCAAGAAACATCAAATGCCACAAATGAGAAACTGCAAGAAATCTCCGAAGTTGTGAGCAATATGGAGATTCAAGTGAACGATAAATTCGAAAAGGTTGAAGAAAAAATCGAGGAAATGGGGAGGAAGTCGAACGGGAACTAAAAAACGATGTAAGCGAATTGCAAAGGAAAATGAATGAACTTCAGTTGCAAGAGGGTCCGGTGCGAGTAATTTCTGAAGGCTCTAGTAGATTGAAAGCTCCCAGTTTCGATGGCTCTACACTTTTCGATGTTTTTAAATTCCAATTCGAAATGGTCGCAATTAAGAACTTGTGGAACAGCAACGACAAAGCCGTTGAGCTAATTTTAGCACTGAAAGGCAACGCAGCAGAAGTCCTTCAGAGCATTCCCGTCAGTGCCAGAAACAACTACGAGGATATACTGGCTGCGTTACAACGCAAGTATGGTGGCGATCACAAGAAGGATTTATATCGCATGGAATTGAGAGGCCGAGTGCAAAAGCATAATGAAACGCTTCAGGACTTCGCAACCGAGGTGGAACGTTTGGTGTTGATGGCATATCCTGGATAACCCCAAACTTTCCTAGAGCAATTTAAGATAGAGGCATTTGTTAGGGGCATTAACGATCCTGACGTTAGATATTCGGTGTATGCCTCACAAAAAGCTACATTTGTGGAAACAGTTTCATTCGCTTTGGCGAATGAGACGGCGAGGGTTGTTGCCAGTCAACAGACATATCATGTGCGAAGGGTAGAAACGGAAGGCAAATCAAAAGATTTGAAAGGCGCCGTTAGCGAACTGAAGGAAGTGATTCGGATTCTCACGAAAGCGCTATGGCAAGCAACAAAATTGAAAGGTGACAGTCATGGCGAACGTGGCCATATAGGGCGTGACTGTAGAGACCTGAGAAAACGGTCAAGATCTCCAGCGATAGCGGCCGATACCGGACGAGTAAATGACCGTCCACATGTAATCGAGCCTAAACAGGATTTTAAGGCTGAGATCAAAGAGCAAATTATTGACGTCCGATCCCTGAGAATTGAATCCGACGACGAGTGGTTCACGGCACAGAGAAGTGATCCTGTATTGGCAAAAATTATTTTGGCAAAGGAAGAGGATAGACAATTAACGCGGAATGAAATCGCTTCAGAAAGCCCCGTTTTAAAATCATATTGGGCCCAGTGGAATAGCCTGAGATTACTAGATGGCTGTCTATACCGTGTATGGGAAAGTGAAGATGGTAAAACGGAGAAAAATCTAATTGTGGTACCTGCCTTGAAAGTGAAAGAGATAATTGCAGAATCTCATAGTGGTCCGAGTGGTAGGCACCTCGGAAAAGGCAAAACTATGGAGAAACTAAGGGAACGTTTCTATTGGGTTGGTCGTCAAAAAGCTGTATCCGAGTGGATTGCAGGCTGCACCCAGTGCATGACAACTAAAGGACCAACGCGGAGGAGTTGCGAACAGAGACATCAGGAGAGCCCAAGTGCTCCCTTCGAGCGAATATCCATGAGTGTGGCTGGTCCATATCCAACGAGTAGCTCTGGGAACCAATATGCCCTAGTCGTTATGGACTACTTCAGTAAATGGCCCGAGGTGTACGCTATTCCAAATAAAGAAGCGAAAACAATAAGCAAAGCTATGGTGAACAACTGGATAAGTCGTTTTGGTGTCCCTTTAGAACTGCATTCGGAGCAGGGTAGAAATTTTGAATCTGCGATCTTGAAAGAAATATGCGAGAGGAGTGGAATTCGTGGTATAAGAACGACATCAGTGCGTCCTCGGACTGACGGTACGGTAGAGAAATTTAATCATGCTCTTGAAGAATATTTGAGCAAGATCGTCAGTAAGGATAGAAAATTCTGGGACGAACGCATACCAAAATTCCTTCTAGCATACCGGTCGGCCACCCAGGATACCACTGCCCGAACACCAGCTAGTGCCGTCTTTGGGACAGAGTTAAAGCTCCCTAGAAATTTGGAGTTTGGCAACTGCCTAACATCCGACAGTGGGGAGAATGATGGTATCCCAGGGGAGCTTAGCGAACTTCACGAGTTTGTTCGCAGCAGAATGAAGTTGGTCAGTAATAAGATGAAAGCCAGGTACGACCAAGCGGCAAATTCCGAAGGATTCCATGAAGGCCAGCTAGTTTTACTGTTCAACCCACAGCGCAAGAAGGGTTTATCTCCAGAACTTCAGACTCACTGGGAAGGCCCTTACAGGGTTGTAAAACGAATAAACGACGTGGTTTATAGAATCCAGAAAAGCCAAAGTCCAAGAGCAAAAATGAAAGTCGTGCATTTGGAAAGACTAGCTCTGTATGGAAAACGGAGGGTTGAGCCTGCTCGGGACGAACAGGCTTAAGTGGGGGGCAGTGTTACGAATAAGTAAAAGCTTTTGCTTACTGTTAATGACTCTACTAACAGTATGTAAACATCAGGCGGTTAGTGCTGCGCCTGAAAGTATGCATTGTAACAACGTACCAGCTCGCTAAACCAGTAGCATGAATTCACCTCAGTAAAGATAATTCTCCTGTGTAGGAGAATGTTCTACAAAGATAAACAACAACAACAACATCTATTTTCTAGAAGGTTCTTGAATTCGCTAGATATATGTACCTTCATTTGTGTATGGTGAGTTGGTATAAATAGCGGAGGTCTTTGGAATGGAGAGTTCAGTTTGTGATTAACCGCCGTAAAGTAAGCAACGCGATTTGATAGTAAAATATAAGACTTTGTTAAAGTGTCATAAATAAAGTAAACTGTTGTACTATATAAGTAAAATAAAAGGAAGTGAAACCGTTGTAATTATCGTAATTTAAAACGAACCTTGTTTTATTATTGGGAATAAAACAACGCAAAAAGGACGATTAAGGAAATTCGTAACAATATGTACATGTAATATGTATGTCATAAAATTTACATTCTGCACCAGGAAGTACAAAGATATCGTTCAAAATGTACAAATAGTACACAAGCACGTATGTGCAGTAAAACGTACCTAAACTGCACTGATTTTTTAATCTGCATTTGTACAATGTATTCCGCAAAGATCGCTATTTTGCTAAAACGGGATGTACCCGTGGAGGTGGAGTGTTGATTGCAGTAAAAAAATGTTTTAAAGCAACTTTGTTACAATTGGCCAGCAATGATTCCCTTTTTGATCAAATTGGTGTGCGTCTTGATGCTTTGGTTGGTGCTCTGTTCATAATAGTGTCCTAAATACCACCTAACAGTACTGATAGCCTCTATGATGCTCATATAGACAATATAATAAAAACAGTTCCAGAAAACAATGAAGATGGTTGCATTGTGCTTGGTGACTTCAATATTCCTAAGCTTAATTGGAGTATTTTTCCTGATTCAAATTATTTATATGCAAGTAATGTAAATTTATCCCATGAAATTAATATGGTTAATAGTATGATGGGTTCAGATTTAATTCAAATTAATAAGTTTCATAATTCGCTTAATAGATTACTAGATCTAATTTTTGTTAGCTAAAATCTTAATTTCACTACTAGTAGATGTGATCATCCAATCAATCCTCCTGGTGTTCATCACTTACCCATAGTATTGGGAGTTGCATTTTATAATTTTTCTGGTGTTACTAATGAAATGAGAGATTTAAAGTATGACTATAAAAGTTGCGATTTTCAAATAATCAATGAAGCAATACTAGCAATTGATTGGATGAGAATATTTGCCAATAAGTCTTTAGAGGAATGTTATTTTTTATTTACTGAACAAATTAAATTAATATGTCAATTTTATATAAGAAAATTGAAGCCGAAAGTTTACAAAAAACCGTGGTATACAACAGGGCTGAAGAACCTAAAAAATTACAGCAGACAGTTGTCCAACATATATAACAATAAATTCATTTGCTTATATTATTTATCATTTATTGTTATATATGTTTTCTGTCTTATCGGATGGCGTATTCTACGTTAAATTTAATGGCCGTGTCTCTGACACAGCCTGCAGGGACAGTCCGTGGCCGAAGGCATCGGACAACTGTCTGCTGTAATTTTTATATTTACCAACGGCATTTGATTCAAGTCCGTTCAAAAAAAAAATATTATGTTCAATTTTTTTAAACTTAATTTAATTTATGTATTTTAATTAATATTTTTATTGAAATAAGTTCTGCGAATGTTGAGAGGGCCGCCCTAATATTAAAAAAGGTTTACCTTATCGAGTCTTCGCATTAGCATTCGAGCGTTGTGTGAAAGCTTTACGCTTTACAATTCAAAATTAATGTTACAACAGCTTTATTGAAGCTTTCGCAAAAAATCGTTAGCTTACTGTTTGTTTCACTTTTTACTAGATACATGTTGCCAAGCAACATTAGCTTGCTGTTCGTTTCACTTTTTACTAGATACATGTTCCTAAGCAATGTTGAGCAACCAAAAACACTCAACCAAACACCACACATATGTTTGAGTGTATGTGTTTAAACAATTTTCATTTGAGAAATTAAAATACTACAAATATATCAACCAATATGAAATGTATATCAAACAAAAGATAACATCTTCATTTACCTACAAAAAAAATTTTCAAAAAATTCATCTATCCGTTTCCTCAAATTCAATGAAATAAAGATTACAATAATAAAAACCTGACATGACTCCTCATACCGTAAGGTAAGACGTATTCTACGTCAAAAATCTAAGAAATAAATTTAAAAACTTAAGCGAGAGTCAATATTCTGTGGAACATATGAATAAGTATAAGCATTATGCAAGGGAATTTGTTTTTTTAAATCGATTTTTATACAATCAATATATAATGGCATTTGAAGACAAAATTCATACTAATCCTAAGTCATTTTAGAGCTTCATAGCGTCAAAGGAAACGCATAGTAATTTTCCTTCCGTAATGGTTTTTGGAGAGAAAATAGCTAATTCAAAATCTGAACAAGCGAATTTGTTCGCAGAGTTTTATAAGTCAAATTTCCAATCTCATGGAGTTGATAGTAGGCTTTTAGACAACGTGGAATCTGTTGTTGACTTTGGGTCTTTACAGGTTTCTGAACTTGATGTTATTTCAGCGTTAATTAATTCGAAGGAATCAACTAAAGTTGACGAAGATGGCATCTCTGCACATTTTCTTAAAAGGTGCAGTAGTTCTTTATGTACTCCTTTAGAATTCATTTTTAATTATACTTTAAGAATTGGTAAATTTTTGGATGTTTGGAAAATGTCTTCAATAACACCAGTTTTTAAAGCTGGTCAAAAGAGTAAAATAGAGAATTATAGACCAATCTCTAATTATCTAATGTGTCAAAACTTTTTGAGCATTTGGTATATAAATATATATACGCTTCTGTCAACCCTTTTATAACAGACCGTCAACATGGGTTTTTAAGAAATCGTTCTACTAGCACTAATCTTTTGTTATTTACTAATTACTGTATTGAGAGTTTTTAACAAGGCCGTCAAGTAGATGCAATTTATTTGGATTTTTGTAAGGCATTTGATAAAGTGCCTCATGGTATACTAATCATGAAGCTACGTAAGTGGGATTTCCATTCTTGTTTTCTGAATTGGATTCTTTCATATATTTCTAATAGATGCTGTTATGTAAGTGTAGACAACTGTAAGTCATCTGTTTATGTTGCGACGTCAGGTATTCCACAAGGAAGCGTATTGGGTCCGATTTTGTTTAATATATTCGTTAATGATATTTGTAAATGTTTGAAGTTTGTGAATTATCTGCTTTATGCTGCTGACATTAAAATTTATAGCAGGATTGCCAATTTTCATGATGCAGTGGCGGTGCAGATTGATCTGTGTCATGTTGTTTCATGGTGTTTCCTTAATGATTTTCCATTAAATATTAAAAAATGCAATCACTTAACCTATGCTAGATGTCTTAATATTATAAATTCCAGGTATTACATTGACAAAAGCCTGCTGATAAAAATTGATCATATATTGGACTTGGGTGTAGTTTTTGACACAAAGCTTTATTTTGATTTGCATATTGATTATATAATCCCAAAAGCTTATTCTGTTCTTGCTTATATAAGAAGAAATTGTAAGTCATTTACAGACCCATATATACGTAAACTGTTATACACGTCATTTGTGAGGTCGAAATTGGAATATGCTTCTGAAGTATGGAATCCATATCAGGATAAATATTGCAATAGAATTGAAAGGATTCAAAAAAAGTTTATAAAATTTGCCTTATTTTCATTAAATTTTACAAATACTATGCCATCGTATGAATATAGATGTAAGTTGATACATTTAGATACGCTTATTAACCGTAGATCTAAGAGATTAATACTGCTTGTATATAAATTGATAGCTGGTCAAATTGATTGTCCATCTCTTCTTAGTATAATTGGCTTCAATGTTCCTTTTAGACGTCTTAGATTTAAAGAATTTTTTAATGTATCAGTTCATAGAACAAATTATGCTATGTTTGAACCCATCACAAGAGCTTTAAAGGAATTTAATTTAATCAATATGAAATATGATTTGGATTTTGAAATGCCTATTGGTAAATTTAGTAATATGTTAGATTTAATTTACAACTAGATATAAGAATTATTTGATAAGATATTTTCTGGTCTGTAAAGAATTGTATTCTAAAGACCGAATAAAGAAATAAATAAATAAATAAATAAAGGTACTAAAGTGTGTACCAAATAGTACACAAAGTGTATCGCAATAGTACATAAAGTTTCCTTTCAATAGTGCTTGAAGGTACCAAACTGTGTACCACAAATTGCATTCTTGTGAATATTGCCGATAGCAATATTCGGTTAAAGTATCTTTTTGAGAATCGCTATTCCTTGACTCGAGTATTGTCATGGAAATCTTTTACTGTAAGAAGAAAAAAAATCAATAATATTTTTTTTAATCTTTCACAAATTTTGAAAAAAAAGATTAACTACACGTTACATTAATGTCATACTTTTCAAAACGACGTCAAATTATATGGAATGATATACTTTTGACACTTTTCATACAACAAAACTTTTTCAGCGTGACTTTTAACTTCTAAAATAATACATGTTAATGTGCGGGTTGCCATAATTCAATAAATACCATAGAGTAAATATGGGTAGAGAAAATCTTTCACTCACCAAATTTCTGACATTTGTCCTCGTGTGATGTATACGTTTGATGTTGAAAAGAATTGCTTTACTAATACCAGATAGAGGCAATGGTTCAAAACAACGAACAAAATAACAACAACGGCATTTCGTTTTGTGTGTTAAAATTAATGTGTTAAATACAACACAAATATATGCTAACAATAACAGTCAATAAAAAAGTTTAAAACACATTTAAATTTCACACTTTTTCACCAAAATGGCATGAAAAATTAAAGCAAGAAGTTATTGTAATTCCACCTGGTGTATATCACTTTTCTTCAAACATTTCTCTATCACACCGACCGCATCACGAAGAGTGTGAAAGGAAACGTCAGATGAGTTAAATGGCGGCTCTACTGTAAATTTACTCTATGATAAATACATTCACACATTTAAATCAAAATATTTTCTCTCTGAATTCAATACGAGGGGAGCAGAAATAGCACACCATTACTTAAAATCAAATATACAAATTATTTAAAATTATACAAATTATTAAATTTTATATACAATTGTGGAAAAATTACCAAGATTGCATTTTTATCCATAATTATTTTTAAAAATTATGAGATGTACGTCACTTTTTTTTTAAATTCTCACATTTGATTAGTGAGCAAAAAAAAAATACTTATTTTATCGCCATGGGATAATACTAGTGTATTCAAACAGCCGGTATTTCAAAAATGTCGGTTTTCGGTTTCTTCGAATATTCCGATTTTGGCGAAACCGGTTTTCGGTTAAACCGAGGTATAGAAGCCGGTTAATAACCGGCTTCGGTTTTTATGAAAAAATTTAAAACTATGCGTTTTATAAACATCGTTTATTTTTAATTCAGGTTTTTGAATTTTCAGATCTACTATCGAGCACATAGCTTGTCATAATACCGTTCGAAACCGGTGAAAAACTGCAGGTCCTAATCAAAGTGGCTGCCTTCATGGGATGTAACGGAAAACTAAAGTGTAGGCCGTGTAAAATTTGGAACTTAATTTCGCTTGAGGTACTGTATCCTCATTCGCTGTAGACCTGTATTTCGTGTTTTAAGGCCTCAATAGACTCGGGACTGTTTGCGTAACACTTACCTTTCACGGCGCTTGTTCAGAGATAATAGTCTAACGGGTTCAAATCGCTGCTACGAGGTGGCCAATGATTATGCGAGTGATTATTCTGTTTTCGAACACAGTAGCGTTGGCGGTGTGTCACGAAACGCCATCCTGTTGAAACCATACGTCGTCAATGTCATCTTTTTGAACTTCAAGGAACAAAAAATCGCTGAGCATTGCATTTCCTAAAAATTGGGAACAGGTGATTTTTCGGTAAAAAAATACCCATATTCAACCAAGCGATCTTCAGCCAATTCAGCGATGCGAAAACGCATCGGATGGCCACAAGGCTTCAGTTTATGGATTAACTGGACTTCATATGCCTTCATGCCGAGGTCTTATTGAAAATTCTGCTCAAAGAACGATGACGAGTTGATTTTGATAGTTTTTCGAGCACACTTTCAGCTATTTTCTACTGATCGCTATTGACGAGCACGTACACGAGAACTTTCGTTCAATATGACCCCGGATTGATAAACTTGCTTCACAAACACAGTGCAACACGAAAAAAAATAACCATATACGGACACCACTACGTGATAAAAGACTAAAAAACAAAAAAAAAAGACCCGTATCTCCCAATTTTTCCCAAAGTCATGCACTTTTTTTTTTATGGGCCGCCAAAGATTTGGGGCCTCGGTATGATTTTCGTAAAATGTGATCATTTTCTCAGGCTCATATCTTGCAAACCGTTCAGAATTTCGATTTACTCTCTGAGGCAAAGTTGTAGCTCTTGTCATAAAGAACATATTAAATCAAAAAAACTTCACCTTCCAGATCAAAATCGCAAAAAACTTAAAAAAATTCGATTTTTTTTACCTTTTTTCCCGTGTTCAGGTCCATAGGTAGCAAACCGTTCAAAATTCAAGGAAACAATCAACTACAAAAATTTACCTAAGATCTCAGTAAACAAATTTCTAGAACATATAAACTTCCTAGAGATGATTCTTAACACTGTTTAGGTAGCACGCAAAAGTGAAAAATTTGCCGAAAATTTTTTAATTTAATTTTTTTTACTTTTTTCTCCTGTTCAGGTCCATAGGTAGCAAAAAATTAAATATGCCTGGCCAGAACCATGTGCATTCTTCAGTCTATGTTGTTGTATTTGTTCATCCACACTTCCTCTTGGCCTCCACGAGTTACATTGGAATTGATTCAGAGGTGAGCGTGAATCCCAATTACAAAGAAAACAAAAGAATTTTGGGAAGCCGCCCTTATCGATGATCCCTTGCAAACTGTTGATGACCTTCAAGTCACAGCAAATCTTCCATTTATTTTCGTAATATTTGATTTTTTCTATTATATCTTTCAATGTTTCATAGCTTTCTTTCATGTTGATACCCATTGCTAGCGGAATGGAAGGTTTTCGGCTGATAAAAATTGATCATATATTGGACTTGGGTGTAGTTTTTGACACAAAGCGTTATTTTGATTTGCATATTGATTATATAATCCCAAAAGCTTATTCTGTTCTTGCTTATATAAGAAGAAATTGTAAGTCATTTACAGACCCATATATACGTAAACTGTTATACACGTCATTTGTGAGGTCGAAATTGGAATATGCTTCTAAGGTATGGAATCCATATCAGGATAAATATTGCAATAGAATTGAAAGGATTCAAAAAAAGTTTATAAAATTTGCCTTATTTTCATTAAATTTTACAAATACTATGCCATCGTATGAATATAGATGTAAGTTGATACATTTAGATACGCTTATTAACCGTAGATCTAAGAGATTAATACTGCTTGTATATAAATTGATAGCTGGTCAAATTGATTGTCCATCTCTTCTTAGTATAATTGGCTTCAATGTTCCTTTTAGACGTCTTAGATTTAAAGAATTTTTTAATGTATCAGTTCATAGAACAAATTATGCTATGTTTGAACCCATCACAAGAGCTTTAAAGGAATTTAATTTAATCAATATGAAATATGATTTGGATTTTGAAATGCCTATTGGTAAATTTAGTAATATGTTAGATTTAATTTACAACTAGATATAAGAATTATTTGATAAGATATTTTCTGGTCTGTAAAGAATTGTATTCTAAAGACCGAATAAAGAAATAAATAAATAAATAAATAAAGGTACTAAAGTGTGTACCAAATAGTACACAAAGTGTATCGCAATAGTACATAAAGTTTCCTTTCAATAGTGCTTGAAGGTACCAAACTGTGTACCACAAATTGCATTCTTGTGAATATTGCCGATAGCAATATTCGGTTAAAGTATCTTTTTGAGAATCGCTATTCCTTGACTCGAGTATTGTCATGGAAATCTTTTACTGTAAGAAGAAAAAAAATCAATAATATTTTTTTTAATCTTTCACAAATTTTGAAAAAAAAGATTAACTACACGTTACATTAATGTCATACTTTTCAAAACGACGTCAAATTATATGGAATGATATACTTTTGACACTTTTCATACAACAAAACTTTTTCAGCGTGACTTTTAACTTCTAAAATAATACATGTTAATGTGCGGGTTGCCATAATTCAATAAATACCATAGAGTAAATATGGGTAGAGAAAATCTTTCACTCACCAAATTTCTGACATTTGTCCTCGTGTGATGTATACGTTTGATGTTGAAAAGAATTGCTTTACTAATACCAGATAGAGGCAATGGTTCAAAACAACGAACAAAATAACAACAACGGCATTTCGTTTTGTGTGTTAAAATTAATGTGTTAAATACAACACAAATATATGCTAACAATAACAGTCAATAAAAAAGTTTAAAACACATTTAAATTTCACACTTTTTCACCAAAATGGCATGAAAAATTAAAGCAAGAAGTTATTGTAATTCCACCTGGTGTATATCACTTTTCTTCAAACATTTCTCTATCACACCGACCGCATCACGAAGAGTGTGAAAGGAAACGTCAGATGAGTTAAATGGCGGCTCTACTGTAAATTTACTCTATGATAAATACATTCACACATTTAAATCAAAATATTTTCTCTCTGAATTCAATACGAGGGGAGCAGAAATAGCACACCATTACTTAAAATCAAATATACAAATTATTTAAAATTATACAAATTATTAAATTTTATATACAATTGTGGAAAAATTACCAAGATTGCATTTTTATCCATAATTATTTTTAAAAATTATGAGATGTACGTCACTTTTTTTTTAAATTCTCACATTTGATTAGTGAGCAAAAAAAAAATACTTATTTTATCGCCATGGGATAATACTAGTGTATTCAAACAGCCGGTATTTCAAAAATGTCGGTTTTCGGTTTCTTCGAATATTCCGATTTTGGCGAAACCGGTTTTCGGTTAAACCGAGGTATAGAAGCCGGTTAATAACCGGCTTCGGTTTTTATGAAAAAATTTAAAACTATGCGTTTTATAAACATCGTTTATTTTTAATTCAGGTTTTTGAATTTTCAGATCTACTATCGAGCACATAGCTTGTCATAATACCGTTCGAAACCGGTGAAAAACTGCAGGTCCTAATCAAAGTGGCTGCCTTCATGGGATGTAACGGAAAACTAAAGTGTAGGCCGTGTAAAATTTGGAACTTAATTTCGCTTGAGGTACTGTATCCTCATTCGCTGTAGACCTGTATTTCGTGTTTTAAGGCCTCAATAGACTCGGGACTGTTTGCGTAACACTTACCTTTCACGGCGCTTGTTCAGAGATAATAGTCTAACGGGTTCAAATCGCTGCTACGAGGTGGCCAATGATTATGCGAGTGATTATTCTGTTTTCGAACACAGTAGCGTTGGCGGTGTGTCACGAAACGCCATCCTGTTGAAACCATACGTCGTCAATGTCATCTTTTTGAACTTCAAGGAACAAAAAATCGCTGAGCATTGCATTTCCTAAAAATTGGGAACAGGTGATTTTTCGGTAAAAAAATACCCATATTCAACCAAGCGATCTTCAGCCAATTCAGCGATGCGAAAACGCATCGGATGGCCACAAGGCTTCAGTTTATGGATTAACTGGACTTCATATGCCTTCATGCCGAGGTCTTATTGAAAATTCTGCTCAAAGAACGATGACGAGTTGATTTTGATAGTTTTTCGAGCACACTTTCAGCTATTTTCTACTGATCGCTATTGACGAGCACGTACACGAGAACTTTCGTTCAATATGACCCCGGATTGATAAACTTGCTTCACAAACACAGTGCAACACGAAAAAAAATAACCATATACGGACACCACTACGTGATAAAAGACTAAAAAACAAAAAAAAAAGACCCGTATCTCCCAATTTTTCCCAAAGTCATGCACTTTTTTTTTTATGGGCCGCCAAAGATTTGGGGCCTCGGTATGATTTTCGTAAAATGTGATCATTTTCTCAGGCTCATATCTTGCAAACCGTTCAGAATTTCGATTTACTCTCTGAGGCAAAGTTGTAGCTCTTGTCATAAAGAACATATAAAATCAAAAAAACTTCACCTTCCAGATCAAAATCGCAAAAAACTTAAAAAAATTCGATTTTTTTTACCTTTTTTCCCGTGTTCAGGTCCATAGGTAGCAAACCGTTCAAAATTCAAGGAAACAATCAACTACAAAAATTTACCTAAGATCTCAGTAAACAAATTTCTAGAACATATAAACTTCCTAGAGATGATTCTTAACACTGTTTAGGTAGCACGCAAAAGTGAAAAATTTGCCGAAAATTTTTTAATTTAATTTTTTTTTACCTTTTTCTCCTGTTCAGGTCCATAGGTAGCAAAAAATTAAATATGCCTGGCCAGAACCATGTGCATTCTTCAGTCTATGTTGTTGTATTTGTTCATCCACACTTCCTCTTGGCCTCCACGAGTTACATTGGAATTGATTCAGAGGTGAGCGTGAATCCCAATTACAAAGAAAACAAAAGAATTTTGGGAAGCCGCCCTTATCGATGATCCCTTGCAAACTGTTGATGACCTTCAAGTCACAGCAAATCTTCCATTTATTTTCGTAATATTTGATTTTTTCTATTATATCTTTCAATGTTTCATAGCTTTCTTTCATGTTGATACCCATTGCTAGCGGAATGGAAGGTTTTCGGTTCGACACATGCAACAAGACTGCTTTTAAGCTTGAAACAGAACCATCAATAAATAATCTCCACTCACTAGCGATGTAGTTCATTCCCATTTTTACCACCAAAGCTTTTATATCGTTGCAGTAAGCGAACGAATTGTCATCATTTAGAGTGTAGAGCATCTGAAATTCAGCTTGTCGTTTGCGGTACGCCGTAGAGTTAACATTAGCAAGTGTGAGTTTTCTTTGCTTTAAAAAAGCTGTCAAAAATATTGCAAGTCGCTGCGATAATCCCAATATGGCCACAATGAAATCCATTTCCATTTGTGTTATTAGTTGTGGTCCATCTCTTCCCTCTTGGGGCTCATAATCGGTATCAAATGGATCTTCATAAGTAACACCACTTGATGTACTCATTGCTGTAAATTCTGTAGTACGATCTGGAGTTGGCGGCCTTGGTGATACAAAATTTTCAGGTAGTGTGGCTGTTGCAGTTGCTTTATAAATTTTGTTCTTCTCAGAATGTCGATTTAGACGATGCAATTAGACGATGTATTTAAATGCAAAAAGTATCATGTTTACTAACAAACACGTATGCTTTTTCGTGGAAACATATGCGTTCTTCATCCCAAACATCCATGTACTTACGTGGAAGCATTTGCGTGTTTCCTCCAAACCTACATATACTTACGTGAAATATAATAATATTTAGAAAAGAATTATTCTTCGGTATCAATATATATGTATTATTTGTAATAAATAATTTTAAAAATAGAAATCCACATTTATAAATAATAAATACAAAAAATAATAAATTTAAACCGCCCTTATTACATTTATTTGCATTGAATGCATTATTTGTTTTTTCATTCTCCTTCCTTTGTTGGCTCTCACGTTTCTGTTTTCAGAAGGTTTTAGCTATGCGTTGGTTATCACAATGCGTTGGTACACAAACGAGATATTTATATACAAGTGAAGTTCATGCAAGCCAAGCGTGGGTTAATTACTTGTATTTTTTTATTTGACTTATTTCACAAATGGTCCGCCGTTCTTATTTTTTCAGTAAAGGCTCGGACAGGCAGAGGGCTTCAAGTTGTTGCCCTTTCCAGTTTATTTTCTCAAAATCGTTTCTCACTTTGGTAGCACACATACATGTATACGAAACACCTACTCAAAAACCAAAGTAACATACAAAATCATTTAACTGTCCGACCCTTCGTTTTATCTTTTTTTTCTGATCAAGCGCTTTTAATATCCCCTGTCCGATGAACCAATGACGACGGAATACATAAAACTAAACCTCAATACATCAGGCAATATAACAAACGCTTCATCTGCAATTTACACGCACATTTAGGAATATTTATGCCTCACTTACTGAGAGAATAATGCAAAAATACTGATACACACTACACAGATAGACTCTCTCGTTGTCCCTCTTTTATTCTCTTGGTCTCGAGAGAGCATTGAAAGTGCAACAAACACAGTTGTATTTGTTTCACAAACATAAATATATGTGGGTCGGAAACACATATATTATAACATATTAATCATTGCGTCTCAAATATATAATATTGAATAACAAACACAATGTGTTTGGACACAAGTATATTATATTTGCTACAAGCTCTAAACACACTATATATTTGCATCCAAACAACAAAAAAATACCAATTTGTCAGCGTGCGAGCAAAGCCGGATGGATGTATGTTGTTCATCACGGGGCCCTAGGTAATGCCAGTGGTTCAAGCCAAGAAAGAATCAAGTACTTCAACCGATATTATTTGTTTCTATTGCGCGCAGCTGTCAAGGAAACAGCGTTACTTTTAAGTGCTTCTTTAAATTGTTGCTTCATTTCTTCTCTCCGCTTTTGTTATTCCTTTGTGCATCCTGTAATTTGTATGCAGATTTTAAACGATCTATTTAAAAATGGAAAAATATGAAAATGCAATTACACTTTCGAAAGATAGGAAGATGTCGACAACGTAAGTAGGACAAACTTCGCATATGTCAAGCTTCATGGCGCATACTGACATTTCATCACTTACAAGTTCAAATGTCGAACACATTTCCATAATTTCGCCATTCTCGATTCAAGCTGTCGGTGGTGTTTAATTTCATGTCAGTTTCTTGTCCTAATTCCAATTTAAAGTTTGGAATAATAACAGAATAGTTTCCAAAATAGCTAGATGTTGTCAGAAAAACTTGGTCAGGATTCCAATTATTCTAATATAGTGCCACTGCTCCTTCTCCGCCTCCAACAAAAGTCCACAAAATACAAGGTTTTACAATGTTAGTTGTTAAGTCCATAAACTTTATATTTTCGAAAATTATTTCTTTTCCCAACTAAGGTTTTCTAGATTTTCAACGCTTAGTCTTAGCTAGTCATGAATATTCCATGTGACGTCTGGTTGGGGATTTTCAGGATCACAATCAATGTTGCCAATTTAAAGTTTTGATGTAACAAAATGCCGACAAAATTATCTAGTACCTAAATGTAACTTTTCGATTATATGTCCACTTAATAGTTCATTCAAAAATCAAACACAAGCTAGTGATTACAATTGTAATAATATTAGCATAACGCAGTTCTTTTGTTTATAAGGAAAACACAGTGCAACACGAAAAAAATAACCATATACGGACACCACTACGTGATAAAAGACTAAAAAAAAAGACCCGTGTCTCCCAATTTTTCCCAAAGTCATGCACTTTTTTTTTTTATGGGCCGCCAAAGATTTGGGGCCTCGGTATCATTTTCGTAAAAATGTGATCATTTTCTCAGGCTCATATCTTGCAAACCGTTCAGAATTTCTCTGAGAATTAGAATTAGTTGTAGCTCTTGTCATAAAGAACAAAAATTGAGAACATATAAAATCAAAAAAACTTCACCTTCCAGATCAAAATCGCAAAAAACTTAAAAAAATTCGATTTTTTTTACCTTTTTTCCCGTGTTCAGGTCCATAGGTAGCATACCGTTCAAAATTCAAGGAAACAATCAACTACAAAAATTTTTCTAAGATCTCAATAAACAAATTTCTAGAACATATAAACTTCCTAGAGATGATTTTTAACACTGTTTAGGTAGCACGCAAAAGTGAAAAATTTGCCGAAAATTTTTTAATTTAATTTTTTTTTACCTTTCTCTCCTGCTCAGGTCCATAGGTAGCAAAAAATGAAATATGCCTGGCCAGAACCATGTGTTTGTCCAAGGGTTAACACCGTTTAGGTAGCGCTTAGGTATCACGCGATCATGCACCGACAGCAGCAGCACAGCCAATGCAGTAAGCTCAGCACACGCAACAAGGGACGCAGCACACAATATAAAAGCGACACGATGCTCACATCGAGGCATTACACAGCGCGACCTCAACGAGAGCTCAGCGGTGAAAGTTATAAAGTAAAAGTGAAAGTAAAAAAAGTGAAAGTGCTACAGTATAATTCGCACACAACATTGGCAACTGACAATTTCAATATGCAGTGTGAAAATATTGATTTATTTTGCTACGTTTGCGGTCATCAAACCAGAAAAAAAACATCTACAAGATTTCAGAAGGAAAAGAATCTTTTAACTAGTGAATTCAAAAGAGCATATACATTGTTTTTCGACGAAGTGGACTTGACCGGTGAAAATTACACACCTAATACAGTGTGTCGCCAATGTTATAACAATCTCATGGCATGGTTGAGTGGAGGCAGAGGTACTATGAAGTATTGTAAGCCGGTAAACTGGATTAATCGCCCAGGTGATCATGATGCAACCAGTTGCTATGCATGCGTAAATTACACATGTCGTCTAAATCGACATTCTGAGAAGAACAAAATTTATAAAGCAACTGCAACAGCCACACTACCTGAAAATTTTGTACCACCAAGGCCGCCAACTCCAGATCGTACTACAGAATTTACAGCAATGAGTACATCAAGTGGTGTTACTTATGAAGATCCATTTGATACCGATTATGAGCCCCAAGAGGGAAGAGATGGACCACAACTAATAACACAAATGGAAATGGATTTCATTGTGGCCATATTGGGATTATCGCAGCGACTTGCAATATTTTTGACAGCTTTTTTAAAGCAAAGAAAACTCACACTTGCTAATGTTAACTCTACGGCGTACCGCAAACGACAAGCTGAATTTCAGATGCTCTACACTCTAAATGATGACAATTCGTTCGCTTACTGCAACGATATAAAAGCTTTGGTGGTAAAAATGGGAATGAACTACATCGCTAGTGAGTGGAGATTATTTATTGATGGTTCTGTTTCAAGCTTAAAAGCAGTCTTGTTGCATGTGTCGAACCGCTAGCAATGGGTATCAACATGAAAGAAAGCTATGAAACATTGAAAGATATAATGGAAAAAATCAAATATTACGAAAATAAATGGAAGATTTGCTGTGACTTGAAGGTCATCAACAGTTTGCAAGGGATCATCGATAAGGGCGGCTTCCCAAAATTCTTTTGTTTTCTTTGTAATTGGGATTCACGCTCACCTCTGAATCGTTGCATGTCGTCTAAATCGACATGAAGCCTCGTGGAGGCCAAGAGGAAGTGTGGATGAACAAATACAACAACATAGACTGAAGAATGCACATGGTTCTGGCCAGGCATATTTAATTTTTTGCTACCTATGGACCTGAACAGGAGAAAAAGGTAAAAAAAATGAAATTAAAAAATTTTCGGCAAATTTTTCACTTTTGCGTGCTACCTAAACAGTGTTAAGAATCATCTCTAGGAAGTTTATATGTTCTAGAAATTTGTTTATTGAGATCTTAGGTAAATTTTTGTAGTTGATTGTTTCCTTGAATTTTGAACGGTTTGCTACCTATGGACCTGAACACGGGAAAAAAGGTAAAAAAAAATCGAATTTTTTTTAAGTTTTTTGTGATTTTGATCTGGAAGGTGAAGTTGTTTTGATTTTATATGTTCGCAATTTTTATTCTTTATGACAAGAGCTACAACTTTGCCTCAGAGAGTAAATCGAAATTCTGAACGGTTTGCAAGATATGAGCCTGAGAAAATGATCACATTTTTACGAAAATGATACCGAGGCCCCAAATGTTTGGCGGCCCATAAAAAAAAAAGTGCATGACTTTGGGAAAAATTGGGAAACACGGGTCTTTTTTTTTAGTCTTTTATCACGTAGTGGTGTCCGTATATGGTTATTTTGCCATGACTTAAAAAATTACACACAGTGTAATACTTTGGACGTTTTGTACTTCCTTTTCGATTGTGAATAATGTTTACTGTTTTACCAATTTCTGCTAACATACTACCTATGTTGCCATTTGTTCCAGAACTTACACCTAAATCGAAGTTGGCAGATATGACTTCTAATTAATTCGTTGGCAAAGTCTTCTGTGTCTGTCTGATGGGGTCAGTAACCATAATGAACTATGAAAACGGATTTAGGTTTGAAATTCTGCGTTGTTATAGCATTTGTTTAAAACCCGAAAAAACCGGTTTATCGACTCGAAGTAACCGGTGAAACTAATATGAAATAAGGTCTTAGATATTATCTCCTATTACCACAAAAGATCGGCCAGTCGCACAGGAGATGTTTGAGACGCTCATCTCCCTCCTGATCTTCAAAACTTCTATAGTAATCATGAGTACGCGCTGCAAAATCAGTCTTTTTTTGTTGTTTGGTTACAAATGTAACGTGTTTGTAGCTTGTCGCAAATATAGTGTACTTGAGTCCAGACACATTGTGTTTGGTATTAAATATTACATGTTTAAGACGCAATGATGAATAGGTTATAATGCATGTTTTGTGCTCCAATGTGACTATTATTGTTTGTGCCCCAATATGACTACTAAAAGCTAAAATGTGACAGACGAAAAAGAAACAAAACATCTTCAATTCATGAAAACAGTGCTTGCAAACAGATACATGGTTATTGCAATAACTTGCTGGGTCAGGTTTTTTCGGCGTGTAGTTATGAGTACGAATGTATGCTGGAGGTATCTCATGTCTAGTACTGGATATGAAGTTTAGCGTACAACTAAGGCCAACAACTTGGAATACCTGTAATTAAATCATTCTGGCGGAAAAACACGTGCACCACTATCGGTTATTGGAAGGAACTGATTCAAAATGTGTACGTGATCTACCACTCATGCTGACCATTTTGCCCTGCTGAGCCCTACTTTAAATTCGCTCGTTTTCTCTCTTCATTCTATTTTCCTTTTGATCTTCATAAAAATTTGTTTCGTTCCATCTAGAACTCATTCGTTGCAGCAATGAAATTAATTCGTTAGCTATAGATTTTAGCAAACAGCCAAAACAAATAAATAATAATAATAAACTATGGGAAAAGTACGATATAAACCAAATAAAAATAGTCATACACTTACTTTTATTTTGATTCTTCGCCGTTTTTCTTCAATATGGTAATTTAATATAACTGTTGCAGGAACGAAAAATGATTTGTTGCAGCAACGAAGCGAGAAGTTCTCAAAGAAATCATGTATGACATTTGTCGATGCAGCAACAACCAAATTGCCGGATATACGAAATTTTTCATCATATAAACATAAAACATTAACGAATATACTTCATCCATGCGTCGAAGTATTTTTCTTTCAGTGTAAAGATTAGTTGCTCGATTTACTGCAAATGTACACACAGTCATACTCCGCGATCCTCTTAGAGTCTTTTGGAGTAGGACCTAGAGCACAACTCGTCATGTGCAAGGGTATTTTCACTGTATGCTACGACTAGTGCTAACTATGCTGATAAGACTCTTCCTTGTGAGGTTCCAATTTTCACATTTCGACTTCAAGTCGTGTGAACCTGGGACGACGTCATGTGCCCTTGCGTAGGTAATACATAGATCAACCCAACGCTGTTCTACACAAAGTGCAGATTGATACGATTTTAGCGATTCTGATAAGTTGCTGTTAAAGACATCCTCTATACCGACAAATGCGACATCAGTTATTCCCTTAGACAAATAGATTTATATATGATGTGGCCGTTGGTGGTGCAATGGCAGTGTAGGTACCAATCAGTGAGTGCAAAACTAGGAAGCCCACAGCAAACTTGTTGTGAGAAACTGTCCCAAATCTATTCATGAGATGTAATGGGAAACCGTTTCATTTGTATGCTGCTCTTTAGAGTGAACGGATGGTTGTCGGCTAATTTGCCCCCACTGTAAGCTTGCCGGCATGTCGCAAGCTGAGATGACCATGCGAAGATATATGTATGTAGTTTATTTAAAATCATTTGTACTAATTTGTTCCGATTTCCCCAACTTCGGGATGAATAGCGGATTGCATTCTCTCCATATAAGGGAAATGCAGGATATCTTAATGCAGCTCGTATATAAGTTCATGAGCCGAAATTTCTGTTTCTCTTTGTAACTCCACAATTGATAATCCGTCTGGACCAGATTATTTGTGGAGTTTACAGCTCCTTATTGCGCGGTGTTTATCTTCGGGTTAGTTTCCTAAAATTGCGTGTTAAGTAGGAGGTCTAACGATTCAAAACTTGACGTCATTCATTTCCATTTTGTTCATTCGGATGTCCTAGAAAGGCGCAAATCGTTGCGATAATTTTTCGAAGTCTGCAGAAAACGTCCAAATCCTCGAGGTAAAAGACCTGATTACTTTTCCTTGGATTCTAGTTTGCACGAATTCCAATCTCGCTCCGTACTTGAGGGCTTAGTCTCATTACTTACCACTCCTCATTTTCCACCTGGGAAGTGGCCCGCCGATGTCTTCAATAAGACTACCTGCAGTCTCATCAATGACCTCGGATTCAGATAATCAGGTAACTTCCCCCATTGTATCGACGTGGATAGTGTCTTCCATGGTAATGTCTTCAACTCTGCTCAATGTAACGGTATGTAACTTCGGTGAGCATGGTGTCACGAATGCCTTGGTTGTCGCTCTTATGTGCCACAAAGTGTATCATTGTGACACATAGAATGTTATAAATCGAAACCCCAACTATTTTCCCAAATGACTTCACCTCTTATTACTTTTAACGTTAAATCATGTGACTTCTGAGAAGCTATGCCATTCAAATTATATTTTTTTGAATTTTTTTATACTCATAGTTGACTAACACATTCATTTTGTTTAAGTGAGAATGAAACCCTCAATGGCAAACACCTTTGCTGCAGCAAAAGGACCAAAACATTGCGTCCAACATCAAACAAAATGTGCAAAATGGTAGAGTAGAGGACATATGTGGAACAATGGACAGATAATTAATTGCATCATTTATCACCACCACAATGGAAAGCTACGGTTGTATAAAAACCAGACAAAAATATTAGAAAATAATTGTTCTTTTTACTAAAGTTAATGAATTTAAACTTTAAATTTAAACACATTTTTGGAATGTAAGAACTTTTTTGATGTGTCTCTACTAGGACGTGAATAAACTGAAGGAATTCTTGAAAAATTAAATTTTTGCCCACATAGTTTATATTTGTGAAAGGCAGCAGCAGCTAAAGGATTGAAATTAAATATTTAGGGATAATGACGAACAACATCGCAATCAGTAATATATGGCGTTGATGATGCAATGGTGCTGCATCTGTTTGCCACTCTCTGGGTCGGAACTATCTAACATACAATTTTCTAATGACGTTGCTTGCATTTATACCCAAATTCGTGTGGCTCCAATCTGTAGAGGGACGAATATTAAGAGTTTGTTTTCCATTTTGCATATCGTACGTTTTACAGACATACAATTACAATGTTGCTATCGCATTTAAATCGAAAGCTCCCTTCTTTCTATGAAGTGGAAAAACGGATGTCAAGTCGTTTAAAAAAATTTACTATACATTCTTATTGTGCTGCTCAACATTCAATGAACTAACAAATATATTGCGATGTACACTTTTGTAATGTTGCAGTGGCCTGCTCTTATAGAATATTGAACGGATGTTAAATGATACTTTACCGTGACTCTACTGGATGCACTTTGTCAAACAGGATATTAGAAAATCATGTTCCAGGAAACTATACAGATGCTGGTGACAATATTATTTTGCATACTTAAAGGTAAATAACTGGAAAAATTAATTAAAACGTAAAATCAATACAATTTCTTGTGTTTCAACATAAATATGAACCTTTTATTGCTATAAATAACGTTTCTAGAATTTCAAATTGTGAAATGTTTAAAAAATATTAATTTCAGAATCGATTGCGATCAGGGACCGTAATCATTATGAATTTTATTATAAAAATTACATATTAATGATCATATTACGAGTTTTAAAGATTTTCTTCAATGATAATGATTAATTTGGAGTAATATTATAAAAATCAGCCAGTAAGTAAAATTCAGTAAGTAAAATTTGAAGTTTTGATATGACACACAAAAACACCGAGACACCCCAACCAATTTTTGGGTCATAGAATCCAGTGATATACTCCGTTTTAAAAATTTAGCTCAAAATAACGAGATACTTCGATTTTAAATTTGTAGTAGATTTAAGGTGATTTTTGATTTTATTTGAGGGAAAACCTGCAAAAGCTCTTGTTAAATCAATTTATATTTTTTTTTTCGACAAAATGTAACCGTTGAAATAATAGACATCTATTTGGAAGCAGAATTAGTGTACCTCTTTCAATTTGGGGCCATAATAATTATAATAATTTTGTGATTCGGGATTTTGGGATTGGCATCCCTATTACAAACAGATGCTACAACATATATATCAAAGTGTTCACTTTGACAGATTAGTCCCTACCCGCCGCTATAGATGTTAACACATCAAAAATATAAGCATTTTATTGACTATTTTGAAAAAATAGAAAAATGACTGACGAAAAATGCAGATCTCATTGCGAAAAATTAAATATGTTTTGTTTTGTGTTTGTGCGTGGAAAATTGCTACGCGTGCCAGAACGATGTAAATGGTCTCAATCGAAACAGTAAGTTCACTTAGATAGACACACAATAATTTATTCTTATAGAACGACCCGGTTTTATATACAAAGGTGTGCCAAGTGCTCACGTACCAGTTCCACACAGTGATGAATTGCCTGTCCCAGCACATCCATCGACATACCAATAAAATACTGCGCCCTATGAAGTAAAATCACAAACTTCAGCAACATCATTACATCATGATGATACTGATTACCTTCAGCCATTTAACAAAAAATATCATCATTAATTTCGCAGAAACATTTAGATAAAATAGTTCGAAATCTGAATCTATCTCAAAATAATGCAATGACTTTGGCTTCGGAACTAAGAAGCGTCAACGTGGTGGCACCAGGTGTAAAAGTTACATCTTACAAATACCGGCAAGAACCATATATGCCTTACTTCATACTTTCCGAGGACGCAGCTTATGCATATTGTCAAGATATTCCCGGTTTAATGAATGAAATGGGAATCTGCAGCTACTCGTATAATCCATCTCTATGGCGTCTTTTCATAGACTCCTCAACCAGAAGCTTAAAAGTAGTCTTGCTATTTGAAAACAGCAGCGTTAAACCAGTGCCATTGATGTATGCTCTTGGAATGCATAAGTCATATGATACGAGTACCATGAAATTAATTCTGGATCGCATCAGTTATGTCGAACACAATTGGCGCGTAAATTGTGATTTTAAGGTTCTTTCACTATTAGCTGGAATGCAAACTGGCTATACAAAGTATATGTGTATTTTTTTTGCCGTGCAAAATGCAACCAGTACGAAATTTAACGTAATTATAATAATGTAAATAATGCTTCTGGATCTTCATATCAAGCTGGGAGTTGTAAAGAATTTTTAAAGCGTTTGGTTCGCGTTATCAATTGAAAAATTAAAAGAGGGTAATTTTTTGTAACTAAAAGTGTGTGACTGCAATATATTTTATATAATTTTTTTAATTAAATTTAACAGGTGTAGTTAACGGTCCAGATATACGGAAACTTTTAAGGGATACGAGTTTTTCTGAAATGTTAGATGAAATTGAACTAAACGCATGGAACTCAATTCGTGCGGTAATTGAAAACGTTCTTTGCAAAAATCGCTCACCAGAGTTCCGTGATTATACTGACAACATGATGAAGTCTTTCACCAAACTTGACGTTAATATGTCTTTGAAAATCCACATGTTACATGCACATTTCGATTTTTCCGAACGACAATTGTCCACAGAAACAGACGAAACTGGCGAAAGATTTCATCAACCCATAATGGCATTCGAAGACCGTTTCGCTGGAAAAAGAATAGACTCAATGCTTGCTGATTTCTGCTGGTCAATTGCAAACAAAGAGTAAAAATTGAATAAATCAAAAAAAATTTATAAAATCATCAACATAAGAGCAAATATAGTTCCATGTCCGCTTGGAAATGGACGTCCATTATTTCTGGATATAAATTTTGACAAATAAATAATAAACAAATAGATTTTAAATAAGTTTTTAAAGTTTTTTCATTCAAATAAAATCAAAAATCGCCTTAAATCTACTACAAATTTCAAATCGAAATATCTCGTGATTTCGAGCTAATTTTTCAAAACGGGGTACACCACTGGATTCTACGATCCAGAATTACGTTGACGTGTCTCGGCGTTTTGGTGTGTCATTTTCACCTACTTACAGTGTAATCATTATATTTGAGCAAAAAAAAAAAAATAAATAAAAATCTAAATAATTATTATTTTTAGTTTTTTTGCTCAAAAATAATGATTATGGGCTGATTTTTGTAATGTTACTCAAAATTAATCATTGGGGTTGGGCGCAGGGATGGGTTTGGTGGTTAAAAATTGGTAATTTCAAGTAGTTTCAAGTAGTTTTTTGTGGGGCGACCTTTAAGTTTCAGTACACATGCACGTTAATGCTCAGTGCGTCAAAGTTTAATGCGTAACTAAAGAAGAACAATAAAGAGAACCAGTTGTAAACATTGCAATTTCGCTTTTTTAGGCGTAAAGCTCGTCAAGCAACAAATGGTGTATCTCAGAAACAATTTAATAATATTTTTTTTTTCTGTTTCTGAAAGATATTTAAATTTCGTAAATTCTCATGAATGATTGATTACACAGTGATACAAAAGTGAAAGCTAAAAATATGCAGAGGTTCTCATGTAGCAATTCTGATTTGCTGGAGTCCATACACACAGAGAAGAGATTCGTTGTCACAACTATATTTACAGCCATCTAACATTTTGCGGTTCCTTGCCTATCACATTATTCAGTTGTGAATACAAATAATTGTGTTCAGTATCACCAAATATTGTGCATATCAATTGATTTCTAATCCAGTTTTGGTTGCAATAACTGAAGCATTTAGTTGAAACCATAGTAAATGATTTGTCAATCAAGTTTTAGTTCTGGCAATCAAATTATCCTGTAGTGGTGAATATTCTATTAATTGGATGAACGAAAAATTTAAAAACTAATTCGGTTGTACCAAATAATATCTTGGAATGCTCAACTAATTATGTACTTGAATTTGATGGCTGTCACAGCCATTTGGTGATGCTTTAAACCATTATGAATTTTGTAGAAAAAAAGTAAAAAATGATTTTTTATTAAAATTGTGTATTTATATTTAAATATAAATAAAGTTATAATTATTTATAACCAGGGTTCGTAAACGGAGCGTCCAATCGAAAAACAAATATAGACAGTGTTTCTAAATTTTTCGTATTTTCTATCAAACCTGGGGATGGGTTATCTGGGTATCATATGTATGTTTAAGTTAATTTGTGTCATCCACAATAATAGTTCTTCCATCCAAGTGTCCACAATTGTTTGCATGTGTTTGTTAAGGCGTCAATAGTGGCGTTAGATTCAACGATTATGTTTAAAAGTCTCACTTCACCTCTATTTATGATAGGAATTTCCAATGCCTGACTTGATTCCCAACTAATCTTTTCACTGTATGTAGAGTATGGTAATACTTATAATTTTTCTCGGTCACTTCGTTTAGTATCTTTTTTACAGCAAATTTAGTGAAATGAGAATATTGCTTAAATTACTAGTTGGAAAAATCATAACTTTACGCTCCTTGAATAGATTTTCAAATTTTTCGATTTGTTTAAAAGGTCTTAGTTTTTCCTTTAAAACAAAAATAAAGTCTTGAAAATTGGGTAATAAATGGCTGATTTACGGTTATTTAAGTAAAACAAAAAACATATTTTTTTTTTAGATTTTTACTTTCTTCACTTCCCAAATTGATAATGCGGGAGACAATTGCATATTGTTTATTTTTGAAATAACTTGTACTAAAGTAGGTTTCTCAAGCATGTAAGTGCATAAAAATCGGTTAAAAAATGAATGAGTTATGCTAAGTTCTGTCATAACATTATTTTCAGCTTTTTTGGTGTTTTCTTAGAAATGATTGCGTTTTACTTGTGTTTTGTAAACATCGCTGTCAGTATTGACAATAAATAATAAATAAATGGTTTCCCATTACATCCCATGAAGGGACTGGGGAGAACTTCTCACAATCACTGACCTGTGCGCTTTCCAGTTTTCACTCACTGATTGGGACCTACAGTTTTACACCGATTCCGAACGGTAATTTGAGAAGCTTTTTCATGGCTAGATACTCGATAGTGTCGCCGTCACTATGCGAGGTGGCCGCCGCCGAAAGAAAATTTGAAGGTGGTCAGAGCCGGGTTCGAACCCAGGATCTCATGTACAAGAGCCGCGCACACTAACCATTGCACCACCGACGGCCACCAGTATTGACAATATCTCGCTTTATAGACCATCAGTAGTTGGAGAGCATACTGATTTTTACATTTTCCAACGTAACGCTGTTCAATTCCTAAAATTTCTTGGTGAAATCGCTCATCTAGTTCATCCTTCATCTGACGTAAATTTGCTGGGAACATATTCAAATGAGCATGGGGATGTTGCAACTGTGTAGACATTTAGCAGCCCATTGCATGGCAGGCGAATAGCATTTCGTGTTCTATTTCCTCATAATGTGCACTTTTTGTGTTTCCAAGACAATTTTGACACATTGAAACAAAGCCATTCCATAAATTTTTTTCAAGTGATGTCATTTGTTGTAGGCAATTTTCGTCTTTCATCACTTGTCGTATTTGTGGACCAACAAATGTACCTTTTGAAGAATATAATGTTTTTTATATATTCTGTTTAAATGTTATAAAATATATTCTGTTTCTTATTTGGCATAACTTATTCGTGGAAAAAAATTTTCAAGATATTTGAATGGTGAACCATTTTTGTCAAGTGCTTTTACAAATTGTTTGTTCCATTCACAAAAATAGCAAGGGTACTTTATATGACCACCATTCAAAATAGTCAATACTTACTTTAAAATCTGCCACAAATAGCCACTTATGAGTGTTGTAATCTAGGGAATTCAATATTTGATACACACTATTATCATAACTTTCTTTAATTTCTGTAGCGTTAAATTTATCAGTTCTTTTAATTTAAACAAACGCAAAATTTCGAAAATCGGTTTGAAAAGAGTAAAGTTATGATCTTTTTAAACTTGTAAAATTTCGCAATATTGTCATTTCACAAAATTTCCTATTACAAAATAGGTCAGATGAATGCTGAGGCCCACGAAATTATGCCCCACGAAAATACAGCCCAAAGTGGATATGAAATTAGGCCCCAAAAAAATATATAGAAAACAACAACAATAAATTTTATGGTTTTTTGAGGCCTAATTTCATATTTTTACTGGGGCTTATTTTCATTTTGAAATTAGACCCCAAATTTCAGTGCGAAAATAAGCCCCATTTAATTTTTGGGGCTTATTTTCATACAATTTTTGGGGCGTATTTTCACATCTTGGGACATAATTTCCTATTTGGAATTTTCCCCATCCATTAATAACAATCTTGACTTTACATCCTGAAAATCCGCGCATATTAAGGATGGAGGGAGCAAAGGTAGTGCCATTAATTTCTTATACTCCTTCATTGCTGAGTTTGTAGTTCGTATGTACTGCAATAAAATACGATTCTTTGCTACATATCGCCTTAGACCTTGGCAGCAATGAAACCTAAATGGAAAAAACCAACGATCTTTCACATTAGAAACATGTACGCGTAAAGATAATAAGTTATAACAGGAATCTAACACTCATATGCAGATACATATATAAATATGGGGTAAAACTTAAAAACTAAGTTTCAAAAAAATCGCGCGATTTTTCTGAAACTTAATTTTTAAGTTTTACCCCATATTTATATATGTATCTGCAAATGAGTGTTAGATTCCTGTTATAACTAATTATTTATATTATTTGATTGATATTTTTTGATTGACTTAAATAACCGTAACTCAGTAATTTTTTAGCGCATTTTCAATACTTTATCTTTGTGTGAAAGGGAAAACTCAGATTTTTTAATCACATGGAAAATATCGAAACGAGGTTCAAGGAGCGTAAAGTTATGATTTTTTGAACTTTAAATATTAGAAATATTGTCGTTTTACTTAATTTGGTGTTAAAAAGTTACTCAATGAAGTGTTCGAGAAAAACTATAAGTATTTCCGTGCTCTATGGACTCCAGCAAATCAGAATTGCTATATGAGAACATCTGCATATTTCTTGTGCAGCACTGTGTTATTTTTCTTGCTCCGGCTCTTTATTTAAAATGCGATTGTGTTCTTTGAACTACATTTCCGATAATTTTTTCTGCGTACCTTATTTTCCGATTTTTTATTTTTTCCTTAATTTACCCTAAAAATTAAAAAAGAACATATTTTCAAATATCTCAAGTAGTTTTCGAGATATGAAATTTTGAATAATTCACGAAAAACTAAATTTCTGAAATTTTCAATTTTGTTATTGCAACAATAACACTAACTTCGGCAGCTTTACTTTTATTTTTTATAGAGTTTGATATATTGACATAACCTTTCGACATATGGACCAAAGATCAAACTCCCTGACCCACTATATCACAATTCTCGTGGCCTGACCCAATATAGAGGTTAGCCTAAAAGTTATTACTCTGCGTTTAGTCGCGTTATGGTACCTAGTATATAAACGTTGATCATCTGGTTGGTTGGTAAGTCCCATAACGATGTTTGGTATTGGCAAAAGTCTTGCTAAATGCTACTCTGTGATTAAAACCTGACAGGTTTGCAACGCAAATTTTGCTACCAGTTATACAAAATATGGGCTTAAAATTTGGTAGTGTACTTTATATATCTCGAAAATCACAATAAATTAATTTGGTATTAGAAAACATTGTACCGAACTCTAGTCTGTTTTTGAACGTGAGCGAGTTTGCCAGTCACATACGAGTATCAAGTGGTTGGACGGTAAGACAAACATAAATACATAAAGAAAATTACATCAACAACTATATAAAACTTAAAGCATTATAAATTATACTCGCCCTCAGAGGTTGATTTATGGTATATTTAAGTCGATTTATCCGACAGAAATTTTAGCACTGGAATTCCCAAAAATTCTTTCTAGTTGAAATAACAGATAGTTATTGTAATGTCAATCAGGGAAAACAACGTGAATGTTGTAAAAATTGGAATTACTATAGCATTAATTCTTGTCACAAATTCGCGCCATAAACCACCAAATACATTGTAAATTGTAAGGTCACTCTAGTGAGAAATCCATTATTATTGTTAATTTCAATCTACATTTACTTTATATAACCATTGCGGTTTTTCGATATCATTGTAATACACATTTGGCTGTTGAAAAATGCTATGAAATTTGTATAACTCTTAATGTATATAAATACTTTTGACTACATTTGTTGAACAACCGCACTCGTTTTGTTTATAAATTATGATGTAAAACTGATAGAGTCATGACATGAACATTATACATTCATAGAAACTCTATATCATACTCCTGTTTTATGCCTTTAACAAATCAGCGTTCGGAGAGATTCCCAAACTCTCGACTCCGTGTGTCAAATTCAAATTAAATAAAATTGGTGCAGGAACAAAATGTAAGCTATTGCAGCAACAAAGCTAAATATTTTCAAAGAAATTATGTATGAAATTTTTCGTTGCAGCAACTACCAAATTGGTGGGTTTACGAGGCTTTTCATTGTAGCAACGTAAAAACATTAACGAAAATGTTTCATCCATGCGACGCATTCCTACCTAATATATTGCAAAAGAAATTAATGTCATGTCAATCCATCAAAAGGAAAAATTAATAACTTGTATGCTGCTTGTCAGAAGAAATATCACTACTTCTGTTTTTGTTCATCTAAACGCTATGGCTTTCATAGCTCAATATACACTCCGGTTCACTTATTTAAAGGCACTAACAATTCCATATTCAGCAGTCTGTATCTTTTGCAATTTGTAACCAATTGCAGAATTTTAAAATGGAAATGGAAGCCAGACGTCTTCAGATATAAACAAAATCATGACAATAGTGGTTTCTGAACTAAAGAACTTTTTTTGAGCAATTTATAAAAAATAGTCCAAAAATTTAATATTTTTTTGGTTCACTGGAATGAAGGCACTTTATTATTTTTTTATTACATTTTAAAGTAAGCGATGATTTTTTGTAGGGAGCGTTTGTTTATTACAATTTATTACATCTTAATCGTTTTACGAGTCAAAATGGCAAAACAAAAAATGATAAATCTATCGGAAAATCGATGTTTACCATTCTGAGGATATTCTAATCGCACAATAGCTAAAAAAATTTAACGGAGCCCAAAAGTTGTCGACAATTACATCAAGGGCCTCGAGGGATATGAAAAAAAATTTTAGAGGAAGGGTTTCATTGTCTTTATCTACGTATGATAAAAGAATAATCATCACAATTGCTTCTAATTCTGGCTTATTCTTGTCAAAAATAAGAGCTCAAGCTGGAGTGGAAGCGAGCAAGTCATCAGTACCCAGAGTTTTAAGAGCTGTCAGTATCCTAAATACCTGAAATACCATGCCATGGTATGGGATGTGCAGCCAAGAGGTCATGTAAATGACTGGAGAACCGTTGTATTTACCGATGAGAAGATGTTTAATTTGGATGGGCCTGATGGCTACAACTATTATTTCCATGATCTGCGCAAAGAAAAGGGTTTTGTGAACCAACATCACAGCCCCGAGGGCGGCGTTATGGTGTGGGGTGTTATTACGTACTATGGCACCATTGATCTTGAATTTCAAAGTGCAAAAATGATTGGCGTAAGCTATAAAACGTCATTGGAATCGGTTTTTACGAAGTTCAGTGAACTAGTTGGTCCCAGATCTTAGATATTGCAACAGGCCAATTTGTTTTTGGCCACGAAATCATCATCTACTTGCACCAAGTTTAACATAGCATGGAAGTGATTTCTTCTCATTTAATGGTCAGCAGGCAGCAATTCTTTCAATAAAATTCCGAACGGTATTTTGAGAAGCTTTTTCATGGATATATACTCGATAGTGTCGCCGTCCCTATGAGGGATGACCGCCGCCGAAAGAAAATTTGAAGGTGGTCAGAGCAGGGATTGAACCCACGATCTCATGTACAAGAGCCGCGGACACTAACCATTACACCACCGACGGACCACGCAACGAACGATCGTCTACTGATGCATAATTGTGTGCGTCGTCGTGTTGTCGATGTTTGTGGATTCTTTCTGAGGTCCTCGGCCACAGCAGCGCTGTTCACGGTCGAACGTGCAATACGAGTCCGTCCTCTTCTTGCGACATCTATAGTGGACTCAGTTTGCACGAGGCTCTCAGCCAAACGCTTAGTTGTTCGCGCACATGGTACACGACGACGACGAAGGTGACGACGAAATTCATGCAGTAACAATAATTCCGTCGATGGTGCCATGGTAGTGTGCGCGGCTCTTCTGCATGAGAGCGTGGGTTCGATTCCTGCTCTGACCACCTTAAATTCTTTTCGACGGCGGTCACATTGCTTAGTGATGGCGACACTAATATCGATGTAACAGGAAACCATTTATTTATTTATTTTTAACAATAATTACACGTTCTTCTCTTCATTGCTTGTTGTTAAATAATTCTTTATCTGTGTATAACATTCTCAGATATCAAAGCACAATTCCATTTAACTCCATTTGAAAACACATTCAAATTTTCTTTTCTTCTTTTGCACCACCTTGTATTATTTGCATGTTTTAACTTTTTGTACTTTCTCACATCATCCGCATATACGAGGACATTAAAATTGTCGCCTGTGCTTTGGTTTGCCATCGATTTCTCTGAATTTGTCTTTATATCATGCAGTTGTAATGCGACAAGTTAACACAAACCTTTGCACAATAAACTAACGATGTCCTGAAACCCAGTCTAATTAGCGTTGCTCTTTGTCGTAAATATGTACAAGCAATTTCGCTGGAATCATTGAGCTATTGCCCTTTCTATTATTAGCACTCACTGACCGCAACCTGGATCATTCGAATGGCTATGCGTTGAGATGATTTTTTCATGAAAAATTTGTCCATAATGTTGCCAGTGACAGTTGTAATTCGCCATCAAACAGATTAGCAAAGAAAAATCGTTGACAATCGTTGCTAGTTTTATTAGTGACCCGAAAACTGAAAACACACAGCTCACGGATTGTCAGACTTTCTACCCTGTTCGTCAATATCAATGGATGATGGCTGTAGGCATTTTTGGGGGCAGATTTACCATTCAAAGGTACAAGTGTTGCGATCTGTAACCATCGCACCACTGAAGGTCACATTATTTACGACACGCGACTGTCTTACATTACGCAACAGTCCCTATTAATTTCATACTAATTTACAATCCATCCTACAAGGTTAGTAGTGTCATTTTCGTTAGTGCAAACGAAATGATTAGTACTATACACTCTTCCTGTTTTACGACCAAGGACATTAAAAGTGCTGCAGATTTGAGGTTTAGTACCAGTGTTTGCTTTCAATTTGATTAATATTAAACTAGTTTGTCAGTTAGTAACAAATGACTTTAGATAATAGCTTTACTTGTTTCGAAAACTACTTCAAAGAGCAATTCATTGTATATCGTGATATATGTATGTATGCATATATATTCATTACATTTTGTATTAGAATATGTAGTCGCATCTCTTTACGACAGCTTATCTCTCGGCATCAATGTACGAGAGTTGCTGTAAAATAATTGCGACTTACTTTGATGTATTTAGAAACACTGGCGAAACATGGTAATGTCTTGTGTTAATAGTTTGTGATTTGATTGATCTAAATTGTGACTATAATTTCGGCTATACCATAGATCTAAAATCTGTTAACAAGTATATACCTAATGCCATTTAATATCCGAGTTATCTGAATTTTTTTAAAATTTAGATTCGATTTTGGCTGCAGAAAATGAAACAAAAGTTAGACACCTTAATTGTATATAAGTATATATGAATAATTATAAAATTAAATACTTACCTACTTTGGTGGCCTCAAACAACCCAGAGGGGTACGAGGCCGTCCACTTCTTTCAACATCTATAGTGGACCCAGTTTGCATGAGGCGCTCAACGAAACGCTCAATTATTCGAGCACATGGTACATAACGACGAGGAAAACAACGACGAAATTCAAGCTGCATTAAAACAACAGACAGAAAATTGGTCAAATAAGCAGTAACTATAATTCCACGTTCTTCAGATAATTTCACGTAATTGCCTATCTGACTACAATATAGATATCAAAGTACATTAGCATTCGACGCCTTTTGCAAAAATGAAATTACATTCACATTATGGCGTTTATTTTGAGCCACCTAGTACTTGTACAGATTATGGTATAGTTCTGCTTGTAAAACACAGGTAGGGAAATTTTTTAATAACTTAGTAGAGTAAATCCTTGTCCCATGACTTATTGAACTGCAGTTTTGTTCAGCATCGAATTTGCTACGTGTATATCCTTGGGTGTACGTTTGAGCTTTGAACCACGGTGCGTCTGCGGTGATATATGTAAACTCATAATTAACACTAAGTGATATTGTTTGAAAACAATTACAATACCCAATATTCAATACAATTTTTGTTAAACATTAAGAAATTTTACTTCGAGTATCAAAATTAGGCAAAATGGCTAAATTTGAGTTTATTTCTTTGGAAAATACAATTTGAATGATACAAAACTTACAAAATTACAAGCTGAAAAAACGGCCTTTGTAACATATTCTTCAGGAACCATGTATATGTTTGGAATAATCTTCAAACATTTATATGTTTGCAAGTCCAAACTCACTTGTATTTAAATGCAAACAGTAGCATGTTCACTGGAAAATATGTATGCTTTGATGTTCATCTCAAACATCCATATACTTTAGTGGAAGCATTCGCGTGTATGCGTATTTCCCCCAAAACATAATAATATTTAAAAAATAATTATTCTCTGATTTCAATATAAAAAAAAAATAAATGGTTACCCATTACATCCCATGAAGGGACCGGCGAGAACTTCTCACAATCACTGAGCTGTGCGCTTTCCAGTTTTCACTTACTGATTGGGACCTACAGTTTTACACCGATTCCGAACTGTATTTTGAGAAGCTTTTTCATGGCTATAAACTCGATAGTGTCGCCGTTACTAAGCGAGGTGACCTCGTCGAAAGAAATTTTAAGGTGGTTGAAGCAGGGATCGAACCCAGGATCTCCTGTACAAGAAGCGCGCACACTACCCATTGCACATACATATATGTATTATTTATTATACTTAATTTAATCAATGTAAATCCACATTAATAAATAATTTATACAAAAAATTAAAACATTTAAAACGCATTTGAATGCATTATTTGCTTTATTTTATGAAATGTCAATCTGCTGCTCTGTTGCTCCTCCTTTTTTTGTTGTCTCTCACGTTATTGTTTTCAGAAGGTTTCAACTATGCGTTTGTTATCACTATGCGTTGGTACACATACAATATACTTATATACAAATCTAGTTCTTGCAAACCAAGCGCATATTAATAAAAAAATTAAAGTCAAAATTCTGGCTAGAACTGTGGCAACACTATGTGATAATAGATATAGGTTTTCCAAATAAATTTTGTTTCTGCCATATTCCACCTGTCCTCTTTAAGAATAGCTTCAAAAGGCAGAGCATGAAATTAATTGGGTTTCGCAGCGTGAGTAACTTACAAGTGAAAGTCGAAAATAAAACATAAACACATTTTTAAAAAAGAGTGCTAGAACAATGGAAGAATTGAATATTGTAAAGAAAGGTAATAACTATTATTTAAAAGAATTAACAAGTTCTCAGCATGTTGTGTTTATTTTATTAAATTAATGTAATATATGTGCCTATTTTAGTACTAACTCGTGTGTAAACTTAAATTTCAGTTAGACTTTTAGTTGCGAAGTTAATCTAAGTTAACAATCAAATTTAGTGTAAAATGTTTGTCAATATTTACAGATTATATGATGTAAATTTCGACTGCCACAATTTGCCACGCGCTGAGTTATCTTGAATAGAACAAAGCGGCCTCACCGTTTTCGGTGTCTTCTTTTGATTGAGTACTCGTAACTGTTCTGTGGCTTTGTGTTGTGATGATCGTCTTCGTTTCTGTTGTGCAGTTTGTTTTATTATGTTATGTTTATATTCAAAATTTTTATTATTGCCGTAGAATACGTCTTACCTTACGGTATAGGGAGTCATGTCAGATTGTTATTGTTGTAATCTTTATTTCATTGATTATGAGGAAACGGCGAGATAACTTTTTTAAAAATTTTTTTGTAGGTAAATGAAGATGTTATCTTTCTTTTGATATACATTTCATATTGGTTGATATCTTCCTAATATTTAAATTTCTCAAATGAAAATTGTTTAAACACATAAACTCAAGCATATGTGTGGTGGTTGGTTGAGTGTTTGAGTTTGTAGCGTGAACACAAACTATGCTGCTGTTTCAGTGTGGACACAAACCTTCGGCTGTTGTTTTGATTGATGAAATATTGAAATTTCGTATATTTACTTATGTATTTAAATGAAACAAAATGTTAGATGTGAATTTGAATTTAATATGGATATATAATTATAAAAAATATATGAAAAAGTATCAAATAAATAAATTCATTTGCTTATGTTACTTATCATTTATTGTTATATATGTTTTCTGTCTTATCGGATGGCGTATTCTACGTTAAACTTAATGGCCGTGTCTCTGACACAGCCTGCAGGGACAGCACGAACGAACGAGAACGAGTTAATTACTGCTGCAAAAGGATTTCAATAATTTGGTTTGAATGCAATCGAAGTAGATCGCACGTTTTGCGAAAACATTCTGATTGGCTTGCGACAAACGATTCGTTTTTCTTCAATTGTGATGTACAAACACCTGAAATAATATTGAACGTGGTCGTCCCAAACTGGATTTCTCTGAATGTTCTAGACGAACAAAGGGAAGACGAATAGCTAAGATAGTCGAAATGGATGATAGCACAAAATTTTCGCCTGCAAGCACTACTGAGGTTATTTCGCTTATGAGGGAAACGAATTTAACGAAGCATCAATATCTCCTCATTAGGGAATTTGTTAACACTAACATTTCTGCTGAGCACAAAATTTTCGGCTGCAAGCACTACTGAGGTTATTTCGCTTATGACGGAAATGAATTTAACGAAGCATCAATATCTCCTCATTACGGAATTTGTTAACACTAACATTTCTGCTGAACTTTTTTGCAGCTATGATAATATCTGTGGACTTTTGACAAAACCATCTCTTTCTTAAACAGCACTTTTAAAGTGGAGCGAAAAATCTTTTTAAATACCTCACAGATATTTTTAAAAAAATAACTGGCAAAAATTACAAATAGTGTAGATTTCCATTTTAATATTACACTTTTACCAATTATTTTTTAAAAATAGTTTTGAGGTATTTAAAAAGCTTTTCCACTCCCCTTTGAAAATGCTGTTTTAGAAAGAGGTTGTTTTGTCAAAAGTCCATAGATATTTTAAAAGCAAAAAAAACAAAGTTATCCGGAAAATATAACTGTTAGCGAATCCCACGCTGAAGTAGAGCTTCAAAGTTTATTGGACCAGACTACAAAGCGTATTATCGAGTTGCAGGATACTGTAGTAAATGATGTTTTCAGTGATCCTGTGAACAAGCTCAAACTTGTAGACAAATGGGGTTTCGACGGAAGTTCTGGGTACAGCGAATACAAACAGAAAGTGGAGAAGAATGATTTGGAAGACAGCCACATGTTTGTCACATTATATGTTCCACTTGTTTTATTAACAACTGATGATAGTTCGAGCAGTTCAAAAATAATCTGGAAAATTCCACGACCATCTTCCACTCGATATTGTCGTCCTGTTCGATTTTAATTTGAAAAAGAATCGACAGAATTGAGCATCGAGGAAGAAAAGTATTTTAAAAAGAAAATAGAGGGGCTTGTTCCTACTAAAATTATTGTTGGTAATAAAACATTATGTGTTCAGCATATTTTGCAACTCACTATGGTGGATGGTAAAATTTGTAATACCTTAACCCAAACCTCATCCTCAAAGTGCTATATATGCAACGCCAAACCCACAGATATGAACAATATTGAGAAATGCTTGCAAAGGGAAGTTCAAAAGGATCGATTTGAATTCGGATTGTCACCACTTCATGCCTATATACGATTTTTTGCATTTATCATACAAACTGGATGCCCAAGTGTGGCAAGTTAGATCCCTCGAAGGAAAAGCCCAAGTTATGGAAAGGAAAAAAAAAATCAAATAGAATTTCGATTAAAAATGGGATTGATAGTCGACAAGCTTAAAAGTTGTGGGTGTGGATCATCGAATGATGGAAATACTGCCAGAGAATTTTTCAATAATGCTGGCTTGTCCGCTCAAATAACAGGCCTAGATAGAGACCTTATTGAAAAATGTGCTACAATATTGCAAGCGCTCTGTTTAGGATATAATATTAATGTTGAGAAATTTAAGACATTCGCACTTGATATAGCCAAAGAACATACAACTACATATTACTGGTATTACCTTCCAGCTACCATCCATAACATTCTAATTCACGGACCTGCAATTATTGAATATGCTCTCGTGTCGATTGGGGAATTGTCTGAGGAAGCTGCTGAGTCGAGAAATAAGGATATACAAAAATTTCGCCTACAGCATACTCGCAAAATTTCTCGTGTGGCAACAAATGAAGATTTATTCAATCGTCTACTCCTTACATCAGATCCGTTTATAACGGGACAACGAAAGTTACCACCTAAGGATAAGTCACTTTTAAATAAATCTGTATTACTATACTACATACTACAGCCTTATTTATTAATAACATAACATACAGCCTTATTTATTTATTATAGTGCTGTGGGACGGGGAGTGGGGCTTGGGAAGGGCTTTGGTGCGACCGATTTATGTTTGTTTTATTACTTATTATACTTTTATAGAATTTTGGAAAAAAATTTATGGAATGAGGATAGGATCTCAGGAATGCCCTTTAATCCTTTTGCCGATTTTAACCAAAAGTTATTTTAGGCATGCATTTATTAAGATAAAGGATATGCCGACTTTGGTGTGCCTACTGTAAAATATTTTCGGAATATACGAGAGATCCACAAATCCGTTGGCCGACTTAGACCAAAATCTAGATTTACACATAGATTGATGAAATCAATGGATATGCCGACTTTAGTGTGCCTACTATGACATTTATATTTTCAGGATCTAAGAGAGGTCCTTGAATCCTTTTACAGATTTTAACCAAATTTTAGAAATTGGTGTCACTTAAAGAGATTGTAAGATGTGCTAAATATTATTCACCTAAGAAAATTCCTTCTATTTTTGGCCGCTCTTTGTATGAAACGGCAACCACTGTGCGCCGGTCCGACTTTCTCGGTAAAGGCTCGGACAGACAAAGGGCTTCATGTTGTTGCTCTTTCCAGTTGATTACCTTAAAATCACTTTTCACTTTCGTAGCATACATTTTATATACGAAAAACATATACAAAACGCAAGGTAACATCACAAACCATTTAAACGACCGAACCTTTGATTAATCTTTTTTCACTGATAAAGCGCTTCTGAAACTAAAACGCAATACATCAGCGAAAATATGAAACACTCAGTTGATCTACAATTTACACGAAATTCAGGAATATTTATGAATCACTGACCGAGAGAATAACGCAACAATACAAATAGTACACACTTACAAGATAGACTCTCTAGTAGTCCCTCTTGTTTCTCTTGCTCTCGAGAGAGCATAAACAGTGCAACAAACACAGCTGTATTTGCATCACAAACACAGATATATTTCGGTCGAAAACGCATATATTATAACCTTTTAATCATGGTGTCTCAAACATGTAATATTGAATAGCAAACACAATGTGTTTCGACAGAAGTATATTATATTTGCGACAAGCTCCAAACGCACGTAATATTTGCATCCAAATAACAAAAAAAAAAACAGATTTTAAGCGTGTATAAAAAAACCAACGATATTTATTATGACCATATTCTAAAATATGTATTTGGAGCTTTAAAGAAAAATGTTGGTTGAGTAGAACAAAACAAAGCACTAGTTTTTATTGTCCATTCAGCAGGTTCTTAATATAATAAATAGTTTCCCATTACATCCCATGAAAGCTTCTCATAATCAGTGAGCTGTGCGCTTTATAGCTTTACAATCTCTGAGGTTAACACAGGTTCCGAACGGTATTTTGAGATGCTTTTTCATGGCTAAGAAGTCGATAGTGTCGCCGTCACTAAACGAGGTGACCGTCGTCGAAAGGAATGTAAGGTGCTCAGAGCAGGGATCTAACTCACGTTCTCTTATACAAGAGTCACTGACGGTTGCATCAAATGATCTTGGTTTGGATGAAATTCTAAAAATGTTTCATAACATTGCTTCGAAGTCTAATTCTTTCAATTGCAGAACATTTATCCATTGTACAAAAAATCGTCGAGTTTGCGCATAAAAATTGGAGTAATGTGAACATTTTATTCAAATCTCCTCAACCGCACCGTGTGAAAGGGAGCGCCAAAGCAACACATTGTTGTAAGTTCGTGCGGTGTTGTACCACATTACATTCAAAAATCGATTTTTCCTTGCCGTTACAATAATGTTTAATTTCAAAGTCATTTAGAAAATGTATTGACTGAGTAGCATAATAGTGTAATTTGCCAACATGAACTACAGAATATTATTTTACAGTATGGATATTTATAGCATCAAGGGAACACAGAAATCCCAATTAAAAGTTTTAAGTACCAGGGCTGGGTTAAGCACAAAATATTAATGTTTGAGTTGTAAAATTATTTGAACACAATTTAAGTGACATTAGGGGAAATCTCTGCACGGGCAATAAGCTCTACATATTCTTCTGTTCAATGATTTTCATTGTGATTTCATTTCTGTGTACCCTTTTTCCTAAGATTTTTTTTATGTCGTTGTTGTCCGTAAAAACATGTACAAATTATGCATAGTTTTTCCTTTGAATCACGGGTTTTTATTTGTAATTTATTTGTGGCCACTTTCCAAATGTTCTACAAACTAAAGTTTTTACATGTAATTCTGTACGACACTACTTGCCATAGTTATGTTTGAAAATCAAATAGATTCCTAAAGTGGAGCAAAAATAAAATACCATTATACATTTTCTACACACATTCGATTCTTTTTTTGATGTGTTAACATCTATAGGCACGGGTATGGCAATCTATCAAAGTGAACACATGCAAACAACACACAGCGTTAACGTCATTCTTTTTTTTATTTCTCAATGTAACATTTACTAATGTGATCATAAAAATCGAACAGGTACCGTGTAACAAAAGGTGTTAACACATCGCTCGTGAGTCCGAACACTCATTGAGTTTTTTAAATAAAAAAATTACATGAGGTGTCTGGGGACACCCGGTTGGAATGAAGTTACTTTTGCTATATATTATGTACTAGTTAGTTCCAACACGACTAAGGCGCCTTTTGAAAAATACTGTAATTTAAATGGATCCTTAACCCTGCTGTTAGATTAGAAAAAACTTACGAATCTTAGATTGAGGGACCATTTGGTCCATACTGCAATTTTCATCCAAAATAATAATTTTATCTTATTCTTTGTAACTATTTTGGTTCAAAAATTTCTAAAGCAAGTATTTGACATATCAAAAACATCCGCTAACATATCAAAAACATCTTCTAAATATTTGACATGAATTTACATTCTCTTGGTAATGAAAAAATTTACGAATCTTAGGTTGAGGGACCATTTGGTCCATACTGGAATTTTCATCCAAAATAATAATTTTATCTTATCCTTTGTAACTATTTTGGTTCAATAATTTCTAAAGCAAGTATTTGACATATCAAAAACATCTTCTAAATATTTGACATGAATTTACATTCGCTTGGTAATGAAAAAATGTACTATTGACCAAATGGTCCTCTAACCTAAGATTCGTCATTTTGTATTTTTCTCAGTCCTGAATAAAGTTAGAAAATTTAATTTTCGCACATAACATTGTTTTATTAAAAGACCCCATTAGCAGAAAAATTTAGTCAGTATATATCACCGTTCCAAAGTTACAAGGGAAAACAGAAAAAATTTGGACCAAATGGTCCTAATCTAACAGCAGGGTTAAGAAAAGATACTTTTTGTAAAACGATAAACTTTTTTTAAGAAATTTTTTATTTATTGAACGTATTTAAAAAAAAAAAATATTTTTAGGTCCATTTTGTAAGAATATGTATTATGTTTTCCCAAAAAGGTCCTTTCTTTGATGAGAGGTACTTCTTTTATTAAAAGCTAAAGTTTTTATGTAAGAAAAAGCCCAAGAGTATGGATTTTTTTTACAAAGAAATATTTTTTTTTCGGAACAGGTACTTTTTAAAGAAGTGGTACTCTTTTTAGGATAAGGTTATTTTTTTAAGAAAATTTACTTATTTTCCAGAACGCTACTTATCTCAAGAAAAGAAAAGAAAAGGTATTATTTTATTTTTAAGAAACGGAATTTTGGTAAGAAAAGGAATTTTTGTAAGAAAAGGTATTTTTTGTAAGAGAAGGTATTTTTTTTGAAGAAAAGTTTTTTGATGTATTAACATCTATAGCGGCGTATAGGGACCAAATCTATCAAAGTCAGATTTTATGCTGCTGCTAAAACCAGATTTTATGCTGCTGCTAAATCCAGATTTTCTGCGACTGCGAAAGAGAATAATGACGTGTTAAACAAAAATGAGCGAGCAAGAGAGCAATGAAAGCAAATAAGAGCAATAAAAAAATACTTGTTTAAGAAAATGTACTTTTTGTCAGAAAATTTACTTTTTAAGCAAAGGTACTTCTTTAAGATAAGGTATTTTTTTTTAAGAAAAGGTACTATGTTTAGGAATATGAGTAGGTATTTTTTTGGGAAAATTTTCCTTTTATAAGAAAACGCACTTATTTAAAAAAATTTTATTTTTTTTAACTTCTTTCACTTTGGCTCACCTAAATTTACTCTTTATTCGGGTAAAAACTACAATATGTAAAAACAGGCTCCACCTAGAAAATTTCCCATTAAACAAGAGCTATCCCCCCATATGTTAGTCTAGACACAAACCAAACCAAAAGTACGAGTGTAAGAGTAATTGTGCTGCCAAATGTAATTCCATGCTCAGGGTTGTATTTCATGGATTTGCCAGTGTTGCACTTTGGCTTTTCTAAATTTACATTTTATTGGGTTGAAAGCTACAATATGTAATCAACAGGCTCCACCTAGAAAACTTCCCTTTAAACCAAACCAAAAGTACCCAATATAGTTGATAATAATGGGTTGTATTGAAGTAGTTAAAAAAAAGTTGTTTAAAATTTTTTTTTCCCAAAAGCGTCATCATTTCTTAAATTATACTTTCGTACGCCTTATGAACTGTTTTTCCAATTACCGGATAAAGTTTTAAATTCTACTCTCTGAAACCGGGTCTTGTAACTAAGATTTTTGGAATCGGTGTTTATCGACGGTGGTTTTTACTGAATGACGCTTAGAATTCAGGTTTTTGAAACCGGGGTTTGGAACCGGACCTTTCTACCCGGGTTTTGGAACCGGTTCTGTTTTGTGCATAAAGTCTTGGATTCCATTTTGTAAATACTGGCTTAATACCAGGGTTTTTGGAACCGCTTTTTATAAATTGATTATTACTGGATAAAGTTTCCAGTTCCACCATGTAGTTAGGTTTCAGGAACCGTTAATTTGGATACCAGTTCTATTTACTGGATGACGTTTTAAATTCTAATTTTTGAAGTGTTTGGACCCAATTATGTATACTAGTTAATTCTATATTCCAAATCGGAAAGGTTCAATTTCCCTGTTTTTGAAACCGTTTCTTTTGGAATCGGGTGTCGAACCCGTTTTCAATAACCAGATTCGGTTATCAAACATATTTATTCGAAATATATTACCGTTTCATGTATTGCTAATATTTGTTATAACGTGTGTGGAAGATTCTGAGACTCCACGAGATATAAACCAAGGAAATAACCCCCAAACGAGAAAATAATGTTTTTCACATATTGTTGGGTGTTATTTCATATGAAAAACCAACCCGTAAAAAACATAGTTTTTGACTATAAATTCTTTATATATGACACATGGATGGATATTGGATTTTTAATTTGTGATTTGTATGGGAGGTACCACACCCCTTTGTCCAATCCTGCCCATATTTGCAGCAGATCTTAGAATATGTACATCTAACCAACATACCCAAGTTTGTTCAAATACCGTTAACAAGAGCTGAAATAATGGATTTTTAATTTGTGATTTGTATGGCAGGTACCACGCCCCTTTGTCCAATCCAGCACATATTTTATATTAGTTAATTTCGTCGCTATTAGTTCGCCTGCGAAGTTTCAGCTCGATGGGATCACGGGAAATGGGTTAAAAATCAATCCAAAGTTTTTTTTGGCATGCATGCATATATAGAGAAAGGTGAAGTTGATATAAAGAATTTAAAAACAACCAAATTTTTTGAGAAGTATTTAATTTATTTCTTTTTCAAATCGGGGTTTCCAAATTGGCCTTTTACAAGGAGATTTTTTCGAATTTGGTTTCCATTTTGCCTTGGAGTTAATTTCATTTTTGTTTGGCTTTTATTTCATTCTTTGTTTTTGGATGTTATTTCATTTTTTGGGGTTTGTTTCAATGGGTGCTAATTCCTGGGCATTATTTCCTTGGGGGTATTTCATGGAGCCGATTCTGATAATAACCCTTTTGAATAGTGACTATAAATTACATCAAACGAACAAAACTAAAACACCATGTAGCTTTGGATGTCCCATGGTTGCTCAAATTTCAACCAAAATTTGCTCAAAGCTCAAATTTTAAACGTCAATTCCGGACGTTTTACGAATATTAATTAAAACTCGGTCAACAACCACGATTTTCTTAGTTTGCACGTCAACATTTTTAATGCAAAAAGTTCAAACTTTTATTGTATATGTAAAAACCACAAACTTTTGGCAATCATTTTACTCAATAAGGTACCGCGCATTAAAGTTCTCCGTAAATTTTGGAAAATTTTATAAATAACGCTTTAAAACTTTGCTGCTTTATAATTTACATGCACGTTATTATTGACAACCAAAATGGACAGATTTTTCACCTTGTAGTAAAATCAGATTGACGTGAATACATGCTTCAAAATAAAAAAAACTTTATCGAGGATCTTGCGATGCAGCTCTATGCCCTGCAATAAATTCTTGGTTTCCTTTTTTGCCAATCACATTTCTTAAAAAAAAACCTTACAAAAAGTAAGTAAAAATACCTTCTCTTAAAAAAATACATTTTCTTACAAAAATTCCTTTTCTTAAAAGTACCTTTTCGTAAACGTAAAATAATACTTTTCTTTTCTTTTCTTTTCTTGAGATAAGTAGATAAGTAGATAAGTTTCTGAAAATAAGTAAATTTTCTTAAAAAATAGCCTTTTCCTAAAAAGAGAACTACTTCTTTAATAAGTACCTGTTCTTAAAAAAGTACTTCTTTGTAAAAAAAATTCATACTCTTATGGCTTTTTCTCACATAAACTACTTCTTCTTAATAATAGCACCTTTTCTTAAAAAATCATTATCTTTTAATAGAAGAAGTAACTCTCTTTAAAAGAGGACCTTTTCGGAAAAATATAAGGCACATTCTTACAAAAAGGACCTACAAATATACTTTTTTTTTCTATAAAACAAAAAAAAAATTATCAATTTTCAAAAATTATCTTTTCTTAAACTAAATAACTAACCCGATGATTTTAAATTCCAACTTATTTGTTAACCGTCATCGTTATACACAAGTTGGGTTTATAAAAGTCGCGTTTGTTTTGTAACTTATATACGTTTCCCCATACAGCCGCTATCCTGTACATGCTATCGGGGAAAATTATACCTGTTAAGTTTATCGAGGAGAGGTTGTAAAAAAAATGTGGTGAAAAGCTAATAGAAAATAAAAATGTTACCAAGTTAACACTTTTCCGTGAGAAATGTCTACTAAAAAATGTCTAATTGACAAATGTCTACTGACATGACAATTAAATTAAAAAAATAGTGAAATATTAAAATTTGCATAAATTTACTTTAAGAGCAATTTTGTGATCTACACCAAAATATCAACACCGACAGAGTTTGCTACGCTGAATTCAAAAAGTTGATTTTTTCCTTCCGCTCGGTCCAACTTCGTGAGATATACACCTTTAAAGCTTGAGTATATAATCGGTTATATCTCAAGAATTTAATACCCGATATGGTTCAAATGGATATCAGCACAAAGGTATTTTTTACTCTATAAATCCCTTGTGTAAATATATTTCGTTTAATTAACCCATTGGGGGGTTATCACTTTTTTGTTAAAAGTACTATTTCCCAAAAAAAATCTTCTGTACCTATTTTCTTGTTAGACTCCGATAATATACAATACTTCAAGTCTTTTTTAAAGTTGTAATACTACATATTAACCCCACAAATACCGGAGATTTTTACTTCAACCCTCTGTAACTGGCGTCGTAGTCTGACAGACCCCGCAAACTAAAACATCCTGCACCTTCGTAGATTTCGAACATACGATACTTACACAAAACCGCTCAAAAACACGTCTTTTATTCAAAATTGTAATCCTATATTAAAACTATTGATTGTTATAAATAAATATGGCCAAGAAGACGGCAGTCAGAAACTTCAACGTAGCAAATCAGTTTAAAAATGAGGTCTGCTAGGCGCCACCTCAGTTATATTGTTAAAATTCGAGCACGTCAGTTCCAGACGGTTAAAGGCCGGCTATGCCGAAGCAGCGAAGCCGGTGTTGGACCCACCCCAGAACAGAAAATCCCAAGCCCGGCCGAAGACCTGCCACACAGAAAGCTTTATAACGCAAAAATGCTATGAACTTTAATTTTGAACTTGAATATCTCTGGTCTTTGAAGGGTTATTGGTGAATATTAAACCTTACATAAAAGGTTAAGGTCTTGTCTATTACCGGAACCAGCCAAAAAATTAACATAATGGGGCATTTTTTTAAACAATACATTTTTATTAAGAAAGTGGGGTTTACAAATCTTTTATTTGAATTAGCGCCCAATGGGTTAATAAAAATAAATATGTTTATAAACAGTTTTGTAAAGTCTAGAAAGACCTTTGTAATGATGCCCATTTTAATCAGATTGGATAATAAATAGCTGAGTTTTGCCCGATTATACTTTCAATCATTGTTTTCATCACCGTTCAATGCCCTACCAGGCAAAAAAAAAAACCAAACAAAAAGGTCATTTGCTCCTAAAGTAAATTTGCCCCTTAAAATCTACCAGTAACATTGTGCGTTTATTTAAACATTTCTGTCTTCATCCATTAATTAAAACAATTTATCCATCTTATGCATCGGATGCAAAGTAGCCATAAAAAGCCAACAAAATTGTCGGAGATCACTGTTATTCAAGATGAATTCGAACATCAAACCGTTCCTATGATCCTATTCTTAATATATTTGATGCCACGAAAGTCGCAGAAAAGGAGTATATCGTTGGATGAGGTGGAACATCAATGCCTTAATACTCTGGCGTGGTATACACAAATAATAATGACGCTCCTTGTTTAACATTCAAATCAATCAGAAGCAACGCTTCCATACAAAATTGCTCGTCTCCAACCATGGTTTCTTCAACGAATAGTGTACCCGATATTTGTGTTAATGGACCCAAAACTTGTAATTCGCTTTGTCTTTGTAAAACACTTTGTCCTATAGAAACACATCCGTTTAGAAAATACTCCTATCTCAAATAAATGTGAAGTAAAAATTTAAAATAAAGACAAAATATAAGACAAAAAAAAATAAATGTGTTTCTTGTATTGATGAATATTTGGTTTAGATTGTATTAGGTATATCCAGGTTCGCAAACGATAGTGAGGATGGGTCACACTAAAATGCAATATCGTAGTGTTTTTCAAATATGAGATACTACTACAAACTCCGACAATTGTAAAAAGCAAAGCTTTTTCGATGTTATTGTTGTAGGATTTTCAGACGAATCCTACTAGGCTAAATCTAAATTGACATGCTTCAAATGGGGCTGGTTCCTTTCAGAGCTTCGTCAAGTCGAATGCGCTAAAGGCTTTTAGCAGACTTATCCGCCTGAGTAAGTAAATAGATTTCTCAAATACATATGTAAGTCCAAAACGTACATGTATGCCAACAAATGCTATAAGTTTTTATTTATTTCAATTTTGTTTACAAATGAATTCTGACAGGAAAATAAATAAAAAAAATCCTCAGATTAAAGTGCTGCCTAGTCATGTAGGATTTAGTGGAATGCGTTTCTTTTGTATCCTGTATACGAGTCCTATATATGTTACAAAAAAAAACACAACCAATTTGTATCAAATTTGATTGCCTTACTTAATGTATATGTCGTTGAAAAAACTTATGAAAAAATGTAATCCGAAAATATATATCGCTTTATTTTATAACCATATTATTTCTTTCTAAATCTCCTTTTTTTATGTCCAACACTGTACGCCTTCATTGGCACACAAACTTAAATTGAAAATTGCATTTAGCACGACTCGACTATTTGCTGACAGTTTGGTTTGTCCGGCAAACTTTGACTATCGAAATTGATTCCGATTTGATTTTCAATGCTGGCAGTTGTAGTCACTTTAAATATTGATATTTGGAAACGTGCTGGCTAGGTTGGTATGTTAGTTCATGAAATATGTAACATTGAGGTATTGGAATTCAAGCAGAAAACAATGTGTTATTAGAAGCAAGTAGATTCAGTAGTGTCAATGGCAGGTGGTAGGTGTAAATTAATATTTGATATCAGCAACATATAAGTATAATATCTGGCCATTTAGCAGTGAATTATAGACAACTAAAATATATAAATTAAGAACAAAAAAATTGTACAATATCGGTGCGATTTCCCACCAATTTGTTTCGAATATCAAACTAAAAACTAATAATGTAGAATTTGCTTTCTTTCATGTGGTTGAGCACTTGACGATTATGTCAATAATTTCAAAATTGCATTTCATTAAGAATGCTGTAATACGCTGACCCAACTAAATGAATCAAAGTGTGGTTTTTCTTAGCCAAACAATTTTCTGCCAGGTAAGCAACAAGAAGGTTTTAGAGGTTTCCATATTTTGCATAAAATTAAAATTAATTTATGCCCAAATTTAGCACCAGCCCCTTTGGTGTTGTTTATTTTTTACTCTTCAAGAACCACTGACGCTACAAATCACACTGGATATTCGTAAATGGCGACGTAAGACACTACATCGACATATGTTAGTGATTGCTGATGATCTATAATATACTTTGCCATTTGTTACATAAAATATGACTGAATAAGTGTGTGTATGTGAGTGTAAATATTTGTGAGCATTATTCTCGACATCAGCAACAGACTTTGGTTTGCCCCTGCAACTGTCAAGGAAATTTAATTAATGCAAAATTAATCAATACGTACACAAGAGAGATAGAGCGACAGAGCACAAGTGTGGGTTTAACAAACATACTGAAACCCCAAATCTGTCAATTTGTGGCCATATGACTGTCAAATTAAATAAATTTGTCAAATTTCAACGACAACACTCTTGACATTTTTAACAACATTGAACAGAGGGTCAGTCAATTAAATTGATATTAATGGGGATTTGTATATTTGAATTGGTTTGAACTTGTTATGACACACTGCATAGACAGTGGTGGAGAAAATCTTTAAACATTTGAGTTAAAGTACACTCTGCTTCACTTGAATAGGTAATACATTTTTTATAGAAAGAAAGGCCTATAACTTTAGTTTTAGCGGTGACAAAAAGTACCTGTTAGTTTTGTTTGAAAGGCCATATAAATGTGAATTAATAACGTGAAGAAGAAGAAGAATTTGCTCTTGACGTTTGGTTAAAATAAAAATTTTCTACATTCTCCTAGAAAAAACTGAATTTATTTTGCGTCATTTGAATAGGTAAATTAGTTTTACCATCCTTGTTATCACAAATGTGAGTTAAAAAGGACAATGTTTTTATTGTTAGGATTAATTTGAATATTAATCTTTAAATTTTAGTTGCTGTTGATTCAGTATGGGACGTGCAACCGCATTAACTTCAGCCGAAAAAGTGAAAATTGAAGCTTTCGCAAGCCAGGGATATGCAATTGCACAAAAACTAGGCAGAAGCTGGAACGTTGTCTTCAATTTTTTGCGCGACCCAACATTTTATGGGAAAAATATGAAAGGAAGGCGAAAAAGAGCTACAACAGAAGCTGATAGAAAGTTGATTCTAAGAGTGGCGTCCAATCCATGTGACAGTGCGAAGAAAATCCGAGCAAAAAGTGGTGCAAACGCCAGTGTTTCAATTGTGAGAAGAGTCCTGAATAGTTCAAAACATTTAGTCCTTAAGAAATTCCAAAAGAAGCCACCACTCAATGAACAAAGAAAGGAGGCACGTTTGGATTTTTGTCGAGAGCACATGTCTTGGTGACCGTCGGTGGTGCAATGGGTAGTGTGCGCGCCTCTTGTACAGGAGATCCTGGGTTCGATCCCTGCTCCAACCACCTTAAAATTTCTTTCGACGACGGTCACCTCGCTTAGTGACGGCGACACTATCGAGTATATAGCCATGGAAAAGCTTCTCAAAATACCGTTCGGAATCGGTGTAAAACTGTAGGTCCCAATCAGTGAGTGAAAACTGGAAAGCGCACAGCTCAGTGATTGTGAGAAGTTCTCCCCGGTCCCTTCAGGAGATGTAATGGGAAACCATTTATTTATTTTACATGTCTTGGAAGATCGAATGGAAGAAAGTGGTGTTCTCTGATGAAAAGAAATTTAATTTTGATGGCCCTGATGGGTTCAACTATTATTTTCACGATTTAAGAAAAGAGGAACGTTTTTTGTGTCGCCATCATAGCCGTGATGGGGGTGTGATGGTCTGGGGTTCAATAAGTTATTATGGAACTATTGAACTCGAGTTTCAGACGGCAAAAATGACCTCAGCTTCCTATAAGCAGACTTTGGAAAGGGTTTTCCGAAGTTTTCAGACATTTTTGGACCAATTTAATGGACTTACCTAAATTGACAATGCACCAGTACACACTGCAAGAATAGTTAAAAATTAGACAAAATGTAAATTTGCTTCAGTGGCCTGCCTACTCACCGGACCTTAATCCAATGGAAAACGGTTGGGGTTGGCTATCTCGGAAAATTTATGAATCTGGTCGGCAATTGTAAGATAAAAATACCCTGATTGCCGCCGTAAACGAAGCATGGAGTCAAGTATCCCTAAACTTTTTCTAAAAATGTATTACCTATTCAAGTGAAGCGGAGTGTATATATGAAATTAAAAAGATATTTGTGTCAAAGTAAAACATACGACTGCTAAAGTGAGTAATCGAATTGACTTTCAAGTAATCATCATTAATTCCAAATACTGTCAGATCCGGTTCAGAACATTATTGTATGGAATGTAAATATTGCTTACTTATCCGGTCTCGGACAACCCCGGGGAGTCAGGGTCTTTACAAAACGAAGATACCAACTTTCTCCATCCAGTTCGACATTTTGTCTTGTCTCTCCAGTTGTCAATTCCAAGTATACGCAGGGATCCGTTAACCTGATCCCTCAAGCGCAGTCTTGGTCTTCCTTCGAGTTCGGTTTCGAAATCTCTTCGAGTTGGTTCGTCTGCATCCATTTCACTGCCATGGCCTAGACAGCGCAATCACGTTATTTTGATCCGCTTACCTGTAACAATGTCAGGATATAGCTCGTACAGCTCATGGTTCATGCTTCGCCAATACTCGCCGTTGTGCACTATATGGCCATACATATTTCGGAAAATGTTTCTCTCGAAGACTTCTAGAGATATTTCGCCTGTTTGCAATAAGATTCTGTGCCATAAAGACAGACAGGGTGTATGAGAGACTGGTATAGCTGGACTTTTGTTACTCGAGAGAGGGCTTTATCTCTAAAGTGCTTGCTTAGCCCAAAATGACATCTATTCGCAAGCGCAATTCACCGATTGATCTCAAGGCCGACGTTGTTGATTTTGTTTACGACAGATCCGAGGTATATAAATTAATCCACCACCTTGAAATTTAAAAGGTTATCAACATTCAGGCTTTTGTATAATCGCGTAACTTTGTCTTGCCTTCGTTTACTTTCAGATCTAATTTTCCTGACTCCATCTCAATTCTCCAAAACACCCAAACACGAACACCGTTGTCATTGTGCGCCCAATGATATCTATATCATCAGCATACGCGAGCAGAATGTGACTTTTGCTGGTGATGGTTTTATTCATGTTGACTGCAGCTGTCCTCATAATGATATTAAAGTAATCGCACGATACTCTGTCGCCTTGCCTGAGGCCTCGCTTAGTTTCGAAAGGTTCGGTAAGATCCTTACCAACTTTCACTGCGGCTGTGGTGTTCGTCAAGGTCGTCCTGCAAAGGCGTATGAGTTTTGCAGGAATACCAAGATCAGACATTGCTTCGCAGATCGGCTATCGACGCTCGCCTTGCAATCGGAAAATGGATCCCAGGTGTCGATTCGATTTTCCTGGGTCTTCTCCAGAATTTGGCGTAGCGTGAAAATTAGGTCAATTGTAGATTTTCCAGGCCTAGAGTCACAGTGATATAGTCCAATTAGGCCAGTGATAATTGGTTTTAGTCTTTCGCTCATTATACTTGATAGAACCCTTTTTGCTATGGATAAAAGGCTTATTCCATGGTAGTTGGTAAAGAGACTCGGGTCATCTTTTTAAATATCGGGCATTGTACACTAAGACTCCAATCGCTCCAATCGATGACTGCAGTCATCTTATCAAATTTCCCATCTCTTATGAAAATCTTCCACAGTAGTCCATCGACTCCTGCGGCTTTGTTGTTCTAAACCGGGCAATAGCTGTTCTGATCTCGTCTTGGTTCGACGTTCAAATTTTGATCGATTGTCTCATATTCATTGATATCTCAGGTAACAGTAGCGCGGAAAAATTATCTCCCCATATTCCCAACATGCTCTGCACATCTGCGAAGAGATTTCTGTCAGAACGGAGGTCCTAAACCATATCTATTAGTTCCGTTTTTAACTTTTTGGTAGAATTTTCGGGCACTGCGCCTACAAATTTTGCAGGTGTACTATGAAACAAGAATGTTACGAAAAAAGTGTAGCGTACATCTAGATCACTAAGAAGAGGTTACTTCCCCTTAATATTTGTAAGCTGTGTAATTCTAATCGATTACTTAATACTTAGTGAAGTTGGCCATCGAACATGCTATTACAATCACCCATCTGGAATGTAACGATCACCCATCATTATGCATATATAATTAATCACCAACTTGTCTTACCATAAGCCTCCCTTGTCATTTCATTTAATAAAGTCTTAATTGTTATATTAGAATAAAAAACTATTTGTTTATTAGTTACAAACACCTTATTATCCACGTAATACAGGCGGCAGTGGAGAGTGTACACGATGACCGTCATTAATCCATTCCTCGCCATTCCCAATAACTTGGCTTATCGTGTGCAGCAACTTGGAGTCGTTAACATATAGATTGTGGTTTTAAAGAATTGCAAAATACACTTGTGTATAAATTGAAGGAACTTCCGAGTCGTCACCATTTGGGTTATTAGGATTTTGAACAGCTCGAAGGTATTCCGCCGCTCCCGACCAAAATGTTGTTCAACGATGAGAACCATTTCTGACTTAATGGCTCTGATAATAAGGAAAACTGGCGAATATGAGCTGTAGAGAAGACAGAAGAGTTGCAAAAGGTACCATTATACCCAGAAAAAATTACGATTTGGTGTGGATTATGGTTCATATATCTTCAAATATGACTTGTGCAAGTTTAGTGGACAATTTGCCACCTGATATCACACCTCTTACCTTTTTTCATTGGAGCTACCTAAAGTCCTAAGACGGGTTTGTTTGTTTAATTGGAGGCCAACATTAGTCACCTCATTCGCAGAATACCATTCTGATAGCTCGAACGCATCAGAATTTACCAAGCTAGCCGCAGTTATGACAAATATCACAATGCATTATTCTTTTGGGGGTGGATCATTCTTATGTAGACTGCAAGCCTTAGGTGAGTATATAAAAATCCCGGAAGGGCAGATCCCTATTCAATTTCGTTATTTTTTATGGGATAAAAGTTTAATTTTGAGCCAAAATGGTATTTGAAAAATGTCTAAAAAACTATATTTGTCAATACCGCAGGTTATTTCCCATGTAAGGGTTTTTCAATAGAGACGCTACAAAAGTAAATCGATAGGCACAGCAAACGACGCCATATTTTTTCCCGCTCTTTTGACATTTCTCTTCAGTAAGGCTTGCCATTTCATCATGGAAAGATATACGAGCCAACAACGAGTCGAAATTATTAATATTTACAACCGAAATTTGGAGTCAGTGGCCTCAACTTTAAGAGCGCTACGTCCAATTTCTGAATTCTGAATTTCATTTCTAGCTGAATTTTTTCGTCAATAAGCAAAATATGTGCTATTGGTCAGATAGCAATCCACACGGAATCCATGAGTAATCATTGCATCCCGAAAAAATTACAGTTCGGTGCGGTTTATGGGCCGGCCGCGTCATTGGGCCGTACTTCTTCCGTGATGATCAAGACCGGAACATTACTGTGAATGCGAATCGCTACCGTTCAATGATAACCGAATATTTTTGGCCCTAATTGGATAATATGGACTTGGAGGACATGTGGTTCCAACAGGACGGTGCCACAAGCCACACAGCGAATGCCACATTCAATTTATTGGAAAGCAAGTTTGGTGAACGTGTTATCTCACGAAATGGCTCAGTCGATTGGCCGCCTCTTGTTCGATTTGACGCCGTTAGATTATTTCCTGTGGGGCTACGTCAAGTCTTTGGTCTATGCCAACAAGCCAGCGACGATTGATGAACTTCGTACGAATATCGAACGTGAAATTGCAGCAGTATTGGTCGATTTATGCTTGAAAACCGTCGAAAATTGGGTTCAGCGTCTGGACTTCTGCAAGCGTGCCCGTGGTGGCCATGCAAAAGAAATCGAGTTCCATATATAATGGCATCGAACGTACTTTCACAGGAATAAAGAATTTCATTGGTATCTAAAACCGGTTTTGTTTTATTTAAAAAAACTTTTGTAGCGCTCTTATTGAAAAACCCATTATGTCTAAAGTGAAATTGACAGAAACTTTTTTCGCACAATTCACTACTCTAACTCGATACTTTTCGTATCCTTTTCTTCCATATTTCGTGAAATGGCAAAAAGTACTTTAAAACGGGACTCTTGTGCATTCAAGTATTCCACGAAAATGTTGCTCAGAAAATTGCAGTAGGGGTTGTCAAATACATGAAATCGATATCTTCAATTTTGACTAGCCCTGTTGGCCTTTTTCTAAGCAGCATTCTAATAGCGACCTGTGGGGTATCTCAGTAAGAATACACTTTTAATTTTAAAAAAAAAACACATATTTTTTGGGGTAGTTGTAATTTTGTATTGCATTTTTTGTATTGCAGACATGTTTCGTTTAAATATGGAGTAAAATACCTGTCAAATGGCTCCCACGGGTCTGATGACAGTCCATTACTCATTTCATGAAATTTTCCATGACTTTGTCACAGAGATGTGGCTCTATCTCACCAATAACGCGTTGGATCTCGGATTTGAGCTAAAAAATTCTTTCTGGTTTATTCGCATGAACCCGAGAATTAACAAAACCCCAAAGTAGGAATTCGCGAGGCGTTAAATCGCATGATCTTGGTGGACAATTGACCTCAGAATTTATTGAGATAATTTGTTCTGGAATTCGTTGCTGCAATTGATTGATTATTTCACGCGCTGTATGGCAGGTAGCGCCGTCTTGCTGAAACCACATGTCGTACAGATCCATGCGGTCCAGTTGATGCCACAAGAACTCCGTTATCAAAAAAAATAAGGGAAAGTCACGTTTTCAGTTCAAATGCCTCACCAAATAATCACTTTAAGGAGATGCAACAATGGTTCTTCTTGCATTTCATATGGGTTCTCTGTAGCCCCCACATCTTGTTCGTTAACATAACCACCTAAGTGGAAATGGGCTTGGTCGCTCATTATCATTTTGTACACGAAATCATCCTCTTCTTGCACCAAGTTTAACAAAGGATGGGAGAAAGTTAATCTGGTTTGCCGGTCAGCAGGGAGCCATTCCGGAACGGTTTGGACTTTGTACGGGAATACCTTCAAGTCGTTCACTAAAATTCGTTGGGACGAACTTCTGCTGATGTCTCTTTGTGTGCGTTGTCGTCTCGTTAGTGTTTTTGGAATCTCTCTGACGTTCTCGGTAACAACAACGATGTTCCCGGTCGAGCGCGCAATACGACTCCCTCTTCTGATTACTGACAATTTGTCAATGAAAGTCGAAAAATGTGTTTACTGCCGATGTTCTGAATACAAGAGTCCCAAAAAGGTAAGTAGAGGTAAGTTGTGTTCCCTAAGGTTGAAGTAAACAAATTTGACGACGAAAATTTACCGGTACAACCAAGCAAATAGAAGTTAGTGACTGTCAAAATCGAAAAATCAACAGACAAATCCACTGTATTTGTCGAAAAAAAAAATTGTATGAAACCGTAATTGTAACTCAAAAAACTAATAAGTTAGGCTAAAACTGTCCTCTTCGGCTTTGTCCACGAAAATTTGTAGCCAAAAACTATCACAGTGAAGTTGGCCAAATAAACAGTTACAATAATTCCACGTTCATCAGGTGTGTGTCGCTCCATTGTTTGTTCGCAAATAATTCTCCACATAGATGTCAAAGCACAATGACATATGACGCCATTTGAAACAATTAAAGCCCATTCACATTATGACTTTACTTTTGCGATTGTTCATTTGGAATTTGTTCAAATTTTCGGCCATCGTAGAAAAATCAACATAAATTAGCTGGAAATAAACGATAGACATTCGAGCCAATTTGTTTTGTTTACTGCTTTTTAGTTGAAAATATTTTGACCAAAGAGTCAATAAGCATCAAGGCAGTCAACATCGACGGCAGCACCAACATCATCATCATCTGTAATACCATCACCAACATCATAGTCCCCAGCAGCGGCATTGTCGTGGCATCTTCAAAAAGGGCCCATAACAACGCCACCGTAGAAGGCCGTCAAGTACGCGTATTCTCTGTAGGCCTGTTAAAAAGCCTGCCAAGCCAAGAAACATGTACGGGCCTTCATTTAATACTACCTACTGTGTTAACGTAAAATGAAAATTAGATTTGTAGGTGAGGCCTGTTGATGGTTGGCAGGCACGCAAAACCTCTATTTTTGTTACTCGATCAACATTTGCATTAAATATCGACATTCTATATATCTGATATGTAAATGATATACTTCGTTGGACCCCATGGATAAATTTATTTCTGCAGTTCCAGTTACAATGTTAACATGGTCGTTGCTGCCAATCCTTAAGCTGTATGAAATGTTACTTTAGTTACCAATCGCCTCGAGAAATGTGTTAATGTCAATAACATGTTAGTAGCCAAAAAAAAAAAAGATAAATATTAAATGAAAATATTGCGCCATATGAGGCCATAAATGACCGTTAGTGTGTAATTAAATTTTTGAATTATAACTTTGCATCATACCGTTATATTGGCCCACTGGTGGGCTGTTTTTATAAAAGTTTATATACTTATGTATGTATGCAAGGATATGTGCTTAAGTGTCGATGTACGTGGCATGTGTGTAATGTCAATTCAATTTGCCACACCAGAAACGTGTTAAATTATTTTGGGTTTTTGTTTATGGGGACGAAAGCACATTGGGTATAATTTGAATATAAGGCTCATTCCGAATAAATTCTCAACAAGCCAAATGATGTTGATATCACGTAATACGAATCTAAGATACTGGCTAAAATTATTTGTTACAAAACTGTTTTAGGCTACAGTTTACTGGGCCGAACAATGGGGGACCAGGAATAAACATACAAACTCCTTAGTAAATCTCAGGCTTTACAGATTTTGTAGTCCCCGATTGAACTTAACATTAGCAGATTGGAACATAACCAGATGTACCTGCCCTTGCTCTTGTTAAAAATGTATTCTGATCAACGAATATGTATAATTTGTTTCATATTCATACATATACACAATCATACATTTCCCACTGATTGACTCATATAATGTTGAATATTAATGCAATAAATTTCTTATGAAATGACAAACAAATGTGTTCGACATTGAAAAGGTTGCCCCAGTGTATTATGAAATTTGCATATTATCAGAAGAATTTTTAATATAACGTAATTATTGTCTGTCGCCTGTTCATAATGTTTGTACTCGATCAAAGCTTATTAAACTCCAATATACGCCCAATTCCGTTGAAAAACATGACAGCTAAAACTATTCATTAGATATAACTGTACGATATCTAAAAATAAAATAAATGGTTTCCCATTACATCCCATGAAGGGACTGGGGAGAACTTCTCACAATCACTGAGCTGTGCGCTTTCCAGTTTTCACTCACCGATTGGGACCTACAGTTTTACACCGATTCCGAACGGTAATTTGAGAAGCTTTTTCATGGCTAGATACTCGATAGTGTCGCCGTCACTATGCGAGGTGACCGCCGCCGAAAGAAAATTTGTAGGTGGTCAGAGCCGGGTTCGAACCCAGGATCTCATGTACAAGAGCCGCGCACACGAACCATTGCACCACCGACGGCCACATATCTAGAAATGGTGAAATCAGCTATTAATTGGTTAAAAACACCAGACGACAGTTGATTTAGAGCCTCAACTAACCCAAAAATTTGAAAGTACCTTAATATCTCCTAAGTATTTTGAAATTTCGAATAACACTTTTCGATAAAACTCTAGCTCTTTCATCGCACGTTACGGGATTGGGGCTAAATGAAAAAAATTTAAACAACTTTTTTTTTAACACTTTATGCTACAACCCGGTACATCAACTATATTGGGTACTTTTGCTTTGGTTTGTCGCTAGACTAACAACATTTGTTGGAAAACTTATTATTTAATGGGAAGTTTTTTAAGTGGAGCCTGTAACCAATATTTAGTATATATTTTAGTTTTGAAACCAATAAAAATAAAATTTATAAAAGCCAAAGTGAAAAAAAATTTAAAAAAAAGAACATTTTTATAAATAAGGGCCTTTTCTTTAAAGTAAATTTTCTCCAAAAAATACCTTATCTTAAAGAAGTACTTTGCTTAAAAAACGTTGATTTCTTACAAAAAGTACCTTTTCTTAAAAAAAGTAATTTTTGGAACGAAGTTCCTTATCGGAAGTTGCGGGATGGGGGCTAAATGAAAAAATGTTAATCCACTTTTTTTTAACTACTTTATTACAACCCATTATTATCAACTATATTGGGTACTTTTGGTTTGGTTTGGTGGAACGGGAAGTTTTCTAGATGGCGGCTGTTTATTACATATTGTAGTTTCAACCCAATAAAAAGTAAATTAAGAAAAGCCAAAGTACAATACTTACACATCCATGAAATACAACCCCTAGCATGGAAATACATTTGGCAGCGCACTTACTCACTCTTACTTTTGGTTTGGTTTGTTTCTAGACTAACATATTGGGGGAAATTTGTTGTTTAATGGGATGTTTTCTAGGTGGAGCCTGTTTATTACATATTGTAGTTTTGAACCCAATATAAAGTAAATTTAGTAAAGCCAAAGTAAAAGAAATTTAAAAAAAGTGAATTTTCTTAAATAAGTGCGTTTCCTTAAATAAAGTGAATTTTCTCAAAAAAATACCTATTCATATTCTTAAAGAGAGTACAATTTTTCAAAAAAAAACCTTTTCTTAAAAAGTACCTTTGCTTAAAAAAAGTAAATTTTCTTACAAAAAGCACCTTTTCTTAAATTAAGTAAAAAATTAAAATTAAAAATCAATCACTCTCCACACAAACAATAAATGTCTTCGGTTAGTGACTTGTGTAAATACACACCGCAGTGGCTTAACGGGCTAGACGCTGCTGAAGATGATGCTTCACAAACGATAGTCCAGCGAATGTGAGTTCGAATCCCACCCGCGGCATTTACATTTTTTTCACTAACCGAAGAAAACAGATCTCTCATAGCCTTAAAGGAAATTACAACTTTAAACATAACGAGGATCTAAGACAACTAAATTTAAAATGTTTTAAAATAAGTACCTTTTCTTAAAAATTTATATTTTCTTACAACAAATTGCTTTTTGTTAAAAAACTAACCATTCTTTAAAGAGAATTTGTGAAACAAAATAACTTTTCTTGAGATACGTACCTACTCTTAAAATTGTACCTGTTCTTAAAAAAAGGACCAATTCTAAAACAAATTCCCATTTCTTAAACAAAACCTTTTTATTCAAAAAAAAACGTCTCTTAAAAAAATACCTTTTCTTACAAACATTTCTTCTCTTCAAAGTACCTTTTCTTAAAAATAAAATAATACCTTTTCACTTCTTTTCTTGAGATAAGTAGCCTTTCTGAAAATAAGTAAATTTTCTTATTATGATGTTGATTGTTGACCTTTTATATTATGTCTGTTCAATTAGTTTGGCTTGAGGTCATAAAATGAAAATACCAGCGGGTTCGACTGTTTTTTCAAGATTTATTAAATTTCCAAATATTTCGATCAGTATCGCTAATCATCCTTAGGGTTCTACGTATATACAAAAATATTTTTTAATTTTTTTTTTTTAATTGTAATTCATTTTATTAATAATCGATAAGCCTATTCCACGGCCAAAAATATGATTAAAGAATTTTAAATTTATGACACAGGATATTTACATATATAGAATAAAAGTAATTTATATACAATATAAAAATCTTAATAAAACATAACTTATATACTAATTAGCACTAGCAACCGCAGGTTTTTGCAGGTGTTCCCCATAATATATAAAGTACAATTAACCTCAATTAGCAATCACAAAACGATTGCCAATAATTACATGTATTGTTACGAATAAGTAAAAGCTTTTGCTTGCTGTTAATGACTCTACTAACAGTATGTAAATAACATGCGGTTAGTGCTGCGCCTGAAAGTATGCATTGTAACAACGTACCAGCTCGCTAAACCAGTAGCATGAATTCACCTCAGTAAAGATAATTCTCCGCCATTCGAGATTGTTCTACAAAGATAAGCAACAACAACAACGTCAAGAAGGTTCTTGAATTCGTTAGGTATACCTTTATTTGAGTATGGTGAGTTGGTATAAATAGCGGAGGTCTTTGAAATGGAGAGTTTCAGTTTGTGATTAAACCCCGTAAACTAAGAAACGCGAATTGGTAGTAAAATTCAAGACTTGTTATAGTGTTATAAATAAAGTAAAACCGTTGTAATTATCGTAATTTAAAACGAACCTTGTTTTATTATTGGGAATAAAACAACGCAAAAAGGACGAATAAGGAAATTCGTAACAGTATTATAAATTACTCGTAAGCACTTTGTTTTCTCTGTGTTTGCCTATTGTATGTCGATATAGTTGAGCGCATCGGTCAGTGTCAGTCTTGTAATTGAGTCTTTTCTCTGAGGGAACGTTAATTATGTGCAACATTTCGAGAGTGAATCGTCGTGAGTAATGTATCTCCTCCGCTAAAATGTCAACATCGCCAAAGTTAGGATTATGACCCATCACAGCACAGTGGGCCGCTAATGCCGTTTTCTATTCCATAGGTTTATAGGTGACCCTTAAATCTGATTTGTAGAGAGAGAGTCTTGTATTCAATTTTGTCATCGTGGTGCCAACATACATATACCTTTTGGCATACGTTAGTCTTATCGCCATTGCAGTTTATCTGATACACAATATTAGATTTATCCTTTTCCGTCACCTTGGACTTTGTCCGGCTAAATAATCTGCTCAGGGTATTGTGTGATTTCAACGCCAACTCATATGACCCTTTTTCATAGATATCGGAATGCTTCAGTCTCTCGGAATAACCAGGTATATACGTCAGGGATCTGTTTGCGTCTGGTTGATCTTGTCCTCGTTCCATAAATTGTCCTGAGTGTCCATTCCGATCCAGTAGACCATTTACTGTTCTGGCCGGGAAATAATTTTTTCAAAGAATTTCCCTTATTCTTCTTTTATTCTCCACATGAAACTCCTTGTGGCTGATCTTCAGAACTCTATTCACGAAATTTGTCGCCGTATTGATAATAATTCTTCTTGGGCGCTTAGAATTGAAGTTAATTAGTCTTCCGGAGGCTGTAGTCTTCTGGTACCAATCTAGTTTGCGCTGGTTGCCTTGTCGAATTACGACAGAGTCCAGATATGGTAATCTTTTGTCCTTTTCCTCTTCCATCGTGAATTTTATATGTCCTTTGTATGTGTTAAGAGCCTTAAGAGCGTTATCCACTTCATTCCTCTTTATCGCAACAAATAAGTTGTCCACATACTTTGTCAAAATTTTGGGCTTCACTTCCAACCTCGTCAAAGTTTCGTCAAGTACCTCCTCCACTATTATGTCAGCTATCACTGGTGCAGCTGGTGATCCCATAGCCATACCTTTTCGTTTCTCATAAAATTTGTCTTCGTATTTGAAATAGTATACAACTAGAAAGCACACAACTAGAAAAGCTCATCCCAATCCCTTTATGGGATATAATTGGAAACAATTTTTTTTAAATTTTATGAAATTTTTTAAATTTGTTTACAGAGCCGGGATTTGAATTTTTGCATTTTATTACTGAAATGTTCTTTACTTTCTTCTGATAATGAAACAGTATAAGGGGTTTCCATTGCAGCTTCGGCAGAAGATCGTTGTCACTGTTACCCACATAATTTCTATCATGTTCGTTTAATTATACTCTTATAAAACAGGTCGTATGTTGATTGTAGGAGATACCAAGTTTTGATTCAAAACCAGCCATATATATCGATGGGTTGATGTCTTATATTTCTGTATATTACAAACATCAGCACTAACTCATAACACTATTTTACCATGAACATGTCCTGCTCTGTTATTTTTTTAAAAACTCACTAAACATTATATCACCTCAGTAGGGATTGAACAAATTATTCGATGTTAGTATTTTAGTTGGCCGTCTCGATGTTAGTATCTTTAGTTGGCCGTCAAAATGCTGTCGCAAAAAGTTATAAAGATATTTTAACCTGATAACAATGGGCACCCCAAAGTGTATATTGCGTCAATGTAATTGCTTCCGATACAAAGTGTTTGTTTTATAAATTGAATTGAAAATGAATATATTTATGACGCAATTTCCAGATTATATGTATGTAAACGCATTATTTCTGCTCATCAAACAACGATGTGAATTTAAATACAGTCTTTGTAAATCATCGCTAACTTGCCAAACACTCTCTGTTTTAACTCACTCAGAAGTTTAACTCTCACGAGTTTTAAAGGAGAGAGAGGTTATCTTTCATACACACATATTTATGTATGCAAAAGGACTTATGGAATCAAAATTCATTAAAGTCAATGACTGCAAACACAAATTAATTAAATATTTTTATATCCCATCCGTAACGTAAGGGTTCTGCCTAAACAAGGACGGAAGCAATAAATCCATTCACTGAAGCATTCCATAAAAAATTTAAATTCATAGTCATTTTAGAAAACATTGATTTGGAGGAACGGAAAATAATGATTATTTTCGTTTTTTAAATTAAAAAAAAATCCTGCATATGGGCATTTCCACAGAAAGTGAAACCCTATGTCACATCAAGTCACCCTCGTTAATTGTTTATATTTTAGGACCATGAAGTTCGATTGTTTTCTATTCTTATACTAAATACAGAATGTAAGAAGCTCTATATTTAATAACAGATCAGAAAACAATCAATGAATCTGGCCCTAAAATATAAGCAATTAACGAGGGTGACGTGATGTGACAAAAGGTGGACCTTCTGTGGAAATGCCCATATCGAGAAGCCGTATATAAATTTTGTGTATACAAAAAATCATTCTATGCAGTGTTTGACAAACAACAAAAATGTTTTCAGTTTTCGTTTTGGCTTTCAGTGTAGCTACAAAATATCCTCATGGAAGAAGAAGAAACAGCAGAATAATTTTTCTACTACTTAAAGTAATAAAGCATTTTTTTGTGAGTTTTACGTTCTGTATTTCCGTTTACTATAACTGCGAGCTAAAAATTCAAAAAATAATTAAACCATTTGAAAGCTTCGACACATTGTTTTAGTTTTGGTCCTTTGATGCAGTTCGTACAGTCATTATTATAAAGGTTGACAGTTACTTACATTTTCAGAATTCTTTACACAAAATCATAAGATATCAGAGGTTATATTTACCCTCCCCCAACATGTGTAACCCGAACACATCACCGGTGGGAATGGGAAATGAAAATTTACCCATTACCCACATGCTATTGGGAAAATAATAGTTTGTTACCCACGACAATAGGGGAAAACCCATCATGGTTACCCATTATCCAGAGGGCAATGGGGATAATAATGGGTAGTTACTCACGACAATGGGAAATTACCCATCACGAGTACACATTTCACATGGGAAAAAGGTAAGCAGCTCTTAACCATTATCTGGGTCACGGGATACCCAGGGTAACCCTTTCTTACTTTTGATCGAAAATATGAAAAAATTTGAAAAAATTCCATATCTGGGGCACGGAGCATCCAATCGAATATATATACAAATTTGCGATTTTCTGGGGGGTTTTTCCTAAATAATACTGTGCAACAGTAGGTTTCGGGCCTCAACCAAACCAAAAAATTGTGAAAGTACTTGGACGTGGTGTTACAAAACCCCGCTCGGTTATGCCCCTATACGTAACAGTTTGTTTTACAGGCCGATGAAAATTTTGGCGATTTTACTTCAATAAATCCAAAACAGCTTGAAGTATTGCATTACAACCTTTGACAATATTGTAGCACTTTTCCCATTTCACAATTCCCTCTAATATATTTCTAAGGAAAAGTAGATTGTTAATCGGTTATTTCACGAGACGTTTTAGAAAGTTTCACATATTTTATATGTTTTGACATTTCTTGCCTAACGGAAAATAAATTGCACCAATTCAGAAATTTAAAATTTTCGCTTATAGTTTGTATACTATTAACACAGGAATGTAATAATATTCTCGAATGTTGTACAACTTAAGGCTTTCGACAAAATTTCCAAATACATCAACGTCCTAAAATGTCCTATATGATCTCAAATGGTCTCGATACACAAAAATATGGTTGGATTTAGCGTTTTTGTTCATAATTGTCATATCTTTATAAGCTTTTCAAGTAACCAAACAAAAATCGATGCTCAAGGAACGGTCCTACAGAAAGGTCAAAACATATTAAATACGTGAAATTTTTCATGACGTTTTATGAATTAATCGATTAACAGTGTACTTTTCATTAGAAATATATTAGATTGAATTGTGAAATGGGAAAACAGCTACAATATTGTCAAAGGCTGTAGTGCAATATTTCAAGTTGTTTAGGGTTTATTGAAGTAAAATCGGAATCAGAGCCCTTATCCACATCCAAAATTGTCTTCGGCCTGTAAAAAAAAATTGTTGCGTGTGATACCACGTCCAAGTACTTTCACAATTTATTGGTTTGGTTGAGGCCCGAAACAAATTCCTTTCATTTGTGTCACAGTGTAATCAAGAGCGCGTTTAAAAATAATAAAATACAGCCCGTTTTTTATTACTGCTGAAAGTGGAAAAAAACTGCACCGCAATATTTTTGCATTTTTGACACTTAACGGAGATTAATATCAATGATTGTAAGTCAATAGAAAGTCTGTGTTAAGAATTATCATATACATACAGGAAAAAATTATCTGGAAATCAATTCAGGCATTAGAAATGCCATGATAAAATCTATATTTTGATTTGAATTCATAACTATCATACTTGAGAATTATGAATACCAAGTTAAGTATTTATAAAATCTCAATCATCTGAAATGGAAATACAACTCATAACAAGTACAATATTAGAACTCCTGTTCAAATATTAGTCACTCTAATCAAAATCCAGTTTCTGTTACAAAAACGCTTGTTAAAAAGAGACTTTGCTGTCAAAGAGAAACTATATTTGAATGTTACACACGTAGAGTAATATATATACATATATATAGAAAATTTCTCGCACAGGAAATTTCTGACATTTGGTCAGGTGTGATACGTTGGAAAGAATTGCTGTAATAATACCAGACAGAGGCAATGGTTCAAACCAACCAACAAGAAAACAACCACGGCATTAAATTTCACAATTTTGCCAACCACAATTTTGAAATCATTTTGACTTTGGCCCATATATATTATAAGTAATTATCCGGCTAAAGTTTGCATTTTGAATTTAGGAGTGGCTTTTGACAAAAGAAAGACCAGTACAGAGTCTCAATAAAATCACTTGTGCTTCTCGGGAACTATCCCGTCTATCGACCAAACATCCACACAACTTTTGAATGGGTAGTACCACAATACGAGAAGCAAAATCATTCACTTTTCACAGCCTCATCCTCGGCGATTTCAAATAAAGTCAGAAAATGCTCTATAAAGCATGAAAAAAGACTTGTAACTGACTCGTAAATGACTGTTTATAATCCCAAAAAGCCACTTAAAAAAGAAGGAAATTAAATTCCCAGGTTCATAATTATGGTTTTTTTCGGAGTCATAAAAGAACAATCAGAATAATTTCTAGCGCAAAAACACTTTTGATGTGTTACACATACGGGTAGGGCAATGTATCAAAGTGAACACATGCAAACAACACATAGCGTTAGCATCACATACGTGGTTGTTGTACAACAATAGTCTCTGCCTGAAAATAAGTATGATGATATTGATGTAGCGGCAGGGAACAAACTAGAATGTCGTCGTCACCAAAGAGTATTGAATAGTATAGAGAACTCATGGAAGGAATCATCACTCAAAGCACTGGCGACATCTGGCGAATGATTCAAAACGTATTTCTCTCTTTTTGTCATAACTTGTTTTATGTAGTACTATTGTCGAAATGATGCAGTTACATTAAAATATTCCATAAAGAGGATACGACTCGCAAAATTTTATTGTTCGAAATATCGAAAATTTTATTGTTCGAAATATCTATTTGTACGGGTAGGGCAATGTATCAAAGTGAACACATGCAAACAACACACAGCGTTAGCATTACATACGTGGTTGTTGTACAACAATAGTCTCTGCCTGAAAATAATTATGATGATATTGATGTAGCGGCAGGGAACAAACTAGCATGTCGTCGTCACCAAAGAGTACTGCATAATATAGAGAACTCATGGAAGGAATCATCACTCAAAAGCACTGGCGATATCTGGCGAATGATTCAAAACGTATTATTCTCTTTTTGTCATAACTTGTTTTATGTAATACTATTGTCGAAATGATGCATTTACATTGAAATATTCCATAAAGAGAATACGACTCGCAAAATTTGATTGTTCGAAACATCGAAATATTTTATTGTTCAAGCTCAAGAACATTCTACATCTCTATAAATAGAGATATAGTTTTTTGAAAAAGAAGATGTGCATCCACTTCTTTTTCAAAATATTATGTCTCTATATATATAATGGTCTTGAGCTTGAACCATAAAATAAAAAAGTACCAATAAAAAAGCCAAACAAATAGGAATACATCCCAGAATTTTTACTTACTTGTAAGAGAATTTACTTTTTTTAAGGTACTTCTTTAAAATAAGGTATTTTTTTAAGAAAAGGTACTTTGTTTAAGAATATGAATAGGTTTTTTTAGAGAAAATGTACTTTTTTTTAAGAAAATGCACTTATTTAAGAAAATTTGATTTTTTAAACTTCATTCAATTTGGTTTTTCTAAAATTACTTTTTATTGGGTTCAAAACAACAATATATACTAAATATATATAGATATAAAACTTCCCATTACACAAGAAATTTCCCAACATATGTGGGAAATCTAGTTAGTCTAGACACAAACCAAATCAAAAGTAAACTATATAGTTGATAATGGTGGGTTGTAGGATAATAGTGTTAAAAGAAAAGTTGTTTAATTTTTTTTTCATTTGGCCCGATAATGAACTTCGTGCCAAAAATCACTAAAATGCCATTTTGTCTACATTTCGGAGCGTTCAGCCGAAACTAAGCAATAACCAACTTTTGGGTTTTTCATAAAGTGGTTCAATTCATGTGGACGACATTTTTTAAATAAAAATGCCCATAAAAAAACTATACCTCGGAAACAGTGCGACTAAACGCAAAAATAATAAGTTTCTTACATGCACAGGAGGCATTAATCAATAGGTGCCTTTAAAGAAACACTGGAACGCCCATACGTGCTAGCAATTTCTTAAAAAAGGTGATGGAAAGACATGTATTGCTTAAACCCTCCTACGGAGGTTATCGTGATGGGTAATTCCCTATCGTAGTGGGTAACTACTAGGGAAATCACGAGATTTTTCGGGATTGATCAATACCGAATCTCCCGAATGGGGATTGATGAATACCGAATCCCGGGATTTTTCGGGATTATTATTAATTTTGAAAAACATAAAACTAAAAACAATGACAAAAGTTCAGTGTGGTGTTATTTTTTGGAAGAGGCAAAAGGTGCACCTCAAGCAAAATGCAAATTGTGCAAAAAGGGTTTAACAACCAATGGCTGCTCTACAAAAGGTTTAATAACACCTTGACGTAAGTTAATTTTGGAATATGTATGTCTATTATTCGGTTTACTCTCTAAAAATTACAAAATGTATTGCATCGGGTAGAACATTTTATTCTAAGCAAATAAAGTAAAATAACAAAATCGGAGCACATGCATAGTATCGGATTTATGGAACCCGACATTTCGCATACTTTTTCCACTATCGGTATCATGTAAAGCCATTGATATCACTTGTTTGTATAAAACAACCCATAACAAACTAAAAATTTTTTTCGATAAGTCGCTTAGCTTCGTTAGTACGTTTCTCAAACAAAAATTCAAAAGATTTTTTTAAAATAATTTTTGTTTTTGATCGAGAAAAGTAAAAACAAAAAAAAAAGACTATCAAACTATAGACTTGCCAAAAAGTACTACATTATTTTATGAGTTTGTTTTGAATTGTTTTATACAAAAAACTGATATCATTTGCCCCGATTTTGTTATTTTGTTTTTTTTTTTTGATTAGAACTACGTATTCTACCCCCCTTGTGGTTGTTTTTTGGAGTGTAAGCCGTAAAATAGACCTGTTCCCAAAAAAATTTAAAAATAGAATCCCGAAAAATCCCGGGATCCCGAAATACCCCGAAAATCCCGGGATTTCGGGAGCGGGATTTCGAATATCCCGAATTCCGGGATTTTTTAAAATCAATCCCGTTTAGCATGCCTGGTAACTACTAGGGTAACCATTCAGTTAATCATTGTTCGGTTAATCGATTAATCGTGGTATACAATTAACCGAACATTTTAATAATTAAATTTTTCGATTAACGATTAACTAGAACAAATCATAGCGATTAATCGATTAATAAAATATAAGTACGTGTTTATGGCAAATAGTCCGTCTTCAAACACCCCTACAATCAAAATACCTGGTCCAATTCTGCTCAAACTATATACAATAAGGATAATAGTCAGAAAATTTGGTATTGCAAAATTTTTGTAAAAACTAATCAATCCAATAGGGTGCTATAGTGTGATATAGTTTCGGAGCGACCCTACCCTTTGTATGGGAGGTACCGGAAAGCGTGGCACCTGTGGGTCCAAACTTTGAGATTTTTTTAAATTTTGGCATTTTAATTTTTCATGTTGCTGCACTAATTTGCATGTTGCTGCAACTACGATTTGTGAATTGTACCTACATATATTTTATACTTTATAATGAAGTTGCTTTTTTTACCTTTTGTTTTAATAAATGTGCCTAGTACAATGTTTGAACACTGTTTTCTTTTTTTTTGTTTTATTTTATTCGAATAATCGATTAATCGAATAATTTTATTGCGTTTTGTTCGGTTAATTGTCAGATTGAAATTTACGATTAACGATTAACCGATTAATCAAAAACCTCGATTAAATGGGTACCCTAGTAACTACCCATTATTTTCCGCTTTGCCCTGTGATTAATGGGTAATTGTGATGGCTACTCATGATAGCTACTCATTATCTTCCCGCTACTCATTCCACACGCAATAATTGTGGGTTACCCATACCCATATTGGTACGTTTTATACCAATGGGATTTCAATTACCGGTGTTATACCCTCAAATCTCTCACAACACGCAATTGACTACTGTGTTAAATTTCAGACAGGTAGAACTGAAATTTGTTAAAGACGGAAAATTTGTTATTACTATAATGTTGTTGTACATGAACATCAGTAAAACTTACCTCAACAACACCTGTGTACGAAAATAGATATCAAAATTTTTCGATTTTTATAATTCGAAAAAAACAAATTTCTTTTATACGCAACAAAATTTAAATTTGTTGCACGCATTGTGAACTATTACGGCAAATATGTTAAAAAATAGGAAAAAAACATGTGGGGCATATGCAACAGCGAATTTTCACTCCCAATCTAAGTTTTCGTCGATAATATGCAATGGGTCTAATATGTCTCCTTCTTCTGCGTTATACTTTTTTCCATATGACACGAATCATCAATCATCCAGCAATTTAATTATGGGATGATGACGCTAGAACTTTTTTGTGTATGGGTTACAACCAGTTCTGAAGTACATGTACTCCTATATGCCATAATTGGCGATAGTTATAAATAAAAGCGAATTTAATAGCTTCCCATTTACATTGACAACTTTTGTGTTTCCCACTTCTTGGCCTGTTATAACAACAAGATACACAACAAATTGCTGGCAAATATGATTATCATTGTTATTAATGTTCACATTGGGAATTGCTAAGCACTAAAGACAGTTTTGCAATGCATGTAGCAAGTTATTGCTAATATTTGAGCGTACTAAAGTTTACAACTCATGATGACAAAGCCAGTTAGTTAACCAACTGCAAATTGTGAACCGGCATTCCACTGTTGCATTGTCGCATTGTCGACCATCTACAACCATAGAGTGACTTGAGACAATTTCTCGACGAATAACGTTTTGTATCACTATACGAGGGTTGCTGTTCACATTTTTGGCTTCATAATGAGAAAACAAATACTGTTGACCGGAATTGGTTTTATATTTTTTCCAAATATTCCCCATGAAATTCTCTCTTCGAAATGTCACCGGTAACGTTGTTGCGGTGAACGTTGTCGTGATATGAGAACAAATTTTTATGGCCTGGGTTAGATGACATGGATTTAAAAAATATGTGGTTTCAACAGGATTGTGCTACACAGCGGATGAAACAATTATCCTATTGCAATCGAAATTCCCAGGACACAATATCTCACGAAACAAAGGGACTAAATGACCGGCGAGACCTTTGGACTTTTTCTCTGGGGCTATGTGAAAAGTATGGTCTATGCCAATAAGCTCGAGACAATTCCAGAAATTAAGAATAAAATTGTGCAGATATATAATTATAAATGATTTACAGCCCGAAATATGCAAAAAAGTCATTCACAATTTTGATACGCGCATCATTGCGTCCCAAACATGTTATATGGAATAGCAAACACAATGTGTTTGGACACAAGTATACTATATTTGCAGCAAGCTACAAACACGTTATATTTGTATACAAATAATAAAAAAAGACACCGGTAAATTGCACTACAACGATAATTTACAGCATCAGGAGTTGAATACAATTCCTAGGGCTTAAATTTTTTTTGGCAAAGCGCGGCGTTTCAGTTTCAATACCAAAATTATTCTAAGCAAAAGTTTGGATTGTCGGGTAGAATACAACGCAAACCTACACGCTGAAAAATATCTACCCCAGCATCATATTGCACGAACCATGTACATGTTTGCAAGCATAGTTTTCATGAATTGAAGATCTGCTGCCTTTTTGTTTCTTTTTGTCTGTCTCGTTTTAGTTTGTAGCGGTTCATAGCAAACAAAGCTGCATTTGGATCTCAAAAGCATATGTATGATAGCCTACTAATCAGTGTGTCTCAAACATGTAATTGAATGACTAACACAATGTGTTTGGACACAAGTATATTATATTTGTGTTAAACTATTAACGCGCATTCAAACAACTAAAAATAGCACATTTTTCAGGGTGTAGTTGTTGGTCGTTGGTGGTTAGTGTGCGCGCCTCTTGTACATGAGATTTTGGGTTCGATTCCTGCTCTGACCACCTTCAATTTCTTTCAGCGGCGGTCACCTCGCATAGTGACTGCGACACTATCGAGTATTTAGCAATGAAAATGCTTCTCAAAATACCGTTTGGAATCGGTGTAAAAGCTGTAGGTCCCAATCAGTGAGTATAAAACTAGATAGCGCACAGCTCACTGGTGGTCAGAAGCTCTCCCCAATTCCTTCATGGAATGTAATGGGAAACCATTTACTTTATTTATAGTTTCTTAAAGTTGCCAATTGATCCAGGCCTCTAACAGCCATCCTGCGAATGGCCTCATGCAGCCAAAATGCTAGGAAGTCTTTTAATCTTTCTCATCGTAACATCTTCAAAAATGACATTGTCATGATCTTCCGTCTTTCCGCATGCTATCCAATCAGACCGTGCTTCATCATAACTGGGCCAAGCTTTGATAACTTGGGCAAAGATGTCGACAGAAGGGCCATAGATCTCCTTCTAACCAATATTGGCCGGATTTGCCTTGTCCTTGCACTCTCTGTGTTTGTCGTCACATAGGAGTATCAAAACGATCCCGCATACGTGGAGACTGTATGGTAGTTTTTGAGAAGCTTTTTCATGGCTATATACTCTATAGAGTCGCCGTCACTGTCAGTGAGTATAAAACTAGAACCCGTACAGCTCACTGGTTGTGAGAAGCTCCTCCTATTAATCATTGTTTCTCATATATGTTATATTGAATAGCAAACACAATCCGTTTGGGCACAAGTATAGTATAGATATACATCCAAACAACAAAAATTACAAATTTTTCAGTGTGTAACAACAATTTTCATTTGGAAATTATGAAGAAATTTATTTTCCATCATTACTTGAGTTATGAGTAGCACACAAATAATTGGATATTATCATACCCGACCCCATATGACTCTATGACTTTTCGAAGTTGTAAACTACAAATTACAAGCCACTTTAGAGCAATTGTATTTAAACCCGCAATTTATGTGTCATTAAGACAACAGGTAACCTTAGTAGTTAGTAGTTATATACTCGTACCAGAAATATAAAATTTTGTCTTGTAATTCAATATAATGCCTGCAATTTGTTTGTGTGTTTTCTTTTTGCTAAATGCAACGTTGACAGGTTTATAAATAAATATTGTAGGCGTTTACCTAATAGAAGTATGAATTATCAATGACCTAGTCGTGTTAAAGTTCATTTACGGGGAAGACACATGTAATGCACGTTAGGGCTGCATTATGACATAAGTAAATTTGTTAAAATGTTAACAAATGTCAGGTAACACGGTACATTTTATATTTATGAAATCTGGAAAATTTTGGGTCTTATTCATAATAAAGGGTGGGCCATGTAAAACGTGGAATTAAATTTGGCTTTAAAAATATACTGATACATCTATTGGTAAGAAAATTCAAATGTTTTTCATTTAATGTCAATTCGATGAACCCAACTTTCACTTTTTCCACTAAATCAAGTCATATGTTATGAATTACACGTTCAAAATTGACTTGTAAAGCTTGAACTGAGTCTGGTTTATTGCTAAAGACCAATGACTTCAAATAACCCACAAAAAAAGTCTAATGCTGTTAAATCATAACTTGGGTTACAGTGAAGATCGGCTCCCCGCGGTGCATCCTGGGTAACTCTAAATGATCTTCTTCCTCGTTGGCACAGACTCTGCTACGACCCTGGTTCACGATTTTCGTGACTATTTGATTTTCTGCTCTCGAGCTGTAGTCCTGTGCTCTGTGACCTGAGAAGGCAGAGGTAACACTCTGTCGAAATGGCTCGTGGCTAAGGTACCGTTCGTCTCCGCCTCCTCAAAAACCCGGCAAATCTTGTGGTACGTTCGAAATTCGTCACCGTTACGTTGGTGGTAATGGTACGGTTGAGAGGACTCCCTCTTTGGTTTGGCCTGTCTCTCAACACTCTGTCCCATAAGGCGTAGTGTCAACCCTCGCGTGGAACTCCCTTCTTCATAGACAACCACGGGGCCCCTCTTTTTGAATACATTGCATTTTTTACGGACGTAGATAGCGGCTACAAGTTGAGGCCCAATCAACATGAACGATAATATTAAAAAGTTTTCGGCCACAGGAAAACCTGTGACTTCCCCCGAGCCTACGGGCTCTTCCTCGAGCAATACTGCTCGTAAGTCTTCTGTGGTCACACGCATGGGGGCCTCTGCAACTGCGAATAACGCGGACGGCGGTTAACCCTCCCCACCTACGAGGAAAACTAAAAGTCTCTGCCCCTCCCGGATGCGGAGAGCTTATCTTCGACTGGCCACTAGATTGGTTAGTCAACTCTCTGCACGACCAGTCGTCACACTCACTCCTGCACAGGTATACACATTGGAGTGGGCTAAGGGCGTCTGTGAGGGTTCCAAGTCTGTAGGAACAAAGCCTCTACTGGCTGTTACTAAAAGACAGCGTTCAGTGGAGGAGGATACTAAACCTAGTCCCTCATCTAAGGGGCATAAAAGCCACCCAGTGCTCGGCAGGTCCTTTAGTGATGTCGCAAAGGACATCCTAATCATTGGCGTCTTGGATGAAGGTTAAATGGCGCCTTGTAGAAGGAGCCCTTCTTACGGTGTTCATGGGCTTTGTAAACGAAATCCCTGGTCCTGGGCTTCGTAAACGAAAACCCTGGTCCTGTGCCAGCATTCTGAAACGGCGATAGATGCTGAAGAAGCACTACTGGATGACGACAGTGGCAGCATCAGCGACCTTTCCATCACTAGCGAGGGTGATCACGAGAAAACCGTGATCGAGGTATCCGGAGTTGAAGATCCTGTAGATGACGGAAGTCCTCCAGATAAATCTTCATCGCAGTAAGGCAGCATCTGCCAACCTCATTCTCCATCTTGCTAAGGGTGGAGCCGATGGTCGTATATGTGTATATCAACCCCAGGTAGGCCAAGATCTTGCACACGCATTAAAAACAAATTCGATGCTCTTTTATTGCAGAATTTTGGTGATAGAGATACAACAGCCATCAGTCTCTCGCTGGAAAACGGCCAGCGGGACATCTGGATACTTTCATCGTACATGGCGCACGACCATACTGAATCACATCACCCCCTCCGTAGTGCGTCAGGGATATCGTGTCGGAGGCAAAAAGACGGAGGTGTAGCGTCATTATAGGTGCCGACGCAAACGCGCACCACACAATATGGGCGAATACCGGCACTAATAATCAAGGTGAGTCTCTTTTTAATTTCATTATAATCGAAACCTTGTCTATTTGTAATAGAGGCGAGGAACCGACCTTCATAACTTCGGTTAGGAGGGAAGTACTAGACCTAACTTTACTACTTGGCTACGACTGTGTAACTGTATCCGATTGGAGCGAACTTTCTGATCACTCATTTTGTGATCATAGATATCTACAGTTCCACATAAATATCGAACCTCTGAAAAAGGAAGTTTTTAAAAATTATTGGAAAACTGACTGGAACGCCTATCGTGGGCGCCTAAGGAACTCTTAGGTTACCATCCGAATATTCCGAATAATGTGCCAGAGCGGGAAGAACTAGTTGGCAAATTTACTGATGCGTGCAGGAACGCGCTCAATGAGTCCTGTAAGACCAGTGGTTATAATCCTGCCAAGGGTAACAAAAAACTTCATTGGTGGAATGCTGAGCTTCAGGATCTAAGATCGTCCATTAGGCGGCTTTTCAACAAGGCCAAAAAGAGCGGCGACCAAAGGGATTGGGACGTATACAATATTAGTCTTAATCTATATAAAGGTGAAATCAGGAAGGCCAAACGGAAATCCTGGCGAAACTTCTGTGAATCCATTCAGAATCCACCAGACTGCACGCTTAAGTTGCGTGCTCGCTAAAACCCCACCGTGTGCGGGGTTCTTAGTGAAAGACGATGGAACGCGGACGTATTCGTGTGAAGGTCTCTTGGGATCCTACTGGATACCCACTTTCCCAACGATGACAGTAGTGTTGTCATCACCCAGAAGAGTTAGGCGGAAACTCACCTAGCTTAGAAAAAGTTCGCTCAATAGTGAGCAGAATGAATCTGATATGGGCCATTAGATAATAATTCCCGCGCAACTACAGAAGGCCCTATACCTCTCTTGTAGTTGGTTGGAGGCAATCTTCAGGGGTTGCCTTATGCGGGGAGTCATTCTTAGCATTTGGAAGGAAACCAAAGTGTTTTTCGTCCCGACAGCGGGCAAAGGCTCTCATGTCAAACCAAAGGATTTTAGACCAATCAGTCTATTCTCCTTTGTTCTTAAGACATTTGAAAGGTTACTGGACAATCACGTTCGAAGTAATCTTCCACAGAATCTACTATCGAGTTATCCGCATGCCTATATCAAGGGCAGATCAACTGAGACGTCTCTCCACTCTATAGTTAGCATAATAGAAAATTCTCTTGAGAATAAGGTCTTCGCTCTGGGGACCTTCCTGGACATCGAGGGAGCCCTCGATAATATTCAATCTTCGGCGATTCTTAGGTCGTTACAGAATGTAGGAGTCGATAGCTTAGTGACAGGCCTAATTTGGAAGATCCGTCAAAGCCGAATGGGGCGGTGTTGCAATAGCTAGGAACGTTAACAGGGGGACACGGCAGGGGGAGTTCTGTCTCCACTATTATGGTTAACTGCTGTCAGTGAACTGCTTCTTGAATTGGACAGGGCCGAATGCCAGGTCTTTGCCTATGCCGATGATATTGCTAACATCTGTACGGGTAGAAACCTAAATTTACTTAGCACTCGTACAACCAGCCTACTTAGTCTGATTTCGAATTGGACCGCTAACAATGGACTATCGCTCAACCTACTGAAAACCGAGCTTATCTTGTTCTCTCGGAAATATAAAATACCCGCATTTGAATTGCCGTCAATTAATGAGGTGCAATTACAGTTGACGGAAAAGGTCAAGTATCTCGGAATAATTCTCGACAGAAAACTGTCTTGGAAACCGAAATGCTGTAAAGGGGCGATGGGACTAGGCAACTACTTAACTTAACGAGAGGCTGGTTATCCACAATGATAGGAACACTTATGGCACATTGTCCTGTAGGAAACCACGCCCTAAAATTGGGACATAGAAACTCCACTCTTTTTAGATGCTGCATGGAAGAGGATGAGTAAACGACGAAACAACTTCTCTTGGATTGTCCTGCTCTGGCAGGAGTGAGAAGTAGGATATTCGGAACACATCTAGTTAGCACCGTAGCCATATAGGATATTCCTGTAGGTCTTATAGACAAATTTATTGAAAGGGCAAATTGGCTGGACGACTAGTCAATAATTGCTATAGAGGAAACTGCAGGTATCACAAAGGGCTTCTGTAGCCTAAGTGTGCTAGATAGCGTGCTGTCTTGCAGCCTTTTCAACCAACCAATCAACCAATGGTTGTTCATTAATAATTTCTGGATTTTCTTCGCACCAGAATCGACAGTTTTGTTTATTTACCGCACCCACTCAGATGAAAGTGAGCCTCATCGAAGAAGATGATTTTGATGTTGTTCCAATACAAAATCAGCACATTCATGACGTTTACGGTAGTCCAGTGGCTCAGTTCTTGGATGATACAAATTTTATACGGGTGCAAGCCAAAATCCTTTCTCAAATCCGCCAGGTTGTGATTAGAGACAGTCGCAATTGTTGACAACGGCTTGGAATCGATAAATTGCGGTCTTAAGCAAAATTTGCCTGAACGGCAGCAATATTTTCATTACTTCGAGCGGTTCTTTGTCTTATTGGCACTTGACCCTTCTGCAAAGAAAATGTACGCTCGTAATTTGCAACAACTCGACGAATAGCGACACAGGTGGACGATTATTACGACCATAAAATTGCAAAAGCGCACGAAAAGCTTCAATTGGAGAACGATTATTTTGATAAAAAAAAAATTAATAATTTGTAGACGTCGGTATCTCTGCATGATGAAATTTTAAACATTACTGAATACACTTAACAAAATGACATGTCATGACTTACTACAAATGCCGAAACGTCACTTAGAAATCATTTCGCTCAAATTAGAAACTAATTTAGATATTTCTTCAAAACTATGAATTTGTATAACCGTTCTTTGGTATTGTGAAAATTGATTTATTCGGAGAACCGGTTTGGCCGGTTAAGTAAAATCGTTTAACCAGTTTTAGGTTTTTAAAGGAGATTTCTACAAATGCCTATTCAAATACTCAGTATGGTAACTGAACCAAACAGACAAACAGAAAAGACTTTAACAGCGAATTATTTCGTCGCCTGTTAGATACAGCCACATCACTGTGAAAAAGTCATGGAAAATTTCTTGAGAAGATTAATGGCCTTTTGACAAATATTTTATTCTATAATTAATCGAAACATGTATTTTTTACAATCCAGTAAAAAAATCAGAAGTACTTCAAACAATATGTGTTTTTATTTTATAATGAAAAAATGAATACTTACTGAGACGTATTTTATATACTTGCAATACAATGGCCGTCGGTTGTGCAACGGTTAGTGTGCGTGGCTGATGTGCGAAAGAACGTAAGTTTGATCCCTGCTCTGATCATCTTACACTTCCTTCGGCGACGGCCTCCTTGCTTACCGACGGGGACACTATCGAGTAATAAACCATGAAATAGTTTTTCAAAAAACCATTCGAAACCGGTGTAAAACCATAGGTCCCAATCAGTAAGTGGCAACTCGATAGCGCACAGCTCAATGATTGTGATAAGCTCTCCCCTGGCCCTTCATGGAAAGTAACGGTCATCATTTTAGACATTTTGCCCCATGGGACCTTTTAATGTGTGCATTACAATCCAATGTCGGTTAAATTCTACCACATTTGTTTCCAAACATCTTGATTGAGATGTCTGAAAGGATGGGGAGTTATCGATGTGATTACTGTACCCACACAAACGATTCGTCCTACACTTTTTACTGGTCCATTGCATCCACATTAGCAGACAACAGAAAATATGGCAAATACTTCTCTACAAAATGCAAATTGCTCAATGTTTAAGCATTTTCTATGTGAAAAGAAACAAGACTTTTGCAGAGATGTCTGCGTGTGATTCGTATAGTGAATGTAGACCTAGAATGGATTTGATGGCGAATGCTTTATCTCAATGGAACTGTGAATATAAAGCATTCGCATTGAGTTTTACAACGCTCGGTATAACGACTATTTAAAGTTAATTTACCATAAAAATAATATTATTACAGATCCATATACTGGAAAGCATTGATTCTTTGTTAACATGTGTTTTGTTTGCACATTTTTGTTAACTCGTACAATTAAAAGCAATTAAATTACTAAAATAAATAATTGTATTTATTTGTCCGTTGTTAAAAATAATTACATAACTCAATACATAAATTATTTTCAATGAATTTCCGAATAAATTGATGCACATACGTTCAGAGTATTCAATTTATAAATATACAGGCATTCAAACAAATGTATGAATGTAGTCAGAGGAGATTTATTGAGTAATTGATTTGCCCAATGATTTTATATACTCTCATGTAGAGATTTTGAAATATAGAATCAATTTATTAAAGCCAATTTTAAAGAACTTTATTAGTTATTTAATGTGATTGCAAATTATTGTTGCAGCTACTTGCTGAGGACAGTGCCCTTCTTCGCTATTCGATGGCAATAGATATCGGAACTCAAAGGTGCCCCAATAAAAGTGCACGAGGTAATTCAAATACAACTTACATTTTTTGACCGGGTGGTGAAATTGTTATTGCATTATAAATTAGGCATTGTCCGATTTGGCATGTAATCAAATATCCAGCAACACACACTCTTGCCCATTTTATTACATTTTCTTGATCTTGATGCTTAAATATTGATGTTTGTTTTATCAAAATTCTTAAGGATTGTTTTCATCACTAGACTTCTTAATGTCGGTGAGATCACTTCCCTTTGCGGAGTTCCTCTTGTTCCTCGTTTCCTTGCTGAACCATTGCCCATATATGAGTTAATGATTATGCTTTTAAGCATATTTCTTGTCCACTTCGATATGCGTGAGTGCGTTTAGTATGGACGTTTGTATTCACATGCATTGAAAGAAAAACGCTTCGTCCATCATCCATATTTTCGTTGATGTTTTTACGTTGCTATAGTGAAAAGCGTCGTATATCCGACAATTTGGTAGTCGTTGCAACGAAAAATTTCATACATGATTTCTTTGACAATTTTTCATTTTGTTCCTGCAACAACTTTCGTTTCGTTCGTGCCGCAAATTTATTTAATTTGAATTTTGTAGAAAAATTGGTTAAAAAGTAAAAGAAGTAAAGGCATGAGAGTTAAATTACTGATATTTGGTTTATCTCTTACTTTCTATAGTTTATATTTATTACTTATTTATTTTGGAGGTTTGTCAACATTTTTAATTCACGAAACAATTGCGTTATTGTGATGAAACTAATTTTTATGAAGGCAAAGAGAGGACAACAGTCAAAAAAAATGAGCGAGAGTACAATAAAGGCCAGCAAGAGAAAATAGTGAGCATGAGTCACGTACACATCTTAAATCAGTTGCTTTGCAACAACCGAAAGTGGTAGGCATATCTCTCCGTCGGAATATTTTAAATAAATTTGTTAAAACAGTCTGATTAGTAATTAGTTTAGTAAATCAGTCTTAGTAATGATCTTTATTGTGAAAAATAAATTGTGTGAATTTATGTATTTGCTGTGATGGTGTGTGTAACTTGAGTATCTGTAAATCAAATAGATAAATAAACAGAATGCAGGGAGCAACACGACAGCAAAGAAAGTGACGCATCGATAGTAAAAAAAAAACTACCCCGAAATATGTAACTGAACATTTGTGTGTGTTTGCGGGTGACGGTACAATTCGCCACAAAATGTTCATGGTTTTGTGTTTTACCATAATTCTTGTTGCGCTTGTTTCGGTGGACTGGTACTTGGATTCAGAAAAAATCGAAAGCCATACAGACATTTTGCATGCAGCCGAAGTCAAAGAAACAAAGTGTTGCAAGTAAAACGAACATAAAAAATAACAATCTAAAGAACAAATCGAAATTTTAACAAATTTGGGAGATTTGGCGCTACAATTGAGTGGCAAAACCCTAAACACAACAACAACTGCACGATTTATGAAAACAATTATGCGGTTCCATGTTAAAGGAGTAAAGCTTATGGTCATGGTTAGTACATACATAGATATCTATATATCTTAAATAGAAATTTTGATAATAAATTTCTCATATTTGATTTTAATTGCAGGACCTGAATACCATTCAACCACACATTAACACTCAACCCCCCTCACTACCACAATCTTCACCAGACGAGTGTCTCAATATGAGATGGATTTAATATATTTATATAATTGAGAACAATTTTCGAAACAAAAGTCCAAAAAATTGTTATCAAAACACCTGCAATGTAATACTACCAGTATATTTATATACAATTGTCAATAAATAATTTCAAACACACTTCAAAACATTCATTGCATCAATGAAACAAAATCATTTTAGTAATGAAACAAATTCATTGCAAAGACTCACATTATTTGCACCAATGAAACAAATTCATAGCATCAATGAAACAGATTCATTGCAGCAATGAAGTAAATTCATTGCGGTAATGAAACAAATTCATTACAGCAATGAAATAAATTCATTGCAAGAACGATACTTATTCATTGAAACAATGCAACAAATTCATTGCAGCAACGAATCAAATTCGTTGCAATAATGAAGCAAATTCAATGCAGCAACAACCGTACTTTCACCACATTAACGAACAATTTGCAGTTGGCGAACACATTTTCATAGCGGGAATGAAACTTTCGATGACAAAAGTTGTTGGGGTGATGAACATTTTCATCACTGTGACGATGCTTTTCCGTTCAGTGTGGTTGAAGGCTACTTCCACGTCTAGAAAAGCTGCCATGGTGTAATCCTAATAATGAATGGAGTCATCGATAAAACAAGGCCGTTTCCACAGATTTGCCTACCAGGTAGGCGTGGTGTACTGCGCTAAAGTGGTTTTGTGACCAGTTACATGTAGACCAACTAGTCTTTCCATGGGTTTCAGTAGAAACGATGAGAAGCTGATTGGTCTATAATCTTTTGCAGTAATGTGGTTTATTTTTCCCGCTTTGGGGATAAGGACCACTTTGACTTCTCCCCATGCCTTGGGTGTATGTTCCAACCGAAGGTTCGCAGAAAAATCGCGCTTGTATAATACTCGTGCACCGTTGGGGTAAGCACATTCAGGTTTGTTTTAAAACGAATGCAACTATAGTCGAGTCACATGGATGAAGATGTTAAGTCTATACAAATACAGAAATTTCACATTAATACTTCGTTTGTAAACAAAATGCCGGTAAATGTCTATGAATTATTCTAATAGCCGCAGCAGTTAGATTATCCAATCATTAAACGATATCTTAGTGGAACCTACAGTACAGTGTATATGATTCAGTCTGGGGTAACATAATATCCATTTCATATAATTTTATTGAATTTATTTTAGGCTGTGGAAATTACAAACCACTACTTAACACGTTCGCTGCCACGTGACCCACTGGTGGTTCTTACGAATTTTTTCCGTGAGGCCATGTGTACCACCAGTTACACGCTACATTATATTATAAGATTGTTTTCACTACGGCCTACGAGCCAAACACTTTTTCACTTCATTTCATCTACCCGAAAGCTTTATCTTTGGTATACACAAACAAATAGTTGTTTTGAGAAGTTATTTAAATTTTATTTTATTCGAAAAAAAGTATAAGAAAAATTATTTTATGGCTTTATAACTTAAAAAAATCGTTTAATTTTTATGGCAAAGTAAAATAAATAAAACAGTATTATTTTTACTGATGTTTGGTAAAACATTCCAAGCAAAACACAGGATTGCCTTCTCAATCACTGCAAAAGGTTGATACTTTTTTTTGCCTTTTTCGCAGCGACGCACAGTGGGTCAGATTACAAAAAACGTGGTCATAATATCATAACTTCTAAACTATTAGTCGGATCGCTTAATAATGTACTAGAGAGGTGTAAAGGAGGAGTCAGTCATTTAGGATATTGCATTTGTAGACACCCTGTTGTTACGCAGAGTTTGATACAGGGTCTCAAAGTGGACCACTATGGTGCTGTTAATGTTTTAAAGACCTGTAACTTCTACAATACTGAGCGGATTTTTAAAATTTTTTGCTTCAAGAAATCTCCTAAGAGAGGCAAATAAAAAATTAGCTGATATGATTGATTTATCTCTGACCATTCAAAAGATATTTGCAGTCAATAATAAAAAACGTCAATATTTGTCTGGCCTTTTTTTAGTTTTATATTAATAGTTCACCTATTTTTAATGAAATCTTAATTTTGAAAACACTGCCGTATTACAAACACTGTAGGAAAGAATAACTTGAAATAGTTTTTGATTTATCTCAATTCGTTTAGAAATGACAGGTTCTTAAAGTTAAAAATTTCTTTTAACATCAAAAAATTATTTTTTTCCCTCGTTTTTTCTTCCTCGTCTTCCTCATTTTTTTTCTTCCTCGTCAATGAAATATTCATCATCATCCATGCCTATTTCTTCGTCATCTGCATCGGAGTCTTCATCATTTTCCATGTCTGTTTCCTCGTCATCTGCATCGGAGTCCTCATCATCTTCCGCCACAGGAACCAAGAGGGCAACAGCTTCTGGCAGCAAACTCTTCAATTTTGTTGTTATTGGTTTTCTTAGAGATGAAGTGAAGGGGTCTGTGGTTGCCAACAATCTCCTGAACACGTCTTCCATAGTCTTAACTCTTGAAAACTTTCGAGAAAAACTCAAACGATACTGCTTTATCAACTTATTGGTTGATTCTTGAGCATCCTCCGAGAGTTGTCCGATGGGTAAAATGGCCGATGAAATAATGTCTTGGTCTGTGGATCAGCAATCTATGGACTGATGTTGGCATGTTGTACCAGGGGTTTTCCTTGACGTAGTGTCTGGCAGTAGATAGGGCGTAAGCTCGATACTTTTCAACGTCGATTTCACGTCCACTCGAAATCGTCTGCAAAATGATATGGAAACGGTGGATTAGTTCTTCGGAAATACCAGTTATCAAGGATGACGTTTCAGTGTTTTCAAAGAAACGTCGAGCTATATTTCCATCATTAGTGCTGCCGAACCCTTGTTTCGGCATGTCGACTAAAATTCCTAGTTGGTCTTTCTTTGAAAGCTTTTTGAATGCTGCCTTTCATTGTAGCTGTTTCCTGCTTATCTTCTTTTTTACGCGCTTGCCACTTTTTCGTATTTTTTTGGTATCCCAAATGAATACAGCATTCAAAACATCGAATCCAGGCGTGAAGAGCTGACAGTTCGTACTGTAGATAATCGGTGGTTACTGGCCTTTTCAAAACTTCGTCAATGTTATTAAATTGCTTGGACGTTGCCTGGCAGAGATAGCACCGTTGCGCAGATTTTGTGTTGGTGATCGCATTGCATACTTTACCATCTATCATGGTCATAGTTAAACTGTATCGAATCAAAACATTTTTCGTATGAATGATTGTTTTTAATGGCTGGAGTTGTTCGATGTGTTTGTCGAAAAGCGCTTTCTCGTTTAAGGAAATTACGTCGGTTTCCTTTTGTAAATTGTAATTTCAGAGGTCTGCAAAAGAGGGTTGAAGACGGCTTCGGATTACTCCAATATATCTTTTCTTCTTTCGTTTCTTGACATACACCCACAAGTCGCAATGGTACGAGCGAAGTAAAAAATAAACTTGCGTCGGATATATTCGGATCTTCGAACGTCATTTTATAAATGCTTTGTCCGGCAGTTCCATCTAAGCCCCACTTACAAATGAAAGTAATATTATATATATTTTTGCAATGCCTACTGAAACCTTAAAATATGATAAGGTACACATCACAACCCAGTTGTATTCAACTTAAACCCAGTTTTATTAAAATTTTATTTAAAACTTTTACAGTTGTTTCAACTTCAAGTGGTAAAAACCACCCATAAAAAGGGGCGGGGGGGGGGGGTAATAAAATATTCTACAAAAATTAAATTTTACTATATGTGTCAGAACACACCAAACCCCACAAATTAACACAAACAGCAAAAATCAGGGTTAATTTAGTTATTATTCACATTTTTCAAGAATTTTCATTTTGCAATTTTGATTTGAAACATGGCTCAAATGTGGAGTAGTGCCTAGTAGCAGAATTTTAAGGTTAAATTACAAAGACTATACTATATCCCTGAGAAAACAGTGCAAATCAAAGCGGTATATCGTGGAATTCGTAACTTATCTCTATTTTTTAAGAACATTTAAAAAAAATTTCGATAATTTTTCTGTATTAAGTATATTCAATAAATAACGTTTATAATTAACTATTTAATAATAATATTAATGTTTTTTAATTAGTACATACCCCCTGGAACACGTTCCATTTTGAAAATATTTGTTTCATGTTCACACAACAACAATACTTATCTTCGATGACAAGACTAATTTGTAGCCTTATCGGCTGCATGCACAACGAACAAAATACTGGCGCGTTACACCTAAAATATAACGAATTAAATGAACAGCTGCTCGTCTGTACAGTTAACAAAATTATCATGTAGAAAAATTTTTTTTCCTTTGTGATCAGCTTTTTCGAGGTCTGACCCACAGTGCGACTCTCAATTTTTCTTGCTTTTCTGTTTGTACTGTCTCTTGTGTCAAATTCTTTCAATTTGTGTTTTTGATTTGAAGTTGACGGCTGCTACTCAAGTTTTATATCAGAAATAGGTTCACAAATGGATTGCCGGAACTCGAGGATCGTACTTATAATATTTTTAGTATTTTCATAAAATACTAAGGTGAACGCCAGATATTCGATCGCAATTTTGTGGTACCATCTAATGGCTTTCCTCAAGGGGGTGAAATGACAGGCCATTTGGTCGGATACGTCGATAACTTCAGGCTGAAAAATATGTCGTTTTTTGTTGGTTGGGTGCAAATATAACGTACACATTGTGCTTGTTATTCAATTGTTATTAAATATTACATGTTTGAGACACAATGATATGTTATGTTAAAATAAATGTGTTTAGGACCCAAATATATCTGTGTTTGTGATACTAATACAGCTGTGTTTGGTGGTCTGTTTATGATCTCTCGTGGGCAAGAGAATAAAAGGGGGATAATTAGAGAGTCTATCGTGTAAGTGTGTATCTGTATTTTTGCATTATTGAATTTAAATATATGTGTAAATTCCAGATGAAGTCAGTGTTTCATGTATTCAGTCGTCAGTGGATCATCGGACAGAGAATATTGAAGGCGCTTGATCGGTGAAAAAATAATAAATAAAGGCTCGAAGGGTTACATAGTTTGGGATGGTGCTTTGGGGTTTGTGTATGTGTTTCGTATATATGCATGTGTGCTACCAAAGTGAAAATCGAATTTGAGAAAAGAAACTGCAAACGATAACAACGTGAAGAGATCGGAACGGCGGACCATTTGTGAAATATAATAAAAAAATATACAATTATTAATAATTGGATTTCTATGTAAGTTGTTGAAACCTTCTGAAAAAAACGTGAGAGCCCACATAGAAAGGAGAAGTAAAAGAGCAGCAGATTCTCATTTCATTAAAAAAAAACAAATAATAAATTCAGGTCCAGTAACTGTAAAAAGGACCATGTTTTAGATAGATTTATTTTAGGAAAATTAATTATATTAAATAATGCATATAGTATATTGAAATCAAAAATAATTCGTTTCTAAATATTAGTATGTTTGTGAGGAAGTACGCATATGTTTCCACGTAAGTATATTGAGGTTTGGGGGAAACTCGGGAATGCTACCGCGTGAGTACATGGATGTTTGGGATGAAGAACGCAATGTGTACACGTATGTGCATACATGTTTGTCAGTAAACATGCTACTGTTTGCATTTAAATACAAGTGAGTTTGGGATTAGCAAACATACGAAAGTTTGAAGTATGGTCCAAACATATACATGGTTCCAGCAGAATATGATTGGGAGAATATATTACAGAGACCGTTTTTTCAGCGTATTGTTTTGTATGATAGTAATCTATAATTACCTTCAGATTCGTTATTTTCTCCCCTTGTCTTCTTTTCTCTCCTGTTGTAGCTTGCTGTAGACCATACTTTATACTTAAGTATAAGCTTGTCCTTCCACTATTAAAATAGACGAGTTTTCACGCTCAATAATTTCAGATCTTTTTAGCTTACCCATGGTAACTTCTTTGGGATTTCTTATTCGCGTTTTTCGAAGTGTTTCAAATAAGATGAGTTTTGCGATTAAGGAGCATTTTAGCTGAAGAAACTGATGTGTAGAAGTTGTCGGTTGCTAAAGTTATTCCGTGGTGTAGGTTTTTATCTGCTAGATCTAGAACAATATGTGTACTGTGTGGTGTTGTCGTTGTGGGCTTACTCCTTTGGTGAAGACTTCCATTTTCCATAGCTGCTCGGATAGCAAAGTTTGTACATTTTGTTTCCATATTTGTGCGGTTTCCGAGGATTATACTGCCTAAATTGCCTAAATTGTAGCCTGTGTTCTAGCATTTCTAACAATCCACTCACTTTTCCTTAGCGATCACTTCCAAGCAAAGAATTGTCGGGAAAATGACTAAATTTCAAAATCAACTGAAATCTATTTCTCGACGTCGCTTGCGGAATTTCTATAGAATTGGTTCTCCATTTCTGCTAAAGTAGTGGAAAGGGATGGATATTTTACGATTCGCATATACATTACTAACCCCAAAGCCTTTTTTATTTCGGCTACTGTTGCACCTACCTATTCCTTGGTACGAGACTTTCGAGTAATCGTTTTCTTTTGTAGGAAATTTTTGGCATTTAAAATTGTTTGTGTCACAATAAAATCCAGTATGTCCTCAGTGACCATTAGGCCAAATGCTCCAAATGTTGGAGCATCGTCAAAAACTTAGTTATTCAAAAATGTTCCACTTACAAGAATCCACAGGTTTGCTGAAACGAGAGTAAAATTAGGTGGAAATCTTAGGAAAATATTCTTCAACTGCCGATGGTTCTAAGTCTCTTGAAAAGTCAGATACACTTGACTCAACTTCGGATGGAACGTAATCCTCTGAATCCGATCCTTCTTCAGCGTTTCGGCTTCCATAAAAAAGGGTTGGATTTATTCCGGAATTATTGTTCGCCATTCTGACAACCTTTTATTTCATTTTATTAAATCAAAATCTGATCAGATGAGATCAAAATGTATAAATACTTCGAAAATGTCACTGTGACCACCGGTGGGTCATGTGGCACCATGTGCCCTTCTGTAACACTTGAGTACCGCGTGACCCACCGGTGGTCACATTCTAAAGGCACAAAAACAAAAAACAACACAAACGTGAAAATTAAAACACAGAACTGTTCACTAACACTTAATATACACTTTTAAACAAAAAATTACTTGAGGTGTCATGGGACACCCGGTTTGAACGAAGATCCTTTCGCAATATTAGATTAGTAGTTAGTTCCAACACGCCTAAGTCGACCGTTGAAAAATACGATAATTAAAATGGATCTTTAAGAAAATGTACTTTCTATAAAATGACACACATTTTTTAATAAATTTTTTTTTACAGTATGTATTTTTTTTAAAAAAGGATATTTTTAGGTAATTTTTTGTAAGAATATGTATTATATTTACTTTTTTGAAGAGACGTACTTCTTTTATTCAAAGCTAATATGTTTTTTTAAGAAAAGATACTATTTAAAGAACAGTTACTTTTTAAAGAAGTGGTAGGTAATAATTTTAGGAAAAGGTTATTTAAGGTAAGGTATTTTTTAAGAGAAGGTTTTTTTTAAAATAAAGTGTTATTTTTAAGAAATGGAAATTTTTATTAGAATTGAAAGTTATTCTGTTTCAGAAAAAGGTACTCTTTCAAGAAAATGTGGTTTTGTAAGAAAAGGCTGTTTGTTGTAAGAAAATGTACTTTTTTAAGAAAAGGTACTTATTTAAAAAAACCTTTTTTAAGAAATTGTACTTTTTGTAAGAAAATTTACTTATCTCAAGAAAGAAGACAAGGTACTTTAAGAAAAGGAATTTTTGTAAGAGAAGGTATTTTTTTAAAGAGAAGGTATTTTTTTTGAAGGAAATGTTAATTTTTTAAGAAATGGGAATTTTTTTAGAATTGGTCCTTTTCTTAAGAATTGGTACATTTTTAGTAGTAGGTGCTTATCTCAAGAAAAGTTGTTTTGTTTCACAAATAAAGTACACTTTAAAGAAAAGGTAGTTTTTAAGAAAATGCAATTTGTTGTAAGAAAATGTACATGTTTAAGAAACGGTACTTTTTGTATGGTATGAAAATTTACTTTTTTAAGCAAAGGTACTTTTTTAAGATAAGGTATTTTTTAAGAAAATGTACTATGTGTATGTTTACGAATATTTTTTTTTAAATGTACTTTTTTTTAAATATATAAATAGGCATTTTTTTGAAATAATTTACTTTTTTTAAGGAGTTTTTAAATTTATTTCACGTTGGCTTTTCTCAATTTACTTTTTACTGAGAACAAATCTCCAATACTTATATACACTAAATATTGGTTACAGACCGTCTGTGGTGCAGTGGTAGTGTGCGTGGCTCTTGTGCATGAAAACGTCGGATCGATCCCTGCTCTGATGAGCCCCTTAAATGCCTTTCGACGGCGGTCACCTTGCTTAGTGACGGTGACACTATCGTGTACTTAGCCATGAAAACGCTTCTCAAAATACCGTTCGGAACCGGTGTAAAATTGTAGGTAACAATCAGTGAGTATAAAAATGGGACGCACACAACTCACTTGTTTGTGAGAAGCTCTCCATAAGCCCTTAATGGGATTTAACGGGAAACCATTTATTCATTTATTTATTTATTTACAGGCTCCAGGTTGAAAACTTCCCATTCAACAAGAAATTTCACAACATATGTTAGTCTAGACAAAAACCAAAGCAAAACTACCCAATATAGTTGCTAATACTGGGTTGTAGCATAATAGTGTTAAAAATTTTTTTTTTCATTTTTTTCATTTAGCCCCCATCCTGCAACGTGCGATAAGGAACTTTGTTCCAAAACCACTTTTGGCACACTGGCACTATTTTTTTAATATATGACGGCGGCGAACGTGTTAATTCAAAAAATAGGTTAAATCTAAAGCTTTAACAAATATTGCTAATGAATTGCCAACTCATTTCACCCAACAAGTGTGGCTTATGTATCCCTTACTCAATTCCTAAAATTGCTTCACTAATGATAACATTACAACTTTTAAGCAACCACTTTCTTGGTAACCAGAATATCTTGACTTCTGTTGTTTCACCAAGTACCCGTATAAGTGTCAAAATAATGTATATCCCCGTTATAACTTTGTCAATCTGTTGTAAGACAGTACTTTGTCTATCGTCAACTGTTCGCAAGACATCTATCAACCAAAGTCACATATTACAATTTGTCCTTTGGATCATTAGACTGTGGTAATGTCTATGTTTAAAGAATACTGAGAATAAAGCATCCTTACTCATAATTCTACGAATGACATATGAAAAGTGGCTAAGCAAAGTGAGGGTATTCTTATGTTATGGATTATGTGTAAAACCCCTTGATTGTAGACAAACGTATGAATGCCTGTGCGCTGCTCATTAAAAAGTTACAAATTACAATATTTTTAATGACGAAACGTAAAAAATAATTGATAATCTTGAGAAAATTAAAAAAAGAGCCTAATTCTCATATGTGAGTGCAGGTGTTACTTGGTTTTTGATGTCTTAGAAAATGTTATAATATAAATAATTAATGAAAAGGTAGGTTATGCTTTAGCCCTTGAAATAAATTAAGTAATTTATTATAAAATCTGTTACGGGAAAATTGTTTGTACTAACAGAGTCTAAGTCATAAACTTAGACAGTCAGAAATTGTGTAAATAATTTATGAGGATCTTTGAAGACAGGGTTTTTGTACAAGGAGTCATTAGTTAGCTGGTAAACTGAACACGATTACCGACGACAGGGTAGTTTCTGTGTTTTTTACGGATTTCCATTAGATTTGGCAATGTCCAACATCCGACTAGCAATTTTTTTTGGATCAATGGACTTGTTGACATGTGACTGTCCTTGGAGGTGGAAAGATTCTGATAGCCATTCACTTGGGAGTGGTCAGAAATTATTCCTTCATTGGGCTGTTCAAGCAGCTCACTACTTCCACGCAGTATGCCCTGCGCAATGGCTTATCGGAAACCTCCGTTAGCTAACTAAAGTGAGAAGGCGAAACGAATGAGCAGCCTAAGTGGTAATGCGATCACTGATACGTCTCAGGATTATTAGGTGACCCTGTCACTGAAGCTGTTCGAAGTAGTGGACATATTTTTCTGACCTTTGAAGGCGGATGAGCCAAAAACCCTGGCCAACGGCGGGTCAAAATTGTTGAAACCAAAATCCAATTTCGACACACTACATTCTGGTCAGCGTGTGATCTGAAATATAATCCTCCTGGCAGAATATAAAAGGCAAACCACGGTGGGATAGGTTTGCCTCCCTCCATCCTTATATAGGCAATGAAAATACATAGAGAAAAAAATAATGACCAAAGAAATCCCCTAACTGTTGACGACCCTCGCAAACGTTATAAGGACCACGATTTAAGGATTTGTACCTAGAATAAGCGAACGCTATACAGGACGGCTGCCACTTTCCAACTGGCAGATGTCATCGGAAAATATACAGCTGACATCACAGTGATCCAGAAAATACGATGGAGGATATGGTTGCACCAGAAAGAAAAACTGCGATATTTACTACAGCTGCCATGAGCGAAAGCATGAATTCGGGTGCGGATTTATAGTTGGCAAGAGACTGCGACACCTAGTTTCGAGGTTCAACCCGGTGAGTGACCGCATAGCCATAATTCGCATCAAAGCGAAATATTTCAACATCTCGTTAATTTGTGTGCACGCACCGACAGAGGATAAAGATGATGAGGTCAAAGAAACATTTTATGAGCTTCTGGAGGAAGTATATGAACGCTGACCTGACCACGACACTAAGATTATTCTAGGCGATTTTAATGCCAAATTGGGAAAGGAAGGTGTCTTTCGACCAACCATCGGTTACATCACACCATCTCCGATAATGCTATAAGACTGATCGCCTTCGCCACTGCAAAGAACGTAGTAGCACACGATTCCAGCATAAGAACGTTCATAAGGCGACTTGGATATCTCCTGATGACCGTACGAAGAACCAGATTGATCACTTGGTAATAGATGGCAGGCACTCTTCTAGAGTAATGGATGTCCGTGTGATTCGAGGTGCCAATAACGATTCGAATCATTACCTGGTGGCTGCGAAATTTCGCACAAGTCTGAGCAGGGTGAAAAACGTACGAAGCCGAGCACAAGAAAAGCTGGATATTGCCAAGCTATAAATACCGGAGATATCAATGTCCTATCGACAGAAGCTCTCTCTGCTGCGAGTGGGCGGTACAAGAGGCTGATATGGGAGGAAAAAACCGAATTGTGCAGGATGAATTATGAATCCCGAAAGTTTTTCCAGAGGGTAAGAAAATTGAATAACGGGCCTAATAACGGGCTGCCCTCCGCAATGGACGAGAATGGGAATCGGTTGCTAGATGTGGTGTGTGCTCAAAATGTGGAGAGACCACTTATCAGCACTACTCACACAGATTCTTCCACTGAAGATCAGGAGGTAATGATAGTGGAAGATAGTGTAGATTGTACACCCCCCAACCAACACGAGATTGGAACGGCGATTTTCCGGTATAAGAATAATAAAGCCGCTGGTGCGGATGGCCTACCCGCTGAACTTTTTGATGCAGGTGGCGAAGGACTGATAGCCCAATTGCATCGACTTATATGCAGTATATGGCTGGGGGAATCTATGCCCGACGATTGGTATTATGTCCTGTATTGAAAAGGGTGATCCGTCTGTCTGTGTGTCTGTTCCAACTATCGCGGTATCAGTCTTTTATCCATCGCGTATAAAGTCTTTTCGAGCGAATTATGTGGAAGGCTAAAGCCAATTGTTGAAGATCTGATTGGACCTTATCAGTGTGATTTTAGACCAGGCAAGTCCATGACTGACCAAATATTCACGCTACGCCAAAGCCTGTAAAAATCCTCCAATCCACGAAAATCAAATCGATACATACCACGTTTTTGTCGATTTCAAAGCTGCTTTCGATAGCCCCATACGAGGAATAATGTACGAAGCTAAGTCTGAACTTGGGATTCCGGCAAAACTGATCCGCTCTGTAGAATGACGCTGACTAACACTAAATCAGCAGTGAAGGTGGAGAAGGACCTCACTGAACCATCCTGTATCAAGTGAGGACTGAGACCATGCGACACAATTTTGTGCAATCTCTTGAACATCTTAATGAGATAATAATGAGAAAAGCTGCAGTAAATAGGAACAAGACCATTAACATGAAAAGCCATATGTTGCTGGCGTATGCTGACGACATAGACGTCATTGGGCGAAATATGCGAGAGGTTTCTGTAGTATTTTCAAGAATCGAAAAGGAATCAGCGAAGGTGGGTCTTGCTGTTAATGAGGGCAAGACAAAATTGATGGTGTCAACGACTAGAGACACCTCTTGACTTGGTCCGCACTTGAACGTTGACAACCGATTTAATTTTGCAGAGGTATAGATGAATATGTCTACCTTGGATCCGCCGTGAACATGGTCAACAATGTCAGACTGTAGATAAATAGGAGAATTTTGCTTGCAAATAGATGCTATTTTGGGTTCAGCGAGCAGTTTAGGAACAAAGCCTTCTCTCGACGGACAAAGTCCAGCTATATCAGACTCTCATTTTACCTGTCTTGACATATGGCTCCGAAACTTGGGTCGCAAGCGGATGAAAAACACCTGGGAGTATACGAGAGGAAAATTCTTCGTAAAATATATGGCCCTGTTAGGGAAATTGGCGAGCACCGACGTCGCTGGAACCAAGAGCTATATAATTTATATTCTGATTGCGTTGGCTAGACCATGTTATCAGAATTGATGAATATGAACCAGCGCGCAAAGTTTTCCATAACATACCCGATGGAAGCAGGAAAAGAGGGCGACCAAGACTCCGCTGAAAAAACTAGGCAGAAGAATCCCTCCGTATCCTTGGTGTTACCAACTGGTGAGAAAAGGCGAAGGATATACCCAATTGAAGGAATATGTTGAAATTTGTTTAATTTCTTTTTGTTTAATTAATATGTGCAAGACATCTGACCTCATGAGGTTGTAGAATAGTCAATAAAAGTAAACAAGTTAAGTTTTCTTTGTTAAATTTCGATAAGTGTTCACAAATGGTCCGCCGCTCCGAGTTTCATAGTAAAGGCTCGGGCAGACAAGGGGCTTCATCAGTGGATCTGACTGGCCGAGAAAAGCACTGGGTGCTGTCCGGTCGTAGTGCAAATAGCTGCGATTTTGAAAACGGATTTTGTGTTAACGGAAGAAGAGGATGTTTTGAATATAGGTTTCAGCAACATAGTGTGCAAATGTCCACAAATCGAAGTATTACTTCCGGAAATTTATTTTATCCTGTGACGGAGTTAACGATTTTATATAAACCAGATTATTAACTTCAAACTTTAAGTGGCGTCAATCTTTAAATTAATAATAAGTTTAAACTTGTTCTAGCATTAGGTCATGCAGGTTGAGATATAGGCACTTGCAGTATTCTCGTGAATTCCACCATTCTCGTGTATTCTCGTGAATTCCACCATTCTCGTGAATACCAGAGTTATAAATCTGAATAAGTAGCTTTACTAAAGCATAAGACCATCTTTCAAAAGTCGATCCAAAAGCTAATTGTATAGTTTAAAGGTAAAAAAGAATTTGTAATTCAAGTTTTATTTGTTTTGTCCTCAAACTAAAGAAACTCTATTGTTCTTGTTTAAACTAATTGCACAAAAGCCCCATTAATTCTTTCATACCTACCGTTCTTAGTACCAGTCCAAACTTAGTTATTCTTTCTTGTCCTCAACTTTCTTTCAAACTGTAAAAAAAAACAAAAATATACTTGGAAAATATAACCGGAATCCAACGAAATCTTTGTGTGAGTTTGAAAACTGAATGTGATGTAAAAGGAGCCAACATTCGGTACCTAACTTCCCCCCTCTCGAACACAGTCCCAATGCAATGTGAACATTTGTTGTATTTTTATTATGTTTTCACAAATTTAGCACACCATTTATGCATTTGGTAAAGGTAGGATTCCGGATTGTTTTTTATTTCTATACTTGGAATACTTATATATCTCACTGCAGCACAACACTCTAAATGCCGGAAATGCTGGACAACCTCTCACGCTGCTAACAGATGAACAAATAAAGATGAATAGGACAACAAAACCCGCTACACAGGTTTTGATATCATGGTTGGATAGTATGAAGTAAATGGCACAATGTAGTATTTGCACGCTTATAGCAGTAGGATATATTTAGTATTTCCCATTAAATCCATGGAGGAATTGGAAATTCAGAGAATTGTGTGCTCTTCGATTTTTTTAAACTCACGTACTTTATTCAGACTTTTGCACCGCTTCCCTAGGGGTTAGATAAGCTTTTCATGTCTCTTTGCTCATTAGTGTAGCCACGACTATGCGAGATGTCCGTCGCTGAATGAAACCTAATGTGGTATGTGCTGGAATTGAACCCCTGTACTTGTGTGTACAAGTGTCACACATTATAATAATCGCACCGCAAACTCAGATTGACGGAAAAAATTGGACATAATTCAGCTGTTCTAAAAGTCCTGTCCTATCAAGACTAAATTTTCCAACAGATGTAGGGCACGAGTGCAAATTTGGTAGTCCACGGGGACAGGAAAAGTTTCTGTCAAGATCGAAGTGCGTGGTGAAGAGCCATATCCTACTCGAAGTGGCCCTGCTGTTTACTAAACACTACGGATTTAGACAGGTAGGTTGATACAAAAATACCTCCTTAATATGTGGTGCCAACCTGCGTACAGGTTGTTGCAGGCCCAGCACCAGAATCCGATGCGAAGGTCTAATGAATCACTCGCCTTAAATGTCAATCATTATAGAAAAGTCAATAAATTCGGAGAAAACCAAACACCCTCGATAATGAGATTTGGCTTTAAAAATCGATACTCGAACATGTTAGACAAGTTATGGGATGCTACAATGTGGACACCCTTGGTCTAAGCAAAGTGCGTTGGCTTAAAAGGGGCAAATCTCAATTTCCATGTATAAATAAATATTTTCCCCTTAAATCACCGGTTCCGAACGGTTTCTTTGAGAAGCTATTTCATGGCTTATTACTCGATAGTTTCGCCGTCGCTAAGCGAGGTGGCCGCCACAGGGTTCCAACCCGCGATCTCTCGCACAACAGCCGCACACACTAACCGTTGCACCAACGACGGCCGTACCTGCCATTACCATCTGGGTAAAAAAAAATAACCGTTTCTCATTACATCTCATGAAGGCATTGGGGAAAGCTTCTCACTACCAGTGAGCTTCCCGCTTTCTAGTTTTTCACTCAATGATTGGGACTTACAGTTTTACACCGGTTCCGAACGGTATTTGGAGAAGCGTTTTCATGGCTAAGTACTCGATAGTGTCGCCATCACTAAGCGAGGTGGCAGTCGTCGAAGGAAATGTTTAAGTTGGTCAGAGCAGGGATCGAACCCACGTTATCCTGCACAAGAGCTGCGCACACTAACCATTGTCCACCGACGGCCACATTTTACCACATTACCATCTGGTTACTGCTTTATTTATTCCGACAATGATACGTAACTTATAAACGGAGTCGGCTTTCGTCTTTCTCCTTTAAATTATAAATTCCGCAGAATTTTTGTGGTACAGGCGTATACATATACTGAGCTTGATGATGCCGGAGTTAAGGACGAGTTCTGTAGCCAGCTGGATATTGTTGTAAGCACCTTGTCAATTGGTGACATTAAAATATATCTGGGCGATTTCTATGCCAAAGTGGACAACGACAACAACAACATACAGGAAGGTGTTGGAAAGACATGGTATTTTTACTGTGAGCAATGGCAGTGGTGACAGGCTCATAGATTTCTATTCTCGACATCAACTTTTTATCGGCGGAACGAAATTCTGCCACAGAAATGTTCACAAGTATATAAGTACATGGGAATCGCTTGATGGTCAAATTGACTATACACATGTCAGCAAGAAAATACGTGGTCAAGTATTGTTCGAACGCTGAAGGAAACAGTCAAGGACTTCCTTGGCGAGAAAATATATGTGAAGAAACCTTGGATTAGTGCAAAGTCCTGGACCGAAATTCGGAATAGTGAACGCCTGCACAATGTGCATATACGATCGAAGACATCAACGTTGAAGAGGTAGTTAAAATAAGACTATCAGTAATCGGCACGTAGAGTGGGTTACCTGGTCCATATCGGACTACAACAATTATCTGAACAATAAGCGGAGGACACCGAAAAAGCTGCAAATACGGGTAACCTCCGCATTGTGTACTCTTTAATAAAAAAGCTGAGCGGTAACAATATCAGGACTACGCATCGTTAAAAGCTATACATGGTATCGACCATGCAGATGACATATGTGTCATATCGCCCACAAACGTAGTGACATCGAGATCAAGTTAAACAGACTCTCTGGAAATGCGAACAAAGTAGAAGTGAGTATACATATAAAGAAGACAAAGCTAATGCGTATTCGAAAAGAGCGGAATAGTCCACTGACAGCTGGTCGTTCGTTAATTGGGGACTTGGATTCAGTCAACTATTTAGAATGCAACATTTCCAGGGATGATTGCTCTCCAATGGAGGTGATCGTATAAATAATATCCATGTTGCAGTACTTAACCTGCACATAATCTGGCGAAATAAGAGAATATCGGGAAAGACGAAATTGCGAGTATTTCATTGCAGTGTGAAGCCTGTACTATTGTACAGTTGTACTACTTGGAGCTTGACGAAGATGACAATAAACGGTCCAAACGTTTGTAAATTATTGGAAAAATACATGAATATAGTTTTTTGGATGCAAATATAAAGTGTGTTTGGAGCTTGTTGCAAATATAAAATATTGTTGTCCAAACACATTGTGTTTGCTATTCAGTATTACATGTTTGAGACACAATGATTAATATGTAATAATATATGTGTTTGCGACTCAAACATGCATGTGTTTGTGATGAAAATACAGTTGTGTTTGTTGCACTGTTTACGCTCTCTCGAGAGCAAGAGGATAAAAGAGGAACATGGAGAGAGTCTATCTTGTAAGTGTGTATCTCTATTTTTACATTATTCTCTCAGTCAGTGATTCGTAACTATTCCTTTGCTTTTTGTGTATGTATTTCGCATATATGTATGCGTGCTACCAAAGTCAGAAAAGATTTTGAGGGAACAACCTGGAGAGGGCAACAATTAGATGCCCTTTGCCTTTACTGAGAAAACCGGATCGGCGGACCAGTTGTGAAATAAGTACAATAAAAAAACACAAGTAATTAATCCACGCTTGGGTTGCGTGAACAAGACTTGTATATTGTTTGTGTACCAACGCATAGTGATAACCAACGCATAACTGAAACCTTCTGAAAACAAAAACTTGAGAGTCAACAAAGAAAGGAGAAGCAAAATAACAGCAGATTCCCATTTCATGGAAAAAATACAAATAATGCATTCAGTGCAAGTAAATCTTTTAATTGTTTGTATTAATTATTTATAAAAGTGGATCTATATTGATAAAATTAATTATAATAAATATTACATATATATTGAAATCCAAGAATAATTCGTTTCTAAATATTATTATGTTTGGGAGGAAATACGCATCTGTTTCCACGTTAGTATATGTAGGTTTGGGGGAAAAAGGTGAATGCTTCCACGTAAGTATATGGATGTTTGGGTTGAAAACGCATGTTTCCATGTAAAAGTACACATGTTTTTACTTATATACAAGTGAGTTTGGGACTTGCAAAAATGTGAATGTTTGAAGTGTGTTCCAAACATATGCATGGTTCCTGCAGAAAATGTTTGAGAAAATATGTTGGAAGAAAATATGTCAGCGTGTAGAAGAAAATTAACTTGAAGTAGTCATAAACTTAGGCGCCCAACATTAGATTTTGCCAGAGAGGCACTTGAATGGAACCCCCATGGGTATCGAACTTCAAACTTAATGACTTCATGAACTTCGTGAAGGCCACACCAAACTGCTATATCGTATAGATCTGATGTCATCTTTGGAAACTTTGCGGTATTCTCTTCAGCACAAAATACTAAAATGTCCATCAATCGAGAAACGTGGTACAATCCTCAAACAACGCTTAGTTTCGTAGTAAAGTTGAATAATTTATAGTCGCTGTCCCGGTCACAATCTTCCATGATTAAATGAGAAACAATACTGAACATAAATAACAACGCAATTTGACAGTTTGATCTGACATACAATTTCTACGTGAAAAGGCACCAAATATTAAAGATATACTATTTTCTGAGTGTGAAATGCTCTATCTTATCCCCTCAAGGATTTATTGGGATTTTGAGATTTTATTGTTTGCACTGAAATAATGAGGTATGCAGGTCTACACACGGAAAGAAAAAGCGTCGTCACATGTATGAATCATTTTCGTTCATACTTTTACATTGTTATAGTGAAAAGTGACGTCTACCCGACAATTTGGTAGTCGCTGCAACGAAATATTTCATACTTGACTTCTTCGACAATTGTGTATTTCGTTGCTGCAACAACTTACTTGTTGGTCCTGCAACAATTTTATTTAATTTGAATTTTGTAGATAAATGGGTTAAAAGTTAGAAAAGTACAGGCGTGAGATTTAAACTACTGATATTTGGTTTGTCTCTTTCTTTTTATAGTTTATATTTATTATTTACTTATTTTGGAGGTTTGTCAACATTTTTAGCTGATTAAACAATTTTGTTATTGTAACGAAACTAATTTTTATGAAGGTATATAGAGAGAGAGGCAGTTGAAAAAATGAGGGAGCGTAAAATAAAGGCTAGAAGATAAAATCGTGAGCGTGAATGGTGCGTCACGTACACATCTTAAATAAGTTCCATTAAAAAAATAAATAAATGGTTTCCCATTACATCACATGAAGGGACCGGGGAGAACTTCTCACAATCACTGAGCTGTGCGCTTTCCAGTTTTCACTCACTGGTTGGGACCTACAGTTTTACACCGATTCCGAACGGTATTTTGAGAAGCTTTTCATTGTTATATACTCGATAGTGTCGCCGTCACTATGCGAGGTGACCCTCGCCGAAAGAACTTTTAGGTGGTCAGAGCAGGGTTCGAACCCAGGATCTCATGTACAAGAGCCGCGCACACTAACCATTGCACCACCGACGGCCACACAAATCAATTCCATTGAAACAACCGAAAGTGACAGATATATTTCTCCGCCGGAATAATTAAAATAAGTTTGTTAAAACAGACTAATTAATTATACTTAATAATAATCTCTTATTGGGAAAACTAAATTGTGTGAATTTATGAGTTTGCTGTGATCGTTTGTGGAACTTGTGAATCTATAAATCAAATAGACAAATAAACAGATTGCAACTCGATAGCAAAGAAAGTGACGCATCGATAGCAGAAAAACTACCCCGAAATATGTAACTGAACATTTGTATGTGTATGCGCGTGTCGGTACAAATCGCAACAAAATGTTCGTGTATTTGTATTTTATCCATAATTCGCTCTCGCCTGTTACATACATTTGTGGGAGCAGTCGAAGTCAATGAAAATGAAAAAGTCAAAGAAACAAGGTGTTTCTAGTACAGAGGTGACCAAACATTTTTATGGTGTAGGCTTAGTGAGAAAAACGATGTTGCTTCAGTCGTCGTTTAGACAGCGACGGATGCACATGAACAAAAACTACAACGTCAGCCTTGAGATCAAACGGAGAATTGTGCTTGCGAATAGATGTTATTTTGGGCTAAGCAAGCACTTTAGAGATAAAGCCCTCTCTCGAGTAACAAAAGTCCAGCTGTACCAGACTCTCATTCAACCTGTCTTGCTTTATGGCGCAGAATCCTGGGTCCTATCGCAAGCAGACGAAACATCTGTAGGAGTCTTCGAGAGAAAAATACTCCGAAAAATTTATGGCCCTATAGTGCACAACGGCGAGTATCGGCGACGCATGAATCATGAGCTGTATGAGCTTTATCCTGACATTGACATAGTTAAGCGGATCAAGATACCGCGATTGCGCTGGCTAGGCCATGTCAGTAGAATGGATGAAGATGAACCAGCGCGAAGGCTTTTCGAAACCGAACTCGAAGGAAGACGAAAAATAGGAAGACCAAGACTCCGCTGGAGGGATCAGGTTGACGAATCCCTGCGTACACTTGGTATTGCCAACTGGAGAGATAAAGCAAAAGATCGAACTGGTTGGCGAAATATGTTATCTTCGTTTTGTAAGGTCCCTGACCCCCCGGGGTTGTCCGAGACCGGATAAGTAAGTAAGGATGCACATGAGCACTGGTGTATGAATTTTTTGCTGATATATCAGCAAAAGATGCATATGCCCCCTTACTTGTTTACACGTCGCTTTCTCAACGACGACTGAATGGAAGAGCATAAGAATAAGTGTGACTTTGTTTATGTGTTGGTCTCCGCAATTGCGGTATGGGCTGGTCACCAGTGTTCTAGTACGACGAACATAATTCGTTTTTCTAGTTTTGAAGCAAATATATTCAGTGTTTGGAACTATTCAATATTACATGTCTGAGGTGCAATGATTTATATGTTATAATATACATATGTGTTTATGATCCAAATACAGATTTGGTTGTGATACAAATTCAGCTGTGTTTGGTGCAGCGTTTACTTATTTTCTTTGTGTCTCTATGCTCTGTCGAGAGTAAAATAATAAAAGGGGGACCAAATTGTATTTCTGCATTAACCTTTCATTTAGTGATTCATAAATATTACTGAATGCATGTGTAAATGAATTGAGTGTTTCTTATGTTGACTGATGATCTTTTGCGTTTTAGTATCATGCACTCAATCGTCAATCGTTCTGTTTGGAGAAAGCACATGTATGTTTCGATGTAAGTAACGGGTCCGCCAAATAACTTTTTTTTTTGAAAATGCTATAAAAGAAAAACTACTGAATATTTTCTCAAATTTCTTTTTATATTTGAAAGTACAATCCTTTCGGTTAATAATGGAAAATAATTTCATTCAAATGGCTGCCTCGGCTGGCCATGCAGTAGCCTACACGATCGGTTCAATTTTTAAGCACATTATCGATGGTGTGCAGCAGTATTTCACCAATGGCTTCACGAATATTGTCCTTTAAAGCGTCAATTGTCTCTAGCTTGCCGGCGTAACACTTATCTTTGAGTGCACCCCACAAATAATAGTCCAACGGTGTCAAATCGCAGCTCCGAGGTGGCCAAACGACATCAGCTCTGCGGCTGATAATGCGATCTTCAAAAACTGGGCGCAAAACATCGGGTGTGGCTTCGGCTGTGTGGCACGTATCATGATTTTCAAAGTAATATTGCAATATTTCTCAGCGTTGTTCAAGAGTGTACACAACCATATTCGTTCAGCGGAAGGATAAAAGTAATTATCTGTCAAATCAGACATGAGCTAAGTGGACCCTTTATATGGATGTTTGGTATGAACCACGCATTTGGTTCCATGTAAAAATATGCATCTTGGCAATTAAACATGCTAATGTTTTTTTTTAAATAGAAGTAGGATTAGGACATGCAAATAAATGAATATTCGGAATGTGTACCAAACATATACATGTTCATGCAGAATGTATTTGACAGAATGTGTTACACAGGCGGTTTGTTTGGCAGCGTGTACGATAACTTCAATTGATTCGGTTAATAGTTGACATCGAAATTCAACAGTGCTCATAATTATATAATTGCAATCAAATTCAGTAAAGTCACAAGAAAACATCTAAAGTTCTCTTAAAGAAATATATTCTCAAAATAATTGAATATAAAGGACTTCTATGCACAACCTATTTAGGGAACAATATAGTCTACCAGAGTTGCGTACAAGTTTTATCATTGTCACTTCATACGTTACATCACATGCCGTCTGTTATTGTCTTTTCTGTAATAAATAATAAAAATATTTTTTCTTCATTCTTTTCTTTTTTCTTTATGAGCGCTTCACGTGTATATCAACATGTTTACGTGTCTGCTTTGGTGACAGGAGCTTTTTTTAGAATTTCATATCCTACTTCTTTTGTTAGAATTGCAGGCTACTTTTAATATTTATGGATATGAGACATTCAGGTGAAATAAAGAAAAGAATAAAAGTGTGCTACAAGTGTGGTAAAAATTTAATCACAAAATCATTCTGACTAAAATATCGAAATTTCAGGATTATGTCCTACCCGTTTAATACATATTAAATAGACCCTAGTTGAAGATTCTGCCGGATGTCAAGAAAGCTTTCTATCAACTACTGTACTGCATCATTGTACGTAGAATGGCTTTGTAATAGAAGAATATTGTGAAGGATGTTCATAGGATAACATTTTCTATGTAAGTATGGCATTAGGGCAATTACTGTACCTCTGGGAAAGCGGTTAATGACAGCTTCAGCAGCTTGTTTTTCATGTAGCACTAATGCTTTTGTTTATTTGCATTCTATGCAATTTTTTTTAAGAGAATATGTCTCTGCTGTGATAAATCTCATAAGGATGCATGTGTCACTATACTTCTTAGACTATAAAAACTCATATACAATGAAAATGGGAGAAAAAAGTGTGTTTGTAGTCGAGCAGAACAACTGAAGCACAAAAACATCAGACACTTCAACACTTTGGAAATGTATATAAAAACATAGCAGTAGAAAAAAATGCACACAAAAGATTCCTGCCAAAGCACTAAAAAATAGACTTGCAACTTTAGTGTGATATGTTTGGAAACTACTGAAGCACACTGGATAACATTTTGCAGGAAAGTGAATTTTAACATATTTCATTTGTTAGTCAGAATTTGCCAAAAGGCCCACTTGGAGATTTGAAAACTTCACAACTAATTGGAAATGCCGTTATCAATAGTCCAAGTCTTTTACTTACATCTGTGCTAACATATCAGTTACGAATGTGTGTTGCAAATACTAAATTTCAGTTTTTAACTATTCGAACCGTTAGAAATGTAATTTCTCCCAAAATATCTATCTAACAAAAATGGTGCAACTTTTATAGACAGTCGCATAAGGGCGTTAATGCCTTATTATAGTTGGAAGCGACTAATTTGTGTTTTCTTCGACTGGAATTTAAATTTAAATTTATATTATCTGCTTTAATTCAAACTCATAAGTATTTCGTACACCTCGTATTTCTTGTGAATTTAAACTCAAATTTGTTTTAAAATGTTTGATATTTTCTGAATATACAAGTTTTTCGAGGTACACGAGGAATTTACTAGTTTGAATGAAAACCAGTAATATCTTTGAACTGACTGATCAGACTTTGTTTGGCGGACAACTTCTAATCCGATATGGCAATGGTTTTAACTCTCTTCTGCCCGACAGTCGGTGTTGTGAGTTACTGTTTCGTGGGGTTAATTTCACTTCATACTCTACCGACTGACTGCCTGTTCAGACCTTTCACTATCCGAAGATACGTTTGCGTGGAGAATCATATTTTATTTTTTATTACACTATCGGTTTCGAAAAATAAAACCTTTATGATTTTTCTAAATGACGGGGTACAAAAATATGCATTTTGACGTGTTTTACTCTCATTTGAAAGGTTTTTGCTTCGACGTAAACTTTTTGCTTGGTAAATTTGTGTTCGATAAAACTTTATATTGAGATTTATGGGAAAAGTCGTAAGTTGTTATAGATGCGAAAAAGATTATCCTCAAATGATCTAAAACCATTTTATTTATACATGTGTTTTTTAACAAACACTAAAAATAACATTAAAACAATATAAAATGGCTTAACCGACAATATTCACCAAATCTTGTTTCAATTCATTCCTAGGCATCATTGTTCTGCTTGCTTCTTGAGCTTTAATGAATTCATCCAGTTTCTCATGGAGAACACTTTGTCAGAAACCTCTGTTACCTGTTTCACACACCTCTCTATGTTCTGTAGATGACATGGCCACATTGAAACTTGCATTGGCTCTTCAACAAACTTTTTTATTTCTTATATTTTCAGTTTGCACGTAAGTGGAGGTTTATATATAAGAATTTACACCCTCACCCTTACTTATGCGGGTATATATCATTTCATACGGAAAAAGTAACGCACAGAAGGGGCCATATTATTAGTATCTATGGACGAAGTTGGTTTTGGGACGTGTTAAGACGATTGAGCCATTTCCGTCTCTCTGTCTGACTTGTAGGTCAACATGATAACTGCCGTAAATCTTTACCTATCACAACGAATTTTTGTCACGGACTATTCTTTGTCCAAAATTAGTTTGGGATTGAAAATGGGCATTTTGACCTCGCCCCTTCTGGGACCTCCCATACAAATCAGCACGTTTAGTACAAAATCATGTTTCTTCTAAAACTTTTTTTCTGGTAGATGTGATTAGCTTCAACTCAAACCTTGATTAATAATATGTAAATGTCTAATTAACTGGCGAAAAAAAGCCAGGGTGCCGCCCATTCTGGTACCTCCTATACAAAAGCTTGGTGGTCGTCTGTGGTTTTAATGCGATAAGTCGCGTGAAACACTTCCGATCGTAATCAAATTCGGTATTAGGCTTCATGTCATCAAACGCCAGTCACTTATTAAGACGGTGGTGAGTTTGCCACGCCCATTTGGTCCCATACGAAAGTTGAGCGGAGGACCGGTTGATCGACATGATAACTCTCGTAAACTACAACCGAACTTAAAGAAAACCGATGTTTTCCTCAAAATTTAAATTTTACCACTGGGCCACGCCCGTTTTTGTACCTGGTAGTCACGATATATCTTCAAAATCACTTAGGATCCTAATAAGGTTGGGTATTGAAAAATATTTAGCGCAGTGCCACTCTTCTATTGAATATGGACAAAGTTGAGACGCTCGATCGTACAACTGAAAAGTGATTATATGTGTTTTTACTTATGTGTGACTTAGGGTGAGGGTATGCTTAAGTTAGTTCACCCGACTGAAATTTCTGTACTGGTTTTCCTTTACCTGCGCAGTCTATTATTTCTAAAAGGGAAGTATCATCAATTTACGCCAGGTGTTATTCTAGGCTGAACAGATATATATCCGTGTATATTTTATAACCACTCCTTAATTCAATTATACTCTAGAACCCTGCAATCATTTCTTCTTGTTCCTCCGAGTATAGACTTGTCTGAAGAACCATTTCACTAAATGCGTAACATGATGAACGTTGGATTGTTGTAAAAACAATATTGGCTACTGCATTCTTCAGAGATCTTAGGAATTTCAACTGAAGAAGAGTGTGGCAGGGTCTTTCCAACCAAAAGAATTTCAATTTAATGTAAACCAGCAGGGATAATGAGCGCCGACAATGTATTCCACTATAAGTTGTAATATTTTCAAACCATTGCCGCTAAGGCCGTCTTTTGAATCCCATATGCCTCAAATCCTACTTGCAGTACTTGACCACCGAGAGTGGCTTACTTGAATATTTTTCAGTACTGCCAAATCTTCTTCGAAAATATTGTCACTCTCGAAAGCCAAAGGCTCTGGAAAGAATAATCTTGGAAATAATTGATTGATTTCTAGTTCAGTTGCAGTATCAATTATGTTTCCAATCGTTCCACGTTATTTCAAGTTGGACAAAGTTTTGCCATTCAACTCTGTGCACAAGTGGATCAGGCGTAGCTCATTACACTCATTACACAAACCAGACAGATGAGTTTTCGATTCAGTTTTGCCTCAATCCAACCTCAAACACTTGCCAACCAGTAAATACCTTGTTTGAGTCATCACCAATAGCCACCAAATCTTTATCAATGCTGTTTTTCTTTAAGAAATCGACAAGATATTTAGGAATAACTTCAGCAGGTTATCTTTCAGTTATGTCTTTCTCTAGAGCTATATGATCAAGATACCTTCCACCAGGCTCACTGATACTCACCAATACTTGGAAACTGATGACTAGAACAGAACTTTCGTTTAGTCTTTACCTCCATCAAAGAAGATACGTTCAACATTCCTCTGTTTGGTATCGATCATGAACTTCTTCAGGAATTAATTTTGCAACTTTTTTTGTGCCCTCTTCATCTTATTACGATCAATCTCAAGTCTCCTATCTCCTTCGGGAATTAATCCAGCATCCACAAAAGCACCTGTTGTAATTGCAGCTGTACAACGTAGACCGGCAAGATACAAACACTGCCCTGGCCATGACATTAAGATTGTTATGGGTGACTTTAATGCTAAAGACGGCAGGGAAAGTGTCTTTGAACCAACCATCGGAAAATTCAGTCTACGCTCCATCACTCGCGATAACGGAATGAGACTGGTAGATTTGTCATCGGCGATAACATGGTTGCAGTAGTACGAGATTCCAAAATAATGATACCCATAAGGCAAATTGGATATTCCCTGATCAAGAGACGAATGACCAGATTGATTACGTGGTAATTGGTGGAAGGCACTCTACTAGTGTAATGGACGTACGAAGGAATCGAGGAGCTAATATCGATTCGGATCACTACGTTCGGATCATAGAAAACCTCTTTTCCCCGTTAGAGTTGCGTTTTCACCTGTTTAAACCTTGTGTTCACCATTGCCAATCCATTTGCATTCCCTGACGTTTAGTATATCTAGGAACCTTAGGAACTCGAGTACTAGCTGGCATAGTTTCCCGGTATCTTGTATAATGTATGTTCCTGTATCCTATTCGTGTTTCCGTTTTCATTGCGAAGGTTGTCATCGGAGGTTTCGGCTTGTTAACTATTTTTCTTTTGATTTCGGTTTCAGTAATCACGAAGAGGACATTCGTGAGTAAGCCTGGCCTTCATATCTACCCTGATTTCTAATGCGTCGGATTGGATCCGTTTCGATGCTGAGGATTCCAGGGATATTTTCTGGTTAATTGGTAGCGCCGGAAGCCCCCACTTCACTACAAGCACCATAAGCAACTCGGTATTTGTGGTGGAATTGATGCTGGGGCAAAAATACACCCCGATACTCCCAAGTTGTAGAGTCGCCGCTTGTATTGTCAGGCAGCAGGTGTTTCCAGATGGTACCGCGGGGAGGCCCTACAAGTAAGAAGCGAAGGCCCTACAATTAAGAGCTTCTTAGAGCTCTTCACATAGTTATACGTGATTATGCGTATCTAAATAGAACTTTTACGCTAGATAGCTTATGTCAGTAGAATGGGTCGGAGTGAACCAGTTCGAAAGATATTCGAAGACGTACTCCAAAGAAATCGAAAAATACGGTGACCAAGGCTTCGCTGGAAAGATCAGGTGGAAGATTGCCTGCGAGAGCTTGGTGTTACCAACTGGAGGAGAAAAAGTGGAGATCCATCCAGCTGTAGAAACTTATTTTGTAAGACCTTTGACCCATCTGGGTTGTCTGAGGCAACCAACCGAAAGTGCCACCACATTTGCATCTCCGTACTAGATGGTATTGGCATGGTAACTTAAACTGTCGTTTTCATACTTACCAAGCCAATATTTTTTTGTTTATAATCTATCATAAGTTAAGACTCAAATTAAATTATACGCAACCCATGAAACATGTATAGCATTTACCAAAGAATAATGCTGGCACATATGAATAATAACAAAAAGAAGGCACAAATTAAACTAATAATTGGATTAGATAACCACATTCAGTTTGATAACCTATAGAACCTTTCGAAAATATATATCTTTTAATTGAACATAGTCCGAGGAGTCCCTATCTTTCAGGGTGGCTTATATGCAATGCAATTGCGATATAGCGCTAATGATTTATTTTGACCATGACTTTATAGTCTTGTACCAAACACAGGAGATTGTATCGAAAGCGGCGTCTGCAAACAGGAAAGTCTTTGCGTTCCGCGGTGTTTAAGATTTTAAGGGGGAAAGTTTAACCGTGTACCATTAACTAAAATCATTTTGCAGGAAGAGTTCCTTCTGATTAGCTATTGATTTATTTTTGAAATCGTCGAAACTGTTTATAATAATGATAAATTATGGGAAGCAATTATTTGTGACACATTGGTTTGAATTCACCTTGTACTGATTTATGAGTTGTTGGCTAACACAGTGGTTACGCATTCACTTCAAACTTGAAAATCTATCTTGAAAATCCCTTCTAAAATGGATACAAATCATTTGCCCTGCCTCATACAAAGGAACAAAAATGTAGATATGTAAATAATGAAATGCAAGGTTTATTGTAGAAGATTTCCTATGTAGAAAGGGAATATCCAATTAACAGATTTTGATTCTGTCCAGTTGTTAATATAATCTAGAACTATATAATGCCAACCCCATATTAAATTATACACAATATTATTGCTTTGAAGCACGATATACGATGAATGGTGGAATAGTTAGTGTCTTCGCGTCTATCATTCTAGGACACAGTGTCTTCGCGTCTATCATTCTAGGACCCCTTATTTTATGTAAAATATACATGTCAATTTTTGTTCTTTACTGTAAGTTTGATTAATGCCCCGATATGACGACGTCAACTCAATGTAATAAAACAATATTAACGCAAGGGAAACCACCAACAACTATGACAACAACAAACGAAAACAACGAGAGAGGAAGAAAAAAAAATCAATGTCAAATCTGTGTCACGTACTAAAGACATTTAGCATTGCAAAACAGACAATCATTTGAGGTCATGTCACAGTGTTTTGCCATCGTAGCGATAACCGTAGCAGAGTGAAAGTAAGTAAGCCAGTGTATTGTTCCTATGTGAGTGAATAAGATGATTTATCTTACATGTTTGTTATCATACAGTGGGGATATTTTAAAGAAATTTATGTCTGTCACATACCAACAATATCGTAAAAAATGGAAATATCTGATTTAATTCTCAAATACAACAATTCCTTAGACATCATACAGCAATTCCAATTCTCGCGAATCTCAATGACACGTTTTACATTCACATGTATGCGTGTGTATTCGAGTTTGTATATGTGTACGTTGCAGTGCATCACTTACTCCTGACTGTGTTGTCTTAAAGTTGTTAGTGTGTTTTTATGCATCCTTTGATATACACATGACATTCGCGAGGACATGTGTATACAATTGCAAACAGTCTCTATTGTAAGCAGATTTTTTTTCTTCTTGGGTTGTATCAGAATCAAGATTTGTATGTTCTTGAGTTAACTTTTAGTACACTTGAGCAATTTGTACATATGAGTGGTTTAAGGTTTAACCTTCTCATCGCAGTAACATTTTGAAAACGTGCATATATATTTGTAATATTGCTCTAAAGTATCAAGCGTAAATTTGGTAGCAACAACCGAATTTCGGTATCAATTCGGTGACAACAACTGAAGTCAGTTACAACAATCAAATTTGGCTCTAGTTGGTTGCATCAAACGAATTTATAAACAATAAGATAGCTGTAGTCTCGAATTCTGTTTCTATAACCGTTCCACAGTGGTTCAAAGTTCACATTTAACGCGAATTTATTAAAATTTCTTACTTCTAAGAATTTTGTTAAATATCGTTTGAATCCAATATTTAGTAAACAAACTATACTACACCGTGTAAAATTTGTCATTTAAATAAGTATTTTAGTGGTCTGGTAACACCAAATTCAACAATGTACACAAGTGTATTTTATAACCAAAATAAACAGTTACATTACTTGACAGTTTTCTTTGACTTATTGAAATGTAATTTATTTTTTCCATTGTTCATTGAATTCTGTGTACTTTATTTATTATATCCGCCGAAGAAAACGGTAAGTAGATGTTGTATATTAATAGATAGGACCTCACTTAAAATTCATAGTGTTTTGTTGAGAAACGTAAAAATAACGGGGCCTACAAAAAATTGCAGATGATTGCAAGCTTAAGAGACTATTGTGTTAATTAGTTCATATACTGGTATTTTATAATAAAAAGAAAACCGAGTCAGCAAAAAAAAGTGTTGAATATGGTTAAAGGTAATTCATTAGATCAACTTTCTCGTGCAACTCAATGTGCTTTGTGGAAGAATGGTAAGAGAGATGCCGCACATATGGTTAAAGATGCAACAGAGGGATGATCAGCTTCTGTCAAAACGACGTATGACCAGCAAAATCTCAGAAAAAAATATGGCTGTACCAATGTCTCCAGACGAAGCATTGGCACTTATAATAAACACCAAATCAAGTAAATCAATTTACCTATCATATAGACTTGCTGCAAAGAACTGCAATGCTAATATTTATCCATCGTGGCATAAGATATTATCTGCTAAAAAAAGTTGCTATCCTGATGAAAATAGCATTACAGTGACTAACATAAGTGTGGAGATAAATCTACAAGCTTTACTCAATTTAACAATAAGCCGAATATGTAAACTTCAAGAAGAAGTATTTCTGACCTGTACAAGCAAAACATTTACATTGATTTGCAAATGGGGTATAGACGGTAGCTCCGGTCAAAGTAACTATAGACAACATACCACCTCAAAAGAAAAAGACTCATCTGTCTTAATTATATCACTAGTACCTTTACAGCTACGAGATAGCCAAGATGACACCAATATCATATGGCAAAATCGGGTTCCATCATCCACACGGTTTTGCAGAGCAATTAAATTTATTTTTGCTAAGGAAACGCCGGAACTTACCCGAGCAGAGGTCGATAATATTACACAACAAATTACGAGTTTGCAGAGTTTTAAATATCAGGATAAGAATATCGATTTCAATCTTGTGCTAACAATGGTTGATGGCAAAGTTTGTAATACATTGACTGAAACAAGATCTACACAAAGTTGTTACATATGTTCCGCTAAGCCTTCAGAAATTAACGATTTGCAAAATGTAACTAAAAAATTGCCTAAGATTGAAAATCAAAACTTTGGACTGTCCTCGTTACATTCGTGGATCAGGTTCTTTGAATGTTGCCTGCACATATCATATAGATTAGAAGTCAAAACATGGCAGGTCAGAGGAGAGAATAAAAACTTAGTGGAGTCAAGGAAAACTGAAATCGTTCATAAATTGAGACAAGAACTAGGTATATTAGTTGATCAGCCAAAACAAATACGGGTAATACCGCAAGAATTTTTTTTTGAAAATCATAAAAAATAGGCTGAAGTGACGGGTTTAGATGAGAATCTCATACACCGATTCTGTATAATTTTGCAAACCATTTCATCTGGATACGAAATAGATGTCAATAAATTTCATGAGTATACTATGGAAACTGCAAGAAAGTATGTGTCTTTATATCTTTGGTACAATATGCCAACAAGTGTTCATAAAGTGCTAATTCACGGATCAGCAGTTATTAACCAAGCAATTTTGCCTATTGGACAGTTGGGAGAGGAGGCACAAGAGGCAAAAAATAAAGATTTTAAATTCATACGAGAACACAGAAGCAGAAAAGTCAAAGCAGAACACACTAATATCGATCTTTTTAATTATTTTTTGTTATCATCCGATCCGAACATATCTGAATTAAGCATGCAGGGTAAATGTCGTAGAAATAAAAAATTAGAGTCGGAGGCTATGAGTCTCCTTAAAGCGCCGAATGTAGAATTAAATATAAGTATGTAACATAAATATAATTTTCCTTATTTTTTAATATTAACTTTACTCTTTACTTTTTATTGAAATATTATTTGTTAATTTAACTAACAGCTTATTGTAAAGGACAAATATGGTTTCATTTTAGCAAAAACTACTTTAAGCAATAAGGTTTGTATAATTTTGTGAAGTTTCAACACAATTAGGAATTAATTCGCGTTAAAAATGTATTCTGAACCACTGTGCGTTCATTTGAATTTTGCATTTATGCCAGGCATGATGTATAAAATCATAAAAAGAATCAATACAACGTATACTTTTTTTGTTGCGGTTTTAATAAATAATATTTTTTTGTGTTTATTAAGGGGATAGGTTATTTATTTCTCATTAGAACATCTTATTTTGCAGATAATGTCAATATTTATCTGAGGGTCTTATTGTAAAAACACGATAAGCCACAAAATCAAAATTCTCCCAAAATCGCATTTGAAGTTTGAAATAAATGCGGAAAATAGGGATTTGATGAAATCGTGATATAGATACTTGTATTTAGTGTTTACGGAAGACTACTATCACATACCCGTCGCTGTATGCCGAGAAATCTCCTTTCGCTATATATTATGTACCAGTTAGTTCCAACACGCCTAATAGCGTAGACGACAGCGTTAATTTGCATTAAAAGCTCACTAATGTGAATTAATATTTTGCCCTGACAGACGACAGTTTTTGCATTTAGTTAACAGCTGTTTGTTTGTAAACAAGTGTTTGTTTGTCAAGTAATTTTTTGGACTTTTACATCAGATGCAGAACCTCCGCATCTCCATCACACCACACGCTTCGCTTCTTTCCCTTGGAAATCTTAAAATGGAAAAAATTCGTTTCGATTTTAAATATTTCTCATTTTTTTTGCAAAAAACAATTAAAATAACTCACCTTTGCTGACTTTGAATCCATTTCCAATTGACGATAGCAAACAATTTGACAACACCAGATTCAAGATGTATCAAATACATGGTGATAGCAGGTGGTGTTGTTGCAATGACATCCACTTCAGCGGTGTCAAGCATCAGTACATTAAATCAACAAAGCAAACAACAAACACAAGAAAGTTCCACTTCCACTGTGATCCGGCCATCACCTCTATGTATAGATACATCTTGAGCTGATTGATTGTCGACGGTGTTGCCATATAGAAATACCTAAATGCAGTATAAATGCACTCAGATTTCATGCATTTACGCCAAAGCTAATACACATTGGGACGGGGATAATTCATAAGTTAATTTGAATTAAGACCATTAATGCAAATTAACGCTGTCGTCTGTCTACGCTATAAGGCTCCCGTTGAAAAATACTATAATTTAAATGGATCTTTAAGAAAAGATACTTTTGTAAAATGATAAACTTTTTTTAAAATTTTTTTATTTATTGAATGTAGTTTTTTTAAAAAAGTACATTTTTAGGTCCTTATTGTAAGAATATGAGAGGTACTTCTTTTATTAATGTAAAAAAAATAAATGGTTTTCCGTTACATCCCGTGAAAGGATTAGTGGGCTGCGCGCGTTCTAGTTTTACACTCACTGATTGGGTCCTACAGTTTTACACTGGTTCCGAACGGTATTTGGAGACGCTTATTCATGGCTGAGTACTAGATAGTGTCACCGTCACTAAGCGAGGTGACCGCCGTCGAAAGAAATTTAAGTTGGTCAGAGCAGGAATTGAACCCACGTTCTCATGCACAAGAGCCGTGTACACTACCATTGCACCACCGACGGCCGACTTTTATTAAAACCTAATGTTTTTATGTAAGAAAAAGCCTAAGAGTATGAATATTTTTTACAAGGAAATACTTTTTTTAAGAACAGCTACTTTTAAAAGAAGTGCTACTCGTTTTACGATAAGGCTATTTGTTTTAGAAAATTTACTTATTTTCAGGAAGGCTACTTATCTCAAGAAAAGAAAAGAAAAGATATTATTTTATTTTTAAGAAACGGAATTTTTAAGAAAAGGAATTTTTGTAAGAAAGGGTATTTTTTGTAAGAGAATGTATTTTTTTTTGAAGAAAAGCTTTTTTTTATGAAAGAACAGGTACAATTTTGAGAGTAAGTACTTATCTCAAGAAGAGTTGTTTTGTTTTACAAAAAAGTAGTCATTAAAGAAAAGGTAGTTTTTTAATTACAGGTACTTTTTATAAGAATATTTACTTTTTTAAGCAAAGGTACTTCTTTACGATAAGGTATTGTGTTAAATAAAGGTACTTGGTTTAAGAATATGAATAGATATTTTTTTTTGAGAAAATTTACCTTTTTTAAGAAAATCCGAAAGCGGGCAAATGCTCTCATGTCAAACCAAAGGACTTTAGACCAATCATTCAATCATCCTTTGTTCTTAAGACATTTGAAAGGTTACTGGACATTCATGTTCGAAGTAATCTTCCACAGAATCTACTATCGAGTTCTCAGCATGCCTATATAAAAGGCAGGTCAACTAAGAAGGGTCTCCACTCTATAGTCAGCATAATAGAGAACTCTCTTGAGAATAACGTCTTCGCTCTAGGGACCTTCCTGGACATCGAGGGAGCCTTCAATAACATTCAACTTTCGGCGATTCTTAGGTCGCTACAGAATCTAGGAGTTGAGAGCTTAGTGATACGCCTAATTGGGAAGCTTCTGGTGGATAGATGCGTCCAAGGTGAATGGGCTGGTGTTACAATTGTTAGGAAAATTAGCAGTTGAACACCGCAGGGGTGAGTTCTGTCTCCACTATTATGGTTAACTTCTATCAATGAACTGCTTTTTGATTTGGACAAGGCCGAATGCCAGGTCTTTGCCTATGCCGAAGATATTGCTATCATCTGTAAGGACAGAAACCTCAATTTACTTAGCATTAGTACAACCAGCCTGCTTAGTCTGATTTCTAACTGGACCGCTAATAGCGGACTATCACTTATCCCACTTAAAACCGAGCTTATCTATAAAATATCCGAATTTGAACTGCCGTCTGTTAATGGGGTGCAATTACAGATGACGGAAAAGGTCAAGTATCTGGGAATAATTCTCGACAGAAAACTTGGAAACCGAATGTGGGGGAGAGGGTGAAAAAGGCGTCTGTTGCTCTTTACTGCTTTAAAGGGCCAATAGGAAAGCGCTGGGGATCCTAAGATCACCATGTGGATTTATACGGCAATAGTCAGACTAATACTTCTCTATGGCGTCTTAGTTTGGTGTAGGTCCGTCCAAAATAAATATATTCTGAATTCGTTGATGAAAATTCAAAGATCAGCACTGATTAGCGTTAGGGGGGCAATGGGTACGACGTCAGGTACTGCACATAGTGCTATCCTAAACATCAGTACTTCTGATATCATGGCCGGATCGGCAGCCGCTACATCCCTGGCGAGAATCAGAGATTGTGGCGTTTTAATATCGGGGCTTTCCGGACACGCTGAATTACTACACCGGATCAACTTTATTCCCGTAAAACGGACTACTGTATCTCCTACCTTCTACCAGCGATAAATCTAAGGACTTCTATTCCGAACAGGAATACCTGGGAAAAGTCACTGGAAGGGGATACCAGTCGTATCAGATTTGTCACTGATGGATTAAAGTTGGACGAGCATGTAGGCTATGGGGTCCATTCACCGGACCTAAATATAAATATCTCCTTCAACCTGCCTGATCACTGTAGTGTATTTCAGGCGGAAATCACCGCCATACTGGAGGTTGCTTAACTACTGAAAAGTAGTGACACAACCCTCCGGGGAATATTCACAGACAGCCAGGCTGCCATAAAATACCTGGAAGCCATGTTTGCTCAGTCCCTGACGGTGAAAGAATGCCCCTCGTCACTTAGGGTGATGGCAGAGTATTTTGACATCAGGCTCATCTGGGTACCGGGATACAGCGACATTCCAGGCAATTGCGTAGGCACAGGTTCTTCCGGCAAAAGAAAGTGTTAGTATGCCAATCTCTACCTGCCGTTTGCAGATCAGGCAGTGGGCCGATAATATGTTCAAGGACAAGTGGAGACTTACTTGAACTTGCAAACAAGCCAGGGTCCTCTGGTCACAGGTGGACAGGAAGAGGACTAGGCAACTACTTAACTTGCAGGTTATACACAATGATAGGAACAGTTACGGGACATAATCTTGTAGGAAAACACGCCCTAAGATTGGGACATAGAAACTGCTGCATGGAAGAGGACGAGGAAACGATGAAACGACGAAAAACCTTCTCTTGGATTGCCCTGCTCTGGCAGGACTGAGAAGTAGGATATTCGGTACACATTTAGTTAGCACCGTAGCCCTACTGGATATTCCTGTAGGTCTTATAGACAAATTTATTGAAAGGGAAAATTGGCTAGACGACTAGTCAATAGTTGCTATGGAGGAAACTGCAGGTATCACAATGAGCTTCGTTAGCCTAAGCGTGCTAGACAGCGTGCTGTCTAGCAGCCTTTTCAACCAACCAACAAAGAAAACGCACTTATTTAAGAAAATAATTTTTTTTAATTATTTTTTAAACTTCTTTCACTTTTTTCTTTTCTAAGTTTACTTTTTATTCGGTTCAAAACTACAATATGTTATAAACACGCTCCACTTTTTTTTCGCATTAAACAAGAAAAATGTTAGTCTGGAAACAAACGAGTGTAAGATTAAGTGTGCTGCCAAATGTAATTCCATGCTCAGGGTTGTGTTTCATGGATTTGCCAGTCTTGCACTTTGGCTTTTCTAAATTTACTTTTTATTGGGTTCAAAACTACAATATGTAATACACAGGCTCCATCTAGAAAACTTCCCTTTAAACCAAACCAAACCAAAAGTACCCAATATAGTTGTTAATAATGGGTTATAATAAAGTAAAGGGTTATCCATTTTGCGGTTTCAAAAGTAAACGTAAATAAGAGACATATAAAGTATATAAAGTTTGAACGTTGACATTATGTGTGAAATACTACATCATTTAAATGACCACCACGTGAAGTGTTGCAAGCATTGATTCTTTTGAGGTAATTTTCGACCACTTTTGACACATATTGGGCGGTATCTCAGCCATAAGTTGACGAATGTTGGTTCTTAAATGCTCAAGAGTTAAAGGATTATCTGCATAAACACGGTCTTTCGCATAGCCCCCCCCCCCCCCCCCAAAAAAATCTAATGGTATGTGGCTGTGCCAGAATCACCATTTTTGTAGTAGGTTTTAATAATTTTTATGCGTTGTGTGATAGTTAAGCGATCCATTTTCGTCAATGTCAGACTTTCAACTGAAAAGAAAAAAAATTGGTTTAGCAACTTAGTTTGACAGATGTCGAATTCCAGCCCTATACTTTTGAAACCACGAAATGGATAACCCTTAGTTAAAAAAAAGTTGTTTAAAATTTTTTCATTTAGCCCCCATCCCGCATAGTGCGATAAGGAACTTCGTTCCAATTGTGGCTTATCCAGTTATTGCATAAATTTTATTTAAATTGTTTTTATTTTGAATATCAAAAGTTGTGTTATTTTGGTTGAAATAAAGTGGCTTGTCATGACTTTGCAGTTAAAAATTTATTATTTTTATTTCCAACAAAAATTAATGAAATAAATATTATAAAGTTGTTTATTACATTAAATAATTTCCATAAGCTCTAATTCAGATTCAGCGGAAGACGGCTCCAAAGCGTTGTAGAAGGGATGATAAATTGGTGGAATAAATGGCAGTAAGGACTTTGCGCTGTGTACTTTTTTGCCGCTAGTTTTAAGAATTCTGTGTATTTTTTTCCCAATCCATTTAAAGTTGTATTTGCAGGCCTCCTCTTTTTTAAAATACATATTTCCATATGCTCTCCTTGTATTGAATGCTTTACAAAAATTGATCTCGTATTTTCTGCTTCAAAGTTAAATGCGTATACACCAGAGAAATACGTTTTGCATGTATCGGTAGTAATTGAATTTTTATTAATCCCGTCCACCAAAGGGTCGAAATTATAAAAAATCAGCTTGTTCCATAACTGTGACGACAAATGGAGTCTTTTTATTTGCTTCCTCTTCTTCGGGGGAGTAGATTAGTGGAGAATATTTCTTATGACTCTTCTCTATTAAAGCGAAGTCTTCACCAGACGGCAAATGGGTGCGACCACTAACTAGGATATGATGTGTTATAGATTAAAACCTTCCTTCTTTGACTAATTGCATCCACAACGACATCACTAGCCAACTTTTGTTCTGCCCAGGGCAATTATCCGTAAAAACTACAAGATCATCAATGTCGGTTTTGGTGTTTAGATATTTAAGTAGCAAGCAGGCAACTTCATCAGCTTCACTTTTAGCCACATTTTCCATCCCATGGGCTTTGTGTCACACCGGTCATGGACTTTATGTCCATCTTAGGTGTGACATAACGTTCACGGACTTTATGGCCTTTTACGGAGTTTCGTAGACCATATTTACAAAGTTGTGGACGTTATGTCGCACCTAGAATGGTCATAATTTTGTGGGTTAGCTTTGTGTCACACCGGTCACGGACTTTATGTCCATCTTAGGTGTGACATAACGTCCACGGACTTTATAGCCTTTTACGGAGTTTCGTAGACCATATTTACAAAGGTGTGGACGTTATGTCGCACCTAGAATGGTCATAACGCCCACGGGCTTTATGTCACACCGGTCATGGGTTTTATGTCCTTTTTGGGTGCGACATTACGCCCATGAGCTGAAATGTAATGCTCCCATACAAAAACTAAAATGTTATCAAATTTGCTCCCACCGTTCTAACTGCCCCAAGGGTAACCTTGAGGAGTCGAATGTATGAATAGCCCCGAATATTTTTGCAATAAAACAGTTTCTTCGAAAATATGTACCCTCTATCTTCAACTCTTAAGTCGGCCCCCATACACCTTCCGCTCCCTTTGAGCCTCCTATGGTCGTCAAATATAGGATAGACCCACTTTTATTTCTTCATAAAAACATTTTCCTGGAATATACTTACCTCTATATCTAACCCATAAGGAAGGTCCAATACAAAGTGCCCTTAAATATGACCAAACCAAAAAAAAAAAAACAATTCTCCACAAAGTATTATTTTCGTTAAAATATATTTTTTAATCCTGAAAACTCGAAATCAGAGAGTGTGCAACCTTACTACGTTATCGTAAAGCAACAAATCTTATAAATAAAATGAGACGTGGATCACGAAAATTGGCTAAATGTGGAATTCAGTTTGTAGTTTTGTTTGAATAAGTTAATTGAACGTTGTGTGGCCACTGGGAAGTGTATTCCAAGATATTTAGCCAGTGTGCAATTTAAGGTAAGGAATCTATCACATACATAAATAATTTTTTAGGAATTTCCTGTATTAATGCCTTTTTTTCAAACAAATCTAGTTTAGGTCCAACTGTCCAAGAAAAAAACGTTTTATTTTATCGCGTAAAACACATCATACAAGTAAAGAATAAAAATAAAAAAAATGGGCGGCCAATCTTATTTTCGTTATTATGGAGGGCCTTACATGTGTAGACCATGTCAAAAGAAGTAAACAAAAAATTAAATAAAAAATTTCTATAAATTGCTTAGTTATCGAGATATTAAATGTTTAATTTTTAAAAATAATTGAATATTTTTTTCAACAAAAAATTTTACTAAGAAATTATAAAAAAGATTTTTATATAATTTAGTGCAGGCAGGTCTCAGGGATTTTCTGCTATGGGGTAGCTCCAACACTGGCTTAGCGGCTTCGGCATAGTATTTTGGTGTTATAAATCTTACTGCGTGCCGACCTTCGGCGGCATGTCTGGGGTATGTCCAACAACAGCCTCACGGCCTCGGTACGGCAGATTATGTATCCAGACTTATGGGGGGCCGTAATTCGTGAAATATGGGCGACAGTCAAACAATTTTTTTCTGTTACCCTCTATATAAAAGGATGTATCAATGGTAATAACTTAGAGCGGATACGTAAAGTAGATTTAAGCCCAAAGTTAGGAATAAAACATTTGATGCAATAATACCAATAAAACGTTCATGGAAACGGCGAAAAACGAGAAACCCCTATTGGTGACCGACCAACCGAAGGACATTTACTGAGAAATAAGTTCTGGGCTAATTCCTACCCCATAGTGGAAGAGTCTTGAATAAGACATAAAATCGTAAGTAACAGTTTTTGTTAAATTTGTATAATTACGAGGATATTTCCATTGAACAAAGTTCTAAGAACTTTACTTATATTGCGAAGCATTCGTTTGGCAGGAGAAAACTATTTCCTAAGGCACAAGGCAAATAACTTTTTTGGATTGGCGAATGGAAAATCGTTTGTTATTTCAAGGCACACAAAAGTAATAATATATATGATTATTTTGTCTGAACATTTATAAATCTCTTCCTATAGGTATCGGTATCTACAAAAGTATAGAATCATAAGCACTTTAACTTATTTTTAAGATCCTTTCATTCAATAAGGCCAAACAGTTGTAATTATTTCTACTTTCCCAAACATTTAATCGAATAGTATGGAATGTTTTCGTTTTAGAAAATGTAGACCATTCCATTCAATTCTTTCGTTTGTTTAAAATTAATTATACAACACCAATATTGCTGTGAAATAGACAGTCCAAAAACATCGCCTGTTTCAAATTCTTTTATATGAGATACAAAATATCGAATAAAATAAGTAGAATTATTTATTATTTTAAATATAACCTAATTTTGCAGTGTATAAAATTCCTGTGTTAAATGTTACCAATCTAACATATTTTTTTTAATTCATTGAATTATTCGTTTCGTTTTTATGTGTTTGTATTAATTACTTCTTTCAAATTAAAGGTTTTTCAACAGAGACGCTACAAAAGTAAATCGATAGGAACAGCAAATGACGCCATATTTTCTCCCGCTCTTTTGACATTTCTCTTAAGTAAGGTTTGCCATTTCATCATGGAAAGATGTACGAGCCAACAACGAGTCGAAATTATTAAAATGTACTTCCGAAATTTGGAGTCAGTGGCCTCAATTTTGAGAGCGCTTACGAGCGAAAATCATCTTCAGCGATGAGGCTCATTTCTGGCTCAATAGCTTCGTCAATAAGCAAAATATGCGTTATTGGTCAGACAGCAATCCACACGTAATCCATGAGTCATCATTGCATCCCGAAAAAATTACGGTTTGGTGAGGTTTATGGGCCGGCGGCGTCATTGGGCCGTACTTCTTCCGTGATGATCAAGACAAGATGATAACCGAATATTTTTGGCCCTAAATGGATAATATTGACTTGGAGTACATGTGGTTCTGACAGGACTTCGCCACAAATCACACTGCGAATGCCACAATCAATTTATTGGAAACCAAGTTTGGTGAACGTGTTATGTCACGAAATGGCCCAGTCGATTGGCCGCCTCGGTCGTGCCATTTGACGCCGTTAGATTATTTCCTGTAGGACTACGTCAAGTCTATGGTCTATGCCAACAAGCCAGCGACGATTGATGAACTGCGTAAGAATGTCGAACGTGAAATTGCATCAGTATCGACCGATTTATGCTAGAAAACTGTCGAAAATTGGGTTCAGCGTCTGGACTTCTGCAAGCGTACCCGTGGTGGCCATGCAAAAGAAATCGAGTGCCATACATAATGGCATCGAACTTACTGTCACAAGAATAAAGAATTTTATTGGTATCTAAAACCGGTTTTGTTTTACTTAAAAAACCTTTGTAGCGCTCTTATTGAAAAACCCGTAATGTATTTTGTAAATACTACGTATTACATTTTATCGTTATTATAAAATCGTCAGTAACTAAATATTAAATAAACATTTTTGTAAATAAAACCAAATATTGATTATTTTAATATGGTCGAAAAAGCACTGTACATTTTGGCAAATTAACATTTTAAATCAATATGTATAATTCGCCCAGAATCCATTTTGTATATGGCTCTCTTTGCATTGCGTAAATCTGCAAGTAAACAACGCAAATTGTCAAATGATTTGTCAGCGTAAAATTGCCAACGTTAAATTGTAATCCTGGCCAATTAAATAGCTGACCTTATGTTGCCCAGTGGATTGACTGATATCAGACAATGAATTTTGGTAATATTACACAAGGCTTTTTTTCTATGTAATAAGGAATATTAATGTTTTTATTTGAATTGAACGTATAATCATAGATAAAGGAAATAAGGAAATTTTCAACTTCGTTCACTAGGTGCTATCCTGTACTACTGACACTTTCATTGAAGATTCCCATTATTATCGTTAACGTTTATTCAAAATTGTGGGAAATTTTTGTGAAAGTAATTTAAACAAGGGAAAGTGTGACAAAATTTAAATGATTTTATATAATAGCATTTATTTCTTATATAAAATCTATTTCAAAGCCATGAGGCCGGCGTTGGGATATCATTAAGAGAAAACCGATACTCTTAAGACCGCCCAAAGATAATCTAAAAACTTCCCCGCCCAATCACTGTATCAACTTCTGTGGTCGCAGATGACATAACCGTTAGAGTGTCCGAGGACTCTCAACAAGGAATGGTAACTCAATGCAACTCGATTACCATCAGATATTCTACTTTAAGTAACGTGTTGTGTTTTTGATTCGAAGTGATATTTTTGTCGAAAATTATTTTTTTTTGATATGAAATTTTAGAATTTTAATGTCATATTTTTTGACTTTTTTTTGGGAACACACAAAATCCCCTTTATTGCTTTCACCGACATCCAGAAAATTACCCATTACTCTAACATTTTCCCAACACTTGTGCTTCATCTATTAGTTTACTTTATCTATGTGTATAAGTATTGTAAAACATTGAATTTTATGACACGGATTGTGGAAAAAACCCAATTTACAATAATGATAAAATTTTTCGGAGAAAACATTTGAAATTTATGAATGTCGGCTGAAGCGACATTTCTCAATGTGCACTGGGATGGCTAAATGTTGGTTTAACTTGCAAGGGGGCGGAAAAAAAGTTGAACGACTTCCTGTTATCGTCATATATGACTGGCGCGAGCAGCTCTTAGCCATGCCAAAGGTACAGTTGGGTAAAGGAAAATTTATATAAGTTTCTTTTCCAAGTTATAAAATTTAAAAATGTTTCCTAAGTTTTTTTTTTATTTGCCTTAATATCTGACATGACGTTACATGACGTTACGTTACTTAAGTTTCCACTGGGAAATTTTTACTTAACATTTTTATTTAAAAATCACTTATCGCAAATGAAACATGAATTTTAAATTTTAAGATATATTTCGCTTGTTGAAAAGACATTTTAAGTGAATTTTTTTTTGTAAAATATGGATTAGGAGAACAAGATGAGATAGTAGATAGTTATAAAAAAAATTATATAAAGGTCTTAAATTATTGTTCTAGTTGAAAATGCAGTTTGAGGTGCTTTTATTTGCACGTCTTCCACTTTTGAAGACTCGAATTGCATAATTACTCTTAGAAATGAAAATTCCAAAACATGAACCTGTATTTTGTAGCCCGATAACACACCATCGCAACTAAGGAAAGTTACGAACTCTTCTATTTAATTATTTTTTGAATACTCTCTTTAATAATACATGTAAAAAACAACTAGTGGATAACTTTTAATTTTTCGGTCAGGGTGGACTTTTCTGTGGAAATGCCCATATGTTACAATTCTTCTTCCATTTTCAGCCTTGACCTGCCATCGAATGTCAGCCTAGTAATTCTCGAGGACATCTGCCACTTGGATACTTGCACCGGATCTATATAGAGATCTTCCATTTCAAGCACACATCCGTTAATCGTAGTCCTTTTTACGTTTGCTGTGGTCATCAACAAATAGGAGCGTTTTATGTTTCTCAAGGCAAACCCAGCCCGTTGTGGTTTTACAGTTTAACTACTGCCAGGATGATTATGTTTCAGCCGCCCATTCTGAACCAGACGCCGACCAGAATGCAGTGTGTCGAAAGTGGATTTCTGTTTCTTTACTTTTGCTTCGCTGTTGGCCAGTAGTGTTGTGACATATGCTTCCAAAGTGCAAAATAATATGTCCGCTAATTCAAAAAGCTTCAGTGACAGGATCACCTATTTCATCTGATACGAATCAGGGAATCTTGTATACATATCTTCCAAAATCACTCGTTTTACTATTCTCGAAAAAATGTTAACAAAATAAAATTATTTTTCTCAACTGCCCTTATAATTCAGTTATCCATTTAGGGCCTGGCCGGCAAATATGGGCGGGTTTTGTACAAATATACGAAATACAAACTTCTCGCGCGGCTGACTTTTTACCATAATCGATGTGTTAGTTTTGACAATAGAATTGTTAGAGTACATGGGCAATATTAAACCTTCCAATGCCAAGGACTTTAGGCCAGCCCAGTTGTTTATGACTAAATTTAATATATAATTCATATTATATTTTGGTACAACATGATTCAAGTACAAGATTAGAATTGAGTTATTTCCCTAACCCAACCTAGTTTGAAACAATTTCGTGCCCCTACAATACAATACATTTCGTGGAAACATTTCCTTAAATGTCTCGTATAAACAAATGATTGATTTAACAATGTTTTTATTTTCGTGTACATTTATTATTTTAACCAAGAAAAGTATATGTAATATTATTTTCATTGGTATTGTCATAAATATTTAAAGACGTGTTCTTTCCGGTATTACTTTAGATTCATTTTCATATATAAATAGTTTTTATATACATAATATAATCCTGCTTTAACAAAATTCAATTGGTTTTGACATTGTCGCAATATTTATTTAAATGTTGCCTCCTCATAGCTTGTTGCCTTTCAGTTTCTTAATAATGGCCTTTATATTTTCCAGAGTCCTTGTTTTGTGATTAAATTTTCAGCTTGTTCGTGTTGAATGAGAGTGCGTTTCGCAATACTTTGATTGAATATTTGGGTAATAAAATATTTGTATAAGTGAGTCACCATGTATCAGCGTTTTCTAAGCCCAATTCGTATACGTAACATTTATCTTTCGCATATATCACGTATGCGACACGACGTGTTTTGTGTGGTCGCGCTATTAAATGTCTTTCCGAACATGGGATTTTAATGAAAATGAAAGCCAACATTTCATGCGATATTTCTTTTACTTATGGAGTTTGCAATCGGAGTAACTAATACCGAATCAGTGGATTATGTACAAACACCTACATGACATTAGTACGCAGACAACTGGCATATCTCGCATATCGCACGAATTGGATGACATAAAGCCAACATAAACAGTATCGTCGATAAGACGAAAAATTTGGCATTTATACCAAAATTTAAGAATATACACTCGAATTCGTGAATTGAAGATGTTGAGTGAACTGAGGTGACATAGTGACAATATCCTGAGCCTGTCGTTAGTTACGAAGTAACGCAATGGAAGTGAAGATTTAGCCTCAGTGGAGAACGCAGGAGTTCGGCAAAAAAAAGCGACAAAACTTTCCCTAGTATGGGTTTCGGGTCATACGAAAGTAGTCTGAAAAGAAGCCGCTAATGAACTATCAGTAAGGTCTCTAGTGAAAATGCGGATAAGCAAAGCGCGATTAAAAGCCCTATAACAGCCCTATAAGCCCTATAACGCGACTGATCGCCACTTCCAACATGAGAGACACTCAGACTGAAAAGAACACTCTAACTGTAGCATATCACAGAGTATTTGGACTAGATATGAAGGTAATAGACACGAGTTCCTGATGAGTCTGAAGATGAATACAATAGCCAAAATGGCAGCTGTTATACTGTCACTGGACGAATGCTGCTAACAGTAGACTACAATATAGGCGATGTTGTCGCTATTGCGGCGTCAAGCTAAAGGCGGAAATACTTGAACACTATCTCATACAGCATCCAGGCTTGGCAGAGATAAAGGCATGCAACTTTGGGAAAGTCTTTTTTTTTGGCGGAATACCGGAAATTCGGGGTATTGAACGCAAGAGTTTTCTATAATACATTGACAAAACTAATTTCGTATAATCGGGTAATATCAATATATTACTGGTACATTTTTTCCTTCTTCAATTTACTTTTTAGGGTAACGTCGCTATTCAAAACTGCATCACTACTACTTGGGTGCGGTTCTATGGAAGGAACTCACGGTCGCTCCAACCTAACCTAACCTGAATGCCTTTTTGTCTGGTTGTTTGTGCCGCATATACATCTAAACGGCTAAAGAAATATTCTTGCAATTTTCGTGAAATGTTTGCCAAGGATGAAGCTACTTAATTATTTCATATATTCAATAGGCGTGGACCTAATTTTTGAAAACGCAATATTGTATTGGGAGTCAGCTGTGTTTTTTTTACGTCGTTTTAGTTTTAGTTTTAGCATTTTTACGTCTAAATACTTGATAGTGTCCGATTACATAGCAATATATATAAGCTGGTTAGAGCAGGGATGGAACCCATGTTCTCATGTACAAGATTCGCGCACTGTCCCATTGAGGCATGTAAGCAGGAGGTCAGACCCCCTGAAATTATTTATTTTAGTGGTGATTTTTGAATGTTGTGCTAGTTTTCAACCTAACTAACAATGTGGCCCCCCCCGAAAGAAAATCCTGCGTACGGTACTGCTTCCAATGCACCACCGACTAGGGACTATTGCACCACATGCCGTGAAATTTGTTAGAGATTTGCAAACGTGTTCAAAAAATAGGCGTGATCAAATTGATGTGCGTAGCTCCACCTATACGTCCCTATTAATAAAACCTCAATACCAGGGGTACTGTACCCCGAACGTCTTAAAATTTCCTGTAGCTGCATTTGGCAGCAATATCCGTGATTATTCAAATGTAGCCGGATTACGAATATCAGTCGTGCTCACGCCCATGATGCCGGAATATAAATTTTAGACTTGTTGCCGGACGGGAGTGGCAAGTGTTTATTCGACATAGATGTCTGAAACATTCATATATATGTACTACTAACGACGAGGAAGATTCATTTGAAGCCGTATTTTAGTTTTTCGGTTTGGTGGCGAAAGGGTGTGGCAAATGTATTTTTAAGACCTAGACGGCTAAATTTGTAGCACATATTCTACTGGCGATCGGGAATATAAATTTGAAGCCGGATTATAGAGTTTCGGTATGTGGGCGTAGAAAATAGTTTCTAGAGCTATAAGGTAAAAATTGGTGCACATATAATACTGACGGCGGAGAAGATCAATTTGAAGCGTGACTTTATATTTTCGCTTTGTGGGCGATGTGTCGGGGTAGAAGTGTTTTAGAGGTATATGACTAGAAATTGGTACATGTACGCTACTGACGACGGGGAAGATCAATTTGAAACCGGATTTTAGGTATTCTGTTTGCGGACGGAGGGGCGCGGCAAAAGTGTATTTAGGCCACGAATGCTAAAAAGTTGTTAGGAAAATCTGTATAGGACACCGTATGGGTTGGGATAGCTCGTTTTTAAGAGACTGTTAGTTAATAGTCTCTATAGCTCGTAGGATATTCTGTATACTAGTCTGGCAGTTCAACTCCTTCTTCCGTAGCGATAGGGAGTAACTTGTTTTCGGGGTGTTCTAGAAGTGATATATTACGATAAAATACCAATTATTGTCAGCGAAACAAGACAAATTTGACGGAGTACTTTGCAGATGGTGTACATTTTATAATCAACCATTGACTTCGTGATTAGCATTACACGGAAAACTTTGTGTTATATGGTGAAAAAAACGTCTGCCGGTGTAAGTCGGTACAATTTCCCTGTATGGGTTGGGTCATATTTTATTACCCCTTACGACATACCCAAATATGTGGTTTTCAATACGTAATATATTATTGTTTACCGTCCGATCTCATACTTTACTAGGCCAGGCGAATTCTGCCGGTTTAGCTAGAATTGTATAGACACATCATGTTCAATAAGTTTGGCTTTGTCTTCTTTACTAAAGTTGTTGGTATTTCAAGCATTAATGGGAACAAAATTTCCGCACACTTGCAGTGGTCGTGCCATATAAAACGGCTCGATTTGCATGTGAACTTGACGCCCCACATTGGCCAATTGTCATAGAATTTAAAAATAGTTAATTATACGTGTCGGTGCATACTTCAGGTAGCCATTTAATTCTGTGAGTGAACTCTGATCCCTTACTTTATTATGAACTCGAGCTTCCTGTCTGTTCATTGCAGTTCAATCTAGTATTGCCCCATTTTCTCATGGTGTATCTTGGATAATATGGCAACAGCGAAAAATGTAAAACCTGATTTTCTGTCTCAGGTGGTGTATTCAAAACCGAAACCGGTTAACCGGTTAACCGAATATCGGTCGGTTAACCGTACGTCGGTTTTCTAAAAATTACTACTTTCGAAGAAACGGTTTCACCGGATATTTCAAGTCGATTAACCGGGTTTTTCGGTTTTTTCACAACTGATATTACGCCGCAGAATTACACACCTAAAGCTTTTTTCATAGGTCAGTATGATTACTGACCGCATCAGACAGACAGAAAAGACTTTGCCAACGAAATATTTTGCCGATAATTTGCTGAAATTAGTTGTCCAATGGCAATAGAAGTCATATCTGCTAACTCCGATTTAGTTCTGGAACTAATGTATGTTAGCTGAAATGAATAAATTTCAGTATTCACACTCCAAAAAGAAGTACAAAACGTCCAATGGAATATTTACTCAATGATAATTTTGTCTAATTGGGTAAGTCAAATATGTTTGACAACAGATAGGTTGAATAAAATAAATAATAGGTGGGCCATGAAAATTTGGAATCTGAACCCCCTTAATTTCGAAGCAGATGACCAATTAGAAATCTATGAAGTGACAGATTGCTTGTTAAAGGCTAGAAATTTAGAAAAAAGGACGCTCGAAGAAATGTTGGGAAGTATTAACAACTTTCTTCCAAAGATCTGAGTCTTCAACTCAAACTGCCAGAAATCTACGAAATAATGTCTATCGAAATAGAGACCATTCCATCAACACAGTTTGGACCAATTTATGAGGCGAATTGATCCATCCGCATCATTAGTGGATAACATTTTTCGTGTACGTGCTCGACCGGTGCGTTCAGTGGAAAATATTGCCGCCGAAGCTGAAAGTGTGTTCGAACAGCCGTCAACATCAAGTCGCCACCGTTCGCAGAACTGAACATTTCCCGCACTTCTTTTCCCAGAATTTTGAACGTTGTTATGGAAAAATTGTATTTTCCGCTGAAGATCATTTTCACCTCGGAGCTACGTTAATAAACAAAATTGTCGCAGTTGGTGCTCGTAAAATCCACATAGCGTCGAAGTGAAGCCAATGCATCCACAACGAGTGAATGTTGGTGCACTTTTTGGCATGGCGACATCTAGGCCTATTTTTCTTCGAAAATGAGCACGGAGCTGCCGAAACCGTCAATGGCGGGCGTTATCGTGCCATGCTCAGCGGTTTTTTGATTCCAAAATTTGAAGACAGAACGGTGCTACGACCCACACAGCCAACGTCGGAATCGATCTTTTACGCACTGGGTTCGAAAACCGCATCATCAGCCGAAGCTCTGAAGTCCATTGGCCGCCTCGCAGATGCGATTTGAACCCGTTAGACTATCATCTCCCGAGTGCTGTAAAACATGAGTGCTACGCAACAATCCAGAGTCCTTAGACGCGTTAAAACACCAAATAGAGACCCAACCAATCGAAAATGTACTGTAAAATTGAGTAAATAGAATAAAGAGGTGTTTATTCATAAATATATCAATATTGGACCTTACCATAAAATCATAATTTTGATAAATGTCTATAAGTATTTTTTAAAGCGAAATTAAATTCCAAATCTTAAATGGCCTACTCTTTTGTTTTTCATTTCATCCCATGAATGCATAGGCTCACACACTCTGATTAGGGCCTGAAGTGTTACACCGGTTCCGAACTGTATGTTGACAAGCATTTGCATGGCAATTTACTCGATAGTCGATCTCAAAATTCAGGGAGACGAATTGAAAATAAACGAAGTTGATAAAAAGCATAGGTGTCCATTTTGTCATAAAAACCGAAACCGGTTATTAACCGGTTTATACACCTCGGTTAAACCGAAAACCGGTTTCGGCAAATTTGGAACATTCGAAGAAATCAAAAACCGACATTTTTGAATACGGTTTTTTGAATACACTAATCTCAGGCATATAGAAAATCATACCAAAAAAAAAACAGAGTTGTCATAAAGTGATACCCATGAAAAATTTAGAATTTTATTGGAACGAACTTCCTTATCGCACGTTGCGGGATGGGGGCTAAATGAAAAAAAATTAAACAACTTTTTTTTGAGACTATTATCCTACAACCCAGTATATATTGGGTACTTTGCTTTGGTTAGTGTCTAGACTAACGTATGTTGGGAAATTTCTCGTTTAATGGGAAGTTTTCTAGGTGGAGTCTGTAACCAATATTTAGTATATGTTGTAGCTTTGAACCCAATAAAAAGCAAATTTAGAAAAGCCAAAGTGAAAGAAGTTTAAAAACGATAGTTTTCTTAAATAAGTGCCTTTTCCTAAAAAAAGTAAATTTTCCCAAAAAAAAAAATACCCATTCGTATTCTTAAGCAAAGTACCTTTTCGTAAAAAAATACCTCATATTCATAATAATTGTTCGGTTTTTTTTCATAGAAAAAGTACTTTTTAATACAAATATTAAAAAAGAAAAATTGTGAAATTGATCATTATGGTGGATGGTTGGGAATATAGCTATTTCAATGCCCTCCCAGGCATATCATCAGCTCCCTTCTCCACAAGTATTTAGGTATATCATCACACAGTATAGGAATAAACAAATCTCAATTACGCGAGAATTGTCTAAACTCCTACTTGTTCGAAAACATCCACAACAATACTTTGCCATAACCATCAATATTCCAACATTTCCTTCCTATGCATGCTTTCATCGAAAGCCATTGCATAGATGTTGTTGTTTCAAAAAAGAAACAACGATTGCCATGAGATAGGCGTTTAGAGTGTACCGTCTTCAAATTTATATTCGTCCGAGTTTATATTATTCGATCTTGTATTTGTTATGAATATTGATGGTTATGGCAAAGTATTGTTGTGGATGTTTTCGCAAATCCTTTATCATTTTACAAAAATTATCTTTTCTTAAAGATGCATTTAAATTATCGTATTTTTAAACGGCCGCCTTAAGCGTGTTGGGACTAAGTAGTACATAATATATAGCGAAAGGTACTTCGATCCAACCGAGTGTTCCCTGACACCTTATATAATTTTTTGCTTTTTAATATTTATGGATGATATTTATGTATTCGAGCTATCGCACGATAGGGTGACGCATTGCATGAGGCCTCGCATAGTTTCAAAAGGTTCGGTGAGACCCTTACTACGGATTTAGTGTTCGTCAAGATCAACCTACAAATTCTTATGAGGTTTACTGGAATACCAAGCTAAGACATTGTTTCGTAGAGATTCTGTCATGTCGGGCTTTTAACAGCCGACAAATTTCGTGGTTCTTCTCCAGGATTTAGCGTAATGTAAAAATCTGTCCAGTTGGCGATTTTCCAGGCCTAAAGCCACACTGGAATGGTCCAATCAGGCCAGCGATAAATGGATTTAGTCTGCCGTACATTATGTACATTATACTTGATAGAACCATATGTGTATACTATGGATAAAAGGCACAGTTGGCACAGAGACTCGGTACAATTATATAACTAACCAAATGTTGTTAATGACCTGATGCATGCACCTTATCAGCTCATCGCCCCCATCCTGAAACAGCTCTGCCGGTAATTCATCGACTCCTGCGGCTTTGTTGTTCTTAAGCCGGTCAATGCCTGTACTGATCTCGTCTTGGTTAGGTGCGAGGCAATCGATGTCGTCATCTATCTCAGGTACCAGTATTTTAGACTATTTGGTAGAATTTTTAGGCTTCGTTCTTCCTTCTGATTGTCTCAAATTTCTCACTCTCGCTCTTTCTCCACTGCCGTTTCTTACGCCTAAAGAAACGGTGTACATTCTTCCTTTTTCCCCTATAATGCTCAATCACAGCTCGCGTTTCAATTGACTGAGGTATTGCCATACCTGCAGCATTGTTTTCATTATTTGCTATGCGACAATTTTTATCGTACCATGGTTTGTTGCGAACCGGTTTTCAAAACAAAGTATGGTTGTCGCGGTAGTATATATTGCATTGGAAATGGGTTTCCACTGCGCTTCAGGATCGTCATCGGGAGAGGGTGGGTTGTGTGTCAAATGAGGCGAGAGCTTCCTTCAGTAGGCTGTGTCTGCCTCTTGTAATTGCAACATTCCGATGTCTAGCTTTCTCTGCGTCTGGTTTTATACGATTTTCGATGTTAGAGGGCGGATCAATAAGTCCCTGACTTTTCGAACTTCCCTCGCAGTTATATGAAATGAAACACTGCTCCCATCAAGTACCACCAGTTAATAGACTACTGTCAAATTTTCAAAGCTGTTCAAAACATATAACCAATTTTGTTAAAAATGGAAAAAAGTGCATTTCGAGTGCTCATTAAACATTATTTTTTGGGGAAGAAAACCGTCAGTCAAACCAAGGAAAAGCTTGATAAATACTACGGGGACTCTGCACCATCGATTTCAGTGGTATAAAAGTGGTTTACTGACTTTCGTTGTGGTGGCACAAGTACAACTACCGCTGAACGTTCTGGACGGCCAATTGAGGTCAATACACCCGAAAATGTTGAAAAAATCCTCGATATGGTGTTGGCCGATCGAAGACTAACAGTGCGTGAGATTGTTGATGCCATAGGCATGTCCTATGGCAGTGTAGTTCCGATTTTAAATGATCAGTTGGGTGCCGCGTTTAAATGATCAGATGGGTGCCGCGTTTGCTTTCAATTGACCATAAACGTATAGGTGCACACGTGTGTAGTCTTAATGGAAAATTCCATGAATTGGGCTAAGAGTTGGAACCTCATCCGGCATATTCTCCGGATTTATACTCCAGTGACTATTTCCTATTTCCCAGCCTAAAGAAATGGCTCCGTGGATTTAGCTTCAACAATGAAATTATTGATCAAACAACTGCCGATTTTATGGACTTCAAAAAATCCTATTATTTATAAACTTGGAGAAACGTTGGACTAAGTATAATGATCTAAAAGGAGATTATGTTGAAAAATAATTTTTTTTTCCTAAAAAACTGTGTTTCATTTAAAAAGTCACGGACTTATTTATCCGCCCTCGTATCTCATCTGATCACTTGTACTTCCATTACACTGGCTGAGTGCGTTCCATCAGTTACCACGTCATCAATTTTGTTCTTTGTTCTTTGATCAGAGGATACCCAATTAGCCTTGGGGATTTCTTTATGCTGAAATCTTGTACCACTAGATTAGTTTTAGTTTTATTAATGTTCTGGTTCAGATTATACAAAAGAAATTAGTTTTTATATTAAGCATGGGGGTATTATGGTACATCCTCTCATTGAAATAATGGAAAAAAATAGAAATATTTAACATCAAAATCAAAGTTATACAGATAAAATTAAATTAACAGGTAAATTGAATTAAATTATATTAACAATTAAATTGATTTCAATTAATACAAGTTATAATGCAGATAAATAAGTACGAGACAAAAAGAACGACACGTTATTAATGACCATGGTTTTTGCCGCGCCAAAGTCATTGTGTCTCATACCGTTGTCGGAACTGTCAGCATGTAGACTAGAAATGTCAGCAGTTGGATAAGTCACATTTTCCCTGCCACAATCTCGGTATGTGATAGGTTTGACTAACTCCATGATTGTGTAGTGAAGTGTCACACAAACATCACATCGCTGGTCAGTTGAAAGTGAATTCAGTCAACATCGCAACTTGATTAAATTAGTTTACAAACCATACAGTGTTCTATTAACGCTCGAGAAAGTGTAACTAATACTGTGTGTAATTTTTTAAGTCATGGCAAAATAACCATATACGGACACCACTACGTGATAAAAGACTAACAAAAAAAAAGACCCGTGTCTCCCAATTTTTCCCAAAGTCATGCACTTTTTTTTTTATGGGCCGCCAAAGATTTGGGGCCTCGGTATCATTTTCGTAAAATGTGATCATTTTCTCAGGCTCATATTTTGCAAACCGTTCAGAATTTCGATTTACTCTCTGAGGCAAAGTTGTAGCTCTTGTCATAAATTGCGAACATATAAAATCAAAAAAACTTCACCTTCCAGATCAAAATCGCAAAAAACTTAAAAAAATTCGATTTTTTTTACCTTTTTTCCCGTGTTCAGGTCCATAGGTAGCAAACCCTTCAAAATTCAAGGAAACAATCAACTACAAAAATTTACCTAAGATCTCAGTAAACAAATTTCTGGAACATATAAACTTCCTAGAGATGATTCTTAACACTGTTTAGGTAGCACGCAAAAGTGAAAAATTTGCCGAAAATTTTTTAATTTCATTTTTTTTTACCTTTTTCTCCTGTTCAGGTCCATAGGTAGCAAAAAATTTATGACAAGAGCTATAACTTTGCCTCAGAGAGTAAATCGAAATTCTGAACGGTTTGCAAGATATGAGCCTCAGAAAATGATCACATTTTACGAAAATCATACCGAGGCCCCAAATCTTTGGCGGCCCATAAAAAAAAGTGCATGACTTTGGGAAAAATTGGGAGACACGGGTCTTTTTTTTTTAGTCTTTTATCACGTAGTGGTGTCCGTATATGGTTATTTTTTTTCGTGTTGCACTGTGTAATGTTAATTTAGGACGAATACATTACAGTTTGTAAAAATAATGACGTATAAATTGTGTTCGATTTGAAATAGACTAATTCATGCATTGTTTATAGTATAGCACATGCTTTTAACTTTCTAAGTAGATGTAGACAACAAGATTAACACTGTTTACCATTTTATAACAGATTAGAACTAAAATATTCAGCGCAGTCTTGATGGTTTTAAGTAAACTAACGTCGACTTTTATTTACGTATAGGTACTTTAAATACGTATGCTGTCTATCATGCTACTAAAAAGGGTGACAACAGTAATAGGGTTGCTTACACGTATTTCAACACGTGATTAGTAACCCAATCTTTTTTCAGTTGGTACCGCAATGCAGTGTAAGTATTAAGATTATTCAATGTAAGCTTTACCTCGATATATAAATTACAAATTAACGGCAGAGTAAATCGTTGGAAAAGTGGCGAAGAAATTCAGGAAATGCACCATACTCTAAAATTAAAGCAAATGTGTGAAAGGTATGTGGTAGATCGAGTTTTTTTTGGAACAAATTGTTTTATACGATAGGTAATGGCAAAAGTGTATAAAATTATATAATCGAAATGTAAAGTTTTTTGACCGTCTATGCACTTTCAGTATTTCCCTAATAATGGGCCTTATTCTGCATTGCGATCCGAATCGAAATTTTCTCCGTTTGGCAACTCTGCGATTCTGAATTCCGTTCCGTTTCAATTTCTTACGATTGTGTGTATTCTGCATTACGAACGTAGGTACGTTTTTCAAGGTTGTTGATTTTGGCGGAGAGTCGTTCGATTTGTGTGTTTTGAGTTTCAAACACTGTGTAATTAAAAAAAAATATGTAAGTAAAATAGCAATTGAAGGTATCATTAATAATCTAAATAGATTTTGTTGAAATTTTTTGGTTTTTTGTTTGTAAGTTTAATTTAGTTTAATTTTGTAGTTTAATTTATTGCAGGTCGAAAACAACAACATCCGAGCAGTACGAAAAGCTGGCAAATGTAATGGCAACGAAGGCAGACATTGCGTGTGGGTACCATAAACGTTCCAAAGATGAAGTGCGGGCGTTCTGGGAAGAAGTAGCCAACACACTCAACGTAATGGGACCGCAAACAAAAAATGCAATTGCATGGAAGAAAGTATGTATGTATTTTAATGATGTGATGCATGTATTGAATATGTTTTGATACATATCGCACCCGTTCTACAATACTTTAAAGTGTTCAGGAGAGACAAAAAACTGTTCTCTTAATGCTTAAGGAATTGTCCATTAACTAAAGTTAGGCAATATTTAGAAACCCCATCAATTACTGTATTGCACCACATAACCTTTTTATTTGTTTATTGTTTGCAGATAGTGTTATGTATTGTTTTTTGCCAACAAGATAAAATAAAAAAATTTTGAGTTAATACAGTATTGTTGAACGGGTGCGATATGTAGGTGTGGATCGACTGGAAATGCTACATTAAACGAAATCTTACTAGTAATAAAAAAGAAATGAATACCACCGGAGGAGGCTACAGTCGCTTGCAGCCCATTAGTCACCTTGAGGATAAAGTAATTCAGCTGACGGGCCAGGTAACTAACACGAGTGGCATTAGCGGTACCGTGGATTTCGGAGTAGCCAGTGCGGTGCAAGGAGACACTGGAGCTTCCAAAATGGATATTTCGACTGGTTCGGAAGAACTTGCCAATGTACCAACTACCTCAAAAAGGCGCCAACAGCAGAGTCCTAGGGAGAGCTGTTTGCCGTTGCTAAAAGAGCAAATAAATTTGCAGTCGGAGTTTACGAGGACACCAAGAAGTTCCGTGCAGATGTATTGGAAAAGCTTGATGGGATGTCTACACATTTGCGGCGTATGAATCGGTCAGTGGAGAAATTGTCGGACATTGCGGCGAAGCACGTAGAAGAACAACGGCGACACAACAAGATGAAAGAAGAGATATTGATGAAGAAAGTGGAAATAAAGTTGCAAATGTGGTGACTGGAGCACCCATCGCTGTATTCAGAGTAGCGATTACAAGACTGAAATTACGTACGGTGGTATTTTATTTAAAATAATGATATGAGTTGTTTAAGAAGCCTTTTGAACTGTAAAATTACCCAAATACCTATAGAATTAACTAAATACGCTTTATTTTTTGTATCTTGTATTAAATACGAAATGAATATACACCAAATTTTAAGTAATTAAAAAACAATGAAGTTTTTTTATATTAATAAAGCGCAAAAGAGGAAAGTATATTATTACGAATATTACGTGCTAACGAAGCGTAATCGGAGTCGATGCTTTTGTCTTCTGCCTCTTCTTGAGAACTTTCAAACTCCTATTCATGGATGTCCAAGTCTTCCACCCGATAATATATACAAATGTTGTGGAGAGCACAAACAACATTTACAATTTCACTCGCTTTCACTGGGGAGTAGTGAAGCTCTCGAGCACCCAACAAGCAACGAAATCGGTTTTTCAAAAGTCCAATCGTCCTTTCAACTATGTTTCTAGTCCTCGAGTGCCTCATGTTGTAGTTGCTTTCCCTGCTGCCTGGATTTGGAGATCGATATGGAGTCATTAGCCACGGTTCCAGGGGGTAACCCCAATCACCTTTTAAAAATATGATTAACATGTGAAATTTATACAATTTTGCGCGCATAAATACCTAATAGCCAAGTGTTTCTCTCTCCGTCCCGATATTTTCGTTCCAATTGAGACTTCGCTTTACTTAAGGTCCATATATGGGAATCGTGGTTGCATCCAGGATATCTTACGTCAATGCACCTTATACGCATTTTGTTATCGCATACCTAAAATCCTGAAATTAATTTAGGAAAACTATAACAATAAATAAATAAATAAGAACTAAAACGAAATACTCACCACCATAGCATTAATGCTAAAAAATCCTTTTCAATTATAATAAAGAACTCCTCTTCGGATGGTTTTATAATTTTTATATGTGTGCCATCAACACACATAGTGACTCCTGGGATGCCGGCCTTCGCATAAAAGTCTCACTTCGCTTGCATCTTTTCATCATCACTCTGTTAAAATGTTATCCACTAAGAGCAAAGCTTTCGCTGCATTATGTCAAGGAAAGATGACAGCGTCTTCGACACTGTGGATTGAGCCATCCCAACAGTGTAGTCTGCACCAACTCCGTGTTGATAGCTTCCTTCTGCAAAGAATCTTAAAGCAGCCACAACTCGATTAAGCGGGGATAAAGATGTTAACGTGTTTGACCGCGCTTCTTCTGCAAAAGTACCTAACACATACTTAAATGCATCTTTATTTAGACGAAAGTTTTTTTTGAATCTGCAAAAGTAAAGAAATTATTTTACACATCAAGAGTTTAAAACAACTAACTTACAATTGATCGCTCATCTCGAATGGATTACAACTGTCTCTCAATTTACGCTTCTCAAGTCTGGACTCTGTATTGTGGTGCGCGTTGTTCTCTTCTTCCGATAATAACGCCACTGCTATCGATTCCATTTCTTGAAATTAAAACAAATAAACTTCATTTTTGTGCTACAATGATCCATAAAAAGTAAACACATCACCTCCGGCGGGACAGGGTTCTTCACACTGGAACAGTTTGCCCACAAACACCTCTACTGTATGCCCTGGCTTTGTTTCGGTTTCCCTACGTACCTGAGGTGTTTATTTTATTAAAGTCTCCACAATATTTCAATTGTTATTTGTTTTAATTATTGAATCATTGATTTATGTCCACTAAATTCAACTTTTTATAAAATGAAAATTGGATTTTCTTTATTGTTTTGTACAATGTTTACAAAATTGATTACGTTTCTGTTCAGATTTTATGTGTTCCACACAAAAACAGCTGGTTTTGAACATACTCTTCTCTTCTTCGTGTTCTTTCGATTCAGTTTTTTGTTGGAATACCTCTTTTCGATTTGTGCGTAACTGAATGCGGGAACGTAATCGAAGTGCAGAATAGGGCTGAATATGGACATTTTATCTTTCTGCAATCTAATCAGTATTTTATTTTCCATTTGTTAAAAGCTTGTCCATCTTTAACCTAATATGTTTAACATTGATAACACTGTTATAGTAGAAAAATATATCAACGTTCTAGTATATGGTGTCGGTTAGAGGCAAGTTTACTGAGTTGATCGGAACCCATGAAATGTCTGTATCACGTCAAATTTTTGAAAAAAAAATCGATTTGTACCAATTCTTAAACTTTCCTGTATTTTTTTTGAAAAGAAAATAGTTTTTTAATTTTTACCGGCATAACTTCAAGGAACTCCAAATTTTTCACTCACAACATTTAGCAAAATTATAGCCAATGTAAAGCTGAATAACTTTTGTGAACATTGTAATACAATCTGAACGTATCTAGTCACCCTAAATAGCACATAAATACCACTTTGTATCTTAAAAATGTTTATTTGTGTGTATATGTCATCACTACTCGAGAACGACGTGTCCGATTTTGTCCGAATAAATTTAGGAAAATTTAGAATTACCAATACCTTTAGTCTATTCCAGAACTATTTCTCAATGTAACCAATAGTTGCGTGGTTATAAAAAAAAGTATGGTGAAAAAAATACTCTTTTTTGCTTTTTTTTACTTCACACATTTCAATTTGCTTAAAAAAATCAAATTTTATAGTTTTAAAAAATGTTGAAATACAAGAAACGTCAAAAAGTGTAAATATTTATTAGTTTATCTTAAAAACATCATCATCGCGTTTCGCTCTTGTTCACAATTAAGTGAAGGTATTTTGTCAAGAATTGTGTTTTTTATTTGGGTTGCATATGATGTATATGGATAATATGTAATATCTATGGATAATATCTCGAATCCTTGTAATATGTAAATAACAACAAATGTAAATAAAGATGAGTTAAAAAAATGAAATATATATATACATAATAAATGGTTTTAATTGTGTGTTGCTTTACTCCATGCACTTTTCTGCGGCATATCGTGATATTTTTTTCACCCTGCCTCTGCAGGCTCTGCTTTCTCCTGGTGCCACCAAAGTTGGTCGTGTTGTCTGCGTACAGTTTTGTCAGCACGCCTCACCTCGTGACGAACCTTTGAAGAGAAAGAATAAGGAATTATATCAGATACAAGTTCAGTATGAACAGCCTTAGAAGTGAAACACACGAACACCGGTATGTGCATTTTAACTGGTGGACGGCCACGAATCAATGTAAGGTTTACAGGGCCACAAAAGTCAACTCTGCTTATTGTAAAGGGACGTAACACCCTTACTCTATCAGCGGGCAAGTTTTTCAGTTTCTGATTCATTTAGTTTGGTTTGTAATGGAAACTGTGTAAACACTTGCGTACTGTTCTACTACACTCTTCCTTGGCATTAACTAGCCAGATTGTGTCCCATAGAAAAGCTACTAGTGCCTTAGCACCTGCATGACAGTTCTACCCACAGTACACAATACATATTTAGAGTAATGAATTCAGATTTTGTAGGCATTAATAAGGGAAACATGACATTAGACTTACAGCTTATTGGCGCTTACCAGACGCCCGCCTACCCTAATCAACTTTTAAGTACGATTTTCTTGTTTTAACTCGTGTATAAACGGATTAAGGTGCTAAAAATTTGACTACATCGCTTCTGACTTTTTTAGTTTTCTAATTTCATCATAATAACTTGCCTTCTGAACAATTTGTACCAACTTTAGGAAAGACCACCTCAATTCCGTAACAGTGGTATTCAAGGAGTTTGGTGGTGAGATCCTTTTAACTCCCTCGACGAATCGAAACACGTATGCTAATACTCGTAGAATTTTCGAATATGAAGAATATTTGTTGGCGTTTCCCAAAATATAGTTGTGCGTTTCCTTCACTACAATTAACACAGGAGTTTTGCGTCTTTTTAATGACTCTTTTGCCGGCGTGAAAAATGTTTGGTGACAGGGCATGCACCGGCATACTCCAGTAAGAACGAAGGGCCATTGAAGCATATTGGGTCTCTTAGTTCATCAACATTGCAAACTCTTGCCACTTTATCAGCAGGGGTCTGCTTAGAGGAAACGTGTTGCCAAGAGATTTTTATTGACAAATCTTGGATTTAACTAACATTACTAGACCCAAATGTAGCCAATATTGATTGATGGGTCCTGATCCAGTGTAGAGTTGTTTCTAAATCGTACTAAAAGGTTGATGAATAGTGATACATTAAGAAACTCAAATAACTTTTTTTTCAGTGTATGGAATTTATTTTTCTTTGTCCATTTTAAAGCTCATTCAATTTTATTAAACATATCTTAATTGTTTTAATTGTTAATTGTTTCTCGAATGGATTGCTTTAGTTCATTCAAATTTGTTGGTTTTGCTTTGTAGACTTCCTGCTTGCAATAACCTAACCCCACAAGAAAAAAAATCAATGAGTGTTCGAACTCACGGATGATGTGTTAACACCTTTTTGCTACACGGTACCTGTTCGATTTCTATGAACACATTAGTAAATGTTACATTGGAAAATAAAAAATAATAGTTTATTGAATTAAATTACTTGTTTTGTATACACCGTGCAATACTGAACATCAAATGACTCGCTTTGTTTGGCCATAGCAACAACAACGAAACAACCAAACACACAACATCACACATACTTTGTCCGAAGTAGCTGACGTATACGTGTGTCACATAACCCCATGTTTGCCATATCAACAGCAACGAAACAGCCAAACACACAACATCACACATACTTAGTACGAAGTAGCTGACGTATTAGTGTGTCACCGTAACGTCGATTGCAAATGAAATTTTGCATGGCTATGCTGTATATCTCCGTTCAACAACAGCAACAGACACATGCACATACATACATTATTATGTTAATACATACACTATAGACACAATTTCGTTTGCCTCACCGCTGCCACACCACTCTTTCATTGCTCTCTTGTTCGCTCATTTTTGTTTAACACGTCATTATTCTCTTTTGCAGTCGCAGAAAATCTGGTTTTAGCAGCAGCATAAAATCTGGTATTAGCAGCAGCAGTAAACCTGTCTGTGTGGTTTTCATGTGTTGACTTTGATAGATTTAGTCCCTATACGCCGCTATAGATGTTAGCACATCAAAAGTCAGGTGCAGTAAGGTCAGGCGACCTGGGGGGCCAACAGAATGTGGAGTTTCTGGATATCAGCCTATTGGGAAATTTTCCTCGCTATTGTGTCATAACAGGCCAGGCTATGTGAGGAGTTGCAACATCTTGCTGAAACCACACAGAGTTGAAAGAAATTCTAATTCGGCGTAATTCTGGAAAGAAAAAGTCTCCCAACATGCCAAAGTAACGGTCGCCAGTAACCGTAACGCTGTTACTGTGTTCTTCGAAGGAGTAGGGCCCGAGAATGCAGCGTGATGAAACTACACATCACACTGTGACACGGATGCAGTTTCGTCTCATGGAGTACCTGTGGGTTGGAAGCACTCCATATTCCACAACTTTGTTTGTTTATATTGCCGTTTAAATCGAAATGGGCCTCGCCAGACATAAAAATACATTTCAACATGTTTCCGTCCTCTTCCACCATTTGAAGCATCTTCTGGCAAAATTCCAAGCGAATCGGGGAGTCTGCTGCGTTCAGTTTGTTGGCCATTTGAATTTTATATGGGAATAAGTCCAAATCTTTGTGCATAATTGACTTCAATGACTATCTGCTTATACCCATTTGAGCAGATAAGCTTCTTATCGAAACTCTTGGATTGTTTCGTATGGCAGCAGCTACAGCAGCGATTGTATCCTCCGTCCGAACTGAAGGGTTTCGATGGTAAGGTCTTCTGTTGACTGTCCCATGCACGGCAAAATTGTTAACAAGTCTCACTATGGTCCATTTGCTCGGAGGATTGCCGCCAAACGTGCGCCTATACTCTCTTTGAACCGAAAGTACGGACTCCAGTACGTGATAGCGGCGGTCATTTCAAATTCTTGTTTCAGTGTCCCAGTTAACCATTTTAGTTAAATCTAAAAATCAATCTGCAAAATAAAAAAAATTAACCAGATTCATTAAATAGAAAAAAAGTTTTTAAATTTTTTTTTTGGTAGCGGCTATCATCAGCCGCGCTGTAATTTCGATTTTACCAGACACTTCAGATTTTACTTTTGACTACAATTCAAGTCTTGGTAAGGCTTAATTTTAACGGGAGCGACTTAAGACTTCGTTGTCAAAAGACGGCAGCATACCCTGCCAGCGTCTCTGCTCCGAAAGTAAATACAGCAGCCGTATGCTCTAATAGACGCATCTCCAAACCCATGTACTTGGCAACTGGAATTTGTTGAAGTTAGAACATGTCCTGGGATTTCGATCTGGTCTATTGATTGTATATTTGGTTTGAATGATTGCGAAGCTGTATCTACATGAAGTGAAATGTATTCATCACTATCTAACTTGCTAAGCCATAACTCCTGAATTATGGCCTTAGTTAACACTGGGCAGACTAATCCCAGAGGATCAAATAATCTGGCTGTGTCTGATAGAATATTTCTGTTTGTGCCTTTGAGTGACTGGAATTTAAAATCTTCTTAACCCGTAGGTCCGATAATTAATATAGCGTTAATTGAGCAATGTGATGATGGTTTACGTGAGGCATAGAAACCCAGCCGAAGTTCCGTGGAAGTACTTTCGGGGCATAACACACATTGATGTTGAATGAAATAGTGAGACTTGTCATCAATAAACATGTGTCAAACTGACATGTGGCCAAGCTCAATGTAATAATACTCTTGTCCGATTCGAAAGATCGATCAAATTTCTATGATCAAATATCAAACAATACTGAAAATATATTGCGTGACAGTTGATATTGAGCCCCATCTGAGAAAACGGCTTCAAATTAATTTAACAAGCACAAATTTACATGGGAAATTCTTATTTTAATTGACCATTCAAACCCTGTTTAGGTCAAAAGCCTTACGCAACAGCTGATTCGATTGTTCGAATTTTCCGCCTATTGGTCGCTTCAAGCTTTCGGAGGTATTCATTCAACTGGCCCTCATATTCTTCGGCTTCCCTCGAGTACATCTTTGTAACCCTTTGCACTCCACTATTTTGACTGCTCCTTTGTCTCAGGTGGGAAATGGTGGATCCATGTTGCATCAATGGCTATAAATCGACGCAAAAATTCGGCTTTACTAAGGAGAAACATCGCCAAAGACTCTACCGAAACATTTTCACGACGCTGTTTTTGCTCTATTGACAGCAAGCGCGGCACTCATCTTGCGCAAAGCTTTCTCAACTTGAAATCTTCCGCCAATATACGATCTATAGCACGTTTTGAAATGCCTATAATTTCAGCTCGCTCACGCAGCTTCAGCCGACGATCATCCAATACCATTTTCTGGATTATCTTAACGTGTCTGGCGTGGATACCTCAATTTTTCGACCCCTACAGTGTGCGGCTTGGCAGCTCGTAAGCTCTGGCCAATAGTTTACAGTCGTATACGAAGGAGCAGACTCCCCCAGAGTAGAATCTAGGTTCAATATTCCTTGGACTGAGACCTTTCAAATGAAAATATTGATTTGCATACGGTGACCAATTTTTCCCATGTTTACAAATTCACTCAGTGAGATGGTTTACTTTTGACGGTTCAAATAAAAATACTAAACAACATATGTTTCATATTGCCTCTTTTCACCAAAATATTTTTTCCAAGGTCGTGGCACCATGTCATGTTGGCTAGTTTTAGGACCGCCTTCGTACCCCTTCATGTATTCGAAAAAGTCACAAAAGTATTGTGAGATACACCGGGTGGAGCGCGGTGTTTTGCGTTTCGGCATTGCAGGTTGTGGCGGCACTGTTGCTCGCACTCGTCTGCCTTTCAGTTGCAATCATGCATTGGACACTTGAGGAGAGGTCATTTTGTGCTGAAGCGTATTTTTCAAATGCGCACTCGCTCATTGGAGGGCAGCGTGCTTTTCGTTTACGTTTCGCTGTTCCCCCACACGGAAGTGTTCCCTGACGGTAATCAATTATAAGTTGGGTAACTTTATTGAGAACAACAGGGAATGTGTCATGTGTACGAGTGGAACCTGATAGAAGGATTACAACACGACAAAACATCGAGAGAGTTAGAGCAGCAGTACTGCAATCCTCGAAACGGTCTGCTCGGAAGCAATCACTTGCTCTTGGAATTTCCAGACGTTCTCTCCACCGGATTCTTCATAAAGAACTGAATTTTCATTGTCAGCACCGGACTGTTTGGCACGGCGGAGCTCTTGTGAAGACATTTTTGAAACTACGCAATTGTGTTCCTTTCTGATGAGGAACCAGACTTAGCCCCATGCTATTTTTTCCTTTGGGGTTACCTGAAGTCGAAGGTGTATGTCAACCGTCGCAACACCTTGGAAGACGTAACTAACAATATTGAGGCTGAAATTTGGCAAAATACCAGTCGCCATGCTTGTTAGAGTTCATGAAAACTTAAAAAAACGTATGCAGCAGTGTGTGGATAGCGAAGGTCGATATTTGCCACATACACTATTTAAACCCATCTAATTTACAAATTCCCTTACGGTTCAATATAATTAAAATATAAAATAAATTTTTCTAAGGTTCATAATTTTTTTATTTCATTCCCAAATAAGCAAGTTACCGCGCTCCACCCTGTATTTATATAAACAGGCTTTAGAAACGCATTTTAAACTTCAGTCCACATCAACGCATTTCATTTTGAGATTTGTGTTACACAATTCAGTTGTACCTTCTTACAAAAGTGGCCTTGAGTTTAAAAACCTCAAAGAATCTGTAATGCGTCTGGTATTTTTAGTTGATACTGGCGGTTTCTTGTTTTGTTTTTCGTTAAAAAGCTTTCAAGCATGCGTTTTAACATTTTAAGTACATGTGTATAACAATTGTTGCCATTGCTTTCTGTTGTACAACAGTTTGAAATGTTCCACAAAGTCTGCATGTTTCTATGTCACATGATTGCAGAAATGCAAAGTAGTCATGCAAACTTTAATTCCAATTTAATTACTCGTCTACTTAACATTCTTTCGCACTCATGTGCAGGCTATTTTTAAAAAGGTGCTATCAGTTAAGCGGCTGCTTGCACCGGTTTCTTTACATGATTAGTAAGATATGTTTATACAGTGGGTGTTACACGAATGTGTTGTTATTTGGGTGTTGCAATGTAATATGACTATGTAATTTAAAGTGCAAAACGAGCAAACAGTAATTATATATTTTTTTGTCCAGAGGGAGCAAATAACATATTCACGTATCTAAAAACATTCATACCACATGTGACTGTTGCACAGCGAGGCTTTTTGCAATTTTAAGATGTGAAAATTAATAATCCCCATACGAAGGTGGTAGGATATCGAAATATAAACCATATACTTCGTAGGCCGATACAATCTTAAAACATTATAAATGGACGTGGTCTGCCCACTTTTACGCCTCCTCTCTTATATGCTAAATTAATAACTGACATACTGGAGGTGGTATAAACTCAAAATTTTAACCAAATTCTTTGTAGGCTGATGTCATGTTGCAAAAGGAACCAGGTGTGGTCCGCCCACTTTAGCGAGTATTTTTGCGGAATATCTTCGTCCGATTTGAAAGTACGCGTCTGAGCTGAATAATATTACATAGAAAATGCGTGTAGTCCATATCACTTTTATTTGTGCCTGAAACTCTCAATTCTACTGGGCTTTCTTCTTTATTGCTCTTGTGCCACGCGAAAATTCCAAGCTCCTGCAAAAAACAGGCAGAAGTTGGGCATTTGGAATGTATTTTTTCATTTTAAAATAAAACGACGTATTTTTGAGTTAGTTGTGATTTTTTTTCTTTGTATTGGAAAGAAGATACGTTCCGATTAAGTATTACATAAAATATCCGGCAAATGGCCCCCACGGCTCTGATGACAGGCAATTAATCTTTTTTCATGAAATTTTACATGACTTTTTCACAAAGATGTGTCGAGCGTGTTATGTGAAAGACTAAAGCCAATTGTGGAAAATCTGATTGGACATTATCAGTGTGTTTTTCGACCGGGCAAATCCACGACTGACCAAATACTCACGCCAAATCCTGGAAAAGACCCACGAACTTGGGTTCCGTTAAAGCTGATCCGCCTCTGTAGAATGAAGTTGACCAACACCAAATCAGCAGTAAAGATGGGGAAATACCTCACCGAACCATTCTGTACCAAGCGAGGATTGAGACAAGGCGACACACTTTCGTGCGTATGCTGACGAGTAAATGCAGTGTCTTCATGAAACGAAAAAGAATCGGCGAAGGTGGGCCTTACTGTTAACGAGGGCCACACAAAATTGATAGTGCCAACGACTAAACAAACCTCTCGACTTGGTCCACACTTGAACGTTGACAACCGATTTAAGTTTTAAGTGGTAGATGAAGTTATCTACGGGTGGCTGATGAAAGCCGCTATCAAAAAAAATGTAATACCCCCTAAGGCTATAAAAGGTCATGTTTTCTCCGGTTAGTGAAAAAAATGTAATTGAATCGCACCCGCGGCAATTACGTTTTTTTCACTAACCGGAGAAAACATGATCTCTTATAGCCTTAGAGGAAATTACAACTTTGAACATGACGAGGATCTAGGACAACTAAATTTAGAACACATGGTAGGGCCAAACCAAAACAGAACGAGACAACTACAATTAGAATAGTTCGTTCTATAAATATAACTTTCAAAACTTCTGCATCAGTGCATGTAATTAGGAAAGCAATGTGTAAGTAGCGACAAACAATCACTCTGCACACAATCAATAAATGTCTTCGGTTAGTGACTTGTTTAAATACATATCGCAGTGGATTAACGGGCTGAAGATGATGCTTCACGAACATCGAAACGATCGTCCAGCGAATGTGAGTTCGAATCCCACCTGCGGCAATTAAATTTTTTTCACTAACCGGAGAAAACATGATCTCTTATAGCCTTAGGGGAAATTACAACTTTGAACATGACGAAGATCTAAGATAACTAAATTTGGAAAATTTAATACCGTTTTTTCTATTTAATGAATCTGGTTAATTTTTTTTTATTTTGCAGATTGATTTTTAGATTTAACAAAAATGGATAACTGCGACACAGAAACAAGAATGAATTTGGATTGTCCGCCGCTATTACGCACTGGAGTTCGTAGTTTCGGTCCAAAGAGTCATCGGCATCTATTAATTACAACATCCCATATCTAGAATCGGAAGTTGTCAACAAAAAATATTGTTTAACCCTTATATTTTTCATTCACTATTACAGTTTGCTTCAGGCCAGAATTCCATACTGCAATTTGTTGCAGTGGCTCAAGTTTAAGAGTTTCTGTTTCTTCCTCGATGGTTATAACTTGAACCATCGTTACTAACATAACGCTTTGTTCAGCAGACAATGACAATTGAATCCAATTTATTTTTGTTATATTTAGAAAAATAAATATACTTAACTGAACCATTCATTTTAACGTATATCAGTATACATATTTAAAAAAGCTATAAAGTTTTCTTAGACTTTAGAAAAATTTTTTTACCGCGTTTAACTAGTTAATTTTATATTGGGGCATTTTCAAAGTTCTTTTGTTGGTGCCGATTTTAAAAATGCTGGAGTCGGACGCTGACTCAGAGTTGTACAATGTTAACATATAATCCACAGCCCTGTTAACTGTTCTAATAGTTTTGTGCTATTCCGACCCAAATCTATTAAAACATTATAACTCACGCCAAATGGTTATATACTATAGTTAGTTAATGACTTAACTTAGTTCTTTTACATATAAACTCCAACTGATTCCGCATCTACTATATGATAAATATTGCATACAATATCTCAATAAACGACTATTAAATTGCAACTTAAAATAATTATACAAATTTCTCACGCAATCATAAATAATAAAAAAACACAATTGAGCAACGTCCTTGGTCAGAATTACATTTGAACTGCATTGTATTCTGTTTCAGCTTCTTCCGCACTTACACTCCGCGGCAGTTGAGTAGCAGACCCAACACTCTTTTCTTCGTACCAGAGTCATACTGTAGTTTTGTTAGACTAAAGATTTTGTAAGTCTGAATACAATTAGATGCATATTAATATTTGTATGGGTTGATTTTATTTATCATTTTTGGTAAATTAACACAAAATATGAGTATTTGAATTACACTTACAGTTGCCGAAAATGGCAGGAAAAGCGGAAGGGAGAAAAGTATCCCACATACGGATAGTCCGAATAAGAAACGAATTTCCCATACAATGTTAATAGTATTATCAATTGACCTGAAGTATACAACTTAAATTTGAAGCATTTAGAAGAACAAGTTGTTTCTCATTACATCCCGCCAAGGGATTGGTGAGAGCTTCTCAGAACCTGTGAGCTGTGCGCTATCTAGTTTTTAAGCTCACTGATCTACAGTACGGCACCGGTTCCTTACGCTATTTGGAGAAGTTTTTCGTGGCTAAGTACTCAATAGTGTCGCCATTAATAAGCGAGGTGATCGCCGTTGAAATAATAAATAAAAGCTCTTCAAAGAAGAGATCGAACCCACGTTGACTCGATTCGTTGATGATTCTTATTGGTAGTGATTATTTCAATTGGGCTACGTAATTAAGTAGAATGGAGCTTTAGGCTAGGGTGATGGTTTTAGTAAGTTCAGGTATAGATTATTATTGGCGTTCAGGTCTATAGACTGCCCAAGCCACACATTTTCGTCAAGGTAAAGGTTATGTTAATCGGTGGCCAGTACAACTGCACTACGTTTTGACGCCCTCTTTAAGATTTTAGGATCCGGGGATTGGGACATTGTCTTTTTAAATGTTTATGCTTAGTGTCGACTATTGTAGGCCGTTATATAAATCGTCGTTTTCCGATATTGCATCATCCTAAATTACACTGTTGTAGTTTTTGATATGGAATTGTTTTTATCAGCGTTCTGGTAAATTGTATCGGTTAGAGGCAAGCCTACTGAGTTGATCGGTACCCCTGAGATGTATGTATCACGTCAAATTTTTGAAAAACTCGATTTTTACCAATTCTCAGATTTTCTTGCATTTTTTTTTGAAAAAAAAATTTTTTTTTTACTTTTTTCAGCATAACTTCAAGGGAATCACAACATTTGGCAGAATGATAGCCATGGTAAAGCTGAACAACTTTTGTGAACATATATCTCATAAAACCCACTTTATATCTTAAAAATGGTCATTTCTATTTATATGTCATCATTACTCGAGTACGACGTGTCCGATTTTGTCCGAATTAACTTGGAAAAATTTAGATTTACAATACCTTTAATTCATTCCTACACTATTTCTCAATGTAATCAATAGTCTCGCAATTATAAAAAAAAATTATGGATAACAAAAATATGTTTTTGCTTAAAAAATTCGAATTTTTTATTATTAAAAAAATATGAAACATAAGAAACTTTAAAGTGTAAAGTTTTATTAGTTTACCGTAAAGTTACATGACCTGTGAACAAAATGAGATATGGATTATAAAAATCGATGAACGTGTTTCGCTCTTATTAAAAATTTAGTGACGGTGTCTCATTTTGTCAAGAATTGTAATTTTTTGTTTGGGTTGTATATGATGAGTAATACAATTCTTGACAAAATGAGATAATGATGGCATATACATATAAACGACCATTTTCAAAATACAGAGTGGTCTTCATGTGCTATTTAGGGTGCCTAAACATACACAAAAATTGTTCAGCTTTACCGCAGCTACATTTCTACTAAATGTTGTCAGTGAAAACATTGGAGTGCCTTCAAGTTGTGCTGAAAAAAAAGTGCAGGTAAATCTTAGAATTGATAAAAATCGATTTTTTAAAAAATTTGACGTGATACCACCACCTCGTCCCCTTGAAATGTATCTTGTATTTGTCCAAAAAGCCAACATGGATTATGTCATGCTCGTCCAACCAAAAACTAACGGGTTGCGGTCTATTGGCAGGACAGGATTGTGGTTTTTCTTTATTTTTACTCTCAATCAATGACAGAATTAGTTCATTGAACCCCGTAAGTTTGGCAATAGCATGTGTAAATTTACCACTGAATGGTGGTTCGCAAAAGCGAATTTATCACTGATTTTAAACCAAACTACTGAAATTTGGATGGGTAATTCATTCCGTTGTGCTCACAGAATTTTTAATTATATTAGCTCTACAAACTAAATTTTCCATAACTCGGTTGCAAACATCGAATTTGGTAACAGTTCGTTCGGTGTAATATCGGTTGCAGCAGGTATATTTAAGATCAATTTTATTACTGCAACTGAATTTCTCGTGAACTCTGCGGGCTCTATCGAACTGATTTTTCATTCAGTTACCACAACATAAATGCATGTGTTTCAGACCGGCCCACAGTTCCTTGTCCAAATACATCGATGGTACAAAAATAGGAGTCGTCCTAGGGTAATAAAATTTGGCACTAGTCCCTAATACAATGTGGCGCAAAAGTAATCCTCCTATCAGGAAATGCTATAAATTTTGCGATTGGCCCCTAATGTCAGTTCTGTTTTGACATTTGTGTAGTAAACACATGCGAAATACACGTTATTAAACAATGTTACGCTACACTGCTCCAGAACGCGGAATATTGCTGACTATTTATTTGACCAATAATCGGTCGGTGACTTTGGCACAACGTGAATTTCGTCGCAGATTTCCTGGCCGTCCAACGCCTACTGGTGAAACACTGCGACATTTAGCCGCTCGCCTCGAAGAGACTGACACAACACGAGACGCTGCCAGGCATGGCAGACCCCGGAGTAGCCGTTCTGCAGAGAATATTGCTGCTGTAGCCGAGGATGTCATGGATGCATCGTCGACATCGACCAGACTACGTGCCACGCAATTGGGTATCAGTCGACGGTCTTTACAGCGAATTTTGGTACAAGATTTGAAGATGTTTCCGTACAAAGTCCAGACGGTGCATCAGCTGTTAGCTGCTGACCGCCAATCGCGTCTAACGTACGCTCAAGCCATCCTTAATCACCACCAAGAGGAAGATGATTTTTCATCAAAAATAATCATGAGTGATGAGGCCCATTTCCATCTTAGCGGGTACGTAAATAAGCAAAATTTACGCTTCTGGGGCACTGAAAAACCGCGTGTAACCCACGAAGAGCCATTACACCCGCTCAAAGTCACTGTATGGTGTGCTGTTTTCGCTGGAGGAGTCAAAATGCCATAAAAAGGCTCAAATGACAATCAACTGTGGCGGCGGCCATTTACATGACATCATATTCTCGACTTGATGTAAAAAAAATTAAAAGACCAAATAAAAATAATCCACAAGAAGAATCAAAGTTGTTCATTTTTTTTTTAAATTACAGCCAAAAAACTTCGGAAGTTTACTTTTGCGCCACCTTGTATAATAGAATTAAGAAAATATCAAAGTATCGAGAAAATTGACCAATACAAACCGAAATTATTAAAAATTGAACTATTGCGCAAAGTTTCATGAAAATTGCGTGAGAACATATTTATATACCCCGCGTTATCAAAAATGGCATTTCATCAACATTGACCACACCCATCGCCCACCGCCCATAAAAACTGACATTATTATTATTATTCTAGGCAGAAACCAAAAGTGTTTTCAAAAACACTTCTCCAAAGCAGCAAATAGGGAAGGTGTGCGAAGTTAGCCCCCCATTTTTGGAAATAAATATTTTTGAAGATTGTTCTGAATTGTTCTAGGATTGTTCTACATTGTTCCAAAACAATGATTTTCTAAAATATAATTTGTACCGGTAAATCGAAAAAAACCAATATAAAACTTTGCACCCCATTTTTGGAAAATCGAAATTTTTGCGGTTGTTCTGGGTTGTTCTAGTTGTTCTAAACATTGTTCCAAAACGATGATTTTCTAAAATATAATTTGTACCGGTAAATCGAAAAAAAACAATTTTAAAGTTGCACCCCATTTTTGAAAAAAAAATTTTTTTGCGGTTGTTCTAGGTTGTTCTAGTTGTTCTAAACATTGTTCCAAAACAATGATTTTCTAAAATATAATTTGTACCGGTAAATCGAAAAAAACCAATTTTAAAGTTGCACCCCACTTTTGTAAAAAAAAATTTTTTTGCAGTTGTTCTAAGTTGTTCTAGTTGTTCTAAACATTGTTCCAAAACAATGATTTTCTAAAATATAATTTGTACCGGTAAATCGAAAAAAACCAATTTTAAAGTTGCACCCCACTTTTGTAAAAAAAAATTTTTTTGCAGTTGTTCTAAGTTGTTCTAGGTTGTTCTAGTTGTTCTAAACATTGTTCCAAAACAATGATTTTCTGAAATATAATTTGTACCGGTAAATCGAAAAAAACCAATTTTAAAGTTGCACCCCACTTTTGTAAAAAAAAATTTTTTTGCAGTTGTTCTAAGTTGTTCTGGGTTGTTCTAGTTGTTCTAAACATTGTTCCAAAACAATGATTTTCTGAAATATAATTTGTACCGGTAAATCGAAAAAAAACAATTTTAAAGTTGCACCCCACTTTTGGAAAAAAAATTTTTTTGCGGTTGTTCTAGTTGACAGAATGACAGAATTTACGTGACACGCACTTTTCGGGTTTTCAGGACATATAATTTTTGAAATTTGTTGATTTTTTTTGAATATTTTTACTTTTTTTGTTACTTTTACACATTCGTACGTACTCACATATTTATAAGCCTTGGTTTTCACACATTTGTAATAGCCAGCTATATAAGTGACTTCACACTCACACTAATATCGAAAATTTAGAAATGGAACTAGTTGAGTTCAGGAATAGTGTAATATGGAGAAACAAATTCGTGGAATTAAATTGTAAATTAGAGGAAAGTTATGAGAATACCGATAAATCATCATCATTACCAGAAGAAAGAATAGAAAATTTAATTTTAACAGTATGGAACTCAATTCCCAGTTCATTCACATCAATGAAAATTGCTACAGCGCTCTGTTTGGATCAACTTATAATAGTGAGCAGTTATTTTCCGCAATGAATTTTATTAAGTCCATTACAAGAAATCGTCTTGGAAATGATATATCTGCCGCTTGTGTGGCATTAAAAGTTACAAAATATTCACCAAGAATTACTACATTCGCATCGGAGCAACAACAACAAATTTCACAATAAATTAAAAATTATTTAATAAAAACTTATATTTACTAATTATAATAAAAAATGTATATGTTTAGTACGAAAGGAATTTTATTTTCAACTTTTTATAATTTATAGGTGGGTGACAAGCGAACTTTGTTTAAAAATTTTCAACAGATTTTTTGACACACTTATGGCAAAAGTTCACCATCACTGAACTAGAACAACCCGAAACCAAGCTTTATATGGCCGGAACAGAAAATTTCGATCAAATTTGTCTTCCATTCAACTCTTTTCGAACTTTTGCTGGAAACAAAAATGGACGTCGTTGGTTGTTCTTGGTTTATTGACGATTGTACTAGATTTGTATTAGAATCGGTTGGTCACGAATACGTTGAAAGTTGAAAAAACATTGAATGAAGAATAAACTCGGCTGGAAGTTTTTATTCGAGCGATATCAAATTATGTTCTAAAATTTAAAATTGGTTTTTTTCGATTTACCAGTACAAATTATATTTCAGAAAATCATTGTTTTGGAACAATGTTTAGAACAACTAGAACAACCTAGAACAACTTAGAACAACTGCAAAAATTTTTTTTTTTACAAAAGTGGGGTGCAACTTTAAAATTGGTTTTTTTCGATTTACCGGTACAAATTATATTTTAGAAAATCATTGTTTTGGAACAATGTTTAGAACAACTAGAACAACCTAGAACAACCGCAAAAAAATTTTTTTTTCAAAAATGGGGTGCAACTTTAAAATTGGTTTTTTTCGATTTACCAGTACAAATTATATTTTAGAAAATCATCGTTTTGGAACAATGTTTAGAACAACTAGAACAACCCAGAACAACCGCAAAAATTTCGTTTTTCCAAAAATAGGGTGCAAAGTTTAATATTGGTTTTTTTCGATTTACCGGTACAAATTATATTTTAGAAAATCATTGTTTTGGAACAATGTAGAACAATCCTAGAACAATTCAGAACAATCTTCAAAAATATTTATTTCCAAAAATGGGGGGCTAACTTCGCACACCTAAATAGGGACTTGTTTTTATTTTTCCCTGGTAGATAAATGTATAAACTGTAAAAAGCAAAAATAATAAAAAACCTTATATTTCGTATTATTTTTTTTATTTCATTAAACTTTTATTATTTTAGCGTATCAAATAAAAAATGTATGCTTTTTGAAGCCGCACATTTTTTATATTTTTTTTACAGTAATATTTTTTATATATTTTGTATATAAAAAACCAATAAACACGACAAAACTTTAGTTAATTCAGAAAAAATGATTTTTTTGAATTTTTTCGTGAATCACGAAAAAGACTTCGAAAAAATTTTTTTTTTTCGTTATTTTTTGGTTCGATGTGGAACCATTCTTTTTTTCATCTATAAGACAGATGTATAGACTGCCGTAAAACCCTATCGGATAAACAGATTTTAACTAAAATTTGCACTAAATACAAAATTGTATAACGTGTGGTTGGAGCTTGCCGCAAATATAATATACTTGTGTCCAAACACATTTTGTTTGCTTTTCAATATTACATTTTTGAGACACAATGATTAATATGTTATAACTTATGTGAAAAAAAATGCAAAATTTAAAATGTTAAATTCAATAAGTTCTCAACCAAGCATTCTAATTTGAAATATTTTCACTCATTTCAAACGAATTTTTATGGACATTTTTGAAGATAAATTTTCAGAAAACCGATGAAGGGAATCCTTAGAAAATAAATTAAAATTATCGTACCATTTTGAAAAACAAGAAATTTTTAAAAAAAAATTTTAAAAAAATCTGTACCTTTCAACAATTTTTGTTGTTGTTTTTGATGTGTTAACATCTATACGCGCGCCTCTAGGGCAGTAAACTATAAATTTAATACATACACAAGTGTTAGGTTTGTAAGAGTAAATCATCGTTTGTTTGTACGTTGCTTGGCAGTCGGTATTGAAAGTGATTATTGGGCGATTTTCATAAAATTTTCCCACGCGATTTTCTCCGGAAATTCCTAGCCGATTTTATTAATTTTTGGATTAAAAAGCTAGTGCGGGTTTCGACGAAGAGTTTAGGCCAAAAATTAAGGCGATCCGATATTGGCGAGCCGAGATTGAAGTGTTTTAATTTGGAGTATTAATTTGGAGTAATATTAAAAAAGTGTTTTATGTTGATCTTCGGTTATATCGTACGAATATAACAATGTATGTATGTATGTACAAGTGTCTGTTGCTTTGCATTCTTTGACTTTTGTGGGAATAAAACAAAAAGTATTGAGCAAGAAAATAATGACACATGTGCTTGCACTGGGTCTTTAAGTAATTTTAAGTATTAATATTATTTAACTGTAACGTCATCATATGATTGAACGCTGTTTTTTATTTTCCAATGTAACATTTACGAATGTGTTCATAGAAATCGAACAGGTACCGTGTAGCAAAAAGGTGTTAACACACCGCCCGTGAGTTCGAACACTCATTGGATTTTTTTCTTAATAACGCTGCTAAACTATGTCAAAAAATTGGGTTGGCATTTCTGGTTGAAAAGTCATGTTGCGTAGTGTAATCTGTGGCTTCATAAATGTCAAATTGACCATCTGCTTCGAAAAAAGGGTGTTCCAAATTCCACATATTATATGTGGCCCACCGTTTATGAAGCGCCGTAGTGCTGTTACTCAAAATTTCCAAATTTTATTACCTGTTTCTCAAAGTTTATTACCTGTTTCTCAGGCTTCAAGCAGTGCTAATAACGACGAAGAAGACGATGATAAAGTACATCCTTTATTATCACCAGACGAAATTAAAAGTCTTTCTTTCGTAAAATCTGTCTTTATCTTTTTCGTAAAAAAATTAGTTACATTTTAATACGAATTACCAATATCTTTTTAACTTTTAAATAATAACTTTTAAATTTTTAACCCGTTCATTTCGGTAACACGGGATGTATTTCTTCTGCTGAGAATTTCTTAAATATTGACATTGTTTCATAATTAGACTCATGCGAGAAAAAACCAACATTTCAGCTCCATTCCATTTCTTTTTTTTTGAATTTTTTATATTAGACATGCCCATGATTATGGGCTATTTTTGACTAAGATATGCGTGGATGCAGCTAATGGTTTAAATAGTATTAATACCAAAGTTAAGCTAGATACTGAGCTTGGAAAAATAGTACTTAAGGGTGTGCTATTCAAGTGGCATGGAGTGTAAATGAACATTTATTACAAAAGATATACAAGTAGAAAGCGAATGCGAGTGAAATGGAAAACGTTGCATTCGTGTTAAGAGAGTATTTATAAAATATGGATTGTAATATACATTTTGTTGCTATCGAAAACGAAAGTAACAACAGCAACAAAAGGAATTTCTAAAAATGAAAAATAGTATTTTCCAGTAACAGCTGCGACTAGTTTGATAATTTTGGTGGTCATCTGACTTTGTTCGTTGTTCGGTGTTGCTCTAGTTACTATAATACCAAGTTTGGGAATTTTATATCTTTCACTTAATAGACTCAGAGAAAATGTTAGCAGATAAACGAAATTTGTTATGTATAATTTGTAAAACATGATTTTTTAAATTCAATTCATTTAATACTGGATAAGAGCTTCAGTTAGAAGAATACAACATTGTAGTTATCTTGAGTTGATCGAACAATATTCGGAGTGCATTTTAGTAAAACTAAAAACATTGGTGATATTTGACACGTGGGAGAGTGAATGCATTGTAATTGTTAAAGCTCAATTATGAAATTGAAAATTGTTAAACTTTTTAATTTTACAATGGTTACGATCCACATATCACATATTGTTTGTAATCAATAAGGGAATTCAACATGAATATGTTAATTAGTGTAATTTATATTTTATATACAACAATTTATAAACTTTACCAAAACCTTGCATATTCGAAAATAATAGTTCCAATACAAATTCTGGTATTTGTACATATGCATATGGCATCCATTGAAATATGATATGTGCAGTTCTCCAAAAAATACTTCATGGGTGGTAAACTGTTCTCTGATTTAAGTTTCCTTTATAACATTAATTAAATTCCAAAAAAGCCAACCCAAGTAACGGGTTTTTCAATAAGAGTGCTACAAAAGTTTATAAAAAGTGTATAATAAAACTAAACCGGTTTTAGTTACCAATGAAATTCTTTAATAAAATAAATAAATGGTTTCCCATTACATCCCATGAAGGGATTGGGGAGAACTTCTCACAATCACTGACCTGTGCGCTTTCCCGTTTTCACTCACTGATTGGGACCTACAGTTTTACACCGATTCCGAACGGTAATTTGAGAAGCTTTTTCATGGCTAGATACTCGATAGTGTCGCCGTCACTATGCGAGGTGGCCGCCGCCGAAAGAAAATTTGAAGGTGGTCGGAGCCGGGTTCGAACCCAGGATCTCATGTACAAGAGCCGCGCACACTAACCATTGCACCACCGACGGCCACTTCTTTATTCCTGTGAAAGTACGTTCGATGCCATTATGTATGGAACTCGATTTCTTTTGCATGGCCATCACGGGCACGCTTGCAGAAGTCCAGACGCTGAACCCAATTTTCGACGGTTTTCAAGCATAAATCGGCCGATACTGCTGCAATTTCACTTTCGATATTCGTACGAAGTTCATCAATCGTCGCTGGCTTGTTGGTATAGACCATTGACTTGACGTAGCCCCACAGGAAACAATCTAACGGCGTCAAATCGCACGACCGAGGCGGCCAATCGACTGGGCCATTTCGTGAGATAACACGTTCACCAAACTTGGATTCCAATAAATAGATTGTGGCATTCGCTGTGTGGCTTGTGGCGCCGTCCTGTTGGAACCAAATGTCCTCCAAGTCCATATTATCCAACTGGGGCCAACAATATTCGGTTATCATTGAACGGTAGCGATTCGCATTCACAGTAATGTGCCGGTCTTGATCATCACGGAAGAAGTACGGCCCAATGACGACGCCGGCCAATAAACCGCACCAAACCGTAATTTTTTCGGGATGCAATGATGACTCATGGATTACGTGTGGATTGCTGTCTGACTAATAACGCATATTTTGCTTATTGACGAAGTCATTCAGGCAGTAATGAGCCTCATCGCTGAAGATGATTTTCCAATGAAAATCCGAATCATTTTCAAGTTGTTGCTCAGCCCAATTCACGAACATACGACGCTTATGGTGGTCAAGCGGCTTCAGTTCTTGCGTCAATTTGATCTTGTAAGGATGTGGGCCAAGACCCTTTTCGCAAAATTCGCCACAATGACGTCACAGAGATGCCCAAAGCTTGAGAACGACGTGTGAGAGACACATTTGGGCTTTCTTGAACTGAAGCCTCAGCGGCAGCAATATTCTCGACACTACGGGCACTTCTTTGTCTCACTGGCACGGGAACATTTTGTACTGTGCCTGTGGATTAAAATTTTCCACTAGACGCTCAATTGTTGATCTGGTAGGACGATTATGACGACCATAAATTGGACGTAGCGCTCTTAAAGTTGAGGCCACTGATTCCAAATTTCGGTAGTAAATTTTAATAATTTCGACTCGTTGTTGGCTCGTTTATCTTTCCATGATGAAATGGCAAACCTTACTGAAGAGAAATGTCAAAAGAGCGGGAAAAAATATGGCGTCGTTTGCTGTCCCTATCGATTTACTTTTGTAGCGACTCTGTTGAAAACCGTTTATATTCCTCCACTATTAGATGCACATTCATTGTTATTTTTACACTCATTTTTCTTTGAGTTTATAAATTCTTAGCAACTCTTTCGTTTTGTTTTCGTTCTAGTTGTGCGTCAATTATCAAATCGCGTGTCCTTGCAAGAATTATTTTCAACTATAATACCCATGTTGTTATTCTATGTGTACGGAAGAGCAGAGCATGGGAAATTTTATACTTCTCAAGCAGAGTTTCCCAAGTAGTTTTGGTATAGTGCTATGGAGCTGCCCTTAACAGCTGAAATTTATACCTATAACAGTGTGAGACAAAATTAGATTTTTTTTCAAAATTATGGGGTTCTGTCGACGGATTCTTGTAGAAAGGTCTAAAAAAATATACGTGTATCGGCGTTTTGGCCGATATAAAACTTCTGAACATATTTTGTACCTCAGAAGTAAGGAACACACAATTTTGCATGCCCGTATGTTGCAGGAAAGTTCCGAGGGGCGGAAACTTTGACCCCCCCTAAAAAAAATTCTAATCAGATCTGGCAAAACGCCGATACACGTACATTTTTTTTAGACCTTTCTACCTACCAGAAACCGTTGACAGAATCCCATAATTTTTTTTGGTGTCGCACAGTGCAATTGGAAATAATATCAGAAAACAACAGTTGAACTCTTTAAACTCTTTAATACAAAATTGAAGAATTTTCGCTTAAAACTGCATAAAGGTTAAATTTTGGATATTTGATTGTATACCAGTAAGGCCACATAATTAAAAAATACCTTTAAATTTTCGATATCAATTTGGATATCTCAAAAAGCTAACGCAGAGATTAAATTTGTAGGTCCAGTAAAATGTCCAGTCTAAGCACGTTTGCTTAAAATATCGTTTTCAAATGTAAGATTTTGAAAACTTATGTGTGAATATTTTATAATACCCCGAGCTTCTTAGGTATCAGAAATGATAGATATAATTTCTTGTGTGTTCTTCATGCTATATTTGCATAGTGGGAAACTCCCAATTTAAATGAGTTTTCTAATGCATTTATTTCGGTGAAGTTTTCAATAATTTCATTCCCATCAGACCGTTGGCTAGATCTGAAATACCTATACGTTTTGCGAGGAATCATGGGGATGAATTTTGCAAAACTTCTGTTGAAAATTATATCTTTATTAATAAATTAAAAAAGTACCAGTAAAAATTCCGCATAAATAAAAATTATTCCTGATGGAAATAAATCAGGGACCGGAAACAACAGTTATTTATGAAATTTTGTTTTGACTAACGTTCCATGAAATAAATGTTGTACAACCACATGTACACCAATGGATTTCTTTTCAGACTGAGCACCAAAATTAACAATAACATTTTTCTTGCAATTTTTATATAAAATAAAAATAAATAATTTTTTTTTTATTTTGTTGCTGACAACAGTTATTGATTAATTTTATTTAAAAAAATCATCGATAAAAATCAGTCATGACTTGTATTTTTATAAGACATTAATAAAAATCAGTCACTGACTTTTATTATTTAAGTCACAGTATTAACATCATTTCTATTGAATAAAGTAAGGGAGTCACAGGAGTCCAAAAAGTGTATATATTCCTGATCACTTCCAGAAGTCGAATCGAACAAACCAGATTTTTTTTATTATAATTTCCATAATATTTAAAAACTGTTATTTCGGATTTATAAAATAAAAATTAAAAATTCCTTTTATTTCCTGAGTACTTAAATAGAAGTCAAAAAATAACTCTTAAAGTTTGATTTTTATTAAAACAATTGTAACTGTTATGGTCCCTGAAATAAATAAATTTTTTTCCTACAGACAATTTGATTTTGAAAATTTAGTTTTTATACCCCCACCCATAGCGATGACGTATCATTGGACGATTGGTACTTTTAAGACGATTGAGCCATGACCGTCTGTCTGTCCGTGTGTCTGTCTGTTTGTCAGTCTGGCTGGCTGGTTAACAGGATAACTGCCGCAAATCTTTAGCGAACACAGCGAAATTTTGTCAGTGAGTATTATTTATCCTAGGTTAGTTTGAGATTGCAAATGAACGTTTTGACCACGCCCCTTCTGGCAGCTCGCATACAAATCGACACATTTAGAACGAAATCATGTTTCGTGTAAAACCTTTTTCTGGTAGATGTGATTAGTTTCAACTCGAACATTGATTAATAACCTGTAAATATCTATTTAACTGGAGAAAATGGCCACGCCCATTCTGGTTCCTGCCTTACAAAAGCTTGGCGATCTTCCGTGTTGTCAATGCGATAAGTCGCGTGAATCACTTCCGATCTTAATGGAATTGGGTATTTGGATTCATTACAATAAACCTCAGTCACCGTTTAGGACAAGGGTGATTTTCCCACACCCATTTTGGTACATCCCATACAAAAGTTGTTGGGTCGGCTGGCTGTTCGGCCAGATAACTCCCGTAAATTTTTGCCGATCACAATGATATTTTGTTAGTGACTAAGACTTTAGGATGGCATTGAAAATGAGCGCTTTGGCCACGACCCTTCTGGCGCCTACCACAGTAACCGACACATTTTCTACAAAATCATGTTTCTTCTAAAAGTTTTTCCTGTAAGAAGTGATTAGCTTTAACTCAAATATTGGTTATTACTCTGTATATTAACTGGAGCAAATTGGCGAGGTTGCCACGCGCATTCTAGTACCTCCCATACGACAGCTTGGTGGTAAGCCGCATGATAAATAAATAAAAATAAATGGTTTCCCATTACATTCCATGAAGGGACTGGGGAGAACTTTTCACAATCATTGAGCTGTGCGCTTTCCAGTTTTCACTCACTGATTGGGACCTACAGTTTTACACCGATTCCGAACGCTAATTTGAGAAGCTTTTTCATGGCTTGATACTCGATAGTGTCGCCGTCACTATGCGAGGTGACCGCCGCCGAAAGAAAATTTGTAGGTGGTCAGGATCTCATGTATAAGAGCCGCGCACACTAAGCATTGCACCACCGACGGCCACAAACCGCATGACACACTTCCGATTTTAATGGAATTAGGTCATAGGCTTCATTACATTAAACGCCAGTGACCAATTAAGACAAGGATAATTTTGACACGCCCATGTTGGTGCCTGTCATTCATAAGTTGTTTGTCCGGCTGCTTGTTCGGAAAGATAACCCCAACAAAACCGAACCAATCTTTATGAAATTTGGTACTAGACAAGATTTAGTCAAATACCACTCTTCTATGAAAAATTCTAGGGCCTGAGTATATCAAATTGTACCCGCTCTTGAAACTATATATAAATAATTAATTTGCGTTTGCCGTCTGAAAACATATACAAAATTGGGGTTTTATATTGTAACGAATTGCCTTTTCAGCGTAGTTTAATTCGTAGACGATAAAACGCTATTTTTTGAATTTGAACGATATTAATCTTAGACAATCACAACTCAATATTCAGTTTACTCAATATACTGTAAGAGTGTTTCACCTTGTTACTGTTTCCCGACGATATTAATCATTCGCAAGAATACTTAAAACTCCGGAAAATTGTCACCTTCGAACTGTGCTCAACAACAAGGGTCTACTGGCTACAGATATTCGGTCAGGATTCAGAAGAAGATATAGGTAAAGGACAAGAAGAAGAGGTAGTCATGTGTTGCAGCTGGTCAGAGTTGCCGCACTTTATGGCAAAAAAAGTGAATGTGGACAAAATGGGTAAAACTTCAAAATGCGAAAGAATTGTTTGGAAAGGTTAGAAATATGGCAGAAATTGTGAATGTGGATAAATAATGGCAAAAAAGAGGGACGAAAAGGGTAAAACTTGAAAATGGAATATTCCCAATCATTTCAAACTAATGTTCACATTTTTTTAAGATTGACCATTTCCTGCCAAAAGATCCCTATTTTTTTGCATTTTCAAGTTTTACGTTTTGGCACCTTTTACCGCTTGTTACGTTTTTTACCCAAGTACTTTATTTTTAAAATATTCCAAATCCTTTCAAACGAGTTTTCCAGAATTTTGAAGTTTTACCCTTTAATGACCCTTCTACAGCTATTTAGCAGTACACCACATTATTTTTAATAAATATCTAATCATTTATAAATATTTTTGCCGTTATTTGAAGTTATATCATTCCTACCAATTGCTCCCCCTTTTAACCCACACACACTATTTTTAACAAACGCGCAATAATTCCAATCGATTTTGCTTGCATTTTGAAATCTAACTCTTTTTCGCCAATTGTTTCCCCCTTTTAACCAAGTACACTATATTTATTGTATCCCCAATCATTTTCCAAACCAAATTTTGTTCTGCCTTTAGTAGCTTTTTAAACTGGTAGTACAATTATTATTCGAACTCTAGACCCAACGATTCCAAACTAATGTTCTTGTTATTTGCAGTTTTTCAAAATATATACTATTTGTTTTGTATATGTAGGTGCTTTCCCCATTTTTTGTCCGATATTTACATTTCTGCCCGCTCTGATAGACGTTGATTATTTGGAACACCTTTCACAACATTCCATATTTTGTAGCAATTGATCGGGAGCGATTCAAATAAATAAACAAATTCGCTGGAGATTTTAATTTTTTTTAAATTCGGGGTGTGACTTCTACATTGAGGAGGAGCTGAATTCTCCGGCTCGCGTGCGGAATTTTTGCTTACCCTGCTATAAATGAATCACCGTAGGATCGGTTAGTTATTTTCTGACTGTTTAAAGTTTTTACTATTATGCTACCATTATTTGTTGGCATCCTGCTCCTTAAGATATATTTCAATTTTATACTTCAACGCCCAATAGCGCACAGTTTGTCAAACACTGATGATAAACGATACAGTTTATGCAAAACAATGGTTATAAAATATGTGCTTCAAGTATTTTGCGGCAGATTCTTTGCAGTTTTGTATTTCAAATATTTTCTAAGAATTTCATACACGTATTATAAATATAAATATTCATAACAATTGGCAACTGCAACAATAACTAGAGGAAAACAAGTTGCTGGGTTCAGTAGAGTTGCATTAATGCAACGTATGGCAGCTGAGACTTTTAAATCTATGTTGCTGTTAGGCAATTAAGTTTATAAAACTACAATTTATAGGAAAGTATTAAAAGCTTTATTAGAGGGCAAAACTGGATATAATTTCATTCATGAAACACATAAAATAAAATATAATTATTTCAACATGGGACTGTCCTTGGAGGGTCAAAGTTTCTGATAGCTATTCACTTGGGAGTGGCCAAAAATCAGTACTACTTCCACGAAGTATATCCTGGGCAATGGCTTATCGGAAACCTCCGTTAGCTAGCTAAAGTGAGAAGGCGAAACGAATGAGCAACCTGAGTGGTAATGCGATCACTGATACGTCTCAGGATTATTAGGTGACCCTGTCACTGAAGCTCTTCGAAGTAGTGGACATATTCTTCGGTCCTTTGAAGGCGGATGAGCCAACACCCCTGACCAACGGCGGATCAAAATTGAAGAAACCAAAATCCAGTTTCGACACACTGCATTCTGGTCAGCGTCTGATCCATAATGGGCGGCTGAAACATAATCATCCTGGCAGTAGGTAAAATGCAAATCACGGTGGGCTGGGTTTGTCTCCCGCCACCGTTTTATTGCCAATGAAATACACAGACAATATAATGAACAAAGAAACCTCCCAACTGTTGACCATCCTCGCAAACCTTATAAGGACCATGATTTAAGGACATGCACCTGGAATGTGCGAACGTTATACGGGACTGGTGCCACTTTCCAACTGGCGGATGTCCTCGGGAAGTATAAAGCTGACATCACAGCGATCAAGGAAATGCGATGGACAGGATATGGTTGCACCAGAAAAAAAAAACTTCGATATTTACTACAGCTGTCATAAGAGAAAGTACGAAATCGGCAAGAGACTGCGACACCTATTTTCAAGGTTCACCCCAGTAGGTGACGGCTTTGCCACAATTCGCATTAAATCGAAATATTTCAACATCTCGTTAATTTGTGTGCACGCACCGACAGAGGATAAAGATGATGAGGTCAAAAAACATTTTATGAGCGTCTGGAGGAAGTATATGAACGCTGCCCTGACCACACCACTAAGATAATTCTAGGCGATTTTAATGTTAAATTGGGAGAGGGAAGTGTCTTTTAACCAACCATCGGTTACATGGTACCACCCCCGATACTGGAATAAGACTCATGGACGTCGCCGCTGCAAGGAACATTGTAGTTATTAGCACACGATTCCAGCATAAGAACATTCATAAGGCGACCTGCATATCTCCTAATGAGAGAACGAATAACCAGATTGACTACTTGGTAATATATGGCAGGCATTCTTCTAGTGTAATGGATGTAGGTATGATTCGACGTGCCAATATCGACTCGGATCATAACTTGGTGGCTGCGTAAGTTCGCACAAGACTGAGCAGAGTAAAAAGCGTACAAAGCCGAACACAGGAAAAGCTAGATACTGACAAGCTACAAATAGCGGAGGTATCAATGTCCTATCAACAGAAACTCTCTATTCTGCTAGGGCAGAATACCCTCCCTCCCGAGGACCCAGATGCGCAGTGGAAGCACATCTCCCATTCTTTGGAAAGTGCTGCAAGGACTGGTCTTGGCTATCAAAAACCGCAGAAGGATACACCATGGTACGACGAAGAATGTCGCATTGTAACTGACTAAAAAGACGCTACACGTATGGAAACGTAACAGTCAGTTACAACGCGTGTTACGAATGAGCGGTACAAGAGGCTGAAACAGGAAGAAAACCAACTATTTAAGAGGTAAAAATGAGAGAGTGAAAATACCGAAATGTGCAGGATGAACAATGAATCCCTATAATTATTCCTGAGGGTAAAAAGATCGAATAACGGGCCGAATAGTGGGCTGACCTGCTGCAAGGACGAGAATGGGAAATGGAGACAGATAAGTGTGTCTTTAAAATGTAAATGTAGACAGACCACTTTTCACCACTGAAGATCAGTAGATAATGATTTGTGAAGACAGTGTATATTCCGGTGAAACTGATCCGCTTCTGTAGAATGACACTGACGAACAACAAATCAGCAGTGAAGGTGGGGAAAGACCTCACCGTACCATTCTGTACCAAGCGGGGACTGAGACAACACACTTTCGTGCAATCTCTTCAACATCTTAATGGAGATAATAATGAGAAAAGCTGCAGCCGATGGTTCATGCGTCGCCGATAGTTGGCGTTGTGCACTATAGGGCCATACATTTTCCGGAGTATTTTCCTCTCGAAGACTCCTACAGATATTTAGTTTGCTTGCGACCCACGATTCTGCGCATTAAACAAAACAGGTTGTATGAGAGTCTGGTACAGCTGGACTTTTGATACTCGAGAGTGGGCTTTATCTCTAAAGTGCTTGCTTGGCCCAAAATAACATCTATTCGCAAACACAAGTCTCGATTTGATCTTAACGCTGACTTTGTTGTTTTCGTTTACGTAAGATTCGAGATATATAAATTCATCCACCACCACGAAGTTCTAAGTTATCAACGTTCACGCTTTGAACTAATCGCGTGGAGGTCCTGGCCTGCTCGTTGAGACCATTAATTTTGTCTTGTCAGACCCACTTTTGCTGACTCCTTCTCAATTCTCGAAAACAGCGCAGTAACTTCTCTAACTGTGCCCCTAATGATATCTATGTCATCAGCATACGCGAGCAGACTGCAGCTTTTTTCATAACAATCTCTATTAAGATGTTAAAGAGATCGAAAGATAGGGTGTCGCCTTGTCTAAGGTCTCGCTTAGTTTCGAAAGGTTCGGTTAGATCCTTACCGACTTTCAACGCGGATTTGGTGTTTATCAAGGTCATCCTGCAAAGGCGTATGAATTTTGCAGGAATACCAAGCTCAGACATTGCTTCGTAGAGTTCCTCCCGTATCGGGCTATCTAAGGCCACCTTATAATCGACAAATATATGATAGCTGTCGAGTTGTTTTTCATGGTCTTCTCCAGGGATTGGCGTTGCGTGAAAATCTGGTCGGTCGTCGATTTTCCAGGCCTAAAGCCACACTTATGTGGTTCAATCAGGTCAGCCATAATTGGTTTAGTCTTTCGCACATTATACTTGATATATATATACTATGGATAAAAGGCTTATTCCACGGTAGTTGGCACAGAGACTCGGGTCACTTTTTTAAATATGGGACATAGTACACTGAGACTCCAATCGCCGGGCGTGGATTCATCAAACCAAATTTTACTAATGAGCTGATGCATGCACCTTACCAGCTCATCGCCGCCAGCCGTAAATAGCTGCGCCGGTAATCCATCGGCTCCTGTGTGTTTGTCGTTCTTAAGCCAGGCAATAGCTGTTTTGACCTCATCTTGGTTAGTAGGTGGGCAATCGACGTCGTCGTCCAAATTGTGATCGATTGTCCCATCGTCATTGGATACCTCAGGTAGCAATAGCGCAGAGAAATGATCTCTCCATATTTCCAAAAACTCTGCACATCTGCGAGATTGTCGCCCCTGTATTTACAGAACAAGGACGGTGGTGCAATGGTAGTGTTCGCGGCTCTTGTGCCTGAAGACAAGGGTTCGATCCCTACTCTGACCACCTTAAATTTCTTTCGACGGCGGTCACCTCGCTTAGTGATGAAAAACCCATGAAAAAGGCTTATTAAAATAAAGTTCGGAACCGGTGTAAAACTGTAGGCCCCAATCAGTGAGTGTAAAACTAGAACGCGCACAGCTCACTGGTTGTGAAAAGCTCTCCCTAATCCCTTCATGGGATGTAACTGGAAACCATTTATTTTTATTTACAGAACGGAGGGCCCTGAACCATGTCCATTTGTCCCGTTTTCGGCTTTTCGGTAGAATTTTCAGGCTTGGTTCTTCCTTCGGTATGTCTCAATTTTCTCACTCTAGCGCTTTCTCCACTGCCGTTTTCTACGCCCAAAGAGACAGTTTACCTCCTTCCTTTTCACCCTATACCGTTCAGTCGCAGCTCGCGTTGCAATTGACTAAAACATTGCCATACGTGGAGCGTTCATTTCATCATTTGCAATGCGGCACTCTTCATTGTACCAAGGTTTGCTGCGAAGCGCTTTTTCAAACCCAAGTGAGGTTGTCACGGCAGTTTCTATAGAGTCGGAAATGGGTTTCCACTGCACTTCAGGATCGTCAACGGGAGGGGGTGGGTTCTGTGCCAAAAGGTGTAACAATTTCATTGCAGTAACGATACAAATTCTTTGCAATAATGAATCAAATCATTGCAGCAACAACTATACTTTCATCAGAGTGATTACCAATTTGCAGTAGATGAAAACATTTTCGTATCGGGAATGTAACTGTTAGTTATCTCACTTTCGATGACAAAGTTTTGGGGTGATGATCATTTTCATCCCTGTGATGATTGTTTTCGTTCAGTATAGCCTAAAAGGACTTAAAACTTTAAACTTAACTCGGCCCAAAGGCAACTAAATTGAGAAAAACAAATTTAAGTTTTTTGTACTCTTTATACTACGTCAAAATATTAAAAAAAAAAACACCAAAACAAAAATTTTAAAATTTGTATTTTCGTTGAGATCGAATACAAAGAAAAGTAGTTAGCTTTCGACTAATTTCTAAAATATACCCAATTACCCCATTTTCAAATGTAAGTATCTCAAAATAATATTTTACTTCTTTTAGATAACTCAAAAATTTTAACTTGCTCAAAAGTTCTAAAATGACCGACAGAAATTGACTTTGACCCACCTTGCGACGGTTATTTAGTGACCAAACACAAATTAGTCATTCTTTGATATATTTAGCCATGTTATTGGTATTTTTTGTACAATGTTTAGTACCAGTCTAAATCTCTGTCATAAAGACATAAACATTTCGAAAAAGTGAAACTTAATAAAGCATTTAATTTGCCCAAATTATACCAATTTTAAGGCCATCCATTTCATTTCTTCCTTGTATAAACTTAGTTTAGAATTTATAATTTCTTTTTAACTCCCACCAGTGAAAAAGTCCACCTTTACATTACTCTGTTTTTACTGTATTAAAAGTTTTACCTTTTGTTAAAAAATTGTTCCCTTTCTTTATTGTAATTACAAATATTTGATGCAATTAGCCAGACTTTTCGATTTTGCTTCATCGTACCGCTATTGACAATCACGATAACTTCCCTGCTACTTACCAATTTTTGCCGGTAGCTTCATTTTCCGTTAGTTATTGGTTAAATTGCGCTGCCATGAAAAGTTTGCAAAATGCTTGATGAGACCGATAGTGGAAGTGTAAGGATGTTGAAAACAAACTTTCCGTGTTCCCCGAAATTGCATTAATTTAATGCAAAGTGCAAACATGGGCACGAAAGCGTTCGAGCACAATTTACGTATTACTTTTGCAGTCATTTGCCATATCGTACTTTTTTTATACTTACCGGGTTTTCTTCAAAGTGAAAATACTTTTTGCTCTTCCATAAGCCGTTCCTACTGGACCAACTGCTTGGGTGCTCTCAAGCTTACACAGATAAAGTTTTTGGGTAATAATTGAATTTCCAGGCGAAAATGTTGAAATTTCTTGCTTTGCATATATGGGTTAATACACGCACTATAGTGGCTTTGAGGAGAATTTCGAATGTAAGGGTATTAATTTGCTTGTCAATGTAACAAAATCATTCAAAAACATGCGTTCAGAGTTCACGATTCTTTTAAAATTCTTTTAATTTATCTGGCGCAACTTCCCAAAGTGCACAAAAAGGGATGCGGATCCATTTCGAACTAATTACGAGTCCGTAAAATCAATAAAAAGCGAAAAGTGAGTTCTCGAATCCGTTTGGAACCCTTTGCGAGTCCGTAAAAATATAAAACCACGAATCAGTGACTTTTCGATTTGGCGGATCCGTCTCAATCCCGTTACGAGCCCGTAAAAACATAAAAAAAATGCAAATCAGTGAAATTGTGATTTGGCGGATCATTCTCGAACCCCTCTCGTTTCAAAAAAAAAAACTAAACAGCGAAATTGCGGTTTAGCGGATCCGTTTCTAACCCGCTACGAGTCAGTAAATACAGAAAAAAGCGAACTAATGAAATGTACAATAACTATTATAATTAGCTAGTCCGAAATTCTTATTAATACAAATGGCAACGCACATCGAATCAGTTTCGAATGCGCAAAAATTTATAAAATTGAATCCATGTCGAATCCATTTATTTATTACAAAAACCGAACCCGATACAGATGCGAACTCGAAGTCCGTTACGAGTTAGGGACCGGTCCGAAGAAGTACAAAATACGATTCGCGTTTTGAGTTCGCGGATGATTATGACTCCGTAACTGATGGCCGTTTCGGATAAAATATACGATGAAACGGATCCCTCTCGAATTCGTAGTGGATTCATATTGCACACTGGGTTCTGTCGTTTAACTTGAATATATAAGTATGTATTCGTATTACCTATTGAATTGGCACAGTCATGTCCCCTGGAATATTGTAGAGAATGTCTCATATAAAATATCTCGCTGGCTCTTGAAACTGCACTTTCTTCTTTGATTTTATCTCTCTGGTTGGGTTTTCTTCCGCCGAACCATATCTAGTAAATTCCGGTCATACAATTGTACCCACACAATTGCTGGAGTGTAATCTAAGACAACAACAAATATTCTGCAATAACATCTTCAATATGCAATCTCAAAATACACCAGAGAGGAAAAGTTCGTTGTATAATATCGTTACCCATTGCATTATTATGTACGTAAAATTTTCTCATATTTTTTGAGAGCATCTTTTGAAATTGTCCGCAATTAACAAAAATGTATACATTCCTAGTCGGAACACTTTTTACGTGAAAATTTCAGACATGTTGCAGCGGCTTTAATATCGGAGTTGGCTAGTGTGCGCGGCTCTTGTGAATGAGGACAGGGGTTCGATACCTACTCTTACGACGACGGCCACCTTGCTTAGTGATGGCGACACTATCAAATACTCCGCCATGAAAAAGCTTCTCAAAATACGGTACGGAACCGGTGTAAAACTGTAGGGTACCAATCAGTGAGTGAAAAATTAAGAAGCACACAGCTCACTGGTTTTGAGAAGCTGTCCATAATCCCTTCGTGGACTGTAATGGGAAACGGGTTTGTTTCTATATCGGGACAAGCGCTGAAAACATTTTGATCACATGATGCTCACCCACAGCCTACAAGGCCGACAGTGGTCAGCTGGATATCTGGCCAAAGGTCGTCAACAAAGCTGAAGAAGGTGAACTTATTCCGAAGAAAATACGCTGTGACCGCTTCCTCTTCAATATATGTTTGGATGAGAAAAGAGATGCTGGGTCCTCCTGCACCATGTCGCAACGATGTCCAAAGCTGAGCTAAAGTAACGGGTTTTTCAATAAGAGCGCTACAAAAGTTTTTTTTTAAATAAAAACAAGCGGTGTTAGATACCACTGAAATTCTTTATTCCTGTGAAAGTACGATCGATGCCATTATGTTTGGAACTCGATTTCTTTTGCATGGCCACCACGGGCACGCCGAACCCAATTTTCGACAGTTTTCAAGCATAAATCGGCCGATACTGCTGCAATTTCCGTTCGATATTCGTACGAAGTTCATCAATCGTCGCTGGGTTTCTGGCACAGACCATAGACTTGACGTAGCCCCTCAGGAAATAATCTAACGGTGTCAAATCGCATGACCGAGGCGGCCAATTGACTGGGCCATTTCGTGAGATAACACGTTCACCAAACTTGGTTTCCAATAGATTGATTGTGGCATACGCTGTGTGGCTTGTGGCGCCGTCCTGTTGAAACCAAATATCCTCCAAGTCCATATTATCCAATTGGGGCCAAAAATATTCGGTTATCATTGAACGGTAGCGATTCGCATTCACAGTAATGTGCCGGTCTTGATCATCACGGAAGAAGTACGGCCCAATGACGCCGCCGGCCCATAAACCGCACCAAACCGTATTTTTTTCGGGATGCAATGATGACTCATGGATTACGTGTGGATTGCTGTCTGACCAATAACGCATATTTTGCTTATTGACGAAGCCATTCAGTCAGAAATGTGCCTCATCGCTGAAGATGATTTTCCGATGAAAATCCGAATCATTTTCATATTGTTGCTCAGCCCAATTCACGAACATACGATGCTTATGATGGTCAAGCGGCTTCAGTTCTTGCGTCAATTTGATCTTGTAAGGATGTAGTCCAATATCTTTTCGCAAAATTAGCCACAGCGACGTCACAGAGATGCCCAACGCTTGAGAACGACGTGTGTGAGACACATTTGGGCTTTCTTTAACTGAAGCCTCAGCGACAGCAATATTCTCGACACTACGGGCACTTCTTTTTCTCACTGGCACGGGAACATTTTGTACTGTGCCTGTGGATTAAAATTTTTCCACTAGACGCTCAATTGTTGATCTGGTAGGACGATTATGACGACCATTAATTGGACGTAGCGCTCTTAAAGTTGAGGCCACTGACTCCAAATTTCGGTAGTAAATTTTAATAATTTCGACTCGTTGTTGGCTCGTATATCTGCCCATGATGAAATGGCAAACCTTACTGAAGAAAAATGCCAAAAGAGCGGCAAAAAATATGGCGTCGTTTGCTGTCCCTATCGATTTACTTTTGTAGCGTCTCTGTTGAAAAACCCTTTAGTAGCGTTTAGAGATCAGGGGTTGTTAGACCTGTACCGAGATCTCTCATACACTCCCAGGATACATTGATACTTCGACTACATCCGACGTGAAATCCATTAAGTTGATTCTCAAACATATTTGTGGCGAACTTACAGCACACATTCGGAAAATCGTTCTGATGAAGCAGGCAGATGGTGTTCGTAGACGCTCGATTTTTATTTTCAAAGACGAGTTACTAAATAAATAAATAAATGGTTTCTCGTTACATCCCATGAAGGGATTAGGGAGAGCTTCTCATAGACCAGTGATTCCAGGGTATTGTTGGTAGTATCAGCAACCTTCTCACGTCGTAAAGAGGAATTGAAATGTAAGGACAAGCCAGTGATTGTGGACGCGGGTGCAAACGTTTTTCATCCACTATTGGGTAGTACCAATGCCAATAAGAAGAATGAATTAGTTTTGAAATACTTACTGAGTACAATCCTTGTCATATGCATCCAAGAGGGTGTAGATGCTACCTTGCAATGGAAGACGTGTATGGCATGGGCTGTCTTTGAGGAAATTCCTTCTCTGATCATAAATATAATCTAATTTTTGACTTTTATTGAAATGCGATTTTCCAGTTAGTTTGGACTATACTCCATTTTAAATTAGTTCATAGACCCCATTGCGGAGGTAAGCGACGTATGTATATGGCACAGATAATATAAGTGGAAAGGTCATGAATGCTGTTAACAACGTACTAACAACCACTTATTCAAAGAATAATTCCAAGGGAAAGGGAGAAACCTGTCTTTTGGAATGGGGCAGATGTGTAAAGAAGGAAGTTATGCTGGCAACTATTTAATAGGGATGGCTCCGGATTCCAGTTGTGGGTCGTATACTGGTATCAAAATTCGTAAACAATTTCACTTCGGCTCCTCTTCGCTATAAAGTTTAACTATAAATATTAAACTCCGTAATGATTTTTCGATTTTTGTATTTAACTCGCTTGCGAGCGGTTCAAATAAAACAAAATTTTGAAAATTAAATTCGCTCGATATTTAAATTTTGTTGAACTCGGATTGAGAGCTTTATATTGAGAAGCAGCTGAATATTTGGGCTCGCGGACGGAATTTCTATTTACTGTGGTGTAGCCAAGAAAACGGTTTAATTTATGAAACCATTCCACTTATCCATTTTCCAGGTTTCTCTTATCCAGTGTTTTTTGGTGCAAGTTGCCAAAATTAAATTAACTGTTTGCACCACATCAGTAAGACAACCAGTAGAAGGCATACAGATTACTGAAGCTCAACCGAAAACCTTTAAGAGAAATAAGGTATATTAACCCTAGAAAGATAACCATATTTTGTTATACATAAAAGATAACCATTCGTCTTAGAGATGTATGCTAGTTTGAGCTCTAATTAGTAAAGGTTCCAAAATGTTTTAAAATAAAATTCGTTTCAAATTAATAATATTCAGTCTTGCTCTATAATAATGCTGTCTAAAGAAAGGCCCTCAAATTTTGAACTGCAAAACCGACGAACAGTATTCCCCTTAAAAATCAAAGAAATAAATAAATGCTTATTTCTCATACGGCTCAGAGATGTACGTTATCTCACAAGGGTTAATAATGAACCACAAAATAATTCCTTCAATGTTATCGATAGATATCTTTAAGTCATTTTTCGCCACTACATTCAGATGGTACTTGCTACAACAATTCCAATTCGTACCTTATGACAGAGACTTTTGCTGTTCAGTGTATATAAAATCACTCTCGCTGTATTATCTGCACACAACTTGGTCAGATATGCTTTGAGCTGATTATTATGGCAAAAATTTAAACCTTCTAACTTTTGCTACAATTTTTGTCACTGAAAAAATATTTTCAAGACAAATTCTAAACATACTCATACACCCATGCAATGACATTTGCAATTAAATGACATTTCACACATCTATATATCCTGCAAGGATATAGATACTGCGCTGAGGAGTTGCATTCGTCTTATTTAAAGATGGAATTTTAAATGAGGAGTGGACTATATTAAAAGTAACCAGTATAATTGTGTGTACAAGGATGCAGTAATAATTTAGTATACACAAGTAAATATGGTTTGTGCAAACTCATAAATTTATAAATATTTTTGAGTAATAATGTTAAAAAGATAATTATGAATTAATTTATTCGTGGTACAGTTTGCAGAAGTTTACTGAAAACTCTCTGTTAAAATAATATTAAATGACGCTGATAGGTCGCATTGGAAGGATACCATTATTTCTCCCTTGTTCTCTTACACTTTTCTAAGCGAATAAGTGAATATTTTTTCATTATAACTCAAGAAGCGACTGGGGAGTGATCCTAAGCAACAGTAAGCTGTGGGATTTCTAGATTTACCCTCACCTACATTTCAGTACCGATTCCTAATGTTTCTTTAAAAAATACTTTCATTGCTTAGTAGGACCGTCACTAAGTGACCTTTGCCGAAAGGAATGTAATGTACTAAGAGTAGATATCGAGCGACATATTTTATGTAAAGGGTTGGCTTTAAAAACGGCTAATACATATTTTTTTCAAAATTGTTATTTTAATTGTCTTGAGGCATTTAGTAATGAAACACAACATTGTTCAATTGGCTTCCATGTCTTGCTTTACAGTACCTCATTCGATCTACCCAATTGTTCAGTACATTTTCGATTTTTTGAGCCTCTATCTCTTGATGGAAAGCATCGATTTCGTATTTAAAGGTCTCAATTCAATTGGGATTGTTTGCGTAACACTTGTTTTACACGGTGCCCCAGAGATAATATTCTAACGGGGTCAGAACGCTTATGCGGTTTCGATATAATAATCAAAAATCGATGGTAACTTTGGCTTTGCGGCACAACGCGCCTCCGTGTTGTAACCATACGTCGTCCATGACAACCATGTGATCAGTGATCATGGCACAGTAGCGCTCGCTATTGACAGTAACGGCAGCTCCTTGCTCATTTTCGGAGAAAACCACACCAACCAGCTCCTCCTTGTTGAAGCATGAAAAAGGAGTGCATTTTTCGAGCCACAAATCTGGCAATTTTGTTTATTAACATACCTCCGAGGTGGAAATGAAATTCATCGGATAATATGATTTTTCGGTGAAATGTTCATCTTCAGCCAAGCGATCTTTAGTCCATTCAACGAAGCGAAAACTCATCGGGTCGTCAGCTGCAGTTCTTGGAGTTCATAAGGTTCCATACCGAAGTCTTTATGAAAAATTCTACGCAAGGAAGAAACTTTCTATGACGTTATCACCGAGATGTGGCTGTATCTCACCGATAAAGTTTTGGATCTCGGATTTTAGCTCAGGAATTGTTTCTGGTTTATTCGCCTAACCCCGAGATTTCACAAAACGCCAAAGAAAGAAATCGCACGGCGTTAAATCGTCTGATCTTAGTGGCCAGTTGACATCAGAGTATCTTGAGATAATTTGTTCTGCAAATAGTTGCTGCAATAAAACGATTGTTTCATGCTCGGTGTGGCAGGTGGCTTGTCGTCCAGTTGAGGCTACAAGAACTCCGGTGTCATGTTCCTGTAATGAGTGCCGTTCACAGTCACTGTAAATTTGGCCTCATCTTCAAAAATTAAAGCCCAATCACGCCGCCTGACCAAAATCAATCCGCACCAGACAGTTGCTCGTTATTGGTGCAGTTGTTTCCCATGGATTGTATGACGATTTTCTGGTCCCCAAATTTGACAATTTTGTATATTCACGAAGCAATTCAGATGGAAGTGCGCTTCTTCGGAGAAGATGACTTTTTTTTTTGAAGAACTGGCATTGACTCACTTTGCTCTATTAGACATTGAATGAATTACCGGCGCTTTCTATGGTCTGCTGGTTTCGCATAAAAGTGGAGGTTTCTTGCCAAAATTCGCAGCGTAGTGCTTCGTGAAATTTTAAGTTGTAGAGATCGATGCGGGATTGAATTTTTCGGGTATTGGGCGACACTGTCGTTTACAGCAGTAATGTTTTCAACAGACCGACCGGTACGTTGACGCACTGGAGTCTTACTTTCTATAACCGACCAAGTTTCCTCAAACTTCGAATGGTTGACACATTAGCTGCACTTTCTCAACTGAAACTTCTTCGTAGTTTGCCAGCGGTCTCAGCATAACTTTCCAAAATTTTGTAATAAGCAAATAATCGGAAGAAACATATGTGACAGCTCCCAAATTACCACTTTCACAAAAAAATCGCTACATTAATAATTGCAATCTTACTGAAGCAACCTTTATAATTGGAAACAGGGAACAGGATAACTGTGGACTGAAGTGGAATAAAATGTATATATTTTAGAGTGAATCGAAACATAATTTTTCTGCAACTACGAATAAGTGGAATCACATACGATGCGTGTCCTTAAGTGGCAACTTTTTCCACCTTACCACCGATTGAAAAAACATCATGACATGTGTCGTCAGGCATGCACTACTCTAATACCGTCATTACAAAACCAGAACCTGATTTTCAGTCGGGTGAACCGACTTAAACATACCCTCACCTAAGTCATTCACTGCCGTCCGAGTTCTGTTAGCAAACGCCTACATTCATCCTAACGTTGAACGTATGGGGGTGGCAAATATGACCATATTGAATAGCAGTGTGGCATTTCGCTAAATATTATCGAAAGCCCAACCCTATTAGGATTCTATGTAGTTTTGGGGATTTATCGTGATTGCCAGGTAATTTTCCACCCAATATTTATATGGGAGGTACAAAAATTTACATGGCGAATTTGTTAAATTTGTATTGCTAATCAGCTTTTGTCAGAATATTGATCAGTACCAAATTTTATTAAGATCGGTTGTGGTCTACTGGAGATTTCGATTTGGCCAACCGGAAATACAGTCAACTTTTGTATGGAAGGCACGACACTGGGTGTAGCACAGTAGTACGTTATTAATTACACAGTAGTGTTTAGGAACGTCGGTGGTGCAATGGGTAGTGTGCGCGCCTCTTGTTCTTGAGGTGCTGGGTTCGCTCCCTGTTCTGACCACCTTAAAATTTGTTTCGATGGCAGTCACCTCGCAGAGACACTATTGAGTATTTAGCCATGAAAATGCTTCTCAAAAATACCGTTCGGAACCGGTGTAAAACTGTAGGTCCCAATCAGTGAGTATAAAACTAGAAAGCGCACAGCTCACTGGTTGTGAGCAGCTCTCCCCGATTCCTTCATGGGATGTAATGGGAAACCATTTATTTATGTTTTTAGTGTTTAGGAAAATATTTCCTTGTACCGAATTTCATTAAGATCGGCTGTGGTTTATGAGAGTTATCGTGTCGATCAATTGGTCATCCGCAAAAGTTTTGTATAGGAGGTACGAGAATGGTTGTGGCAACAGCGCTCATTTTCCATAGAAGAGTGCAACTTGACTGAGTATTGTCTAGTACAAAATTTCATAAAGTTTATTTCGGTTTTGCGGTACTTCTCATGCCGAACATCCAGACGGCCAAACAACTTTTGTATGGGAGGTACCAAAATTGGCGTGGCTAAATCAACCTTGTCTTTATCGGTCATTGGCGTTTGATGACGTGAAGCCATATACTACCTAATTTCATTAAGGTCGGAAGTGTTTCACGCGATTTGTTGGACTGACAACCCGGACGATCGACTATATTCTCGTTCGTGCAATTTGACGCCTGTGGAATATTGACGCCACCGGGTTTGTAAAGCACTGAAAAATCTTGTGTTTATTTTTGTTTGGATGCAGATATAACTCCTATTTGGAGGTTGTCGCAAATATAATATACTTGTGCACAAACACATTGTGTTTGATATTCAATATTACATGTTTGAGACACAAGGATTAATATGTTATGACAAATGTGTTTGCGACCCAAATATATCTGTGTTTGTGATATAAATACAGCCGTGTTTGTTGAACTGTTTATGCTCCCTCGAGAGTCAGAGAATAAAAGAGGGGCAACGAGTGTGTATATCTTGTAAGTGTGTATCTGTATTTCTGCATTATTCTCTCAATGAGTGATTCATAAATATTCCTTAATGCGCGCGTTAATTGCAGATGAAGTCAGTGTTTCTTATTTTGGCTGCTGTATTGCGTTTTAGTTTCATGTATTCAGTTGTCAAAGGTTCATCGGATAGGGGATATCAAAAGCCCTTGATCAGTGAGAAAAGTATAAACGAAGTCTCGGACGCCTAAATGGATTGTGATGTTGCTTTGGTTTTTGTGTATGTGTTTCGCATATATTTATGAGTGCTACCAAAGTGAGAAACTCTTTTGATGTAAGAAACTGGAAAGGCAACAACGTGAATCCCTTTCTCTGTTCGAGCCTCTACTGAAAAAATCAGAATGGCCGACCATTTGTGAAATATAATAAAACAACACAAATAATTAATACACGCTTGTCTTGCTTAAGAATATTGTTTGTGTACCAACGCATAGTGATAACCAAGGCATAGTTGAAACCTTCTAAAATCAAAAACGTGAGAGACAGAAACCAAAGGAGATGCACAAGAGCAGCAGATTCTCATTTCATAGAAGAAGTAATGCATTCAATGCAAGTAGTGCATTCAAAGGTTAATTTTAAATATTTTAATTTTTTGTATTAATTACTTATAAATGTGGATATATGTTGATAACATTTTTTATAATAAATAAACAAAGCAAGAATAATTCGTTTGTAAATATTATTCTGTTTGGGAGAAAATACGCATTTGTTTCCACGTAAGAATATGGACGTTTGAGGGAAACATGCGAATGCTTCCACGTAAGTATATGGATGGTTGGGATGAAGCACGCATATGTTTCCACGTAAAACCCTACATAATTGTCAGTAAACATGCTAATATTTGCATTTAAATATACCTAAGTTTGGGACTTGCAAACATATAAATGTTTGAAGTGTTTTCCAAACATAGACATAGTTCCTGCAGAATATGTTTGTGAGAATATGCTACAGAGGCAAGTTTTGTTCAGAGTGCATGATCAGGCCCTACGTTATTTAGGTTTTGTGGAAGATGTTTGCTCCGACTATTTGCCCAGGATGGCCACCTCAAAGTGTTTTTGCTGTAGTCATGTATATAAAAACTAGAAAAATTATTAAAAAATTCACATAAATAATAAATATAATAAATAAAATAATAATTTACGGCCGTTTTCATAAAACTTTATGAGTGGTTTGAGAGATGGTTTATCATTCAAAAAACCTCTCTCAAATCTCTCACAACTTTTTATGAATAAGGCTGTTAATTTATACTTTATTAAAACCGGAATATAAGAAAAAAATTAAAATGAAGAAATTACATCAACTTGTGATTTTACAGCTTCGCCAATGCACAAAAAGAAGTGTACTTAATTACATCTAAATATGAATGATACCACAACATCCAAACTGCTACTATATAAGTAGTTATATTCACCCTTAACTAGTTTTGACATTTCATACAAAAGTCCTGCCTTAATTCAGCAGGCCACTGACCGCTCAACTCTGCCTTACAAACCTACTTCTGAGCGAGCAGTACTTTATGTGTTACTGGTTAAATTCTATATTGGTAATTTCAACAGTGACAACAACAACAACTGTAATCGAAACATCAATAATAATTACAATTCAAATACGAATGAACTATTTCCCATCAGGGCCGTAGCTAGACTTGAACTTAAGGTAGGGAACCGACAGTTACAGGTTGGTGATAGGGGAGTGATGCATAGAAAATAGAAAAAATTCATTTATTTAGTTTTATATCATTTCTCCAAACATATATAATATTAAATAAAATAATAAAAAAGTCCTACATTAAAATATCTGAATTCTTCGATTCGCCATATTATTGAAAATCCGAAAGACTGCATTTAGATCGACTGATTTCGTTCTTTTCTTCTCAAAGGCCAGAAATACCATCCCTGCTATTCTTTCGTGACCTATTGACAGCCGCTGAGGTCTATTAATTGCAGTCAAAGTTGAAAACGTTGATTCGCATACCGCAGTGCTACATCCTATAGTCGCTACAGATACAAAAAGTGCATATGTATCTTTGAACGCCTGTCGCTGCCTGCACAAAACTTGCATTGTGCTTTCCATTTTATCCTCGCGACAACTTAAATAAGCTTTAACTATAGACGCCTCTTCCCTTGATGGAATGGTATTAAACATATATAAATAAACATTAATATTTTACAAATAACAACGGTTTGTTTAATTTTCTCAGGCTCATCCAACTCATCGCGACTCCCAATTGAATTTAGTAAATCGTCGTTATCCGAAAATCTTCTTCGTAATTCAGCAATTAGTAAATCCAACGTTTCGAAATACTTAGATTTAAATGGCTGAGCATTCTTGTCTTTTATATTTTTGGACCAGGAAGGGCAATATATCAAGTAGTCATCCACCGATTTGATTTGTTGACTTCCCTCTTCTGGGTCCTATTTTCGAAATCACAGCTTGTGATTGACTTAGCTTCTTCCAAAATTTGATGATACATTTCATCTGATTTCAGATTCGTTATTTCATTTTCGGCGCACTTCAATATTCTTATTGCGTCTTTCAATCCAGCGCTTCGGGCTTGTAGAGCTGTGTCTGCAGGCTGAAGCATGAGTAAGATTTTTTTTCGCCACAACTATGGGTATTCAGAATTCCAAATTGAGCATGACTTTTTAATTCCGATACTGTTGGCGACGTTGCTTCCGTTAAATTTATAGTTTTTAATATCATACGAGTATAAAGTCTTCAAAATCGATAAATAATTATTTTTCACAACTTTTTTAACCGCCAAGTGTCGAGGAGCCGTTGTTCGAGGAGTCGGCCAATCCTTTTTCCACCATACAAGGCAGCTATTTTGCCAACGTGAAAAACTCATGTAACATGATACATTTATTAAAAAATAGCCGAATGAATGTCATTTTCGAGATAGTTTTGATGACTATCAAATGCAAGCGATGATTATAACAGTGGACGTAAGAAATTTTTCGGCCCAATTTATTTTCTATTGTGGTCGCAACTCCCGAAACTTTTCCACTCATTATACTTGCAGCATCATAACACTGACTTAGTATGCGAGAGACGAGAAGGTTATTTTCCGTAAGAGTATTTAACGTTAATTCCATAAAAGTAGCTGCATTAAGGGTTTCAGTAGTTGTAACTATCAGCAACGATTCCTTGACGATTTCGTCCTTGTAGCATACTGCTATTGCACTATTTTCACTGTTATTTTTATCTTTTGTCCCATCTTCCATTAGAGTAACCCAGTTCACAACAGATTCCTTAATATCTTGAACAATGGAACTTCGTACTGCTTGAATCATTGCTTGAAGTATTTGGTTTTGAATGTCAGGTGAACCATATGTTGCATTCTTTGGTATGTGACTGAGAGCCTCGTTCAAATTCGGATCTTTCATGTAGTGTATTCAAATAAATTCTGAAATAATCCTTGTTCTTTTTCGTCCTCCAAAATATAATTTCCACGCAAAGCTAATTCGTTAACAACTCGAAATTTTATTACTTCAATAATAGACCTCACGTAATACTTGTTTTTTCTAAAACATTTTGATGTATCAACGTTTCAACACTACTAGTTGATGATATTCTATGTAATTTTTCCTGCCACATCGCCATGGTTTGTGTATGAGAAATTTATTTATCGTGCTTTTGAGTTTTTGAATCAGTGGTATTTTTCCAGTTTCTGAATCCTGTGAAAGTGTACGCTTCCGTGGGGTAAAAATTTATGGCAGGGATAGCAAAAAGCAGCATCTCTGTCGACAAAATACTGCAACCACTTGTATCGCTTGAACCAGTCCGCTACAAAAGCTTTGTTATTTTCTTTTGGATATATGTCTAAAATAACTTGCTTTATCTATACTATACTAGTGTATATTAATTTTTACCCATCATATCATTCTATGAACAGTTTACATAGCAAATCGTCATAGTTGATGCTAGTTTTAAGGTAGTGCATACATATTTTAAGGTAGGGCATTGTCCCACAATGCCCTCCCTATCTACGGTCCCGTTTCCCATTGTTGAATTACAATATCTCTCACTATAGCCTTAATTACAAATCTAATAAATTACAGAATTATTTACAAATCTACATGAACAAATCATGAGTCGATATTACATATTTATTAAGTTGACAAACAACTCACAAAGTTGAGAAATGTGATGGCACAAATGGACTGCGGTCACTGATTGGAAAAATATCAAATTTATATTTTTGACGCGATATGGGTTTCTAAACACCAGAATCAACATGTGCCGTTTTGAATCGCAGGAATAGTTTTTTAAACCTTTTTTCTTTACCCGTCAGATTGCGTGTTCAAAGAATACTATGTTTTCGATTAATCATTTGTGTCATCGCTAAAAAGGATTACAAATGGATACAAAACAAAAACAGTGCAAACCATTGTCTTGAGTTCAATCCTTTTTGTGCTGCCGGCGTGCTGTGTGGGGATTTGCCAGTATAGTAACTGAAAACGCGAATTTATAATTTTGTTGATTCTTCTTTATTTATGAACGATTTGTAAACTTGTTAGAGAATAAGAAAAATTATTTAAGACTGTCATCATCCCAAGCCAGACCGAGCACAAACACAACATCCATGGCTTCGAATTATCCGTAGAACCATTTTCTCCTTGCCGTATTTCAAAAGTCGCCCAATGTGGAGACGAAATATTGGAGATAAATAAGCAAAACAAACAAAAGATCTTAAGCTCGTTTAAAGAATAAGAATAATTTCAATTGAAGATCGTGGAAAACTTTATACATAAATATTTCCCCAAAAATTTTAAAATTCAGTAAACACGTACAAATTCAAGCCTTTGTTTGTATTTTGGAGTACAGTGTTTTTTATTGTGCTTAGTAGATTTGTTAATATGGGATATGGCACTGAAAGTGGACGTGGATAATTCCTGATAGCCACTCACTTGGGATGGTCCAGAAAAGATTCCTTCATAGGGCAGTCCAAGCAGTTCATTACGTTTTATCTGAACACTCCGGAATCCTACGTTAGCCAGCTAGAGAAGAAAATGCGAAACAAATCAGCAGCCTGATTAGTGTTGCGACCACTTATGCGTCGCAGGTTAAACTCTTTGACTCACCGAAACTCTTTGAACTAGCAGACATATTCTTCTGTAATTTGAAGGCGAATGAGCCAGCACTGCTGCCCAACGGCGGGTGAAAAGTAAGGAAAGGAAATCCAGTTTCGCCACACCGCATTCTGGTCACCGTCTAATCCATAATAGGCGGCTGAAACGTAATCATCCGGGCAGTAGGTAAAATCGCGATATTGGCAATGAAAATACAAAATGACAATGAGAAACCTAAAAACCCGATCAATCTATTGACGCCCCCCGCAAACATTATAAGGACCACGATTTAAGGGTATGCACTTTGAATATTAGATCACTATACAGATGCGATCGAACTGGCAAATGTCCCCAAGATTTATAAGGCCGACATTATCCAGAAGATGCGATGGAAAAATCATGGCTGTACAAGAAAGTCATGACAAAAAGCATGAATTTGGTTGCGGATTTGTAGTTGGCAAATTACAGCGACATCTAGTCTAAAGGTTCCACAAGGTGAGTGAGAGTATAGCCACCCTCCGCATTAAAGCGAAATACTTTAACATATCGCTAATGTGTGCACATGCCCACATACTGAAAAATAACGGGCTCTTTAACATATTCTCCCAAACATATTCCGTAGGAACCATGTATATGTTTGGAACACACTTCAAACATTAATATGTGTGCAAGTCCCAAACTCAATTGTGTTTAGATGTAAACAGCATCATGTTTACTGGCAAACATGCCCTTTCCAGTTTCTTTCCTCAAAATGGTTTCTCACTTTGGTATTACACAAACATATATACGAAACACATACACATAAACCAAAGTAACATCACAAACCATTTAAGCGTCCGAGCCTTCATTCATTCTATTTTCACTGATCAAGCGCTTTTGATATCCTCTGTCCGATGAACCATTGACGACTGAATTCGTGAGACTAAAACGTAATACATAAAGCAAAATAAGAAACACTGACTTCATCTGCAATTTACATGCACATTCAGGAATATTTATGACTCACTGACCGAGAGAATATTGCAAAACTACAGATGCACACTTCCAAGATAGACTCACTCGTTGTTCCTCGTTTAATATCTTGCTCTCGAGAGACAGTGCAACAAACACAGCTGTATTTGTGTCACAAATATAAATATAAGTGGGTCGAAACACATATATTGTAATATATTAATCATTGTGTCTCAAACATGTAATATTGAAAAGCAAACACAATATATTTGGACACAAGTATATTAAATTTGCGACAAGCTCAACAACAAAAATAGAGCAGATTCTACGATTAACATACCTCCGCTGGCCTGGTCATGACATTAGGATTGTTCTAGGTGATTTTAATGCTAAAGTCGGCAGGGGAAGAGTCTTTGAACCAACCATCGGTAAATTCGGTTTGCACGCCATCACTTCCGATAACGGAATGCGACTGTTGGGTTCTTCGCCAGCAAAAAACATGGTTGACAGTAGTACGAGATTCCAAAGTAAAGACATCCAAAGGGGTACTAGGATATCCCCTGATCATCCGATGAGGAACCAGGTCGATCAAAGACGTAGTATCGAATCGGATCACTACCTGGTGGCAGCAAAGGTTCGAACAAGAATAAGCACATCCACAGTCGTACGAAACCAGATATAAAAAACTGGACATGGGAAAGCTTCAATTACCACATATAGCCGCGCCATATGCAGGGATGCTGGCGCAGAAAGCACCTCACCTCATGACGTTGAAGCGCAGTGGAAGTACATTTAGCACTCTATGAAAACTGCGGCAGAAACCGCACATGGCTATGAAAACCCGCTTAAAGTCCAACCGTGGTAGAAAAAAGAGTGTAGCATGCCAATCAATGAAGAGAACGCGGTACATATGGTAACGCTTCAGCCGTAATAGAGCGATAAAAAGAGAAGACGAGAGACGGAACCCGTTTTTTAACAAGAAAAAATTGTTATGAAGAAAGCGCGAAAGTTAACAAATTGAACCTTATAGATGGAAGACTGAGGCCGGAAAATCCTACCGAAAACTACAAACCCAAACTAACGGAAATGGATCAGTGCACTCCTTTAATTGACATAGGAACGGGAATCTTGTCACAGATATGCAGAGTATGTCGGAAGTATGGAGATATCACTTTTCTGATTTACTTGTCCCCGGGAGACTTCACTATAGATGAGGGTGTTAAGCAACTGCAGAACGATGGCCTCGACTGCGCCCTACCTACCCAAACCGATGACGTGAAGCAGGCATCTTTTAATCTCATAGCCGCCAGCATTAAACAGGTAGTCCATCAGCACCAGCTTTGAACATTGATTATGGGGACTAAATTACCTTTATATCTTGCTGATGAGTGCTGCTGGTGCAGCACTGGTGCTGATGGACTATCAGCCGAGCTGTTTAATGCTGGCGGCTATGAGATTGAAAGATGCAGCTATGAGATTGAAAGATGAAAGATGAGTCTTAGCATACTGCATCGTGTAGCCAAAAATGCGACCCGAGCGTATGCATAAACTATCGTGCAATAAGCCTTGTGTCCATCGGATATCAGGTCCCCTCAGCCGTAATGTGCGAAAGACTAAAGCCGTTTGTTACACACCTGATAGGACATTATCAGTGTGACTTTTTTGGAGTTAACTCCAAAAAAAAATGTTAGTCGTTTCCAAAAAAAGAATACATTTCCTAAAAGCTAACACTCTGGAGGATCTAGAAATCATAGACAAAAAGTTTTTCCTGGAATAACATTTCAATGAAGCTTTATAGAAATCATTTTTTTCCGTCAATTTCTTAATAATTTATTCGCGCTTAAAGCGTTTCTGTTTTTGCGGCCCTTAATTAATGTGGATATAAAACCAAGGGTTTTAGAACGAAAGCATTTTATGAATAAAAATATTTCTTTATCTATTGTGTTTCTTGTATTGTAGTTTGTAGTATATTATCTTTAAAAAAGAATAAATAAAAATTTCTTATGTTTCATGGAGGTCAGCTATGTTTGTGCATGGTTGTGCATGAATCTGTGAATACAACATTGCCTGTTAAGGGGTTCCGTAACATGTCATATATGAACCGTGTGCGCCTCTTTGCGCCTTCTCGCAGACGAGGTACAAAACCAATTAGGCAAAGAAGGGCAAAAAAGGTATAAAACCAATTGGTCAAAAAGCGAATTTATTTAGCTTTTTCGACTTAGTGGTTATGACTAAAACTACTTCTAATTATGCTTTAAATGAACCATTGCGTAGGGTGATGATATTGTATAATTCATTATATAACTCATTAGATTTTACTATTCCTATGTATAAGTTTAAACTACTTCTTAATAATTTAATTAACTATTTATACTTTAAGCTGCTAGTCTGTAAGGAACTATTGTCCGTAGACTGAATAAATGAAATGAAATAATAAACAGAAAGACGTATGTAGATAACACATAGTTTAGCTCATCATATTTGTGTAGAAAGTCGTCAATTAAATTTAATTGGCCGTTAAAGTGTAATTACAGAATAAATATATGAAATTGCATGCACTCATAGCGCCATCTACAGCAAATAAACAAACTATACTATGCTATATTTAAATCATGCATTAATTGGAACACACATATCAGTATGGATCAACATTCTCCGAAGGATATTCGAGTCAGTAAATGTCATACATTTTTTTTTTAATTTATACGTACACAGACTTGCAACTCCTTTGGCATGAGAAGTGGCGTGAGCCGTGTTGGCACTTCTTACAAACAGGAAAAATTGCAAGTCTCTGTCTACATTTTATGAATTTATTCCAAGAGAAAATCTTGATTTGGGATCAGTGTTCGTTGGTAGTTTCAATAATAGACAAATAATGAATCTTATGAGATTTCGGATGGGATAATTTGATCTTATTGTTCGTTAAAATAATTAATGAATGGGTTTTACCAAATGCTAAAAAAAAATAAAAATAAATATTTTTCTATTACATTTCATGCTGGGATTGTGACGAGCTTCAAGCAACCAGTCGGCTGGGCTATTTCTACGTCTACATCTGGGCTATTTTCCATCACTCAGCAGGTTGAAAGCAACCGCAAGAATTTGGAAATAGTAATAGCAGGGCTAACCCAAAGGCGATCAAGAAGTAGACGACCAGAAAATGTGCGCAATTTGGCAACCCTCGTAAAAGAGAACCAAAAAGTGGTAACAATTCACTCAAACTAATTTCTTTCTCGCGTCATTTCTTGATTATTTCATACTTTTTACATAGTTTATGTAATTTTTTTTCAACATGATTTGAATTTGTATAATTATATACAATAACACTATCAAAAAGCTGCTCGTGTAATGTAATATTCAATGAAGAGAGTAAGAGAGATAGCAGAGAATAATTAAGGCTTCACTCGTTTTGTTTGTTGGCATTTGAGTGAAGGGAAATTTTCACCGTCTACTTTAGTACATCGTTTTTGGCTAGACTCCGCGTGCACATACCAACCTCTTGAAAGACGGTTATATTGCCGACCACTTGTGTGTGCGATGTGCGAGTATTTGCTTGTATATTTGTCAAATAATCAAAAAGTTTGTAAACTGACTGACTAAAGTAACACCAAGTATTAATTACATTACTAGGTGTGCTTTATCTTTCCAAAGAATGTACTAAACAGACGCAGGATGCAAATATTGTCACTGGAAAAATAAATTTATATTATAAAAATAAATAAACGTAATTGTCCAACAAAATCAAGTAAATGTGATGTGATGTGATGGCAGTGGCAACATTAAGCTACGATATTACGGAACGCACTGAGCTAGAAACGTTATCATATACTTGGCTAAATGGATCTAAAAGTTTGAGAGCTTAAAAATTAACATAATATAATAATATTCGAGGTTTGGAATTTCTATTTGTAGCCTCGGCGGGGTTTCGTGTTGCCGGGTGCAATATGGCAACACTAGTTTAAGGTGTTACAGTTTTAAGCTTAATGGTACACAGACCGTGGTAAAGTGTGAACATTCTTTCTGGGTTTGTAAGCGATTTTATTATGGCGGTCAAAAAATGGAATTAACTCGTGAACATGTTCGTGCGATTATTGTTTGCAATTTTCGATGTGGATTATCAGGAGAACTTAAACATGTATATCCTGATGATACACAGTACTGTGAAAACTGGCATTATGAATTTAATTGGGAACACCGTTCGTATTGATAATTAAATTGTTAGTTGTATGGGCTTTGTGGTCATTTCAGTGTAATGGATATACAACTGTTTATTCCATATTTTTCCCGACGTTTCGTGGTTTGTTTGACAACATCTTCTGGGGAGATTTTTTTTTTGCTTCAGGACGCATTTCATAGAGGTCGTCCAAGATTGGTTGTCGCGCCAGAAGAAATCAAAGTTGTGCGTGAACTGGTCATGCGACATACAGTGAGATAGAGGCAGCCTAGGGCATTTCTTCCTCTCCAATATTTTTACTACTATATTAATGTTGGGTCGTTAAAAGCGTGCTCTCTTTGTGTGCCACCTACTTTTTCAATCAAGCAAAAATGGTCTCGTGTCGATATATCATCCGTCAGAGCATCGTAGCTTGGTCAATTCTGAAAGGAATGTTTGCTAAACTAAGTATCGAAAGAGTTTTCACATATCAACTGTTTTTAACACATCGGCGCACAATTCAATTTCGAGGAAATAACAGAAAAATGGTTTCCCATGACATCCCTTGAAGGGATTGGAGAGAGTTTCTCACCAGCCGTGAGCACTGATTGGGATAATAACAAATAATAATATAGTAATAATACTTGTTGAAGAAATTAATGCCTTTTATAAAATTTTATTTTTTTAGGATCTGTGTTTCAACTTATCTCTCTTGGTTTGTGTGGTTTCGTGAATAACTTAGTATTTTATTTCTATAATTTTTTGTGATTTAAAATCTTTGAAACTAAAGCATATGGCGATATTATCTGGTACTCTGTGCCTCTCGCTATGCTAAAAGAGGGGGAAGCAAATATAGATTTGTTTTTAAAATTTAGTCTGAGGGTTCAGGTGTCCAATTAACGTTGTTAATATTTTTGGAATAACAAGGACGTTTGTAATCTTATGATCACAAATAGAAATAAAATTTAACCATCTGTTTGCCAGAATAAAATGAATAGATAAACACATAAACAAAAAACAAGGTTATGACAACGTACAAGGTACTTTTGAATGTAAATAAGTTTGTGTAAATAATTTAAATTGTTAAAAATGTTAAACTCGCATAGTCTGCACATTTCCAGGATTACAATCCAAAAGTTATCATGTTGCCAATTTATCCATAATGCACCAATATTTTGTTTTATTTCAAAACATACTAAAATGTTTAATTTGGATATTTAATTTGGGTTAATTTAATCACTGTAATATATGGCTATGTCTGTATGACATCATATAATATTATGTATACCTTTGTCATACAACCATAACAACTGATCGAAAAAAATTAAACTTTTAGATAACTTACTTACTCATTGAGATATAAAATTTGATAATTAATGCCTCATTTTGTGTGTATTATTCAATACAAATTTAAAAAATTTCAATTATTAAATTTTTCGGAAACTCACCTCGGAAACTCACCTAATTACCGAGATATCGGGAGTTAAAATTTATAAAAGTTCAATTAATTTGGAGCTTATACAAAAATTTAAAAAGTGTGAATGATTACGATATTATTTTGTTTATAGAATCCTACTTTAGCATACTCTATGTGTAAAAGTTGTCTCAGTAAGATTGCACTTCTTAAGATCAGTGGCATTTTTTTCTGCCAGTGTTAATTGTGAAATTTTGTAGCTGTCACGTATGATTATTCCGATTAGTAAAAATTGAGCGCGTAGCGAAAGAACAACGTGTTATAATTGTGAAACTTATTACAAAAAATTATTAATTAATTCTAATTATTTTCAAAAAAAATCATCTCCTCCGATAAAGCGTATTTCCATGTTAACGTCTTCTTGAATACACAAAATTGTCGAACTTGGGTTTCAGAAAGTCCTCATGCAAAAAGCACCCACAATGAGCAACAGTCTAGTGCGAATTCTCGGCAGGCGGCGTGATTGGGCCTTACTTTTCTGACGATGAGGCCGAAATAACAGTGACTGTGAACGGAATTCGTAACAGGAACATGATAACGGAGTTTTTGTGGCCTCGACTGGACGGCATGGATCTGGACAACATGCGGTTTCAGCAAGACGGCATCACCTGCCACACCACGCATGAAACAATCGATTTGTTGCAGCAACGATTTCCAGAACAAATTATCTCAAGAAATTTTGATGTCAACTGGCCAACTAGATCATGTGATATAATTCTGTGCGATTTCTTTTTTCGGGTTTCGTGAAAAAGTCATGGAAAATTGCATGAAAAGATTAGTGGCCTGTCATCAGAACTGTGGGGGCCAATTGACGGATGTTTTATTCCATACTTAATCGGAACATGCCTTCCTTACAATACAATAAAAAAAAACACAACTAACTCAAAAAATACGTGTTTCTAGTTTAAGATCACAACTATCTAAAATAATACGTGTTTCTATTTTAAAATGAAGCAGTGAATTCTTTCTGAGAAACCCTTTAGTAGTGAGCGAGACAGACTATATTCTGGCACTAGGAATTGTCTGCCCTAAGGAGAATCCGACAGGAAGTTCGTTGCTTTGGAATAGATTTTTCTATAACAAACCTACCAGCGTGGTCTGTTTAAGGACTTTTTCGTCTGGGAAGTTTCCAGTGCCGTCTTCGTTGCTTTGGAATATACCTTTGTGTAATTAAAAATTTGAACTACACAGCACAGCATGCAAATTTCTTGCCCGATTTTTTAAAAGAAAATCTGTAGCTCTGACGTAGGTTGAGTACTCACGCTAAGGGTCTGTAGGTTTCCGATTTTCAAGATACATATATCGTTGGAAATTAGGGGTATTTGAGTACTTAGATGACGCACCACAAAAGTAAAGGGCACCATTAAATTTGCGAAAAGAATGCGTTTCATTTTCACACTTGCCCGTTGTTACCTGCACCTAAATAGAGGCGGTGTTTAAACCCTATTAAGTACTGAATCCCTAAAATCTTTCCAGAGGGTAAGAGGATCGAATAACGGGCCGAATAATGGGCTGCTCTCATGCAAGGACGAGAATGGGATTCAGGTGAGAGATAAGCAGCGTGTGCTTAAAATGTGGGGAGACCACTTTTCATCACTACTTCACTCAGATTCTTTCACTGAAGATCAGGAGGTAGTGACTGTGGAAGATAGTGTAGTTTGTACGCCCAATGAAGGTGAGATTAGAACGCCAATCTCCCGGCTTTAGAATAATAAAGCCGATGGTGCTGATGGGCTACCAGCTGAACTTTTTGAGGCAGGTTGCGAAGGACTGCTAGCCCACATGCATCAACTTATATGCGGAATATGGTTGGTGGAATCTACGCCTGACGATTGAAGTTTGAGTGTATTATGTCCTGTATTCTAAAAGGGTGATCCGTGTGTATGTTCTAAATATCGCGGTATTAGTCTTGTATCCATCGCGTATAAGATCATGACGAGCTGATTGGTCCTTATCAGTGTGGTTTTAGAAAAGGCAAATCCACGACTGACCAAATATTCACACTACGCCAAATCCTGGAAAACTCCCAAGAAGAGGACATTTATACATACCATTTTTTGTCAATTAAAAAGCTGCTATCGATGCTATGTACGAAGCTATGCCTGAACTTGGGGTTTCGGCAAACCCGATCCGCCTCTGTAGACTGACGCTGACCAACACCAAATCAGGTAGGGAAAGACCTGAACGTATGCTGACGACATAGATATCATTGGGCGATATTTGTGAGAGGTTACTGCAGTTATTTCAATAATCAAAATAGAATCAGAGAAGGTGGGTGTTGCTGTTAATGAGGCCAAGACAAAATTTATAGTGTCAACGACTAGACATAGATGAATTTATCGATGTTGGATCCGCCGTCGACAAGGACAACAACGTCAGCCTGTAGATAAATAGGAGAATTGTGCTTGCAAATATATGCCATTTTGGGATCAGAAAGCAGTTTAGGAATACAGCTCTCTCTCTCTCTATCTCGACAGACAAAAGTCCAGCTATATCAGACTCTTATTTTACCTGTCCGGGCATATGGATCCGAAACTCGGGTCATATCGCACGCGGATGAAAAACACCTGGGAATATTTGAGAGAAATTTTCTCCGTAAAATATATGGTCCTGTTATTAAAACGGCGAGTACCGACGTCGATGGAACCAGGAGCAATATAATTCGTATTCCGACGTGGAGTTAGCTAGGCGACTCAAATTAGGCCAATTACGTTATCAGAATGCGAAAGGTTTTCGATAACGTACCCGATGGAAGCAGGAAAAGAGGACGACCAAGACTGCGCTGGAAATACCAGGTAGAAACTCCAAGGATACGGTGTTACCAACTGGCAAGAAAAGGCGAAGGATTGAACCAGTTGGAGGAATATGTTGTAATTTTTTTAACTTGTTTGTTGAATTAATATGTGTAAGACGTCTGACCTCATGAGGTTGTAAAATAGTCAATAAAAGTAAACATATAATTTAAAAAGTGGGAATTATTACGGTATTATTTTTTTATAGAATCCGATTTTAGCGTAGTCTAAGTGTAAAGGTTGTCTTAGTAAGATTGCAGTTCTTAAGTTCAGGGCCATTTTTTTTTGCAAGTGGCAACTGTGCAATTTGGCAGCTTTCACGTATGATTATTCCGATTCCGAAAGAACAACGTGTTATAATTGTGAAAACTTATTACAAAAAATTGTTCATTTATTATAATTATTTTCAAAAAATTCATATCCTCCGATGAAGCTCATTTCCATCTGAATTGTCGAATGTGGGGCTCAGAGAATCCTAATTCAATCTACGCGAACAAAAGGACGCACAACGAGCAACAGTCTGGTGCAGATTTTGGTCAGGCGGCGTGATTGGGCCTTACGTTTTTTTTGAAGATGAGGCCGAAAATGTTGTGACTGTGAACTGCATTAATTACAGGAACACGATAATGGAATTCTTGTGGCCTCAGCTAGACGGCATAGATGTGCACGACATGTGGTTTCAGCAAGGCGGCGCCAACTGCCACACAGTACATAAAAGAATCGATTTATTGCAGCAACGATTTCCAGAACAAATTATTTCAAGAAATTCTGATGTCAGCTGACCAACAATAGTTCTTTTGGGGTTTTTTTGAAATCTTGCATTTGTCCAAAGCATCATCGGTGAGTAACAGTCTCAACTTTGTAAAAAAAGTCATGGATAATTTCACAAAAAGAGTCATGTCCTGTCAGCAGATTCGTGGGGGCAATTTGACGGATATTTTCTTCCATACTTAATCGAAACATGTCTTCCTTACAGTTCAATAAAAAAATCACAACTATTTCCAAAAACACGCGTTTGTATTTTAAAATGAAAAAGTTTATCTTACTGAGACACCCTTTAGTTGCTAGCGAGACCGACTATATTCCGGGGTTAGGAATTGTCTCCTCTGCGAGGGTCCGAAGCGACTTCGCTACTTTGGAATAGAAGTTTTCTATAATAAAGCTTCCTGCGTGGTCTTTTAAAATATTTTCTCCTGTGGGAAGGGTCCAGTGCCGGCTTCGCTGTAATAAAGATTGGAAGCACATAGCAGCGTATGCAAATTTCTCGTGTGATTTTTTAGAAGAAAATCTGTAGCATCACTCTCTTTAAGTTGAGTACTCACACTAAGAATTTGGAGGTTTCCGATTCTCAAGACCCATATAATGTCGAAAATTAGGGTTATTCGAGTTCTCAGATGACGCAGCGCAAAAATAAAGGCACCATTAACCATGTGAAAAGACTGCCTTTCACTTTCAGTCTCGTATATCCGACTGACAATATAAATTGTTTTGTGTTTTTTATTTTTGTCTAGTTTCGGGTTTTTTTTTATCAAGTTTTGAACCTCGTACGCAGTTCGGCAATTCAAGGTTATTGACAATGTATTGTTGAGTTTTCAAAGGACTGTTAAATTTGTTTAGGCATATTTTAAACCTTTTCGGCCATATTTTAAGCGCAAATTCTCAAATAATAAATGCATGAAAATCCCATCCCTAGTTATAAATTTAATTTAATTTAACTTTTTATGGTACAAGCATATGCAAATGGACCCGACACCCCCTCCCCCCCCCCCCCCTGCATACGTTCCTGCTTAAGGTTGTCAGATTGTAATTAGTCCATTAATAATAAAAAGGTAAGACAAGTACGTAATAAATAATTCCAAATGTACAACAATGGATCTACATACATATTATTAAATAGCCCCAATTCAAGTGTGACTAATCGGATTTTGAAGTCATTATATTCTTCTGTTATTTTCAAGTGAACACATCAAAACTACTACAAATCAATAAATGATTTCGTAAATCGTCTGCAACTGGTTTTGTTTATCTAATAAAATATTATTTATTTTTTCATTAATTTATGTCACTGAGTTTGTAAAAATATAATTTTTTATTCAGAAATGTAAGTACTTACCCTACCATCAGATTAGTTATAAATTTTGCAAATAAAACCCAGTTTTGTAGACTTTTTTAAGGAAAATATATGTATTTATTGTTTGTCTAGAATTATGATTTAAATTATATTTCCTATATTTACTTTTCATTTCATTTCGTTTTGGTATCCGGGTTTTACGCTTCCTCTACAAATACAATTGTTTTAACAATTTATAAAAAAATCCTTTTATTGGTAATAGAAAAAAACAAAGGAAATAGCAAATTCATTCCCAAAAATTACAGTTATACTCTTTGTCAATGGAAATTATAAGGAAATTGTTTTAAATATACGAGCATAGTAAATCGATTCATATATATGTATGTCCTAGTTTACATAACATAGGTTAGATATACAATTGTTATATGTATATAAATATTAATTCATATCAGTTTGCTATGCTTTATTATTATTATTATTATTAATATTATTGGAAAAAAGAGAAGAAGAAGTCTTTTGTTTAACAAACATACAACATGTGTATAAAATATATATTTAACTTACATTTATACATACGATACATAGATACAATCATTCATTTGTTATACAATACAATACAATACATACACAATGTGGTTACAAATGTACATACGACGTCAGCTATTTGATTTTTGTTCAATTGAGATTTCATACGACAAACTAAACATTGGTAAGGATATGTTGTTTGTGTTGCTAATTAAAAATCATATCTGTTAAAGTGAAACCATAATAAAGCATTGTGGTGTGATTGCATTTAATAAGAGATGACATGGTTCAATTTGGGTGGCCAAGCATGGCACTCGCGAACATACAATTTATGTAGTTTATGGCGGTAATAAACGTGTATCTTAGTTGATCGTTGGTGCACCTTAATTGAACGAGTCGAGCGAGAGCTAGGTTACGAAATAAGTGGTTGGAAATTAAAACGGGTCAAGAGATAACAATTTGAATAGTATGTCGCAAGAAAGATCCTGGATATATAAGGAAAGTTCGGTTGAAAAGAAAACTTTACTTGTCATGTAAAAGCATCATCTATAAATCATATATGGCAATTTTTGAATTCAAATTAATTTTCATATATTTCCGGAACCTTTGCGTGACTTACTATTTTTGTCGCAGGGTAGAACATTCATGTCAGTATTTTAGAAAATGACAGATTTTTTACCCAATCGCACTTTGAAAAGAATGCTAGTCCAATATGCGTACATAAGCATATCGGAGAACTGATTACGGTAATGTCAAGCTTTTATCGCAATGGATATTTTGGTTGATCTCTCCATTACTAGAGTACAGTGGTAAAATTAAAATAGCGACTGGTTGAGAAGATTATATAAAAGGAAAGGTTTATTTTTGGTTAGTTTTTGGCTAATGTATGAGAAATTAATACTACAAGCTTGCAAGTCATGAATATTTTTTTAATTGAAAAATGGTTGGTTTTTGTTGGAAATAATAGACAATTCAGTTCAACACACACTCACTGGCATAACTAGTTTCGAACTGCGTGACAAGTTCATCATCAGATGCCTAACTACTGTGCCTGAATTGATACCATCGGGTGATCATCTATCGTATATATAACAACTCAATTCTGCAATTCACATGCCATTTTTCAATTAGAAAAATGTTCATGACTTGTAAGTTTGTAGTATGAATTTCTCATACATTAACCAAAAACTAACAAAAATCGGTCATAAAAATTCAAATTCAAATAAACGTAACCAACACTAGCACGGTCTTCAAAAATGCTATTCCACGGAAAAATACAACTCTGTGATATAAATTTAAACTCACCTCAAAGCACTGTAACAATGCGAGAACGCATGAGGAAAAGAAGAACATGATGGAAAAATTCTGTCTGTTCTTGTTGTTGGAATTATAGGCTTTTCAGTGATGTTAATGAGGAAAAGAAGAACATGATGGAAAAATTCTGTCTGTTCTTGTTGTTGGAATTATACCCCTTTCAGTGCTGTTGACGAGGTAAAAAAAGAACATGGTGGAAAAATTCTGTGTGTTCTTGTTGTTGGAATTATAGGCCTTTCAGTGATGTTGATACTTAGGGATTTTCGATCTATACTAATTCGCACATGTGAATTGCAGAATTGAGTTGGTATGATGATAATGGTTGATGATCAACCGATGAAATCAATTCAGACACAATAGTTAGGCATCTGATGATGAACATGTCACGGAGTTCGGAACTAGTCATGGCAGTGAGTGTGTATTGAACTGAATTGTCTTTTATTTCCAACAAAAACCAATCTTTTTCAATTAGAAAAATGTTCATGACTTGTAAGCTTATAGTATGAATTTCTCACACATTAACCAAAAACTAACAAAAATCGGTCATAAAAATTTTAATTCAAATAAAAGAAAAGGTTTATAGAATTTTGAGAGAGAATATTTGTCAGTGGCAGTCGGTGGTACAACGGGCGGTATGTGTAGCTCTTGTGAATAAGAACGTTGGTTCGATCCATGCTCGAACGTCGCTTAGAGACGATGACACTAACGATTAATTAGGCATTATACAGCCTTTTAAAAAGACGTTCGGAATAGGTGTAAAACTGTAGGTCCCAGACATTGCAAGACATTCTCTCCAGTCACCTCATTGGATGTAGAGGGAAAGAATTTTTTGGCTTTAATATATTTTTTCAGAAGTCCTCAACATGTTCATTGTTCTTCAAACTTTCCTTCTGCTTTGAATAAAAGTCCACTCAAATTAAGAGTGTTAGGTAGTCGGTGGTGCAATGGTTAGAGTGCGCGGCTCTTGTATCCTGGGTTCGAACCCGGCTCTGACCACCTTCAAATTTTCTTTCGGCGGCGGCCACCTCGCATAGTGACGGCGAGACTATCGAGTATCTAGCCATGAAAAAGCTTCTCAAATTACCGTTCGGAATCGGTGTAAAACTGTAGGTCCCAATCAGTGAGTGAAAACTGGAAAGCGCACAGGTCAGTGATTGTGAGAAGTTCTCCCAGTCCCTTCATGGGATGTAATGGGAAACCATTTATTTATTTTTTAGGTAGTTCGCGAATTTCACAAGAGTTTATAAGAATTTAAAAAAATTGGGTTCTCTGCCAATTCCTTATATGTTTTTGTTACACTTCCGCTGTGACCGGGGTTTAAACATGAAGACATAACCATAAAAAACTCTGTCAATATTTAAAAAAAAAATTTTTGTTATATTTAGAATATTTCTTCGAAAAATTATGTTTTCAAGAAACAGGTTTTTCGGTTTGTTCGAAAAATAAATGTGTCAAGAAACCAGGTTTCGGTTTTTAATTTGGCAAAATCCGAAGGAACCGAGTTTTTTCGTTTTTTTTTGCTTTTAATTAACTTGCACATGTAGCACTTGCGTACATTTGGTTAGCGGTCATTTGATATCCATATTCGTGTTTAGATCTCGAAATTTCACAATTCTATTTAAATATGACAATTACGTTTTAATTTTAAATAAAATATTATGTAATATTCCAATTTGGATTGAGTGTTTATTATAAAGTTTAAAAAGTTTTATTCAAATTTACATTAAACTGATTCAAATTCGTAAATCGTAATCAAATTTGAAAGAGATTTTCATGAACTTTATGAAAATTTATTTTAGTTTAAAACATTTATTTTTAAAATCAATTTCATTTTTAAATTTGAAAAAAAATTTTGGAATGCTCAATTAATTCTTAAATAATTTTTAGTTATTTCTAATTTAAGTCAGAAAATCGTTTTGAAATTTGATTAAAAAAATTGTTTGGAAATGTTATTTGGAAGTTTTTGAAACATTATATCATATTCGAAAATAGAAATCACGTTTCTTAATTCCAAAAAAATGTCATTAAAATTCGATTATCATGTAATTTATTATTAATTTGTTTAAGGATATGAACACAAATTGAAGGATATGAACACAAACCGGTAAACCGACGTCGTATAACAGGTTTCCGTAGTTTTTTTTTTTCGAAACTTACGTTTTTTATAAAACTGGTACATGGGTAAGAGCAAAAAATCGATTAACCAGATTTACAGGTATTTGGGTTTCGGTTTTGGACACTCTAGTTATATTACTACCTCGTTATGGCACAACGTTTCAGCCCTATACCGACCGCAAACAAATAAACCTCCTCCGTCCCAGAAAATACTCACGAAAAAGAAATTTCAGCCACCGTATTTAAGCCTTAACTACCCTCCCAAAAAAATCCTTTGACATAACGCAATCAGCTTTTTAACCCTTTTGGTATTTTGAAGCCATATGGCGGGTGAATATTCACTTTTCCGGTGGAAAATGATGCATTGTAAAACAAAATAAAGTGTTTTCCAATTTGAGTGATACGGTTTCTTTAAAAAAACACTAATTGTCAAGGAAATTCAAATGTTTTTTATTTAGTGTGAAGCAAAATCCATACAATTAAGTTCTGAATAAAATGTCTTTTAAATGGCCTCCACGTCTTCTTTTGCAGGAACGAATTCGACGAACCCTACTTTCGATCACTTTTCCCCCTAAATCAAGTCGTATGTCATGAATAGCATTTTCAAAATTGACTTGTAAAGCTTGAAGAGATTCTGGTTAATTGCTAAAAACCAATTACTTCAAATAAACCCACAAGAATTATTCTAATGGTGTTAAATCACAACTTCTTGGAGGCCATTCAATGTCACAATTTCTTGAAATAACCGAATCTCCAAACTTTTCTCGCAATAATTCGGTTGTTGCGCGTGGCGTGTGGCACCTAGCCCCGTCTAGTTGGAACCAGATGTTGTCAAGATCAACTTCTTCCAAATCCGGACATAAACAGTGGATTATCATCAATCTATACCGCTCTCCATTGTTTCGAGCTTCAATTCGGAAAAAGTACGGACCGATGATTCCACCAGACCAAAAACTACACCAAACTGTCAATTTAGGTGAATGTAATGGTTGTTCATGAAAAATGTATGGATTTTCTTCGCAACAGAAACGACAGTTTTGTTTATTTACCGTATCAATGAGATGAAAGTAAGACTCAACGGAGAAGATGTTTTTCTTAAAAACATCAATATCATTTTCTAGTTCTTCCAAGACAAAATCTTCAAATTCATGACGGTTACGGTAGTCCAATGGCTTTAGTTCTTGAGTGATGAAATTTAATACGGATGCAGGCCTAAATCCTTTCTCGAAATTTGCCAGGTTTTGGTTTGAAACAGTAGCAATTGTTGACAACGTCTTGGATTCGATAAATTGCGGTTTTCAGCACCACCTGCCTGAACGGCACCAATATTTTCACTACTTCGAGCGGTTGTTTGTCGTATTGACACTTGAACATTGTGTAAACAAAATGTATGCTCGTAATTTGCAACAGTTCGACGAATGGCGAGCACAGGTGGATGATTATTCCGACCGTAAAATGGCAAAACTGCACAAAAAGTTGCAATTGGAGAACGATTATTTTGATACAAAAAATTGAATAATTTGTAAACGTTGTTCGTGAGTATATCTTTCCATGATGAAATTGTATACATTACTGAATACAATGAAAAAAAATACAGATCATGACATACTACAAATGGCCGAAGCGTCGCTTAGATATCATATAACTCGAATTTAAAAACCCTTAATTTTACAACATTGCCTAATGAATTTATAAAAATTGAATTAGCTAAAGTTAGCAGTAAAGTGTAATTTAGTATTATTCTTGAATCGAAAAAGTCTAGTAAAGTCGTGGTGTTTTTTTAAACTTTTATCATGTCGTATGTCATCAATGTTATTTAACCCTCCGATTACCCACAAATTTTTCAGCGATCAATAATGTGCAAGTTCCCCAGGGACCTTCTATATAATGTATTTATACATATATAGGTAAGTGTGTAGCACCCAACAACTCTTTCATTGGCTCAGAATTGGACCGATATAGACCTGAATGCAGTAAAATACCAAGATATGCGTCACACACTTTCAATGATAGTTGACTCCATTGTTTTGGCTTTGCGGTGAGATTTCCAGTATTCCAGGCTGCAGCCAATTCTTTGCCATTGCTGTTTGTTTCTCTAATAATACAATATGCGATTTCATCGGTCAATATGGATTTAAATATTGACAATGGATCAGCAACAGCACCGTGTGCTGGACTCGGCTTGCGTTCTGTATAATTTACCACATTACGAGCGCGAATGCGGCGAATTATTGGTGGGTCTATATACCATTTATTGCCGTTTTTGGAAACAAAATGCGTTGAACCTCCCATAACTTCACTGACAATACTTTTCTGCTGAATTTCATCTTCTTCATCGGAATCTAATTCTTCTGCCATTTTGATATTCAGTTCGCCTTCAACGTCAGACGCAGCATCCTCTGGTACATAATCAGTATCATCGTTTTCACCTCCTTCTACAAATAGTTCAGGTTCATCATCATACTGTTCCAAATATCTGCTAAAATTTTCCAGTGCTGCGTCTTGTTCGATCGCACTCAGGTTTTGAAATCGTGTACGACGATTTAAAATCAGATCAAAATTATGCCAATCACTCATATTTTCACAAAAAGCAAACAAAAGCAACACATTTCTAATAACAAACTCAGTTACATGGCTTTACACATGTTTTTTGTATCCATCTGATCCCCAGTCAAATACAGCTGTTGGTTACAGCTGTTTCTTGTTTACATTTATTTGCTTGAGATGGATACGTCAGTGAGTTTCAGGTCACGCTAATCACAAAAGTAATTGTAATTACTTACTTTTCGTTTCTTTTTCTCACGGTTACTGAAATTTTTAAAAACAGAAACAAAACGGGGATAATATATGAAGCTCATAAAATGTCCGTGGGGACCTAGTACGTCATTGACGTAATAAATTTATTAATCCTAATGCTGATTCTAACACATGCGTAGAAATTGTCTCAAAATAAGAAAACCCCTTTAAGACATTACATATATAAATGTCATTGAGTTTCGCCCTATTCGGTGTAACCATTTTGAAATGATGCATGTTTAAAAACCTAAAAGGTCCCTAGGGACTTTATCGGTCATCGGAGGGTTAAAGGAGTTAACATTCTGGGACATATAATAAGAAAATTTGATTTTTAAGGTCTGCATCTAAAAACATGTACCGAAAGAGTTATTACACATTTTCTGGCTTCTCTTGATTTGAAATTAACAAAAAAGAAAAACCAGTTTTCAGTATACCCTAATGCAAGGAATGCAATAAACTGTTCTAAACGAGAGCACAATAAATAAATATCACTAATACGAGCCGGTACGCACTGGATTCGTGTACTTATTATTATTCACTCGAAGGTGTTAAATACTCTGCAGTTAAATGCAATCTAACAAGATTTTTGCAAATTGTCAATTTAAATTTTAAACATTCTGATGATAGGAAGTTCATACCAATCTCTTCATGGGTTCGATTGGGATTTAAAGTTAAATTAAAAATAATTAACAATGGCCCCCACAAATATTTCATAAATTAAACAATAACCAATGCAAAAACCCAAAATATAGTTAAACTGAAAATTAATAATGATACAAGAAAAAGCAGCTATGATTTCTGGTGGAGTTTTTTTTTAATGAGAATCATTATTGAATAATAATTTTGTTTATTATCGTTAATTATCTTATATTACACGTTATTCTAGGCAATTTCGAAAATTTCTTTATTTCTTAATAGTAAATAATATTTATACATCATTTTTATTATATCGGCGAATTTTTTTCAAAACAGATACAAATATTTTCTTGAATTTAATAACTAGAGTTTTACAAATGTCTCCTTTTCTTTCTCCGTAAATATCTTACATTGTACTTAATCATGCGTATGATTTTTTTTACAAGATTTGCTTCACATTCGTCTTTGTATTACAATCTGTTTTACATTTTCTGTTAGTACATTTTGTTTTCGTTTTAATTCTTGAGGCTTTTGCACCCATAGTATTTTATTCTGCAATTTATTATGGCCAATACAACAAAGGGTTAACATTATTCTCTTTATAAAATGAACACACAAACACCAGACGTGTCTTTTGTAATTATCTGGTGTTAAACAAGTAAAAGTTTCATAAACAAACTTTTCTCGCATCCCTTCACACCATTTATTTAACATTTGATTTAAAGTTAATTTTCGGGTTAACGAGTTGGATTTAATGGTAAATTATAACAAAAAGGGGAAATTTATTATATTACCCCCAGAGCACGTGATGTGAATCGAAAAGTTTATGGCGGCTATTGTAAATTGTTATTCATGGCTGTAAGACTGTTAAAATAAAAACTTTTGTATTTTAACAAATGTGGGTATAGCTCATTGCTGAAATTCTTACATAAAGTACGCCTATTTATAGTAAATCAATATACTATTTGAAATTGTGTTTTCTTCTGCCTTGAACCGTCGCTAGCATCTATTATTCTCTAACGCCGGGTAACACGTGAAGCGTATAAGTAATATAAAATTATTTGTTGCGTATACGTAACCATTCAAAAATAGTGAGGCAATACATGAGCAAATAAGTAATTTAAATTTTTTTGCTGGGAAATCGTAACCACTCAAAGGTTGTAAAGTTCATTAGTGATTTATACACTGAGCAAAAAGGCACTGTTCACCATTCTCACAGATTACGGGAGAATTATTCAGATAATTATACAATTAAAGTCGGTTTAAGGTAATGACCAACTCCTAAGCTTGTATTCAACGTCACCCTATACAAATTCATGTTTAAAGTATTAAAAGTAGTATTAAAAAGTTTAGTTTCCAGATTATTAAAATTTTTATTCAAATTAGGGAGATCAGTAGTGGTACGATGAAGGACTTGCTACAATATTGTTGACAGAGAATCATAATTCAATTCATTTATTAGTAACACAGTGCACCAACTTTGTAGGGTGAATTATTCCTTAAAAAGTTAGAAGTACGGAAGGGCAGACACATCTTAGGGCTCAGTATTTTCTATGGATCGATGAAATTTTTATTTGGAGCTGAAATAGTATTTGAAAAACTTTCACTAAAGTATGTTTAACAATAGGATAGCTAATTTTTGAGTTATGACGTAATCAGAGAAATTGAATGGTACTTTTTCCGTGGACATTCCAGTCCTCTATGTTGAGTCCATACGAGTGCATTTGGTCCATATTTCGAGTAATGTCAAAAAGTATCGTGACTTAAATCGTGACTACGTATCGTTCAAATGTTTCACGAAAATTTTGCTCAGAAAGTTTTAGTACAGGTTGTAAAATACAAAATATAATTTTCTTTAACTTTTTCGGTCCTTTTTTAAAACAGTGTTTAGATAGCGAACTACAATAGCTAACTAACAATAGGACTAAATATTCTAGAAAATGGTTACCGCTTGATTTTAGAAAAGGAGGTAGAAAATAAAAAGGAACATGTATATTCCCACAGAAAGTAAAGAGTGTCTTAGTAAGTATGCAGTTTTTCATTTTAAAATAGAAACACGTAATTTTCGAAATAGTTGTGAGTTTTTACTGGAAGACATATTCCGACTAAGTGTGGGAGGAAATATTGGAAACACGTCAATTGAAATTTAAAAGATATCAATTTAAATTTAAAATTCGTCAGTTGAACTTTAAAAATTATTAACTGGTTTTGTGTATTAGATTTTTAAATTGCAAATGAAGTCTTTCAGATTTCTATTGATGTGTTTTAAATTTCAATTGATGTATTTTAAATTTCAATTGATGTCTTCTTATTTTAATTGATGTCTTTTAATTTCAGTTGATGCTTTTAAATTTTGATTGATGTATTTCAAATTTCAAGAAGAAATTTTAAATTTCAATTGATGTATTTCAAATTTCAAATAGAATATTCAAATTTCGATTGATTCTTTTAGAATTATAATTGTAAATGGTATAGATGGTAAGGTAGGATTTGAGTCTATACTAAAAAGATGGGTTAAGACTTACACAAAGGCTACAGAAGTCATGGTAATCGGAGAAGTTGCCCTTGGGCAGGGACGAAACGTCATCATCGCCGGGGGTATAAACATAAACTCTGACAGTTACACTGCTATGAAATCTCTGCAATATTTATTCCTGACTTTAAGAACTACCGCGCGTCACCTCACATAAGATGGGCTGGAAAGATTTGGAATTACCTACCTGTTCCACTCCTTCTACATGCAAGCTTATGCTTAAATCCGCGAAAGATAGAAGCTCTTATGGGTTGCAGAATCTCCAGGCAAGTATGGCCAAGTTACGACCAAAATCATACGCTAAACTTTATATCCATTCGTAGGCGAGATACCTAGATCACTGGACACTGTATATCAGGCAGACACACGTCAAAACTTGGAATCTCAACTCTTGATTAATGCAGAAGGTGTGGGGATGAATAGGTGACCGAGAGCGTTGAACATCTCATATGCTGTTATCCGTTCTTTTGTATGAGTAGGACAATATCTCTGGGATGGTCTTATTTTATCTTGAATCTAACAGACATTCGGCAAGTTAAGCTGAATGATCCTAGGTCTTTTCTACAGAGGCCTAGTTGGTTAGCCAGAAGCTAGAAGGCTCCCTAACCATACCAGGTCAGTTTACAGGTCCTTCAATGGGGACGTAATATAACATTCAGTGTTATCACAATGTTTCTCATTTTACTAAGTGTGAAGACTTTGAACTTGTAAAGATTTTCTCTTTTTCTTCTCGTCAAAGGTGAGTCTATCAGCAACTGCGGACTAGACACAGTTAATGGTTTCAATGAGCAGAACCGTTATCCGTTTGGAGGAAAGGGTGAACGTTGGTAAACGTTTTATTTTCAAGATAGTGGATGACTTTATTTACCTCGGATCTGCCGTGAATAAAAAAAGAATGCCAGCCCAGAAGTCAATCGGAGTATTGTGCTTAAGAATAGGGGGTATTTCGGGCTGAACAAGTACTGCATAGATACAGTCCTTTCTCGAGAAACGAATATCGAGCTATACAGACTCTCATAGAAGAGTATATAACACAATACAACAGACTTTATTATTTTTTTAAAGGAGGGGCAGAAACTAATGATTGAATTTAATCAAATGTAATTCTGAAGCATATGTTTGTTCTTTTAAGTTTTAAACACAAATTGTCCACCTCTTGTAAGTTAATTTCAATGTGACTACTTTAGCATTCAATACTATTATTAGTAAAGATTCTATAAACTCAAAACATACAATTAAATTTTAATTCCACCATTTAAGCTTGAATCAATTTGACTAATTTCATGTCATTTTCCCAAACAGTTTAATGTTTTAAACTGACTTATTATGGTAAAACAATAAATGGCTTTTTCATAACAATCACACAATAAATATATACACAAAAGTATTAATTGAGTCATTACCTGAAAATTGTTCTTTTATCACGCAGCAGGAAAACCAAACATTGAAAAAAAAGAAAAAGCAGCGAATTGAACTTCCCACAGTATTTTATGGCTGCAAAACAATAAATGTGTACAAATATTTAACTTTGTTGTTAATAACTTTAAAGTGCGCTAGCGCTATGTGATACTTTGGATCTCTGAAACGTTAGCGAAATAGGGAGATAAAACAACGTGCAAATGTATGTTATACCTAGAAACACTGTACTAAGCTGAGACACCGCGACGCATTTAAATATATCAAAAGTTGCTACCAAAACACGCGAGACAATGTCAAATCGATTAAAAAATATATCGACAAAAAAGAATTAACTTGAAATTATTGCAGCCTGAAAGTGCAAAATAAATGTCCCAGCCAACAATTTTCAGAGCACTCAAAAATTCTAAGTCATAAAAGAGTAAAAAGTATTAGCAATTTCTGGGCGTTCATAATTCGGAGTCATAAAGGTTACTTTTCGGAAACTTTATCAGCCTTTCAAAATGTACCCTTTGGAAATACACCTTTTTCATACTCTTAATTGAGGGTTTGTAAATGCTCAAAAAAATAGAGAATGCTCAAAAGAATTGGAAAAAATTTTCCAGTTTTAAAAAATAGTTAGTGTACGAACACAATCGGAGTGATAACGTAGGCGTTGAACATTTTTGCATTCATTTTTATTGAAGAACAAAAAAAGTTTAGCGTTTAACATCGTTTCTGGCATAGGCCACACAAATTAGAATGAATTAGAATTCGTCTTGATGCACAATATTGCCAGTATAATACAAAAGTTAGTGTGTGTCAGAAAAACTTTTTCTATTTTTCTGAGAAATAACTTAAAATATTTTGAAATTTTGTAAGGAATTTGAACGGAAATAGTGCATTCATGTTCCATAGTATAACAATTACAGTCGAAGTAATATATGTTCTTCCGCCCTGTAAGAAATACTTATTTCAGAACAATTTCTGAGAGTGGTGTGTATGCGTTAGTGACCAAACATAGAAAAGTAAGCTGGGGTGACAAATTTTGACGCCACGTGATTGTGTTTTTCGTAACATTTTTGGAATTGATGCCAACGTTATCGCCCTAATTGTGTTTATATACTTATACATACGAAACTCATTTAAAAATTGCACTTTTTTATGAGTCCTACAAACAATTGGGCGATATATCTCCATAGCGATATTGCGGAGATATCACATTTTTATCGTCACACAATATTTTGGCAATACTCACACAATAAAATAATTAATTTCTTTTTGGTCATTTGTGAAACTTCAAATATTTTGGCTACATATAGTTAAAAGCTAAGAAAAATGCAAAAAAATTTTGAGTGGAGAGTGGAGAGTATACGTGGCTTATAGTAGCTATCGGGAGATTTCGATTCGTCTGCCTTTCAGTTGCCATCATGCATTGGACATGTGAATAAATACCCGTAAATACCCCGTGACGCAATTGTGTGCTTTTCTGATGTGGCACATTTTCACCTCAGTGGGTGTGTAAACAAACAAAATATGCAGTACTGGAGTGAAACAAACCCCAGAGAACTTCACCAGAGACCTCTGCATTCGGACTGTGTCACTGTGTGGTGCGCCATATCACGAGTAGGCATCACGGGTAGGCATCATTGTTAGATTTCATGAAAACTTCAGAAAACGTATGCAGCAGTGTGTGGATAGCGAAGGTCGATATGTGCCAGATACGCTATTTAAAGCCATGTAATTTAAAAACTGTAAATTAAATTGTTAATTAAAAATTAATTAAATTCAAAATTAAAATATAAAATAAACTTTTCTAAGGTTCATATTTTTTTATTTCATTCCCAAATACGCAAATTACCGCGCTCCACCCTGTACCTAGATCTACCCTACGGGGTGTTGGTGCCGCCACAAAGAATCAAATTCCTCGACCATAATCTGCGAAGCCTTTTTTCTACCGTAGGGGAAAAAACAAAAAAAAAATCAATGAGTGTTCGAACTCACGGATGATGTGTTAATACCTTTTTGCTACACGGTACCTGTTCGATTTCTATGAACACATTAGTAAATGTTACATTGAAAAATAAAAAATAATAGTTTTTTTGTATACACCAGGCAATGCTGAACATCAAATGACTCGCTTTGTTTGGCCATAGCAACAGCAACGAAACAGCCAAACACACAACATCATACATACTTTGTACGAAGTAGCTGACGTATACGTGTGTCACATAACCACATGTTTGCCATATCAACAGCACCGAAACAGCCAAACACACAACATCACACATACCTTGTACGAAGTAGCTGACGTATTAGTGTGTCACCAAAACGTCGACATGGGCTTTCAAACGAAATTTTGCGTGGCTATGCTTTATATCTCCGTTCAACAAGAGCAACAGACACATGTATATACATACATTATTATGTTAATACATACGCTATAGACACAATTTCGTTTGCCTCACCCCTGCCACACTACTCTTTCATTGCTCCCTTGCTCTCTCATTTTTGTTTAACACGTCATTATTCTCTTTCGCAGTCGCAAATCTGGTTTTAGCAGAACCATAAAATCTGGGTTTAGCAGCAGCATAAAATCTGGTTTTAACAGCAGTATAAAATCTAGGCCGATATAGATGTTAACATATCAAAAGACCGGCAGAAAGTCACGAATAGAGTTACTTGTTCTATTACTTTAGTTGGATAAAAGTTTTTATATTTAGGAAATGTTGCCTGCTTTTTATCTTGTGGAAGTTTATCCAGTGATATCTTCTTTAAACCTACATATGATATTCTAGTGATATCCCTAAGTGGTCGCCATTGTGATTATCTGGGAATATTGCGATATTATCTTCTCGAAGTATTGCGTTCGTATTACTTGGAAGTATCGCTTTTGCGTAACAGTTTCTCCCGATGGAGGAAATTCCCGCAATACGAAAATGATTATTGCCGCAATACAATTTTTTTGCAGGTAATATACTGACGACGTTGCCGCAATATTGCTTTGTTTGCTGGGAATGTTGTCTGAATGCTCCAGAAAAAATCATCAAAAAAGAGTCATAAATGAATAAAAAAAATGTTATTTGTTGACTGTGACAGAGTATTCCATGATATAGAGTAATTCATAGCCATTTTAAAATATTGATTTTTTTTATATACAATTGTGCTAAATTAGCACGATTGTATTTTAATCTACAATATGTTATAAAAAATATGAGATGTGCATCACTGTTTTTAAAAACTCACATTTGGTTAGAGAGGCAAAAAATAAATACTTATTTTGCACGTTTCTACGCAATTTGTGAACAAAATTAGGTCTGCATCGCCATGGGAAATTACCACCGCGACATGTGGCATTTCAAACTTCCTGTTTAGCTGTAGATTGCAGGAAACATAGCTAATCCTATGTTTTTAACTGTTGAACTTAACTATTGATTACACAAGGGACAACATTAAATTTTTTTTCTGTTGCATGGAAGTTTATAGCAGCTGTTTACTAATTTTAGCTCGCTGATTTCAAATCTAATCTGCATTTTGTTCCATCAGCTCAGATTTTCGTATTTTGTACTACTCTAAGTTATTGTTGGATATTGGCAAAGTAAATGCTTTTAGTTTTGTTAATGCCGTTAGTTGTGGTCTGGCGACATGATCTTTTGTAAAATAAAACCAGTTGAAAATAAGAGACACAGAATATACAAATCATTTTAACCTTGAATATTTAATTTTTCTGTGCAAGCAATTATTATTTATTGAAAACTATATTACTTTGATATACACGTCAAAATTATGCAATGACAACGTCAAGAAATAAATGCAAATTAATCCCAACTATTTTTGTAACATATGTGGCGAATACGCGTCCAAAAACATTAGATTAAGTGTGTCAAAGTTCGTTAAAAAAGTGCATTTTGTCTGCTTCGGATTTACTATGGAAACCGGTGACAAGTACTGGATTCCTAATACTATATCGTTGGCTTAATGCTATTTTGGTCCATACGCCATTTTCGGATTTTTTGGGTTAGAATCGTACATGTTGGTTCCTGAATACGCTCTTTATGAATTTGCAATCCGTTGTTATATGTCTTCCTTAGTTTTCGAGATATTGAGTGTCAAATTTAATCTATATCCACTTTATGCAATATTTTTTCCATTTTTTGGGCCATATCCAGTCTTGTGGCGTATGGACCACATATACCATAAATTTTTTGCAACGAAAACAAAAATTCTATTGTGGTCCATGTGCACATTTGATCATTTTGAGAAAAATTATATTTAATTTATTTATGCGAACATGTGTGTAATGCAAGATAAATAATAATATGCAATCGAGAAAGTTGGTAGCGTGCTCGCCTGTAGGCGTGGGGGTCATGGGTTCAAATCCCGGATCTAGCAAAACGCAGGCCAAATAGTCTTTGACACCCAACTTTTCCCTGATGTCATAAAATTCGAATATTAATTTAATGTTATTGTAATTAAGAGCAATAAGATTCCACAGCAACCCTGAACGTAATCGTTTGATAGCCACTGAAGAAGATTACAGTTTGAAAATAGTTGTAAAGAACGTTAGGAAATGTCAAAGAGCATTCAGTGGACAAAGTATTCCATACGTATCACTCTGAACAATAGCAGTAAACCAATTTCAGTCGTATCCGAGTTTCTGAAGTAAGTTCCCGTGTATTTCAAAAGTAAGTTCTATTGGTTCGACGATAATTTGTTTTGCGGAAATGTAACGTTATATATAATATTTCAGTTTCTATTGTTTAAACTACTTAAGTAAAAACTAAAGATTGTTTGATATTACGCGATGTCGAGAAAATCTGTGAAAAGGTACGATTTTTTCTTGTGTTTGGTATAAATTTGGTCTACATTAACATTTATAGGTTAAGTGTACAAAAAACATATTCTAACATATTATTAGAGACTAAATCCGATTTTTCATCGGATGATTCTACTCTTGACCTACACTATCAGCCTTTGACAATGACAGCTACTACTGTCTCATCATTAAATATTGTTATTGAGACTGAACGACGTAGCGATGCATCAATCTCGACTTCTTCCCCACATCATCGCCAAAACCTACAAGAAAAAGGCAGAAACCTAAAGAAGAAAAGCTATGAAAGAGAAATGTAAACAAGAAGATGAGACAATACTTTCAAAATTGAGCAGCGATCATCCACAAATAAATCGTATCACAGTATGGAGTGATTCCTGGGTACCGCAGAATCGAAACCGAATAAACAGTACCGCAATAAAATATTTTCTTTCAACTCATCCAAGTATATTGCAAGTTATTCAGAAATGTTCGGAGCCAGGCCAATCTAATCTACAGGAAATCGATTGCGTGTACTCCGTTATAGAAAGGTATTTAAAGGATATAGATATATACAGCCCGGTGCACTTAACTGAACTTTTAGAAAAGATGTCTAAGCCAAAGACCAAGCTAAGCATAATTGAAATGCAGCCAAGTGCTTTTAACTGCTTTTCAATCCCTGCAGGAAAATTGGACGACTCTAATGTGCCTTTCGCTAAAGTAAAGACATTATTTTTGAATATGAGTTAAATTTTTCTATAAAGTATAAAACTTAATTTTCAAATAATTCGTTTTAAAATTGTAGTTCAAGAAAAAATAATTTAGGAACGCCGAAAGATTTATTTTCTCACAAGGTTCCGTCTCTGTAGAGACAATCACTTCCAATTGAAAAATAAATGATGTAAAGGATTTAATTCCATTTATCCCAGATCGGCATCGTACCTGCATGCAAAAGTTGGTAAACTAAAAAATTGTATAACAAAAATAGTTTTTAAATTATTTTTAATAAATTAAAAAAAAAATCAGAATTTTTCATTTACCTTTACAAATTATAATGGATATGGACCATAATCTTCAAAAATAAAATAATGCTGTTTTGGTCCACATTAGGGTCCATGTGGTACTAAATTGAAAAAACTATTAAAAAATTTGGATACGGGTCAAAACTTCAACTGTCTACTTTTACAAAATTCGCGATTAATCTCTAATTCTGAAAAGTAGTGGTCTAAAAACTTATATGAAGCATCTTGTACATGTACAGGTTCAGTTTTGAGTAAAATATTCTCAAACTTTAAGTGCGTTTTTCTTCAATCATACAAAATGGCGCATGGACCAAAATAGCATTAAGCCGACGATATGTAAAAGCTGTGTATAGTATTTAAGGTTATGAGCAAACAAGAAACGGATCCAGTTCAAGTATCAAACACCAATGACCAATGATTTGATTTTTGTATTGTTGACATAACAGGCATTAATAAAACAAAGCGGTGTAAATGGATTTATCCTAAATTGTCTATTACCCGACCAGTTCTGTATTCTAGTGATAATTGAGAACTAGAACAATCCATATCTCTACAAAATTATCAGGACTTACGACAAAATTCTCCTTCACCAAGTACTGAAAAGGGGATTAGATGGTTTCCATCTGGATATTTCTTCTGAACGCCAGTCCATTAACCAGGTGGAGCTTAGTGATTTAGTGAGAGACACTAAAAAAATCATCGGAATTTTGCGATAAGCTTTATTATTTTTGTATTCAAACAACAAAAAATACAGATTTTTCAGCGTGGACCATATACCTATGACCGAACATCTACCGCGGACCAAAATTAGTCGCTTTGCGCTTGAACAACGACGGAAAATATTACAAATATTGCCACCTCCAATCGGACATCGAATTTGGCCGCAAAATCTTATTTTATGAAGAGGCTCATTTTCATCGCAGCGGCTATGTCAACAAAAAAATTGCCGCATCTGTGGATCGGAAAACCCGCAGGTCATTGTCGGGAATACAATGCATCCACATAGACAGTCTGGTTAGTGTGGATTTAGAAGTGGTGGCATCATTGACGCATTTTTCCTAAATTGCTGCCGGAAGCGTCACTTCAATTACCGTCGACCGCTACAGAGTCATGATTATTGACCTTTTATGGACTGAAATATAAGATATGAACTTCAATAGTCTTTAGTTTCAGCAGGATGGCGCACCATGCCACACACCTCATCAAACAATCGATTTTATGCACACCGAGTTCGGCAATCATGTCAGCAGCCGTCTTGGCGATGTCAATTGGCCGCCTCGGTGCCGCGATTTGTCCCCTGTACAGTTTTTGCTGTGGGGGATATTAATGCTAATATTGTCCGAGCCATTCGTGAGATGAAACCAGAAAGCGTCAACAAAGTCTTAGAAAATTGGACTGACCGGATGCGCTATTGCGCAGCGGAAGCTACATGAATGAACGTGTTCCACAAATAAAAGGAATATTTATCGTTTCTAATAAAGCCAGAATATACCAAAAGAATTTTAGTTTATATAGATTTATTTAATTTTTAAAAAGATTCTTGAATTTCGGTCTTCATGTACTCAGTATTATTAATTTGACTCCAATAATACTTGCCGGCAGATATATAGGGTCAATGCCTAAATGCAAATAGATACTTGTACTTGGGCCACCCTGTACTCAGCACAATAAGTTTGACTGAATTAATACTTGCTGGCAGATGTATAGGGTTAGTATGAAAATGTAAGATCAGCTTCATATTGGAGTACACGAAAAGAAATCGATAAACTTGAAGAGTGTTAAATCATAGTTGAAGTTAAAAAGATAAAGCACTACTTTATAAAAGAAAATGCCTAAACTTATTGGTAATGAAATGTCGAAATGTCGATTCATAGGGTATATAATTTTAAAATAAAAAATCTGATTTAAACTTTTTATTCGAAAGGGGAAAAACAAATTTTTGGCACTAAAAATAAAAAAAATTCTATGGATTTAAAAAGAAACTTGAACGTGTTTATCTTTAAAATCCTACCTCATGAACATGTAATAATGGTATCTGGACTCAATACCATTTCAGGAAAATATAAAGTTCAAAAATATTTCCAACTGAAATGATATTTACTTTGTAATCATGGAAATTTGGGGTAAATGACAGTTCATTTACAACAATCGAAACAGCTTTTCCAATAAGCGTATTTGATTTGTGGGAAACGATTCACCATTTGCGGTTAACACCGGATATACGCGAATGAAATATTTTGAATACACAATGAAGTAGGTCGAAATATTGGAAAAAATTTATAAAATTGTGATAACAGAAAACGCATAGAATGCTTTCTTTTTCTTTTTGCTCTCATCAACTTAAGCAGAAACGAAAGCGAGCATATACAATTTTATAGGTCAACTGTACATTACATACGACGGGCAACATACATTTTTTGCATCAAGTGATTTCCAAATGCTTTTGTGTTTTTTTAAGTGCGATAGAAATTGAAATTGTAAAAAATTAGATTTTAATCTTTCTATTCGAAAGACATTATGACATTATATGACATTAACGATTGAAAATGATTTCGGGCATATGGCCACCCCGCGGCTGTACATGATGAAGGGCAATCTGGACAACCAATTTTGGGACACTTTTTCGAGCATTGCTGACCATCTTTCATTTCGTGTTAATCGTGAATGTTGTTCAATCTTTGCTGGTTTAGCACCATAAGCCAGTGGCTTTACGTATTACGTTTCGAAATCAACCTATCACCAAATTTTGATTTCAATAAATCGATGGTCGCCATATGGCACGTAGCGCCAGCCTGTGTAAACCACATTTCGCTCGGATCAATGTCATGCACATTTTCAATCAAAAAATAATTGATCGCAGGACTGTAACCATCTCCATTAACCGTAACGCAAGCTCCGGCTACATTTTTGATGAAATCGGGTCCGATGATGCCACCAGCGTGTAAACCGCACCAAACGGTGGAGTATTCTAGATATATATGCGGAAATTTTGATTATTAACAAACACGTTAAGGCAAAATTGAGCCTTGCCTCTGAACACAATTTAGCGGTAAAACATTGGGTCAGTTTCCAACTGCTCTAGAGCCCAATCGGTGAAAGAATGACGCACATGTTGGTCTCGTGGCTATAATTCCTGCACCGGTTAGATCTTCTACTCGTACGTGTATATCCAGAGATCAAAAATTTTGCAACGTAGTGCATTGTTTAGAGAGTATGAGGTATAAAATCTATCCACGGTTCCACTGATGGTTTACTCAGATGGACGATTTTGTCCGCCATAAAAGTCACGAAATCGTTCATAAGTTGCGCGAAACTATTCAATTTAAATTGGGACAATTTAGTAGCGTTTTTCAAGCGTGAGTCTATTTATGACGATTTGCCAGAGTATACTGATCATAAATATCGAAAAGTCAGCGCAGTCACTCGGTCTTTCGTAAGTTCTATCTAAGCAAAAAAAAAAAAGCCTTAATAAATTAGGCTGGCATTTCGGACAATATGACAGTACCCATCGTTTATCAACAGTCGAAGTAACAAAGTTCTGGGAGATGGTAGGAATGTAATGTGGTTTTTTTTTCAATAATACTAAAAACAATTATATTAGCTTCAAATGCACATCTTATAGACAACGAGTCATTCTATAGAACAAAACTTATGCGATTCAAAAATATAGCGTAATAAAAATGGTATAAACATGAAAACTTTGAAAGCCATTTCAGTCATTTTGCCATTTCAGCTAAATACTTGGGAGATACATATTGAATCACCTCGTTGGCAGTCAAGGACGTCTAATTTGTTGGCTACCAAAGTTTGGTAGTACAAACGTTCGCATAAGTAATACACTTCAAATGTCTGTGGCCATGAGAGAAGCGGTGCAGCCGGTGTTGGTTTTGAAAAAGAATTCATCTCATTTCTAAAGACATTTATGTGTTATATATCAAAGTAATCAGACTTGAGTACTTGAGCTATAACATCAAATCCACCATTCAATCAAAGAAGTCTTTTTCGACAAAACCTAATTTGCTGATTCAAACCACGAAGAAACATTCTTCAATTTTGTGGTTTCCTTTCCAAGTATTCGTATATATGTAAAGTAAACTTAGTATTGCTGTAAATTCACATATGTGTGTAGTAGGGTGATTAGATAAATTATAAAAACTAAAGATCAGGACGTCATTGTTCAAATGCAGTTTCTCATGTTTTGATAACTTCTGTAGATATTTACCAAATGTATCAGGGATGATTTTCACCAAAAGTATCAAATGGTGAACAATTAGTATGGGACCAAAAAACTTGACGAAGGTTATAGCAGAAACGTAATCTGCGGCAAATTCGAAGAAAATATTCCCAAGAAACTATGGTTTTAAACTCAAAATCGGACCAACGATTTTTCTCTTGAAAATTTGTATATTAGTGTAAAATATACTTTTGAAACCTGCTACTCTTCGATTTCGATAAACTGTCGCACATATATTACACTCGTTGCTACCGTTACAATGACGTTTATTTTATGTCGAAACTCCTCACGGTTCATGTCTTGTAGCTTTGTAAATTTGGTCATCTGCAGAATTTTTTTGTAATAATAGAATTACTTTTGAATGCGATATAGGTTTAGCCTTTTCTTTAGGAATACAAATATAAATGGCAAATCTAATTTCGCATTCAAAAGCTATTCAAACATTAACACGTGTATCTCTTCACAAAAGTGCTGAAGATGACCAACTTTACACAGCTATAAAACATGAACCGTGGGGAGTTTCGACCTAGAAAACACGCCCTTGTAAAGAATATAAATTTTGATCGAAATCGAACACTATCAAGTTTCAAAAGAATGGCTTTTGGGTCGATTTTTTACGCTAATATGTATAGAAATTGTCAAGTGAAAACATTATCATAAAATTTGCCGTAGATTACGTTTCTATTATACTCTTTTGATTTTTCAATTTAAATTTTTTAAATTTTCAAAATTATATAAAGCAATAACTCGAAATATTGCAAATAATGATTAATTGATGACCCAAATTTGAACACTCCTGCCATGCTGCAGATTGCTTCCTTGACAAACACCGACTATACCAACAAACACACATTATATTGGTTGCTAGTGCTGCCACTATATCATTGAAAAATATAGCTAAGAAAACGCTTTCAAACAAATTTAAACATGGAAGGTACTGCATCGAAAAGGTAGGTATTGAATAAAACTTGTATAATGAAGGATACCATCATAGACAAAGTAACAAATAGATATAGCACGGCCGTAGTCAAATACTGAAGCTAGGTGACGACGTGTGGCGCAGCAATATCATTTTCATTTCCCATACCTTTCATTGGCTTTTATTTAACACTGTGGAAAATTTGATACATTAAATATAAGTAAACAAGGGATCATTACTACAGGCTATGTTATCATTCCTACAGGTTATCTTAATATAAGAGCTTATTTGCTTTTGTTCCTGTCGTTGAGGGTTCCAACTGTCTAACTCAAATAAATTTAAAATTTCTACTTTTTTTTGTTATACGTTTATGTTGAGTTAAAACACAAAATACCTGTTGCCTACAACCACAGCATCTACCACTATTGCCGGTCTCATCTTACAAACTATATAAATATTTTGTGGGGCTAAACGTAAAAGCTTGCCAAATTATTGTTTTCAGCTGCACCAAGATTATTTCCCATTGGCCAAGAAAGTGTATAACAGTTGTGCGATATGTAGTTTTTCCTTAATTTATCTCATAAATGAACGTATAGATTTCAAGCTGATGTGTTCAGAAATATTGGCTAACATTTATATAAATTTCGAAATTTACTGTTTGATTCAATTGATCAACTAGACAAAATTTGCAATTTTGTCACCTTAGTTCGTGTTTAAAATCATAATAGCAATAGGATTTGCTCAATTTAAAATTGATAATGTTAATCATATAAAACGATAAAATGTCAGTCCACAACAACTTGGTTGGCCTAAAATATCATCATACCGCTAATGTGAGATACCACTCAAACAATATTAAAATCGGCAGATTCTCAATCACCCTAATATGTTTGCATATCATATCAAGAACTCTTAAGTCGTATGTAATAGATATAAAAGATTTTAACGGAATTGCCACAAAACATACATACAATTACGAGTATATGTCTTCTCTAAAACCATAGAAAAAGATAAACAAATTTCATTTGTTATACAAATTACACAAAAGTCTGTGCTGAAGTTAGAAAAGAACAAACATCTGTTTGCATTTAAAATACATTTGTTAAGTGACACAACAGAACAAAGTGACAGAATGTCAAGGGTAAATATTTCTATTGAATCAAAGCTGCAAGGCACTGAGGCAAAAACTCACAACAGAGGCAAATGCTACGAGTACTTGAATTCAATTGAAGGCACTGTGTGATGTACGTAGGTGAAACCGCAGCTATTGACATGCCGTTGAGATTTGCCTTCAAACTAGTATGTCTGTTTTTCTTAAGAAAATACGATTGATATTACTTACGAAATTTACAAACAGAGCTGAGTATCTACCACGCAAATGAAAAGTGAACGAAATTTTTGGTTCACGAAATTGTCATAATTTTTTATGCACGTTTTTTATGAGAACGAAAATTTCGCAAGAACTGAATACAGGACTGCAACAAACACAGGAAAAATCTTGAAAATTGTCAATTTTAATTGACATAATTGATTTATAATTTATTTAAAGTCAACTAAAAGCTTTGAATTAGTAAGTCCAATAAATAAATAAAAGTAAAAATATAATGTTTTATTAAAAAAATAATTTATTTTTTGTAGCCAACAATTTTCAGAGCTCTCAAACATTCAGAGTCGAAAAGAGTCAAAACTATGAGCAAATTATGAGCGCTCATCATTCGGCGTCATAAAATATATATTTCGGAAAATGTTCTATGAGATTTTCAAAATTTTCGATATGTAAATACATTTTTTCTGACTCTTATTTCAGGGTTTATAAATGCTCATAAATTAGTCATAAACGAATCAGAAAAAGGAAAATTTCCAAAAATACTTATAAATGTATCTCAGTAAGAATCCACTTTTTCATTTTACAACAAGAATACGGTTTTTTTTATTGGATTGTTATAGAAATATGTTTCGATTAAGCATGGAATAAAATATCCATCAAATTTGCAAGCGGTTTCAGCATAGCGTTTCAAATTTTTGTAATTAGATTTTATAATTATAATGCGTTGTTCTTTCGTAAAGCGCTCAATTCTCAATGTTGACACTTGAACGAAAAAAAAGACATTAAATTTAAAAAGACACAATCTTACTGACACAAAAAACCCCGTTTCCCATTACATCCCATGAAGGGATTGGGGAGAGCTTCTCACAACCAGTGAGCTGTGCGCTTTCTAATTTTGGGACCTACAGTTTTTACACCGATTCCGAACGGTATTTTTGAAAAGGTTTTTTTTGGCTAAATACTCGATAGTGTCGCCGTCACTATGCGAGGTGACCGCCGCCGAAAAAATTTTTTTTAGGGTGGGATCTCATTTACAAGAGGCGCGCACACTACCTATTGCACCACCGACACACCTGACACACCCTTTACATATATCAGCTGAAAATCAGTCACCATTTTCTGTTTTCTGTCTTCAGAAGAACCCCTTATGAATGCGTCTATTATCTAGAATTTTCATACATTTTTTAACTTCTCCAATTAGCTTTTTTTTTGTCTCTACAGAAAATTTGTACATTTTGGTTTATGACTCTTTTGTAGTTAGAGTGCGCTAAGTACTCGAATCACAAGTACATTGTTCTTAAATTCTCGCCAAATATGATCTTGAGTGTGAGCCAGTGGTGCAAAAGTTTGTTAAATTTTACATTTTTTGGTACAGTGAAGACCTTGAAAGTACAATGCTACCACCTAAATTTAGCTGTTGGTACTGCGATACTTTTAAATGCTCGTAATTAATGTGTCTATTATAATACGGATAAGTGTTGATTTGTTAATAATTATTACGCATACGTTTGGGTGTGCACATACGAGTATTAATATAAATTATACGCCTTTGTCAGACGCTCATGAACTTAATTCCAGTTTAAATAAATTAAAGCCAGAGTATACTAATATAAAAAATATTTTTTATGGTACAGTGAAGATCTTGAAAGTCCAATGCTACACCAATGACTAAATTGGTACAATTTATAATTTTTTCCATTTTATCAAATTTAGTCAATTTGCTGTAACAACTTGTTAAGCATCCATTCGTTTGTAAATCATCGCCCAGTTATTTGAATCACCACCCAAAGTATGAAAAATGATGCTGACAGAGGATATTTTTGATCATATAAAATTAGAAGCCAGCATTGGGGAAAATGAGGGATCAAAAATCTTCTGGTCTTGAGGAGCTGTTGAAATATAGTGCACCAACGTTAGCAGATGCCGCTACGCCGGTGATCAGAAGTGCATCGATGGACAACAGAATCAATAAAAATAAATAAATACTTACTCATAACATCCCATGAAGGGACTGGGAAGAACTTCCCAGAACCAGTCAGTTGTGCGATTTCTAGTTCTACACTCACTGAGTTTACACTCAGTTTTACACCATTTCCGAACGATATATTGATAAACTTTTTTATGGATAAGTAATCGAAAGGAACGTAAGGTGGTTACAGCAGAGATGGAACCCACGTTCTCAATCAATAAGGAGTGGATATCACTATTCCGAAGAAAAGTGATCTAACGCTGTTCGGTTACTGCGGAGATATAACATTGCTCAATGCAATATTCGTCAGTGTATCTCGCCGGTGGTGAAGAATATTGTACGAGAGAAGCTGATGGGGTTCGTTCGTGTGTCGACCACATGAACACACTCCGTATAATCAGAGAAGTTGAACAAGGGGAAAACGGACAAGATAGGCTCCATGATCCGTAAACTGTACACAGATGCACCGTATAAAGGTATTTTTAATGGAAGGGAAAGCAAACTTTTCACCTTGCAAAAGGGTGTGTCTAATCCCCCACATTAGTTTTTCCACTTATAGACGAAATAATGGAGGCAGCTAAGACAGAAGCATCAGTGCAGAATGAGTGAACAGCTACACAATATCGACTACGTAGATGACACATGTCTTATGGCCCACAAATTTTATGATATCGGGGAAAAGTTAAACTGACTCTCCGATAATGCGGATGTTTCGTTAATTGAAGACGTATCAACTATTTAGGATGCATGATTTAAAGTGATGTTGGCTCCGCGGGGACATAGGGGATCATATATATAAGGCATGTGTTTCCTGTCTAAATCCGAACAAAATCTGGGGTAATAAAATAATATCGGGAAAACGAAATTGCGAATATTCCATTGAAGTGTGACGTCTGTACTTTTGTACAGTTATGCTACTTGGAGCTTGACAAAGCTGACAATGAAGAAGGTTTAAGCATTTGTCAATCATTGTCTGAGATAAATTCTCTAGTTTCCCAAGTCAATTTATAATGAAGTACTCTGGCAACAATCCTCTTAAATTATATGTAGACGAAAATGAACTCGAATCGGTCATACACTAAGTTGTCCAACATTAGATATTGGCAGCGAGGCACTTGAATGGAACCCGCAGGGGTATCGTAGGCCTGGAAATTCACCAAATACATGGAAGCGGGGCATGAAAATAGAAGACAAATACACTGGACTAGCATGGAACCCAATTAAATAATTTGCTAGAGACAGAAATCGCTGAAGAAAATTCGTTGATGCCCTACGGTCTTCGTGAACCTTTTATTTTAACATTGTATTGTATTAGTTTATATTGTTATATTCTGTTTAGATAAATAAAGGACATACTTTATATACAAATAAAATTTAAGAATGCGTTAAAATTTCTTAAATGCAGATTCTTCGTGCATACTTCCTCCATATGTTGGGAATAAAAATTAATTAACAATTTACTGAACTTGATAAAAATTACATCATTTGAAACTTATCATTTTAGGAAATATATGAGATTTGTTCAAACATAAAAGCTTCTTTTGATGGCTGTATTAAAGTTTTTATTAATTTTCCCATTTTAGAGAAAAATTTTACAACACTTGAGTAAACGTTTTTAAGTAAACTCGAGTGTGGATTTTACTCAAACTTAAGAACTACGTCTCCTGAGTGTTGTGTCTCGAATATTTATCAAAGTTTAACACATATATCACGTATCGCCTAATCTGCTAAGGCTTTTTGAATCACCTTCGTATCACAGCACGAATGTATGACGGCTGCTTTTGTTTGCCTTTGTGTTTTTGTTGCTGAGGTTTCAACTTCTTTATGTGATTTTTTACATCATTTCTATTTTATTCATTTCTGTGATTCTATTCTATGCATGCGATTCTTTTCATTCTGTTTTTCTGAGCAAGAGATGCCCTGAAGTGGTAAATGTTTCTTCATTTGTTTAAAGCCAGTTGATATGTATAAGGTCTTTTTCATGTCTCTCGTTTTCATATTTTTATAACATGATCTATATTATAATGTAAATACCGCATATACGTTCAAGTTTACAGCTTATACATATATGTATGTATATATGTACAATGAACAAAAACATATAGATGCATATATTCGTTGGATTTTATATTCATCTACCAGTCCAACCCTTACCCATCTATACGTTTAAGAGCTATACCAACATTCATCTAATCGTATATTCACCCGTGGCAGTGCGTGATGGTGATGATAATACGTCAGTGTTTGTAGTAAAAAGATTGAGAAGGTTCAAATATGTTTTTTTAGAGAGTTTATTCTTATTCCATACCGCAAACAATGTGCACTCAGTCACTAGATTGACAATATGAAGGAGTAGGCTTGAAGGATGTGATCGCATTTTAAATTAGTAAGTATGACACATTTGTATAACAGATTGGTTGAATATTTTACGAGTTTAGAATCAATTGCAAAAATTAAAAATTTCTCAAAGAGCTTTTTTTTTGAAACCACAATAATTAAGAAACATTCCTTGGGTGTTAAAAATATTCCCCCCAAAAGTAGGCAATGTCCAATTACAGACAATAAATCTCAAATATATTTGAAACTATATATCAAAATACATACAAGGGTATAATTTTGAAAAATTAATATTTCGAAAAGATTTTTTATTTTGTAATACAATATGACTCATCAGTAACGGTTACCTTATTACAAAAGAAACTTGTTTCAAGTTCAACATGTAATTTAGTCCTCTGGTCATAAAACGTATACCAAATAAGGGTGATTCGGGTAATAGTCTGACATTTTGCTTTATAATTGCAAATTCCTCCAACTACCAATGAACTTATTTCCTGCAGTTGAAAGTAAACATACACACTGAAAAGTCTGTTTTTTGTTTGTTGTTTACATGCAAATATAGTACACTTGTGCCCAAACACATTGTATTTGCTATTCAATATAACATGTTGGAGACACAATAATTTGTATGTTATCATATCTGTTTTGAAATTCAAATATGGACTTGTTTGTTGAAAACTGCTGAAAACAAATACGCGACTAACAATAAGGAAACAAAAACCGAGCAGATCTTTAATTCAGTAAAACAATGCATGCACGTAGGTATAAGTATATGGATGTTATATACATATACATGGTCTATGTATAATGTTACCGGGACCGTTTTCTTTCAGCGTGTATTGCTTAATATTTCGAAACAAATTTTATGAATCGAAGATTAAAAAAGCAAAACTACCAAACAAAATTATATTTCTAGAATCTGTGGAGAACTTTCTTTGAAACGCCTCATTATAAGGACATAATATGGAAACTGTATTTAAATTTTATTGTATGAGTAAATTAAGAATTGTGGCAAATTCAGAAATTGAAAATTTCCAAATTGACAACCGGATGCTGAAAAATGCGTTCGACTTTAGACTCGAATTATATTAACTGTATCGTATTTGTGTTGTATTGGATTGGCAAGAAAGTAGCTTCGGTTTTCTTATATAGATAGCGATTTTGTTATTTTTGAAATGCCTTTGATCAGCTGACTAAATTATTTTATATGCAACTACACAGCTGATATTTCAAGCTTAAATTTGTGATATGTTACATTATTTTTAGTGGTCAGTTTTCATTTAAATTGTGGTGTGAATATGGATGATCAAAATTGATAATTTTCTCCCGAAAGGCAAAAAGGACGCGGAAGCTTTCCGGGATATTTGTGACGTGTTTGGTTTGGAGGCTTTAACAGAACGCACATGCCAAAGCTGGTTTCACTAATTTCGTTCTGGAAATTTCACGATCAAAAATGGCCACAGGAGCGGTGGGTCAAATGAGGTCGATGAGGACGAAATCAAAGCCGTTATCGAATCTGACCGATACGTTTCTGTTCGAGAAGTTGTAGGCAAGAAGAAGTTGCATTGGGTGCACACGACCGTTGAAAACCATTTAAATCGGCTTGGACTTGTCAAAAAGTTTGATATTTGCGCTCCGCACGAGCTTAAGGAAATCCTCTAACAAAGCTGATAAGCACTTGCGAGTTATTACTCAAACGCAGAAAAATTTACCCATTTTTAAAACGCATTACAACTTGATATGAAAAATGGGTTCTTTACAACAATGTCAACCGAAATAGATCCTGGTCTCAGCACCATTAATGCGCTCAAACTTCATCAAAGACAGAACTGCACCAAATGAAGTTTTATGTTGTCGATTTGGTAGGAGATTATGGAAGTAATTAGTTTTGAACTACTTGCAAACCATACATTGTGACGTTTATTGTCAGCAATTGGCCAACCTTAATGTCCACTTAAAAAACACGACTTGAATTGGTAAATCACAAAGGCAGGGTTTTCCATCACCACAACGCTAGGCCTCATACATCTATGCAGGCTCGACAAAAAATATTACAGCTTGGATGGGAAGTGATGCCACATCCACCTCATAGTCCTGATCTGGCACGGATTGTAATTTTTTCCGGAGTATGCTAAACTTTTTGAATAGAAAATATTTCAGTACAGAATGGGACCTATAAACCGAGTTGTTGTAGTATATTTGTGGGACGGACCAGTCATTACACGAATCTGGGATCAAAAAGTTGCCTGAACGATGGCAGAGGGTCCTTGAACAAAATGCCACCTACATTATCGATTGAATTTAATCAATTGATAAAATAACTGAAAATTAATTTGAACAAACAACCCGAAATTACGTACTTTCCAAACCAATAATAGACAATGTAGCGTAGTTCCACAACGTACTTCAGTTCTTGCGAAATTTTCGTATGACATTTTGTCATTTATCTCTTAATGTAAAATTTTGTACCAGCGAGTTACCACATATCTCTGATTTACCCTGCAAAAATTTCATTAATAATTCAGCTTAGCACTCCATTTTTATACACGTGCTTCTTATTGCAACGAAAATTTCATAAACTGAAACTGAGTATTGAAAAAACAAAAAAAATGTCTTTCCCAATTTGGTTTCGATTTTGATGGGAAGTGATTGAGGTCTGTGTTGGAGGACCGTTGATTTCGAATTGTTTTTACCTTCTTGGGTATATTTATATTTATATATTGCCCTGAACGCCCATCCGCCGGCGCTAATAAAACTAGCAAAATGTCAATCCATCGCCGATTGCAGCAATTAGGTTTGTGTTATTCGACCACCTGGTAGATTTTATATAAGGACCTCGGTATGTAGCCATACAAAATTCTGCTGGTGCTGAAGCCTATTACAAGTCCACTTTTCTATGAATGACCCACAGAGAAGCTGGAAGAACATCACTTTTTATAAACAAATTTTCTTCAGCATCGGGGTCTAATTTTGATCAATGGGTACGTCAATAAACAGAAATGCCGTATTTGGTCCAAAGAGCAGTCAGATGCTGTTCAAGAGCTGTCAATGCACTCTGAAAAATTCGCTGCGTTTTAGGGGCCGGTAGCGTCATTGGACTATGTTGGAATGTGGTTTCAATAGAACGGTGCCACATTCCACAAAGCACGCAATACCATGAACGAATACCATGAGGAATTATTTGCACATTGTGGCGGTGCCAAGTGACCGCCTCGTTCGTGCTATTCGTACCTTTTTTTGTAAGAGCACGTCAAGCACGTTACGTCTATAAAGACGAGCCAACCACGATTGCTGTCGTGAAGACCACACTACTCATGTCATTCGTGAAAAAAAAAATGTTTCCCATTACATCCAATGAAAGAACTGGGGAGAGTTTCTCACAACAAGTGTGCTGTGTGGTTTGTAGTTTTGTACTCAGTGATTGAGACCTACAGTTTTACACCGGTTTCGAACGGTATTTTGAGAAGCTTTATCACGGCTAAATAGTCGATAGTGTCGCCGTCACTATGCGGGGTGACCGGCGCCGAAACAAATTTTTAAGAGCAGGTATCGAACCCAGGATCTCATGTACAAGAAGCACGCACACTAAACATTGTACCACCGACGGCCACTATACATTGTAATAACATTGTCCAAATGGTGCATTTATATTCTGTTCCACTGGATATGGAGCAAGTGGGTAAGCCCCTTTCTACATCAAACTCAGGCTTGAAACCGAAGCTCTCAGGCATTGTAATGATAAATGTTTTTGGTGGCATAAAATGTAAGATCACCAGACAAGTATGGTCAAGTCATGACACGATAGCCATGACATGATAGCCATTCCTGAACAAGATACCTTTAAGCTAGTAGCTGCAATCACTGAAGAACACAGAACTTCTACAAGAATGTCAAAATTTATTTCATTAACACACAATATTTTAATCTTATCAAAATATCTTCCATCTTTCCCTAGTTCGCTCATATTAGTCCCTTGCCAACTTTGCAGATAAAATAGTAATATATTTATTTATTTTGTAACATAATTGTGTTCCAAATTGTATTATTGCATGTTAACTATTTATTTATATAAAGCCAGTTTTTAGATGCGAAACATCACTTAACTAAAAAAAATCGTGGGCTACTCATTGTATCCTTGTCATTGTGAACCCTCGCACATATTCATTTTTCTTTACTGGGACTGCGATGTATGCAATCATTTCAATCTGCTCCAAATATGACAACTATATGTCCAGCTAAGACTATAGCTAATACTATACACAAAGGGCAACCAAGATATCAACAAGTGTTATATAACTTTCTTAAAGAATATCATTGATTGTATTTATTAAAATATGAGCAACCAATTTAAAATAGGGTGAGGTATCAGCTTTAAAAGAGAACTTAAAATCGATGTTATTAAAATTATAATACGAATAATTTTATTAGAAGATACAAAAAATGTGTTAGTAAATCTGAATTGAGAAATCAATTTTATAACTTTGTTTCGCCACACAACAACAGATATATACATTACAATTTTATTTTATTCGTGATGTACTGGTCAAAATGTTGGAGTTTTGTGGCAAAATTTAACTTTCAGAATGGGCGAAGAACAGAGTTACCGTGGGCACGATTGGCATGAAAAAATTCTTATGAAGTAAATGGCAGGCATTCATTAATCGGTCGAAATATAATTTCATTCACTTGTACAAATTTTGTGTGTTGTCTTCAATTTCCTGAAACCAAATAGCAAAAAATCAACCATTACTTTTGTAGCATATTCGGACACCACGATGTGTCCCCTGATTGCCACAAAATTATTTACCCATTTAAGAGGAACATCATAGTTCGGGCACCACGATTTTACTCGTAATTTCTAAGTGAGCAAATACCTTGCATTTCTATATGTATTGTAAGTTATAAAACAGATTCAACTATAAAAACCAGTGAAGAGTGACTTGAGTGATTTTAAATTCATTGAAGTGCCAGACAACTGTTTGTATCAGAGGCAATTAAGCTATAATCTAGAAATATTTATACCATCACTTTTATAGAAAACACCCTATTATATTGTTCATCTGTGTACAAACTCCTCCTGCGCCTGGAATTGTTTCGTTTATATAGTCACCTTCGGTTTTATCCCCTCGCCCGTATTACATTTATGTGTTAATATATTTTGCTCATTTTATTAGCATTTAATGGTTTTCTTATTACTACCCCTCCTCGTTTCTTAACCGCGTTTCAAGTGCTTGAATCTGTGAATATATTTCAACGTTTTTTGTTTGACTCTAGCGTGGTATGATGATAACATACAATAGAGAAAAAAACGAAAGCGCATTTAAAGCGGCAAAGGTTAAGTAAATTCGCGATATGGAGAATAAAAAGGAAAATCTAGTCTTATGTTTTTATTCAATTAAAAGTCAAATTTAATTAAAATTCACTTTATCTATTTAGCATTAATGCCCAAGCTGAGTAAATGAAAGCAATTTTTCCCATTTATATGATAGTTATGGAAATATGTGTTATTAAATAAAATGCATTTTAACTACATTTGGGAATTGCGGGTAATTATAGAGTAGGAAAATAGCGCGAACTATGGAATTTTGATTTCTGTAATAGTATACAAGCATTTTGTTTTCAGTGATTGTATATCGTTCAAAAATTGACCAACTATTCAAAATGAAAAACTTTTATGATAAAATAGCTGATACTCATAAAATATTTTACCGCAATTGGCATTAGATTTTTGATGTAATTTCTCTTTTAGAATTGGTGAAAGTAGAAGTTATAATTAGATCTATTGAGTTAAATAATTTAACTAAATGTAATCGAGTGGTTAGGATTTTTGTGACAACCGGTTTGTTGTGGATTAACGAGGAGGAGTGAGACAAGAAGCAACAATTGATTGAAAGTTGATAAAATTTATTGCAATGTGCAACCTGTTTCCATAGACTCTAGTGGTTTTTACTAGGTTAGTAAGCAAGTAGTCATCACATTATAATACATTACCATACTTTTAGATTCTGTTATCCATTTCTATATTTGAATTATAAACCCATGTGGAATAGAGAGGTATTATTTCAATTCATTGCTCAAGTTATTTTTTTGTCGTGACTCGTAATCTTATAAGACTTTCTGACTTTAATATTTCAATCTATATTGATTTTCGTTAAAGAAAACAAGGATAGTGTTAGTTCTGAGTGATACTTTTCATTGTGTTGCATAGTGTTATTATTAGAGGGTAGCTATTTATATTTCGGGAACAAGCAATCTACACGCAAAGAAAAAACTCGTTCCTCCCAAACGAAATCTCAGACAACTGAAGTTTGTTTGAAGACTGTAGTTGGGAGAAACGAACTTCTGTTAAGCCATTCAAGTCATTCGGCCATTTGGGAGAACCGAAAAATGCTTGTAGCAAACGAGTTATGAAAAATATAAGCTGAAACAACGTTTCTGAGAAACGAAAAGCAGTTCCTATAACTGTTGTTTCGGTTACAGCAACCGACTTGTAATTGCTCCAAACATAAAGACCTTGGCGAGAACTGAAAAACGTTTGCAGTAAACGAGTTATGAAAAATTAGAGCTGAATAACGTTTGCGAGAAACGAAAAACAATTCCGTCAACTGTTCTTTCGGTTACAACACCCGAGTTGAAGTTACTCTAATCTAAGAAAAAGTTCCCATAAAGTTTGATTTAAAAAATGTTCTCATTTTTGTCTATTTTTTCACTGTCTACTTACACGTCTGTCTCGCCTTGCATTCAAATAACAACTAAAAGCGCAGCAAACTACAACGCGTCAATTGTCCATCCAAGATATATTGACAAGGTAGAAAGAAGCATTCGAGTGTGTGATCACTTTTATGTGTATGCGTGAGTGTGTATCCCAAACGAGTGGATACGACTGTGTATACAGTCAACAGAGTGAGAGAAATTTACGTTCTTCGTAATCAGTGCTCTCATTAGAAAAATGGCTAATTTCAGTTATCGCAACCGTTTTTAAATTAGAGGGAAATGCGTTTGATGCAAATGAGAACTCGTTTGCAACAACATGATACACATTTGCGATATACGAATTTATTTGGGAGAACTGCATGAACGGTTGCGATTAATAAATTAATACAAATCAATTAAAATATTGTTGCGGCAACCGAGCAATAAACGTTTTTTTCCTTTGCGTGTAGTATTCCCAGAAGCAAACTGAAACTTCAATTGGAAAGTTTGAAATTTAGTAGCATAAATCTACATAGAAGGTTTTTACTTGCGGGCACCATTTTTTTTTGTGCAGTGTGTCGAAAAATTCATCTCGGTCAAAAAATCGAATTAACCCAAGGAAATTTTCGTGCGATGATTTTTTACAATTTTCGGCGTGGATTATCGAGACTAGAGTGTCTCAATCAACTTTTTGTGACTTTTGGTGATAAAGCACCATCAAAAACTACTGTTCAAAGTCTCGTTCAGTCGATTGGAGTTCAGTCTCAAACGCCGTTCGGTCCAGGATGGATTTAGTGAAGATCGTCCCAAATCGGTTCTTCTGCCACAAAACATAGATGTGGTGCGGGAACTGATAAGGTAAGATAGTCATGTGACATATCTTGAGATAGTGGCATTGACAACCGGTTTAATTTTGAAGTGGTAGATGAATTTACCTACCTTGGATCCGCCGTGAACAAAAACAACAACGTCAGCCTGGAAATAAATAGGAGAATTGTGCTTGCAAATATATGCTATTTTGGGCTCAGCAAGCAGCTTAGGAACAAAGCCCTCTCTCGACGGACAAAGTCCAGCTATATCAGACTCTCATTTTGCCTGTCTTGACGTATGGCTCCGAAATTTAGGTCATATCGCAAGCGAATGAGAAACACCTACGAGAGATATATTCTCCGTTAAATATATGGTCTTGTTAGGGAAAACAGCGAGTACCAACGTCGCTGGAACTAAGAATTATATAATCTGTATTCTGACGTGGACATAGCGAGGTGCATCAATTTAGGCCAATTGCGTTGGCTAGGCCCTGTTATCAGAATGGATAAAGATGAGCCAGCGTGAAAGGGTTTCAATAACGTACCCGATGGAAGCAGGAAAAAAACACGATCAAGACTCCGCTGGAAAGACCAGGCAGAGGAATCTCTCCGTATCCTTGGTGTTACCAACTGGAGAGAACAGTTGGAAGAATATTTTGAAATTTGTTTAATTTGTTTGCTTAATTAATATGTGTTAGACTGACGTCTGACCTTATGAGGTTGTAAAATAGTCAATAAAAGTAAAAGTAAAGAGACACCTGGCATATTTGTTCCACTTCAATGCATTCGATTTTGCATGAACATTTGGCTGTAGAAAGGATTTGCTCGCATTGGATCCCACATAATTTGACAATCGCCCAAAATAAGGTTCGTATCAATTGGTGTTAGGAAATTATTAAAAGGTTCGACCGTCGTGCTTCAAAAGACGTGTATAATATAGTGGGAGGTGAGGAATCATGGATGTATGCGTAGAAGCCGGAAACAAAACAGCAATCGACAGTTTGGATCTTTCAAGAAGAGCTAAATCCAACAAAAGTTGCTCGAGGAAGAAGTACAGCGAAGCTAATGGTCGGCTGTTTCTTTAGCCGAATGGGCCATGTGGCCACTGTTTCACTTGAGCAACGTAGGACGGTCAATTTTGAGTGGTATACGACCATTTGTTTGCGGGCAGTATTCGTCGAATTTCGTTAAGCCAACCGCCAAAGACGAATCATTCTCCATCATGACAAAGCGAGCTTTCACATATTTTGTCAAACAGGTGAATTTTTGAGCAGTTAAAACAGCAAATTGATGACTCATAGTCCATACAGTCCTGATTTGGCACCCAATGCCTTTTTCTTGTACCCGAATATCGAAGGTAAACTGCATGGTCAATGAATTATGAGCGCAGAAGATGCAGTTTAAGCGTTCAAAAAGTATGTTGTGGAAGTGTTACAAGAGGAATGGAATAACTGCTATGACAAATGGTTTGAAGAAATGCAAAAATGTGTTGATCATCAAGGGGAATTTTCTGAAACACAATAAAGCCATTTTCAAATAAATTTGAATTTTATGATCTAATTTGTTAGTAGTTTTTAGTTAATGTATGAGAAATTCATTTAAAAATTTTTTGTTAATATTTCATAATCCTGAAATGTAAATAGCAACCTCGAAATAAAGAATTGATTATTTAAATTTTTCGTCGAGTGTTGAATCTGGTACAGACTGTGTGAATAGTTGGAGAAACTGAGGATTTAATTTTAAAATTGTTTAACCGAATATATCAAATAAACCTAAATTTGATATAATAAATTGAGGTTGAAATGTTTTATTTTGAACAAATTACACTGTGAGACAACATTAGATGTTTTTTCAAAATGATGGGATTCTGTCAACGGATTCTGGTAGAAAGGTCTTAAAAAAATATACTTGTATCGGCGTTTTGTCAGATCTGATCAGATTTTTTTTAGGGTGGTCAAACTTTCCGCCCCTTGGAACTTTCCAGCAACATATCGGCATGCAAAATTGTGTGTTCCTTACTTCTGATGTACAAACTATGTTCAGAAGTTTTATAGAAAAGATTCAGATAAACATTTTTGTGGAAGAAATTTACCCTCCAACTGTCACGTATAACCATAATTTTTACTTTTTTTTTGAATACTCGCAAAAAACTGCTCCAAAATGACGGGAGGCATGGTCAAAATGTTCTATAAAAGTTATCGCCATAAAATTTCACTATATGTGACTGAAGACTCCAAAACACAAATCGTAGCCCGAGTGGTAGATAATAAGCAAAAACTAACTGCCTCCTACGGGTTAATAATGAATTTTGTCATTTTACTGTTTGCCTTAAAAATAGTCTACATATTATAGTGAATTTTGTCATATTTCATCTTTTATCTAGCACTTGGGCTAAAATTTGTGTGTTTGGAGTGTTCGGACAAATATAGTGAAATTTTATAGCGATCATTTTTGTAGAATATTTTGACCACGCCCCCCGTCATTTTCGAGCAGTTTTTTGCGAGTTTTAAAAAAAAAAGTAAAAATTATGGTTACACGTGACAGTTAGAGGGTTAATTTGTTCCACAAAAATGTTTATCTGAATCCTTTCTATAAAACTTCTGAACATATTTTGTACCTCAGAAGTAAGGAGCACACAATTTTCCATACCGATATGTTGCTGGAATGTTCCGTGGGGCGAAATCTTTGACCCGCCCTAAAATAAAAATTCTGATCAGATCTGGCAAAACGCCGATACACGTATATTTTTTTTAGACCTTTCTACCAGAATCCGTCGACAGAACCCCATCATTTTTTTGGTGTCGCATAGTGTTATTAGAAATCTTTATCTGGAGAATAGTATTTCCGTCCTCTTCTACCATTGAAACACATTTGAAACAGTAAAACCATTTAAAAAACAATTTTGCATAATTCTTAAAGCTTAGAAGGATTCCTTTTACAGGAAAAAAATTTATGTTCATTAAAGCTTTGGCTTACCATTAAAAAATTTCCACTCTTCGAACTTAAAATCCACATTAAGTATTAATCCTGTTGCAGTGGCCAAACAAAATGGTCATGAATTACTTCAACCATACAAAATGTTTACAAAGACCAGGAATATCAACTATTTAGAAAGTTACTTATGACAAATTTATATTTATACACTAAAACAATAAATTTAAACTTAGGATCGTTACTTGGTTAATTCAGCTGCTTTTAATACAACTATTTACGCTGAATGAAGAAAGAAGTGTATTCTGTTGCTCCTCTTCCCTGGGTGACCTATTAAAATATGCAATTATAACTAATGAATAATGATGCAGGCCATCCACCACATCACCTATCCAGGTGACCATTCATGCATGTCGTTTTCAAATGGCTGGCCGGAATGGGATTATGTACACGTTTATATGCCACACATTACAAAATACAACAACGGGCTATGGGGAAATGAGAACTTCTTCACTTAGAATGTAATTATAAGTGTCCTGGTTAGCCATTGTGTGCATTATAGTATATGCATTCTTGTGGACAGTAAATTGGCAGTGTGTGTCACCTACACATCAAATATTTAGCCCGTGACAGACATCGATGACAGCTGTGGTGAAGGTTCTGGTGGTGTGGTGGTGTTAGGAGCTAAATAAAACTGCTTAACTTCGCACTCACTTAAGTCAACTGTGTGTGGTGGACTTAATGATCCCTCTCAGGGTTTGTCCTAAGATAACACAGTTGCATGTTGAATACCTCGTACCTCATTACGGTTGTGTTTTGTTTTTCTGTTTAAGTCTTTTTGGTTACTTCTGTTTCGGTTCTGTTTGCCTGGAAACAAATTTATCACAGCAATTGTCGTCGGGGCGATATTGTGGCCGTATTTGTATTGAAGCCCGTTATAGTCGTAGGGAAACTCATAGAGGGCGAAGCCGTTACAATAGTCTGTCTTGCCGTTTCGTATACCGCCAGTCCCTCCCGGTAGCCTTGATCTTTAGTATTGCTATTCTTGTTGTTATCTTCGTTGTTGTCGTAATGATTAAAGCTGGTGCGACGCGTCAGCAGCAGGTTGCCCGTCGTGCGATGTGTGGCATTGTAGGGCGGCGGTGGCGGCTGACGGTACTCGTACGAGCTTGTTGTATCGGTGGGTGTGGCTGTTGTTGTGGCACTGCAAACAGTACGTTGCGGCAAAAACAATGATTTGGTTTGACGCGACGCGGTGGCGTAGATGGCATTGTGAATTTCACTGATGGGGGAAGTTCGTGTTAGGTTAAGGGAACTGCTGCCTGTACTCAGTTTTTCTTGGCTACTTGTTTGCTTTTTGCTAACTGGTCCAAATCTGGTTTGCAGATACTCCTGAGCACTGGTATTGTATTTGGTACGACCGCTGTTACTGCTGTTTGCAGGTAATGTTGATGTATTGCTGAGGGCGAAATGATGGTCCTCTGTTGAGTTTATTGTCTTCGTGGTTGTGGTTGAGACTGGTGTTACCGCAGGACTGTATTGAAAGTCATGCTGTTGACTTTGCTGCTGTTGCTGTTGGTGCTGTTGATTGTTGTTATGATTTTTACTGCCCGCATAGGTTGGTAGTAAATCTGGCTGAAAGTCTCCACCAGCACCAGTATTTAACCCAGTTGATGCTGTGACAACCGCACTGACTTCCGCTATGACCCGTCCATGAGGATACTTGAGTGTGAGCATATCTGCAAATAAACAAAGCAAAAGAAATGAACCAACACAACGTGGCATGAGTTATATTGTCTGTTTTGGTCACCACAATCTAAATCAATACTAAAGTTTTAACATGCAAAGAAATTGTAATCGTGCACACAAATCTCTAGGGTAATGGCAACAGGGACACTAAACACTTCATTGTTATAAAGGCATGGAGGTTTACAATATTTTTATATTTTTATTTCGTTACAGTAAAGTAGATATCTTTATTAACTACGGAAGTATCGTAAAAATTTAATTATATTCCGTTTTATATTTTTATTCAATAAAGCAGTTTATTACCGCCTGGATGGCCACACTCAATATTTAAAAAGGAAATTGGCTTTTTGGTTCTGTGTGTGGAAGTACAAAATGGAGAAAAATATCATAATAAGGATAAGAATTCAGTTGTAGGTTAGGTAAAAATGGCTATCAGTATTGGAACGCAATAGCCACTGAGGACCGTTTCAATACCTACGGGCATCATCGTTCATTCTAGGTTAGAGAAGAAGGCTTCTAATAACATTTCCCTCTAACAAAGCGTCGTTGATCATCTTCTGTATTTCTGTGGTCACAAAAAATAACAGCCTAAGTCGATGCTAAAATTTTTCAGGGAGAGCAGTTTAAAGTTTAATATCTTTACTGGAAATCAGAAGTAGGAGTTTTTGTGATAACTTTGTTACAGATAACAAGGAAACGAATTCTTTTACTGACTTCTTAACAAAAAAGAGTTGCTTATTTGAGCACGGTGACTTCTTAAAAAATTTTTCCCAATTTTGTCCTAACTCGAGTAAGGCTGTTATAGTTTGTGACCATAGATTTCAAGGAATTCTGCGGCAAGCGAAGGAGTTTTTAAAAATTTTACAGTGGGAGCGTTTGTAAGAAAGTGGTAATAATATCAGAGCTTCTAAACTGTAGGTCCGATTGATTGAGAATGCACTAAGGATTTGTAGGGAAGAGGTCAGGCGTTCAGAATCTGATATTTAGAGGCACCTTGTTTCAACGTTCGTTTCGCCATACGTGATGTACGACACTCTCACCATCGTCTCCATCTCTACAGCTCCTGCAGCATTTATAAACAAACATTCCAAGCGTAGACGTATCTCCGAGCAGCTACCATAACTACTGGCACCAAAATATCTGTCCTTTTAATGGATTTCGACTATTTTGAACGACTCATGTCATAACTTGGTTAAACCTGTCTTGGAATCCCAAACTTTGTATGTCAAGAATATCTGTTTGTTATTTTATAAGTTGTCGTGTAGAAAGTTCATACTCTAATGTTTCAGATCTAACGAAACAGGTAAGGTCATGGGTAGTTTCCCTACCTCAGTCGCTGTATCATTACCCGGGAAGGCCGTTTGCACTGGCATCAATATAATACGGAATCCCAAGTACTTGCCCTCCTCGTAAAGAGACGCGACACAGTTGTTTGCATACAGATTTTGAATCTATGAATACAAATTGGTGAGAGTTTATAGCAGAATAAAAACCAGAGATTGCTGAAAGAAGATTTTAGTTTCTGATTAGCTAACAGATCAGGATTTCCTTCAAATAGTTGTAAAATTTAAAAAATTCGAGCTATAAATTGAGCCCAAATCACTGGACCGTGGTTTCGAAGGGTTGTGACTCATTTCATCAGTGCCTGTGGACGTTCTAGACCAGTGACTAATTTGAAAAATGTTCACTAATTTACGGTCTTTATTTCCTCGCTTTTTTGGTTTATATTACAGGATGGCAATAAATCTTCGGCCAGGCTTGCCATGACTACTGCCAGAAATATTTGTCTTTATTGTAGACTCCAAAATCTATATTGCCAACTAGTATGGAACATCAGTATAGAAATTTACATACTCTACATTACCTAGCTAGCGTCTGTCTGTATGACTGTGATTGTGTGTGATTCTCTTTATGGTCGAGTCAAGTATCATTTTGTCCAATTCTAGCATGTGAGATCCCTTAAAATTGTTCCGTAGTGAAATCATATATCCTAGCGACCTACTCACTTTGGCCAACAATTACTGGTAACAAGTGAAGGACAAACCTTACAGTTTTCTGTATCTTTTTCAAAGTGAATCCGCCCAGTACCGATCACCAAACAAAAATACCTTAGACCAATGTCAGGGATATATGAACTTTTTGCTATAGTACACTTTTGTCCAAACACATTGTGTTTCACATTCAATATTACATGTTGGAGACACAATGATTAATACGTTAAAACGCTCTTTAATAATTGTTCGGTTCAAGATCAATATCTATTGAAAAGTACTTTTTCAACGAAAAAGTAAATTTTACTAAAAATACTATAAAAGAAAAATGTAAGCTTGATTATTATGGTGGATGGTTGGGAATAGAGCTATTTCAATGCCCACCAGCTCTTTTCTCCACAAGTATTTAGATATATCATCACATATTAGAGGGGTAAACAAAACTCAACTTAGCGAGAATTGTCTCAACAGTCCTACTTGTGTGAAAATTTTCCCCAACAAATACTTTGCCATAACCATCAATGTTCACAATATTTCTTTCCTATGTATGCTTTCATCGAAAGCCATTGCATAGATTTTGTTGTTTCAAAAGAGAAACAACGATTGTCATGAGATAGGCACTACAGAGTACCTTCTTCAAATTATATCCGTTTAAGTTTTATACGATCTTTCAGTTGTTATGTTCTTTAATAAGTGTTCGGTTCAAGATCAATATCTATTAAAAAGTAATTTTTCTATGAACTTGAACCGAACAATTATTAAAGAACATAACAACTGAAAGATCGAATAAAACTTAAACGGATAGAATGGGGTTTTCAAGAAGAGCGCTACAAAAGTTTTTTTAAATAAATCAAAACCGGTTTTAAATACCAATGAAATTCTTTATTCCTGTGAAAGTACGTTCGATGCCATTATGTATGGAACTCGATTTCTTCTGCATGGCCACCACGGGCACGCTTGCAGAAGTTCAGTCGCTGAACCCAATTTTCGACGATTTTCAAGCATTAATTGGCCGATACTGCTGCAATTTCACGTTCGATATTCGTACGAAGTTCATCAATCGTCGCTGGCTTGTTGGCTTAGACCATAGACTTGACGTAGCCCCACAGGAAATAATCTAACGGCGTCAAATCACACGACCGAGGCGGCCAATCGACTGGTCCATTTCGTGAGATAACACGTTCACCAAACTTGGTTTCCAATAAATTGATTGTGGCTTGTGGCGCCGTCCTGTTGGAACCACATGTCCTCCAAGTCCATATTATCCAACTGGGTCCAATAATATTCGGTTATCATTGAACGGTAGCGATTCCCATTCACAGTAATGTGCCGGTCTTGATCATCACGGAAGAAGTACGGCCCAATGACGCCGCCGGCCCATAAACCGCACAAAACCGCAATTTTTTCGGGATGCAATGATGACTCATGGATTATGTGTGGATTGCTGTCTGACCAATAACGCATATTTTGCTTATTGACGAAGCCATTCAGCCAGAAATGAGCCTCATCGCTGAAGATGATTTTCCGATGAAAATCCGAATCATTTCCAAGTTGTTGCTCAGCCCAATTCACGAACATACGACGCTTACGGGGGTCAAGTGGCTTCAGTTCTTGCGTCAATTTGATCTTGTAAGGATGTAGGCCAAGATCTTTTCGCAGAATTCGCCACAAAGACGTCACAGAGATGCCCAACGCTTGGGAACGGCATGTGAGAGACACATTTGGGCTTTCCTGAACTGAAGCCTCAGCGGCAGCAATATTCTCGACACTACGGCCACTTCTTTGTCTCACTGGCACGGGAACATTTTGTACTGTACCTGTGGATTCAAATTTTTCCACTAGACTCTCAATTGTAGATCTGGTAGAACGATTATGACGACCATAAATTGGACGCAGCGCTCTTAAAGTTGAGGCCACTGACTCCAAACTTTGGTAGTAAATTTTAATAAGTTCGACTCGTTGTTGGCTCGTATATCTTTCCATGATGTAATGGCAAACCTTACTGAAGATAAATGTCAAAAGAGCGGGAAAATATATGGCGTCGTTTGCTGTCCCTATCGATTTTCTTTTGTAGCGTCTCTGTTGAAAAGCCCTTTATATGATACCCGGGGTAACCCATTCCCATTTTGGATCAAAATATGAAAAATGTAGAAAAATCGTCTATATCAGGAATACGAGGCGTTAAAACGAAAAAATAAAAAAATTTTAAGGGTGTCTCACAAAGTGTTCCAATTCGCATGATATATTTTTTTTAAAAAAATTGCCAAAATAAGAAAATCGCTGAAATAAAAAAATGGCTATATCTCGGAAACAGTGCGTCCAATATCAGAAATAATAAATAGTTTATCTCCGTTGTAGGCTTACGTGTTTCTCAGGGTTTCTCACAAAGTGTTCCAATTCGCATGATATAATATTTTTACAAAAAATTGCCAAAGTAAGAAAATCGCTAAAATAAAGAAATGGCTATATCTCGGAAACGGTTCGTTCAATCTCAAAAAATGTAACTTTGCTATCTCTATAAAAGACTTTAACCAATGGATGTCTTTAATACAACATCACTTATTTAAAAAACATCGCTGACACATACAAATGTATGTGTGTTTAACCGATTTTTTCTTTGAAAAATTTTAGTTTAACGGATTTTAACTGATGCCTTATGAGAGGCATCCATTGGTTAAAGCCTCCTGTAAAGGAAAAATAGTTATTATTTTTGCGGTTTAACGAACCGTTTTCGAGTTATACCATTTTTTAATTTTAGTGAATGACTTATTTTGGCGATTTTTAGAAAAAAGTCCATACGAATTGGACCACTTTTTGAAAACCCTTTGAAAGCCGAAAAAATTAGTTATATTTCGATGGAACGCTCCGTTTGCGAAATATATACATAGTGGCGGTTTAGCGATTTGCTATTCGAGAAAATTTAGTTTTAGCGATTTGCCCATTGGTTATTGCCTCCTGTGAGGGGAAAAAATTATTATTTTGTGGACTGGACGCTACGTTTTCGAGTTATAGCCATTGTTTTATTTTAGCGATTTTTTTAAAAAAATATTATTTCATGCGAATGGGAACACTTTGTGAGAAATTCGAAAAAATTTGTTATTTTTGCGATTGGACGCTCCGTTTTCGAGATATAGAAATTTTTTCACATTTTCGGTTAAACATGGGCACGAAATACGAACCCTGGTTATAAATAATAATAATTTTGTTTATATTTAAATATAAAATACACAATTTTAATAAAAAAATAACAACATTTGGTGATACTGAACACAATTATTGGTAATCACAACTGAGTCCTGTGATAGTCCAAGGAACCACCAAATTTTAGTTGGCTGTGAATATAGTTGTGACAACGAATCTCTTCTCTGTGTGTACCAGTCCTTTCCCGTGGCTGTCTTGGAGAGGCTTGTGATGGGAACACGGAGCACATGGCTACACGCAGCTTCATGCAAGTCTCTCTAAGATAAAATAAATGGCCTTTTGGTCATTCCAGAATATCGATCGTGCCGTTGACGGCCGATGACGAAAACCTCAAACACAGTCGCTGAATCAATTTATCTGAATTACCAAGAGCCAGGCTATGTAATGTTAATGGTTATGTTAACTTTGTTTTGAGACATCCTGTATTAGAATGCCTGTGGCGCATACCATATACTGAAATTGCGTATACCTTATAGTGAAATTGATCTCAAAAATTTTTGAGACACTTTGAAATATGGTGGACACACGCTTTATATCTATTGCAGATGTGAGGAACCTAGATCTTATTTATTCCAAATATCCTGCGGGACAATTTAAACAGAAATGCTGAAAAGCCGGACATTTCAGACAACTTCCGGTGTTATCAACACAATGGCCCATATCTAAAGTCGAAACTTGTCCAAACCTGGCATATTTGAAGAAAAAGTAGCACAGTCTCCATACATTAATACTGTAGAAAATCATGGCATGTACTGGAGAAGACGATCCGTAAACGGCACATAGGTTGCGTCGATTCCCTTAAAACATCGTTGAAAGAGGAATGAGGGAAAATATCGCGGAAATACACGAACAAACTAAAGCAGTCCCGGTTTATATGTGTCCTCCACCAAAAAGGCTTCCCGTCAAACACTAGTTTTCATGAAATAATTTTAAAATGTATGAATACTAATATTATTTGTAACATACAAGATGTGGGCCACTGTATAATGAAAAGGTTTTCGGAGAAACGGAGGCAAAATGTGTGGTTCCTTTTGTAACACCACTGGCTATATGCCGTCATAGTCAGGTGAATTGTATGATTTACTTATTGATTTTTAGTTTTTGTAAATCCGAAAACACCATCTCTGATAAAGTAAGTTCTGGAGAAATTTTTGAAGTTACCAGATGGTTTGAAATTTAAAATTAATTTCTTAAAATTCTTTAAATATGTTAGTCCACCTATCTAGCTATTAACGCATACTTAATTGTATTGTTTATTTCACATTAACTTTCATTTGTATGTGGTTTCCCACTAAATCTCAAGAAGGAATCGGGAATCATTTCACCCTCAGTTTAAGTGTAAATATTCAAATTTTTTTACACAAAATTTTCACTCTCTTACTGGTTTAAAATTAGTTATACTCAACTAACAAAAATTGCCTCAGCGCATTTATATCGTAACTTTTATTATAATTTATGATAATAAACTTGTTCAAATTTCTATTAGCGAAATACAAACTGCCCCCCTTTTGTCGGTTATCAAAACAGTACCCTAATTTGAAGGAAACTTAAATTTATTTGTTGGAGATATCGCGGCTGCATAAAGAGCCAGGGGAGAAAATTTGGAGGCCAGAAATGAATGGCTCTGAGAATGGAGAAGGTGTTTACTTGAATCTTTGCAACTAGGGTCATTTAGGAACGCTAAATACAAATCCGATGGCAAACTTTTGTGACTAAAAGGGGCGGATTTAAAATGGTAGTCGAAAAGTTGAAAACTAAATTAATTGACCTGCAACTTAATGATTTGAGGGATTCCTGGGTAAGTGACTACGTATCTGAGTCCAAGTATTAAAAATGCATAAGGGTGGATGCAGGATGACAACCAAAAAACAATAATTATCAATTAGTTAATTTAAACTTAATCGGAGGAAAAATTCTAAAACTCAAAATGGCGGATCCAATTTGGGGTAGAGAAAATCTAAAAATTAACTGATTGACTTAAAAATAAATGCATTGGGATTTTCAGGGTCGGTTACTACGAAACAGATATGAGTTGTTCAAAGATCAAAATCTAAGATGGTGGACAAAAATCGGAAAGTTGATTATTGGAAGTTTTTAGTCTCGCTGATTTCGAATCGAAGGACAACATTTTGCAACATAAAAGGTGGACCCAGTATAGTCTAGGAATTGTTTAAAAATTAATTGATTTACCCACATTCAGCCATTCTCCAAACGCTGAAAAATCTGGCTTTTTTGTTGTTTGGATGCAAATATAACGTGTTTGTAGCTTGTCGCAAATATACTATACTGTTTGCTATTAAATGTTTCTAACATGTTTGAGACACAATGATTAATAGGTTACGGTATATGAGTTTTTGAGACCCCAATGTGCTTTATTTTTGTTGAAAACCGCTAAAAACAAATACGAGACAGACAACAAAGGAAAAAAAAAGCAGTTGGTCTTCAATTTATGGAAACAGTGCTCGCAAAAATGTACATGTTTCCTGGAATATGTTGCTGGGGCCGATATTTTTCAGCGTATATTTAAATGGAATTTAAATGCCCGATTTTCTCATTTAATACAAAAATTTGTGTGTGAGCATTTAATCTAAGCTTTTAATTGCCGATTGTGAAACTAACAGATTTTTTCGGCTCGAAATATTAACTATAAGTCAGTATCATATCTACGCGGATGAAAATAAATCAATTTACGTTGGAACTACCTTGGAAAAAATTGTTAAATTATTTCTAAATTAAGTGCTATGTTGCCCAAACTTTGCTTTTGTTTAAAAAAAGTTTTGGCTGAAACAAAACACCCACTTTGTGTACCGTATACATCTCAGATTCCTCTCTTCGAAGAAGAAGTGAGACGGGCGTGCTAGTGGACAACGTTTATGGTCCGCGTCGTTGTATGTTGCGTACGGACGATAATAAACTCAGTCCAAGAACATCAGATCTCAACAGCTCGGCATTTCACGCACCAGCATGATTGATGAAGATCTAATTGTCCCAGCAATTGAAGGCAAACGACCATCCAATTCGTTACGGCTTCCCAGTTTGAATCTTACAGAAGCTCCAACCGGATATTGAATTTGGTCAAAAAATCGTCTTATCGGACGAGGCGCATTTTCATCCCGGCGGCTATATCAACAAACAAAATTGCAGCATCTTGAGATCGGAAAACGCGCACGCCATTGTCGAGAAGCCAACGAATCCACAGTGAGGCAGTTTGCTGTGGATTTCAGAGTGGTGGTATCAGTGAAGCACTTTTTCCTTCAGTGCAACTGGAAACGTCATTTCAGTCAAAGGTGAATGCTGCAGAGCCATGATTACGGACTTTTATGGGCGAAATGGAAGATATGAACTTCGATAATCTGCGATAAGTCAGCAGGAGACCCTGTCACACAGATCATCAAACAAGAGATATTTTGCGCACTAAGTTCATGTTATCAGCGGTCTTGGTGATGCCAATTAGACGACTCGGAGTCGCGATTTGACCCGTTTAGAAATTTTCTTGTGAGCTGCCGTTAAACACCGATGCTATGCGAATAATCCAGAAATTATCCCTAGTTCGTGAGATAGAACCAGAAACCGTCAACAAAGTATTTGAAAATTACACTGACAGGATGAGCTATTGCGAAACCAGTCGCGACAGCCATATAAATTAAGTTTTTTTAAGAATATTTGTCATTCTTATAAAGACATCATATTTTATTTAATTTTTAAAAATACACTTGTATTAGGACCACCCTTTACATCTATTGTTCGTCCGATATTGCTCCGAGGCATTGTCATTTGGTGTAAGGTATTGAAAAAATCAACTTGTCAAAGTCTGTTGAAAAAATTTCTCTGAATGGATATGGTGTGTATCAATACCACCATCGCACAACTCCTGTCGAGGGTTTAGGGGCTATCCTCTAATTTTTACCACTAGTTTTGTTGGGAAGGCAACTGGCAGCAATTTCGGCATCCCGCCTAAGACGTTCCTCGATATGGATCACTAGTCTATATGGCCATGGGAGGATTTTAAGGGATCTGCTGCAATCCCCATTACAATTACTTGACACTAACTTCTACCTAAGAGAGAAACTTCTCCAGACATATCCCGGAAAGTCATTGCTTAAAGTGACGCCTTATAGTTTCTAGAATAAAGTACATTTTTTGGCAGACAATTTCTAAATCTTCTTAGTTCTAATATCAGCTCAGTTCGTAAAGGGCAAATTAGGAAAGGACCTGGCACAAAATACCACTGATTTGTGAATGCAAATGTGTAGAGTTTTTAGTTTAAAGTTAGTCATGAAACGTCGAAACCTCAATTATTTTTCTAAAAAGTACAAAATTGGTAAAGTATAGAAGTGCAACACTAGTAATTACTTATGTGTACGTAGATATGAATCAAGATGTATACTTATAATAAATGTTGGCTTATTATCGAATAATGCCAAGAGTTTAAAATATAAACCAACTGCTAAATATTTCTTAAACTTTCGCGTTCAGTATGTTACTCTTCAGGCAGGCATGTAATTAAGTACAAGACTTTAGAGTTCGATGCAAGGAAGTCTATAGTATGAGAGTACATAATTTATAGTTATACTTAATAGTGACAGCCACTTCTACCTAATCTAAATTACCTTATAATTATTTTCTGTAGCGTTTAAAAACGACTTCTTTGGCCGTCGAACTCTATCGCTTGGCACATTGTTGGGTATGAGGCCGGAATCATTTTGTATCTTATCTAATTTACCTTGCTTATTTAATCTATTCTATTTCTCATTATTTTTTCTTTAGTTTTATGCATGAAGTTTTAATGTGTAATATTAATGTTTATTACAAAAAGTTGCAACCCTTATTGTCCTAATGAATGTAGATTTCTAATTAGCCAAAGGCAAATTTTTTGATTTAAATCGTTAGTCAGGTTTATTTTATGATATCTTTGACTTTAATGTGTAGGAGAGTACCATTAGATTGGAATGCGTGTTTGGGAGGAAAATATTAGATATTGATGCGCTATTGTTTCCATTACCCGTTATTACATTTCGGTTTCACGCTGTCAGCGGTCACGTGTACTTAATGTATAACTTTTTGTTTGAAAAACGTTGAACAAAATGGCTTTATCTGCAATACGTTACACAAAATATTTACCATATTTCAGTTTGTTTGCTAATTAATAATATAAAATCATCCTTGTAATAAATGCATTTACATAGAAACATTTTTTTTATCGTATTTTACGACCTCATAAAACCCTCCGGGTTTATAGAAAATTGGATGTAAACTTAATTGATTGTGGTTTCAAGTCCCTTAATACGATTCCCTTACAATTGAGCACACAAATTGTTTTCTCCTTAGATGGGAAAGCCCAAGCCCAAGCCCAAGTTTGTCACTGGTGTGCTACCCAATGGATGTGGCGGCCATAGGCATTACTAAATTATGGTTTATAACCATTTTATGTTGATTCGCAATTTGCTCCCTCGTTTCCCTTTTCAACAGTGTAACAGATAAAGGAATTATTATTATTATTTGTGTCCTTATTCAAACGAGAACCGTAATATAGCAAATAAAATAAATAGAAACGTTTGCATAAATCCCTTACTTTTGGCCATTTATTACCTGATATTTATTTGCGCGTTTTCATTTATTTATTTATTGTGACTGGGTTCGTTTATTATTTCATTTCCGCAGAGTTATTTGTTTTCAGGCATTGCGTTTTATTCTGTTCGTGTCTTTTTACCTTCATTACAGTTTATTTTTTGTGGCCGTAAATAAAACTTTACTGCCATTAAATTTTATTAAATGCCTGTGAAATGCGATGATAATTTCCGGAAGTTGTTTCCGTATGTATACATGTATATACTCGCTCTGTGCTCGTAGCCTGACGTCCTCGCTCCATATATTTATTTATATTTGTTAATTTAAATCTCGACATCAATCATTGTCTGTTCGTTGGTGATGGCACTTGGTAATAAGTTTACGTTGTCTTTATTATTTCCATTTAGTCCTTTTGAATTTTCCCCTCCCCTTTGTTTGTTTTCTACTGGTCGTCATGTTATTGTTTGCGGTGTAAATGGGCAGATATTTACTACCGTCCATTGAATGGCAAAACGCTCGCATCTGATCAGTTAATTCGTTAGGAGTGTAATTAATAAATACAAAAGTATGAGTGACAAATGTTTATCAGAGCCCGGAATGTGAGGAGAATAATTCCCTTTGTTCACATGTAGACTTCAGACCTGTGATTACAAGTAAACAGGGTAGGTCAATCGTGTCATAAATCATCGTCTCCATAGCCACGACAAAATAATCGGATTAATAGTAATTAATGTTCGTAGATATCGAGGGGTTTGTTAAAATAATAATTCCTTTAGGATCATAAAATACAGGAAAAAATCTCAAGTGAAAAGACTTGCAGTGTTACCTAAGCATAGTTTGGCTAGTGATTGGGTATAAACGGCCTAGAACTGTTATAGTCAACACGTCATTGCGGGGTATGAGAAACTTTTATTCAGCGTAACATACCCCTTCTGGCAAATACAACTTCACATTCGGACATATAACATATTAATGAATTCCTTCAGGAATATTTATTTTAATAGTTATTTCCTAATTTCATTCCTGTTTGCTATTTCCATTTATAACATCGTAGAGTTCATTCATTTGTGAACAAAATAATTCTGGGTTTTCGACTTCGAAGTGAACTCAATTTCCAAACTGTATCTAGGTAAAAAGATTTTAATGGTAGTAGTTAATCTGTACCGAAATCTTGTAAATTGCATACGATGTTAAAGGTAAGAAATTATAAAATTAAAAATAATCATTACCGAATTGTTTGATTTTAATATACGGCATTTTCCGTTAAAGTTGTTGACTTTGTTCAAAACACAAGCTCTAGGTTATCTTTATTATCAATTTATTTATTCAAGCATATTGAGGAATATTACGGACAAAATATAAGGTATCCTTTTTAATTAACTATATGTTATTTTGACACTGACAGATTTAATCTTTTCGAAACAATGACCATAACTCCGCGGGTGCAATGGCTAGTGTATGCGGCTCTTGTGCATGAAAACGTGGGTTCGATCTCTGCTCCGACCTCCTTACATTTCCTTCGGCGACTGCCACCCCTCTTAGCGATGGCGACAGTAAGTAAGCTTCTCAAAATACCGTTTGGAATCGCTGTAAAACTGTAGGTCCCAATCAGGGAGTGAAAAATTAGAAAGCGTACATGTCACATGGGTGTGAGAAGCTCTTCCCAATCTCTGATTGGAATGTAATGGGAAACGGTTTTTTTATACCTCCGCGGACCAACATGAGTCGCTATACGCTGGAACAACATTGGGAAATTTTGCAACCATATTTCTAATGTTAGTGTTGTGTAGCCTAAACTGTGCGATTGTTGAACAGACCATTTGGCCGAAATGAAGCACTCACCGTGCGTGTTGTACGCAATTTTGAGAGAAACAAAAAATAATAAATTGGAGAAATTTCCTGAGACTGCCTCGGTAGTGGACGAGAAGCCAATGTCGAGAAGGAAAGACAACCACAGAATGCAAGGTTTGGTATGGATTTTGGAGTGGTGGCATTATTGGTCCATATTTTCGAAAATGCTGCTGGAAACGCCATTTCATTCAACGGCGAACGCTATAGAATCATGTAGCGTTTCGGCAGGATGACGCACCATGACACACAGCTAATCAAACAATTGATCTTTTACGCACTAAGTTCGGTAATCATGTGATCAGCTTTGACTGATCGTTCTTGTGAGGACCGAGTTAAAAACCGATGCCATGCGAATAATCCAGAAACGATCCACACCCTAAAGGCTAATATCGTCTCAGCGATTCATGAAATAGATCCAGAAACACGTTTACAAATCTTCTATGCCGTTCAAACTTATAGTTCTACGAGAGATTCTCCATATCCGTTTTGCAACTCTTCCTCTGTTTGGTTGGTTCACGCGGTTGCTAAGATACTGTTTAGTAGTTTTAGTTTAGTTTATGTTTATTGAGCCTTTAAAACTAATTCATTACAATTTGGACAAATAACAAAATTTTATAACGTTAACTGCGAAAGCTTAATACTATAATGTAATATGCTTACAACAAAAATATATTGTATTCTCCTAAATAACGAAATTTATTACTCTAACATAAAGCCAAAACGTCCTTGCTCCCGGGACTTATCATTGATCGAGAGTATAATCTCTTAATTTATATATGTATAAGTAAACTTAATTCTAAATCAAATCGAACAAAACTTAAATGTAAAAAAAAGAAAATAATAATAATAATAATTAAAAAAAAAAAGAAAAATGGCAATAGATTAACCCCTGTGTGCACCGGGGAGAGTTTTCTCAAAAAATGGTGGTCGTAAATCTGCGGTTAGTGCGAAATTTGGCTGCGGTTCATTTGCATAGCCAATCGGTGACAAATAATTGGTGTTAGACCAACTGAAACTTATTTGCTGCCTGTGAATGTTTCCAATGTAAATATTCTGGTGTAATTCTACTCGGACTAAACATTTCTTTAAAATGTCACAGGCATATAGTGCTATAGGAGTGATGTCCGACTCCCTATAAATTTTGATGTTGGAAATACGTTTTTGCGGGGTTATGTAGTACTTCCCAATACAGTGTCTAATTATCTTTCTCTCAAGAATCTCAAACTCCTTCATCACTGTTGGAGAAATATAAAACCAAATTGGGAATCCGTATAATAGTACCGGCCTTATACAAGTTTTATACAAAAGTAGTTTAGTTTTAATCGGTAAATTTTTATTTCTCAAAATACCTGAAAACGAACCTAATATTCTATAGGATTTTGCTAATGCTGCTCTAGCATGCCTATTGAATTTCATTAATATATTAAAATTTACTCCTAGATATTTTATATTTTCTTTAAAAGGTATCTCTACACCATTTAAATAAAGTCGTAATATTTTACTTTCCGGTACAACAAAACTTCTGCATTTCCCCGAAGCATTCCTCAAACATATTGCTTCGCATTTTGACACGTTTAATTTTATACTCCAATGATCATAATAATTTTTGACGATTGTTAAATGATTGGATACTTGACTTAGTGCATTTATCGGAGACTCATTGTGTGAAAATAGTAGGGCATCGTCAGCATATAGAATAGCCGTTGACGTTTCTGTCGTATGAGGAAAATCATACATGAATATGTTAAATAGATGAGGAGCCAAAATTGAACCTTGGGGCACTCCACAGCTTATGTTTGATTGATCCGAAATGATTTCCTTGAATTCTACACAAAATTTACGGTTGGAGAGAAAGCTTTTGAATAGTTTGATCATATGCGGCTTAAACCCAATTTGGATCATTTTATAAAGGATTCCCTTGTGACATGTATGGTCAAAGGCTTTCTCAATGTCCAACGAGATGGCAACAGTACAGACTTTCTGTCGTAATTTTACAACAACATCATTTTGGAACTTTAACAGAGCATCTGTTATAGAGTGTGACTTTTTGAAGCCAAATTGAAGATCTGGAATGTAACTTTCCATTCCTATATCCATTTTCACTCGAATACGTCTTTCAAAGAGTTTACCTAGATTTGAGAGTAAGGATATCGGACGAAGATTGTCTATATCATTACATCTCGGTTTCTTTCTAATTGGGATGATCTTTGAGACCTTCCAATTAATTGGAAAGTACGAATTATTTAAGCAGTTGTTATATAAAATACAAAGGTATTCAAATGCTTTTTTGGGTAATTTTTTGATTATATAATTGGATATTCCATCTAAACCACACGACTTTTTACAGTTTAATGAGCCAGAGTGATATTGTATTTCTTCAACAGATATAAGATTTTCGTTGCCCTGTGAATTGAGTGCTGAAAGATCAATACAGAAATCGTATAAGTTATCCGGAACTCCTGATATTGTGTCATGGATTGTTGAATCTAAATTAGACACGTCCCTGGTTGGAACTGTGCCCCTGTATATGTCAGTAAAATAATCTTGCAACTTTTCCAGCCCTACAATATCATCATCAACGGCCACTCCATCTACTGATATTTCATTAAGCGGATAATTTTTCCTGTGCCCTATACTGCGATAGATTTGTTTGTGCGCTGTTGGCCCTGGTTTAATATTTCCGACCATTTCACTGAAATTTTAACACTGTTCCAATTCAACTTGCCTTTTTATAATAATATTAAGCAACTCAATTTGTTTAGACAACAGTAAATATTCCCAATTAGTTCGATTTAGATTTCTATGATACATTTTTTTTAGATTCTTTTGCCAACTGTACTTTATTCTAAAAAGATTTTTAGTGTTACGGGAAACACTGAACTTTCTTTGACCAAGAATAATTTTCTCCGAATGTTTGTTGGTGACAAAGTTCACTGAAGATGTAAAGTGATCGACAAAGTCATTAATTTCGGCATTCGTTAGATTCCTGTGAGAATCCGGAAAATCCAAAGAAATGGATTCAATTACCTCTCTTCTTACATTTTCCCAATTTGTTTTCTTAAAGGATGTAAACGACAATGAAGGCCTCAATAGAATATCGCAAAAGTCAAGTTTAACTCTTAATTTTAGTGGATAATGATCAGAAAAACTTGGCAGACATGATATCTCATAATTGAGATTAATGTTATCAATAAAATTTGGACTAATTAAAAAATGATCCAGGAAAGAAGAGCCGTTGGGGTATGTTGAAACAGTGTCTGAAATTCTAACTAGATTTATCGAATCTTTTTGAATCCAGTTGTTAAATGCATTACCATTTGAATTATTGGTGGAATCTCCCCAAGATATATTTTTTGAGTTAAAATCCCCACCAATCATTGCACCATAAAATTTTTTAGTGAATTGATGCAAATCTGATAGTCCATTATGAATATGTGATTGAATATAATTGCAAGGAATGTATACTGATCCCATGAGCAGTTTCTCCATGGAGCCATTAATGTTGACGTGTACAATCAACAAAATATTTGGAAACTTTAAACTGGGAATTTCGATTCTTGAAAATTTCACCGATTTTTTAATAAAAATTCCAACACCCTGCGCACAATCATTTCTAACAAAGGTATAATCATCGCAATGAACGCGATGTCTATCCTTTAAATGAGTCTCCTGTATGAATGCAAAGTCCACATTATTTTCTTTCAGAATATCTGATAATTCCAATCTTCTACTCCTCTCAATAAGGGAGCGTACATTAAACGTCATGCAAACGATATTTCTATGGGCCATATTTAATTTTAATTTCTTGCATTAAGTCCACACAGACAGCTTTTGCTTGAGATTTTGAAAAGTTTTTATAATCTTTTATAAAGTTTCTAATTCTGTCTTCTAAAGTCAAGGATTCCTTTTCACAAAATATTTTAGCGATTTCCATAAACTCAACAATGATGGAGGGTTTGTTATTAGTTATTAACAGTGATGGGCTATCATTAAAAAGGTTAGCAAAAGTCTTGTTGTCATGTATAAAATTAGAGGTGGATAACTTGTTTTGAACATTTTCCAATGCAGTCTTATTTTTAAGTTTCTTGTTTTTAGCAAATGTATTTTTATCATCTACAAACTTTTTGAATGCTGAACAACCTTTCCAACTGGCAGGGTGACCAAAAGTATTACAATTAATGCAATAAGGCTGTGATGCATCAGAACGAATCAGAGCACACTTTCCAGGACTATGAACTTTGTCACATTTGACACAAGCAAACTCCCTATTACAATTCCTGGAAAAGTGACCCCAATGTTGACATCGCCAGCATTGAACTTCTTTCTGGTTTGAATGCGGGTTTTCCCAAGACACGACCTGATTAAGCAAACATTTTAAATGGTTAATTTCCGTGGCTTTCTTGCCCGCCACTAACGTAATTAAAAATAAACCGGTATCAAAGCCATTTTTCTTCGAATAATTAGTTTTAAATTTAGAAACAGAATCAACAAGGTCAGGAGCTAACAAATCTAATTCTTTTCTAATGTCATCACAATCCGTTTTATAATATAAGCCTCTTAATACTATTGATTTACGCTTAAGTTCCCTTGGAGTATACGTATATGAGTCTATCTCTTTCTCCTTTAACAACATCATCATCTCAGTGTGAGCAGCAACATCGCTAAGATACAATTTACTTTTGTTTCGATTCTTGTTCACAATTTTAAAAGAGATATTCCTCGATTTAAGCTGATCAACTAAATGTTGAATGTTCACATTAAAAAGGAATATTGGTGGACAAAATCGGTTAATCTTTCCAGATGCCTTTTGTCCCTCTTTTTTAGATGATGTATCCGTATTATGAGATTCAATGTCCAAGTTACCTAACAGCGAGTAACGATTGGAGTTATCTACATTACCATTTATTGGATTGAGCTGGGGTAAATCAAACTTGACAGTTGAGTTTAGTCGTTTTCTCTTCCGTTGGATCGTTGTATACCCTTCTAGGCCGGATTTTTCTGTTTCTGCGGAAATAATGTTCCCATCAATGGTACTATCCACTGACAACTGATCCAGGTCATCGAAATCGTCCATATTCTGATCAACCGATCCGCGCTGTCTAATCGCAGTTGGTTCTGAGCTATAGTTCTCGGGATTTGTTTTAGGTTTATCTGGAGGCTTTTTCAGTGAAGATTTAGAACATCGTGGCAGCTCATCCATGCTGCAACACCCGTTTGTTTCCCCGTCGACTTGAATATATATAGGATATATCTTCTGTTTGATAGCAAGAAAATATTTTATTTATTTTTTAACAGAAAAAACACGTCTGCCTTCTACAAAATTATTTCCAATTCCCATACTATTTAGTATCATTTGAGAGATTCGTGTTGCATACCACAACCCTCTGAACAGTCTAATGTACAGTGTTTATATCCAACCTGTTAATCGGAGATACCTCATTAGATCCCCTAGATCTATCTCATGTATCTCAGTGAGGTTGTGTAGGAAGGGACGGCCTATATTCTTTAGGTGTCTATTCATTAGAGCCGGACTACTGCATACCTCTTTTGACCGACCCTATAGGCGTTGCGACTGACACCATATGGAGTTCGGTTGAAGAGGATCCTGTACTGGCTAGTTCGTCTGCCCTTTCCCTCTCAAGGACCCCCTTGTGGCCTGGTATACAAGTAAGAACCACATTGGCCAGTCGACCTAGCTCGAAAAGTTTTTCGCTACATTCACTAACGAGTTTAGATGCAGTGTTGTTAGATTTAAGTCATGGGAGGGCCGTCTGGATATCTACAAATATTCCAATGCGCTCTGTTCTCCGTTGTAGCCGTACTTAATTGTCAGTACCTCCGATTGGAAAACGATGCACTTCTTTGGAAGTTTGAATGATAAATTGAGGCTTACCCCTTCGGAGAAGACACCCGAGCCAATTCCACATTCCACCACCTGTCAGTGGTTCTCTTTTATCCCAATCTACTCTTCTGGGAATCCTGACATCAAATAGGTTATCGAACGTCAGTGAGGGGGTGCAATAATCGATGATTATATTGAGTTCTCTTGGGATTGTTTGTAGTATTATCGCATGTCCATAAGCGGTCAGGCAGCACTAGCTATTATGTGAAGGTCCAATTGGTGTAATATGAAGTATTGAATTAAGGGCATTGAAGTAATACAAGCTGATCTCTGTACTCTATACAACAGTTTCATGGTGGATGTCTTCCCGCGAAAGGCCTCCATACCATTGCTCCATAGGAGAGTATTGGTCTGATTATACTACACCATTTCCAATTGAAATTTGAAAAATATCAATTTAATTTTGAAAAATATCAATTGAAATTTGAAAATTACCTATAAAATAAAGGCTTTTTTTAAGCATTTTGTGGAACGACAATATTTTCATTTTCATTGCTCACACACTATATTCGGCGTCCATCAGTTTTAATACGTACATTTTCATCTTAGCTATATTAACTAACAGTAGGCAGACATAGAGGTGGTAACCCACTTCATTTTGACGCTTATTTATTTATTTTTCATCAGATTTTGTTCAAATTACACTTGAAATGTTGGTAGTTAAATAAACTATATGGTTAAAAAATAAAACATTCCAGATCTTCACTATAAAGTAGAAGAAAACCGAAATAAAAATTAAAAATTTTGAAAAAGACGTTAAAAAACACAAAATTTTGAACTTTGAGGGGCCACTACTCGGTCATTTCTTATCAGAGAGAAATGTGCAGCATATTGACGGAAAGGGCATTCAATTACCTTTTTAACGATATGCCATATATCTCGATCGGTCTTTCCGGTTGGGCTCCACAAGGGGTTGGGTGGGATGATGCACCGAAAAACACAAAAGTACCCTTATCTAAAAATCGGTACTTAGGAAAAAAAAATTACAGCGTTTTTCGTGTTCAGGAGGTCCCAATTAACTTATCTAGGCATGTGGCGTTCTTGGTATTTTTTGGCTGTAAACCAGTGTAATTAATGTACTTTTTAATGAATTTTGAAATTTTTCCCATATTTGGCTCTTTTTGGAGTTCTACCAGTTTTTAGCCACCAAACTATTTTTAATAATTTTTAATTAATTTAATTTTCTAGTTATTTCAAATTTTTCTCCTCTTCTTCATTTTGACCCACATACACTATTTTCAACACATTCCAAATCATTCCAAATGTTTTGAAATATTACCCTTCGTGACCCCTTTATACCTTTTCACCAACACACATTGTCTCCTTTTTACTTATATTCCAATTATTAGTCGAACTCTAAACCCCGTTATTCCAAACTAATGAGCTCATTATTTGCGGGTTTTCACCACATATACTATCTACTTTATATAACTACATTCCCCATCGTTCCATTGGGAGTTTGTCTGTTTTTTATAATTCTGTCCTTTCTGATTGACGTTGATTATTTTTTATATCTTCCACAACAATCCAGTCATTTTTTGTCTCAGTTGCTTCTTATGTATATCCAAATTCGAAAAAATTCCACTCCCGAGCAGGGTTAGTATATTTCGTGGGTAATGGGGTACCCTGAGTAACTCATTATTATTGCCGTATGGCACGGATAGCCATCGTTTACCCATTACCCATAGGTATGTGGCAAATAATGAGTAGCCACCCATTACCAATAAGGTATGGGAAAAATAATTGGTAGTTACCCACGGCGATGGGGTATTACCTGTCACGATTACGCGCTATCCTCAGGGTATTGGGGGAAATAATGGGTAGTTTTCCACTACGATGGGTAATGATGGGTATCCCCATTTTTTTTTTATCGAAAATATGAAAAAATTAAAAACAAATTCTATATCTCGGAAAAATATAACCAATTTTTGAGCGTTTCTAAGGGATTTTCATCAAGTGGTCCAATTCGTAAGGAAGATTTTTTTTTTCAAAAAGTCGTCAAATAAGAAAATCGATAATATAAAAACGTGGCTATAACTCGGAGACGGTACGTCCGCAAAAATAATAACTTTTTTGCCTCCACCGGAGGCTTTAACCCATCGATGTCTTCAATTTGCCATAACATTTTGATGTGTTAAGATCTATAGGCACGGGATGGGCAGTCTATCAAAGTGAACACATGCAAACAACACACAGCGATAGCAACACATACGTGGTTGTTGTACAACAATAGTGTCTGCCTGAAAATAAGTATGATGTTATTGATTTAGCGGCAGCGAACAAACAAGCAGGTCGTCGTTGCTAAAGATTATTGAATAGTAGAGACAACTTAGGGAAAGAATTGTATGACTCAAATGCACTGACGACATCATAGAGCAATAGAAAAAGCCGCTATACCTCTCTTTGTGTTCTCTTGATGACGACGACGTAGTAGGCCATTTCATCGAGGTCGACTTGCTTTTGATCTTCAATAATCATTGGTTGGGCCAATACTGACGGAAATATAAGGGAACGCGTAGTTTCGTTCGATTCAAACAACATGAAAGATAATTTAGCAAATAATAATCAATTGATATCAATCAAACACTATTTAAACCTATATCCTGTTTCTCGATGTCGAAAGAATGCATTCCCAATGTTTGTAAGCGAAAGAAATATGGTTTGGGTTTCACTAATTCAACTTTATCTGAACGACGACTCGAACGACAAGTCGAAAGAAAATTTCGAATACGTAAAGGTTTTCGTACAAAATTAGGTTTCTCTATTTCGAACGATCTGTCAACACTGCGAATGGAGGTGTCAAATTCAGTCACTTGGTGTTTTGTTTTCGAGTGGTAAAGAAATATAAAAAGTAAAGGAAATCAAATATAAATTTTCAAATTAAGACGTATGGCAAATTATAGTCTGAAAAAAGTCAGCGATGCAGCAGCTGCAGGCACTGGTCCACCATTTGGAAAAAAACCCAGAGTTTGCCAGGGGAGTGCTGGTTTTTCGGAACCAGCAAATTTTCGGTGGAGGAGGAATGGGGGAACATTTGATTTTAATTTTTTCAATTTGGTAGATTACTTTTGTTTGTTTACTTTGTCTTGTTTATTTTGATTTGCTTTCCACTGGTAATCGGTATCAACAGATCGGCAGGGTTGTATTCAAGCCCATACAATAAAGTAGTATTTTTTAAGGAAACTGTAATCAAATGCAATATGTCGATCAGGCAATTCAAAAATGCGTAATTACGTAACACATACAAATTGACAGACGCAAGTGCATAAGAACGAAAACTTAAGAGATAGAGAAACCCAAATTGAATCGAATTCGATTGACTGCCTTTCGTTCGCTTATGTTTTCATTCGACATCGAGAAACAGGCTATTAGTTTGCTGCATGGTGTTTGATCTATATGTCTTCATTGGTCTCTCATTCTACCTCATTTGCCTTTTTCAATCAGGTGTGCCATAGAAACCCCCTGTCGACATCTAGCAAATGATTCGAAACGTATTGCTCTCTTATTGTCATTACTTGGTCCATTCAAAATTTTGATGTGAAACATTGATGCCTTTTGAAACATTTATTATGAAACAAAAAGTACTGTTTTATGCAACTGTCTACATGAAAGAGAGTGCAATAAGTTCCCTATACTATTCAATACTTTTTGTCTTCGCCCTGTTCCTGCAAAACAAAAATAATTATTTCAGTGAGCTAAATATTGCTTTATTTATTTTAACAATATCACATCTAATGTTAAAGCAGATGTAAGAAAAAAGAAAGTGCAATAGAAAAAGAGTCTTCAGCACAAAAATTATTCTTTTTTTTTATTTTCCAGTGTAACATTTACTAATGTGTTCATAGAAATCGAACAGGTACCGTGTAAGAAAAAGGCGTTAACATATCGCCTGTGAGTTCGAATACCCATTGATTCATTTTTTGAAACTGCTACCACATATGAGCGTTTTAGCGATTTTTTATTGAACAAGTTTTAGTTTTAAGGATTTTTTTTATAGTGATGGCATATTGAAGACAACCATTGGTTGGAGCTTCCAAGGGGGGTAACAAATTAATTATTTTCGAGACTGGACGCACCGTTTCCGAGTTATAGCAATTTTTGTATTTGAGCGATTTTCTTATTTGATTGGACGTCCCGCTTTCGAGATATAGACATGAGCAATTTTTTATTCAAAAAATTTCAAGTTTTAGCGATTTTTTAAAAAAACTAAAAAGCGATGGCGTATTGAAGACATCCTAAGGAGGTAGAAAATTTATTATTTTTGCGATTGGATGCAGCGTTTCCGAGATATAGCCATTTTCGTATTTCAGCGATTTTCGAATTTTGCCGAGTTTTTTAAAACAAAATTCTTCTATACGAATTGTACACCTTTATGGAAACCCTTTAGAAGCTCATAAAAGTTAGTTACTTTTTCGATAGAACGCTCCGTCTCCGAAAGATAGACATGAGGGCGTTTTAGCGACTTTTTATTCGAACCGTTTCTGATATATGAACTTTTTCAAATTGTAAAAAGAGAGAAAAGATAACAGAGGGTAAGCTACCCATTATTTTCGCTATTATCCTGTGGGTAGTGGGTAATCGTGATGGGTAATTCCAAATTATAGTGTGTAGCTACCTGAATCGCGCGTAAGCTATTCAAATAAAAAAATTCTAAAATTAAATTCGCTGGAGATTTAAAATTGTTTAAACACGGAGTAAGAATTGGAATTTTTTCTTACTCTGGTTTTAAAACTTTTGATGTATGAATGTTATTAAGCAACTAATGAATGTTAAGAGCATCTAATGGTTTTTATTTTCATACTATTCCTTTTCAACTACGAGACACTGTGTGTAGGATATTTCGTATTTCCGAACTGCTGTTTAATTAAAGAAAAGAATTTAATTATTGCTCAAATAAATTTAACACTTCATATCCATTAAATGGTTTTCAATACCGTCAGATGTATTAAATGTTAGTGCAGTTGTATTAAATATTATTACTTCGCAATTATTTCTCTTAGTTGCTCCTTTCTCGTAAATTCCTTTGACCAACGAATACAGAAAAATTTCGTAGCATACGACTACCACCATGGCCCAGTCACCTTTTATTTTTCTCTTACAACTGAATACTTTGTCCAGCTAATAATTCTCTTTACGGAACAGTGACCTTCTACAGAAGAAGTCATTACATGTTATTGCTTTTAGCAATCTATCCATAAAAGACTTTATAGTGGTGCACATTTCTATAGAATATTTTATGTGTTTTATATTTCCCTTTAAACTGATAAACCAAAGGAAAATCTCGACCATCACCAAACACGTTGTTTGCATAATAACTAAATGAAAAAGTTGTTTCGCTTCTGTTTTCATTTTGCCAGTTGTTTGTGTTTTTTTTTTGTACTTACCGTCACTGTTATGCTCGAAATACTTTTTCTCCAATTGACCCAGTTGGACATCACAGTTTGTTTTCGAGCCGCCACCGCCACCTCCACCACTGCCACCCTCCATCAGAGGTGAGTTTCCGGTGCCCATGCCGTCACCTGGGCCCACAATGCCGCCGTTGCCGCCGCCTCCGCCCACATTACTCGAATTATGTTTCAGGAGCTCGGTGTATTTGTCTTTTATTAAACTATTGCCCCCATTAGTGGTGGTCTGTTGATGCTTCTTGTACTTGGAGACATCTTTATTAATGCCATTGACGACACCCAGCATGACGTCCGTATTGCCGGCCACCGTATTGGTTCCATGGTTGGCCACTACCGTGCCATGTGCCGTCAGTGGATCATTGCCACTTAAATCGAGATGATGGTGACGATGTTGATGCGCCGCTGCCGAGGCAATAAAGCGCTTATAGATGCAACACGTCACCATGGCCAGAAAGACCGATACACTCAGCAGGCCGAGGGCCATTAACGATATCACAGCCGCCAGATTACCATGCAGCAACATGTCTCGTGCGTTTTGTTTCTGCACCAACAAACTCATTTGGACAGTGTCCTTGCCACCGGCATTCTCTGCTATGCAGCTGTAAATGCCCTCGTCCGACTTTTCGGCGCCAAGAATAGTCAGACGCGATTCGAAGACATTGCGTCCAAACTCTTTTTCCTTTGTGTTGTCGTCCTGGATAAGTTTTATATGTACACGCTGTTGTTGTTTTGGCGGCGGCTGGCCGCTGTTGGTGCCGCTGCGATACACCTGCTTGTTGTAGTCCCAAGCTATATGGGTGTTGGCCGAGGCATGCACACGACACACCAACGTAACATTCTCTTTGGTCGTGCTAATAGAAGCTCCCTTGGCGGGGAATATGATGCGCGGCTTGCATGCAAATGCCTCCGGTTGATCCTCAATCCACAACATGCCCCTTAGCTGATTGGGGTAGTAGCACGACGTGGGTGGGGTATACAGATTGCGGCGCAACACAAAATCACGAAATATCTGCAACTCGCAAGTGCAGTTCCAAGGGTTGCCATCCAAGGACAAAGCGGTCAAACGCTTGACAGACTCGAAACTCTCCTTGCGTAGAAATCCGAGGCGATTATTGTTTAGGTATATCTGGGACAGCAGAGGCACATTGACGAATACTTGATTTGTCATCTTAACTAGGCGGTTATCTTTTAGTTCGATTTTGTGAAGGTATTTGAGGTTTTGGAATATACCATCACCCAGCGATTCCAAGAGATTACCATTCAACACTATCGCTCGCACCTTTACCAATCGCGCGAAGACATTGGCTTGTAGTCCACGCAGCATGTTGTTGGACAAATCCAACTCAATTAGTATTTCCAATTGGGTGAATGTCCTGGGGTCGATATGTTGCAGAGTGCTATTACGTATGTACAATTTGTGGAGATTTGTTAAGTCGGCCGTCAGGAAGGCATTCTCCTCTAAGTAAACAATGCGATTCAAGGACAAGTCCAACACTTGCACCTCATTACTCAAGTTTTCCGGCACTGATGAGAGTGTGAGGTTTTTACAGTCAGCGGTTTTCTTACCCGAATTCCATTTGCAATGGCAGTCACCACAATCCATTAGCCAGTCGGCAGTTGACAAGGCGGGCATTTCGAGGAGCAGCGTAAGAACCATTAGTCGACACAGCCAGGTCAGTGTTGAATTGTATTGTCGTAGGGACCGTTGCCAATGAAGGCTGAAAAAGCTGTTGGTGTTTGTGGTAACAACGCTATTGTGTGGTATATCCTGGTCAGCATCCGTTTCAACTTCCTGTTGCAATGGCTGTTCTTTCCGTTTTCTTTTCGCCAACGCTTTCAGTGCCGGGTTTTGTTGAAAACTCACAGATGGTAACCGTTGTGTGTTTTGTCTCCTGTGGTTAGTTTGTCCCACTGGTCGCCTTCGTAGTTGGTCCTGATCCTGTTTCTGGTGGTAATGCTGCTGCTTGTGCTGGCGTTGCTGGTGTCCTTGCTGTTGCTTAAGCTGTATTTTATTGCGCTTGTTTTTCATGTTTTTGTCCTTTGCGACCTCTTTATCACTGTCTCTCTGACATCAGTCACGTTGACAATTTCGGCCACCGTCTTCGTCCTGGTATTTCTGCTGGTGGTGGTGGTAACTTAAGTAACAATAAAGTTGTTCCAAGTGTTTTCATTTAAAATTGTCCACGTCTACCTTATTCCCTATGACGGTGATGATTCTGTTTCATTGCGCCATGGATGCTTGTGTGCAACAGAAAAAGTTTCAAATTCTTGATAGAAACCGTTTGTTTGAATGCAGAGCGTTGCTGGCGAATTCATTAATGTTGGCACAATGATGGACATTATCAAGCTGGCTGAAAATAAAGTAAAAGAAACAATAAATAAGTTAGTCGTTGTGTCTCATGTATGCTGTAAACAAACAAACAAATAACAAAAACAACGAGCAGATATGTGGTGAAAAAGATATTTCACCACATTTAATTTAAAGTTTTAGGATTCCTGAAAGAGAGCTCCTTGCGCCGTTCGATCTCGCCAACGCAGTTGTTTTTACTTATGTCCTGTAACGCATGAGAGTTAACTTTTCTGAATATCCTATACAGTTTTTATATAAGTAATACCCATAGTTAACTGTATCAAAAATATAATGGTTACAAAAAACAGCAAAAAAAAAATGTCCAGACCAGCTTGAACTCGATTGGTTAAAAGTTGCCATGCCGAACTCGTTTTGAAGTTTGTGAGCTCGAAATTGGCGCAAATTGGAAAGAAGGATGCTCGTAACTACTCAGGAGTCAGGAAATTTAAGTTTTATCGTTGACTTCGAAAATGGTAGAAAGAGGATCTCAGTCATTTAACAACGTCCGAAAAATGTCCACCTCTCTAAGACCAGCTTGAACTCGATTGGTTAAAAGTTGCCATGCCGAACTCGTTTTGAAGTTTGTGAGCTCGAAATTAGCGCAAATTGGAAAGAAGGATGCTCGTAACTACTCAGGAGTCAGGAAATTTAAGTTTTATCGTCGACTTCGAAAATGGTAGAAAGAGGATCTCAGTCATTTAACAACGTCCGAATCGTTTCTCCGTGATATAACTGCATGATATCAGACCGAACTGCAATGCATTAAATATTTGCAATAGCTACAGGACTTGACCACAACTTGATAAGTTTTGAATCGCTCGTCAATTTGAGGATACCGTACTGTAAACCGACAAAAATTCCTGATTTATAATTCTAATACATTATTACCAATTTTTATTACTAATATTCTCAAACTAATTTTTTTCTCAACACTAATATGAATATTTGTATACCCTCACCCATAGGATGGAAGTATATATCACTTAATACGAAAAAAAAGTAATATATCGAAGGAGCCACTTAAGGCCCTTAGTATCTTTGGACGAAATTTGTTTTACGATATTTTAAGGCGATTGAGCCATGCCCGTCTCTCTGTCTGGCTGGCTGGCTGGTCAACACGATAACTGGCGTAAATCTTTACTCATCACAATGAAATTTGGTCAGTGACTATTATTTGTCAATACTGAGTTTGGAATTGAAAATGGGCGTTTTGACCAAGCCTCTTCTGGTACCTCCCATACAAATCGACAATTTTACCACAAAATCATATTTCTTTCAAACCTTCTCTTAGTAGGTGTGATTAGCTTCAACTCACACACCGGTTAATAATCGGTATATGCCTACTTAACTGGACGAAATGGGCGAGATTGCCACTCCCATTCTGGCACCTACGATATATCCGATAAATTGCGTGAAACACATCCGACCTTAATGAAATTAGGTATAAAGCTACACGTTATCAAACGCCAATCACCGTCTAAAACACGGGTGATTTTGCCACGCCCATTTTGGTACCTCCCATACCGTCTGGTTGTTTGGCACGAGAAGTCCCCCAAAACTGAACCAATCTTTATGCAATTTTATATTACTCAATATTATGTCTAATATCATTTTCCTACAGAAAATGAGCTGTTTTGCCACGCCCATTCTGGTATCTCCCGCATAAAGTTGGGCGAATGATCGGTTGATCGACACGAAAACTCTCGTAAATTAAACCCGATCTTAATAAAAGGCAATGTGTAATTAATAACTGACTATTGTGCCACGCCCAGTTTCGTAGCTCCTATACAAAAGGTGGGCGTATTTACGGTTTGCCGACTCGATATATCCAACGAATCATAACCGGTCTTAATAAAATATTGTGCTGATCAAAATGTTGGCAACAACTTGTCATGCCCATTTTTCTACCTTGCATATAAATATTGGGAGGGAAATTGGTTGATAGTCAAAAAAATTTTCCAAAACCACTTAGGATCCTAACTAATTTATGTATTCAATAATATTTAGTGTAATGTCAATCTGCTATTGAATATGGTAATTTTTGAGTTTGGGCGTTTTTAACAGAACTCGCACGCAATGGATGTCTTAGGCTGAGGGTATGATTAAGTCGGTTCACCCGACTGAAACTTATGTACTGGTTTCATTACAGTTAAAAAAGCCCTATTTTTATTGGCGAATGGATCACTACCGTACCTGGATACTTTACTAGTACAGAATAAAACAAAGTGACAAAAAACCAACTGTATCGGTAGACCAGTCAACTATTTCTCGAAACACCCGAAGAGTATAATATTCAACATGACCACTAATCTCATTAACATAAGATGGAGAAATCCAATCTCAATACACTTAGTCCAACGTTTCACCATAAAATAGGTCCATAAAATAGGCATTTGTTTGATCAATAATGTCATCGTTGGAGCTAAATCTCTTTCCACCGAGCCATTTCTTTAAGTTTGGAAATAGGAAATAGTCACTGGGGGCTAACTCCGGAGAATATGGCGGATGAGGTACGAATTCGTAGACTAATTCATGGAATTTTGCCATTGAGACTACACACGTGTGAACCCGTTAGTTCATGGTCAGTTAGAGCAAACGCGGCACCCATCTTGCAGACTGCTTACTTATACCCAACTGATCATTTAAATCAAAACTGCCATATGATATGCCTATGGCATCAACAATCTCACGCACTATTACTCTTCGATCGACCAACAGCATATCGTGGATATCGTGGATTTCGACATTTTGGGTTGTATTGACCTCAACTGGCCGTCCAGAACGTTCAGCGTCATTTGTACTTGTGCGACCACAACGAACCACTTTTTTTTACCATTGAAATCTATGATACGGAGTCCCCGTAGTATTTATCAAGCTTTTCCTTGGTTTGATTGACGGGTTTTTTCGCAAAAAAATGATGCTTAATGGGAACTCGCAATTCAATTTTTTCCATATTTAAAAAAAATGTACGAGGTTGTATGTTTTGAACCGATGTTAAACGCGAAGTAAATGACGGAACTTGCACAAGATTTGACAGTAAACTGGTAACAGGTGGTACTTGATGGAAGCAGTGTTGCATTTCATACAACTACGAATGAAGTTCGAAAAGTCATGGACTTATTGATCCGCCATCTATGTGGATGTTCCACATACATAAATCGTTCCTGCAGAGTGTTACAAGCTCCATTTTTTTAACGTGTAGACAAACAAGATAAACAACTATTATAATTTAAAACATATTCGCTATTATAATTTTCTTTAAATCGTTTAACCTTTAAAAATGATCCGGTTTTCATTACAATGTCTCCGTCACATTGTACGCAGTAATAACAGCGTTGACAGTAAATACTTTTGGTGGGTCATCATGCTAGAGTTCAAATGGTGTAGGCGGGAAGTAACGTCCCAAAAGAATGAAGTACTGCTGAACATTCTGCACAAAGTTTTGTAACATTTAAATGCCATTAAAAATTTTGGCTGAAAATATGCTTTTGATTAGTAAATGTTTTTGTTTATGTGCTCGTAAATGTTTTACGGAGGTATGTCGGCCGGCAGTATCAAGCCAAGACATTGTGAAACGAAATTTAACAAAATATTTTAGTGAATTCAAACAATTTAAATTAAAAAAAAATGTGATTTAATAGCCACTATGGATTTTTGATGGATCACAGTTAGGGTGATTTATTATTTGAGCTTTATCATAGACCAGACTTCCTTCCAACAATTAAAAAATTGTATTATACTAATGGTTACTTTTTTTGAAATTTACAAACACGCGGATTATCTAGTGTTTTTTCTATAGAAAACGCAAATTGAAAAATAACGTTTGAAATCTTATAATTTCTTGTTGAAAAATTAGTAGGCAAAAATAACGTCGAGTCAAATAAAAAATAATGTAACAACAATTTCGAAAATTACATTTGCGACTGGCTACAATTATGATTCAATTTATATTTATAAAGCAAATTTAAAACGAGTCAGACTAACACTTCTCTACATTGAAAATATCAGAGAAATATCCCATGAAAGGATGTGTGAATGCTAGTCGTGCTGTGGTTACAAGTAAGGGATTATCGCTTGCTGTGTTGCAAAGAAATCGGTTATTTAGTGAAAGGTTATATTATTCAAAAATAGTTGAATATGGTAAAAGATATCAAAAAAGAAAAATTATAAACTTAGCGAAAATGATTCGTGTCCCTAAGTCTCCGCTAAGTGCTTCATACAAAACAAGCGAATATATTAGCAAGCGGTGTAACCAAAACACGCACAGTGTACCGTGCTTTGAGTTGGTAAGTTATATTGTGTCTAACTACTAGATAGTATTTCCGTCACTAAGTTGAAGTCGATCAATGAAAATAAAGCGTGTAGAGCGTGGATTGAATACAAATTCTCATGTTCAAGAGCTAAGCACGGTAACTGTTGCACCACCCTCGGAAAAAGTGACTAAATTAATTTGGGTTTTGATGTGTTAACACCTATAGGCACGGGTAGGGCAATCTATCAAAGTGAACACATGCAAAGAACACACAGCGTTAGCAGAACATACGTGGTTGTTGTACTTTACAACAACAGTCTCTGCCTGAAAATAAGTATGATGGTATTGAAGTAGCGGCAGCGAACAAACAACCAGGTCGTCGTCGCAAAAGAGTATTTAATAGTACAGAGAAGTCATGAAACTAATTGTATGACTCAAAAGCACTGGCGACATCTGGCGAATGATTCAAAACGTACTACGTTCATTTTGCCATAACTTGGTCCATTCATAATTTTGATGTGAAATATTGATGCATTGTGAAACACTTACATTTTTTGTGTTATTCTATAGAATAACATTGCCGAAATAAAAAAAAAAAAAACGTTTCCCATTACATCCCATGAAGAGATTGGGGAGAGCTTCTCACAACCAGTGAGCTGTGCGCTTTCTAATTTTTCACTCCCTGATTGGGACCTACAGTTTTTACACCGATTCCGAACGGCATTTTTGAGAAGCTTTTTCATGGCTATTTACTCGATAGTGTCGCCGTCACTATGCGAGGTGACCGCCGCCGAAAGAATTTTTTTTTTAAAGGTGGTCAGAGCAGGGATCGAACCCAGGATCTCATGTACAAGAGGCGTGCATACTACCCATTGCACCAACGACGGCCAAATGGTGTATTTATATTGAACCATTCTATAAAGAGAATAAGACTCGTTTATGCTCTTTTACTTAGACTCTCTACATGAGAGCGGAAAAAGTGTGCAATAAGTTCTCTATACTATTCAATACTTTTTGTTGTCGCTCTGTTTATGACAAAACAAAAACAATTATTTCAGTGAGCTAAATATTGCTTTATTGCTCTAAAATTTGCTTTAATGTTAAAGCAGATGTAAGAAAAAAGAAAGTGCAATACCAAAGAGCCTTCAGCACAAAATCTATTATTTTTTTTTATTTTCCAATGTAACATTTACTAATGTGTTCATAGAAATCGAGCAGATACCGTGTAACAAAAAGGTGTTAACACATCGCCCGTGATTTCGAACACTTATTGATTTTTGTTTAAATTTTTGTATTAATGTAATATTTTAGTATGTTGGTGACTTCAAATTTAGAATTTTATGAGCTAAGATACAAATCACAAAAAAATGATCTGTTAATGAGGTAAGAAGTTTATTATTTAAATAAAATAGCGGTTTAAACAATCGGAGCCTTATACGTACCCAAAAATTAAAGATTAGATTGGACAACACTACGCAAAAGAACAAATTTTTTGTCCACATAAGAGGTACGTGTTGTAACTTGGGAACGATTCTCAGTTACATTTATTGACCCAAATTAAAGCATGAGCTAATAGATGTATAAAACTGGAACGCGCAGAGCTCACTGGTTGTGAGAAGGTCTCCCTAATTCCTTCATGGGATGTAACGGGAAACCATTTATTTATTTTTAATAGATAGAGGGATTAACCGAAATTTGTACTGACAAACTCTCAATTGTCCGAAAAGACATGTACAGTTGGATTGTATTTAATACTAGAGAGAGATTTGCAAAAATATTGTCTAGAAAGAAGTTTAGTTAGAAATTGTATTGTTTTTTTTGGAATTTATCCTTAAATTTGATAATTATCGGTTCAACTTTTGTATGGGAGGTAGCAGAATTGTGCCAACTCACCTGCCGATCACACAACTTTTTTATGCACGGTACCAAAATTGGCTTGACAAGCAAAATATCCCTTTCCAACTAGGTGACTTTCGCTTAATGAAGTATTATTTCATGCTTTGTTTAATTTAGATTGGTAGAGATTTACAAATTGACTTAAATTAACGAAAATTTAAACTCGAATTGTTTTAAAGGGTTTTCAACTCAAATTGAGATCCTTTATTCCTTAAGCTCAGATCCCACTATCTGCACACTGTACCGGTTTTCGACACATTTCATGTACCGACAGTGTAAGCGCATACAATTTTTCAAAATGCTACAATCTAAACAGAAATCGTACTGTCTATGGAGTATCGAAATTACCCCTGGTGTTCTGATACTGCTAACACTCCTTAGCCCAATGTGAAGTAATCAAATAGAGCATAACAATTCGTCGGTTTTTATCGGCCACTTGTGTGCTGGTCATAGTCGCCAGTCAGCGCATACACGCTGGAGAATACCGGCCTCTCTAATATATTTTCCCAAACATATTCTGCTGGAACCATTATTATTCGATTTCACTATATATGTTTTATTTATTACAATTATATTTATTTGCATTGCATTTATTTTTATATTTATTTGCATTGAATGCATTATTTGTTTTTTTTTCATGAAATGAGAATCTGCTGCTCTTTTGCTTCTCCCTTCTTTGTTGTCTCTCACGTTTTTGATTTCAGAAGGTTTCAGCTATTCGTTGTTTATCACTATGCGTTGGTACATAAACAAGATATTTATATTGAAATCAAATTCATGCAAGCCAAGCGTGGATTAATTGCATGTGTTTTCTTATTACACTTATTTCAAAAATAGTCCGCCGTTCTGATTTTCCAAGTAAAGGCTCGGACAGACAGAGGGCTTCACGTTGTTGCCTTTCCAGTTTTTTTCCTCAATATCATTTCTCACTTTGGTAGCACACATCCATATACATATATACGAAACATATACATAAAAACCAAAATAACATCACAAACCATTTAACCGTCCGAGCCTTCGTTTATTCTTTTTTCATTGATCAAGAGCTTTTGATATCCTCTGTCCGATGAACCGTTGACGGCTGAATACATGAAACTGAAACGCAACATATCGGTCAAAATAAGAAACAGTGACTTGATCTGCAATTTGCAAGCACATTCAGGAATATTTATGACTCACTGACTGACAGAACAATGCTAAAATACAGATACACACTTACTTACTCTCTCGTTGTCCCTCTTTTATCCTCTTGCTCTCAAGAGAGCACAGACAGTGCAACAAACACATCTGTATTTGTATCACAAACATAGATATATGTGGGTCGCAAACACATATATTATAAGTTATAACATATTAATCATTTTGTCTCAAACATGTAATATTGAATAGCGTATATAATGTGCTTAGGCACAAGTATATAATATTTGCGACACGCTCCAAACACACTTTATATTTGCATTGAAAAAACAAAAAAAAAAGATTTTTCAGCGCGTATATTTGCGAATGGGTAGTGTGCGCGCCTGTTGTACTTGAGATCCTGGGTTCGATCCTTGATCTGACCACCTTCAAATTTCTTTCGACGGCGGATACCTCGCATAGTGACGGCGACACTATCGAGTATTTAGCCATAAAAATGCTTCTTAAAAATACCGCTCGGAACCGGTGTAAAACTGTAGGTCCCAATCACTGAGTATACAACTAGAAAGCGAACATCTGACTAGTTGTGAGAAGCTCTCCCCGATTCCTTCATGGGATATAATGGGAAACCATTTATTTTTTTTATTTTTTTATATTTGCGAATACCACTGCTTGCAAACATGTGTAAATTTTCAAAAGAAGAAGAAGAGAAGGCGGTAAGTTATCGTAGAAATTATTTAATTTTGTTTAAATTTATTATTCAAAATACAGACGTATCATTATTATTATTAATAATATCCAACTAAGTATTATAAATTTTTGGAAAACATATAATTGGATTCAGACGATGATTTGTTATCCGTTGTGAAATTTTAATGGTTGTCTTCAAGGAAACAAAAAATATAAAAAATAAAAACTAATTTCAACGAGGCAGTATCTGTTTACGATACTTATCACGTCATATTTAAAAAAATAAAAACTGTTGAGAAAGCAGTATGCAATATTTGACACCAATAATACATATATATGAAACAGTGGCCGTCGGTGGTTCAATGGTTAGTGTGTGCGCCTCTTGTACATGAGATTCTGGGTTCGATCCCTTCTCTGATCACCTTAGATTTCTTTCGGCGGCGGTCACCTCGCATAGTGATGGCGACACTATTGATTATTTAGACATGAAAAAGGTTCTTAAAACTGTTCTAACACGGGATAAGTCGAATTTCTCGAGTCTCAGCCATCTCTACAATTGTTGAATTTGAGATTCGCAATATTTCTATTGTGATATGTGATTGTCTTTGGTCAGATGTTTCAGCAGCCCTTGAGGTTGAAGTTCTAGACCGTTGGGATAGAATGCGCATTTTGTGTTGCTGTGATGTCTCTTCTTGTCTTGAAGAAACAGTGCGAAGCCTTTGTGAAGTGATACGAGCCTCACGTAGACGCTGTGACTGGAGTTGCTTTTCGTTCCTCCTTCGAGTTTGTGCTTTGAAGGATTTGATGGTACGTTTTGTTACGGACGACTTTTTTGTGGACATGTTTCTTTATTCACTATCACTATATTAACACTGTGAAAAATGACAAAAACATGCCAAGGTGACAAAAAAGCGGAACTGACAAAGAAGCGGAGCTAACCGCAGCTTTCCGCAATCAATTGCTACCTTTATTACCAGAGGAGATACAATTGTCACTCCCAGTTAAAAAAAGTTTTTGCTGGGTCTCGATGGATTCGAATGTTAAGGCCCATGCAAAACCCCAGTCAGAGAAATGCATTATCGAAAATAAAAATATATATGTAAAAATTTTACATTATACGGAATAGGACTCTGTATATTGTTAATACATAAATTGGTTTTACAATAAATAACCTATTGTTAGAAAAGGTGAAGGAATAAACAAGTTATGAGCGTTGAAAATTCCCCTATACTAAACAATTTTTCACACGTATTTTATCATGATTAAAATGACCAACTTCGAGCTCCTATCTTGGTGAAAAGTAGCAGTAGACTATCATAATAATGGTACTTTATGTTTTAAGAGGAATGATTTTTATTATATATAAAAATATCATGTCATTTGAAAGACATTAATTTTTCGATTTTTCTTGCTCTAGGTTGGCCAAATGTGACACTGTGCACGGCGCAAGAATGGGAATGTATATAATTTCCAATGAAGCCATAATATAAAAAAATGGTGTCCCATAACATCCCATGAAGGTATTGAGGAGAGCTTCTCACACTCGGTGAGATGTGCGCTTTCTAGTTTTTTGCACTCACTGATTGGGACCCACAGTTTTACACCGATTCCGAACGGTATTTTGAGAAGCTTTTTCATGGGTACTCGATAGTCCCGCCATCACTAAGCGAGGTGACCGTCGTCGAAAGAAATGTATTCTCATGTACAGGAACCGCGCGAAATGAAATGATGTTTAGTACATTTTAATTAATTTTTAAGATGATACTTGTACTTCGACCGCCTGTCATGTCTTTAGATTGAGGAATTTTGTTTGATGTGTTAACATTTATAGGCACGGGTAGGGCAATCTATTAAAGTGAACACATGCAAACAACACACAGCGTTAGCATCACATACGTAAGCGCTTCGTTTTTCCGTGTTTTGCGCATGGTTATGCACCTCTTCCTTTAACCTGATCATCTGGCGATGTATTTCGACCCTCTGGTACTTTCTACGATGTTCACTATGCAGCGTTGCCTCTATGAAAAATATTGAAAAAACCGATGAAGAAGAAGGCATCGAAATCCGAAGAATTTACATCAACCGAAAACAAGGCAGTCACCAAAAAAATAAGAACAAAAAAAAAAACTGACTGAAAACAAAACTGAGACTCCTAAAAAATCGGTAGCAAAAGTGGAAAAACTCCCTAAGAAGACAGCTGCAGTTGAAGAAGCTCAAGCTGATGTGAAAACCAGAAACAAAGACGGAGATAAACAATCTATAAAGAAACGTGCTACAATGGTGAATAAATCGGAGATGAAAATAACAAAAAAAAAACTGGAAGAACTTCCTAAAAAAAATCAGACAAAGGTGAAAAGAAGCAAAATTCAGAAGAACCACCAAAAAAGCGTGTTAGTTGTAAAAAAGAGTTAAATTTTGATATTTCTGTAATTTTGTACCTTTGATATTGAACTTTTCTTAAATTTCAAATATTATATATATTATCTGTTTATATCACATTTTTCAATTTTGTCATTAATTATGTTCATCTTTACAGGTGATTTGTAAAAAAACTAAAAGACACCGAAACTTGCGGTTTGCGGCGTTTGAAAGAGCGTTTTTTTCCTATAAAAATCACTCAAAAAGTAAAAAAAAAATTTTTCGGCGCAGAGGTCCCTTTTCGTGGAGCAGGTCACATAAAATAACATTGCCGAAATGGTGCATTTATATTGAAATATTATATAAAGAGAATAAGAATCGTTATGCTCTTTTACTCAGACTCTCTACATGAGAGCGGAGAAAGAGTGCACTAAGTTCTCTATACTATGCAATACTTTTCGTCGTCGCTCTGTTTATGACAAAACAAAAACAATTATTTCAGTGAGCTAAATATTGCTTTATTTATTTTAAAAATATTGCATCTAATGTTAAAGCAGATGTAAGAAAAATTAAAGTGCAATAGCAAAAGAGCCTTCAGCACAAACAAAATCATTTCAAACCACAACAACACAATTTTAAACTAAATTTTATGTATAATGGAAGAAAGTACATTTCGTATAATGACTTTTGGAATTGACTGCATTCTGGGCATCATACAAACCTTCATCAATACTTGTTAAATGAATTTATTAATGTTTATAAGAGCTTGCATTTTTTTAATTCCCCAATATAATATTTACTAATGTGTTCGTAGAAATCGAACAGGTACCGTGTAACAACAAGGTGTTAACACATCGCCCGTGAGTTCGAACACTCATTGGGATTTTTTTTTCAAAATTGTATATATCGTATGTGCAGGCCATCGATAATATATTTTCAAAACACAATTTTATATACATTGAAACGAAGTGCAAATTATTCACATAAATACAAATAGTCTGCCATGTGAAATTTGTGAAAATCCCAAATACCAGATTTATAAACTTTGAACGAAGTTCAATATAGGGTTCAAAGGAGAGTTAGAAAAATTTGATATTTTCTAAGGAACCGAAATATTTATTTGAATCTGATGTTTGGTTGCAAATATTGACTCCAGCATACCTTGTGGTCATTTGCATGTTAAAGTAAAAGCTTTTAACTTGCAGTAAAAATATCTGTACGTGTCCTGCAAAAAGTAAAAAAAAAACGAGTCATTCGTTTGCGCAAAATTTGCATTTGTACACTAGTATAATAACAAAGTATCAGCTTTAAGAGGGTGGGCTTAATATCAACAAATATTATTTGCCTCCAGATATGTTTTTATATATAAACTGAACATGAGTGACAGATATAATAATGAAGTTTTTGTCATTGCATACTTCAGACATTTGTGCTTTTTTTATTTTTCTTCAAGCAAGAATTACTGAGAAAACTTTTACAGTGGATTAAAGATATAAGTGCAGAGAAGTTTTGGTAAGAGAAAAGTTGATGCTTATGGCAAAGAATTTTTGTGGATGTTTTCACACAAGTAGGAGTTGAGACAATTCTCGCTTAGTTTGGATTTGTTTATCCATGTAATGTGTGATGATATGGCTATATACTTGTGGAGAAGGGAGCTGATGATATGCCTTGGTGGGTATTGAAATAGTTATATTTCCAACCATCCACCATAAGAACATTGCGGAAGTCGAATAAAGAGTCAAACCGGTAGAGGACGGTTTTACACTAATCATTCAGTAATCAGCATCATTACTTTTTTGAGTTCCAATTACGGTTTAATACAAAAACTTTGTAGGCTCCCAGACGTACTGAATTCGACAGTACGCGTACTTGTTGCTGTTTGTTTTACTTTTTTCACATATTTTTAACCACTCTATTTTGTTTTTAGTTTTTTATGTTTTTCTTTCAAAAACCCAATTAAACAAAGTGATTTTACCCAAAAATAAATAAATTTTACGCAAAAATTAATTTCATCAAAAAGTTAGATTGATAATTAAGTGGAATTTGATAATTGAAAATGATGATGACTAAAAAAAATTACAGCAGACAGTTGTCCGAGGCCTTCGGCCACGGACTGTCCCTGCAGGCTGTGTCAGAGACACGGCCATTAAGTTTAACGTAGAATACGCCATCCGATAAGACAGAAAACATATATAACAATAAATTCATTTGCCTATATTATTTATCATTTATTGTTATATATGTTTTCTGTCTTATCGGATGGCGTATTCTACGTTAAACTTAATGGCCGTGTCTCTGACACAGCCTGCAGGGACAGTCCGTGGCCGAAGGCCTCTGACAACTGTCTGCTGTAATTTTTATGTTTACCAACGGCATTTGATTCAAGTCCGTTTAAAAAAAAAAATATTGTATTCAATTTTTTTAAACTTAATTTAATTTATGTATTTTAATTAATATTTTTATTGAAATAAGTTCTGCGAATGTTGAGAGGGCCGCCCTAATATTAAAAAAGATTTACCTTATCGAGTCTTCGCATTACAATTCGAGCGTTGTGTGAAAGCTTTACGCTTTACAATTCAAAATTAATGTTACAACAGCTTTATTGAAGCTTTCGCAAAAAAGCTCTATTACGTTAGCTTACTGTTTGTTTCACTTTTTACTAGATACATGTTGCCAAGCAACATTAGCTTGCTGTTCGTTTCACTTTTTACTAGATACATGTTCCTAAGCAATGTTGAGCAACCAAAAACACTCAACCAAACACCACACATATGTTTGAGTGTATGTGTTTAAACAATTTTCATTTGAGAAATTAAAATACTAGAAATATATCAACCAATATGAAATGTATATCAAACGAAAGATAACATCTTCATTTACCTACAAAAAAAATTTTAAAAAAATTCATCTAGCCGTTTCCTCAAATTCAATGAAATAAAGATTACAACAATAAAAACCTGACATGACTCATCATACCGTAAGGTAAGACGACGTATTCTATGTCAAAATACTTTTCTGCTGATATTTTGAATCAAATAGCTACAAAATCCTGGTTTTAGAGGTAAGCTTTGTTCCCAAAAGTTCAAATCCAAAATGTTTGAAATAACTTTGTTGCAGAAAGTTTACCTGTACAACCAACCAAATAGTAGTTAGTGGCAGCCAAAATTCAGATAATATCAAATTATCAATTACTACTAGTAGTGTTTCTAAGTTCAAAACTGCTTAGTAATTCTAAATCCTTTCGTTATTAATACTCAGCTGAAAGCGACAAATTTGTCAACTTCTACTGAACGATCCTGGCTTCTGTTGCAATTTTTAAAAATCAGCCCCCAAATAGACTATATAGACAGTGTCTCTACCATACAAAATTCCATATCATAAAATAGATCTGCAGTCAGGTGAACAACTTCTATGATGGTGAGGCATAAAAAGGCAAAAAAAAAAATATAATCAATATAAAAAAATCCAATGAGTGTTCGAACTCACGGGTGGTGTGCTAACACCTTTTTGTTACACGGTACCTGTTCGATTTCTATGAACACATTAGTAAAAGTTACATTGGAAAAAAACAGCATTCAATCATATGATGACGTTACATTTAAATAATATTAATACTTAAAATTATTTAAATTCCAGTGCAATTACATGCGTCATTATTTTCTTGCTTAATACTTTTTGTGTTATTCCCACAAAAAACAGAGAATGCAAAGTAACAGACACATGAATATACATACATTGTTATGTTCGTACGTAACGCTACACAAGTTCACACAATTTTCGTTGCTCTCTCATTTTTATATACGTATAATACGTCTTTACTCTCGTTCCTCTGAGATTGCTTTGCACACATATTTTATTTATAATTTATAATAAAAAAAAACAACCCGTAAAAAACATAGTTTTTGACTATAAATTCTTTACATATGACCACGCCCCTTTATCCAATCCCGCCTATATTTGCAGCAGATCTTAGATATATGTACACCTAACCAACATACCCAATTTTGTGCAAATACTGTTAACAGGAGCAGAACTAATGGATTTTTAATTTGTGATTTTTATGGGAGGTACCATGCCCCTTTATCCAATCGCTCCCATATTTTGGCAGTTTATTTTTGTCGTCGTCATTATTTCGCCTACGTAGTTTCTGCTTGATTGGGTCACGGGAAAAGGGTTAAAAATCAATCCAAAGTTTATTCGGTGGGCATGCATGCATACATACATGCATACAGACAGGTGAAGTTAATATAAAGAATTTAGAAAACGCCGCTCAGTCATATGATGACGTTTCATTTAGTTAATGTTAATACTTAATAAAACTTAAAAACATTTAAAGACAAGTGTCATTATTTCCTTGCTTAATACTTTGTATTATATACACACAAAAAACAAAGAGAATGCAAAGCAACAGACACATGTGCATACATACATTGTTATGTTCGTACATACGCTACACAAGTTCACACAATTTTCGTTGCTCTCTTGCTATCTCATTTTTATATACGTATAATCACGTTAATATTCTCTTTGTTCTGAGAGTGCGCCGCAAACACACAACACAACTATTCGCTGCCGCTACATCAGTGTGTGTTTTTTTTCGAAGTTTGACAATATGTGCTCGCAGTCGGACAAATCTGTGTTCTATATAGGGGTGGGTCACCCAAGTCATGTAAGGGTATGAAAAATAGATGTTGGCCGATTCTGAGACCTAACCGATATGCACACAAAATTTCATACAAATCGGTCTAGCCGTTTCGGAGGAGTTGAACACCAAACAATCTGTGATTACATTCGGACAATCTGTGTTATCACAGTCTGACAATTTGTGTGAACGCAGTCGGGCAAAATGTGTTTGGATGTATTCACTTTGTGAATTTAGGCCCTACCCGCGTCTGTAGATGTTAACACATCAAAAAGATTAAAAACATATATTTTAGAACTAGAGTAGTATTACATTAGAAACTGTAACTTTATATAGTTTATATACTTTCTACGTATTTACAAGTGAAGGGATGAAAATTCCCAAAATTTGAAAAGGAACAAACCTAAAAATTTATTTCTCCTAATACAAAGTCTGCATTAATTGTTTTAAAGAGCCGTTACAATTGAGTCCCTAAAATGATGGCAACTCTACAAAAATTTTTACAAAATAAAGCACTTTTTCATCTTACGATTTCATCGGTACCTGTTTCTACAAATACTTTTGTCTTCGAGAGTACAATTATGTAATGACATTATTTTCTGTGCATTGAATTCTAGGAAAATTGTACTTATTTCAAGCTTTTATTTATTTGATTTCCAGCTATGTGACATCCAAGAGACAATTGACTGGTTTTGACATTGTCGTTCGCATAGATGACAGCGAAAATAGTTAGTGGGTTCCGATTTTGTAAACACGCAACCACTCAATAACATTTAAAGCCAGTCACTGACTTTCGTTCGTTAGGGTTTCTTTTGAGATTGTGGATAAGGCTGTTAGTGTTAATCACTTCTATTCGGGAACTTTATATCAGCTGAGAAGTGATACCAAGCGCAGACATAGTTGCTGATATAGGGTATTGAGGGCAGTTTTATAGTGAAGTTGTAAAGGGTTTTTCAGCAGAGACGCTAAAAAAGTAAATCGATAGGGACAGCAAACGACGCCATATTTTTTCCCGCTCTTTTGACATTTCTCTTCAGTAAGGTTTGCCATTTCATCATGGAAAGATATACGAGCCAACAACGAGTCGAAATTATTAAAATTTACTACCGGAATTTGGACTCAGTGGCCTCAACTTAAAGAGACCAACTTTAAGAGGCCTCAACAATCAGCGATGAGGCTCATTTCTGGCTGAATGGCTTCGTCAATAAGCAAAATATGCGTTATTGCTCAGACAGCAATCCACACGTAATCCATGAGTCATCGTTGCATCCCGAAAAAATTACGGTTTGGTGCGGTTTATGGGCCGGCGGCATCATTGGGCCGTACTTCTTCCGTGATGATCAAGACCGGAACATTACTGTGCATGCGAATCGCTACCTTTCAATGATAACCGAATTTTTCTGGCCCCAATTGGATAATATGGACTTGGAGGACATGTAGTTCCAACAGGACGGCGCCACAAGCCACACAGCGAATGCCACAATCAATTTATTGGAAACCAAGTTTGGTGAACGTGTTATCTCACGAAATATGGCTAGTCGATTGGCCGCCTCGGTCGTGCGATTTGACGCCGTTAGATTATTTCCTGTGGGACAACGTCAATTCTATGGTCTATGCCAACAAGCCAGCGACGATTGATGAACTTCGTACGAAAATCGAACGTGAAATTGCAGCAGTATCGGCCGATTTATGCTTTAAAACCGTCGAAAATTGGGTTCAGCGTCTGGACTTTTGCAAACGTGCCCGTGGTGTCCATCGAGTTCCATACATAATGGCATCGAACGTACTTTCACAGGAATAAAGAATTTTATTGGTATCTAAAACCGGTTTTGTTTTATTTAAAAAAAACTTTTGTAGCGCTCTTATTGAAAAACCCGTTATATGCTAGGTGTCGAACGGCTTCTCGTATTCTTTCGATTTGAGAATTCGGTGGGTTGCAAATATCTGATCGGTTGTAGATTTCCCAGTCTAAGGCCGCATGTTTTTAATAATTGACTTTAGTATTTTGTATTTACGCGTAAATGGGCTCTACGCGTAGAAGAACTTCGTATAAAAATAGGGGTGATTCCACAATAATTGCTTGAAACTTCGATAGGCCATCCAATTCGACCAAATTTTTTAAAACACAACCCAGTACGCTGGCAGTCCATTCGCCGGGCATGAATTCAGTGGCAACTTATCCGTTCTTCACCACCAGGCCCAAACAGTTCTGGTGATAGTCCGTCAGCACACAAAGATTTTATACTGGGAAATTTCAGATCTGACCTGGATCTGCTTATCTGGAGGATAAATAAATAAATAAATGGTTTCCCATTACATCCCATGAAGGGACCGGGGAGAACTTCTCACAATCACTGAGCTGTGCGCTTTCCAGTTTTCACTCACTGATTGGGACCTACAGTTTTACACCGATTCCGAACGGTATTTTGAGAAGCTTTTTCATGACTATATACTCGATAGTGTCGCCGTCGCTAGGCGAGGTGGCCGCCGCCGAAAGAAAATTTGAAGGTGGTCAGAGCCGGGTTCGAACCCAGGATCTCATGTACAAGAGCCGCGCACACTCGCCATTGCACCACCGACGGCCGGAGGATAACTAATATTTAATTTGCACAATTTCTGAAGTGATTTCGCTAGTGAGTGTGATTTTGATGGTGTGCACACTTGGCGGGATATATTAAATTTGATTGTTTAAAACAATTCGGTGGAAAATGCGCTCTCGGGTCATTTAGTGTTAAATAAATGGATAAGGTGGTTCTTGCCTGCATTACTATGGGCTAACGAAGTTTCTAGCCCTTAAAGTGAACAATTAAAAGACCGACGAAAAGGTGGCAATAACCATCAGCCGAAATGAAAGAATAATGAGCTCCGAAGAAAAAAAAACGTAGTCTTGCTACCATTGTGTAATTTAAAAGAAGAAGCTAAAGTTTGGAAATTTTGGAGAAATTTATATTTACCCACATATATTTTGACTGATTCGAAAATAAACGTAGGCTATGGACGAAAAAGATTAACTTCTTAAGTATGCCTAGTGTGGACGTGTTTGTTCTTTATTCAATGATAATGTACTCTCCATAAGTGTCTACAAATACAACTGTGCTCCCCATAAAACTGGTTCATAATTCAACAATGGTTACAAGGTGCGCAAATTATTCCTTATATCTTAATATATTTGTCCATTAATTGCCATTTGCACTGGTATCCTGCTGGTACGAGTGCGTCTCCCTAACAACTTTATTGTGCGACTATTTATGTTTCTGCGTTCGAGACAAGATTAATTCGAATTGCTGCTGTTGATGCTATTAGGACAGGATAAGGGAAGATTCATTTAAACTTTTTGTATAACTTTAATTAGAAATTGCATGTGTGTTTGATGTTTCCATGTTGTTCGCCATTCTACCATAGCATCATGATACAACACAGTACAATTTTGCCATATGCGATGTCTCAGAATAAACATACGTATACAATTATATACATACGTACTTGTGTGTTTCTATTGACAGGATTCTATTTTCGATGGCATCATTAAGCGGCTGCACACGCTACCTTTCATCGCAACTCTCTCTCTCTTTTTTTGACAATGGAATTTCCTTTAGTGCTTGTGATCATTCCCATTTCTTGGGTATTTTGTTAAGAGTTTTTCATTAGACTTCCGCCAGAAGTTTGCTTCTATTATCATTGTCATCATCTGGTTTCAGGCTCTACTGCTTTCCTTCATCTATAGAATTGTGGTTGAGAAGTTTTGGTCGGAGTTTCCCGGAACTTTTAATTTAAGAAGAGCAAAACTTATCTCTCTATGTATCTTCTTTTAATTCATTTTGTGTTCAGTTGCAAAGAGTTTCCTGCCAGGCATAGTAATGGGCATTTAATGTTTTCATTTTTGCAATAGTATTAATAAATTTGAAATGAAAAAGTTAAACTAACCAACTTTGATATTCGCACGATTGTGTAGGAAAATAGTTTGTTGCAAAAAAGTACAAGTTTTGTACCGAACTTCGATCCCGATTTAATCCTGAATAAATAGGCTTATTTTGAAAACAATTAGGAAATATTTGATAGTTTTTAAAAACAATGTGCGCCAAATATTGTGGCTGTCGTTAGTGCAATGGTTACCATGCTAGAGAATTGTATAGGGACCTCAGGTTATGCTGGTCTGACCACATTATATATCATAAGGTTATATTGTTTGGTCAGGTTTGTCTCCCATAATATTTGTGTCTACATTGAAGTCGTAATAAAAAATATTTGTTTTATTTAAATTTTTCCCAAAGTTTCGTCAATGTTTTGGGGACGCTGTACTATTGAACAATATTTTGTTACAATTTTATTCAAAAACAACCCGAATATACTGTCTATGACTTACAATTATGATGTTGTACTTTATATTATTCACAAAAAAATAACACAAATTAGTTTGAAGTATCAAAATGTTTAAAGCATTAGGCTTTTAAACATTTATTATTGAAATTAATTAACAAATAATTTGACAGTCACAACTGAAGCATAAAACGTGGCTCACAAGTTACGTCAATTTTATAGTCGTCATAATCGAGCCACCGAGCAGGCTTTTCAAACTACTTCGGCCAAATTTCGCAACAGTCTCACTCCACTGGATATCAATCCACAAGCCCGTATCTCTAGAGCGCGTACCGAGGAGAATATTGTCGCTGCATCCGGCAGTGTAAATGAAGATCGTGATATGTCTACCTACCACCTGGAAGATTCTACTTACCACAACTCCTTCTTTTCGGTGAATTGGCCTTGGAAAAGCTGAAAGGGGATCACATTTTTTTATCATAAAATTTGCCTTCAGCGACGAGTCTCATTTTTGCTCAATGGGTAAGTCAATAAACACAATTGTCGATTACTGTCCGAAGAGCAGTTAGAAGCTGATCAGGAGCTGCCAATGCACCCTAAAAAATGCATTGTTTTGTGTTGTTTATGTGCCGGCGGAGTCATCGGACCGTACTTCTTGAAAGACGATAATAGCCGCAACGTTACGGTCAATGGGGCAATCCATGTGAATTAATTCAAAATTCCCCCAGACATTGTTTGACATTTGGTCAAATAAATTCCTTCGTTAAGAATAATGTCATTATACCCTCACCCATAGGATGGGGGTATATATCATTTCTTCCCAACTTCCAACAAAAGAAATTGTATATGCGCTCTGGTCTTATTCCGTCGGTATACTGGAAAGACATTCCTAATCTTAAGAAGTAGAGCAAATCCTAACAAATTCTAGTTACATTTATTTGTTTTATTTCTATATCTTTTCCAATACCCAATGCATCAGAGAGAATGAGATACGTTCGAATGGAATTGGAGTCAAAAACCATGCAAACCCTGTCTCCTGGGCCATCAAAGACAGGAATGGAAACAGGTCGCCACCAATAAGGATATAACTGTGATAGAATTGTGGATTGGCCAATTGTAGATTCGGAAGCTTGGAAATTGACTCGAGAATTGGAAGCTTGGAAATTGACCAACGCCGTGCGTGTAATTTCCGCACTATCGTCTATAGTGGAGCTTAAAATAAATTTGAATTTTTCCTGCACGTCACGAAATTTTTTGCTGAGGTCCGCTTAAAGGGAAATTTGATGCGATTAAGTAATTTCTCGGAGATGATTGTGCCTTCCGATCCAGAATCTAGCAGCGGTTTGACCGTATATAGCAAACCAGCATGACAAGCATTTACCATAGCTGATCCTAGCAAAACACTTCTGTAACTAGCACAATAATATGATTGGACAGTTGATGAACTAATAGAATGTGGAATAGGTGAAGTTGCCGTGGAATAAATGGTGCTGAATCAGATTTGAAAATCAAATTGGTATTATTACAAGAAGACAATTTTCATCCTTGCGTCTCTTTATGTAGCAGCGTCTTATGACGTTTGTTACAATAAAATCAGTTATGTTTAGTTTATCTCTCAGAGCAATTCGGTGTTATTGTCGAAATTCCTCAATATATTCCAGTCCATTCCCAAAAGATTGGTCATGACCGGTGTTATACTGGCCGAGAGATACCTGGATCTGGCTTGCGTGAAGGTCATTGGCACATGCAGTTATGTTTACTTTTACGATTTCTTACAGAGCGTGCACTGGAAAAACAATTTAGTCACATATTGTTCTTTTTAATCTCGGTTTTTTTTTTGCGAATTCTCCATATTGAGGAGTCTTGGACAGTTTTGTACACTATGACTTTCTTTAGGACTGAGTCGATAATTAGTTGAATTCACGTTATTCTGCTACGTATGGACTCCCTTAGCAATGTCTTTATCTTTGGGCTGGTTCTTGGGCGTAGAATTGAAATCTTTGACGTACAGAAATATGAACCAATTTAGAGGCGAGTGAGCGAGTGAGCAATGACGATCTCCCGATGACGATCCTGATGCGCAGTGGAAACCCATTTCGGACTCTATAAAAACCGTACTTGGTTTCGAAAAACCGCTTTGCAATAAACCATGGTATGGCAATGCTTCAGTCAATTGCAGCACGAGCTGCAACTGAGCGGTATAGGGAGAAAAGAAAGGAGGTAAACCGTCTCTTTAGGTGTAACAAACGGCAGTGGAGAAAACCCGAGGGTGAGAAAAATGAGACATACAGAAGGAAGAACGAAGCCCGAAAATTCTACCAAATAGTCAACAACAGAACTAATGGACATGGTGCAGGGCTCCCTTTCTATGAACACAAGGACGGAAATCTCATCTTAGATATGCAGAGCATGTTGGGTATATGGAGAAGTAATTTCTTAGCGCTACAAGTACCTGAGATATCCCATGATGATGAGATGATTGACCACAATTTGGTGGATGACGTCGATTGCCCGACTCCTAACCAAGACGAGTTCAGAACAGCTATAGCCCGGCTAAAGAACAACAAAGTCACAGGAACCGATCGATTACCGGCGGAGCTGTTTAAGGCTGCAGGCGATGAGTTGATAAGGTGCGTGCATAAGCTCATTAGAAAAATTTGGTTAGATGAATAGGTGACCCGATATAAAAGGTTCTATCCAATATGATGTGCGAGAGACTAAAACCAATTATCGCTGGCCTGATTGGACCATACTAGTGCGGCTTTAGACCTGAAAAGTCGCCAACTGACCAGATTTGCACATTACGCCAAATCCTAGAGAAGAGCCACGAAAGCCAAATCGACACCAATCATATATTTGTCGATTATAAGGCGGTCTTTTAAAGCCCAATACGGCAGAAACACTATGAAGCAATGTTTGTGCTTGGTATTCCTGCAAAACTCATACGCCTTTGGAGGACGACCTTGACGAGCAGCAAATCCGTAGTAAAAGTTGGTAAGGATCTTAACGAACATTTGAAACTAAGCCAGACCTCAGTCAATATTTTTAACATTCTAATGGAGATCATTATGAGTTAATAAGGTGCATGAATGTATGACCGGCGATTGGTGTTTCAGTGTACTATGTTCCATATTTAAAAAAAATTACCCGAGCTGCTGTGCCAACTACCGTGGAATAAGCCTTTTATCCTTAGTATATAAGGTTCTATAAAGTATAATGTTCGAAAGACTAAAACCAATTATTGGACCGTAGCAGAGTGGCTTTAGGCCTGGAAAATCGACAACTAACTAGATTTTCACACTACGGCAAATCCTGTAGAGGACCCGCGAAAAACACTTGCGAATAGATGTTATTTTGGGCTAAGCAAACCCTTTAAAGATAAAGCCCACTTTTGAGTAACAAAAGTCCAGCATTAACAGACTCTCATACAACCTGTGTTGCTTTCTGGTGCAGAATCCTGGGTCTTATCGCAAGCAGACGAATCATCTGTAGGAGTCTTCGAGAGAAAAATACTCCGAAAAATGTATGGCCCTATAGTGCACATCTAATGGATAGCTATATCCCGATATTGACATAGTTCAGCGGATCAAATAACGCGATTGCGCTGACTAGGCCATGTCAGTAGAATGGATGAAGACGAATCAGCACGAAGGGTTTTCGAAACCGAAGTGGAAGAAAGTCGAAAAATAGGAAGACCAAGACTCCGCTGGATGGATCAGGTCGACGAATCCCTGCGTACACTAGGTTTTTCTAATTGGAGAAATAAAGCAGAAGATCGGACTGGTTGGTGAAATATGTTATCTTAGTTTTGTAAGGTCCCTGACACCCGGGGTTGCTCGAGACTGGATAAGTAAGTAAGTTTAGTGAGGAATTTATCTCAGGTTATGTTTAATTTTGCGCTGTCACTTGGCCGCCTCCGCTTTGTGTGACTTATCCCCATTAGAGTAGTTTATGTGGGGGCACGTGAAGTCTCCCACCTATAGGGACAAGCCAACCACGATTGATGGTTGGTCAACAACATAGCATGTCTTGTTGGTGAGATGTCAGCCAAAATGTTGGAAAAAGTGTTCCAAAATTGGAATTTCAGAATGAGCCGCGTGAAACGTAGCCGTGGGCAACATTTGCATGAAATGATCTTTAAAAAGTATTTGTCGCTCCAAATTTTCGCTCCAAATTTTCTACCACAAATTGTCGGTGTTTTTTTAATTTTCAAAAACAAATGGCAAAAAATCACCCATTGTAATTCCCAAAAATACTTTTACGTTGAATCCGAAATTGTTTCCATTAATTGTTCATTCGTATAGCGAAAAAGAGGTCCAAATTCGATTTTTTTTCTGAGAACCGAAAATGTTTGCTACAAACTATTTTTTCGTTTAACGGTAACGATTTATATTTCGTTGCGTAGGATTTATTTTCGATAAAAGTGTGCTCTAATTAATATAGGTATATTGGAGTTTAACCACAAATATTTGTTAGTTATTATACTTTTCCTGAGATGGATTTAGGTTAGGCCAAGCCACCAGAACCAAGCCAGTAGGACGTCCGTCTATCCCATTGCATATACGATAGTGCAGATCCGTAACATTAAGATTTGCTGGCTTATTTTGTCAAAAGAAGACACAATCACTTCCAGAGACATTGTACTGCATGTACGAGTATAAATACCCCAGCAGTCAAAACATCAGCTAGAAGGCATTCCGGTCTACAAAGGCAGTAAGAAGATCCATCCTACAAATGCAATCGTCGTTTGGGCACCTTACATGGGGCATCATAACAAACGTGCCTGTTATCTGGCCTTCTGGTGGGCCGACTATTTGAAGGTTTCCCGTCGATCACACGACCTCAGCACTTATAGTGATATGATTTTGCCAGACCAATTTGTATAGAATAGGGATGGATGCTGATTCGTCTGTCTGGTAAATGAGACAGATATGAGAAATGGCCAATATATTAGCTAACAAAAGTTATTTCATAATATTTAATTTGTAATTATAAGTGTGGAACTAAGGGCCGTGGCTGTAAAAGGGATAATTTCTGGGCAGAAGATGTTGCGTTTCTTATTTTTAATTCTCAAATCAAAACATATTCCCAAATCACCTGTCTGTAGGCGCACCATTCGAATCTCAGAAATATTGGTTAAAACAAAGACAACGGACCTACTAAATTAACAGATTCCCTTTCATAAATAAAGGGGCCTAAAAAATTTTCAAAATCCCTAAAACTGAACGAGTCCCTAACCGTAAAGCTCTATGTATAAAATCGGCAATTTAGATTATTTTAGAAACCAGATATACACGCTGAAAATACGGCTCCAGAAATATTGTCTCCATGAAGATCTGCTGGAATTTTTTTTCTTTGCTGTCTGTCACATTTTTGTTTTTAGCAGTTCACCACATCCTTCACAGTTCACCTTCACCACATCAGTTTACCACCTCTCTTTTAACCCTGATCGTGGTGAACAATCACTCAGTGCGTGGTTTTAATTCGTAGGTTTAACAAGTGTCCGGGTACTTCTTATGTTTAATTCGCGAAAATTTCGGATGTTCGTGGTCGCAATAATTTAAATATGTTACTAAAGTAAAGTTTAAAGTGTGGTCTTTGAATTTATGCAGTTATTTAAAAGAAAATCAATAAATTAAAGAGTAGAAAAAGAGTTTGTTTGCATATATCCTAGGTTTACATGCATACTTGTTGTGCCATTTAATGTTTGTTATTTACAAATTTTTCGTGAGTGTCGCTCTCTATCTCTCCCACATTCTCTTTATTCTAACGGTTCGTACAAGTGTTAGTATAATGTAAAAAAGAAAACAAAAACATGTCTGAAAATAACAAAAAGTGAATAAAGAGCGAATACACATTAAATAATTTCTTGAAATCGAATGGCAAATGTGGTGAAAGATGAGAAGTTAAATGTAGGAAATGTGTGAAGGGCATTATTAATTCTGGGTGAAAGCCATTACCATAATAATAAAATGAGAAGTCAAGAGCAAAATTAAGGTACGTATTTCGCATGATATAAACTAACAAAATATTTACTAATAGCTAATATATATCAACAAAAACTTAATGTTTTTTAGTTTCTGCTGACGTAGCAATATTTATTAGCAATATTTCACATAACGTTACAGGGTGTAGTTATGGAATTTACATACAAGTTTTACATCAACTGAAATACTGTCTTCTGGTGGTATTAACTCCATCATGAATTTCACTACGGATCAAATAAAATTATCAGATACACTAATATAATAGCCTTCCAGTTGTGTAGTTTGCAGTGTGACCATTTTAGCATTTTTGCTTCTAAATTTAGCATTATTTATTATGATTTAGCTGCAAATTTTCAATTTAGCACATCTTTGTTGAATTATTCATTTATCATTTTCTATCTTATAAATCTCAAATATTTTCATTTTATACTTGTAAGTAAAACCGTCTGCTAAAATTTTAGTCGATTAAAAGTGGCTAACATAAAACCTCATTTTGAAATTGCCGCAATGGCAGGATCAATAGAAAACAATACAGCGATAAGAAATTATCTTTATATATGTATGTATATAATTCTACTGCACGTGTGTTTGTGACTGAACTCCTCCTAAACTTCTGAATAAATAATTTGAATAAATTTTTTTGTATGCGTTTGGGTAGCGCCCTGGGTGGTTTAGATTTACTATTCGGTCCACTTGGACAAAGGGGCGTGGTACCTCCCATACAAATCGCTTGAAATATTATGCAGGATAACGTCTGCCGGGTCAGCTAGTTATAAAAGGTTCGCCAAATAACTTTTTTTTTTTAAAATGCTATAAAAAAAAACTACTGAATATTTTCTCAAATTTCTTCTTTTATTTGAAAGTAGAATCCTTCCGGTTAATAATGGAAAATACCTTCATTCAAATGGCTGCCTCGGCTGGCCATGCAGTAGCCTACACGATCGGTCCAATTTGTAAGCACATTATCGATTGTGTGCAGCTGTATTTCACCAATGGCTTCACGAATATTGTCCTTTAAAGCGTCAATTGTTTCTGGCTTGTCGGCGTAACACTTATCTTTGAGGGCACCCCACAAATAATAGTCCAACGGTGTCAAACCCCAGCTCCGAGGTGGCCAAACGACATCAGCTCTGCGGCTGATAATGCGATCTTCAAAAACAGGGCGCAAAAGATCGAGTGTAGCTTCGGTTGTGTGGCACGTAGCGCCGTCCTGTTGAAACCAAATGTTGTCAATATCCTCCTCTTCAATTTTTGTGAACAAAAATTCGTTCAATATAGCCTGATAACGATCGCCATTGACTGTAACGTCCACTCCTTGCTCATTTTCGAAGAAAAATGGCCCAATTATGCCTCTGGACCAAAATCCGCACCAAACAGTGACTCGGCTTTTCAATGCATGCGTGCGGGTTTTCTGTGCCCCAAATGCGACAATTTTGCTTGTGAACATAGCCGCCAGGATCAAAATGAGCTTCATCTGAAAAGATGATTTTTTTTGGCAAAATCGGTATCTTCTGTAAGTCGATCGCAGGCCCATTTTTCCCATATTTCCCAGCGTTGTTCAAGCGTATACACAACTATATTCGTTCAGCGGAAGGATAAAACTAATTATCTGTCAAATCAGACATGAGTTAAGTGTTACCATTCACGAAATAAGCACTAGTTCAAAAAAAAACGTTAGATGGCGGACCCTTTATAAAAAGTTTTTGAAACTTTTGGTGTCTGATGTACAAAGAGTACATTAAAAAAATGTTTGAAAGTAATAATTTTGACCCTACACTCTTGTTATCAGAACTATACTATCTTTGAAAAGAACTCAGCTACCAAATAGTTTTAAAGCGTGACAATTTTGATCCTATAAATTAATTTTTAGAAGACTTTTTTTATTCCAAAGCCGTATTTCAATTACAATTTGAAATATTTTTAAAAAAAGATGTAACTAATTCTGAAATTTGTTTGTTCCTTAATACGTATAGTCTACTATTGAATACAATATTTGTTGTTGATTATCTAATCGATTCTCTTTATTCAAATGAATTAAAACGTATACGTATGGAAGCACAAGAGAGGGATTATGAAAAATAAACACTTTATAAAGGATATCGAAATTAAAAATAAATTCTTATATTTTAGCATTAATTTTTAGCATTGAAAGAAACAGTTTAGTATATTTTAGCATTATTTTGGAACAGAGTTAACTGCAACAATTTTTTAAATCTGGTCACGCTGGTAGTTTGTGGGTTTGGATTTTGTGTTCTACTCCTCTCCTCAATTTTTTTCGCCAGTGGGACCTAAAGCAGGGTTTCCGTCAGACCACAAACGCAGGAAACAAATTAAAAATGTTGTCCTAACGCTACCACCTGTACTAGATACATCTTGGCTTGATGCGATGTTTGTTTACCTTTTAATTTGTGGAGCTGTTTCTCGCTTTGAGTTACAGAGACAGTTTTTACTCACATGTCATGAAATAGTGGAATGAGTTGTTTTACACTTTGCACATAAGTTCAGAACATGGGTACAGGTTACAAATCTTTATATATATAATTCTACTGGACGTGTGTTTGTAACTGAACTCCTCCTAAACTTCTGGACCGATTTGAATAAATTTTTTGTATGCGTTTGGGTGGCGCCCTGGGTGGTATAGATTTACTATTCGGTCCAATTGGACATACAAATCGCTTGAAATATTATGCAGGACAACGTCTGCCCAGTCAGTTGGTATTAAATATAAAATACATAATTTTTAAAAAAAAATATTTTTTTCCTATAAAATTCATAATGGGATATGACATCAGCAAATCTTTGCGACAGCCATAAAATTCCAGTAATTTGTTCAGCAGGCCAATATACTTATGTTATTTTGTATAATAGAATTAGTTTTTACGAATGACAGACCACATATATTTTTTGTTGTTGTGGCTTCAAATGCATATTTTTATTCGTGCAACCAAAACTGAATTACAAATCAATTGATATGCCCACACGCTGAAAAATAACGGTCCAGCAACATATTGCAGAAAACATGTACATGTTTGCAAGCACTGTTTTCATAAATTGAAAATCTGCTGCCTTTTAGTTCCTTTGTTGCCTGTCTTGTTTTTGGTTTTAGCGTTTTTCAACAAATAAAGCCACATTTGGGTCTGAAAAACATATACTATAGCCTATTAATCATTGTGTCTCAAACACGTTATATTGAATTGCAAACACAATGTGTTTGGGCACAAGTATAGTATATTTTCGACAAGCTACAAACACGTTATATTTGCATCCAAATATCAAAAAGTGGCAGTTTTTCCAGCATGCAACATTTGGTGATACGAAACACAGTTATTGGTAACCACGTCTGAATAATGTGATACAATTAGTGGTAGTCACATCTGAATACTGTGGTAGTTCAAGAAACTGCCAAATTTTAGTTGGCTGTAAATATAGTTGTGGCAACCAAACTCTTCTCATATGAAATTTACTTATGAGAGTTGGCGTAGATCGGAGATTCCTAAGTACCAACACACACTAAGAAATCGATAATTCCAACACAAGAACATAAATCTTTTTCTACTCCATGTTCTTCCTTTCCTCTTGGATACTCGCAGTGGTGCAGTCAAAGACGATCAAGATGTAGACGACCAGAAGATGTGCGCAATTTGGCAACAATCGTAAAAGGGAACCAAAAAGTGGTAAGAATTCAATCAAACCCATGTATATCCAGCATCATATTTTGATTATTTCATACTTTTTACATAGTTTATGTAATTTTACATCAGCATGGTTGAAATTCGTATAGTTATTTACAATAGGGGCGTTTTTTTCGTAACCTATATAAGTTAACAACAACTGTTACGAGAAAAGCTAATAGACGTTGAGTATAATCAACTTGACTTCCTCAGATAACTCTTCCTTTGTATTTGTCAATTCGTTAATTAAAAAGTTAAACACAAAACAAAATTCTAAAAAATTCAATGTAATATATGAGGTGGTTACACTTGGTTAGTAGCAGTGAATTATTGTACTGAAAAACATAAATTTGGGTAAAAAAAACCAAGAATCCCAGGAATTCCCGAGAAAGCCCCGGAAATTTGTTTATATGCATTTTCGCACGCACTTTTTCGATTCAAACGAGGAGTGAAGTAATGGCAAATGGCTCCAAGTGATGAATGTGGATCGGTATCCTCATATAGGCGACCGGTCATAGCGCCCAACGGTCATAACGCCCAAATTTTTTTTGCGCCTTATGTCGTCTCTGAGGGTGGTCATAACGCCCAATTTGGTTTTAGGCCTTATGACCGCCCTCAGAGCGGTCATAAAGGGCAAAAAAAAAATTTGGGCGTTATGACCGTTTTTTGTTTCTTTTTAATTTATAACGAGTAGTAATTCGAATTTTACGGCTCTCGCTAGTTCACTCATCTTTGCCAATTTCCGTCTCAGTGCCTGGCAGTAATGAAACCAGCATCCCTTAAGGTGCACTTTTCGAAAAACTGTTAAAATAGCATTTCGAAGTGCTTTTTCGAAGTCGCTTGTAAAAGTCGTTGGCTTAAGTTGAAAAGTGTTGACATTCAAAAACTGCAGAATGTGTTCATACGCCTTTTGAGATTTGTTGGACATCAAAACAAGTGCGAAAGGGAAAACCTAAATACACAGAAATTGTCATTACTCTTCCAAAGTGAATGGGGAGTGCAATTTGGAAAAGGAAGAAATTATGGAGCCGGTGATGAGGGGAATTCCATAATTTCTCCATAATTCTTCCTTTTCCAAATTGCATTCCCCATTCACTTTGGAAATTCTAATCATCACCAGCTCCATAATTTCTTCCATTTCCAAATTGCACTCCCCATTCACTTTTCACAATTTCTTCGCGCACCTCCAACAAGTTGAAATTCAACATTGTCACCCATTCTTCTCACTGGCTCATAAACAACTGAATGAATGTCACACTTACATCTACCACCAAACAATTCTACTTTTCAGCCTTAGGAAACTATTCTACAGTTTCTTCTCGCACAGTAATAACACTTTTTTCCAAAAACATTCAAATTTTCTCATAAGTTGAGAAAAAATATCAAAATAATATTTGGGCGTTATGACCGCGCTAGGGAAGGTCACAACGCCCAAAAATGTTGGGCCCTCAGAGCCGTCATAAGGCCTAAAACCAAATTGAGCGTTATGACCGCCCTCAGAGCGGACATAAGGGCCCAAAAAAAAATTTGGCCGGTCGCCCCTCATATATTCGCCATAATTTGCACGAAAAGTACAAACCATTTACCACAATATACATGTGATGTACCAGAAACTACATAAACCATTCATTTACCATACCGTGCATTTAAAAGTGCAGAAAATATACCACAAAGTAGTACAGACACTCCGGTTCACTTATTTAAAGGCACTGCAAATTCCATATTCAGCACCATGTATCTTTTGCAATTTGTAACCGATTGCAGAATTTTAAAATGGAAATGGAAGCCAGATATCTCGAGATAGAAAAAAATCACGACAATAGTAGTTTCTTAACTAAAGAAAATTTTTTTAGCAATTTATAAAAAAAGTCAAAAAATATGCTATATTTTTGGTTCACTTTTTGTAGGGAGCGTTTGTTTATTACAATTTATTACATCTTAATCATTTTATGAGTCAAAATGGCAAAACAAAAAATTTTAAATCTATCGGAAGAAAGTAAAATCGATGTTTATAGTTCTGAAGGATATTCTAACCGCGCAATAGCTAAAAAAATTGGACGAAGCCCAACAGTTGTCGACAATTAAATCAAGGATCCCGAGGAGTATGGAAAAAACTTTAACGAAGGGTTTCATTGTCTTTATCTACGTATGAGAAACGACAAATCATCAGAATTGTTTCTAATTCTACCTTATCCTTGTCAAAAATAAGAGCTTGAGCTAGAGTGGAAGCGAGCAAGTCATCAGTATGAAGAGTAATTAAGAGCTGTGAGTATCTTAAATACCTGAAATTACAAAAAAAACGCCACTTAATGCTCCTCGTAAGGAAAAGCGGCTTCAATTCGCAAGAGACTACATGGTATGGGATGTGCAGCCAAGAGGTCATCTAAATCACTGGAGAACCGTAGTATTTACGGATGAGACGAAGTTTAATTTGGATGGGTCGGATGGCTAGAATTATTATTCCCATGATCTGCGCAAAGAAAAGGGTTTTTTGAACCGACATCACTGCCGAGAGGGCGGCGTTATGGTGTGGAGTGCTATTACGTACTATGGCACCATCGATCTCGAATTTCAAAATACAAAAATGAGTGGTGCAAGCTATAAAACGTTATTGGAATCGGCTTTTCCGAAGTTCAGTGAACTATTTGGTCCCATATCTTGGATATTGCAACAGGATAATGCCCCTATACACAACGCCACAGTAGTAAAGGAGTTCATTGCAGGCCAAAATGTTAATATTCTTGACTGGCCACCCTATTCGCCAAATCTAAACATTATCGAAAATGTGTGGGATTGGTTGTTTCCCAAGCTCTATGAAGGAGGTAGGCAATTTGATAACAAGCAGTCACTAATTCAGGCCATTAAGGATGCTTGGAATCAAATTTCGTTGGATTACATAAATTCTCTATATCTCTCAATGAAAACCCGTATATTTGAAGTTATTAAAAACAAAGGGGGTTGTACCCCCAAGAAAAACTGGTTTGATTAAAAGTAGTTGAAGTGTCTTTATTCAAGTGAACCACTATTTTGTATATATTGCTCAAAAAAAGATCTTTAGTCAAGAAACCACAATTGTCATGAATTTTTATATCTCAAGATGTCCAGCTTCCATTTCCATTTCAAAATTCTGCAATCGGTTACAAATTGCAAAAGATTCAGGCTACTGAATATGGAATATTTAGTGCCTTTAAAGAAGTGAACCGGTGTGTATCATGATCGATAAGGTACATAACCAGCAACAGAAAGTACAATTTACTAAACTACACACCAAATGTACTTTACCAAAAATAAAAACGTACTTAAACTGCACCCAAAAAATCCATATCGCTACTAAAATGTTTACCAAAAAGTACAAATATCACATAAGGTGTACAAAAAAGTAGACATAGGTACCAAAAAGTGCAAAAAATGTATCAAAAAAGAATACAAAGACTATCAAGCAGACATAACAGACGGCGTTCTTTCGAACCGGGTCATGGGAGAATATCGGTGAAAGCATCTGTTTGTGAATCGGGCAATTCTTTGGTTTTCTTCTTCAATTCACTTCCTTTTGGGTTTGCTTTAGTTGTTGTTTATCTCCAGTATTGTCTTGGAACTCTGGTTGTGGAAGATAAAAAAATCAATAATCTTTTATAAAACTTTTTTAAATATTTTGTTAAAAAAGTAACTACCCTTATATTTAAATCATAATTTTCGAAACGTCGTGGAAATATGTGGAATGCAATGACATACATTTTATATTTTTCATACAACAAAGTCAAACTCAAAATTATACATGTTAACATGCAGGTTTTCAATTTGTATGAGTTAACCCGCATAAAGCTTCTCGTGCATTGAAATATTCAATGTACAGTGTAAGAGAGAGAGAGAGAGAGAGAGAGAGCAGAGAGTGATTAGGTTTTCACTCGTTTTGTTTGTTGGCATTCGAGTGAAGGGACATTTTGACTGTCTACTTAGTACGAGGTTGCTACTTATATTATGGGTCCTGGCAATACTAGTGTTCCCAGATGCAAACTGAAACTCCATTGGGAAGTTTGACATTTTTAGATTAAACATACATAGAACGTTTTCGCTTACGAGCACTATTTTTTCTATTTACAGTGTGCTGAAAAATTCATACCGTTCAGAAACTGGAATTAAACCGTGATAATTTTCGTGCTATAATTTTTTACGATTTTCGGCTTGGATTATCGAGACAAGAGTGTCCCAATCCTCTTGTTTCGACATTTGGTGATGAATCACCATCAAAAACAATAAATGGCTGGTACCAAGACTCCAGTCTTGGATAGTGTATTCAAACCCGAAACCGATTAACCGAATTCGTCGGTTTATGAAAATTTATATTTTCGAAGAACCGGTACCACCGGTTATTTTCAATCGATTAACCGGGTTTTTGGTTTTTACACAACTGATACAATGCCGCAGAATTACACACCATATCTCACTATGATTCCTGTCCCCATCACACCGAGACAAACCACTTGCCATCGAATTATTTCGCCGATAATTTTCTGAAACTAGTTCTCCAATGACAATAGAAGTCATACGTGCCAACTCCGATTTAGATGTAAGTTTTGGAACTAATGACAACACAGGTAGTATGTTAGTAGAAATGCGTATAACCAGTATTCACACTCCAAAATGAAGAACAAAATGTCCAAAGGAATATTTACTCAACGATGTTTTTGCCTAATCGGGTAGGTCAAATATATGTGGGAAGAGATGGGTTGAATAAAATAAATAATCAAATAAGTGGTGGGTCATGCAAAATGGGTCATGGGTCATGAATTTGTACCCTCCGTTATTTCGAAGCAGATGACCAATTTTGCTTCTATGAAGCGACCGACTACTAGTTAAAAGCTAGAAATTTACTAAAACAAATTTATTAAAAAATTTCTTTCAGAATTGTGAGTCTTCAGCTCAAATTGTAAGAAATATACTAAATACAATCCGATAGAAATATGGTGCCATCAACGCAGTTTGTGAATCAATTTGGGCAGTGACTTCGTCACTCTATATCGGTCGTGGGCACACCAACTCGTATACGTTGCGTTCAGTTGCGAATATTGTCGCTGTAGTTGAAAGTGTGTTCGAACAGCCGTCAACGTAGGCGAGTTACGTTCGCAGAATTTTGAGCGTTTGTTTGGAAAAATTATCTCTTCCGATGAAGTTCATTTTTACGTCGGTGACAAAATTATCGCATTTGGAGCTCGGAAAATCCACACGTCGTCGAGAAGAAGCCGATGCATCCATTCCATTTTTCTTCTCAAATTTTTTGTTCTCAAACGTTGAAAAGGGTGACATTCAACAGGACGGCGCTATGAGCCACACAGCCGACGTTGCAATCGATCTTTTGCGCAGTGTGTACAAAACCAGCATATTCAGCCAAACCTCGGAAGTCAATTAGAAACCGCGCGGCTGCGATTTGAACCCGTTAGACTATTATCTCTGAAGCGCCGTGAAATATAGGTGTTAAGCAAACACGAAGAAAAGGCCCAGCCAATCGAAAATATACTGACAAATTAAGTAGATAGAATGGGATACTGTAAAGCAAGTCATGGAAGCCATTTGAATGATGTTGTGCTCATTTATAAACTCTAATAATGGGCCTTACCATTAAAGTCATAATTTTGAAAATTTTTCCACTAGTATTTTTTTCAAAGCGAAATATAATTTCAAATTTTACATGGCCCACGCTTTACTTGCCATTACACCATATGAAGGCATAGGCTTACACGGTCTGATTGGGACCTGCAGTTTTACACCGGTGCATTTTCATAACACATACCCATGAAAGTCAATTACAAAAATCAAAGAGATGAAGTTCCAAATAAACGATGTTTATTAAACGCATATTTTCCATTTTGATATATAAACCGAAACCGGTTACTTACCGGTTTGTACACCTCGGTTTAGCCGAAAACCGGTTTCGCCAAAATCGGAAGATGCGAAGAAACTGAAAACCGAAATTTTTGAAAACCCCGGTTTTTTTAATGCATTAGTCTCGGACGCAATTCGTGAAGGTCGTCCAACTTCGGTCGTTTTGCCGGAAACAATCGATGCTGTGCCTGAACTGATAAAGCAAGACAGACATGTACCATACCGTGAGATTAAGGGTTCCTTGGACACTAGTATCACTGGCATCAATGCATGTTTATTTGGCCGTGAAAAAGATTTATTCTCTTTGGATCCCACATAATTTAACGAATGCTCAAAAAATGCTCGTGTCGATGGGAGCAAAGAAATGTTGAAAAAATAGAACCGCGGTAACTCAAATACAGTGTATGGTTATATGCATATGAGCCCGAAACAAAACACCAGTAGAACGTATGGTTCTTTCAAGACGAGCGGAATCCAACAAAAATTGGTCGTTGAAGAAGCACATTGAAGCACACGATCGTGTTTTTTGGGTTTAACCAGTCATGTGGCCACAGTGTCTTCAGTAGTAATTTCTTAGTGGAATTCGGCCATCTGTTTGCCAACAGTGTTGGAAGAGATAAGGGAAAACAATAAGAGAAGACGGATCATTTTGCATAAGGACAATGCGAGCTCTCACACATCAGCTGAAGCAATGGACTATGTGAGCACTCAACATGTCGATTTGATGGGTCATCCGCCACAAAATCCAGATTTGGCACCCAATAACTTATTTTTACTGCGTGGTCAACGTTTTTGACGCCCGAAGCAGATGTTGAAACGTTCAAAACCCATTTTTGGAGGTATCTCAATCGGAGTAGAAAAAGTGCTTCGAAAATTGGTTTGAGCGCATGAAAAATATATCGAAAATATAAGAATATTTTGAAAAACAATAAAACCATTTCCAATGATTGTTTTTTTATTGCTGGACTCGAAATACAAATAGCAGTCGTACAATACGCGCATGTTTATTACCTGGTTAAGAGTTATTTGGCAATTTTGTCCTTATACCTGACGCCTATATTTTCATTTAGCAGTTGCTGGGCACCCTATCCCATTATTTCCACCTTTATTTTCCTACAACTCATATTTTTAATAGTTCCTAGATGTCGAATATGCCGCTTGGTCCTCTGGTCTACGGTTGAGATGCGTGCACTCAACTTAATACAACCAGAGTTTTCTGCGTCGTTTACGAAATTCGAAACAACACTGTAGTGCCGATTTATCGCAGTTGCAGTGTTCCGCGCTCCTCATCAGAAAGTTCTCTTACACGTGGCATTTTCAACTGGAAACGGAACTGTGAATAAAATTGTGCCTTAAATGTATCCAAAAAGTCATACTTATTCACCTACGAGAAGATATTATGTACTAAACACATATGCACATATAATTATTTTCCATTGAATGGCAGACTTGCAGAGTAATCCCAGATTCCGTGACCAGTTCAAACAAGAAATATACACACGATCAAGAGAGAGCAAAACTATTTGGTACAGTCAATATTAAATTGCCGATAATTTTTAGATTGAACGAAAACATTTTGTTTTAACACATGTGTAGGTATTTCTTCGGATGACAAAATTAAACAATTTCACATTAAAATCTGGTTAAAATTAAACAGTGTACATTTTGTGGACTTTTTACTTTACTTTCATTGACAATTTTACAACCTATACATATATCAATTAAACAAATATATTAAACAAATTTCAACATATTCTTCCAACTGGCTCTATCCTTCGGCTTTTCTCGCCAGTTGGAAACACCAAGGATCCGCTTGCGATATGATCCAAGTTTCGGAGCCATATGTCAACGTTCAAGTGCGAACCAAGTCGAGAGGTTTCTCTAGTCGTTGACACCATCAATTTTGTCTTACTTCATTAAGAGCTAGACCCACATTCGCTGATTCCTTTTCGATTCTTGAAAATACTGCAGTAACCTCTTGCAAAATTTCGCCCAATGATGTCTACGTCCTCAGCAACATATGGCTTTTCTTGTTAATGGTCTTGTTCATATTTACTGCAGCTTTTCACATTATTATCTCCATTAAGATGTTGAAGAGATTGCACGAAAATATGTCGCTTTGTCTAAGTCCTCGCTTGGTACAGAGTGGTTCAGTGGGGCCTTTCCCCACTGTCACTGCTGATTTGATGTTGGTCAGCGTCATTCTACAGAAGCGGATCAGTTTCCACTACATTCCACTATCATTACCTCCTGATCTTCAGTGGAAGAAGCTGAGTGGAGTAGTGCTGAAAAGTGGTCTCTCCACATTTTGAGCACACACTGCTTCTCAGTCACCAGATTCCCATTCTCGTCATTGCAGGAGGGCAGCCCATTATTAGGCCCGTTAATCAATCTTCTTACCCTCTGGAAAAACTTTCGGGATTCACCATTCATCCTGCACATTTCGGTTTTTTTTACTCTCTCTCTCTGCTCACACTGCCATTTTTTCCGCCTAAATGGTTGGTTTACCTCCCTTCTTAGCTTCTTGTACCGCTCAATCGCAGCACGCGTTGTAACTGACTGTTTCGTTGCCATTTGTGCTGCGTCTTCTTCATCAGTTGCAATGCGACATTCTTCGTCGTACCATGGCTTATCCTTCAGCGGTTTTTGAGAGCCAAGTTCAGTCCTTGCAGCGGTTTCCAAAGAATGTTCTTTGCAGCGGCGAATTCTATCAGTCTTATTCCATTATCGGAGGTGGTATCATGTAGTCTGTGATTACCGATGGTTGGTCGAAAGACACTTTACTTTCCTAATTTGGCATTAAAATCGCCTAGAATAATCTTAATGTCGTTGGCAGGGCAGCGTTCATATACTTCCTCCAGACGCTCATAAAATGTTTCTTCATCTTTATCCTCTGTCGGTGCGCGCACACAAATTAACGAGATGTTGAAATATTTCGCTTTGATGCGAATTGTGGCTATGCGGTCACTGCCTGGGTTGAACCTTGAAACTAAGTGTCGCAGTCTCTTGCCGACTATAAATGCGCACCTAAATTCGTGCTTACGCTCATGGCAGCTGACGTAAATATCGAAGTTTTTCTTTCTGGTGCAACCTTATCCTGTCCATCGCATTTTCTGGATCGCTGTGATGTAAGCTTCAAATTTTCCGAGGACATCCGCCAGATGGAAAGTAGCACCAGTCCAGTATTGCGTTCATACATTCCAGGTACATATCCTTAAATCATGGTCCTTATAACGTTTGCGAGGGTCGTCAACAGTTGGAGGTTTTCTTTGTTCATTATTTTTTTCGTGTATTTTCACTGCCAATATAACGGTGGCGGGAGGCAAACCATACTGCCAGGATGATTATGTTTCAGCCGCCCATTTTGGATCAGACGCCGACCAAAATGCAGTGTTTCGAAACTGGATTTTGGTTTCTTCAATTGTGATCCACCGTTGGCCAGGGGTGTTGGCTCATCCGCCTTCAAAGGAGAGAGAATATGACCACTACTTCGAAGAACTTCAGTGACAGGGTCACCTAATAATCCCGAGATATATCAGTGACCGCATTACCACTCAGGTTGCTCATTTTGTGTACATCTTCATTTAATTTGTAAACAAATGTTAAATAGAAATGTGTTACACTTAAGCCAACCACTGACTTGTCATTCATGGACATGAACATCACCTATCGTTGATGTTTATTGTCGGTTTACCGCCCTTCCAGATACGAAATTGGAATGTAATCGAAGTTTTTCACATCACTATCATGGTTGCAACATTGTTCGGTAATTTTTTTTTCAAACTCGTCAGCCAGATTAAAAGTTTCAACCACGCTCATTCTGGTTCGTGGTTCGTTTTAGTATATTGAATTTTAATATATTTGTTACACTTAACTGCAAGGCAAACCTTTGGATGTTATAAAATTAATTATGTGCGACTTGGACTACATAGTACTTTATATGGTCCTCGGTGAATATTTTACTCCTCCTCCTACGGTGTAGGATATATCTATAGAGGCTCATACATGTTTTGTTGTTGATTTTTTTCAGAATACGTATTTAGGTTTATATGTAAATGATAGCGTGCTACTGACACATTATGGAAAACAAAATTCGATTTGCGCACAATGTTATCCAAAGTGTCGGAGCAAATCATTTTCATTGATTTTGCTTTCAACGTGAATTGCCTGCAGCACACTAGAGATATTTACCTACATATGTATATAGGTACATTTATTTTTATATATTTGTACTGCGATCTGTAAAAGCTTATATGTGTGTATATATACTTACTAATGAAATATCTCTGTATTATTGGGATTTTTTGCTCGTATTTATTTATGTACGTCGGCCACAATATAGTACAAGCATTGAGAATTTTTTGCTGTCGTTCTTGTACATAAATTATATACAAATTGCAAATAATTTGTTTATTTTTCTTCTCTGCTATACGTTTTTTTTATCCTTGCTGTCACGTTATTGTCCTCGTTGTAATGTATTGTATATTTACACATGACAATTTCAATGTACATCCATACATATTCGCATGTAGTTCACACATCCAGCTTAAGTAATAGTGTGTAGATGTGAATATGTAAATGTATACTTTGTTGACGTTTGGTCTTCGTTTGAGAGAATGTTCATGGAATGTAATAAATTGTACAATTTATTTTTATTGTAGTTTAAAATTGTTCATCTTTGACCAAATGAAACGATGTACAGAATTTCGACAGTATAAAAAACATTCCCTTCAGTTACAGAAATGAAAAACTGTTTTTCGGTATAAGGGCATTCACGATGGCTCCATAAGAATAAAAGCGAAAATTAAACAAAAATGCTACAGAAAATTGCACATAAAGTTACTTTCAATGTGAATCCCGTTATTGTGTAATTTTCAGCATTTCTTTCAAATTAATTGCACATAATGGGAAGACTTGTTTTAGAGGTTTAGTTTTTCATCTAGTCTCTTATATATACGAAAGTGACCATCTGATAAAGTGAACATCTGCGCAACATTCAAACGTATAATTCTTATTAAAATTCACATTTTCGTATAACTATTCCAAACTCAATATATTTGATGTACTTAGATTACTGCTACTCCACATTAAGGTGTACTGAACAAATGATTTTGGAGGGGGGGCCAAAAAGGTGCTTACGAGGTTCCTATTTAATACTCCGGTTCATTTATTTAAAGGAACTAAATATTCCATATTCAGCAGCTTGTATCTTTTGCAATTTGTAACCGATTGCAGAATTTTAAAACGGATATGAAAGCGAGATATCTTGAGATATAAAAACTTTTTTTGAGCAATTTATAAAAAAAGTTCAAAAATGTGTTATTTTTTTTGATTCACTTCAATAAAAGAAACTTTAACTAATTTTAATGAGAGACAATTTTTCTTGTTTTTTTAATTTATTTTACTTTATTTAAGAACTATTAGTAGTGGGTACAAACCCCTTTGTTTTTAATAAATTCAAATATACGGGTTTTAATTGAATTTAGAATTTATGTAATCCAACGAAGTTTGATTTCAAGCATCCTTATGGCCTGAATTAGTGACAGCTTGTCATGAAATTAACTACCTCCTTCATAGACCTTACGAGATAACCAATCCCAGCCATTTTCGATAATGTTTAGATCTGGCGAATATGGTAGCCAGTCAAGAATATTATCATTGAGGGGGCATTATATGGGCATTGTCCTGTTGCAATATCCAACATATTATTGCACGGTTAGAATATCCTTCAGAACGGTAAACATCGAATTTAGTTTTTTCCGAAAGATTTAAAATGTTTTGTTTTGCCATTTTGTCTTGTAAAATGATTAAGATGTAATAAATTGTAAGAAGTAAATGCTCCCTACAAAAAACCATCGCTTAATTTAAAAATAATAAAAAAATAATAAAGTGTCTTCATTCAAGTGAACCAAAAAAAAATAGCACATTTTTGGACTTGTTTTTATAAATTGCTCAAAAAAATTGCTTTAGTTAAGAAGCCACAATTGTCATAAATTTTTTATATCTCAAGATGTCTAGCTTCCATTTCCATTTTAAAATTCTGCAAACGGTTACAAATTGCAAAAGGTACATGCAGCTGAATATGGAGTTTTTAGTGCCTTTAATTAAGTGAACCGGAGTGTATTTCGGGAACTGGCAATACTAGTGTTCCCAAATGCAAACTGTAACTTCCATTAGAAAGTTTGAAATTTTTTAGCATAAATATACGTAGAATGTTTTCACTTACCAGCTCTATTTGTTGTGTTTACAGTGTGTTGAAAAATTCATCTCGACCAAAATATGGAATTAACCCGTAAACATTTTTTACGGGATTCGGCGTAGACTATCGAGACAATAGTGTCTTGTTTCGACTTTGTTTCGACTTTTGGTAATGAAGCACCATTAAAACCACTGAAAATCGCTGGTACCAATAGTACAGCCTCGGACGTCGTTCGCTCCAGGATGAATTTCTTGAAGGTCGTCCAAAATCGGTTGTTCTGCCACAAAAAATCGATACAGTGCGTGAACTGATAAAGCAAGACCGACATGTGACATATCGTGAGATAGAGGCATCCTTCCACATTAGTTCCACTTCAATAGATTCGATATTGCATGAACATTTCGCTGTAAAAAAGATCTTTCGTTGCATCCCACATAATTTGATAATCGCTCAAAAAAGGCTCGTGTCAATTGGTGTAAGGAAATGATTAAAAGTTCGACCGTGGTGCTTCAAAAGACGTATATAAAATCGTGACAGGTGACGGTTCATGAATATATGCGTATCAGCCGGAAACAAAACAGCAGTCGACCGTGTGGCTGTTTCAAGACGAGCTAAATCCAACAACAATTGTTCGTGGAAGAAGCACAGCGAAGCAAATGGTCGTCTGTTTCTTCGGTCGAATGGGTCATTTGGCCACTGGTCCACATGAGCAACGTAGGATGATCAATTCTGAGTGGTACATGACTATCTACTTCTTCTTAGTCTTAGTTTTCGGTGAAATTCGTAAAAATAACCGCCAAAGACGAATCATTCTCTATCATGGCGATGCGAGCTCTCACACATCTCGTCAAACAGGAGAATTTTTTAGTAGTCAAAACATCAAACTGATGACTCACCCTCCGTAAGTCCTGATTTGGCACCCAATGACTTCTTTCTGTTACCAAATATCAAAGGTAAACGCCGAAGAAGCTGTTGAAGCGTTCAAAAACCTTGTTTTGGAGGTACCTCAAGGGGAATGGAAAAACTGTTATGGCAAATGATTTGAACGAATGTATTGATCATCAAAGGAATTATTTTGAAAACAATAAATCCATTTCAAGTGAAAATTTTTTTTTAGTATTTGCTAAAATATAAATCCAAAATTTTGATAGTGTTTTATGCCACGGCATGATTTTGAAATTTCGACCATGCATGCATTTTCTTCCCAATTTTTCAATTATATTTTCAATCTACTTCATTTATCATTTTACATGAAAATACTATCCAATATATATGGGGTTGGCAAAAAAAGTAATTTCGATTTTTTCAATTATTTTATTCAAATAATTGATTTTAATCCATAATAAAGGTGTCATTTTGTTCAGTAACCTTTTGCCATCGTTCAAATAAATTTTTAATGGTCGGGTTTTAGAATGAACGGTCCGTCTCACAGATACACTCGAACAACTCGGTAGAAAGTGCAGTCCCAACTGCGCACAGTAGACGCCATCATCCTGTATATGCTCCACACCCTCATCTATATTGAAGTCACTTTAGACAAGTAAAGCAGAGACGTGGTCTAGCCATATTTCCAACATACTTTAAACATCACCGACAAGATTTTCGTCTATATCTTCACAAAAGATACGCTCTGAACCATGGCCGTTTGTTTGACTTGGTATCTTTCGGCAGAATTTGTGGGCATCGTTCTTCATTCTGTAAAATTTAATTTGCTCACTCTCGCCCTTTCTCCACAACCGTATTTTTGCTTCATAGATAAACTGGTTTCCTCTCTCCTGTTCTCATTATGCCGTTTCGTCACGGCTCACGTTGCAACTGACGAAAGCATTGCCATACTTGCATCGTTATTTTCAGCACTTGGCGACACTTTTCATCGTACCATGGTTTGTCTCTCTGCGATTTTTCATAACCAGGTACGGTGTCTGATGCAATTTCCATAGATTGGGAAATGTACTTCCACCGCGTTTCAGGATCATGAGGCGGGGGCGCGTTCTATGCCAGTAGCTGAGAGAGCTTCTCAGCTTTCTGATGTCCAGCTTTCTATGTGACTGGTATAGTAAATTTGTGCAAATATTTAAGTCAGTTAGTGGTTTCAATGTACAAGAGGTCTAAATTAAGCAGTACTTCAGTCTCCTAAGAAAGATATTGATGCCATTTTTAGGATACACAGGATGCGCGTTCATATTTCTCGGGCATTCTACTAAGTAGTTGTACGATAACATGCTGTGGTGTCTCGGTAAGACAAACTGATGCATTGTTAGAGGAATCGCTTTTTCATCAATTCCAAAGACGCATAATATGCATATTTATATCGTCTACAGAAATAATTATAGAACTTCTCTCCTACAATTATATAAATTTGTGTGGCACATAATAGGTAGCCGTAGTAAGAAAATATATTCCGGATATTCCGTGAGTATGCTTGAATGCCAAATGCAAGTATGTACAACAAAGGTAAATCCTTTACTCCACATTATATTCATCTGGTAATAGATTCCAAACCGTAATTGTAACTCAAATAACTAAGGATGCAGTTCGATTTGTCGTGCCCAAGATAGGGTAAAACCGTCCTCTCCTGCGCTGTCTCCTTTTTCGACTTCTACAGTGTAACTAATTATTAGTAATGTTATTATTATCCCTCTTGTTCGTGCTAATGTAAACATTATGTAAACATCTATGTAACGATGAAAATAATATGCTATCAAGTTGAAAATAGCTCACCTTATCACATAATCCTTCACACGCTTCTACATGGTATTGCATGAGCATTTTAAAGGATGCTAAGATACTTCATTATCGTTTATCGCTCTTTCAATTCAATTATACATCAAAGTTTAAGGCAAATTTATAAGTCGTCCTTATGAGATTATTATTTATTTACCATAAGAGTTTTCAATAGATTTTCCGTAAACTTAACACATATTAATTTAAAGTCGGTTATAAAACTGTACACTTTGGCCTACCTAAGCTTTAGTCATTTATTAAATTAAGACATCAGACAATATGATTAAATTGTATAATATCACAATTTCAGGATGATGTAAAATTCTTAAAAGCAATATTGAGTATAGAAAAATGTATCCTACAAAATACAAATTGATATAGTTTTTTTTCTGAGACCTGCAGGGTTTGAGTATATTGAAACTGAAACATCCAAAGAAAAATCTGTAAAGCGGATTACTTAATATGGAATGCATTAATATAATTTTACATTAATATAAAATGCTACAATTTGGATTTTTTCCTACCGTACATAATTGCCAAATGAGCTTTGAATAATATCGAATGTTAAAGGGATTCCACAGTTTAAATTTTATATTGAACATATTTATATATGTTGCAGTTTAAAAACAAGGAATTCACAATTTATAATTTTAATCGAACTTTCGACACATAATTAGTAGTGAGTAGTTGTAGAGGGATTGAAAATTGAGAAAAAAATATGTATGGTATAGAGACTGTATTGAAACACTTAAAACGACATAGTGCATTTCTTAAAAAATAGTGCAAAGAAAATCTTGAGATAAGATTTATAATTTTATTTTGAGAATGAACTTAATTTTTCTAAATTTTAAATGCAATCTCACAATTTTAATTGTAAGTGAAATAATGAGGAAGATCCTATTGGTTTTAGTTTAAAGATACGAATGAATTATTTTAATTATTTCCCAAGCTTTTTGAGATGCAGACAATTTAATTAATTAAATAAATTAAATTAACAACAAAAATTGGTACTACTTACACTTGCTTTCCTATTTACACGCAGTGGTGCCGAAGTTTTGAAAGTTGTAAAGGGTGTCTCAGAAACATTGCTCTTCTAAATTTAGTGTCATTTTATTTATGCAAGTGACAACCCTTAAGCTGTTTACGAAAATTTGGAAAGTTATGCTAAGACCGCCCCCAAACCTCGAATAATTTTCAGTCGAGAATGTGCACCTAATGTGTCAACTAGGGATGCCAAGCGAGAAATCCCGTATCTCGAAATCACGGGATTTTTCGTGATTGGTGAATTCCGAAAGGTGGGATTTTAATAAATAAAACCTGGGACTTTTCGGGATATTATTAATTTTTAAGAACATAAAACTAAAAACAATGACAAAAATTCAGTGTGGTGTAATTTTATGGCAGAGTCGAAAGGTGCACCTCAAGCAAAATGCGAATTGTGCAAAAAGTTTTTGAAAATCAATTGCAGCTGTACAAAAGGTTTAATAACACATCTTAACGTAAGTTAATTTTGGCTGTCTTTTATACGGATTACTTTCCAAAACTTAAAAAAAAAATTATTGCGTCGGGGAGAACATGATATTTTAAGCAAAAATCGGGTAAAAAACCATAGTTTCAGAGTTATGGGCCCCGAAATTTCGGATATGTGAGAGGAGTATGCCGTTAACGTATCGTGTAAAGCTATTGATATCACATTTTTTAGTATAAAAGAAGCAACAACAAACTCAAAAAATAATATGGCAGTTTTCGATAAGTCGCTTAGTTATCGAGTTATCGGATGTTGAAGTTTTGAAAAATTATCGAATTTTTTTTACTCTTCTCAAACAAAAACAAGTTTTAAAAGTTTATTAAAATAATTTTTGTTTGAGTAAAGTACAAAAAAAAAAATTATTCGAAAAATCGCGCGATGGTGTTAAAATAATTTTTGTTTTTCTTTGAGAAAAGTAAAAAATATTTGATAATTTTTGAAAATTTCAACATCCGGTAACTCAATAACTAAGCGACTTATCGAACAGTGGTATATTATTTTATGAGTTTGTTTCACATATCCGATTTTTTGGGGTCCATAACTCCGAAACTATGCATTTGCCCCGATTTAAGACTGGGAGGGTTTTGGATACTAGGACGCTTGTGCGTTGAAGTGCCGGTCGTTCTCTTGAAAACATTGTTGCTGTAACAGAGAATGTTGCTGAAAACCCGAAAAATCAATTCGGCATCACAACATCTTCAAATTTCACGAAGTACTACGCTGAGAATTTTGACAAAAGACCTCCGCCTTCATGCGTATGAAATTCAGCTTACTCAGGAGCTCAAACCAGCAGAACATGAACAGCGCCGCTAACTCGTTCAATGGAGCAAAGTGAAGTCAACGCCAATTTTTAATAAAAAATCATCTTCTCCGATTCCATCTGAATGGCTCAGTGAATACACGAAATAGTCAAATTTTGGGCTCATAAAATCCTCACGCAATCCATGAGAAACAAGTACAGCCACAACGAGCAACTGCCTGGTGCGGATTTTGGTCAGGCGGCGACATTGGGCCTTACTTTTTTGAAGATGAGGCCGAAGTTGGAGAGACTGTGAACGGCATTCGTTACAGGAACATGACAACGGAGTTCTTGTGGCCTCAACTGGACGGCATGGATCTATTGACATGTGGTTTCAGCAAGACGGCTCCACCTGCCACACCTCGCATTAAACAAACGATTTCCAGAACAAAATATCTCAAGAAATTCTGATGTCAACTTCTTTCTATGGGGTTTGGAAAATCTCGGGTTTATGCGAATAAATCAGAAACAGTTACTGAGCTCAAATCCGAGTTCCAAAGCGTCACATGTGAGATACATCCACATCTCTGTGAAAAAGTCGTAGAAATTTTCATGAAAACAGTACTGGCTTGTCGTCAGAGCCGTGGCCATTTGACGAATATGTTACTCAATACTTAATGGCAACATAACTTCTTGGCAACCCAATAAACAGTCACAAATATCTCAACAAATACTTGTTGTTATTTTAAAATGAAAAAGTGCATTCTTCCTGAGACGCCCTTACAATGCAACGAAGTTACTTAGACGAGCGCAGAGTCGGTACTATTTTTAATATCAGTCTAATGAAAATATATTGACAAACTAATTTCATTGAGTTTCTGTAAAACTTCCTTCAAATACTTCAACATTAAATTAGTAAGAATTTCGCTTGGATGAATTCAATGACACTTTCTTGAAATTGTTTATCATTTCCTTTCTACATGTCGAAATCTATACATTTCCGCGTTGAAATATTATCCCATGTCACGTTAACACTTCTCTCTAAATACATAGTATATTAAATCCACTCCAAAGTAATATCTTACTTCAATGCAATATCATGTTAACGTGGCAAGTATTGCACAGGAATATCAAAAGCCATTAAAAAAAATAAAAAATAACAACTCATAAATGCAAAGTGCTAAAGTTAAGTACCTGCATTTATTTATACACTACAAATACTCTTATAAAAATGTAACTGAGTTTCGATGTTATGTAGAAATAGATATCCTTACAATACTTGCACATATATATACATAGTATATATCTATCTATTCCAAAAGTATGTACTTGACATAATGTCATATCGTTTAGTAATATTCTTGAGTTACTGCCAAATACTCTGACATTAGGGGTGACAATACACTGTGAAGTAGGAGCGATTACCGTTGGCCAAAATTTTATAAATTGTGATTTACCAAACATTTTTGAGCTTTGTAAAAAATTGAAAAACATAGTTCTGACAACGAACTCTGGTATATCGACGTTTTGAAAGATCAGGGTGTAAAGCTATTTTAAGGGGGTTAAAGTTTCCCACGTTTTGAACATTCTTATGGTGTATCGGTATAGGAAACCATGTTATCCATAGATTTTAGGTACAGGACGTGTTAAGCAATATTACTTAAAATACTACTAGGAGCATTTTTTCTGAACCTTTTAACCCGCTAGCTCCTCAATAAATGGGTCTTGTTGTTACTTTTCTGGGAAAGGATAAACAAGGACCCCTAAACCAATGGCATAACTGACTAGAATGTACTTTACAACAAAAATAATTGCCATAAAATCTGTATATATAAACGGCTTGCATTACTGACACACTGACTGACTGACAGATCACTCTCGAGCCCAAACGACTAAAGCTAGAACTTTGAAATTTGGTAAGTAGGTTCCTTTTATGACGTAGGCGCTCGGTGAGGTGAGATTTTTGTAAATTCTGACTGCAACGGGTAAAAAAGGCGTGGCATCACCCACACAGCTCGAAATTTGAAATGGCTACATCTCAAGAGCCATTCGAAGTACGAAGATGCAATTTTCACAGTGTTGGCTGGGCTTCTATCATAGGCTATATAAAGGAATAACATAATTAGATAGAGGGGCGTGGCACCACCCATACATATTGAAATTTGGAAACTGGGCGGGCCAAGACCCAGAAACTGGATTTTTATGGTTTTTTTAAGTCGATAGCATTCAAAGCAGACACCGAAATTGAGGGTTACAACAATTGGCGTTTTTATTCCCTTTTCAGTGTACACCTCAGTTTAGAGGAATTGTTTCGAAAATTTATAATTGGTGACGACAGAGTAATGGTGTCGGCATATCTTCGAGCAGAACAATGTTTGCCTAGAAAGTTATAAACAAATTCCTTAGTGCTATTGCAGGCTGCAAGTTCATTTGGTGAGAGCATTTGCTCAATTTCAGCGTTTTGCATAAGGTTTCGTATTCCAAAAATAACAACAACAGCTATGGTTTCCCATTACATCCCATGATCGGATTTTAGTGAGCTCCTCACAACCAGTGATCTGCCTGCTTTCTAGTTTTAGACTCACTGATTAGGACTTAAAATTTTACACCGGTTCCGAACGGAATCTGAAGTAGCTCTTTCACTGCTAAGTACTCGATAGTCTCCCCATCACTAAGCGAGGTGACCGTCGTCAAAAGATATGTAAGGTGGACAAAGCTGGAATCTACCCCACGTCTCATGATCAAGAGCCACGCACACTACCCATTGCACCACCGAAGGCCACCTTTTCGTATTTTCGAGGTCCAACAATCGCACCTGTTGTAATGAAAAGATACAATGTTTTGTGTTTGGAATGGAGCGAATGATAAAAGGTAAATTTTGAAGTATTAGTACCTTCTTTTATCTCGGCGTCGCTAAGATTTGGAAACAATGTCTTTAGAAAATGTAAAGGCTCTCCATGTGTATTCAAACATTTAACAAAGTTGTTTACCAAACCAAGTTTTATATGCAATGGTGGTGAAAGAGATTCCTTAATGTTGATTCCATATGCTCTTGGAGTTGGAATCTTGCAATTATGTTAACAATGAAAAACAGCTTAAAGACTTTCTTGGATGAATGTATAAATATACTCCAGTTCTCGGGGTTATGTTCGATATTCATTTCCGCTAATAAGCCTTTAATATCGTGGCAATTAGTAAACGTGTTGGAATTGTTAACGGATGAGTATGCCGGAAAAATGTCTTAGCGTGTACGGAAACAACAAATATTAACACCAGGTTAAAGCAGAGGAAGACTTTGCAAGTCAGAAGCTAATATTTCTGGTTCCTTTTTGGTCAGACTCAGCTTCCTCAGCTACTCCTTCGATATTAATATTGGGCCTGGAAGTACATCGGAATGTGATACTGAGTGTAAGGCTGGTGCTACCGCTTTATACACAAAACTCTTTTTTGATTATACCTATATAAATGGAATATAACGGAATTTTGACATACGTAGCAGGTGGTAAAATTCTAAAATGAAATTCTTGCGTGATTTCAGAAATTCTAAAAACAAATTTAGATTTTTTTTTAAATTATTTAAAATTAAATGTTCGAGCGTTAGGGCTATTTAAATTATTTTATTCTTCCATATTTCGGCACCGATTGGGTAGCACCGTCAGGAAGATAAACGGAATTATTAATTAAAAATTAAATGAATTAAAAACAAAAATTTTCCCTTATGTCATTTGAAAATACAATAAAAACAAGGGGGGGGGGGGGGGGGAATTAAACAATTAATGAAATTGTCTTTCTCATATGAATAACGTTGTAAGTTACAATTTGGCTGGGTGACGAGATATTGAAGAACAAAATAATTTAAAATAGACCTAGCGCTCTGCCATTTGAATTTGAAATGTAATGCGAAAGGTCGAATAAATCATAACGTTTTTTTAAATTTTTAAGACTTGAAAAAAGTGAGAATTTGTAAGAGGAAAACACAATAACGCCCAATTTCCGAGACTAAGCTAAGTGCTGACTTAAGTAAAATTTGAATATTATGTTATGCTTAAGTAAATGCTCTCTTACAGTTTTCAGCTAAAGTTGACTGAAAAACTTGGGAAATACGGTAGATTTGTGTATCATATTCGACAGTGTCATAGTGAAAATAAATAAGTGAAATGAAAAACAAAATTTGAAAACTTCAAAATCTGAAGCTAGTCCTTTGTTGGGTTTCAAAATTTGAGTATTTTGTATTTCTCCGCTTCATTAATACTTTTGTAAGCGACAATCCACTTTCCTACTTGTGAAAAACATAAGGGACGATCTTAGTGCACAGAGTCAATAGCGATACGTTCAACTTTTGAACAAATCCTCTCAAACTTCTCTCATTGCCTACGCCACTGTCTCTGATTTTTGAAAGACAGTATGTCCAGCAAATGATTTTCTATATGCGGTCAATTCTGTAAATTTTGCGAAGAAGAATCAGAACGTTATCGCAAATCACCGCATAATGTGGAAGTATTTACTTTTATTTGTAGGATTTTTAATGATATTAAATTCACTCGAAACGACACTGCCGGCGATCTGTTAGGAGTGTATACGTATAGCTATTCTTTATAATTGCCTGGATGCCTACGTTACACAATACACAATATTTGTTCTCTTCTTTGAGTGTTTTCTAATACACAACCATTTTTAAAACTTAAGTAAATTTTGACCACTTAGTGTAGAGTAGGGTGTCCCATCAATCATTTTTTTCATAGAAATTTAAAGCATCTTCGATGCAAAAATGGCAAACAGTTTATAATATTTTTAGGTTCATACAATGGGTAAAAAGTTTTAAAATTGAAAAGTAACAGCAAATTATAATTTTTTCCCTCAAAATTGCTTGGAATTTATTCTTCTTTTAGAATGCATCAGTATTTTTTTAAATTTGAATAGAAATTTTAAAAGTTATAAAGCATTACTAACAAAATTTATGCAAAATTTACGAAAAAATGTAATACGTGGTACCTTATTGAGCAAAATCATTGTTAAAACTGGTGGTTTATGCATAGACAATAAAAGTTTGAACATTTTGCTTTAAAAATGTTAACTTACAAACTAAGAAAATCGTGGTAATTGACCAAGTTTTAAGTAAAATCCAAAAATGTCTGTATTACCCGATTTTTGGTGGAAATTCGACTTGTGCGACCACTAACCCTCTTCCGGAAAATCTGAAAAAATCTCAGAAATACTTAACCCTATAAGCTTTTCAATCATGCTTGAGCAACCATGAAAGTCGAAAAAGAAAAATTTTTGGGACACTCTAGTGTAGAGTACAAAACCCACCCTGAAACTTGTTGTAAAGTAAAATATATCAAAATTATTTTAAAACAAACATATTAATATTTTTGGGTTTCTTTGAAGCCGACAAACTAAAAACGAAGTAGATTTTAGGGTCATTTCCAAAATAAACTCCCTTAACTCCTTACCTAAACTTGATTTTTGTACTAAATTGAAAAATGTTTAATAGACCAAAAGATATTGTATTTTGGTCGATGAAAATTTTTTCTGAACCACTGTGCGTCACCATGTGATTTGCAGGTTGTTATCATAAATATTTTTTCAGGATTGCAACGGTGCTTGTACATACGATTAATTAAAAAAATTAAGAAACAGAAATTTGTTATATTATCTGTATCCAATTAGGAGCGTCCATATTTGCGTCAATTTTAGGTTGACGCGTCAATTTTAGGTGGCTTTTATCTCTTGAAGACGGTACATTTTATTCAAGTTCTGAAGCAAAAATTGTTATGTATTTTGGAATGTTTTGAATAGCGATATAATGAAATAACTGTCCCAGAGATATATATATAAATTGGGAAAGGCACATATTTTTCTGCTCCACAAGCACCAATTGACGGATATGACTATAAACCTTAAAAGTGTGTTGCAAACTATTAAAAATATCAATGTTTATTTGTCACTCGGTTGGTGAAATTATTGAAGAAAAACATCACAGGGCCACATTCACGCCAATTTTTGACACTACGAGTATCTCTTGACCAAACTAAGAACTTGACGAATGATTTTTGTTTAAATATTTATTGTGTGTGTTTGCTGAGGATGTTGAGAATTTAGTTTGTTTAAGAATGTGATGGCTGAAATGGTACACAGAAAAAATAAATTTTCAATTCAATTACAAAATTCGAAAAATCAAACAAAATATTAGTTGAAAATCCTGTGATAAAAAAAATCACATATCAGCTACAATATTTGTAGATTGTTTATTGAAAAATATTATTTTTCAATCGATGCAAAATTTCACCCATTTCCGAAAATATTTGTACATTATTTATTAATAATATTTGCGTTTTTAGTCAATGAAGAATTTGACATATTGACAAACTTAATTGGGTCTCAGTGTTCGTTTAGTCTTCGATCCGAAGTATTTTTAGAAATTTTGTTTATTTATTAACAGCCGCGGTAGGGATTCGAACTCACATCCACTGGAAGATAGTTTCGATGTTTTGTGTCAAACCGTTGTTGCGGGCAGCGTCTAGCCCGTTACGCCACCGACTGTCTGTACAAACTTATCTCTAACTGAATATATATGGATGTTCGTATCGTATTTATCGAAATGGACGTAAATAAAAATTATTATTTTTTTTTAAATTTAACCAAACTGTTTATTAGAAATTATGTATACTACCATGTATGAATTTATTTGTAAACCAGGGTAATTGAGTGTGAATTATAGTATTTTTGAAACCTAAAAAAACTTCGTTAAATATTGGGGTATTTCTTATGAATTTTTTTATTGGTACAATTTATCTATTTGCATTTCAATATTTGAGTAATTTGTCAGTATATCAATGAAAAATTAAATTGATTTTTCACGTACCAACTTTTTTGTTAAAATTTTACAGTCGTCTTTGACTGTACGTGACTTGTGTGTAGGGAATGCAAATTCCTCGACTTTTTAATTTCGCGTTAAAGCGGAAAAAATAAATAAATTTCCCGGTATCCCGGGAACTCCCGGTTGAAATGTGAGTCACTTATTTTGTAAATTTTTTCGAATTCTGCATGTCAATTTTGTACCATAAAAGGGGGAAAATAGTACGAACATTTTAAATAACGTAGTTATGTGCTTTGCAATGTGTAACGAAATATAAAATTCGATGCATCAAAATACTGATGAGGATGTACTTCTATTTCAGTGTGGTACATCTATGTGGAATATGAGGAATATGAGATGAGCACAGAAACCAAGACCAATCCATAACATATAAAAGGAAAACTATAAACCAACCCTATAATGGAGAGAATACTAAGAAATAGAACTATACGAATGTCGCCAGACTGAGGCGTCAGGGCGAACTCTGGAGCTACCGCCGGAGGCAGCAGCATACGAACAACCCATAGAAACCATAGTCTGCAATATTAAGATGGCCAACCCTAGGCAGCGCATAAGATGGACCAACGAAATGAATAAGGATATTATGCGATGTCACTACAAAGCCACTAAATGTGGCACTGATACACTAGGATATAGAACAGACAATATTTATACTTTAATGCACTTTTCCCACATTTTGACGGAAATTTCTTTGGAAATACAAGAGGAACTATCCCACCGAATAAGATTGATAAAATCTTCTTTGAAAAATGAAAATCTAATGTCGACAAGCCAAATGCAGAGATTAACGATGACCATGTCACCGAATTTGTGGCCGTAGGTGGTGCGTGGCTATTGTGCATGAGAACGTGGGTTCGATCCCTGCTCTGACCACCTTAAATTTCTTTCGACGACGGTCACCTCGCCTAGTGACGGCGACACTCTCGAGTATTTAGACATGAAGAAGCTTCTCAAAGTACCGTTCGGAAACGGTGTAAAACTGTAGGTCCCAATCAGTGAGTGCAAAACTAGAACGCGTACAGCTCTTCCTAATCCCTACATGGGATGTAACGGGAAACAATTTATTTTATATTATATCACCGAATTTAGAGATTCTTTAGAACCACAGGATGGACTTCTTTTTCCATCAGTTCTTGACACATTCGAAGAAGCGATTTTGCAATACGGTGCCCTAGAACCGACATGCAGACCAAGAATTCCAAAGCTTTATCTAAATGCCAAATTTAAGAAGACCTTGGAATATTTAACTACTTTTGTGGGAAATCTCCTTGTGTTACAGCACACTAGCGAATATATAAATAAATCTGCGGCTTAAGGATCTGAATGGAAGCCAATAGCAGCCCAAGAAGAGATATAAACCAATTTGGCAAAAATGAATGGAGGGTAAGAAAACAGGTTACGAGCCGAAATTGGAAGGCTTACCCAGTACAAATCGGGAATCCGATCTAGGTACCTACTTCAAAAGATCATAGCTATAATAGGATACGAAACCATGCAGACGTTAACACCCCAACATTCTTGATGACTTCAAAGACCTTCGTACTCAAATGCTTCAAGCTGTTAGTAGGTGATTAAGGAGATATCTGACAAGTAAGAGGTGAAAGGCGGACAACAAACTATTTGCTTTCAATCAAAGAAAATTCTATAGGCAGTTTGAGGAAAGTAACACCTCACAAAGTTCGGATCTTCGAATTCCGACACAGCCGGAAATTGAGTTGTTCTGGGTAGGATCATGGGAATCCGCGACGACACATAATGCTAAAACCAATTTGGAACGATACATCGCCAATCCGTCCAATGCAACCTACAAGGATATCTCAAGATGATCTGGAGGCGGTTCTGCGTAAGGCGGAAAACTGGAAGGCACCCGGTGTAGATGGATTTCAAAATTTTTGGTTGAAAAAACTACCTAGTACACATCCAAATTTAGGAGCGAGCAAAAGCTTAAACGGGGAGGAAAATATGTCAATATTCTTTACAATGGGAGAAAGCTTCCTTCTGTTTAAAAGCGAGAAACCCGAATACTATCGCCCGATAACATGTCTACCGACACTTTACAAAGTGCTGACGGCAATTTTATTTGAGAAAATATACAATAATTTCTTTGAAAATCTATTATTGCCCGTAGAACAAAGGGGGTGCTCCAAAAATTCACGAGGTTGCAAGGAGCTGTGAACAATAAATGCTATTATAACTAGGCACGGTTCTCTGGAGGCGGTTTAAAAAAAAGTGCGGTGTCTGCGAAATTCTCTCGTTTAACGTTTGTACACCTAAAAAGGAGTACTTTCAGCCGCTACAGAAAAAAATGGGCTCGACGCTTTTTTTTGTTGGACGAAAATAAGAATAATAATATGCCTAGAGAAGATAACGCTCTTTTATGTGTGATGATGCTTCTGGATATATGTACAGTAGGACGGGTCAAATTGTATGGAACGATTTTTTTTATGAAGCGTATAGCAAAAACGTAATCTATAGGTGATTCTGAGAAAATTTGCTCAAGGGACCATAGCTCTAAGTCTAAGAGCCCCCCAAAAGGTATTTTTATCACCTTTCAGAATCTGTATTGATAGTGTTTTTTTGTTGAAACCTTCAGATCGATTTTCCTACAAAAAGGAGTTCGAAAACAAAAAAATTTATCGTAATAAAAGTTGTTGGCAATTATTTGAACTTTCAAAATCTGCAAAAAAAAATCGAAGAAAATTCAGAATTTATTAGTTAAAAGTTGATTTTAGGCTATTTTTCGACAAAAAATTCCTAATATATCTTCTAAAAATAAAAAAAATTGGTATCAATACAGATTCTGAAAGGTGATAAAAATACCTTTTAAGCAAGCCGACATTGAGACATCTACTATAATTCTATCCGATTTTATGGCGATTTTAATTAAATTATTCTATGTATATATGGAAAAATATGGTGTCTTGAGCAAAATTTCTCAAAATCACCTATAGATTACGTTTTAGCTATACGCTTCATAAAAAAAAATTAACCCGCCCTAATGTACAGGGTGTCAAATACATCCGCAGTGGTGCATACACATATATAATAATAGATATAGGGCGTTTAAGAAGTGTATTACAAGTATTGTCACTCACAAAAGAATAAAAGCACAACAGAAAAAATGAAAATTTAGAGAGATAATTATAAAGGAAATTCGCATGCTTTGTTTTTGAATGAAAGAAAGAGAGCCTAGATTAGATTCTGTGTTTTCATTTCCTTTTTTCGTTAAAAACAAGTCCCTACCCAAATTTGTTAGAAATAATCTGCCGATAAATAAATGTATTTTAATATATTTTTAATATTGATGACAGAGAAACATATATAGTACGCAGACATGGAGAGACAAAAAACAATAGCACACATATCATAAATGATAACAATTATATTCGCATACAGCTCGCAATAATTTACGTGAATATTCAGGATGATTTTTTAGTACTTTGTGACGAGTCCAAGTCTTACTAAAATCTGCATTGGTATCTAGCCTTGAAATCTTCAATATATCTCTTGAAATTGGGGACTAGTTTTAATGAGAAGCAAGAATCGACAACTTTCTTAAATTTTCTAAATGTCTCCACATACTTGACACAGCCAAGGCATTTCATGGCATCCAAAACATCCAACTTATCGAGCAAGACCTTACACGCATTTCCTCCAAATGTTGGACTACCATAAGTACACTGCCGGACCCCACATGACAGTCCAAGGCCCTTTTTACGCTGACTTCTTCGTTCTCCAACACCATACTGTGGAAAAGGGTGTAGTACACTCCCAACAGTAAATGAAATTTCTTCTTCATTGAAGAGAGGTGGATGTATGCAATTATCAAATAACTTGGCTGACTTTCTTATTCCTCCTTCTGAACGCCACTTTTCGCATTTGGCGCGACAATCATTGATCTTTCTGTAATTGCCCGAATTGATCAATTTTTTGTGGGAGCATCGCACCATGTGCAAGGGTGTGCATTTGAGTTACTCATAAGGCCGGAAATAATATTAGTCAGCTTCAAATCCGTTGCAACTGTTCCAAGAAAGGAATTTATATCTAATGCTGACCATATAAGCGAGACATTAATGGTAAACAAAGATTAAATAATCGTTTCACCCCAGATTCGAGGAATTTTTCAGCGAATCTTGTACTTGGAAGCTTTCCTTCAGGTGTCATGGGCGGTTCACCATTCAATGACTGGATGGAAAGGGAATATTTACAAAACCACCCCCACCGTCAATGCCGAATGTGAGCAGTACATTGGAAACTTGTCGTCGGTCCATGACATCTTGTATGAGACTTCGCATATTCTTGCAAATGACAACAATCTCTGGAGAATCCACAAATTTTTCAACTTTAGTTGTGACAAAAGCAAACACTCGTAGCTCAAAATACTCGTCAAACCGATGATTACTTTCTGATATTTTTTTTGATAATTGGGTTCTTGTATTCCTGGTGTGTTGGTTTCTGCACGGATGAGAACAGCAATTCTCATCACTTTTCTGCTACTTAAATCCATATCCGTTTGCATTTGCCGCAGGGAATTTGCCGAAATCGGCATTGGAAGGGCGTTATCTTCTTCAGGCATATTATTTTTCTTATTTTCGTCCCGCAAAAAAAAAAGCGTTTAGCCCTTTTTTTCTGTAGCGGCTGAAAGTACTCCTTTTTAGGTGTACACACGTTAAATGAGAGAATTTCGCAGACACCGCACTTTTCTTTTTAAACCGACTCCAGAGCACCGTGTAGGAACTCAATTTGCCACAACAGAAACTTAAGCGTGGGCTACATCGATAAGTGGAAAGCATTTGATAGAGTACCTCACTCCTACCTCTTACAAACGCTTACCAACAATGGTGTTGCTGTTAAGACAATAGCTTTCTTTGATAGAATAATGCCATTATAGAGAACACATTTACATCTTAGAGAAATTTGTACTAGGGAAATTCACATAAGAGGAGGAATATTGCAAGGAGATACATTTAACCCCTTATGGTTTTGTTTGGGTCTTACTCCTCTTGGCAGTGCTTTGAATAATTCACCTAAAGGATATCGTGTCAAATATCAGCAGAGGCAAACCATCATCACCAATCTCCTGTACATGCATGACTTAAAATTGTTCGTCAGGTCAAGATATCACTAGCGAACCTACTTAATACTGTCGAAAGATTTACTAATGAAAGGAACGTTTCGAAATACGGATGAAGAAATTATGTAAAACAGAACTGAATGCTAAAAGTTTGCTAGTCCGATTCTAACGTTTTCTTTTGGCTTGAACCTGTGGTGCAACACGGAATTGGAATCTATACGTAGAAAGACACGAACTACGTTAACTAGACAGTGTCTAGTAGACACGGAGAACATCATCCACTGGCTTCAGTTGAAAGGGTGATCTTACCCAGAACAATTAGCGGACAAGGACTGGTTAACGTGCCTAATCAGCATTATAGCCAGATCCAGAAACTAAGAGATTTCTTTTATGCAACTGCATTGACAATTGATAAGTACTTCATCTTGGTGAACTTAGATCGGGGGTACACACCATTGAAACTTGCATTTCCTGATTTAGTTCCTATGAGTCATATAATTGGTGAAGCCACTATAATAGATCAATGGAAATATAAGGCAATTCATGGTAGAGTCCCCCATCAATTACTAGCGGAAAATGTTGATAAATATGCTTCTACTCTATGTTTTCGACATGGACAACTGTTTCCGGAAACAGAAGCATTTCTCTAATGGCAATACAAGATGGAATTATGCCTACTAGGAATTATCGCAGGATAATACTACGTGAGGATATGTTGATGGGTCATGCCGACGCTGTGGCCAAGGAGCTGAAACCATGGAAAATATAATCAATATAACTCCCACAATGGCCGCGTCAGCATACCTCAAACGACACAACAACGTCGCGAAAATAATACATCAGGTATTAGCAGTGAGAAGCGGATTCGTGGAGAACATCATACCATATTACCAGTACCAACCCGCTGAAGTAATGCTTAATGGAGACTATAAATTATATTGGGATAGCAGCATGTTAACGGACCGCACAATCAACGCGATTAGGCCTGATATAATATGGATTGATAAAAGCGGAAGCAAGTCTACATTATACACCCAGAGAAATAATCGATTGAAAAGAGGTTGTAGCAACTGTCAATTCGGCTGTTGCCACCGAATTGAGGTTGTCACGGCCGAATTGAGTCGTCACAACTGAAATTCGGTTGAAGCAATTCGGTTGTGGAAACTGAGTCTTGAATTATATTCGTTTTGTCAACCAAATTTTCTACATTTCGGTTGGAACAACCGAATTTGGAATTAATTCGGATGCAGCAACCGAAATTGGCACCAAACTCGCTTGGAGTAACCGAATGTGGCATCAGTTCAGGTGCAACAACCGAGTTTGGCATCCATTCGGGTGTCACCAATGAATTTGGTATCAATTCCGTTGTAACTACCGAATTTGGTATCAATTCGGTTATAACTACCGAATTTTGGTCTCAATTTGGTTGTAACTATTGAATTTTGTCGGTTGCAACGATCATTTGAGATATGCTGTAATAATCTGTTTCGGAAACGGTTTAGGACCTAAATCAACAGATATTGGTGCGGTGACCAATGATGTCCGGGACTTCATAAAAGGTCGGTAGTGACATCTAAAATAAATGTGTTATTCTAAAGATTACCCTATATAAATAAATGTATTTTCTCGCTCTCTTATGTTGTTTTGTAAGAATACTGCATAATAATGGGTTTTTCAATAAGTTTTTTTTAAATAAAACAAAACCGGTTTTAGATACCAATGAAATTCTTTATTCCTGTGAAAGTACGTTCGGTGCCATTATGTATGGAATTCGATTTCTATGCATGGCCACCACGGGCACGCTTGCAGAAGTCCAGACGCTGAACCCAATTTTCGACGGTTTTCAAGCATCAATCGGCCGATACTGCTGCAATTTCACGTTCGATATTCGTACGAAGTTCATCAATCGTCGCTGGCTTGTTGGCATAGACCAGAGACTTGACGTTGCCCCACAGGAAATAATCTAACTGCATCAAATCGCACGACCGAGGCGGCCAATCGACTTGCCCATTTCGTGAGATAACACGTTCACCAAACTTGGTTTCCAATAAATTGATTGTGGCATTCGCTGTGTGGCCTGTGGCGCCGTCCTGTTGGAACCACATGTCCTCCAAGCCCATATTATCCAATTGGGGCCAGAAAAATTCGGTTATCATTGAACGGTAGCGATTCGCATTCACAGTAATGTGCCGGTCTTGATCATCACGGAAGATGTACGGCCCAATGACGCCGCCGGCCCATAAACCGCACCAAACCGTAATTTTTTCGGGATGCAATGATGACTCATGGATTACGTGTGGAGTGCTGTCTGACCAATAACGCATATTTTGCTTATTGACGAAGCCATTCAGCCAGAAATGAGTCTCATCGCTGAAGATGATTGAGGCCACTGGAGTTGAGGCCAATGACTCCAAATGTCGGTAGTAAATTTTAATAATTTCGACTCGTTGTTGGCTCGTACATCTTTCCATGATGAAATGGCAAACCTTACTGAAGATAAATGTCAAAAGAGCGGGAAAAAATATGGTGTCGTTTGCTGTTCCTATCGATTTACTTTTGTAGCGTCTCTGTTGAAAAACCCTTTATATAATTAGTTGATAATAGAAAAAAATTCAAAATTCATTTCTGACACTATCTAAATTCGGTTGTGACAACCTCTAATGGGGCTGTGTTAAACTCTACTGGGGTTGTGTCAACCTCTAATGTGGTTGTGTCAACCACTAAATTCGGTTACGGCTAATTCGGCTGTCTCAACCGAATTTTTCTGTGAGTGTAGCCATTGCTATAATGCTTACGGATAATGTCAACCGAAAAATTGGTGACAGTTGTCAAATATGCCGATCTGGCTTTCGAGATAAAGCACAGAGAGCATTTGAAGAAATTGGAAATCGTACCAATCGTGATTTATAGTACAGGGGTTGTGCTGGAAATTGTGTCGAAGCATTTACGTGATTTGAAGTTGTCTCGGAAAGTGCACAGTATGTGTAAGGCCGTTGTTCTGGAAAAAATTATAATGAGCAACGATAATGAAAAAATTGGAAGGAAAAATATGCTTCAAAAGATTTCAAAATACTCGAAATTTTTAAAATATATTTTTCTATATGTCCTCATTCTGACACATCCTCTGATCGTGAATTTCAATTTTTTCTCGAAGTGTGTAGACAAATTAATTAACATATTAGGTTAGTATACATCTGGATAAAATAAAGATTCTATAAGGTATTTGGTAGTCTGATGGAATTATATTTCAAACACTGAAAAGATAAATGGGTAAACGTTTTGATTAAATTTAAACAGTATTATGCGGGATTTGAAGCGCAAAAGCACGTACCGCTTTTGTTTACATTTAAATATATATACTTAGGTACTTAATATATATTTAAATGCTCGTGCGCCATTTCAAGCAAATCCACCAAAAATTAAATTGAAAGGAGAAATTTTTAAAATTTCCTAACGATTGTGCCGTCTTTTGATAATTACAATATAAGAATTTTCGCCAATTGTCGTAGAACAGAATACCAAAACCTAATTTAACTGGCACTGCATGTATTTAGATCAGGAAAAAGCAATTAGTTTTTAACGTTTCTATTTCCAGTTCATGGACTTTTCTACTCAATGTTGCCAAGTATAATTCCTAGGGATATTATATTATTCCAGCAAATAAATCTGTTATTTCTATATCAAAGAATTTTATGTATAGAATACGAAATTAAACTGAAATTGTATTTGACGAACTGAGCAAACGATTTCTTTCACAATAGTCCCCAGCACACAAAAGCAAATATATATCTACTACGGTTATTGAATAATGTTGTGCATATCCTTATATGTTCACATGCATGTAGTGGTAAATGTAGGTATATTAACAATATGCATATTCCCACACATATCAGCATACGTATCTACAATGTCCTACCGCAATACACAAAAGAAAAGCAATTCAATAGACATCTATGTATGTAGCACTCTGTAACAAATTCAATCTAACCACTTGTGTATAACAACATACACACTCATAACGGCCAAACAGAAAGAGACGCAGCCGTTCATACGTCTGTAGATATAGAGAGCACTCACATTCACACCAACATACTATTCCAAGCAGTGACCAAAAAGAACATTACATTGTAATGTTTGGCATGTGACATTTGTCTGACAGCAAATGTACAAATAGATCTGTGTGCGTGAGGGAATGAAATTCCGAATGTACATTTGCCGTTTTGCAAACATCCTTACCTATATGGGGATGTGGCGTATAAATGTTTCTGATGCTATTTTTTTCTCCTCATTTCCATTTTGTCTGTTTTGTTTGCTTTTTCTGGTCGAAATGTCATCGTCAGATGCTGAAATATGCTTTGTGGTATTCCCTTGCTGAAACAGGAAGTATGTCTTTTGTTCGATGTGTGTGTGTCGAGGTATGTTATATAAGATTTGGAATCTGATTTTTTTCCACCTCGATTTTATATTTCTCTTTATAATTATATACGTAATTTTTTCACAGTTTATATTTCTTTGTGTTACTAATAATGCCCAAAAATAATGCAAAACTTAACCTTAAACCATATAATGAAAAATGCTAGAAAAGTCTCCAGCTAGCTGACTTTATATTGGCTGAATTGAGGTCTCTTGGTTAACAAAGGAAAGCGATTTTTAAACTAAAATAAATTGAAATAGTTGCATCCTTTGAACGACACATTCTGATTGCGGATTCTGAAAATGTTTCAAAAGACCTTTCCAACAGGGTATGTGAGAACACACGAAAGTTCTTGTTTTGTAATAATCTTTCTAAATGTTTCCAAGATGCATACATTTTTATGTGAGCGCAATTGTCTTCTTACAAAGCTGGTTTTGCTTGGGCGTGAAAAATTATTAATATTACTTTACAATGTTATTAGTCTAATATTCAATTTTCGTGTATATATCGGGTGTTTCAATAAGAGCGCAACAAAAGTTTTTTTAAATAAAACAAAACCTGTTTTAGATACCAATGAAATTTTTATTCCTGTGAAAGTACGTTCGATGCCATTATGTACGGAACTCGATTTATTTTGCATGGCCACCACGGGCACGCTTGCAGAAGTCCAGACGCTGACCCCATTTTCGACGGGTTTCAGGCATAAATCGGCCGATACTGCTGCAATTTCACGTTCGATATTCGTACGAAGTTCATCAATCGTCGCTGGCTTGTTGGCATAGACCACAGACTTGACGTAGCTCCACAGGAAATAATCAGTCGTCTGAGCTATTTCGTGAGATAACACGTTCACCAAACTTGGTTTCCCATAAATTGATTGTGGCATTCGCTGTGTGGCCTGTGGCGGCGTCCTGTTGGAACCACATGTCCTCCAAGTCCATATTATCCAATTGGGGCCAAAAATATTCGTTTATCATTGAACGGTAGCGATTTGCATTCACAGTAATGTGCCGGTCCTGATCATCACGGAAGAAGTACGGCCCAGTGACGCCGCCTGCCCATAAACCGCACAAAACCGCAATTTTTTCGGGATGCAATGATGACTCATGGATTATGTGTGGATTGCTGTCTGACCAATAACGCATATTTTGCTTATTGACGAAGCCATTCAGCCAGAAATGAGCCTCATCGCTGAAGATGATTTTCCGATGAAAATCCGAATCATTTCCAAGTTGTTGCTCAGCCCAATTCACGAACATACGACGCTTACGGGGGTCAAGTGGCTTCAGTTCTTGCGTCAATTTGATCTTATAAGGATGTAGGCCAAGATCTTTTCGCAAAATTCGCCACAACGACGTCACAGAGATGCCCAACGCTTGGGAACAACATGTGAGATAGACATTTGACCATAAATTGGACGTAGCACTCTTAAAGTTGAGGCCACTGACTCCAAATTTCGGTAGTAAATTTTAATAATTTCGACTCGTTGTTGGCTCGTATATCTCTCCATGATGAAATGGCAAACCTTACTGAAGAGAAATGTCAAAAGAGCGGGAAAAATATGGCGTCGCTTGCTGTCCCTATCGATTTATTTTTGTAGCGCCTCTGTTGAAAAAGGCTTTATAATGCTCCGATCGTTTAAAAATCGCTTCTATTGATATATATATATCTTTTTGACCGCATTAACAGATGTCTCTTAACCCGTTAACAGAGTTGTATAAATGAATGTGGTTTGTGTCTTTGCTAGTTAAATTCCGAATTTATCTTCACGGACATATCAAAGGGTGGGTCATGTAAAATTAGGAATTTAGTTTCGCTTTACTGCTGGTAGATTTCTTTCAAAATTATTGTTTTATTGTTACGTCCTATCAATGACGGTAATAAGTGAAACAGAACGTCGTTCAAATGGCTTCCTGGACTTGCGATAAATCTCTCCCTCGACACACACTGATAAATCTGCCCCTTTTTATTGTTTGGATGGACATATAACGTGTGTTTGGAGCTTATAGCAAGTATAGTATGCTTGTGTCCAAACACAACGTATTGCTATTTAATACAACATATTGGAGACACAATGATTAATATGTTATAAAATATGTATTTGTGACCCAAGTATAAGTGTCTTTGGGATATAAATAAATCCGTGTTTGTTGCACTATTTACTCTCTATTGAGAGCAACAATATTAAAGAGGTACATGGCGAGTTTATTCACAGCCAAAAGTTGGATTCATAACAATACCCAAATGCGTGAGTATATTGCAGATGAAGTGGGTATTTCTTACGGGTCTATGAAATAGCTCCCAAGAAATAAGTCCCACTTTTAAAAACGAAATAAGTCCCACCAAAAATTGCTTAAAAAAATGAAATAACTCCCACGAAATAAGTCCCACTTTTGAAAACGAAATAAGTCCCACCAAAATGAAATGATTTAAAAATTTACTTGAAATGAAATAACTCCCACTCAAAATGAAATAACTCCCCCTTGAATAATATATTTCTAAAATGAATTAAGTCCCACTTTCATAAACGAAATAAGTCCCACTTTTTCACTGTTTAATGCGATTTCAAATAAGAAGTATTTGACTCTTCGAAAAAAACACACGTCGAATAATATGAATAATCAAAGCAGAGGAATAATAAAGAAAAATCGTATGCAAGCTCGCAGAAGGCTTCTTAATGGAAAAGGAGAGCCATGAGAGATAAGGACAAAAAATTATGGTTGTCCCTTTTACGAAATATCCAATATATAACTTTTGCATAAGAAAAAAATGAGAAATAAAGCCATAATATAAATTTAGGGGTATGAAATAACTCCCACTTTACAAAACGAATTTATTCCCACTCAAAACGAAATAAGTCTCACTTAAAATAAAAACGCGTAACGAAATAAGTCCCACCAATCGACGAAATAAGTCCTACTTTTAAAAACGAAGTAACTCCCACTTTCAAAATAGCAATTTTTGGTGGGACTTATTTCGTTTTTAAAAGTGTTACTTATTTCGTGGGAGTTATTTCATAGACCCATTCTTACATCTGTTGCGATTTAGTTTCATATATTCATTCGTCAATCGGACAGAGGATATCAAAGGCCCTTGGTTGATTAAGTAAGCATGCTGTGGAAAATATGTTTATTAGACTTTAAAACATCGGTGTTTTTTGGTTGTTTGGGTTTTGGTGTTTTCTAATCAGTACAACATGTTGAAGACACAAAAATTAAAATGTTATAATATATGTGAATGTGATGCCAATACATCTGTGTTTGTGACACAAACACAGCTCTGCTTATTGCACTATTTACGCTCTTTCGAGAGCGAGAAAATAAAAGCCAGATTCAATTAATTCAGTTCTTCTTCAATGCAATTCAACTCAATTCAATTCAATTCAATTCCATAAAATTCAATTCAATTCAATTCAATTCACTTCAATTCAATTCAATTCAATTCAATTCAATTCAATTCAATTCAATTCAATTCAATTCAATTCAATTCAATTCAATTCAATTCAATTCAATTCAATTCAATTCAATTCAATTCAATTCAATTCAATTTAATTCAATTCAATTCAATTCAATTCAATTCAATTCAATTCAATTCAATTCAATTCAATTCAATTCAATTCAATTCAATTCAATTCAATTCAATTCAATTTAATTCAATTCAATTCAATTCAATTCAATTCAATTCAATTCAATTCAATTCAATTCAATTCAATTCAATTCAATTCAATTCAATTCAATTCAATTCAATTCAATTCAATTCAATTCAATTCAATTCAATTCAATTCAATTCAATTCAATTCAATTCAATTCAATTCAATTCAATTCAATTTAATTTAATTTAATTTAATTCAATTCAATTCAATTCAATTCAATTCAATTCAATTCAATTCAATTCAATTCAATTCAATTCAATTCAATTCAATTCAATTCAATTCAATTCAATTCAATTCAATTCAATTCAATTCAATTCAATTCAATTCAATTCAATTCAATTCAATTCAATTCAATTCAATTCAATTCAATTCAATTCAATTCAATTCAATTCAATTCAATTCAATTCAATTCAATTCAATTCAATTCAATTCAATTCAATTCAATTCAATTCAATTCAATTCAATTCAATTCAATTCAATTCAATTCAATTCAATTCAATTCAATTCAATTCAATTCAATTCAATTCAATTTTTATTTTTTTTTTATTTCTAGCCTTCATTGAGTTCTAGCCTTCATTGCGAACGGACGTGTCTTTTAGTTGCGCGCATAAAAATCGTTTAAACAAACACTCGTGAGTGGGAGAGTCGAAATGGCAACAATGCAAGAAACTAGTTGTGCTAAATGCTTTCAAGTGTTGACTAGCAAGCATATGAAATGCAGCGTGTGCAGTGCCTGCTTTCACTTTTCACCTTGCTGCCCAGTACAACAAACAACCTACAATGGTATGAATGCTGAAAAAAAGGCGGCTTGGAAATGCAGTACATGTAGAGAGCGTAAGAACTCTGCATATCAAATAATTGTATCAGACTCTGGTACTCAAAAGCAAAAAAGACATGAAGACGAGGACGATGATGATGTCGATGACGTTTTCGACGACAATAACAAACGGTTCAAAGAACATATCTCGCAGCGACCAACACAACAACATCAACAAACCGCTGAAATAAATGAAACTATGAAAATAATGATGCTTAACATGGCAAAGATGACAACACAACTTACATCCATTAGCGCCCAACTACAAATTCAACAAACAACACTCATACAGATAAACGAAAATGTTTCTAATCTCAGCAGTCAGGTCATTGAGCTGCAGCAACAAAATGTGGATAAAGATAAAAGGATGAGCGAGATGGAAATGAGAATTTGCAAATTAGAGCAGAAGCTAATAGAGAAGAACATTGAAATAAATAACATAAACAACGAAGATTTGAGTGCGGTCGACGTTGTTAAAAGAATAGCAACAAATCTGAATTTGGAGTTGAAGGAAACTGATGTTGAAAACGTATACCATACAAAAGGAAAGAAAAAAGTTGTGGTTGAGCTTAGCTCTCTCCGGAAGAAGAGAGAAATTATGAGTAAGATAGAGCGACACAGAATTGATGCAGATGGTATCAACAATGATGATGGCAGTGATAAACATAAATATTTATATATTAATGATCAGCTGACTGTGCAAAAAAGACGATTGCTTTGGTTAGCAAAGACAAAGGCTAAAGAGGCCAATTGGAAATTTGTCTGGATCAGTAATGGGGAAATATATGCGCGAAAAATAGAGAAAACATCGATTGTAATTCTGAACAATGAATCCGATATAAAATTAATTTGTTAATAAAAAATATAAAACAATAATAATAAAATTAAAAAATAGAAACATAGTGAGAAAGAGACTCGTAATTATAAAGCGATTTAAAATTTATACCACAAAAGCCTAATCAAAATAAAGAGCACCACAAAAAATTAATTATTATTAATAAACCTCTTAAAGAGAAAAATAATTAAACATTGAATTGTGTGAATTTATTATCTTGAATTAAAATGAATAATCAAACCAAATCTCTATACAACTTTAATGAAATTAATGACAATTTTTTGAATTATCCATTGTCATTTGTGTACATGAATATTCGTTCCTTACGAAAAAATTTTTCAACTCTACTTGTATATCTAAACAAAATTATTAATTCAATCGAAATTATAATACTGGTAGAAACAAATATAACGGATGAGGAAAATTGTTTCTACTTAATTAATAATTTTAACAGTGTTTTCCTAAATAGAGAAGGCACAGGTGGTGGCATTGCTATATATATAAAAGAAAATATAAATTATACAACAACATCATTAAATACACAACACTATGAATCACTACGCGTCGATTTAACTTTCGGTACAAAAACAGCAACCCTTCTACCTGTCTACCGTCCACCGCGGTCGAACATTAAGTGTTTCATAAACGAACTAGAACAGAGCATAAACCAAATTCACAAAAACAGTGCAATGATAGTAATTGGTGATATGAATATTGACATTGCAAAAGAAAAAACCAAAACGACAAGAATGTACATTGATATGATGTCTTCTAATGGACTACAAAGTATGGTAAACGAAACAACGAGAGAAGAAGTGAGTAAAAACAAAGGCACTTGCATTGATCACATGTATGTGCGCAAAAACAAAACTATAACTTTCGCATATGCAGCTGTGATTTTGACTACCATCTCTGACCACTATTCGTTGTTTGGCTGTGTAGGAGAAACAAATAAACAAAACAAAACAAACGTAAATGACAACCAGGGTACGGAAAAAACACTATATACAGGAATAAACACTTACAAAGTAAATAATTTAATCAATAAAACAAATTGGAATAATACCGCAATACAAAATCAAAACTGTGATGAGAAATTTAAATTTATATATAATAAATTTACAGAAATATACCACAATGCTAAACAAACAAAAATTAAAAACAAAAAACGAAATGACTATCCTTGGCTTAATGATCAAATACTAAGCTATTGTGAAGTGCGAGATAAACTTTATCAAAGACATAAAAAAAGCGAAAAAAATTTAAGTAAAGCGAGAGAATACAAAATTTTCAACAATAAACTTAATCAGATAATTCTGAAAGCAAAAAATGATTATCGTCGAAGGGAATTTATAAAAAACAGACACAACATGCGAGGAACCTGGATATTAATAAATGACATTATTGGCAAAAAAGTGGATAATCTTGATGAAACTATTAAAAAAAACTTTGTTAAACAAGATTTAAAAATTGTAACTGAAAATTTTGCCATTAAGTTCAAAGAAAATGTACAAAACATTTTACATGATTGTAATATAAAAACACTGTTTTCGTCTGAAATAAGAATAGAAAATACAATTTATGTCGAACCAACAAATGAGGAAGAAATTATAAACATAATAAATACACTGAATTCAAGAAAAGGAGCAGGAGTAGACGGCATCCGACCTAAAGACATAAAATACAACGCGGAAACACTTACCCCAATAATAACCCATTTTATAAACGCAAGCCTAAATGAATGCACTATTCCCAAAATTCTAAAAACATCAATTGTAAGACCGATTTTTAAAAGTGGCTCTAAAAACGAATACAATAATTATCGTCCAATTTCAATTTTACCGGTAGTAGAAAAAATACTTGAGGAGATTATTGTTAGACGTCTTAATGCATTTCTCGTCAAGTACAAAATAATCAATAAACAACAATATGGCTTCCAAAAAGGAAAAAATATTAATAAACTGCTGGGCCATTTCTCCACCCACATAAACAAATCTTTGAATGACAATATGCACTGCTTGGCACTTTTTGTTGATTTTAGCAAAGCGTTTGATACGCTGTCACATAAGAACCTTCTCTGTATTTTGGAAAGAAATGGGATACGCGGACAGTGCCTTAACTGGTTTAAAAATTACCTTGAATTCAGATCTTACAGGGTTAAAATAGATGGAAATGAGAGCAAAGAAAAGTATTTGGATCATGGCGTACCACAGGGATCTAAGCTTGGTCCAATACTCTATCTAATATATGCTAATGATATGTTAAACCAACTAAAAAATAGCAAAACTTTTGCCTATGCTGATGATACGGCTATCCTAGTATCACATGAGGATCTTGAAACCGCGGTACACTCAATGCAATTGGAACTTAATGTGATCACAAGGTGGTGTCACGACAACGGCTTGGTAATTAATGCCAATAAAACAAAATTAATGCATATCAGATTACCACATATTCCAAGGAGTATCATAAACATAAAATTCCACAACACAGACTGCCTACACAAAAACAAACTCTGCCATAATTTCGATAATGACCAATGCGACACTGTCATTGAATTAGTGGATAACTACAAATATTTAGGCGTTATAATAGATCAAAATCTAAGCTGGAAGGACCATATTTTAGCGTTGAACAAAAAGCTACGTAAGGCCTCCTATGTGCTTTACCATCTAAATAACTGCGCCCCATTAACAGTCACCAAGCAAGCCTATTTTTCGCTGGCTGAATCGTACATGCGCCACGGAATAACAGCATTTGGAAACGCCTCACATTGCAATATTCTACAAAAAACACAAAACAGAATGGTTAAAATTTTAATGAAAAATAAAGAAAATATACAACGTGAAATTAACACAACACAACTAACAACTAACAATTCAGAAACTCAAATCAAATTATTCATGCAGCAACAAAATATACTAAATTTTAAGAGCATATATAAATCAGTTTTACTCAACGAATTCCAAGATGAGACCATTTTGGAAACAATAGACCATCGATATAGCACGAGAAGAAGAGATGAAGGAAGATTTAAAACACCAAAATTTAAAAACAAACATGGGAGAAGCACCTTGGATGTACAATTACCAACTATATTAAATGCAATGCCTATAAATATTCTAAATGTTTTAAAAATACAAAATAAATTTAAGCGTAAAACAACAATTAAAAATTATTTAATAAATTCGCAATGAATGAACATCGTAACTAACAGATGTAGAAGTTTTTATAAGATCTGTAAATTTGAATTATAATTTTTTTTTTATATTTTTATATATACTTCTGCATATTTGTATATCCCTGCATACAAGCGTAAGGCTTCGCGGGGGAATAAGCATTTGTAATGTAAATTATATTTTATTATTCAATATAATAAATAAATAAAAAAAAAAAAAAAAAAATTCAATTCAATTCAATTCAATTCAATTCAATTCAATTCAATTCAATTCAATTCAATTCAATTCAATTCAATTCAATTCAATTCAATTCAATTCAATTCAATTCAATTCAATTCAATTCAATTCAATTCAATTCAATTCAATTCAATTCAATTCAATTCAATTCAATTCAATTCAATTCAATTCAATTCAATTCAATTCAATTCAATTCAATTCAATTCAATTCAATTCAATTCAATTCAATTCAATTCAATTCAATTCAATTCAATTCAATTCAATTCAATTCAATTCAATTCAATTCAATTCAATTCAATTCAATTCAATTCAATTCAATTCAATTCAATTCAATTCAATTCAATTCAATTCAATTCAATTCAATTCAATTCAATTCAATTCAATTCAATTCAATTCAATTCAATTCAATTCAATTCAATTCAATTCAATTCAATTCAATTCAATTCAATTCAATTCAATTCAATTCAATTCAATTCAATTCAATTCAATTCAATTCAATTCAATTCAATTCAATTCAATTCAATTCAATTCAATTCAATTCAATTCAATTCAATTCAATTCAATTCAATTCAATTCAATTCAATTCAATTCAATTCAATTCAATTCAATTCAATTCAGATCAATTCAATTCAATTCAATTCAATTCAATTCAATTCAATTCAATTCAATTCAATTCAATTCAATTCAATTCAATTCAATTCAATTCAATTCAATTCAATTCAATTCAATTCAATTCAATTCAATTCAATTCAATTCAATTCAATTCAATTCAATTCAATTCAATTCAATTCAATTCAATTCAATTCAATTCAATTCAATTCAATTCAATTCAATTCAATTCAATTCAATTCAATTCAATTCAATTCAATTCAATTCAATTCAATTCAATTCAATTTTTTTTTTTTTTTTTTTTTTTTTTTTTTTTTTTATTAGTTTGAATATTCTTTAATATAATTTCATTTACATTTATCTTATTCCCCGCGAAGCCCATGACTTGTAGGCAAGGTATATATAATATAAATATTTCATTAAATTAATTACATTCATTCTACATATGTAAGTTAACATTCTCCATGTATAAATATCTTTATATAAATCCCGCTTCATTGCGATTGTATAAAATACTTTTTGACCATTCTTTTGCGTTTATACTTATCTCTAATATTTAAGAAATTTTGTGGCAATGTGTTTAATGTTGTTGGCAGTTGGACATTCAGTGTGCTTTTCCCGTGTTTATTGTTATGCCTCGATACTTTAAATCTTCCTTCGGATCTTTTTCTGGTGTTGTATTCATGATCGACTGGTTCAAGATATTGGTCATCATGAAACTCATTTATAATTGTTGTTTTATATATGTTTTTTACATTTAATATGTTGTTTTGTTTTGCGAAGAGTTTATGTCTTTCTTGCGAGGTATTGCTTGAGTTGTTGTTATTATGAATGTTATTTTGAGTGTTTATACCGTTTAAGATGTTACTATGTATATTTGTTGTGTTTTCGGTTTGTGTAGTGTTTGTTCGGTTTTTCATTAATATTTTGATTAGGCGATTTTGTTTTTGCTGCAGGATTCTGCAGTGTGACGAGTTTCCAAAAGCAGATATTCCATGACGAATATACGACTCCGCCAGAGAAAAATATGCTTGCTTTGTGACCGATAGTGGAGCGCAATTATTTAAATGGTATAGGACATACGATGCTTTACGGAGTTTTATATTCAGGGATATTATATGTTCCTTCCAGCTGAATTTGTTGTCCACAATGACTCCTAAGTATTTATAGGTGGTGACGAGTTCAATATTTGTAGTGCAGTTGTCATAAGTGTCAAGCGAGGTAATCCGGTTTTTATGAAGGCACTCAGTATTATGGAATTTTAATGCAATAGGGGTATTTACTATGTGGGGCAGTTTTATATGCATCAGCTTCGTTTTGGCCGCATTAATTATTAACCCGTTGTCGTGGCACCATCTTGCGATCAAATTAAGTTCTGATTGCATTATCTGAACAGCTGTGTCTAAATCCTTATGTGGTACTATGATAGCGGTATCATCTGCATAGGCGAAAGTCTTACTATTATTTAAAATGCTCATCATTTCGTTAGCATAAATCAGGTACAGAATTGGTCCAAGTTTGGAACCTTGCGGTACTCCGTTACTTAGCATTACTTCCTGACTAATGTGGCCTTCAATTTTCACGCGATAAGATCTACATTCCAAGTAGTTTTTAAACCAATAGAGACAATGGCCGCGAATTCCACATCTTTCCAACATTTCTATTAAATTTTTATGCGAAAGCGTGTCAAATGCCTTGCTGAAATCAATGAAGAGTACCAGGCAGTGTATATTCTCGTTCAAGCATTGGTTGATATAGGTGGAAAAGTGTCCTAATAATTTGTTAATATTTTTCCCTTTTTGGAAACCATATTGATTTTTGCTAATTATGCTGTATTTAGCTAGGAAGTTGTTCAGCCTTCTCACCATAATCTCTTCCAAGACCTTCTCTAGTATTGGTAGAATGGATATTGGCCTATAGTTATTATAGTCGGTTTTAGCACCATTTTTAAATATAGGTCTAACAAGCGCAGTTTTAAATAGTTTCGGCAGTACACATTCATTCAAACTTGAGTTTATCAAAGACGTAATTGCTGGTGCAAGTTTTTCAGAATTGTTACGGATATCTCTCGGCCGTATACCATCCGATCCAGCTCCTTTTTTTAAGTTTATAGTTTTTAATATGTCTGTAATTTCTATTTCAGTAGTTTTTTCTATAAAAATCGTATTTGTTATTCTTTTTTCGCTCGTAATTAAAGTTTTAATGTCACAGTCATGTATAATATTGGATTCAATTCAATTCAATTCAATTCAATTCAATTCAATTCAATTCAATTCAATTCAATTCAATTCAATTCAATTCAATTCAATTCAATTCAATTCAATTCAATTCAATTCAATTCAATTCAATTCAATTCAATTCAATTCAATTCAATTCAATTCAATTCAATTCAATTCAATTCAATTCAATTCAATTCAATTCAATTCAATTCAATTCAATTCAATTCAATTCAATTCAATTCAATTCAATTCAATTCAATTCAATTCAATTCAATTCAATTCAATTCAATTCAATTCAATTCAATTCAATTCAATTCAATTCAATTCAATTCAATTCAATTCAATTCAATTCAATTCAATTCAATTCAATTCAATTCAATTCAATTCAATTCAATTCAATTCAATTCAATTCAATTCAATTCAATTCAATTCAATTCAATTCAATTCAATTCAATTCAATTCAATTCAATTCAATTCAATTCAATTCAATTCAATTCAATTCAATTCAATTCAATTCAATTCAATTCAATTCAATTCAATTCAATTCAATTCAATTCAATTCAATAAAATTCAATTCAATTCAATTCAATTCAATTCAATTCAATTCAATTCAATTCAATTCAATTCAATTCAATTCAATTCAATTCAATTCAATTCAATTCAATTCAATTCAATTCAATTCAATTCAATTCAATTCAATTCAATTCAATTCAATTCAATTCAATTCAATTCAATTCAATTCAATTCAATTCAATTCAATTCAATTCAATTCAATTCAATTTCTGCCTTCGTTGCGAACGGACGTGTCATTTAGTCGCGCGCATAAAAAATCGTAAAAAACATTCATGAGTGAGAGAGTAGAAATGCCAACAATGCAAGAAACTAGTTGTGCTAAATGCCTCCAAGTGTTGACTAGCAAGCATATGAAATGCAGTGCGTGCAGTGCCTGCTTTCACTTCTCACCTTGCTCAACCGTACAACAAACCACCTACAATGGTATGAACGCCGAGAAAAAAGCAACATGGAAATGCACTACATGTAGAGAGCGTAAGAACTCTTACCAGGTTATAGTCTCAGACTCTGGCACCCAAAAACAAAAAAGACATGAAGAAGTGAACGATGATGATGACGACGAAGTTTTCGTCGACAATAATAAACGATTCAAAGAATATACCTCGCAACAATCAAAACAACAACAACCAACGGATAAAATAAATGAAAACATTGAAATAATGATGCAAAACATGGCAATGATCACAACACAACTATCATCTATCAGTGCCCAAATACAAAACCAACAAACAACACTCACACAAATCAACGAAAATGTTTCTAGTCTCAGTCATCAGGTTATTGAACTGCAAAAACAAAACGCAGAAAAAGATAAAAGGATGAACGAGATGGAAACAAAAATAACCAAACTAGAACAACAAATCATAGTTAAAAACATCGAAATAAACAATGTAAATAACGAAAAGCTGAGTGCAGCTGATGTTGTGCAAAAAATAGCAACAAATTTGAATGTGGAGCTTAAAGAAGCCGACATTGACAACGCATATCTTACAAAAGGAAAAGGCAAAGTTGTTGTTGAGTTTTGCTCTCTCAGAAAGAAAAGAGAAATTATGAGTAAGCTAGAAAGACATAGGATGGAAGCAACTGACATCAATAACCATAATAGCAGCGAAAAACATAAATATGTATATATTAATGACCAGCTGACTAGCCATAAACGTCGTTTGTTATGGTTAGCAAAAACAAAGGCAAAAGAAGCCAATTGGAAATTTGTCTGGGTGAAAAATGGGGAAATATATGCAAGAAAAATTGAAAATGCCGCTTTCCTAAACATTAATAGCGAATCGGATGTCGAAAAAATTTGTTAAAAATTCAATATCAAATATAATAAAGAAAAAATTGTTGCCTGTAAAGTCGGTTTTACGGGCGAAGATTTTACGTGACAACGTCTTTTTCTCGTTAGAATATTTATTGATATGAATATAATTAAATTGCACAATAGGAACAAGGAATTGAATGAAAATAAGAATTGCACAAATTTTAACTATAGAAATATATTTTGTTTAGATTGATTTGATTTTCATATTGATTAGATGTTAAAATTCTTGCTCAACACAGTTTAAATCAAGTTTTCTTATATCTGCCACTTTTTCTTAATATTTGTAATTTTAAAGAATCAATTCGAAAATCAAAACATTTATTCAGATCGAAGGTTCAAATTTTTGCTAAATAAATTTGAAATTAATTAAAATTTGTAAAATAAAAAAAAAAACCAATGAGTGTTAGAACTCACGGGCGATGTTTTAACATTTATTGAAACTTATGGTTTAGGAAAATAGAAGTAATTTCAACACCATCTAGGTACCTGTGCGATTTCTATGAACACATTATCAAATGTGACATTATAAACAATAAACATATCCTTTATTATAAAATATAAACATTTCTTTTATTATAAAAAATAAACATTTCTTTTATTAAAAACAAAAGAAAATAATTTACTAACCAAAAAGTATTTCAATTCATCATATTCGCATATCGTTTTTAAAGCCGACCGCAGCTCTCTGTTTCGTTTTGGCTACCTAATTCATATGAAAATTTCTACACACAAACATACACTACACATATCATAAAGCCAAAAAACAAAAAACAAAAAAAAACAAAAAATAATACCTTATCCAATGCAGACTGATCTAAATCAATATTCATACACACGCACATATATACGCACATACATACTTGCTCAGTCGTCATATATATGATGTGCCAAAAAACAAAAACACTCACACCACCGACCAACAGCCACTAGAAGCCAGCAAAGCAAATCGTTTCTGGCACACAAGTAAACACACACATCCGCACACACACAATTATTTATTGAGTGGGAGAGAGACGCAAGGCATTCGGCGGGCCTCTCTCTCGTTCGGTGACTCATCGTAACGTTACCGGGCGTTACACTTTTTCATAAGTGACTCCCAGCCGCAACCTAATTTAAGACGTTGTCACGTCAAAAAAAACGCGAAATTTAAATATAAAATAGAAAAGACTCAAAAACTACTATAAATAAAAATCTAAAAATTTTGAAAAAACTACAACCGAAGTTATTGAAAAGCAATCTCTTTAAGAGAAAAAATTTAAAAAATCATTTATTAAAAAAAGAAAAAATTAATTCTGTATTTCTAAATAAATAAAATGAATAACCAAAATAATATACAAAACTTTAATCAAATTAATGATAAATTATTGAATTTTCCTTTATCATTAATTTACATGAATATTCGCTCGTTGCGCAAAAATTTCACAACGTTTCTTGTACATATACATAAAATCATTGACTTTATTAAAATCATAATTCTGGTTGAAACAAATATAACCGACAATGAAAATAACTTTTATTCAATTAAACATTTTAACAGCGTATTCCTCAATAGAGAAGGCGTTGGTGGAGGTATTGCTGTGTATATCAAAGATAACATAAACTTTTCAACTAACAATCCAAACACACAAAACTTCGAATCTTTACACATTGATTTAACATTCGGCACAGATTCACTAATACTTCTCCCTATTTACCGACCACCACGTACAAACATCAAACTCTTTATAAACGAACTGGAACAAAACATAAACAAAATTCACAAAAAGAGAGCTATGATTATTATTGGCGATATGAATATCGATATTTCAAAGGAAAAAACAACAAGAACATACATTGATATGATGTTTTCAAACGGTCTGCAGAGTATGGTAAACGAAGTAACAAGAGAAGAAATAAACAAAAACAAAGGCACGTGCATTGATCATATGTTTGTGAGAAACAACAAATCAATGACAAACGCACAAGCAGCTGTGGTACTGACAAACATCTCTGACCATTATTCGTTGTTTGGATGCGTAGGCGAAGAAGATAAACAAAGTGAAACAAACTTGAATGCCAATGATGACAGTCAGGGTACGGAAAACCGATATTTGCAGAATGTAGTTATCAACAGTTTCAAAGTTAATAAATTAATAAAACAAACAAATTGGAACGATCATATACATGAAACACAAAGTTGTGATACAAAATTTGAAAACATATACAATAAATTTAATGAAATTTATAGTAAATCAAAACAAAACAAAAAGAAAATTAAAAAAAGAAATGATTATCCGTGGCTAACTGAACAAATATTAAGCTATTGTGAAGTGAGGGATAAATTTTAACAAAGATTTCAAAAAAGTAAAAATAATTTGAATAAAGAAATTGAATATAAAACATTTAATAATAAATTAAACACTATCATTACGGATGCAAAAACTGAATACCGTCGAAAAGAATTTATTAAAAATAGAAACAATATGAGAGGTACTTGGTTATTAATTAACGACATTATTGGTAAAAAAGTGGTTAATGTCGATGAAGTAATAAAAAAAAACTTTAATAACGAAAATATGAAAACAGTCACCGAAAATTTCGCAAACAAATTCAAACAAAATGTACAAAATATAATTCATAATTGCGATATTAAGACACTAAACTCAACTGAAACAAGAATACAAAACACTATATACGTAGAACAAGCGAATGAGTTAGAAATTCTAAACATACTAAAAACATTAAATACAAATAAAGGGGCAGGAGCAGACGGAATTCGACCAAAAGACATCAAACTCAATGCAGAACAACTTACACCGGCAATAACGTCACTTATCAACACAAGTCTGAACGAGTGCACTCTACCCAAATTATTAAAAACTTCACTGGTAAGGCCGATATTCAAAAGTGGTAATAAAAAGGATTACAATAATTACAGGCCCATATCTATCTTACCCGTGGTAGAAAAAGTGCTACAAGAAATTATGGTAAGGCGGCTTAATGACTTTCTCACCAAATATAACGTGATTAATAAAAATCAATATGGCTTCCAAAAAGGCAAGAATGTTAATAAATTACTTGGCCACTTTTCCACTCACATTAACAAATGTTTAGACCGAAATATTAATTGTCTAGCGCTATTTATAGACTTCAGCAAAGCCTTTGATACGCCTTCACATACCAATTTGATAAAAATTTTAGAAAGAAATGGAATCCGCGGTCAATGCCTTAACTGGTTTAAAAACTACTTGGAATGTAGAACATATAGGGTTAAAGTTGATGGGAACTTAAGCCAAGAAAAGACTTTAAATACCGGTGTACCGCAAGGATCAAAACTTGGCCCAGTTCTATATCTAATATATGCGAATGAAATGTTAAATGAGTTAAAGAATAGCGCCACTTTTGCGTACGCTGACGATACGGCCATAGTAGTATCTCATGAAGATCTTCCAACTGCCGTACAGATGATGCAATCAGAACTCGACGTTATCACTCGGTGGTGCCATGACAACGGCTTAATAATTAACGCCACAAAAACGAAACTGATGCATATAAAATTACCACACATACCAAAATGCAACATAAATATAAAATTTCACGACACAGATTGTCTCCACAAAAACAGTTTTTCACAAACCCTACATGATGACAAATGCGAAACGTCCATTGAGGTAGTGGACACCTATAAATATCTAGGCGTCATCGTGGACCACAACTTCAATTGGAAACAGCATATAATATTTCTCAATAAAAAACTACGCAAAACATCCTATGTGCTGTATCATTTAAATAACTGCGCACCACTAACAGTCGCCAAGCAAGCCTACTTTTCTCTGGCAGAATCGTATTTACGCCACGGAATAACTGCTTTCGGAAGCTCAACACACTGTAAAATTTTGCAACAAACACAAAACAGGCTTATAAAAATCCTAATGAAAAACAAAACAAATAATCCAATAATAAACATCTCTAATAGTGAACACTCACAAACCAATAACAACTCAGACGTGAGACTAAACTCATTCTATAAACTACATAATATACTCAACGTAAAAAACATATATAAAGCGACAATTATCAATGAATTTCAAGACGAAAACTTCCTGGAACCCATGGATCATCGCTATAACACCAGAAGACGGTCAGAAGGACGATATAAAATACCGAGATTCAACAATAAAAACGGAAAGAGCACCTTGAATGTACAATTACCAAGGACCTTCAACTCAATGCCATTAAATCTTATAAATATTCAAGATAAATTTAAACGTAAAATTCAAGTTAAAAAATATTTGATACAATCGCAATGAAGCATACAAATTTATATTTATATATCTATATATCCCTGCATACAAGTCTTAGGCTTCGCGGGGGAAATAATGAATTGTAAAAACATTTTTATCTGTTTCAATAAAGAAGAAGAAGATTAAAAAAAAAAAAAAAAAAAAAAAAATTCAATTCAATTCAATTCAATTCAATTCAATTCAATTCAATTCAACTCAATTCAATTCAATTCAATTCAATTCAATTCAATTCAATTCAATTCAATTCAATTCAATTCAATTCAATTCAATTCAATTCAATTCAATTCAATTCAATTCAATTCAATTCAATTCAATTCAATTCAATTCAATTCAATTCAATTCACTTCAATTCAATTCAATTCAATTCAATTCAATTCAATTCAAGTCAATTCAATTCAATTCAATTCAATTCAATTCAATTCAATTCAATTCAATTCAATTCAATTCAATTCAATTCAATTCAGTTCAATTCAATTCAATTCAAGCCTTCGTTGCGAACGGACGTGTTCTTCAGTTGCGCGCATAACAAATTTACAAAATAAAATCAATTCTTTATTTGGTTGTTCTTGAGTGTGTGAGTGAGAGTCAGTGAGTGTAGAAATGGAAAGCATGCAAAATCAAATATGTGCTCAATGTGATCTACCGGTTACAAACAAACATATGAAATGCAGTGTGTGCAATGCCTGCTTTCACTTTTCCCCTTGCTGCTCCGTACAGCAGACGACATATAATGGAATGAATGCTGATAAAAAAGCGTCATGGAAATGCCATAAATGCAGAGAGCGTAAGAACTCTGCATTTAGCATAATAGTATCAGATTCTGCCAACAAACAAAAAAGAAATGAAGAAGATGATGACGACCAAAATATCGACGACAACAACAAAAGATTTAGAGAGCATATTTCGAAACCAAACTCCCAGTTACCATTGCAACAGCAACAAAATCCTACGGCAGAAATAAATGACACAATGAAGATAATGATGCAAAACATGGCACAAATGACAACACAACTAGCCTCTATCAGTGCACTATTACAAAATCAACAAACCACACTAACACAAATCCATGTAAATGTTTCAACGCTTAGCAATCAGGTCATTGAACTTCAAAGACAAAACCAGGAAAAAGACAAAAGGATGAGCGAGATGGAACTCAATATAAGTAAACTTGAACAAAAAGTCTTGGAAAAATGTGTAGAAATAAACAACGTAAGCAACGACAATTTGACTGCTACTGATGTTATTAAAAAAATAGCAACAAATTTGAATGTGGAGATGAAAGATAATGATATCGATATTGCATACCGCACAAAAGGCAAGGGTAAAGTTATTATTGAGTTTTGCTCTCTTCGTAAGAAGAGAGAAATAATGAGCAAGATAGAGAGACATAGGATGGATGCAAGATGCATTAACAATGATGATAGCAGCGAAAAGTATAAGTTCATATACGTTAATGATCACTTGACTAGCCAAAAAAGTCGATTGTTATGGATTGCAAAAACAAGGGCCAAAGAGGCCAATTGGAAATTTGTTTGGGTGCGAAATGGGGAAATATATGCACGTAAAATTGAAAATGCTAACACATTAAACATTAATACCGAGTCCGATGTTGACTTAATTTGTTAAAATCATACCACTAAAAGTAAAATACAAAAAATAATAATACAATAAAATACAAAAACAAAGAGAAATAGACTCGAAAAAATTCATAAACACGCAAATCCAAATTTTGAAAAGTGTCAAAGCTTCGGCGAACTTATAAAAATAAAAAATATCTTTGATACCTAGTTAAAATACATTTTGAATTCTATTATCTTTAAACTCTTCAATAAAATGAATAAAGCAACTAATTTACTACAAAATTTTAATCAAATTAATGATAAATTATTGAATTTTCCATTACCATTTATTTACATGAATATTCGTTCGTTACGTAAAAATTTTTCAACTTTTCTGGTAGACGTACATAAAATTATTGACGTTATTAAAATTATTATCCTGGTGGAAACAAATATAACCGACAATGAAAATAATTTTTATTCAATTAAAAACTTCAACAGTGTATTCCTCAATAGGGAAGGCAAAGGTGGAGGAATTGCGGTTTATATCCGAGACAACATACATTTCACAAACAAAAATATAAATACACAAAACTTCGAAACATTACACATTGATTTACACATCGACACATATTCTCTAACACTTCTCCCTATTTACCGACCGCCTAGCTCAAACATCAAACTATTTATAAAGGAACTAGAGCAAAACATAAACCAAATTCACAAAAACAGAGCAATGATAGTTATTGGAGATGTGAATGTCGACATCACAAAAGAAAAAACAAAAACAACAAGAACATACATAGATATGATGTCTTCCAATGGCTTGCTTAGCATGGTAAACATAGCTACAAGAGAAGAAGTAAACAAAAACAAAGGCACGTGTATAGATCACTTGTTTGTGAGAAACAACAAAACAATAACAAGGGCAGAAGCAGCTGTTATAATGACAACCATCTCTGACCATTATTCGCTGTTTGGATGCGTAGGAGATGAAAATAAACCAACCAAAACAAGCGCGAATGGCAATAATGACAATCAGGGTACGGAAATACAACTATTACAGATGTCTGGAATAAACACTCACAATGTAAATAAATTAATACAACAAACAAATTGGAGTGATCTTGCAGACAAAAAGCAAAGTTGCCATACAATTTTTGAGAACATACACGAAAAATTTACAGAAATATATAACAAATCTAAACAAAATAAAAAGGACATAAGAAAAAGAAACGATTATCCATGGCTAACGGAAGAAATATTAAGATATTGTGAAGTTAGGGATAAACTGTATCAGCGATATAAAAAAAGTAAAAACAACTTAAACAAAGAAACTGAATATAAGATATTTAATAACACGCTAAACCATAAAATAACATTTGCAAAAAATGAATACCGTCGACAAGAATTCATAAAAAACAGACACAACATAAGAGGTACCTGGATATTAATAAATGATATTATTGGAAAAAAAGTCGACAACGTTGACGAAGTAATTAAAAAAAATTTTAATAATGTAAATATGAAAACAGTAGCCAATAATTTCGCTATTAAATTCAAACAAAATGTTCAAAACATAATACACGATTGTGACATTAAGACACTAAATTCCACAGAAACGAGAATACAAAACACTATATACATTGAACAAACTAACGAATTAGAAATTCTAAATATTCTTAAAACAATAAACATTAATAAAGGGGCAGGAGCAGACGGAATTCGTCCAAAGGATATCAGATTCAACGCACAACAACTTACACCAGCAATAACAGCACTCATAAATACAAGTCTGAATGAGTGCACCATACCCACACTCTTGAAAACCTCACTGGTAAGGCCGATATTCAAAAGTGGTAGGAAAACGGACTACAACAATTACAGGCCCATATCCATTTTACCCGTGGTAGAGAAAGTATTGGAAGAAATTATGGTAAGGCGGCTTAATAACTTCCTCACCAAGTATAATGTTATAAATAAAAATCAGTATGGCTTCCAAAAAGGAAAAAACATAAACAAATTACTTGGTCATTTTACGACCCACGTTAACAAATGTTTGGACCGAAATATGCATTGCTTAGCGCTGTTTATAGATTTTAGCAAGGCTTTCGACACGCTTTCGCATAAAAATTTAATAAATATTTTAGAAAGAATTGGAATCCGCGGTCAATGCCTTAAATGGTTTGAAAACTACTTACAATGTCGATCATATAAGGTAAAAATTGAGGGAAACTTAAGCCAAGAAATACCAATGCTAACGGGTGTACCGCAAGGATCAAAACTTGGCCCAATTCTTTATTTGATATATGCCAATGAAATGTTGAATCAGTTAAAGAATAGCACCAATTTTGCTTATGCCGACGATACGGCCATAATTGTTTCTCATGAGGATCTCCCAACAGCAGTACAAATGATGCAATCTGAACTGAATGTTGTATCTAGGTGGTGTCATGACAACGGTTTGATAATTAATGCCACAAAAACTAAATTAATGCATATGAAATTACCCCACATACCAAATTCTACAATAACTGTAAAATACCATAACACAGACTGTCTCCATAAAAACAGTTTCTCACAAATCCTAGATAATGACAAATGTGAAACGTTAATCGAGGTCGTGAACAACTATAAATATCTAGGTGTCATTGTTGATCAACATTTAAACTGGAAGGATCACATAGCGTCACTAAACAAAAAACTACGCAAATCATCATATGTTTTATATCACCTAAATAACTGCGCTCCATTAAACGTTACAAAACAAGCATACTTTTCACTAGCAGAATCCTATCTGCGACATGGAGTAACAGCGTATGGAAACTCGTCATACTGCAAGATTTTGCAACAAACACAAAATAGGCTTATAAAAATATTAATGAAAAATAAAACCAACAGCTCAAATCACGTAAATAATATACCTCACACTCAAACTCAACTCTCAAACAACCCTAATAATGCACTATCAGAAAACACTACTTCTGAAGAGAGATTAAAATCCTTCTATAAACAACACAACATATTAAACGTCAGAAATATATACAAATCAACAATTATCAACGAATTTCATGATGACAATTTTCTTGAACCTGTGGATCATCGCTACAATACAAGAAGACGAGCAGACGGCAGGTTTAAAATACCAAAATTCAACAATAAACACGGAAAAAGCACCTTGAATGTGCAACTACCAAGCGCATACAACTCGATGCCATTAAATCTGATAAATATTCGAAATAAATTTAAACGTAAATTTTTAGTTAAACAATTTTTCATAAAATCGCAATGAAGCGAACAAATCAAATACAAAAATCATGTAGAAGAACCGATATAATTTGAAATTGAATGTAATGTGAAATCTAATTTACTTCTGCATATTTATAAATCCTTGCATACAAGCCTAGGCTTCGCGGGGTAATACACAATTGTAATTCAAACTTTATTTATACCTCAATAAAGAATTATTTATACCAAAAAAAATTCAATTCAATTCAAGTCAATTCAATTCAATTCAAATCAATTCAGGTAAAATCCATTCGATTCAATTAAATTCAGTTCGATTCAATTCAATTCAATTTGATGTAATTTAATTCAATTCAATTTGAAACTTCTACTTTTTTCGTCTAATTTCTAAAAGATTTTAAGGATGATTAATACATTTTGATTAAAACCCGATTAACCGAAGTCAAATAACGGAACAGGTAGTTGGAAAAAACCTGTTTGCCGGTTTTGCCATTTTCTCCGCTTCGGGTTTGAACACTCTAGTTAGAACCCATTTCTTGAATTATTCACTAAGTTTTACTAAAATGTGTGAAATTTCGGAGACTTATAAAAGAGGAAATATTTCAAAAAGCAGACAATTTTATATAATTTATCTTGTAGTCGATTTATACCTCATGCTCTTTCTCGCCGCTCCACATAGAGTACGAAGAGGCCAACAGGAGTATTTTGATTTATGGTTGCCAGCGAAATTATTTTTCTTCTCAGCCCAGCGTTGGGCAATTAATCTCTCTGCCCACTCCCAAAAAAGGACTTATGAATAATCTCATTTGCTACAATGTTGCAATGTATTTAACTACGAGTTTATGGATATATTTTCATAAACAAAATGAGGAAAAAATTAATACCAGATGTGCGTGTTTCCCCCGCCAACTGTTGTTTATACCATTATGACTTCTGTCAAACTTCGGATAATCCAAAATGAAATTAAACCAAAGTACGAATTAGTACTTTTATAGCGCCTGGTTATAAACGTTATAAGCATCACTGTTTGTGACGTACGACGTGACAAAGTTTCCAGCAGAAATTGCGATATAAATCAGCGTTATGCTTTAAATCGACAAACCCAGGAATTTTTTTCTTGTGAGTTACAATATGTTGATATAATTACTTCTTTTCATTCCATCAGGTTTGAAATGATTTCTGTTATTAATAATAGTACAATGATTATATGGAGTGGAAGGTTATAAAAATCATACAAATCAAAGAACCAACATTTGTAAAAATTCTTAATATATAAGTGGAATTAGGAATGTCCTTAGTATTTCAATATTCCATTAATACTAACGATAAAATCTATACCTGTAAACACAAACAGTCTAATTAGTATTATTTTTCCTTGTTACATTAAATACTATTTCCCTACTATTTAGAATGAAAATGTTATCCGAACATTCTTGACTTATCCTTGGCAACAAATATTTAGTAAATGTTGTATGTTTTTGCTTTTTAGACTTCAAGTTTGACGTTAATCTATTTCTGATGCTTTTGTTATTGCACTTAAAAAGAGGTAAGGCAAAGTATAAACTAAAGCACGCACTTACCCTAAATAAATGTAATAGAATTATTGTGAATCATTAAAGAACAACAATTAACTTCATATTTATATCCCACCCCAACCTATTGAAAGCATGTAACTTGACTTGGTGCTTGTGTTTGAAATTGTAAGAAATAATAAAAGTGGATGTACCCAAAACCAAAGTATTGCGGCGATATCTCCATCAAAGCTAAGAACAGCTAATTAATGATTAACCATAAACGTTAATACAAATATTTTCTAATTGGTAACAAATGTTATACGTCATTGATATCGTATAAAGATAGTAAGTAACTAGACTTGTTTTGTTATATGAATATATTTCTTGTCTAGCACTCAAATCCCGTGATCTGAACCATTTTTTTTAAATGTGTTTTTGTTTTAGTTTTTCAAAGATTTTTGTATTTAATTAAAAATTGTTGAATCGAAATATTTGAATTTCAAATGATGTAAAGAAAGCACATCGAATAATTTTCTTTCAATGTCCAGATGAAGCTTAAATGATAAATCGAAACATATTTTCATGATAATATCTTCACACTGTTATAGTTACAGACTTATGATTCAATTATGCATCAATACTTTATTTATATCGCCACTTCAATCGGCATGCAATTATAGTTGTCCCAAAATCTCCAACAATTTTGTGTTCATCAGAAAGTCTGACTGATATATCTATAGAACGATATTGGTATGTACTAGACATTTTATATTGCTTTCAGAGGTACTCCGTGTCAACACAGTTGGTGATACAGCGTGTCAAAGTTGACCACATTGGTGCTATTGAAATTTTCAAAGCCTGGAACTTATATACTTAACGGCCGAATACAAGGATTTTTTACTTTTGAGAATCGTTGAAATCTTCGCTGTAGCCGTATACCATAACTTGTGTCAATGGTAAATAGAAGGTTTTCCATTTTATATCCCAAATAATATTGCAATGAATATTGTATTGAACTACGATTGCCATGACGATATTGCTGTAGTTAAATTTGTCATTCTTCACGTTATCACTGAGACCTATCTTGATAGCATAAGTAAAAGACCTGACTTTAGCCGCAATAAAATAAAATAGTAATAAAAAAATTACATGACACAGGAGACTCCCGGTTGGAACGAAGTTCCTTTCGCTATATATCATGTACTAGTTAGTTCCAAGACGCCTAAGGCGCCTGTTGAAAATTTCTTTAATTTAAATCGATCTTGAAGAAAAGATACTTTTTGTAAAATGATAAACTTTTTAAGAATTTTTTTATTTATTGAATGTTTTTTTTTTAAAAAAAAAGTATATTTTTAGGTCCCTTTCGTAAGAATATATATTATATTTTCCAAAAACGTCCATTCTTTAATGAAAGGTATTTATTTTATTAAAAGCTAATATTTTTTTAAGGAAAAGCTACCATTTTTAATAAGAAGTACTTTCTTTAAGAAAAAGCCTAAGAGTTCGAATTTTTTTACAAAGAAATACTTTTTTTAAGAACAGGTACTTTTTAAGGAAGTGGTACTCTTTTTAGGATACGGTACTGTTTTTAAGAAAAGTTGCTCATATTCAGGAAGGCTACTTATCTCAAGCAAAGAAAAGAGAAGGTATTATGTTATTTTTAAGATCGAGTACTTTTAAGAAAAGGAATTTTTGTAAGAAAAGGCATTTTTTGTAAGAGAAGGTATTTTTGTTTTTAAGTAAAGCTTTTTTTACGAAAGAACAGGTACAATTTTACGAGTAGGTACTTATCTCAAGAAAAGTTATTTTGATTTACAAAATGGTACTCTTTAAAGAAAAGCTAGTTTTTTAAGAAAAGGCAATTTATTGTAAGATAATGTACTTTTTTTAGAAAAGGTACTGATTTAAAAAATTAAATTTTTAAGAAAAGGTACTTTGTGTAATAAAATTTACATTTTTAAGCAAAGGTACTTCTTTAAGATATGGTATTTTGTTAAGTAAATGTACTCTGTTTAAGAATATGAATAGGTATTTTTTTTTGAGAAAATTTACCTTTTTTAAGAAAACCCGAAAGCGGGCAAATGCTCTCATGTCAAACCAAAGGACTTTAGACCAATCATTCAATCATCCTTTGTTCTTAAGACATTTGAAAGGTTACTGGCCATTCACGTTCGAAGTAATCTGCAACAGAATCTACTATCGAGTTCTCAGCATGCCTATATCAAAGGCAGGTCAACTAAGAAGGCTCTTCACTCTATAGTCAGCATAATAGAGAACTCTCTTGAGAATAAGGTCTTCGCTCTAGGGACCTTCCTGGACATCGAGGGAGCCTTCAATAACATTCAACTTTCGGCGATTCTTAGGTGGTTACAGAATCTAGGAGTTGACAGCTTAGTGATACGCCTAATTGGGAAGCTTCTGGTGGATAGATCCGTCAAAGCTGAATGGGCTGGGTTTACAATTGCTAGGAAAATTAACAGCTGAACACCGCAGGGGGGAGTTCTGTCTCCACTATTATGGTTAACTTCTGTCAATGAACTGTTTTTTGAATTGGACAGGGCCGAATGCCAGGTCTTTGCCTATGCCGATGATATTGCTATCATCTGTACGGGTAGAAACCTCAATTTACTTAGCATTCGTACAACTACCCTACTTAGTCTGATTTCGAACTGGACCGCTAACAACGGACTATCACTTAACACACTTAAAACCGAGCTTATCTTGTTCTCTCGGAAATATAAAATACCCGCATTTGAACTGCAGTCAGTTAATGGGGTGCAATTATAGTTGACGGAAAAGGTCAAGTACCTGGGAATAATTCTCGACAGAAAACTGTCTTGGAAACCGAATGTTGTGGAGAGGGTGAAAAGGGCGTCTGTTGCTCTTTGCTGCTGTAAAGGGGCAATAGGAAAGCGCTGGGGACTGTCGCCTAAGATCACCATGTGGATTTATACGGCAATAGTCAGACCAATACTTCTCTATGGCATCGTAGTTTGGTGTACGTCCCTCCAAAAAAAATATATTCTGAATTCTTTGATGAAAATTCAAAGATCAGCACTGATTAGCGTTAGGGGGGCAATGGGCACGACGTCAGGTACTGCACTTAGTGCTATCCTGAACATCTGTGCTCCTGATATCATGGCCGAATCGGCAGCCGCTACATCCCTGGCGAGAGTCAGAAATTGTGGCGTTTTAATATCGGGGCTTTCCGGATACGCTGAATTACTACACCGGATCAACCCTAGTCCCGTAAAACGGACTACTGTATACCCTACCTTCTACCAGCGACAAATCTAAGGACTTCTATTCCGAACAGGAACACCTGGGAAAAGTCACTGGAAGGGGATATCAGTAGTATCAGATTTTTCACGGATGGATCAAAGTTGGACGAGCAAGTAGGCTATGGGGTCCATTCACCGGACCTAAATATAAATATCTCCTTCAACCTGCCTGATCACTGTAGTGTATTTTAGGCGGAAATCACCGCCATACTGGAGGTTGCTGAATTACTGAAAAGTAGGGTCACAACCCACCGGAGAATATACACAGACAGCCAGGCTGGCATAAAATCCCTGGAAGCCATGTTTGATACGTCCCTGACGGTGAAAGAATGCCGCTCATCACTTAGGGTGATGGCAGAGTATTTTGACATCAGGCTCATTTGGGTACTGGGATACAGCGACATTCCAGGCAATTGCGTAGCGGATGCGTTAGCTAGGCACAGGTTCTTCCGGCAAAAGAAGGTGTTAGTATGACAATCTCTACCTGCCGTTTGCAGATCAGGCAGTGGGCCGATAATATGTGCAACGACAAGTGGAGACTTACTTAAACTTGCAAATAAGCCAGGGTCCTCTGGTCACAGGTGGACAGGAAGAGGACTAGGCAACTACTTAACTTGCAGGTTATCCACAATGATAGGAACACTTACGGGACATTGTCTTGTAGAAAAATACGCCCTAAGATTGGGACATAGAAACTCCACTCTGTGTATATGCTGCATGGATTGCCCTCCTCTGGCAGGACTGAGAAGTAGGATATTCGGAACACATCTAGTTAGCACCGTAGCCCTATACGATATTCCTGTAGGTCTTATAGACAAATTTATTGAAAGGGCAAATTGGCTGGACCACTAGTCAATAGTTGCTATGGAGGAAACTGCAGGTATCACAATGAGCTTCTTAGCCTAAGTGTGCTAGACAGCGTGCTGTCTTGCAGCCTTTTCAACTAACCAACCAAGAAAACGCACATATTTAAGAAAATTTTATTTTTTAAGCTTCTTTCACTTTGGCTTTTCTAAGTTTACTTTTTATTCGGTTCAAAACTACAATATGTTATAAACACGCTCCACTTTTTTTTCGCATTAAACAAGAAAAATGTTAGTCTGGAAACAAACGAGTGTAAGATTAAGTGTGCTGCCAAATGTAATTCCATGCTCAGGGTTGTGTTTCATGGATTTGCCAGTCTTGAACTTTGGCTTTTCTAAATTTGCTTTTTATTGGGTTCAAACCTACAATATGTAATACACAGGCTCCACCTAGAAAACTTCCCTTTAAACCAAACCAAACCAAAAGTACCCAATATAGTTGATAATAATGGGTTATAATAAAGTAAAGGGTTATCCATTTTGCGGTTTCAAAAGTAAACGTAAATAAGAGACATATAAAGTATCTTTTTTTCATGATATTTCTTTTATATTATAAAGTTTGAACGTTGACATTATGTGTGAAATACTACATAATTTAAATGACCACCACGCGAAGTGTTGCAAGCATTGATTCTTTTGAGGTAATTTTCGACCACTTTTGACACATATTGCGCGGTATCTCATCTCATAACTTGACGAATGTTGGTGCTTAAGTGCTCAAGAGTTAAAGGTTTATCTGCATAAACACGGTCTTTCGCGTAGCCCCCACCCCCCAAAAAAAATCCAATGAGTGTTCGAACTCACGGGCGATGTGTTAACACCTTTTTGCTACACGGTACCTGTTCGATTTCAATGAACACATTCGTAAATGTTACGTTGGAAAATAAAAAACAGCGTTCAATCATATGATGACGTTACAGTTAAATAATATTAATACTTAAAATGCAAAGCAACAGACACTTGTATATCCATACATACATTGTTATATTCGTACATACGCTACACAAGTTCACAAAATTGTCGTTGCTCTCTTGCTATCTCATTTTTATATACGTATAATACGTCATTACTCTCTTTGCTCTGAGAGTGCTCCGCACCCACATTTTATTGGTCTTACCTTTCACAATAATAAAACAAACAACAACACCAACAACAACAACAACTACTACTACTGATATGTTGGTGATTTATTTGTGCTTGTTGTGCTTGGAGTGTTTGTGTGGGTGGTGGGTTTAGGAGGGGGTACCTAAAATAAAAACTGTTAAAGAGTGGAGAGTGCGAGTGTAAATTGTCATGGTGGAGGAGGTGTGCGAAGTTAGCCCCCCATTTTTGGAAATAAATATTTTTGAAGATTGTTCTGAATTGTTCTAGGATTGTTCTACATTGTTCCAAAACAATGATTTTCTAAAATATAATTTGTACCGGTAAATCGAAAAAAACCAATATTAAACTTTGCACCCCATTTTTGGAAAAACGAAATTTTTGCGGTTGTTCTGGGTTGTTCTAGTTGTTCTAAACATTGTTCCAAAACGATGATTTTCTAAAATATAATTTGTACCGGTAAATCGAAAAAAAACCAATTTTAAAGTTGCACCCTATTTTTGAAAAAAAAATTTTTTTGCGGTTGTTCTAGGTTGTTCTAGTTGTTCTAAACATTGTTCCAAAACAATGATTTTCTAAAATATAATTTGTACCGGTAAATCGAAAAAAACCAATTTTAAAGTTGCACCCCACTTTTGTAAAAAAAAATTTTTTTGCAGTTGTTCTAAGTTGTTCTAGGTTGTTCTAGTTGTTCTAAACATTGTTCCAAAACAATGATTTTCTAAAATATAATTTGTACCGGTAAATCGAAAAAAACCAATTTTAAAGTTGGACCCCACTTTTGTAAAAAAAAATTTTTTTCCAATTGTTCTAAGTTGTTCTAAGTTGTTCTAGTTGTTCTAAACATTGTTCCAAAACAATGATTTTCTAAAATATAATTTATAACGGTAAATCGAAAAAAACCAATTTTAAAGTTGCACCCCACTTTTGTAAAAAAAAATTTTTTTGCAGTTGTTCTAAGTTGTTCTAGGTTGTTCTAGTTGTTCTAAACATTGTTCCAAAACAATGATTTTCTAAAATATAATTTGTACCGGTAAATCGAAAAAAACCAATTTTAAAGTTGCACCCCACTTTTGTAAAAAAAATTTTTTTGCGGTTGTTCTAGTTGACAGAATGACAGAATTTACGTGACACGCACTTTTCGGGTTTTCAGGACATATAATTTTTGAAATTTGTTGATTTTTTTTGAATATTTTTACTTTTTTTGTTACTTTTACACATTCGTACGTACTCACATATTTATAAGCCTTGGTTTTCACACATTTGTAATAGCCAGCTATATAAGTGACTTCACACTCACACTAATATCGAAAATTTAGAAATGGAACTAGTTGAGTTCAGGAATAGTGTAATATGGAGAAACAAATTCGTGGAATTAAATTGTAAATTAGAGGAAAGTTATGAGAATACCGATAAATCATCATCATTACCAGAAGAAAGAATAGAAAATTTAATTTTAACAGTATGGAACTCAATTCCCAGTTCATTCACATCAATGAAAATTGCTACAGCGCTCTGTTTGGATCAACTTATAATAGTGAGCAGTTATTTTCCGCAATGAATTTTATTAAGTCCATTACAAGAAATCGTCTTGGAAATGATATATCTGCCGCTTGTGTGGCATTAAAAGTTACAAAATATTCACCAAGAATTACTACATTCGCATCGGAGCAACAACAACAAATTTCACAATAAATTAAAAATTATTTAATAAAAACTTATATTTACTAATTATAATAAAAAATGTATATGTTTAGTACGAAAGGAATTTTATTTTCAACTTTTTATAATTTAGAGGTGGGTGACAAGCGAACTTTGTTTAAAAATTTTCAACAGATTTTTTGACACACTTATGGCAAAAGTTCACCATCACTGAACTAGAACAACCCGAAACCAAGCTTTATATGGCCGGAACAGAAAATTTCGATCAAATTTGTCTTCCATTCAACTCTTTTCGAACTTTTGCTGGAAACAAAAATGGACGTCGTTGGTTGTTCTTGGTTTATTGACGATTGTACTAGATTTGTATTAGAATCGGTTGGTCACGAATACGTTGAAAGTTGAAAAAACATTGAATGAAGAATAAACTCGGCTGGAAGTTTTTATTCGAGCGATATCAAATTATGTTCTAAAATTTAAAATTGGTTTTTTTCGATTTACCGGTACAAATTATATTTTAGAAAATCATTGTTTTGGAACAATGTTTAGAACAACTAGAACAACCTAGAACAACTGCAAAAAAATTTTTTTTTACAAAAGTGGGGTGAAACTTTAAAATTGGTTTTTTTCGATTTACAGGTACAAATTATATTTTAGAAAATCATTGTTTTGGAACAATGTTTAGAACAACTAGAACAACCTAGAACAACTTAGAACAACTGCAAAAAAATTTTTTTTTACAAAAGTGGGGTGCAACTTTAAAATTGGTTTTTTTCGATTTACAGGTACAAATTATATTTTAGAAAATCATTGTTTTGGAACAATGTTTAGAACAACTAGAACAACCTAGAACAACTTAGAACAACTGCAAAAAAATTTTTTTTTACAAAAGTGGGGTGCAACTTTAAAATTGGTTTTTTTCGATTTACAGGTACAAATTATATTTTAGAAAATCATTGTTTTGGAACAATGTTTAGAACAACTAGAACAACCTAGAACAACTTAGAACAACTGCAAAAAAATTTTTTTTTACAAAAGTGGGGTGCAACTTTAAAATTGGTTTTTTTCGATTTACCGGTACAAATTATATTTTAGAAAATCATTGTTTTGGAACAATGTTTAGAACAACTAGAACAACCTAGAACAACCGCAAAAAAATTTTTTTTTCAAAAATGGGGTGCAACTTTAAAATTGGTTTTTTTCGATTTACCAGTACAAATTATATTTTAGAAAATCATCGTTTTGGAACAATGTTTAGAACAACTAGAACAACCCAGAACAACCGCAAAAATTTCGTTTTTCCAAAAATGGGGTGCAAAGTTTAATATTGGTTTTTTTCGATTTACCGGTACAAATTATATTTTAGAAAATCATTGTTTTGGAACAATGTAGAACAATCCTAGAACAATTCAGAACAATCTTCAAAAATATTTATTTCCAAAAATGGGGGGCTAACTTCGCACACCTTGGTGGAGGGTATATAAGCTTCGGCCCGGCCGAACTTAACACCGTTTCTACTTGTTTTTGTATACACGTTTTGTCAAAAACGTGTTCAAATCTTTCACATTTTCAGACAATGCTGTCTGTAGGGTGCATTTCCAAATTATGATAATTTTACCCTAAATATATTTCCCAAAGGCTTGTCTTTTATAAAACTTTAAAAATTGTTGCAGGTTTCTTGGAAAAAGCTGAAGAAAGTACTTTTCCCTTATCGGGAAAATATTGTATTTTTAACAGGTTGAAAACAAATTTCCAATTTGAGGTGAATGGCATTTCCAAACGGCTTGAACTTTCTATAAATGTTTTACAGTGTAGTCTTTGTTGAAGTGTTTTCAATTTAATAGTGTCTGCAGAAATATTTGTTCCCCTCAAATGACCTGGTTATTAAGAAATGAAAACTTTTATAGGGAATATCTTAATAACGGTACAAATATTCCGCAACAGAGCATATTTTTTGTTTGTCTGGCATAGTAGATTCTCAATAGTAGAAAATCTTTGTATCGGCCGATAAGTGTAGAAGTACCTGGCTTTGAAAGTTCCAACAGCACGAAAGTGGTCAACTTTGACACCCTGTGTTCCCAAAGTTATTGACACAGGGTGCCTCTGAATATAATATTCGGAAAGCCTCATCCTCAGCAAATGTCTAGTACTAGTATTATTACCGTGTTTTTTCCCCATCGCCCACAGCTTGACACCACATCAAACAAAATCTAAAATTTCAAAATTAGAAGTACGTCATATTTAAAATTGCCAGTGTTGTATTTTTCAGTATAGAAATTCAACAATAGAGTACGAAAAAACAGGTGGCAGTGACTTTAATATATATGTGTGCCTCCTACGTTACATATTTTCTTAGCTATATTCTCATATTAAAACACATAACCAAGTAAAAGGTGATTAAATAAATCGAACAAAAAACATCTCGTGCAAGGTCGTGCGAAGCCAACCGACAACGGTCTATAAATGTAGACAAAATATTCCTGCAGATGAACTAGGGTTCATTACATTCAAAAGGTACCGTCTCATTTGGTTGTTTGGTTGGTTGAAAAGGCTGCAAGACAGCACGCTGTCTAGCACACTTAGGCTAAAGAAGTCCACTGTGATACCTGCAGTTTCCTCCATAGCAACTATTGACTAGTCGTCTAGCCAATTTGCCCTTTCAATAAATTTGTCTATAAGACCTACAGGAATATCCTGTGGGGCTACGGTGCTAACTAAATGTGTTCCGAATATCCTACTTCTCAGTCCTACCAGAGCAGGGCAATCCAAGAGAAGGTTTTTCGTCGTTTCAGCGTTTCCTCGTCCTCTTCCATGCAGCATCTACAGAGAATGGAGTTTCTATGTCCCAATCTTAGGGCGCGTTTCCTACGAGACAATGTCCCGTAAGTGTTCCTATCATTGTGGATAACCTGCCTCTCGGCAAGTTAAGTAGTTGCCTAGTCCTCTTCCTGTCCACCTATGGGCAGAGTTGTGTGCAAGTTGAAGAAAGTCTCCACTTGTCCTTGAACATATTATCGGCCCAGTGCCTGATCTGCAAACGGCAGGTAGAGATTGGCATACTAACACAATCTTTTGCCGGAAGAACCTGTGCCGTAGTCCCCTGTCTGTGTCCCGGTACCCAGGTGAGCCTGATGTCAAAATACTCTGCCATCACCCTAAGTGATGAGTGGCATTCTTTCGCCGTCAGGGACGTAGCAAACACGGCTTCCAGGGATTTTATGGCAGCGTGGCTGTCTATGTATATTCTCCGGAGGGTTGTGACACTACTTTTCAGTAGTTCAGCAACCTCCAGTATGGCGGTTATTTCCGCCTGAAATACACTACAGTTATCAGGCAGCTTGAAAGAGATATTTACATTTAGATCCGGTGAATGGACCCCACAGCCTACTTGCTCGTCCAACTTTGATCCATCCGTGACAAATCTGATACTACTGGTATCTCCTTCCAGTGACTTTTCCCAGGTCGCATTTAGATTTTACAAAAAGTCAAGAGAAACTAATTTTTTTAAATAAATGAAGGATCTCACTTAAATGCGCAATAATATTAATTTTATAAATAATATATAATAAAACTTTAAAACAACAATACATACTTCAAGCTTTTATAAACATACATAAGCAATAAATTAGAATCCCATCAGATAGAGGGAAACATCTACATATTTTCTATTCTACTTCTTTTTTGGTGAGCAGAATACCCAACAAAGGTAATTGTGTAAGTCAAGTTTAACGGTTAATGGGTTAATTATATAAAACGGAAAAGAAACTCGTGTCTCAAAAATTTAATTTTTCTTTTCTGGACATCTGAGAAAACTTTCCAATAACGATCGTATCGAAAGTACACTTTGAATTTTTTTGCTCTAGCCTAGATGGAATGATTCAACCTGTGGTGTCATGTACTCCGTGCCGTTCCTGGCATTTGGTGGATTTCATACAATTGCTGCCTTACAATATCTTACGTGGAGCTCCCATGGAGTCCCATTTCATTTCGTCTGTATCCAATTCAATAGGGTTGTTTATTTACTCGTTGCCAGACGCCTTAATTATTCATTTTAGTAGGCCAGTAAATAAGCAGAACTTGTCTTATCATCGGGTGTGAATTAATGCAACCATATATCATCATAGGTACCACACTATAGCTAAACATCCAGACTTTAGTCTTCTGTGAAACCTTCTTATTACACTAGGTATTGTTGATATTAAAATCTGAGTAGTTACAATATAGTTACCTGTAAGATCTTATTACAGAATTGTTGTATCTTCTCACGGCTTCTCACGAAATTTTACTTCTTCATTGCTATTTGATTTTATTCGATCTATTTGATTCTAAATAATGTTCGGAAATAAGTTCCATTCAGCTGCATAATTTTGACGTCATTATATCAGCTATTCAGAAGCCAATATATTTAAGTCTACAAAATATAAAGTGGAAAAAATTGGCAAAGAGTTTGTAACTTCTGCGAATTCCAATATATAGGTAAAACTAATACGAGACCAAAAATCACGATTAGCCTTCATTGTGATGCTAATAAACAATAGGGTTATAAGTATCATAAAATTGAGATGTTCTGGTTCTAATAGCATTTCAATTATTAAATTTTAGAAATGAGGTGTTATTTTTGACGTTTGTGTAGCTCATATATATATAAATACCTCTTATGTATAATTAAAAAAAAAACTAATGACCATATTCCCAATGCTCATGAAACCCTTAAATATAATACATTTTTCATAAGTTTCATGAAAAATGTAAACCCACATCTGTAGAAACCTCTCTAAACTAGGATAAAAAGCGATGAGAATGTCATTTCACTTTGGTATGTGACATAGTTGTCTGCCAACTCGCAACTCTCTGCCCTAAACCTCAAAAGTGGGTAAGGTTTCACATAAATATACACCGGTATGTGTGTGGTTGAGTGTGTGTGTGTGAAAAGACAAACTACCATGTCACCATAATACGAACCTCATGTCACAGTTTACCATTGCAAAAAAGCTGGCATGACCTCCGGTGTCATTCAAAATGGTATCCTCTTTTTTGGAGCGGTATTATGAAACTAGTATACAAATTCCGGCCGTATATATATTTCTGATTATGTAAAGCATTATAATGAAATACACAACAAAAAAAGGGATTTTTTGTTCGCCCATAAAATCATTTATTAGTATTGTAACCTTTTAAATGTGAAAAACACGCACAGAATTTGAAATATGTTTGCCTATGTCTACATGCTGCTACGTGGCTCAGTAATGACAGACATACATGTAATATCAACATTTGTTAAACGTGCGTCTGTGCTCTGTCACTCCAAAGATTGTCCATTCACATTCTCACTGGTCTCTATACTGGTCATGAGAAACGTAGAGCCTGTGAATTACAGTAGTGTGAAAACATATAATGATGTACAGTTTGACTTTAAAAATTAAAACATGTGTGAAGCGAATGCAATCGAAATTTTTTCAAAAGAAATTTAATTACAGTACAACTTTGCGAAAAAAGAAAATATATTTCGGATCTTTTTGTTTGTTTTAAATCGCTAAAGCTAAAATTTTGCGAATAAAAAATCGTAAAACGCCCTTATGTCTATATCTCCGAAACGGAGCGTCCAAATGGAATGTCACCAATTTTTGATTGTTTCAAACCCCCCGTTTACAAGTGTAAGAAAAGTTGGGAATACGTATTATTATCGAAATTTATCAAAACCGCAAGCAAATTTTAGTAGTGTCTACACGGTCAACTGCAAGTTTATTTCTTAAATGTCGTCGAAGGCAAAAGTCATCACCACATTAGATGTATCCAGTATTGTCATGTATTCAACATCTCGAAAAAGGTCTTATGAAATTCATATTTTTAATTATAGTCAACAGCTTCTGCCTTGTGTTTCATATTTTGGTAACAAGTGTGCACAAAATTAGTTATAATTATAACTATAACTTCACCAAATACCAGTAAATTGGTAGAATCTTTTTACTAGGTAACACTGTTTTTCATTTTGACATTTTACTTGCTACAAGTGCCAAATATTTACTGCCTTCCAAATTTTGAAGGCAGTTGAGCTGCAAGTTGATGAAGTGCGATTGTGTTAGTGAAAAAGTGTGATTGTATTGAGTGCACGGCATGGATAAGTGAACACGTGACAGATTTTTTTAATTGTCAAAATAAGAAAATCGCTATAATAGAAAAACAACGGAAACGGTGCAAACAACGAAAAACAACGAAACGTCCAATCGCAGAAATAATAAAAATTTTACCTCGACATAGGTGAAGGAAATATCAGCTGTTTCCTGCTCACAATGCAAATTGTTATGGGTTATTTCTATTTCTGTTTCGAATATTAAAATTTCTGTCTCAATTGAAACCGACGTATACTGTTCCATTCAAAGACAAGTGTATTTCAATGTTTTGCCCATCCGGTTTGTTCTTCCCTGTTTGGCCGTTGCTGATTTACCTTAGATTCTCAATTCAATTTCCTAGAAGTTTTCAACGTTTTAGAACAACAAGAAGGAACCCTTTTGTCAAAATATACATAGCAAGAATCGAAATTATATCTCCTTAACTAAATGCAATAACAATTATTAACTGAACAGCAATACAACTTACACACAAGATGAGATGTTAAATGTAAATTAAAATTTCGCTAACACATGTTGGCGTTTTAGCGATTTTGTATTTGAAAACTTTTAGTTTCAGCTACTTTTGTCAAAGAAAGTGATGCCGTTTTACAGGCGTCTAATCGCTGAAGGCTTCGTTGGTGATAAAAATATTATTTTTTTACGCCTGGACTCATCGTTTCCGAGTTATAACTATTTTTGATGTGTTAGCATCTATAAGCACGGGTAGGGCAATCTATCAAAGTGAACATATACAAACAACACATAGCGTTAGCATCACATACGTGGTTGTTGTACAAAAATAGTCTCTGCCTGAAATTAAGTATGATGGTATTGATGTAGCGGCAGCAAACACACAAGCATGTCGTCGTCGACAAAGAGTACTGAATAGTATAGAGAGCTCATTTATCGAATTGTATGACTCAAAAGCGTTGGCGGCATCTGGCGAATGATTCAAAATATATTTCAGTCTTTTAGTTATACATTTGTCCAATCATAATTTTTATGTGAAACATTGATGCGTTTTGAAACATTTTTGCTTTTGTTTTGCTTTATGTAATAAGATTGTCGAAATGGTGCATATATATTATAATATTCTACAAAGAGAATATGGCTAGTTTATGCTCCTTCACTCAGACTCTCTACATGAGAGCGGAAAAAGAGTGCAATAAGTTCTCTATACTTTTCAATACTTTTTGTCGCCCCTCTGTTTATGACATAACAAAAACAACTATTTCAGTGAGCTAACTATTGCATTTTATTCAGTTGTGTGCCAGCATTCAAACAAGCAGGTTATCGTCGCCCTGTATATGAGCTAAATATAGCTTTATTTATTTTAACAATATTACATTTAATAGCCTTCAGCACAAAAAAAACAAGATTTCAAACCACTACAAATCAATTTTAAACTAAATTTTATGTGCAATGGAAGTGAGTACATTTGGTATAATGGCTTGATCAATACATATTCAATGAATTTATTAATGTTTACAAGAGCTTGAATTTTGTTTTTATTTTCCAATATAACTTTTATTAATGTGTTCATAATGTGAAAAATTCTTCCATACGAATTGGAACACTTTATGAAAACCCCCTAGAAACCCACAAAAATTAATTATCTTCGATTGGACGCTTCATTTCCGAAATATAGACATTATTACGAAATATAGAAAAAAATTAGTTTCCCCGAATTCTTTTTTTAAATTTATTCTGTACGATATTAAAGACATACATTGGCTAAGGTTTTCTATGGACTACCCATTATTTCCCCCCTGTTCTGTGGCTAATGGGTAATAGTGATGGGTAATTCATCATTGACGTGGGTACCACCTACCCATTATTTTTCTCATACCCCGTGGGTAGTGGGTAAACTTTCGCTATCCATTCCCACGGCAATAATAATTGGATACCTAGGGTAATCCATTACTCACGAAATACGAGCTTTGGTTGAATCAAACGAATTTCAAGCATAACGGGGTTTTCAATAAGAGCGCTACAAAAGTTTTTTTTTAATAAAACAAAACCGGTTTTAGATACCACTGAAATTCTTTACTCCTGTGAGAGTACGTTCGATGCCATTATGTAGGGAACTCGACTTCTTTTGCATGGCCACCACGGACACGCTTGCAGAAGTCCAAACGTTAAACCCAAATTTCGACGGTTTTCAAGCCTAGAACGGCCGATACTGCAGCAATTTCACGTTCGATATTCGTACGAAGTTCATCAATCGTCGCTGGCTTGTTGGCATATACCACAGACTTGACGTAGCCCCACAGGAAATAATCTAACGGCGTCAAATCGCTCGCCCGAGGCGGCCAATCGACTGGGCCATTTCGTGAGATAACACGTTCACCAAACTTGGTTTCCAATAAATTGATTGTGGCATTCGCTGTGTGGCTTGTGGCGCCGTCCTGTTGGAACCACATGTCCTCCAAGTCCATATTATCCAATTGGGGCCAAAAATATTCGGTTATCATTGAACGGTAGCGATTCGCAAGAAGTACAGCCCAATGACGCCGCCGGCCCATAAACCGCACCAAACCGTAATTTTTTCGGGATGCAATGATAACTCATGGATTACGTGTGGATTGCTGTCTGACCAATAACGCATATTTTGCTTATTGACGAAGCCATTAAGCCAGAAATGAGCCTCATCCCTGAAGATGATTTTCCGATGAAACTCCGAATCATTTTCAAGTTGTTGCTCAGCCCAATTCACGAACATACGACGCTTATGGTGGTCAAGCGGCTTCAGTTATTGCGTCAATTTGATCTTATAAGGATGTAGGCCAAGATCTTTTCGCAAAATTCGCCACAACGACGTCACAGAGATGCCCAACGCTTGGGAACAACATGTGAGAGACACATTTGGGCTTTCGTGAACTGAAGCCTTAGCGGCAGCAATATTCTCGACACTACGGACACTTCTTTGTCTCACTGCCACGGGAACATTTTGTACTATGCCTGTGGATTCAAATTTTTCCACTAGACGCTCAATTGTTGATCTGGTAGGACGATTATGACCACCATAAATTGGACGTAGCGCTCTTAAAGTTGAGGCCACTGACTCCAAATTTCGGTAGTAAATTTTAATAATTTCGACTCGTTTTTGGCTCGTATATCTTTCCGTGATGAAATGGCAAACCTTACTGAAGAGAAATGTCAAAAGAGCGGGGAAAAATATGGCGTCGTTTGCTGTCCCTATCGATTTACTTTTGGAGCGTCTCTTTTGAAAAACCCGTTAGTTAGAGTTGCTATATAACAAAATTAAATCTAACGCAGTTTAGATCGTAATTTTTAAATAACTAGGCTCGAGGTCAATCATTTTGTATATATTTTAATTTGTTTTCCAACATTTCGTCGAATGACATCATCAGGAATTGAAAAAACTTGAGCAGAACACAACATGTTAGTAAAGTAGCGCAACCACCACTACCCTCCGTCATCGGCTAGTTTGAACTGCGTTTGAATATTTCCATTTTTAAATTTTAATCGTTGAATGTAAAGACAACTCATTTGTTATATCTCGTCTCTGCGAAAACGAAAACAGATGTGTTCTTTTTATTAACTTTTCAGGAAAGCAAAAAAAAAATTAAAACTTGCTTTGAACATTTGTTCTACAACTCTGTCATTGTCCGCACCATAAACGTCGTAGCCGATGCAAATGTCAGGAAAGAGATGTGTGAGCGTATGAATAAATACAAATGGTTTTCAGTTGTGCAATACAATTTTTTTCAAAAAATTACACACAAACCTTTTCGTTGTGCAAATGGTTTTCAGTTGTGCAATACAATTTTTTTCAAAAAATTACACACAAACCTTTTCGTTGGCGCAGCGACGATATGTTACATTTGCTATAAATTTTGATTTTAAGGTCAATTTTGTGAGTGCTCGCTCCATTGGCTATGTTTCTATAACAATATCAGTTAATCTCCACAATATTTCGCAGATAGTGGTATACACAAAGTGTCCAAAAAGTCACGCAGGACAGAATGTAATTGGACCTTTTTTCGTGACTCTGTGGTACCATCTTGTTGGACCTAAATGTTGCCTACATCCATATCTTTCAATTTAGAAAAAACAAAACGTATTTATTTTACCGCGATAAAGCACCAGCCACATTCCCGAAGAAAAAGTATCGATGATAACTCCAGCCCAAAAAGTGACTCGTTGCCCATGCAATTATTTCTCAACCATCTCGCGTGTTGTTCCTAACACCCCAAATGAAACAGTTTGGCGATTAACGACGCCATTAATACGGCATTTGCACTGACAACGATTTTTTTATGTCGCCGCATTTGTTGATTTTAGACAAATATCAAAAAAATTTACTCGATTTTCCAAAAATTTTGACAACCAACAAATCAGCTATTTTTTCCTGGTTGTCTGAGAATCAAATAAATGCTTGACTTGCTTTATGCAATGCTGTTTTACGTCACACTACCAATGAAACACACGTTTGGTTACAACCATTTCAATGAAAGCGCATTAAAGTGGTGGTACCACGAGAACAGCTGAAATATTTTTGTTTTCATTTCTTATGTATTTCTTGTTTTTCAAACTCAAATCTATTTTATTTTGTACTTTTTTGTTTACTTTTATGCTTGGTATCCATTTATGTTGAATTTGATTATGGAAAATACCAGACAAAACTAAATGCCAATTGTGGTGTCTGTCGTAGTAGCACCACCCCCTTGACTTTCAGGCAAATCAAAAAACATAAAACAATGTGAACAAATTACAGTTTGTTCCGTCTTTTGATACGAAGTCAAGCAAATTGTTTCCAGTTCGGATGAGCTATAAATTTAAAATGAACACCATTGCACAGTAGGCAATTTTTCGAAAAAATTGAATTAATTCAACCGTTTCCAAACGGCTTGAGTGATCAAGACGAAATTTCAAATGGGCGGAGCCAAGTTCTTATGATAGGCAAGTTGATATATTGGAACATCAAAGACCCCACTGAAGCGGGACAGTGGGAGCCGAAAATATTTTTCTACATAACTGATGTCACCTTATACTTTTTCGTGCCATTATCTACATCATGTTCATCATCACAATATAATTGCTAAGATCCTATGATAGCCAAGTTGACATAGTGGAACATCAAAGACCCCACTGAAGCCTGACAGTGAGAGCCTAAAGTTAAGTGCCAACGCAAAAATTTAAAAAATTTTAATTTTGTTTTTATTGAAATATTTTTCATAATTTTTGAAGAGCTACTAAAAACCAACAAAAAACTGTCGATCAGGTTTAGATTTGCTCTTATGGTTATCGAGATAGTTGTGAAAATATTTTTGGAACGAAGTTCTTTATCGCACGTTGCGGAATGGAGGCTAAATGATACAAATTAAACTTGTTTTTAACACTGTTATGCTACAACCCAATATTAGCAACTACATGGGGTACTTCTGCATTGGTTTGTGTCTAGACTACGTGTCTAATGTCTAATGTCTATATTTCTTGTCTAATGGGAAGTTTTCTAGGTGGAGCCTGTAACCAGTATATAGTAAATATTGTAATTTGAACCCAATAAAATGTAAATTTAGAAAAGTCAAAGTGAAAGAAGTTGAAAAAAATAAAATTTTTTAAATAAGTGCCATTTTCTTAAAAAAAGTAAATTTTCTCAACAAAAAAAAACCTGTTCATATTCTTAAACAAAGTACCGTTTCTTAAAAAAATACCTTATCTTAAAGAAGTACATTTGCTTAAAAAAAGAACCTTTTCATACAAAACGTACCTTATCTTAAAAAAAGTGATTGTGTTTAAAATAAGTCCCTTTTCTTAAAAAAGTATTTTCTTACAACAAATTGACTTTTCTTAAAAAACTACAAAAAACTACTACAGAGTACCTTTTTTGCGAAACAAAGTAACTTTTCTGGAGACAAGTTCCTACTCTTAAAAATGTACTTATTCTTAAAAAAGGACCAATTCTAAAAAAAATTCCTATTTCTTAAAACAAAACTTTTCTTCCAAAAAATACCTTCTCTTAAAAAAAAAACCTTTTCTTACGAAAATTCTTTTTCTTAAAATACCTTTTCTTAAAAATAAAATAATACCTTTTCTTTTCATGAGATAAGTAGCCTTTCTGAAAATAAGTACATTTTCTTAAAAAAAGATTTCCCTAACAAGAGTACCACTTCTTTAAAAAGTACCTGTTCTTAAAAAAAGCATACTCGGATGGCTTTTTCTTACAGAAAGTACTTCTTCTTAAAAATAGTACTTTTTCTTAAAAACACATTAGCTTTTAAGAAAGGAAGTTCCTCTCTTTAAAACGGACTCTTTCGGGAAAATGTAATATATATTGTTACAAAAACAACCTAAAAATATGTTTTTTTTTTAAAAAATACATTCCATTAAAACAAATTTTCTTAAGAAAATTTTATCATTTTACAAACAGTATCCTTTCCTAAAGATCCATTTAAATTATCGTATTTGACAACGGGCGCCTGAGGCATGTTAGAACTAACTAGTACATAATAAATAGCGAAATGAACCTCGTGGCAACCGGGTGTCCCCTGACATCTCATGTAATTTTTTTTAACATTTTAATTTTTTCCACTTAGTTGAGAATATGTTCGCTAAATGAAGAGCAATATAAATTTTGGGAAAAAAATCACATGAACAAAAGCATATGTGACTTGCTCCACGAAAAGAGACCTCTGCGCCGAAAAGAAGTTATTGACAAAAACGCGCTTAAAAAAAATCCAATGAGTGTTCGAACTCACGGGCGATGTGTTAACACCTTTTTGCTACACGGTACCTGTTCGATTTCTATGAACACATTCGTAAATGTTACATTGGAAAATAAAAAAACAGCGTTCAATCATATGATGACGTTACAGTTAAATAATATTAATACTTAAAATTATTTAAAGACCCAGTGCAAACACATGTGTCATTATTTTCTTGCTCAATACTTTTTGTTTTATTCCCACAAAAGTCAAAGAATGCAAAGCAACAGACACTTGTACATACATACACACATACATTGTTATATTCGTACGATATAACCGAAGATCAACATAAAATACTTTTTTAATATTACTCCAAATTAATACTCCAAATTAAAACACTTCAATCTCGGCTCGCCGATATCGGATCGCCTTAATTTTTGGCCTAAACTCTTCGTCGAAACCCGCACTAGCTTTTTAATCCAAAAATTAATAAAATCGGCTATGAATTTCCGGAGAAAATCGGTGGGAAAATTATATGAAAATCGCCCAATAATCACTTTCAATACCGACTGCCAAGCAACGAACAAACAAACGATGATAAGACAAAACCGAAGATCAACATAAAACACTTTTTTAATATTACTCCAAATTAATACTCCAAATTAAAACACTTAAATCTCGGCTCGGCGATATCGGATCGCCTTAATTTTTGGCCTAAACTCTTCGTCGAAACCCGCACTAGCTTTTTAATCCAAAAATTAATAAAATCGGCTATGAATTTCCGGAGAAAATCGCGTGGGAAAATTATATGAAAATCGCCCAATAATCACTTTCAATGCCGACTGCCAAGCAACGAACAAACAAACGATGATTTACTCTTCCAAACCTAACACTTGTGTATGTATTAAATTTATAGTTTACTGCCCTAGAGGCGCGCGTATAGATGTTAACACATCAAAAAGCGCTTCGTTTTTCCGGTACAGAAGAACCACCAAAAAAGCGTGTTAGGAGTAAAAAAGAGTAAAATTTTGATATTTTTGTAATTTTGTACCTTTGATATTGAACTTTTTTTACATTTCAAATTTTATAATATATTTATATTTATATTTATTTATATCACATTTTTCAATTTTTTCATTAATTATGTTCATCTTTACAGGTGATTTGTAAAAAAACTAAAAGACATAAAAACTTGCGGTTTGCGGAATTTTTCGGCGCAGAGGTCCCTTTTCGTGGAGCAGGTCACATATGGGCATTTCCACAGATAGGTCAACCTTATGTCACATCACGTCACTCTCGATAATTACTTATATTTTAGGACCAGTTTGTTTGATTGTCTTATTTTCATTTAATAAATATGTAGTTACTTACATTCTGTACTTAGGAAAAGAATAAAAAATAATCGAACCCCATGGTCATAAAATATAACCAATTAACGAGGGTGACGTGATGTGACATAGGGTGGCACTTTCTCTGGAAATGCCCATATGTATATTGTAAAATAAGAGAAAGCACATAGAAATCCATTGCTTTTTAGGAACTGTCATGCATTTAAAGTCAAACCATTAATAAAACCAAAATTTTAATGATATTTGGGAATGACTTGTCACCACAATTGTATCAATACTAAAGGAATTTGATTTGAAACATATTACATTTGTATATGGATTTGAAACATGGCTAAATGTAGATTAAATTTGTGATTACCAGAGTTTCCTGTATATCACACAGTTTTCTCCAGAATCCTCTAAATTCGGTCGTTTTATAAGAAAGTCATAATTGGCGCAAAATACTTCGATGTGCACTGCTGCCCTCCAATTTCGATATTCGCATGTGTTCCAACAAAGCACGGTGAAAAGATAAGCTACCTAGAAGCAAATGAGAAAAATTCCTACAATTTTCTGTTTTTTTTTGTAATGTTTTTACCTTAAATGAATATTATTTCCACAAAAAGCAATGGGTTTAGTTATATTATTTTGCAACATATGATGTTGTTAATATAAAACTTTTTCCAAAATTAATATTGATTTCCAAAAATAAAATAACTGAAAACTAACAAGGAAATAGTTTAAAAAAATGTCTTGTGAACCCTAATAGCAACTCTAAACATGCCAACATGATGGCCGGAATAGTCAAATTTTGGCTCTTACTGTGCATATGCAGTGTGGTCTGGGACTTTCTAATACGCTAATTTCTCTAGCATAAGACTTCAGCTACAAAAAAAACCGTTTCCCATTGCATCGCATGAGGGAATTGGGGAGAGCTTCTCAGAATCAGTAAGCTGTGCTATTTCTAATTTTTCCCTGACTGATTGGGACCTACAGTTTCACACAGGTCCCGAATGGTATTTTGAGAAGCTTTTTCATGGCTAAGAGCTCGATAGTGTCGCCATCACTAAGCGAGGACGACCTCTGCTATGCCCGTATGAATTTGCAACTTTATCAGTCCAGCCGTTTAGAAACGGCTGAATAATTTCGGAATCACTTAATTTAAAGTTCTCTATTTTCTTTAAGTTAAAGTTCAATTTCGCATAATTTCTATGAAATTCAAATCTTGCCTGAATATTCGGACACTCTTTAGAATAAATTTTTGCAAACTTTTTACTAAGGTTTGTCGAAGGCGTGAATACATTCAATAAAATATTTACAAATTAGTAATTTCTGGTCTAAATTCAATAAAATATAATCATTTTTACTTAAAATGCGGCGGTTTATATGATGCAAGAAAACAGTGTTGTGTAAACACATTTTCAATACTAATAGAAATCAGCTGATTTTTTGTTGACATTTTTATTATCAGTCATTTAATATTTGTGCTACAAAATATGAGTCAAAACAATCAGTTTTTGTTAGAAGCATTTTTAATGGAGCGACTTCGGAAAAAATCGAAGATTTCTCTTTCCTCAATATCTAAACGATCATCAGCAAGAATTGGAGCAGCTTAAGAGAGAGAATACTTCGCATAGAAGAATATTAATACAATACTAAAACAATTTGTAATGCACGCAGGGTTGCCTACATTAGACTACTGTGTTTGTAGGCATTTGTATCAGTTCCTATTCACCTAAATAGAATGTCGTCGTTAAAAATGTTCTCAACGTCGTAGTCAACTATTGTCAAAAACTGTAAACGCTATGACAAATAGGTATTACATTTTTTAGCTTTATATTTATAATCCAATAAGAAGTTAATGGTTTCTGGCCAAGACTAAGTAAGTCAAGATTTAATGAAATTTTGGAAAAAATACACAGCCTACAATTCACTAATTTTTGGGATTTTGTGGCATGATTGGCCTAAAAAACAGATAAAAATGGAACAAAAATTTTTTGCTCGGCCCTACTTGTTTGGATATGGGTTTTTAAAGCTTGAGTATATAAGTATAATCGGTCATACCTCAGGTATTTATGCTCCAATATTGTTCGGGTGAACACCATTACAAAGGTAACTACAAACTCTGTTCATCCGTGTATGAAGATATTAATTTTGTATTAACCGATTGGAGAGAACTGATAGAATGAATATAGTTAACCTCAATTTTCTGATAAAAATCAGTTTTTCTCAAAAACGGTACTAGTAAATTTACTTTTTCCGTACGCAGATGAAAGACAACACTGAACGCATTTTTTAGGGTATAATACTGTGAACTAGTTCTGCAAAGACCAGAGATATTCACGTTCAACAAAATTATTTTAAAAAAATGTGCGCGATATTTTTGTAACTTACCACCAATGCGATAATAAACATGTATCGTCAGCTAAAATTCAAAATAACGTAACTACAATTTACATCTTGTTCAAAGGAGTTGAAAAAAAACTTATAAAACGATACAAAAAATTTAGTTTGCCAGTTTATTTTCGAATCTACTTTAGCAAAGATTTGAAAATTTGAATTGAAAAATTAATTCAACACCCTTTTGAGTGGATTGTTTCTTCTCTTGGAAATATAAATTTAAATTGTAGTTACGTGGTTTTGCATTTCTGCTAACGATATATATTTATACATGCTTTAATACCATCAATAATTACCTATGTAATGGTGTTCACTAGAACCAGATCGGAGCGTAAATACTTGAGATATGACCGACTGTATATCCAAGCATTAAAGATCCATGTCCGAAAACAAATTTTAGTCGATGACACAGATGGCGAGACGTAGCTAATCCGTATTTATGCCAAAATTGTAATTAAATAAAAATAAGAATTTAATGTTTCGCAATCTGAAACACGAGCGCTTAAAAGTTATTAATATTCGCTACCCTTGTTGCGAAAGCATAAACAAATAGCAGCTGTTAACAAGCTTGTTGGCAAAGAAGGCGCTTATACGGACACTTAACACGGTTTGCCATTCGTTAACAAGCATTTAAAAGTCGATTCTCGTTGACGCGCCTAATTGTTTGTATACGGTTATGGCATGTGTTTATACGTGCGTGTCAAACCAAGACGGATCGAGTTAACTCGTGTTTAAGTGGTTTACTTATTTGACATATTATTAAAAATATTATATTTATATTTATCATTATATAAATAATACTAGCTGACCCGGCAGACGTTGTCCTGCAAATTTTGTTCAAATACCGTTAGCAGGAGCAGAAATAATGGATTTTTAATTTGTGGTTTGTATGGGAGGTACCACGCCCCTTTTGTCCAATTGGACCGAATAGTAAATCTAAACCACCCAGGGCGCCACCGAAACGCATTCAAAAAAATGTATTCAAATCGGTCCAGAAGTTAAGGAGGGGTTCAGTCACAGACACACGTGCAGTAGAATTATATATATAAAGATATATATTTATCAATTATATTTATCAAGGGAATGGAACAATTTGTTCTTGAGCGACGCTAAAATATGATACTCACCCTGTTCAAGAATATAACAACAATTAAAAAATTTATTTAAATGGCAAGAGAATAAGAGAGTGAAATATATATTAACTAGTAGATCACATAAAGGTTTTTTTTTAAATTCTGTAACCAACACACACAATAGCATAGATGGACACTGTAAAATAGAAATATCAACCCAAAACATTCCACACCCGCACAGACATACAACATATGCTTAATATACGAGTATGGAGTATAAAGTCGAATTTATTTATAACGCTTATGGTCATTTGTTGAAAATGCTAACTGATGTCACCTTAAACATTTTTGTGCCATTATCTACATCGTGTTCATCATCACAATTTACGTGTTTAAGCATTAGTAATTAGTAGGAATACACAACCCTAAACAACAGGGCATGTGTGTAGATACACAGCGACAAAGAGTAGGGCCCTGATACTTTTTCACTTAGGCTTATTTTCGAGAAAGAATTTTGGATGAGCACGTTGGGCAGGGTAATACAGGAGGCTGTTGTTTCATAATGCACTCCATTTTTAGTAACCGGAATAACCATATGTGACAGCAATCAAATTTCATAGTTGCCACTTGCATTCAAAAATTACTCTAAATTTAAAAATTGCAATTTTACTGAGACACCTTTACTAGCTACTAAGTTATTTCATGTTGGTTGATGGCAATCGATTCTGAACCACACACAGAGAACAAGTTGATTGAAAAGAGGTCGTAGTAACAGCAAATTCCGTAGAATTGATGTTACCATAACCGAATTGAGGTTGTCACAATAGCATTTACTCCACACAGCTGAAGTTCAGTTGAAGCAACCTCGTTCCATAATTGATTCCGTTATGACAATTGACTCTTCAATTATATTCGTTCTGTCAACTATATTTCGTATAATTTCGGTTACAGCAACAGAGTTTTGAACTAATTCGGACGGAACAACAGAAATTGTTACCAAATTATGTTGCAGAAACCGTTTAGGGGCAATATCCGAATTTGGCATTAATTCGGTTGCAATAATCGAATTTGGCCCCAATAGCGGAATTCGTTCTCAATTCAGCAACAACAACATTTATTTATTTCAATACAGACGTTTAAAACTCTTAAACCAAATATTATGTTGAAAGAGCTAAAGAATCCAAAATTTTTGCTCCGCCATGAAATAAAGATTTTTTTGTGGTTGTTATCAAAGTTAGTTAAACAAATTTTATTTACGGATTTTGTGTCAAAACGCATTATTTTACAGAAAATTGTCGGATTTATCAGCGTGTAGTACAAAAAGATATCAACAATTCTCATGTTTTTCAAAGTCAGTCATTTGAGAACTGCTGAACGGTATAGAACAGAAATCGACATGATAGCCGAGACTTGATAATCTGTCAGAAGAAGCATGTATAATGAATTTGTTCCAAAAACTTACTCCATTTGTAGTGATTTACTTCCTCGCTTTGTTATTATTTATGAGAATACAATAATATAATTCATCACAAAATTAATATAACAAACAAAAATTCAGTTGCAACACCATCTAAATTCGGTTGCGACAAACACTAATATGGATCTGAAAATTTATAGTCGGTTGTGCAACCTCAAATTGGGTTCTATAGCCTCTATTTTGGCTATGATAGCTTCTAATTCGGTTATGATAATCTCTGATTCGTCTATGATAACCTCTAGTTTGACTGTGACAACCTCTCATTCGCTAGCGACAACCTCTACTTCGGTTCTCACAACCTCTACATTCGGTTACGGCTAACTCGGCTGCCTCAACCGACTTTTTCTATAAGCTCACTGAACGACGTCTGTAAAAGATTGTAAGTGGTTGATTTAGTAATTTTAATAATAAAGCTGCTGCAATATAATAAAGCTGCTAAAGAATATTATTCTAAATTTAACTATCATCCAATCACTACGTCAATAAAATCTTACAAACCATTACTAGCCTGCAACTAACACTTAGAGGACCGATTCGAGTTTATAACGTGGATTGTTTTTACGATCTATAACTTAATACTAGTTAATAAAGGTAGTCAATTATGGGTTAATTTCTCAAATAAACCCAATTGTAAGATTTTATTTTTAATATTTCGAAATACGAAACTCAAAATTTCATTAAGTTATTAAATTGTGGCCGGTAGAAATCGAATCTGATCGACTGCGCGACATTAGTGTAATATTCCGGTACGTAATGGAAATCGATCGATTTAAATCGAAAACGATTAAAAATAATAATGAAACTTTTTGTGAAAATAACGGATACCTACTTACTTACCCGGGCTCCAACATCCGCAAGGGGTCAGGCACCTTACAAAACGAAGATAATATATTTCACTAGCAAATTCGATCTTTTGCTTTATCCCTCCAGTTGGTAATACCAAGTGTACTCAGAGATTCGTTAACCTGATCCCTCCAGCGGAGTCTTGGTCTTCCTAATTTTCGTCTTCATAGTTCGGTTTCGAAAACCCTTCGAGCTGGTTCGTCTTTATCCGTTCTACTGACATGGCCTAGACATCGCAATCGCATTATCTTGGTCCGCTTAACTATGTCAATGTCGGGATATAGCTCATACAGCTCATGGTTTATGCGTCGCAGATACTCGCAATTGTGCACTATAGGGCCATACATTTTTAGGAGTATTTTTGTCTCGAATCAGACACAGGATTCTGCGCCATCAAGCAAGACAGGTTGTATGAGAGTCTGGTATAGCTAGACTTTTTTTACCCGAGATAAGGCGTTATCTCGAAAGTGCTTGCTTGGCCCAAAATAACACCTATTCGCAAGCACAATTCTCCGCTCCGAGGTTTATAAATTCATTCACCACCTCGAAATTATAACGGTAATCAACGTTCACGCTTTGGTCTAATCATATGGGGGCCCTGGTCGTTGAAATCATTAATTTTTTCTTGTCCTCATTTACTGTCAGATCCACTTTTGCTGACACCCTCTCAGTTATCGAAAACACCGCAGTAACTTGTCTCATTATTCGTCCAATGATATCTATATTGTGAGCATATCCGAGCAGCATCTCCATTAAGATGTTAAAGAGATCGCACGATAGGGTTTCGCCTTGCCTGAGGTCTCGCTTAGTCTCGAAAGGTTCGGTAAGATCCTTACCAACTTTCACTGCGGATTTGGTGTTCGTCACGGTCATCCTGCAACTGCGTGTGAGGTTTGCAGGAATATCAATGTCAGACATTGCTTCGTAGAGTTTCTCCCGTATCGGTTATCGAAGGCCATCATATAATCGGAAAATAGATGATATATACATGGATTTGATGTAGGGTGAAAATCTGGTCAGTTGTCGATTTTCCCGGCCTAGGGTCACATTGGTATGGTTCAATCAGATCAGCGATAATTATACTTGGTAGGACCTTATATCGTATGCTATGGATATAAGGCTTATTCCACGGTAGTTGGCACAGAGACTCTCGTCACCTTTTTTAAATATGGGACACAGTACACTGAGATTGCAATCATCTAACCAATATTTGCTAATGAGCGGGTGCATGCACCTTTATCAGCTAATCGCCGTCAGCCTTAAACAGCTCCACCGGTAGTCCTGTAGCTGTTCTGTACTCTCCTTGGTTACAAAGGGGCAATCGACGTCGTCATCCAAATTGTGATCGATTGCCTCATCGTCATTGGATATTTTAGGTACCAGTAGCGCGTATAATTGATCTCTCCATATTCCCAACATGCTTTGCGCATCTGCGAAGAGAATTCCATCCTTGTCTTTACAAAAGCGGTACCCTGTACCATGTCCATGAGTTCAGCTTCTGACTTTTTGGTAGAGTTTTCGGGCTTCGTTCTTTCTTCTGTATGTCTTAATTTGTTCACTTTCGCACTTTCTCCACTGCCGTTTCTTACGCATAAAGAGACGGTTTACCGCCTTTTTTGTTTTTCCTATACCGCTCAGTCGCAGCTTGCGTTACACACTTCATCGCACCAAGGTTTGGTGCGGAGCAGTTTTCAAAACCAAGCACGGTTGTGCCTGAAATTTTTATAGAGTCGGAAATAGGTTTACACTGCGCAACAGGATCGATCATGGGTTCTATGCCAAAAGTTGCGAGAACTTCCTTGAGTAGGCTGTGGCTACATCTGGTAATTGCAGCTTTCCGATGTCTAGCTATCTAGAACCGGCTTCGCCTTCTTCAGAGACGATTCTCCCACTCCAGTCAACTGTTTTGACTGTTCCTTTATCTCAAGTGTGAAGTGGTGGACCCATGGTTCATTTCTGGTTATAAATCGACGCAAAAATTAGGCTTTATTGCGGTGAAACATCGCCAAATACCCTACTGAAACATCTCTTCACGACGCTGGTTTTGCTCTATTGAAAGCAAGCAAGCGGCACCCATCTTGCGCACAGCTTTCTCGTCTTCAGCTAGCTCACGCTACATCAGCCGACAACCAGCCAATATCATTTAGTGGATTTCCTTAACCGTGTCTAGCGTGAACACCTCAATTATTCGACCACTATGGTGTTCGTCTTGGCAGCTCGTACGGCCTCATTTAAGGTTCGCTGTGGAATAGTTTATAGTCGCAAACAAAGGGGCAGACTCATCCAGAGTAGAATCGAGCTCGGCTATAATATTGCTTTGACTGGGGCCTTTCAAATGGAAATACTGAATTACAAAACGGTGACCCATTTTGTCATAAAAAATTCACAAATTCAACTGAGATCTTGTGGTAACAAATTCACTGAGATCGTTTACTTTTGATGGCTCAACTAAAAATACTGAACAAGGTGGCGTTTTGGAGCATAAAACATAAGCTTTATAGGGTTGCCACTTTTTACCAAAATATTTTTTTCCAAGCTACTGGCAGCATCTATTCGTCAGGTCGGCTAGTTTTGGGGCCGCCCTCTAATTACAATATGAAAAATTTTTATACTTTTGGACTTTTGAAAATCTTTTATTCAATCCCATATAAGTTTAAACTTTCAAAGTGGATTTACTCGAAACTAGGGGTTTTGAGTTGTGGTGATCTTGCGCATTTCAAATTTTAATAAAAATACATTAACACCCAACTAAAAACAAATAACTCCAATGTCAGTAGCAGTGAAATGACTGGCATTAAAAAATTGATTTGTTTCTAATGAATTTTTGCAATTTTTGGGAGTTAAATATTTCATATTGAAATAAGTATCAGAAACAGAACTGGAATACTAGGAAAAACTATTAAATTGGGTTAAAAGACTTAGGATTTATTACATAATGGAATAACTTCCACCGATTTGGAGTTTATTTCGTAATAAAATGTCTCCCAAAAAGAAGGGAGACAGTTTATTTCGTAATAAAATGTCTCCCAAAGAGAAGGGAGACAGTTTTGTGTTTAAGTCTTCTTTCGTTGGAACATATTTCAAGGCGCCGCTTTTTGGCCCTTTCAAAAGGCCTCCGTATGACTTGCTATTGTTGCTGGTTAATGCCACATGCAGGGTCGTTTGTATAGAACTTGCGTGCGTGTAATGGGTATATAATGTCCACATTAATATTTGTTATAACCAACAACTTTTATCACATAGTAACGAGGGAAACTTCAAAAGTAGTTTTTTTTATTTAAATTGCTTCGCAGGGTGTGCAGAGTTCAACCAATTTCGAAAAGCGGCACTTTGACAATCATATCCGTCGCTTTTTTTCGAAATGGCGCTAATACAAACACCATCACCAGAAATAGAACGTCAACATAAGTTCTCCTTTACAATTATCATGAGCACTAGTCAATGCACCATCGGTAGTCAAATTCGTTATATGTTAAGAATTTACATATAAGGCGAATTCGTATCGCATTTTTGTAGACATCGCTTGCTTGCGAAGACACCTCAAATGTAAGAGGTTTTTTTTTTATCGGAACTACTTCTTGAACAGTCCTCGTAAACATCAGATATATCAATATACACGCATTGTGATTAAAAATGGTTTTGTGTGTATGTTCGGCCGCAAGTCATTTGAACGCGCCATTGTCATGGCCGATTATTGATCCTATAAAAATCATTACGGAGTTAATTTTCCGTTTTGTTTGTTTGTGTTTATTGAAGTTATTAATGAAATTATATGCTTTTTCTGATATTAATGAAAAAGTGTCATCATTGTCATTTTCTTTGGTTTTTTTTTTGCGTTGAAGAAAAACTTAATATAATTTCAATAATAATATTCGGCTAGTTACTAACTTCAAAAATATTTTGTTTAAAATATATATAGTTTTTTTTACAATAAAAAATAAAATATATAAAATTACAAATACTTAAAATTTTTTTTTTTAATTTGAATTTAGTGACCGATTTTGTTTAAAATTGTTAATTTTGATTGAAATATATGAAAGTAAAATACGGTGTATTGAGCAAAAAATTGCTTAAATGTGTGCTAGAACGACACTGATTTTGCTTTAATTTGGACACAATTAAATACGTATTTTATCCTCCTGCTCTCGTGACCATTAAAGCATATTTCATTATGTTTTCCCCTCAATTGAAACATACATATTGAAGTCTTATTTTTTAGGGTAGCCTAACTCCCTAACGAATACCACGTGCACCTAAATTCATGGACTGCCTTATAGTATTTCATGTCCTGAATTCATACAACACAATTTAGCTGTATATTCTTAGCTAACGTATACAAATGTATTAAAAGACTTTGTGACAGACAGAAATTGATTGTAATTTTCCATTTGTCGGAAAAGCAGTGTAATGTCGGAAAACTGACATTTTATATCAATATCTGACAAGCCTATTTACGTAAAAAAAATATTGTTCTGCTCATACGGCGCTCCTGCAGAGAATTTCAATACAATCGGCAACAAAGACGCAAATTAAAAGAGGAGTAACATTGTTACCAAGCGAGGCTTTCTCTTTTACTTCACCCTATATCATGTCACATATATGAACCTTGTTCTATTGCGTTTTAAGAATTTTACTGATTTTCCTCTTAGTTTGAATAAAGTATGTGGAATGAAATACGAAATAATCTGATTAAATATTAAACATTGACCTTCAAATTTTTAAAATTATCTTATGTGGTTTATTTACCAACACAGTGAGATTGGTACAAAATTCTTAGAATGTTAACAAAATAAGAAGAATTTCGAGAAATAATTTATAATAATCTAAATTGACGGGCATCAAAAACCTACAGCATCTGGATATTTCACAAACTGAATACTTATATTATTCCAAGGATCCAAAAATATTTAATAATTAATACTGCAAGAAACTTCATTCCCAGAGTGATACAGATAAGTGACATCGAATTTCATAGAAAAATCAATGCAAAAATTTCAGTTGGGTGATCCGACTTAAACATACCCCCACCCTATGTCATTCATTGCAACCGAGTTCTATTAAAAAACACATATAATCACCCTCACGTTGAACACATGATTGTGGCAAATGTGTCAATATTCAATAGCGGAGTGGCATTGCGCTAAATATTAGTCAATAACCAGCTTAATTATGATCCTAAGTGTTTATGGACAATTATCGTGACTGTCAGGCAATTGTCCGCCCAATATTTTTATGGGAGGTACACAAATGGGCATGGCGAAGTTGTTCATTTATTATTACACAGTATTACACAAAATATTGATCAGTACCAAATTCTGTTAAGATGGGTTGTGGTACTGTCACTAATTAAAACTCGCAATGTTTTCCTAAAAATTAAAGATTCCTCTACTTTTGTATTGAGGAATCTTTAATTTTCAGGAAAACATTGCCAAGTAGTGAATTTCATTAACATCGCTTGTAGTTTACGAAAGTTATCGTGCCGTTCAACCGGTCATCTGTCCAACTTTTGTGTGCATTTTACTACATTTTGTCTAGTACCAAATTTCATAAAGTTTGTTTCGGATTTGGTGGTAGGGCGTGGCAAATTAGCCTAGTCTTAAGTCGGTGACTGGCGGTTGATGACATGAAGAATACAATCAAATTTCAATAAGATAGGAAGTATTTAACTCGTGTTTGTGTAAATTGTGTTTGACAAAATTTTGTCAACTACCAAATTTCATAAAGATTGGTTCGGTTTTGCGGGAGTTATATTGCCGAACAAAACTTATGCAAAAACTACTGCAAAACTTATGAATCAAATCACCCTTGTCTTAATTGGTGACTCGCGTTGGATGGCATGAATCCTAATAACCAATTTCAATAAGATCGGATGTCTTTCAAGCGACTTATCGTATTGACAACACGGACGACCACTAAGCTTTAGTATGGGAGGTACCTGGTAATTTCGCCCATTTTCTCCAGTTAAGTTGATATTTAGAGTTTATTAACCAATGTTTGAGTTAAAGCTAATCACATCTACCAGAAAAAAGTTTTAGTAGAGACATGATTTCGTACTAAATGTGTCAATGTGTATGTGAGGTACCAGAAGGGGCGTGGTCAAAACGTCAATTTTCGATCCCAAATTAACCATGGACAAATAACGGTCACCGACAATTATGATGGCTGACGATTTACGGCAGTTATTGTGTTGACCAGCCAGCCAGACAGACAGACGGATATGGCTTATTCGTCTTAAAAAGTCCCAAAACGAGTTTCGTCCAAGGAAACTGAGGGTCTGATAAAACTTCTACAAGCGTCAAATTTTTTCCCGTATTAAATGATGTCATATATACCCCCATTCCTATGGGTGAGGGTATAAAGATACGTGAAGAATGCGGTGGATTTTAAAAATTAATATGTTTCATTGCAATAACACGATCGGACTTAAAACCAATGGACAACAAAAAATCTGGGTAAGTTTATAAGTCCACAACACAAGTTCCAGAATTATCAGAGAGAATTAAACATTCAGAATTAAACACTCACTCAGAATTATTCGGTCAGCAGGACTAAATCGAGACTGAACACAGGGGACAAGACAAATATTATATACAGGATAAAGTGCAATGGGAACAAGTGCAACATACATATGTCAGAAGGCATACGTTGGCTCTACAATACCAATTGAGGACATCATCACATAAATCACAGAATAGAATATTAATTTGGAAAATTATCTTTGTGGCCTTAAGTTGTTGTTTTATAGAAGGTTTCAAATATTAGTATACTTTAAGGGCAGGCAGGTTATTATTCTATGTGTAGTTGTGGTTATAAATTAGATAAATCAAATAAGTATATCTGGGCTTTAATTTCCGAAAATAACGGCCGATTCAAATCAAAATTTGACAGGTGGTGCTTTCGATCAAGGTGATCATTGTGTAGGCCTATGATCAATCTCGTCCTAAGATACATAACATATATATAAAAATTGTTTTAAGTAGAGAATGGATAATTGACTGGCAACCTTTTCGGCAATTGCGATTCAACTAGTAAGCGTAAATTGACTGTAGTATTTAATGACATTATAAGATATGTGTATGGTTTGGAAAGGTTTGACTCAATATCACAATTTTCAACATTGCTGTATGGTGTTTCACTGGAAAACCTTTTGGACTTAAAAACGCTTACAGAAAACTACAATTCAAAAGGTCTAATAGAGGGAATAAAATTACATCATTTACCAGACAGAGCCTTGTATCCGAATGGCAATTCTTCATTTATGCCGTTCGTCTTTGGAATTCTCTCCCAAAGAACATTCAAATCATCAGTAATGCCAATATATTTAAGAAAAATCTCCTGGAAATAGTTTAAGAAATTTTAATTTTTATTTATATTTTATGAATTGTTACTTTAATATTCATTAATTTTTTTTATATCTCTCTTAATTACAATTTCATATTTAATGTTATTTATTACTGTATTAGAAAATTTTATATTATTTGGGAATTATTTATGCTTTATGTACTTAGGTCCAATGGAATTTTATGTATCATGCATTTCGTTTCTATTTGATTGTCAAACGTTATTCTGTAAAATTCGTAATTCCTGTGCTATAACTATAAGATTGAATCTTGTTGCACAAGATAGACAAATAAATAAATAACTAACTAACTAACCTGGTCGTATTCGCACAGTCCGATAAACTGAATTAAAATATTTTTATTTACATTTGTCAATGATTTTTTTTTTGGAAAATTGTGAACATTAATGAAAAGAAGTACGCAATTATTAGTTCAATTTATACTCTCTTTCGTAGCAAATTTGGGAAAGGTTTAACAATTGTAATATAATTTGGTTGCATTTCCGAGTAGTCGAATATAAATGCGGATAATGGGTTGTTGCTTCACTGTTTTGAATTTATGTGTTTACTAGCAAATGCCCGCTACTTCGTGCTTGTTTATACAGTAATGTATATAAAAGTATCTAGCGCAATTTTAGCGAACTAAATTTCTATCTACACGCAAAAAATTCTGTCTTTTTAGTTGTTTGGATGCAAATATAACGTGTTTGTAGCTGGTCGCAAATATACTATACTTGTGCCCAAACGCGTTGTGTTTGCTAGTCAATATAATATGTTTGAGACACAATGATTAATAGGCTATAATATATATGGTTTTGAGACCCAAATGTGTTTTTTTTTGGTTGAAACCCGCTAAAAACAAATACGAGACATACAACAAAGAAACAACAAAGCAGCAGATCTTCAATTTATGAAAACAATATGTTGCCGGGCCCGATATTTTTCAACGTGTAGAACAATTTACCCTCGAATTAATATCAATTTTCCATTGAAAATTTCTGGATTTTGTATTAACCTGTCTTCACTTTAAAAAGTTCTTGTTGCTGAAGTGTCATATTTCGAATTCCAAGAAAAGTTGTTGCTTAGCCGACATTCCCTTCATAAATTTACTTAGGCACGTTTGGCCGTGAACATTTCAACCCCATCAACAGCGGTTATTAATTAATCATAAATCTGGTGTCCCAATTATATATATATATTATATATATATATATTATATTATATATTTTTCAAACAAACACTCCAAATGTTATAAGCCTCGATTTCTGTGTGTGGTTAGAATCTTGTCGACTAAACTAAACATTAAAATCCAGTTTCTGCCAATTTCTTCTTTCCAGATGATTCTAAGATCACGCTACGGAGGTTCTTTCTAACGAAACCTAATCAGATTTCAAAAAAATCCTTCCAAGCTTATTCCAAATTTCATAAGCCTAGCATTTCGCTTCAGGTTAGGAAGTCGATTAATCATATCCTGTTCATACTGCGTCCAGTTCCAGTATGGAAAAGTTGTTTGAAGCTATGTACTATATCATATATAAGTTTGATGATTCAATAACTAGGATATTTGGCTTGATCAGAATGCTTATTGATCTCAATTAGTATCAAGCTTAATTTTTTCGACAGTACCACACTGTTAACATTTCGCTACAATCGGTCTATTGTTATGGACGGTAAATGGTTTATTAAAAAGGGCATAGCCCCGCCCTTTTTCCACAAAAATTTTATTTTCCTTGTACGACCAATCTCTTAAACAAATCTCATCTTCGTCCCTCTAATTGTTCGTGAGATATAGCTATTTCAAATTTCAAGCTGTGTGAGCAGTACTCCCTGCTTATTGCGCGCCTATATTTCATAAAATGAACGTGCACGCCAAATTTCATGGTTCTAGCTATGCCGTTTGGGCTGGGGAGTGATCAAGCAGGCAGTCAGTGAGTCAGTGAATCATCAACGTCAGCAATTTATATATACTTTATAGATTTTAAATCGAAAAATATAAAAAGCGGAAGAAAGATGAACAACTGCATTTGGTGGCTTGCCACAATGATGTGAGTTTATAAAGGCGGTAGATATACACAAATGAATTCCACGTGTTGACATTGCATAACTATTTGTGTGGTATAACACTTGTAAAATGTAAACAAATTAGTCTTATTCTGTACGCTTGAGGCTAAAATGACCTTAAAGACGGGTTCACCGTTCAACAAAAATTGCAGCTTTAGACAATATTTGGCAGTCGGATTTTTCAATTATGAATAGAGTTTTTGGTCATTGCCTTCTTAAGACTTTCACAAAAATATCATTACTTATTATGAATAATGGATAAAGATTTCATTATCAGTCTCTTATTAAAAACTAAATACTAATAAACTTTGTTAAGCGTAACAACTGTTGCACATTGGAAATGTCTAGTAATATACTATATTTCAATCGTAAATATACATAAAGGTTCTTCTGATGCTGTAACACATTTCATTTGAGAGCCATAAGAGAATAATAATATTATGATTCGTGTTCATTGTAAAGTAATGCGAACTCGGCATTATAATTAAAGCCGCAGGCGATATATACTCGTATTTGTTTTGTCTATTTATTTCTGTTGTAACATTCATCCAATTGAATCAAATTACAGAGTACACCACGTGGGACTGTTATACCGGAAAATTAATAATTAGAACACAAATTTAAAGAACTGATGTATTATAATGGTAAATTAGCCAACACATCAATTAAGTACTGATTTAACTTTGTGCAGGACACATTATTTTATTTAAAGGTAATCCTTAAGGTAGCACGATTTTAGAACAATTAACTCTTTAGAGTATATTTTTTGCTTAATTCTGATTGATTCGGACGCAGCGTTAGCATGACATACATGGTTGTTGTACTACAATAGCCTCTGCCTGAAAATAAGTATGATGGTATTAATGTAGCGGGAGCGAACAAACAAGCAGGTCGTTTTCGCCGAAGAGTATTGACTAGTATAGACAACTCATGGAACGAATTGTATGACTCAAAGGCACTGGCGACATCTGGCGAATGATTCAAATCGTATTACTCTCTTTTTGTCATAACTTGGGCCATTCATAGTTTTGATGTGAAATAATGATGCCTTTTGAAACATTTATGCTTTCTGTATTGTCTATAAAGAGAATAAGACTCGTTTATGCTCTTTTACTCAGACTCTGTATATGAGAGTGGAAAAGAGTGCAATATGTTGTCTACACTATTCAATACTTTTTGTCATCGCATTGTTTATGACAAAACAAAATCAATTATTTCAGTGAGCTAAATATTGTTTTACTTATTTTAACAATATTACGTCTAATGTTGAAACAGATTTAAGAGAATAGAATGTGCAATAGCAAAAGAGCCTTCAGCAGAAAAATCTATCCTTTTTTTATTTTCCAATGTAACATTTTCTAATGTGATCATAGAAATCGAACAGGTACCGTGTAAAAAAAAATGTGTTAATAAATCGCCCGTGAGTTCGAACAGTAATTGATTTTTTTTTTGAACGCTCAAAGCATGCGTCCTAATTTTGCACTCGATTCGTGTTGTCTCACATCAAAGGCTACCTGAGTGCACAGCCATTTTCGTCTGCAGAATAAATCCTTGTTGCGTTCAAACACCATGTTTTCAGTGGTCTCAAGCTGGATGGAAAAAATGCTATAACAAATGGATCAAATGCATGCAAAAGTACATTATAATTGAGAATATTTGGAAAATCGATAAGGTAATTCTAAGTCACAAATTACAGTTTTTTATAATTGAGCTCGCCCTATAAATAGCTTCAAACTACAAAGCTCAAGTCGACTGTCTTGAAAACCCCAACCGGTTAAACGAATTTCGGCCGTCTAACCGTAGGTTAGTTTTTTTTTAAAAATTGCTACTTTCATTCCTACTATTTCAAGTCGATTAACGGTTTTTTTGGTTTTTACCCAACTGATATAACGACGCTGAACTGGAACCGTGAATCCTTTGCAATAGGTCACTATGGTTAATGGCCCCATCAGACAGACACAAAAGACTTTGCCAACGAATTAGTTCGCTGATAACTTACTGAAATAAGTTGTCCAAGGCAACATAATACATATCTGCCATCTCCGATTTAGATACAAGTTCCGGAACTAACGACAACACAGGTAGTATGTTGGCAGAAATGCATAAAACTGTTAGTTCCCAATTCATAAGGTAGTGCAAACCGTCCAAAGAATATTTAGTCAGTGAAGATTTTGCCTTATTGGCCAAGTCACATATGAGAACAGATAGGTTTACTAAAATAAGTATATAAATAAGGAGTGGGCCATTTAAAATATGAAATTGAAACCCCCAGTTATTTCGAAGCAGATGACCAATTTGACATTTATGAAGTAACAGATTGTTAGTTAGAAGTTAGAAATTATCTTCACGCGTGAACAAAATTCTGAAATATTACGAACTTCCTTCCAAAGTTCTGAGTTTCTACACAAACTGTTGGAAATCAACCAAATAAATGCGACACAAATAGAGTGCCACCAATACAGTTTTGGATCTATTTGTTCACGTCCTTCTTGGGAAAAGAAATCGTGTATATGCACGTCAAGTGCGTTCAATTGCAAATATTGCCGCTGTAGCTGAAAGTGTGGTCAAATACCCATCAATATAAATTCGAAACTTTTCACAGCAACTAAACTTTTAGCGAACTTCTTTGCACAGAATTTTGCATAAAGACCTCGTAACCATCCGATGTGTTTTCCCTTCGCTGAATGGGCCAAAGTTCGCATGACTGAGTATGACCATTTTTATCGAAAAATTATTTCTTCCGATTTAGCTCATTTTCATCTCGAGAAACTGAACTGAAATATAAAAATATGAATAACTTTTGAAAAGGAGCAGGTAGGATTTCAATTCCAACAGGTTTTGTACTTACAATCATCAGCAAATACAACCCTGCTTGCAGTTTTTGTCGACATTTTTGTGCAACCTATCGATGCTTCCTGCCTTCCGTGCAGTAATGCCGCACGTCATTGAGGAGATGCCGTTTTTCTTCGAAAATGAGCAAGAAGCCGTCGTTGCCTTCAATGGTGAGCGTTAAAGTGCCGTGCTCACCGATTTTTTATTCCCAAAAGAAGAAGAGGATGACGTGAACGACGTATTGTTTAAACAAAACGGAGCTACATGCAACACAGCAACGTTCCCATCGATTTTTGGTGCACTGAGTTCGAAATCTGCATAATCAGCCGAAACTGGGAAGCCCATTGACCGACCGCCTCGCAGCTGCGATTTGAGCCCGTTAGTATATTATCTCTTAAGCGCAATCCCTAGTCTATTGAATCCTTAAAACACGAAATAGGGTTCCCAGCAATGGGAAACATACTAAACAAATTGAGATGATCGAACCCTTTAGTATGCCATTTCATCCCACGAACGTATACGCGTAGACACTGTGACTGGGACCTGCAGCTTAACACCCGTTCCGAACAGTTTTTCTTAGCAATGTACTCGATAATCGATCGATCTCAAAATTCCTAAAGACTGAATTAAAAATAATCGATGATCTTTTAACCGTAGACCGGTTATTTTCATGTAGGGTTTGGGGAGAGCTTCTTAAAAAATGTTAGTTAATGTTGCAAAAGGATAATACATTTATATTGTTTTCATTTTTTTTTATTCTTTGGCAAAATTATTTTCATTTCACTTCTTCATCTTTGGAGTCATTACAAACACATCTAAAATCCGTTCAGTTAGGTACTTCCCCGCTTTACCACTTAGTGGTTAAAAATAAATTACATTCGACTTAATGGCTTCTAAATGAGAAAATTAATGAAATAATACGAATTTTATAGCAATACTATAGTAACCAACAGCAACTCACTAACGAGAGGAGAGAGAAATGTAATGTTGATTGAAAGTACTAAAATCGATTCAACGAAATCAGTCAATTTAGTCTATCTGGATGTAATCGCCGGCATTCGCTTCTATTGAACAAGTGAAAAATCATTATCATGAAAAAGAAAACTTGGATGGGTTTCGAGCAAGGTGAAAGCGTTCCAAGCTGTTAATGGAAATAAGGCAGACACTCTAACATTCATGAAACAAAAATCAACAAAGGCAATAATAATGATGATTTATATGTCTGGAGTGAATTGCATTAAACTTATCATGGTTGACGTTTAGATGGAGGGTGATTTACCGGATAAAGGTTTTAGGTCATTTCGACTGATGGCATTGGTATAGTCATCATGATATTTGGAGAATCATGCATAGTTGTAAAAAGTGCTTTCAAAATTTAACTTATGTTATAAATAAATTTTTTTGTAACCGATTAATATTTTCAGACATGAAAATATAAAATATAATAAATAATTTCCCTTGACATCCCATGAAGGGATTGGAGAGCTTCTTTACACCGGTTCCGAATGGAATTTTGAGAAGATTTTTCAAGGCTAAGTACTCGGGTTTTCGGGTTTTCCACAACTGACATAACAACGCAATATTACAAACCTAAATCGTTTTTAATAGCTCTCACTCAAGTCAGTCAAATATGGGGGGAGTCAAATATAAGAATAGATAGTACGTTTAAAATAATAAATATATAAATAAAGGGTGGGACTTGGAATTTGAGCCCCCGTTATTTCGAAGCAGATGGCCAATTTGACATTTATGAACAGATTATTAGTTAAAGGTTAGAAATTTATGAAGTGGGTTGCTTTACGCTTGAAGATAGATAATAAAGAAATATTGAAAACTTTCATCCAAAGTTTAACTCAAATTGTACGGAATAAATTCGACAGAAATAGAGTACCATCAACGCCGTGTTTGGTCAATTTGAGAAGCTAGTTTGGCAATCCGGGTCCTTATTGAACAAAATAACTCGGTTACGTGCTCGTGCCGAGGAAAATATTGCCGCTGTAGCTGAAAGTTTGCTAGACCAGCCATCAACTTCATTTCGCCACCGTTCGCAGCAATTGAACATTTCTCCCACTTCTGTGCGCAGAATTTTGAATAAAGACCTCGGTATGAAGGCTTCTAAAGTCCAAGTAGTCCAAGAACAGAAGCCTCGTGGCCATCCGATGCGTTTTCGTTTCACTGAATGGGCTGAAGACCGTTTATCTGAAGATGAATATTTTTACTGAAAAATCATCTTTTCCGATGAAGCTCACTTTCACCTCAGGGGCTACTTTAACAGACAAAATTGTCCAATTTGATTGTCAGAAAATCCACATGTTGTGGAAGAGAACCGATACATCCATTGTTTGGTGCGAGTTTTGGCATGGCGGCATCATAGGCCCATTTTTCTTCGAAAATGAGCAAGCAGCCGCTGTTACCGTCAATGGCGAGCGTGGCCTTGCAATGCTCAGGGGGGTTTGCTCCAAGAAGTTTATGTGGATGATATGGCCGAAGTATGATTTCAACGGGACGGCGCTTCCAAATTTTACATTGCTCACTCTTTAGTTTCCCATTACATCCCATGAAGGCATAGGCTTACACACAGTGGTTGGGACCTGCAGTTTTACACCGGTTCCGAGCGGTATTTTGACAATGTCTATACACTCGAATATCGGTCTCAAAATTCAACAAGACTGATTTAGAAATAAACGATGTTTTTAAAACGCATAGTTGTCCGTTTTGTAATAAAAACCGAAACCAAAACCGGAACCTGTTATTAACCGGTTTCTACACCTCGGTATAATCTCAAACCGGTTTCGTAAAAATCGCAAAATTTGAAGAAACCGAAAACCGGCAATTTTTAAAATCCGGTTTTTTGAATCACTAGTAAAAATTTTGATTTTTTTTGAAATGTAAAAAATACATCAATATTGTTAAAATTATTATAAATAAAGTTTTTAAAATAAAACGTTTCGTTTTATTGCATATTAGTTTATTATTTTAGATTCTAGTCGGGATGGGGCATAAAGATGCGGGATAACCCTTCAAAAAGCGGGTTACCGGGACCAGGCAGGTCACCTACTATATGAAATTTTTATTTTCAATTTTAATTACATGAGGCAAATATTTTTAAAATTTGTTTAGAAATAAATGGCTTTGAAAGATAAATGGATATCAATCATTTTTGACAAAAAATATGTTTTAAGTACAAAATTTATTTGCATGTCAACAAAACTCATCCTTTATGCTTTATAGTTCATTGGCCTATTTTACTCTACAATATTGCAATAGTATAAGGCGAAGATGATAGCCTATCATTTTAACAGATTTTGTATCACGCAATCCTATCATCAAACTAAAAGTCCTTTGCCACGTTGCAAGCCAAATATACCACTTGCTATATCGAACCATCGAATGAAGGGCACAAAGCGAACAAAAAATTTAACAGCTGAAATTGAAAAGTTAGTGAAAGTGAATATAACAGAACAAAAAAAAATGAAACTAAATCAATAAATTGCTTATAAAAGCCATTTATTTTCATCACATACAATGAGGAATGAGAAAAAAAGAAAACAAATAAAATAACCAATATAATGGGAACACACAAGGAAATTTAGTAATTTAATAATGCATCAAATAGGCTAAAAATTGAAAACCCTTCCATCATCTGCTTTGTTTTCATTCTCAATCAATAATAAAGCAAAAAGGAACAGCGAAATAAATTCAAACATATTTCAAATTTTTCCTTAAAACTCACAGAAAAACAGAAGGGAATACTTAAAGTTTGAACAGATTTAAAACGAAAATAACACGCTGAAAAATTTCGGCGCCAGCAACATATTGCAAGAACCATGTACATATTTGGAAGCATTGCTATCGTGAATTGGAGATCTGCTGTTTTTTTTCTTTATGGTGATATTGTACTAAGGTCATTAGTTTGGGAACATTAAGCGAATGTCATACGGAATATCTGATATGAATATGGATTGAATTTTATATTCCAATCATATCATATTTTGAATTAACTCAGAGTCATGTAATAATACTGGTTTTAAGCACCTATGTGTTTGCAAAATGCAAACGAATTTGGAATGGTGTTTCTGATTTTACAGCCCAGACATTACGTAGAATGGCATAAACTCTTCCAACAATAGTATTGGTGTATCTGCCCATAAAAGTTGATCATCACGAAATTACTATTTGCTTTCATGGGAACAAAAATTTAATAAAAAAATTCGTTATTTCTATTTATTATATTCTTTTCCAACACATTCATTCTGTCAGTTGCTTTTGTTTGTTTACATTTGTATTAAAAGTATACTTCTTTCACACAAGGAATATATTTATATTACGCCTCTGGCACCGTTTTTAACGCAGCCGCCGTTGTTGTACAGCGCCACAAATGCGCTGTATATAGGATTTTCTCTTCCTGGCAAAACTATTTATTTTCCTAATTTTAAATTCCGAGAACAAGTAAATTATCCGAAAGTATATTTAATGGGTTTTGCTTAGTTTTTAGTTCGTCAGTTTTTAAATCTAAATATTTATTCAATTCTATTCGGGGCGATTCGTTAACTCGTATAGTCAAATATATTATGTGTAATCAGGATCCGAATTGGGAGATCCAGTTCCAATATTGTGGAAGAAAACTAGTTGGAAATTCTCAATTGAAATGCATTTTCATTTGGATTTAGTTTGACGAACATTTCAATAGCATCATTCCAAATAACCGCTGATGAAGATCTGTGGCCAGATCTGAAATGGCTATACACGTTTGCACACTCCAGGTGGCTTACGTTAGCAAATCGGATTCTGAGATTATCCATCCAAAGAGCTGAAAGAGTTGGCAACTTATGTTGTGAAAGTTTATGCCCTCATGTGGTTCTGGATTAAAAGCAAACGGTTATGCACGAATGGTGCACGTCATTTGTCGAATGGTGCAAGTCAATGGTGCAAGTCATTCCTGCTACCTAAGTGATGAACTAAAGGAAGTTGTTAATCCGGATATCCTACGAAATTGATACTTTGGGCATGCGGAAAGCATTCCGCTGGCAATGATATGTGATGAAAGAGTGGCTATCCGAGAATTGGGATTTCGTCGGATTCTAGAAGCACGAAAGAATTTACGTAATCAAATCCGACACTTTTAGGTTCCTATTCTTAACTTCAAGGCAAAAAGTTACGAAGACCTTATTGACTGACAGAACAATACTATAAAAGCTCCTCCACTATTATCTGGCGTTTGATGATGCCATTAAAGACAGTGTTGTCCGACTCTACAGTGGTTATGGTGATGAAATTGATGATGCATTTGATGATATCTTGGCAACGGAAGACCAAAAACTACCATGTCATACCCAATCAATTGAGAGGTGCGTAAAATTAGTTACCGAAGCAGCATTAGTTAGGGTGAGGTTAGAATTAAGAAGTGTAATGCCGCATTTTTTCACAAACATTTTTTGGTGTTGTTTATTTACTTATTGTATGTTGTGTACTATGAGCAATAAAAATATCTCATTGTGTAATGCGTATGATACTTTCATAGTTACTTATTCTCACAGTACAAACTGAGTGTAAGGTATTAGGAAAAGCCTGAAATATTCCTTTTTTTAGTCGAAAATTACTAGTTTTGCGATCGCCGTGGGACCCTCAAAACATAATCCTAGATCACCCAACCTTTTTTGTTGGTTAATAAGTGACTAAATGTTGTGCAGTTGTCCACTATTACAAGGGCATGGAAAAAATGTATTTTGGGGAAAAATTTCTAAAAAAGTGTAGTTTTCGGCAAAAAACGTCGAAACTTTAAGGACGTTGGGGACCCTCGAAATAAACCCAAATTTTGGGGGTGTCATGTGTGTCCCCAAAAGGAAATTTTTTTTACTCCACCCTACTATAAGTACCCTCGTATAACAGAAAGGTTTAACGTTTCCGTAATCACCTCTTCATAACGCGTCGTTTGAGACCCCCCTCAAAAGAAAAGTTTCCAGCACACCCTAGTGTATATGTATACTTACCATATTTTTCGGTTGATGATATTTATATACTTTATTGTTTTTTCAAAAAATGTTTTCTCACTTTCTGCTTCAAATTGTAGTTTTTCCGAAAAGTGCTTTGTTTGGCATTCAAATATAGTTTCGATTTTGTAGCAAAGCCGTTTATCAAAAATCGAATACATAACTTTGTAACAAGTAGTTTTGATACAGAAACTAAATTAGGATTACAGTGACTTATAGTTGAACACGAATTCTAATATTGGTCTTCTTATGAGTTGTATCTTCCATTTCAGATGAACGAGACTTTATAAAGACTCAAATTGGTTAATACAACATAAGTTTCTATTTGGTAAGACCTATTTTTTTTTATCAATAACATCGACAAATACTTTTGATGAATGGTAATTATAAATTCTAATCAAAATATAGGCTTTATCAGCGAAATTCCAATGCCTGAATTGATTTCCAAGTAACATTTCTCTTGTGTGTAAAGTACAAATTACTTTGAAAACTAAAAATAAATACCTTTTTGAAAAACGGTTCAGTTCGCGGAATCGTAATGACAGACATGAAATATTTTGTTAATCAGCAAAAACCATACCAAGGCATATTTTGAGGTGTGACCAAAAAAAAAAACACTTTTTACCAACCATACAATGTGCGTCGATCTAATGTACATATAGTATGTGTACAAGTTTAGTGTGCACATATGTTGTTCCTAACCTCTCAAAATCCTAATATGAAGAGGCATTAACAGATTCATTCACTTCTTGGTTTATTCAGAAGGAAGAAGAGCAACATTAAAGCAATCATTTGAAATACGACATGTATAAACAATTAAGAGGAATACTATGTATATTTGAACATTACCATTGGATTTAAGAACTAATTCACTATACACATAGTACTTACGTAAAGGAATGGTAACACAATAAAAGCTAAGTTTAAGCACAAGGGGTTTCGCTGTGGCCGTCGGTGGTGCAATGGTTAGTGTGCGCGGCTCTTGTACATGAGATCCTGGGTTCGAACCCGGCTCTAACCACCTTCAAATTTTCTTTCGGCGGCGGTCACCTCGCATAGTGACGGCGACACTATCGAGTATCTAGCCATGAAAAAGCTTCTCAAATTACCGTTCGGAATCGGTGTAAAACTGTAGGTCCCAATCAGTGAGTGAAAATTGGAAAGCGCACAGCTCAGTGATTGTGAGAAGTTCTCCCCAGTCCCTTCATGGGATGTAATGGGAAACCATTTATTTATTTACAAGGGGTTTCGCTACATGTTAATGTAATAAGGGTCAAAATTACTTTCTTATTTTATATTTCAAGCTCAAGATCATCTATATCTCTATAAATAGAGATATAGTTAAAACAAAAATATTTTTTGTAAATGCATCCTCTAGATTCCTAGCAAACCGGTAGCTATTTCAGATCTAGCCACTGATTTTCATCTGCGGTTATTTGGAATGCTGCGTCTGAAAAATTCATCAGACTAAATGCAAACGGAAACTTATCTAAATTGAAAATTTTCCTCTATGCAAGTGTTCGAAAAATATCGCACGCAAAACATACAAACAATTCGCTCCGCAAAACATGCAAACAATTCGTTCCATCGACAGAGAACCATCGGTCCCCATTAGAAATGATTTTTGTTGTTGAAAAACGTCTTCTTTTTTAAAAAACTATATCTCTATTTACAGAGGTATTTAGCTTGAATAAAACAATAAAAAATAAGTAAAAAAGGGCAGAAGAATTCATGAAGGGGAGGTTGATACTTCCGAATTCTCATGTAAAGCAAAAAAGGATAAGTTAAAAAAGGGAATTTCTGAAGTCGATCCGAAGGAAAATTATTGGTTGATTGGTATTTACGATGATAAATGAATCCCAATTGTGTAGTCAAATTTAGAACATGGTTTCGAATTGCATCCCAAGAAGGGATTGGAGAGAGCTTCTCTCAATCAAGGAGCTGTGTGCTTTCTAGTTTTAAACTCACTGATTGGAACCTACGGTATTACGCCGGATCTGAACTGTATTTTCAGAAGCTCTTTCATGGGTAATTACTCGATAGTGTCGCCGTCACTAAGCAAGGTGTCCGTCATCGAAGGAAATATAAGGTGGTCTAAGCAGGAATCGAACCTACGTTCTCATGTACAAGAGTAGGGTTAAATTAATTAATGTACCAGGGTGGTCCCAAAACTAGCCGAACTGACAAAGAGGACACAAACAAATTTGGGAAAATTGTTCTTTATTTTTCAACAAAATCTCCTTTTACGTCGATACACCTTTTCCAACGATAGTCAGTAGCTTCGATACCTTGTTTATAGTAAGAACTGACAAACTCTTTAGAATAGACATCAACCGCAGTCTCCGCCTCTACATTGTTAGCAAATCTTTTATAGAATAGTTCGAAAGAGCTAAATCTTGCGAATAAGGTGCATGATGAAGACAATTCGCACTTTAATTCATTAATTTTGGATATCGCAATAGTGGATGTGTGAAATGGAGCATTGTCTTGACTATCTTTTTCGCAAAATGCGGCCTTTACTCCACAATTTCATCACCTAAACGATGCAATAAATAATTATAATTTTCGCAGTTGATGGTTTTTCCTTTCTGTAGATAATTTATAAAAATTCTCCCATGCGCAACCCAAAAACCGGACGCCTTGGTCTTGCCTTCATATGGAAACGTCTTCGCCTTCTTTGAACACGATTCTCACATTCCAGTCCACTGCTTTGACTATTCCTTTGGCCCACGTGTGAAGTGGTGGACTCAAGTGTCAACCATGACTATAAATCGACCCGAAAATTCGGTTTTATTGCGGTGAAACATTGCGAAGCACTCTACTGAAACATCTTCACGATGCAGTTGTTGCTCTCTTGAAACCGAGCTCGGCTCCCCACTTGCTCACAGCTTTTTTATCATCAAATTTTCGGTAAATATACAATAATTAGCACATTTTGAAATGCCTTTCTTTTCTGCTAGCTCACTGATCTTCAGCCCACGATCATCCTATACCATTTTATGGATTTTCTTAATCGTGTCCCGCGTGGATGCTTCAATTGGTCGACCACTACAGTGCTCGTCTTGGCAGCTCGTACGGCGTCGTTCAAGATCTGCTACCCAATATTATATTATATATAATATTATATATTATTTAATATTATAAACAAACGAACAGAACAGAGGACTGAGACGTTTAAAATGGAAATTCTGATCTATATAATGGTGACCAAGTGTTTCCATGTTTACAACTTCTCTGAGATCGTTTACGTTTGATGGCTTAAATTAAGCTAAAATTCTAATCAATCGAATTTCCAATTTTCACAAAAATATTCTTTTTAACTTCTCGCACCATCTATACAGCTATTATTGCTACTCAGACTGTTCTCAAGTAGCTCTGATTATCGATAAATTCCAACAAAATAATTTAATTGTCCTGTTTCGATCGGAATTGGGTTGCCCCATGCGTAGTGTCACCTTTACAAGTAGGTTGTGGAATTTATTTCAATTTACGTGTCTTGAAGAGATTATTCGAAGTTTTACAGTACGCAAGTTCGGTCCAAATGACAGAGCTTTGCAACATAACAGAACAGTAGAGCTATGATAGCAAAAAAACATGTCAAAACCGGCTGTGCTCAAGTAGAAACCAATGGAACCCATACCGAATAGCGCATTAACTCTTCTCACTAACTTTCCGTAAATCTTATTACTTGAGAAAAACTGTGCCTCCGATAGTAACTTCCTATAAAAGGCATATTAAAAATTAATAATCATATTTAGGTAATAATAATGTTTAATTTAATAGTAATAATATTTAAATTTTAAACAATATTTAATAATAACTATTAAATAACTACAATTGTTACAAAGCCCATTGTTACAAAGCCCATAAAATATATTCTCTGAGCATTCCAGTTAAGATTGTATTCCCCCACTATCAACCGTATTGTCTTCCTATTATCTTGTCTCCTACAAGCATGAATACATTTGAGTTTTAGACCGTTTAGATTTAAAGTTTGCTACATAAATTTAAAAGAATAAAATTACAAAAAAATTAAGAAACCAAATCCACCAGAAACTCACGAAATATATTCATTCGGTCAGCTATGGATATCACCGCAAATCTTTAAACCTTTTTTCGTTACCAAAGTGATTTGAACTGATATTTGATTCCGGCCTAGATGTTTGGTTGCACACAATTTGGTGTGGTTGAATGAATAATATCTTCTGGGATGTTTCATATTATAGATGTTAGAATTTATACTGTTAAAGGTGCAGGGGTCATAACTTATTCAAATATTGTACTAAAAATAGAAATACGAGGTTTTTCATCATAGTATACGCAATGTGGGGAGTTGCTCGATTAATCATACGCATCAGTGAACTAAGTCGACAACGAAGGACTCAGTGTTGCCAGTTTAGCTATTTTAAAAAATGTATAGCCCCTATTTTTCATTTTCTACTCCTTTTTTTAGGAAAAACGGGCAAGGGGCTTTTTATCTCTTTTTTTTAAATTATTGCCCTTTTTAAACAGTTTTCAATGTAAGGCTAATATTTTAGGTTTATGTTTAAGTATTATTTTTATCGTAATAAAATAATATATTTCATGTTTTTGTTTAAGCTGTCAAGATTTCAGCTGAAGAGCAGGCCTCTTTTTTCGATTTTAGTTCAATAAATCCGAAGCATTTTGAAATTTTGAATCTTGAACAATCTTAGGTCGAAGCCTAAAAAAAAGAAAATATTTTAAATTTTCTCGCCCATTTTTCCGGCACACTGTAAAGGTTCTCGTCAAGGGAATTGTGGCGTACAAATGTCTTGATAACTAACGAGATTTAGCAAGACCCCAAAGAAAGAAATCGCACGGCGTTAAATTACATGACCTTGGTTGCCAGCTGACATTAGAATATCTTTAAATCATTTGTTTTGGAAATAGTAGCTGCAATAAATCGATTGTTTCATGCGCGATGTGGCAGGTAGCACCGTCTTGCTGAAACCGTATGTCGTCTAGGTCCATGCCGTCCAGTTGAGGACACAAGAACTCCGCTATCATGCTGCTGAAACGAGTGATTTTGTGATCCTCAAATTCGACCCTTCACGAAGTATTCAGATGGAAATGCGCACATCGGAGAAGAGGTTTTTTTTTTTTTAAAATATGTTATTGACTTGACTTTGCTCCATAACCCATTGAACGAATTGCCGGAGTTTTCCATGGACTGCTGGTTTGAGCTCCTGAGTAAGCTGAATTTTGTACCTATAAATGTGGAGGTCTTTATCTAAATTCGCTTCGTAGTGATTCGTGAAATTTGAAGTTGTTGAGAACGATGTCGATTTTATGTTTTCGGCATTTCGGCGAGACTCTCGTTTTGCTGTTGCTGTTGTTTTCAAGAGACCGACCGGTACGTTGATGTACAGGAGTCATACTCTCCATAACCGACCCAGTTTCTTAAAATTATTTTGAGCACTCTGAATTTACTGAATTTAAATTAAGGATTTGAAGGGAGCAATTTATATTGCCTGTAGGACTTGTGCTGTCTTCTCAGCAACACCAAAACTCACTTCTAATGGGAATTGATGGATATCTGGAGATGGAAAGTATGTTTTGCTACTTATTTACTTATCCGGCCTCAAACAACACCAGGGGGTCAGGGACCTTACAAAACGAAGATAAAATATTTCGCCATCCAGTTCGATCTTTTGCCTTATCTCTCTAGCTGGCAATACCAAGTCTACGTAGGGATTCGACAACCTGATCCCTCCAGCAGAGTCTAGGTCTTCCCATTTTTCGTCTTCCTTCGAGTTTGGTTTCGAAAACCCTTCGAGATGGTTCGTCTTCATCCATTCTACTGGCATGGCCCAGCCAGCGCAATCTGCGTTATTTTGATCCACTTAACTATGTCAATGTCGGGATACAGCTGATGGTTCGTGTGTCGCCTATACTCGCCATTGTGAACTATAGGACCATGTACTATTCGTCGAAGACTGCTACAGATGTTTCGTATGCTTGCGATAAGACCTAGAATTCTGCGCAATAAAGCAAGACAGGTTGTATTAGAGTCTGGTATAGTTGGACTTTTGTTACCCGAGGGAGGGTTTTATCTCTAATGTGCTTCGAAAAAGGTTTTGCAAATGTTCTTGTGTTTTAGATATTTTAAGAAAACTTGCAGAATCGGAAATTCTAAAGTACAATAAGTTTTCGTAGAGATATAGACTGGTCCTGAATTTGAATATCAATACAAAAAGTTGAATCTTATTAAAATAGTTTTCAACAATGAAAACGAGTTGTTCTTTCGAATTGCGCTCAATTTTTAATAAGCGTGGACTGTTTTCTGTTACGCTGTCTTCTTTTCACCATCAACACTTTCTCAAACAAATTGGGTAAATTGTAGGAAACCCTTTCCATGTATTTAGGCAGATTTGTATTAACTGTATCCTTCCTGTTGAGTACTCTTGAGTTCCAATAACAACAGATTGCCTAGTAGGGTTAAAACAGAGAGCAGCTAAAGAATAAACAAACTTGAAATACCCTTATGCTATAATAAAGTCTACGAACTGAAAGAAAATAATACAAATAAAATTCGACAGCTAATGTGGCAGTTAACATAACACCGACGAGGGCAACTGCGACGAGGATATTGACGGCTTCAGGAAACGTAACAAACGAACATGTAAGGAAAATATTTACTCTTTACGGTTATACAAATAACACAACAACAAAGACGACTACCCTTAACACCGACGACTAACAGCTGAATATGAAATCCATGTCAAATTCATTTGCCACCCCAACCATTGATTCCACTAAGTACAAAAGATTCCTGCCACCGATGATCTATTTGTGATAGAAACTTTTAGGTGCTGGGGGAAACAAACACTCCCCTTGATAGAAACAATGCCAACACCGACAACAATTGAAGCCAATAAAAAGCGTAAAAGCAATTTAAGTTCCCATAAGTTACAATCATATCGAAATACAATAAGTTTTAACCTTTTGATAGGTAACTGTGGTATCTGACGTGTTCATTTACAATGTATATGTACACATGATACCACAATATACTTACATATATTCCCACCCATTCATCGCATAAATGAGGGACGGACAAACAAAGTAGATAGATGATGGCTTTTTTATTGTACCTCTCATACCCCGGGGCTAAAGAAAATATATACAATAAATCGATAATTTTGGCATATCCATCCAAGCAATAGATTGTATAAATCCATATAAAAAAATAAATACAAATGTTGAGCTAAAGGTAAAGCAAACATAATAACGCAATGTATTTTATATCAAAAGACAGTGGTGCTGAGTGTATTAGTAAGCAAAACTATTGCCATTGAATAATAAAGCTCAGAATTTAAAGAATATCGATTGCGACTATCAAGGTTGTATAAATTCTAATACTAAACTCAAAATGTTTGTTGCCACAAGAATATGCAGATGAAAGTATAAACTGAAAGCGTTCATAGTTTTCCTTAGATATTTAGATCAACAGATTCTGCAGGCAAACTGCCTAAACTGCCCAACTTTTGTCGAACTAAGAGATTAATTTGAATTTTTCAAATTTATTCACGCTTAGCGCCATTTCATATTTAATGTAAAGTCTTCTGTCGCAATAAGATTGCACTTTTTAAATTTTGGGTAATATTTTTGTACAAATGGAAATTCTGAAATATGGCAGCTGTCACGTATATTTATTCTGATTATTAAAAATGAGGCAGTTTACGAAAGAACAACGCTTTATAATTGTGAAAATTTATTATAAACATTTTTAAAGTTATGCTGAGACCGCTCATAAATTTTGAAGAATTTCCAGCCGAAAAATTACTGTGTCAGACTAAAGTGTTGGAGTGGTCAAAAAATCTGAAGAGACTGGGTCTGTTATGGACAGTCAATGTACCGGCAGGTCTCTTGAAAACATTGCTTCTGTAAACGAGACTGTCGCGGAATACCCGGAAACATCAATTCGGCATAGTTATCAACAACTTCAAATTGAACGAATGTTGACAAAAGACATTCACCTTCATGCGTACAGAATTCAGCTAACACAGGAGCTCCAACAAGCAGACATTGGAAACCGGCATAAATTCGTTCAAGTGGCATCAATTCGTTCAAGTCAATGGCAATTTTCCAATGAAGCGCCGATGAAGCGCATTTCCATCTGAATGTTTTCGTGAATACACAAAATTTTCGAATTTGGGGCTCAGCATTAAGCTCCCGTGAACTGGAGAGAAAAAAATTAAAACGGGATTTGATTGTGTTTTGTAGAAAGTTGTACGGACTATGAAATGAGAAATCTTTGAAATTGGTATGGCTGTATTGAAAACAGTTTGAAGTGTAAAAAAGGGTATAATATGTTACCTGAGTACACCGCTTTAATAAACTGATTTGGGGAACGATATTCATAATTGTAAAAAAATATTTTTCCCACTTATTTGGAACACAATTTGAGAATTTTAATATGTTGTATTGTTAGGTATAATAAAAGGACGAAGATTATGTTTAGGAGTCCTATTTTTATAGTGTTTTATTTAACTTGCTTTGTTGTCTGTCTGTATTGTTCAAATCTAGTAACTTATTTTTAACACAGTTGCAGTTGACCAATCGAACTAAAATTTTGCACACTTGTCAGATTTGGATGACAATATATGAATATGAAAAAAAAATTAAAACATTAAAAATTTATTTACTAAAAAATTAAAAATAAAAAAATAATTAAAAAAAATTAAGTTACAGTGTTTTATTTATAAATGCACTAAAAACTAGAAAATAATTTTTCTCTTAGCCTCAATAAGTATATTCTACTTCATGATGGGGTTGTACAATGGTACGCCTACTTACACTTCAATAACAATGGTCTAGATACTTTCAATAAAGAGCGTAATTAAAATGAATTAGTTAATTAATTTTCTACGGATCTCTCAAATAAAACGCTTCCATTTAAATTAAAAATGGTGACAAAATTAAATGTCAAATTAAGTGTCAAAATAAAATGTCACCATTTTTAATTTAAATTCAATCGTTTTATTTGAGAGATCCCTAGAAAATTAATTAACTAATTCATTTTAATTACGCTCTTTATTGAAAGTATCTAGACCATTGTCGTTGAAATGCTAAGTAGGCGGACCATTGTACAACCCCATCATGAAGTAGAATATACTTATTGAGGCTAAGAGAATAATTATTTTCTTGTTTTTAGTGCATTTATAAATAAAACACTGTAACTTAGTTTTTTTTAATTATTTTTTTATTACATATTCAACTTGCCACAACTACTTTATTCATCCACAAACATTAACGAGGGATCGTCTCACAAGGGTTCAGAATCGATTTCCATTGCCTAACATTCAATATCTCTTGATCTAGTACACATTTTTAAGTTCTGTAAAAATCCGATTGTAGGCAATGAGTCAAAGTTTATTGCGATGTTTCAACATTGAAAATTGGGTTTCAGAAACATTTTCAAAGTTGAATTGATTTGTAAGAAAACAGTAATTTATTTTTTTTTTTTATTTTTATGTTTTTTAACATATTTTGATATAATTGTCATAATGCGTACAACAAATTAAAATGTTTTTCGTATTACAGATATTCGTTTTATTGAAGTTTGAAGTAACGGGTTTTTCAATAAGAGCGCTACAAAAGTTTTTTTTAAATAAAACAAAATCGGTTTTAGATACCAATGAAATTCTTTATTCCTGTGAAAGTACGTTCGATGCCATTATGTATGGAACTCGATTTCTTTTGCATGGCCACCACGGGCACGCTTGCAGAAGTCCAGACGCTGAATCCAATTTTCGACGGTTTTCAAGCATAAATCGGCCGATACTGCAGCAATTTCACGTTCGATATTCGCTGGCTTGTTGGAATAGACCATAGACTTGTCGTAGCCCCACAGGAAATAATCTAACGGCGTCAAATCGCACGACCGAGGCGGCCAATCGACTGTGCCATTTCGTGAGATAACACGTTCACCAAACTTAGTTTCCAATAGATTGATTGTGCCATACGCTGTGTGACTTGTGGCGCCGTTCTGTTGGAACCATATGTCCTCCAAGTCCATATTATCCAATTGGGGCCAAAAATATTCGGTTATCATTGAACGGTAGCGATTCGCATTCACAGTAATGTGCCGGTCTTGATCATCACGGAAGAAGTACGGCCCAATGACGCCGGCCCATAAACCGCACCAAACCGTAATTTTTCGGGATACAATGATGACTCATGGATTACGTGTGGATTGCTGTCTGACCAGTAATGCATATTTTGCTTATTGACGAAGCCATTAAGCCAGAAATGAGCCTCATCGCTGAAGACGATTTGCCGATGAAAATCCGAATCATTTCCAAGTTGTTGCCCAGCCCAATTCAAGAACATACGACGGTTATGGTGATCAAACGGCTTCAGTTCTGGCGTCAATTTGATCTTCTAAGGATGTAGGCCAAGATCTTTTCGCAAAATTCGCCACAACGACGTCACAGAGAAGCCCTACGCTTGAGAACGACGTGTGAGAGACACATTTGGGCTTTCTTGAACTGAAGCCTCAGCGGCAGCAATATTCTCGGCACTACGGGCACCTCTTTGTCTCACTGGCACGGGAACATTTTGTACTGTTCCTGTGGATTCAAGTTGTTCCACTAGACGCTCAAGTGTTGATCTGGTAGGACGATTATGATGACCATAAATTTTACGTAGCGCTCTTAAAGTTGAGGCCACTGACTCCAAATTTCGGTAGTAAATTTTAATAATTTCGACTCTTTCCATGATAAAATGGCAAACCTTACTGAAGAGAAATGTCGAAAGAGCGGGAAAAAATATGGCGTCGTTTGCTGTCCCTATCGATTTACTTTTGTAGCGTCTCTGTTGAAAAACCCTTTAGTATAAAAAATCGGAATACCAAAATATAAAAATTCGATTACCAATACCAGTATGAAAATGAGAATTTTATCACATTTTTAGCTGTTTGCCTACTTTTAGTTGTTTAAAGTTGTTGAGAAAAATTTTTTATTTGGGTTTGGACACTAAAAAGTCAGAATTTTGCCATTAAATTAGCACTATCTTCTTTGTTTTCAAACGAGCAGCACCAAAAGTTATCTCGAGATATTGTAAAACAAATCAGCCTTTCCAACTGTGTATCATATTCTCTGAAGGGCTTTGACGCAAAGATGTTATGCTGGCCAAAATTCCAAATTATTTTCAAAAACTTTATTTTTCGATTTTCAAACTTCGATAAAAGCGAATATCTGCAATACGAACAAAATTTTAATGTGTTGCACGCATTATCAATAATTATGTCAAAATATGTTAAAAATTCTTAAAAAGCAGAAAACCAAAATCGTTGTACGATATACTAGGAAATCGAAATGAATTCTTGAGTCCTGACCTACAATCGAGTCTTCACAGGACTAAAAAATGTTTTCTAAATCAAGAGAAATTTTGGTCCATGGTCCATGGGAAGGGATTCTGGACCACTCTGCCATGGGCCCGTATTAATGTTTGTGGATGAGTGAAGTAGTTGTGGCAAGTTCAAAATGTATCTATCTGACATAATTTTCGTCTTTTATTCTACATACTAATACAACATGTTACAATTTTTAAATTTCTTTTCAAAAAAGAGGAAAAATTGTTTTCTACATTTATGAATATCATACCCCAAATGAGATTATTAAAGCAGACTACTAAGGTAACATATTATACCTTATTTTACACTTCAAAATATTTTCAATATAGCCATACAATTTTGAAAGATTTCTGAATTCAAAGTCAATACAATTTTCTACCAAAAACAAAAAAAAATTCATTTTACATTTTTCTCTATTTGGCTAATAACTTCGTATGGACAAATAATGATCTCCGACCTCCATGAAATTTTACACACACAATATCTTTATAGTTATGTATTATTTTATACAAAAACACGAGGGTACGCAACCGCGGATAATTTATTTATTTTATTTCAAAAAAATGTCTAAGGGTGATGTTTGCGAGATTTGTATGGTTTTTGTTGCCCGACTTTGAGTTATCCGATCAAGAAAAAAATTTCCACACACCAGTTTTTGGAGCAAATGAACAAACCAGGGGCGTGAGACGAAAACATTTTCATCGCTAAAAATCTCAACATAAATAAGGGCCACACTAGTGGGCATGTTTTTTTAAAATTCTTTATATTAACTTCACCTGTCTGTATGCAAGTATGCATGCATGCATGCATACCGAAATAAATTTGGATTGATTTTTAACCCTTTTTCCGTGATCCAAACGAGCTCAAACTTCGCAGGCAAACTAATGGGGATGACAAAAATGAACTGTCAAAATTGAAGAAGGGGTGTGGTACCTCCCATACAAATCACAAATTAAAAACCCATTATTTCTGCTCCTGTTAACGGTATTTATATATATGCTAAGATCTGTTGGTTTATATATATGCTAAGATCTGTTGCAAATATGGGTGGGATTGGACAAAGGGGCGTGGTACCTCACATACAAATCACAAAAAAATTATGACTTGAGAAACTTTCCGATGACAAATTATTGAATAGTGAAAAACTACTAAGAATTATTAATTCTAACGAGAAATAAAGTCATATAAATAAAATTAAGTGATATATTATGTTGAACAGCTAGGATCAAACACGTTGCGATACAAGTGAGTTCTTTTATCCTGCATCATTTCAGTTCTTCTTTTTCTATCTCTAGATAATCCTACCTTACCAAGCTATCGAACGACACACAACCCCCCTTAACGTATTTGAAAACCCTTAGAACAGCCATTTTTTACCAAACCAAATAACAGCGGCTACTGCCATCATTATTTTTCGTTCAATTCCATCTACTGTTCTCATAAATCACTGTCCATTACAAAAAGAAACCCCAAAACAATTTCAATATATTTCTATACAAACCAAATGTAGTGAATGTGAATCTAGTGAAAAGAGTTGGGGGAAAAGATAGTTATCCGGAAAATCAATATAAGTGAAACAGAACCACTAAAATGCTTGAATGTATCTTGGTTTGCTATAACAACAACAGCAAGAAAAATACAACAAGTAACAAAAACCGGCAATCAGTCTATTCAATAAAACGAAACAGATAAATGAAACAGCAAACCAATTCAATATCTAAAAAATAGTAAAAAAGTAATATCAACACAAAAGGCAACAAGTTCGGAAACTGGTAGAGTAAGGTAACCAGGGGAGATATTTTAGATAAATATCAGCCGGCTTTCGACCAACTCTCCTACCCACAGAAATGGCAAATTAATCTTTTCATAAAATAGAGTACATAAAAGTTTAGAAGTTGGGCTGGTATAAGCAAATGGTTTTATGAAGGAGTTTTGATGTAACCATGTACCTGATATTCAAACTAAAATACTAAAAAACAGATCTTTCACTTTATCCTTGAGGGGGATTCCAACATCCGCTGACGAAAAGTAGAACTGATTCAAAATAAAGTGGTATTATTACCACAACTTCTGAACTATTGGCCGTCTAGTTTTACAATGTGCTAGACATTTTCAGGGAGGGAGGTAGAGTGTATGATTATTTTAAATATGGGCACCCCGTTGTGACGTATAATGTGACGCACAGTTTCGGCACAGGTAGAAAGCCACACTTGCAACACCCCATAAGAAAATTTCACCAAATTCGTCAAACCTTTAGGATTTTCAAGTGAAATGGTGACGTCGAACAGGACACACTCACTGCTAGACGGAGAGATTCTCTTGAAAATTAAGATATTACAGCGGCATCCGCATCGGAATAATCGAGAAGGCTGCTTCGTCACCCGATGAGTAGCTACATGCTAAAAGAGCTAAGGTGGCTCGTGCTATCTCTGGCTAAAGGCCTTTTAGTGAGGTTGTAAAAGATAACCCGATAATGATGGTTATCGTCAACGGGGAGGAAGAAGGAAATATTCCGTAGGATATATGCAAATATGCAGTATACGCATTGTCCTTAGAATACGTTAAGATCCAAAAGGAGTTGCCGGGACCTACTCCAAGACGTCGCGGCGCCAACTGGTTCGAAGGACCTCTAGCCAGGGCAGATGTTGTTCGGACGGAGGACCTCCCACCCAGGCTCAGGGTACGTGCCTGGGTCCCAGCCAGCCCACCTGACTTGGAGGGAACTGACTATATTCTAGAGGATAGTAATCCCGCACATTCAACACTTAATTGGAAAATCGGACGATTGCAAATGACAGATAGTGTCCGTAGATACGTGGAAAAGATCCGGTGGCGTGGTCTTGGTTGCTTTTGGGAAAATAACATCAGGATTGCTAGACTGATGATAACATATCGACTGTGGACGATGAAGTACAACATAATGGAGACGACGCACGAGTATATTGACGGTGCATGCAAATGTACAAATTCCTGAAGACCTTCTGAAGCCCTAAGCAGATAAGGAAACGGGTTGCACCTTATCCGAAACAAATCTGACTAATTTTGTGGAAGCGGCTTACAATACTGGAGATAGTGACAGTGGTGAAGTGTCTGACGACGAACAGGATGTGACAGCTGTAGATTAAATGTATAAATATATTGGCATTGAGTTCGACTGTTATATAGCACAGCCTGAAAAAGTTCGTCGCAATGTAATGAAAACTGACTGGACCCTCTATGAAAAGTCCTGCAAAATTTGTTTGGAGTCTGAAGCACCTGTGGAGATAAGGTGTGTAGATGACATAAATAATATAGCAGACAATGTTACTAGTGCTCTCAGCAAGTCGTTACAACTCTCTCTCCCTAGAAAAAAAAAAAACACAGGGGATAAGAAGCCTCAATGGTGGAATGGAGAACTTGCGGATGCAAAGAAGTCATGCGACGACTGTTTAACAGGGACAAATACAAAGATATATAAAGGCGAGTCGTCGAGTGGTAAGCATGACTAGAATAACTACAAAGATAAATTAAGGCGATATATGAATGCAATCAAACGGGCCAAAAGAACACTCCTGTATTTTCTTCCATAGAACATACTAGAAGGAAGGAATCTTCTGGGCAGTGTAGTGGGGATTTACTCAATTATGTACACTCATTTCCCTGGCGACTCGCTGAACGAGGAGAACACTGAAGATGAATATACGCCTCATAAATCAGAAGTTCTCGTTGAAACTTCCACTAAATCCAGGCTTAAATGTGCTATCGGCAGCTTCGAACTTTTTAAGTCTATGAGGCCCAATATGGTCTCACCAGCGAAATTTATGGCTGTGGTCGATCAATTAATCGCCTGACTGATAAAGTTATACATGCATAAGTTATGCGTGTAGGTACATTTCTCGAGGACGGAGGGATACAAGAGTGTTGTTTATTCCCAAAGCGGGAAAGGCTTCTCACACTGCTCTTAAAGGCTTTAGGCCTATAAGCCTGTCATTGTTCCGACTGAAGACTATGGAACGGCTGATAGAGGCAAGAGAATGGGCGCGTACTTATGTGGGATTGTTGTCTGGTGCACAGCATGAGTACTGTAAGGGAGGGTCTACGAAGCCATCAGTGCATGAACTGGTACGATACACAGAAAAATCTCATACCCGAAAAGGATTTCTGGATCAACGCACTTCCTGGAAATGAGAGATATGTGAATTTATACACGGATGGTTCGAAAATGAATGGTAGCGAAGGTAACGGGTTCTATTCTAGGGCATCACTGTCAACTCATTGCCGTAGATATGTTTGAAATGTTTGCTTTTAGAAAAGTGTAGTATTCTCTGAGAGATACTAGTCCAGCAGTTTTTGAGGTCAATGTCTACTCTGCCAGTCAGGCGGTCCTCAAGTCTATGAAGTTAGTATTACTGTGCTCGACATATGCACAGGCAGTACAATAGCAGTACGATATTCACCTTATGTGGGTGCGAGGGTATAGGGACAGTCTGGGAAACAGAAGAACGGCTGAACTGGTCGGAAAAGGTTCTAACTTACAGGTTTCACAGGGCTTGGAGCATGTTACAATGCCACTAGCGACATGTAAGCATGTTCTGCAAAAACCTTCCCATATGATGATGTAGGAGAGATGGACGAGGGGCACACATTGTATACGATCAACACAAATCTGGCCCATAGTTGATATTAGGAGATCCATGAAGCTTCTGCCGTTAGCCAGGACCAAGGAATCAATGTTTGTTTCAGTTTTAACGATACACTTTCTGATCGGAATACATGAGTTGAAACTAAAGGTCGGAGCAAATGAGTCTGTAGGACGTGTAACAATGAGAAAGCGGAAGCATCCAGTGAATATCTTCTTTTCATGTGTCTAGAACTAACCGGCAGAAGGGCGTCTACTATGGGATCACACTTCTTTAGGGGTCTGAGAGAATTATACGAGATAGACGTAGTCTGGAACTAAACAAAGTGGTTCACGGCGGGCCTAACGCTTAATCTCGTTAGCCCGTGGTATCTCAATGTACTAATAAGTAAGTCGTTCATCGACTGCCACCAAGACCTAACATAACCTGACCTATGCATACATTTGGTAAGCAGTGCTAGATTTGTGAAAATATTAAAATTTTTATAAAAGATTTATTTGGGACTTCAAATCTCACACTCTATCAACTATTTCTCAAATAATATTACTCGCGTTAAGTCAGGCAAGATTGTACCTAGGTATAGACTTCAAATCGAATATGCGAATATGCATATCTAGCTAGAATTCAGTAGAAGAGGAAAGAGCGTTTCCAGCATATTTAACCTATAGATCATATTACAATAAATCTAGGTAACGAATGCAAAAGTAACAGTTCAACCACAATTGGCAGTTTCTGTACCCAAAATACAGCCAATTTTTAAATAAAATGTCTATGTTTTAGTAAAATGTCGGCATTGGTTCTACAGGCATAGACTAATCTCCTCCAATGTACATAGAAATTCTTGTGGACCCTTGAGTTAAAATACAACCGAGGATCTGCTTATACTGCTATATTAGAAATCCCCAACCCAAAGAATCCTTGATTGTCTCTGGGCAAAATACCAAGCAATTTTCTATCATTTACTTTAAGGTTTTCTATTTAAATACTTTAAATTTTTTACCAAGGTATGGATGCGTGTATTGTAGTAGGAAAACAGCAATTACTATATAAGTATATCAACAAACAAAATACAGGGAGCTTTCCACTATCACATAGAGACAACCTCAACTATTTTTAGTGTTTACATTATACCGAGGTCCTAATTGGTTCATCAGATATATAATTATTTTCTATTATTTAACAGATTACGTCCTAATTTTTTATCGTACATGGAAACTTTTTAGATTGTTCATAAAATACGGAAGAACAAAAGTAAACACATCACGTCACGTCTGGGACGGTTCCAGTCAACTAACATATGAATTTGTTTAATCCAAATTTCAGCGAAACTATTGCACATGGAGAACAACTGTTTTAGACCAAATTATAAATATTAACCAAACTTGCTGCTGAGGGAAAAATATTTTCAATAAAGCCCATATTCATAATAGAAATAGGGGGTTCTATGTTGTCACGTACAGACAAATGGCGTTACGTAAGGGACATAGTTTAACTTAAGTCTTTAAAATAAATAATAATCAATACTGAAATACAGTTTTCTCTAGCGATTGTCTCTCGAACTCCACAACATTCTCCTGAGTTTAAATAAAATGGAGGTTTGACATTCCGGGTAACGCGTTGGAATTTTCCCATGGCAATGCCGGCCTAATTTCGTTAACAAATTGCGTGAAGACATAACAAATAAGCAGTTATTGTTTCACTCCAACCAAATATGAGTGTCTACAAAAAACTCATGTCATATCAGAATTTTTATAAATCATTATTTATTTTTTTTTTTACTTTTATCGACTATTTTACAACCTCAAGAGGTCAGATGTCGTACACATATTAATTAAACAAACAAATTAAACAAATTTTAACATATTCTTCCAACTGTTTCTATCCTTCGCCTTTACCAAACAAGGGTACGGAGGAATTTTTCTGCCTGGTCTTTCCGGCGGAGTCTTGGTCGTTCCCTTTTTTATCTGCTTCCATCGGATATGTTATCGAAAACCTTTCGCGCTGGCTCATCTTCGTCCATTCTGATATCATGGCCAATCCAACACAATTGATCTAATTTAATTCGCCTAGCTATGTCCACATCAGAATACAAGTGATAGAGGTCTTGGTTCTAATGACGTCGGTACTCGCCGGTTTCTTTAACAGGACTATATATTATAACGACAAATTTTCTCTCGAATATTTCCAGGTGTTTTTCATCCGCTTGCGATATGACCCATGTTTCGGAGCCATATACGAGGACAGGTGAAAAAAGGTCTCTGGTATAGCTTTTGTCTGTCGAGAGAGGGATTTGTTCCTAAACTGCTTGCTGAGCCCAAAATAGCATCTATTTGCAAGCACAATTCTCCCATCAATCTCCAAGCTGACGTTGTTGTCCTTGTTCACGGCGGATCCAAGGTAGACAAATTCATCTACCACTTAAAAATTAAATCGGTTGTCAACGTTCAAGTGCGGACCAAGTCGAGAGGTTTCTCCAGTCGTTGACACCATCAATTTTGTCTTACCCTCAGTAACAGCAAGACCCACCTTCGCTGATTCCTTTTCGATTCTTGAAAATACTGCAGTAACCTCTCGAAAATTTCGCCCAATTATGTCAATATCGGTCGCATGTCACCTAGTCTAAGTCCTCGGTTGGTATAGAATGGTTCAGTGAGGTCTTTTCCCACCCTTACTGCTGATTTGGTGTTGGTCAGTGTTATTTTACAGGGGCAGATAAATGTTGCTCGAATCCCCAGTTCAGACATAGCTTCGTACAATTTCCCCCGTATGGGGCTATCGAAAGCAACTTTGTAATCGACAAAAAGGTGGTATATATCGATTTGGTTTCGTGGGTCTTTACCAGGATTTGGCGTAGTGTGAATATTTGGCCAGTCGTGGACTTGCCGGGTCTAAAACCACACTCATCAGGTTTTCAACAATCGGCTTTATTCTTTCACATAATACGCTCGACGAGACCTTATACGCAACGGCTAGAAGACTGATACCGCAATAGTGGGAACAATTAAAAATCCAATCATGCTAATTTCCAAAACGACTGTATGTAAAAAAGCAGTATTTTGAAATGGCTATAAATTCCACTTTCTCATGGAATCCTTCAAAATTCCGTGAACAATATTCTGCCAAAATGTGTGAAAGATAATACACTCCGGTTCACTTATTTAAAGGCACTAAAAATGCCATATTCAGCAGCCTGAATCTTTTGCAATTTGTAACCGATTGCAGAATTTTAAAAGGAAATGGAAGCTAGGCATCTTGAGATATATAAAAAATCATGACAATAGTGGTTTATTAACTAAATAACTTTTTTTTGAGCAATTTATAAAAACAACTCCAAAAATGTGATATTTTTTTGGTTCACTTGAATAAGGCACTTTATTATTTTTAAAGTAAGCTATGATTTTTTGTAGGGAGCGTTTGTTTATTACAATGTATTACATCTGAATCATTTTACGAGTCAAAATGGTAAAACAAAAAATGTTTAAATCTATCGGAAAAACTAAAATCGATGTTTACCGTGCTGAAGGATATTCTAACCGCTCAATAGCTAAAAAATCGGACGGAGCTTAGCACTTGTCGACAATTACATCAACGACCCCGAGGGATATGGAAAAAAAATGTATCTATGTATGAGAAAAGAAAAATCATCAGATTTACTTCTAATTCTGCCTTATTCTTGTCAAAAATAAGAGCTCAAGCTGGAGTGGAAGCGAGCAAGTCATCAGTATGCAGAGTAATTAAGAGCTGTGAGTATCTTCAATACCTGAAGTTACAAAAAAAAGCCGCCACTTAGTGCTCCTTGTAAGGAAAAGCGGCTTCAATGCGCAAGAGACTACATGGTATGGGATGTGCAGCCAAGAGGTCATATAAATGACTGGAGAACCATTGTATTTACGGATGAGAATAAGTTAAATTTGGATGGACCTGATGGCTACAACTATTATTTCCATGATCTGCGCAAAGAAAAGCGTTTTCTGAACCGACATCACAGCCGAGAGGGCGGCGTTGTGGTGTAGGGTGCTATTATGTACTGTGGCACCATCGATCTTTAATTTCAAAGTGCAAAATGACTGGTGCAAGCTATAAAACGTTATTAGAATCGGATTTTCCGAAGTTCAGTGAACTATCTTGTTCCATATCTTGGATATTGCAACAGGATAATGCCCCTATACACAACGCCAGAGTAGTAAAGGAGTTCATTGCAAGCCAAAATGTTAATATTCTTGACTGGCCACCCTATTCGCCAGATCTAAACATTAGCGAAAATGTCTGGGGTTGGTTATCTCGTAAGGCCTATGAAGGAGGTAGACAATTTTATGACAAGCAGTCAGTAATTCAGGCTATTAAGGATGCATGGAATCAAATTTCGTTGGATTACATAAATTCTCTTTATCTCTCAATGAAAACCCGTATATTTGAAGTTATTAAAAACAAAGAGGGTTGTACCCATTATTAATAGTTCCTAAATAATGCAAAATAAATTTAAAAATAACAAGAAAAACAGTTTTTGATTAAAATTTGTTAAACTGCCTTTATTCAAGTGAACCAAAAAAAAAAGTAGCACATTTTTCGAAATTTTTTTATAAATTGCTCAAAGAAAGTTCTTTAGTTAAGAAACCATTATTCTCATGATTTTTTTTATATCTCAAGATGTCTAGCTTCCATTTCCATTTTAAAATTCTTCAACCGGTTACGAATTGCAAAAGATACAGGCTGCTGAATATGGAATATTTAGTGCCTTTAAATAAGTGAACCGAAGTGTAAAAAATGTGTGAAATAAAAGCTATGACAATTGATAAATTTTTTAAATAAAAAGCAATATTAATTTTGGAAAAGATTTTCAACAGCATAAGTTGTAAAATGAGATAAACCAATTGAAATCGGTTCCGTTTTGAGGAAATGACATGTATTTAAGGTCAAATAATTAAAAACACGTAACTGTTTATGATTTATTGAAAAAAAATTTCCACCACATTTTTATCATACCAGAGGAATTTGTTTCAAACATATTAAGGATTTATATATATTTCAGAGGCTCCTCTCTCTTACACAGCTTTCTTCAGAGCCCTCTTAATTCAGTCGATTAAAAAAAAGTCATATTTAGCAAAAAAAAAAAACTAAAATTCTTGTCGTGGAAAGTTGGCTTCCGATTTCCTTGGCCTACTTCTTACATCTGCATGTATTCTTACAAAGCACGTTGAAAAGCTAAACTAGCCAAAAATAAATTTGGATAATTCCTACAGTATTCTGAAAAATTCTAATTTGTGGAATTTTGAATTTTTTTGGGATTCTGAGATTGTTTTGGGAAAAATTTTTAAAAATTTTCTTAGATTTGAATTTACCATATATGGGTAGGGAAATTGTCCAACGTAGTTTGTGTATCTCATGTTTCCTATATTTTGTATTACTTAAACATTAGTTAGTTCCGAAAATGACTACGTTTTATCAAACATTGACTCCGTATTAATTTGTGATTGGTGAGTAGGGTTATTATTTGTTACATCCAACGGTACAGAGTACCTAACTTAAAATGTCTTAGATAGTTCAGAATTTATTCAACATTTATTCGAAAATGCCATGTCGTCCCTTAGAAACTTGTAGTACAATTTTGGTCTATACTGTTCTGGTGATACGTAAGGTAGCCGCTCCAGCTCAAATCCAATACCACACACTATCATATCAATGACACTATTTGCTTAATAAAAAACAAAAAGAAGAACATTTAATACATTATTCAGATTCTACACGGGTGTTGGTCTTCGACATATACATACTAGCAAGCCCTTCATACACATACTTGTAAACCCACTTGGTGGTTTGTATGTGTGCATGGCATCCAACCATGTCTTTATGTGGTAACTCGTAAAACTTAAAGGGCAAAGTTCAAAATTGGTTTTTATACCAGTTGAGGTTGGTATTTTCACGCCTACATATTTATTGATTTGGAACCTCCTCGTGGTTTTATTTGATATACTCCGATGAAATTAGCTTTGCCCACAGTGGTTTGTATACATTATATCAATACAATTAGAGTTCAAAGTTTGAGATTTGAACTTAAGTCAAACATCACGTAGCAATAGGATATTATTCAAATCATTTGTGTTTCAGAGTAGTAGGCTGAGTGTTTAATATAAATTTCTATATATTGGGCTGTGTAGTAACGATTGTTGGTTTCTTTCAGCCATATGTTCGGCATACGTCGAGATGAAAAACTTTACCTTTTTATGACATTTACCTGACCCATGTATCTTCATTTGTATATATCACAATCAAATCACATCAAGTCACACATACCTTTATACGTAACAACCTCCATCACAATTTGACACATTGCTACAAAAATCAGTGTGACGGTTCGATAAAATTAATTGAAGCATATACCTGGAATGAGAGAGAATTGGAAAACAACTTAAGTATATAACAAGGCGTTAGAGTTTTCAAAATCCTACATTTACATACATAAATAATTGGGTTTAAAAATACAAAAACATTTCAAAGGGTAAGATGTTGTATGCTAGTTAGTTATATTGTTTAAATCGTGAAACATAGTAATCATAGAAAATAACACTTAGTAACAACGAAGTTACACTAAGACTGCCCTTATTTATATCAGTATTATTAAACAAAATTTTTGTTCCCGACACATTAACTGGAACGAGGGTACGACACCCCTAATCTATATTGTAGAATGTCAGATATGAGATGAAGGCAAATTTCGTACAAAAACAAAATATATTTAAAATCACACCACTCTAAGTAAATAATGTTTTTCGGGCCATTTACAATCTGCAGCCCCCAATTACCACACACTTTATTTGTAAAGGTAATAACACAACCAACACCACAGCTGTGGAGTCAAGCCCCGTAAAAAGGACCATCCCTTTGATAAAACTAAAGCCATTCATGCATATTCATTGTTACAACTTTGAAAAACTTTGTACAAAAAGTTTCTAAGACCAGTAGTCCCATGGCCATTACTTGTTGTTACACAAAATATGTCATTGTGACCCTAAATCGAAGGACAGTAAAAAAAGAGTTAATTTTATCCTTTGTACGAACTCTGAGCCTGTATATTTATATGTTTTTGTTAGGGTAATACTTTTACATTGCTAATTCCAGTATTAACGATGTCGTGTAATTTCTATGAAATCTTTAGGAAAAGGATGCATTGCTCAACAACAAAACGAGATAAGATAACCATTCTTTTCAGTTGTTAAACCCTTTCTTTTGTTCGTTTGCCTGGAGTAGAAGGACCTGACAAACAATGATGTGTTGTTTTGTGGCAAAATGGGATAATAGACATATTCATATATTTATAAATTCATGAAGGTACTTGGCTCAAATATTGGCACGTCACCCACGCCTACATTATTGACTTGGTCTAGATTCAAAAAAATACTGATTACACCCTTTGTATTTTTTATATGTTGATCTGATGTCAATAAATATGAAGAATAAACTAAAGCCAGTTAATTCTATGTTGAGTTTAGTCACCCTTTTGCTATATTTTGCATAGCGAGTTGATAGAAACCCAACAAAATAAACGAATATCGCTGATTGTGACCTATAGTCTTACACCGCCTCCGAATGGTATTTTGAGATGATTTTTCATGGTTAAATGCTCAATAGTGTCGCTGTCACTAAACAGGGTGACCGTCGTAGAAATAAATGTTAGGTGGTCGGAGCAGGGATCGAACCCACGTTCTCATGTACAAGAGCCGCGCACCATCGACGGCCACATTTATCAAATTATCAAACTATAATTCATTTCTGTATATTTTTGTCTCTCATTGATGTAAAAGTGCTGAGCATTATTACAAACAACACAAAGTCAATGCAGCTCTGTCCTATTTGCCATGCAAATCCTTCTACGTTTAAGAATTTGTAAAATAAAAGGGAGGGTATATTTTATCGGATCAAAATCTGTTCAATGTAGTCTAAATCCTCTTCATGCTTGGATAAAAATCCTTGAAGCTTGTTTGCAGTTCTCTTACAGATAAAACATAAGAGAACATAAGTGCTGAAACCGGAACACAAATTAGAATTCGCATGCAGAAAAAAAATATACTCAGAATATTTTATGGAATAAATTAGGACTTATTGGGGACAAGCCAAAACTAGGTGTTACAGGTACCTCAAATACTGTCAGAAGGGCTTTCAAAGATCCAGAAGTACTTGCTCAATTTCTTGGGTTTGATGAAGAACTTAGTCGTAACTTTAAGACAATTTGAATTGCTTTATACTGCCATCGTCCAATAGATGCATTCAAATTTGAAGAATTATTGAAACAGCGCCAAAATTTTATGTCCAACATTATGATTGGTATTGCTGTGCATAACCCAGCGGCGGAAGTCGCAAGGCCTTCCATTAATAAGGCGGAATGGTTCTTTTGTAATATAACCAAGATGACGATTTTTACAATTTTGAGAAATTTCTTTTCCGATTCTTTTTAACGGTAATTTAATTGGAATATTTCATACAAATTTTAAAATTATATTGTTTATTTAATATTTTTCAGGGTATTTTTAAAATTTTCAATTTGAAGTTGGGCGTGGTAGAACTTTCAAAGATCGATACAGACATTCTTATAAATAAATATGTAGAAGTGGATAATGATGTTGTGAAAAAATTAATTATTTTAATTTTATTTTTGTTTAAAAAAACTAAATTAAAGTAAATGCCTTCTAAGACCTTCATCTTTGCATGCCTTCTAAGGCCTTCTGTAGGCAATGGGCAAGGAAGGCCTTGCCTTGCCTCCCAATCTCACGCAATGTTAAAAGGAAAGGAGGAGTTAATGTGCAGAGAAGGCCTTCCGTATTTTTAAGAAGGCCTATTCGGCCATGATTTCAGGCCTTCCTATTATTCACGAATACAGAAAAAAAATATTTTTTCCTTTAACGGAAATAAGCGATTTACTTGCAGTTCCAAATGAAGACTTTCTAACCGAGTCTGATAATACATTAAATAATAAATCTTGACACATTTTAGAACTGGCCGTTGAACTATCAGACTTAGAGGACTCAATGAAAAATAGAACACCGAACTCACTATAAATAATTATATTAAACATAAAAAAAGCAAGCGGACTGTAACATTGTACATTGCCGCGTCGTGCATCTGTTATGCCTCTATCATTACCACGGTTGTTGTTATCGTTTTGGTTTTTAGAATAGCAGCCTCTGCCACGGAACTTTCCATTATTACCACGATAGCGGTTGTTATTAGGATTTTACCCAAAGTAAAGGATAGCATTCTGTTGACTTGTGGCTTCTGTGCAACTATTCACAATTTTGTGAATGGCGCCGTTCATAGTGTCGAAGTTGCCTGCATCCATGATAAGTTTTACCTCATCTATGGTCCAGTTTTTGGTAATGGTTTTTACGGCAATCTGTGTTGAATATCTTCCAGCTAACTCACAATCATCTGATATGTATGCATTCTCTAAGGACTTAGTCAACTTCTCGACTTCCACGCAGTATGCATTCGCTGACTTAGAGTTCTGTCTAACATTCATTAGTTTTGGGGACAAAACCTCTAAGGATTCTCCTTTCTCTGTATTTTTGAGTCTTGCCACTATTTTAGCAATAGTTGACTCGTTACTTATAAGGACCCGTTACTTTAAGCATTTCACTTGAACTTGAGGTCTTTATCAATTATCAATCAATTATCTCAATCAATTATCTCAAATGAATCTAAGAATGATCTTACATTTTCGAGTCTTCCACCAATGACTGACAAAAGCCTTGTGGCGGTGTTCAAAAGCTATACGACAGTTTGTGGCATTGTGTCGTCTAATTCAGTGTCCGAGTTTGAGTAATTCCTCTCTTCCACTATTGCGTCAACCTCAGGCTTTTTTTTTCAAATTCAATAGATTTTCTATATTATATTTATTATATATAAGTAGCTTATTTCACACTTTCTTAATTTTAGTCTATTTATTTTCCCCTTTTATGGGTACTCGCTCGTGGCACATTATCGCTTCCTCACCCTATGTGTTCGGTTTGACGCACATCTTTTGAAATAGCTAAATGAAAAAACATCGATGATATTTTGTAATCAAAAATTGAGAATCATGCACACTAGGGTTAGTCACTTTGTTTTGCGGCGAATGCTCTCGGTGTATGATGTAGAGCACGAAAAAATATGAACAACTGTGTTTTTAATTTTTTGAAAACCTTCCGTGCTAAATGCAATTACTTTTACTCAAGCCAGATATTTTCTGTCTTATTATGAATATATGAAAATATTTTGTTTTCCTTTAAAATATATCTTGTGGCGGTTATTACATAAGATTGGTACTCTGATTACGAATCTGTTGTTCGGTTCGATCTATAATTTGTCATTTAGATTTCGAGATATGGTGATTTTAAAATTGGTTTTAATTTTTTGTGATTTTTAAAATTCAAGAATTTTTTCTTCGTTTTAAAATTTTCAATTGGCGGTTCTTAGTTAGGTTTGTTATGCAGATCACGAAACTGTTGTTCGCTCAATAAATGGTCATTTAGTTTACCAGCTATATCGATTTTAATGTAGAATTTGAGCAAAACTGTTCATTAGTCAAATTTCATGCCATATATCGGACAATGAATGACCAATTATTGATCGAACAACAGATTCGTAATCAGCATATGGAACTTAACTAAGAACAGCTACACGAAAGATTTAAATCGAGAGTTTTTTCTTCAAATTTTAAAAATAACAAAAAAAAATTAAATTGAAAAAATCTGATTTGAGTAAAAGTAATTGCATTTGGTGCGGAAGGCTTTTTTGCAGTATCAAAAAGGAATGACGCAGTTCTTCATATTTTCGTATGCCTTATATCATATTGCAACAGCATTGTGATATTCGAAAAAAGTTAATAAAGTGACTAACCCTAATGCACACATTGTTTATACGCACAAACACAATTCGATAACCTTCCACTGTGACATGTGCTCTAAGGCACACAATAAATGATGCCTATAAATAAATTTGCAGTGAACCACTCAATGTAAAAAACACGAATCTGAAATGAAATGAAATTTAATTTGATTATATTTTAAACGAACCAAATTTCAATATGAAAAATCTCAACTAAGTTGCTTACACAACAAATACCGATAGCTTAATTAAAATAATCGATTGAACTGAATATAAATTGAATTTAAATTTATTTCAAAAATTCCACAAAATGTTAGTGCACCAAAAAAAAAACCCATGTAGCGAAATGAACAACGCTAGTCAAACCAACGAGACCTGTCAAGCTATTATAGTCCATTTATTTCCAATTTGAATCTACTTACAAATATTTCCCCATATACGCATAAATTGAGATATTTTCACTAAAATGCCTATAACCCGTGAAACAATCCACATACAAAGACTGTATGTACACAGTATCCTTGATATTGACGTCGCCTTTCACGGGAACCGGTTCACGCGTTAGACAGAATGTCCACTTTAAACACAATGCAACTTTTTTTTATATATATTGATATTTATTTACTCATCTTCATTTCCAATTATCAAACTCCAGCATAGATAGGTCAGACCACAATGAATTAGGCTTTTTTTCAAAATACTAATGCTCTACGGGAGTAGCGACCTGTTGAAATCCTTCTTTGGTACTCAGTTACGAGATGAGCTAGTTGGAATCTTCTCAGTCTTCTTTGTGCTGACGACGCATAGGGCAATAAGAGAGCCAATGAACTTGTGTGCAATGTCAGCCGGTGTTGACACCTCATATTGCCTTTATAGATTTTCTGTAGAACGGGTTTTAAGTCAAAAACCCCGTGTTAAATTTCAATGGAAATATATGACGGAGCACTGGCAATTGTAGGTAAAAAATTTGAATGAAAGCGTTGAATAATGTTTTTGTTCGCTTTTGAAGCTGTATCCCATAGTTCAGAACCATATGTCCAGACAGGCTTGAAAACTGGTCTGCAGAGAAGCAGTTGGTTATCCAACAGAAGTTTGGAGTTGCGGCCAGTAAATACAGGCAAGAACAAATTTGTGTATGAAACCGTAATTGTAACTCGAAAAACTAATGATGCAGTCCGATTCGTAGTACCCGAATTAAAGTAACATCGTCCTCTTCCGTCTTGACTATTTTATCAACTGCCAAAGACTTATAATATAGAGCGCGGATTAATAAGTCCGTGAGTTTTTGAACGAAACACAGTTTTTTTTGCAAAAAAAAAAATTATATTTCAACATAAACTCCTTTTAGCTCAATACAGTTAGTCGAACGTTTCTCCAAATTTTGTATCCCTTCCAAAAAATAGGATTTTTCGAGGTCCATAAAATAGACATTTGTTTGATCAAAAAATTCGACTTTGGAGCTAAATCTCTCTCCACCGAGCCATTTTTTTTTTGGGTTGGAAATAGGAAATAGTTACTGGGGGTTTAATCCGGAGAGTATGGCGGATGAGGTACAAATTCGTAGCACACTTCATGGAACTCCAAACAAACTTTTGAAGTTGTCACACGATTACGTCAATGGTCAATTGAGAGCAAACGCGGCAACTGATCATTTAAAAACGAAACCACACCCTCATATGAAATACCTACGGCATCAACAATCTCACACACTTTTACTCTTCGATCGGTAACTCCAGATCGTGGATTTTTTCAACATTTTCTAGTGTATTGACCTCAATTGGCCGTCCTGAATGTTCAGCGTCATTTCTACTTGTGCGATCACAACGAAAGTCAGTAAACCACTTTTTAAATTCTTTATATTAACTTCACCTGTCTGTATGCATGTATGTAGGCCGAAAAAACTTTGGATTGATTTTTAACCCTTTTTCCGTGATCCAATCGAACTGAAACTTCGCTGGCATACTAATGGCGATGACAAAAATGAACTGCTAAAATATGGGCGGTATTCGACAAAGGGGCGTGGTACCTCCCATACAAATTAAAAATCCATTATTTCTGCTCCTGTTAACGGTATTTGAAGAAAATTGGGTATGTTGGTTAGGTGTAAATATTCTAAGAATACAGACCTCGGGTACCGTAAACTATCTTGGAATTCATCTAGACAAATTTTTGTACTTCAAAAATCATGTTAACCACATATTAGAGAAAACAAGAAAAGATTTCATGGCTAACAAGTCGCTATTTTATTCCAGATACTTAAAGCCAAGAATGAAAGTAATTATGTACCAAACACTGATCAGGCCGATAATAACATACGGATGCCCAATATGGTTTAATATCTCCCCATCATACATGGAAAAAATACGTGTAATGGAAAGAAAAATACTTAGAGCTGGTACATCGATATACAGATCACCCCAGAGTAACATTGTAACGAACCTCCTGTCTGCATTAGATTCCGGCCTTGCTCAGGGCATATGGGAGGTTTGAGTTACGACAGACAGTTACACAATTTAAATTAAAAGAAAGATTGATAAAGTAGGAAACTATAAGATTGGTTTTCTGATGTCTATGGTTGACCAAGTTGGCCTCATGTTTCTTTAATAAAATGAAGACTTAGAGATTCATATTTTCACAGATTAAGATTTATTAACAATATTCATATTCAATATAACCCACAGTGTTTTAACTTCCTGAGATTTTAATTTTATAATTGTAAGTAGAACGCGAGTTGTTTGGTTAAGTTTTATGTTAATCGAAGCTAGTTTATTTATAGTTTATAGTTTATAGTTTATTTAAAGTTGAATATTTTTGAGTGAATTAAAGACAACAAAAACACTTACATGAAATTGCTCATTTTTAAAAGCGTGTAACTTTTTATTGGAACCGAATTTTTAACGATTCTTTTTTTGTTTTGAAGCTCAACTTAGTCGGTGTTGATATCATGAGATTTTGTTTTTACAACCTGGAAAAATCTTTTAGCGCTATTTCATTTAAACAATTACTCTTTTCATTAAGTTAAGAAAAAAAACTAAATTCTATAATCGATAAATTTTTATATTTATAGCGCTTCAACACCAAATTATTTTTAAAGGAACGGCTGAAGTACCTACTTTAAGCCACATATAAAATTATCCGCCGAGATTTGCCGATTAAATAAAAAGAAACACATAATGAGTGATAATACCACATACCACGAAATTTTTGATATATGGCTTAAAACACCCGAAAATGAAAGGCTTGACCGTTCCGCAAACCATAGTTGTGGAAAAATAAGCAGTAGTTATAATTTTCATATTGCTTATGAGCAATTACAAAGTTTTGTAAAAAATTTGCATATTAGATTTAAGCTAAGGTGGAAAGCGGTAAACCGAACAAAACGTGATTTTATAAGTCGCTATGGTGCCTGGTTAAGCACAAACATTGAAATTTCTCAATTTATTTATAAGAAACCAAAAGAAAAATTGGAAGCTGGAAGACCATTAAAGGCGTTCAATGAAAGTTCGCAAAAAACTAAGGCAAGAAGAGCAAAACAAGTCTTGAAGTCAGTAAGTACAGAAGAGCTATATTTGGCAGCCGAAAAAAAATTGCGGTCAACAGGTAAACGAGATTCTGCAAGTATAGCAAGTGAACTTTTTAATACATCACTTGAGAGAGGTTCCAATATAAAAAAGCCAGAATTTCTAATGAAATTGTAAAAAGTTTTTCTCCACAAGAAGCACTTGTAATGATGATCGATACAAATTTATCGACAAACGCATATCGTTCAATGAGAAATCATGTGCAACATTTATACCCCAAATTATATCCATGTTATGATTTAGTTCAAAATGCGAAATTATTATGCTAACCAGATAATATAAATGTTGACGAAATTTCTGCCGAAGTAAACTTGCAATCTTTAGTTGATCATACTCTATCAAGATTATGCGAAGCTCTGGAAGATGTTTTGATTTCCACGTCAAGTTTTAATCAAGAATTTCACTTTTTAGTAAAGTGGGGCTGTGATGGTTCAACTCAAACCCAATATAAGCAAAACTTTTGTCAAGAAAACCTAAGCGATATGTCACTATTCAGTATATCTTTGGTACCACTTCAGTTGTTTTGTACACAAAATAATTGTAAACGAATTATTTGGCAAAATCCTGCTCCTTCATCATCAAAATATTGTCGTCCAATTAAACTAATATTTACAAAAGAAACAACAGAAACTATAACAAAAGAGGTAAAAGATATCGATGATCAGATGTTACTACTAACCCCTACTATTATAGAAACGAACAAATTAAAGTTAAGTATCAAGTCCATTCTAATTTTTTCTATGATTGATGGAAAAGTTTGCAACGCACTATCTGGAAACAATTCTACACAATCTTGTTATATATGCAAAGCAAAACCAAGCGAAATGAATAATGAAAAAGCTTTATCACAAAAAATTATTAATCAAAAAGCGCTCTCATTTGGAATTTCTCCACTTCATTCGTGGATAAAGTTCATGGAGTGCCTGTTGCATATACTATCTTACAAGCTGGAGGTAAGGAAGTGACGCGTCACAGAAACGGATGATAAAATTAAAGTTGAACAAAAAACATGCCTAATTCAAAGTAAATTTAAGTCCGAAACAGGACTTTTAATTGATATGCCAAGTCAAAAAGGTGGTAATACGAATGACGGTAACACCGCTAGATGGTTTTTTAGAGACTCTGAAATAACGGCACGGATAACTGGACTCAATTTAGAACTTATAAAGCGTTTTTACATTTTATTAGAGACTATGGGCTCTGGATATTCTATTAATTCTACAGCTTTTCAAGAGTTTGCAGATAAAACCAGAAAACTATTTTTGAAAGAATATCCGTGGTACTGTATGCCTGCGACTGTCCCCAAAGTTTTATACCATTCAAAACAAATTATTGACACATGCATCCTTCCCATTGGACAATTGTCGGAGGAGGCATTAGATATAGAAAGTACTACTCAAAAGGGATTTGTACCACCGGAAACGTTCGTATACCTAGACAGCAGAAATACTATACAGAATTTAGATGAAATTCCAATTTTACACCATCATTATAGAAGATCCCCAACGAAGGCCATTGAATTCAACATGAACAGCGAACCAAGCTTAAGGTATAGCACTAGCATACCTAATAAAAATATAAGCAGAATTGCCAAATTAAACACCACGAACACGAACTTTTTTTTATTACTCCTTGATCACCTTATGTACAGTATATCGTCCGAATAATGGGATAAATACAGACATTTTAATGGAGAAACTTGAGGAATTGTGCTTAGATTATGCCAATATTATAATATGTGGTGATTTTAACTGTAATGTTTTACAGGACATTTCAATGGTATCAAATATGCAAGCACTTGGCCTGGATATAGTGAACTCTGCATACCCAACTCACTTCTCGCATTCATGTAACACCCTTATTGATTTATTTTTTGTCTCTGACTCGCAGCAAGTATTACTATATGATCAACTGTCGGCCCCCATGTTCTCCAAGCACGATCTATGTTTTTTAACCTTTGACTTTAGCCTAGATAAAGTAAGAAATGTTATATATTACCGGGATTTTAAGAACATAAATCTGAATTCACTACATGATGATCTTGTTACCATAGGATGGGATAACATTTTTTATATGCTATCAGTCGATGATCAGGTGGAATTTTTACAGCATAATATTAACGTGCTCTTTGACAAGCACGTCGCGTTGAAGAAAAAGATTATTGACAACAAACAAGATCCATGGATTGATGATGAGGTAACTAGGCTAATGGAGCAAAGAAATATTGCCTTCTCTCGTTGGAAAAAATTCAAAATTCCAGAAATGCACCAGGTGTACAAAAATCTAAGAAATAGCGTTACTTCAACATTGCGTAGAAAGAAAAGGAGTTTTATAAATACCAAGTTTACGAACGCTCTCAACTCCAAACAAAAGTGGAGGCAAATTCAATCAATGGGCATAGGAAAACAACGTGCAACGGCGGATACAAACGAAAACGTGGATGAGCTGAATAAAAGTTTCATTAATATTCCGTTTACTACTCCAAATTATAATTACTATGACCGTATTATGCCTTCTACGCATTCACATACACCATTTTTCTGTTTTAGTTGCGTGACTCAGGCAGATGTAATGCAAAGCATAATCGAAATTAAATCCAATGCTACTGGATCAGATGCTATAGATCCTAGATTCTTGAAGCTAATTTTGTGTAATATTTTACCCTATTTGACCCATATTTTTAACAGCATTATCACCAAATCGCAGTTTCCAATGTCTTGGAAGATTGCAAAGGTGATACCAATACCAAAAAACACTTCTGAGTACCGCCCGATTTCAATTCTTCCCTTTTTGTCTAAAGCTTTCGAAAAATTGTTGAATAAACAAATCCGATCCTTTCTACAAAACAACTCTCTTTTAACAGAATTTCAATCAGGTTTCAGGGAAAATCATAGCTGCATAACGGCATTGCAAAAAGTTTCAGAGGATCTAAGGTCTAACCTTGATAATAACAGAGTCTCATTTCTGGTTATGCTTGATCATTCCAAGGCGTTTGATACAGTTGATCATAAGCTACTGTGCGACAAACTTCAGAAGTTTTTTAAATTTTCGAGCACATCAAGCCATCTAGTTTATTCCTATCTATCATCCCGTTCGCAGTTTGTATCGATAGGAGGAAAAGTATCATCACTACGTTCAGTGGATAGAGGCGTTCCGCAAGGATCTATTTTGGGCCCTCTGCTTTACTCTTTGTATAGTAATGATCTACCGCAGCTTATGCAATACTGCAATATTCATATGTATGCAGATGATGTACAGGTGTATATTAGCACTCCTAAGAGTGAGATCATGAACTGCATTACGAGACTGAACACAGATCTGGCAGCTATAGATTCATGGGCAAAGTCTAATGGGCTAAACTTAAATCCTAAAAAATCTAAATGTATTTTAATTAGCAATACCCGGGTAAATCTTCCAGTAGAAAAAACAGTGAAAATTGCGAATATACCTATTGATATTGTTGCTAATGCGCGAAACCTAGGCATTGTATTTGATGAAAAGTTAACATGGTCGGATCACATAAAATCGTCTATTGGTAAAACATACGGTATACTTCGTAATCTATACGTTCTTCAAAAGATTACACCTATGAACATCAGGCTAATGTTGGCAAAGTCAATAATTATTCCCTCTTTATTATATGGTTGCGAACTTTTTTCAAGTTGTGGAAGATATATGTTTGGAAAACTGAAGGTAGTTTTTAATAACATTACTCGCTATGTTTTTGGTCTTGACAGAAGGGCTCATATTTCCGAGTCTGCTATTAAAATATATGGTGTAACGTTTGAAAACTTTTTAAAAATAAGATGCCTTTTAAGTTTACATAAAATAATATATACACGTAACCCTCCTTATTTACACAATATCCTACGTTTTTCCTTATCATCTAGAGGTAAACAACTCATCCAACTGAAACACTCGCGAAGTTTATCTGATAATTTTTTCTTTATTAATTCTATTCGTCTTTGGAATAACCTTCCTTTCAATATCCAAACCCTTACTAGCGATCGGCAATTTAAGTCTGCATTATTTGAATACTTTGGAACGTGATCAATAATCAATCAGCATTTAGCAATTTTAACCGTATTATTATATCTGTTATATGTGTTAAGATTATTATTTTTTTTAAATTTTAAGTTCTATATCTTTTTTAATTCATTAATTAATATTGTAAGTATTTTTCTTACTTTTGATTTATTTGTCATCATAATTTATTCTATACGGTTTTTAAATCTCAATCAACGCTTTCTCTATTTTCTCTCTTAAATCTATTTACTTTCTTTTTAGCGTATAAAATGTTCTTAAAGTTTTTTCGTAACCGTATAGAATTAATTGTTATTCTTAATGTAAAACTTTATTATTAAGTTATATAATTAAATTCTATAGCTTTAATTGTCAGAAAATTATGTTTGTCATTTTGTCTTTAAACAACTTTACCCTATGCTTAATATAAGACATTGTCTTGTGCATGGGCGCCACAGATAAATAAATAAATAAATAGTGTTCTAGGTATGTTATCTTAACATATATACAAGTCATGTTTTTCAATTTTTTTTTCATTACGAAATTAACCGCTACGGATTATAAACCTACAAATATATAATTATCAAAAAAGGATTTGACTATAAGAGATTATACCAGAGTTCTCTAAATGGGGCATTGTATATTTAAGCACATGTAAACTATTGTATATTTTAGTATATAAGTACACATGATAAATTTAAATAAACGAATCCAAAAAAATAACAAACCTGTGTTAGATAACACGGGCGCATAGGTCAGACGTAGAATACGTTAGTCATTTTGCAATTAAAATATATGAATTAAATATAATTTTTGATAAATGATTTAAATAATAAATAAATAAAGATGTCGCTACAATGTGGCGATAACCCAAATAAGTTTGGAAACCACTGATCTAAACGATTGGAATAGTTTTGAACAAGATTTATTAATTTATTTTTTAGTTTGTGTGCTCGAAGACTGTATGCCATATGTTTAAGGATGAAACTATATCTAGTTTAACGTATTACATTATTTGAAGTACAGCTACAGCAATACATTTTATGATATGGCAGAACAATAGATTAGCTGCTTTCCAACTACTTCCCAATGTATTGACAGAAATGTGTTTAGGAAAAACGCCATTGATATAGTGAGCGTATCCATCGCCAATCATTTGTATTAATGTACATACACACACATTTACACGCTGCTCGCAGAAGTAAACAAACGACAGCAAAGATCTGTAAACTTTCAAGCACACACAAGTGTCCACGCTCCCCTCCCTTCATTTTATGTTCCCCTTCAAACGAACTAATAACCGACCGATCCAACAAAACGAAATGTACACACACACACATTTACACGCTGCTCGATAAATAAACAAAGCACAGCAAAGCCAAAATCATTTGATTTCACAACAACAACAAAAACAACAGCGGCGTTTGCAAACGAACAACAACAGCGGCATGTACAAAAAAAGTCTAAAATATCATGCTCTTAAATATTTATTTCCTTAACTACATAAAACTTTTATATATAGACATATAATTTTTTTAATGTAATTCGAAACAAAACATATTACCAAAACTGAGTAACATCTAAAAATTGCTAAAATATGTTTTAATATTTAAGTAAAAGTGGGTGAAAGTTGACAAACCTTACCTTACCGTATAACGTATTCTACGTTAAAAAAAAATCCTGGTGCCGACTGTTTAAATTTGTTCTAATTGCAGATATAAACCCCTGATCTGTATAGCTCATATAAAATGGAAAAGTTTTAAATTTTTTTTTTATTTAGTTTAACATATTTTGATGATATTGCTCACGATGAGAAGAAAGACATTAACATTTCTTTCACTTTAAAAATATTCACTTTTTTAAATTCTGAAATTTAAAAAATTTTGTTTCTTATCGACTTTCTTGAACTGTATCTCATACAGTTCCAGATCTCTTACACGGCAATTACGTTTAGTAGAAAACGTTCTTCAAATACGACGTCTCAATTTTGCTGGTGCCAAACATAGTTTAGTTTTAGTAAATATTATAATGCTTTAACAAAAAAATTATTTTAAGCCAACATAACTTTTGTACGCCATCAGTGAATGTAGTACATGTTTAGAGAACTCAAATGTATAAACTAAATCAAAAGTTGTTAAATTTTAGACCATGAAAATTGGTTATGCACGACTGTCCGACGATGCTATTGAGTAAATAGCTCTAAAAAATCTATCCAAAAACAGTTCGAAATCCGTGTACAGGTTTAGGTACCAATCAGTGAGTCTTTAAATATTATGCTCTCCCCCATACCTTCGTACAAGGGGAAAATAAGTAAAAACAGAAGCAAGTGAATAGCCCCTTTTACGTGAACTATAATACACCCATATAAAGGGTTCGCCAAATATTTTTTTGTTGAAAGTGCTATAAAAAAAAACTACTGAATATTTTCCCAAATTTCTTTTTTTATTTGAAAGTACAATCCTTCCTGTTAATAATGGAAAATAATTTCATTCAAATGGCTGCCTCGGCTGGCAATCGATTGTGTGCAGCTGTATTTCACCAATGGCTTCACGAATATTGTCCTTTAAAGGGTCAATTGTCTCTGGCTTGTCGGCGTAACACTTATCTTTGAGGGCACCCCACTAATAATAGTCCAACGGTGTCAAATCGCAGCTCCGAGGTGGCCAAACGACACCAGCTCTGCGGCTGATAATGCGATCTTCAAAAACAGGGCGCAAAACATCGAGTGTAGCTTCGGCTGTGTGGCACGTAGCGCCGTCCTGTTGAAACCAAATGTTGCCAATATCCTCCTCTTCAATTTTTGTGAACAAAAATTCGTTCAACATGGCCCGATAACGATCGCCATTGACTGTAACGGCCACTCCTTGTTCATTTTAGAAGAAAAATGGCCCAATTATGCCTCTGGACCAAAATCCGCACCAAACAGTGACTCGTTTTGGGTGCATCGGCTTTTCAATGTATGCGTGCGGGTTTTTTGTGCCCCAAATGCGACAATTTTGCTTGTTTACATACCCGCCAAGATCAAAATGAGCCTCATCTGTAAAGATGACTTTTTTTTTGGCAAAATCGCCAAAATCGGCATCTGCAACATTACCATGATTTTCAAAGTAATGTCGCAATATTTCCCAGCGTTGTTCAAGCGCATACACAACCACATTCGTTCAGCGGAAGGATACAACTAATTATCTGTCAAATCAGACATGAGCTAAGTGTTACCATTCACGTAATAAGCACTAGTTGAAAAAAAAACGTTAGATGGCGGACCCTTTATAAAATATTTAATTTTGATTACTCAGGTCTATAAACCGTTTAAGTTGGATCCGATTATATCTAAAATTTTCACAAAAGCATAGGAATTCTATTTTATCATAGCTCGATAACCCATGTAATCCCACATACACTGTAGCAATATGAATTTCCAACATTCATGTATTTTAAAGGAATTACTTTGCTAACAAAGTAATGCCATGCATAAGCTATTAAGGACAAAGCTTTCTAACAAGCACAACAAGTATAAACATGTTTCTAAAAAGTTTTTGCCATAAAATTGTAAATATTTAACATTAATGCAAGTATAGCAAAAGTTTGGGAATATTTCTAAAATGTTTCATCTTTATATTACAGAAACATTTGAACCCTTTCACAGACACACACACACACAACCACACAGATCTCACACATTAGCCAAAATGATACAACAATAAGTGGGAAGGATCCCAAATTTACCGAGAAATTTGTTAAAACATTATCAAAGGGTACGTTAATGGCGATAATGATGATGAGAAAGTTTTGTTTACCAAATTTAAATGAACAAAAATGTAATATTGTTTTTAATGCGGCAGGATTAATTCGTTTACATGAGAGGTAAAACCTCAATGTGAACAAACACCCCTTGTGCCTTCAAAACATCCAACACTTGAAAAAATGCGAATAAAAGTCCTTGTGTCGTTAATTTACTTTGAAGTAACAGAACTTTGTCTGTACATTGAAGGCTGAACTCATACCAAAGTACAGGTTCATTATTTAATTGACTTCTTCCTTGTTGTTTCCAGAAAGTCTCTTGAATACCCCAGGCATTGATTTTTAATTTAAATATGAAAATGTTGTGTTAAGCAACAAATATCAGTTGTAAATGTTTACAGGATATTGAACAGATAAGGATATTCCCCACATTACTACGTACTTATATACATAGTAATAAATTTCAGCATAATCCGTGTGTAATGTAAGGGGGGTAATAATTCCAATATTAATAAATGTCAGCACACATGTGGGATTTAGAAAAACAAATTTGCATTTGACAAATAAGTGTATTTGCGTTCGAAAAAAAAACACATAAATCTCAGGATAAATAAACTAATAAAAAAGTAAGAATCATAAATCTTCAATCTCAATTTTAATTTCGCACATGATACAGATTATTATATGTCACTCGTGTACAAAATATTACGATAATTGCATGCGATAATTACATCTGTTGGTACGTTGGTTTTCTCACTCCGCAGCTAATTGTACAATACAAAATTTCGTGTCGTTCTAAGGATAAAGATCTTCGTTCTACAGATAAATAAAATAGCAGCTCTAAAATTGTTTGTGACTTATTCTCATTATCAATATTTGCAGATTTATTTCGAAACAAAAAAATACCACAAAAATGTAATTGAACGCTCATGATAAAAACAGCTACTACAAGATTTCGATTAACTATTCCACTGGGCTTGTTACTCTCAATTATTGCGTAAAATAATTTTTTAAAAATTATGGGAAATACGCTTCAGACAATATAAATTTGATAACATTCACTTGCATACTCGAATGACCCCAGCCAGACCCCTTGGAATATTGGCTTTGTAGAACGAATATAACATAGTATTTCTCCAACCGGTTCTACATGTTTTCTCTCCACTTAATTACTTAAAGGGTTTCGTAGGATTCATCCATCTCCGTAGGATTCATCCAATCCCTCGATCGAAGACTATGGCTAGGTATTACTGGCAGTCGATTCACGATTCATTTAGACATATTAGTTTACTGAGATACCACGTGCTAACGATATTAAGCTCTAGCCCCAACGGAGAACCATTCAGTTTGCTCTAAGAAGCTGAAAATATTTTCTACGACCATCTCAGATAGTTCTCGCAGGTCCCGAAAAACGTAGGATCCCATTGTAGAAAATCCTCCTGCGGGGTATTGCTGCGCACGTGCCAAGAATAAGTTGTGTACCTCTTCTTTATCACAACATCTCATACAGAAGTCATTTAAACTAACCTTTAGGCTTGCCACATGTCTATCAATAAGACATTGTCCCGTCGAAACTGAGACAATAATTGAAACCTTGGGACTGGCTAAAGACGGAAGCTTCATGGATCTCCTGATATCAACTATGGGCCAAATTTGTCTTGAGCATACAAAATCTATGCCCCTTGTCCGTCCCTCTAGCATCATCATATAGAAGCGTTCTTGCGGGATACGATTGTACGTAGCTAGGGCTCCAAGTCTTCTAGAACCTGTAAGGTAGTCCCTTGTTTGGATCGCTCATCCTCCCTGCTGTTCCTCGGAATGTCAGTGAGTCTGGCACCCACAAGAGGTGAATATTGTACTGCTACGTTGTCACGTTAAGAGATCTCCAGCAGTCCTGGAGAGATACTGAATTCAGGAATATTGATTCCAGTAACTTGATAACCACCTGACTGTCAGAAAAGACATGGACCTCAAAAACTGCTGAACAATTATCAATCAGCCATTCGGTCACGTCTCTTATAGCCAAAATTACAGCCCGATATATGCGACAATCATCAGGTAATCTACGGGAACGGATCAACTTCAGGTGCCTAGAGTAGACTCCGTAGCCTACCAGATCCAAGAAGCTCAAAACTGTGTCTACGCCTACCTGAGATAATTCTCCCAGGTCACAAAATAGGTAGGATCTCTTTGTAGACATCCTCCTGCGGGCTAGTGTTCCGCTTTCGAGTTATCGATAAATGGGAGAATGTTGGGAGTACCTTGCAGCACTGTTCCATGACCGACTTCAACAATTTCCGGCTTTTCCGAAGTTGAGTGAACTATTTGGTCCTATATCTTGGGTATTGTAACAGGATAATGCCCCTATACACATCGGCAGAGTAGTAAAGGAGTTCATTGCAAGCCAACATGTTAATATTCTTGACTAGCCACCCTATTCGCCAGATCAAAGCATTTTCGAAAATGTCTGGGGTTGATTATCTCGTAAGGTCTATGAAGGGGGTAGACAATTTGATGACAAGCATTCACTAACTCAGGCCATTAAGGATGCTTGGAATCAAATTTCGTTGGATTACATAAATTCTCTTTATCTCTCAATGAAAACCCGTATATTTGAAATTATTAAAAACAAAGGGGTTGTACCCATTACTAATAGTTCTTAAATAAAGTAAAATAAATTAAAAAAACAAGAAAAACTGTTTTTCATTAAAATTAGTTAAAGTGCCTTTATTCAACTGAACCAAAAAAACAACACATTTTTGGACTTTTTTTTATAAATTGCTCAAAAAAAGTTCTTTCGTTAAGAAACCACTATTGCCATCATGTCTAGCTTCCATATCCATTTTAAAATTCTGCAATCGGTTACAAATTGCAAAAGATACAGGCTGCTGAAAATGGAATTTTTAGTGCCTGTAAATAAGTGCACCGGAGTGTATATATTGAAATCGACGAATAATTCGTTTCTAAATATTATATTTGGGAGGAAATTCGCATTTGTTTCCACGTAAGTATATGCGAGTTTGGGGAAACGCGATGAATATTTGGGATGAAGCATGCATATGTTTCCACATAAAGGCATACATGTTTGCGTTTAAATGCAAGTAAGTTTGGGACTTGCAAACATATGAATATTTGAAATGTGTTCCAAACATATACATAGTTCCTGCACAATATGTTTGGGAAAATATGTTAGAGAGGCCGCTTGTTTTCAGCGTGCGTGTGTCTGAGTATTTTATTACTGGTTAGCATTTACTTTAAGGCCCGGAGTACAGTGGTGCCCGGGAATTTCTACATAGACACTTCTTTTGTTATTCCCATTGGGTAAACTTAATTCCATAAGACCGCTAGACATCGATTTATATTCAACAAATGGTAGACATTTGAGAAAATTAGAGCCAATATAGAAAAATGGTTAGTTCCGCTGGATTCAGCATGCTAGAAGGGGATTTGCCCACTGGCTATCTCGCTTGTTACGTTTTTCAATTAGCACAGTGAAATAATAGAGTGTTAGTTAGGCATAATGAGAAAGATCCTGCTTCCCACAATTTCAGACGGATAAAAGATTTATATAGTTCAACATTCATTAACGGCCTTCAAAGCTGAGAGATCACCCAAATTTTTTGTAGACATTTTGGTTCGGATTAAGTTTTTATACCGGGGTTTAGTTTTTTGGGGCGTTTGCTGTACCTCCGGGTAACCTAACAAACTTCGGCCGCTCGTTTTCCAATAAATTTCATTTTTTGGACAAAATTTTTCTTTAATACAAAGGCATTTCTAGGATCCCTATTGAGGAATGTTTAAATTATTGAAAAATAAGCTTTTGCCCCTTAACTACAAACTGGCTTTTGAAATCCCATGTAAACCTCACTTATTTTTTTGTTACCCAATTTTAACCAATCCTGTGGACGTGGCAAAATATGTCTTTAGTGTTTTGTACGATTCAAATACAAATCTTGTAAATTAAAGTACGTTAAACAGTTTCCATGTCTTCTATTACCATTTCTTATATTTTTACTCTTGCCCATTGTAGGTAAATCTATGTCCAGAGTAATGCAGAATAAAAATTTGCATGCTCAATATGTTTTCACAATTCCCGAAACCCAACCAAAGCGGAAACTTTGGTTGGATAACAATAAGTATCATCTTGTTTTGGGTTTTTTTTCTTCTATTTTATTTTAAATATAAAAAACGCATCCATTACGCTAATGAACACAACATTTTTCATGCTTATAAAATGTATTTTGCTTTTAGTATCAGACAACATTAACATTTCTCTCATCCTTTTTTCATTTCATTAAAGCCTCACACTTGCCGTCCTGCTAACCTCCATCTCTCTCTCTCTCTGTCTTTCTCTTTGGAGAAAGTTTTTTTCTGTTTTTGCACATTTGTTAAACAGCTAAAGGATTCTTCGAACATTAACCATAATATCCATGGCAGTTTGTTACCCTACACTTCAAGCGCCTTTTTATTAAAGAACGAAATTTAACAGCAAAAATTGTTGATATTTTTATAAATGTTTTCTATAGAGAAAGAATAATGAAGGTGGGATTCCTTAAAGGCCTACTATTAGCGAAAGCTATAAACATTTATCTTATCTTGCAGTGGGTGAGTAATGGGGGCAGCTTTGGCTGGCTGGGGGAAATATTTTCAAGCTAACAAAGATATCAACTCGAGTGAATATAAACATACTCACATACAATGCTCACTACGTAATTCACTTGTACAAGACGTATAAATTATGTAACTTCACAACACCTTTGTATTTTTCCCTTGGCCCAACACTGAGGGTGTAAGAAAATCCATAAATATACATGCATTAACACACACCCACGTATTCTAATAAATGTTGTGAAATTCTTCCAAGTAGGGTACCCTACCAAATATTCGTTTATATAATAAAAAATGTGCTAATATTAAGTAACTTTTCTTGCTGCCAAGTCCCATACCATGAAGTGATGTAAAAGCAATATACTTTTATATATTTTCAAACTTACTGATCAGTAAATAATATGACATATGATTCAGAAACTGCGTGGTCGTATTTGCAAGACTTGTGAAGAGTGTTCCGAGCTTTCATGACAACAAGTATCACCTATTTTATACACCCTACGAAATAATTGAACTACCATTTGGCAGATGGGAATAAACACCACTTTTTGCCAAATCGACTTATACACATTTTGGTTTACTTAAAACCTGGCTCTTATTTGGATTCAAATAAAACGTGTGTTTAGAGCTTGTCGCAAATATAGTATACTTTAACTATAAGTCTGAAGCATGAAATCAGTATCTGTATGAAAAACTAGATTAAATTTCATTCTACATTTTTATATTTGTCTCTTGGAAGCCAAGTATATACGCATTCATTGAGCAGTATATAGTGCATTTGTGTCCAAACATATTGCGTTTGCTAGTCAATATTACATGTTTGAAACACAATGATTAGTATGTTATAATAAATGTGTTTGTGATCCAAATATGGCACTGTTTGTGATAAAAATATAGCTGTGTTTGGTGAACTGTTTTCTTAATATTTGTTGGTCGCTATGCTATGTCGAGAACAAAGTAATACGTTACCTTAATTTAGAAAGAACCTAACTAAATTTTAAAAATTTTACAGGAGGAGAAACAAATTTAATAAATGTCAGAATTTCAGAAATTTTAAAAACGTTTTAATGCAGTTGGATTTCAAAAGGAGAGACAAATTTTGCGTGCACAACACACAGAGTTTTTCAGTAACGACGTATTTTATGTTTTGAATATGAATACGAAAAAAAACGCTATTTAAAATAAATGGTTAGTTACCTCCTCTCTAAATTAAGGCAACGAATATATGAGGGGTAAAGAGAGATTGTTCTCAGAATAAGTTAACAGTGTTTGTGTGTTAAGCTGCATTCACAATGCAAGCGGCAGTTTCGTTTCTCATGCCAACTCGTTCTCACACAAAGAATTTAACATAATGTCTTTTCGTTTTTTTTACAGAAATTTAACTCAAATTTGTCGCCGAAGTTGGTCTACTTCTACTCTAGCAACATATTTGTTCGAATAAATAATATACTATTAAACGGTAGATGGCGCTGTACTTCGAATTTCACTTTAAAACTTAAAAACAACAATGAATATTGAACCCATTTGTGTTAAGAGATGCATTATAAAACGTAATTTTATCTGTAGAATCTGTTAATAGCAAATATGTTTAAATACATTAACATTTTTAATATTCTAAATACAAACCTGGATGTGACATTTGTGACATGTAAAACATGATGCAACTGATGGGGGTTGTGTTATAAGAACAACTTAAATGATTTGTTTTCCTTCTGTTCATTACATGAAGAATCAAATTCAAATGTATTTGGTTTTTGTAATTTCTGGCTTACTTTTATTCTTGACACAAATATTAACTTTGACACGACACCTGTTAGAACAAACATCTCGATTCAAAATAAACTGTTGATTACATTGCGAACTCCAATTGAAAATGTTGGCGGAATCACAAACTAACGCCGGAATCACAATGCAAGCAACATTTTCTAGGTTCGAACAAATATGTTGCTGGAGTAGAAATAAACCAACTTCGGCGACAAATTTGAGTTAAATTTTTGTTAAAAAAAAAACGAAAAGACAATTTGTGAAATTCTGTGTGTGAGAACGAGATGGAATGACAAACGAAATTGTCGCTTGCATTGTATATGCGGCTTTACTCTTTCAGTCAGTGATTCATCACGAATGCAGTGTTTCTTATGTTGACTGAACTGTTGTGTTTTAGGTTCATTCACTCAGTCGTCAAACGTTCGTTTGGTAAGGAACACACGAATGCTTCGCCGTGAGTATATGGATGTTTGGGATGAATCGTACATATGGCTGTCCTGAAAGTATGCATCTTTGCAGTAAATATACAAGAGAGTCTAGGACTTGCAAATATATGAACATTTGGATTGTGTTCCAAACAAGGTCATGATTCTTACGGAATGCGTTTGAGAGAATACGTTACGGAGGCGTTTTTTTGCACCGTTTTTTTTCTTTCATTTTAAATAGTTTCACGCCTACACAAAACAGTTAATTGGAGGAAGGGATCAAATCAGTCTTTAATTTATTCTTTTCAACTGATACAATTATGTTAATAGTTGTTGGCAGTTGGCAAGCCAGTGATGGAAATCGCCTGGTTTATAACAAGTGATATTTCGGTGAGACGATTAGAACCACTTAAATTTCTGGATTTAGTAGGCCATATCTGGATACATTTTCTATCAAAAGCCAATATGCTACCACCACCGGAAAGGACATTTTCTTAAGAATAAGGTCCATTTCCAAAAAGTAATTAAGTAAGTAAATTGATTTTATTGAGCCTATTCTCTTAACAATACGATACAAAAAAAATAGCAATTTTACAAAGAGGACTTGGGACTATGAAGAATTATCCTAATAAAGAATTTTATCGGTTAAACAGCTTCCTGCTTTAACAATATTAAAAATGCTGACAATATTAATAATAATTTACATCATCAGAAGGAAAACGCCCTTGTTCCTGGGGCTCACATGAACTGAATAAGGAAACGCAAATCACTATAAATGGAGTTAAAAATAGACAATTAACTATAAAACAAAATACAAGCAAAACAAAAAAACAAGAAGAAAAATAAAAAATAAAAGAAAAAAATAAAACAGAAATAAAATAACTATAAACATAACAAATAACTATATCAAAAATTTAAACAAATCCATTGTCACACACGATGGGTTCCAAATAAACGTTTGTCATAATAATTTCTCATCTGGAAAAAAGCCCAAGGGCGAAAGATAATTTGTATAGGACTAATTATATGCACTTTGTCCGACAACAATGTTTCGAATAACAACGTTCTGATGCCAATTTGATCTATCGATAAAGCGCTCTACAACAGTACAGACATAGATATCAAATGGAATGACGTCTGATTCCTTGTCAACAAATTGGTCTGAATAGCGCAACTGAGGAAATTTAAAGTTCTTGCCAATGCAAAATCTTAAAATCTTCCGTTCAAGTACACTCATTTGCAAAAGGGGAACCCATAAAGAAGAACTGGACGGATACCAATTTTGTAAAGCAACAACCTGGTTTTAACGGGCAAATAGTTGTTATTTATAATTCTCGACGCGGCCGTCGGTGGTGCAATGGTAGTGTGCGCGGCTCTTGTGCATGAGGACGTAGGGTCGATCCCTACACAGACCACCTTAAATTTCTTTCGACGGCGGTCACCTCGCTTAGTGACGGCGACACTATCGAGTATTAAGCCATGAAAACGCTTCTCAAAATACCGTTCAAAACCGGTGTAAAACAGTAGGCCCCAATCCGTGAGTGTAAAACTAGAACGCGCACAGCTCACTGGTTGTGAGAAGCTCTCCCCAATCCCCTCGTGGGATGTAACGGGAAACCATTTACTTATGTATTTTATAATTCTCGACAACGATCCCTATATCCTTTTTATATATGATTTCTGCAAGTCAGATCCAGCAGGTGAATTAAATTTTAGTAACTTATTGAACTTCACACCTATTTACGTTATATTATCCTAGAAATCGATTTCAGCGCCATTCACACTCAGGTACAACAAAACCTCTACACTTGAAAATACTGTTTCTTATACATATGACTTCACACACAGATGTATTCCCCATTTGGCGTAAAAATCGGATACATTCCTCAAATGAAAGGTTATTTTTCTCAAAGCATTTATTGGCGACTCCTCCTACACATACAAGCTGTGTATTGCGACTCAACATGAAATTTTCTAGTTCATATGGTTACAACCTTTTATCGAATTTAAATTAAAAAAGCATTATTTTATAATTTAATAATAAGAACCATTAATATTTAGTTAATTCATAATATTGTAGACTTTTACTATTGGGGGCTACCTCCTTTATTTAAAACAATTGCAAATATACAGTTTTTTATTGAGCCATAAAGCTCTGTTAAATAGGACTAGGAATGCGACGGTATCAATATTATTTACAATGAGGAGCATGGACAAAATTCGGGAAAAAATTGGTAATGCTGCTACTCGTTAATCTTCTTGCCATTGTGCTAAATATTGACGTCGCACATTAAGGTGTATCGAAAATCAAAAGATATATCAAACTTTTATGAATTCAATGTACCTTTTTCTGGAATTTCAATATGGTCTTCTTTCTATAAGTAACAACCAACAAGAGCAGTAAGCAGCAACAACAAAAAAAATACATTTGGTTTTCTTTCATGCACTTTCCTGCGGAAAAGTTGAATTCCGCCCCGAATCCACACTCTCAAAAATAACGACATCTCTAAAATATTCTCCCAAACATATTTTGCAGGAACCATGTATATGTTTGGAACACACTTCAAACATTTATATGTTTGCAAGTTGCAAACTCACTTGTGTTTAAATGTAAACAGCATCATGTTTACTGGCAAACATGCCCTTTCCAGTTTCTTTCCTCAAAATCGTTTCTCACTTTGGTACCACACAGAGGATAATGCAAAAATACAGATACACACATACAAGATAGACTGTCTCGTTGTCCCTCTTTTATTCTCTTCCCTTCGAGAGAGCATAGACAGTGCAACAAACACAGCTGTATTTATATCACAAACATAAATATATGTGGGCCGTATACACATATATTCCAACATATTAATCATTGTTTCTTAAACATGTAATATTGAATAGCAAACACAATATGTTTGGACACAAGTATATTATATTTGCGATAAGCTCAAAACACACTATATATTTACATCCAAACAACAAAAATAGACACATTTTTCAGCGTGCAGGTACCCTATGCAACTTCTTCATGGTATTTTTGGTGCTCTATATCAGCTATTGCCTTCTTCTATAGAACCCATTTAATCTAAACTCTCAAAATTGTGTAGCTGCAGTTTTTAAAAGAAAAACAGCAAAACAATACGTTTAAAGTTTAATTTAAAGTAAACTGCATTTATTGCGTACTTAAGATATTTTTCTTAAAAACTTTTGATGCACATACATATAAACATGACCCATGCTACATTTCACCATCCTTACAATTCTGAAAATACCCCCAAATTATTTGAAACTTCTTCGAAATGTAAAACTGCATCTCAGTTTTACTTAAAGTGCATTGCGGGAGTTTAAGGGGTTAATTGTGTTTGCTGACATTTTGTGCGTGTATTATACATGAACCATGGAACAATATTTTTTGCTATCGAAATCCTGTAGCTTCAGCTTTTTTTCGGCTTGGCTTACTGTATGTATGAAATATGTGAAAGCAAGCACTGTCAGATTTGAAGGAAATGTATGTAGCATATACAGATTTCTTTATAATTATAATATTTATTAGTGAAGAGTTTAAGGTGTTATCCTTTTTCTGCTTAAAAATAACATGTGGTTTTCGTAATATTATGATATGATTTTAATATTGTAAATGAAAGTAAATATTTCCAAAAAACCTTTATGAATTTTTGTATGATAAAACCTTATAAACTACTTCAAAACTAATTAATTTATCATGAGGCCAGCTCAATTAAATGGTTATATTCCGAATTGGAACATTTGGCTTCAAAATTCTCGGACAATTTGTCGATCTTGACGACCACCAATTGAAAATCAGCAAGGTGGTGAAGTTTCGCCGTAGAGTAATATATAGGCAGATTGTAGATTAACTTTAAAAATTTATTTTGAAGGATCTGCGTAGAACATAACAGCATGGAAAATTAATTTTAGGATCAACATTTTGTTGTTAATATTTAACGCCTAGTTCCAGTTTAAAAAAGGATAAAGGGATCTAAGAAGTATATTACACATATTTGTTTACAATATAAGAAATGTAATCTTTATATATTAGTTTTGTGTCTAAGACTACACCTAAGTATTTTACATTATTTTCCCAATTAATTTCACTATTTCTAACATTTATGTTATTTTGTGGGTTAAAACAGTCCTTTCTTTTTCTGGTGAAATATACCGCCTAACTTTTGTCACAATTTAATGAAATTTTCCATTTTAGAAATATTCAATTAATTTAGCAAGGGCCAATTGTAGGTTTGACAGAATTTTTGATGAAAATTTACCCGCAAATAATACAGCGGTGTCGTCAGCGAATATGGACACTATGCAATTACTTAAAATTGGAATATCAGCCGTTTATATATAATAAAGTATTGGAGATAAACATGAACCCTGTGAGCAGCCCGCAGTAATATGGAATACTTCAGAGAATACAGAACCGACATGTACTCTAAATTTTCTGGTGGATAAGAAACTTTGAATTATCTTTATTATATTTAAAGGAAAGTTTAAACGTAATATTTTATATATTAGGCTATCATGCCAAATGGAGTCAAAGGCTGCCCTTATGTCTAGTTTGAAAATTTGAAAATTTGACTTGACGAATTGTTGTATCCGAACTAGAGGATGAATGGTATTGCACTCCCTACCAAATCCAAATTATTGAGGCGGTAAAATATTATTTTCGTCCAGAAAATTTAAAAGTTGCTCCTTAATAACTCTTTGAAGTATTTTACTTATGGACGACTCTAATCTTATTGGTCGGTATGAAGATGGGGAGTCGCAGGGTTTATTAGATTTCTTAATCGAAATTATTTTTGCCTCTTTGAACTTGTTAGGGAAATAGTTATCTGTTTACAAAATTCGTCAAAAAATGTATGCCTTTTCTTGGAAGTGCTTTAAGACAACTGTTGTTTATGCCATCCACTCTTGGGGATTGTCCTGTAATGAATTTTCCTCATGTATGATCTCCAGACGAAGGAGAGCCATTAATTTTCGATTAGCTCGAAAAATTTAAATCAGCAAGGGAATTTAATATTCAATTCTTTGAAGATTTACATTTTTTAAACTCCCGAGTTTTATTATTACCTCGGGAGCCAAATTTTGTATTTTCAAAGATTTTAGAATATTTCTCGGATATTTAAACAAAAAGAATGATACGCAGGTCAAATTTCATATTTTGTAATTATTGAATGTATAGGAAAAAAGTATGTACATATGGGTGAAAAAATGTATAAGCGGGCAACATATTGTTAAAGGGTAAAACTTGAAAATGCGAAAAAAATCGTTTGGAAAGGATAGGAATGTGCAAAATATTGAATTGGGGTAAAAGGGTAAAATGGACGGCGAAAAAGGCGAAACTTTAGAATGTGAGAAAAAATCTTTTGGATAGGTTAGGAATGTGGCAAAAATTGTGAATGTTGTTAAAAAGGTCGAAAAGGCTAAAACTAAAAAATGCGAGAAAATTATTTGAAAGGGTTAGGAATGAGGCCAAAAATTGTGTATGTGGATAAAAGGGGACAAAAGCGGCAAAACTAGAAAATGTGAGCAAAATCGTTTGAAAAGGTTAGGAGTGTATAAAAAATTTAGAAAAATTAGCAAAAAGGGGGTAAAAGGCTTAAAACTTGAAAATGCGAAAATTGAGAAAAATTGGCAAAAAGGGGGTTTGGAAAATTGTGAATGAAAAAAGTATATAATGGGGTAAAATTGCAAAATGCCCGAAAATAGATTCACAATGGTTAGGATTGTGGTAAAAAAGAGTATCTGGGACAAAGTAAGAAAAAAGTGTGAAACTGCAATAAGTGAGTAAAATCTATACGAATTCAGTTAATAGTGTTTGTGGGGAGGATTGAGAATGTGTTACAAATATGGACAGCCATTACTGCGTAGAAGGTAAACAGGGTAATCCTTGAAATTCGAAATAATGAAGAAAATATAATAAAGGTTTTGGCAAAAAGATGATTAATTGTCATGTTAGTTTGCCGAAACTTTAGACTGTGTCATACGTAAAGTGCCTACAATGAAGTTAAGTTTTAACTTTGAGATTGTCTCGCTAGCCTGTAATAAGTTTTAAATGACGGTAATAAAAAACACCTTAACCGTTACTTATAATGCCTTTGATATACCCGATAAAAATAGTTTAAACTGATTTTGTTCAATACAAAACTAATAATTGCATATTACAAATTTTGATATTAAAACCAAACACAGGTATTTTTCTAAAAATTTTAGAAATTACGAACAACATGCTCGGTGTTTTATCCAACACATCCACAACCCCATGCAATCAACATTTATTTTTCCCGCATTTGGAGACTTCGTTTTTGCCCCCTTCTAATCCACATACTCTACTTTTAAGAAGTTATAAACCATTCCAACCCGAATTTCTATCTTTTTGAAGTTTAATCATTCTTGTACATTTTTCAACCATCCGTTATATCCACATACAATATTATTAACACATTCCCAATCTTTGCAAAGGATTTTTCTCCCATTTTGAATTTTTAAGCCTTTTTGACCTTTTTATAATTTTTTAACCACCTATTCTATTTTTAAAACGTTCTAGCTGATTTTCCTGCATTTTTACATTTTACCCATTTTTGATCTATTTTACAAGCATATGATTTTTATGAAGAAAACTTCTCGCATATTCATATTTTGCACAATTTTTAACAAATTCAAATCATGTCATGTATTTTATTTTTGTTTTGCTTTTTTAAGATTTACCTAATTTGACTCTTGTTGAAGCTCAAACATTTTTTAGACACTAGACTATTTTCAATAAGTTCCCAATAATTACAAACTAAATTTCTCGCCGTTTCAATTTTTATAATTTTGTAGCCGCAAACACTCATATTAACACATTCCGAATCATTCCAAACTAATGTCCACCTTTTTCAAGTTCAAGTGCCCCTTGCCATACAGCTAACGAAACAATGGCTCTTTTGCGCGACAATTTCAATGGCCGTGTTATCATGTGATTTGACACCGTTGGCGTTCTTCCTTTGGGGTTAGTTGAAAGAAAAGGTGTACGTCGATAAGCCAGCAATAATTCAAGAGCTAAAGGATGAGAAAATTCGGCATAGAACCTCAATTATGCCTCAGCGTCATCGAAAATTTGGACCATCGGATGGAGGTGTGCCGCCGAGGTCGCGGAGGCCATTTGGCCGATATTTTGTTCCATACATAATTGAACCATACTCTGTTATCATAATAAAAAGAAACGACAATAAATTCCTAAATAATTTGTGTTTTATTCAAAATCAACATCGGTCCTTAAAATTTAACCACCCGATATTTAACATATTCCAAATCATTCCGAACGATTTTCCTGGCATTTTGAAGTTTTACCCTTTCCTGACCCTTCTATAACACTGTGTGTAATTTTTTAAGTCATGGCAAAATAACCATATACGGACACCACTACGTGATAAAAGACTAAAAAAAAAAGACCCGTGTTTCCCAATTTTTCCCAAAGTCATGCACTTTTTTTTTATGGGCCGCCAAAGATTTGGGGCCTCGGTATCATTTTCGTAAAATGTGATAATGTTCTCAGGCTCATATCTTGCAAACCGTTCAGAATTTCGATTTACTCTCTGAGTTGTGGCTCTTGTCATAAAGAACAAAAATTGCGAACATATAAAATCAAAAAAACTTCACCTCCCAGATCAAAATCGCAAAAAACTTAAAAAAATTCGATTTTTTTTTACCTTTTTCCCCATGTTCAGGTCCATAGGTAGCAAACCGTTCAAAATTCAAGGAAACAATCAACTACAAAAATTTACCTAAGATCTCAATAAATAAATTCCTAGAACATATAAACTTCCTAGAGATGATTCTTAACACTGTTTAGGTAGCACGCAAAAGTGAAAAATTTGGCGAAAATTTTTTAATTTCATTTTTTTTACTTTTTTCTCCTGTTCAGGTCCATAGGTAGCAAAAAATTAAATATGCCTGGCCAGAACCATGTGCATTCTTCAGTCTATGTTGTTGTATTTGTTCATCCACACTTCCTCTTGGCCTCCACGAGTTACATTGGAATTGATTCAGAGGTGAGCGTGAATCCCAATTACAAAGAAAACAAAAGAATTTTGGGAAGCCGCCCTTATCGATGATCCCTTGCAAACTGTTGATGACCTTCAAGTCACAGCAAATCTTCCATTTATTTTCGTAATATTTGATTTTCTCCATTATATCTTTCAATGTTTCATAGCTTTCTTTCATGTTGATACCCATTGCTAGCGGAATGGAAGGTTTTCGGTGAGTTTCGGTGAGTTGAGTGTGAGTTTTCTTTGCTTTAAAAAAGCTGTCAAAAATATTGCAAGTCGCTGCGATAATCCCAATATGGCCACAATGAAATCCATTTCCATTTGTGTTATTAGTTGTGGTCCATCTCTTCCCTGTTGGGGCTCATAATCGGTATCAAATGGATCTTCATAAGTAACACCACTTGATGTACTCATTGCTGTAAATTGTGTAGTACGATCTGGAGTTGGCGGCCTTGGTGATACAACATTTTCAGGTGCAAGCACTGGTAGTGTGGCTGTTGCAGTTGCTTTATAAATTTTGTTCTTCTCAGAATGTCGATTTAGACGACATGTGTAATTTACGCATGCATAGCAACTGGTTGCATCCAGTTTACCGGCTTACAATACTTCATAGTACCTCTGCCTCCACTCAACCATGCCATGAGATTGTTATAACATTGGCGACACACTGTATTAGGTGTGTAATTTTCACCGGTCAAGTCCACTTCGTCGAAAAACAATGTATATGCTCTTTTGAATTCACTAGTTAAAAGATTCTTTTCCTTCTGAAATCTTGTAAATGTTTTTTTCTGGTTTGATGACCGCAAACGTAGCAAAATAAATCAATATTTTCACACTGCATATTGAAATTGTCAGTTGCCAATGTTGTGTGCGACTTATACTGTATTACTTTCACTTTTTTTACTTTCACTTTCACTTTATAACTTTCACCGCTGTGTAATGCCTCGATGTGAGCGTCGTGTCGCTTTTATATTGTGTGCTGCGTCCCTTGTTGCGTGTGCTGAGCTTACTGCATTGGCTGTGCTGCTGCTGTCGGTGCATGATCGCGTGATACCTAAGCGCTACCTAAACGGTGTTAACCCTTGGACAAACACATGGTTCTGGCCAGGCATATTTCATTTTTTGCTACCTATGGACCTGAACAGGAGAAAAAGGTAAAAAAATGAAATTAAAAAATTTTCGGCAAATTTTTCACTTTTGCGTGCTACCTAAACAGTGTTAAGAATCATCTCTAGGAAGTTTATATGTTCTAGAAATTTGTTTATTGAGATCTTAGGTAAATTTTTGTAGTTGATTGTTTCCTTGAATTTTGAACGGTTTGCTACCTATGGACCTGAACACGGGAAAAAAGGTAAAAAAAAAATCGAATTTTTTTAAGTTTTTTGCGATTTTGATCTGGAAGGTGAAGCTTTATATGTTCGCAATTTTTGTTCTTTATGACAAGAGCTACAACTTTGCCTCAGAGAGTAAATCGAAATTCTGAACGGTTTGCAAGATATGAGCCTGAGAAAATGATCACATTTTACGAAAATGATACCGAGGCCCCAAATCTTTGGCGGCCCATAAAAAAAAAGTGCATGACTTTGGGAAAAATTGGGAGACACGGGTCTTTTTTTTTTAGTCTTTTATCACGTAGTGGTGTCCGTATATGGTTATTTTTTTTCGTGTTGCACTGTGTAATCTTCTGAAAGTTACTTGACTTTTTGCACCTTACTTAACTAAGACAAATGCAAAATTTTGGAGTTCCAGCTTCTGTTGTTCCTGAGATATGGGGCGTCAGAAAATTAAAAGATCAATAAAAACACTTATAAGTGGTCTGCCATTACTATTTATATCTTCAAAAGTTTTTAACATACAGGGTCAGTATTGGTCTTATTTTAAAGGTAAATATATAGCTTTAAAATTTCTTTTTGTTTTATTTTTTGTGAAAGGTCAACTGTCACTGTCACATGATTTACAGTTTAGGAAGCTGCATTTCAAAAAATGGAATTTTTAAAATTCTAAAAAAAATATATGTTGAGACTATCAGCTCTTCGAAGCGCCATATTAAATGAACCAGAAAAGCTAGATATCTAAAATATTAGAATTTATATTAGCTTAGTACTGTAGAACATTCATGATAATTTTTGTACAATTATAAGAGGGCAAGGTTCTTTTTTCGTTGATTTAAAATGAAATTACCCTATAGCTTATTATCCACACACATTATTATTATTATTAAATTCGTAACAATTTCTAAATATTTTTGCCGTTATTGCAAGTTGTACCATTTTTACCAATTTGTCCCCCTTTTTACATTTCTAAACATTCCAAACGATTTTTATTGGATTTTCAAGACTAACTCATTTTCGGCAATTTTTACCACTTTTTAACCACGTACACTATAATTAATATATCTCCAGTCATTGTCAAAAACAAATTTTGGTCTGCCTTTAGTGGCTTTATATAAACTTATACTCCAATTATTAGATGACTTCTAGACCCAATCATTCTATACCAATGATCTCGTTATTTGTCGTTCTTCACCACATGTACTATTTACTTAATATATGTAGGTACATTCCCCATTGTTCCGTCCGATTTTTTAGTCTTTTTATAATTCTGCCTTTTCTGATAGACTTTTAGTATTTTCTGGCCCTGCCCCTTTTGTATATGCAAATTCAAAAAAATTCCACTCGCGATTTGAAAAATTCTGCTCTCACTCCCTGTAAAATAAAAATTTAACTCCAAAACGAATTTTTGATTTTGATTCGCTCGGGTGCTATTCAAATAAACAAAAATTGTAAAAAATAAATTTGATCGAGAATTTAATTTTTTTATACTCGGAGTGAGAGTTTTATATGAGGGGAGCTGAATTTTTCGGCTTGCGAGGGGAATTTCTACTTACTCTGATGATTTAAGACCGTACTTTTGTTTTAATATATTCGGTGAAAATTATTATATTCTTAAATATAGTTTTTCATGGAACAGATATTATGTATTATATTAGCATTATCTCATTGTCCATTGTAAATATGACTCTATTTCAAATTTCAAAATCATCATTAAAAAATAATATAATAATAAAACTCAAGTGGGGCGTGTAATTTATATTTTTATTCATGGCCCCGATTTGTATGTGATTTAAAACTTAAACTACATAATTTGCTGGCATATCCATGTGAATATCTTCCGAGATAAGCTTTATTATAGCTTGGCATCAATTCAAAGTAACATGTCATTCAAGTCTGCTGTGACCATCAGATCATCAGGTTTTCCATCTTCTTCCCACTTTTGCCGCTTTACGTTTTCCTTCACTAGACATTAATAATGTAATAAGATTATATAACCGTTTCGAATTCGATTCTGGCATTTAATACATATCCATTTAGTTAATCACATTAACCCTCCCCATTCTAACATTCCCATTCACGCCAAGCATACAAATGTATGTATATAGGTATGTATTTATAGTCCTACATGTATGCATACATATTCCTTAAATTTCGCTCAGTAACACTTCTAGCACACCTGCACATGAATATGTTTTGAAAGGGCTTAGGCTTAGGGTCCCCTGGTGCCAGTACATAATGTCAAATCAACGTCAGGTTTACTTAATATATTCCAAGAATACCATTTCTAAATTATCAGGATGGAGTAAAATAAAACATGTGTCAAATGTGGCAATAAATGTTATTTGTCGACATTATGCCAAATTCCTACATCATCCTGAAATATTCAAAATGAGTGTTGATGGAGTTTTAATGATTTGATGCTGTTGTGTTGTGATAAACTAAGAGTTTAATTAAAGTTTGGTTATAATCAAGACAATTTAACTATTCTTTTTATATCCTAATACGGCATTTACATCGACCAAGATAAACGCATTTCGAAGGTTAACTCGGTTAACCCACGCTAACCCAGAAGATTGTAAACTCTGAAGTTTAATTTTCAACCTCATTTTAAACTGGTGCACATTTTGATTTGATTAATTTCTAAAAAAATGCAACAATAATAAAATGTGCACAAAAAATTACCTAAGATGTCAGGGAACACACGGTTGGAACAAAATTCCTTTCGCTATATATTATTATGTACTAGTTATTTCTTACACGCCTAAGCCGCAGTTTGAAAAATACTTACTTTTATGTACTTACATTTTATAAGAATTTTGTTTTTGTAGAATGTATCTTTTTTAAAGTATATTTTTAGGTCCTTTTTGTAAGAATATATATATAGACCCGAAAAGGTCTTTTTTAAAGAGATCTAGTTCCTTTATTAAAAGCTAATGTTTTTTTAACAAAAGGTACTATTTTTAAGAAGAAGTAGCTTCTGTCTGAAAAAGCCATAACAGGTATTTTTTAAAAAAGTGGTACTCTTTTTAGAAAAAGGTTATATTTTTTAAGAATATGTAATTATTTTCAGAAATGAAAAGAAAAGGTATTATTTTATTTTTAAGAAAAGGCACTTTTAAGACAAGGAATTTTTGTAAGAAAATGTATTTTTTTAAGAGAAGGGATTTTATAGAATTGGTCCTTTTTTCAAGAATAGGTACATTTTTAAATTCTAATTCTATTAAGAAAATGCACTTATTTAAGAAAATTTTCTTTTTTTCAAATAGCCTCAAACTAACTAGCCTTAAAGGAAATTACAACTTTAAACATAACGAGGATCTAAGACAACTTAATTTGAAACATGTGGTAGGGCCAAACCAAAACAGAACGAGACAACTACAATTAGAATAGTTCGTTCTATAAATAGAACTTTCAAAATTTCTACATCAGTGCGTGTAAGTAGGAAAGTAATGTGTAAGTAGCGACAATCAATGAATATATGTCTTCGGTTAGTGACTTGCGTAAATACACACCGCAGTGGCTTAACGGGCTAGACGCTGCTGAAGATGATGCTTCACAAACATCGAAACGATCGTCCAGCGAATGTGAGTTCAAATCCCACCCGCGGCATTTAAATTTTTTTCACTAACCGGAGAAAACATGATCTCTTATAGCCTTAGGGGAAATTACAACTTTAAACATAACGAGGATCTAAGACAACTAAACTTTCGCTTTGGCTTTTCTAAATTTACTTTTCATTGGAGTTACACCTACAATATATACAAAATATTGGTTACAGGCTCCACCTAGAAAACGTCCCATTAAACAGGAAATTTCCCAACACATGTGAGACATCTAGTTAGTCTAGACACAAACCAAAGTCGAAGTAAACAATATAGTTGGTAACAGTGGGTTGTTAAATAGTGTTAAAAAATTGTTTAATTTTTTCCATTTAACCCCCAATCCCGCAACGTGCGATAAATAACTTCGTTATAAAATCAACAGTTTGATAGACGCATCACCTCCACCAAAAAGTTTTTGAAGCCAAAAAAATACCGCACACTTCTTCGAAAGTGGACAAAAATCGAAATTTTCCAAATGTTTGAACTCTTAGCCCTTTTTAGTATATTTGTTAATCAAAGAAACCAACTAAGAGAATTAACACAAAAGTTACCGAGTATACCGCTTTTTGCAGCCGCTAGGGGCGCCAACGTCATTGGGTTTCTGCCGAAAGTACACGAATTGAGAAACTTAGAAGTGCATTTGGTACGAGTACGGAAATGATTGCAGGAAGTTAATTTGCAAAGCGAATTGAGTGAACTATTTTAAGTGCTTTTAAATAATATTTAAAAAATACAAAATTTCTACTTTTACAAAAGTCCGAATTTTTGTTTTAAAAAATGTTTTAAAAAGTTTGCTTTTTTGGATGAAAATCATAACAATTTTCAAAATTTGGTAATAATGTTTGGTAATAATGCTCAAAAATAAAAAAATATAACCGAAAAAAGTGCACAAATGTGGAAAATCGAATTTTGGAAAAATGTGTAAAATGTATTTTTTCATATTAACCACTTTGGTGCAACACTAAAAAAATTCTTAAAACTAGATTTTTTCAGATAATTTCGGAATGTATCTATTGATACTGTCAAAAGGCACCATTAGTTTTTTTTAAATATCGTTAAAATAACTGCTAAACCGAAAAATTCAAAACGTTTAGACGTCTGGCAAAATTTTTTTTAGAAGCTCCCTAAAATTTTGTTGCACAAAAAGTACACAAGCGTGAAAAAAAAATTATTTTTTATGGGCCGAGACATCGTTTTATGAGAAATTTTATATGTTTCATAAAATAAGTTATGATCAATCGCTAAACGCGTTGGTATGAAATTGTGTTTTAGTTGAAGTTGTTAGTCGTAATTGTATTATTTGTAACTGTATTATTTTTTATTTCTTTATTTGTTTACAGTACTTTTAATTTTTTACAAGTTACACAATCTGCACAATCTTGAGTCAGTAGATTGGTTGACGATTTGTGATTCGTTATCAGCAGCACATTAAACCACTCATCCACTGACCGGTCTGATCAACTGTCTTACTGAATTATGTTTTGTTTCGTAATGTAGTTGTTTTGTCTCATAAATCTAGTTACATTGGTTTAACAGTTGTAGTTATCATTGCGATGTTTGTTTATGTGCTCAAATTTTTTTTCTATTTCTTCATTCATATGCTGCATGTTATATTAATGTCCCTGCAAACATATTTAGGTATTAAATATTAATATTAATAATAATTATTGGATATTTCTGTTGTTGTTATTGTTGTTATTAGTATTGATTTTATTATTATCAAACACAGTACGATGAACCTATTTTGTAAACAAATTACATAGCAAACAATATATTTGTTGTAATCAATTGTATTTACCGTCAACCTATTATAAAATGTTGTTATGGGTAAGATATGTTTACATTTTGACGTCACGTTATTAGTTAATACAAAGTAGGTCAGTGAAAGTGAAATTTTGTTATAATGATACTAAAAAAGCACATGAGGTGTCAGGGGACACCCGGTTGGAACGAAGTTCCTTTCGCTATATATTATGTACTAGTTAGTTCCAGCACGCCTAAGGCGTCCGTGAAAATATATGATAATTTAAATGGATCTTTAAGAAAAGATACTTTTTGTAAAATGCTAATTTTTTAAGTACTTTTGGTAAGAATATGTATTATATTTTCCCGAAAAGGTTATTTTTTCAAGAGATGCACTTCGTTTATTAAAAGCTAATGATTTTTTTAAGAAAACGTACTATTTTTAAGAAGAAGTACTTTCTGTAAGAAAAAGCTATAAGAGTATGTTTTTTTTTTAAAGAAGTCATTTTTTAGAACACGTACTTTTTAAAGAAGTGGTACTCATTTTAGGAAAGGTTATTTTTTTTAGAAAATGTACTTATTTTCAGAAAGGCTACTAAAGAGAGAAAGAAAAGTTAAAAGAAAAAATGGTATTATTTTATTTTTGAAAAGATACTTTCAAGAAAATGAATTTTTGTAAGAAAATTTACTATTTTTAAGAGAGGGTATTTTTTTGAACAAAATGTTTTTTTTAAGAAATACGATTTTTTTTTACTTGGTCCTTTTTCAAGAATATATACATTTTTAAGAGTAGGTACTTACCTCAAGAAAAGTTACCTTGTTTGACAAAAACGGTACTCTTTAAAGAAAAAGTAGTTTTTAAGTAGAGTCAATTCGTTGCAAGACAATTTACTTATCGTTCATTCCATGTCAAAACGGACACCTTTTTTACACGACCGTTTCAGATTTTTATGAAACTTGGCAATATTGCGCTACTATTAGCACTGTTTAATTTGTGGTTGTCAGGAAAAAAATAAATTTTTTTTAAGGAGTTATATGCTTTTTAAAATGTTCAAAATCATGAAAAATGTGCCGAGGTGGCTACATTGAAACGGGTTTAGGATCAAAACGCGACGGTCGATTTTAAAATACTATACCTTATTTTAAAGGTCTTGATGCGTAATTTCTGCCGATCGAATTTAATTTTGTTATACAGGGTGCCGAACATTTGTATATTTGTGAAATTAATTTTTTAACGTGATTTTCACTATTTTTCCACCAATATTCCAAATTAACAAAAATATACGCATACCTCTCTATCGATTCTAAACAAGCACTGAAAATTTTAGCTTGGAGAAATAATGCGTTATATTTTAAAAAAATTAATTACTTAATATAGTCCTCGAAAATATATCTACCAAAAGTACTAAAACTCTGCAAATCTATAGTGTGAACACCCTGTCGTATATGCATGTGAACACCCTGTCGTATATTCACATACGGAAATCTGAAAAACGTCTAAAATAGAAAGCATCAAAGCGTTCATATATTTGTATTTCACACAAAAACATACATACATACATATATCAAACAAACAACAGCTGAACATTTAGTACTCCGCATTTCATTTAGTACATTTGCAAAAGTTGTATTGTCGTATTATATACTGTTTTTGTATAAATCGAAGTTCTTTTAATTGATGTATTTATTATCACGTGAAACACGCTTGTCATACGGTCCAAAATATCACTTTTATTGTGCAAAATGAATTCACGGCATGACTCTTGTATCACCCCATTTAATATTTCGAGACTTGGAAGAAAACCTGCAAAAGATCTACGCTGGATGAAAACGTTAAATGGAAGAATAAGAATTTGTAACACGTGCCGATTAAAAATGAGCAAAATGTCTTTAGAGACATCAGAAATTGATTCGATTACGAATGTTTCGCCAGACCCCGAAGCAAATAGCCAGTGCCCGTGAAATAGTTCTTCACCGGAATCATCATTAAAAATTTCTTCACTTAACTAATCTTTGTTGCTCTTAGGGGATTCGCCCATCCAAAAAAGGAAAATGGTCCAGAAAAAGTATATCGCCCATAAAAAACGTAAAGTCGTTAGTCTGATCTTAGAGAAAATATTTAATGTTAACAATGAAGGTAATGAACAAGAAGAAAATATAAATCATGGATATAAATCAAGGAGATGGAAAACTTCGAAAAAAACAAACGATAAGCAGCTAAAAATTAAAATTTTATCATTGTTTGCGGATTGATCTTACAGCCAAATTCAGACACATTTCAGCGGGGTAACAAAGCATATGATTTCTATTGTAAAGAAAGTTGTGGATGAAAAGGGAATTTTAGCTTCTCCAACCCCAAAGTTGGGAAAAACTCTTACAGGAGAAGTAGTTAAGAGAGTAAAAGAGTTTTACGAATCACAGGAAATAACCAGAATTATGCCAGAAAAAAAGGCCGCATTAAAGTCGGAAGCGGACCTGCAAAAGAAACTGTCCAAAAAGATTAGTATTATGTAATTTGAAGGAAGCACACGCTTTATTCAAGGAAAAATATCCAGAGACAAAAGTGTAAAAGTTCGCGGAACTGAGACCAAAATACTGCATTCTACCTGGAGCCGCAGGAACCCATTCCGTCTGTGTATGTTCTATTCATCAAAACGTGAAACTAATGATTGAAGGAGCTTCTCTGGCAAGAATAACATCTAATAATTTAAAAATGTCATCATATAATGACTGCCTGTCACGTATGTATAATATGCAACCCTCCAACCTATAATTGCTATCTACAGAGGTGTAAGATGTGCCCGGGTTGTGAGCCCATAATTGAAGAATTGAAGCAAATTTTTAATAATAATATGATAGACACAATAACGTATAGACAATGGGTCACTACCGATAGATGTGCTCTGGAGACATTACAATCAGAAAAGTTGCTTCGTTTTTTAACTCATTCGTACGTTGCAAAGCAACAACAGAATTTTCTCAATAAGAAAAAAAATGAGTTGGAACCTGGAGAATGTTTGGTCATTTCAGACTTCTCTGAAAATTATGCGTTTATAATTCAAGATTCCATTCAAGTCGCTCATTGGAATAACGACCAGGTTACGATTCATCCAATGGCAATTTATTACAAAGACAATGAAAAAGAAAAATTTACTAATTATATAGCAATTTCTCAATGTTTGAAATACGATACTGTGGCAGTTAATTTGTTTCAGAATGGTCTCATATCATTTCTTAAAAACACCTTAGGATGATTGCAGAAAATTTTTTATTTCTCAGATGGACCAAGTGCTCAGTATAAAAATAAGAAAAATTTCATAAATCTTATATATCATGAAGATGACTTTGGTGTTAAAGCGGAATGGCATTTTTTCGCAACATCCCACGGAAAGGGACCATGTGATGGCCTAGGAGGTACAATTAAGAGGTTAGCAGCACGGGTAGGTTTAACAAAAATTTATTAATAACGCCCATGTATTCTTTTCCTGGGTTAAAACTAATGTAAAGAATGTTAATACAAAATTTTTTATCTCAGCACAATATAATCAAAATTTTATTAAACTTCAAGATAGATTTAAGAAAGCTAAAGTAATTCCTGGAACCTTAGGATATCACTCATTTATTCCACAAGAAAACAAGCAAATCCAAGTCAAAATTACATCAAACGCTTCATATTCATTCACTAAAAATATTATTAAACATTAGTTCTTTTTACGATAAATTTCTCATTATTATTAATTCTGGATAACATATGAAGCGCTTCTTTAATTTTGCAATTAAATTTGTTTTGTACTTTGTTTTAATTATTTCTGTTTTATATAATCATTTGATTGTATGAAAATTCCGATTTGTAGTCATAAAATTACACTTATGCTGATCAGTTTGTTTGATATATATATGTATGTTTTTGTGTGAAATACAAATATATGAACGCTTTGATCATAGACTAATACTTGTAGTAAACCCACTAGTTCTCCAACCAAATTTATGACATTTTGGGCTGGAGTGATATTTACGTTTGATTTAGGAAAGAATTGCTTTACTAATACCAGATAGAGGCAATGGTTCAAAACAACGAACAAAATAACAACAACGGCATTTCGTTTTGTGTGTTAAAATTATTGTGTTAAATACAACACAAATGTATGCTAACAATAACGGTCAACAAAAAAGTTTAAAACACATTTAAATTTCACAGATTTTCAGCCAAATGGCATGAAAAATTAAAGCAAGAAGTTATTGTAATTCCACCTGTTGTATATCACTTTTCGTCAAACATCTCTCTATCACACCGACCGCATCACGAAGAGTGTGAAAGGAAACGTCAGATGAGCCAAATATTCTCTCTAGCCTGAGATTACTCTATGGCTTCTATTTTTGACGTTTTTCAGATTTCCGTATATGAATATACGACAGGGTGTTCACATGCATATACGACAGGGTGTTCACACTATAGATTTGCAGAGTTGTAGTACTTTTGGTAGACATATTTTCGAGGACTACATTAAGTAATTAATTTTTTTAAAATATAACGCATTATTTCTCCAAGCTAAAATGTTCAGTGCTTGTTTAGAATCGATAGAGAAGTATGCGTATATTTTTGTTAATTTGGAATATATATTTTATATTTATAGATTTTGAACATTTTAAAAAGCATATAACTCCTTAAAAAAAATTTATTTTTTTTTCTGACAACCACAAATTAAACAGTGCTAATAGTAGTGCAATATTGCCAAGTTTCAAAAATATCGGAATCATCGATGTAAATTTTTTCAGAAAATCGTCCGGTTTGACATGGAATGAATGTTATTTAAGAAAAGGTAGTTCTTTAAAATAAAATTAATTTTGTTTAGAAAATTTACTTTTTGTAAGATAAGGTACATTTTTAAGCAAAGGCACTTCTTTAAGATAAGGTATTTTTTAAGAAAATGTACTTTGTTTAAGAATATGAATAGGTATTTTTTTTTAGAAAATTTACTTTTTTTAATAAAAGGCACTTATTTAAGAAAATGTTATTGTTTTAAACTTCTTTCACTTTGGCCTTTCTAAATTTTCTTTTTATTGGGTTGAAAACTACAATCAATATATACTAAATACTGGTTACAGGCTCCATTTAGAAGACTTCCCATTAAACAAGAAATTACCCAACATATGTTAGTCTAGACACAAACCAAAGCAAAAGTACACATAATAGTTGATAATACTGGGTTGTAGCATAATAGTATTAAAAAAAGTTGTTAAATTTTTTTTCATTTATTCGTTCCAAAAATTGCGATTTAATTGTTTGCTGGATGTCGGCACCAAAAAATTATGATATTTTATGAATTATGAAATTTGCTTTGGCTGTGGCGGCACTGTTGGTCGAAGAGGGTGGAGAGTGTGCGTGGCTTATAGTAGCTGACGGGAGATTTGTATTCGTCTGCCTTCCAGGTGCCATCATGCCTTGAACACGTGAGGAGAGATCAGTTTGTATTGAAGCGTATTTTTCAAATGCGCACTCGATCATTGCAGTGCAGCGTGCTTTTCGTTTACAAACAAAATATGTGGCACTGGAGTGAAACAAACCCCAGAGAATTTCACCAGAGACCTCTGCATTCGTACCGCGTCACTGTGTGGAGCGCCATATCACGAGTAGGCATCATTGGCCATTACTTTTTCCAGGATAACCGTCTTGCCGTAATTGTGAACTCCGAAAAGTACTTGAGTATGATACAGGATTTTTCTCAGCCAACTCTTGAGGCAATACAATTAGAAATTAGAGGATACATGGGTCCAATAGGATGGTGCCACTGCACACATTGAGGCAAATGTTTCAGGGAGGCTTATCTCTTTGAGGGGTGATGTGAACTGGCCGGCACGCTCACCAGACTTAGACAACTGGAATTTTTTCCTTTGGGGTTACCTGAAGTCGAAGGTGTATATCAACCGTCCCAACACCTTGGAAGACCTAAGTAACAATATTGAGGCTGAAATTGGCAGAATACCAGTCTACATGCTTGTTAGGGTTCATGAAAACTTCAGAAAACGTATGCCAGATACACTATTGACGACATTTGCCAGATACACTATTGAAAACCATGCAATTTAAAAATTCCTTACTATTCAATATAATGAAATTATAAAGTAAATTTTTCTAAGGTTCATAATTTTTTTATTTCATTCCCAAATAAGCAAATTACCGGATATTGGCACATTTTATATGCATATATTGGGTAGGAAGTGGGTAAATTTGCTATTGAAAAAGACAAGCTCCGCCGTAAAATACAAGTCTTTCATTGTGAAATGTGTAATTACTGGATTGAGTGCAAGAGAAATGAAAATTATTTTGAACAACAATATTCGAATTGGTTGAACGATACATTTTTGGATTTGGGTCATGTAAGTTGAAATGAACGTTTTAAGTTGAGTTCATATATACAATTTATATTTATTCAATAGCTACCTGGCACCAGTGAGGTTAGTTCAGAACCAATGGAAACATGTCCAGAAAGCTCTGTTGAAACAACAAAAAGTTGCGCAAAAAGAAGCCCGCTAATTAAAAATTTTGCGAAGTGGTCAAAAAAATCCAAGAATCGTTGAGCTTTCGAGTTAATTGCTAAATATTCTCTGGAGGAGCTGGAAAACCTAAATGGAGGATGTAGAAAAGAACATCCACAACATTCTTAACGCCATCCAAAGCACTCGCCTTATTTTTGGACATAGATCTCTCCGGCCGTCGGTAGTGCAATGGTAGTGTGCGCGGCTCTTGTGCACGAGAACGTGGGTTCGATCCTTGCTCTGTCAACCTTAAATTTGTTTCGACGGCGCACTGTGGTCGATTTCCTTCAAAAAGGCGCGCATGAGGGTCATTTTTGGAAGTTCCAGAAACCTTTTTCTAACTATGTCTACCTTTCCTTGATAGTCTAAGGTAGTCCAAAACCAAATTGTTGCACCCCCATAGCTAAATATTAACCCATAATCCGCGGTCGAATGTTTTAGGGAAGCTTTTTTCCGGCGTAAATTCGGTGAACTACACTACCCCGAAAAGTGTGAAATGCAATACGTCACTGGTCACTTTCGATCTTCTAGATTGTTTTTCTACTTCTTTAAACATTCCTCAAAGATAATTCCACTGTTTGGAGGGTCGATTTTTATTTTGCAACCCGAAAATCCCCGAAAGCATTCGTCGAAGACTGAAAAATCCCGTTTGACAATTTTCAAACATGTGTCACTATTTTGGAACATCTCGGAACACTCTGAAACCAATTTCACCTTAAAGGTAGATCCTTTGGTTACACTTTGTCACTTCTTCTGGTTGCAACAAGTTGCTACTAATGAAGATATCGAAGATTTCCGGGCTGAACACAGGGTTACACATACAACACACAGCGGGTTGCTGTAATAACGGGGCGACTCATAGATTTATATAAGTTAACGTTGTAGTCAATAATGTTTTTAGTAATTAAGAACTTGGCATCATTGTTGTCCACAATAACTTTACAGCACTGTTTGGGCAACAGCTGTGTGACAAATCGTGGAACAGAAAATACAAATTGTATATTTTTTCTATTTTTCGCAGTGAACTTCATCACATTGATTTTGAAAATGTCTGACGCAGGTAATAAAAGAAAACTTAGTTTTTATAGCCTTTCATGACGTACAGTGTACCTTGTTTCAAGACTGGACGCGGAGGTCAATCGGCAGGCTGTTTGTCGTTTGTGAAGGAAACCAGACACAATCTGACCAAATGGTCATCCAGAAAATCCACGATCACTATCAAGTTAATGGAAAAACACTTGACCGTTCGAGGATCGTTAATTTTGTTAAATCTTGGAAAAGAAAGTGGATACAATGCCAAAGATCTCAAACTTATATGGATTCCCGATTCGAGACATGGTTGGCTACCGATTTAGAGCAATTTGAAACTCCGGTGCTTCCCACTTGCTCCTTTCCCAAGAATTTGAAGCCTTTCCAAAATCTGAGCTTGCCTCAAAAGAGAAGACGGACAACTGGTGATTAAAAAAAACTCAGGTTTTTCTGTGTGACAATTTCAAAAATTCATTGTGACATTCTTTCTTCTCCAGTTTTACGTGAGCAAAACGATGCAGCAGAATTGTTTTTTTCCGCACAATCAAAATATAGGAAAGAAGGTAATTCATCTATGGTGCTCCTCATGCAGGAGGCACTCAAATCCATACATTTGTAGTTTGAGAGCGACAGACAGGAAATCTACGAACCAAGATCTACCTGAAGAGCTACAGGATTTAGTCAAACAGGCTACACATGAGGTTGGAGATAGGAATGAGGAAAAGATGGATATTGTTGAGGATGAATTCTGAGAATTTTTCTGAGAGATATTTCTCTTATCTCCACCTTGGATGACTATACAGAAATTCCTCAAATGATTTAGAATTTCGCAACATAGTGTACATATGAATATTATTAATTTCGGAAGTAAAAAAATGTTTCACAAACAAAACAGCTAGTTTCTTTCGATTGAGGCGCTTTTCAAAAGGATTGCGTTTTCCATTCCAGTAACATGGGGTTTACCTTCTTTGCAAATATGATGATATTCAATCAAAAAATACCCTTACAAAAGTATTCAGGATCATGCCAATAATATAAATCAGTTTTTATGGAATTACATTTTCTGATTGTTCAAATTGACCTTATTGAATTTGACGGCTTTTCAAAGATCAGAAATTTCCTCAAAAATTGTAAGACACTGGATGTTGCTTCCGTAGATAATTTCGAACCATTTTTATACTACGAAATTTTGGCTCAAAGTTCGCCAAATACACGAAAAACTGCATGAAAAAATTCTCCGAACCTTTAATCTGAATAGACATTTTTGCCGTGGAATTGGCCATATACATTATTAGATAATGTCTCCGTATTGACGTCCAACCTTGGTCAAGGATCCTTCAAGTCAAGATGCCGCCAAAGCTTTTTGGGGGCCACCAATACCCCATGCGCGCCTTTTCGACCAAAATCGACCACTGTTCGGCGGTCACCTCGCTTAGTGACGGCGACACTATCGAGTACTTACATGAAGAAGCTTCTCAAAGTACCGTTCGGAACCGGTGTAAAATAGTCGGTCTGCCTAATCCCTTCATGGGATGTAACGGGAAACCATTTATTTATTTTTCTCTCTGAGAGAAAGTTTACTGTTTTAAGAAATGCAGCTAATGACTTGCACCCAATCTATTTTCCTACATACATTGCGAATGTTAAAACAAAATTTAGTGCCGACCATAAACGCCTCCAAAACGTCTGCTGAGGTCGAAGTGAAGACAATAATTTGCCAAACTGTAGTGGGAATATTACACCAGTACGATCTTAAGCAAGGCCCAAATACTCACCAGCTCATTGGAAGTGGGGAATGGATGGAAGTTCTGATCATAGCCGCTTAAACAAAAATTTTGTAATGTTGAAAACTCAGATGAATTCATGTTTGTTATGCCTTTGTTCCGATCAAGTAAGTTTACTAGGGTTGTAGGGTAAAGTTGCTAACTTTAATGGCAGCGGGTTCAAAATTTTCGGATTGGTGGTCGGGGGTAGTAGGGTAAAGTTGCTAACTCTGAGCCAGTGGTCGGATTTGTTTGTTTTTGGGCTTGTTGGAAAGGTCTGTAAGAGGCCTTTCAGAATCAATAAAAAAAGTAGAAAAAAGTCAAATCGCCGAGATACAGAGAAATGGGGAAAAAAATTCACATAACCTAAATTTGCTCAGCCAGATGCAGGTAACTTATATTTTTGTTGAAAGATAGCCATACCTCTTACCTTTCCAAAATTACCTAAATGAAGCCCATAGTTCTTACCGTTCCAAAGTTACGACCATTTTACTGAAATGCAAAAATGTTTGTTTTTGTTTTTGGAAGCGAAATAACAGCACACCTTTATTTGTTTTTGTAAATTAACACGTTTAAGATTTTATTTTATTGAAGTCTTTGGCTGAAGAACCAAACACAGAAGGGAAAAAAACATTTGATGTTAAAGGAAGTTTTCAATGTGGTTCCCATTTCCTAGTAAACACAATTGCAGCCGTTTGCGAACCACATCCGCCACGTTTAGTTCACTCATCTTTTCACGAACTTTCACCGCAGCTTCCTCAATGCGTGCAAGTAACTGCTCACGATTGTGGATCTGAATGGCTATCCTTCAATAGAAAAAAAACATAAGTTAACTGCCATCTGGCTGAGCAAATTGATGTTATGTTATTTGATGTTATTTCCGGAAGCTCTGTCTCTCGGTGATTTTATTTTTTTCTACTTTTTTTTATTGATTCTGAAAGGCCTCTTAAATACCTTTCCAACAAGCCCAAAAACAAACAAATCCGACCACTGGCTCAGAAGTTAGCAACTTTACCCTACTACCCTCCGACCACCAAACCGAAAATTTTGAACCTGCTGCCAATTCACACCCTTGCATTTTCGGGCATGGTCCTAGTGGACTTTTCTTCATGAAATGAGCCAAGGAACTTCCTGAATCACCCTGTATTTTTTTTGTAAAATTTTGATATAAATCTAAAAGAATTGCCCTGGTATTTGCCAATATACACCGCCGCGACGAAAATTATTTTATTAACCTGAAAATTTAAGTCACTGCGACGAATATGTCTCACTACTGTGATGAATATATTCCTTTGTTGCGATTACTATGTTACATTGGTGTAAGAACATGATTTGGAATTTTAACCATCCATATATAAATGATGTACAAACATCAATGTCAAGCATCCACTTTATACTATTTTCCGCCTTGCTATTTCGTGGAATAATTAAAATGAGTATTTTGATAAATGAGGCATCACATAATTTCTGACAATTAGACGGTTACGTGTTTGAGCATTGTCGCTAAGAAGGTAGTAAAAACTGGTGTAAATATATAGTTGCTGTTATTTGATACAAACGAATTCCTTCGCTTTGATGACTGATAAGTTGCAGTAACACAATCGTTTTTTTAACTTGAAATAAACAAATAAAATATTGAAAAAAGCTTAAGATGCCCAAACCTCAAAACCTTAATCTAAAAGTTAACAATTACATTATTACACTGCTTGTTTTTTCTCCAAAACGCATATTTAATGTATTCGTTACTGCAGCAACAACTGAGTTGTTGGAGCAATGCAACGGTGAACATTCAAAATATCTTATAGAACATGGGTTACTGCAGCATGAAACTTTTCATTGTAGCAATGTAAACTAACTAACGATAATGTCTCATCCCTAGACAAATCGTTTTGAGTTCATTTAACTGATACGAAAATATAAAAATTTAAAACATATAGACCACCCAAGTGCAATAAGATGATGCTAGATTACACTTGGTTGCTAAAATAGTCCATTGTATTCGTGTGGAAATTTCCCGGATAAATTCCCGGGAAAGCGGGAATTTAAAATGACAGAAAACTCCCAGGCGGGAATTCCCGGGATGCATTCTCTAGGTATGAATAATATTCGAGACCCTTTGCACGTTTTGTATAGGAGGCTCCAGAATCCGAGATCCGAGTTTTTCTAAATTTCGCACATATTTCTTGGAAGTAAAACGATCTGATTGGGTGTTATAGCGCGTTGAATTTTTGAGATCTATTTAAACCTTTGCATGGGAGGTATCAGAAGACTTGATCCGATTGACTCCAAATTTTGTACTTTTCTGGATTTTGACCAACGACAATGTCGTACAAAATTTCATGGCATACTCCTTCTATTTCTGTTCCATCAATGTATGGGGACGAAGCACTGTGCCTCCCTCCATAGTCCCGGAGCGCAGTGGAAGAACATTCCCACTCTATGCAAACTGAAGCATAGACCGTACTTGGTTATGAAAACCCGCTTAAAGACAGCCCACGGTATAATGAAGAGTGTTGCATGGAAAGTGATGAACAGAACGCTGCAAGTGTGGCAACGGTTTAGTCAGTTGCAACGGGAGCCGCAACAGAGTGGTATAAGAAGAAGAGGCGAAAGAAACCCCTTTAGTTTAAGAAGAAAAAATGGTTGTGGAGTAAACACGAGAGGGGCAAAATTGGATCTTAGAGAAAGAAGAATGAGGCCAGTAAATTCTACCGAAGAGTACAAAGCCAAAACAACGGAAATGGATCGGGCCCCACCTTTTGTAGAGATAAGGACGGAAATCTTGTCACCGATGTTCAGAGTGTGCTGGGAATATGGAGAGATGACTTCTCTACTTTACTTGCGCAGGAGACTTAAATATAGATGAGGGTTTTGATAACATACAGGACGATGGGGCCAACTGCCCCCGACTAGCCAAAGCGAAGTTAGAACTGGAAGCCGGTTAAGACAACAAAGCCGCTGGTGCTGATGAACTACCGGGTGAGCTGTTTAACGCTGGCGGCTATGAGTTGGAAAGGTGCAACCATATGCAAAATATGGCTAGACGAATGTATGCCCAACGATTTGAGTAGCATAATGTGTCCTCTTTTTAAAAAGGGCGATCCGAGTTTATGTACAAATTATACTGAAATAAGCATTGTATCCATCGCATACAAGGTCCTCTAGTTCGCAAAGTTACAGCAGTGTTTTCAAGAATTGAGAAGGAATCTGCAAAAGTGGGGTTGGCAGCAAACGAATACAAGACTAAATTAATGACTTCGAAAAGAAGAACATCCACACGATTGAAAGAAAGGGTGAATATTTATAAGTATTATAAATTCGAGGTAGTGAACGAATTTATTTACCTTGGATCCCTGATCAGAAGCAAAAACGTCAGTATATAAATCAACCGGAGAATTGTGGTTTAAAAAGGCGATTTTTCGGGCTAAGCAAGCACTTCAGAGATGAAGTACTCTCCCGAGCAAAGAAGATCTAATTGTATGAGACTGTCATACAACATGTCTTACTTTATGGCGCAAAATTTTGGGTTACATCGGATGCTAATGAAGCATCACTGTTAATCTTCGAGAGAAAAATGCTCCAAAAAACATATGATCCTATAACAGTAAACCGCGGTTATCGAAGGCAGATGAACCACGAGCTGTATAATTTGTATTCCGACATCGACGTAGTTATGGGTATCAGAATAGTGGCTAGGCCACATCAGTAGAAAGACTCAGAATGAACAAGTGGGAAAGATATTTGAAGTCGTACTCGAAGGACATGGAAAAATACGACGACCAATACTTCGCTCGAATGACCAGATGGAATGCTGCCAGCGAGAGCTTGGTGTTACCCACTGGAGGAGTAAAGCTAAAGATCGAGAATTTCGGAGGAACATGTTGTCCTTATTACCATTTAGGTAGATCAAACCATCAAACGTGGATCAAACTATTTAAAGTAATCTGTTGTTAAAGTAACCGCACTTTTCTTTTGCCACGGAATCATGAGGAGCTTCCCATAAAAATGTACCAATGCACAACTTTTGAGAAATCAGTATATAAGTATCAAAATGTGATATCTTGTCGAATATCCAATACTGATGCTCGCAAGGAACTAGTTGTCAGTTAAATGCTAAAAAAACACTTATATATTTGTATTCAAGTTAACTTTTTGTGTAACGTAAGTAGTTTGAAAACATATATTTGTCAGTACTTGCTACTGCACAGAATATTTAACATATTTAACTTTCTGAAAGGCAGCCTTTTGTATTCTATCGCTATTTTATGTAATACTTTGACTACGAACTCAATAAGATCTTACTTACTTACAGCTAAGAACCTTTCATTTTAAATCCTTTTTTCAAGGATATTTTTGAAAATATTCATAATATAGAAGAAGAGATGTAAATGCATTAAAATCCCATACAATGTAATATAATGTAAAACTTTTGTACGATAACTTAACTCAAATACCAGAACACTACTTTACATTAAAGCTGCAGAAAACGGATACACGTTGTCAATACCCGTAGCAGAATAAGGCACAAACCACATTTACTTACAAAAATCCCTACAAAGTATACAAGGAAACAAAATTTGGCATTTTCTCTTTCATGAAGATGAGCCAACTTAAGTCCACATCTGTTTCCTTTTGTGTGCAACTAAATGAAATGCTAATAATGTAGTTTGTGAAAGTCATAGTATACAAAATGTCGAGGGTGGATGATACTAATGCAGGAGTAGGACATTGTCTATGCCGATTATGATTCTCATTAGGTGGTACGGAAAAAACGTAAGGAAGGGGGCCAGGTTTCATTGGACCAAATATATTTTAGTAATTTTAAGGCGATTTACCTATGTCCCTTTTACCAATTTTCTTTTCTGTTAAGAGCTACTTGTTTATGACCAGAATTACTTGTGGCTTTTTTCACATATATTGGGAAACGAATTTAAGATAAATTGTCATAAATGGTTGACTGTATATCGCACTCGAATCTGTTATCATAACTCTCTATCTAATTGTCAACATGGATTAGACTACCATACCGTTCCTGCATCAACTCCGGAAATTTGATTTATAATCAGCTTAAATTAGCCATTGAAGACTCCTATGGGCTGCGAACAATATTTTGAATTTTCACCTATAAACATATGGTTTTTACATAAGCTAGGATATTATGTCCTTACAATTAATTATGTGCTTTTTGTGTTAAATCGAAAAATTAAATTTGTTTGCATTGTAGTACTAACCTCCATTTGGAAGTCAATAAAATTGTTCTGAATAGGAAAAATGTATTACCCTATATCACCACTAAGATACTGGATATTATAAGTTATTGTTACATCCCAAAATGCGGAAGATAGACTAAATCACAAATAGTGTTGGTTGATAATCCTACGTCTACATGTCTATCTTCTGTCCATTTACAGCTTATAGTCGATGAACAGTAATGAAAGCCGGTTTGTTTTTGAATTTCAAACGTTGGGTGCGGGAGGGAGAAGTGAATGACAAGAGTACGGGAACCTCAAACCCTTTTTTATACGAGTGTAATTCGCTCTCCATACCGCACGTAGAAATTTCGATTCCAAATGTAATTTGTCAAAAAAAAAACAATTAGTGTTTATTTGGTGAATATAAGACTAAAGCAACGTGTCATGACGATGATAAATAGAATAGTATATTCCCAATTGTTCAATTAAATTTTCCATTGTTTTTTACGTATTAAACATGAAAATACTGTAGGTTTTCATTCAAATTCATACATCCCTCGTATACATCGTAGAACTTGTATAATTGTGAAATGGCACATATTTTTCATTCAAATAAGAAGAGAGAATTTGAATTTATAAGAAACACCGTGCATACGCCACAGAGTAAATGGACCTAGTGGGACCACTTCTCTCAGCAGGTTCATTACATTAGAGTATTCAAAAATCAGGTCGATCTAATTTAATGCTTTTCCGGTTGTTTCGAAAAATATAATTTTTCAAAAATCAGTTCCGTCAAGTTTTTTGGTTTTTATAACTAACAGCCAGTTCCGCTAAGTCTAACGAAAGAAAGCTAGTCACTCAATGTCGTTTGAAATTTGATTCCGCTAATCTCACTTTGTTCTTTCGCATGGCTTTTCGTATGTCCAAAAAATGAATTATGGTTTGTCGAATAACATTGTGGCCAGATCAACAATTTCAAAAATTCTTCAAAAATAACCTCGAAAATAACCGGTTATAGCAGCGAATTTATCATTTAAAAACACAACTTTGTCTGGTTAAATGCGTATTAACCCTATTATTAAGCGGACCACACATTTGTCAATCGTAAGTATAAGCTATGGTTAGCGTTGAGATTTATTAGTGTATACAGTATTATTATTTATTGAAATCAGGGACTGAATAAAGTTGTTATTGATTTAGTTTTCAAGAAAAAAAATCATTGTAAAGGGAATTCACTAGAACTATTTAAAGTGAACCAAAACGTTTACTCTGATTCTATCTAGCCAATTGTTTTCTGATTTTTATTATAATTTTCGCTATTTTTATACATGTGTGTACATACATCTTATGGGATCTAAAATTGGGTAAAAAAAACTGCATTTTCGGCTTCTTACTTCACGTACTCAGATCCCGATAATATTATGCTTGCTCCAAAAAAACAAATTTAAATATAAACAAAAATAATTTTAAAATATTATCGATTTTTTCCAATTCGTCGATTATGCCACACATCGAAAATGTTGACTATTTTTTTATATTAACTTTGTTCCCGTACATAATATTTCCAAATTTTTGAAAGAAATTTGTGTCATTTTGCCATAGAATAATAAATTTCTTTCCAAATTTAAAAAATAGTACAAAAATTAAAAATACTACGTTCGGGAATAAAACCATTATCTCGACGTTGCATAGCAGAAAAAGTGGACAGATAGCGTTGCCGCGTATTTCGCTATATCACAATGTGCATCGTCTGATCTATTTGAATATATTGCAAATTTTTTAGATTAATTAAATTAATTAGATTAAATTACTACATTTTCTATTGTTGTTTTTATTATACGAATTTCCATGTGTTTCTTATGGGAATCCAAAAAATTAATCGACAAGCGTTATTGATATCATTGTGATTTGAGAAAGCCGACAAAGAAAGCTAAAAAATTAGAAAAAGTTCTATACATCGCTTTGGTATGAATCATACAGGATATGATAAGGACCATACTGTAAGTATTCATAATATCGTAATATTTACTAATTTCATTGTACAAACTTTATATATTGTTTTGGGATCTTATGATAAAGATGCATCTAAACAATCGTTTAAAGATGGACTTAAACATGCTTTTAGATTAGCTAAAAATCGTTGGTGTAAAGAAAAGTCCAAGTAGAATAAGAAAAACAGCAAAACATATGAAGGAAGTGATGATCGTGAACCTGAAGAACTATGAATTTTGGAAAGTTAATATTAATATTTGACTACTAATGTCTATTTTTAATCTTTTAACTCAATATTTATTACTCTTATGAAAATGCTTTAAGTTCTTTTTTTTTAAATTTCGCATTGAATTTTCTAAGGACTGATGAAATATAAATTCGTACAATTGTTAATCAAAAACTGTAACAGAATCTTCCAATTTATCAACATTAAACAGGTACATTTTGTATACAAGGTTAATTTCTACTCAATTATTTTAAACCGTTTTTTTTGTTTCAATTTATCAACACTTTTGAGAAGAATTTTTCAATTGCTTCTTTAACAATAGAAAAACATTATTTCTTTAGCATTAACGAAAATGTAGATAAAAAAAATTTAATTTTTTAAAGACTATGAGCACTAGTGAAAAAGTAGTGAGTGGTCGATACAAAAAAGTGTTTCCATCCAAAGCCAAGCGCATGTTAAATTCACTAGTGTTGATACAGTTTTTCACTGATTCGGGTTCCTATCTCCTATTACTTTTTTTACATCCTTGGAAGCAATGTTTTTGCTGGGTATATAATTATTATTTCGATAGACTCCGATAATTGGTAAGACTTTCACCTTTATTTTAAGGTATAATATTCGCCTGGGACCCTTTAAAGACCGGAGATATTCAAAATTTGGATAAACATTTGGCACTTTTTCGCTCTAAAAAAATAAAAAATTATTACGAAACAATTTTTTTGACTGCGGCGCTTTCTGTTTTATAAAAAAATAAAAAAACTATTTCAAAAATACCACAAAATATCACAAAAATAACAAAATATCACAAAAGTACTAATAAGCCGCGAAGCCGGTGTTAAATTAAATATATATATTCGATAAATGGTTCTAAACACTTGTAAAAATAAAGGTTGATTTGAGCTGTGGGTTAATTTTTTATTTATTTATTTTTAAATTGAATATATTGAAGGCTTATAGATAAGTATGATATATTAAAAAAAAAGTTTGAAGACTTGCCTATTATGGGAATCTAGTAAAGCAATAGGTATACTAGGGCATTTTTTGAAAAAAAATACATGTCTATCAATAAAGGGAGGTAAAAAAAATCGGGTTTCTATTATTGGACCCCAATGGGTTATTAAAAATAAATATCTTTATGTATGCACTTATAGAGTTTCAAAAGACCTTTCTGCTGAAATATATTTCAACAGGACCGGATAATAAATGGCTGACTTTCGCGCGATTACACATTCAAGTTTTGGACGCCAATATTTCGGAAAATGTGGACTTGCGGCAAAATTTTTTATTTTTTCCCAACACCGTTTAATGCTCTCTCTATCAGACAAAAAGAAAAACGAAAAAAATAGGCGAATCGCAATTAAAGTGTATTTGTTCCTTCTTTTTCGATTGACAAAATTTTTCTTATTAATTTCCTTGACCGACAATCAACACAAGGGTGACTCGTTTTGGCATTAGCCTTCGCTTAGATGACAGCAAAGAAAGATAGAGGAATCAAAATTTGTATAGAACGCTTACGTTTTTATTCGCATAGATTTGCTTTCGATTTGTCGTTATGATGTGTGTTACTGGAACCAAAATCAGTGTCTTCATTTTTTTTTTTGGGAAACTAAATATTAATTTTCAATAGACTAAAAGCAAAAAGCACAAAATTTGACTATCACTTTTTCATTGTCTGTATAATTAAAGAATTTGTAAAAATGATGTAAACTATAACTCAAACCCTGTTCGGAACCGGTGAAAAATATACAGTGAGTGTAAAAATAGAAAACGCACAGCTAACTGAATCTGAGAAGCTGATGTAATCTGAACATATTTGTTTTATATTTCTAAAGGCTTTGACAATGTTTTTTTTTCGAAAATTTAACTAAGAATTACAATTTTTTTATTTACGATGCAATTTTGGAACAAAATAAACACCGATGAAACCGGCGGTATAAAACCAGTTCCACTAGTTGTTCGAAGTCGAAAATTTTCAGAAAACCGGCGGTCGGTGCACAACCATGAAACCGGTGGATATATTATTGGTTTCAGTTTATGAATACACTAGTTACATACGAACATTGGATGTTAAAGTGGTTTGATTTAATAATACCAGATATAGGTATTAGTTCAAAACAACCAACAAGAAAACAACAACAGCTTTTAGTTTTCTGTGTTAAAATTTTTGTGTTGAATAAAACATAAATACATATTAACAATAAAAGATACAAATAAAATTTGTATTCTGTTGTTCGACCTTTTCCTTATATATATTGTTTATATCTCCTGATGATGCTACACAAATGAGTAGCGAAATATCGAGGAAAGTAAATATAACAACAGCAAATCTGACCTCAAGCTCGAAGAATATTGATTATTTATTGATACAAATAAAATGTTACAAATACATATAAATTTTACAGTTCTCCATAAAAGCGACATGACCAATTTAATTCAAAGTTCTTGTAACTCCACCTGGTCTAAGTCAGTTTGCGTCGAACATGTCTCTACCTTTCGAAGGAAAGTGTGGAATTAAGAGGTAAATGAGACGGATGTTACGTCCACGTATATTTACTCTATTGTACACGCAGTTTTTAAGAGTTTGAATAAAAACTCTTACTGTAAAATATACAAAATAAATATAATTGAAACCGAATTCGTGAACACCCCAAAAAATCGGTACTTCAAAATACCGCCGTGCAAAAATTGTTCTGCCATTATGAGATGTCGCCTGAACTTCATATTAACTAAAAAATTAATTTTTTTTGCCAAAATACACTCAGAATCGAAACTTCAACGGCCGGTGAGGGACTAAAATTACCCTGGAATAAAACAAATTTTTGTCGTTCCCGGAATCTGTTTTGTCAATTCCCACATGCTGAAAAGTCTGTCTTTTATGTTGTTTCGATGCAAACAGGGTGTTTTTTAGCTGCATGAGAACAGATAATGATAATACAAAAGAAAAATATTTTTGGGATACAAATTTTTTTATTATAATCTGCTACATAATTCCAAGACATTTATTTTCTAATTATAAGTTCTGACATATGTCCAAAGCGGCTACGAGTTACATGGTCCATGCGCACAGTCCAAATTTTGAATACTTTTTCCAATAAAGCTGGTCGTATGACGTCAATGGTAGATTGGATATTGGCTTCCAATGCTTCAAGAGTTGCTGGTTTTTCGGCATAAACCAATGTCTTATCATAGCACTATACTTAAAACGCACAAATTATTGGGCCAGTGAATAGGACCACTTCTGGAAATAAAGTTGTCACCAAATTGATTGCGCAATAAATCGATTGCTAAGCGCGCTTTATAGCTAGTTGCCTCGTCTTGTTGGAACTATATATCGTTGATGTTTAGCTGGTTAATTTTTGGAAGCAAAAATTCAGCTCTCGCCATTCACCGTAACGGCGGCTCCTTGCTAATTTCGAAAGAAATTTGGACCGATGATGCCGCCAGCGTGTAAACCGCACCAAACAGTCAATTTTAATTGATATAATGGTGATTTGTTAACGGCCTGAGAATTTTCTTTGCTCCAAACGATTGCTTGCTTACTAGGCCGATTATGTTGGCCGTAAAATGGACGAAGTGCTCTATGAACTTTGGGAACAGATTTATTTTGGTTAAATAAAATTTCCACAATTTGGAAGCATTGTTGCAGCTTTAAACTATTCATAAAGACTTACCAAACCTTACTGCACATAAATGTTAACACAGTTATATTCTCAACTATTCTCAACTGTGAAATCTTAGTTATCGATTTCGATAGTTGTCATGCAGCAAAAAAACACACTTTACCACGTGTTTCGAGCTTCACGCAAATATAGTATATTTGTGTTCAAGCATGCGTTTTCTATTCAATATTACATGTTGGAGACACAATGATTTATAGGTTATAATATATGTTTGTTTTTATGACCAAAATATTGCTTTGATAGTTAAAAACTGCTAAACGAAAAAATCTGACAGACAACAAAGAAACGAATGCAGGAGCTCTTCAATATTTGGAAACAAATACTTCCTGTAATATGTTCATGGGATGTAATACGAAGTTGTTGTTCCACTGACAGTTTTAAATAATAATAAATTTTATGTTGAGTTAGGTTGCCATTCCGTGGGAAGTTGTTACTATGACTGATATATATTAAAAGTCTTATTGCTAAATCTTTCAGATATATAGCCGATTTAAACCAAAATTTGGAAGGTCGTAATTTTGATCACGGAGTCTTATCTAAATTCCATCCTCAGAGCCATTAAGTCGCTTCTCCTTTCTAACAAAGATATTATAGCAAAATTCGTTACGATCGTTTCTGTTTTACCGAATCAATTGCTTCAACTAAACAGACATCCGCACAGCTTTTGTATAGAAAGTACCAGAATGGGGGTAGAAATGTCAACCATTTTGCACAGCAGAGTGGCGCTGGACGAAGTATTGTCTCCCAAATTCAAAGAATGCCACAATAGTTTTGATAGGAATAGAATGTTAAAGTTTTGTGTTTTTTCGTATTTTTTCTATTGCGTTTCCTCCCCCATGCACATAATGTTTTTGTTCATTTCGAACAGTGACTCCTACCAGAAATACAATATCCATATTACGCCTACATATATTTGGATCAAAATCTTTTAAGGACTGTTTAAGGCTAGGTAATTGATTGAAAACCATCAAACTTTGCCTGTGATTAGTATTTATGAAAAACTAGTATAACTTGGGAAACTAGGCTAATGGGCACGTCTCTACAATTGATTTTCCTAAAACTTTTTTCAAATACATATGATTAACTTGACTATTCTCCATATTCTGAGGGCCGACAAAAAACTCCAGTAACTGCTAAAAATTGTAATGAAATTTGGTACTAAGGAAACTTGAATTAATATTTACATAACAATTTTTAACTTTCTACGATCATTTCGGTAGCGCCCACACAACTTTTGTGTGGCCATCTGGTGATTGGCACAATAATCGTCAAATAAAACCCCGCTATTGAATAGAGGCGATTTTGTCACCCAATTCTGTAACCTACCACATAAAATTGGGGCGGTCGCCTGGATTGCTGACGCAATAGCTCCCATAAATAGCAATAGAATCAAAATCGAATACCGGTGCACCTCTTTGCTTTTCCACCGACAGGCGGCTTTTTGGAAATTAACATTTTCCTCAAAGAGCTATTTTTTTGTGATAAAATAAAATAACGCGAAGGGTGGAATCGGTTTTATTCTGCCAGTTCCTTCCCAACACGGGTCCCCCAAGTGCCGGTAATTTCGCCATTAACCTATACCGCACAGTGGGGGATTTTCAAAACTATTTAAATAATTCCGCCTTTTTAAAATAGATTATCCAAAAGTGATATGGCTGAGGCATTGCGCTATTGCACTTCAGTCTATCAATACCTATTAAAAAAGAATTAGATTAAAAATACCACATATTACAAAACCAACTAGAAATCGTTGAAATGTATGACATAAGAAAGGCTTGCCTTCACAAAATTTTTTACGTTTTCTGGAACAAGGTATAATCAAACTTTTTCCAAAGGGAAAGTAATATGTTTTATAACCTGAAATTTCTTTATTTGTTTTGTAATGACAGCATTAATTTTGTACACACCATATATTTACTATCCTTTCTTCATAGCCTGCTAAATGTGAAAATTTTTACAAACAATTCCACATTTGACGGCATGCAAGGCAGTTTCGCTCTATATTTTGCCTAATTATGAAACGTGCATATGTTCCGAATTATCATATTCAAGTTTGTTACTACATGACGACATATGTGGCAAATTCTGGAAAGTTTGTGCAAAATCCCAAAAATTTTGAATTTTTAAAAATATATTCAAAGTTCTCGGATTGTATCGGAAAACATTTTAAAAATTTTGATAATCAGGCTATACAAATTGCTAAAATATATTTTAATCTCTCTTATAATAAATAAATAAATTTTAAGAAATGTTGACTTAATGTTTTTTTTTAGGTTATTAGAAGCAAACGAAACTTAAGGTGCTAACACGTCTATCAGTGTCAAACACTTTATCAAAAACTACATGTCAGATACTCCCCAATTCTCTATCCCATGCTATAATAAAAGGGCTTGATGGATTGGGGAGTTGAGACGCGGTGGGAATTTTATTTAAGTATTTGGCTAAGAATCTCGTAGAGCTGGATGTTTCTTACAATTGTAGTGAACTAATAACAAAAATAACTCATTACTCACAAATTTAACATTAAGTAAAAATTCCTGAAAATACTTCCTGCAAACACAACATTTAAAACTTTACAAAGGTTTACATTTTTCAGATGACCGAGGTTATCAAATTCGTGCTGCCACTGTACAGCTCTATGAACTCCCAATCTGGGAGATCCAAATCACAACACCTCAGCAATATCCCAGCCTAATTAAAAGACTCCAAACTCTCCAGAATAGACTTTTAAATTTAATTTTTAATCTTCCCAGATCTTACTCAACTACACGACTCCATCAGATCGCAAATGTTGATATTGTGGCAACCAGGTTGGACAGACTGTTTGAAAATTTTAATGCCAGATTTTCGCATTCTGAATACAATCATATCATTGAGCTGGCCTCATCTTGGCTTGTTAAGTAGCTTTAGGTAGTTCATAAAATGTTATCTTATACCTAAATATATTTTATAGCTTTTTGAAAATACTTTTCCTCCATTTTCTATATTAAATAAAAATACTATTTTGAGAAATAACTTGTGATATCTAAGGAGAAAATGGGAAACATCCTTAAACTCTTTAATCTGTGTATATTATATAAATATATAAACAAATTTGTAATATCATGAAATAATACACTGAATTGAGTGTTTGAGGAACACCCACCGTTCGCCGGTATTCTGAAAACTAACTCTTTCTTTTGAGCGATGAGATTATGGAACAAAATAAATCCAAAAATCCGGTATATTCTTGCCTGTTCTTCAGCCTTTGTTCATTTATTTCGCTCCAAACTGTAGACATTTATAGGTGTTTGCATTTTTTCACAGAAAATCTAAATTATACAGGCAACTTTTTAAAAAAATGTGGCAGAAATAGTTCAAAAACTTTGAAATGTTTATACCCTCACCCATGGGGGGATGGGGATATAAAGGATGTCTCAGTATGAATGCACTTTTTCATTTTAAAAAATAAACACGTATTTTTGAGATAGTTGAATTTTATTGGACTGTAAAGAAGACATATTCCATTGAAGTATGTAATACAATTGCCGTAAAATAGCCCACATGGCTCTGATGACATGCCAGTAATCTTTTCATGAAATTTTCCTTGACTTTTTCACAGAGATGTGGCTGTATCTTACTGATAACACGTTAGATCTTGGATTTGAGCTCACCAATCGTTTCTGGTTTGTTCGCATTAAGCCAAGATTTAAATTGCAAGACCTTATTGGCCAGTTGACATCAGAATTTCTTGAGATAAATTGTTTTGTAAATCGTTGCTGCAATAAATCGATTGTTGCAAGCGCGGTGTGGCAGGTGATGCCGTCTTGCTGAAACCGCATGTCAATCAGATCCATGCCGTCCAGTTGAGGTCACAAGAACTCCGTTATCATGTTCCTGCGACGAATGCCGTTCACAGTCGCTGCAATTTAGGTCTCATCTTCAAATATAGTATAAGGCCTAATCACGCCGCCTGACCAAGAGCCGCACCAGACAGTTGCTCGTTGTGGGTGCACTTGTTTATCATGTGTTGCATGAAGATAGTCTGAGCTCCAAATTCGACACTTTTATATATACACGAAGCTATTCAGGTAAGCTGCATTTTTTATGCACGAAGGGAAATTTGAAGTTGTTGAGAACGATGCCGAATTGATGTTTTCGAGGTTTCGGCGACACTTTCGTTTACAGTGGAAATGTTTTCCAGAGACCGACCGGTAAGTTGACGCCCAGGAGTCTTACTGTCCACAACCGACCCAGTTTCTTAAATTTTTTTGACCACTCTTCGAATGGTTGGCATATTAGATGCACTTTCTCAACTGAAATATCTTCGAAGTTGGCGAGCAGTCTCAGCATAAATTTCCAAATTGTATCAAGTTTAAAACGATTAAGCTATGTCCGTCTGTCTGTTTGGCTGGCTGATTAGGTGCCACTTCATCCTCAGTGTCTGAATCCAAACAATTGTTCCAAAATTAAAGACAAATATTTCTCGGACAGAATCCGTCACTTAGAGTGAGGATATGTATAATTATATCAGATGGTGGATACGTGAGATGATATTTGGTTCCTTCAATTCTCATTATTTTAATTTTATCGCGCGAAAAACATATTATATGTTGTTTATCATAGTCAATATTCGCTTTGACCTCCTACACAATTTTTTATAGTACTGGTCATACAATACAATATACTAATCGGATATGAAAAACTGAGACAGCTTCCTCACTTGTCGTCATAGCTTGAAAAGAATTTTCGAATGTATGATTGGTAATCTGCATTTAAATTTTGACGGCCTTCCACAGTGGGTTGAAGTTGGCACTTCTCATTTGCAATGAGAAATAAAAAATCAATCTAAGAACGTTCTTGGACATTTTCACATTATCTGGTTAGAGCTAACTCAAAGTTATTATTTGTGTATTCCATACAATCGGACAACTAAAATATTTACTTAGCCTTAACTATATGGCAAACTGAGCTGGTGATAATGGCTTTGGTAGAAAAGAATATACAAAACTTTAACATTGGAGGATAATATTTGTTTGCAACTTTGGCTGATTTGCCACTAGAAGTTATATAAATTTAAATTTCTATTCACAAAAACAATAATAGAAATCAAATCTTTTTCCTACTACTTGAGGCACAAACGGTATTTTTTTGCTGTTAATCATTTATTGAAATTACAACAAAAAATTTAAATCATACTAACCTTTAAATTTTGTTTTCTGCCAGCACACAATATTCAGGAGATTTCATGTAGATTTTATCCGTATATTATCCAAGTGGTTATGGAACTGAACAGTAATCGTCCTTAATTCTTTTATGTCATTTCATTTGGTAACAGAAACTCTAACTGGAAGTTTTTTCACTTTTATATTTGAACTCACTTCAATGGATACCACGCCGCTCCACTCACGATGCGTGTACGTCTGAGGGAGTGTGGGTGTATCCCCCGCTGAGTGAGTATTCGAAACAATAGTTGCTGTTTATCTGGGTTGGACCAATGTTGGTTGTTGGTTCGCTGTTCGTTGGTTCGTGGATTGTTTGATTCGATGTTCACTTTCACAAGTTTAATGGAGCGTTGATATATAATCGCACAAGTGCTCGCACTCGCTCCGCTTCCCGCACTTGTAGTACATGTTGTTGGTAGCTTCTATGCCATTGTGTGTTTAAAGCACATTTGTTTGCAACTATTTTTTTTCGTGCTCTTTGTTTGCAAGCTTAATGTCAAATATTTAATCAGAACGTTAGTTTCTTTTTTTTTCGATTCGTTATTTATTTTTTTTTATTTCTCTTCTTATTTGTTTTCTTTGTTATTTTTAATTCGTGTTACAGTGTAGTTTTTCATGATTTCTTTGAGTATAGAATTCGTTTGCTGTGAGAAAACGAATGATTTGGGTTAATTTTTTCAGCAACTGGCGAAGCATTCTAAAACAAAAAGAGAAAGAACAATTTGAGAAACAAATATACTTTTTTATGTAAAAAATGTGTAGTCTATAAACATTATAATTAAATTATATTTCGAATTCCAATTTTTAAAAATGGATCCTGTTGGTCTAACAACTACTGGAAAATAATAGATGGTTATTTTCTGAAGATTGAACTTGTGACCATCATGTCTTACAGACAGAAATATAAACTTCAGTGTTACGAAATTATAACTTCACATACCAATTTAAACGACTGTTGTCCTGTATTTACTTAAAAAGTTAAACAGTAATAAAGGTAAACTAGTCCTTAATACAAATTTTGTGGTAGTAAAAATTTTCTACAAATTCTTGCTAGCAATTTGTGAGATTGTCTCCCCAATCCATTCATGGGATGTTATGGGACACCATTTTTCGAGGAACTGAAAGTAATATGTGTTAGGGTTACAGATATTCTGGCCCCAATATCTGGAATAGTTTTGGGAGTAAATTGACAGGTGTTACTAAACTAAACTAACTTGTCACTGTTTGAATCAATGTCCCAGACTTAAGTTGTTTGTTCTACCGCTTACGACGCATATAGCCCATCGATTGTAACTTGTAATTGTAATTGTAACACTAGAAATACAGGTAGTGGTTTTTTGGAGGATCAACTTTGGTCATACGTTGGTTAAGATGTACCACATAATAAGCCGATCACAAGTGGCTATTCTATTTTTCTAAATCTCACACAGAACAATACTTATTTATCACGTATTAAAATATGGATCAAAACGCCAATATATAGACGGAATTACAATAGGAACCACAGGTGGTCATTCAAATTGCCGCCGAAGTTTAACTGTGTGGCGCGAATCCAAAAGGTACAATTTTCGATAACTCCCATCAGCTTGCCCATTTCAGATTCTTCCCGTTTCAGCAAACCTTTTGTCCTCAATCCATCTGAGTCTCCCCATACGATCTTTGTCACTGGTCTATATGTGCCGACTCCGCCCATTTACTCAACTCAGCCTCCGTCACCCCAAAGGGTTTCAGCCCTCTAGGCTCATGGTTTGCAGTTTCCTGGCTTTCGTTGCTAGGAGGTTCTCTCGTTCGTTGCTGAATATTCTTCCGTGCATAGAATAATCGTTTATCACCTTCTTAAAGTCTAGGACAGTTCTAGATTTGACAGTTACAGGCAAACTTATTTTGAATTTAATGTTCAATTATTAAAGGTTATTTCAAGTAAATCTGACAATGTGCTTATGCACACAACCGATGTCGCGTTGGTCAAAAAATTTTAAGAAACTGCGTTAGTTATGGATTGTATAGCACCTGTTTATCAACGTACCGGTCGGTCTCTTGAAAACATTGCTGATGTAAACGAGAGTGTCGCCGAAATCCCTAAAATAGCAAACCGGCATCATTCTCAACATCTTCAATTTCATGAAGCACTACGCAGCGAATTTTGGAAAAAGACCTTCACCTTTAGTCGTAGAAGTTCAGCTTACTCAGGACCTCAAACCAGCATACCATAGAAAGCGCTTGCAATTCGTTCAATGGGTACTGAAGCAAAGTGAATTTAATGCCAATTTTTCAAAAATAGTAATCTTCTTCGATGAAGCGCATATGCCTCTGAAATCCATTGGCAACAAATGTACCCACAACGGGCAACTGTCTGGTGCGGCTTTTGGGTACGCAGCGTGATTAGGTCATACTTTTTTGAAGACGAGGCTTGCAGTGACTGTGAAGAGTATTCGTTATAGCAACATGATAGCGAAGTTCTTGTGGCCTGCGCTGGACGGCATTCATCTGGATGATACGTGGTTGTAGCGAGACGGCGCCACCTGCCACACCGCGCATGAAACAATCGACTTATTGTAGCATCGATTTCCAGAACAAAATATCTCGAGAAATTCTGATGTCAGCTGGCTAACATCATACCTATTAACGTCGTGCGATTTGTTTCTTTGGGGTTTTGTGAAATCTCCAGTTTATGCGAATAAATCATAAAAAATTCCTGATCTCAAATCCGGGATCCATCGCGTCATCGGTGAGATACAACCACATCTCTGTGAACATTTACGGAAAATTCTATGAAAAGCGTAATGACCTGTTATCAGAGCCGTGGGAGTCATTTGATGGATATTTTATTCCATAATTAATCGGAAAATGTCTTCTTTATAATCCAATAAAAAATCACAACTATCTCAAATACTACCTATTTTTATTGATGTGTTAACATCTATAGCGGCGTATAGGGACTAAATCTATCAAAGTCAACACATGCAAACAAAACACAGACAGGTTTTCTGCTGCTGCTAAAACCAGATTTTATGCTGCTGCTAAAACCAGATTTTATGCTGCTGCTAAAACCAGATTTTCCGAGACTGCGAAAGAGAATTATGACGTGTTAAACAAAAATGAGCGAGCAAGAGAGCAATGAAAGAGTGGTGTGTAAGGGGTGAGGCAAACGAAATTGTGTCTATAGCGTATGTATTAACATAATAATGTATGTATGTACATGTGTCTGTTGCTGTTGTTGAACGGAGATATAAAGCATAGCCACGCAAAATTTCATTTGCAAGCCTTGCGCAGTCGACGTTATGTTGACACACTAATACGTCAGCTACTTTGGACAAAGTATGTGTGATGTTGTGTGTTTGGTTGCTTCGTTGTTGTTGCTATGGCCAAACAAAGCGAGTCATTTGATGTCCAGCATTGCCCGGTGTATACAAAAACAAGTAGAAACGGTGATAAGTTCGGCCGGGCCGAAGCTTATATACCCTCCACCATGACAATTTACACTCACACTCTCCACTCTTTGCATTCCCTTAACAGTTTTTCTTTAAGGTACCCCCCCTCTACACCCTCCACCCACACAAACACTCCACGACACAGCAAGCACAAGTAAATCACCAACATATCAGTAGTAGTGGTAGTAGTTGTTGTTGTTGTTGTTGCTGGTGTTGTTGTTTTTATTTCTATTTATAATTGTTTTCTCACACTTTTCGATCTTTGCATTCTCTTAACAGTGTTTCTTTTAGGTACACCCCAACCCCTCACACAAGTACTCATCGACCCCATAAGCAATGGAGTATATTTTAATATGTGTGGTTGTGATTTTTTCCAATGTAACAGTTAGTAATGTGTTCATAAAAATCGAACAGGTACCGTGTAACAAAAAGGTGTTAACACATCGCCGTGAGTTCGAAGACTCATTGCTTTTTTTAAAATAAAAAAGTGCATTCTTACTGAGACACTTTTATCTTTTGCCGAATTTAAATGAAGCGAGTGCTTCTTCAATCCAATATATGACTGGCATTTAACTAGCTGATTTGAATATCACACTCTTAAAAGTAAAATAAAATGGATTAGCAATATTACTACAACCAGTTTTATATATGGCAAACTTTTATAAAAGCATTCGTACAGCCTGAAACATATGTGTTGTAGCCAAAATAGACGTGCAGATCGGTTAAATCATTAACCATAATTGCATTTGTCTGATAGTGTTGTTTGGATCTATGCTGTGAATGACTTTATTACCGATCTCAGACGTCATTGTTCTTGACCAAAAGATGAAAAAATTGTTAACTTGCCAAAGGTCCCAAATCGGGAGGAAATTTTTTGTACATCTAATTACGAATAATTAACCGTACCACCAAGTTACTGCAAATTAGAATTCCCAACCGTCCTCATCTGTTGAAAATAAACCAAAACAATTAAACTTTTTACTAGAGTTGTTATTCACACTGCTCATGTTTTAACTAATCAAACCGCAAGTGGGGCAATCAAACGCTTTAAATGCCACCGCACACAAATTAAGCAATTATTATACACATTTTATTGACACACATTTTGATGGTAAATTTTCATTATAATAACCGATATTTAATAAAAATCAATTCGCATAATTTTTATTTAAATTTTACTGCATTTTATCACAACCATCTACTCGAAGTATATACTTCGAAGTTCAAATAACGATTCAGTTTTTTCCTCTCCATACGCCCGTACCATTCATTTATTTAAATTTCATTACGAAAAATGCTGTTTCACAGATTTGTATTCACAGTCTCATACAAACATGCACGCAAAATAAACCAGGGCAATAAATGTGTGATATTGCAAAACTGAAATCAATTAAATATATTTTTATTGAAATTAAAATGAACATGACTATAGATATTGTTTATTTTTACTTGTTTGCCCGTTGTTATAATTTACGTTATGCTAGCAAAAATAAATATTATAAAATTTAATAACAATAATGAACAATTCACAAATGAAGAATACATTTTAAATTATGCTGCATTTATTTAAAATTTGTGTGTAATTATTTTACAAAAGCAGTTACTATAGCGTATGATTAATATGAATTATGTATTCAATGTCCAGGGTGTGGTATGAGTGGTATTTAATTAGAATGTAAAATGCTATCACGGAATATCATGATAGGCTTAGTATTTCACGTATTATGCAAATTATATAATTAGTTTTGTTCGTTGAAGTGTTCAACAAATAAGTATATCAGCAGAAGTCAAAAATAGTTAAACTACAGGACTTGTTTTTTTTTGAAAAAACTTGTATTGCCGTCTTTAGCGAAAAGTATGGATCACTGTCCTCGAGGATGCAAAATTAATAACGATTTAAAAAAACGTATGTACAGGTTGGCCAAAAGTCACCATGGGGTTTAAAACTTTAACAACTTTTTCGTTTATATATTTTTTTTCCAGATTAGACGAATAACACCTGGAGAATATATAATGGGGAGGTTCACAACTGAACAAAGAACGAGACTAATGCAATTTTATTATGTAAATCAGCGGTCAATTAACATCAGAATTTTTCGCACTCTGAAGCAATGCTTTGCTCCTTAGTTCATCGTCACCACCAACAAGGTACCGTAACGGATTTGCCGAAACCTATTGCGGATAATATTGAACGTGTCGAACGAAGTGTTAAGGAAACACTAGAAACATCTGCCAGAAGGAACATCATCGAGGAATGTCTCATAGGTCCCTAGGGCGTATTTGACAAAAGACTTACTGTTATACCCATATAAAGGTGCAAGTGGTAGAAGAATTAAAACCCCCAGATCACCGGCAACATCTGAATTTTGCAGTTGGTCAGAATTGAATTTAAATTTTTTCAAAATCTGATTATTAGTGAGGAAGCACAGTTTCATCTGAATGACTGTTGGTTCTGGCGTTCTGAAAATCCAAGGGCCATTCATCAACGCTAATTGCACACTATTAGGTGTACAGTATGGTGTGGGATTACATCTGAACATGTCGTTCGGCCTTATTTCTTCGAAAATGAAGGTGGAAGTGCTGTAACCGTAAATTGAATAGCAGTACCAGTTTATATTAGAATATTGTTTTCCTTCTCCTCTTGAGACCAGACCTAAGGTATGGTTTCAGCAGGATGGAACCACCGTCAACACTGCCCGAGACACAATGCCACTTTCATGTAAAATTTTTGGAGAGGGAAACTTTTGTGGAAATTCAGAAATTCACTGGCCTTACCGTTCCCCAGATTTGTCAGCACCCAACTATTTTCTTTAGGTTTATTTGAAGGAGCGAGTATTTGTAAACAAGCCCGGGACTATCTTTGAACTCAAGGTCAACATTGTTGCAGAAATTCGTACGCGACATCGACAAATTTTGAAAGATGTTATGGAAAATGCTATAAAACAAGCCCATAATTGCGAAGCTGAAAACGTGGGTCATTTAAGTGACATTATTTCCCATACTTAGTGTGAAAAATTTTCCATTTTGTATATTTTATAATCTGAAAAAAAATATCTAAACGAAAAATTATTACATTTTTAATCTCCATGGTGACTTTTGGCCCTCCCTGTATATGACACGAGTGGCTAATCAAAATTGTCATCTACTGCGGAAAAAACTTAATATATTATCAGTAGTGGTTTGAAAGATACAACCATTTAAAAATAGGTCACCGCTGAGTATGTTTAATATTTGAATATGTTTGGTTACCAAAAGATGCAGTTATTAATCTTGAAAAAAATATTAAAGTCAGTCGTATTGATTTTATGAGAAACTGTCTCCAATACACTCAAATTTCAAGAGAAGCAGATTTATTAGATAAATAGTTTTTTTTTGGTTAGCAAAAGTCTGTTAAGTCAGTGGATGACTCGAGGTACTGTTGCCAGTACCAATAAATCAAATTGTTTAAATATATATTTTTGTTTGTTCAATCGTGTCTGTCATTTGATCATGAGAACACGTAGCTCATCACAGCGCCCACAAAAAACTCAGTGGTAAGCTTGAAAATATCCAATGTTTTCGACCGAAATTATGATCAGTAATGAGGTCTATTTCGACAATAATAGCTACGGCAATAAGGAAAATTTCCATATTTGGGCTAAAGAGCAAAATGAATAGGCTCAAGAGGTGTTATTACTGAAAGACCATGTTTATCGTGTCATGACAAAGGCCTAAAATTTAAGTACATGACTTTATTTGTCTGTAACGAAGCGGCTGTACTTACCACACAGCATATTTGCGAAAAGATTTCGGTAAATAGCCGACTTCGAACTTTCTGGGGGTTACCTTAAATTTCAAAGTCGACACGGAAAGCCGGCAATGATAGAAGGATTGGAAGCCAACATTACTAGCCTCATTCGCCCAGTACCACTCGAAATCGCCGAACCCATCATCTAAAATTAGAAAGAAATTAGAAACCCCGCAGTGAAAGAAATTGCCTTCAAATGATAAATCTAATGAACGGTGATTTTGTATGATAAAAAAAACCTATGGGGTTTTGTTGTAAGTCGTCAAATTAATAGGGGGACTGGGACCCTATTTGATTTCATCCCATATATGTGATTGAAAAGTATATGAATTTTTGCAGAAGGCCGACAAAACTTGTGAACAATGGATCTAAATTATCTTTTTTTTTAGAAATTTGTCTGTATTAAAGAACCTATATCGCAGTCATATTACAAAAGAGTCAGAACTCTACATTAACTAAATTTTCTATAGATGCAAAAAACTGGTTAACAAATTTACGAATATGTTATGAATATAATTTATGAAGCTTTTGGTGAAAGGGTAGAAAAATCATGGCAAGTTTGTACAGTTCATAGAATTTATCCTTGGTTACTGTATTTAAGCAAAATAAAAAAGTTTTAAATTCTGAGTTAAGACTCTTTTATATTTAGAAAAAAATTTGTAAATATTATTTTTTTATTAAATATTATGTAATGTAATGGATAAGTCAATAATTTGTTAGTGTTCCAGGCTGATAAATTCATTATTGGAGTTACTTTATATATTTGAATATCCAGAATTAAATTTACTATTAGATCCAATAAACAGCACCAAATCAGAGGTATCTGGAATCGTATTATACAAAATTTGGTCGAATTCAGCATCTTCAGGACTTGAAGAAGATTTATTTAAGTTTTGTCTAATAACGATAAAACCTAAGTTTATTTTCAATTAAATAAACCATTTAATAGTAATAAGGACAAAAAATAAGCTTGTCAAATACATATTTTGTGTTATCATATAAATATGGAATTACTTTTGACTTTTGACACTTGACTAAAGAAGGTGTAATGTTTAATGATTCACGATCGTCCAACGAATGTGAGTTCGAATCCCACCCGCGGCATTTACTTTTTTTTCACTAACCGGAGAAAACATGATTTCTTATAGCCTTAAAGGAAATTACAACTTCAAACATGAAGAGGATCTAAGACAACTAGATTTCAAATGTAGTTTGCACACCCTTTGTAAACAACAGTAATGCAATAGTTGTATTAAAAATATTCAACAACATGGGTCGCTGAATAGATCATGCCCACTCCGAAAAGGAAAAATCCTATTTTTACAATGTAAAGGATTGAACGCCCTTGTGATTGCTGTTAAAATAGAAAGGAGTAAACAGTTGTAAATTATTATTTAAACAATAGCAGGAAGAACGAGGGATATATGGATGGATGCACTAAATGCATCCGAAAAAAAAAATTGCCAACGTACAAGGCTTCCGGCAGATAAAACTAATTTTAACAAAGCTGAGAATTATCTTAAGATTCGACTAAAAGTGTATAAAAATAGTCCTGTCAATAAATTTCTTCGTAATTTGAGCCCAACGAACAATAATGAGTTTAATCTCTGGAAGGCTACACATTATCTTAAGAGACTACAAAAGAGGAATATCGCAATCAAAGAGTCTACTGGAATATGGTGCAGATCCGATAAAAGCAAACTGTCAGCTTTTAAAGCATTTCTTGAGGACGCATTTACACTATTTTCTTTTTGTGACGCTTCAGATGAAAATGAAATTATAAAATTTTTCGTCGTACCTTGTCACATGTATCGTCCAATCAAACACTTTACTATTAAAGAGGTTGTTAATGAAGTAAAAAAACTAAATGCTAAAAAAACTCCAGTATATAATTTAACAGATGCTAACGTACTTAAATCCTTGTCAAAAAAAGGATACGGTTTTCTGACTGTGTTATTTAATTAAGTGTTACGGAAACTGGCTAAAATTATACGGATACTAATAAAGCCAAATAAACAAGAAATTGATATAGGTTCATATAGACCCATAAGTTTGTTACCAATTATTTCAAAAGTATTCGAAAGAGTTTTTCAGAAACGGCTTCTCCCTGGTCTTCATGCATTGAAAATATTACCAGATCATTATTTCGGGTTTAGACATGGACATGGAACATCAGAACAATGTCAGAACTATTAGAGAAAGCTCAGAAAATTAACAATATTGCTCGGCTGTAGTTTTAGACGTTAAACAAGCGTTTGACAAAGTATGACATGATGGCTTGTTATATAACTTGAAAACACTTCTACCCACACATTTTTATCTACTGATGAGATCATATTTAAGCCAGAGAAAATTTTCTGTGAGTATTAATGATGATGACTCGGAAATTGGCGAAGTAAAATCCGTAGTTCCACAGGGCAGTGCGTTGGGTCCGATTTTATATACAATTTATACATCCGACTTTCCTGCAATCGATGAAGTAACTGTAGCTACGTATTGCGGATGATACTGTTCTATTAGCTACTAGTCCATCACCTGCAGAAGCTTCCAACATTACTCAATAACAATTTGCCCTTACTCAATTATGGCTAAAGAAGTGGAACATTAAAGTCAATGCCGAAAAATCGACCCATGTGACCTTTGCTCTAAGGAAAGAAGATTGTCCTCCGGTGGTTTAAACGGATTTATTATTCCGTCATCTATTTGTGTAAAATATCTAGGCCTTAACATGGATATACGTTTAACCTGGAAACAGTACATCACATTAAAACGACATCAACTTAATAACTATTAAAACTAAACGGATGTATTGGCTTTTTGGACCAAAATCCAAATGGAGTTTGGCGAATAAAGTTATTCTATTGAGCTCTGGGGAACAGAAAGTGATTCAAATGTGAAAATACTGGAAAGATACCAATCCAAGACCCTTCGACTTATCACAAATTCTCCTTGGTTTGTAAACAACAACAATATTCATACTTATCTTGATGTCCCTAAATTAAAAACAGAAATAAACAGATATAGCTCAAATTACCTCAATAAATTAAGTCAACATTCAAATGTATTTTAGAGGACAGTAACGAAGTAAGAAGACTTAAAAGCATAGATAAAGGAATTAACTAGATATCGCACATGCCGTGGGAAATTTATTGTTCAATGGGATATTTTCTAGATGGAGCTGAATGCAATAATTATAACGTTTGATCTCAAACAAAATATACCTTGCAAGATGTATTTAGAAAACGTGCTAACAAAAGGTGTGGTAGGCAACATCAACAGGGATTTTGTTTTGTTTAGTGGTACGATGCTGTACAGGTACCAACAATTATAGTACACCAAACAAGCACATAACCAAAATGCATTTGAATTAGAAAGTGGGGAACACAACGACATGAAAAAACTAAATTAGTTGTTCGAATAGCACTACCTGGAAAATGCTTCTATTTTTGTATTGAAAAAATGTCCCACACTGTTGAATAAACGTCAGTGATTGTTATGAGAAACGTCAATGAAAGTTACAAAACGACAACACAGCATCTAGTGGCAGTACTTGACAACGCCTATGGGATATCTACTTATTTCCTTTATCTATGCTTAAAAGACTCCATGAACTTCATTTACCATTTGTTAACTAAAAAAATCAAATTAAGTTTGTATATTTTCAATATGAATATATGTACATAGATATATATATAAGTAAAACAAAACATTTGAATAACAACGTAATAATGTTAAGTTCTTGTTAAGCTCACTGGAGTTCAACTACTCTGTTATATATATTAAGTTTGATAGAATTTGCTTATTATTTTCTTGGTAATTAGATTGCATATAAAGATGCAAAAAAATCAGCGTACACGATGTCGTATTTTTAAGTCGAATCAGAACCTAGTTCGTAGCAATTTGCAGAAAAATCTTCACCTTAATGTCACTCTTAAGTTGCAGCGATTAGAATTTGCAAGCAACATTGTGACATTAAGTTGTGAATTAAAAATATTTTTTAATATCAATGGACCTGATGTATAAAACGTTTGTTTTCATAATTTAGGAAAAAAACAACTGTATTCAAACAGTGTTTTTTACCTACATGATAACTATCGATATCGATAACTAAGGCTTCACAGCTGAGCATGTCAGACTCTCTTCATATTTCTGTTCAGTAAGATTTGTGAAGTTATCATGAATCGATTAATGCTGCAACAACGAACGTTTCCAAATTGTGGAAATTTACTTTGGAATAAATAAGTCTGTTGACGAAATTCGTCCACATTGTCCATTTTAAGGTCAATGTAATCGGCCTAGAGAGCAATTCGTGCAGTTGGGGATGGTTTGGAGCGTAGACAATCCTCAAGCCGTTAAGGAATCACCATTAGATCCATTAAAATTTACTAATCGGTTCGGTTTACATGCTGGCGGCATCATCGGTCCTTATTTCATTCGGAATGAGCAAGAATCTGCAGTTACGGTGAATGGCGAGCGCTGTCGAGTCATGCTGACTGCATTTTTGTTTCCAAAAATTAATCAAATTAATCAGCGAAACAGCAACGACAGTTGCTTCCAGAAAGATGGCGCAACTTGACATACAGTGCGCTTAACAGTCGATTTATTGCTAAATCAATTTGGTAACAACTTTATTTACAGAAATGGTCCTGGTCACTGGCCTCCTCGTTCGTGCGATCTAACGCTTCTGCATTAATTTTTATGGGGCCGATAAACCAGCCGTTTATGCCGATAAACCAGCAACTCTTGAAGTATTGGAAGCCAATATTCAAGCCACCATTCACGCCATACGGCCAGATTTATGGAAAAAGTAGACAAAAATTGGGCTGATCGAAGGGACCATGTAACTAGTAGCCACGGCGGACATATGCCGGAAATCGTATTTAAAAAATAAATACCATGAAATTATGTACCAGATTATAATAAAAACTAACATTTAATTTCTGATGCAGCTAAAAAAACACCCGCTGCAAAGAAAACAGAACAGGGAAGGTGGAGTTCTGGGTTGGGATGCATTGTCTTATTGTATTTAACACATAAAAAATGGCAGTAGCAACATATATATGGATATTGGAAGAAGTATTGCCGAAGTTATGAATTTTTTTGGTTCGATTCATACTACCGGAACTGTGAAGCAATATATTCGTGATCAGAGTGTGGATATTTTGAATTGAATGCTGGAGTTTCCAGATTGGACTATAATCGAAAATATTGTTACGAATAAGTAAAAGCTTTTGCTTACTGTTAATGACTCTACTAACAGTATGTAAACATCAGGCGGTTAGTGCTGCGCCTGAAAGTATGCATTGTAACAACGTACCCGCTCGCTAAACCAGTAGCATGAATTCACCTCAGTAAAGATAATTCTCCTGTGTAGGAGAATGTTCTACAAAGATAAACAACAACAACAACATCTATTTTCTAGAAGGTTCTTGAATTCGCTAGATATATGTACCTTCATTTGTGTATGGTGAGTTGGTATAAATAGCGGAGGTCTTTGGAATGGAGAGTTCAGTTTGTGATTAAACCCCGTAAAGTAAGCAACGCGAATTGATAGTAAAATACAAGACTTGTTAACGTGTTATAAATAAAGTAAACTGTTGTACTGTATAAATAAATAAAAGGAAGTGATACCGTTGTAATTATCGTAATTAAAAACGAACCTTGTTTTATTATTGGGGATAAAACAACGCAAAAAGGACGAATAAGGAAATTCGTAACATTGGTGTCAGAAGTGAAATTACGAATTAAGGACAACGATGAAGTTTGAAGAACTCAAAGTTGAACAACTAAAAAAGGAGTTGAGTAAATTGGATCAACCGACAGCTGGTAATAAAGTAGAGCTGCAGAGGCGATTAATAGAAGAATTTAAACACCGAAACATCAACATTGACACATATCAGTTCGAGTGCAAAGACGAAATGGAGGTTTGTGCAAAAGAAGCAACTGGTAATGTAGATGTTTCTACAATGTTTGCTGCCATGATGGCCAAATTGAGCGAAAATTCTCGAATAATTAACGACAAACTGAATGAGATATTTGGTGAAAATTCTAGAATTATGAACGAGAAATTGGACGAGAATTCTAGAATTATGGACGAAAAACTTGAAAAGAAATTTGGCGAGAATTCTAGAATTATGGACGATAAATTAAGCGAGAATTCTAGAATTATTCAAGAAACATCAAATGCCACAAATGAGAATCTGCAGGAAATCTCCGAAGTTGTGAGCAATATGGAGATTCAAGTGAACGATAAATTCGAAAAGGTTGAAGAAAAAATCGAGGAAATTGGGCAGAAGATTGAAGAAGTCGAACATAAGTTCGAGGAAGTCGAACGGGAACTAAAAAACGATGTAAGCGAATTGCAAAGGAAAATGAATGAACTTCAGTTGCAAGAGGGTCCGGTGCGAGTAATTTCTGAAGGCTCTAGTAGATTGAAAGCTCCCAGTTTCGATGGCTCTACACCTTTCGATGTTTTTAAATTCCAATTCGAAATGGTCGCAATTAAGAACTTGTGGAACAGCAACGACAAAGCCGTTGAGCTAATTTTAGCACTGAAAGGCAACGCAGCAGAAGTCCTTCAGAGCATTCCCGTCAGTGCCAGAAACAACTACGAGGATATACTGGCTGCGTTACAACGCAAGTATGGTGGCGATCACAAGAAGGATTTATATCGCATGGAATTGAGAGGCCGAGTGCAAAAGCATAATGAAACGCTTCAGGACTTCGCAACCGAGGTGGAACGTTTGGTGTTGATGGCATATCCTGGAGAACCCCAAACTTTCCTAGAGCAATTTAAGATAGAGGCATTTGTTAGGGGCATTAACGATCCTGACGTTAGATATTCGGTGTATGCCTCACAAAAAGCTACATTTGTGGAAACAGTTTCATTCGCTTTGGCGAATGAGACGGCGAGGGTTGTTGCCAGTCAACAGACATATCATGTGCGAAGGGTAGAAACGGAAGGCAAATCAAAAGATTTGAAACGCGCCGTTAGCGAACTGAAGGAAGTGATTCGGATTCTCACGAAAGCGCTATGGCAAGCAACAAAATTGAAAGGTGACAGTCATGGCGAACGTGGCCATATAGGGCGTGACTGTAGAGACCTGAGAAAACGGTCAAGATCTCCAGCGATAGCGGCCGATACCGGACGAGTAAATGACCGTCCACATGTAATCGAGCCTAAACAGGATTTTAAGGCTGAGATCAAAGAGCAAATTATTGACGTCCGATCCCTGAGAATTGAATCCGACGACGAGTGGTTCACGGCACAGAGAAGTGATCCTGTATTGGCAAAAATTATTTTGGCAAAGGAAGAGGATAGACAATTGACGCGGAATGAAATCGCTTCAGAAAGCCCCGTTTTAAAATCATATTGGGCCCAGTGGAATAGCCTGAGATTGCTAGATGGCTGTCTATACCGTGTATGGGAAAGTGAAGATGGTAAAACGGAGAAAAATCTAATTGTGGTACCTGCCTTGAAAGTGAAAGAGATAATTGCAGAATCTCATAATGGTCCGAGTGGTAGGCACCTCGGAAAAGGCAAAACTATGGAGAAACTAAGGGAACGTTTCTATTGGGTTGGTCGTCAAAAAGCTGTATCCGAGTGGATTGCAGGCTGCACCCAGTGCATGACAACTAAAGGACCAACGCGGAGGAGTTGCGAACAGAGACATCAGGAGAGCCCAAGTGCTCCCTTCGAGCGAATATCCATGAGTGTGGCTGGTCCATATCCAACGAGTAGCTCTGGGAACCAATATGCCCTAGTCGTTATGGACTACTTCAGTAAATGGCCCGAGGTGTACGCTATTCCAAATAAAGAAGCGAAAACAATAAGCAAAGCTATGGTGAACAACTGGATAAGTCGTTTTGGTGTCCCTTTAGAACTGCATTCGGAGCAGGGTAGAAATTTTGAATCTGCGATCTTGAAAGAAATATGCGAGAGGAGTGGAATTCGTGGTATAAGAACGACATCAGTGCGTCCTCGGACTGACGGTACGGTAGAGAAATTTAATCATGCTCTTGAAGAATATTTGAGCAAGATCGTCAGTAAGGATAGAAAATTCTGGGACGAACGCATACCAAAATTCCTTCTAGCATACCGGTCGGCCACCCAGGATACCACTGCCCGAACACCAGCTAGTGCCGTCTTTGGGACAGAGTTAAAGCTCCCTAGAAATTTGGAGTTTGGCAACTGCCTAACATCCGACAGTGGGGAGAATGATGGTATCCCAGGGGAGCTTAGCGAACTTCACGAGTTTGTTCGCAGCAGAATGAAGTTGGTCAGTAATAAGATGAAAGCCAGGTACGATCAAGCGGCAAATTCCGAAGGATTCCATGAAGGCCAGCTAGTTTTACTGTTCAACCCACAGCGCAAGAAGGGTTTATCTCCAGAACTTCAGACTCACTGGGAAGGCCCTTACAGGGTTGTAAAACGAATAAACGACGTGGTTTATAGAATCCAGAAAAGCCAAAGTCCAAGAGCTAAAATGAAAGTCGTGCATTTGGAAAGACTAGCTCTGTATGGAAAATGGTGGGTTGAGCCTGCTCGGGACGAACAGGCTTAAGTGGGGGGCAGTGTTACGAATAAGTAAAAGCTTTTGCTTACTGTTAATGACTCTACTAACAGTATGTAAACATCAGGCGGTTAGTGCTGCGCCTGAAAGTATGCATTGTAACAACGTACCAGCTCGCTAAACCAGTAGCATGAATTCACCTCAGTAAAGATAATTCTCCTGTGTAGGAGAATGTTCTACAAAGATAAACAACAACAACAACATCTATTTTCTAGAAGGTTCTTGAATTCGCTAGATATATGTACCTTCATTTGTGTATGGTGAGTTGGTATAAATAGCGGAGGTCTTTGGAATGGAGAGTTCAGTTTGTGATTAAACCCCGTAAAGTAAGCAACGCGAATTGATAGTAAAATACAAGACTTGTTAACGTGTTATAAATAAAGTAAACTGTTGTACTGTATAAATAAATAAAAGGAAGTGATACCGTTGTAATTATCGTAATTAAAAACGAACCTTGTTTTATTATTGGGGATAAAACAACGCAAAAAGGACGAATAAGGAAATTCGTAACAATATGATAAATATGAGATGATAAATAAAGCCTGGACTAAGATTTGTGTGTTTGGAGTGTTCGGACACATATAGTGAAATTTTATGGCAATCATTTCTGTAGAACGGTTTGTCCACGCTCCCCGTCATTTTCGAGTATTTTTTTGCGAGTTTTCAAAAAAAAGTAAAAATTATGATTATACGTGACAGTGATAGGATTAATTTGTTCCACAAAAATGTTTATCTGAATCTTTCTATAAAACTTCTGAACATAGTTTGTACCTCTGAAGTAAGGAACACACAATTTTGCATGCCGATATGTTGCAGGAAAGTTCCCAGGGGCGGAAACTTTGACCCGCCTTAAAAAAGATTCTGATCTGATCCGGCAAAACGCCGATACACGTATATTTCTTTTAGACCATTCTACCAGAATCCGTTGACAGAACCCCATCATTTTGAAAAACATGTAATTTTGTCTCACAATGTAATTTGAGGGGGGAAACTTGTCGGAGTATAAATAACTATGATTCCAAAAAATTCTGTACAAATTTAATTTCCGGAATAATTTGCTTCCGGCCATATTTAGTTAATGTCACTGTATAAAAAAGTCCAACAAAAATCTGTTACTCATAGCTGTACGCTTATTAATGACGAGGCCGTTTTATTACAGCTAGTATTCTGAATTAGAAAACAACATATTTCCTAATGCTACAATTGAATTGGCAGTACAAATAGCGAGGGACTGCCACTGCAAGGGAATATAATTCAGATACATTAAACAACAACTATTGCATTTCTGTTTATGTATGCTAGATAGATAATATTATATGGTGGAATTTATAAAATTTAACAAATGCATATCCTTTTATACATTTTGCTTGAATAATTTATTTCCACTTAACTTGTTTCGAAGTTCTGTGAAAAATGTCATTCATATCCATCAAAACTATCACGCGCAGCATATACTACTTTAATCATGTGCCAACGACATGAAAGAATGTCATGAATCGAAAACTTTTATAATTTCCCTTTGCACTAGGTTTATATATAAAAATGTAGTGTCACAAAAGAAAACATTACGACAAAATTGCGAACAAAAGAATAAGAGAAGAGAAAGTGAGAACAAATTTAATTCCATTTTATTCGCTGTTCAACAATAAATTAGGCTACTTAGCTTATTCCATTTATGTTGGAAGCCATAAAGAGGATTTAAAACAAATTGAAATATATTTGGGTTGAGCAAGACCGATAAATCTTTGTGGAATCTGTGAAAAAATAATTCCAGGTGACAACTGACATATTTGATTGCCACATATCGGTGGCTAATATTCGAAATCCTCCATGCGCCATTTGGGCGAAAATCAGTTTTTGATGAGAAAGTATCGTATATATCATATACACCTCGTCAAAAAATCTTGGCCCCAAAGTCCATTCCATTGTCGCTGTTTTTCAATAGTTAAATTTTCTCTATCTACTTTCTTATATAATTTCGTATGGAAACCCCTCTAACCACCATTGATTTGAATGTAGATTTCCAATTTTAAAAATATAATTTGTAGTTTGTGAATAATATTTGTATTGTGATTTATGAGAGAACTGGCAACATACAATGTTGTTTAGTGGTTTGTAATGTATCGGGCTTGAATTTAAATCTTCATATGAGGATAACGGAGACGAGTTAATAATAGATTACTACAGACTATATTAAAATATCTAAATTTTAGTATTATTAGTAAAAAGTATCCCTAGAGATTCTGAAGATGAAATGGTTATTCCCCGGAAAACAAAGATGAAAATCTCGGTAGTATCGAAAACACAAGATGAAAATCGTAAAAGGAGGATGAAGGGTCAAGAACAGTTGGGATTTCCATCAGGATTTAAACCAACACGACTTATGGGGACTACATTCTCTTCATCTTTCTGTTTCAAAAGTAACCTTCAGTGACAATATTCTCGATAAGGTGAGGGCGAACATATTCAACTCGTTTTGGGAATTGTCATAGGAAGGAAAGTAAGTTTTTGTTACATGTCACGTATTTCAAACTTCTTCCACAGGACCAAGAATTTCAGATTCCAGGAAACATAACACATTTTTTATCCATATATGCTTACAGGTATGTATATGTATGTATGTCCAACGCCTTTTAGAATGGTCTAAAAAAATTTACTTGTATCGGCGTTTTGCCAGACCTGATCAGATTTTTTTTTAGGGCGGGTCAAAGTTTCCGCCCCTCGGAACTTTTTTTTTTCATTTTGCTGTTTCCATTAAAAATAGTCCACATAATATAATGAATTTTGTCATATTTCATCTTTTATCTACCACTTGGGCTAAGATTTGTGTTTTGGAGTGTTCGGACACATATAGTGAAATTTTATGGCAATCATTTTTGTAGATCGTTTTGACCACGCTCCCCGTCATTTTCGAGCATTTTTATGTATGTACACCGCCTTCTGTACACAGCGATATGGTTAAAGGTTGGGTAATGTCTAAAGGTCAATCGAACAGTTTCATTAACATACAAAAAGAATGGCTCTACCGCCGGTAAACAATTTTTGAAAGTGTATTTTAGAAAGCTGGGTAAAATTGAAAGTCATTATTGCCGAAAGAACTCTAAGAAAATATACATGGCGGCTGCTTCCAAAACAAAAAGGGATATACAGGGTGATTCAGGACAAATTTCTCCAGCGTATTACTTGGCTCATTTCATGAAGAAAAGGCCACTAGGATCATGTACGAAAATGCAAGGGTGCGAAATGGCAGCGGGTTCAAAAGTTTCGGATTGGTGGTCGGAGGGTAGTAGGGTAAAGTTCCTAGTCGATTTTTTTGTTTTTCGGCTTTTTGGAAGGGCCTTTAAGAGTTCTTTCAGAATCAATAAAAAAAGTAGAAAAAAGTCAAATCGCCGAGATACAGAGCTTATGAAGAACAGAGGTCTTACCGTTCGAAAGTTATTACCATTTTACTGAAATGCAAAAATGTTTGTTTTTGTTTTTGGAAGCGAAATAACAGCACACATTTACTTGTTTTTGTGAATTAACACGTTTAAGATTTTATTTTATTGAAATTTTCAGAATCAATAAAAAAAAGTAGAAAAAAGTCAAATCGTCGAGATACAGAGCTTTCGGAAAAAAACGAAAAAAAATTTCACATAACCTCAATTTGCTCAGCCAGATGGCAGGTAACTTATGTTTTTTTTCAGTCCTTTTTTTCATACCTCTTACCTTTCCAAAATGAACTAAACGAAGCCCAGAGATGTTACCGTTCCAAAGTTATGACCATTTCTGAAAATTTCAATAAAATAAAATCTTAAACGTGTTAATTTACAAAAACAAATAAATGTGTGCTGTTCTTTCGCTTCCAAAAACAAAAACAAACATTTTTGCATTTCAGTAAAATGGTCATAAACATAAGTTACCTGCCATCTAGCTGAGCAAATTGAGGTTATGTGAATTTTTTTTCCATTTTTTCTACTTTTTCTTTCTTTTTTTTAACTTTTTGTTATTGATTCTGAAAGACCTTTCCAACAGGCCCAAAAATCCGACCGCTGGCTCAGAAGTTAGCAACTTTACCCTACTACCCTCCGACCGCCAATCCGAAAATTTTGAACCCGCTGCCATTAAAGTTAGCAACTTTACCATACTACCCTAGTAAACTTACTTGATCGGAACAAAGGCATAACAAACATGAATTCATCTGAGTTTTCAACATTACAAAATTTTTGTTTAAGCGGCTATGATCAGAACTTCCATCCATTCCCCACTTCCAATGAGCTGGTGAGTATTTGGGCCTTGCTTAAGATCGCACTGGTGTAATATTCCCTCAACAGTTTGGCAAACTATTGTCTTCGCATCGACCCCAGCAGAAGTTTTGGCGGCGTTTATGGTCGGCACTAAATTTTGTTTTAACATTCGCAATATATATAGGAAAATGGATTGGGTGCAAGTCATTAATTGCATTTCGTTAAACAGTATACTTTCTCTCAGAGAGAAAAATAAATAAATGGTTTCCCGTTACATCCCATGAAGGGATTAGGGAGAGCTTCTCACAATCCAGTGAGCTGTATGCGTTCTACTTTTACACTCACTGGTTGGGACCTACAATTTTACACCGGTTCCGAACGGTATTTTGAGAAGCTTTTTCATGGCTAAGTACCCGATAGTGTCGCCGTCACTAAGCAAGGTGACCGCCGTCGAAACAAATTTAAGGTGGACAGAGCAAGGATCGAACCCACGTTCGCGTGCACAAGAGCCCCGCACACTACCATTGCACTACCGACGGCCACAGAGATCTATGTCCAAAAATAAGTCGACAATATATATGGAAACAAGGTTTAATATGCAAATTAATTGACTTTAAGTTTCCCATAAATTTAGTAATATTATTGTTTAAATTGATAAGTGGTAAATCATTCACAGTTCATCACAAAAATAGGAGCAGCAATACTTTAAATGTACTCAATGGCCTACAACAAGGTACAGTTAATGCGCCAATCTTATTCAATATTTATATTCTGGATTTAGTCAACCAAATAGACAATATTATTTCCTTCGCAGACGATATAATAATATATCACGCCAGCGATAAAATATTAAACATTAACCAGAATCTCCAATCAACCTTTGATATAGTTGAAGCATACGCCACAAACTGGCATATGAAACTCAATATACAAAAATGTGAAACCATTCTATTTCGTCTATCTGTAGATAAATGCAATTATAATATTAGAACTTATTGGAAATCTTTTGGAATTAAGTCGATACTATTAAATATTAAAATAACAAATAAAGATACGGTAAAATATCTAGGTATTTATTTAGACAAATTTCTATATTATGACAAACACGTTGTCAATACTATAAATAAAACAAGAAAAGCATTCTTCGCATACAAATATGTATTTTATTCGAAGTATTTAGATAAAAGAGTACACAATGCACGGATTATAATCTGATAATGGCATCCTATTATGCGGACGAAGAATACGTAAAAAATTCCATTCAGATAGGTTTCGTTCCGCCGGAAGCTTTTCGATTTCTGGGTGTTCCCTGATACCGTATGTGTTTTAGCATTAAGGTGTAGAGGAATCAGCTTTTTTGAAATTTTAAATGTGGGGTAGTCTCAATAGATGCTCGTTGAAGAGCTGATTACCACAAAGTCAAACTTTGTTTTATACGAGTGTACTTTCGGTGCCCTGCCGGCCCCCTCAAAAAAAATATATTTTAAGTACACTCTACTAAACATTATACAAAACTAAATCTACACTGGTGAATTTTATTTATCATTGTTAAAAAATCATTTGTTTCAATAAATCTCGAAGAACAGAATTTGATTTCAGGGATCACATTAAATTTCAACCTCACACAAGATTCAGATTGCTCATTTTAAAACTTATCTGTATATATTTTTTTTGGTTGACAACATCTCCACTTGATTAAATCTTGGATTATTTATATAAGCTATTAAAGCTAAAACCTTTGTAACTTAATACATCTCCTACATGACATCAAATGCCATTATTATCTTTTTCAATTTAAATGATCTGTCTTGACTGTCATCGCTGATAAATCATACCGACATTTAACAGCTTATTTAATACCACAATCTCTTCAACATTTTGACACTCGCCATTGTCATTTTAATTTATTTTGATAATAAACATTTCATTTCATATCCAGTTCATACACACAAAGATGCAGATTATTTGTGTTATCCATAATTTACTTTTGATTGATTGAATGATTTTGACAAAAATCAATAAAGTCGTTGTTACAATTTTGTGCTATTTTTGGAGGGAGTGGTATTCGGTCATATGTAATGGCACGTGACGAGAGCAGCTGCGATAGAGATTCATTATATTTCAAGGACCAAATCAATAAATGTTATTTGTAGAGAGTGTTTGGCTTGGAGGGTATTTGGTTGTAATTTCAGATCTTAAGGAATAACAATGAGATATCATCTTAAGAAATATGACACAATAAATAAGTTATTTGTTTGCTGCGTCATATGTATACAGTAACGCGCAGTAAGAAAACCAAAAATTTTTTTGTTGCTTATATTATGCAATTCTATGACTAAAATAAATGTTATGTTTAGTTAAATAACAAAAGAAAAAATCTATGTCCAATAGAAATTTTTCTTTAGCAATTTGACAAAACCATAACGGATTTTGTTTGTCAATTGCTAAAGATCTCTTTCGAGGAACTTGTTTATTTTATTTATTGCAGTTCATCCGTCAGATTATTTAACTATCGATATATGTACCTCTCGATCAGATGATTAGAACCACTTAAATTTTCGGGTTTTAGTTTGCCATACATTTTTCAAACTTTTTGTCCATAGCTAAAATCTTACTACTATCGGAAATAGCATTTCCTTAAGATAACAAAAATAACAAGCATAGCATTATATTTTCATGCAGCAGTATTGCAAAGGACCTTTTCCAAAAAAATACATTCGAAGCCCCTGGTGGAAAAAGGTGTTAACTAATTTGTTTCCAAAAACAATATTCTTTTAATGTTTGGTATCCGATTTAAAAAAAATTTTAAAAAAAAATTTTAATTTAATTGTAATAATTTAAGATGTAAACATTTTTCTTATCTAAAAATAAATCAGATACCATGGAAGCATTAAAAGAAGGAAAATATTGTTTTTGAAACAAGTGAGTTAACACCTTCTTCAATTCTCACAGGAATAGAGCGAAGAATGTTTTAAGAAGTGAACGGAGGAAGTATTTTTCAACTTTGTTTAGGAATATGGATCCTAGCGTGGCCGATATATTTTTTTTTTGATTTCTTATATTCTCTCCCCCCAAATCGGTTCAGATTTATGTAAAAAAAAATACAACAAAATTTCATAGCGATAAGTTGTGTTTAAGAAGGTGCGTTCGCCACTCAAAGTTGGCCTTCAAGCTCATTTATTCAAATGTAATTTGTTTGTATTTGAGTATGTTTTAAAAAAAAAACATTTTACAAGAATATGATGTATGGAAAAATTTTAGCTCTTCTAGTCCACATCCTCATGACTCCTGGCAAACCGTATAGCTATTTCAGATCTAGCCACAGATCTTCATCAGCGGTTGTTTGGAATGCTGTTCGGAATGCTGCGACAATAACAATTGCATTACATTGTGTTATATTTTATACAACAACAAAAATCATTTCTAATGGGGACCAATGATTCTATGGAAATGGAGAGAATTGTTTGCAAAAGTTTTCTTGGCTGTTTTTCTTGCAGTATTTTTCGAACACTTGCATAGTAAGGTGGTCGCGGTTTGTTAGGTGATTTTTCAAAACGGCGATATCAACGGCTGAAAAAGTTTCCTTTTTACGTAAAAAAGAGGAAAAAAATTACACGATGTGTCAGGGGACACCCGATTGGAACGAAGTTCCTTTCGCTATAGATTATGTACTAGTTAGTTGCAAAACGTCTAAGGCGCCTGTTGAAAAGTACTATAATTTAAATGGATCTTTAAGAAAAGATACTACTTGTAAAATAATAAACTTTTTTTTAAGAAATTTGTTATTCCTTGAATACATTTTTTTAACAAAAAGAATATTTTTAGGTCCTTTTTGGTAAGAATATATATTATATTTTCTCGAAAAGGTTATTTAATGAGATGTACGTCTTTTATTAAAAGATAATGTTTTTTTTTAAGAAAAGGTACCATTTTTAATACGAAGTACTTTCTGTAACAAAAAGCCTAAGAGTATGAGTTTTTTTTACAAAGAAGTACCTTTTTTAAGAAAAGGTAATTTTTAAAGAAGTGGTATTTTGTTTAAGAAAAAGTTTTTTGTTTAAGAAAATTTACTTATTTTCAGAAAGGCTACTTATCTCAAGAAAAGAAAAGGTATTATTTTATTTTGAAGAAAAGGAATTTTTAAAATGTAAGGTGTTTTTTAAGAGAAGATATTTTTTTTTGAAAATAAGGTGTTTTTAAGAAATGGGATTTTTTTTAGAATTGATCCTTTACTCAAGAGCAGGTACAATTTAAGAGTAGATACTTATCTCAAGAAAAGTTATTTTGTTTCACATAAAAGATACTCTTCAAAGAAAAGGTAGTTTTTTAAAAAAAGGCAATTTGTTGTAAGATAACATACTTTTTTAGGAAACGGTATTTATTTAAAAAAAATACTTTTTTAAGAGAAGGTACTTTTTGTAAGAAAATTTACTTTCGTAAACAAAGGTACTTCTTTAAGTTAAGGTATTTTTTTAAGAAAATGTACTCTGTTTTAGAATATGAATAAGTATTGTCTTTGGGAAAATTTACTTTTTTTTTAACAAAACGCACATATTTAAGAAAATGTTATTTTTTAATCTTCTTTCACTTTGTCTTTTCTAAATTTACCATTTATTCGGTTCAAAACTACAATTTGTAATAAACAGGCTCCACCTAGAAAATTTCTCAGTAGACAAACAATTTGTCCCCAAATGTTAGTCTAGACACAAACCAAACCAAAAGTTCGAGTGTAAGAGTAAGTGTGCTACCAAATGTAATTCCATGTTTAGGGTTGTATTTCATGGATTTGCCAGTCTTGCAGTTTGGCTTTTCTAAATTTACTTTGTATTGGGTTCAAAACTACAATATGTAATACACAGGCTCCACCTAGAAAACTTCCCTTTAAACCAAACCAAACCAAAAGTACCCAATATAGTTGACAATAATGGGTTGTAATAAAGTAGTTAAAAAAAGTTGTTTGAAATTTTTTCATTTAGCCCCCATCCTGTAACGTACGCTAAGGAACTTCGTTCCAAAAATTTTTAGCCTTATCGGTTAATGGTTAATGGACTCCAAATCGCTTGAAGTTTGATAGGTCAAAATTTTGACTTTTCAGAGAGACTTCTCAACATTCAAACAATGAAAATTGTTTCAATCTTAATAGTTACATGTTGCTGGTAGCGCTGAATAAAGTATACATACATAAGAGGAAGGGGCAACTGTGGTGTTTATATTTAAATTGTACCTAAGTCATTCTTCTCAGCTTTACTTCATATAACTTTGAAAATGGCTACGGCTGTTAATTCATTTACTTTCTCAACAAAAACACGTAAAGCTGATGAAAACAAAGACAAATAACTTTTATTGGTTATGTATCTCATCAAATAGTGGGAGCCAAGTTACCGTCAAAAAAACAAGTTTTTTTACAATATGCGTTTTATTATTGTTAATTGTATTGAAATATATAGACCATTTGAGAGTTTTGGTTTTTTGGGGCTAAGGTGTCAGACAGAATGGCGATGTCTTCGACTAATTTATACTTTCATTAAATATATGTACGGCAGTTTGACAGCCAAGTTTTGAGACGTATTGCTATGGATGATTAGTCAATTGTATCACCGTTACTAGGCGAGAAGATTGTCGTTTTGGCGTTTTATGGTTATTTTACTTTTTATTTATATAGCCTGGTCATCATTTAATTGTGTACATTGTTGTTTCAACCATTACTTGAAGAAAAACTTACAACATTTCTGTTCCAAAATTCCTATTCTATTGTAATTTGTGGTAGATTTTGTTTAGATGTTTTTTTTACTGATTAAGGGTATACGTTCCATTTTCTGTAGAATTAATTTTCTACTCGCAGCACAACATTTTTTCGATTTTAAATATCATCAATTTCTTTTGTTTCTTTGTTCGTAGTTAAATTTATTTTATTTTTTATTAAAACTTTCCTCACAAAAAAAAAATATATCGGAATTACCCCATATGTCATCTCTAAAATTACATTTTAAAGCATTTCACAAATTCGGTTACTTGATTGCTCTGTGGAAACAGAAAAACGGAGAACGAGCACACAACGCTTGCATCCTTTTACAAAATGATGGATATCCTTTTGCATGTCACATTTATCACACCTCTTTACATTTCGATGGTTGAGGGTGTATTTTGGCTGCTTTGTTGCTACGCGGTTAGCGAATATATGACAAATTGATCATTATTGATATAGATGTGGTTGCGGATATTTGCGGGGAATATATTTTGAAATTTTTGTTATTATTCGTTTAGGGTCATGAAAAATCGTTTAGGGTTTTGAAAAATCAGCTTGGGTATACAAAAAGTGATTTATTATTTTTTGACACTTTTATGATTTTTGTTCTTTTTTGTTTTCTATTACTTGTGTTTTAAGTTTTCCAATTAAGATTTATAGCACGTCCACGTTTTATAATTTTGCAAAATTTGTCCTTTGAAGGTTTTGACACTTGTTTTAGCTTACAAATCTTGGAATTTTACTTTTAATGATTTGAATAAAACTTAATCTGGTTTAAATTAAAACAAAAAAAATATGGTTGGTTTTTTTCAAGTTTTGTTTATAAATGTTTTAGTTTGTTTTATTTTATGTTAATCTTTTACACACTGATGGCTTAACACCATTAATAGCAATAACACCATAATATTGCTATTTGCGACGGACAATCACAACTCAAAAAACATGGTTTCGAGTTAAACCACTTTGAAAGTTTCAAGCCGTGTAAGATTGTATGCAAAATTTTATTTCAAAAATACTCTCAGGCTGAACACAAAAACAATTTTCATATCCGAGTCAATTTATCTGATAGAACTAGACAAGGAGAATATTTTGTATTATTCAGTTAAAAGAAACATAAATAAATTTTGAGTTATGACGGTCCTGTCGCAAATGAGCGATATGATTAATACATTAATACAAGCGTCGGGTTATTCATAATATTTAACGTTAGCATTTGGATATTTGTCGTTGAGCCCATCTCTTCTTATCTCCGACGATATTGCTCCCAAAATGTCACAAACATCATTGTAATTTAAATGTTCGGATGATTTCGACTTGTCTCTGATTCAAAACTTTGAGCATCAACAAATTTACATTTCGAATCTTTATGTAGGTCGATATAAGTTAATATCAAGCATGGAGATATATAAGCAAGTACACCAAATGGCAAATGTTCCCTTTTTATACCCTTTTCTGTGTATCTGATATTGTAGGCATTGAGGGTAAAATATTTACATATAATATTCTTGGGATAACTTATAATGCTTTTTATCCTTAACAATTTTTGCTTTTTAATAAAAGTCTGTCTCTATAAAAATAGGATTACTACGCATATTTTGGACCATGTTATAGAAACCACTAACGAACTGCACACTGTGGTTGAAGTTTAGTAAACTGCAAACAGACTAATCGTTACGTTTGATACAAAACATTTAAAATTCTAAATGACCAAACCAGCTAAGAAAATCGTTGTTTTAGCAATAATTCGGATGAAATATTTTATTTGTGACCCTACAATAGAAATCCTACCTAGTGTGTCAAAACAAGTTTTTGAGTAAAACGCATTTAATGTTCCCCCTCTGTGTGCATTTCAATAGTTTACTGGTTTATTTTATTACATGTGTGCATTACTTTCCGATAATTATGAGACCTGTGAGCGGTTTTGTATGAAAATTTTAGGTTTTTTACATACAAATCCAAAAAAAAGTGAATTCATGAAAATAAACCACCCACGTATCCTTAAGCAGGGTCACATATATGCTTTTTATTTTATCTCTGTTTTGTAAGGCTAGCAAATTCTGAAACCCAGTTTCCATTGATATTTGGCCATGTCCAATTGATATGCCTCCGTCCAAAACACAATTATTTTCAATTGCATTGCCCCCTGCAACAACATTTGCCCCTAACTTGAACCATCAATAACGGAAAGTATAAAAGTTTCGCTCCGATCGAAACTCTCTTGTTCCCAAGATATTTATGACGTGGCGAAACTAGGCACTACCATAAAGAACAAATGGTTTCCGTTACATACAATGAAGGAATTGGGGAGAGATTCTCACAAAGAGTGAGCTGTGGGCTTTCTAGTTTTATACTTACTGTTAGTTACGGCGACACTATCGAGTATTTAGCCATGAAAAAGCTTCTCAAAAAAGCAACTACTAAACAGTCTCCAAATATATTGTTTCGTTTTGGTAATGCCCTATAGACTTGCAAGAATAACCTTCGAGAACGCTACTATGTGTGGACGACAAACACCAAGTTTACAAGCACGAGGTAAATCTGGCCAACATTGTTTAGGAGAGATTATGAGCCTTCTGTTGCCATCTTCGTCCAAGTTCTCAAAGCTTGTCTCAATATTCATGGAGCACGGTCTGATTGGACAGCATGCGGAGAGATGGAAATTCATGGCAATGACATTTTCAGAAGTTATTACGATGAGAAAGGTAAAAAACCTACTGAGCATTTTGTCTGAATGTGCCCATTAGTAGGATGGTTATTAGAGCCTGGATCAATTGGCATCTTTAGGAACTACACATTGAAAAATTTGTGTTCTTTTTGTTTGGATGCAAATATAGCGCGTTTGAAACTTGTCGCAAGTATACTATACTTGTGTCCAAACACATTATGTTCCGTACTCAATATGACATGTTTCAGATGCAATGATTAATAGGCTAGGATATATGTTTCTGAGATCCAAATCTGGCTTTGTTTGTTGAAAATCACTAAAACTGAAAACAAGACAGACAACAAAAGAACAACAAAGCAGAAAATCGTCAATTCTTGAAAACACTGCTTGCAAACAAACACAATGTTCCTGCAATATGTTGCTGGGGCCATTTTTTCAGCGTGTAGATGAATTGGCTTAGTTCAGGGTAAATATATTTCTAAACTTCTGGGAGCTAACCAAGTGTTTCTCGAAGGTCGTGGTAATGACGCTGTCAGAAGCTTACTGAAATAAATAGCTTACTGAAAATGTTCGCAATATGTGTTTCAGCAACAGGACGGTACAAGTGTTCTGTATCACTTGCTACCTTTAGGGACCTAGAAGAATTTGCTAATTGAAGGGTCAATATTATTTAGTTCTCAGTATTCTAAAGGATTCTTCGATAGGATTAGCGCTAAGTATCATAATGTACTACCATTGTATAACAATGGCCTTAAAAAGCCTAAGTGTGTGGTTTGTCAACTATTTTGAAGTAGTGTTCCAAGATATCCCTATTAATAAAGTTGACTTAAAAATATTAAACAATAAAGACAGGGTTAAACCGGAAACACCTAAATCGTATTAAAACTCTAAACCAAGCTAGCAAAAATATTTAATTTCAAAAATCTTATCAGAATCGGTCAAATTTTATTTTTTATCTTGACAACTCACTAGCTCTCCCTAATCCATTTATGGGGTATAACGAGAAACCAGGGGATATTGTATAGATGTAACATGCGCCAATCGATTTCTTGAATCGCCTTCTGTTTTCGAGATACAATGTAATGAAATTTGGCACAGGGTAATATTGTGATATATTTTGTAAATTCCATAATTGCACATTGACTTCCAGATTTTAAAAAAAAAATATTAGAGTTTTTTTAAAGTACTTTAATTTCAACTTGGGTTCGATCCTTGCTCAGACCACCTAACATTTATTTCGACGACGGTCACCTCGCTTAGTGACGGCTACACTATAAACTACTTAGGCATGAAAAAGCTTTTATAATTACTGCTCGAAACCGGTAAAAATTGTAGGTCCCACTGAGTGACTGTCAAACTAGAAAGCACGCATATCTCGCTGGTTGAGGAAAGCTCTCCCCAGTCACTTCATAGTATGTAATGGGAAACATTTTCTAGTTGATGACTCTAATTCAAAATGTATCTGGATATAAAAACTCAGAAATTTTAACACTGGCTATGTTTTGTAAAGCGGCATTTACACCTACACACCAAGATTATCGCAGTTTCGGGATTATCGACGATTTTTTCTTATAGAGTTTGAAATTTGTAATGCCGATAAAGCGATAATCATGATAAGTGTAACTGCAGTTTCAGTCAAGCTCACAAAAATGCCAATTTAGTAATATGTATGAACCATTTTGAACAACATCTTCGGAAGTAGAACCTACACAAATAACACTGAGCGGAGGTTCACAGAATCTAGCTGGGATTTCCCCCTGATCTTCACAGTATTTTGGATAAGCTAAATAAGATTTTCCGAGACGATTTTCTGAATATTAAAAAGGATTTCGGAATGAGGAAAGGAGTACAATTCCACGTTTCGAAATCCTTTTAATATGCCTTTCAAAAAAACATGTCAATATTCCAAAAATTTAGATTTTTTAATATTTTCCACTTTTTTCCATATTCTGGGGCATGTTAGAGAAGTTGGAGTAACTGGCTTACAAGGAACTGCAGCCTACAGTATTCTTCACTATTTTGCACATGACACTAATCAATAAAAATAAAACTCAGAGCCCCAACATGGGTGTATAATTGAATTTTTTAAATTTTTCATTTGTAAGTGTTTAAATCGACGCAAATGGATATTAATATATTCGAGAAAGTTAAAGTGCTTAATATTTTTGACAACATTGTCCAATACGGTGCCCAAATCTAATCGCAACATTTCAAAAATTGTCAATAATCTACACTGCCTAGAATATATTGAATTAAAATCGAATTGAACGACTCGTAAAACAATTGTGGTGATCAGACGCAGAACCGGAGAGGGTTTGTGATATAATGTACATGATTTTTTAAATTTTTTTCAAAACCAGACCTTCCAGTTGTCCAATTAAGATCACGTGTCATATTTTGGAACCAAAATATATTTATTTCTTACAAGTTAGTCTCAAAGTGAACGTGGGTCATAGTTAATCTCAAATATTGAGCAGTTTCAATATTTCGTTGGCTTATATCTCGATAAATACAAATAGACTTGTAGGCAAAAATACCCACGCACTTTAAAATTTGCAAATATTTGAACGCATTTTCTTTAAAGTTTGCTACATGACAACTATGACTATTTTTGAAATTCCGTTACTTTTTATATATTTAAATGCCGTACGTGGTAACTTAAACATTGTTTTGGGCGAATTGTTAAACGCAGTAAATTTGACGAAGGTATTATCACTTGAAAAGAAAACTGCAAATGTAGTTCTACACAAAATTTCTTATCTAAAAAATAATGTAGCCCTTTTATGAGGCGGCATTTATTTTCCATTACTCCATTAATGTTGTGCCGTTCTTGGGGCAACTGTATTCTTCGTTTTGCTTTTTTAGCATGCTTTATTTACCTCGCTTACCTAGAATGGTTCATTTATGATTTCATTTATTTATTGACGTCAATGGAAATACATCCTTACAGAGTAGCAAATTTATAAATATTTAACAAAAATTCTTATAATTTAACAAATAAGATTCTTATATTTATTAGTCTAATACATTAAGTAACAATTTTTAAAACTCATTTTTAGGCAGAGTGATATGCAATTGATATCAAAAATTATTAAAACGTATAATGGATCTATTTATTGACTCATTTAAAGCATAATTTGTTGAATATTTTTCTATATTAAATATATTAAAATAGCGTAGAAAGCAAGCAACTCCGGACAATCAACAGATCCAGAAAAACATCCATGAAGAAACATTACAAGGGCCATATGTCTTCTGGACACTAACGACTTTAAAGAAATAAGCTTACAATGGCTTTCCTAAGAAGCAATAGGGACTGTAAAGTTTAGACAATCTAAAGCAAAGTTCAGGAGTGATTTCTGAATTTTCTCAATCCGAGTTGCGTGAATAGCCGCAATTGTGTTCCAAATAAAAGATGTAAAGGGTCCGCCAAATACCTTTTTTTTTTTAAAATGCTATAAAAACAAAACTACTGAATATTTTCTCGAATTTCTTTCTTTATTTGAAAGTACAATCCTTCCGGTTAATAATGGAAAATAATTTCAATCAAATGGCTGCCTCGGCTGGCCATGCAGTAGCCTACACGAGCGGTCCAATTTTTGGCTTCACGAATATTGTCCTTTAAAGCGTCAATTGTCCCTGCCTTGTCGGCGTAACACTTATCTTTGAGGGCACCCCACAAATAATAGTCCAACGGTGTCAAATCGCAGCCCCGAAGTGGCCAAACGACATCAGCTCTGCGGCTGATAATGCGATCTTCAAAAACAGTGCTCAAAACATCGAGTGTAGCACACATTCTGCAACATTACCATGATTTTCAAAGTAATGTCGCAATACTTCCCAGCGTTGTGCAAGCGTATACACAACCATATTCGTTCAGCAGAAGGATAAAACTAATTATCTGTCAAATCAGACATGAACTAAGTGTTACCATTCACGAAATAAGCACTAGTTGAAAAAAAAAGTTAGATGGCGGACCCGTTATATTCAAGAATAGAACGAACAAAATCCGAAATCAGGATCCGAAAACGCAGAAATATGTCTTCGGGTGAAATACAACATCGAATATGCTTTTGCAATAATGGAATTCAGATGGCAAGTGAACGTCATCTTAAAATCAAAAAAATCACATGAGGTGTAATGGAACTCGCGGTTGGAACGAAGTTTATTTCGCTATATATTATGTACTAGTTAATTCCAGCACGTTTCAAGCGCCCGTTAAAAAGTACGATAATTTAAATGGATCTTTAAGAAAATGTACTTTTCGTAAAATAAACAAAAATTTTAAGAAAATTTTTTTTCTGCAATGTATTTTTTAAAAAAACTTATATTTTTTGGTCGTTTTTGTAACAATAGGTCCTTTTTTAAAGAGAGGTACTTCCTTTATTAAAAGACAATTTTGTTTTTTAAGAAAAGTTACTGTTTTTAAGAAGAAGTACTTCCTGTAAAAAAAAGCCATGAGAGTATAACTTTTTTTTACAAAGAAGTACTTTTGTAAGAACAGATACTTTTTAAAGAAGTGGTACTCTTTTTAGGAATAGGTTATTTTTAGCAAAATTTACTTATTTTCAGAAAGCTTTCTTATCTCAAGAAAACAAGGTAATATTTTATTTTTAAGAAAAGGTACTTTTAAGAAAAGGAAGTTTTGTAAGAAAATGTATTTTTTATAACAAGATATTTTTTTTAAGAAATTGAAATTTGTTTAGAATTGGTCCTTTTTTCAAGAATAGGTAAATTTTTAAGAATAGGTATATAGTAGTAGAGTGGCCGTCGGTGGTGCAATGGCTAGTGTGCGCGGCTCTTGTACTTGATAACCTGGGGTCGATCCCTGCTCTGACCACCTTAAATTTCTTTCGGCGGCGGTCATCTCGCATAGTGACGGCGACACTGTTGAGTATTTAGCCATGAAAAAGCTTCTCAAAATACCGTTCGGAACCGGTGTAAAACTGTAGGTCGCAATCAATGAGTGTAGAACTAGAAAGCGCAAATCTCACTGATTGTGAGAAACTCTCCCCAATCCCTTCATGGGATGTTAAGGGACACCATTTTTTTAGGTATTTAGTAGATATTGTCCCATTAAATGAGACAAAATCAAACCATAGAAACAATGTAATATTTAAAAATTATAAGATCATAAGAAAATATCGAATTTATGCAACAAGGGGGGGGGGGTGGGGGAAACTGCCATATCAATCAAGAATAACATACAATACTACAAAAGTATATATACGCTAGATGCTTTAGAGACATTCGCCATAAAGATAACCGTTGACTGCAACAACTTTTTAGTTATTATATGTCCGTACTATCCGGCCGGCAATATAAATTCAATACGGATTTTCTCAAAATCCGCCAGGTGGTGGTTTGAGACAGTCCCAATTTTTGACAACGCCTTGGAATCGATAAATTGCGGTCTTCAGCAACAGTTGCCTGACGGAAGTAATATTTTCATTACTTCGAGCGGTTCTTTGTGTTATTGGCACTTGAACATTATGTAAGGAAAATCTACGCTCGTAATTTTCAACAATTCGACGAATAGCGAGCATAAGTGGACGATTATTACGACCATAAAATGGCAAAAGTGCACGAATAGTTGCATTTGAAGAACGATTATTTTGATAAAAAAATTTAATAATTTTAAACGTTGTTCTTGTATATATCTCTCCATAATTAAATTGTAAACATTACTGAATGCAACAAAAAAATATTACAGATCATGACATACCACAAATGGCTGAAACGTCACTTAGAAATCATACCACTCTAATTGGAAACCAATTTGTTAGAATGAAATCCTGACTTGGTTTTTTTAAAAATAAGAATATCATGGCGAACTAGGCGAAAAGCTGTTTAAAATTCCGTGTATACTGTATCAACTTGAACACCACTCTCAAATTGATTTATGCAAAAATTAGTAAAAACAGATAAGGTGCTACTAGCTGACTTGAGCTAATAAAGCATTTATGATGGAAAATGAATTTATCGTACACAATATGTTCCAAAACGTCGGCAATGTTTGGCAATTTAGAGATAGGCCTGTAATTAGTAACTAATATTCTAACAACCGATAGAAGAAGTTTTAAATTTTTTAATAAAATACCCAGATGAAAGCGATTTTTCAAACAACAACTTAAGAGGAACAACGAGGGCAGTAACAATTGGGAATTGAAAAATTATAATTTTTAGACGTAAGACCAGTAACGTTTTGGATTATCGTTTAATGCCTCATTATAGCCCAAAATATACTGATTATACAGAAATTTACTTAGAAGATTAAATTGCCTCATATAATGAATTAAAAGATTTTCATCCGTTATGCTAATTACAGCATTTAATCTATTATAAAATGTATTTTTTTAATTTTTCAAGCCTATGATATACCAAGGTAATTTATGAACTTTGGGTGTAACTCACGATGTATGTTCTTTAACAATAGCCTTAATCCGCTTAATAAATTATTCAAAACAAGCAGCAACAATATCCCTTACTAAGACTTGCATCCAATCAATTTCCCTAATGAATGATAACAATAACAAGAATTATAATCTTAATCCAATATGAAGGGGTGAAAGTGAGACCTAGCAAATTTATAAAATTTTAGGTTAATTGAAATTGCAGAACGGTGCACAGTTGAAGGGGAAATAGGAAAATCGCATCCAACAACTGAAGATTTCATGTCACAGCTAACAAAAACCATGTCGAATACACGACATAAATTATTAAAAATTATAAACTCAAATTGTTCCAAACCAATACCAGACAGAGAATCGATGAAGTGCATTTCAAACGCCTTATTAACATTACTAGGAAGAAACTTTCCCGAATAATGAACTTCAGACCAAACAATATAATTCCGTTTAAAATCACCTGTAATACAAAGTCCTGTATTACCAGTGTTTAGGGATACCTAAGCGATATTAAGCGATTTTAAGCGCCTCTTCATAGAAACTGATCGACAAAGTATCAACACAATTGGTATGTTTCTGTTACTCCCGCTAAAAAATATGTCGATAACTTCGTTTGAGAAGTGTAGTGATTTTAACTGTAGCCGCATAAAATCACTTAGCGCTGCAGAAGTGCGTCAAAATTAGCTTAGCAAGGACAAGGAAAAGACACCAAATGACAAAAAGGGAGCCATTTTATCGGGGAACATTATTCCCCCCTTGACTCGCTGATAGGGCAGAAAATGCAATATTTCTTCACTTTTTGAGTGCAACATTCTCAGAAAAGAACACAAAACCTTAAAGTAGGGTTGCAATTTTTTCAAAACACAAAAATACACTTTTAGGGCAAAGGGCAGAAAACACTATACGTTTTTTCTCAACAACGAAAACGGCATAAAAGTCAAATTATAAAATATTATATAATATAATATTATAACAATATAATATTATAATATATATTATATATTATATAATATAATATTCTGAAATCCTCATCGGATTCAAAATTCCAACAGATTATACTATTGAATATGGAGCGTGGGGTTTTTTTTGGCGATAGGAGGATATAAGTAAAGGGTGTCTCAGTAATGTTACACTTCTTAAATTTAATGCCATTTTTTTGTGCAAGAGGCTATTTTGAAATTACGCAGCAGTCAAGAGTACGTTTACTCCGATTACTAAAACTGGAGCGTATTACGAAAGAACAACGCGTTATAATTGTGAAACCTAATCACAAAAATTTTGGACACTTATGCTGAGACCGCTCTCAAACTTCGAAGTATTTTCAGTCGAGAAAGTGCACCTAATGTGTTAACCATTCGTAGAGTGGTCAAAACATTCATGATGGAAACCAAACAGATGGAAATGCGCTTCATCGGAGAAAATTGTTTCTTTTTGAAAAATTGGCATTGACTTCACTTTGCTCCATTACCCATTGGACGAATTGCCGGCGCTTTTCATTGTTTCGTGGTTTGAGCTCCTGAGTAAGCTGAATTTTGTACGCCTGAAGCTAGAGATCTTTTGTCACAATTCGCAGCATAGTGCTTCGTGAAATTCGAAGTTGTTGAGAACGATGCCGAATTGATGTTTTCCGGTTATCGGCGACAATCTTGGTTACAGCAGCAATCTTTTCAAGAGACACCGACCGACATGGTCTTACTGTTCATAACCGACCCAATGTCTTAAAATTTTTTTACCACTCTTCGAATGGTTGACACATTAGGCGCACTTTCTCGACTGAAATTTTTTCGAAGTTTGCGAGCGGTCTCAGCATATCATTTCAAATTTTGTTTAATAAGTTTTCACTATTATAACGCGTTGTTCTTTCGTAAAGCGCTCCATTTGTAATAATCGAAATAAACATATTTGACAGCTGCCGAATTTCAGAGTTGCCACTTGCACAAAAATAGTGGCACTAAATTTAAAAAGTGCAATCTTACTGAGAGACCCTGTATACAAAAAATGCGACTCAATGCAAAAATTTATAAGTGCAAAGTGGTTGTAACCATTATTTTGTTTGTAGTGGTTGTAATGAATATTTTTTATGTCTTTATAATACTGTTGCATTAAACTTTAATTTTGTTGGTGTTAGTTTTGCAATCACAAGAAAATGCCTTTGTAAGATTTTAGCTGTCGACAAAAACATTAAATCGGTATGGCCTACTAAAACCATAAATTCAAGTGGTTCTAATAATCTAATCGACGGTGTATTTTTAGGAGTTGCTGTGAATCTTTCAAATATTTGAAATTTCTTTGGAAGTGGACCATTTACACTGTGTTTCACAGTACATTTACATTTAATTCCCACAAATAATAATAATAAATTGTTAGCAATCCTGTTAGGGTTTCGACAAAAATAAATCATTAATTTAAAAAAATATGTACTGTGCGCATCAAAGGAATGTGTTCACGTATGTTACGTACGTTCTCAAATTTATTTGAATGTAAAAACATAATAATTAATTAAAATCTTTCTAATATGGTCTGGATCCTTTATCAGTTTATCGAAAAATAACAAGAAAATTATTACATTTACAAAAAATACATATGTAGCTAAAACCAAAATTAATTCATATTTGTCGCGTCAGTAAAGTGTAGAATGCAAACATTATTTCAAATGATGTGTGTCGAACAAACGATTTTGAACACAATACGAAAGGTTGGATAAATCATCACTGTTTCGACTATTTATCTTTCATAACAACTTGTAAACTCTTCGAAATCTATTTAACTGAATTTGTGGATATTTCAGCTGAAATTATTTCCCATTTTTATATTATAACTGATTTGAGACATACTCTGTTACTTATTATTCCATTTCTCATTTGCTATTTCGTATTTCAGGAAGAGATTATTGGTTTGGAGGAGAGCCATCCAAATAAATTTTGAGCCATCCACTTTTACCCCTACAAAACTTTAAAAATCTTTTTATTTGTCAAAAATAATATCCCTCAGTTTCTGAAAATGTTTCATTCTATTTACTCCTGTGCACGATAAAGAGTGATCTCTTCTATTTCTGATAACGGTTTAATGAGATTCTGACGCAAAGTGATAAAAAAAAATAGAAAAATATTTCTTAAGAGGAGAGTTTTTTTTTGTGGAGGACAGTTTCAATAATTAATGACCACTATATCTTTCCAAAACAAACAACATAAAATATTTTTGGCTGTTGAATTTTGTAATCGTAGTTGAGAGATGAGGTTTAAAGCTGTATTGCTTTCCAAAGGCACCAACAGGTCCATTCAAAAATATACCAAAAAATTTTTAGCATTGCAGCAGCAGTCACAATTTTTTTCGAATTGTTTTAAATTTTTTTTAGAGTAGTATACTCGTAAGCCTTTGCAGCTTTTTAATTTTGTAATTTATTTATATGTTTTTTTTTGTTTAATATACGTTTTATTTTTAGTAATTTTATTTCAGATCCAATATTGTATTTGTTAATATGTATTTTTTTTATAAATCTCATGATTTAATTTTTATTACACTTAATATTAAAATTTATTTTCAACAAAAAAAAAATGCTTCTAATCTTTTTAAATCACATGACATTCTACTCGTACACCTTTCCAACATTTCAAGTGGTTTTGTATAAAAGGCTACACTTGAGAGGCTTTGTTTTATTTTACAAGGTATTGCACATTTTTTTTTCTTTTTTGTTCTCACTGATTTTGGCCTTTTGACTTGGCCTTTTCAATACTTTTCCACTGCTTCTTTTTTCAATTCACAGGAATTTTGCCATGAACAAAGATTAAATCACTTAAGTGGTATTAAAAATCATTTGCAGTTAATATGTTGTTTTGTTCGGAAATTTGTTGTATTTTTAAGGTTCCAGACCACTTAATATATTTCACCACAATTTGTTAGGGTGGAAAAAATTTTTTATTTATTGGACAACATCTTAACACAGAGCCTTCACACACACTACCGAGTTTGTATGTGTTTTTGGACGTGCATTTCAATTTCTTGCATAATTGCAATATACGGTAATTATCACAAACACTGCCGGTCGTACTACTACCATATTATTACTAGGGGGCAAAAATGTCTCGCTAAAACGATTTTGATAATGTCGAATTTAATTATACGTCAGCACCACGATGTCGGCAACAATGGCGGATCTGGAATGTAGGGTAATTATCCTTGGTATACCCCGGACACATTCCATGCCGACGACAAGCAAGACTAACATACACTCGCCCACTAAATAATTAATCACAATTCACACTTATATCTACTCACACTATAACACACTTCCAAACACACACACACTCAGAGGTGCCTTTTCAGAAAAACAATTAGGTAATGTGTTGATTGTTGTGAATTCAATTCCCCAACTGTAGCTGGGTTGAGGGAGTCTTTAAACGCATCCCGTTTTATATTATCTGCGGATTGATACGCGTACCGATAATATCCACGTTGTCTGCCGTACTGTTTTTACGAATCCCATGAAACCTTATTTTATATCTAATAACTGATGAAATTCACATTTCTTATACCGACCTTTACCGTTTTATCGACCAGTTATAACACATTTGTTGCTCGTTTCTGCTCAATTCCAGCTTGCGCACTCTCAGTTACGATACAATTCACTCACGTGCAACGTTTTCCTCTCACGTTTCTCTCTTTTATTTTCTCGCCAAATTACTCTTTCGCACAGTTTTCCACGAATTGTGTATAACACTTTTCATCGTCTGCCTTAGTTAACTTAACGTTTCCTATAAAATTGTTGTGTTTTTTTTTAAATTTCTCCTTGATTTTCATTCATTCATTTGGATTTATTTTGAATCTGTGCCAGTGCATATCTTGCTCGTAGAACTTTTGATCTGAGACAAAGGAAAAAAACTCATTAATTTTCCGTAGTCAAAAGTAAGACTGAAGGTATTTTCCTTAGCAGTCAAACAGAGAATTGGATGGACAAAAAAGGTCTTGTGTGATTTCAAATGTTCATGGCAAATGTTAATTACAAACATGCAAAATATTTCAGTTCAAACTAATATTTAAGTAGACATTTAAATAAATCACAATCACTCAGAAGGGTTGACCAGATATCAATGGAGTTTTAATCAAATATATAAATTAAAAAAAAAAGTTGTGAGAAATTCTTCAATAGATAAGCACGATATCGCTTTTATTATAACTTAATTTTGTAACTTGAGTAAGACCTCTTTTTAGCGTCATTGAATCTCTAAGACATATTTGTATCGTTTTTTAATTTACTATGTGTATATTTGGTTATTATTAAAGTGTGAGAAGCTCTGCCCTATCTCTTCATGGGATGTAATAGGAGAATATTTTTTTATATTATTTTACATTTTGGTATTCCCATCATTAAAAGGGTTATTATACCCTTCGGATACGTTTTTCATTCCATTTACAAGAGTCACAAAATTGGACTGCTTTCTCTTAGGCTGCGTTTCAATTGTAAAACCATTTCTAACCGTTTTATAACACAAAATTTGGAAATGCTAAAAACTTAGAAATAATTAGAACTTTTACGATCCATGTTCAAAACCATTTTATTCTTCAGTTTATCTGCAGTTGCAAACAAATATTAAAACTTAGCTCATTAAAAAAATATAGGTTTTAAATTTTCAAAATTTATTTATAAATATTTACTCGTCCAAATGAAATCTTGGCCTATCATTAATGGGTATTATTTATAATTTTATTGCAATTGAAGTCTGGTAGAAAATTTGAAAAAAAAACCAAAAAAAAATTACATGAGGTGTCAGGGGACACCCGGTTGGAATGAAGTTCCTTTCGCTCTACATTATATACTAGTTAGTTGCAACACGCCTAAGGCGTCTGTTGAAATATACTATAATTTAAATGGATCTTTAAGAAAATACACTTTTTGTAAAATGATCAACTATTTTTAAGACATTTTTTTTGTATTGAATGTATTTTAAAAAAAAAAATCTATTTTTAGATCCTTTTTGTAAGACTATGTATTATCTTTTCCCGAAATGGTACTTTCTTTAATGAGAGGTACTTCTTTTGTTTTTTTTAAGAAAAGATACCATTTTTAATAAGAAGTACTCTCTGTGAGAAAAAGTCTAAGAGTATGAATTTTTTTTACAAAGAAGAACTTTTTTTAGAACAGGTACTTTTTAAAGAAGTGTTTGGAAAGGGTTATTTTTTTAAGAAAATCTAGCTACTTATTTTTAGAAAGGCTACTTATCTCAAGAAAAGAAAAGAAAGCTATTATTTTATTTTTAAGAAAATGTACATTGAAGAAAAGGAATGTTTGAAAAAAAGGGTTTTTTTAAGAGAAGGTATTTTTTTGAACAAAAGTTGTTTTTTTAAGAAATGTAAATTTTTTTAGAATTGGTCCTTTTTTCAAGAACAGGTACAATTTTAAGAGTAGGTACTTATCTCGAGAAAAGTTATTTTGTTTTACACCAAAGTACCCTTTTAAGAAAAGGTAGGTTTTTAAAAAAACGCAATTTGTCGTAAGATAATGTACTTTTTGAAGTAAAGGTACTTATTTAAAAAAAATCCAATGAGTGTTCGAACTCACGGGCGATGTGTTAACACCTTTTTGCTACACGGTACCTGTTCGATTTCTATGAACACATTATTAAAGTTATTAAATGTTGCATTGGAAAATAAAAAACAGCGTTCAATCATATGATGACGTTACAGTTAAATAATATTAATACTTAAAATTATTTAAAGACCCAGTGCAAGCACATGTGTCATTATTTTCTTGCTCAATACTTTTTGTTTTATTCCCACAAAAGTCAAAGAATGCAAAGCAACAGACACTTGTACATACATACATACATTGTTGTATTCGTACGATATAACCGAAGATCAACATAAAACACTTTTTTAATATTACTCCAAATTAATACTCCAAATTAAAACACTTAAATCTCGGCTCGCCGATATCGGATCGCCTTAATTATTGGCCTAAACTCTTCGTCGAAACCCGCACTAGCTTTTTAATCCAAAAATTAATAAAATCGGCTATGAATTTCCGGAGAAAATCGCGTGGGAAAATTATATGAAAATCGCACAATAATCACTTTCAATACCGACTGCCAAGCAACGAACAAACAAACGATGATTTACTCTTACATACCTAACACTTGCGTATGTATTGAAACTGATAGTTTTTTGCCCTAGAGGCGCGCGTATAGATGTTAACACATCAAAAATTCATTTTTTTAAGAAAAGGTACTTTTTGTAAGAAAATTAGCTTTTTAAAGTAAAGGTACTTTTTAAGATAAGGTATTTTTTGATGTGTTAACATCTATACGCGCGCCTCTAGGGCAGTAAACTATAAATTTAATACATACGCAAGTGTTAGGTTTGGAAGAGTAAATCATCGTTTGTTTGTTCGTTGCTTGGCAGTCGGTATTGAAAGTGATTATTGGGCGATTTTCATATAATTTTCCCACGCGATTTTCTCCGGAAATTCATAGCCGATTTTATTAATTTTTGGATTAAAAAGCTAGTGCGGGTTTCGGCGAAGAGTTGAGGCCAAAAATTAAGGCGATCCGATATCGGCGAGCCGAGATTAAAGTGTTTTAATTTGGAGTATTAATTTGGAGTAATATTAAAAAAGTATTTTATGTTGATCTTCGGTTATATCGTAAGAATATAACAATGGATGTATTGTGGGAATAAAAAAAATGTATTGAGCAAGAATATAATGACACATGTGCTTGCACTGGGTCTTTAAATAATTTTAAGTATTAATATTATTTAACTGTAACGTCATCATATGATTGAACGCTGTTTTTCATTTTCCAATGTAACATTTACGAATGTGTTCATAGAAATCGAACAGGTACCGTGTAGCAAAAAGGTGTTAACACATCGCCCGTGAGTTCGAACACTCATTGGATTTTTTTTGACGTGACAACGTCTTAAATTAGGTTGCGGCTGGGAGTCACTTATGAAAAAGTGTAACGCCCGGTAACGTTACGATGAGTCACCGAACACAAGTAAACGCAATGTGTTTACTTGTGTGCCAGAAACGATTTGCTTTGCTGGCTTCTAGTGGCTGTTGGTCGGTGGTGTGAGTGTTTTTGTTTTTTGGCACATCATATATATGACGACTGAGCAAGTATGTATGTGCGTATATATGTGCGTGTGTATGAATATTGATTTAGATCAGTCTGCATTGGATAAGGTATTATTTTTTGTTTTTGACGTGACAACGTCTTAAATTAGGTTGCGGCTGGGAGTCACTTATGAAAAAGTGTAACGCCCGGTAACGTTACGATGAGTCACCGAACACAAGTAAACGCAATGTGTTTACTTGTGTGCCAGAAACGATTTGCTTTGCTGGCTTCTAGTGGCTGTTGGTCGGTGGTGTGAGTGTTTTTGTTTTTTGGCACATCATATATATGACGACTGAGCAAGTATGTATGTGCGTATATATGTGCGTGTGTATGAATATTGATTTAGATCAGTCTGCATTGGATAAGGTATTATTTTTTGTTTTTTTTTTGTTTTTTGGCTTTATGATATGTGTAGTGTATGTTTGTGTGTAGAAATTTTCATATGAATTAGGTAGCCAAAACGAAACAGAGAGCTGCGGTCGGCTTTAAAAACGATATGCGAATATGATGAATTGAAATACTTTTTGGTTAGTAAATTATTTTCTTTTGTTTTTAATAAAAGAAATGTTTATTTTTTATAATAAAAGAAATGTTTATATTTTATAATAAAGGATATGTTTATTGTTTATAATGTCACATTTGATAATGTGTTCATAGAAATCGCACAGGTACCTAGATGGTGTTGAAATTACTTCTATTTTCCTAAACCATAAGTTTCAATAAATGTTAAAACATCGCCCGTGAGTTCTAACACTCATTGGGCAAGTGAGTTCATTGCACTCCTATTGTGCAATTTAATTATACTCATATCAATAAATATTCTACCGAGAAAAAGACGTTGTCACGTAAAATCTTCGCCCGTAAAACCGACTTTACAGGCAACAATTTTTGACGTGACAACGTCTTAAATTAGGTTGCGGCTGGGAGTCACTTATGAAAAAGTGTAACGCCCGGTAACGTTACGATGAGTCACCGAACACAAGTAAACGCAATGTGTTTACTTGTGTGCCAGAAACGATTTGCTTTGCTGGCTTCTAGTGGCTGTTGGTCGGTGGTGTGAGTGTTTTTGTTTTTTGGCACATCATATATATGACGACTGAGCAAGTATGGATGTGCGTATATATGTGCGTGTGTATGAATATTGATTTAGATCAGTCTGCATTGGATAAGGTATTATTTTTTGTTTTTTTTTTTGTTTTTTGTTTTTTGGCTTTATGATATGTGTAGTGTATGTTTGTGTGTAGAAATTTTCATATGAATTAGGTAGCCAAAACGAAACAGAGAGCTGCGGTCGGCTTTAAAAACGATATGCGAATATGATGAATTGAAATACTTTTTGGTTAGTAAATTATTTTCTTTTGTTTTTAATAAAAGAAATGTTTATTTTTTATAATAAAAGAAATGTTTATATTTTATAATAAAGGATATGTTTATTGTTTATAATGTCACATTTGATAATGTGTTCATAGAAATCGCACAGGTACCTAGATGGTGTTGAAATTACTTCTATTTTCCTAAACCATAAGTTTCAATAAATGTTAAAACATCGCCCGTGAGTTCTAACACTCATTGGGCAAGTGAGTTCATTGCACTCCTATTGTGCAATTTAATTATATTCATATCAATAAATATTCTACCGAGAAAAAGACGTTGTCACGTAAAATCTTCGCCCGTAAAACCGACTTTACAGGCAACAATTTTTTAAGAAAAGGTATATTGTTTAAGAATATCAATAAGTATTTTTTTTTTTTTAGAAAATTACTTACTTAAAAATTGTTATTTTTTTAAACTTCTTTCACTTTAGCTTTTCTACTTCGGTTCGGTTCAAAACTGCAATATGTAATAAACAGGCTCCACCTAGAAAATTTCCCATTAAACAAAACATATCCCCCGATATGTTAGTCTAGACCCAAACCAAACCAAAAGTACGAGTGTAAGAGTGTAAGAGTCAGTGTGCTGCCAAATGTAATTCCATGCTCAGGGTTGTACTTTATGGATTTGCCAGTCGTGCTCTTTGGATTTTCGAAATTTGCTTTTTATTCGGTTGAAAACTGCAATATGTAATACACAGGCTCCATCTAGAAAACTTCCCTTTAATGTGTTGTAATAAAGTAGTTAAAAAAAGTTGTTTAAAATTGTTTCACTTAGCCCCCATCTCGCAACGTGCGATAAGGAACTTAGTTCCAATAATAAATAAATTAAAAAAGAACAATAAAATTTGGCAGCGAGTAGTATTTCTTACTTACTTATAAGGTCTGTATCAACCCCGGGGGTCAGCCATCTTACAAAACGAAGGTAACATATTTCGCTAACCAATTTGATCTTTTGCCTTATCCCTTGACAGTACCAAGTGTACACAGCGATTCGTCAACCTGATCCTTCCAGCGGAGTCTTGGTCTTCATATTTTTCGTTGTCTTTCGGGTTCGGTTTCGCAAACCCTTCGTGCTGGTTCGTCTACATCCATTCTACTGACATGGCCTAGGTAGCGCAATCGCGTTATTTTGATCCCATTGACTATTGTCAATGTCGGGATATAGGTCATAGCGCACATAGTTTATGCGTTGCCGATACTCGCCATTGAGCACTATAGAGCCATACATTTTTCTAAGTATTTTTCTCTCGAAGTCTCCTAGAAATGTTTCGTCTGCTTGCGATAAGATATAGGATTCTGTATTCTGTGCGCATTCATCTAACCAAATTTTGCAAATGAGCTGATGCATGCTCCTTATCAGCTCATCGCCGCCAGCTTTAAACAGTTCCGCCGGTAATGGCCATGCACAAGAAATCGAGTGGCATCGAACGTACTTTCACAGGAATAAAGAACTTCATTGGTATCTAAAACCGGTTTTGTTTTATTTAAAACAACTTTTGTAGCGCTCTTATTCAAAAACCCGATACAAGTCGGTTACGGGAATAGGAAATAAAGCTCGGGCCATCTTTTGTCCATCTCCCGATGATTTTGAAATGCCGTGCTTTTTGGGAACATACGGGAAGGGAGCAAAAAACTGTTCAACTTAATTGCATTGCACCTTCAACTATCCTATTATCTACCACAACCCAAATAACGACTGAAAACTATTGATCAAGTTGCACAAATATAAAAACGGTGATTTAATTGTTGTTCGATCTTCAAATGAAGAACTAATTACAATTACTTTGCAGTGCACGACATGTCTCAAAATAAAATTGCCCCTTCATAAGAGGAAGACTTGCACCCGCACATAGCATACCAACTATTAAATTGTATTACTAAAATCCTTGCTTTCTGAGGAATGTGTTTGGCAGACTTTGCCCTGTTAATGGTCAACCTACTGAGTATGTCACTCAAGACGTACACGCTAAAAATATCTTTGTAGCTTGGAGGAAATATATTATACTTGTGCCCAAAAACAATTTGTTTGCTATTCAAAATTACGTGTTTGACACCCAATGGTTAACAGGTTATAATTATGTTTTTGTGATTTGTTATTTGTTGAAAAATGATGAAAACAAAAACGGGACACATTACAAAGAAACAAAAAAGAACAGCAGATCTACAATTCATGAAAACAATGCTGGTAAACATGTACATGTTTCCTGAATATGTTGCTGGGGCCGTTTTTTTTTCAGCGTGTAGTAACAAAAATTTTCAGCAATAGTATGCTGAAAATCTAAATACCCCTAAGTGCAGCGTTGTTTTCATCATTTGCTATGCGACACTGCTCATCGCGGTACGGTTGTCGCGGCAGTTTTAATAGAGTAGGAAATGGGTTTCCACTGCATCATGATAGGGAGGGGTGGGTTCTGTGCCAAAAGTTGCAAGAAATATGCATTATTGGTCTGACAGCAATCTACACGTAATCCATGAGTCATCATTGCATCCCGAAAAAATTACGGTTTGGTGCGGTTTATGGGCCGGCGGCGTTATTGGGGCGTACTTCTTCCGTGATGATCAAGACCGGCACATTACTGTGAATGCGAATCGCTACCGTTCAATGATAACCGAATATTTTGGCCCCAATTGGATAATATGGACTTGGAGGACGTGTGGTTCCAACAGGACGGCGCCGCAAGCCACACAGCGAATGCCACAATCAATTTATTGGAAACCAAGTTTGGTGAATGTGTTATCTCACGAAATGGCCCAGTCGATTGGCCGCCTCGGTCGTGCGATTTGACGCCGTTAGATTATTTCCTGTGGGGCTACGTCAAGTCAAATATTACATGTTTGAGACCCAATGATTAACTGGTTATAATTATGTTTTTGTGATCTAAATTTGTTGAAAAATGCTAAAAACAAAAACGGGACACATTACAAAGAAACAAAAAAGAACAGCAGATCTACAATTCATGAAAACAATGGTGGTAAACATGTACATGTTTCCTGAATATGCTGCTGGGACCGTTTTCTTTTTCAGCGTGTAGTATCACAAATTTTCAGCAATAGTATGCTGAAAATCCGAATACCCCTATGAGAGTGTGTACAGAGAATAATAATGCTGCCATAGCCGCGAGTTTTGATGAGAACTGTGGCTTGTCCGTCCGTCGCCGTTCGCAGCAATCGTTACTCGACTTCGTGGATGAAATTTACGTGAGGATCAAAAAATGGATGAAGCCATCTCCTGTAGAGCAGACTGAGATGTCGACAGAAAAGCTATCCCACACAGAAATGCAATACATAATAGCTATAGATAAACTAAACTCAAAACAAAAGAGAAAAGAGAACATGGAGGAAAAAAACTTCCACATTTGTTATTGGAATTATTGTTATTGGAATTTCTGTTTGAATTGGTACTGGGGATTCTACATATGCAACTGTATAGACAGTTGGTATACATATATACAATTGATGACGTATCCAATTGTACCAATTCAGGCACAGTAAGTAGGCATCTGATGATGAACTTGTCACGGAGTTCAAAACTAGTCATGCCAGTTGGTGTGCTTTCCTGAGTTATCTGTTAGTCCCACCTAAATCAAGCATTTTTCGCTGAGGAAAATATATCAGACATTCAGAAAACAGGAAAGATTTGTGGTTTATACTTCGGTGGACAACTAATTTCACCCGAATTTAGTTCATGTTTATTTCCTGGTAGCTGTCGGTAGCGCAATGATTCTTTCACATGAGTTCGATTCCTGCTCTTTACCACTTTAAATTTCTTTCGTCGGCGGTCTCCTCGCTTAGTGACGGCAACAATGTCGAGTTTAAAAAAGCTATGAAAAATCTTCTCAAAATACGGTTCGGAACCGGTGTAAACTTTTGGCTACAATCAGTGAGTACACCACTTGAAAGCGCACGGCGCATGGGCTGTGAGAAGCTGTCCCAAATTCATTCATGGGATGTAATGGAATGTAGGTCCCAATCGCAATCCTCTAATTTTTGAATTTTTGACAATTTATTGTATTTACGACGACCTCCCTATTTATACGAAATATAATTTAATTTTCAAAAACTTCAGGCGTTACCAAGTGCCTCTTATATATGCTTGTAGATTTTAAACATGAAATTACTTAATGAGAGCAGCATCGCTTTTATGGCGCTCTTTAAGTGGAAAATGCCAATATCATGATAAAAAATACTATAAATTTTGGGCAATATTTTCAAAACGCTACGCATTCTCGGGATCTACCTGCATATAACTGTTTGAGGAGACCGGAGATATCAAACACCACCACCGCCCTGGTCGTCGACGCTTAGTTCGAACAACGCAAGTCATCAAAGCAGTAAATCAAGAATTCACCGCAATCCGCTCCGAAAACAGAAAACATTGCCCGTGAGATAAATATCAGTAAAACGACTCTGAGTCGCATTCTTAAAAAAGACTTGGGTCTTGGGGCTTTCAAACGCCGTAGCGTGCATATATCGACTGCAGCTTTAAAAAAAATCGGCCACATTTTACCTAGAACGAATTTTGGAAGCTGCTGTAAAGCTTCTTAATCGTTCTTTGTTCCAGAACCAGCCGTGAACTTTCCAGCAGCATTCTGCGCCAGACCAAAAGGCTAAAACGACACAGACCTGGCTTTAGAACAGTATGCCAGCTTTTACTTCATCTGAAGAATGGTCCACTGGCAGCCCTGATTTGGCTGTTACAAAAAACATTAAGGCTTCTTTGATTCCTGCTGTGCCAATAGACACTGCGACTTATGGTGTGTGTTATGGCAAAACGTGGACATGGCAAATGAGTATTTGCTATTTGTATTCAATATAAAGGATGTCTCAGTAAGATTGTTCTTTTTAAATTTTGTGACATTTATTTTGTGCAAGTGACAGTTCAAAAATTAAGTGGCATCTCTGATAAATACTCTGAAAACTTATTACAAAAATTTGGAAAGTTATGCTGAGACCGCTAGCAAACTCGCAAATTTTCAGTCGAGGGAGTGTGCCTAATGTGTCAACCATAATATATAGCTTTATATTATTTAAAAAGGTCTTGAGCTTGAATAAATTTAGAAAATTATAAGTTTAGAAAACAGACCGAGTAAAAACTCCCGCAAAGGAAATGATGACTAGTATTTAATATTAATATCAGGAATACAGTCGCCTGAAACTTATTTAATACACGGACTTTTCGGCTGAGGAAGAAATTCGTTCCGAACAAATGCCAAGGGGTGCCTTAATCTAACGAGGCCTTACATATCGATCTTGTATCAGGTTGGCAAATAGAAACGAAAAATTACAATTCATTTAAAGAAGTAAAACATATTAATAAATAAAGGTGAGACTATCGCGTCACTGTGAACAACACATTTAGCGCCCGAACGGCAAAATGTTCTGAGGCAGTTTACTGTACCAAGTCACAAAATTTACGATGCTATCAACCGCACTGTACTCTTAAAAATCCATATATATGTAAGCAGCAGACCAGGTTTGTGGCTTAGGCCTTTTATATTACCTCCATTAAAACAGAATTGTTCAATTGTATTGCTTTTGAATTTATTGTCGAGTGGAAAAGTCTTGATATCGAATCTCATACTTTGTTTTAAGTCCACAGCGCTCCTTGACAAATTCAATTGCTTTCTTTGTTCATATATATGGGAATTAAGGTGTACTGGAAAAAGTAGTTTTGTAAACTTCAAGGTAGGGACTGCCAATCGATGTATATGTAAGGGTTATTTACGGATATGTCAAACTTTTATTGCGAGGATATTTTGGGCGCTACCCACGGTTGATAATTCGATTACTAGTGTAATTTGTCAAAACAAATTGTACTCTGTAGTCAAAATATGAGCGAAATAACGTGTCTGACGAGCATCCAACTGACTTTAAATAGTTTGACAAAGTTGCTATCCACGGTGCACAGTGGTTCAGAATCAGTTTCCATCGGTCAAAAGACTGTATCTCTTGATCTAGACAACATTTCTGGGTTCTGTAAAAAATTGATTGCATACAAAGAGTGAGAAATTACAATGCCAGATCAACATTGCAAATCGCACAGTGGGGTATATTTTATAAAAATTTCCAAACTTGACTACTTTTAATTTTTTTCGATTTGCAAGGAAAAAAATTCAATTTGTTTTTTTTTTGTTGTTTTGACACATTTGTTCATAGTGCTCACAAAAAAATAATTTTTTTTTATTTTACAAATATTAGGTTTTTCAGTTTTTGAAAATTCAAAAAGTTAGATTTAACTTTTTGACTTTTTGAACTGTATCTCGAATAGTTTGAGAGCTAAAGCACTCAGAACCCAAGAAACCAGTTTTACCAACACAAAAAAATTTAGTGCTTTAGCTCTCAAACTGTTCGAGATATAGTTCAAAAAAATCAATAAAATCAAATCCAACGTTTTGAGTTTTCAAAATCTGAAATAACATAATATTTGTAAAACGAAAACAAATAAATTTTTGTGTGCGCCCTATGAACAAATGCGCCAAACCAACTCAAAAAAACATAACAACAGAAAAATGCCAATTTTTGTTTTGTTGCAAATCGAAAAAACGAAAGGTAGTCAATTTTGGAAATTTTTTTAAAATATACCCCACTGTGCGATTTGCAATGTTGGTCTGCCATTGCAATTCCTCACTCCTTGTCTGCAATCAGTTTTTTACAGAACTCAAAAATGTTTTCTAGATCAAAAGATACTGACTTTTAACCGATGGAAATTGATTCTGAACCACTGTGCGACGGTATTTTGACTGCTCCAACGATATCAGACACTCATGCAACCTGTCTTACTTTATGGCGCAGAATCCTGGGTTATATCGCAAGCTGATGAAACATCACTGAGAGTCTTCGACAGAAAATTTCTCCGACAAACATATGGTCCTATATAGAAAACGACGAGCATCGACGACGGATGTACCACGAGCTTTATAATCTGAATCCCGACATCACTATGCGGATAAAAATAACGCACTTAAGCTGGGTAGGCGATGCCAGTATAATGGATCTGAATCAACCAGTGCGACGTAATCGATTGAAATGGAAAAATAAAATCAGCAAAACTACGTGAGAAAGACCAAGTGGAAGGTTACCTGCACGAGGTTGGTGTAACCAACTGAAGGAGAAATTTTATATATCGATCCGGTTGGAGAAATATGTTATCCACATATTTTAAGGTCCTTGACCCCTCTGGTATGTTTGAGGCCACCTAAGTAACTAAGTGTTTTGATTACTGGTAAAGTATATTGTGGCTCAAATTTTTGTTGAATGTTATGTGGGAATTTTGGAAATTGTTAAGAAATTCTCCAAGGGGGGAGAGTACAATATCCGAGACTCCTTGACTCAATAATCACTGTCGGTATCGCACGCCAAACTAAGACGGAAACATTAATTAAATTTTTTCAAGAGCCTTCTTAGACATCCAGACATCCAAGATTACAAACTTTAGAAAATCGACAAGGAAACGAAAAAGCTGAACGAAAAAAATGAAAAAAATCACATGAGGTGTCCGAGGACAGCCGGTTGGAACGATTTTCCTTTTGCATATATATTATGTACTAGTTAGTTCCAACACCTCTAAGGAGCACGTTGAAAAATACGATAATTTAAATGGATCTTTAGGAAAAGATACTTTTTGTAAAATGAAAAACTTTTTTTAAGAAATTATTTTTTACTGAATGTATTTTTTTAAAAAAAAAAGGATATTTTTAGGTCCCTTTTGTAACAATATGTATCATATTTTCCCGAAAAGGTCCTTTTTAAAGAGGGGTAGGTTAGGTTTAGGACACGTGACAACTTATTGTCACTACATTCGGAGGTCGGTTGACCCATTGTGATTGTCCGTATATACAGAGGAGGAGAGAAGAGAGCGCCGATAGTGAAAATTTTAAAAGCTAGATAGGCGTAGGACACTCAGAAGAACCACTCAATGTACGCAGTGTATATATACATACATCACCTGATATGCCCTGATAAATACATACAATACCATCCGAGATGAGGATCTATATGTGCAGGTCACGGTTTACCATTCCAGATTCCCAGTGCGGTAGAAAGAACCAATAGACAAATCATCAGATGATGGTATCGCCTGCATGGATACATGGCAGACACCGCGAGAATTCCATCAAACCTTCAATGGCCACATCTTGCAAAGAGGCCAGCCCGTCAGCCTGAAACCAACCAAAACAACTGCGATGGCTACGCTGAAAAAGAGTATGAATTTTTTTTACGAAGAAGTACTTTTTTATGAACAGGCACTTTTTACAGAAGTAGTAGTCTTTTTAAAAAAATGTACTTATTTTCAGAAAGGCTATTTGTCTCAAGAAAAGAAAAGGTATTATTTTACTTTTAAGAAAATGTATTTTTTAAGAAAATAATTTTTATAAGAAAAGTAATTTTTTTTAAGAGAAAGTATTTTTTTGAAGAAAAGTATTAATTTTTAATTTTTATTATTATTTGTTTATAATTGGTCCTTTTTTCAAGAATAGGTACATTTTTAAGGGATGGTACTTATCTCAAGGAAAGTTATTTTGTTTCACATAAAAGGTACTCTTTAAACAACAGGTAGTTTTTTAAGAAAAGGCAATTTGTTGTAAGAAAATTTACTTTTTTTAAAAAAAGGTATTTATTTAAAAGAAAAATACTGTTTTTAAGAAAAAGTACTTTTTGTAAAAAAATTTACTTCTTCTGAACAAACGTACGTTTTAAGATAAGGTATTTTTTTTTAAGAAAAGGTACTTTGTTTTTGAGAAAATTTACTTTTTTTAAGAAAAGTTACTAATTTAAGAAAATGTTATTTTTTTAAATAAAAGTTGTCAAACAAAAGGTAATTAAATAAATTCTAATAAAATGCAATATTTGTTTGTCAGTCTTCTACTTTGGCTTTTCTAAAATTACTTTTTGATGGGTTCAAAACTATAATATATACTAAATATTGATTACAGGCTCCATCTAGATAACTTCCCATTAAACAAGAAATTTCTCTACATATGTGAGACATCTAGTTAATTTATTTCTCTATGATCCAAGCCTTTAGTCTAGACAGAAACCAAAGGAAAAGCAAGCAATATAGTTGATAATACTGGGTTGTAGCATAATGGTATAAAATCCCGCAACGTGCGATAAGGAACCTCGTTCCAAAAACGAAACGCAAATCCTGCGGCAAATCCACATTAGTGTTCAACTGCTAGTGATCAGATGCATTTAATAAACAAAAAACCCTCCCGAAGCTACGAAGCCAGTGTTATATCTACCCCCGAGGAAAAGTGCGTAATACCGACCGAAAGCTGGTCACGTAGAGGACTTTATTAAGCAACATATACTACCCTGAAGGCGGTGTTCATAATGTTTCCAGTCTTTAAAGCGATATTGGGGCAAGTATTATCTAAAATATACATAGTCTTGTAAAAGATAAACCGCAGGTAACCCGATAAAACAGCGATTTATAAATAAATCTGAATATACGGTTCTCTGTAGTACGTCCGGATGAATACTTCCGGGCTGTCGAGTATTTCGACCGAATAGTCTAGGCAGCGGGGTGAGATCACTTATCTCCGGTGAAGAATTACCGTGAAGAAATATACCAAATAGTGATACACAAGAATGTTTCCAGCCTCGAAAGGGTTATTGAGACAAACACTGTTTAATATATATATGAACTTGTAAAAGATTAACCGCAGATATACCGATAAAAACTTATGGTTCGTAGTTCGTTGATCGAACTGTTGGAATTTCTATAAATAACGGATGAGCCCTTCCGGATATTGAAGTATTTTGAGAACGTGGGTGCGGCCCCTGCTCTGACCACCTTAAATTTCTTTCGACGGCGGTCACCTCGCTTGGTGGTGACGACACTATAGAGCACTTAGCTACGAAAAAGATTCTCAAAATACCTTTCGGCACCCGTATTAAACTGTAGGTTTTCATCAGTGAGTGTAAAACTAGAATGCGCACAGTTCACTGGTTTGGGAGAAGCTATACCTAATCCCATCATGCGGTGTAACTTGAAAACATTTATATATTTTATATCCACACTTTGCATAGAAATTGTGCGACAGTTTAAAATCTAAAGAGAGTTTGTGCAACAACAAACCCTCTGAGTTTCATCCCCGTTAACGACAACTCAATTTATGGGACCCCACGCAGATATTAAGACCAGATCTTGTTCCAGTGACCAGGGCTATCACGTGCCTCCTACACTGAAGATCCGAAAGGTTAGGGTATCAATCGAATGAATGCATAGCTACATAGATGGCATAGATAGATTACTGTCAACTGACCCAACGGTCATTTATGAATATCACAACAGAGAAGGACACAGGACAAAGACATAAAGCATTCCTGCATTGAAAGTATGATCTTTAGTATAAAACCCATTAATAGCAGCAGACATAGTGTGATTTTAGAGAAAGCTCGAAATAAAATGAGCGAAGACGTTGCCAACACCAAACGCTGTAATCTCCGTCGTGCCATACGCTATCGAAAGCTTTTAAAATATTACGCCACCACCTTGCTTTATCCAAGCTTGTGAATGCAGAAATTTGTTTTTTCTGAAAGGAACACCATCAGATTTGCTGTGGATTGTCTCCACCAATGCCATACTATCGACCGCTGATAAGGTGGTGTGCTCCAAAGTAATTTACCAAGTTGTAGTTAGTTACGGTCTGCATAACTTTGGAAACTGAAGAGTGGGTGTTAATTTTCAGGGTCACTAACTTCATTTGCGTTTTTGGATAGGCTCTACACTGACAACCTTCTAACAAGACGGAAAAATACCCGCACAGTACAGTAGATTAAATGGATAGCGACGTGGATTAGCTAGAATCGAAAATAACTTTTCCGGAACAATTATTGATATACCATCCGGGCCCCGAGTGAATCCTTATCAGTCCACGTGTTCCAAAAAATGTCTGAGCCATGCCACTAGACGAAATTTCAATTACCGGGAATGACAGATCGACCTATTTGCATAAGCTTCATTCAAAAGTGTAGCTTCACCAACTCATTTAGAGAATGTCTGGGAGTTCTTAATAAGTTTTGGGATAGACGATGAATTATACTTTACTCCCTTAAACCCAGTACGGAGCTAAACCTTAATTTCAGGTTGTCAGGTAAACTCTATGCGAAAAACCCAACTTGAATTTCAGGTTCGGAAATTTTCAGAATTTTCAGAAATTGGTGATACGCAGGTCAAAATACATTGAAACAGACTTTGTGACATTTTCTGGTTATTACAGGGTTGTTTACAACAAGTAGTGGACAACATTTACCCCTATCTGAAACAAAAATTGATGTTCTTATAATATTTAGATTAAGGAATTTGTGACATCTTCTGCCTATTACAGGGTTGTTTACATCAAGCAATGGACAACTTTTTCCCACACCTTAAACAAAAATTAATGTGTTAAAAATTGTTAGATCAAGGAATTTGTGACATTTCCCAAGACAATTGTGGTAAATAAATATTAACTGTTTGCTGTGAATTAAAAAAATCCAATGAGTGTTCGAACTCACGGGCGATGTGCTAACACCTTTTTGTTGCACGGTACCTATTCGATTTCTATAAACACATTATTAAAGTTATTAAATGTTCCATTGGAAAATAAAAAACAGCGTTCAATCATATGATGACGTTACATTTAAATAATATTAATTTTTAAAATTAGTTAAAGACCAGTGAAAACACGTGTGCCATTATTTTCTTGCTTGATACTTTTTATTTTATACCCACAAAAAACAAATAGAATGTAAAGCAACAGCAATATGTACATACACAAATTGTTATGTTCGTACATACGATACACAAGTTCACATAATTTTCGTTCCTCTCTTGCTATCTCATTTTTATATACGTATAACCACGTTATTATTATTAGCTTTGCTCTGAGAGTGCTCCGCACCAATACAAGGCAACTATTCGCTGCCGCTACATCAGTGTGTGTGTTTTTTTTTTCGCAGTTTGACAATCTGTGTTTCAATCTGACAATCTGTCAGTCAAATCTAAGTTCTATATAGGGGTGGGACACCCTTATCATTTAGGGGTTAAAAAATAGATCTTGGCCGATTCTGAGACCTTCCCGATATGCAAACAAAATTGCCTACAAATCGGTTCAGCAGTTTCGGAGGTGTTTAACGCCAAACAATCTGTGTGATCGCAGTCGGACATACTGTGTGATCGCAGTCGGACAATATGTGTGATCGCAGTCGGACAAACTGTGTTTGCAGGTATTCACTTTATGAATTTAATCCCTACCATCTATTAACACATGAAAAATGTGTGAAAAATACAAAGTCTGTAACAGTGAGAATTTTGAAATTTATATGTAATTGGTTGTTAGTAACAAACCATGGATCATTTGAGTTTTTGCGATGTGTTTCTGAGTGAAACCGCTGTAGAACTTCCGAATTAGAGTTTAAGGCAGTTCCCCATAGTTAAATTTCATATGTAAATATCGGATTGATGCTACATTTTTAAACAAATAGCTTATTTTCGAGTTATTGCACATAAGAAAGTGAGTTAAATCCCTGCTCTGGCCATCTTACATTTCTTTCAACGACGGAACCGGTGTAAAAACTGTGGGTTCCAATCAGTGGGTGTAAAATAAGAAAGCGTACAACTCACTATCTATGGAAACCTCTCCCCAATGCCTTCATGCGATGTAATTGGAACCATTTTTTTTTGGCAATAAATCATTTTACAAATTGGAGTATTAGTGTGGGAAACCATATTTGAAGATTTGACAGGGAAATTTCTTAGTGGGCAATATTTTAAAATCCCGGTATTACAATGGCAAATTGAAAATTCGCCAGTAATATCAAATTTTGTACAACTTTCTTTTATTCGTGAATTCTCATTAAAAATGTCACTACAAAACGAAATTACTTGGTTGCTAATCCTGATGTGAATGTTTATTTGATTGTTTGGATTGAATAGCAAAATTATGTTTTAATCCCGGTATCATATTCCATACATCTGCTATATTCAGAATTAGAGACTGTTCTAAACTACACGATGAAAAATCTGTCATTTTTTGTTGTTTGAGTGCAAACACATAACGTATTTGTAACTTTTCGCAAATATAGTATACTTGTCTCCAAACACATTGTGTTTGTCTCCAAACATGTGTGTTTAATATTAGTATTAGATAAAGTTGGAAAATAATACTTTGTTTGTTTAAAAAGTGATGAAAAGAAAAACGTGACAGACAACAAAGAAACAAAGAAACAGCTGATCTTCAATTCATGACAACAATGATTGTATATGGATGTTCCCAACATATAAATACAAGGTTCCTGCTAATGTCACAAGGGCCCTTTTTTCCAACCCCTTGTATAGCCTGTCATAGTTTATGTGCCTTGAGATGACAGAGCAAAAATATAGTTTATTGTTAATGAAGACTGTAGAAACGGTAACCTAAAATGCATTCGACTTAGTTTAAACTAACAGTTTACTGTTACAAGTTATTCTAATAACTACGTAATGCTAGATGAATGTAATGTTAATCTGCGCATAAGTGCTTTGCTCCGTACATACTACACTGAAAGAAAACCGCTTCGTCGCATCGATGACACATTGTCTGCAACGAAAAATGTCATACATGATTTCTTTGTTAATTTTTCATTTGGTTGTTGCAGTTTTACGTTCCTGCAACAATTTTATTTATTTGAAATTTTTTAGAAAAATTGGTTAAAAATTAAAAAAAATTTAAGGGATGAGATTCAAACTACTGATATTTCGTTTATCTCTTACTTTTTATAGTTTATTTTTATTTAAATTCATCAGGGATGATTTTTATGTATTCGGCCTTTTTATTGGTACTTTTTTAATTTTATTGTTCAAGCTCAAGGCCATTCTATATCTCTATTAATAGAGATATAGTTTTTTTTAAAAAGGAGCTTTGTAAATGTATTCCTGTGATTCCTGGCAAACCGTATAGCTATTTCAGATCTAGCCACAGATCTTCATCAGCGGTTGTTTGGAATGATGCTATTGAAAAATTCATCAAACTAAATGCAAACGAAATCTCATTTGAATTGAGAATTCACTATAATGCAAGTGTTCGAAAAATATCGCAAGCAAAACACACAGGAAAACATTTGCAGAAACTTCTTTCCAACTCCAGAGAACCATCGGTCCTCATTAGACATGTTTTTTGCATCATTCCAAACAACCGCTGATGAAGATCTGTGGCTAGATCTGAAATAGCTATACGGTTTGCCAGGTATCATAGGAATACATTTGCAGAACTCCTTTTTAAAAAAACTATATCTCTATTAATATAGATATAGAATTGCCTCGAGCTTAAACAATAAAATTAAAACGTTTATCTTTATTACTTTTTTATTTTGAAGATTTCCCCACATTTTTAGTTGACGAAACAATATCGTTATTGCAACGAAACTTATAGAACGTAATAGAGGCCAACAAGAAAAAATGATGAGCGTGAGTGGTGGGTCACGTACACATCTTAAATCAGTTCCTTTGCAACAACCGAAAGTTACAGACATATTTCTCCGCCGGAAAAATTTAAATAAATTTGTTAAAATAAGCTAATAGTTATATTTAGAAATAATCTATATATATATAAAAATATATTGGGTGAATTATCGTTTGTGTAAATAAACAGAATGCAAGGAGCAACACGATAGCAGAAAAACTACCCCGAAATATGTAATTGAACATTTGTGTGTGTATGCGTGTGACGGTACAAAAAAACGAAAGCCATGCATACAATTTGGCTAAAATATATATAGAATAAAAAGCGATCACTGGCTTAATGACGGGGAGATTGGGCGCTACAATTGAATGACAGAACCCTCGACATACCAACAATGGCATGATTTAAGAAAACAATAAAATGGTTATATGTTAAAGGAAGCTGTGAATCCATAGGCGAATAGAACTTATGTTCATGGTAAGTGCAGCCATAGATATGTACATATCTGAAATAGAAATCTTAAAAATAAATTCCTCATATTGGTTTTTAAATGCAGCACCTGATTACTACGGCCACAATAACACGCAACCCCTCGCCTACCACAATCTTCTCCTGACGTTTGTTTCAACATGGAATGGATATAATATATTTATTTATATATAAGATCATTTTCGAAACAAATATTTAAACAATTTTTATCAAAACACCTGGAATGTAATACTAGCAGTGTATTTATATACAATTGGCAATAAATAGTTTAAGACACACTTCAAAACATTCATTGCAGTAATGAAAGAAAATATTTATAGTAATGAAACAAATTCACTGCAACAATGACTCAAAATCGTTGCATCAATGAAACAAATTCATAGCAGCAATGAAACAAATTAATTGCAGTAATGAAACAAATGTATAGCAGCAATGAAATGGATTCATTGCAAGAACGATACTCATTGTAGCAACGCCACAAATTCGTTGCAATAATGAAGCAAATTCATTGAAGCAGCAATCATACTTTCACCACAGTAACGTACAATTTTCAGTCGTAGCGGGAATGAGTCTGTACGTTAGCTCACTTTCGATGATAAAAGTTGTTGGAGTGATGAACATTTTCACCCCTGTGACGATGCATTTCCGTTCAGTGTACTTTTTTCCATTTTTGCCTACTGAGTCATGGAAATTTTTTCTCGTAAAATAAGGAAACACATATTTCGCGCATCCGCCAAAACAACTTTGTTGCATGTGAGCGTGAGCGAATTCCACATTTAGCGTTGCATCATGTTATCAAGGTGAAACAGTAACATTCAGAATATGTATGATAAATTACACATGGAAGGACATCGACATTATTATCTGAAACAAACCAAAAACATGTCATTTTCTAACTCTCAACAATTTCCCTGATGAGGAGTTTATTTCATTGGTTAAAACTAATGGCGTTTTCGTTTGTAAGAAATAATGTTGCCCTTGTATGAGGCGATATTTAGATGCTGCCATTGCCCCTACAAAGTTCTGCCTTTTTTGGGGTGAGAAAAGAATATAGAAATGTTACATTTTCTCACAACTGTATTCCTCCGTTAGATTTTTTAGCATGATTTCTTTAAATCGCTTACGAGTATCTAAAATATTCAACCCGTTATACTCCGGTTAACGTATTTAAAGGCACTAAAGATTCCATATTTAGCAGCCTGTATATTTTGCAATTTGTAACCGATTGCAGAATTTTAAAATGGAGATGTAAACTAGACATCTTGAGATGCAACAAAAATCATGACAATTGTATTATTTCCATGATCTGCGCAAAGAAAGGCGTTTTTGAACCGACATCACAGCGGAGAGGGCAGTGTTATGGTGTGGGGTGCTATTACGTAATATGGCACCTTCGATCTTAAATTTCAAAGTGCCAAAATGACTGGTGTAAGCTATAAAACGTTACTGGAAGTTCGGTGAACTATTTGGTCCCACATCTTGGATATTGCAACAGGATAATGCCCCTATACACAGAGCCAGAGTAGTAAAGGAGTTCATTGCAAGCCAAATTCTTAATATTCTTGACTGGCCACCCTATTAGCCAGATCTAAACATTACCGAATATATCTGGGGTTGGTTATCTCTTAAGGTCTATGAAGAAGGTAGACAATTTGATGACAAGCAGTCACTAATTCAGGCCAGTAAGTATGCTTGGAATCAAATTTCGTTGGATTACATAAATTCTCTTTATCTCTCAATGAAAACCCTTATATTTGAAGTTATTAAAAACCTAGGGGGTTCTACCCATTACTAAGAATTCTTAAGTAAAGTAAAATAAATTAAAAATTAAAAAAAAAACAGGAAAAACTGTTTTTCATTATAATTAGTTAAAGTGCATTTATTCAAGTGAACCAAAAAAAAATAGCACATTTTTTGACTTTTTTTTATAAATTGCTCAAAATTAAGAAACTTCTTTAGTTAAGAAACCACTATTGGCATGATTTTTTATATCTCAAGATGTCTAGCTTCCATTTCCATTTTAAAATTCTGCAATCGGTTATAAATTGCAAAAGATACTGGCTGCTGAATATGGAATTTTTAGTGCCTTTAAATAAGTGAACCGGAGTATATGTATATGGAGACCTAAGCGATATTGTGCCATTTTAAGCGACTCTTCATACAAACTGTTCGAAAAGTTACCAATATAATTTGTATTTATTTTATTCCCGCTTAACTGAAAATTCCTCCACATTGTTTGAGACGATAAGCAAATTTAACAGAAGCCGCTTAATTTATCTTTGCGCCCCACAAAAGGAAGAAGAATTAGTTTAACGTGGACAAGTAAAACAAACAAAATGACAGAAAATTTGGCATTTTATCGGGCAACATTCTGCCCCATGACTTGCTGAGTGGGTACAAAATGCAACATTTTTGCACTTTTTGAGTGCAAAACTCTCAGAAACGAACACAAAACCTTCAAGTGGGGTTGCACTTTTTTCACAAACAAACACAAAAAGGCACTTGCAGGGCAGAGGGCAGAAAAAGTGTTGAATTTTTTTCTGTCAATATTTTAAAATCACGTGTACTTTTATTTCATCAAACGTCGTCGGAACACGAAATATATCAAAATACACTGCAAATCAAAATTTAGACAGCAGAAAGGAGGGAAAAGTATATCCGAAAGAAATTTTGATGTTCCTGCTACCATATTCTCAAGACGCATCGCTTAAAATCCCATCGCTTAAATTTTTTTCCAGTACACCTTAATATATGTGCGCATATATATTGCATTCATACATAGCATTTCAATACTTTTGTCATTGTTTACATTTCATGTTAACGCTAATGGAAGTTCTTGATTTTCATTTGTTTCGCAACATTAGTTTTTAGAATCCCTTGCTCTCCTCATACTCGTTCCTTTTGTTATAGTTTTTGTTTGACAAACTCAAGTGATGTAGTTGTTTCTTAGAACATAAAACGGCCTAATTGTACAATTTCTGAAAAACTATATTGTACACTTGTAAAGACACTCGGAAGTGTTTTTATAGCAGACTTGAGGGTTTTCTTATGCACAGCCCTTGCAGTTGAAAATTTCCATTACGGCACTGCTGTTACAGATGCCATTGCGGAACTACTTTTCTAAATATGATTGCTAGGCCACAACAAAGGGGCTTAAGTATGAATTGAAAAAATAAAATAAAAAACGTACACAAGTATTAACAATGAGAACTCATATCAAGTAGACAAATGAAACTCACAAAAGCTAGCAAAGGCAAAGCATTCAAATACAAGTTTTATTTGTGATCGAAAATAAAGTTGGGAGTTTTAAGCAGTAATGTCACATTAAATGCTCTTCCTACGAGATGCAATTTAACAATTTCGATTATGTTTCGAAAATACTCGTATTGAGCCAAAAACAAAATTTTTTTTTTTTTAAATTTTTTTTATTTTCTTATTTACTCAGCTAAAAACAGCTGGAAAAATATAATTTTACATATCGTTAGTTATAAACAAAATACAAAACTAAAGTATAATAATTAAAACGAAAGAACAGGAACAGTGGTGAAACAGTAATCAGGAACAAAATTAAACAGCAAATAGTAATAAAGTTATTGCAGGAGATAATAGACTGAAGAGATACGTTGATTGTGTTGGACGTTATTAACAGAATTATCATACATAAAGACTAATACGAAGATAAGAATGATATGAATGGAATAGGATTGATAAACCAGGAACAAATTAAGCAGCAACAGATGCAGCAGGATAAATAAAGCAGGAACTGATGAAGTATGTGGGCCAGGAGCAGATGAAGCAAGAACAAATGTAGCTGGACTCAGCAAGCAGGAACTGATGAAGCAGGAATAGATGAATCAAGAACAGGTGAGACAAAAAAAGATTATGCAGGAACAGATGAAGATGTACAGATGAAGCAGGCACAGATGAAGGACGAATAGATAAAGCAGGTGCAAATGAAGCAGGAATTGAATTACTATAATCTGTATATATCACATCACAACCGCTGACAAAGATCTGTGGCTAGATCTGAAATATGTGGTTTGCCAGGATTTATGAGAATTCATTGAGAAGCTGGAACAGGTGAAGCAATAACAGATGACGCAGGAACAGATAGAGCAGGAACAGATGGATCAGGAATAGATGAAACAGCAAAAGATGCAGCAGGTAGCGAGTGAAGCAGGAACAGATGATGCAGGACATATGAAGCAGGAACTGATTACTTAGATGGAGCAGGAACAAATGAAGCAATAACAGATGCAGGAACTGTTGCAACAGGTAAATCAGGAACAGATAAAGCAAGAACAGGTAACAAAGAAAAAGATGGAGCAGGAACAGATACACCAGGATTAGAATGAAGCAAGAACAGATGAAGCAGGACATATGAAACAGGAGATTTAGTTCGGCGAAATGGACCACAATTCATTCACATGATTTCTCGAATGAAATCTTAAATCTACCAATTCTAAGCATTATCAGTCATTAAGAAATAATTGCCCGTTTAATTACTTGAATCTAAACTGATAGAGAGAATATATGGTGGAACTCATTAAAAGTATTGCAAAGAGTAAAAACAGGATTAAAGTATTCATAGTTATGTTTGAATGCGGGAAGAAAAAATGGAACACATTGTCTAGAAGCTCTAAAAGGAACACTAAAATTCAGTGAACAGACCAAATATGCTGAATTGATTTCTCCATTGATTAGTTTAACCATAAAACATACTGACAACATTGCCCTACGACGCTCTAAAGTAGAAAAATCAATGAGATGTAATCTATGAATATATGGAGGTAAGTTCGAAGATGAACTCCAACCAAGATTGCGTACAGCAAAAAGTAAGAACTGCTTCCGAACAGATTCGATTCTATCGATACGGTACGTCATTATGGCGTACTCAAGAATCTGCCTTACAAGGCCTTGTACACTCGCTTTGACTAATAAGGATTATAAAATTCTCTAGACCAACGTTTTATAAATCCTAACAACAAGATGCCCGACCTATGGAAGTATCAATATGTGACGAAAAAGTAAGATTATATCAAGAGTAATACCTAACTCGCAAAACTGAGACACATTATCCAGCACATTATCACAATATTTTTACATTTACTCAAGTTAAAAAGGTATGAAATTACAATCACACCATTTAACAAAACTTATCAAATCCTCCTGCAGTGAAAGACATTCATGCACAGACTTCATAGACAGGTACAATTTTACATCATCTGCGCACATTATAATCTTTGAATGATTAATAACCGACAGCAGGTCATTTAGAAACAAGTTAAAAGGTAGAGGCTCTACATGACTACCCTGAGGAACACCAGAAGAAACAAAAATCTGTCGCGATAAACACCTTTTAAATAACACTGACTGAGTTCTACCACAATTAAATATGAAGACAACCAACGCAAAAATTTTGATGAGAAAACAATCATATCAATCTTCAAGAGAAGAAGATTATGGTTATCCTTATCAAAAGATTTCCTAAAATCTATATATATCACATCACAACCGCTGACAAACATCTGTGGCTAGCTCTGAAATATGCGGTTTGCCAGGATTTATGAGGATTTAATGTTTAAAAAACTCGACCTCTATTAATAAACTTAAAAATCATCAGGTTTTTCGATTACGAGGTTCCCGTTTACATTTCGGGTCCTGGCAATACTAGTGTTGTCAGATGCAAACTGGAACTTCCATTGGAAAGTTTGACATTTTTAGCATAAATATACTTAGAACGTTTTTACTTACGAGCACTGTGTTTGGTATTTACAGTGTGTTGGGAAAATCATCTTATTCAAAAATGCAATTAACCTGTGAAAATTTTCGTGCGCTGATTTTTTGCGATTTTCGCCCTGGATTATAGAGACAAGAGTGTCTCAGTCAACCTGTTTCGACTTTTGGTGATAAAGCACCATCAAAAATCACTGTAAATTGCTGGTACCAAGAGATCAGTCTTTGATGCCGTTCGCTCCAGGATGAATTTGGTGAAGGCTGTCCAACTATAGTCGTTTTGCCGGAAACCATCGATGCTGTGCGTGAACTGATAAAGCAAGACCGATAAGTGATATACCGTGAGATCGCAAAATTCGCCGTAATATATATAGTTATATTAAGGAAAATAGCTAGTACCGACGTCGTTGAAACAATGAACTGTATAATTTGTTTTCCGACATACACCCAGAGAACTACTTGTTTAACCTTCGCATTAATAACAAATTTTTACTACGCAGTTTAATAATATCTACCCGGGTAGATACAGAAATATTCTAGGTCATTCGTATAGGTTCAATCACAATATTTTAAAATAACTGACAATTTCTTGACGATATAAGGGGTTTTCAACAGAGACGCTACAAAAGTAAATCGATAGGGACATCAAACGACGCCATATTTTTTCCCGCTCTTTTGACATTTCTCTTCAGTAAGGTTTGCCATTTCATCATGGAAAGATATACGAGCCAACAACGAGAAGAAATTATTAAAATTTACTACCGAAATTTGGAGTCAGTGGCCTCAACTTCAGTGTTACGGTTTGGTGCGGTTTATGGGCCGGCGGCCACATTGGGCCGTACTTCTTACGTGATGATCAAGACCGGCACATTACTGTGAATGCGAATCGCTACCTTTCAATGATAACCCAATATTTTGGGCCCCAATTGGATAATATGGACTTGGAGGACATGTAGTTCCAACAGGACGGTGCCACAAGCGACACAGCGAATGCCACAATCAATTTATTGGAAACCAAGTTTGGTGAACGTGCTATCTCACCAAATGGCCCAGTCGATTGGCCGCCTCGGTCGTGCGATTTGACGCCGTTAGATTATTTCCTGTGGGGCTACGTCAAGTCTATGGTCTATGCCAACAAGCCAGCGACGATTGATGAACTTCGTACGAATATCGAACGTGAAATTGCAGCATTATCGGCCGATTTATGCTTGAAAACCATCGAAAATTGGGTTCAGCGTCTGGATTTCTGCAAGCGTGCCCGTGGTGGCCATACAAAAGAAGTCGAGCTCCATACATAATGCCATCGAACGTAGTTTCACAGGAGTTAAGAATTTCATTGGTATCTAAAACCGGGTTTGTTTAATTTAAAAAAACTTTTGTATCGCTCTTATTGAAAAACCCGATATATAACCGGGTAGATACTATTAAACTAAAAATTAAGCTAAAATTAAGAAAAAATTAAAACAAACGTTTTTAAATATAATTTTTATTTCATCTACTGAAATAACTGGGAAAAATAATTACTGAGTCTGAAGAATTTCTAAATCGGATGAAACCCCTCAGAAATATCAAAGAATGAAAATTGAAATATCTACCCAGGTAGATACTATTAATTCGAAGGTTAAAAAGAGGTTGTAGCAAACGTAAATTAGGCTGTTACCACCGAATTGAGGTTGCCACAACCGCATTGAGGTTTATGCGACCGAATTTAGTCCCCACATCTAACATTCCGTCGTTGTATAATTTATTCGATTGTGACAACTGAATCTTCAATTAAATTCGTTCAGTCAACTAAATTTTCTAAAATTTCGGTTGAAACAACTGAATTTCAAATTAATTCGGATGCAAATTCGGTTGGAGTATCCTAATCTGGCATCAATTCGGTTGTAGTAACCGAATTGGGCATCAATGCGATTGTAGCTATTGAATTTGACATCAATTCGGTCGCATTAATCGAATCTAGCTCTAACTCGGTTGCAACGACCGAATTTGGCGTCAGTTCAGTTTCTGTAACCGAATTTCTCATGAATTATGTAGATACAACCGAATTAATTCTCAATTCGGTTACCACAACATAATTCTATGTGTTTAAAATCTGACTTTTATAATTCTATAATCAAATATTATTTTAAAAAGTATTTAAGAAAGAATTTAAGTAAAATATGTTTTGTATTAAAAGGTCTTATTTTGCAGAAATTACTCAAGCAGATATCAACAGATTTGAAGATGTTCAAGGTCAGTCATGTGAGATATGCTGCAATCATCTGTATATAAGACGGTCTGGGACCTAAATAAACCGCTACAACACGTCAGAATTGGTGTGGTGCCACATGATGACCAGGACTTCAAAAAAGGCCGGAACAGGAATGTAAAACAAATATAATACACTATGGATTACGCTGTATAAGTATATAAATATATGACTTTATTTTCTCGCTTTTATATTTTTATATATATATATCATCACTTAATAATGACAAAAAACTTTAATAATTCATTTGTGACGTTATCTAAATTCAGTTGTATCTACTTCTAGTCCGGCTGTGACAACCTCTAAAGAGGTTGTGTCAACCACTAACAGGGTTGCGTCAACCACTAATGAGGTTGTGTCAGCCACTAATGAGGTTGTGTCAACCTCTCATGAGCTAGAATTAAACTCTAATGAGGTTGTGTCAACCTCTAATTCGGTTGAGACAACCGCTTAATTTGTTTACGGCTAATTCGGCTGTCTCAACCGAATGTTTCTGTGAGTGTAGACAAGGCTATTTGAATCAAATTAGGGCAATTCCGTTGTCTAGGCCATGTTATCAGAATGGATGAAGATGAAAGTGCGAAAGGTTTTCGATGACGTACTGTATGAAGGTAGTAAAGGAGGACGACCAAAAATCCGCTGGGAAGATCCGACCGAAGAATTCCTCGCATCTTTGGTGTTACCAACTGGCGAGAAAAGGCGGAGCATAGAACCAGTTGGAAAAATATCTTTAAATTTGTTTAGTTTGTTTGTTTGGTTAATATGTGTAACCTGGAGTTTACACGGGACAGTTTTTCTCCGACAGTAGCAATACATTCACAAATTTTTACTACCCCACTTACACTTCTCTCACTTGCCTCGCCACTGTCTCTGATTTTTCAACGACAGTAACTTCGGCAAGAGATTTGACATAAGCGGCCAGATCATGGCTGAACTAGTAAGGGTTGGCGCAATAGAACAACTGATTTTGCTTTCTAATGACTCCATCTGTTAAATTCAGTGTATTTTGTTGTTGTACTTTTTTGTTTACTGTGTTTGTTCATATGGATCTGTGTTGAATTGTCATGAAACAAAAACTAAGTGCCTGTTGTTGGTTGACAAACAATTACAACAAATCCTACTGCGCCTACCTGTACTAGTTCAGCCATGGGCCATATCGGTGACATTTCGTAGTAATTTGAGAAAAATGCAAAACAACGCAAATGACTTTACAAATTGGGAAATATATTTTTATTTGAAAATTTTGCTAATTTTTATTGAAATATTGTTTGGCAATACAATCATATAAACATGAATACATGTCTAATTTTGCAGAGTACATCAGTTCCATTGTAAAAACAAAAAATCAGAGCACGAAATTTAACGAAACGACACTGTCGGCTGTTGCTTAAAACTGTACTGTCCTTATACAAGTGGCTGGACGCGTACGTCACACAAACAATTTTTCTCTTTGTGACAACTAATACATATTCTCAACTATCTTGTCTCAAACTGTCCCGTGTAAACGCACCGTAAGCAATCTGCGCTCCTGAGGTTGTCAAATAACCAATAAAAGTAAAAAAAAAAACAGAAATTATTTTGCGCGATCATATATGTGTCTCTAATTTTGGGTATTGGTTTTCTAAATTTCTGAGCTTCGCCCGAACTCCGCCCATTCAGCGCGTTATTTTGACATTCAACATTTACAAGTCTACTAAACGACTGGTCACCAAGAATCAACCGAGTGCCGAGTAAAGATATATTAAAATATAAAATATATGTTTATCTATTTTTTCCTCTTCTCTTAATACATCTTAAAGTTTCTAACCCATTCCCCATTAAAAGAGGATTTATCTAGTTCATCTATTGCGGCGTTTGTTTTAACTGTCACATTCACGAACTTTAAATCATTTGTTGTATATTTAGAGCAAACCAGGTACCCATCCTGCGAACAGATTATTGATGTCTAATTTTGTATACAAAATCGCAATCATTAAGCCAGATGATATGTTTTTGATCTTTATAATATCACACTCATCATGCTTTCTTGTGTTTATACGACAAGTAAACCACTTATGAAGCACAGAAATGTATGGTGGGAGTTCCTATAATAGTTTTAACGCATTAAAGCCCGGACCATCGGTGGTGGAATGGTTAGGGTGCGTGACTCTTCTACAAGAGATCGTGGGTTTGATCCCTGCCTACATTTCTTGCGACGATGGTCACCACGCTTAGGGACGGCAACAATATCGAGGACTTAGCCATGAAAAAGCTTCTCAAAATACCGTTCAGAACCGGTGAACAACTGTACATCCTAATCAGTGAGTGTGAAACTAGAAAGAATCTCTACGTGGGACGTTATTGAAAACTATTTATTTATTTAACTAAATCCCGGACCAAATACTTTTTTCGCTTTTGGATGACAATTTGAATATTGGGGTAATTGTGGTGCATAATTCAAATGTGATACCAAAAAGTTTTTAAAAACGTTTGTTTTATTGCCGGACTAAATATTTTTTATTTATTATAAATTTTACTGTTTATGCATAAACAAAACGTTTCTAAAAAATGCAAAAATGTCAAAATTAATTATAGAGGATTCCATAAGCTACTTACATTCTACTCAAATCCAACATTCATAATTTTGCCCCTGGGACCTTTAAATGTTTGTTGTCATTCCTGTTGTCCGTCATTCACATTCCATCAAATGTTAATTTTATTATGAATTTGACATTTAATACATAACACTGAAATTGACATTTAACTCTACAATTGTTTATTTGTTTGAGTTTGACATTTTCTTCAACAGTAAAAGCAATCAATCATATTTTTAATGTATGAGGTGAATAAATAAATATTAAATCCATTATTTGAATGTATTTCTAAGGATAAAGAAATTAAGTCCTAAAAGAACCTACTGGCATGGTTAGGGTAAGTGACCTTTCTAATTCAGACGGCATGTTATAGCCTTCAAGTGCATACATTTAATTTCTTCCGGCAAAGGTCACATTGCTTAGGGATGGTGACACTATGGAAAACTCAAATGCTGACAAACATTTCAATCATTTACTGCTTGGAACCGGTGGTACCTGATAACTGCAACACCGCTGGGACTAAATGTCTCATTGAAAGTTGCAATTGTAGTCTAAAACAAAGACCACATTGATTTGAGTACTAAAAAATGTAACAGACACCTGTGTTTAAATAAAATAGGAGCGATAAACATTCGATAATAGATAGTTGGTATTCAGTCGCTTCGTATTTGTTATAAAAAAGACTTCCCATTTCATTCCAGGAAGGGTTTGGGGAGATTTTCTCACAACCAGTGAGGCTGTGCGCTTTCTAGTTTTACCGTTGCACCGATTCCGAACGCTATTTTTCTTTCTCACTCTATTTTGCTTTTAGATCGATACATTGGTTCAATCTATATATTCCTTTCAAATAATATGTTTTATCAAGGACCTCAAAAATGGCATATGATTTAGTGATGACCCCTGCATTCTAATCAAATCTCTTACCGCCAAACCATTTGGAAATAGAAAGTAGTCACTGGAGACTAAATCCGGAGAAGTTAATTGAGTGAATGACACCGCATACATTCCAATAAAAACAAACTGTCGCCACTACCTTGTATTCTGGCAGACCCACCACGGTCTTCTATAGTACACTCTCTCCTGGAGTAGTCCACTTTCTCCTGGAGTAATCCACTGTCTCCTGGAATAGTCCACATTTGGGACAACTGACCGTCGGTGGTGCAATGGTTAGTGTGCGCGGCTCTTGTACATGAGATCCTGAGTTCGAACCCGGCTCTGACCACCTTCAAATTTTCTTTCGGCGGCGGTCACCTCGCATAGTGACGGCGACACTATCGAGTATCTAGCCATGAAAAAGCTTCTCAAATTACCGTACCGTGAGTGAAAACCGGAAAGCGCACAGCTCAGTGAATGTGAGAAGTTCTCCCCAGTCCCTTCATGGGATGTAATGGGAAACCATTTATTTATTTTAGATAAAGACAACTGTAAGTACTCAAATAAAAGATATTTTTCTCAGAAATTTATTGTCTGTCGAGCCAGACAATCCGAATTTCCTACAATGAGAATCGTAAAACGCCAAAAACTTAAAGTGGGTACTCAAATTAAAGCGAATGTTGAATTTGCTTCTTTGGTAGTGTTTTCTAAAGTGTACTGAAAAATGTTACAGAAACTTTAAGGAAAGATTTTGGAGAATAATGAAAAATATTTCTTTAAAAATATTTTTCTTTAAAAATAAATATTTTTCTTTATAAATAAATTTTTCTGTAAAAATAAATTCTTTGACGCAGTGTACATTACAGAGTTTGGGTGGGAGCTACATTTACAGACTTTAGGCATAAAAAATATGGATGATTTTATTTATGCGTACCTGCCCTTTCGTGAGGAGAAAATCTCTCAGCCCGTCCAAAGGCTGGTCACGCAGTACGCTTTGTAACATGAAAAGTGTTGTAGTGTAACATCAAAAAGCCATTCATCTGGTGTTGAATTATTTCTAGAGGGAACCAGCCTTGAGCCCGGCGAAGACCACCCACGCGTAACGCATTATTATCAAATCCGTGCAAGAAAACACTTTGTAGCAATTTTAGTCCAAATCAGGTAAATGTTGTAGATTCTATAGATTCTGTCGCCGATTCCATGCCACATGCGTCACTATGCGTAGTTCAACGAATAAACAATAGGGAAATTAAGCTAGATAGGCCATGGTAGTAAAATGAATAAGGAGACCCAGCGCAAAAGTATTGGACGACGTACACGAGGCAAATGAAAAGAGGACGACCAATGGCCCGCTGGAAGGATCAAATGGATGAAACTCTGCGAACGTTTGGTGTTACCATCTGGAGATAAAATGCAAAAGATAGACTCGGCTGGAAAAATACGAGTTTCGGCATGTACATTTCTGGCCCGAACAATTTTTAGTGTTGCGGTAGAATCTGGCAACATCATTGGAAACTTTTTCGCTGAACGGTATTTAGAACGGGTTGACGTGAGATAACTATTTATCGTTTCTTCATTGACTCGAAAAATTCATCTCAGTCCAATTCAGTTGATTGTGCTACTATTTTTCACAAATATCGACGCGGATTATCAACCGTAGAGTGTATTGTTGAACTTAAATTTGGGTATACCGATGATGCACCATCCAAAATTACTGTGAAAAAGTGGAAAAATGAATTTAATTGGGGACGAGTTCGCTTTAGGACACATTTCGTGCAGGTCGCCCAAGATCGTTTGTTGTCCGATCTTGAAAATTTGCCATATGACATATCGTGAGATAGAGGTATTCTTGGGCATTACATCTCATAGGTTTAATACTGCATGAACATTTGAGCGTAAAAAATGTGTTGGCGGTGTCTACCGCATAATTTGTCAATCGCTTAACAAACCCTCGTGTCGATTGGTTCAAGAAAATGTTGCATAAATGCAACCGCAGTGCTTCAGACGACGTCTGTTACATGACACTAGACGGCGAATCATGGATCTGAGCTTGAATAGCAATCGACTGCATGGGTACTTAAAAAGATCCAAACCCATAAAAAGTTGTTTCCGGACTTAGTAATTTAAACCAAATTATGGCATACTTCTTCGTTAAAACTGGTCATGTGGCAACAGTATCATCAGATAGTCATTGAAAAGTGGTACACAACCAAGGAAAATGAACTCTAAAAAGAAAAATCATCCTCCTTCGGGGCAATGCTATTTCTCACATATTGCATCAAACGAACACGATTTTAACTAGCACAAACATTAATCTAATGGGTCATCTAACTTCTCGGCCACAATTGGCACAATGACAATTTCCATATAAACGTGGCCCTTAAACTAGAAATAGGGCTAATAGCTAAGCTTAGCTTTTTCTTTAAGCTCACCAATAAAATTCTTCTGGGTTTCGTAATTCTGCCGAATAAGCTCAGTCTTCCCATCAGTTAATATCAAACACTACTGAACAAAAATGCCTATCATAAAAATATGTCATAAAATCCCTACTAGAACCAATGTCTACGTCACACATTGAAACATACGGGAGGGGCTAATCAATTTCAACAGAACCATATAAATCGAAAAGACATTTGAACACATTGGCTGAACGTGATTTGATTTATTTAATGATGCAGATAATTTCTATCGCTCATTGTAAATAAATAAATAATTTTCTCCAAAAATTTTAGAAATTTTTTATGGCTCCATTTCTTATACCACACCGAAAATTATGATTCCACTTAATAATTTCTGGCTGAGCCTTAATACTTACATTAACCTATCCCCCTGGCCATATGAGTTGTATAATTGATTATTAAGTATACGTTAACCAGGGGACAGTTAAACTTTCTAGCATAGTTAGGAGAACCAATTGTTTTCGATTAGCCCTAAAAATTTAAATCGGTAAGGGCTTTTAATTTTGAATTCTTTGAAGATTTAAATCATTTGAACTCCCAAGTTTTATTTTCAACTTGGCAGACGAATTTTAATTTTCAGAGATTCTAAAATTTTCCTCGCTCCCGATATAATTCAAACAGAATGATTCGCGAGTCGAAATTTCAAAAAAAAATTTTAATTATTAACTTATAGGAAAAATTTATATATCTAAGAAATAATAGAAAAGGGGGCATCAAATTGGAGAATTTGATGACATAGGAAAACTGTTTGAAATGATGGGAAGGTGCTAAAAATGTAACAAGTGGGGTAAGATTTTAAAATGCGACTGATTGTGAATAAAAAGTGCAAATAGCGGGAAAATTGTTTTGGGACGATTCAAAATGTGGTAAAAATTTAGGATGTGGTTAAAAATAAGGACCAGAGTGCAAATCTTCAAAATGCGAGAGAAATCATTCGGAAATATTAGGAATGTTTAGAGAATTGTTAATGTGGGGGAAAATGTGGTCAAAAGAGGTAAAATTTCAAACTGCTTGTTTCAGAGATTGGGAATTTAGTTGATGGTTATGGTAAAGTATTGTTGTGGATGTTTTCGCAGAAGTAGGAGTTTAGACAATTCTCGCTTAGTTGAGATTTGTTTACCCCTATAGTGTGTGATGATATACCTAAATACTCGTGAAGATGGGTGCTGACGATATGCCTTGATGGGCATTGAAATAGCTATTTTCCCAACCATCCACCATTCTAATAATCAATTTCAAACATTTCTTTAGTAATATTTCTATTAAAATTTACTTCTAAAAAAATGACTTTTTAATAGATACTGATCTTGAACCGAATAAATATTAAAAACATAATTTAGTAACACATGTGAATGCGGGTAAAACAAGTAAAAAAGAGGATCGAAAAAAAAATTTTAAATACGAGGGAAATAGTTTGGAAAGATAGGGAATATAGCAAAAATTGTGAATGGTGCTAAAAATGGAATGAAATTGCTAGATACTCAAAATGCTAGAAAACTTGTTTGGGAAGATTAGGAGTGTGGTAAAAATTGTGAATGTGGGTAAAAAGAAAGGGAGCGAAAAGAATAAATGTTCAAATTTCAAGAAAACACGTTTGGAAAGATTACGATTGTGACAAAAATTGTGAACGTGATTAAAAATTGGAAAACGGATGGGGGCGTGGTGGCGAGAAGGGTATAAATTCAAATTGTGAGAAAAATCGTTTTGAACGATTATCAAAATTTTTTAAATCTGGTAAAAAAGTGTAAAAATGGTTTGGATTGATTAAGAAAAGAGAAAATTATGTTTATTTTAAACAATCAAAATGGGTGTTGTTGTCCACAGCGACTGAGGCTTATCGAGTCCCCCTCGTACTTATGCTTATGCCGCTACCCTCGTATTTGGTTCTTCTTCAGCTGGCTCGATAGCGCAGTCCTGCAAATTAATTGGTTTCGAGAAAACTTATGTTGCAAACTAGAGAGCCGAAAAAGGCGTGAAAAGTGTGCAGGAGAATAATACAATATTATGCAGGAGCAGCAAAAAATATTCCAGTTTTGAAAAAGGCAATTTGGTATAAATCACTAAATATAACCACTAAATAAAAAAATCACTAATAATTATGTAATAATAATGATTGTAATAATAATTGTATATTTTTTTCTCTATTTTGGAAAATTTTCGTGAAAACAATATTTTTTATATGGGGAGCGCATAAAGGCGTGGCGATGGAGGTAAAGTTTGTTCTTGAGAAATATTGGGGACATGAAAATAATGTGGTTGGATCATAGAGTTTCCTGCCCTAGGGTGACTCGAGTAGTTACGAGCAATTTTCTTTCCATTTTCCCAAATTTCGGTCTCACAAACTTCAATGCCCTTGCCGCACTTTTTTTCAACCGATAGATCTCATATTTTTATCAGTTTATTTTTTTTACACAAAACTTACACAAAACTTTGTTGGTTTTTAGAAAATCGAAAATATAAAAATATGGTCGACTTGTTTGAGATTTTTCCCTTTTTGAGAATCATTGTGATTTTCGAATCTTGTCATTGAGGTGGAACAAATCAGCGAGAGAGACATGCGCTATAAATACATATGTGTGGTTCAATATTTCACCTTCCTATATGGAAAAGCTGCGTGTATTCGAAAGGAAATGCTTAAGAGCGTGTTCGTCTTTGAATAGGTCCCATCAGAGTCAATATCAAGAATATGTATCAAACCTAAAGCTATACAATACCGTAAATATCAGCAGAATTAATTGACAACTTTATCATACATCTAATAAGAAAACATATATTGAGATGTACACAATGCACAGACTTTAACTTGATAGTGGCACCCTATTATACAGATTTGGAATACATAAAATCTGCCTTACAGAAAGGTTTTGTCCCACCAGAATCTCCATATATCTCCAAAGGAATGAAACATTGCACTTCAGTTAGACAAAATAAAATATTGGTGGCTAAGCTCACTATAAACTCCCTTCTGTTTCTTACTTTCTGACATTAGTTTTACTTTAAGTGATAAAGTATGTAATGTTTTTTGAATTTTCATTACAAAAATGTATGACAGAATTCGTATGTACATGAAAATATGCAGACTAAGATAAGTTTATTAATAATAAATTTGTAATATAATATAAGACTATACTAGAGTACTCCTTGTGGGTCGGTGTATATATGGAAACATGTAAATATTTATAACTATTGTTTATTGTACGACTCATAATCTTCAATAAAAATTGGGTATTAATTTCTTTGATTCTATTTAATAACAAATTTCCATTAAGACCACATCAATTCCAACTAAATAATATTCCTTCTCCTCTACAAATTTAAATATGAATAAGTTTTATCACTGAGAATCCCAGCAATTTCAAATATTTGTCAACCACTCGATAACAAGTGAACAATTGAAATGCAGAAACCGTGTCAGATTTAGAAATAATAAAGTATTTGTAGGAATTATTTGGCAATATGAAATACTTCACAACTGCATTTCGAGGAATTAAGATAAGAAGGAATTGAAGCAAATGCACGAATTATTCATGCGCAAAATGAAACCATTTAATGATTATCCCTTAAGCTTATTAAATAAAATAATTTATATCTGAATACGAACATTTACAAAGACTAACTTTACTTTCGTGGCAAAAAAGAAAAAAGGAAATTAACTTCATTCAGGTATGACATATTAATCAAACCATTTTCGTTTTGGCGTTGGCTATATTGATTAGTTATACAAACACATTACGAGGATTTCTTGCAATGCTCCTAATTATTCTTACTAACAAAAAGTGTACTAAAGAATAATTCAAAAGTTTTCAGACCTAAATTAATACCTCCATAATATTTAGATAATTTATATGGGTATTTCCAACGTGCCGGATGTTTTCATAAGGGTAATGGGGAAAATAATTGCTAGTTATTCACGACGATGGGGATTTACCGATAATGAATACCCATTACACATGAGGAATGGGCAAGCGAACTTCAGGCATTACCCACGGCGATGGGTAATCCCCATTCTTGATCTGATAAAGGTCCACTTCACTTTGTAATGCACTGTCGATATGCCGTCAGGGCCAGGTTCCGTGTCGTGTTTAAATCTTTCTATTGGCCAGTGCTTCATTTGCTTGTCGGTAAGTCTGATCACATACCGTCGGACCAGTTTCGTGGAAAATGTATACATGAAGCTCATATTGTTCTTACAGATGACCCAGAGCACTGGGAGTTGTCGGCGGGACCCTGCGTCGCCCAAAAGCCTCAGACGCGTTTTCAATGCAGTCACATATATTGAACTCCTCCTCGGTAGAGATTTTAAGTCTTTGTTATATTTTTTGGATTTTAGTTTGTACACATTTCAGTCTCACTCCGAACCGGAGGTTTTAGACTTTTTCAGGATTTTTAGATCCTAGTTCTTCTCTGGAGGTTTATTCTTACTGGAGGGACATGCGGAATCAAATGATCCGTTAAAACTTGAGCGATGAATTATATTAATTATTTAGTTCATCCTTTATTTGTACTTGGTTGGCATATTAATGTATTAGGTATTCATAAAAAAAGTTTATAAAGGCAAAATTATTTGGCAGGCTAAACGTGGTTGGCTTTTGTGGGAATGAAACGCCAGTCAGTAAAGCAAGTTCATTGCATTACCTGGACGAGTGTGGTTTGCGAACTTCGCTTGGAGCCAATGAAATTGCAATGTTCTGCGAGTGGAGAAATTTTATGTAACGATGGTCTGAAAACGAATGATCACATAACACCTTCCATCCTTTGTTTAATTCAAAAGTGTGCTGTGATACAAATGTGATCAATTCAAATGTGTCATCACTAAGCTCTCGGACGATGACTATAGTCCTCTATCTCCATATGCAGTACTCAGATTTGGTCTTTACCTGACTGCCATCGGTAACGTCTCTATAACGATGGTAAGTTACAATAAATACCTTTAAATAGCTTCTGGATAGGATACAGATTTTGCGGCGTATCTATAGCTTCGGAAAAGTGATTCTGGTTAACAGAGATCTATAATTCACAATTCATTCCCTGATTTAATCAGGGTTCTTAGATGAAGGGCACATACGCTCTATATTTTGGATCATGAAGCACGACAACTGTAGAAACTGACGTAGTGTAGAGGTGGTTAATCTGTAGAAGACTCAACATATGCAGCTATGTTTTTCTCTAATGCTGTGTTGTTGGCCTTGGCGTCGTTATCTTCTAGGAAGCTCATCAATTAGCTTGAATTCAGGTAACACTATGTCATCATTTGAAGTATCCACAGACGCAGTCACATCTACATGTTTGCTTACCACTCTATCCAATTCCAATGTATCATCGATCCGATCGTAGTCGATCCATAGAGCAATTACATCCATGTGACTGTATTTCACTCCATTTAATTCCGGTGTAACTCCTATGGTGGGTTGTGAAGTCAGTTGTGGCATTCGGAGGCTCGTTTCCACTCTTAGATGAATCTGATGGAAGCCGTACCAACTGACGCCTGCACTTTTGTTGCAAAACGTAAGTGATTCGTTCTCGATGACAACTAATGCTTGGCGCCGAAATCCTTCCAGGTTCTCTGGTTTTCCAAGCAGCCAATTGGGAGACGGAAGGTCACAGTTACTGGCCTTTGTTAGGCGTATGACATGCTCATTACTGTCAGTGGTGTTTGCTGGTATAAAGACATTCCCGAGTCCTTGGGTGGGAGAAGGTTTCACTGTAGTTAACGACTTCTTGTTTGACGCCCAGACAAATATGTAAAACAAACATTTATTTCCATTACATCCCATGAAGAGATTGGAGAAGGCTCCTCGTAACCAGAGAGCTGTGCCCTTTCTAGTTTTACACTCACTGATTAGGACCTACAGATTGACATAGGTACCGAATGGTATTTTGATAAACTTTTTATGGCTTAGTAGTCGATTAAAGCATCGACGTTGCCTACCCTCTCTGATATAGCGTGATTTCTCAGTCATCGGGACTTAATTTTAGGAAAAAATGGTTGCCCATTACACTCCATGAAGAGAGTGGGGAGAGCTCTTCACAACCAGGGAAACCAATTTATAAAACAGCTGATTTTTGTACTTTACAAGACTTATTTGTTGCGTTGAAGTCCCGAAGACTTCACAATTTGTGCATACCTGAACCTTGATGTACACAGCAGGTTTATGTTACGACTATAGGTTGGTAATCCCATCCCTAAAGTAGTCGGTTTAGTTTTTTTGGTTATGCTGTATGAGCACAGGTGTCATTATCGATTATTGTGTTGTTGTCTTTGCTGTTATTGTCAATTTGCATAAATTTTGGTTCGCGTATGTAGATTGTTTCATGTCGTCCGTACCATAGTCCCCAATAGCACAGCAAGGACTTGTCCAAAGGCTTGCTACTCACCGAAGTGACCCTAAAAGACAGTCAGATACCCTCAACATCAAAGTATCCGTAGGTATAGCATTCATGATGCCATAGATTGGGAAGTTTTGAGTATATATCCACGCCCACCTAATTTGGAGAACAGACGCCGACCATATAGCGATCTAATGTGGGCAGCCGCTCCTAAGTCTAATTTCATAGGGGAACCACTGATATATCATTCTCGTAAGTGCGCGATTGCTGGAAGTGTTCACTGTGAGAATACACTTAATGAAAGCATCGTTCCGCCAACCAAAATAATAATTTCCGAACTCTGTACCTTTTTGTAGTACGCCCTCGCACTCTGCCGTCCTTTATTGCGGACTGGTTATTTTTTAGATCTAACCGACATATCTGCAGGCCGTCCACCTACCATAGGTCACTACTGGACATTTGCAAGCCCATAAAATCTATCTACCAAGCTGAACCGTTTTATTTCATTAGATTCAATACATAGTTTTGAAATTCATTCGCGGAGAGAGAGAGAGAGTACATGTCAGAACGAAACATGAACAATAGATTATAGAGTAAAGAGAGTGTCAAAACATACCACTACCACCCATGAACAAAGAGCAAAACTAATATAATTTGACTCCAACATACTAAGCAATGAATGCATTCGTATTCGTCTGCTTTTGAACGAAGTGTACATCTTCTTTGTTTAGGGTGTGTTATGCTCGGCTTGTTATTTTCCTGACGACAAACCTAAAACACGTTTTGAAAGAGAGCAGCTTGGTGCTACGGTCTGGTACCTACCCCTAAAATGCCTGAGTTTGGGTGGAAGAATTTCTAGTTCTGTGGCCGTCTGTGGTGCAATAATAGTGTGTATGGTTTAGGTAGATTGTGGACTCGTTCTCTGCTCTGACTACTTTTCATGTCTTTTGACGGCGACACTTTATTATATTTTGCCATGAAAATATCCTCAAAATATCTTTCGAAACCGGTATAAAACTTTAGGTTGTAACCTCGTTGAATGAAATGTAGCAATATTTTGTAAGAACCGTACTTTAAATTTCCCTTAATTTATTTTTCTTTAATCCATGAACTTAGCTGACGAAAATGCGAGAGCTAAACACATTTAAAAAAGTTTCCCCATGTTGAAATAAAAAATGTATTCAATGTATTCAAGCAAATGTGTTGGATTATCACTGCAAGGCCACCCACCATAAATGCATTGGTATAGTTGAACATGATACAACTGTAATTACGGAAGTAATATCAGTCCTCCATTGTGTCTCTTGCAAATTGGTATTTTAGAATTATCTGACAATTTGCAAGAGCGCATTTATTATTATTTTTAGCATTTGGTTTTTTGTGGTTTTCGTTACTATTAATCCAACGATCGAAATGGAGTCGTGCTAAGTTTAACTAGCCATTAAAACACTGTAAGAACTAAATGGGGAAAAGGAAGAAATGTAAGAAATTAAATTAAAATAATTCTTGAAATATATCTATTTCATGCACTCTACTTCAGGTATTAGGCGATTGCTATTGGATTAAAATATTTGTTGCAGAAGCCTGAAAGATTTGTTTAAGAAATATTTTAAATATTGTTAGTTTGTATTAAGAGTGAGATATTACAAGTTGTATAGACATAAATGAATCTGATATACTAGGTATAGTAAGTCCTGATTTATACTTGTAACAATGTAAATTCTTAGTTGACAAATCCTTATGCTTTGTGGTTAAATAGAGAATTGTGGTTTTTCTAATGTGCGACAATTTTTTCTCTAAATTGAGGCAAAATTTGTACCTAACTCAGATCATTTCATTAAAAAAAATGGTTCCCCATTACATTCCCTGATGTGATTGAGGAGAGCTTCTCAAAATCATGGAGCTGTGTGCCGTTTTGTTTTATTCTCACTGATTGGGATCTACACTTGTACACCGGTTTCGAACGGTATTTTGGAAGCCTTTTGTTTTATTGATCTGTACACACGGGTAGGGCAATCTACCAAAGTGAACACAACGTTATCATCACATACGTGGTTGTTATAAAATTATAGTCTCTGCCTGAAAATAAGTATGATGGTATTTATTTAGCGGCGGCGAACAAACAATCAGGTCGTTATCGCCAAAGAGTATTGAATACTATAGAGAACTCATGGATCGAATTGTATGACTCAGAAGCACTGGCGACGTCTGGCGAATGATTCATAACTTGGTCCATTCATAATTTTGATGTGACACATTTATGCTTTTTGTATTGTTTTATAAAGAGAACAAGACAAGAAAAAAGAATGTGCAATAGCAAAAGACCCTTCCGCACAAAAACTATTCTTTTTTTTATTCTCCAATATAACTTTTACTAATGTGTTCATATAAATGGAACAGGTACCGTGTAACAAAAAGGTGTATATTTATTAAAAACAAATCATGTAAATAATGTTTGTTAGAAGTTTAGCTCGCTCTAGGTCGAATCTTTATAATCATAGGGAGTTTTATATACGTAATATCTACACCTTAATGTAGGACGCCAAACCCATTTAATTACACAATGCAACCGCAAAAATGCATAAATATAACCATTATTTATTTTTGAAGTATTTTGGTTCCCATATCACAAAAATTTAACCAATTTATCCAAAAATGAGCAAGAAATGCATATAATTTTGATGTTATAGCAATCTTTATATAATATGTATAATACAATATATGTATATCCGAAAAATATTAAGCAATATTGGGCACCGAGTTCGATTTGCCATTCGTGTCAATCAATGTTCAGTCGATGCTCTTCAACCGTTAAGTTAGTATATACTCGTATTAATTATATTTTGAATTCTTCATATTCCTCATTGCAAATTTTTCATATTTTACAGATGACACTTGCGGAGTCTATGCTAGGGAAAGGAACAGCGAGCCACGAATTCGAAATTGTCAGGTGCTGGGTTTACGCTTCCAGTTTTGCATTCTGATGGAACTTCGTGTCAGAAATATACATATGGAACGTGTTGCAGTAATCAAGTGTGTACTCAGGATCAATTAAAAATGGTCTGGTAAGAGACCTATAACTTGCGGAAGAAAAATCTGAACTTCTTGCATATCGGTTAAGAGATAAAAATATCTTAGAAAAGAATGTCAATACAATTGCCTACCATACCCGGTGTAAGCCGTTCTCTCATTTTTTTACAACTAAAGACAACATCTGACGCACGAGATTGGAGGACATTTGCGGACAGCAGCAAAGAAAGCCTTAAAGCATTAGTACTGCACAATGGCAATCAAAAGCCATTGATACCCATTGCACACGTTGTGCATTTGAGGGAAGCTTATGCCACCATCACATATCAACCTTGGATTACTGACGAACTAGACCAGAAGTGTGAAGCGTTAACTTATCTAAGAACAATATTTCAAAATCTTACTCTACCAAAAATTTCTGAAGGTGTTATTGATGGTTTACAGATCCGAAAACTACTCGGAAGCACCCAGTTTGAGACATTATTATCATACAATGAGAAAGCCGCATGGACTTCGTTTCGATTAATTGTTGCGGATTTTCTGAGACGCAATCGAAGTCCAAATTATAAAGAAATCATTCGGGATTTACGTCTTAACTATTTTAAAAATCGGTAAGTACAACTTTGATTGAAAGTATTTTATTAGTATTGCTGTATAAAGTAATTATTCTTTTTTCAGGCGCAACCATGAATCTAACAATCTAATTTTGACTTTTTCCCACCAAACCTTGATGATGTCCCCGACGAGCATGTTGACCGATTTCATCAAGAACTTAAATCCGAGGAGCAACCTTATCAAAGATTGTTGAACGAGAATATTATGGGTAAATTATACATGGTTCCTTAGAAGAAAAACAAACCGTGAAAACCACAGCAGACATAGAAGAACTCGAAATAATTTTTCGATTGTTATTTTTTTCTTTTTGAAATTCATATAATAATAATAAAACATTATTTACAGATTATATTGTATCTCGAACAAAATTTCGACATTCTTGTGTATAATAAACAGGTTTTTACCAAAATCATTGCCATAAAATGCAATTGTGTTCAATAAGTTAACAGTCTCACTTTTTATTTTCTTGTGGTTCTAAGAACCATCAAAATTGCATTCATCCATCTTGAAATGTTTTCGGATTGAAACGGATTATATAAGTAATAAATGGGTTCATCAAATAAAAATGCGTTGCTTAGTATGCACTTCCCACGAAAATGAGACTTAATGGTGAATAAACCATAATTTATCCATCGATTTTGTTACGGAATACCTCATTTTATTCTTCACGATCTGAGTACTAAACCGGTCACTTTTTCCCGTATTCGATTGAACATATTCTAAACATTTTGTTATAACTGAAAAACAAAATTTTTCGCCATAATCTTTTAGATACCTCGGAAACTCTTGAGCGGACTAAAAACAAATAAAAAAAATAATGTCAGAAAACTTAGAAGTAATTAAATTTAGAATATTTTCTACCCTTGTTGACTACGTTGAACAAATCATTCTGAAGTTGCGTTAACGTATGTGGAAGAAACTTTCAAAAAATCCACAATTTTCTACCAAAGAATTTAACTTTTCGCCCATTTTTCAACATGGAGAACCTACTACGTATGCACTATTTATAATGAATGAATATTCGAACTCACGGGCGAATTGTTAACACCTTTTTGTTACATGGTACCTGTTCGATTTCTATGAACACATTGGTAAATTTTACTTTGGAAAATAAAAAAATAAAACGTTTTTTGCTGTAGGCTCTTTTGCTATTGCACTTTCATTTTTCTTACATTAGCTTTAACATCAGATGTGATATTGTTAAAATAAATAAAGAAATATCTAGCTCACTGAAATAATTGTTTTTGTTTTGTGATAAACAGAGCGACGACGACCTGCTTGTTTGAATGCTGGCATAAAACTGAATTAAAATCAATATATTTAGCTCACTGAATTAATTGTTTTTGATTTGTCATAAACAGAGCGACGACAAAAAGTATTGAATAGTATAGAGTACTTATTGCACTCTGTTTCCGCTCTCATGTCGAGAGTCTGAGTAAAAGAGCATAAACGAGTCTTATTCTCTTTACAGAATGTTTCAATATAAATGCACCATTTCGACAATGTTATTACATACAACAATAAAAAAGCATACATGTCTCAAAAGGCACCAATGTTTGACATCAAAATTATGAGTGGACCAAGTGGAGACAAAAAGAGTGTAATACTTTTTGAATCATTCGCTAGATGTCGCCTGTGCTTTTGAGTCATACAATTCGTTCCATGAGATCTCTACACTATTCAATCAGAGTTGCCATATAAAGTTGGTCACAAAGGTCCAAATTGACGCTGCAGAAATCGTCAAAATAATTTTTGGAAATCGTCAGAAAATCGCCAACAATGAAAGCTGAAACTCTCTATACCAAATTTCAATTTTTTTATAGTATAGTAATGTTTTTAAAATACATAAAACAATATATTATATTTAAAAAGTTGAATAACCAAAATCAACAATTTGATTTGTTTACATTCAAAAGTTGAGAAATTCAAAATGTTTTTTAAACAAAATAATAAAGCCTTTTTACATTTCGAATTATATAACAATATGATTTGTTAACCTTAATTGTAATATTAATCAATCAATCATATGCATTGAGCTCGTTAGTTTTAAAATATTTTTTAATTTTAATAGAGAAACTGGTCATACATTTCTAGGGTTGACTTATTTGAATTCGAATACTATTTTACAGAAATATATTTATCATTACTCATTTAAAATTTTTATTACATCTCATTCGATCTGAAATTATTTCTTAGAAGAATATTTTTCTATTTCAAATGACTTCAAATGACTTTCTTCTTCAAAATGATAATTTTTTTGATTTTTCCATGAACCCATAACTGTCTACATGGATAAACCTAGTTTATAAGAGTGTCCAAAAATTCACGTGACATTTGAATTGGAACAATTCAATTGCATTAAATCATGTGTGCAATTTGAAATCTCATATAAAATACTAGTAAAACAAAAATATTTATAATAGTTTTTTACCATTGAAAACGTGGAAATATATGATTCTACTGCCAACTAGTACAGGAAAATATATTGAAAAAGTCAAAAACCACACGTTGGAGCATACTTAGTTAACGGACGATTAATGCTATTATTTAAAGGAAGATACATTTTTCCAACTTTAAGGAAACCATAAGCCATCTTTAATGAACCACAGCCTTGTTACTCATGAGCGTGGTCGATAACTTTTTATCTGGCTGATTAATTTGAAAAAATATTAGCAAAAAGTTTTGGGAACATGATACTGATGCGAGTAACTTCGTTTACATTCTCATTTTGGTATCAAGAGAAGCGGTAAACCGACAATAAATGTCAATAACAAGTTTGTGGTTCGCTTTAAGTTCAATAGTACTGTGCAACAGATAAAAGGTTTTTGTTTAGGGCCTCAACCAAACCAAAAACTTAGGAAAGTACTTGGACGTGTGGTATCAGGAAATGCCGCTCAGTTTTGCCCCTATACGTAACAATTGTTTTTTAACAGGCCGAAGAGAATGTAGGAGGTGGGTCAGAGGCCTATTTTCGATTTTACTTCAACAGATCCTAAACAGTTTGAGATATTGTATTACAACCTATGACAATATTGTAGCAATTTTCACATTTCACAATTCCCTCCAAAGTATTTTTCAGGAAAAGTACAGTGTTGCACGATTATTTGACGAAACACCATTAAAAAATTTCACATATGTGTTGGCATTTCTTGCCTAGTGGTAAATTAAATGCGGTATTTGGATTTGACAATTTTGTCGAAGGCCTTAAGGTGTACAACTTTGGGCTACATTATTACATTCCTGTGTTAATAGTTTAGAAAAATATTTACATTTCTGATATTTTTGGGACACTAATTGTAATTTTTGTTCATTGGTGTATTTGGCAATATTGTTAGGGAAATTAAGCACTACATCTTTGTAGGTCTTTTAAAATTAGATACATATGAGCGAAAATTTAAAGAATATGAACATTTACGGCATTTCTACACCAATAAATGGGCTTTGAATATAATTTTGGTTGCTTAGTGTAGTTAGAAAAGTTATCAAGAAATGTATAAACTACAAGTCTTTGGAAGATAGCTACCGCAATTTATTTCCCATTAGGCAAGAAATATCAAAACGTATAAAATATATGCAAACTTATATAACGTTTCTGGGAATAATCATGTAAGAGTGGGTTTTTCAACAGAGACGCTACTAAAGTAAATCGATAGAGACAGCAAACGACGCCATATTTTTTCCCGCTCTTCTGACATTTCTCTTCAGTAAGATTTGCTATTTTATCATGAAAACATATACGAGCCAACAACGAGTCGAAATTATTGAAATTTACTACCGAAGTTCGGAGTCAGTGGCCTCAACTTTAAGAGTACAACTTTAAGGGGCCTCAACAATCAGCGATGAGGCTCATTTCTGACTGAATGGCTTCGCCAATAACCAAAATATGAGTTATTGGTCAGACAGCAATCCACACGTAATCCATGAGTCATCATTGCATCCCGAAAAAATTACAGTTTGGTGCGGTTTATGGGCCGACGGCGTCATTGGGCCGTACTTCTTCCGTAATGATCAAGACCGGCATATTACTGTGAATGCGAATCGCTACCTTTCAATGATAACCGAATATTTTTGGCGCCAATTAAATAATATGGACTTGGAGGACATGTGGTTTCAACAGGACGGCGCCACAAGCCACACAGCGAATGCCACAATCAATTTATTGGAAACCAAGGTTGGCGAACGTGTTATCTCACGAAATGGCCCAGTCGATTGGCCGCCTCGGTCGTGCGATTTGACGCCGTTTGATTATTTCCTGTGGGGCTACGTCAAGTCTATGGTCTATGCCAACAAGCCAGCGACGATTAATGAACTTCGTACGAATATCGAACGTGAAATTGCAGCAGTATCGGCCGATTTATGCTTGAAAACCGTCGAAAATTGGGTTCAGCGTCTGGACTTCTGCAAGCGTGCGAGTGGTGGCCATGCAAAAGAAATCGAGTTCCATACATAATGCCATCGAACGTACTTTCACAGGAATAAAGAAGTTCATTGGTATCTAAAGCCGGTTTTGTTTTATTTAAAAAAACTTTTGTAGCGTTCTTATTGAAAAACCCTTTACTTTTCCTTAGAAATATATTACGAAATTGTGAAATGGACAAATGGTACAAATATTTTAAACTGTTTAGTATTTGTTGAAGTAAAATCAAAAATAGGTCTCTGACCCACCTCCAAAGTTTTCTTCAGCCTATAAAAAAAAGTTGATACGTATCGGGGCAAAACCGACCATAATTTGTTGGTGCGGTTGAGGCCCCAGAACCATTGTTGCACAGTGTAATTCAAATTTTGAAAATCATTGTTATAGTTACCGTCTTGATATGGAATAGAGTATGCTTGCAAAATTTGATGAATCGAACTTCAATCATTCCACCACGGTTGTAATAAGACAATCTAAACAGTTTAACAGTCTAAAAATGCTGGTCCTATTAATCGAACCAAAACTTGATTAAAATCACCCCAGCCGCACCATACAACCTAACCATCTTGCTAAATTTCATTGTTCAGACTTCAATTTTTTGACCAGGAGGTGGTATCGTTTTCGTCCATTTACCACGTTTGACCAATTACATCTGAATTTCGAAAAATTTGTCTCTTCTCTGATGTAACGCAGATTTTTACATGCAGGGAATAAAGATTCTTAGGATATTTCTTGGCTAAATATTTTTTTTCATACGCCAACAAAATAAACCAAATGTGGTCGCTTTGTTATCGGGATGTCTGGGGTTGGAATTTTAAAATACAATAATTGCTTGACCCAATAACCGTTTCGGCGTTGGAAATATTAAGGGTAAAGGTTTTATACGTCGCCAGCCTCCTGCTGGGATTAACAAAACAGGAGTTTCGGTAATTTCTGATTACTAAATCTTTAAGGGTGGCCGGGATTTTTCCATTTTTGGTTGCCTCTAATACCAGCTTCGGAAAAGAATTTTCGTTGCTACTGAAATCGAATAGTTAAAAACAACTATGAATTTTCTAAATTTCCACCGTCGGTATCTCAATAGATAAGCGAGTTTTTGAACAATTTTATTTATTTGTCCGTCATATTTAGCTATGTGCTAGAGAAAACGTTAATTGATGGACGGGCCTCTGATATCAGACGCTCCGCAATAATGCCAATAATAGTTATAAACAATTCGAGGAGATTTAAGCCGGGACGCCATCCGGGCACCTGTAATAGCAGGCCATTAGTGGATTCTGAAATTCCGTGAAACTTATGCTGAGACCGCTCGCAAACTTCGAAGAGTTTTCAGTCGAGAAAATGCATTAAGTGACACACTAATCATTCGGAGAGTGGCCAAACAATTAAAAAAAAGTCCTGTGGGTCAATGTACCGGTCGATCTCTTGAAAACATTGCTGCTGCAAACAAGAGTGTTACCGAAAACCCGAAAACATCAATCCGACATCGTTCTCAATAACCTCAAACTTCAGGAAGCTGTATGCAGCAAATTTTGACAAGAGACCTCTACCTTTATGTGTACAAACTTCGGGTTACTCAGGAGATCAAACCAGTAGACCATGGAAAGCGCCGGAAATTCATACAATGGGTAATAGACCAATTCATCAGATTCTCCGATGAAGCGCAAAATTACTGAATTTGGGGCCCAGAAAATCCTCATGCAATCCATGAGGAACAAATGCACCCAGAACCAGCAACTGTCTGGTCGGAGTTTGGTAAGGCAGTGTGATTTTGCCTTACTTTTTTGAAGATGAAGCCGAAATTACAGCAACTGTGAACGGCATTCGTTACAGGAACATGATAGCGGAGTTCTTGTGGCCCCAACTGGATGGCATTGATCTGGATGACATTGGTTACAGCAAGTCGGCGACACCAGCCACACCGCTCATGAAACAATCGATTTATTGGAGCAACTGTTTCCCGAACCACTTATCTCAAGAAATTCTGATGCCAACTGGCCACTTAGATCAGGCGATTTAACGCCGTACTATTTCTTTCTTTGGGGCTTTGTGAAATCTCGGGTTTCTGCGAATATACCAGAAATAATTTCTGAGTTCATATCCGAGATCTCTGCGAAAAAGTCATGTAAAATTCCATTGAAAAATTTGAAGGCATTACGCCGTGGGAAGGATATTAATAATAAAAATTTAATTTTGAGTAACGGCCTGTTTATCGACCTCGAATGAAAAGCTAAGCGTACGGAGACCTATCACTTGCATTTGACTCAACTTGGGTGCGTTTAAGTTGAAATTTTCATTCGACTGACTCTATTTTTGTTCCCCAATGACAGCACATTCCAAAGAGAGAAACACAAATTGTTACAAAAACTTTGAAAAATTTTACTTTTTCATTTGGCTTGAAATGATGAAATGAACGACAAAATTGTGGCACCCAAATCAACTTTCTCTCGCCTAGAACACGAACGAAGGCTTTCGCTCGAGATCGAAGAACAGGCTTTAAGTCTATCCTATTCCCTTGTGGCATGACATAGAAAACTAAGTTTATGAAAATCATCACTAAATCACTGCATTGCTTTTGACCGACCACATAAGATTCCAACTGATGAACATAGCGTCTGTTATACAGTTTTATTTTTTTTCAGGTTTATTTAATTTTAAGCAATATAACGGTATTTTTACAAAGTTGAATATTAAAATAAAGAGATTAAATACGTTTTTTACTGTTTAAGTCCCTTCATTCACTTCCTTCTCTAATAGAGTCTCCTTTGTTCGGCCTCGTTTTACACTGAAGTGCTGGTACTTATACTTTATGATTTTCAAATCTGAACACTTTAGTGGGAGGATGAGTGAGGGAGTGAGTGAATACAATTGTAGCTTTTGCTCAATGATACAAGTATCTGGCGTATATTTTTTTTTATGATTCGGAAAAAAATACGCTATTCTCATTCACTGCTATTAAATTTGTTTTTCCCTCTGACGCTAAGTTAAGCAGCTTAACAGCAAAAGGGCGGACACAATGTCTGAAATACGTGTCTGTTATCATCTTATTTTTTCGGAAGGATGCGACGGATATGGCGCGCATTGTGTTCCGGCATCTTATGTCATGTACTCGTCGGATCCACAAGCGATGTGCAAAAGATGGAAAATGTTTAAAGAGGCTTTAAATTGATACGATAATACCCTTTTTCTATTTTCCAAGTGCTTAAAAGTTAAGTGTTGAAATGGAGTGTGGCAGCTTAAACAGCCCTGGTTTGAATTTGATTTTATTTCTAAAGTTGAATATAAATATTCGATAAGGCAAATAAAAAATAGATATATTACCGTACGAACAGTAGTCCTATTCTGATTGAAATATACCCTTAAATGAAAAGAGTTATGAGGATACAAAGCAATGACTGTAGTTTGTGGTATACTGGGTCATATATAAAATGTATATCAGCTATGAATTAAACCCCGTACAAAAAGTTTAGTTGAAGTTTTCAATTGGATAAATGTTCTTAGTTATATCATATGGTTTATATTTTTCGCTGCCGATCAACTTTATACTATCCTTCGATCCTAGTTATTAGCCGAGTGTTATAAGGTGAAATATTATCATTACCAAATTTATATAAATCTGGAACGTGATTAAGTTGTGACCAAATTTATGCGAATTGTCGTGTTATACTTAGAAATAAAAACTATCACCGAAAGCATTGGCAACGGTGTTAAATATCACGATGACAAACGAACAAGAAGGACAAAATCTCTGGTTCATTGTTTTGGAATTACTGACTATCAGCATTTAAATATTTAGATGAAAGTGTGACAAGCAACTGTTTTGACCCAAGACTTATAACAGTGAAACTACAGCCATTTATAGACCGGAAATTTAAAAATATTATTGCAAACAAAAAGTATTGCAAATAAAACAAATTGCTGGCCATCATTGCTAGAGAAGGGTCACGCTGCGTAATTGTTTAAAAATACATCAAGTTGGACTTCGGTTTATTCTCCTTCACACACAAGCGCATTATGTTATAATTTGTGTGTGGGCATCAGTGATCTAAGTGAACCAAGGTATGATTGGAGAAAAATATGATTGAATGTTTATGATGCTTTAGATATTATATGTTATTTTATTCTGACAACAACTATTATTTAATTTGTTTAAATTTATTTGAATAATGTACAATGAAAGAAAAACGCTTCGTCGCATGGATGAAACATTTCCGTTAACGTTTTTAAGTTGCAGCAATGGAAATTGTTTTATATCCGACAATTTGGTTGTCACTGCAACGAACAATTGCATACATGAATTCTTTGTCAATTTTTCGTTTCGTTGCTGCCACAACTGGTATTTCGTTCCTGCAACAATTGTATTTAATTTGATTTTTATAGATAAAATAGTTACAAATTAAAAGAAAAGTATGTGAATGAGATTTAGACTATTGATATTTGGTTTATCTCTTACTTTTTATAGTTTAATTGTATTATTCATTTGCCAACATTTATAGTCGACGAAATAATTTCGTTACTGCAATGATTTTAATTTTAATGAAGATCAAGAGAGAAAATCAGTCGAAAAAATGAGCGAGCGTAAAAAAGAGGCCAGCAGGAGAAAATGGTGAGCATGTGTGGTGGGTCACGAACACATCTTAAATCAGTTCCTTTGCAACAAAAAACAAATTGTTTCTACCAATATGGTAGACGTATTACTCCGCAGGAATAATTTGAATACAATTCTTAATACTACTAATTAGTTATACTTACTAATAATAAAGTACATGTTTGCTGTGATCGTGTGTGTAAAATGAGTATTTGTAAATCAAATAGATAAATAAACAGAATGCAAGGAGCAACACAACTGTAAAGAAAATGATGCATCGATTGCAGAAAAACAACCCCGAAATATGTAATTGAACATTTTTGTGTGTGGATGCTCGCGATGGTACACAAACAAAAGTCGGTACACAAACTAAAAGTTGTGGTTTTTACAATTTGAAAAATTGTTTTTTTGAGATTAGCCGTAACTTGGTCGCGCATGTGTCGTTGAGATTCAGGAAAAAACGAAAGACATACATTTGTGCGCGCAGTCGAAGCCAATGAAACCTGATAGGTAAAAGACACAAAGTGTTTCAAGCAAGACTTCTCTTATTATAATTAATCCAATTGATATACAAATAAATAAAAGTGAGCAATTGAAGAAAATACAAACAGACCGATTACTGGCTTAATGTCGGGGAGATTTGGCGCTGAAATTGAATGACACACCCCTAAACACAATAGCACTTGCATGATTTAAGAAACCAAAGAAATGGAAATTAAAGAAAGTTTTGAAAATACATAGATCAACTGCTGTAACCCATTGGTATTCATGGTAAGTAAATACATAGATATGTACATAAGTTTATCTTCTACACTTCTTATCTAAATACAAATCTTAATAAAAAAATTCCTCATATTTGATTTTAATTGCAGGATCTGAATACGACGGCCACAATAACACTCAAACCCTCTACTACCACAATCTTTCTCCAGACGTGGAATGTATGTAATATATTAAGTAAACTAAGTAAATTTTCGAATCAAAAACTAAAATAATTGTTATCAAAATGAACGAAAAATACATTTCATATTAACAGTATATTTATGTAGATTTAACAACAAATGATTTCAAACAGTTCAAAACATTTATTGCAGCAGTGATATAATACATTCCATGAATGCAACAAAATCATTGTAGTAATGAAACAATTTTATTGCAACAATGACTCATATTCGTTGCATCATTGAAACAACTTTATTGGAGCTATGAAACAAATACATTGCAACAATGAAATGAATTCATTGCAACAATGAAATAAATTCACTGTAAGATTGAAATTTATTCACCGCAGCAATGAAACAAATCATTGTAGCAACGAAACAAATTAGTTGCAATAATGAAGCAAATTCATTGCACCAGCAACCATACTCACAATGACGAGCAATTTACAGTTGATGAACACATTTTGGTAGCGCGAATGAAACTGTACGTTAGCTAACTTTCGATGACAAAAGTTGTGGGGGTGATGAATATTTTCATCACTGTGACGAAGGTTTTCCCTTCAGTGTAATGCCTCAGATATATCCACGATGAAATCTTCAGTTTTCTAAAATTTTAGGTTTAAAAAATGGATAGAACTCTGATGATCATTTATTAGGCGCAATAACTTGTTACCACAAAGTTCTCTGAGCCACTCAGAGCCTTGCGGAACTGTACGAACTTAAATTTTATCTCTTAAAACTTTGTCGCAGAAACAATATTTGTTCAATCAACTTATTTTAGCAATAAGTTTTACTCTTTAAACAATGAGTTGTTTACATCGTCTTACTAGGAATTACTAGGAAACGAAAACATATTATGAAACTTTTAGTCATACCGCCTGTTACTTAATTCTGATACATTTACAGTGACGACCAAAATTGTAATAAGTTTCCCATAATGGAAGCAGCGCTCAATCTTAGAACTAAAATATTTTTTGAATTATGAATATATGACCAGGTCTACGGGAACGTACCCACCATAGAGTAATGACGTATAGACCTTTTTTCTCTCCAGGTGGAATTGCAAAAATTTTTGACTTAAAAGTTTCATGTCGATTTGATGAAAAACTGTGAAATTTGAACGTATTTTGGACCTTTCTTGATATATTTTATGGTTAGTATATATTTGTGGTGTATTTACACAAAATCTTTAACGCACAAATCGAAATGCCCTTGCTGATTTATTGTTGGATCATTTTGAGCCATTGCCTCTATCTGGTATTAGTAAAGCAATACTTTCCAATTTCCAAATATCTTTATCTATCTTATACTTTTCCAAACACACCAAATATCATCAACTTACTGAGATGTATGGTACCGACTTACGTACCTACTATCGGAAACATTTATTTATGTTTTTTGAACTAATTTTATAGAAAATTTAACGTTCTTTCCTTTGAAATAATCTGCAGACTCTTAACTTCATTTATTTTGGTTCCAATTACACTTGACGTTTGAAAGAAAGAGAATTCCACGCGTGACACTTCCAATTCGTGTCACCCACGCAGCACTACATAACACATATGTTTGATTGCAAAAATTTCTCAAGCAAAAACTTGTCAGTTCTCCGTCATTTAACTTTCAAGAATCTAACTCTCTTGGTCTCTAGTTAAGGCCCATATTCAGATCAGCATTCCACGTGAAATTTTGCAAAACTCCATACGATAAAATTACTGAGGAACATCGGCGAAATATTTCCGCATGTATAGTACAGGGTGTTTTTACGTTCCACATCGATGTTTTTTGAACCACTACACTCCCGTCTGCGCATATGGTCATTTTCAATTAGTTGTTGAGCCAGTTAAAATTTATAGGGTTAGAAACGGAAATCTTTTTTGAGTATTTTGAACAAAGTTGACGATGAAATTTGAAGTTCTTTTGCACGGTGTCTAACTACAGTGTGTGGCCTTTCATCAACATTGCCCCATAGTACAGCAATATTTTGTGCCGTACGTACGAAACGGGTTCAGCCAGACTTTACTTTATCTCCCCATGTAGACAAAGTTTCAAAATTCTTTACAAGACGCTGAATGGTTGACTTGCTGGGCACATTATAAGGGTTATCCATTTCGTGGTTTCAAAAGTATAGGGCTGGAATTCGGCCTCTGTCAAACTAAGTTGTTAAACCAATTTTTTTTCTTTTCAGATGAAAGTCTGACATTGACGAAAATGGATCGCTTAACTATCACACAACGCATAAAAGTTATTAAAACCAACTACAAAAATGGGGATTCTGGCACAGCCATATATCGTGCTTTAAGAGGAGATTATGGTTTACATAATCGTCCAACTACGCAAGCAATTGGTAAAATTGTGAAGAAATTTGAAGAGACTGGAGCGGTTACAGATATTGTAAGGCCTGTGCATCATTGTTTCGCTCGTTCCGCTGAAAATATCGCTGCTGTAAGTGAAAGTGTTGCCGAAGACCCGAATGTGTCGATTCCTCGTCGTTCTCAGGAATTAGGACTGCCTTACGGCACATTATGGCGTATTTTGCATTTGGATCTACACCTACATCCATATAGAGTCCAGCTCACACAACAACTGAAGCCAGCTGACCATTCACAACGTCGTAGATACGTGGATTGGGTGCTTGAATAACAGGCGGTGGATGGCGATTTTTCGAACAAAATATTCTTCAGCGATGAAGCACATTTCTCACTCGGTGGGTATGTTAATAAACAAAATTTGTAGTATTTGGGGTTCTGGGAATCCTCAAGTAATTGAAGAGAGGCCATTACATCCAGAAAAGTCACTGTTTGGTGCGCTCTTTGGTCCGAAGGTGTGATTGGACCTTACTTCTTCGAAAACGACGATGGAATGACTGTCACCGTCAATTCGGAGCGTTGTGGTCATATGATATCCGACTTTGTTTTGCCTGCTATTGAAGAATACGACTTGGAGAATATGTGGTTTCAACAAGACGGTGCCACATGCCACACAACTCGAGCGAATATGGCTTTATTGTAAGAGACATTTCCTGGTCGCGTAATTTCTCGTCTGGGCGATATCAACAGGCCACCAAGATCATGCGATATGACACTATTAGACTTTTTTGTGGGGCTACGCGAAAGACCGTGTTTATGCATATAAACCTTTAAATCTGGAACCAACATTCGTCAAGTTATGGCTGAGATACCGCCCAATATGTGTCAAAAAGTGGTCGAAAATTACCTCAATAGAATTAATGCTTGGAACACTTCGCGTGGTGGTCATTTAAATGATGTAGTGTTTCACACATAACGCCAACGTTCAAACTTTATAATAAAAAAGAAATATGATGAAAAAAAATATTTTATATGTCTTTTATTTACGTTTACTTTTGAAACCGCAAAATGGATAATCTTTATAAACCAAAAAATTTCGCAAAATTCTTCGCATTTTTTTAATTCAACGATATGTTATCTACTGCTCTGCTTAAATGTCAAATACAAACTGGCGAATATCAACCAAACAGAAACTGCGGTAAAAACAACATCTGTCTGGAACATAAAAAACATCCTGTACTAACTTGTTCACGCGAAATTTCACCAACATGTATTGACCAACATTTTAATGTTACTAATAAAAATGCAACGACTAATCAAACTGAAGGAAGATAATATCAGTGTTGTCTAACGTCGCTCTATTTCAGAACCAAACTAGATTTTTAGTGCAAAATAAACTTAAAAACAGAAAAAGCAATGGTAGTTATCAGTGATATGTATATTGGTGACCCATTTCGCAGCGAAACAAATTAATTTTTCTCAATATTTTTTATGTAACCAAACTTAGTACTCGGTTTTGCTGGCTTTTTGGTGCAACAAAGTTCTGTTTGACTAATGTAACGAAAGAATGTTGTGCAACTAAGTTCTATCAACAATATTTTGTTAAAAACACGTTCTAAGTGGAACATTTTCCAAGTCGTTTTAGAATACAAAGTTCTATTAGATTGTTAGAACTTTATTAACCAAATTATTATAGAAAAAAATGTAGTTAGAACTTCGGTGCATTGGGCATCTCGTAAACGATAACAGATATCTTTCTGGCGATAGCAGTAATCGATAAAGCATACCCATGTTAGTACGATACAATACTTAGATCATTTTATTAAAAATTTTCAGTTAGAACCTTGTTGTTCTAAGGTCGCGACATGGTACGAGTACTCATAATGTTGAGAATATTATCCTGGATTTTATCATATCCACCATCCAAATAGCAAAGGGTCAACTTGTATGTATAAGTTATGAGACTTAAAGTTTTATGAACTTTTTGAAAATGAAGAAAAATTTTCAGTTTCAAACCAGAAAAATTAACATCTCGGGAACAGCTCCCGTACCGCAACTTACTTATGTGGCATGAAACCTACTTAGGGTCCTTACAAAATGAGGACAACAGGTTTATCCAACCGGCCCGATCTTCGGCTTTTCTCCTCCAGTAGGTAACACAATATCGCAGGCAATATTCCACCTGGTTTTTCCATCGAAGTCTCGGTCGTCCTATTTTCGATGTCCTTCGAGTACGTCTTGGAATGCCGTTCGCACTGCTTCGTTCTAATCCATTCTACTGACATGGCTTAGCCAGTGTAATCACACTATTTTGATACGGATAACTACGTCGATGTCGGGATACACATTATACAGCTCGTAGTTCATCCATCGCCGATACCCGTCGTTTTATATTATAGGATAATATATTTTTTCCTCTAAGACTGTAAGTAATTGCACGCGATTGGGCCCTAGATTCTGCGCCATAAAGTAAAACAGATTGTGTGAAAGTCTGATATAGTTGGATTTTCTTTTCTCGAGAGAGGGTCTTATCTCTGAAGTGTTTGCTTAGCCCAAAATAACACCTGCTTGCAAGCACAATTCTCCGTTTGGTTTCCAGGCTAATGTTTTTGCCTCTATTCCCTTCAGATCCGGGGTAAATAAATTCGTTCACAATTTGAAATTTATCGTTTCATCCTTTCAATTCAATCCTTCATCAGTTCACCCTTTCATCCAATTGGGTGGATGTTCTGTTTTTCGAACCCCTTTTTCCAGGCCTAACACAACTCAGATATGGTCCGATCAGCTCCGCCCCAAACGACCAGGTCCGCAAATGTATCTTCCACACATTACGCTCGGGATTACCTTGTATGCGATGGATAAAAGGCTTATTCTACGGTACTTTGTTCATAGACTCGGGTCGCCTTTTTGAAAACAGCACACAGTACGCTAAGATTCCAGCCGTCAGGCATACATTCGTCTAGCCAGGTTTTGTATAACTATATGAACTGAAGCATGCACTTTTCCAACTCATAACCGCCAGCCTTAAACAGCTCAGGCGGTAGTCCATCAGCACCAGCAGCTTTGTTGTATATAAGCCGGTAAATTCCGGTTCCTTATCTCCACAAAATCGGGGCCCTGATCCATTTCAGTTGGTTTGACTTTATACTTTTCGGTAGAATTTTCGGGCCTCATTCTTCCTTCTCTAGGATTCAAATTTGTCCTTCTTGCCCATTTTTCAGTATCGATTTTTGTTCCTAAATAAGAATAATAAGGGTTTCCCCTCTCCTCTTCTCCATAAACCGTTCTGTCGCGGGTCGCGTTGCAACTGACGGAGGCGTTGCCATACGTGCCGCGTTCTTGTCATCACGTGCCATGCGACACTTCATCGTTTCATGGCTTGACTTTGAGTAGTTTTCCATAACCAAGTACAGTCTCTGCAGCAGATTCCATAGATTGCGAGATGTAGTTTTACTGTGTCTCAGCACATTACGCGGGGGTCGCTATCTGTGGTAATTGCAGCTATCCGATGTCCAGCATTCTATGTGTCTGGTTACGTACGACTTTCGCTCTACGTATTCTTGTAAGAACCTTTGCTGCAACCAGGTAGTGATCCGAATCTATATTAGCGCCTCGAATCACATGTACGCCTATTACACTAGTAGAGTGCCTGCCATCAATTACCTGGTGATCAATCTACTTCTTCTTCTGCTGATCAGTGGATATCCAAGTAGCCTCATGGATGTCTTTACATTTAAATTTCGTACTACTGACATCCATGTTTTTAGCCGCAGCAAAATCTAACAGTCTCATTCCGTTATCGGAAGTGATGCCGTGTAGACTGAATTTAATTGTGGTTGGTTCAAAGACATTTTCCCTGTCCCGGTCATAGAACATAACCCATGTACAGGGAGGTCCTGCCCATCGCATAGTAATAGCAGTAATGTCAGCGTTATAATTCTCGAGGACATTTGCCAGTTGGATAGCCAAATCAAACTAAAAACCAAGACACCAAACTAAAAAGGAAGGAAACAAATGTATATAAACAATTAAGAACTATAACTCATGAACAGAATCTGAACTGAACTGTATAAGTCCTTTAAGGTGTAGTTCGAGGACTGTTTTATGCACTATTACTATTCAACTGAAACATTACAGGTCCTACAATGTTAGTTAACACCTTCGAGGACAGCGCCTTTCAAAATGCAGCGGATCCCCACATACATTAGTTCTAGAACTAGGACCGGTTCGTAGCCTTAAGGAACCAGTCACGTGACAGCTTTTGGAACAGTTCAATTTCCGTAGACAATTGTTTACATACATTGTAATTGATATGGAAAAGGACACTTTTTACTGGGGCAACATTCGTCGGCCAAGAAGCTATCTTACCAAATAGTTATGGAAGTTTATAAATTGTTTCAGTACAAATTTCCATTGAATCAAATTATATTAATATATAATATGATAAGCAACAAGTCCTTCACGGTTTACTGCCAAAATATGAAAAGTAGAAAATCTTTCAATATTGTTAACGGACTTCAACAAGGGACTGTGAATTCTCCAATTCTATTTAACTTATATCTGTTAGACCTATTAAACAGAGTAGATAATATAATCTCATTTGCAGACGATATAATCATATATCACGCTGATGATAAAATAGAGCTTCAAACAACTTACGATTTAGTAGAACGATATACCATTAATTGGAATATGAAAATCAATGCACAGAAATGCCAAACAATACTTTTCAGACCGTCAGTTGACAAATGTAATATCAATATAAGGACAAAATGGAAACAGTTTGGTATTAAATCAAACCTAGCAAATGTTAACATTCCTAATAAGGAAGCTGTAAAATATTTAGGCATTTATCTGGATAAATTTCTGTACTACAATCACCATGTCAAGGAATTACTTACAAGAGCTAAAAAGACGTTCTATATATATAGACCGTTATTTCATTCGAGCTATATAAAACCAAGAATTAAAATATTAATGTATCAATCTTTAATTAGACCTGTATTGACATATGGCTGTCCAATTTGGTTCAATATATCACCATCAAATATGGAAAAGATTCGTGTTTTTGAAAGAAAGTGTCTAAGAGCCTGCACATCAATGTTCAGATCGCCACAGAGCAACTATACAAAATACATATCTAATATGAAATTATATAACTTTGCTAATATTATAAGAATAGACAATCATATAATAAACTTAATTAGAAATAATGTCTTAAGATGTATACAATGTTATGAAAACAACATTATAATGGCTCCTTATTATACAGATGAAGGATATATAATTGATTCCTTGAGAAAAGGGTTCGTTCCACCTGAGGCCTTCCTGTACTTAGACAGAGTCAAAATTATTCAAAATGAAAACGGCATCCCATATTTTTATCATAACTATAGACGAGCGAATGTAAAAGCCGTCAACTGCAACTTAGAATACAGAAATATGAGATATAGTACAAGTGTATCAAGTAAATATTTACAATATTTACAAAGTAACATCAAAAAGTTAAAAAGTGCCAGTAAGTAATTCTCTTTTTTTACCTCTTGACCCTCAACCGCTCGTAACATACCAACATATTGCAGCAATGTTTTTTAAATATTTTTCATGGCAAAAATTTGTTATTTATTCTTCATCTTAAATAAAAAAAAAATCCAAATTGTAAAAAAAACAACCTTATTATATTAATAATACTAGAGAGCTCGATCAAGAGACAGTGTATATGGTAGAAAAAAATTGCTATTTTTAACTAGTGTTTATTATAGTTTAAATATAGTATATCACCAATAAATAAACAATCAAAAAAAAAAATGAATAATTATGGACAAATTTAAAGCAAGCTATTACAACTGCCATATTTTTATTAATACTAACTTCCATATTTTAATTTATTTTGTTTAATAAAACAACTCATTGTGTCTGTATAGACAGATATTTTAATACCCCACACACCACTGTGCCCATTTTGTTTGGTCGATAAATATTTAAATAGCAGAAAACTGAAATAGACAAAACTTAATCACTTTATTGTGCACCATTAACACCACATAGTTTCGCCACTAAAATGGGATGAACAAGGGGCAAATAGAGCTAACGCCATTTAGAAAATGGTAAGACTGGCTGCAGAGGGGAGAGTTACAGTCTCTTCATTAGCATAAAGTGATTTTTATTAACTTTGCGTATCTCCTTTGTAACGAAATTCTACAAGCATTTCCACAGCAGTGGCATTTAACAAATTATAAATGCTGACGAATTAAGATTTAGACATTCTGCGTTTAAGGCAGTTTGATGATATGACTAAAGCTTATTAGAAAATTACCGCCTGTGTCACTGACACTGACACCGTAACCTTGTTAGGTAAATAGCTAATTACTATGTCATTTAGTGAGAAGCGGTGGTCACGGATACTCAAACTTAAATAGTTGAACAGTCAACGCTGGCAATCCTGCTCTTTGGGGTGTTTAGCGAAATATTCAGTCGCAGGTCTATTTGCCAAAAATTCGAAATATTTGTCGACTTTTCCGAAGTCAAACATGTCTCAGTAAACAGAGGATGCAAACTCAGCACTGGTATATATGTATACATTACGTGTGAATAATTTTAGATTAAAATTAAGATTAAGATTAGGAACAAAATCTCATATCTGGAATTATACAAATTTATTCTCAAGGGTACCATCATACTTTTAAGAACGGTGCAGATGGTAGCTGCCTTAGCAACACTTCTGAATGCATGTTTGGAAAAATATTTCCTGCTTGGGTAGTACAGTTGTAGGCCCCTAAATGCGAATATAAACTACAAAACTATACATGTATGTCTATGTTCTCCTCTTTGTTTCATAGCCAACTCTTCATTTTTAAAATTATTTGCTCCGTGACTGTGACTGCAGCCAGACAATGTTCTTAACGAGGTCATACACACACATATACACATTCACAAAATCACTCTTAAATAACTCACCTGACTTCTCGTGCAGAACTCACATGTAGACACACACACACATCCATGCCCACCCTTTCCTTAAGAGATATCCTAGGTCCTACTATGTCTAACTATTTCATTGTGAAATGTATCAGTCTGTTTTTGTTATAGCAGCAGCAGTACAAGCGGCATAGCTACGGTTAACCTGACTGCGACACACATTTAGGTCAGACATTGTTTATTTATTTATTTTTGTTTTTGAAAGACGTAACAATAGTTTTGCGATGAAATCGCTTCTATGGCTATTATACTTTTGAAAAAAGTGCCAGGAAAATTAAATTGGTTTTAAATGAGTTGAAAATTAAAATGAAGTTTGTATAGCCAATTGAAAATGTTTATCTTCGTTAGATATTAATAAGGGGTTTAATAAAGTGTGATTACAATGAGTGGAGTAGATATTACTTTATATTTACGTAACATGATAATATACTGCTCCAAAAAAAGCTGCAAAAGCTTTTCAAGTGGCCCAGTTCGAGTACGAATATAACGTTGTTTAAAAATTCTCATACACCGTCAAAATGTAAATTTATCGTTAAATCCCCGTGCTTGGGCGACGTTGTTATATTATTTTTTTCTAAACTGATTATTTTACAAACCGTTATTTCAAAACAGCTTTCATGGCTTTAAGAGGTTCTGGAACGAAGAATGTGGAATGGAAATGTGTGGAGATTTTTTCTAGGTAGATAAATTTTACAACAATTGGTTAATTTTTTTATATTTTAAAGCCCTTTTGGAGTAATATAGGGATCAAAATGGAACTTTTTGTTTTTGATTGGAACTCTATAGCAATTTTTTACAAATTTAAGCTCCCCGATTTATGCTAAGTTCGGTGATAACATACATATTTTTCGATTTTTTTTTTGATTCTACCTAAAAAAAAATTTAAATTTTGTATATTTACAAATCATGAAAAATGCAAAACGGAAACAAGTGTCAAGTCTTATTAAAGTCAAATAAAGTGGAAAAAGAAAGTCCACTTTTTTTTGTGATGTGTTTTTCCGTTATACCTGTTTTTACAGAAATATCAATGAAATTTATGACTGGTCAATATTTGTAAAAATTTTAAAAATTTCCGCAATTATTGCACTCCGGCGCCTTTGTGGACTGTTCTATTGATGTGTGTTTTTCCGTTGCCTACCTGGAACGGATGATTTTTTTACTGTAGTTCCACGCACATTTATGAGTGGTCATTATTTGGAAAGATTTTTAAAAATTTTAAACGCACAAGTTCGTAAACAAACTCATAAATGATTCGTAGATGCACTTTAATGAACATGTCTGAACCCTGGTTTTAGGAGGCCGAATCATGCACAGATGGCACTCTTAACAGACCATAAGTATCTGCCAGTTCTTTTGCTTGTACCTCAGTTGAAAAATAAGTAGTATTTATAGGTGTTCATGGAAAGCTAAAGAAAAATATTCTGTTATTGCCTCGGTTATAGATAAAATAAAGTACAACGAACACCGGTGGCTAATTTATGTGGATCTGAAAATGCTTAATTTTCTTCTAGGTCAACAAGGAGGCCACAGAAAACATCCGTGTTTTATTTGTTTATGGGATAGCAGAGCCAGATCTCAACACTGGAGTAAAATAGACTGGCCTTCGAGGGGAAGCTATGGTTTCAGGAAAGCTGAATATACTTAATGAATCACTTGTGCCTAGGAATCGCATAATACTGCCACCTCTCCATATCAAGCCAGGGCTTGTGAAACAATTTGTCACATCTCTCAACAGGGTGGTAATTGTTTTAGATATATGAGTAGAAAGTTCAAAAATTTGAGTTATGAGAAACTGAAAGCTGCCATTTTTGATGTCACATTTTTGATGGGTTAACGAAGAATGAGACCTTAAGTAGTTACATGACAGATATTGAAAGAAATGCTTGGAATGAATTTGTTTGGATACTACACAATTTCATGGGAAACAAAAAGGATGAGCACTACTCGGACCACTTGGGTAATATGTTGTCACATTTCAAGAAGCTTGGTTGTAATATGAGCATTAAGGTGCACTATCTAAATAAATGGTGTCGCATAACATCCCATGAATGGATTGAAGAAAGCTTCTCACAATCGGTGAGATGTGCGCTTTCCAGTTTTACACTCACTGACTGAGACCGACAGTTTTACACCGGATCGAACGGTATTTTGAGAAGCTATTTTCACTATCTAAACAGTCATTTAGATTGTTTCCCCGAAAATCTTGGAGACTTCAGTGAAAAACAAGGTGAACGTTTCCATCAAGGTACTCGTACTATGGAGGAGCGGTACCAGGGTCACTGGGATGCCTATATGATGGCGTACTATTGCTGGATCCTTAAAAATCGAGCCTCTAAACCAGATAATTTAAGAATATCTTATAAAAGAAAATTTTTCGATGAGTTGTAATTAAATTATTATATACAAATTGTTATTTGTCTTTAAAATCGTCTTCCATTACTAAATTGGAAAGAATAGCTGGTAGAAAAAATCTGATTTAGTATCTGAAATCAGTAGCCTAAAAACAATTACTTTATCACTCTTATTACATAAATAGAGCAGCAGCAAACACACAAATATTAAAAATTTTTATATCTGTATGGAAATCGTGATTTTTATCAATTCAGTTTTCTCAGTAAATTATTGACAAAATCGAAAGTTAGAGCAAAACTGTAATTGTTGGCGCATTTTCTTTTTTAATGAATTTTTAAAGAACAACAAAAAATAATTTTTTTTAAAAAGTATTTTGTTCAACAGTATCTCTGAAATTACTGGGTAAAATTAAAAACAATGTAGGCACGGATAAAAAGTAATTTTGTTAACGAGTTTCAGATTTTTTTTAACTGAATATGGTGAACCGTTTTCAAGTTATTCCAATATATGTAGTGGAAGTGCCTTCATTTTTGACATAACGGTATATCGCATTAAGTCGAGCAGATAGAAAAAAACCAAGTGCAGAATTGGATTCACCGTCCCAAACTAACTTAAAAACAACCTTCAGTTCTTAATCAACAAATACCTTGCTCCCTTGCGAAATTTTTGTAAGAACTTCATCTCACCACCCTTCGCATACCCACACACTTCTTTGTTTACATATTTTCAAACACTCCCAATGTACCCAAAAACGTATGCGGATCCGTTTCGAACTCGTTACGAGTCCGTAAAATCAGAAAAAAACGAAGTGTGACTTGTCGAATTCGTTTCGAACCCGTTACGAGTTCCTAAAAACATAAAACAGCGAATCAGTGAAATTGTGATTTGGCGGATCCGTCTCGAACCCGTTACGAGTCCGTAAAAACATAATAAAGCGAGTCAGTGAAATTACGATTTGTCGAATTCATTCTATTTCCATAACACGAATCTGAAATGGATTGGAATATGAAGTTCATTACGAGTTCGAGACTGATCCGAAAAAGTACAAAAAACGATTTGCGGTTTCGAGAGGAATTTCATACGAAAACGAATTTGTTATGAGTTCGAAACGGACCTCCGTTGCGAACAAAATGTCCGCAGAAGCGGATCCGTCTCGAATTCGTAACGGTTTCATATGGCACCTTGGGTTCTTAGTTGAGTGTGTTTGTATGTTTGTCATTGTAAACGTTGAGAACTTTTATATGATGAGAAGAAGTTTGCGATCGTTGAGATTATGGTACATTTGTTTGAGTATTGTAAAGTAAAGTATAAATGATGAAACATGGTTCATTCTAGAGTCAGTTGGTGTGCTACTCTGATAGGGATAAGTCATAATAAACCCACAGAAAGTGATAGCTTGTCGGCTCCATTCAACGAAAAACATTTTATTGTTAACAGGTACGGTCTTAGTGTCAGTAGCAAGGATATATTTATTTCTGAATATATTAGGTAGCCTCACTATAGAGAACAAAATAAGTTGTCAACGATTAATTTTTGTCAACAAATGCTAGTGCAATTTGCTTAAACTAATAATTTCGTGTGGTTCCTTCTACTATATATACAAAAAGGCAATAGTGGCATTGACTGTTAACGCTTCCCTACATGTTTTTAATAAACCTTAAACGACCATAGATTAGTCTATTTTATATTTCATGTTATTGGTATTTTATATATATATATGTTTTCATCTTATAACGAACATAATATTAGTGTATATTTACTTTACTGTTATTGACTACTTTACAACCTCATGAGGTTAGATGTCTTATACAAATTATCTAAACAAACCAATAAACAAATTTTAACATATTTCTCCAATTGGTTCTATCCTTCGCCTTTTCTCGTCAGTTAGTAACAATAAGGATACGGATGGATTCTTCGGCCTGGTCTTTCAGTTGGAGTCTTGGTCGTCCTCTTTTCCTACTTTCATCGGGTACCTTATCGAAAACCTTTCGCGCTGGCTGATCTTCCACTATTCTGATAACATGGCCTAGCCAACGCAATTGGCTTAACTTGATTCACATAACTATGTCCACGTCAGAATAGAAATGATATGGCTCTTGGTTGCAGCGACGTCGGTACTCGACATTTTCCTTAACAGAACCATAAATTTGACGGAGTATTTTCCTCTCGAATACTTCCAGCTTGCGATGTGACCCAAGTTTCGGAGCCATATGTCTGGAGAGGTAAAATGAGGGTTTGGTACAGGTGGACTTTTGTCAGTCGAGTGAGGGCTTTGTCCTTAAACTGCTTGTTAAGCCCAAAATAACATATGGATATTTGCAGGCACAATTCTAAATCGGTGGTCGACGTTTAAGTGCGGACCAAGAGGTTGCTCAAGTCGTTGAGGCCATAACTTTTGTCTTGGCTTCATTAACAGCAAGACCCACCATCGCTGATTCTTTTTCGATTCTTAAAATGGCCAGTAACATATCCCTTTTCGTGTTGATGCTCTTTTCCGTATTTACTCCGGCTTTTCTCAATATTATATGCATTCAGATGTTGAAGAGATTGCACGAAAGTATGTCGCCTTCTCTCAGTCTTTGCTTTGTACAGAATGGTTTGGTGAGGTCGTTCCTCACCTTCACTGCTGATTTGGTGTTGGTCAGCTTCATTCTACGAGGCGGATCAGTATTGCCGGAATCCCAATTTCACACATATCTTCCTACAATTTTCACCGTACGGTGCTACAAAAATCAGTTTTATCGACATAAAATATGGTATTTGTCGATTTTCTTTTCGTGGCCCTTTTCCAGGATTTGTCGTAGCGTATATTTGGTCAGTGGTGGACTTGTCTGGTCTAAAACCAAGCGGATAAGTTCCAATCAGGTTTTTAATAATTGGGTTTAGTCTTTCACATAATACGCTCGACAAGCCATTATACGCTATGGATAAAAGTTCAATACGTCGATAGTTGCAACGGACACACTGATCACCCTTTTTGAATACAGAACATAATACACTGAGACTCCAATCTTCAGACATTGATTCCCCAACCATATATGGGGACACTGCTTATCAGTCACCAGATTCCCAGTCTCGGGATTGATTATCCTGCATATTTCGAAATTTTCATTTTCTGTCTCTGCTTCCATTGTCACTTTTTCTGTCTAAACAGCCGGGTTTCGCAGCACGTATTGTAACTGACTGTTGCGTTCCGATAAGTGCAGTGTCGTTTTCATCAGTGGACATGCAACATTCATCGTTGTACCATCGCTTATCTTCTAAAGTATTGGACATATGCGGCATATGCTAGCACAAATAGTTCTACTATTCGTAGACCAATGTAAGATATTGTCACTTCTGGTATGCAAAATTTAATTCAAGTCGATGAGAGAAAAAATTTCGTAATTAGTATTAAAAATTATTGCCAACCTTGAAGCAGTACAACAAACCCTCTGCTTAGGATAAGTGCCATCGAACGGAATATACGTTCAACAATATCCAAACACATTCTAGCCTGAATCTTGATTTCAAAGTTTAAAATCTGATAACCATCGTGCTTATACAGCACCCATGAAGAAAGGACAGAAAAATGAAAATCAGCGTACCGTAAGATGTGAGTATTTCTCGTTCCAAATCCGTTTCTAACTCAAAAACCTCAATATGGTATATACGGCAAATCTAGATTCAGTTGACGATATAAGTATTTGACAAAGTAATATGTGAAAATTACTATTTTATATTTCTTCATGTTAGAAACCCACCGTTTGCGGGGTTCTTAATGAAAGACGATGGAAGGTGGACGTATTGCACTGCACTTATCGCTATCTTGAACATCTGCACTACTGATATCATGGCCGAATCGGCAGCCGCTACATCCCTGGTGAGAATCAGAGATTGTGGCGTTTTGATATCGGTGCATTCCGGACACGCTGAGTTACTACACCGCATCAACTCTATTCCCGTAAAAACTGACTACTGTATCCCCTACCTTCTACCAGGACTTATATTCCGAACAGGAATACCTGGGAAAACTCACTGGAAGGGGATACCACTAGAATCAAATTGTTCACGGATGGATCAAAGTTGGACGAGCATTTAGGACCTAGCATTCACCGGACCTAAATATAAATATCTCCTTTAAGCTGCCTGATCACTGTAGTGTATTTCAGGCGGAAATTACCGCCATACTGGAGGTTGCTTAACTACTGAAAAGTAGTGTCACAACCCACCGCAGAATATGTATCTACACAGACAGCCAGGCTGCCATAAAATCCCTGGAAGCCATGTTTGCTACGTCCCTGACGGTGAAAGAATGCCACTCATCAGAGTATTTTGACATCAGGCTCATCTTGGTACCGGGACACAGCGACATTCCAGGCAATTGCGTAGCGGATGCGTTAGCTAGACAGGGCACTATGGCACAGGTTCTTCTGGTATCAATCTCTATCTGCAGTTTGCAGATCAGGCCGTGGGCCGATAATATGTTGAAGGATAAGTGGAGACTTACTTCAACTTGCAAACAAGCCAGGGTCCTCTGGCCACAGGTGGACAGGAAGAGGAGTGGGCAACTACTTAACTTGCCGAGAGGCAGGTTATCCACAATGATAGGAACACTTATGGGACATTGTCGTGTAGGCAAACATGCCCTAAGATTGGGACATAGAAACTCCACTCTATGTAGATGCTGAATGGAAGAGGACGAGGAAACGACGAAACACCTTCTCTTGGATTGCCCTGCTCCGGCAGAAGTGAGAACTTGGATATTCGGAACACATCTAGTTAGCACCGTAGTCCTACAGGATATTCCTGTAGGTCTTATAGACAAATTTATTGAAAGGGAAAATTGGCTAGACGACTAGTCAATAGTTGCTATAGAGGAAACTGCAGGTATCACAATGGGCATATTTAGCCTAAGTATGCTAGACAGCGTGCTGTCTTGCAGCCTTTTCAACCAACCAACCACGCTAAACAATTTGTCATTTTTTGTTGTTTGGATGCAAATATAGAGTGTGTTTGGAGCTTGTCGCAAATATAATATTCTTCTGTCCAAACTCATTGTGTTTGCTGCTCAATATTACATGTTTGAGACATAATGATTAACTTGTCATAATATACATATGTGTTTGCGACCCACTCATATTTATGTTTGGGATGCAAATACAGATGTGTTTGGTGCACTGTCTATGCTCTCTCGAGAGCAAGAGAATAAAAGAGGGACAACGAAACAGTCTACCTTGTAAGTATGTATCTGTATTTTTGCATTATTTTCTCAGTCAATAAGTCATAAATATTCCATAAATATTTTGCCTAATGTATTACGTTTTATAGTTCTGAATTCAGTCGTCAATGGTTCATCGGACAGGGGATATAAGAAGCACTTGATCAGTGAAAAAAGAATAAACGAAGGCTCGGACGGTTAAATGGTTTGTGATCTTACTTTGGCTTTTGTGTAAGTGTTTCGAATACATGTATGTCTGCTACCAAAGTGAGAAACGTCCCACTCTGTCCCAGCCTTTACTGAGAAAATCGGAACAGCGGACCATTTGTGAAATAAGTGTAATAAAAAAACAAGAGTAATTTGTTGGGGGTAACCCTACATAGAAAACAAAGACGATCAAGAATTAGACGACCAGAAGATGTGCAAAATTTGGCAACCCTGGCAAAAGAGAACCAAAAAGTGCTAGAAATTCACTCAAAGGCATTTATCGCACACGTCATATCTTGATTATTTCACACTTTTTACACAATTTATTTAACTTTACTTAACATGGTTGGAATTTGTATAGTTATATACTATAATAATACTATCAAAAAACTGCTCGTGTATTGAAATATTCAATGAAGAGAGTAAGAGAGTGAACAGAGAATGACTAGGATTTCACTCGCTGTGTTTGTTGGCATTTGAGTGAAGAGAAATTTTGACTGTCTACTTGTACATCGTTTTTGTAGAAAATAGCAACATGCCACTCTTGCATCACCATGACATACAAACTTGCACGCCGTAATTTGAAACTATACCGTCTATCTTCTGAATGTTTACTTAGAGTAGTTATTCGTAGCAAGCCAACGAGTCCACACCCGATTAACTAATAAAGAATTAAAGTTATTTCATTGAAAATAATTGTGTGTTATTAACATAAGAAGCGCAACATAATTAATTCACGCTTGGCTGGCATGAACTTGATTGGTATATAAATATCTTGTTTGTGTACTAACGCATAGTGATAACCAATGCATAGCTGAAACCTTCTGAGAGAGAAAGGAGAAGCAAGCGAGCAGCAGATTTTTATTTCATGAAAAAACAGATATTACATTCCATGCAAATAAATTTAAAAAGGGCCGATTTAAATCTATTAATTTTTTGTATTAGTTATTTATAAATGTGGATTTATGTTGTTAAAATTAATTGTAATAAATAATATATATATACTGAAATCGAAGAATAATTCGTTTCTAAATATTATTATATTTGGGACGAAATTCGCATATGTTTCGACGTAAAAGCGTACATGTGTGTCAGTAAACATGATACTGTTTGCATTTAAATATAAGTAAGTTTGGGACTTGCAAACATACGAATGTTTGAATTGCGTTCCAAACATATACATGGTTCCTGCAGAATATGTTTGGGAAAATATGTTCGAGAAGCCATTATATTTCAGCGTGTTACAGTTAAAAACCATATAGAATATTATTTTCTACTTCCATATAAACAAAATAAATTTTTCGAAAATTTTGGCTTTTAAACGACAACCTAAGTCATACAAATTTGGACGACTCCGACTCCACAGCACTGGTTGTTTCACCCAATGTAATATAAATATAAGTAAATGTTTTTTAAACACGTTTTGTTTCTATCATAAAACGTGTGATTGCTGACATTGATGGTATATTTAATTACATACGGACACAAAACCATATGTCGCGTATAATTTAACCAACGTGGATGAATAGGAAGACAAACGAAAGTCTGAACCACAGAAAAAACGGTTACAAAATATGACATTTTTTAAAACATTTTTTTTATAAAAACATCTGCAAGGAAACTATTTACGTAATGTGTAACTCAATAGAAAACAACTAAAATTATCATCCGGTAAAGTAATTAAGTTAGAACAGAGAATTTTAATATATGAAACCGTGCTTCCATTTCACTCCCACTGAGTCATAGGAAAGTGAAACCAAGGATATTGCGTAAACTCTTCCCCATTGTAGAGTAGATCAATTCCCATTATTGCGAAATGCGACGGATGGCTACTACGGTAATATTTCTTCTGTATACAGTGTACGCATACAGGTTGGTGTATTGATATCCAATAGCGTAAAGCTAATGCGGAATTTTGATAATATGGCTTAAATTTCTTGTTTAGTAGGTCGATTATCAAGCCTTTAAAATTTTCAAAATGTGCAAAACTAAGCGTTGGTCAGGTGTAATCGTTTCCATGACGGAATAAGTATGTTAACTGAGTAGTTTGACTTTGACACAAGTTAAACGTCATAATTTAATTGGCAAAATTTACTGAAAAGCAGCAATAAAATTGTTCACTATTAACCCTAATATGTTGAACACATTTACCTGATTTGATAATTTAGACTGTAAGATACAAATCAGTAGTTAAACAATGTAATGCACAAACCGCTCGTTGTGTGATGGAATAGAAAATTGTGCCAAGTTGGTTACCGTACAATTTGTCAGCTTTTTAACATTTTTGTTTGAACGGCCTTTTTTATTTGCTTTATATTTTTGGGAGTTGACATTTAACACGGTTTAGCACAGATTCTAACCCCAGATAAACATATAAATAATTGTTCTCATCATAATGTAAAATCCTGCATTTTGTTTGGTAAAGATTAAACACAAAATTAAAGAACCGTGTAGTTTATAGTCCCCAAACACGCCAATTCATATTCATTTAGTTTCATGCCTTTACTTACACGTAATCTGTGTTACATGTTACATTTTGTAAAATATTAAAAGGAAATAAAAACAACTAAAACGATGTCGTAAATCATGGTTGTGGTGGGCCATAACTGCGGCCGAATAGAGAAACTACCCCATGGTGGTTTGCTGTGTTGCTTTAATTTTCTTAAGGTAATCTGGCGCAAAAACCTTATTGTAGATATATTTAAAATTTTGCATATTAGATTTGTACTTACAGAAGTTGAAGTCCATAACGCCTGTGCTCCTTGTGAACCTGATTATAAAAGTCTCTCCTTATAAAATAGACTTTCATTATCCCTACACTTTTAAAATTAGCTTTTTCTGCAACTCAGAATCTAAATTATGACTTTAGTGTCAGTACAAAATTACATCTAATTCAATCAGTATTGGGATTTTGCTAGTTACATTGCTTACTCAATCGCAAAATCAAATGGAATTTTCATTGTTCTTAATATAAATTAATCAATAAATATTTTTGCCATTAAATTTTTACCAAATGAACTACTCATAATCGGTAAGCTGTGCGCTTTCTAGTTATAAAAACCCTAGTTTGCAATTTCAATTCAAAACTGCAAACGGATGGTGCAACTGATTGGTTGTGGAATCGGAAGTCAATTTGTAATGAATAAAATTTATTTGATTGTTTTGAATTTATTTAATTGCCGATAGATTTGGTTTTAAAGTACCGTACATGTTCATGATTGTGACTTCCTTGGAGCTGCCTCCGTTTCTTACCAAACCTTGAAACTATACATACCTATATAAAATGTTTAAAATCCAAAACTGACAGCAATAAAACAACTGTTTTAATACAAATATTGTCGCCAGTGATGTAGAGGTAACTCAAGTTGCACTCAGTGTTGTGATTTTTTAATTTGCATTGGACTTTAATTTCCAATACTTTATCTAATACAAAGGTAAAAGAATTACCATTGTTCGCAATAACAATTAACAAATAATGAATTTCCATTTGCTGCTGTGAAAAAAATAGCCTATCAAAATTTGGAGAATATATTTTTCTAATTATGTTTATCATGACATGTAGTTTGAGTCTGACCAACCAAATAAATTGGTGTTACACAAATACACTAGAAATCGAAACTTCAACGGCTGATAGGGGACTAGACGTACCCTGGTATAAACTAAATTTAGGCTTTCCCGGAATCAGCCATTCCATAAGCTTCTTTTGCGATCCCCCCATAGTTGAAATTCCAAAAATTAAATACCAATGAAAACCAAAAATGCTAAACATGAAGGAAATGCTTAGAAAATAAGTATAATTGCAAATGGTAAAATGGTAAAAAAAATACATACTAATTGTTAAGGAAATTCAAATGTTTCAAGTTATTTAATGTGAAGTACAATCGATATAGTTAAGTTCTGAATAAAACGTCTTTCAAATGGCCTCCACCTGTTCTGTTGAAGGAACGAATTCGATGAACCCAATTTTCGAGCACTTTTTCCACTAAATCAAGTCGTATGTCATGTTCAATATTGACTTGTAAAGCTTGAAGAGGATCTGCATTATTGCTAAAGACCAACGACCTCAAATAACCCCACAAGAAATAGTATAATGGTGTTAAATCACAACTTTTTGAAGGCCATTCAATGTCACAAATCTTCAAACTTTTCTCGCAATAATTCGGTTATTGCACGTGGTGTGTGGCCCGTCTTGTTGGAACCAGATGTTGTCAAGATCAACTTCTTCCAATTTCGACCATAAAAACTTGGTTATCATCGAAATATACCGCTCTTCATTGACAGTAACGGTGGTACCAGCTTCGCAAAAAGTACAGACCGATGATTCCACCAGACCAAAAACCACACCAAACTGTCAATTTAGGTGAATGTAATGGTTGTTCATGAATATCTTGTGGACAGTTTTGTTTATTTACCGCTCCACTCAGATGAAAGTGAGCCTCACGGAAAAGATTATTTCCTTAAAAAAATCGCTATCGTTTTCAAATTGTTCCACGACAAAACCAGTGCAAATTCATGACATCTTCGGAAGTCCAATGGCTTCAGTTCTTGAGTGATAACAATTTTATACGGATGCAAGCCCAAATCCTTTCTCAAAATCCGCCAGTTGGTGGTTTGAGCCAGCCCCAATTGTTCCCGACGTCTTGTAATCGATAAATTGTGGTCTTCAGCATCATTTGTCTGAACGGCAGCAATATTTTCATTACTTCGGGCGGTTCTTTGTCTAATTGGCACTTGAACATTGTGTAAAGAAAATGTACGATCGTACAGGTGGACGATTATTACGACCATAAAACTGCAAAAGCGAACGAAAAGTTGCAATTTGAGAACGATTATTTTAAACATTACTAAAAACAACGAAAAAAAAAATTACAGATCTGGACGTGCTACAAATGGCTGAAACGTCACTTAGAAATAATATCACTCAAAGTGGAAAACCCTTTCTTTTTTTTTAATTTATATTTGTGGAGATAATTCAAATCAAACCACAAACATATTTGTCGTACTATTAATTTGCCCCACGTATAGATGCACTACAAATTAAAATTGTCATATAATTATTTACAAATTATTAATTATTTACTACATTATGGTTTTGAAGGCATATACTCGACTGTCTGGGAAATATTAGAGCTTTGTCATATGAGTAATTCCTGTGATATGTAGACATTTAACCGTTGTGTCAACAGCTGTTGGGTTTTATCCACATCGACAGTAGATGTACCCGGGTACTTCATACGTTTTGTATGGCAGATAGTTGCTTTTGATATACAAATATTAACTACTACCTGGATTCTTGTAATTTTCTGGTTTTTTTTTTTTTATTTCTTGGAAATATTGTCTAGTTAACAAAACTTTTATCATAATTTGGGAAAAAAAAAATTTGGTACCTAAATAATCCATTTTTACCAAAAATGGGAATTGCCAAAATCCATAAAAATTTAACAATTTCCAAATTCTTTTTTAATCCTTGTAATTTGATCCCTTTTTACCAAGAAAAATAATTAACATTGAATTTTCATTCGCAAAATTCCGTTATATTTGAACTGAAAATCAACCCCTCTTGCTCATAGTGCTATTTTTAGTACCTGCGCAGAATAATTATAACTCATAAAATATTTGTTCAATGTAAACATTTTTTTTTTGGAATGTGTAGGAAAACACGTCTACTAAACAGGAACAAAAGGGTATTTGGGAATATCTTGCCTACCTACCCTTGCACAACCAGTTTTGCAGGCAGAAACATGATTTTTTGCGCAGGTTTCGTTTTGAGTAGTTTTGTATGCATAAGTCAGTTTATGTGCGATTTTTGAAGTGTAAAGACCTAAAAATTTATTTTGTGCGCAAATATATAAAAAGTGAAAATAAAATGGCAGATGGTGAGTGGCTAGCTCCGCGTCGATTGAATGCACTACCGTATGAGGAGCAGCGTGACTATATACGCACATTTGTTGAGGCTTCTGACTCCGAAGAGAGTGACCACGAACAAGCGGTAGATCAAGAAGACTTAGAAGGAAATATTGATGACATTGGTGGTGAATCATCTGACGCTGAACAAGTCCAGGAAATTTGTAATAAGCCTGTGTGCGCAGAGCACTCGAAGGATCATCCACAATGCCTCAGATGCTGCTAAAATTCATAAAATATATTTTTATAATGATTTTCTATAAATAAATAAACAAATTTCCATAAAATAAACTAAATATTTCCATTTATTTCTATATATTTGTATGAATTTTCATAGAAGTACCTGGGTACATCAGCTGTTGACGCTAGGTCATTTTCTAGTAACTGGGTTATATTTTCCAAACGGTTGGTCCAATTGACCTGAAATTTCACACCAATATCAATTACATATTTCCAAGCTATGATACGAAGTTTCATCAAGATTGGACCAGCCGCTTGGAAGATATAGCAATATAAAGTGAACTTTGCCATTTATTTCTATATATTTGTATGAATTTTCATACAAGTACCCGGGTACATCAGCAGTCGACGCCATTCCACTAACTTGAATTTGGGCTGTATCGACTGAACTGCTGCTCCAATCTTGATGAAACTTTTCCACATGATGCAAAAGTGTATGGTTGAGGATATCATGAAATTTCAGGTCAATCGGACTAACCGTTTGGAAGATACAGGAAAATTAAAGTTGCAAATGTACCCGTGGGCTCTACGATCGACACAACGGTTAATACTACCATTGTCACCTTGTCACCTTCTTCCATCTACAGATGCGGGTCACCTTCTATTAGAAAGTAGATAACGTCTCAAATGTTCACAGCAGCAACATACTGCAGGAACCATGTATGTATATTTTGGCAAGCATTGTTTACACGAATTGAAGATCTGCTGCGTTTTTGTTGTCTGTCCCGTTTTTGTTTTCACCAGTTTTCAGCAAACTAATCCATATCTGCGTCACAAAAACATACGTTATAACAAACTACTCACTATGTCTGCAGTATCTGATAGCCTTTGACTTCGGAGTGGCCAGAAATGATTTTTTCAATAGGCAGACCAAGTAGCTCACTACGTTCACGCAGTATGTCCTGGGCAATGGCTTTTTCGGAAACCTCCGTTAGGTAGCTAGAGTGAGAAGACGGAAGGAATGAGCGGCCTGAGTAGTTATGCGATCACTGATACATCTCAGGCTTATTAGGTGACGCTCTCACTGAACTCATCAAGATCTCGGGCATATTCCTATGTCTGTAGACGGCGGATGAGCCAATATTTGGGCCAACGGTGCACTGAAACCAAAAGAATAAAATCCAGGTTCAACATGTTGCATCCTGGTAATCGTCAGATCCATTATGGGCGGGGGACTGAATCCTTCATAATGGCAGTGAATATACAGAAACGAAAAGGAAAACATAAACAATCGTTACTTGTTGACGACGCGACAAGGACCACGATTTACGGATATGCATTTGGAACGTAAGAACCCTATATAGATCCGGTGCAAGTATCCAATGGTCATATGTTCTTGAAAGTTATAAGGCTCACATTACCGCTATCTAGGAAATGCGATGGACAGGACATGGCTGCACAAAGAAAAAATCAATGAGTGTTCGAACTTACGGGCGATGTGTTAACACCGTTTTGTTACACGGCACCTGTTCGATATCTATGAACACATTAGCAAATGTTACATTGGAAAATAAAAAAGAATAGTTTTTGTACTGGTCTCTTTTGCTATTGCACTTTCTTTTTTCTTACATTTGCTTTAACATTAGATGTAGTATTGTTAACATAAATAAAGTAGTATTTAGCTCACTGAAATAATTGTTGTTGTTTTGTCATATACAGAGCGACGACAAAAAGTATTGGATAGTATAGAGAACTTATTGCACTCTTTTCAGCTCTCATGTAAAGAGTCTGACTAAAAGAGTATAAACGAGTCTTATTCTCTTTATAGAATATTTCAATATAAATGCACCATTTCGGCAATGTTATTACATAACTAACTACGAAAAGCATAAATGTTTCAAAAGGCATCAATGTTTCTATTCTATTCATTACTATTCATTACTCTTTGGCGACGACGACCTAATTGTTTGTTCGCTGCCGCTACAGCAATATCATCATACCTATTTTCATGAAAAGACTATTGTTGTACAACAACCGAGTATGTGATGCTAACGCTGTGTATTGTTTGCATGTGTCCACTTTGATAGATTACCCTACCCGTGCCCATTGATGTTTACACATCAAAAAAACTGCGACATATACTACAGTTGCTATGGGACAAAACATGTATTTGGTTGCGGATTCGTAGTTGGCAAAAGACTGCGACATCTAGTCTCTAGGTTCAATCTTGTGAGTGCACGTATAGTCACAATTCATATAAAAGCGAAATATTTTTATATTTGGCTAATTTGTGTGCATTTTTCGACAGAGGAGAAAAGAAATGTAGGAAATGTATGACCGCTGCCCTGGCTATGACATTAAGATTGTACTAGGAGATTTTAATGTTAAAGTAGGCATGGAAACTGTGTTTCATTCAACTATTGGCAATTTTTACATGCTGACGGTTCCGACAACGGACTGATTGACCTTGCTGCGGCAAACCACACGGTCAGTAGTTGTACAGGATTTCAGCATAAAGGCATCCACAAAGTTTCTTGGATATCCCCTGATCAAAGAACGAAGAATCAAATTGATAACGTTGTAATTAATGGAAGGCTCTCATCCAGTGTAATAAAGGCACGAGTGATCAGAGGAGCTAACTTCGATGTAGCAGCAAAGGTTCGCACATTATTAAGTAGAGCGAAAATCGTACGAAACCAGACGATGAAGAAGCTAGACATTGGAAAGCTGCAATTACCATAGGTAGCCACAGCCTACTCAGAGAAGCTCTCGCAACTTTTAGCACTGCACCCACCCCTTCCCGATGATGATCCTGATGCGCAGTGGAAACCCATTTCCTACTCCATAAAAACTGCCACAACAACCGTACTTGGTTTCGTAAAACCGCTTCGCATTAAACCGTGGTACGATGAAGAGTGACGCATTGCAAATGATGAAAAAAACGGTATACGGAGAAAAGAAAGGAGGTAAACCGTCTCTTTAGGCGTAAGAATGGCAGTGAAGAAAGCGCGAGAGTGAGAAAATTGAGACATACAGAAGGAAGAACGAAGCCCGAAAATTCTACCAAAAAATCAAATCCGATCCGATTTATAAATACAAGGACGGAAATCTCATTGCAGATGCACAGAGCATGTTACGAATATGGAGAGATCATTTGTTAGAGCCACTGGTACTTGGGATATTCAATAACGATGAGGCAATCGGTCACAATTTGAACGATGACGTCGATTGCCCGCTCTTAACTAACAAGAGGTCGGAATAGCTATTGCCCTGCTTAAGAACAACATAGCCCAAGGGGCAGATGGATTACCGGCGGAGGTCCTGAAGGAAGGTGGAAATGAGCTGATAAGGTGCAAGCATCAGATCAATAGCAAAATTTGATTAGATGAATTCATACCCGGCGATTGGAGTCTCGGTGTATTATGCACAATATTTAAAAAGGGTGGCCCAAGTCTCTTTGCCAGCTACCCTGGTATAAACCTTTTATCCATAGCATATAGGGGTCTATCAAGTATAATCAGCGAAAGACTAAAACCAGTTATTGATTGCGAGATTGGGCCATACCGGCACGGCTTAAGGCATCGAAAATCGACAACTGACCAGATTATCACGCTACGCCAAAGCCTAGAGACGACCCACGAAAATCAAGTCGACACATATCATCTATTTGTCATCAGTAAAGCGGCCTTCGGTAGTCGTATACGGGAGAAACTCTTCGAGGCAATGTCTAAGCTTGGTATTTCTGCAAAACCCATTCGTCTTTGCAGGATGATCTTAACGAACACCAGATCTGCAGTGAAAGTTGGTAAGGATCTTAACAAACTTTTCGAAAATAAGCGAGCCCTCAGTCAAGGTGACACACTATCTTGCGATCTCTTTAACATCTTAATGGAGATCATTATGAGAAAAGCTGCAGTCAACATGAATAAAACCATCAGCAGCAAAAGTCACATGCCGCTTGCGTATGCTGATTATATAGATACTATTTTGCGCCCAATGAGAGAAGTTACTGCGGTGTTTGCGACAATTAAGATGCAGTCAGCAAAAGTGGGTCTGAGAGTAAATGAAAGTAAGACAAAAATAAAGGTTTCAGTGTGCAAAAGCTAGCCAAAGTGTGAACATTGATTACCGTTATAATTTCGAGGTGGTGCACGAATTTATATACCTTGGATCTGCCTTAAACAAAAACAACAACTTCAGACCTGAGATGAAGCGCAGAATTTATTTTTTTTTAGATGTTATTTTGGGCTAAGCTAGCACGTTAGAGACAAAGCGCTCTCTCGAGTATCAAAAGTCCAGCGATACCAGTCTCTTATACAACCTGTCTTTTTTTATTGCACAGAATCCTGTATCTTATCGCAAGCAGACGACACATTTCTAGGAGACTTCGAGAGAAAAATACTTCGAAATATGTATGGCCCTATAGTGCTCAATGATGAGTATTCGCGACGCATGAACCATGAGCTGTATGACCTATATCCCGACATTGACATAGTTAAGCGCAGGAAAATAACGGGATTGCGCTGGCTACTGTAGAATGGTAGAATGGATGAAGACGAACCAGCACGAAGAGTTTTCGAAACCCACCCCGAAAGAAAAAAGAAGCCATGTCAGTAGAATGGATTAAGACAAACCAGCACGAAGGGTTTTCGAAACCGAACTCGAAGAAGGACGAAAAATAGGAAGACCAAGACTCCTCTGGAGTAATCAGGTTGACGGATCCCAGCGTACACTTGGTATTGCAAACTGGGGTGATAAAGTAAAAGATCGAACTTGTCGGCGAAATATGTTATCTTCGGTTTGCAATGTCCCTGAACACCGGGGGTTGTTCGACACCGGATAAGTAAGTAAGTCTGGAATATCTAATATTGAATAGCAAACACAATGTGTTTCGACACAAGTATACCATATAAGACTATCAAAGCCAAGCAAGCAAATTATGTTTAAGAGTTATAGCTAGTTTTATTTTAGCGATTTTGTAAAAAAAGGTCGTCCATATGAATTGGGCCACTTTATGAAAAACCCTTAGAAACCCCGGATAAATTGGTTATTTTCCGATTGAACGCTCTGCTCCATTTCTGAAACAGAGACATAATGGCGTTTTAGCGATTTTTTATACGACAAATTTTAATTTAGTGATTTGTTTAAAGAATAAGTGATGCCGTATTAGATACATGCATTGGTTACAGCTCCTTGTGGAGGTAAAAAATTTATTAATTTTGCGATTGGGCGCACCGTTAATGAGTTATAGCCATTTCTTTAATGTTGCTTAAGTTTTGTGCAGATAAAATTTGAGTGTATATAGTATTCTTCACATATGTATATTACAGTTATGAATTTCGTTTAATAAATACTGAAATAAATGAAATTCTGACTCTAATTTTTTTTAAATGATATTTTTTTAAAATATTTCTTATTTTAAGGACTAGGTACAAAAGTTGCTTACGTTTTGCGCAATAATGTATGTACTTATATATGTATAAGGACATTATGATTATGATCCGCATTCTTTAACGCAATATCTAATGCAAAGATATTTGATTTTGATAAAAATAAATTAAAATAAATTATTTATGACAGAATAAAGATAACAAAATTTTACCAAAAGGCGATGTCGTATAAAATATCTGTTTCTAACTTTTAGGCTGAGTAAAGCAATAAGATTACTTAAAATTATTTAGAAAGTCGATCCAACCACACAAACTACACAACTGGGAGCCTATTATAATAGTGTATCTGATAATTTTATTTGATCCGTAGTGAAATTATTGGTGGAGTTAATACCACCAGAAGACTATTTTAGTTGATGTAAAACTTGTATGTAAATTCCACAACTACACCCTGTAATGCTATGTTAAATATTGTTATTAATCACTAAGTTAGCAAAAATCAAAAAAATTAACCTTTTGCTGATATCTATTCGTTATTAGTCAATATCATGCGAAATACGAGTACTTACCTTAATTTTGCTCTAGACTTGTCATATTTTATTGTCATCATAATGGCTTTCACCCAAAATTAATAATGGCCTTCGCGCATTTCCTACATTGAACTTCTCATCGTTCACCATATTTATTATTCTATTTCAAGTACTTATTTCATGTGCATTCACATTTTGTTATTTTCGGACAAATTTTTGTTTTTCTTTTCACATTATACCAACACTTGTTCGAACCGTTAAATAAAGAGAATGTAGGAGAGATAGAGAGCGACACTCACGAAAAATTGCTAAATAACAAACATTAAACGGTACAACGGCACAACAGTTAGTTTTTCAAACTTAGGATTTATGCAAACAAACTGTTTTTCTACTCTTTAATTTATTGATTTTCTTTTAATTAATGCATAAATTCAAAGATCACACTTTAAACTTTACTTTAGTAACACATTTAAATCATTTCGACCAAGAACATCCGAAATTTTCGCGAATTAAATATAAGAAGTACCCGGACACTTGTTAAACGTACTAATTAAAACCACGCACTGAGTGATTTTTCACCACGGTCAGGGTAAAAAGAGAGGTGGTAAACTGACGTGGTGAAGGTGTTGATCTTCTTGTGTGTTTGTTGTGTTGTGTGAAAACTGTTGAAAACAAACATGTGACAGACAACAAAGAAAAATATACCAGCAGATGGAAACAATAGTCGTGTTTTGGTTACAAGCAAGCGATTGTCGCTTGCTAAGTTTCAAAGAAAATCCGCAATTTAGCGACAAGTCATTCTATTAAAAAATATGAATAAGGGTTGAAAACAGTAAAAGATGTCAAAAAAAATTGTTTAAACTTAGCGAAAATGATTCTCGTTACTAAGTTCTCGCTAAGTCTTCGCTAAGTGCTTCATACAAAACAAGCGAATATATAAGCAAGCGGTGTAACCAAAACACGCTTAATATTTCTTCAGCGTGTATGTCTGGTTTCTAATATAATCTGAAGTGTCAATTTTAAAATTAGAGATTTACTGTTAGGGATTTGTTCAGGTTTAGGGATTTTGTAAATTTTATAGGTCCCTTTATTTATGAAAGGGCGGCTGTTAAGTGATACTTTTACTTTGTTTTAAGCAATATTTCTATTTTTGAGATTCGAGTGTTACACATTTATGATTACAAAATATCTATTATGGAACAACTTTTGTTAGCTTGTATAGTTGTCGTCTTTACCAGACAGACGAAGCAGCAACAAAAACATCAGCTTTTAAACTTTCTAAATCCATCCCTATTTTTAATCGAAAATCTGAGAAATTTAGAATAAATGTCCATATTTCGGAAACGGAACGCCCAATCGAAAAAATAACTATCTTTTGGTGGTGGCTAAGGGTGATTTTCTTATTATAGCGATTTAAAAAAAATTCAATACGAATTGGACCACTTTGTGAAAATGCCTTAGAAACCGCTCCGGGCGCTCCGTTCCCCAGCTATCGACATTTATTCTAAATTCCCACATTTTCGATCAAAAATATTGATGGGCTTGGAAAGTTCGTGTGCCTGCTAAAGAGACAGATATGAGTAATGGTCAGTTTATTGAAAAATATGATAAAAGTTATTTTCACAATATTTAATTTGTAATCATATATGTGGAACTGAGGGTCATGGCTGTAAAAGGGATTATTTCTGGGCAAAAGCAGTTGCATTTCTTGTTTTTAATTCTCAAATCAAAACATAGACTAAATCACGTCTCTGTAGGCCCATCATTCGAATCAGAATGTTACGACTTTGCAAATAAAATGATCCACACATAATATAACGAAAATTGGCATCATTTGCTATGATGGGTGAAAAATACAAATAAATACATGGTATCAACAGACGTTGTTGTAATTATAAGCAGCAAAAACAGACATTTTATTTTCGTTCATTCGTTTCAGTTGACAAACTCTAAACAAATATATGCCAACAATACAAGAATATAAGAAGTACAAAAAAGAAATACATATGATTTTGGCAAGTAAGACGAAAAACGACATTGAAAAAATTTCAGCACCTCTTTAAACGATTATATTGGATAGATTATTCTACCATGATCAATATGTATAACATTTACCAATTTTATTTTCAATCGCAACTGAAACTCTATCCTTTAAATTTAGAGATATAAAAGTATACGTGGTCTTCCATTAAATAAAATAATTTGAATGAACTTAAAATGTGTAAACCATTTTGCAAATTTCTGCTTTTGAGTCTCTCCTTAATAACATTTTCATTCGCAAGACATGAGAACAAAATTTATCTTAGATAACTTTTCTTTGAAATGGAACATGTGGCAACATTGTCATTGCTCAAGTCTGAATTTAAGTTGAAAATTGAAATGCCACTTAATATCGCTTAGCTGTCCCGTACAAATTAAGCTATAATTAACTTTAGCGGGGTAAAAAAACACACTTATTGTTTCCATGAATTGAAGATCTGTTGCTTTTTTTCTTTCTTGCCTGTCATATTATTGTTTTCAGCAGTTTTCATCAAACACACAAGAAGATCAACACCTTCACCACATCAGTTTACCACCTCTCTCTTAACCCTGATCGTGGTGAACAATCATTCAGTGCGTGGTTTTAATTAGTGCGTATAACAAGTGTCCGGGTACTTCTTATATTTAATTCGCGAAAATTTCGGATGTTATTGGTCGAAATGATTTAAATGTGTTACTAAAGTAAAGTTTAAAGTGTGATCTTTGAATTTATGCATTAATTAAAAGAAAATCAATAAATTAAAGAGTAGAAAAAGAGTTTGTTTGCATAAATCCTAAGTTTGAAAAACCAACTGTTGTGCCGTTTTACCGTTTAATATTTGTTATTTAGCAATTTTTCGTGAGTGTCGCTCTATCTCTCCTAAATTCTCTCTATTTAACGGTTCGAACAAGGTATAATGTGAAAAGAAAAACAAAAATTTGTCCGAAAATAACAAAAAGTGAATGCACATGAAATAATTACTTGAAATAGAATAATAAATGTGGTGAACGATGAGAAGTTCAATGTAGGAAATGCGCGAAGGCCATTATTAATTTTGGGTGAAAGCCATTATGATGACAATGAAATATGACAAGTCTAGAGCAAAATTAAGGTACGTACTCGTATTTCGCATGATATTGGCTAATAATATATTGACTAATAACTAATAGATATTAGCAAAAGCTTAATGTTTTTGATTTTTGCTAACTTAGTGATTATTAACAATATTTAACATAATTTACATACAAGTTTTACATCAACTAAAATAGTCTTCTGGTGGTATTAACTCCACCAATAATTTTTGGTGTTCTACCCCCTCCTCAATTTTATTCGCGAGATGAACCTAGAACAGGTTTTTCGTCCGACAACATACACACGGAAAAAAATTAAAATGTTCTAACTCTTCCACCTAACTACATCTTGGCTTGATTCGTTGTTTGTTTATTTTTTGATTTGTAGTGCTGTTTCTCTCTTTGAGTTATGGAGACAGTTTTTACTCACATGTCAAGAAACGGTGCAATTAGTTGTTTCACACTTTGTCGATGTGAGATGTTACAGAACATGTGTACGGGTTACAAATATCAATAATTTTTTTTATATTTAAATATAAAATACACAATTTTTATAAATAAAAAATTTGGAACAAAGTTCCTTATCGTACGTTGCATGATGGGGGCTAAATGAAAAAATTTGAAACAACTTTTTTTTAACTACTTTATTACAAACCATTATGATCAATTATATTGGGTACTTTTGGTTTTATTTGGTTTAAAGGGAAGTTTTCTAGGTGGAGCCTGTGTACTACATATTATAGTTTTGAACCCATTAAAAAGTAAATTTAGAAAAGCCAAAGTGGAAGACTGGCAAATTCATGAAATACAATCCTGAGCATGGAATTACATTTGGCAGCACACTTACTCTTACACCCGTACTTTTCGTTTGGTTTGTGTCTAGACTAGCATATGGGGGATATTTTTTGTTTAATGGGAAATTTTCTAAGTGGACCCTGTTTATTACATATTGAAGTTTTGAACTGAATAAAAAGAAAATTTAAAAAAGCCAAAGTGAAAGATGTTTAAAAAGTAACATTTTCTTCAGTAAGTGCGTTTTCTTAAAAAAAGTAAATTTTCTCAAAAAAAAAATACCTATTGATATTCATGAATATTCTACTTTTGCTTAAAAAAATACCCTAGCTTAAAGAAGTACCTTTGCTTAAAAAATAAATTTTCTTAGAAAAAAGTAAATAAGTACATTTTCTTAAAATATGCATGATCTTACAACATATTGCGTTTTCTCAAAAAATTACCTTTTCTTGAAAGAGTACATTTTTTGTAAAAAAAAATAACTTTTTTTGAGATAAGTACCTACTCTTAAAATTGTACATATTCTTTCGTAAAAAAAGCTTATCTTCGAAAAACATATAACTTCTTTTAAAAAAATACCTTTTCTTTAAAGTACATTTTCTTAAAAATAAAACTAATAGCTCTTCTTTACTTGAGATAAGTAGCCTTCCTGAAAATAAATACATTTTCTTAAAAAAACAACCTTTTCGTAAAATGAATACCACTTCTTTAAAAAGTACCTATTCTTAAAAAAGTTCTTCTTTGTAAAAAAAAAAATGCATACTCTTAGGCGTTTTCTTATAGAAAGCACGTCGTATTAAAAATGGTAGCTTTTCTTATAAAAACATTAGCTTTTAATTAAAGAAAGGACCTTTTCGGTAAAATATAATACATATTCTAACAAATAAAAAATGTATTAAAAAAAATTTATCATTTTACAAAAACTGTCTTTTCTTATAGTCCATTAAAATTATAGTAGTATTTTTCAACAGGCGCCTTAGGCGTGTTGGAACTAACTAGTTCATAATATATAGTGAAAGGAACTTCGTTCCAACCGGGTGTCCCCTGACACCTCATGTAATTTTTTTTTCTATAAAATTCGTAATGGGATATGACATCAACAAATGTTTGTGACATCCAATTTTAAATTTTTCGTTGATCCAACAAATAGTATATACATCACTACATCACCAAGCCTTCAGTCTCGGATAGTGTATTCAAAACTGAAATCGGTTAACCGAAATCCGCCCGCTTAACCGTATGTTGGTTTTATTAAAATTCATATTTTCAAAGAACCGGTCTCACTGGTTATTTCAAGTCGGTCAAGTAGACCGGTTTTTTCGGTTTTTACACAACTGATGTATGTATCAACACAGAATTACAAACCTAAAGCTCATTATGTCTACTGATCTCATCACTGTGGTTACTGAGCTCATCAGACTAACACAAACGACTTCGCCAACGAATTATTTAGCTGATAATTTTCTGAAATAAGTTGTTCAATATGTATAAAAGACTCGCCACCGTTCGCATAAATGAACATTTCTCGCATTTCTTTTCCCAAAATTTTGAGCGTTTTTTTGGATAAATCATCTCTTCGGGGACAAAATTGTCGCAGTTGGGGATCGGCAAATCCACATGTCGTCGAGAAAAAGCCGATGCATCCACTAGGAGTGACTCGATATTGGCTTGGCGTCGTCAGAGCTCCAAGGAGCCTCCGTAACCGTCAATGGCGAGCGTTATCGTGCCGTACTCACCGATTTTTGTTCTCAAAAGTTGAAAAGGGCGACATGGACGATGTATAGTTTCAACAGGACGGCGCTATGTTCCACACATGCAACGTTGCAATCGATCTTTTGCGCATTGAGTAGGAAAACCTCATAATCAGTCGAAACTCGGAAGTCAATTGGCCACCTCGCAGCTGCGATTTGAACCCATTAGACTATTACACTACTCAACAAAATGAAAAAAATTTCATGTACTCCGGATGCGATAATTTTTTCTGTGTAGATAACCTTGACATGAGCTCGAAAAACAGAATAAAATTTTTTTTTTTCGTTTGGTTTTTTTTTGTTTTTTTTTTTTAAATTTTAAAAATTTTTTTTGGTTAATTTGTTTTTGTATGAAAAATTGTTTCAGCAACTAACAAATCTCGTCAAAATATATACTAAATGGATGGTAGTAGACCCCAAAACATAAATAATGTGCGTCTTCATTCATCGGCTAGCTACAGCGGTCGTAATCGGTTGTTGAATCAGGAATTTTACAAAATTTTACCGAAAATTTACAAGTGAAAGCCCCTTAAAGCATTTTAAAAAAATATTAATTCACAGATTGCATTTTATTTTGTATTTTATACGCAATGCGGCAGGTTTTAGAAATCAAACAAGCTACTTTTTAAGAAAATCCATCAATTAATAATGAAGTTGTGAATTTTTTCGCTAAAGCCCTCAGAATCTACTTTTTAGTTCGTACATTGCATTTTACCTTTGAAATTATCTCACTAGTCAACCAAATGAAAAAATGTCAATACTTCTAATGAAGTATTTTTTTCTGTGTAGATAACCTTCAGATGAGCTGGAAAAATGTAACAAAAACTTTGTCTATGGTAAGGTGTTTTCTTTTTTATTACAAAAAAAAATTAAAATTAAATTAAAATTAAAAATAATTATGTGCTTTTGTCTTTCTTTTATATTGTTGTGGGTCTGTTTCTCTCATCAGGAACCAGATATAGTCCCCCATCATAGCTTCGTTCCAAAATCCTTGGTAGCGGTGCTCTATTTCTTTCATTTGCTGATGAAAACGCTCGCCATGCTCGTCACTCACATCGCCCGAGTTAACTTCATCCCCGGCAGCGACAACGTGAAATATACAAAATTTTTTCCTCCCACCTCTTCACTTAAAGCTCGGACTCATAAAAAACTTCGTGAAAGCTCTCAACAGAGATGGTGAAGCGTTCGCCTATTTAAAAACCATTTTTCCTCACCTTTCGTCGGCAAAGATTAAGGAAGGCGTTTTCGACGGCCCGCAAATTAAAAAGTTGTTGCAAGACCAACAGTTTGAGCACATTTTATCACCAAATGAAGCTGCAGCTTGGAACTCATTTCGGCAAATTGTTTTCGGATTTCTTGGAAACAACAAAAGCTCAAATTACAGAGAGATCGTCGAACAACTACTCCAAAATTATAAAAAAATTGGAGCAAATATGTCGCTTAAGATACATTTTCTTCACTCGCACTTGGACTTCTTTCCGGACAACCTGGGCGATGTGAGTGACGTGCATGGCGAGCGTTTTCATCAGCAAATGAAAGAAATAGAGCACCGATACCAAGGATTTTCGAACGAAGCTATGATGGGGGACTATATCTGGTTCCTGATAAGAGAAACAGACCCACAACAATATAAAAGAAAGACAAAAGCACATAATTATTTTTAATTTTAATTTAATTTTAATTTTTTTTGTAATAAAAATGAAAAAACCTTACCATAGACAAAGCTTTTGTTGCATTTTCCAAGCTCATCTGAAGGTTATCTACACAGAAAAAAATACTTCATTAGAAGTACATGACATTTTTTCATTTGGTTGACTAGTGAGATAATTTCAAAGGTAAAATGCAATGTTCGAACTAAAAAGTAGATTCTGAGGGCTTTAGCGAAAAAATTCACAACTTCATTATTAATTGATGGATTTTCTTAAAAAGTAGCTTGTTTGATTTCTAAAACCTGCCACATTGCGTATAAAATACAAAAAAAAATGCACTCTGTGAATTAATATTTTTTTAAAATGATTTAAGTGGCTTTCACTTGTAAATTTTCGGTAAAATTTTGTAAAATTCCTGATTCAACAACCGATTACGACCGCTGTAGCTAGCCGATGAATGAAGACGCAGATTATTTATGTTTTGGGGTCCACTACCTACCATCCATTTAGTATATATTTTGACGAGATTTGTTAGTTGCTGATACAATTTTTCATACAAAAACAAATTTACCAAAAAAAAAATTTTTAAAATTTAAAAAAAAAAATAACAAAAAAAAAAATTTTATTGCGTTTTTCGAGCTCATGTCAAGGTTATCTACACAGAAAAAATTATGGCATCCGGAGTACATTTTGACTGTTGACTAGTGTTATCTCTGAAGCGCCCTGAGATCGAAAATGTACTGACAAATTGAGTTGATAGAATTGGATACTCTAAAGCAAGTCATGGAAGCCATTTGAATGATGTTGTGTTTATTTATAAATTCCAATAGTGGGCCTTTCAATTAAAGTCATAATTATGAAAAATTGTCCATTAGTATGTTTTTCAAAGCCAAATTAAATCCATATTTTACATGATCCATACTTTAGTTTCCCATTACACCATATAAAAGCATAGGCTCTGATTAGGACCTGCAGTTTTACACCAGTTCGGAACGATTTTACACCGGTGCATTTTTATCGGATATAGCCTGAAAGTCAATCTGAAAATTCAAAGTGACGGGTTAGAAATAAACGATGTTTACAAAACGCATAGTTTCCCATTTTCTCATAAACACCGAAACCGGTTACTAACGGGTTTCTACATCTCAGAGTAACCAAAAACCGTTTTAGTCAAAATCGGAATATTCGGAGAAACCGAAAACCGGCATTTTTGAAATCCCGGTTTTTTTTAATGCACTAGTCTCGGACGCCGTTCGCTCCACGATGAATTTCGTGAAGGTCGTCCAACTTCGGTCGTTTTGCCGGAAACCATCGATGCTGTGCCTGAACTGATAAAGCAAGACACACAAGTGACACAGCGTATCACTCGCATCAATGCATGTTTATTTGGCCGTGAGAAAGATTTATTCTCTTTGGATCCCACATTATTTAACGAATGCTCAAAAAAGGCTCGTGTCGATTGAAGCAAAGAAATGTTGAAAAAGTACAACAGGTGATGAATCAGGGATCTATGCATATAAGCCCGAAAGAAAACAGCAATCGATCGTATGGGTCTTTCAACACGAACTAAATCTTAAAAAAGTTGATCGTGGAATAAGCATATCGCAGCAAATGATCGGGGTTTTTTCGGTATTTGGCCACAGTGACTTCAGTGAAATGTAGGACGGTCAATTCTGAGTGGTAGATCAACATCCGTTTGCCTAAACCAAAAGTGTTCGAAAAAATAAGGAAAAACAAAAGAGAAGACGAAGAATTTTGCATCAGGACAATGCGAGCTCTCACAAATCAGCTGAATCAATGAGCTATTTGAGCACTCAAATGTAGAATTGATGGGTCATCTGCCGTAGAGCCCTGACTTGGCACCCAATGACTTCGTTTTACCACGTGGTCAACATTTTCCGACGCCAGAAGCATCTGTTGAAGCGTTCAAAAATCACGTTTTGGAGGTGTCTCAATCGGAGTGGAAAAAGTGGTTCGAAAATTCCAAAAAAGTCTGATCCCCACGGAGAATATTTTTTATTTATTTCTATATTTCTGGACCCGAAATAGAAACAGCAACCCTCAACATCGTTTTTGGAACAGTGCTTTGTGGTGGTTGTTGTTGTACCTTACAGTTACGTTTTCGATTTTTTTTAATTATTGCCAATTACAGAAACATACATTTTTCCTGAATTATCTTACTGTATGCATCTTTCAAAGTCATCTGTGGGACGTAGAACATTGGGTTTCACATATCCAGAATTTCGAACTTAGTTTAGGCCTATATTTAATCACGGATTTGTTTGGTGGAAAAAAGCCGTACTCGCGCTTAATGACTTGTGAAAAATTATTTATTAATTTGAAAGAATGAAGATTTTTATACTTACCTGCGTCTTCATAATTGGGGTCATTAAAGAAGAAACTATTTAGTGCTTGTTCCTCGACAAAAATCGAAAACTTAACTTAAGGGTGAAATAAATTTGATCTCAGCAGACAATGCATTTTGCTGATTGCATTGACAGCTCTTGAATTGCCTACACTATACGACAAATGAAATGTTTATGTTTAAACCATAGAGTAAAGTCACTGGGCTACCGACAGTTTTCATATGTTTTTTAGGCTAGTTTTCCTGACAGAATTTGGACATAATACAAATAAAAATTAAAGAAAATTATTGTGTTCTTCAAATAAAAACTAATCTCTTGTATATAATTTTTCTTCAAAGAAATCAGTGCCAATAAAATCTAGTTTGAAGTTAGTTTTTGGAACGAAGTTCCTTATCGCACGTTGCGGGATGGGGGCTAAATGAAAATATTTTGAACAACTTCTTTTAACTACTTTATTATAACCCATTATTATCAACTATATGGCGTACTTTTGGTTTGGTTTAGTTTAAAGGGAAGTTTCCTAGGTGGAGCCTGTGTATTACATATTGTAGTTTTGAACCCAATAAAAAGTAAATTTAGAAAAGTCAAAGTACAAGACTGGCAAATCCATGAAATACAACCCTGAGCATGGAATTACATTTGGCAGCACACTTACTCTTACACTCGTACATTTTGTTTGGTTTGTGTCTAGACTAACATATGGGGGACTAGTTTTTGTTTAATGGAAAATTTTATAGGTGGAGCCTGTTTATTACATATTGTAGTTTGAACCGAAGAAAAAGTAAATTTAGAAAAGCCAAAGTGAAAGAAGTTTAAAAACAAAATTTTCTTAAGTGCGTTTTCTTAAAACAAATAAATTTTCTCAAAAAAATACCTATTGATATTCATGAATATTCTACCTTTTCTTAAAAAATACCCAATCTTAAAGAAATACCTTTTCTTAAAAAAGTAAATTTTCTTACAAAACGTACATTTTCTTACAAAAAGTAATTTTTTTAATTAAGTACATTTTCTTAAAAAAGGGCATTGTCTTACAATGTCTTAAGTGCATTTTCTTAAAAAACTACCTTTTTTTAAAGGGTACCTTTTTTATAAAACAAAATAACATTTCTTGAGATAAGTACCTACTCTTAAAATCTTACATATTCTTTCGTAAAAAAAGATTTTCTTCAAAAAAAATATACCTTCTCTTAAAAAATTCCTTTTCTTAAAAGTACCTTTTCTTAAAAAAAAAATATTAACTTTTCTTTTCTTTTCTTGAGATAAGTCGCCTTCTGAAAATAAGTAAATGTTCTTAAAAAAATAACATTTTCCTAAAAAGGGTACCACTTCTTAAAAAAATACCTGTAAAAACTACCCTTTGTAAAAACTTTTGTAAAAAATACTTTTAGGCTTTTTCGTACAGAAAGCACTTCTTATTAAAAACGGTAGCTTTTCTTAAAAAAAACATTAGCTTTAAATTAAAGAAATACCTCTCATTAAAGAAATGACCTTTTCGGGAAAATACTATACATATTCTTACAAAAGGAACCTAAAAATATACTTCTTTAAAAAAATACATTCAATACATAAAAAATTTCTTAAACAAATTTTACAGAAAGTATATTTTCTTAAAGATTCATTTAAATTACAGTATCATTCAACAGGCGCCTTAGGCGGGGTGGAACTAACTACTTCATAATATATAGCGAAAGGAACTTTGTTCCAACCGCGTGTTCCCTGACACCTCATGTGATTTTTTCCCAAGTCGGCTATCGCTCATTCTCTTTGAAATTCTATCTTGTGTCAAATATGCAGCTAGGGGGTCGATCAGCTGTGTCATAGAAACCCCCTGGTTTAAACCAAACAAAAAACTTAATTATCAAGCTTTTCTCTTCTCATTTACCAGATGTTCAATTTCCGTACTCGTGTGAGAGTACACATGCACTAGCCGCTTGTTCGGACATGGCGTTGCGTGGTAAGCTGCCTCCTCAACCAAAGAATCAAAATTGGTGACATGGTTCTCAATATCAAGTTCACTGACAATACTTTTGTTCAAAACTGGCACATGACTACTTATACATTTTTTATAATTCAACCAATTAGTATTTTTGGATGTTAGGCTTCTTGGAGCTTCTATCTCGTGATGCTCATTAATTGAAAATATGCTACGAAGACAGTCCAAGGCACGTAGTCGCGGAGACTTCCCCTAATTATACCGACATCAATTAGGCCTGGCTATTTGTTGCCTTTTTGCCCATTTTGTCGAGACATGATGCAGTTGTACTGCTGTTTGCCTTTTCTTTCATTTCTTTCTTTCCTATGCAGGCTTCATCGAAAGCCATTGCATAGATGTTATTGTTTCCAAAAAAGAAACAACGATTGCTATGAGTTTGGCACCGTCTATTTTAGTTTTATTATTCTATCTTTAAGATGCAAAGTCCTTCAATAATTTTTCCGGTTCAAGATCACTTTCTATGAAAAAGTACTTTTATAACAAAAAGTAAATTTTCATAGAATATATTACTAAAAAAATAATATGAAATTGATTAATATGGTGGATGGTTGGGAATATACCTAATATATAGCTTCGATGAAAGCCTGTATAGGAAAGAAATGTTGTGAAAATTGATGGTTATGGCAAAGTATTGTTGCGGATGTTTTCGCACAAGTAGGAGTTTAGGCAATTGTCGCTTAGTTAAGATTTGTTTATCCCTATAATGTATGATGATATAACTAAATACTTGTGGAGAAGGGAGCTGATGATATGCCTTGGTAGGCATTGAAAAAGCTTTATTCACAACCATCCATCATAATAACCAATTTCACATTATTTTTTTAATAATACACACAGGGAAAAGATTAGTTGGAAATCAATTCAGGCATTGGACATTCCATGATAAAGTCTATTTTTTGATTAGAATTCATAATGGTCAAACATCAGAATTATTTGTCGATGTTATTGATAGATTAAAAATAGGTCTTACTAAATACAAGGTGCTACTACCGAACTTAAGTTGTATTAACCAATTGGAGTATTTTTAAAATCTCATTCATCTAAAATAGAAGATACAACTAATACAAGGTATAATATTAGAATTCGTGTTCAAATATTAGTCACTATAATCATAATTTAGTATCTGTTACAAAAACACTTGTTGCAAAGTTACGAGTATGTATTCGATTTTTCACAAGAGGCTTTGTTGTTAAAGAGAGACTACGTATATTGGAATGTTACACGAGGATTTTACAGAAAAACTAATATTTTAAACAAAAAGTGATAAACAAAGTTGTGAACAAACAAAAAAGTGTATAGATATCAGCCAGCGAAGAATACATATTATCATAAATTGAGGTGAAGTGAGACTTTTAAACATAATCGTTGAATATGACGCCACTATTGACGCCTTCACAAACACATGCAGACAATTGTGGCCACTTGGCTGGAGGAACTATTATTGTGGATGGCACAAATTAACTTAAACATACATATGATAAGCTGGGTGACACATCCCTAAATTTAGAAAGCTTTTCTGTATTTGTTTTTCGGTTGGACGCTCCATTTTCGAGATATAGAAATTGTTTCATATTTGGCACGAAATACGAACTCGGATTACAAATAATAATAATTTTGTTTATAACGGGTCCGCCAAATAACTTTTTTTTTTGAAAATGCTATAAAAAACAACTACTGAATATTTTCTCAAAATTTTCTTTGTTTATTTGAAAGTTATATGAAAGTTCCGGTTAATAATGGAAAATAATTTCATTCAAATGGCTGCCTCGGCTGGCCATGCAGTAGCCTACACGATCGGTCCAATTTTGTTCAATTGATTTTCAATTCAATTTTTTTGTCCAAATGTTCAATTGTTGAGAACGACGGTGAATTGACGTTGATGGCGCTTCACGCACACTTTCTGCCACAGCAGCAATATTCTCGGGTGTACGCACTATTTTTGGCTTTTCACTCTTTGGATTATCGGTTTTTATTTACTTTTTTTTACTTTTTTTCTATAAAATTCATAAGAGGTTAAAGCATCACCAAATGGTTGTGGCAGCCATCAAATTCAAGTAATTACTTTAGTGTAGCATACCAATATATTATTTGGTACAACCGAATTAGTTTTTACATTTTTTGTTCATCCAACTAATTGAATATTCACCACTACAGGATAATTTGATTGCTAGAACTAAAACTCGATTGACAGGTCACATTTATTTATTGTTGCTGTGGCTTCAACTAAATATTTCAGTCCTTGCAATCAAAACTGAACTACAAATCAATTGATGCGCACAACAGTTGGTGATACGGAACACAATTATTGGTAATCACAACTGAATAATGTGATAGTCCAATGTACCGCCATATTTTAGTTGGCTATAAATATAGTTGTGACAACGAATCTCTTCTCTGTGTGTATATTCTATGAGAATGTACTTTTTGTTATAAAAGTACTTTTTCATAGAAATTGATATTGAACCGGAAAAATTATTGAAACATTTAAGTTTTTAAACTGTTTCCCACCAGTTGAATAGTAAATCTTAATTTTTTTTCTAACTTTGTTATTCTGACATGACAAACATCAATTTTATATTTACGTGATCTTGGACGAACTTAGTGTGAAATTGAAAATAAAAATGTCACAGTGCAACAGTGAAAAAAATACCCAGACTTGACAGTATAGGTTCGATTTTAATACGAAAGGATAGTACAACCCTATACTCGGTTTGGCAATTTTGGTAACAATTTGTACTGAAAATCTGTGGGACCCTTGAAAAAAGGTGTCATCAAATTTTACTCCAACGGCTCATTCAGTCTTGGTGATACCGCTTAACTAAATTTGGCAATAATGTAGCAAAGAATCCGCTGAACAACTTTTATTAACATTTTGTACCAAAATGTACATTTTCTTTTGGAAAAATATAGGCCAAAATGATTTTTTTACTATTTTCAGCAGAACTGAAACCAATTTTCACTACGAATTCGTTGTATGAGCACGTAGTATATAAATACATATATACATGTCCCGGATTTATTTAAACAAAATACAACAATATAAAACAAAAATTGGGCTGAAGCCCGCCTACTCCATCCGCACTTTTTCCTTCACCACCGGCAAGATCTGCTGAACTATTAGGGTCGCCATTACTTGGCCATTGTATGGGACAAAGTTACACTAACTAATTGTTCACTAACCATATTCGGCAAAATTATAGCCCCGGTAAAGCTGAACAACTTTTGTGAACATATCGATAAAATCACCCTAATAAGGCATCTCTACCGGTTTTACTTTCCCTCGGTAACAAAATCGACCTTATATGGCCAAGTCCGTGTATTTTTAAAAAAAATCTTTGTTTGTTGCACTGTGTATTAGTAGAGTTTTTCTTAATACGACATGGAAACATCTCAATTTGTTGTTTAGATTCGGTTGGAGAATTTTCTATTTCGATGTATAAAATCTCAGTATTTTTTATCCATTGGTAGGTTGTGCGGGTATACAACTCGCGTTCTTGTACCCAAGTTTCTCGCAGGCCGACGCATTGCGTTAAACTTGGCACAAATTTATAAGGATAACCCTCATTTTCATATGGCAATTATACAGTCATCCTTGATACAATATTATACATAAATGTTGCAACGTAGGGCGTTTAATTTAAACTGTTACATTAAAACTATTGAGCGCTTAATTGTATATCTCAAAAAAAATCAGAGGTTGCAGACATTTATAATTATAATTATTTGACTGTTCAAATAGACCTTCAGAGCACACAGTTATGTGGAATCAATAATTTAAAAAGATCAAAGCCTACATTTCGTTTAATTTAATGAATAATTTTATACTGGCAATCACACAAAGAACTTTTTGTCGCTAAAAAAAACAGCTGAAGAACGTGCCACAAAGCCGTTTATAAGGGAAAAGCAAAATTATGTACAAAACCAACGCCCATCAAATAATTCATCTACCCGCAAATGAAAAAGTACGAAAAAGAAAAATTGACAATAACAATGTTGGCAAAACATTGTCACAATTTTGACCTACCTTAAACCAGGTGACCTTGGGCGTTGCAACACAAAACACAAACCCATACAAGCAACACCCACATGCGAGGCCACAGCCTTAACAGCCACACAGGCCTTAGAGCGAATGGTTGGTGCACACAAACATTTGGTATTTGGGTCAGAGTGACTCGTTTTGATGTTTACTTTTTAATTAATTCAAAGTAAGAGACAAAATGTGGTACATCAAAACAGCAAAAGAGAGTATGCGAACTGAGTGGTGGGTCTATGTTGAAAATTAAATGGTTTCCCCAAAAAACAAGAAATTTTTAAATTGTAAGGGTTTTCTAATTGTGGGTCTTTAGTTGGAAATTGCAGTTCGACTGCTTTCTACAATAGCACCAAATAGCCTAAATAACAAAAAACCAGGACATTTACATTATTACATTACACTTTTCTATAGACAAGACCTATTTTAAAGAGTGCAACACCGTGAATATGTATAAAATCAAAATTTAAGTCACTCTAATTTAGATACAAACATTTTCAATATGCAAAGTGAAAAGCGGTGGAAACGTTTTTTGCACTTGTTTCTTTTTGATACCAAAATTCAACCGTAGCTTATTTTTGTGTGAAAAACTTCAGACAACATCAACGTGTACACACACATCGTCCTGTTCACAATATTGCAATAGTGTGTATGTACGTTGGTATTTTTTATGTAAGAGCTTTATTAAACCACTACAATAAAAATATTTTAAAAAATATAAACAAAACTTGAAAATGTTTGATGATTCATTGCTATATCGTATATGGTGGTTAAATAATTCGACATTCATTAAAACTTTAGACTTTAGGCTATCTCAAATTTTAACAATCTCCAGAAAGCACCACCAGAAGCAGCAAATCCAAAAAGTTTGAAACTCATTTGAAACTTCTTAGCACACACATGAAATTATTATCGCTTCACAGAGTTCAGAGTTAGCCCAGAGTTAGTTCAGAGTGCATGAGCATAGTTAGTATGTACTTCTATATTTGTGCAGCAATTTAAAATGGTTCTCTATTCAACAAATTTCCAGTTATGGTTGAAGTATAGAACAAATGGGTAGCTGTAACCGAAAATTATAATAATTTGTTGCAAATATGTATGAAAATAGAATAGCTTAAAAAGCCCCAATAAAGAGATCGTTTAGTTTTAGCGAGAATTATATGTACGTCGACTGGAATTTGATAACAGGTCAGACCAGGTGACCAAGTAAATTACATGCTGGATACATGCGGATAAGCATTTACCATTCCTCTTCATTGTTGCGGCTTCTGCAAAAATTTGAAGATCTTATATAAACTTCAGAATGTACACCAGCAAAACCGATTAGTAATTGAAGTTAAAATTTTAGAGTGATCGACGCCAAAATCCACAAGCCTAACCAACATCATTCCAGTTTCTTTAAAATAATAATTCGTCACCAGCACAATGAAAAAGTTTCATCAATAGTTTTACATTAAAATCATGTAAAATTTCATTGCTGAATTGAAAATGTTCCTTATAATGGGTGATTTTTTAGCAACTTTCTTTTTGGCAACACTGCTCAGCTATTTTCGTGTAACATGTTACTGTCAAACATGTTTAGTTTGGTCTATAATTTAACCACGAATCGACTTACCGATGAACAACGCTTGCAGATTATTGAATTTTATTATCAAAATTAATTTTTGGTTAAAAAAGTGCATGGTGCACTTCTTCCATTTTATGGTCAGTTTGGGCGACCTTCTGAGGCGGCTATTCGGAATCTTGTGCGATCGTGCGATTTAACGCCTTTAGATTTTTTTTTTGGGCTATGTTAAGGCTCATGTCTACACTGACAAGCCCGCAACGTTTGACACACTGGAAGCCAATATTGAAGAATTTATTCGTGAGATACCGACCGAAATGTTGGAGAGAGTACGAGAAATTGGATCCACGTATAAATTATATTAAAGAATTTATTGACGCACTTTATTCGTAGTTCTACGTTGCTTCCTCAATCGGCGGTTGCGCAGAAAACAAAAATGGTTTCCCACTACATCCCACGAAGGAATTTGTGAGACTGTTCTGCAAAAAATGAGCTGTGCGCGTTCTAGTTTTATACTCATCGATTGGGACCTACAGTTTTACACCGCTTCCGAACGGTATTTTGAGAAGCTTCTTCATGACTAGATACTCGTTGGTGTCGCGGTCACTATACGAGGCGACCGTCGCCGAAAGCAATGTAAAGTGGTTAGAGCAAGCATGGAGCCCACCTTCTTACAAAAGCCGCGCACACTACCATTGCACCAAGCCCCCACCTCCCAGTTTTGTTCACTTGCTCCAAATATAGGTGTACTTCACTTGCTCAAAAAATAAGGCGTGTCGCAAACGCTCTAAAGATCTCGCAAGCATCACACTTATGCATTTTTTTGAAATAAGGTATTAAAATTATTCACGAGGGTACATTTTTTTATGTATTCAAAATTGTAGATAGGTATTTTTTCCTATTCTTTTGGAGCACAGTTTAAAATTTTTCATATTTTCCATTGTTTAAGTATAATGAAGTGTGAACATTTTGTTTAAAAGAACCATTGTTATATTCTGAACTTGCCTCAACTACTTCATACATCCTCGAACACTAACAAGGCATCTTCGGACAGTGGTTAAGAATCGATTTTAAGCAGCCAAATTCAATATCTTTTGATTTAGTAAACACCTGAAGGCAAGTAGTCAAGGTTACTGCGATATATCATCACCGAAAATCGCACAGTATATGTAGAAAAATTTTGAAAGTTATCTACCTTTCGTTTTTTTTTTGCCGATTTCCTGGAAAACAAAATGTTTTGATTTTATATTTATAGGCACGGGTAGGGCAATCTTTCACAGTTAACACATGCAAACAACACACAGCGTTAGCATCACATTGGTGGTTGTTGTACAACAATGATCTCTGCGTGAGAATAAGTATGGTGGTATTAATGTAGCGGGAGCCAACAAACAAGCAGGTCGTTGTCGCCAAAGAGTATTGAATAGTACAGAGAACTCATGGAACGAATTGTATGACTCAAAAGTACTGGCGACATCTGGCGAATAATTCAAAACGTATTACTCTCTTTTTGTCATAGTTAGTTAGTTAGTTAGTTCGAAAAGAGGGGCGTGGTGTTGAGTGTTCAGAAGGAGCACTCTAAACCTTCCCATGTCAGTAAAGACATACACTTAAGCCGCTAAGTTCGACCTGTTGTGCGCTCTAAGACCTGTTGTGCGCTCTAAGTCTTTTTGTCATAACATTTGTATTGTTTTATGCAATAACATTGTCGAATTGGTGCATTTATATTGAAATATTCTGCAAAAAGAATACAATTAGTTTATGCTCGTTTACTCAAACTCTACATGAGAGCGGAAAAAGAGTGCAATAATTTCTCTATACTATTCAATACTTTTTGTCCTCGCTTTGGGTATGACAAAACAAAAACAATTATTTCAGTGAGCTATCTATTGCTTTATTTATTTTAAAAATAATGTAATGTTAAAGCATATGTAAGTGCAATTGCAAAAGAGCCTTCAGCACAAAAGCCATATTTTTTTTTATTTTACAATGTAACATTTACTAAGGTGTTCATAGAAATAGAACAGGTACCGTGTAACAAAAAGGTGTGAACACATCTCCCGGGAGTTCGACCACTCATTGATTTTTTTGACATAATTGTTCACAATGAGTGCAAGAGATTCCAATTTTTTCGTATTACGAGTTCGAGTTTTTAAATCCAAAAATCTTGAAGACTTTTTTCGAATTTCTTGAACTGTATATCGTTGAGTTTTAGAGGTATTGCACGCAATTTTTCTTTATTAAAAACAGCTAAGTTGTGTATACTCCAAATTCAGTTCATTGTACTAAATATTTAAAAAAAATATCGTTTTTGAAAAAAATGTTTACCCTCGACCAATATAAATTCTTTGCTTCAAAAGCCTTTAATGAACATGACAAAGTTGGAAAGGCTGATCTGTTCCCCAGTTTCCAGGAGAAATTAAAAATAAAAAAAAATTGTCTTTCTCATTTTAGTATTTTTGTATTACCGGCTTTTTTAATTTAATTCAAATTTCAAATATTAATTGTTTTACACATTTATTAGTTATTAATAATACTTAAAATTTTTAATAATACGTACAAAAAATTAAATTTTTTTGTATTACAAAATTTTTTTAATGTTTTTTAAGCATTATTAACAAATATGCAAAAATATGTTAAAAGAATACAAGAAAAAACAAAATTGTTGTTTTCTTGGAAATCTAAAAAAGCTAAAATAATCAATTTAAAAATTTTTCTGAACCATACCCCAATGTGCGATTTTCAATCTTAATATATTGGAATAATACCTGACTCCTTGCCTACAATCGGTTTATTGCGATCGGTGAAAAATTTTGCACACACCAGTGTTTCGAGCAACTGAACAAATCTGGGGGTAGGAGCAATCTCCAGATAAATAAGGGCCACACTGATGGACATTAGACCGATTCACAAAAAAAGTTCCTTTTGTCCACCCCTCAAAATGTACCTTGGTTTGTTTTATGATGATTCCCAAAATATTTCGTGTCTAGCATTAAAATTCCGTGGCAGGTACTTTTTTAGTTTTTCAAAGAATTTTGTAGTTTTCTGAAGCCAATGGAGATGGAGCCAAACGAGATCATAATTTTATAGATATTATTTTTTAATTTTTTAATACATTTCCCGAGGTTCCCGGAACCAATCTGACATTTATATCAGAAAAATCTCCGTACTAAAAGCTTAAAAATGGGGTTTTTTTTGGAAAATATCCATGAAAAAATTATCGTGGTTTGACATGTTTTATACACTGTTGCATGCGTCATCAAAACTCCTTTCATATGATACTAATATTGTGTCCAGTGTCCTGAGATAATAATGCTAGACACGAAATGTTTTGGGAATCATTAGAAAACAAACCAAGGTACATTTTTCTCCAGCCATACAATGTGGGTCGAGCACCCTGAACTTTGGGTTGACGTAATTAATATATTGACTGAGCAAAAGTTTGAATATAATTAATATTTTAATTCAATGAAATGCATTACATCTACTGAATGTAAAAACTCATTAAATTGATGACAAGTTTTTATGCAAAGAAGGCATAATTTATAAAATAAGATTGTAAATATGAGCAAATAACTATATTTGACCAATGCACACTTTGCGTCAACTCAATAAAAAATATTCATCAAATTTGCGACAAGATTTGAAATCTCGCACGGGGACTATGAGTGGCCTCGTATAACAAAAAAATTGTCAACCGAAAGAGATCCAGGTCCAAACACGACGAACGTGCTCAAACTTCATCAAAGACTGATAGGCACCAAACAAAAGGTTATGTTGTCCATTTGGTGGGATTTTAAGGGAGTAATTTATTTTCAACTGCTTCCTAAAAACCGAACCAAAAATTCTGACTTCTATTGTCAGCAATTGACGAACCTTGATGGGGATCTGAAAGAACCACGACTCGAATTGGTAAATCGCACGGGCGTGGGTTTCCATCACGACAACGCTACCGTCTAAGCATCTTTGGAGACTCGGCAAAAATACTGGAGCTTGGTGGGGAAGTGGTGCCACATCCCCCTCTTATATTCCTTATCTGACATCTTGGGATTTTCATTTATTCAGGAGTCTGCAAAACTTTTTGAATGGATAGTCCTTCAATACAAAAGAGGACCTAGAAACCGAGTGGCTCGAGTATATTTGTCATACGGACCAGTCATTCCATGAATCTGGGAAAAAAAATGTTGACCGAATGATGGGAGAAGGTCATTGATCAAAATCGCACCTAGTATATAGATTAAAATTAATTATTTGAATAAAATAATTGAAAACTACTTTGAACAAAATAAACCGAAATTACGCAATAGCTCAATTACGTCGTTGTTGAAATACAATTCATACAGCTTATAGTTCATACAACGTCGATTATAGATCTATATACGTTCCGAAGAATTTTTCTCTTAAACAGTCGCAGTGTAGTTTCGACTAATTGTAGAGGGCTTTATGTCTGCACTGCTTGCCTAACACAATTTCAGCACAATTATCTGTTTAATCTCCAGGCTGGCGTTAATATTTTTGTTTACGGCAGATCCTTCGTAAACCAATATATAATATATAATACCTCCGGTCTATGAAGGGTTATTGGTGAGTATTTTATCTTAAATAATACAAATCGGCAACAGTAAAAATCCGATGTCCGATGTTTCAGGCTTATAACTCTCGAGGTGTCTGCCAGTTGGATACAAGCACCGGGTTTGTTTGTATTGCGTTCTTTCATTCCAGGTGCATATCCGTAAAACGTAAAACGTGCCACTGTGCTCGGTGACAGATGCCAATACCAAGTAAACGGGAACTAGTATTTCGCCTACTGTTAGGATTTAAGTTGGAGCCGCCTATTATGTTCCAGATTCAGAACAGACTACTCTCCGTGATTCTGTCGGCCATGAATATTGTTCTTCCTTGGTGTTTTATTTGATGTTGAACAGTTCATTCACCTTCAAAAGACAATAATAAAAATACCTAATGAGTTCTATGAGCTTCAGTGGCGGCTGTAGCATGATAACCTGAGACACACTTGTATTTATTTATTTATATATTTATTTATTATAGTCTATGGAAAACAACCTTACAGACTAGCATATCATAATACAAATAATAAAATTTTGAGTAATACTATTATACATATAATAATTTCTTAAAAATAGTTGTTGAAAAACTGAGATCAATATTATTACAAATAGAACGCTTCATAGCTCTAACAATAGGTTCATTCGAGGCGTAATTAGTGGTATGAAATTCTATATTAAAAGTATCAAAATTACGCAGTATGCGAGAAGGGGCATTAAATAGAATAAATGACAGTAATTCAGGAGTCAACTGAACCAGAAGTAATAGCATGACTCATTCAAGCGCTTTAATGCATAATTTTGGTACGACTCGTATAATTTATATTTGCGGTACCTGATATATGTGAGGGACATCAAGGGGATGGCCAAATTTGGCTACTGCAGACTTCTTTCTTCTATAGTTTTCAATGGCATTGGCATATGAAAAAACTACACAGATTCTGGAAGCTCTCTAAAAGAATAACCGACGTGAATGCGATATCTAATGGCCCGAAGTTCAAACCGTAATGATTGAAGTATTTTATTGCGGAAGTTGTTGAATTTAACTAAAGTGCATTGAAAAATGTTACTAAATTCTCTGTTATTCTCTTATGATTTGTTCACTGCTTTTTTTTTATATTGTTCTATATTCTCTTCTCCCAGATAGTTCCAACAAGTACAGTTTTGCTTTAAGCCTGGAAAATGTACAACTGAAAGGTTTTCACGCTACGCCAAATCCTGGAGAAGACCAACGAAAAACAAATCGACACCTATCATCTAACTGTAGATTATAAGGCGGCCTTCGATAGCCCGAAACTCTACGAAGAAATGTCTGGGCTTGGTATTCTTTCAAAACTGATACACCTTTGCAGGATGACTTTGAGCAACACTAAATCAGCAAGGAAAATTGATAAATATCTTACTGAACCTTTCTAAGCAAGGCCTCAGCCAATGCGACACCCTTTCGTGCGATCTGGTTAAAATCTTAAAAAAAAATGGTTTCCCATTACATCCCATGAAGGAACCGGGGAGAGCTTCTCACAACCAGTGAGCTGTGCGCTTTCTAGTTTTATACTCACTGATTGGGACCTACAGTTTTACACCGGTTCCGAACGGTATTTTTGAGACACATTTTCATGGCTAAATACTCGATAGTGTCGCCGTCACTATGCGAGGTGACCGCCGTCGAAAGAAATTTTATGGTGGTCAGAGCAGGGATCGAAACCAGGACCTTAAGTACAAGAGGCGCGCACACTACCCATTGCACCACCGACGGCCATCTTAATGGAGATTAATATTAGAAAAACTGCAGTCAATATGCATAGAACCGTCAGCAGTAAAAGAGAGAGTTAAGTTAAGAAGCTACTGCGGCATGTTCGAGTATTGAGAAGGATTCAGCAGAAGTGGGTCTGAAAGTAAATGAGGACAAGAAAGAATTAATGGTTTCACCGAGTTGCGCCTCCAGGCGATTAGACCACAGCATGAGCTTTGGTATCCGTACAAATTTCGAGGTGATGAGATCAAAAGCAGAATTGTGCTTTCGAATATATGTTATTATGGGCTAACCAAGCACTTTAGAGATAAAGCTCTCTCTCCCTCGAGTGAAAAAAGTCTAGCTGTTCCAGACTCTCATACAACCTGTCGGAGCAGGCGCAGAATCCTGGGTCTTATCGCAAGCAGATGAGACATATCTAGGAGTCTTCAGGAGAATAATACTCCGAAAGCTGAATGGCCCTATAGTGCACAACGGCGAGTTTCGGCGACGCATGAACCATAAGCTATATGAGCTATATCCCGACATTGACATAGTTAAGCGGATCATAATAAGGCGATTGCGCTGCCAAGACCATGTCAGTAGAATGAATGAAGACGAACCAGCAAGAAGACTTTTCCAAACCGAACTCGACGACAAATAGGAAGATCACGTCTTCGATAGAGGGATCAGGTTGACGAAAACCCTGCGTAAGCGTGTCATTGCCAACTGGAGATATAGGGCAGATGATCGAGCTGGTTGGCGAAATATATTATCTTCTTTTTGTATGGTTCCTGACCGCCCGGAGTTGTTCCAGACCGGATAAGTAAGTAAGAAATTAAGGTTACTGTTCTTCAGGCAATAGCATATACTGTTAGGTGCGGTTACAAGTTGTAAATCTGGCCAGTTTTAGTTTCTACATATGCAAATAGGCAGGGAAATGGACATTATTTTAAAATTTTTTTAAATTTTTTTTTAAAAATCTTCCTGGAATTAATTTTGGTGTGTCTTATCTCATTATTGTAACATCTAAATCAGTCGTTGTAACTGTAAATGTGCATGACTATGGGGGTTTGTAAATGTGCATGACTATTGGGGGAATCATTATCTTGTTATCAGATAATCATTGTATTTGATAAGTCACCCTATTTTTATCATGGAAATAAAAGGCATTTAGCAAATCCACGCAAACCTCTAAATATTTTCTGGCCAAATCACTTCTAACGCTTCAGTGCAATATGGAATACATTTCTGTTTTTGCTTTGCAATAAATAAAAATGCGACTAACTTTTCTATTACAGACTCGAGAGTATAGTCTAGAAGTTAATATTTGTTTAATAACATGAGTTTCCAAGGAAATTGCTGATAAGAGTATAACAGCATCCCTTCAAGGCTGTAATGAATACCTCTCAGCGACGTTATGTGTAATACAAATAATTTTGACGTAACAGACAGATTTCGAAAGATTTAATATTAAATTCAGTTGGAATCCAAAGCGCTTTAGCAAAATATAACATAGCTGCCACAGCCAGTTAGACTTATGTCAGTTGGCAGGTGCACGGTTGTAGACTTAGCGAATTTCACGGTGTTGGTTATAAAACAGAATGGAAAAGTTTCAAAAGTTTCCTGAAAGCATTTGAATTCTGGTTATAAATCATAAGAGCATTAGCACTTGAACTTTTGTGAGATACTTTAATTGATGTACAAAGCGTTTACTTCAATTTTATGCAACTTTAGATTAAAATAATGAAATTAATTTGGGGCCGTCAATGGTGGAACACGATACCGTTACAAAATGGAATCCATTAGAAGAAAGCTACAATTACATGATTTATATGTACTTCAAAGCCAGCAACTAAGTCTCAGTAAGCATACACTTTTTCATTTTAATACAAAAATACTTATTTTTTGAGATAGTTGTAATTTTTTTATTGGATTATATTAGTTGGCCGTCGGTGGTTCAATGGTTAGTGTGCGCGGCTCTTGTACATGAGATCCTGGGATGCAACCCGGCTCTGACCACCTTCGGCGACACTATCGAGTATCTAGCCATGAAAAAGCTTCTCAAATTACCGTTCGGAATCGGTGTAAAACTGTAGGTCCCAATCAGTGAGTGAAAACTGGAAAGCGCACAGCTCAGTGATTGTGAGAAGTTCTCCCCAGTCCCTTCATCGGATGTAATGGGAAACCATTTATTTTTTTTTTTAAATTAGTATATATTAGGTTATATATTTTATATACAAGCGACTGTAGCATGTGTCAAACGACCGACCTGTAAAATCTTCAAAGCTTTTAATACCTTCTTGCACATTTGCTGCAGACTAAGACGTTTTAATACAAAACCCATAATTACAATATTTTTTCTAACCTTGTTTAAAAAGTCTTGATATCCCCTCAACGGCAACAATTATACTTTCTTCAACTTTTTTAATATAATATTGGTTTTCAGAATATTAATCGTCTGGTTTGAGTACAAAGAATAATGTTGTGGTAACCGAACTGAAGACCAAGTCGGTTGTACCTACAGAATTCATGAGAAATTCCGTTACACCAACCGAAAACACGCCAAATTTGGTCGTTACAGTCGGTATTTTAAGCCACTGTTCGGGTTTCCGAATAGCTATGTTCAACCCAATTTTTTTCTACAACGATGTATAAGCGATGCAAAACGCAACGCTGTAGGTGCATTAGGAAATTTAGTTGTTTAAACCAAATTTCTACAAGGAAGATACGACATCTTAAAAGAATTACTTTTTCAAAAATATATGTTTCAAAAGCTACAAATATGTTTTTTTTTAATTTCTAGAAGCATATGGTCGGAAAAAAAATTGGCTCGTTCAAGTGGCCATTTTGTGACTTATCAAACAGCTATAGAATATCGGTGAAACCATGTGAGATTTTGAAATTTTGATGACGGATTTGAGTTCAGCGGATCATAGAAAAGTAATTTTCAATAAAAAATTCACAACTTTTTGCGACGCGACTCAGAATGGGTTAAGTCTAAATTCGATTATTGCAACGCTATTGATACCAAATTTAATAGTTACAACCAAATTGATGCTGATTTTTGCATCTGAGTTGATGCCACAATTGGTTACTCCATCCGAATATGGTACAAATTTCGGTTATTGAATCCCAAGTTGTTCCAACCGACATTGTAGAACCTTTAGTTAACGGAGCGAATATAATTGAACATTCAGTTGTCATAACCCATTCAATCACGAAACGAAGTTGCTGCAACCAAATTTCAGTTGTATGGGCTAAATTTGGTTCGGATAATATCAATTTGATCGCTTCAACCGCAATTCAGTGGTAACAGACGAATTTACGGTAGCTACAATCTCTTCTTAAACAATTGGTTCTCTGGGTGCGTGATTGTTTTTCGCTCGAACGAAATTAATTATTCGAACACTTCGATTCCAGATGGGCGAAATATTAGTTAAATGTGTCTTTATTGAATACCCAACTGGTTGAATACCCAGAGGAAATGAAGAACATGGAGGAAAAAAGATTTCTGTTCTTGTGTTAGAGTGATGGATCTTTCAGTGTGTGTTGGTACTTAGGGGTCTTCCATACATACTAACTGGTCCGGCATCTAACGTTTTTTTTTTCAACTAGTGCTTATTTCGTGAATGGTAACACTTAGCTCATGTCTGATTTGACAGATAAGTAGTTTTATCCTTCCGCTGAACGAATATGATTGTGTATACGCTTGAACAACGCTGGGAAATATTGCGACATTACTTTGAAAATCATGGTAATGTTGCAGAATGTGTGCGAAACACTCGATGTTTTGCGCCCTGTTTTTGAAGATCGCATTATCAGCCGCAGAGCTGGTGTCGTTTGGCCACCTCGGAGCTGCGATTTGACACCGTTGGACTATTATTTGTGGGGTGCCCTCAAACATAAGTGTTACGCCGACAAGCCAGAGACAATTGACGCTTTAAAGGACAATATTCGTGAAGCCATTGGTGAAATACAGCTGCACACAATTGCTAATGTGCTTAAAAATTGGACCGATCGTGTAGGCTACTGCATGGCCAGCCGAGGCAGCCATTTGAATGAAATTATTTTCCATTATTAACCGGAAGAATTGTACTTTCAAATAAAAAAAAATTGAGAAAATATTCAGTAGTTTTTTTTTATAGCATTTTCAAAAAAAAAACAATTATTTGGCGGACCCTTATAAGTTATTCGCTTATGTAAACTACATATTGGATTTTGTATATACCCGATTGATGATCTTCCGATGGTATTAATTCAGGAACAGTACTTAGGCATCTGATGATGAACTTATCATGGAGTTCGAAACTATTCATGCCAATGAGTGTGTTTAACTGAATTGTTTGTTAAACAAACACAACCATTTCTCACATTAGAAAAATGTTTCTAACCTAAGATTGTAGTATGAACTTCTCATATGCTAAATAAAAACATTTTTAATTTGAACTACATAATTTATGTTAAAGTAAGGGAAAATTAAACTTCTGTTGAAATATATTTCTAAATAACTATTCTTGTCATTATCTAACCATTATTATTTCATAAGCAGTGACTAGCGCTACTCGAAACAAGGACCATCTGCGATACATTGACTTTTATTAGCTCTCGATTACCCGATATCCTTAACACTTCCCCTGCACTTAAAGCGTCAAGTTTATGCCACTATAAAATTCGTGGAAATGTAATCAAGCTCATTCTTTATGAATTGTTCACAATTTTCTCTGGCGCACGTCATCTCACTGTGGTAAAATTGTGGTTTCCATTGTGTCGACTAAATGAGCCGAATTATATAAGTTTATATTAAATTAAAACAACACTGCGTTTCGTTTCCAGCCAAATGAGATTCAGCCTGTCCTAATTAACAATACACACAAATTTCCGCCAGCGCGACCAAACATCAGCTGCAGCCACAGATAGCAGCGCTGTCGGCAAATTATCCACTTCAACGGCACTTTGGTTGTGGATGTGACAGGAATCACGATACACGGAGCAGGCAGCGTGTCAAGCATTTAGCACAATCGTAGCTGCAAAGTTGTTGGTGGTTGACAAGGTTTCCTCCGAGCACAGTAGTTAACACTCTGGCCGGAAAACATTGTTGGAATTGTTGATAAATAGGAAGAAGATGCGTATGGTTATATGGCGTCAGAGGATGCAAGTTAAATCTTTAAATTTAACAGACTGTCACAGAACGAATTGTTTGAAAAGAGGTTGCTGCAACCACAAATTCGGTTGTGGCCACCAATTTACTGTTGCCACAACCGACTTGAAGTTCTCACGACAGAACTTAGACCTCACAACTGTAAGTCGGTTGAAATCAACTCTAATAGATTGTGACAACCTCTAATATGGTGGCGGCAACCTCAAGTTCGGATGTGATGATGCCCAATGTGGTTGCGACCACCACTAAATTCGTTTGCAGCCAATTCGGTTATTATTTGAGTGGTTGTACCGTCAAAATAATAAAGTCTTGTTACCTGCTTAAGAGGATCAGGTTTATCTAAAAACAAAGATTATACCAAGTTTTTAGGAAAATTCAAAAGATTTGTTATATAGAGTAAAATTTTGCAATTGTGCCGCAAATTGCATTTCAAGATAATTTTTAATATATTAAATGTAGATATATTCAGATTTACATTATTTGTTGTTATGCCAGTTTAGCTGGCTATGCCCTACCATCCGCTTGATTTCCCTGACTGTGGGAAGTCCTCCTGTGTCTCTTATTGAGTTGTTTTAGAATTTAATTTCTCCTTTTGTTAATTAATTTCGTTGTTGAAATTGTATACATTGTAATTGTATACCTGTACTTATACATGCACATATTTACTGGTGATTGTGTGTGAGTTTGAAATACTGAAAATGAAAACATTTTAATGGTATTGTAATAGGTGGAAAGCGCTTTCCCACCAATTTTCATGGTAGAACAAGTTATTAGTGGATTAAAATGTAGTCTGCGTGTGTCATTAAGGACACACGAAAGAGAGAAGTGTTTTATAATAAGCTTAATAATTAGGGAATAACTTTGTTTTTTGCATTAAACATTTTAAATAGCATTTAGGAAAGGTCCTTTTGCTTCGGATTAAACTAAATTGTCAATCTCGATATTAGCAGAAATATTTATAAGTTGATAAATGTGTCAAATGCTTAAAATTTGTATTTAATTAAAAATATTAGGGCAACGAACGACGAAGTTTTAAAGCCTAGAACCAGAATATTTATCGCTATCAAAATACATGTTTAATGTGACTAAATATCAATAAATCCTTTAGCAGGAGGCTCTTAGTTAAAAAGCATTTAAACATTATCTAAAGATTATTTAAAAGGCAACTACGTAATTCACGTTTTTAATTCAAGGCAATTGAATTGGAGAATATCATTTATTTAACTGCCGACTATAAAGCTTACCTTCAGACGTTACGATATATCTCAATTCAAAATTGCAGGTATGCCTGGCAACATCCATCAATGATGGTATTTGCAATATAGCAAAATAGCGAGAAGCAACTGTGATAATGAGGGAAATTAATGGAAAAAATAAACAAATCAATATAAAAATGGAAAAAACAGAAAAGAGAAAAGAGAAATCATTGACATGAATTGCACTTCAATCAAATGCGAAGCGAAACAAAAAAATAATAATAACGGAACGCAACATTAGTCGATTCAAATACCCACTAGGAGCACTTGCAAAGTAATTAAAAAATCTCTGTGATTAATAACTTCCGCCAGGGGAAACGCTTTGTATGCTCAGCTCATCATCATAAACGCTTATCCATCCATGGATATAAAAGTTAAATTGCATAGCCCACGAGCACCATGAGCAGACACAAAGTATTTGCTGGAAAATATGTCATCATAAGATTCATTAACACATTTCGTACCATTCAATTTCAATATCATCCGACAGGATTTTAATGAGAAATTATAATAATTAATAACTGGGAATCAAAATTTATAGCAGCAAATACATTTCAAATTTTGACTAAAGGTTAACGTCATAAATTCTCAGATTAATATCTCAGGTAATAGGTGGTAATAGGATTACTATGCAATATATAATTCACAAGTGTTCAAGAACCAATATCTCAGTGCTGGAGCAAGTACAATACACCGACTCACATTAAGTTCTTTTCATCCCGCTAAAATTAATAGTAAAGGGTCCGCCATCTAACGTTTTTCTTTTTTCAACTAGTGCTTATTTCGTGAATGGTAACACTTAGCTCACGTCTGGTTTGACAGATAATTAGTTTTATCCTTCCGCTGAACGAATATGGTTGTATATACGCTTAAACAACGCTGGGAAATACTGCGACATTACTTTGAAAATCATGGTAATATTGCAGAATGTGTGCAGAATGTGTGCGAACACTCGATGTTTTGCGCCCTGTTTTTGAAGATCGCATTATCAGCCGCAGAGCTGATGTCGTTTGGCCACCTCGGAGCTGCGATTTGACACCGTTGGACTATTATTTGTGGGGTGCCCTCAAAGATAAGTGTTAGGCCGACAAGCCAGAGACAATTGACGCTTTAAAGGACAATATTCGTGAAGCCATTGGTGAAATACAGCTGCACACAATCGATAATGTGCTTAAAACTTGGACCGATCGTGTAGGCTACTGCATGGCCAGCCGAGGCAGCCATTTGAATGAAATTATTTTCCATTATTAACCGTAAGGATTGTACTTTTAAATAAAAAAAGAAATTTGGGAAAATATTGAGTAGTTTTTTTTTATAGCATTTTCAAAAAAAAATTATTTGGCGGACCCGTTAGCTTAATTTGTGCGGAACAGCTAAGCGATATTAAGTGGCATTTCAATTTCCCACTTGAGCAATGACAATGTTGCCACATGTCCACTTTCAAGAAATGAAAACAAAATGTTATCTTAGATAAATTTTGTTATCATTTCTTGCGAATGAAAATGTTATCAAGCAGAGACTGAAAAGAAGAAATTTACAAAATGGCTGACACATTTCAAGTTCATTAAAATACTTTTATTTAACGGAAGACTACGTATATTTTTATATCTCTAGATTTTAAGAACAGATTTAAGATAGATTGGAATTAAATGGTTCACAGCAGCGCGCGTTAAATGTTATACATACTGATCATGGTAGAATTATGTATCAGGTATAGTCGTTTAAACAGGTGATGAACTGTTTTCCAGGTCATTTTTCGTTTCACTTGTCAAAATCATATGTATTTTGTTTTTATAGTTTTTGGTATTCTTGTATTGCGTTGGTATTTATTTGTGTAGAGTTTGACAACTGAAGCGAGCGAATGAAAATAAAATCTCTGTTTTGCTGCTTACAACTACAACAACATCATCTGCTACCATGTATTTGTTGGCACTGGTTACGAACGTATTGCCGTATCGCATTTTCACCCATTTCAGCAAATGTTGCCACATTTCGTAGTAATAAGTGTGGATCGTTTTATTTGGAAAGTCCTAAGTGCCAATAGCTTAATGGCTTGCATCAATTCTAAACGTTTAAACTTTGGTGCAGAGCACCTCGGAAAATGTGTTCAAAAATAAGAGAATAACTATTACCGCCCAATTCTCAATAACAATTCCGCGGAATTTTTTATCCTATTCCTTGTTCCCCATTCTTAATAAAAGCTCCCCGGGAATTTTTTCCCTTTTATCCGTTCTCTTATTCTAAAGGACTTCGAAAATGAGAATCTCATCCCCGGAAAAAATAGGAATTATGAATGTCAATACTAGGCAGAATGTGATAACATTTGTTATGGATTATTCCCCCAAAAAATTAGAGGGGAAGCTCTGTGCATTTAATCATTTATATACAAAATTAAATAATTACTGATATTTTAAATATTATTACTTTAGCACTAACTCTCTGATTTACACCAAAATTTCACCACCGGCAAAAGCTTCTGCGCTGAGTTCAAAAAGTTAAGAAGTGGGTATCAAAGTTAGTAGAAATGGGTGTCATTATTAAGGTCTTTCTAAACTGCTAAGCTAAAATTGCCAAGTTCTGAACCAGTGGTAGGATTTTGTGTATTTGGGCTTGTTGGAAATAAAAATAAAAATATTTATACACAGAATTGTCAGAGGTTTGAAAGGCCTTAGTATTGATACCCAATGATACTAGATCAGTGGTAGGCAAAAACCGAACGCACGTACACAAACGTTTTAAGTGCTTCTGTGCGGTCGCAAACGCACAGGCATCGACTAATTCTTCGAATCAAATATAGTTTTTGTGTACATGTGAGTTGCCGATCGTGTGTGTGTGAACAATACGAGGAAAATACGATTATTGTCTGCCTCGCGAGGCTATGGGCTGGTTACCACTGTACTAGATCAAATAATAAATTACTGACTTATGCCCGATTCAAGCTTTGGAGGTCTATATTTCGTAAAATATGGACCACCGCACTGTTTTTTTTTTTCATTTTTGATATGTTAGTGAACACATCCAAACACAGTTTGTCCAACTGAGTTTGTCCGACTGACAATCACATATTGTTTGGCGTTAAACTCCCCCGAAACGGGTGGACCGATTAGTATTAAATTATGTGTGCATATCGGGTAGGCGTCGGAATCGGCCAACATCTATTTTTCATACCCTTAAATGATAAGGGTGACCCACCACTATCTAGAACACAAATTTGTCCGACTGTGAAACACAGGTCTTCAAACTGCGACAAAAACACACACTGATATAGCGGCAGCAAATAGTTGACTTGTGTGGGTGCGGAGCACTCTCAGAGCAAGGAGAATAATGACGCTATTATACGTATATAAAAATGAGATAGCAAGAGAGCAACGAAAATTGTGTGAACTTGTATAGCCTATGTACGAACATAACAATGTCTGTATGTACATAAGGGGGTCCCATCAATAAACGTTTTTTTTCCTCAAGTTTAATTGAAAGCTTATAGGGTAAAGTATTTTTGAGAATTTTTTCACATTTTTCGGAAGTGGTCCAGAGGTCGCGCAAGTCGAATTTCCCCCAAAAATCGGGTATTTCGGCATTTTTTGAATTTTACTTAAAACTCGGTCAATAATCACAATTTTCTTAGTTTGTATGTCAACATTTTTGAAGCTAAACGTCCAAGCTTTTACTGTAGATGCTTTATATCTTTTAAAATTCCTATGAAAATTTAAAAAAACTAAAAATTTCAATTTGCAGTTACTGTTTCAGAGTTATACCATTTTAAAGCTAATAATATTATAATCTGTTTGCTATTTTTGCATCGGATTTGCTATAAACATTGTATTATTGAAAAAATCTACATGCGCTTTGTAACGACAAAGAATTACACGTAGCAAAATTAGCCCCGGCAACATATTGCAGGAACCATATATATGATTGCTTGCAATGGATACGTAAAATTAAGTTAATTAAAAGCCAACTTTATAAATGACTTTTAAACTCTCTTGATGCGATTTACATGCACTTCAACCTTTGGACTCCAAGCAAATGTCGCGTATTCCAAATCACAATGTACAAGTTACGTATAAACAATTTTTAGTATAAGGGTCTAACAACTGCGCAGCGTTCCTAACGACGAAATATATTGGAGAATAAGCTTTTGTAAGATTGCACTTTTTAAATTTATAGTTATTTATGCCTTGCGCAAGTAGCAACTCTGAACTTTGACAGCTGTCGCAGATATTTATCCCGATTATTAAAAATGGAGAGCTTTACGAAAGAAAAACGCGCTATAATTGTGAAAATTTATTACAACAATTTGGAAAGTTTTGCTGGCACCGCTCTCAAACTTCGAATAATTTTCAGTCGAGAAAGTACATCTAATGTGTCAACCATTTGAAGAATGCTCAAAAAATTGGAAAAAATTGGATTGGTTTTGGACAGCAAAACTGCTGTATACGAGAGTGTCGATGAAAATCCGAAAACATAATTTCGGCATCGTTCTCAACAAACTTCAAATTTCACGAAGCACTACGCCGCGAATTTTGACAAAACACCTCCACCTTCATGCGTAAAAAATTCAGCTTACTTAGGAGCTCAAACCAGCAGACCATGGAAAGCGACAGCAATTCGTTCAGTGGGTAATGGAGCAAAGTAAAGTCAATGCACATTTATGTACAAAAAATCATCTTCGCTGATGAAGGGCATTTCCATCTGAATGGCTTCGTGAATAGACAAAATTGTCGAATTTGGGGTGCAGAGAATCTTCATGCAATCGATGAGAAACAAATGAACCCACAACGGGCAAATGTTTGGAGCGGATTTTGGTCATGCGGCGTGATTGGGCCTTACTTTTTTGAAGATGAGGCTTAAATTGCAGTGACTGTGGACGGCATTCATTACAGGAACATGATAACGGAGTTCTTGTAACCGCAACTGGACGGCATGTGGTTTCAGCAATATCATACCACCTGCCACATCGCGTATGAAGTAATCGATTTATTGTCAGCAACGATTTCCAGAACAAATTATCAAAAGAAATTCTGATGTCAACTGGCCATCAACATCACGCGATTTAGCGCCGTACAATTTCTTTCTTTGGAGTTTTGTGAAATTTCGAATTTATGCGAATAAACCAGAAACAATACCTCTGCTCAAATCCGAGATCCAACGCGTCGATGAGGCCAGTTTAGGTCGAGAACATGAATTATTATACATGTCTGCAGTAAGTCATAAACTTTTTTTTCTTTAGGATGAAATATATATATTATAGTTAGCTAATTCGAACGAAGTTCGTTATCGCGCGTTGCGGGATGAGGGCTAAATGGTAAAATTTTAAACAACTTTTTTGTAACCGTATTATGCTGTAACCCTGTATACAACCCAGTAATATTTTGCATACTTTTAGGATTTAGGATTTGTACAGTCAGGGACATTAATGAGGGTTGATATCTTCAACGTTGGCTTTTGATAGTCATGCTCATGTGAAGTGTGCTAGCTTCAATGGAACGCATTATGATATAATTACGGCTACGGAAAGCGGGCTTCGCTGGAGCTAAGCTATTTAAGGAGGCAAAGAAAGGATTTAAAACTTTAAATTCTGATTTTGTCTCCATTAGTTTCAAACTCAAATCGTTGGAGGATATGTTTGATGCTTTTAATTGGCCTGAAGACATCTCGTCCTCTCCAAGACGAAAAAAAATCTTCAAGTAACGTAATTTAATTGTACCAGTAACTCCTAACTTGGATAATTTGGACAGTCTTCTCTTATCTCCTTCATCCTCTGAAGTCAGGGACCGTAATCATTATGCGTTGTATTATATAAATGATATATTAATGATTATATTATGAGTTTTAAAGACTTTTTTCAATGGTAATGATTAATTTAACAAAAATCAGATGTTTTGCTTGTTGTTTTGCTTGTTTGCAATTTTTAGTACCGTATAGCCACGTAAACGGTTGGACTGATCGTTTTGAAATTTTCACAGAATGTAGCTGTGTGGTCGGTGGCGAAATTAGGGTGCTTGAATTTTTGATATATCAAGTGGGCGTGGCCCCGCCCATTGGACTCTATTTTTGAAATCGCAATATCTGGAGGACTGTTTCACCAATCTCCTTGAAAATTTGTGTGGATGCAATTTGCACCAAAATTCGTGATACAACAAAAAATGGGCGGAATCGCAATAGTGGGCATGGCATAAATCTTGAAACTTTGTACGGCTGTACCTCATGAACCATCAGAGGTTTGAATTTGATATTTGGAATATAAGTCGTTCGTACAGTACGAATTACAGTCTGGGTGTAAGTGATGGCTTTTCTAATACACCGATTGTTATGGAAATTTTACAATGTGGTACTGATGACCTACTGATAGTCCTTAATTATACTTGGTAGTGGTTGAATAAAGGGGGTGGCACCACCACACAACTTGAAATTTAAAATAGCTATATCTCATGAGCTATCAGAAGTATGAAGATATAATTTGGTATATGTGTTGTTGTACAGTATGAATTATTGCCAGGGTGGAAGTGGGATGTGCCACGCCCCTTTTAAAAGAAACCGTTATATCAGGCATAATAATAGTTTGATCGTCCTGTAAATTTCACAGTATGTTACAGTTGGCCTAAAGATACGAACAGGATATTTGGAAGAAAGCTGCCACAAAGGGACGAGGCGCCGCCCACACACGTCAATATTTGACTATCATATATACTATATCAAACAATTGTCCGTACACCAGACACTTGAGAACATATTTCAATGTATCGCAAAACATATATGGCCATTTAAAAAAAAATATTTGAATAAAATCGGCCATATATCTTTTGAGATACATTAAAATATGTTCACAACTGGCTGGTGTATGGACAATTGTTTGATACAGTGTAGGAATGTGAGGTATGGTACATATACTACTGATATGATGCAAATTACTTTTTTGGAAAACCAATGAAAATATGGCTATTAAAAATGTCAGACTATGAAGCTAAAAAAACCAACACAGGTACGAATGAATATTAATATCATTGAGGTCAGTTTCGAGAGCATCCTAAATATCTTTATCCCAATAATAAATTTTCTAAAAAAAATGCAGAATAATTCTATATAGAGACTACTGTAATCACTGGAAATTATAATGGAATTCCAAGCATATTCATAATACCTACAGACATGTCCATCGATTTTAAAAGATTTCAGTTTCCTATTCGGTTGCCATTTGCGATGACCATTAATAAAGCCCAAGGCAGTCGCTTCAAGTCTGTGGCTTAAATTTGACAAAATTAAATGTTTTTCCCACGGACAATGCAACATATATTGTCCATAGGAAAAACATTTAATTCTCGTGTGAGTAAACCTTCAGACTTAAAAAATAAATTTCCACCAGATGCCAAAACTAGAACACTTAAATAAATAGGAAAAAAAATTAACAAATTGTGCTTCATTAAAATTAGAATTAAGGGGTAGCCAAGCGCAACGGGAACAGCTATTATAGTATAATGAGAAGCTTTTTAGACAAATCAGCACACGATCGAAATCTAACCAAAATCTTCCAACAAATAGCTATTTTACATTCCTCTTCATAATATTCCATTTATTCCATTATTTGACTACTGTATTCTTGTTCACACTTTGGCATTACAAAAACTTTGAAGGCAAAACGAAGTTTGCCGGGTCCAACTAATATAGTATATGTTGAAGTTTTGAACCCAATAAAAAGTAAATTTAGAAAAGCCAAAGTGAAAGAAGTTTAAAAAATAACATTTTCTTCAATAAGTGCCTTTTCTTAAAAATAGTAAATTTTCTCAAAAAAAAAATACAAAGTAGCATATCTTAAAGATGAACCTTTGCTTAAAAAAAGTAAATTTTCTTACAAAAAGTACATTTTCTTAAAAAAATATTTTTTTTAAGTACCTTTTCTTAAAAAGTAAATTTGTTTACAACAAATTGCCTTTTCATATAAAACTACATTTTCTTTAAAGAATACCTTTTTTGTGAAACAAAATAACTTTTCTTGAGATAAGTATCTACCCTTAAAAATTTACCTATTCCTGAAAAAGGACCAATTCTAAAAAAATTCCCATTTCTTAAAAAAACTACATTCTGTTATAAAAAATTCATACTCATGCCTTTTTCTTACAAAAAGTACATTTTCTTAAAAATTACCTTTTCGGGAAAATATAATACATATTCTTACAAACAGGACCTAAAAATATACTTAAGAAAAAAACACACGTGGCAGTTGGGGGACTGCCGACAGAAGCTATGCTCCAACTTACTTTCGATTGTTTTTTAATATTTTTGAAACACAATGATTGACAATATATATAGTTATTTATTATTACTATTATTATTAACACATCAGATATTATTTATTATTATTTTTCCACTAGCACGAATTTACCCCCCTATACTGCCGTATAACGTATTGTATGTTAAGAAAACATTTTAATTGGGTTAACAATGATATAAAAGCTTGCAAAAGCGAAATCCGGCACATTGTATTTAAAGTCATGTTTATTAAAGCTTTCTGAAATATTAATATGGTTGTAATCTGTGCTGGATTGATCCATGTTATTGATAACAGGTTAGCTACTTTTATTTCTACTAGTCCTGTAGAGGTGGCGCTGGTATATGATAAAGCTTATTCTGTTATGTTAATTTGTTTGCACTAGCTTCCAACCAACTAGCCTACAAACCTGTTGTGAGAGTGTTAATGTTATTTTGAAAGAGTTGAAAGATGAGCTTTATTTTCCGTGAAGTTTGACAAATTGCAATAACTACATGGTGATATAAAAGCTTGCAAAAGTGAAATCCGGCACATTGTATTTAAAGTCATGTTTATTAAAGCTTTCTGATATATTAATATGGTTGTAATCTGTGCTGGATTGATCCATGTTATTGATAACAGGTTAGCTACTTTTATTTCTACTAGTCCTGTAGAGGTGGCGCTGGTATATGATAAAGCTTATTCTGTTATGTTAAAAATAACGGTACTATCACCTCACGCATTTTCGTTATGCCATTTTTTCCCAGTTAACTCCGTCTCTCAAAGCCCGCTGTAAGAAGCATAGCTTCAAAAATACATTCTATAAAAAAAATCGGCTTTCTTAAAAAAAGTTTATCATGTTACAAAAAGTTTATTTTCTTAAAGATCCATTTAAATTATCGTATTTTTCAACGGGCGTCTTAGGCGTATTGGAACTAACTACTACATAATATATAGCGAAAGGAACTTCGTTCCAATAGGGTGTCCCCTGACACCTCATGTAATTTTTTTTAATTTTAGCGGTTTTTCGAAAAAAAATTGCAATGCCATTTTGAAGACTTCGCTGCTTTATAATCTCCAAGTTAGGTCAAAATTATCTTATGTTTGCGATTCGGTCCACCCTTTCCGAGTTTCGAAAATATTTTTATTTAATTAATTTTTTTAGTTTGCGATTTTTTGACAATCATTTTTCCATATGCATTGGACTTGCATTTCTAAAATCGCTGGGAACAAAGTTTCTAAGTTTTTCGATTGGACGCTACGTTTTCGAAATATGGCTATATTTCTAATTTGCTCATGTTCTTAAACAAACATGGGAGTGTGTTACCCTGGGTAACCCATTTCTCATCTGCGTGGCTAATGTGTAAAGGTTACCTACCCATTCCCCTTGTGTAACGAGGAATCGTGATGGAGATTGCCGGGAAGATGTCCCATCTCCCATGTATAATGGCTAATTTGTTCAGTCCCCATGAGTAATTGGATATCGGTCATTACCTCGGCAATGTGAGTGGGTTATACAGGGGTTATTATACACGAACTGGGCTGAGAAACAATTTTGAGGCTATAGCTCTTCTGCAAAGAGGCCAAGATCTGCGACAGTTTTCCAGTCTGCTTTTTCTATTGCATTTTCAATACGCAAAATAAAAACATCAGCAGCAAAACCCGCACTCTGCTCGCGTATAATGATGATATACAAGTGTGTATATCATTGGACAAATCCTACGGGAAGTATTTGCGGATTATGTCAAGAAGCGAAAAGACCACGTTTTTCGTTTGTTCAATGATTTATAGTGAAACTTTGCGTAAAATATTTTTTCCATACTCACCATCCTCCTAAAATTCAGTTTTTTAGGACATTCTAGCCTCAAGTCTGAATAAGTAAGAAGTTAACCCATAAAAGACATTTTCAGTTTAGACTAATTTCTAGCATTTGGGTTGAGTTTTGAGCTTATTCAGGGACTTATAGTGGAATTTTACGAGAAATATATTTGTTGTGCATTTTAACCCCCTACGCCTCTGTTGTAGAAGTGTATAATATGTTCCACAAAAATATTTCTTTTAAAATTTTACACAAAATTCCAAGGATCACATGGTATCCTATGTCGATTCATCATAAGAATGTACAAGAGGGGAAAACTTTAACCCTCCCCTCTTTAATTTCCACGATATGTAAACTTTCAAAACGTCGACACTTAAACCTTTTTTAATCCCTCTATCAAAATCGTTTGTTAGAATCTTTAAATGTTTTTTTTTGTGTTCGACGGTGTAATCAGGTCAGTGTTTATTGGGTACTACGTAAATGCGTGTATATTTTATCTGCTATAAACGTACATATATATTTTTCTTGTTAAGCGGGTATACGTATATATGTTACATTAGAGTGGCATTTTTCACTTACTTTTAAAATATAAGTATTTCATGGCCGAATATTATGCTACTTGATGAAAAAATTTTATGCTGAAAATGTGGGGAAAATTGGGCAATGCCAACACGTTCCGCCCGAAAGTCAAACTTCAAAAATTTTTAAATTAAGTTTTTCCAAGTGACAGCTTGTAGTAATATACTTATTACATGGCGGATTTTTACGAAACTTGGTGGAATTCCATCATAGAAGTTGTATTGTATCTGGTAGAAATTTGAGGGAAATCGGGCGACGTTAACACATAGCGCCTCAAGGTCAAAGACAAAAATTTCTAATTTATCTATTACCAATAGAAAACTTGCAGAAACATACTAATTTTTATTCGGATTTTTATGAAACTTGGTGGGGTTCTAACAATGAAATTGTTGTATACCTGGAAAAAATTTGGAGGAAATCCAAGCCAAAAATCAAAAAAAAATAATAATAATAGAAAAATATTTAATAAAAAAAACACTACGATTACAAGAATATTATATTTAGTACTTTCGAAAGATCTAGTACTCCTTTGTTATTGAATTATGTGTGATATATTATGTTCCATAATTCAGTTTAAGTATTGGTGATTAGTGTATGAAAATCTGATTTTTTCCGTAATTGTCAACAATGAAAAATGCCCGATTGTGCAAATAAAATATATATGATTGGTTACCCAACCCCAAAGCTGACGGGGAATAAATTGTCATCTAAAGAAGAATGTCAAAGTGTTATTTTATAATATAAGGACGATGAAGTTAAGTGTAAAAAAGTGCACATTCAGTGATACAGGGATGCATGGAATTTTGGAGAAAATCAGGCATACCTACTCAGAGCTTACTTAAATCCAAAATGAAATTAATTGGGTTGTATACCAGGTGGCAAAATATATCGAAGAATAAGTCAAAAAACACCAAATTTAACATTAATGTTGAGAAAAAGTGGAAAAGTGATCTGCGTGAGTTATTCGATATTGCTCATAATAACGCAGTAGACATGATAAAATATGATTGATTAAACAAAGAGTAATGGGGCGTGTAGGCAGCATCTTGGAAGCAAACTTGGATGTTATAGAAAAAGAGTTGATGAAACAAAAACGGAAAGAGCAAGAAGAAGTTCGGAAACAAAAATACCAAGAGAATTTAATTACAGCAACAGGTAATATTTGTGTTACTTTTTATACATATATTTATATTGAAAATGCCATGCAATTGTTTTCAGAGTGCGATATATGGGATACGCTAAGTATTCAATCAGAGACACAAAAAGACGACGACAACACTTTTGACACCCCAAAGGCAAAACGATATATCCATCTGATTTCGTTTTAAACCGTAATTCGATACGTGAACAACGAGTAATGTTAAGAAAAGCGCAAAGCCAAAATTGCTACTCAAAATCATCCACTAACTATACATTGGGATACTAAACTCATTCCTCAATAACTGGAAAACAAGAAGATCCTCTGGCAATTATAGCTACAGCGCCTAGCATTGATCAAATTATAGATATTCCTGATATTCCTTCTGGAACAGGACTCGAAATTTCATATGCAGTTTACGATGCTCTATAGAATAAGAATATTTTACAAAAAGCACAAGCACTTGTTTTTGACACTACTTCATCAAACACTGGCAAATTTAAAGGTGCTTGCAATCTATTAGAAAGATCAACAGGAAGCGACATATTGTTCATATGAAGAGTGTGTGGCTCGACGAAAGAATTGACAACGAAATTAAAGGCAAGCTCGTTAGAAAGATGCTACTCGACGCTAATCATGATAACGAAGATGAGGACCACGATTGCCCAAAGAAGCTATCAATATCAATTGAAAATTTTAGCAATTTTATTTCTAGAGATGATACGATAATTTTGGATGATTTATTTTCCAAAAATACAAAAAAAATTTTCAAGCGATTTGATATCTCAATGGATTTCTTCTCATCAAGGCCAGAATCTTGGAAAGATTTGAAGGATTATCAAGAAGGAAAAAACACTGTAAAAAACTTGAATGTAGTAAATGACAGTGTCGAGAGGGCAATCAAGTCGGTCCAAGACTACCACGACAAACTTACTAAAGATGAGGAACTGAGGCAGTATTTATTGAGTGTAATAATTTATATTTAAAGTAGCTTTCTCTTCAAAATAATAACACACTTACTTTCAGGTTGTGCAACATTATAAACGAACAAATACAAAGGATGCAAATTTAGAAGACTTAACAAGTTTATATATTTAATGTTGTATACATATTAAAATATAAAAATATAATTAATTAATTAATTAATAATTTCATAAAACTCCGAATAAAAATTGCTGTGTTTCTCCAAGTTGTCTATTGGAAATAGATAAATTAGAAATTTTGTAACTTTTACCTTGAGGCGCTACGTGTTAACGTTGCCCGATTTCCCCCAAATTTTCAGCATAACATTTTTTCATCAAGTGGCATAATATTCGGCCATCAAATCCTTGAATAGAAAGAAAAACAAATTTTCATACAAAACAAATGCCACTCTAATGTTACATTGGTAATTTTGCGTATTGAATGATTTCTCCTTCATAGATCATTTTCTACGGCCATACAATTTTGGATCCATTTTGTATGCCCTTTATCTATTAGCAATCCATCGGAACATCTATCTATTGGAGCTCAGCCCCCTTTTTCTGATCTTTCTGTATTGTCTACTGTTCTTCTGTAATAACATTTGGTCGACTAACCTGCGAGTGATGCGATAATAATGCAGTCATCGACTGCCTGTTCCTGTTACGTGTTCTAAACCATGTTTGGATTAAATATTAATTAAATTTTTTTAGTGTTATTTTGATTTTTTTTATGTAATATTGTTTATGATACTTGATTTACATTATTCTCATAATCCCATGTATTTATAAACCACACATACGTATGGGTGACGTAAAAAAAATGCACTTTAGAAAAGAAATTGTTGTTCGTTACATCCAATGAAGGAGTTAGAGTGAGTTTCTCACAAAACACATGATCTGTGCCCGTTCTAGTTTTACACTCACTGATTGGGACCTACAGTTTTACAGCGGTTCCGAACGGTATTTTGAGAATGAATGAAAACGCTGAATACTCGATACTGTCGCCGTCACTAAGCGAGGTGACCCATGTCGAAAGAAGTTTATGGTGGTCACCGCAGGGATCGAACCCACCTTATAATGCACAAGGGCCGGCCATACTACCATTGCACCACCGACGGTCACTTCAGACCTGATGAATATAAATAAGTAAGAAGTTGCTTATTCACTAAAGCTATCCGCGTTGGACTGCCGCTTTCTAGGGTCGGTGTTCTTCCTTAAAAGCTTCCGCCTGCACGGTAGTTCTTACCACTGAACGCAACTCGTCGATTACGCTTTATCGGTTACGCTTTAACCCCATGACGACCATGGAAAATATGGTTTCCGAAGGGGTGTTGAACCCGTTTAGTGTTGAAGTAGTAGATAAACCTATTGTCCATCTGTTGATTTATAGAAAACAGTTGCGCTAGCAACCGGTAATTCTATATATGTTGCGACTTGCCCCAAGTAACCCCCCAAAGCTGGTCAAAAACTAGTGCCAATTCAAGCGCATGCAACGGGTCGAAAAAGGGGCGTACAAGCCCAGGTAGTTTCGCGCTCAATTCTTATCCATAGAAACATGCGAGTTAAAATTACCCACATTACGGCGGTCGTTCAGGATTGTCGAAATACCTGGGTTTTTGTGAAATTATCCCGGAATCTCCATACTATTCTAATATATACTTATATAGTGTACAAATAAAGTTTGATATATGTGACCTGCTCCACGAAAAGGGACCTCTGCGCCGAAATTTTTTTTTTTACTTTTTGAGTGATTCTTATAGGAAAAAAACGCTCTTTCAAACGCCGCAAACCGCAAGTTTCGATGTCTTTTAGTTTTTTTACAAATCACCTGTAAATCAATAACTTCTTTTCGGCGCAGAGGTCCCTTTTCGTGCAGCAAGTCTCATATATGTAAAATTTGGGGTTTGAACCTCCGTAATTTGGAAATCAATTTGACATTTATGAAGTGGAAGAAGTATAAATTTACGCTTAACGAAAATTGAGAAATACGATAGTAAAAACGATTTTTTTTAAAGTTCTGAATGACAAAATTGAACATTTTCAACGAAAAAAATATCTTTCCGGTTGAAGCTCATTTTCACCTCGGGGTCTAAGTTAACAATCAAAATTGAAGCACAATATCGGTCAAATGGCGTCCACCATACGTGTGGATTTACCGGACACCAATTGACCGATGTTGTACTTCATTCATAAATGTTAATTATGGGCCTTACCAATAAAATTATTACTTTAAAAAAACGTCTACTACACCATTTCCTATTGAAATTTGAAAAAAAAATCAATTGAAATTTAAAAACTCTATTTGAAATTTTGAAAGACATCAATTGAAATTTGAAAATTAAATTAAATTGAAATTGAAATTAAATTGATATTTTTGAATTTCAATTGGAGGTGGTGTAGTATTTTTTACTCTGTAATCAATCGTCTATGTAGGCAATAAAACAAAATTAATACTACTTTCTTATAAAGTTTTCAAAACCATACAACATTTTTTAAATATTGATGATGTGAGCGTTGCAAATATTTAAATGTATTCTGACAAGATCTGGCGTCTAACATCTTTTCTAGTCGATTTTTCTTACATTTGTGAAACTTTACATACTCGTTATGTTCCTCCTGAAGCCTTCTTAGATCTAGATAAAATGGGGCAGATACAGAATACGTCGCCAGTGCCAACATTTTATTATATATTTAGAAGAGCCAATGTTAAGGCATTTAATAATAATGTTGTAAATATTGATGAAAGAAGATTCGACGAATGTGTTACTCGAAAAGATCTCTACGATCGTCAGAGTATTCACATATTTTGGTGGCTAAATCCATAATTTTCTTTTTTCTTTGGTTTTCTTTTTTAATGACTTGACTTCTTAAACTTAAAAATAGTTATAAAAGCAATGTTTTTTCGAAAATTTTGCATTACAAAGTATTATAAAAATTAAGTACATAACTTTAAATTATTTAAAACAATATTTAATTTGTAAAATCAAATATTAGAATAGCTATAAGCTAACTTAAGAAATATATTTGAGTTTCCGATTCCGGAACAGTACATATTACATTAAATTTATAATAAAGATACACTATTTGTTTATTTGTAGTATTAAGCATATTTACTTGAATTAAATAAACAGATAAAAAAAAAAAACAAATGTCCATTGACATTATGCCAAAGGACGTTATGCCACTCCAAAACAGACATAACTTCAATGAACTTCTAAGTACTTTCATTTGTATCATTACGTCCATGGGCCTTATGAACATTTCATAAAGAATTTTTGTTTGTTATAATAATGGGTTTTTTTTACAGGTTTACGTTTTTGACTTGGTAACCCTTCTTTATTTGACAGCCGATTTAACAGCTGATAGTTGCATTTCATTCACTTTGGTTTGTCATTTCCTTATGGATAGACTTAGACGAGAGCAACGCTTGCAAGTTGTTGAAATTTCCTGTCAAAAATAATGGTTCTGTTCGTCTACACTTCGTTCGGTTTATTGTACTCATAATCGTGAGTTAACCCGGTTAATTCGAATAACTATGGATTGTTTTCGCACCATGTTTACTCTTAATGATTATATGCATTCCATAAGATGTCAAACTGTGGACAACGAACAACCTATAGCCGCTGTACAGCAAAGCATGCAATAAACCTCAAATCAATCGATTCGGCGGTCTTCTCAGCAAATGGGGGTGTATCTATCCACTTTATGGAATATATAACGAAAGGATCTGGGCTTACGAACTTTCAAGATTTAACTTGAGCAAGAATTAATCCAAACGACCATCGTATGCATCGACAATTCGTCCAATTATTCCATTTCGATTTCCATTCGATTTCCCATACAACATTTTTAATTTTTCATGTTTTCAAAAACACTTCTCAAATAACAGAAGATAGGGACTTGTTCTTATTTTTACCTGATAAATAAATGTATAGACAGTAAAAAAACGCAAATAATAAAAAAGCCTGATATATCGTATTATTTTTTTTTATTTCGCGAAACTTATCATTTTTGCGTACGAAATAAAAAATTTGCGCTTTTTGAGGCCGTACAACAGTATGATTTTATATATTTTTTTTAAGGAATATTTTTTATTTATTATGTATATAAAAATCCAATAAAGACGACAAAACTTTAGTCAATCCATATAAAAATGATTTTTTAGAATTTTTCGTGAAACTACTCGAAACAAGATTTTGTTAAATCACGAAAAAGACTTTGAAAAAAAATTTTTTTTCGATATTTATTTTCTTCCATCTGTAAGACAGATGTATAGACTGCCGTAACACCCCATCGGATAAACAGATTTTAACTAAAATTTGGCATGTATAAGATTTTCAATGGAGAAAAGTGTATCCCTAATTTGAAGGAAATCGGATAACGAATTCTGGTATCTCCCACACAAATTGTCAAAATCTCGAAAATTTGTCGTTTTCAGTTGTTTGGATGCAAACATAACGTGTGTTTGGAGCTTGCCGCAAATATAATATACTTTTGGTCTAACACATTTTGTTTGTTATTCAATATAACATGTTTGAGACCTACAGCCAAAGTCACGATGTCAAACGTTAACGTTCGCTTTCTTTCTATGCGACAAACAGCTGATTTGAGAGCCACTAACAAGCAAACGAAAACGAGTACAATTCAGTACAAAATCGGACCCCACTTACACCCTCTCCCTCAAAATACAAGTGATCGAAGCCAGTCACTCACTTTCGTTTCCGAAAGCGAGTCACTATCTTTCGACTTGTCGTTCGTATGGTTTTACGTGTGTTTGTGTGGTTGGTGTTCAAAGCAATAACGGAAAGATGACGTTCGCCATTTAATTTCGGAGCGAGAGAGATGAGTAGGAGGAACCAGTATCTGCAGGTGCCGCAAAGTTGGCGTTTTTCTGCTGAAATGGAAATATATTTTAATAACAAATTTATTATAATGACATTATTTTCCATTTAATGTGTTTCTTCCATTGAATTCTATATAAATTGTGTTTCTTTCAAGCTTTTATTTGATTTCCAGCTATGCCACAACCAAAAGACAAGTGACTGGTTTTGACATTTTCGTTCGCCTAGCCGACAGCGAAAATAGTTAGTGGCTTCCGATTTTGCAAACACACAACCACACAATAACATTTAAAGCATCGGTTAATAACGAAAGTGAGTGACTGGCTTTCGTTCGATTAGGGTTTCTTTTGCGATCGTGACTTTGGCTGATAATGATTAATATGTTATAACATATGCGTTTGCGTACCAAATATATCTATGTTTGTTTGCCGAGTTTGTTGCACTCTTTATGTTCTCCTGAGAGCAAAAGTAATAAAGAGGGACAACGAGAGAGTCTATCTCGTAAGTGTGTATCAGTACTTTTGCATTATTCTCCCCGTCAGTGATTCATAAATATTCCTGAATGTGCGTTTAAATTGAAGAAGTCAATGATTCTTATTTTGGTTGATGTATTACGTTTCAGTTTCAGTCGTCAATGGTTCATCGGACAGAGGATATCAAAAGAGGTTGATATTTGCAAATGTTTATTAACTAATTATTAACTAATTTATTAACTAACTAAATTAAAAATAATCTCCTGCAAAATAATTCATATTTGACTAGCAAGTAAAAAAGTAGTTTTAAGCACTAAGCTTAAATATAAAAGAAGCGGAACAAAGCGGACAAGATTTTGCATTTTTCTAATAGATTAAAGTTTAAATTAATTTATTGTGAAAAAATATTTCACCGAATTTTATGAAGTTTTTTCTTTTTGCCATCAAAGAATGAGAATTTTTCAAATATTCATCTTGAAAAAGTAAATTTTTAAAAATCAATTAAGATTTTTTTTAAGATTTATACGAAATAAAAAAAAAAAATTTTGTACCGCTTCTTACCTATCCAAAAAATAGAACATAATTTAATTTCTTCAACAAATGTATTTTTGAACAATATTTTCCTTCAACTACTAACGAACGAAACTAAAAAATTTAATTATTTAGCATACAAATCGCTCACTTTGAATTGCTCTGGAGGACATCAAATCTGTTTCTATGAAAAAATCTTTGCTGATTTTTTTTAGCTACGCTATTATCTTCAATACAATACAAAAAGATTCAGTTCCAAACAAGTCAGATTTCTGATTTTTGTTCATGAAACGGAGCAGTGAGGGACGGTCTGATATAGATTGTCAGCACCTTCACAATTTATGTCACCTAAGTCAAAACTGGCCGTCGGTGGTGCAATGGTTAGTGTGCGCGGCTCTTGTACATGAGATCCTGGGTTCGAACCCTGCTCTGACCACCTGCAAATTTCTTTCTGCGGCGGTCACCTCACATAGTGACGGCGACACTATCGAGTATATAGCAATGAAAAAGCTTCTCAAAATACCGTTCGGAATCGGTGTAAAACTGTAGGTCCCAATCAGTGAGTGAAAACTGGAAAGCGCACAGCTCAGTGATTGTGAGAAGTTCTCCCCGGTCCCTTCATGGGATGTAATGGGAAACCATTTATTTATTTAAGTCAAAACTACTGATATGACGAGAATATTGTCTGATATAAATTGTCATCACCCACTGACATAGTCCTAAGGAAATACTACTGACAATGTCTTCAAGACAAAATTTCCAACTGGGTTTTATAGGAAACCTCATTTTCTGAAATATCCTCTGTTTTCGACGCATTTTCGTCATCCTCTTCAATACACTCATAATCTTGGGCAATACGTTTCTCTTTATATGTAGTATGATTAAAAAAATTGATTGATTAGAAACTGAATTGATTAAAAAAATCAGCTAACAAACGGTGTTGTGTGTTTAAAAGCTCTAGATACAACGCAGATGATAATTTGTTAGCTCTGTGGGAGGTTTGGCACATTCAACCACTTTCATTACGTGGAAAGTACCAGGAATATTATAAGCATGTTTAATCCCAATTGGAATGAGGAACTGAATATACCCTTCCAGCTGAAGGGTATAATTAATATTAATTTCATTTGTAACTTACCACCTTGCTGCTTTCAATCTGTTCGCCATATTTAAAATAATATTTCCCCTAACTTTGCTTTACATTGAATTGTAAATACTTAAATACATTTGTTAAACAACCACTTTCTTTGTTTGACGCTGATGATTTAATACCTTGTAGCGGAAACACTTTACATACAACGCGAATTTCCTTCAACGCTTTAAAACGTCTTTCATTGTGCTACGGAATATTACAACTCGGAAATACCAATACACCTGAATTTTTGCATTAATGTAAGTAACTAACAGTGAATAATCATTCTTGCAAACCCGGCAACCAGGTCGGCAATTATAGGTACTCCTTTTAATTACCTTAATAGCCGTTCTCGCTTTTATTTATGCATCTGGAGTGTAATTGAAAAGTGTTTTAGAAATGAACGCAATATGCCTTTCAATTTATATTATAACGACAATAAACTTTGTAGTCAGCACTACCTGGTACGTTAAACCTGTACAGGTTAAAAGTGTGTGTCTGTAACGATAATGACCATAAACCATATCGCCGGGGAGCCATAGAAGTAGAACATAAAACGATTTGTTGCCGGAGAACGATGGTTGGCATTTTTGGATGGCAGTGGCGTTTTGGAAGGTTGCGACAGCTGTACCAGTAGTACGATAGTAGTACAACAGCGATAGACAGACAGCCAAACACATAGACAGCACAAAGATGGCTATTATAATTATGAGCAACGTCAAGGAAAATTTGTATATCTACTACTTCCCACCAGCGGTGTTGTAATAAAAAAAAAATAAAATAATTGTCTGTAAACTTACAATAAAAACTTACATAATTGCGTTACTTAGGAACAATGGTGGGTGTTAATTTCCCTAAAATTAGATTGTGATTTTTTCCTTGTATTTACTGACTTTAATTATTTTAATAGCCCTTTGACTTTGTTATTTAAATAGCACCTATAGTTTACGCAACATGTAACAGGTTGGGTTGTTGGGCGTCATTTTTCAAAGCTATGCTGTGGACAGGCTTTTCAATTCTCATTTGAGTGCACAGCCGGGGAAGTTCGCTACAATAAAAAATTACATGAGGTGTCACGGGACAACCGGTTGGAATGGAGTTCCTTTCGCTTTATATTATGTACTAGTTAGTTCCAACACGCCTAAGGCGGACACTGAAAAATACGATAATTTAAATTGATCTTTAAGAAAAGATACTTTTTGTAAAATGATAACCTTTTTTAAGAAATTTTTTATTTATTGAATGCATTTTTTAAAAAAAGTATAAGAATATGTATTACATTTTTTAAAAAAGTATAAGAATATGTATTACATTTTCCCGGAAAAGTCCTTTCTTTAATGAGAGGTACTTCTTTTATTAAAAGCTAATGTGTTTTAAGAAAAGCTACCATTTCTGTAAGAAAACGCCTAAGAGCATGATTTTTTTTTACAAAGAAGTACCGTTTTTAAGAACAGGTAATTTTTAAAGAAGTGGTACTCTGTTTAGGAAAAGGTTATTTTTTAAGAAAATTTACTTATTTTCAGAAAGGCTACTTATCTCAAGAAAGAAAAGAAACGGCATTATTTTGTTTTTAAGAAAAAAAGATAAGGATTTTTTTAAAAAAAGGTATATTTTTTGGAGAAAAGCTTTTTTTACGAAAGAACATGTACAATTTTAAGAATAGGTACTTATCTCAAGAAAATTTTTTTTGTTTTACAAAAAAGGTACTCGATAAAGAAAAGGTAGTTTATAAGAAAATGCAATTTGTTGTAACATAATGTAGTTTTTTAAGAAAAGGTGCTTATTTAAAAGAAGTACTTTTTTTAAGAAATGCTACGTTTTATAAGAAAATTTAATTTTTGTAGCAAAGATACTTCTTTAAGATAAGGTATTTTTTTAATAAAAGGTAGATTGTTTAAGAATATCCATATGTATTTTTTTTGAGAAAATTTACGTTTTTTAAGAACACGCACTTAAGAAAATATTATTTTTTTAAACTTCTTTCACTTAGGCGTTTCTAAATTTACTTTTTATTCGGTTCAAACTACAATATGTAATAAACAGGCTCCACCTAGAAAATTTCCCATTAAACAAATAATATCTCCCGATATGTTAGGCTAAATACAAACCAAACGAAAAGTACGAGTGTTAGAGTAAGTGTGCTGCCAAATGTAATTCCATGCTCAGGGTTGTATTTCACGGATTTGCCAGTCTTGCTTTTTGGCTTTTCTAAATTTACTTTATATTGGGTCCAAACTACAATATGTACTACACAGGCTCCACCTAGAAAACTTCCCTTTGAACCAAACCAAAAGTACCCAATATAGTTGACAATAATGGATTGGAATAAAGTAATTAAAAAAGGTTATTGAAAATTGTTTCTTTTAGCGATAAGGAACTTCGTTCCAACAATTGTACACATTCAGTTCGATAACAAAGGGCTGAGATCACGTTGGTATATACACTCACAGAAAATTTCTGTAACCGAATTTAGAGGTTGTCACACCACACATTAGAGGTCATCACAACCTAACAAGATGTTGTCTTAAGCGAATAAGAGGTCGTCACAGATATTGCTGAAACCAGCAATTTTTGAAGTCCGCTGACAGGTTTATCTATTGCAAATTAAATTAAACATTATTTTAAAACTAACGGCCTTACTGAGTATGAATAACCATATTATGATAAACAGTCGTGTTTTGGTTACAAACAAGCGATTGCACTGTGCAAGTTTTTGAAAAAAATTTTGGAAAACATATGCAGAGTCAACGGATTTACACTAATTCGGGTCATACGATCGAACTGCATCATAATGATGGTTTCACACAGATTTTTTATTAATTTCAAACTCAGGCGGCTGTGATTTAGAGCTCATTTTTTGAGACAAGTTTATACATATGTCACCATTACTCGAGAACGTCTCATCCGATTTTGTTTAAGCAAATTTAGATGTACTAACAATTGCAATACCTTTAACCTGTAAAAAAAAGGTGTCCCATAACATCCCAAGAAGGGATTGGGGAGAGGTCCTCACAATCAGTGAGATGTGGGATGTTTTACACTCACTGATTGGACCTATAGTTTGACACCGGTTCCGAACGCTATTTTTGAGAAGCATTTTCATTGCGAAGTACTCGATAGTGTCGTCATCACTAAGCGAGGTGACCGCCGTCGAAAGAAATGTAAGGTGGTCTGAGCAGGGATCGAAACCATGTTCTCATATGCAAGAGCGGCGCACACTAACCATTGCACCACCATTGTACCTTTAATCTATACCTACACTATTTTTCAAGGCAAGCAACTGTTTCGCAGTTATGAATACGTTTATGAAGAAACAATTATAATTTTGAAAAACTAAAAGTGTGTATGAAAAAATTTCTATAAAACCATAATCAAAAATATAACTCTCTAAAAAGAATTTTAAAAAAATTTATAAATAAACTTTGTGGAAATTTGCGTGTCACTATATCTTCGATAAGTGCTTGATTCAAACCAAGCAATAATCTAAGCAAGCGGTGTAACCAAAACAGCCTACTTTTAAGTGTAAACACAAATGCTCTGCTCGAACAATTCCTGCGCCAAATGATCACACTAGGTGACTACAGTCAAACACCAACAAATTTGTCCGTGGCTAGTTTGAATTTTCTTATCCGATACTGTCCGAAATAAATTTAAAAATCGAGTATAAAAATTGAATTGAGCGAATTCTTGTGATAACATGCCCAAACTAAAGTTTGACAAGGATTATTTTCGTAGAACACTCAGATGCTCTATTTCAAAGTTTACACGGTCCTTTTCGTCCTTTGTTCAAAAAGTACCAAAAATGTGCACTAAAATGGCCAGCTATTGTTTCAGAATGTATTACGGTTGTTACAGACAAAAATTCTGAATCTTTTTGTTCAGAAGTCATTGCTGTCCTTTTTTGAAACAAGGTCTGCACCAAAATTACCGGCAAATAATGCAAATGTTCTACCAGTCTATAGTGGAATAGATTCTACTAAAGTATTTCGCAGACGTGAATCCTTCATCTTAAATTTGCACATGTCCTTTTAATCCTTTTTTAAAAATTGAAATCTTGAAATCTTAAAATTTAAATCTGGAATGGTCTATTTTGAACACACTATGTTCTAAAAATATATCGTCAAACAAATATGTATATATTCCTCAAGACGTTTCTCTTCACTGTTCATATGTTCTTTTACCTCTTTTAAAAAAATGTCACAAAATTTCAGTAAAAATAAAAAAAAATAAAACCCTTGATAAAATTGTAATGTATTTATGAAAAAAATAAAAATTTTTACACACCAAATACAACATTAATCCGATTGGCCCTCAGCACCTAAATAAAATAAATTACTTTGTGACTCTATTCGGATCTTCTTTAACATCCTCCTCTTCAATTTCCTCGTCATGAAATCTATGGTTACTCCACCAAGACATTTCCTCAAATATTGCCCCTGGAGACTTTCTCCTCTGCATCTATAATCAGTTTATGTATTATAATAAAAATTTTTATAATCAAAATAAACCATTACAGATTTAAGTTTTAAGATGTCAAGATTTAAATTTTTAATAAATGACTAAAAGGACATATGGAAATTCAAGATGAAGGATTCTCGCCTGCGAAAACCTCTAGTAAAATTTATTCCACAATACATTGGTAAAATATCGGAATATTTTGCCGGTTATTTCGGTGCAGTTTTCTTGACATTGTTTCAAAAAAGGATGTTTGAAAATAAAGATAGAGAATTTTGGTCTATGACGACCCATTATGAAATTTAATAAGGAGTAAATTCGTAAAATATTCCGACGCCGTAACTGGTCATTCTAGTGTACATTTTTGGTACTTTTTGAACAAAGGACGAAAAGGAGCCTTTAAAATTCGAAATAGAGCATTTGAATATTCTACGAAAATAATCCCTGTTAAATTTCAATGCATAAACTCGCTCAATTCAATATTTATACCCGATTTTTAAATGTATCTCGGACAGTATCGGATAAGTAAATGCAAACTTGCCACGCCCATAAAAAAGTGTAGTTACACAGCGTTCTACAGTTTTGGGGTTTGACCATACTCACCTACTGTGATCATTCGGGGTAGGAATCATCCACCCCCAAAGCAAAAACATAAATTTTGTTGCATAGTGTAACTTGCAAAAATTATTTTGATGGTTACTGTACCACCAGTTTGACGAATTTTGACAAAGTAGATTGCCCTGTAGAGCCCGTCAAAGTACAGGCTATCTGGGTATCAACTGTGCTGTAAGAATCACATAGAAGACGGCAATGGAGGCAATACTTTCATTAAACCTCATTGAGGTACAAATTAAATACAAGGTCGCCTTGGTTTTGAAACGAGTACAGGCAATTATATAATCTATCCGAGAGGCTCACAAATTATATGACCATCACACATGATGCAAAAGTGGGTGGGATTTTTACCAACGGAAGAGAGAACCGAGAGTGCTTTAGAGATCATAATAACGGTAAATTCCTACATAATCGTGGTACAGAGACCAACTTCCTAGTCCATTTGTTAAAGACCAATTTTTATGAACGGCACTTTTGCCTTTGTAATCACAACACGGTGTTTCAGGCAGAGGTTACAGCGATAACAGCATGTGTAAAATGCCCAAAAAATTATCCACCAAGGTCAGCCTGAAGATGATGGTATTTCATTAGAATACGGAGATGTGAACAGGAAACTTTAGGAGGAGATTAATTGGAAGGGCAGTAAACTGGTGAAGACAGCAACGATAATTCAAAGCCATAACGGCATACAGGAAGTCGCAACATGGAACAAGTAGTAACAGGAACGGGAATGGCAATAGTTGAGAGGGTACAATGATGGCTGATATAGGATAACTAGACATTGGGAACATCCAGCAAGATTAGAAAGTCATTAAAAATTCAACAGGACTTTGAAGTCCAGAAAAACTGTTTAGGATACCATTAACCAACAGCAATCATGATAACAGTAGCAATGGAACAGTACATTAAAATGCAAGGATAGTTTTCAGGACAACAGGAACAAATAGAAAACATCGTAATAGCAAAAATGGAGTAGGGCAATACGTAGTTTGGCAAGCCTTGATAATAATTGTGGAACGTCATATTGTATTAGATACATTTAAAATTGCACGTTTTATTAAACTGATGGAATATCAATCTGATATTTTGTGAAAGTAAAATTTAGAAAGACAGACAAGGGACTAAATAAATCATATCTATGTCTACAAAAACAGCATTAATAGAGAAAGTGTCTCGATGGTGCATTGGAAAATTAAAATGTTATTGATTTAGGATGAATTGTGAATCAATATCTCCATATGCAACATTAAACATAACCTAAATGTAACACGTCACATAACTTGTCAGTGTTGACAGATTTGTTTACATCAATCTATTAATATAGGGCGGTAGATCTAGTATATTACTCCAAACTTACCTTTAAACGCAAAAAAAAATTAAGGAATTACAGGGAAGCCATAAAATAACCCCAAACTTAAGAAGAGGTCTAACTTATGAAGTAAACCATTCTTTAGCCAATTATGGATCATCGAACTCTTTATACCATCTTTTATGCAGCCTCATAATGATATTGCATTATCTGCACACGAGACAATAGGAAGACTGAGTCGCAGTTTTGCACCAAAAATCACTCTAAGCTCCTTAAATCTTATCACTTTCTTTACACTGAAAGAAAAACGCTTCGTCGTAAGCGACGAAACAAATTCATTGCAGAAATGAAACAAGTTCATTGTAATAACAAAACTAACTCATTGCAGCAATGAAATATATCCTTAGCAACACTGGAACAATTTCATTGCTGCAATGAAGCATATTAATTTCCGCAACAACCGCAGCTTTGATGAACACATTTTGAAACTGTACCTTAGCTCACCTTCGATTCCAAAGTTGTTGGGACGATGAACATTTCATTCGTGTGACGAAGCTGTAACCCGTAGTCTGGAATGAAGTATCGTGTTCTAAATTAACATATTCGAGAAATCAACAAATGCTTGCACTTACCCAAATTCAATGACATAAAGTTTTCATCACACCAATTTGCAATTCTTCTAAAGTCCTCTTGCAGAATCATAAAAAATGCTGTCCCATAACATCCCATGAAGGAATGGGAATATTTCGTGCGCGATGTGGCAGTTGGCGCAGTCTTGCTGAAACCTCATGATCAGATCCATGCCGTCCAGTTGAGGCCACAAGAAATCCGTTATCATATTCATATTTCTGTAACGAATGCTGTTCACAGTCACTGCAATTTCGTCCTCACCTTCAAAAAAAATATGGCCCAATCACGCCGCCTCACCAAAATCCTCACCAAACAGCTGATCGTTGTGGGTGCATTTGTTTCTCATGGATTTCATGAGGATTTTCTGAGCCCCACATTCGAAAATGTTGTATATTCAAGAAGCCATTCAGATGGAAACGCGCTTCATCGGAGACGATGAATTTTTTTGAAAAATTCGTATTGAATTTGCTCCATTACCCATTAAACGAATTGACAGTGCTTTCATGGTCTGCCGGTTAGAGCTCCTGAGTAAGCTGAATTTTGTACGCATGAAGGTGGAGGTTTTGTGCCAAAATTCGCTGCCTAGTGTTTCGTGAAATTTGAAGTTGTTGAGAACGATGCTAAATTGATGGTTTCGGCGACATTCTCGTTTACAGCAGCAATGTTTTCAAGAGACCTAGTGGTGCATTGACGAACATGAGTCTTACTGTCCATAACGGACCCAGCTTCTTCACATTTTGTAAGGACCCTTCGAATGGTTGACACATTAGGTGCACTTTCTCGACTGAAAATTCTTCGAAGTTTGCGAGCAGTCTCAGCATAACTTTCCAACTATTTTTAATAAGAATTCATAATTATAACGTGTTGTTCTTTCGTAATGCGCTCCATTTCAGAATTTTAGAGTTGCTACTTACAAAAAAAATACACTAAATTTAATAAGTGCAAACTTTCTGAGACATCCTTTATGTTGAACGAATTTCTAATGAATAATTTTTTAAGATACACCTAAGCCTACCTACTGGGTTAGGTGTGTGCCCATAAATATTTCATGGAAAAGCACCAATGCTTCCTGACCTGCTCTGTCTGTCTGCGGTATTCTTCTTATCAGCCCATTACATGTGTTACATATACTCTACGATACTGTGGCCATCTTTTTGTTGTATGAGTTGCCAATAGAATAGATATATAATATCTAGAATAATTGTAGGGGGTTCTTGCTCCTTAACTCCTGAGACAATAGTTACATTGGAGAAAAGTCAAATTAGTTGTATATATTTCAAAGATAACCTTAAAATACTCCAACATAAAAAAAATCCAGTGAGTGTTCGAACTCGATGTGTTAACACCCTTTTGTTACACAGTACCTGCTCGATTTCTATGAACACATTAGTAAATGTTACATTAGAAAATAAAAAAAGCCTTCAATCTTATGATGACGTTACATTTAAATGACAATATTACTTAAAATTATTTAAAGACCAGTGTAAGCACATGTTATTAATTTCTTGCTTAATACTTTTTGTTGTATTCCCACAAACAACAAAGAGAATTCAAAGTAACAGACACCTGCACATACATACATTGCTATGTTCGTACATACGCTACACAAGGTCACACAATTTTCGTTGCTCTCTTGCTATCTCAATTTTATATACGTATAACCATGTCATTAATCTCTTTACTGTAAGAGTGCTCCGCATCCACACAAGCCACCCAGAGGCGGAAGTCGCAAGGTCTTGCGTAATACCTCGTAATTCCTTCCTAAAACAAGGCCTGCGGAATGCATGAATAATTCATCAGATAAAACCAAGAAGAAGGTTTTTAAAATTTTGAGAAATTTCTTTTTCCATTCTTTTTAATCGTAATTTAATTGACAAATTTCATTTAAATTTTAGAATCATAATGGTAATTTAATATTTTCAGGGTATTTTTAAAATTTTCAATTTGAAGATGGGCATGGTAAAATTTTCTAAGATAGATACATACACACTTATAAATAAATATGTAGAAGTGGATAATGATTTTGTGATAAAACAATCTATTTTAATTTTATTTTTGTTTAACAAAAATAAATTAAAGTAACTGCCTTCTAAGGCCTTCCTCTTTGCATGCCTTCTAAGGCCTTCTATAGGCAATGGGCAAGGAAGGCCTTGTCTCCCAATCTCACACAAAGTTAAAAAGAAAGGAGAGGTAATGCATGGAAGGCCTTCGGTATTTTAAAGAGGCCTGGTTGGTCATGTTTTCAGGCCTTCCAGGTCATGACTTCCGCCGCTGGGCAACTATTCGCTGCCTCTACATCAGTGTGTCTTTTTTTCGCAGTCTGACAATCTGTGTTTCGCAGTCGGACAAATCTGTGTTCTGAAGGGGTGGGTCACCCTTATCATTTAGGGGTATGAAAAATACATGTTGGCCGATTCTGAGACCTACCCGATATGCACACAAATCGGTCCAGCCGTTTCGGAGGAGTTTAACTCCAAACAATCTGCGATCGCTGTCGGACAAACTTAGTCGGGCAATCTGTGTTTGCATGTATTCACTTTGTGACTGAAGTCCCTACCCGCGCCTCTAGATGTTAACACATCAAAAAATAGTTTTCTGTAGGAGCACTTTGACGCTTTAAGAAACGCTCAATGCAACCTATCCCTTTTTGATTTAACCATTTATAGTTTATATATTTAACCAGGTATAGTAAAATCGATTTAACATTTTTTAAGGACCCATACTGGGCTTTATTATACACTAACTAATGAGTAGATTAGTATATACCACACTGCAAGACAAACTTATTAAAAAGGGGATTTAAATTTATAATCTACATTGTTGAGGAAGCCGCGTTGGGCAATAACACACACGTGTATTCCTAATACCCATTCAAATTAATTGATTATTCTTATGCTTTTATCAAAACATTGACACATTAGCATATAAAATTTTCACTTAATTGAACTCAAATGGTCCTTTGTTACCGTAATCTCATTCTGAAAATACGAGAACCTATTATGTTGCTAAATAAAATTATTTAAATTGTTGCCAAAATATTCTTTTCAAAATGTTATTCCCACAAAAAGGATTCGTAATCATGGCAACGCATACTTTTGGTTTGCCGGGTCAACGCACGACAACCAAAATATTTTATACAAACAATTTGCTCTGACTCTTTCAAATGTTGCAGTTATCCACACATACTGGTGGCGGATTCAATTATATGGTATATTCGGTTATTGCATTATTTAACGAGTTTTGATTCATCCTCTATTTCGATTTAAGGACCACCATAGGATATTAGCAATTGCAAAAGGAAGCATAACAGCAGCATTTATAGGTCATAATGTGTTGATGACTTTTTTCTGGAGACTGTGTGGATTGGGAAAAACGATAAAAGTTTAGTTTTATGGACATGGCTGTATTGGAAAATATTAGACATTTATTGATTTGTATGAACGTAAATATGATGGGCTTTCCGTAACTTCTTCTAACAAAAATGTTTTGTTTTCTGATCGAGTTCATATATGTTGGTTAGTAATATTCAGAGCAAGGAGAGCCATTCACTTTCGAATGAATTTAAATCGGCAAAGGAGTTTAATTTTGAATTCATTGAGGATTTAAATCTTTTAAACTCCCGGGTTTTTTTTTAGCTCGGGAGCTGAATTTTTATTTTCAAAGGTTTTAAAATATTGCTCCCTCCCGGTTTAATTCAAAAAGAATGAAGCGCGAGTCAAATTTCATAATATTTTTAATTATTATGTATACACGCTGAATAAAACGTGCCTCTGCAAGATATACTCCCAAACATATTCTGCAGGAACCAGGTATATATTTGGAGCACACTTCAGACATTTATATATTTACTAGTCCCCAACTCAGGTGTATTTAAATGCAAACATTAACTTGTTTGCTGACAAGTATGTAGGCGTTACATGGAAACTTATGCGTGCTTCATCCCAAGCGTCCATATACGTGGTGGAAAATTTCGCATGTTTCCCCAAGCATTTGTTTATTCTTTTTTTGACTGATTAAGCGCTTTTGATATCCTCTGTCCGATGAACGATTGAATACTGAATACATGAAACTAAAACGCAATACATCAGGTAAAATAAGAAACACTGTTTTCATCTGCAATTTACACGCACATTCAGGAATATTTATGAATCACTCACTGAGAGAATAATACAAAAATACAGATACACATTTACCCGATATGTACACATTCGTTGCCCCTCTTATATTCTCTTGCTCTCGGGAGAGCATAAATAAACACAGCTATATTTGGGTAGCAAACACATATGTTATAACATATTAATCATTGTGTTTCAAACATGTAATATTGAATAGCCAACACAATGCGTTTGGGCACAAATATATTGTATTTGCCACAAGCTCTAATCACATTTATATTTGCATCCAAACATCTAAAAACGACAGATTTTTCAGCATGTAGGAAAAATGTACATATGTGTGAAAAAATAGAAAAGCGGCAAACAAATTGCGAAAATGCAGTAAAAAGTAGACGAACATGTTGAAGATGCGAGAAAAATGGAGTGGAAAGATTAGGAATGTGGCAAAAACTGTGAATGTAGCTAAAACGGGTAAAAGGATGGATGCTGGTGGGGTGTGTAAAGAGGGTAAAACTTGAAAATGCGAGAAAAATCTTTTGTGCAGAAATGGGCTAACTTCAATAGCGAGAAAAATCCTTTGGAAAGTTTAGGGCGTGAAAAGGATAAAACTCTAAAATGCGTGAAAACCGGTTAGGATAGGTTAGGAATGTGGCAAAAAGTGTAAAGTGGTTAAAATGGGGCAAAAATGGTGGCGAAAAGGCTAAAACCAGAAAATGTAAGAAAAGCGTTTTAAAAGGTTGTGAATAAGGCAACATTGTGTATGTGGATAAAAATGGAGGGTAAAACTAGAATATGCGAGGAAAATCGTTTGGAAAGGTTGCCACCAAATTGTTTGAAAATTGTGAATGAAAAAACTGTATGATGAGTGATATATTATTGTCTACGTCGTAGACATGTTTACATTTTGCCCATTTTTTACCTATTTTACAAACATGATATACAGTGCACTCGCGCTAACTTGAACTAATTAAAACCAGGCCAGTTCAAGATAGTGAATTTGTTCAAGTTTACGAATGCTATATTTTTATATTAAAAAAGGTTTTTTTTTGGTATGCCTAACCTAAAATATCGCTCACTTACTAGAAGACTGCTATAACTCAAAATTTACTGTTTTTGGACTAAGAAAAATCTTTAAAGTTGATTTACTCGACACGTTGTTTTGAAAAATTGAGGGGGCAAAGTTATCAACATCAAAACCAACGGTAAAATAACGAACAAAGTATTTATGTATCACATTTTTTTGCATTTATGAACAAAAAAATTGTTCAAGTACATATAGTGTAATTGGCATTTGTTCAAGTTAGAAGATAGTCCATTGGCAGAAAAATATGTTCAAGCTAGCGAGTATTCAAGTTTGCGAGTAGTCAAGTTAGCGCGAGTGCACTGTATTTATGAACACAATTTTAAACATGCATCAATTTTTTAGTTTTTTTGCTTTGCTTTTTTAAGTTTTACCTAATTTGACTGATTGGGAAGCTCAACTATTTTTTAGACACTGCACTATAAATTCCCAATCATTACAAACTAAATTTCTCGTTGTTTCAATTTTTACCCTTTCTATCCTTTTTTTAGCAGCAAACAATCGATCCAAACTAATGTTCCCATTTTTTCAAGGTTTGCGCTTTCCCGCACCTGTGACTCATATGATATCATTGCGATACATGCATTTCCCATTTTGTGGGCACTTTCAAGTTGTATGTTTGGTTTGCTCTTTTTACCCCTTGTTACGTTTCTTGCCCACGCACACTATATTTAGCGTTTAAGAAATCATTCCAATCGATTTTTCTTCCATTTTGAGGTCAAAATCTTTTTTTGTTCCAATTTTTATCCCCTTATAACCCTGTACAATACTATACCTAATACATCCCCAGTCATTGTCCAAAACAAATTTGGTCTGCCTTTAATAGCTTTATTAACATTAAATTCCAATTACCAGTCGACCTCTAGAACCAATGATGTCGTCATTTCTAGCTCTTCGCCACACATACTATTTACTATATACACTCCGGTTCACTTATTTAAAGGCACTACAAATTCCATATATTCAGCAGACTGTATCGTTTGCAATTTGTAACCGATGCCAGAATTCAAGTGAACCAAAAAAATAACACATTTTTGGACTTTTTCTTATAAATTGCTACAAAATAAATTTCTTTAGTTAAGAAACCACTATTGTCATGATTTTTTTTATATCTCAAGATGTGTAGCTTCCATTTCCATTTTAAAATTCTGCAATAATTCCCCGTTGTTCGATCCGGTTTTTTAGTCTTTTTATAATTCTGCCCTTTCTGATAGACGTTTATTTTTTTCTGCACCTACCACAACATTCCAATTGATTTTTGTCACAGTTGCCTCTTATGTATACTCAAAATCAAAAGAAATCCACTCGCGAGTCGAAAATTCGGCTCCTCTTCACTATAAAGGTCTCACTCCCAGTACAATAAAAATTAAACTCCGAATCGAATTTTTATTTTTTATATTTGATTCGCTCGGGAGCTCAAGAGTTTCATTTTTTAAATTCGGAGTTAGAGCTTTAATTTGTTGAATTTGTTGTCTCGCGAACGGAATTGTTACTTAGTCTGGTAAAATTGACAAATATTTTTGTACAATCTTTGTTTAGTTCAATACTTCCTACTTCCAATTAGATTAAAAAAAAAGACAAAACTCTTGGATCTGTTGCGTTCATTTCAACAATCTGATTTTTATTAAAATTTAAGTGAAACAACAAACTCATAAACGGCCAGTCTTTTGCTTAACTGTTCAACCACGTCTCTCCTCCCCGTTGTCTGTCTGCTTTCCCATTTGTACCAACTTATTTTGCATGCTGCTGTGTCTTTGTTTTCGAACTATTTCAAAGGTTCCACAACAACAGCAATAAGCAGAGAGTATCCAAATCAAACAAAGCTTGATGTTTGAGTTTACATGACTGCTGGTTCTACGCTTGTTACAGCAACACGGTTTGATGGTATGTACATATGTATGTAGGTAGCGCAAATGAGTGACAAACGATATTTAGGGTTACCAGCTCAAACATTGCTCCACCACGATGATGTTCCCATGAACATCTTAAGACTGTTTAGATACCGGAATGAATCTGAAAGGAAATAAATGCTAATGATATTATGGTAACTGGTAAATTCAAAATCATTGGAAATTGTCCTGTATAGGTAATGGGCATATCTTTGCAATAGGTCTCTTTAGTAAACCATTTGGAGTTCTTAAAGTTACGACACGGACCAGGCCATCATCTCCAGGGTGCAATTCTTCAATTCGTGCAAGAGGCCATCGGTTACTAGGATATCTTTCATCCTTAATTAAAACCATGTCATTCGCCCGCAAATTTTGTTCTTTAACCAACCATTTTGGTCGCTGCTGTAAACGGGATAAATATTCCTTTTGCCATTGCTTCCAAAATTGTTGCACCAACCATTGGCAGTGACGCCACCTATCCACTAGATTCATACTTGGCGAATCCATCTCTGGTAATGCGAACGGGACGTCTCCAATTAAGAAATGACCTGGGGTTAATACCATCAAGTCATCTGGGTCAGTCGTTAAAGGGCATAGTGGCCTCGAGTTTAAGCAGGATTCGATTTGTGATAGCACTGTCGTAAATTCTTCGAACGTAAGCCTTCGCTCCCCGATAGTTCGCTTTAAGTGGTATTTGACAGATTTTACTCCCGCTTCCCATAGTCCGCCGAAGTGTGGAGATGCCGGAGGGCTGAAGTGCCACTTTATGCCTCTTTGTGCTAGGGAGGGGAAGATATTTTCATTAATAAATCTTTTATATACGTCACGGCAGGCTAGTAGCTTCCTGTTGGCTCCCACGAAATTTGTTCCGCAATCGCTATATATTTCATAGCATAGCCCACGACGCGAAATGAAGCGGTTTAAAGCCCCCAGATAGGAATCAGCAGTGAGATCTCCTACAAGCTCCAGGTGTATAGCTTTTGTCACCAAACAAATAAAAACAGCAACATAACCCTTGACTGAGGTGCGTCCCCTTCCCTTTGACGGCAAAACATTGAATGGCCCAGCGTAGTCAATCCCAGTTGATGTAAATGCTCGAGCAGGACGGACTCGTGCCGATGGTAAATTTCCCATTTGCTGTACAGACGACTTAGGTTTGTTTTTAAAACAGGTTAGACAACGAAATAAAATGGTCCGAACACTTTTACGACCATTTAAAATCCAATACTGCCTCCGGGTATGATTCAAAGTTAGGGATACGCCGCCGTGAAGAGTTGCCAAATGACTGCTGTTAATCACTAAATCAGTTATGTGATGTTTACTTGGTAAGATATGTGGATGCTTTTGGGTCTCCGATAAAAGTGAATTTTTTAGTCTACCTCCAAGCCTTATAGTTTGAGTTGTTTTGTCTAAGAATGGATGTAATGCACATAGCTTACTACCGGCAGTCACATCGTCTCCTCGAGAAAGGGTGCGCCATTCATCTCCAAACATTTCCCTTTGTGCCAACCGTACTAAGCAAATTTGGCTCCATTGAAGTTCTTCAGATGTCAGACACTCAGAATTTCGTTCTTTGTTTCTGCAATTATTGAAAAATCGAATACAATATGCCGTGACTCTTGTCAATTTGAAAAATGATGAAAACCTGCTGACAAAGCTATCTTCAGATATGATTGTAGTATTTACCAGCATCTTTAGTTTACGCTTTTCCATTTCAATCGCCGCGTCCATGCAAGTGTTGAGATTTGATTTCGGCCATTTTTCACAGTGCAATTTCAGAAAGGCAGGACCCTCCCACCAAATACTACAGCCAGCTAGACGAGATGCAGTGACACCACGACTAGATAAGTCTGCCGGATTATTTTCTGAATTTATATGACGCCATTCCGAAACTTTCGAAGAGCTTAAGATTCTGTTGATCCGATTAGATACAAAAGGCTTCCACCTGCCAGGTTCTCCACGGATCCAATGCAAAACTATTGATGAATCAGTCCACATGTATACGCTGTTAAACCGGATGCTAAACTTGACAGATATAAAATTGAGAAGCTTAGTCGCCAAGACAGCGCCACACAATTCAGCTCTCGGTATGGTTAATGAAGGTTTGATGGGGTTTACTTTAGATTTGGCATGTAACAACTTTACTGTGTACTGTTCGTGCTCGTCTAATCCACGAATATACGCTACAGCTGCATGGGCGTCCTTGGAGGCATCGCAAAAAATATGCAATTCACAATTGCTATTAAAATCTATATTAAGGTGTCTACCAACCTTGATAAGAGATATATTTGACAAGTCCTTTGCATATTTCTCCCATTCTGCTTGCAGATTTATTGGCACTACAACGTCCCAACCCCTCTTCAAAGCCCATAGTTTTTGTAGAATAATCTTTGCCGGTACGATTACTGGATTTAACCAACCGAGCGGGTCAAACAAGCGAGCAATAGTTGATAGAATTATGCGCTTCGTTACACCGTACAGCGTTATTTCAAAATTTATGGAAAACGTAAACTCGTCTGTGTTTGGTATCCAATACATACCCAAAGCCTTAATCGTGTTGGAAGATTTAAGCTGAAAACCCTCTTTATCATATCTATGCTCCAGCAATATGTTTTGCAACAAGTCCGTATTGTTACTCGCCCATTTCCGTAGCTCAAAAGATGCACCTTTAAGTATATTTATCAGTTCTTGTTGAATTATTAACGCTTCTTCAACGGTGTCTGCCCCCGAAAGGATATCGTCCACGTACATCTGCTCTCTAAGTATTTTTGCTGCGCGTGGATATAAGTGACCATCATCAAGAGCAAGTTGGTGAATGGTTCTAATTGCTGTGAAGGGCGCTGAAGCGGTCCCAAACATTACCGTCGAGCAATATAGCTCTTGAATTAGTTGTCCGGGCTCCTCTCGCCAAACAATTCGCTGATATTGGGCATCGTCTTCTTGAACATCAATACAACGGAACATTTTCTCTATATCGGTCATGAAAACATATTTAAACGTTCTCCAATTAGTTAGAACCGACGATAGATCACACTGCAATGCTGGGCCGGCTGCGAGAATATCATTTAACGATTTACCGTTGGAACTTTTTGCCGAAGCATCAAATACGATGCGAACTTTTGTGCTAATTGCTTCTTCTTTAACGACCGGGTGATGTGGCAAATAGCAACAGGTTACACGACCTCCATTTCCTAAATCTGAACAATGCTGTTCTTCAATATTTTTTACTGGATGCATCTGACCCAATCGTAGATAATCATTAATCGTATCACAGTATATCCTTTTCAGATTATTATCCCTCTGCAACCGATTCTCTAGATTGAAAAAACGCTTGAGTGCCATAGGTTTAGATTTTGAAAGAAAAACATTAGCTTGGATTTCTGACTTTAGTGGCAGACGAACCATATATTTACCAGTAACTTGTCTTTGGTGGGTTTTGGCGTAAAACTCTTCGCACCACCGGTCTTCCTCGGACACAACTAGAGGTTCTGGAATGGTCTCCATCTCCCAAAAGCGTTTCACAATATTCTCAATTTCAGAATTATCGGTTACAGTGAAATACGATCTGCGATTGAGTTCTGGGATTTCTACACAGCTTTTCCCTGATACGATGTAGCCAAACTTAGTTTTCTGGGCTATCGGTCCACCCGTCCCTCTGCAAATGTCATCCAAGATACAATCGTCATAAACATCATTACCCAACAGGATATCGATCGCCTGTGGCTCGAAATACTTCGAATCTGCTAAGGGCAAACTATGCAAGTGTTGCTGCTCCGATGTATTAAATTTTCGGGATGGAACAACACCACAAATCTTTGGAAGCACATAGGCCACCACCTCCAACTTCACGTCCTCGTCATATAGCGAACCGACTACCAATCTTACTCGTGAACGACCGCACGTAGTAGCACCCTCGGATAGCCCAGATATATAAACTGAAGATGTTTTTTCCCTTGGTAGTCCCAAAATTTGTGCCGCCCTTTCCGAGATTACGGTTATTTGAGAGCATTGATCCATTAAAGCTCTAAAATGAAACTTCTGGCCCGTTGAAGCCTTAACAGTCACTATTGCGGTTGGTAGAAGCACGTCATAGCTATTTTCAGTTGACGATTGAGATGTAGTATGCATTGTGATAGCATCTGTAGCTGTTGTGTTAGCTCCATCAATCTCGTCCGGATGTATCAGAGTGTGGTGTTTTCTGTTACATTTTGCACATCTTCGTTGGCTGCTGCAATTGGACGCGATATGGTTATACCCAAGACAATTGTAACATAGTTTTAATTTTCCGATTTCTTCCTTCTTTTCGTTCAAACTCATACTAGTAAATTTTGGACACTCTCTTACAGGATGATCGGACTGCAAGCAACATTGACATAAAGCAGAAAGCCTCGAAGTATACATAGTGTGGAAATCTCTTCTACCGCGATTTGGATATTCATGTCCTCTCATTTGATTTGTATTCTGTCGCACTGAAAATTTTTGCGAAGATAGCATCATAGCGTACTGCTCATCCAGGAGATCGCACAGCTCAGAAAACTTTGGTATCGAAGTGTGTTTCCGTAATGACCGCTCCCACTCCGCTCGTATATGATCCGGCAGTTTTTTAACAAGAAAATATACAAGAATTTGGTTTTGTTCGCCCATTTGTACTCCTAGCTTTTCTATAGAACTCACACACGAACGACACGTCTGTGTAAAATGCCTTAAAGCAGCTGTATCATGTTTAGGCACTTCAGGTTGCTGATACAATACATCCATGTAATGCGAAAATAAAATTCGATCGTTATCAAATACGTCACATAACATTTTCCATGCCTGTGCGTAATTCTGACCCACCAAGCTTATATGCTGAATATCTCTCGCCGCATCGCCAGCCAATGACGATTTAAGATAATGAAACCGCTGCAGATCGTTCAAAGATTTATTGTCATGAACACGGTCACAGAAAATTTCTTTAAAACTTGGCCATTCGACAAAATTACCCGAAAACGTGGGCAACGAAACCACAGGCAAAGGTATACCAGCAGACGAAGCCACGCTAGCAGCAGCCGTAGAAATGTTGACAGAGTCATCTCTATTAGCACTGACTTGATTTTTGTTCACTGACTCATCTCTATTTGACGCGACTTTAATTTTGTTCAGCGACTCACGAAGGCAGTCTACTGCCTCTAAGTAGGAGTCTTCAAATTTGTCTTCTAGTTGTATGTCTATATACATCTCCTTTACCTTAGGATTATTCCCTTGACGTATTAGAGCTCGATGATTTTCACGAAATTCTACTCGATACGAACCAAGATTCTCTAAGCGAGACTGGTGATAAGACTCTGTTTTCCTTGCAACTGCATCCTTTTTAAAATTCCTTAATGTTTTTTGCACCGAAGATAAAAGGTTTTGCTGCTCCCCTATTGTCTCGACACATTTCTCTTCCAAGTTTGCTTCCATTTCTTGAGACTTTGTTTCTTTATCTGCATTTACCATGATACCAAATAAACCTTAGCACTTACCCTTTCAGACACAATTACCAGTCCTCTTTTTCCAGATAGAGATGAACAGCACGATTCAGATAAAGATGAAAATTCACGCCCAGTCTCGATGAAAACCACAATGATAAGTTGCCAAAGATGTTGCTGATGTGACTCCCCGCCAGAGATTAGGACCCACGACACACCTTGTTGATTTAATTCTCGAAATATTCCAATAAACGCAATCAGATCCTCACAGGAGGCACCAAATGTTTAGTTCAATACTTCCTACTTCCAATTAGATTAAAAAAAAAGACAAAACTCTTGGATCTGTTGCGTTCATTTCAACAATCTGATTTTTATTAAAATTTAAGTGAAACAACAAACTCATAAACGGCCAGTCTTTTGCTTAACTGTTCAACCACGTCTCTCCTCCCCGTTGTCTGTCTGCTTTCCCATTTGTACCAACTTATTTTGCATGCTGCTGTGTCTTTGTTTTCGAACTATTTCAAAGGTTCCACAACAACAGCAATAAGCAGAGAGTATCCAAATCAAACAAAGCTTGATGTTTGAGTTTACATGACTGCTGGTTCTACGCTTGTTACAGCAACACGGTTTGATGGTATGTACATATGTATGTAGGTAGCGCAAATGAGTGACAAACGATATTTAGGGTTACCAGCTCAAACAATCTTAATATAACATACATACGAGTATATATTTACAAAAGTAAGTGGCCCCCTGTAGCACAATGGTTATTGTGCGTGGCTTTTGTACAAGAGTACGTAGGTTCGATCCTTGCTCAGACCACCTAACATTTCTTTCTACGTCTGTCACCTCGCGTAGTGACGGCGACACTGTAGGGTAATTAGCCACGAAAAAGCTGTTCGAAACCGGTGGAAAACTGTAGGTCAATGAGTGTAAAACTAAACAGCGCACAACTCACTGGATGTGAGAAGCTCTCTACAATCCCTTCATGAGATGTAACGGGAAATCATTTTTTATTTTTTTTTATACAAAAGTACATCATCCAAAATTTCCACTCTTATTTGCATAATTAAATTCGAAAATCAACAATTCAAAATATTTGAGTAGTGAAATTAGTTTTAGAAAAATTTGTATTTATTATTACGGTTGTCAGTTTCCAACGATATTAAAATTGACTTTTCGAAAAAAGGAGATTTGTTTGTTAAAAATTACGGTTTTCCATTCAAATCCTGAAAAAAGTTACAAATAATAAATATTTGGATAGTCGATTTGACTTCTTTATTGATGGATCCGATAAAAGTAAAGAAATTTATTTATTGCTTATGAAAATTTATTAATGTTTATAAAGTGTGTCCTGGAGAAATCAAAAACAAAGCAAAGGAAAAAACGGAAAAATTCGAAGTCGATTATAATGGATATAATTTTTTAGTTATATTGAGAAAGGCAAGCACGTATCTAGTGGGTGGGCTTTATTAACAGTTTTTTCAAATTTTTTTCTGACAAAGATCTACGATTTAAATTGCGAGAAATATACTAAAAAACTTAATGGAAAGCTTAAATCATCAGGGATGGTATTTATTTATTCAGCATTTTTACTGGTACTTATTTATTTTATTTATTCAAATTTAATACCGTTCTATATCTTTAATAATAGAGATACAGTTTTCAAAAGTAATGTTTTCTTCTCCGTTTTTGTGTGGTTGTGATACTTCTCGACCGCTGGCATAGACGATTGGCCAATTAGGCCTCGCTAGCGCCATTTAATTAAAATGTTCAAATTTGAAAAAAAACTTAATTTTTTTACCAATCGATAGCAAATACTTTCATTAGATTTATATCGATTTTGAAAGCTCAGCTTACGGCTGATGGATAGCTGTGAGCTCTCAAAGTCAAAATATGATTATGAAAGTTTTTATATCCGTGTAAAATTTGCAAATTTTATTATTTCGATCAAAAGTTTTATTTATATTAATGGCAAGGTATGTATTATTCTAAAAAAAAAACAGTGCTTGTGACCTACATATACACTCCGGTTCACTTGTTTAAAGGCACTAAAATTTCATATTCAGCAGCCTGTATCTTTTGCAATTTGTAAACGATTGCAGAATTTTAAAATGGAGACGGAAGATAGACATCTTGAGATATAAAAAAAATCATGACAATAGTGGTTTCTGAACTAAAGAAATTTGTTTGAGTAACTTTTAAAAAATAGTCCAAAAATGTGATATTTTTTTGGTTCACTTGAATGAAGGAACTTTAACTAATTTTAATGAAAAACAGTTTCACTTGTTTTTAGAATTTATTTAACCTTATTTAAGAACTATTAGTAATGGGTACAACCCCTTTTGTTTTTCATAACTTCAAATATACGGGTTTTCATTGAGAGATAAAGAGAATTTATGTAATCCAACGAAATTTGATTCCAAGCATCCTTAATAGCCTGAATTACTGACTGCTTGTCATCAAATTGCCTACCTCCTTCATAGGCCTTACGAGATAACCAACCCCAGACATTTTCGCGAATAGGGTGGCCAGTCAAGAATATTAACATTATGGCTTGCAATGAACTCCTTTACTACTCTGGCGTTGTGTATAGGGGCATTGTCCTGTTGCAATATCCAAGACATGGGAGCAAATAGTTCACTTAACTTCGGAAAAGCCGATTCCAATATCGTTTTATAGCTTGCACCAGTCATTTTTGCACTTTAAAATTCAAGATCGATGGTGCCATAGCACGTAATAGCACCCCAAACCTTAACGCCGCCCTCTCCGCTGGAATAATAGCTGTAGCCATCAGGCCCATACAAATTAAACTTCTTCTCATCCGAAAATACAATGGTTTTCCAGTCATTTACATGACCTCTTGGCTGCTCATCCCATACCATGTAGTCTCTTGCGAATTGAAGCCTCTTCTCCTAACGAGGAGCATTAAGTGGCGGCCTTTTTTGTAACTTCAGGTATTTAAGATACTCACAGCTCTTAATTACACTGCGTACTGATGACTTGATCGCTTCCACTCCAGCTTGTGCCCTTATTTTTGGCAAGGACAAGGCAGACTTAGAAGCAATTCTGATGATTTTTCTATTCTCATACGTAGATAAAGACAATGATACCCTTCCTTTAAAATTTTTGATGTGTTAACATCTATAGCGGCGTATAGGGACTAAACCTATCAAAGTCAACAATGCTGCTAAAACCAGATTTTATGCTGCTGCTACAACCAGATTTTCTGCGACTGCGAAAGAGAATAATGACGCGTTAAACAAAAATGAGCGATCAAGAGAGCAATGAAAGACTGGTGTGGCTGTTGCTGTTGTTGAACGGAGATAGAAAGCATAGCCACGCAAAATTTCATATGCAAGCTTGCGCAGTTGACGTTTTGGTGACACACTAATACGTCAGCTACTTCGTACAAAGTATGTGTGATGTTGTGTGTTTGGCTGTTTCGTTGCTGTTGATATGGCAAACATGTGGTTATGTGACACACGTATACGTCAGCTACTTCGGACAAAGTATGTGTGATGTTGTATGTTTGGTTGTTTCGTTGTTGTTGCTATGGCCAAACAAAGGGAGTCATATAATAATGGGTGGTGACTTTAACACGAATTTTTCAAACGCAGAAGCACTGCCACTTATCGAATTCCTCTACGATAAATTCAAGCTTCCTATTAATAATAAAGTGCTTTTATTCAAGTTAACCAAAAAAGATAGCACATTTTTGGACTTTTTTTTACAAATAGATCAAAAAAGTACTTTAGTTAAGAAACCACTATTGTAATAATTTTTTTTATATCTCAAGGTATCTAGCTTCCATTTCCTTTTAGAATTCTGCAATCGGTTACAAATTACAAAAGATACAGAATGCTAAATATGGAAACTTTAGTGCCCTTAAATAAGTGAACCGGAGTGTATGTTATTTATAAAACATAATCGTATTTAAGTGAATTAGCAACCTGTCTACAGGAGATTTTCGTGGAGTAGAACTTAAAAAATGCACCTGGATTCAGTCTAACTTAGACTTTTCCTGGATATGTAAACCATTCTGTGTCGAAAACGTCCGAAATTAATTGCGAGTACCGGCGTGCCTTCAATTTATTGTAGTTTTTAGGCAAAATGTCAGTGTCAAAACGCACGCTTTCTTTAATATGGCACGAAGAAGCGATCCCCACGAATAAGTTTCTCGCCATTGAAAAATTTGGTACTGTTTTGAGCAAAATTAACTATACTCAGAAGGAGCAGTGCGAAATTGGAAGGAAACTGCGAAATTTTTCTAGTGGGTTAATCCTAAAGTGTAAGGTCTGTGGCAGAAGCATAGTGTTTTCGAAAAACCTCATCAAGAATGGTTAGACACAGCATTGGGATTAATGGGGAAAAAAGCTATTGAAAATGTTAGACGACCGGAAAAAGAGCCTTCAGAGTGCTGCAGAAAAACGCAAGTCAATAATATGTCGGGGCTTACAGAGGAAATGTCATACGAAGGATTGTTGGTAACTGCAAGTTGCTGTTTATATAAAGCTGGAAAGCGCAGTGCTTCCAAAGTTGTGGGAATGGTAAATGCTGATGAGGAGTTTAGCGGAAAGGTAACGAAAAATTCAACAAACCGAAGCCCCTTTCATCACAATTTTTTGTAGATGTTCGACATACCAGACACACTTGAAACTTGACAAAGAGAGCAGCAATAAATCAAAATGCCGATATATTTCCATGCCCCTAGTGACGTCACAGTCACTGAATATTATGCTGATAAAATAGGATCATGGAAGCACACCCTGAAAGTTTTGAAAGCCCAACTACAAGTAATAATAACACCCATTTAACTGCTGTCTACAAATAGGATTGTGATGGCAGCAGCGGTCATTCCACATATAGGCAAAAATTTAATGACGGCGAAGGAAACATGATAGACCAATATTTATTTTCAATTTGCATTATACCATTGCAAGTACAGAACGGATCGCCAGTTTTATTGAAAATCAACATATTGCAGGAAACATATATATGTTTGTAAGCAATCACATATATGGTTCCTGCAATCATATATATGGTTCCTGCAATATGTTCCAGGGGCCATTTGTTGCGATTACTTAGCGCAAGTAGATTTTTTCAATAATACAATGTTTAAAGCAAATCCGATGAAAAAACACAAACATCTTATAATATTAAATTGTTAAGATTTAAAATGGCATAACTCTGGAACAGTAACTGTAAATTAAAAATTTTTTCTACAAAATTGCTTGGCATTTATCCTTCTTTTAAAGTGCATCATTAGTGTTTTAAATTTTCATAGAAATGTAAAGCAAATCCGATGCAAAAATTGGAAAAGAGTTTATAATATTTTTAGGTTTATACAATGGGTAAAAGGCTTCAAAATGGTATAACTCTGGAACAGTAACAGCAAATTAAAAATGTTTTTTGCAAAATTGCTTGGAATTTATCCGTCATTTAGAATGCATCATTATTTTTTTTAAAAGAGTAGTTTTGGAACGACTTAAGTAAAAATAAAAAAATATACATAAGTATATACAAATTAGTTTCATATTTCAGAGTTATACTTTAACCAATTGCAATTCTTATAAATTACTTTTTTTAAATTCTGCCGCCACAGGAATCGAACACACGACATTAGAACTTATAGTGGGACGCTTTCTCTACTGGGCTGTCGGATATTTTGATTTTGTAACGACGAATTTCGAACATGTGGAAAGCCAGGTTCTCATGAACAACTTTTTTAAAAAAATATATACTTTTTAAACGTTTTCAACAGACAAGTATGTCTGAACAATATGAAATAAATCTGAGTGGTCAATGCATTTTTTTTTACGAAAATTGTTCGGTTTGACATGAAATAAATGATATACATATATATTATTTTGATTCATTTAATTTTTTGTTCTTGATTAATTTTTGAATAATTGCGAAGAATGTTATACGATCTAAATGAATACAAATTAGAAGGCGTCACATTAAATTTTCCTTAAAGCGGCTATGTTACAGACGCTAGGATTCCCAATTTCTCATATTTGACTGGCAACCCCACATGGATTATAGATTTTTTTAAAAATATACGTGTTTTTCTTTACCTTTACCTAAAATTCATATCACCTACGGTTAAAAAACAGCATTTCCAATTTAAACTCATCTTACTTTAAAAGAACTACTATTCCATATTTCTACAAATACTTGAACTAAATATGAATTCCCCCATCCATTTTAGAAAATGCACTTGAGGTTGTTCTGGTTAGATAATTTTATTTTCTATTGTGTACAATGTATGTCAAACCATGTGCCGTTTTAAGTGTTTCTTTTCTTTATTTTTATTTTTCAGTTTCCGGAATATTTGTAATATTCGATGAGCCATGGGATCTTTCTCGCTTATGTGCAACTTGTGGCACACAACAATAAAATTTCATTGTTCCCTCTTTTTTTTTTGTTTCTTTATTGTAGCAGTTATTCCTGTACTGAAGTGTCTGGGGTCTTGGCAAGGGTTGAAGTATGTACTTGTGCTGTTGTTGATATAGACATTAACGCTTACCCTACATCTGCACTGGGGAACAAATATGTAATGCCATTAAAACATTTAAATGCCTTAAAATATTGTTTGTGGTAGGAAGGAAATGTGACACGGGATTAACAATATGACAACATTGAAAACCTATGCGGTTACATTTATAAATTTCCTATCCTTTCCGATTTGCATCGCAACTAATTGCATTGTGGTTTTTTTTCAATACAATGATCCCATTTGAAACATTGGCTTTAAAAAATTATACTTCCGAATTAGCTATAGCGATTTAGGGATTGGTGTTACAGGATACTAAATTGATCAGATTGCTCTCGAGAACATTTTTTTAAATCTTTAACATATACACTCTGCGAAATAATTATAAAGGGATTATATTTATGGTGTAGAGTTTTAATGCAAATTAGGTATACGAGGTTGAATTTTAAGTTTCGGGATTTGGCAACCCTAGTGTTGCAAAATCTGGCAACTGACAGCTCTATCGTAATGTTGGACATTTTTGAGGATATGCGTACTTAGAATGTTTTGACATACGAGCACATTTGTGTTGTTTACAGTAAATTAAAAAATTCATCTCGGCCCAAAAATGGAATTAAAAAGTGAAGATTTTCGTGCGATTATTTTTACAACTTTCAGTGCATGGATGAACTTAATTCAATTTTTGGCGATGACGCTTTATCAAGGACCAGTGTTTATCGATGGTATGGTGAATTCAATCGTGGTCGTAGTTCACTCCAAGACGAATTTCGTGAAGGTCGTCCAAAATCAGCCGTTGTTCCGAAAACCATTGATGCTGTGCGCGAACTGATTGTGCAAGATCGTCATGTGACCTATCGTGAGATTGAGACAACCTTAGGCACTAGTGGGTCCAGCATACATTCAATATTGCATAAACATTTGACTGTCAAAAAAATTTGTTCGCGTTGGATCCCACACAATTTGTCAATCGCTCAAACAAAGCCTCGTGTCGATTGGTCGAAAGAAATGCTCCAAAAATACGATCGCGGTGCTTCTAAACATGTCTATGACATCGTGACAGGTGATGAATCCTCGATTTACGCGTTTGAGTCGGAAAGTAAACAGCAGTCAACTGTATGGGTGTTTCAAGATGAGCCAAATGCAACAAAAGTTGTTCGCGCTCGAAGCACTTCCAAGCAAATGGTCGCCTGTTTTTCGGAAAAACCGGACATGTCGCAACCGTTCCACTAGAACAACGCAGAACAGTGAATTCTGAGTGGTACACAGCCATTTGTTTGCCAGTTGTCTTCCAAGAAATCAGGAAAACCAACCGCCGAAGACGGATCACTGTTCACCACGACAATGCGAGTTCTCACACATCGGCTGAAACATCTGCATTGTTGAGCACCCAAAACATCGATTTGATGGGTCATCCGCCGTATAGTCCTGACTTGGCATCGAATGACTTCTTTTATTCCCGTACGTAAAAACCAAACTGAGAGGTCAACGTTTTTCGCCACCTGAAGAAGCAGTTGCTGCATTCAGAATGCATGTTTTGGAGATACCTCAATCCGAGTGGCTAAAGTGTTTCGACAATTGGTTCAAACTCATGCAAAAGTGTATACATCTTCATGGGGAATATTTTGAAAAACAATAAAGTGATTTTCGATGATTAATATTTGTTTTTGGTCTCTAATCCCGAAACATAAAATTCAACCCTCGTTATTATGTCGGAAAATTTAATCATTCGATATTTTCCATAAGTTAAATGAAAAGTGTCGCTGGTTTTCTATTTCTGGTGCGAAATATTTAAAAAGGCAACACGGAAAGGAAATATTATTTGAACAGTAGTAAATAGGAATTTAAATAGCAGCGAGTATTTCTTATTTTTTTATGTTATTAGTTTAAAATTAACGTAAGAAAAATTAAAAATTTTGCAATTTATGTAGAGTATCTCTTGGAAAGCAGCTAAGTAATGATGAAAATGGAGAATAGAAGCTAATAATGATGAAAGCCTGTCCAATCGGGAAATTTCGGGCAATTGAAAAGGTCTAACTGCGTTATTGAAAATTTTATAAAATTGGGTGGCCAATATGGAGACACAAAACTACCGCTGATCAGCGCCCGAGCCGAAAGAGTGTTCCCAAGGCTTGGTGTTAAGAGAACTAAAAAAATTAGTCCTGAAATGAGTTTGGGAGTAGGATTGCGTCGTGTTCAACAAATAATGGCTTCAAACTGCCATATGGAAAATGTATGCAAAACCCGGTATGTTACAAAAACAAAAATTAGGAAGATTAAAGTTCGCTGAAAAATACCGATTCTGGAATCAGGATTGGAGGCCAGTCATACTTTCCGATCAAAAAATATTCAATTTGGATGAGCCTGATGGCTCGCACAAGTATTAGCAAAGATGTTTTCAAATTATGCGTCAGTGGCGACATTTTGGCGATGGCGCTCTTATTTTTTGGGCAGGTATGAGTTATAGAGGAACCACTCCAAAATGTTTCGATTCCACAAAAATGGACTCCGAGTATTATACTAGACTATTGGAGGAAGTTTTAGTTAATTTTGGAGAGGAAATTTGTTTCCCAGAATTTATGTTTCAGGAGGACAACGTAGCAATTCATCGGTCTAAGAAATCTCCAGAGTTTTCTGGAATCCAGAAATATACAGTCTCTCGTCTGGTCACCACTTAGTCCGGTTCTTAATCCCATTGAGAACACCTGGCCTATTTTATCTACCCAAGTTTACCATCATGGGCGCTACTTTAAGAATGTAAAGGATCTAAAAGTATCAATTCAAGCAAATGGGAGATAACTGATCGTGCGCATATTTATTCGCTGATAAACCCAATGTCAAAACATATTGAAGAAATTATAGTCAAAGTATTTTTTTCTGAGAAGTATTTCAGTAATAAAATGCAAAATAGCTTGAAAATTCTTCTCAACATTTTAAAAAAAACAAGAAACGGTGTTGCCTTTATATTCATTTCGTGATGTTATCTTCATTAAATTAAAACAACTTTAGTTGTATTTATAGTTGGCTGGCTTTTCATATTACTATGATTTTTAATGTCAGCGTCGGTCTTAGGAAAGAAAAAAGAAAACGAAGTTGTATAACTTTATTTCTATCAAAGTCTATTTAGTTTCAAATATTTCGGTCAACTTCGTTGATCATTTTCAAGGATATTGTGAGGTTACCCCATAATATCATTGAAAGTTTCGAACTCCTTGACAAGTGCATCATCAGATATATAACTACTGTGCCTGAATTGATTCCAGCGGTTCATCATGAAAGGTTCACAATTCCAACACAAGAACAGACGGAATTTTTCCACCATGTTCTTCTTTTCCTCTTGCATACTCATATTGTTTGCAGTGCTTTGAGGTGAGTTTTCCCTATCATTGACTGGAATGTTTCGGTGGTATAGATTTTTTGACGACCGGGCTAGTGGCAGTTACGTTTTTGAATTTTATGACTGATTTCACTAGTTTTTAGTTAGTATATTAGAAATTAATACTACAAGCTTAGAAGGTCAGGAAGAGATTTTCTAATTGAAAACTTGTTGAGTGTTGTTGGAATCATTTCATTCCGTCAATCCTTTTCACATTCAAATGTAGATGTCTTACTTACTTACTTAGGTGGCCTCAAACAACCCAGAGTGTCAAGGGACTTACAAAATTTGGATCACATATTTCTCCAACCGGCTCCATCTTCAGATTTTCTCCCCCAGCAGGTAGCCCAAACTCTCAGAGGCTATCTGCCACCTGGTCTTCCTAGCGAAGTCTTGGTCGTCCTATTTTTCGATGTCCTTCGAGTACGTCTTCTGATACGCTTCGCTATGTCACAGTCTGACATGGCCTAGCCAGCGTAAATTCGTTATTTTGATCTCAATACTCGTCGTTTTCCATTATAGCAATCTCTACTCGATGACTCCCAGTGATGTTCCATTAGCATTAGATATGACTTACTATTATCCGCCATAAAGAAAGACATGTTGTATGAGAGTCCAACACACTCAGAGCCTCCTTTTCCGACATAGAGTCTTATATTTAAAGTGCTCGCTTATATCGAAATAACATCCATTCGCGAGCACAATTCTCCATTTGATCCCCAGACCGACGCTACAGCATCTGTTCATGGCAGATTCGATGTCATTGAATTCGTCCACTACCTTGAAATTATATCGCTTATCAACGTTCACCCCTTCATGTAATAGATGGGTGGATGTTCTGCTTGTCTAAACCATTATGTTTTCCCGTCCACGTTTACTCCCAAACCCAATTTTACAAATTCCTTTTCATTGCCCGAAAAGACTGCACTAACTTCTCGCTGATTTCAGCATACGCTAGCAGCATTTGAAATTGTTTGCTGATAGCTCCTGTCGTGTTGACTGCAGCTTTCCTATGATGATCCCAATGAATATGTGGAAGTGATCTCGTGATAGTGTGTCGGCCTGCCTAAAGCCACGACTCGTACAAAATGGTTCGGTGAGATCTTCACCGATCTTCAGGATTTCCTGTCGGTCAATGGCGTGTCAGCTTAGCAGGAATACGAAGCCTATTATTGAGTAAAGCCAGTTTATTAGTAAGTAATTTCTAAAACCAATTGCTCGATTTTTATTTAATGTGGCAAGTGTCTTAGTAAGCTCCGCATGAAAAATTTTTGCAATATATTTACAATAAGTGTATAACCACAATCAGCGCGATAACGTTGGCCTCAATTCAAAATAAGTTATCGAAATCCGAATCACTTGGCGTTTAAATTTGTCACCTTTGTTTACTTTTAAATTTTTTAAATCTTAGGAATTATGTATTCCTAAATTATTCTTTTCTACAGGCCGGAAGAACAAAATCGCATCGATTGCACTTTTTTACCCTATAGCAAACCTTCCCACTTTGTTTATCGACGGGCCATATTTGGTTTTTAACATAAGCTTTAGCTTCAGTTAATTTTTCACTTGTATTTAGATGGTATTTGCCTTCTTAGTATTACTCAGGGGCCACCACGTTGAGGTGAGGAAAATGTTGACTCCCTTTTTGTTTTTTATATTTTTTAATATTCTTTTTGCATTAAAATTGTTTTAAATCATTGATTCGGGACGTGCTAACATCTAATGAGAAAAGTGTGTTTTTTGACTTTGAGCCAGTTTACGAAAATCTGGAACATAAATTAAACATTAAATCTAAACATTGTGAAAGAGATGATAGCAATTTTCTTTAAATTGGAAAATGATTCCACTGTAACCGTGTTTATCTGCAATTGAAAAAGCTGCCAGTCTGAGAAATCTACTGAAAGTCAATAAGAGTATTATAACATACAACATTTCCATGAAACTCTATCAATTCCAACTTTACTGCAACTTTATTAATGTCTGAAAACAATTTGACCGCCTGAGAAACCCAGTTTCTAGAAAATTCAGCAGCAAACAGCTTCTTGAGAAGATGAAATAAATCACCAATTTGAACAATTGAACATATTGCTCAAGGTCATAAGCATTCTCAGAATTTTCAAGAGAGGTTTTAAGAGATGGAAAGTAAACAAATTCTTGATATGTTAAATAGCTTCAAATGCGCAAATGATTTGCTTTTCTCCCAAATGTTTTTACTTTTTTATTTTTACGAAATTCGCGTATTTCAGGAAGCCAGGCAAACACACGTTTCAAAACCTTTCCTTTTCTAAGAAAGCGAACTTTCTTATAAGCTCGCAAATCTGGAGAGTAAGCATTACAGTCTTGAATAAACGAGCAAAGTAAGCGATATTGCAAAGACGCATGAGAACGCAACTGTGTTCATATTCTTGTTGAATTCACCTGAAAGCTTTGCAATGAAAAGCTAAAATATTACGATTTTTATTTTCTGCTAAGGCCACAAATCCATTCATTTTTCCAGTCATTGCGAGCGCACCATCCAATTTTGGCGAAGAAGGGTTATGTACATCACATAATCTTGGAAACTATTGAAAAGCATTTCACCAATAGCGCGGTTTCTAAGAGGTAAAATGACTAGAAGCTGTTCAGTAAACTTTGTTGTCAGATAAAAATCGAACATTTGGGCAATATCAGTAATATCTGTAGATTCATCAATAGCTAAAGAAAAAAGTTCTTTGTTTGTAAATCGGCATAAAGAGCGTCAAAAATTTATTGTGAGCATGTTTCAACTATACGGTTGGTAGTGTTATTGGACAGTGGGAGCTTTTTGAAACTTTCAATTATTTTTTTTTATTGCCAAACAATGATCCTGATGCCTCAATCGTGCACTCTTTTACCATTTCTGAATGTTCAAATAGTGCCTTATTTTTAGCCAATACCCACGATATGCGAAAAGATGCTTCCAAACATATCTCCTGCTCAGGTAAAGAGTGCTTCAGTAACGATTTTGAACGTTCATACATGACAACCAACACCGAATAGAAAAGCATCGTCACAGGGATGAAAATGTTTATCAACCCAACAACTTTCGTCATCGAAAGTGAGCTAAGTATCGTTCTTGCAATGAATTTCTTTCATTACAGCAATGAAGTTGCTGCAATGAATTTGTTTAATTGCTGCTATGAATTTTCTTCATTGCGGCTACAAACTTGTTTCATTGCCGATATGATTTGTTTCTTTGCTGCAATGAAAGTTTTGAAGTGTGTTTGAAATATTTATTGTTAATTATATATAAGTGCACTGTTAGTATAACATTGCAGGCTTTTTGATACAAAAAACTTTTTAGTTTTTGTTTCGAAAATGGTCGTAAATGGCAAATGATTATATTATATCCATTCCACTCGTCTGGAGAAAGATTATGGTAGTCGAAGGGTTGAGTGTTATCTTGGCTTTTCTCTCTTTATCTTCATAAAACTTAGTTTCGTTGCAAGAACGAAATTGTTTAATCAAATATAAATGTTGGCAAAAATCCAAAATAAGAAAATAATACAAATAATTAATAAAAAGTAAGAGATACACCAAATATCAATAGTTTAAATCTCATACAACTGTTTCAGTGCAAATTTTTGTTGCATGCACTTTTAGCATTTTTGTGGCTAGGAAGAATAAAAAAGTAACTGTTTGTCCATTGATGCTGAAACATTATAGTTTCTTGCGAAATTTTTCAATATTTAGCATCCATCTTTAAAAAAAAACGTCGACTTAAACGCTTGACATTGATACTGTGATTGATTTATTTGTTTTCGTTGTTCACTGCAAGAGAACGAAGAAGTAGTAATAAATAAAATTAATTAATATGCATATAAAGCAGAAGTGTACCAGCTAAGGATAGCGGTGCGATGTTAATAAAGCAGCAATTGTTTACCTGTTTTTCGAAATCATCAGCGGGCCACACAAAATAAACTCCATTTGGGAAACGCTGCCCTACAGAAGATGGATTTGCAATTCCTGCTCAAATTTTTTTAACAAATTTGAAATACTTAAATTTTAACTGTCAGAAAAATTAAAAATAAACATTTTCAACACATAATCATTTTTGTTTTAAGCTGGCAACATTACGCCTTCTTGACGTCAGGGACCTAAAAATAATTCTAATTTTTGTCGCATACGCCAGAAGCACCGTCAAGCGCAAACTCTCGTTCTTCTTCCATAAGAATACATGTACAAGTTTTGCTTTTGTTCGTACACTAAACGTATACCCACCATCAGGGCTCCGATTGTGTTCGTACACTAAAGCGTTTTTATTTTCCGAATAGAAATTGTAAATTTTTTTCTAAAACTCGAGCAATTTTGTTTTTAATTTTACAATTTGTTGATTATCAGTTTCAGTTTATCTTTCAAGTTTCTTAGTAAGCTTCCCCAGCGAAAGTTTCCAAGGCGGTTATTAGTAAGGCATTTTTATATTCAGAAAAGGATGTATTGAATTAAGCAACGAAGGCGAAAAATGGCGCATTTTTTGATGTGTAAACATCTATACGCTGGGGGTAAAAATCTTTTTCACAATACAATCACAAATTTAGAATAAGATGAGCGATGTAATCGTTAACCAATCGTAAAGCGTTATCAAATCGGTGTGAGCTATGTATGAGTGTATTAGTGTAATCATACGCTGCATACAATATACTCAACACCATCTAGTGTGCAATAGTAGCTACTAATTTTCACTAATTGTCGTACATTATGTTATCGTAGGCAAATGCAAACAAATAAATAAAATGAATACAAAAACATTTAATTTTAATAACTTTTAAAAAGATTTTTACACTTTTAATAACAAATTTACTAAAACAAAGCAAAATAAGGAAAACTAAAAACTAAACTTGTCAAATATAAGGAAAATTAAAAACTAAACTTGTCAAACTTCTTCGTCTTTGAGATTGTCATTCATACTTAACAGCTGCATATAAGCACCATCTAGTGTGTAATAGTAGCTACTAATTTTCGAAAACCATTGCTGTAAAATAACTACCTGCATTACATTTCAGTAAACAACTGATTAATAACTTGTCAACCACAACAAATACAAAATAATAAAATAATTTACAAAACACCAAAAAAATTATAACTCAGAACATAAAACAACACAAAGTGTATCAAAGCTGACTGGAGGTAATGTTAATTCTAATAAAATTTCTATTAGATTCCAATATAAATTAAGATTATAACATATCTTCATTTATTCTTCAATTATTTATTTTAGGCGAGTTTTTCAGCCCCCATCTAATATATACAAGTAAAATGACGTTCACAACACTTTGGATAGGCAGCTTTAATATTCTTGAAATCTCCCCAGCTACAGTTTGGTGGATTGGTCTGATCATAGTTTCTAAGAGTCTGTAGAGGTGATGGTAAAGCTGATACCGGGTCACACCTGAAAGAAAGTTAAGGAAAATTATTAAACAAGTTTTATAAAAAAATCTACGTTCTTAGTATACTTACGTCTCAATTGTCGCTAGACCAATGGAGTTATCACACGTGAATTCGGCACAGTCCAAAATGGGATGTTTTATGCTTTGTCCGGGATTTACAATTTGATCATTTATTACACATTTGCCAGGATGGTTTTCATCACGGAAATATCGTTCATAGCTGTTGGCATTGGCCAGAGCCACAAATAGTAACACAAATGTTGTGGACACAAATAATTTCATCTTGTTCACTGGATGAGTGGAGATACAGAACTAAACAACAATTCTGAATTGTTTTGTGATTTGTCTAAGACTAACACTATCAGCTACAATTTTCTGTTGAATTTTAATTGTGACGAGGTTAAGAAAAGTTCAACTGATAACAATTGTTGTGCACTAAGTTTCAGATTGAGATTGCAAATTGGAATTTTCGACTAAATTAAGAGACTCTAGCTGGGATGAGAGGAATATCAATTATGTCATATTTCGTAGCAATACACTGAAAGAAAAACGCTTCGTCGCATGGATGAAACATTTTCGGTAATTTTTTTACGTTGTTATTGAGAAAATTGTCGTATATCCCACAATTTGGTAGTCGCTGCAACGCAAAATTGCATACGTCACTTCTTTGACATTTAGTTTCTGCAACAACTTACTTTTTGTTCCTGCAAAAATTTTATTTAATTTGAATTTTATAGAAAAATTGGGTTGAAAATTAAAAAAAAATGAAGGCATGAGTTTTAAATTTCTGATATTTGGTTTATCTCTTACTTTGTACAGTTTATATTTATTATTTACTTATTTTGGAGGTTTGTCAACATTTTTAGTTGACGAAACAATTTCGTTATTGTAACGCAACTAATTTTTGTGATGGTATAGAGAAAGAAACAGACGAAAAAATGAGCGAGCGTAAAAAAGAGTCCAGCGAGAAAAAATTGTGAGCGTGAGTGGTGGGTCACGTACACATCTTAAATCAGTTCCATTGCAAGAACCGAAAGTGATAGAAATATTACTCCGCCGGAATAATTTAAATAAATTTGTTATAACAGACTAATTAGTTACAATTAGTAATAATATTTTATTGTGAAGACTAAATTGTGTGAATTTATGTGTTTGTTATGACCGTTTGTGTAACTTGCGAATCTATAAATCAAATAGATAAATAAACAGAATGCAAGGAGCAACACGACTGCAAAGAAAGTGACGTATCGATAGCAGAAAAACTACCCCGAAATATGTGACTAAACATTTGTGAGTGTGTTTGCGCGTGACGGTACAAATTACAACAAACTGTTCGTTCTTTTATGTTTTAATCATAATTCGGTTGCGCCTGTTTCGTTGTGTTGGTATTTGGATTCAGAAAAAACGAAAGACATAGATACATTTCTGCGGGCAGCCGAATCCAATAAAAACCAAGAAACAAAGAAACAAAGTGCTTCAAGTACGATGAGCACAAAAAATAACAATTTAATGTACAATCAATTGAATCACTCAAATGAATCGAAATTTTAACAAATTTGGCTAAAATAAATAAAAGAGTAGTTGAAGATAATGCTTGCGGAGCGATTACTGGCTTAATGACAGGGATATTTGGCGCTATAATTAAATATCAGAACCCCAACACAACAACAATTTCATGACTTAACAAAACAAAGATGTGGTTCCATGTTAAAGGAGTAGAGCATGTGGGAGTAGTGCTTATGTTCATGGTAAGTACAGAAAATAATCATACAATTTCAGGACCTGAACACGACGGCCACGACGATGTTTCAATATGGAACGAATATAATCTATTCAGCAAATTGAGACCATTTTCGAAACAAAAATTAAAAAAATTGTTATCATAACACCTGTAAAGTACAATTCTCAATAAATAATTTCAAACACACTTCAAAACATTCATTTCAGCAAAAAACAAAATCATTGTAGTAGAGAAACATGTTCATTGCAAATTCGTTGCACCAATGAAACAATTTCGTAGCAGCAATAAACATATTCATTGCAGCAATGAAGCAAATTCCTTGCAAGAAGGATACTTATTCATTGCTACAATGAAACAAATTCATTGCTGCAACGAAACAAATTCGTTGCAATAATGAAGCATATTCATTGCAGCAACAACCATACTTTCACCACAGTAACGAACAATTTTCAGTTGATGAACACATTTTCATAGCGGGAATCAAAAGTTACGTTAGCTCACTTTCGATGACAAAAGATGTTGGGGTGATGAACATTTTCATCCATGTGACAATGCTTTTCCGTTCAAAGTTTGAAACAATAAAAATATTTCAAAATGTATGGCAAATGTACAAATTCACAGTTGAAAATTCTGCATTTAAATGTACTTTCAATGCCGATGCGTTTCATTTAAATGTCACGTAATATGAAAATTCTCTGTGAGTTTTTAAATTGACCTCTCCCTTATTATATTTGTCTACCCAAATCAGATTTATACAAATTTAGCATAATACAAACTTAAGTTGTGATAAGTTATAGAGATTTTTACCCTCAAGTATGGAAGCATAGTCTGAGGGGTAATAAAACTTAATTCAAATAGAATTTTTAACTATTTACATAATTAATGAAGGTGGAGAATGTTGGAGAAGGAGGGCCGAATGTAGGATTCTATGTCTTTAAAGAGGACAATATTTGCCAGTAGAACAGAGGGCGCACAAGCTAACTGACATATTTTAAATTGTTGTTATAGCGAGAATGCGCGTTGTCATCACAATTTGTCACCGTGAAAAGTATAAGTGGCCGATTCGCTTACCACTCTCCATCAGTTACTGTTTAGATTTGGGTTACACGTCAAACAGTGTTGAGAAGACCACAGTGAATGAAAATCGCATAGTCACAGATATGAATCATGTGCATTAGTGTGTTAATATTAATGCTGCGATGAAACGTGTCATAAATGCGACGAACAAATCATACGAATTTTTGTATTCATTCGCCGTTGTCTTGCTGTATTAACTAAATATAAATTTATTGTTAATTTCGCAGAAAAATATGCTGAATAATAAATTATAATAACGGGTCCGCCAAATAACTTTTTTTTTTTTGAAAATGCTATAAAAAAAGCCACTGAATATTTTCTCAAATCTCTTTTTTTATTTGAAAGTACAATCCTTCCGGTTAATAATGGAAAATAATTTCATTCAAATGGCTGACTCGGCTGGCCATGCAGTAGCCTACGCGATCGGTTCAATTTTTAAGCACATTATGGACTGTGTGCAGCTGTATTTCACCAATGGCTTCACGAATATTGTCCTTTAAAGCGTCAATTGTCTCTGGCTTGTCGGCGTAAAACTTATCTTTGAGGGCACCCCACAACTAATAGTCCAACGGTGTCAAATCGCAGCTCCGAGGTGGCCAAACGACATCAGCTCTGCGGCTGATAATGCGATATTCAAAAATAGGGCGCAACACATTGAGTGTAGCTTCGGCTGTGTGGCACGTAGCGCCGTCCTGTTGAAACCAAATGTTGCCAATATCCTCCTCTTCAATTTTTGTGAACAAAAATTCGTTCAACATGGCCCGATAACGATCGCCATTGACTGTAACGGCCCCTCCTTGCTCATTTTCGAAGAAAAATGGCCCAATTACGCCTCTGGACCAAAATCCGCACCAAACAGTGACTCGTTTTGGGTGCATCGGCTTTTCAGTGTATGCGTGCGGGTTTTCTGTGCCCCAAATGCGACAATTTTGCTTGTTTACATACCCAAGACCAAAATGAGCTTCATCTGAAAAGATGATTTTTTTGGCAAAATCGGCATCTGCAACATTACCATGATTTTCAAAGTAATGTCGCAATATTTCCCAGCGTTGTTCAAGCGTATACACAACCATATTCGTTCAGCGGAAGTATAAAACTAATTATCTGTCAAATCAGACATGAGCTAAGTGTTACCAATCACGAAATAAGCACTAGTTGAAAAAAAACGTTAGATGGCGGACCCTTTAGTAAGCGCTTGGAGCTTCATCTACCGTATTTTTTTTTTGTATCATATTTTGTTCTACATTTTTTACCTTGGGAATTATCCAAAAAGTTAATGTTAACTACTACAGTTGTTGATACGACGAAATTAATTTCTAAGAAATTGTTGTTAAATATGTGCTAATGCTGCCTTAACCATCAAATGATAAATACAAATTTGAATTTTCCGTTGGAAAGTTAGATGGTAATTTAAATAGGATTGAAGGGTTTGATGATTCTCACCATGCATCACACAAACATATATATCGGGTGGTTAAATTTTAAGGGCCGATGTTGAATATGAACCACTCCTAAACGCCAAGTTTTTTCTGCATTTCATTTGACTTTTTTCCATTTCAGACTAACTCAATTTGAACCATGGAAAGATAGACAATCGAGCAACGCGTTAAAGTTATTCAGGCTTATTATGGAAATGGCCGTTCAATTCAAAATGCATATCTTCAGTGATGAGGCACATTTTCACCTCAGTGGATTCGTCAATATGCAGAATTGCCGCATTTGGGCGAATGAAAATCCAAGAGTCGGGCCGTATTTTTTCGGGCCGTATTTTATCCATCGGGCCGTATTTTTCCAAAATGAGGCCGGTCAGTCAGTTACTGTGAATGGTGTTCGCTATCGTGAGATAATAACGAACTTTTTATGGCCCAAATTGAAAGATATGGATGTGGACGATATGGAACAGGACGGTGCCCCTTGCCACACTTACTTACTTACTTATCCGGTCTCGGACAACCCCGGGGGGTCAGGGACCTTACAAAACGAAGATAACATATTTCGCTAACCAGTTCGATCTTTAGCTTTATCTCTCCAGTTGGCAATACCAAGTGTACGCAGGGATTCGTCAACCTGATCCCTCCAGCGGAGTCTTGGTCTTCCTATTTTTCGTCTTCCTTCGAGTTCGGTTTCGAAAACCCTTCGCGCTGGTTCATCTTCATCCATTCTACTGACATGGCCTAGCCAGCGCAATCGCGTTATCTTGATCCGCTTAACTATGTCAATGTCAGGATAAAGCTCATACAGCTCATGATTCATGCGTCGCCGATACTCGCCGTTGTGCACTATAGGGCCATAAATTTTTCGGAGTATTTTTCTCTCGAAGACTCCTACAGATGTTTCGTCTGCTTGCGATAGGACCCAGGATTCTGCGCCATAAAGCAAGACAGGTTGAATGAGAGTCTGGTACAGCTGGACTTTTGTTACTCGAGAGACGGCTTTATCTCTAAAGTGCTTGCTTAGCCCAAAATAACATCTATTCGCAAGCACAATTCTCCGCTTGATCTCAAGGCTGACGTTGTTGTTTTTGTTCACGGCAGATCCGAGGTATATAAATTCGTCCACTACCTCGAAGTTATAATGGTTATCAACGTTCACGCTTTGGTCTAATCGCGTGGAGGCCCTGTTCGTTGAAACCATTAATTTTCTCTTGTCCTCATTCACCGTCAGACCCACTTTTGCTGACTCCTTCTCAATTCTCGAAAAAACCGCAGTAACTTCTCTAATTGTGCGCCCAATGATATCTATATCATCAGCATACGCGAGCAGCATGTGACTTTTGCTGCTGATGGTTTTATTCATATTGACTGCAGCTTTTCTCATAATGATCTCCATTAAGATGTTAAAGACATCGCACGATAGGGTGTCGCCTAGCCTGAGGCCTCGCTTAGTTTCGAAAGGTTCGGTAAGATCCTTACCAACTTTCACTGCGGATTTGGTGTTCGTCAAGGTCATCCTGCAAAGGCGTATGAGTTTTGCAGGAATACCAAGCTCAGACATTGCTTCATAGAGTTTCTCCCGTATCGGACTATCGAAGGCTGCTTTATAATCGATAAATAGATGATAGGTGTCGATTTGTTTTTCGTGTGTCTTCTCCAGGATTTGGCGTAGCGTGCAAATCTGGTCGGTTGTCGAATTTGCAGGCCTAAAGCCACACTGGTATGGTCCAATCAGGTCAGCGATAATCGGTTTTAGCCTTTCGCACATTATACTTGATAGAACCTTATATGCTATGGATAAAAGGCTTATTCCACAGTAGTTGGCACAGATACTTTTAAATATGGGACATAGTACACTGAGACTCCAATCGCCGGGCATGCATTCATCTAACCAAATTTTGCTAATGAGCTGATGCATGCACCTTATCAGCTCATCACCGCCAGCCTTACACAGCTCCGCCGGTAATCCATCGGCTCCTGCGGCTTTGTTGTTCTTAAGCCGGGCAATAGCTGTTCTGACCTCGTCTTGGTTAGGAGGGGGCAATCGACGTCGTCGGCCATATTGTGATCGATTGTCCCATCGTCATCGGATATCTCAGGTACTAGTAGCGCGGATAAATGCTCTCTCCATATTCCCAACATGCTCTGCACATCTGCGACGAGATTTCCGTCCCTGTCTTTACAGAAGGGGGGCCCTGAACCATGTCCATTAGTTCCGTTTTTAACTTTTTGGTAGAATTTTCGGGCTTCGTTCTTTCTCACTCTCGCGCTTTCTCTACTGCCGTTTCTTACGCCTAAAGAGACGGTTTACCTCCTTTCCTTCTCCCTATACCGCTCAGTTGCAGCTCCCGTTGCAATTAACTGAAGCATTACCATACGTGCAGCGTTCTTTTCGTCATTTGCTATGCGACACTCTTCATCGTACCACGGTTTATTGCGAAGCGGTTTTTCGAAACCAAGTACGGTTGTTGCGGCAGTTTTTATAGAGTCGGAAATGGGTTTCCACTGCGATCCGGATCGTCATCGGGAGGGGGTGGGTGCTGTGCCAGAAGTTGCGAGAGCTTCCTTGAGTAGGCTGTGGCTACCTCTGGTAATTGCAGCTTTCCGATGTCCAGCTTCCTCTGCGTCTACTTTCGTACGATTTTCGCTCTACTTAATCTTGTGCGAACCTTTGCTGCTACCAGGTAGTGATCAGAATCGATGTTAGCTCCTCTGATCACTCGTACGTCCATTACACTGGATGAGTGCCTTCCATCAATTACCACGTGATCAATTTGGTCTTAGTTCTTTGATCAGGGGATACCCAAGTAGCCTTGTGGATGTCTTTATGCTGGAATCTTGTGCCACTAATGACCATGTTTTTGCCGCGGCAAACTCAATCGGTCTCATACCGTTGTCAGAACTGTCAGCATGAAGACTGAAATTGCCAATAGTTGGATTAAACACATTCTCCCTTCCTACTTTGGCATTAAAGTCTCCTAGTACAATCTTAATGTCATGGCCAGGGCAGGGGTCATACGTTTCCTCTAGGAGCTCATAGAATATGTCTTTGGCATCATCACTTTCGAGGACATCTGCCAGTTGGATACTTGCACCGGATCTATATAGAGTTCTTACATTCCAAGTGCATATCCGTAAATCGTGGTCCTTATAACGTTTGCGGGGGTCGTCAACAAATAGGGGTTGTTTATGTTTTCTGTTTCGTTTTTGTATTTTCACTGCCATTATGAACGGTGGCGGGAGGCAAACCCAGCCCACCGGGTTTTTGCATTTTACCTACTGCCAGGATATTTGATTGCAGCCGCCCATTATGGATCAGACGCTGACCAGGATGCGATATGTTGAACGGATTTTCTTCTTTTAGTTTCTATCCGCCGTTGGCCCGTATGTTTGGCTCATCCGCCTTCTAAGGACAAAAGAATATGCCCGATTGTTTGATGAGCTTCAGTGACATCAGTCACCTACTAAACCTGATTTGATGCTCATTTGTTTCGCCTTCTCACTCTAGCTAGCTAACGGAGGTTTCCGAAAAGCCATTGCCCAGAACATACTGCGTGGAAGTAGTGAGCTGCTTGCACTGCCCAATGAAGGAATCATTTCTGGCCACTCCCAACTGAATGGCAATCAGAAACTTTCCACCTCCATGGACAGTCCCTTGCCACACAGCTAACGAAATAATGGCTCTTTTGCGCGACAAATTCAATGGCCGTGTTATCTCACGTGATGGCGATGTCAATTCCCCCCAAGATTATGTGATTTGACACCGTTGGACTTTTTCCTTTGGGGTTATTCGAAAGACCAGCTGTACGTCGCTAAGCCATCAACAATTCAAGAGCTAAAAGATGAAATAATTCGGCACGTTAATGGCATAGAAACTCAATTATGCCTCAGCGTCATCGAAAATTTGAACCATCGGATGGAGGTGTGCCACCGAGGTCGCGGCGGCAATTTGGCCGATATTCTGTTCAATACATAGTTGAACCACACCATATTATCATAATAAAACGAAATGACAATAATTTCCTAAATAATTTGTGTTTTATTCAAAATCAACATCGGTCCTTAAAAGTTAACCACCCTATACTATACTTATACTTTAGATATTATATAAACAAAATGTTTGTGAATACATCATATTCATCGCAACAGTGAAACACATATATTTCAGCAATGATACACATTCATTGCAATACTGAAACATATTCGTCGCAACATTGGACATATTTTCCGTGCAGAGACAAATCTGAATCGTAATTAACGGACGAATAGTTCAAAACTCGACTCAGAATATTAAGCGCAGCTTACACAGTATCTTTATGAATATAATATATTCATTCCTATATAGTCATAGGTTCAATGAATGTGTACATTGTGGTTATGAATTTATAAAATTAATCATTTCATCACCGCAACGTAACATACATTGAACCAGCGGAAAAATTATAGGAGGTATGAAAGTGTTCACTGTTTTATGTCACATCTACGAAACTATTCAGTGATGCAATAAATATTTACGTTGTGAACATTAATTTATTGGTATAGAGAGTGTTAATTGAAAGATATTAATTTGAGGTGAATTCCCATTCGATTTCAAATTTCAAAAACAGTTGCTATAATAAATTTAATTTTATGTAGACACTAAATCAATAGTAAACGAATTGTAAAATTAGTATCACAGTCTACAATTTTTGCGTGTCGTAGAGTATTCCAATGTTGAGATCCCTCATAGCCATACACACCGAACCAACTGTTATCTCACATTTACCTATCATATCCTCTTGTGGTAATTAGGCACTAAGTGTATTATTACTACATCTGCTTGAGATCTTCCGCTTTTCTGGTGAGCTCATATGGAAGTGATGATAAAATGTGCTATATGTAATGAACTCAGAGCGTTGTGTTTTCCATGCTCATTGGATACAAACGATACTAAACCAGAACATAAATTACAGTCGGGTGAAGTCATCCATTGAGTCTGAGATCTGATAAAAAAAACAACGTTATTCACCCTAAAGCTGAACGAATGGGCGTGCAAAATGTGGAACGACTGTGCTCTTTCGCGAACCTTGGTGGTACCTGGATATCCCAGCATAGTAATATGTTCTCTCCACTTTACTGAGGCCCATGACGTGGTCAATGTGGCCGTCGGTGTTGAAATTGTTAGCCTGTACGTATCTTGACATGAGAACGTGGGTTCGATCCCTGCTGTGACCGCCTTACATGTCTTGCGACGGTGGTCATATTGATTCGTGATGGCGACACTACCAAGTACTTGGTCTAGAACCCCCTTCTCAAAATAACGTTCGAAACCTGTGTAAACTGTAGGTCCCAATCATTGAGTACAAAAACTTGAAACCGCACTGCTCTCTGGTTGTGAACATCTTTTGTTTTTTGTTGTTGTATTTTATGCCGTGATCCATATGTAGCCTTCTCACACAGTCGAGGACCGAAATTAATGATAACACAAGCAACAAAATAAAAGGGAAAAATGCAAGAAATTATGACGAAAATTCCACAGATAATGAAACATATCGTACACAAACGCAACCTGGAGGAAGGTAACTTGCAAAAGCCTTAGAAAATCGTAAGTTGATAAGGTACCCGGTCACCGAAAGAGTGTTTATGAGACTACAACTTTGCTATACAGGTACGGATTCGAATGATTCTGAATTCGCAACTAATAACAATAATGAGCGACAGCAATCCTCAGTCTAGAACATCTCAATAATACAGATTGGAGAACTTGGATTGGAGAAATACGAGGTTCTCCAGGGACAACAACAGGCGCACCAGAGGTTCACCTACTCCCTTAGGTGTATGCCCAGAAATGTGCTAAGAGGTGAGGTTATACCCTTCTATACTTACAATGCCTGGCCAGATTTAAACTATATTAAATATATGAAAACATCTTCCTTACTAAGGCGGCCTCAAACAAGCCAGAGGGATTAGGGGCCATTTCAAATGAGAATAATATACTTATCCAACCTTTTCGATCTTTATTTTTTCTCTTCCAGTTGGTAACATCAACCTGTCGCAGATATTTGTCCACCTGTTTGGTATTTTTAGGAACATTTTTCTCTCAGAAACTTCCAGCGTGTTCCTCAGCGTGTGATGACTGCAGCTATCGTAATTTATCATCTCGATCTCTATTAAAATGTTGAAGAGATCGCGTGATAAGGTGTCGTTCTGCCTGAGGTCTCGCCTCGTAGAGATATTGGTTCGGTGAGATATTTAGCAATCTTCACTGAGGATTTTGTGTCGGAGTCTACAAAGACGTGCCGGTGTAGCCGGAATATTTAACTCGGGCATAACTTTGCACAGTTCCTCCGTATCGGGCTGTCGAAGACAGACTTATAGTAGGTGGTACGTGTCGATTTTCTGATTGTTAGTTTTCTCGAGGGTGTTTAGAAATGTAGACATCAGATCGTTGGTTAATATTCCTCGTCCAGCATACGACTGATAAGGTCCGATCAGGTCTGCAACAAATGGCTTTAGGTTTTGCACATTAGTCTCGTGTGGATCTTAAATATAATAGATAAAAGGCTTATTCCAGGTTACATACACACGATTCATCTTTACTAAATACCACGCCATCGTCAACAGCCTTGAACACCTCAGCCGATTGTTCATCAGCTCCTGTGCCTTTGTTATTCGTAAGCCCACATGGGTTAGGAGGAGGCAATCAATACCATTGTCCTTTAATTTCCGACTTGCAATCACCGTGCACAAGTAATGCATAGATATAATCTTTCCACATCCGCAATATACTAAGAACGTGGGTTCGATTCCTGCTCTACTCGATTCAATTATTTAGCCATGAAAAAGATTCTCAAAATACCATTCTGCATCGGTATTCATCCTTAGGACCCAATCAGTGAGTGTAAAACTTGAAAGCGCATATCTCACTGGTTGTGAGAATCTCTCCCAAATCCCGCCATGGGATATAGTGAGAAACCGTTTATTCTATTTATGTATTCACCAGGGAAGCCATGTTCCATGGCTGTTAGTTTGACTTTTGAGTAGAATTTATTGGCCTTGCTCTTCCTTCTATTTGTTCTAATTTGGTCAACCAACCGCTCTATCCCTGCCAGCGTTGCATAGGCCTGTAGCGTTATTTTCGTTACTTGCCTTTTGACATTCGTCATCGTTTTATTATTTGCCATTAAGCGGAGTTTAATAATCAAGAGCGACCTTTTCATCGTGGAGAAGGAAATGTGTTTGATCTGGGCTTCCACATCATTCGACGGTGGTGCATTATGCGTCAGTAGGTGCACGCATTCATCCTAAATAGACGGTATGTCTCTCCGGTAATTGTAGCTTTCTGATATCCAGCATTTTATATGCACCGATTTTGCATGTCTCGTCTTAACCTTGTGCAAACAGTTGGTGCAACCAGGTACATATCAGAATCGATATTAGCATCCCGAATTACACATACGTCTATTACACTCGTAGACTGCCATTCGTCATTTACCAGGTGATCAATTTGGTTTTTCGTTGGTATATCAGGGGATACCAAAATAGCCTTGTTGATGTCAATATGTTCGAATCCTGCACTACTGACAATCATGTTTTTTGCCGCGACGAAATCTGTCGTTGTCATTCCGCTGTCAGAAATGCTGACTTGTGGTCTAAATTTATAAATGATTCGTTCGAAGACATTTGCACTTCCGACGTTGGCCTTAAAACCACTTAAGACAATCTTAATGTCAGGCCCATGTCCTTGATGTCATCGATTTTATCTTCTGTCGGGGCATGTACACAAATTTTCGATATTTTCAAATATTTCGTTTTAATGCGGACGGTAGATATACGCTCACTCACGGGATTGAATCTACAGACCAGATTTCGTAGTCTTTTTTCAACTATAAGTTCTAGTATAGTTCAAAGTTGTTGCTTCTTGTAAAGCCACGACCTCTCCACGTCATCCCCTGGGTAGCAGTAATGTTAGCCTTATAAATCTTGAGGATATCTGTCAGTTGGATAGTGTCACCGGAACTGTATACTATTCTAACATTCGTGGTCCTTATAACGATTGCGGCGATAGCCAACAACTGGGTTTAATGTTTCTTATTACTATTTCGAATTTTCATTGCCATTCTTAATCTGTGGAAGAACGCATGCCCAGCGATGCGTGTGGTTTTGCATTTTACTTCTGCCACTATGCATTCATAGTTGCCCAATCTGGATCAGATGCTAGCCAGGGTGAAACTGTTAATGAGAGTCCCTGCATATACTCCTTTCTACGCTACGCTAAGTTGACCAGTAAGTAGTATAGGTCGAAGTTGTGCAGAATGTACCAGATATACGAAGGATTATGGAGATAACCATAAGTTCACGCAGCCACTCTTTATCAACCACTCAGCGATGTGCAGACGCTTAAGCCCCACATTGTGAGACCACCATTCTGGTGATAAGAACACCAAATTTTGCAAATTGAAATTGAAAAGATTTAAAACTGACAAAAGTACCCAAAGAACTTTTGTTCAAGTTGTGATCTACATCTGGGAGAAATTTTAATAATAACCCACAACATCTGCTGTACAAGAAATACAGTTAAAATCAGGATCTATGTATTCGTGAGTACTGACAAAAAGCATTATAATTACAAACAATTTAATATATTGTACTTATACTTAATATTTATTTTAACTTTTTCGAAGAATGATTTTACAGTTGTTAACCTACAAACAATATGAAATATTTGAGTATAACTGAGAAATAATTTCGGAACCTTGTTACCTAAAGAACAACTACTTATAGAATCTGAATATTCCGAACAATTGGTATCTGGGTTTGAAAATTTTAGGTATAAATTTATGAAAATTATGTATCCATTAGAAGTTTGCTTGGCATAATTAGTCAATATTATTTTGATTTTCTGGGGCATTTATCATATAATATTCTAATGTACATTGACCTGTAACAACCGCTGTCGTATTTCATTTTAATTCTTATAGTCTTTTGAAATTCTTTCCAATATTAAATCTGCATGGTTATCCACACCAACAAGGTATCCACGTACATACATCGACAATTGAACAAGGAATTCGAAAAAATTATTGCAAATTATAAATGAATGTGACTCACAATTATACACAATCGAAAAAATTTCAAAAAACCTTGCATTAGCAACAGATTGTCCTTTCTCGTTACAAATAATTTTTGTAATTCACTCTGGAATGAACGAACTGATAACAACGGAAACGTTGATGAGTTTTTTTATCTTCGATTATGAATAGGTGCATTAAGCTTTAGTGTATTTTGAGTATTACAACCGACAATTATGGTATTTTTTTTGTTTTATTTCTGTATTTTATTCATCAATTCACTCTGTTTAATTACAAGGAGTTGCTTGTAATTATGTTTTGGGTCATCATTTCCAGTATCATTGTACTCGCGTGGTGAATAATTACAGTTCCTTTAATCACTAGTTAAGAATGTAAGAAACAAACAAAACCGGAAGTGCCCCAACACACGAGGTGTTTGATTAAATGTAGGCACCGGATTTAGAACAAATCGATTGTTGCAACCGAATTGACCATAGCCAAATTTAGTGGTTGCCTCAAAAGGAAGGTTTATGGAAGGAAGGAAGGTTACATATGGCAATGTTAATAGCGTCGAAAACGGTATGAGATATATATTTTGGTTACCATGACCAAATGGTTTTTAAAGAGGTTGTGGTAGTCGACAAATTCAGTTGCCAGAACCCACCATTTCTTTTTTAGATGAGATTGTCTCGCCTGTATTCTTCTGACTTCAACATTTTGCAATACAAACGAACGCGCTAATTTTGGCGTAGCATACGTCTTACCTTACGGTATAGGGAGTCATGTCAGATTGTTATTGTTGTAATCTTTATTTCATTGATTATGAGGAAACGGCGAGATAACTTTTTTTAAAAATTTTTTTGTAGGTAAATGAAGATGTTATCTTTCGTTTGATATACATTTCATATTGGTTGATATCTTCCTAATATTTAAATTTCTCAAATGAAAATTGTTTAAACACATACACTCAAACATATGTGTGGTGTTTGGTTGAGTGTTTGAGTTTGTAGCGTGAACACAAACTATGCTGCTGTTTCAGTGTGGACACAAACCTTCGGCTGTTGTTTTTATTGATGAAATATTGAAATTTCGTATATTTACTTATGTATTTAAGTGAACAAAATGTTAAATGTGAATTTGAATTTAACATGGATATATAATTATAAAAAATATATGAAAAAATTAATTCATACATTTTTATGGTAAATGAAAGTGCTGCCAAGTAAGCAAAATAACAATGCTGTTTGACAGCAGCTGACAGTTGACGTTTATCATTTATCATTTATTGTTATATATGTTTTCTGTCTTATCGGATGGCGTATTCTACGTTAAACTTAATGGCCGTATCTCTGACACAGCCTGCAGGGACACTACGTGGCCGATTTTTTTTTTTATGTTCTACTTATTTATTATTTGTATCCCGGAGGTAACTAATGTGTTTTAAAATATACATAAATCTAAATCGTGATTCGTTATTCGTTCTTCTACGGATATAGTTATTAAATGATAAAATTTCATTAATGAAAATTAGAACTGGATGTTGCGACTTTAGGGTAAGGAAGACACAAGAAAATGCGAACCATTTCACAAATGTACTGAAATCGATATGCCCCAGTCAAGTAAAAAGTAATAGCGGGTACTCAAATGAGAGAACATGTACTCATGGTTTCAATGTTGCACATACTTCTTTGATATCAGTTTGATAAATTTTTATGTCCTTTTGGGAACTATGAAAACCCTTAGGAATAATGGAAATCGCAACTAGATCTAACATAAAATTTTGGATACTCAACTAATAGAAAATGTTGTATTTGATTTCTGTTCTATTCGTAAACAAGAACCAACTCCGTAGCTGAGACACTTGAGCTTCTTATGCAAACTCACTTTCCAAACTGTGTGGATATAGACTCTGCGGAGATTAATCACCTGGTGACTTCCACTCCATATATCTCGCATCTGGGAGTGATTGAGGAGATAGTTGAGAATTGAGGTTGCTTTGGGATATTAATAGCTTCAAGCCCTTTAAATCTCCTAGTCCTGATGGGATCCAGCCGATTATGCTGCAGAAATGTGACACTTTTGTCCCCCTTCATCTTCTGAGTATCTATAGGGCTTTTTTTCAGACTTTCCCTGATACCAGACAAATGGATAGAGTTACTAGTCGTTTGTATTCCCAAGTCAGGAAATCTTAGTCATATTTGTCCTAAGGACAACAGACCAATCAGCCTCACATCCATTATATTGCAAGAATGGTTGACATGTACATCAGGAATAGAATTAACCCATGCCATTTGAGTGGTACACCACATGCCTACCTCAAGGGTAAATCTGTGGAAACTGCTCTGCTCGATATTGTGGGTTATCGTGAGCCCAACTTGAAGTTTGGGGATTTCACTTTGGCTGTCTTCTTAGATATAGAAGATGCTTTTAACAATGTGTCATCTAGGGCTATCAAGGAATTTCTGGGGTTCGGTGAGGCCCCTTCACTTCTTGTCGAATGGATTGGGAACATGCCTAGAGATCGTATTGTAAATTCGAAACTTGGGGTGAGCTTAGTTCGGAGCTCAGTACTGTGTCGTTTTGTGTTTGACGCCATTCTTAAGGGCTTTGATTTTGTCTATGCGGACGACGTTGTTATTCTTGTCGGCAGAAAATCTTTGCCTACGATCAGCGAGCTAATGCAGGATGACATTGGTGAGATTTCAGTTTGAGCTAGGCACTGTGACCTGGGTGCGCGCTGAAAAAAAACAGCCTGTGTGATATATTCTCCCAAAAATATATCCTGCAAGAACCATGCGAATATTTCGAACTCACTTCATACGTACATATGTTTGCAAGTCCCAAACTCACTCGTATTTAAAAGTAAACAGTAGCATGTTTACTGGCAAACATGTATTTTTACGGGGACACATACGAATTCTTCATCCCAGACATCCATATACTTACGTGGAAGTGTTCGCGTGGTTCCACTAAACCTTCGTATACTTACGGGGAAACATATGCGTATTTCTTCGCAAAAATAATAATATTTAGAAACGAATTATTCTTTGATTTCAATATATATGTATTATTTATTTATAATTAATTTGGTCAATATTAATCCACATTTATAAATAATTAATGCAAAAATTTTAAAGATTTAAAACGGCCTTTTTCACATTTACTTGCATTGAATGCATTATTTGTTTTTTTTTTCATGGAATGAAACTCTGCTGCTCTTTTGTCTTTCCTTCCTTTGTTGTCTCCCACGTTTTTGGTTTTAGAAGGTGTCAACTATGCGTTGGTTATCACTGTGCGTTGGTACATAAACCATATGCTTATATAAAAATCTAGTTCATGCAAGCCAAGCCTGTAATAATTTCTTGTGTTTTTATTATAGTTCACAAATGGTTCGCCGTTCCGATTTTCTCAGTAAAGGCTCGGGCATACAAAAACCAAAGCAACATCACAAACCTTCAAGAGCGTTTGTTCATTGTTTCTTTATTGATCAAGGGCTTGAGAATCAAGCGCTGACAACTGAATACATGAAATAAAACGCAATACATCAGCCAAAGTGAGAAACACTGACTTCATCTACAATTTACACGCACATTCAGGATATTTATGAATCACCGACTGAGAGAATAATGCAAAAATACAAATACACATTTACAAGATAGACTCTCTCGCTGCCCTTCTTTTATTCTCTTACTCGCGAGGAAGCATAAATAGTGCAACAAAAACAGTTGTATATGTATCACAAACACTGATATATTTGGGTCGCAAACACAATTACTATAACATATTAATCATTGTGTCTCAAGCACGTAATATTGAATAGCAAACACAGTGTGTTTGGACACAAATATATTATATTTGCGAAAAGCTCCCAGCACACGTTATATTTGCATCCAAACAACAAAAAACTATAAATTTTTTTAGCGTGTGTTAATCCGACAGAGACGGATATGGTTCTTTTTACGCGCATGCGAAAGATTGGAAATTTTAGGAAACCGAGGGTGGAGGCCGATCAGAAACTAAACTGAAACTAAAAAGGAAGCGAAATACTGAGGAGCGGAGGAAGAAAGCATTGAACGTGCTCTGCGCCTGACGGAATTTGATTGACATAAGCCGAAAATCGTTTTCCGAAAATCGTGTTTTTGCTTTTTTCAGATTTTTTGCGCCCAAATATCATCTATGGCTCCGTTGTCTGGTGGAACTCATTGGGGAACAGCTACCAGTTGAAAATGCTCAGTAAGATTCAGCACACTGCGTCGATGTGCATAAGTGGGGCGAGGAGGAGCACTCCGCCGACGGCGCTGGGCATAGTTGTGAATTCGAGTACTACTAATGTATACGCAAGGCGGTGTGCTGCTAGAGAGAATTGGGTATCTGGAGACATGCCCCTGTGGGACATGCCAACATTCTCCATGAGTTGATTGAGAATCACAAAGACGAGTGTTTGAGTCAGGTCATTAACTACATGCTGCCGACTGCAGACTTTGGGCGACGCCCGGATATCATGATTCCAGATAGGAGTGACTGGATGGGAGGTATACCTTTATCATTCTTTGGTTATCTGATCTTTACAGATGGCTCCAAAATGGATTCGGGCACAGGAGCGGGGATCTTCGGTGAGGCCCTTCAACCCGGGCTTTCGAAGAGATTGAGTGGGAACTGGAATGTCTTCCAAGCGCAAATCGTGGTGATTATGCGAGCTACGACAGAGACAATGTACTGGCGCTTGTATCCATCGGGTGAGTTTGTCATCTGGGACGATAGTAGGCCAGCCCACAGTGCAATCAGGTTACACATATGTAAATCCAAATTGGTTAGGGATTGCAAGGGGGTTTTGAGCTGTGTAGTGCCCGGCAAGCTAAGACACTGCTGTGTCCCGGGACATAGTGCTGTCACAGGGAATGTTGAAGCAAACTGTCTAACTAAAGCAATATGACCTTCTGCTGATGTGAGATGTGAGAGGCATTAGGCGTGGTTGAATATGAACATGGCATGTTGAAGTGGATTGCTTTAATAATACCAGATATAGGCATTAATTCAAAGCAACAAAAATGAAATCAAGAACGACATTTCGCGTTGGTACTTAAAAATTGTTTTGTTAAATATAACACAAATTTGTACTAACACTAGAAGGTAACAAAAACGTCCAAAGTTCGTATAAATTGCACAGTTCTTAAACGATATGGCAAATTTAATTGAGAGTTTTTGCAACTCCACCTGGTGTAAGTCACTTTGGGTCGAGTATATCCCTATGACAGCTACCTTTCGACGAAGAGTATGAAATGTAAGGTCAGACGAGACTTCAGAACCATTATCCAACGGTCTCCTTGCTTATTAACGGCCTCCTTGCTTAAAACACCGTTCCCAATAAGTGTAAAGCTGTAGGTCCCAATCAATTTGGCCGAAATCGTCTTTTCTGGCGAGCCAGATTTTCATCTCGGCGGCTGCGACAACAAGCGAAATTGCCGCGTCTGGGTGCCAAGGAGAAAGCCTTCTATTCTCAAACATATGCCCATGACTTTTTACTCTTCGTGGTGGTTCCCGGCCAACGGTGGAATACAATATTTTTCGCACACGTTATACGGACCGCGATTTACGGATATGCACTTGGAATAAACGAACTCTATATACATCAGGTGCAAGGATTCAATTTGGCAGATGTCCTCGAAAGTTAGAAGGCTATCCAGGAAATGCTATGGACTGAACATGGCTGCACAAGAAAACCATAGTGCGACCTATACAACAGTTGCGATGAAAAAAAAACATGAATTTGATTGCGGATTTGTATTTGGCAAATGACTGCGACATCCTGTGAATGAACGGATAAAATATGCTATAATAACTTGTGTGCATGCCCCGACGGAAGAGCAGTATGATGATGTCAAAGATATATTCTATGAGCGCCTAGAGGAAACGTATGACGCCTGTCCTGACAATGAAATTAATATTGTACAAGCATATATTAATGCTAAAGTTTGCATGGAAAATGTGTTTCATCCCATTATTGGCAATTTCAGTCTACATTCTGACAGTTCCGATAACGGCATGAGACTGATTAACCGTTAGTGGTAAAAGATTCCAGCATAAAGACATCCACAAGGCTACTTTGGTATTCCCTGATCAAAGAATGAAGAACCAAATTGATCACGTGGTAATTGATGGAGGAACTCATCCAGTGTAATGGAGGTACGAGTGATCAGAGGAGCAAATGTCGATTCTGATCACCACCTGGTAGCAACAACGCTTCACACAAGATTAAGTAGACCATACATGGGATTTTTTAATTGCATTGGATTTTAATTTACATTAGTTTATCTAATGCAAATGCAATAGAATTACCATTGTTCGAAATGGCAATTACAAAATATTGAATTTGAATTTGCACAGGCGATGCATATCCAGGTTGTGGAAGAAGATGCCAATTGTAATGAAATATGGGAATGCTTTTAATTGTTTTGAATTTGTTTGACTGCTGGCAATTGTGTTTTTAAAGTATTTTATATGTAGAGGTTAGGTTTCGATAGGTATTGTCTCGTAATATTTTCAAATTCATAAACCTGAACAGTATAAAATATTTGAAAACCAAAATTGCCAGATATGTAGGAAATGATTTGAAGATAAGTGCAATTGGTATTGAAAGTTTTTTGAATTTACATTTGGACAGGAAATTCAAATTAAACAACAAATTATAATTGTCATATAATTAATTAGCCCCAAGTGTGAAGTAGAGCGATAATAGTATGAAACCAGACGCAGAGAAAGCTAACCATTGGAAAGTTGCAATTACCAGAGGAAGCCACAGCCTACTCCAACGCTATAAAAACTGCCGCAACTAACCGCTTCGCAACAAACTTTGGTATGATGAAGAGTGTCACATAGCAAATTATGAAAAGAACGCTGCACTTATGACAATGCTTCAGTCAACTATAACGCGAGCTGCGACTGAGCGGTATGGGAGAAAGGATGGAGGTAAACTGTGTTCAGAGTAAGAAAATTAAGACATACAGAAGGAAGAACGAAGTTCGGAAATTCTACCAAGAAGTCAAAAACGGACGCCACGCCTGGTGGTCGTGCGGACTGAATTATGGCTCGAGTTGGATTTTCTGGGCCAGTAAACCAAGGTCTTGTGCATTGGACAGAGATCCAATTTTTATGCACGATGACGGATGGACCCATTCGGGACTTATTCGATGCTACGTTTTACAGCAACCATAGTTTTTCCAGTAGGCGCAATACGACATCTCGAAGGATGCGTGTTATCATTTAGGGTAAGCATGGTGAGAAAACGGTTCATCCTTAAAAAAATTTATTGATCCGATGTACAATTAGCTCGACCATACAATTGACGTAGTGCGTAATGACATTGAAGGGTTTTTCAAAATAAATTTGGAAATTTTGCAAACGATGTTTACACGTTTAGTATATCGATGATGGAATGTCAAATTAAAATGGCTGCACCTGAAAAGAGTGTTGTCAACTTAAAGCTCAATATCTCTAATAAGAAACACCCGTCCTAATTATGATACGAATTATGAGACAACTCCACATAAATTTTTCATATGACACATTAAATTTTATTTCATATACTTGAAAATTTTATGCCGTTTCTGCTAAAATTTACAATTAATGTAGAGTGTTGTGAAAAATGAGTTTAAATAGTCAGCATTCTTCCTAACATTTAGAAATCAGATTTGAAACTAAATAATTTACTTATATTTAGCCAACCAACAGCAACAAACATTTTCGTTAATAAAAAGGTCGAGACAATTATTTAGTTGATTACATTTTCATTTCATCGCTTTTTTCATTCACCCGGTAATTGCGAATTGCAAGATTTAATCACAACAAAAAATCAATTCAGAATCCTTATTAATATTAATTTCTTTTTCCATTTGTATCTTTCTCTTTGTGTTTCATATCAAATCTTTGTAGTTCACAATTTACTGTGGTATCTACAATTCTAATGCTGTCCGAATTAAATCTTATCTATAAAGTACATTTTTTCGAAAGTAATTGTGTGTGAAAATAAGCTTCATTACCACAGTAGAAAAACGTGTGTAATTTGTATATTTTCCCCAGAATCGATAATTATGCTTCCACACGCACACGCACATAATCTTTGTAACAACTTTTGATATCATCTCACATAAATAAGGTGGCTCGCATGAGACTTTTTTACTGTTTCTGTGGCTATTGCAAAATCCCAATCTAAAATACATAGGAGTAAAAAGTGTTACTATTTTGCAGGCATCGTAAATGCGCGGTCTCAGTTGCCCACTCACACGAGTGATGTAAACAAAATCAAAAATGCAGGACTCGCGAGCGCTTGCGAAAGAGAAAATAAAAAGCGTAAGCGCACGCGCTTATTTATATGATTTTCCCCAACCTGCTTTTCGTTTCAAAGGAGTAAGACGAGCGAACTGTGAGCAATTCGGGTCCGCCAAAGAGACGTAAAGCTATTATATTATATGGCAATTAATAAAAGAAACTACTTATCTAGAATTCAAAATATTTTAAGCGATATTACAACTTTTCAAGTATTGGATAAGGTTCCAACAAGCAGATTTCAGAAACTTAACAATAATTTTATTGAGGAACTATTTAAATTAAATATAATAACATCAGGAGATAAAGTGAGACTGAAAACTTCAGTAGCGGTTGTACCAAGATTATATGGTTTACCTAAAATACATAAAGAAAATTTTCCATTATGACCAATTTGTTCATCAATAAATTCACCTTCACACAATTTATGTAAATACATAGTAAATTTCCTTAAAAAATTAACAGAAAATTGTAAATATAATGTTAGCAATTCGGTACAATTTAAAGATAAATTAAAGGGCCTTTCGATTGAAAATAATGAAAAATTAATATCACTTGATGTGGGTCGTTATTTCCTAGTATTCCTGTTGATTTGGCCATTACAATTATAGAAGAAAATTGGAACAAGATTTCAGACTTAACAAATATGAATAAAAATTTATTCATGCAAATTATAAAATTCTGCATTGTTGATAATAGATATTTTCAATATGATGAAAAAATATATACACAACTAAAAGGTTCTCCAGCATCTCCAATAATAGCAGATATCGTAATGGAAAAATTATTAGATACATGTTTAGAAAAATTGACAGTAAAACCTAAAATAATAATAAAATATGTAGATCACTTATTTTGTATAGTGAAAGATTGACATTTTATTAACAACTTTAAACTCATTTGATCAAAGAATCAAGTTTACTATTGAAAAAGAAGTGAATTCTTCAATTTCATATTCGGACACATTAGAGATAAGGAAAGGAAATACATTATTAACAAATTGGTATCAAAAACCCACTTCGTCAGGTAGAATTATAAATTATTTTTCAAAACACAGTAAAAGAATTATTATTAACACAGCCAAAAATCTAATAGATAGAGTATTAAAAATAAATGATAATAGATTCCATAAGAAAAATAAAGAAATAATTAGAAATATATTAATTGATAATAGTTTTCCTAATAAACTCATTTGCAAATTAATAAGACAATACAATATTAGAAAATCCCGCAATGTGGATGAAATTTCAGAACCGAAAGTTTATAAATCATTAACTTATGTACCTGGGTTTCCGGAAAGGGTAGAAAACTCAAACATATATAACAAAGGGAAATATAAAATGGCACATAAGATAAATAATAATGTTGGTAGATTATTTACGAAAACTAAAGATAGATTAAAAAAATCAGATATGTCAAATTTAGTATATAAAATACCATGTGGTGGTAATGATATTGAACAGTGTGAGAAGGTATATGTAGGAACAACAGGGACTAAATTAAAAACGAGAATAGCAGGACATAGGCATGACCAAAAGTATAGGAATTATAATTCAACAACGAAAACAACGTTATCAACTCACTGTAGAGATTTCAGTCACTATACAGATTTCGAAAATATATCTATTCTGAACACAGAGAATTATAAAAAACGTAGATATATGTTAGAAATGTTACAGATTAATAATGTTCCATTTGAAAAAAGAATACATTTTAAAGTAGACACAGATAACTTAACTCAAAATTATAGATGTTTATTAAATAAAAATAAAAATGTTAATAATAGGGCAAATTAAAACAAAGGCCGCGAATTTTTGCGGTCTCGCGGTTTTTTTTTTTTTAACAATTTAGGAAATTTTAGAGTTTATCAAGTTTGCAATTTCTTGAAATTTTGCAATGTTAGTGATTTTGTGAGATTTCTTACTCTTTATAGCTTTGGCGATTTTTAGTTAATGTTAGAAATCATTGTCATAATGGGGTTGGCAAGGTTTTGGGGATTTTCGCGAATTTGGTGGTTTTTGACCATTTCTTTTGTTTATAGTGATTATTAGGTAATTTTGTAACTTGTTTAAATTTTGGTAATTTTTTGCTAATTTTCGCAAGTTTTTATCAGTTTCACTAAAAATGGTAGAATCTTGATTAATGAGAACAAATAGGTTAATAATAGGATAAATTAACACAAATGTCTTAAAATATTTTAAAATTTTATTCAATTTAATATTTCTACTTTTTGTAAACTTTACTGTATTATAATATGTACAGGGTCCGCCAACGAATTAGTACTGATTTAAAAAAAACATAACTCGATCATTTTTGCAGATATATTTTTATTTCTGGTCTTAAAATGTTCACAAGAAGGGGGATTTTTATGATAAAGTCACGTTCTGAAGTTCACGTCGAGCATATGGCGGCCATCAGCAGTAATGCATGAATCGAGTCTCGAGATGAAGCTCGTAGCCACACTGCCCAACATGGCCCGAGGGATTCGTCGGATTTCTTCACTGATGGCTTCCTTCAACTCGTGCAGGGTCCTCGGCTTTTCTCTGTAGACTCTCTCTTTTAGGTATCCCCACAAAAAAAAGTCGCAAGGGGACAGATCTGGGGACCGGGGGGGCCAGGAGACATCACCGCGTCGAGAGATAAGGCGACCAGGAAATTTTTGGCGGAGGATGGTCATTGTGGCATTTGACGTATGGCAAGTCGCTCCATCCTGCTGAAACCAAACATTTCTCAATGGGATACGTTTTCGTCGGAGTTCAGGGAAAAAAAAATCATTCAACATGGTGAGATAACGATTGGAGTTCACTGTGACTGTCACACCGTTTTCTTCAAAGAAATAAGGGCCAATGACTGTATTCTTCCCGACGGCACACCACACTGTAACACGAGGGCTGTGCAGAGGCTTTTCATGAAGTTCTCTTGGATTTTCTGCCCCCCAGTATCTGAAATTTTGTCTGTTGACGAATCCATTCAGGTGGAAATGCGCTTCATCAGTCGTGAAAAGAGTGATGTTGTCGTTGTCGTTGAACACCGATTGCATTTGCTCACAAAACAATTTACGCTGGTCGTAGTCCCCTTCTAACAATTGCTGGGTTATCACCAACTTGTATGGATGGAATTTGAGGTCCTCCTTCAAAATTCGACGCACAGTTGTCTGAGACAAATTAAGATTGGACGCACGAAGTCGGACAGAACGGTTGGGGCTCTGGAGGGCAGCGACCCTGACTCTGTCAATATTCTCCGGAGTTCGTGCAGTTCGATTTCCTCCCGTTCTTCTTCTCAGAACACTTCCCGTTCCGTTAAAATTGTTCACCCACACCATTATTAAATTCCGATTGGGGATAGTTCCGCGGTGGGGAATGTTAAAATGCCGACGGAAGTCACGCTGAGTCTGGACGATCGATCCGTTAACCAAGAAACGACTTACGGCGAAAACACGTTGCTGCATGGTCCAAACCATTTTGAGTACTGACCTGAAAAAAACTCCCCTTCGTTGTGAACACAATGAGACCAACCCCACCACTCTGAGGGGCCCAGACGCCGAGTACTACCCATTTGAAAAACATACTAATCCGTTGGCGGACCCTGTATAAATAGTATTACTTTTCACAATTTGTCAAAAATTTTCATTTTAATTTGTATTGATGTTTGTTTGTTATAATTAATATAAAAACTTTCCTGAAGAAGATTTCCAAAGGAAATCGAAATATCGAAAAGAACAAAAAAGTTTTATGAAATCGGAAGAGACCTAAAGCTGGAACAATAAGTCGAGAATAATTAATCAAATAAAGGTCGAAAAAATAGCAACAAATTATTAAGTTTTGGAACGTAATAGAGAATATTTGGAAAACAGATAAATTTAAAATTAAAATGATCGAGCCTTAGGTATATTTTAAATTATTTTATTCTTCAATATTTCGCAACCCATTGGACAACATCATCTGGAAGATAAACACAATGGGTAGCGAAATATTAAAGAATAAAATAATTTAAAATAGACCTAACGCTCAAACATTTTAATTTTATAAATAATACGAAAGGTCGAATAAATCTTCACACTTTGAAAATAGTTAAATCTCAACTACCAACAAGATTAATATTTTCTGTGAGTATCTGTTTACTATAGACAATGTGTAATATCCTAACTTGTTATATGTAGAGATGCTCCGATTGACACCTCCCATACAAATGGTAATAGAAAATAGTTAAAACAGGCCACGGTAATATTAATATCCTATTGTACATCCATTAATATACAAATTCCACCACTCATTTTATTTGGAATTATAGGGTTTCTTTGTATCTGTAATTTAATGATTATTCATGGAATTTTCCAAACCAGATTATGCCGACACGATACCATGTATCAAGTGTTCGGAGTCACACATCACTTCATACATGATATCGTGTTGTCGTAATCAAATCACGATATTTGGCCACTCTCATCAATTGTATTTCTGCTTACCGGATATTTGTATAGTGGAGGAGTATGTGATGGTTAATACCACCGGCTCTGGCGCCATCAACGTGGTCACTGGATGAATGTATTCATAAACAAATAGACGTAGTTTAACTTAGGTCTAACTGAACTCTAGTCGTATGTGTGAATTTGTTATGTGTATTATGTGTTGCAAATGTGTTGGATTTCAGTTGAGTGTAAATTATATACCAATAATCCCTATTATTTGTTTTGTTTAGTCGTAATTTGTTTGTTATTTTATTTTGTGTGGTTTTACGTTTAGTTGTTGTTGGTTTCAGTAGAGCAGATGTTAACTTCTTGTATGAAGTAGATTACACAGTAGACTGCCTAATCGCACATATGAGGAATTCGTGGTGATATAGCACCGAATACGAGAAGAAATATAAGAAACAGCGAATGTGGCGTGTTTGACATCCGGTTTCCGGTTGATGCTGCAAAGTGGAGGGGGTTTCACACGATTTCAATGAAATATAAACATAATCATACAAATCAAATATTGTTTAATTTTAGCAAATCAGAATTGAAATTTTTTATTTATTCAATCTCAAGACCATACTGATCCTCTATTGAATAAGGATTACATAGGATTCAAGAAGTTTTTGCAAAATACATTCTTATGATTTCGGCGAAACAGTATAGCCACAAACCCCATCAGCGTTTTTTTCTCGGATAGTAAAAAAAATGTAAATGCCGCGGGTATAATTCGAACCGACATTCGCTGGATGATCGTTTCGATGTCTGTAAAGCTCGGAAAATACTGCATCGATATTTATTTATTTACTCAGCTAAAAACAGCTTGAAATATATAAGTTTACATATCTTCAGTTACAAAGTAAATACAAAACTAAAGTACATTAATTAAATTAAAACAGTAATCAGGAACAAAATTAAAAAACAAATAGTAATAAATTTATGCAGGAGATAATAGATTGAACATGGACGATATTAACAGAATTATTATATAAGTACAAAAAGACTACTATGAAGATAAGAATGATATGAATGGAATAGGAATGCAAAAAAAAACAGTAACAAATAAAGTTGAAACAGATTGAGCAGGATAGAACAAGTAGAAACTAGTGAAGTATGTGGAGCAGGAACAAATGAAGTAAAAACATATGACACAGGAACAGATAAAGCAGGAACAGATGGAGCCTCAAATCTGGACACACACATCAGTCATGTGAAGCGGAGAAATTCAAAGAATGTAAAAGTCGTCATCATACCTTGTTGCATTATAACACTCTTTATCTTAGCCAACCTCAGTCGGCAACAACTCATCCCTCAACTTCTCTGCCACTTACACCTAGCAATTCTCAATCGGCCTGACTATATCCTGATGGAACAGAATATCGGCTATATGGCCGCCTCTGGCCGCTGCGAAAATGGGCGAACTTTCAACCATATTTTGCATAACATTTTGGCATACTAAGGTTGTTATTGATCCAATTTCTTCAATAATGTTATTCTTTAGCATTTGAATTGTTTTGTTTCGTACGTACGCTACGAGTTCATCCAGACTTCAATTTATCTCCCAGTGTACAAAATTCTATAGAATACGTTGAATGGTGGACTTGCTTGGCGCATTATTTACACCAAAAAATCTTGCGAAATTCTTACAATTGAACGATTGTTTAGATAAAATGTATTAATAACTTCACAACGTTGTTGGTGATTTAGATGCTCCATAATAAATTGTTATCGACTGCTCTGAACAACTGGCAAATACAAACTAACAAATGTCAACCAAACAGAAAGGGATGGCAAAAAAATTCGGCGTGGAAGCATAAATAAACGGTTAAAGAATAATATAGAGCTTCAATGATTTCTGTACATTGATTTCTGTAAATGGCAAGTATTTTAACTTAGTTCCATGATAGCCGACTTTGTTTAAATTCCTCTTTCAGAAATTGCATCCCTGTATTTGGTGGTCTTCCTGGGATTCGATACCCCAGATGGTTACATACAACTCCCGTTCTAGCAATAACTGGTATTGGCCGTCTAAGTGTTAGCATATGCAAGCGCATTTGCTTCTACGTATGTATATCCAATTCAATTGGACTGTAACTTGTGCGTCGCCAGACTTCTTCATTAGAAATTGTATTATTTCCCTCAGACGCTGATTGGTAAATCTTTGTACCGTCTTCATTGACATCTGGTCAAGCTCCAACTAATAAAACCGTACAACAGTACTGCTTTCTTACTGGAGTTGGATATTAGTAATTTCGTCTTTTCCGATATCCTCATATTGCGTTCAATTTTGTGCAGGTTTAGAATTGCCACACAAACCCAATTTAGCTTTGCATTTATTTACAATCCTACTTTTTTTCATTTGGCCCTGATGTCATCATATTTGTGGACCATAAAATATACCGAAGAGTGCTTCGGTATTGGTAGCTCCATTTACAATAACTATAAAAAGTAATTTGGGGGACTAGATTCATCCTTTTCAAACTCCCACAGATATGGTGAAAGGGCGGTTATCTATCGATTAATATAAACTTCATATAAGTATACTCCATCCCGTACATTTCCCGAGTCATGGATACCATCATCTCCCGTAGCTCCTTTTTGAGCAAGGCGGCCGCAACGAGTTTTGGTGTCAACAATCAGACGCTTGTTCAAAACCTACAGGAAGCTCTGTGATTCACGTGATTGACACACGAACTACCAGGCCTGAAACCTACCTTCTCCTTCCGCACAGTTTGCTCCACCCACGGCAAGAGCAACGGTAGTATAAGGGTCGCCATTGCATCCAGAGAACTAATTCTTTGACAACAGGGTCTAACAACCAAAATTTGGTTGTTACCACCGAGTTGCGGTTGCCACAAACAAAACTGAAATTCTGGCAAACCCTAATGAGGTTGTGACAACCTCTAGTCCAGTTGAGACAACTTCTGATTCGGCTGTGATGACATCTAACATGGTTGGGGCAACCTTCAAATTCGGTTATGGCTAATTCGGCTGTCTAAACGAAATTTTCCTCTTTTTGTTAATGTACTTTGTTTCCAGTTCTTGTACAGCATTAGATGACCGATTTTTTGGGATAGTCGTAACCACAAGCTCATTTCGCACCTTAGGGATTTAGTTGTTTATCCATATAAAGGATTTTCCAATTTGAGTGAAATGATTTCTAAGTGACGTTTCGGCCTTTTTGTACTATGACATGATCCGTCATTTTTTTCCATTGTATTCAGTAATGTTCACATATTCATCATGGAGAGATATACGCAAGAACAACATTTACAAATTTTTCAATTTTTTTTTATCAAACTTATCGTTCTCCAATTCTTCGTGCGCTTTTGCCATTTTATGGTCGTAATAATCGTCCACCTGTGCCCGCTATTCGTCGAACTGTTGAAAATATCGAGCGCACATTTCTTTACACAATGTTCAAGTGCCAATAAGCCAAAGAACCGCTCGAAGTAGTGAAAATCCGCAAATTATCGATTCCAAGACGTTGTCAACAATTGGGACTGCCTCCAACCACAACCTGGCGAATTTTTAGAAAGGCTTTGGGCTTTCATCCGTATAAAATTGTTATCACTCAAGCACACAGTGCCATCATTCGCTTTTAACGATGCAGTATTCCTGATTTTGTCACCGGTCAGCTTTTTGATTGAAGACTACACAATACGGATGTTACCTCTATTTGCAGCCTCTTGATTTGAACCGCTTTTTCGATGATGATATTTTTCGTAATCGGAACGGAACATGTAGCCCACTCTTAGTGATGATTGCCAAAAGTCTGACTTAAATTGTCATTTCAATGTTGGTGTCTTGAATTGTATTCACATATTTTGCAGGCGTTCACGATTCCGAATTTCGGTCCAGGATTCTGTACTAATCGACGATTCATTCTCGCATCATTCGAACAATACCTAGTCAGGTATTTTAAATGTGTTGTGCCAAATTAGCTCGTTGAGCATTGATAGTCGCTAGATGGAGACGGATGGTGCCCACTAAGTGTTGGTGGTCGCTATCAATAGTGGCACCAGCAGGGAACCCAAAATCATCTTGCTTGCTGGTTAATTGGATTGAAGGTTTGATGATTCCCGTGTATACTTGTGCATATCTGTTTGGGGGTTTTGTTCACGCCAATATTAAGCAATCGTTGGCAATTGCAGAGACCTATGAATCTACCAGAAATGTCGTTCCTCATAATTCCAAGCCCATGACTTCACAGCCCTTTCTGTAGGTTTATGTTGTCGTTGCCCACTTTGATATTGAAATCTCCAGAAATATTTTGGGCCACCAAACCTCAAGAAGATTATAGGAATATCCAGTAGGCTATAGAAATCGTCTTTAGCACTGTCTTCATAAGGACAGAACTTGAGAATAGAAGCTCGCAATGACGGTGTGATCTACTCCCTTAAGACTGGTTATATTCGGTATAGTACTGCCCGAGAGACACCTGGATCTGGCTTGTGTGAAACCTGGCTATTACCACAGAATATGTTACATCGTCTCATCGTCCTCCCTGCACACCCTGCACTCACTATTTTCCCGAGGGTACCGTTAAGACTCCCATCATTTTGCTCATTTCAAACTTTTCCAGTTACAGCTAGCCTTTTGTTTTCACCCCATCGTGGTATCCCATAGGATTCTTGTCATCCTGCCCAATGTTTGCTGATCTCACAGCGCTCTGTGAGCCGATTCCGTCCATTGGCTCGTCTCCGCCTTCGTTTCCCGGAAAGGTTTCGCGCTCTCCAAGCTCACCGTAGGAAGTTTTCTGGCGTTTATTGGCACAATGTTTGCACGGTCGTTACCTATAACTCCACTGTGTCCCAGCAGCCAGATGATGTTCAGTCTGTCGTGCATCGAAGTAGTCAAGGACTGTTCTAGATTTAAGAATTTCCGATGATATTTCCTTAATTGAGAACTGGCTATCCGTGAAGATATTCACATCCCTTGGGCCCGTATCGTGGTCGAGCCCTTTAATACATTACGTAATCGCCTGAACCTCCGATTGAAAGTTTGTATTGTGATCTGGGAGGTGTACGAAGGTTTCAGTCGCAGGATTTTCAATGAAAAATCCTAGACCTGAGCCATCCGTATAACAGCAAGTGCGAAGTGCGTTTGTGTCCCATCCTACCAAGCGTCCCTAGATGGTGTCATAGTCACGCAATTCGCCTTAATCACTAGATCGGATATTCGATCGGATTCACTAGCATCTTGTGTGTAATTGACCAAGGCCTCTTTATTCGTTGGTTTTTCGACTTGTTTTGCCTCTTAATCCATTCACCTATCACCTGTAGACGTTTTGCCACAAGGGCGGTCTCGTATACATCCACAGCGCTTCTCTGAGTGGTTTTTGTTACTCAGCTGATTCCAACGCAGCACATACATACGTTGAACCTTTGACAGTGTCACAATATTGTATTTCTTCTCAACTGACGTTCACCATACTACGGACGCTTGACTGATTCATAGTACTGGTCTTATAAGGCGTCTGTAGAGCCAATGCGCCATTTCCGGCCTGATGCCCCATTTTGATCCCATATCCCTTCAGAATATCGACAAAACACCGTAGGCCTTATTTGACCAGTCATCTAAGACAACTAATTCGTTGATACTTTCAATCGTTTCTGCTCATCTACAGTAGATTGGTTCATATTCGAATAGTGAAATAAATCCAAATAACAAAACACGTACACTTTCAGTTAGATTGCACCCACCTGCCCCTTTATATAAAAAATTTCAAGCTAAATTAATGAAATTACTCCACTTTATTACAAATTATTCCACATTTGGGGATTTGGATTAAAACAAACGCGTTTTAATAGACAGAGTGAACATCTACTAAAACATTTAATTTACTTTATTGTGAAATTAACATTTATTCTTAGTTCAACAAAACAAAAAGTCAATATACATATGTATATGTATGTGTACATGGATATGTATATGTATATGTACAAATCTGACGCACGATGTCTTTTGTGTATTCAACGGCGCGGCGTTTCATTTCATTTAATTAGTGAATGGCAATTTGTTGCTGTTTTATCTCATCATCTCCTTCGTATGAATACTAAATTGGTGAATGCAATTAAAATCTATTCATACACGCTTTGTGAGATGGCCAAAATGTACCAAATATATATGCCATTGTATAAAATCAGTGTAGCACAGTTTGTTGCCAAACGACAACAGACCAAGTCTACGCTACTGAAGGCGTATAGTGGCGGGGCATCAAAGTAGCACCGGTACAACCTGTTACCACGACAAGTCACGTTTTTAATTAGCTTTGCTGCCTGAATGCATTAGTTTACACGGCATCGTGCACTGAAATGCATATGCTCGAAGGTAACTACTGCGATATATATACACTGATGGCCAAAAGTAAGGCAACAAAAAGATTTTACATGCAAACATTTTATAAACAAAAATTATAGTTAGCTAAAGCTAACAGAAATTTCCGTTAGAACAAGTGTTATTTAGAGCTGACCAACCACTTCAGAGATAAAGCCTTTCCTCGTGAAACGAACATCAATTTATACCAGAATGTTGACGAGACAGCACTGGGGGTTTTCGAAAGAAAAATGTTCACTAATACACAATGCCGAGAATCAACGGCATATGAACCACGAACTGTATCATTGCGTAGAAAATGTCAGTAGATTGGATCAAAACGCACCAGCGCGAAAGGTATTGAAACACGTACTCGAAGAACATCGGAGAAAGAAAATACCAGTTTGAGCAATCCCTTCAAGATGTTGGTATTACCAACTGGAAGTAAACAACAAAAGATCGATCCATTTGGAGAAATATGCTAACTTCTTTATGTAAATAAATGGTTTCGCCATTACGTCTCATGAAGAGATTGGGCAGAGCTTCTTACCACCAGTAAGCTGTGCGCCTTAAAGTTTTACACTCACTGAGTGGGGTCTACAGTTTCATAGAATATTTCCTATGATATTCTTTACAATTATTTTCAAAAAAGAAAATAATAATAATATTAATAATCATATGTGGGAATTACGGAACCTAAATATATACAAAAAATAGGATTAAATTGTGATTTTGTATGAACATTTCAGTATTGACCAAATGGTCTCGTAAGCTAACATTCGTTAAAAAAACGAATTTTAGGTTAAGGGACCATTTGGTCCATTGTATATTTTCTTTTATTTTCTGTACATTTATTTTCAAAATAAAAGATGATAATAATAATAACAATATTTAGGAAGTTCACTACCAAATTAGATATTATGAATGCGATTAAATTAATATTTTGTATGAAAATTGCAGTATGGACCAAATGGTCCCTTAACCTAACATTCGTATTTTTTTCCTAACCTAACAGCAGGGTTAACAAATACAAGGGATAACAAATAAGATATTAATTAAAAAAAAAATTATAACCCAAATTTGGAACCCAAAAATATAATATTATATATTTCTTTACCGTCGGTGGTGCAATGGGTAGTGTGCGCGCCTCTTGTACTTGAGATCCTGGGTTCGATCCCTGCTCTGACCACCTAAAAAAAAAAATTACTTTCGACGGCGGTCACCTCGCATAGTGACGGCGACACTATCGAGTATTTAGCCATGAAAATGCTTCTCAAAAATAGCGTTCGGAACCGGTGTAAAACCCAATCAGTGAGTATAAAACTTGAAAGCGCACAGCTCACTGGTTGTGAGAAGCTCTCCCCGATTCCTTCATGGGATGTAATGGGAAACCATTTATTTATTTATATTTCTTTACAAATATGTATAGCATGTCGTGTAAGAATTCACTTTATCGTTTTAAAATTAAACACATATTTTTCAAAAATAGTTGGGATTTTTTATTGGATTGTAAAGCTGCCATCCGTCAAAAGACCCGCACAGCTCTCATGGCAGGCCATTACACTTTTCATGCAATTTTTTCAAAAAAGTAAGGCCCAATCATACTGCCTGGCCAAAATCCGCACCAGACAGTGGCTCATTGTGGATGCGTTTGTTTCCTATGGATTGCATGAGGATTCTCGAGACCCAAATTCGACGATTTTGTGTATTTACGAAGCCATTCAGATGGAAATGCGCTTTTTAGGAGATGGTGACTTTTTTTTTGAAAATTTGGCGTTGACTTTACTTTGCTCCATTAGTGAACGAATTGCCGGCCTGTTGATTTGAGCTACTGAGTAAGCTGAATTTTGTACGCATGAAGGCAAGTCTTTCGTCAAAATTCGTTGCGTAGTTCTTCGTGAAATATGAAGTTGTTACCTGTATAATAACTCAAATAGAAGTTAGTGGCTATCAAATTGAGTCAAATTCGAAAAATCAAAAAAAATTACATGAGGTGTCAGGGGACACCCGGTTGGAATGAAGTTTCTTTCGCTATATATTATGTACTAGCTAGTTCCAACACGCCTAAGGGGCCCGTTGAAAAATACGATAATTAAAGTGGATCTTTAAGAAAATATACTTTTTCTAAAATGATAAACTTTTTTAAGAAATTTTTTTTTTATAGAATTTTATTATTTATTTTTAAAGTATATTTTTAGGTAATTTTTGTAAGAATATGTACTCTATATTTTCCCTAAAATGTCCTTTTTTAAAGAGAGGCACATACTTCTTTTATTCAAAGATAACGTTTTTTTAATAAAAGGTACTATTTTTAAGAAGAAATACTTTTTTTAAGAACATGTACTTTTTAAAGAAGTTATATTCTTTTTAGGAAAGGTAACGGGTTTATCAATAAGAGCGCTACAAAAGTTTTTTTAAATAAACCAAAACCGGTTTTAGGTACCAATGAAATTCTTTATTCCTGTGAAAGAACGTTCGATGCCATTATGTATGGAACTCGATTTCTTTTGCATGGCCACCAGGGGCACGCTTGCAGAAGTCCAGACGCTGAACCCAATTTTCGACAGTTTTCAAGCATAAATCGGCCGATACTGCTGCAATTTCACGTTCGATATTCGTACGAAGTTCATCAATCGTCGCTGGCTTGTTGACATAGACCATAGACTTGTCGTAGCCCCACAGGAAATAATCTAACGGCGTCAAATCGCACGACCGAGGCGGCCAATCGCCTGGGCCATTTCGCGAGATAACACGTTCACCAAACTTGGTTTCAATAAATTGATTGTGCATTCGCTGTGTGGCTTGTGGCGCCATCCTGTTGGAACCACATATCCTCCAAGTCCATATTATCCAATTGGGGCCAAAAATATTCGGTTATCATTGAACGGTAGCGATTCGCATGCACAGTAATGTACGGCCCAATGACGCCGCCGACCCATAAACCGCACCAAACCGGAATTTTTTCGGGATGCCATGATGACTCATGGATTACATGTGGATTGCTGTCTGACCAATAACGCATATTTGGCTTATTGACGAAGCCATTCAGCCGGAAATGAGCCTCATCGCTGAAGACCGTATATTGTACGTAGCGCTCTTAAATTTGAGGCCACTGACTCCAAATTTCGTTAGTAAATTATAATAATTTCGACTCGTTGTTCGCTCGTATGTCTTTCCATGATGAAATAGCAAACCTTACTGAAGAGAAATGTCAAAAGAGCGGGAAAAAAATATGGCGTCGGTTGCTGTCCCTATCGATTTACTTTTGTAGCGTCTCTGTTGAAAAACTCTTTATTTATATTTTTAAGAAAAGTAATATTTATAAGAAAAGGTTTTTTTAAGAGAGGTATTTTTTTGAAGAAAAGGTTTCTTTATGAAATGGAAATTTTTTTAGAATTGGTCCTTTTTTCAAGAATGGGTACAATGGGTACAGCAGGTATTTCTCTCATGAAAAGGTCATTAAAGAAAAGTAGGTTTTTTAAGAAAAGGCAATTTGTTGTAAGAAAATTAAATTTTTTAAAAAGTACTTTTTGTAAGAAACTGTACTAATTTTTAAGCAAATGTACTCCTTTAAAAAAATTTATTTTTTTTAAGAAAACGTGCTTGGTTTAAGAATGTAATTAGGGTTTTTTTTTGAGAACATTTAGATTTTTTTGTAGAAAAGTCAATAATTTAAGAAAATCTTCTTTTTTAATATTCTTTCACTTCGGTTTTTCTAAATTTACATTCTATTGGGTTGAAAACTACAATATATACTAAATATTGGTTACAGGCTCCACCTAGAAAACTTCCCATTAAACAAGAAATTTCTCAACATATGTTAGTCTAGTCAAAAACCAAAGCAAAACTACCCAACATAGTTGATAATACTCGGTGGTGACACAATAGTTTTAAACAAAAGTTGTTGAATTTTGTTTAATTTAGCCCCATCCCGCAACGCGCGATAAGGAACTTCGTTATAAAAATCCGCTCTATTTGTGAAAATAAATATACAATTTATGAATCCGTAATTGTAACGCAAGCCATTACTGATGCAGTTCGATTATACGAGCCCGGCTTTGTTTGTTAGTGGGGCTCTGAATATCGAAGTGCCATTCACCACCGCCAATTGCACCCCACTAAGTGGACAGTAAGCTGTGGCATTACCTCTGAAAACACCATTGGGCCCTATTTCGTCGAAAAGGTAGATGGAAGTGATGCAACCATACCTGGTGAGCGGTATCAGTTAAAAATAGTACGTTTTTTCCGTCCTGTTCATGAAAACAAATCTGACATGTGGTTTCAGCAGAATGGAGCCACTGCCCACACTGCCGGAGACAGAATGCCCTTTTAAGTCAAATTTTTTGAGAGCGAATTATTTCCTGAAATTCGAAAATAAATTGGATAGCGCGTTCGCCAGATTTGTCAGCACCCGACTATTTTCTTTAGGATTATTTGAAGGAGAGAGTATATGTGAACAAGCCCAAGACAATCATAGAGTAATGATGTATAGAGACTCCATCTCTCTCAGTATTTTGATGAAATTTAGTGTGTTGCATACGGGCGGTTGCATGTTGGAAAGTATTGCTTTAATAATGCCAGATACCGGCAATGGCTCAAACCATCCAACAATAAATCGGCAACGGCATTTCGATTTGTGCGTTAAAATTTTTGTGTAAATAAACCACAAACATTTACTAACATTAATATAAAACAAACAAGTCCAAATTACGTTTAAATTTCAAAGTCTTTCATCAAGCGATATGAAAAATTTAAGTCAAAAATTTTTGTAATTCCACCTGGTTTAAGTCAATCTACGTCAAATAACTCTCTGTTGCACATACTGCACCACGAACAGAGTGAAAGGAAATGTCAGATGAGAACAATGGCGTATCTATACATCATTACTCTATGAAGACAATCCTCGAACTCAAGGTCAATCTGGGAAAAAATTAAAAAAATATATAAACGAAAAAGTTATTAAATTTGTAAACCCCATGATGACTTTTGGCCCACCCAATTAAATGCCAATTAATTTTACAGGTACCTGAGTTTTCCATTTTTCACACAGTTTTCTCCAGATTATCTGGAAAATCTGATGATTAAATTTTGGTCATGAGTGTATTTATGTAGCAAAAACGCCATTGATTATTACTGGGAAACACAAATAGCACAGCGAATGTTTTTGACGGAGATGGAAAACCTGTGGCTCTCTGGGACCAGAAAAAAAATAATCGTGACTACTGTTAATCACCAGGATGTGTCAGTGCTTTGGATTCCGAAAACGAAATTTGCAATGATCATAAATATGTCATAAATAATTGGAAAAAAAACAATCGAATGCAGTATCACCAATTTTTTATTGTAAAAACAAGCATCATTATTGTCGGCTCCAAACAGATAGTTTGAATTTAAATATAATTCAGCAATAACCATATTTTCCTTCGTATGGCATCGTCAATCTTGCTTGAAGACAGACCCATTTTCTAGAAACTATTGAGGCAAAAACGAAGATATTAAAGAGTCAGAAATCAAAAAATCAGAAGTCAGAGTCAGAACTTAAAGAGTCAGAACTCAAAAATTTCGCATTCTATTTTGGCGTAAACACAATAACCTGTGGCCGTCGGTGGTAGTGTGCGCGGCTCTTGTACATGTATACGTGGGTTCGACCCCTGCTCAGACCACCTAAGATTTCTTTCGACGAAGGTCAACTCGCTTAATGACGGCGACACTATCGAGTATTTAGGCATGGAAATGCTTCTCAAAAATACCTTTCGGAACCGGTGTAAAACTGCAGATCCCAATCAGTGAGCATAAGACCAGAATGCCCACAATTGACTGGTTGTGAGAAGCTCTCGCCAATTCCTTCATGGGACATATTGGAAACCATTTCCTTTTCTTTTAACACAATAAACTAAAAAAATATTTAAAAAAGTAGCCATTACACACAATGAAGAGAAAGACAGTTTCTCATACACAGTGAACCTTGCGCTTTCTAGCTCCTGTACTTACTGATTGGGACCTACAGTTTAACACCGGTTGCGAGCGGTATATTGAGTAGAATTTCCATGGATACGTACTCAATAATGTCGTCGTCACTAGCAGGGTGGCCGTCTTCGGAAGAATTATAAGGTGGTCGGAGCAGGGATCGAACCCAAGTTCTCATGTACAAGAGCCGCGCACACTAACATTGCCTTAACGACGTCCACAGTCCACCAGTGTTTTACCTTAATTTGAGTTATGACTCTTTTGTAGTTAGGGTGCAATATGTAAAATTTATTGTAATCGATAGATTTAGATACATTAGTACTTCAATATTTGCCCCTTACGGCTCTATGTATTCTTATTATAAATATCTCCTTAAATATCATAGAGAGATTGTAACATAAAAAGTCATCTGGCACGAGACTTCAGTTTGCTACCGAAATTTGTTGTGAAACCCATGAAATTAGGGTTTCTAGTTCCTGGGGTAGGACTTTTGTATGGAGAATTGTGGGTTCTGTAATTTTAAAACAACTTAACGGTATCTACTGTGCTTCAAATATACAAGGGTAGGAATTTTATATAATATTTTTACCGTCAACTACAGGTGAATCAAATTTAAATTATAATATAATCTAGGCCGACACAGATAATTTTTGGATGCCTCTTTTTATGTTATTTATTTATTTATCCAAAATACAGGAAATATTACTCTTATAAAACCTGGGTCATTCCATATATTTTTGCTAAATGTACTATTGACTACATCAACCTCAATCGTGGTGACCAAAGTTTGGACTACTATTTTATACATATATGTATTTATAACTAAGTTCTTGCAGTATTCGTTTAAATTTTCTACATGAAGGCCCACATACAAAACCTGGGCATAACATTAAGCCAAAACGTCACCCATTGAATAGAAAAAAGTTTGGTGGGGGGGTGGGGGCAACGTTAACTTAAAACAAAATAAACAATTTTGTTGCCATATTACGATTTTAGAAATACTTGTGGCAGCTGTTGTTGGTGACAACATGTCCCACTTGTACTCACTGTAGTTGAATGCCAAAAATTCATTATTTAATTTCCAACTATCCAACGGAACACAGACAGCCTAGGAGACGTGGCTGTTTGCTATGCCACTACCATCGGATGCAGGTAGAGTTAACTATGAAACAGAACGTGGTGTCATTTAAATACCCATTGACTAATGAGTCCACCAACGCCAAAGCCATCATCACCACTAGGAAATTCTGCAATCTAGACAAACGTTATTAAACGCGTGTTCGCACAAAACACGGGGTGGGTCATTAAGGTGCACAGTGTAGCTTAGCTTAATGTACCTCCGCGTTGTGTAATGAGAAAAGTTTATCTTGCGCCACTTATGGCTGATTTGATTTCGTTTAATAAAATCCAAATTGCTGATATAAAATCGAATGAGCTAAATGAATTTTAATTAACAATGGCAACGACAGCTATTTGGTTTTATATTAGTTTGTCCGTAGGACATGGAGGCAATGGGCTAGTGGATTTCTAAAACTATTTGCATTAGCGCAAAACGCTGAAATGGATTTTAAATGTGTGATTATTTAGTGCCAATGTTCATCCGAAAGTTAAATCGCTTACTAGTATTACTTCAAACCGATTAAGGGGCTACTCGATAATCGAGTTTAGTTTTTATGTAACGGTTTTAAATCGAAAGGCTTATTAAATAACATTTCCAATCCAAGTTTGTAACGAAGGCCTCGGTTATACTTAAAAGGCCCCCAAATTAATATAAGATTCTTTTACAGTTCGTAAATACTCTCAAATTCAATTCCCATTGACGCCCGTCAATTGAATACCAAATCTCGATAGAACTTCTCAAAACGGTATCTTTAGAAATTCTGAATACTGGATAGTTGGCACCCCCGAAGGTTTCATAACCACAAAATCAATATATAGAGAAAACGCATCCAGAAGTTTTCACTTACAACAGTAGTTTACAAGGTTGACTACACTTTTTCAAGTAGACACAAAGAAAAAAATTTTCCCACACCCTCGTTAATGAATTCGTCTAGATAATATCGGAGAAACATGTAATTTATTTCTAGTTTTTCCAGGCTCTGTGTACACCAAACACATGGGGTTTGTCGAACGTTAACAGCCCTAATTTAGGATTTGTTTCTTTTTTCATTTAACACACAAACAAACTATGAAAAAAAATCAAAACCCTGAGATTAAAACATACTTTTTTTAAATTTGGTGTGCGCTAACACTGAATTTGAGCTCATAATTTCTGTAACATATAAGATTTTCCAGATAGCTACAGTTAAAAACTTACAGGGCTTTCGAAATACTACTGACGTTATTTCAATTTCAGAGTTGCCACTTGGATTATGACACTAAGTTTAAAAAGTAGAAAAGTCCACTAGGACCATGTCCGAAAATGCAAGGGTGCGAAATGGCAACGGGTTCAAAATTTTCGGATTGGTGGTCGGAGGGTAGTAGGGTAAAGTTGCTAACTTCTGAGCCAGTGGTCGGATTTTTTGGGCCTGTTTTTGGGTTTGTTGGAAAGGTCTTTAAAAGGCCTTTCAGAATCAATAAAAAAAAGTAGAAAAAGTCAAATCGCCGAGATACAGAGAAAAAAAGATTGACATAACCTCAATTTGCTCAGCCAGATGACAGGTTTAGCCATACTTCTTACCTTTCCAAAATGACCTAAACGAAGCCCAGAGGTCTTACCGTTCCAAAGTTATGACCATTTTACTGAAATGGAAAAATGTTTGTTTTTGTTTTTGGGAGCGAAATAACAGCACACATTTATTTGTTTTTGTAAATTAACACGTTTTGTGTGCTATTATTTCGGTTCCAAAAACAAAAACAAACATTTTTGCATTTCAGTAAAATGGTCATAACTTTGGAACGGTAAGACATCTGGGCTTCGTTGAGGTCATTGTGGAAAGGTAAGGGGTATGGCTATCTTTCAACAGAAACCTGCCATCTGGCTGATCAAATTGAGGTTATGTGATTTTTTTTCTTTTTTTTCCGAAAGCTCTGTATCTCGTCGATTTGACTTTTTTCTACTTTTTATTGATTCTGAAAGGCCTCTTAAAGACATTTCCAACGAGCCCAAAAACAGGCCCAAAAAATCCGACCACTGGCTCAGAAGTTAGCAAACTTTACTTTACCCTACTACCCTCCGACCACCAATCCGAAAATTTTGAACCCGCTGCCATTTCGCACCCTTGCATTTTCGGACATGGTCCTAATGGACTTTTCTTCATGAAATGAGCCAAGGAATAGGCTGGAGAAACTTGTCCGGAACTTCCTGAATCACCCCGTATATAAAAGCAATTTGCGTTACTAGAGAAAATACCGTACCAATGAATTTCAACGGTCAATAAGATATTGGAAATGTCTAACTTGGGTTTTGCAGGACTTTTAGATGAATGAAGGTTAATGATTCTTGTGCAAGTGGCAACTCCGAAATTTGGCAGCTGTCCGATTATTAAAAATGGAGCGCTTTACGGATGAACAACGCGTTGTGAAAAATTTGGAAAGTTATGATGAGACCGCTCGCAATCTTCTCAGAATTTTCAGTCAAGAAAATGCACCTAATGTGTCAACCTTTCGAAGAGTGGCCAACAAATTTTAACAAATAGGCTCGGTTATAGAGAGGAAGACGGCCGTGCGTCACCGTACCGTTCGGACTCTTGAAAACTTCGCTACTATAAACGAGAGTGTCGTCGAAAGCCCAAAAATATCGTTCTCAATCACTTTGAATGTCACGAAGCACTACGCTGCGAATTCTGATAAAAATACCTCCACCTACAGGCTTACAAAAATCAGCTTACTCACGAGCTCAAATCTGCAGACCATGGAAAGTGCTGGCAATTCGTTCAATGGCTAATGGAACAAAAAAGGGTTGGTTTTGGTCAGGCGACGTTTTTTGGCCTTACTTTTTTGAAGATGTGGCCGAAATTATAGTTACTGTGAACGGCAGTTTTTGCAGGAACATGATAACGGTGTTCCTGTAGCCTCAACTGAACGGTATGGATCTGGACGACATGTGGTCTCAGCATGACTGCGCCAGCTTCCACATCGCGAATGAAACAATCGATTTATTGCAATAACGATTTCCAAAACAAATTGTCCCAAGAACTTTCACTGTCAACTGCTTACCAAGATCATTCGATTTAACTCGGAGCGATTTCTTTCATTTGAGTTTTGTAAATCTCGGGCTTATGCGAATAAACGTGAAATAATGCCTGAGCTCAAGTCCGAGGTCCATCGCGGCATCAGTGATGTACAGTCACACCTCTGTGGAAAGGTCATAGAAAATTTCATGAAAAGAGTAATATAATATTTCATACTAAATCAGAACATATCTAATAACAATGCAATAAAAAGGTCACAACTATCACAAAAAAATCGTGGTTTTATTTTAAAATGAGAAAGTGCATTTTTACTGAGACACCCTTCAATGTGTTTTTAATTTATTGCCATCACATCAGATTCGGATTAAGCGCAAATTCAAATTCAAATTCAATTTTTAAAAATTGAGCAACATTTTTGATTTATTTCGTTTCGCCGATAGACAAAAGACGAAAGCAAGATTTTCTCAACATACGGATCATCAAATTCCTGACAGTGATGGTTAGTGAAATCCATAAGAGTATATGATGAATTTCATGTAAAAATCGAGATGCATTGAACCCGACCCCCTCAGATATCGATGAAATTTTGTTTATAGCTAAATTTGATCAATACAAACAAACCCTCGTTTTTAGAAATGACTGTTTTGCGATTTTTTGGGCGTGGCACAGTGGGAAAGTTTTCGAAAAAACGCGAAAATGGTCCAAAAAAAACAGCTCCATTTGAACTACAATAACTTAGAATCGGCTGAACCGATTTCCATGATCTTGGTATCATTAAAAAGATATTTTAACAGGCTTTATGACACGTTTAAAAAAAAAAACACACTGTAAAAAATTTTATAACAAAAAAAAAATTTTAACTAACGAAAAAACCAAAAAGATCAAGGGTTTTTTTACAGTATATTATTTTTTTAGAAAGGTTTATCCTTCACCTATACCACATCAAAAAATAAAAATGGGTTCTTTTTTAGTTTTTGATGTGTTAACATCTATACGCGCGCCTCTAGGGCAGTAAACTATAAATTTAATACATACACAAGTGTTAGGTTTGTAAGAGTAAATCATCGTTTGTTTGTTCGTTGCTTGGCAGTCGGTATTGAAAGTGATTATTGGGCGACTTTCATATAATTTTCCCACGCGATTTTCTCCGGAAATTCATAGCCGATTTTATTAATTTTTGGAGTAAAAAGCTAGTGCGGGTTTCGACGAAGAGTTTAGGCCAAAAATTAAGGCGATCCGATATCGGCGAGCCGAGATTGAAGTGTTTTAATTTGGAGTAATATTAAAAAAGTATTTTATGTTGATCTTCGGTTATATCGTACGAATATAACAATGTACTATGTATGTATGTACAAGTGTCTGTTGCTTTGCATTCTTTGACTTTTGTGGGAATAAAACAAAAAGTATTGAGCAAGAAAATAATGACACATGTGCTTGCACTGGGTCTTTAAATAATTTTAAGTATTAATATTATTTAACTGTAACGTCATCATATGATTGAACGCTGTTTTTTATTTTCCAATGTAACATATACGAATGTGTTCATAGAAATCGAACAGGTACCGTGTAGCAAAAAGGTGTTAACACATCGCCCGTGAGTTCGAACACTCATTGGATTTTTTTTTATATAATTTTTTAAGTAGTGTCACTTCTAGTAATACGTACCGAAAGTTAATGAGGTTAATGAGGGCAAGAAAAAATTGATGGTGTTAACGAATAAGCAAACTTCTCGTCTTGGTCCGCACTTGAAAGTCGACAACTGATTTCGAGAATTGTGCCTGAAACCCGGGACTACTTTGCCTATAGCATTGAGTAATGTACGCACCTGGTCAGGAGTGAATAAATTGAAATTAATGAATACTATTATTATCGAATCGACTTCAATCATTTTCGTGCAGTTTAATTTTAAGTTTCCGGAAGTACTTCAGAACTACAGGACTAAAGGACGTTTCCGCAGGTACTGCAGCACTACAGGAGTAAGGGCCGCTGTATTCTAGGAAATATTATCCTTCGTATGTTTTTAAGTCGGTTAAAAATTCACAAAGTTTTAGAATTTTCCCTAGACAAAGATTAATTATTTTTGCCAAAAATTCCGGGTTTTTAAGAGTTCTGTTAATATTATTCAAAACAAACCCGGCAACTTAAAAAAGCGTGTTACTGCTAGTTTTGAAAAATTAAATTTTCGAAAACCGGTTACCACCAGACTCTGATTTTAAACCAAATCTATCTAGCTGGAATTTTCCTTTTAAACCTGTAAAACCGTTATTAATAATATAGTATAAAATACGTTGAAAAACAAAACGTGAGAATTAATGGATACAAATTGAGCAAATCAGTCAGAACAAAATTGAAAAATTCTATTTAATACAAAATGTTTATAACCCTTTTCTTTCAAAAATAAACAATTTGTTTTTACAAGTTTTTTCTGAAAAATATTCAATAAAATTATTGTGTAACTTCAAAAAATTTTTATCTTGACATGTTTTTTATTAACTTTTTAATAGTTGTTTGTTGATCTTTCTACCCAAACGTATACCGAAGCATCGAAAAAAGCTACATTGGCCTCTAGCTAGAAAAATTAGGATTATTTATTGATAAAACGACGGTCGAATAACAAAGTACTGAGTTTTACTTTAATTTTCATTTGGAAATTTAATTTGAATTTTCTATAAGCCGGATTGAAATGTTAATTCTCTCTGGAAAATGACAGCATCTAAATGTGTTTTCAATTCCCTTTTAAAAATAGAACGCTAGAAAACCGGAAGTCGGTGGATACTAGGGTATCCAATCGGTTAATCGTTGTTTAATTAATCGAGCAATTTGTGTCGAATATTGATGCGTCTCAGCTTTAGTAGGTGACTGATATCACTGAAGCTCATCGTGATATCTGGCATATCCTTTTGTCCTTAGAAGGCGGCGGATGAGCCACAAATGTGGACCAACGGCGGATAGAAATCTAAAGAAGACATATTGCATCCCGGTCAGAGTCTGATTTATAAGGGGCGGCTGCAATCAAATATTCTGGCAGTAGGTAAATTAAACAACCCGGTGAACTGGGTTTACATCCCACCACCGTTTCTAACCACAGTGAATATACAGAAATGAAACAGGAAGCATAAACATAAACAACCCTATTTGTTGACGACTGCACCAAACGTTATAAGGACCACGATTTTCGGATATGCTTTGGAATGTGAAAACTCTGTATAGATCCGCGGCAGGTATCCAATTGGCAGATGTCATCGAAAGTTATAAAGCTGACATTGCCACTATCCCGGAAAAGCGATGGACAGGACGTGCCTTCACAAGGAGAAACAACTGCAGCATATACTACAGTTGCCAGGAGACTAAACATGAGTTTGGTTGCGGATTTGTAGTTGGCAAAAGACTGCTGCATCTGGTCTCAAGGTTCAACCACGTGAGTGAACGTATAGCCACAATCCACAGCGAAATATTTGTATATCTCCCTAATTTGTGTGCATGCCCCGACAGAAGAGAAATATGATGATACTAAGGACATATGCTATTAGTGCCTAGAGGAAACGTATGACAGCTTCGCTGGTTATGCCATTAACATTATGCTAGGTAATTTTATTGCCAAAGTAGGCAGGAAAAATTTGTTTCATCCAACTATTGGCAAGTTCAGTCCACATGCTGGTAGTTCCGACAAAGATATGAGACTAACTGACTTTTCTGCGGCAAAAATATGGTCGTTAGTGGTACAAGATTCCAGCAAAAACACACCCAAAAGGACACCTGGGTATCCCCTGTTCAAAGAACGAACAACCAAAGTGATCACGGGTAATTGATGGAAGGCATTCAACCAATGTCACGGACGTACGTGTGATCGGAGGAGCTAACATCTATTCTAATCACTACCTAGTAGCAGCAAAGGTTCGCACACGATTAAATAGAGCGAAAGTCGTACGAAACCAGAAAGAAAGCTAGACATCGGAAAGCTGAAATTACCAGACGTAGCCGCAACCTACTCAAGGAACCTCCAGGAACTTTTGGAACAGAACCCACCGCTCCCGATGACGATCCTGAAGCGCAGTGGAAACCCACTTAAAACTCTGTAAAAATTGCCACAACAACCTTACCTAGTTTTGGAAAAACCGCATCGTAATAAACCATGGTACGATGAAGAGTGTCACATAGCAAATAATGATAAGAACGCTGTCCGTATGGCTATGCGTCAGTCATTTTTACGCGAGATGTGACTGAACGGCATGGAGAAAAAATAACGGAGGTCACCCGTCCCTTTAGGCGTAAGAAGCGGTAGTGGAGAAAGCGCGGGAGTGAGAAAATGGAGGCATACAGAAGGAAGAAAGAAGCCCGCAAATTCTATCAAAAATTCAAAAACAAAACTAATCAACATGGTACACGTATCCCTTCTGGAAAGACAAGTTCGAAAATCACATCGCAGATGTCCAGATTATGTTGGGAATATGGAGAGATATCCGCGCTACTGGTACCTGAGACATCCAATGACGATGACAAAATCGATCACAATTTGGACGACGACGTCCATTGCCCACCTCCTAACGAAGGCGAGGTCAGAACAGCTGTTGCCCGGCTTATGAACAACAAAGTCGCAGGAGAATACGGTTTAAGGCTGCCGGCGATGAGCTAATAACTTTGCTTAGATGAATGCATGCTCGGCGACGACAGTCTCAGCGTACTATGTCCCATATTTAAAAAAGGTGACCCGAGTCTCTGTGCCAACTACCTTGGAATGAGCCGTTTATACATAGCATATAGGGTTCTATCAAGTATAATGTGCGAAGTTTAAAACCAATTATCGCTGACCTGATTGGACCATTCCAGTGTGGCTTTAGGCCTAGAAAATTGACAACTGACCAGATTCTCATGCTCAGCCAAATCCTGGAGAAGACCCACGAAAAACAAATCGACACCTATCATCTATTTGTCGATTATAATTCAGCATTCGATAGCCCGACACGAAAAACCTTACGAAGCAATATCTTAGCTTGGTATTCTCGAAAAACTCATACGCCTTTGCAGGATGACATTGACGAACAGCAAATCTGCAGTAAAAGATGGTAAGGATCTTACCGAACCTTTCGAAACCAAGCGAGGCCTCAGGCAAGGCGACACCCTATCGTCCGATCTCTTTAACATCTTAATGGAGGTCAGTATGAGTAAAGCTGCAGTCAGCCCGAATATAACCATCAGCAGTAAGTCACATGCTGCTCGCGTATGCCGATGATATAGATATTATTGGGCGAACAATGACAAAAGTTACTGCATTGTTTTCGGGATTTGAGAAGGAGTCAGCAAAAGTGGATCTGTCTGTAAATGAGGATCGGCTATAATTTCGAGGTGGTGGCGAATTTATATACCTCAGATCTGGTGTAAACAAAAACAAACCGGTCAGCCTTGAGATCAAGCGGAGAATTGTGCTTGTAAATATATGTTATTGATGTGTCTATCAAAGTCAAAATCTGCTAAAACCAGATTTTATGCTGCTGCTAAAACCATCGCAGTCGACGTTATGGTGACATACTAATACGTCAGCTACTTCGTACAAAGTATGTGTGACGTTGTGTGTTTGGCTGTTTGGCTGTTTCGTTGCTGTTGATATGGCAAACACGTGGTTATGTGGCACACGTATACGTCGGCTACTTCGGACAAAGTATGTGTGATGTTGTGTGTTTGGTTGTTCTTATTTTAGGTACCCCCCCCCCCCCCCCTACACCCTCCACCCACAAAAACACTCCACGACACAGCAAGCACAAATAAATCACCAACATATCAGTAGTAGTAGTTGTTGTTGGTGTTGTTGTTTTTTTATTATAGTGAAAGGTAAGTCCAATAAAATGTGGGTGCGGAGCACTCTCAGAGCAAAGAGAGTAATGACGTATTATACGTATATAAAAATGAGATAGCAAGAGAGCAACGACAATTTTGTGAACTTGTGTAGCGTATGTACGAATATAACAATGTATGTATGTATGTCAGAGCAGGGACCGAACCCAGGATATCATGTACAAGAGGCGCGCACACTACCCATTGCACCACCGACGGCGCGTATAATATAAGTATTAATATTATTTATTAATATTATTTAACTGCAACTTCATCATATGATTGAACGCTGTTTTTTATTTTCCAATGTAACATTTACGAATGTGTTCATAGAAATCGAACAGGTACCGTGTAGCAAAAAGGTGTTAACACATCGCCCGTGAGTTCGAATACTCATTGGATTTTTTTTAAAGTTAAAGCCCTCCCTCGAGCAAAAAAAGTCCAGCTATACATGACTCTTATATAATCTGTCTTGCTTTATGGTGCTCATTCCTGGGTCTTATAGCAAGCAGTGGAAACATCTCTCGAAGTCTTTGAAAGAAAAATACTCCGAAAAATGTATTGCAAACTATGGCCAGTATCGGCGTCGCCTAAACCATGACCAGTATGAGCTATATCCCGACATTAATATAGTTAAGGGAATCAAGATAGCGTGTTTACGCTGGCTAGGCAATGCCAGTTGATTGGATGTAAAAGAACCAGCACTAATGGCTTTCGAAGCCGAACTTGAAGGAAGGAAGTCGAAAAATAGGAAGACCACGACATGTTATTATAACTGCATTACATTTATATTTTTCTACTAAATCGGTAAATTTCCGAACAGTAAAATTACTCGAATAACTAGAGATATAAAACAAACTTTGCTCGGTTTTTCCTGTAAGTCAGAAACCCTATTTCAAGTTACTCGATTACTCGAACAATTAAAAAACCCTGGATATCCCAGTGGATACCCAACACAAACGGGCCATCGGTTTCCGGTTTCGACTCTTAAAATCTTTAGTTCTATTGATCATTTGACAAATGTTTTTCAAAACAAACATACGCTAGTTTTCTATTTTGTAACTTAGTGTAATCAATGCTCGTGATTATTAACGTTAATGAACATTGAAATCGGATTATTTCGTCTTCCTATTGATTTTGTGTCATCTCAAATTCATTATGTATTTTGTCATGCAGTGGCATAGAAGTCAGCATCAATTAATTCCTAATCTGCATAAAATTAATGTAGTCAAGTGGAACAAATTGATTGTCGTCGTCAGTGAGGAAACTCATTTCCCTTACTCATTCAAATTGCATGAAAATTGCTATAAATGAAACTAATTTTATGTTGACGAGGAAATTTCCAATATAGAAATGAGGTGAATACGAAATAATGGGAAAATGCTTTCCTCAGTAATGGAAATTTTTAACAATGGATTTAAATCAACGGCAGTTCAACGGAAATCTGAGCAAATTAAAATTAAAGAGATTTGTTCCATTTAGTCCTGCAACATGATTTAAATCCGAGCAATAGAAGATTAATGAGATGGGTTCTACATCGCATACTGGTGATTTTGAAGTTCTCATATAAATTCTGATACTGGTTTAACCCAAAATCATAGCCAACCAATGAAAATGTTTGGAAAATACTATCGCTTTGCGAAATATAGTATCAGAAAAAAACAACGCATATTTACATACTTGCAAGCCAATAATTATAAATCATAATTAATCCAATCAATCCAATTAATCCAATAATCCAAGATCGAGTATACCGACCGTTTTCTCTGAAAAACTGTATTTTTACGCACACAAATAAAGTAAATACATGGGACTTGTGGAGAAAACACAAGACTGCTTCCATGGAAATAAATCGATGTTTCGGATGAAACACGAACATGGTTCCACGCAAAACTTTGCATTTTTACAAGTAAACATGCTAATGTTTGCAAAAGGACTGACAAATATATGATTACTTGGATTGTGTTCCATGATACCTGCAGAATGTGTTGGTAATACATAACTTGTTTTCTCAACGGTAAAGAAGTTAGAATTGGTTGTCACTATTAACCTATTTCGCCTACGGTACATCTTTTTCTGTTCTTATCACTGAACTTATAATCTTACCTATTCGTGAATAGGACTTAAACAGAGCTATATCTAGTCAGGGGCGAACAAAATCAATCAGCTTAACTGCCTGAACCCTTCCAACCCTTACACTAATCGAATCATTAATATGGGAAATGTTCGACGCTCTCATCCTGCTCTTCATCCCTGCAGCTAATGCATCAGTCATGAACTGAAATTCCAAGTTTAGACGCATGTCTGCCTATCAAGTAGTACCCAGAGATCACAGCTACTATCGAAGAGGCATCCTGCCTAGGCACACCAGGCTAGGAATTTGTGCTTCCAGACTATCTTTTGTTCATATGTCCAAGATCTTGGAGCTTAACCGTGAGGTTGCAAGTATAAATGGACGTACCAACATTAACAAATTCTAGTGTCACGAGTAAGACAGACCCTAATCTCGCCAGCTCATTTGCCCTATCGTTCCATGAAATTTATCTCTGCCCCACACCAGAGTCGGATTTATACATCAGGGGCCCTAAGCAATATTGACTTCATAGGGCCATGGGCAATGTCTGTGGCTCAACCCAAGGATAAGCCAATATTACTTGTTTCTATTGCGTGCAACTTCCAAGAAACATCGATGATTTTAAGTGAGTCTTTATACATCAGGGGCCCTAAGCAATATTGACTTCATAGGGCCATGGGCAATGTCTGTGGCTCAACCCAAGGATAAGCCAATATTAGTTGTTTCTATTGCGTGCAACTTCCAAGAAACATCGATGCTTTTCAGTGAGTCTTTAAATTATTACTTTATGTCTTCTCTTCGCTTTTGTCGTTCCCATTTGTGTCTTTTATTTGTATGCAGTTTTTAAACGATCTATTTAAAAATGGAGTAGATGGTGATAATGAAATAGCACTACAGAAGGATAGGATAATGTCGACATCATAAATTGGACAAAATTCACATGTTTCAGGAATCGGTTTCTTCATGGACTTTTCTATCTTTTCATCACTTAAAGGTTGAAATTTCGAACATATTTAAAAATTTCATAATACTTGATTCAAGTTTTAGGTGGTGTTTGATTTACTGGTAGTTTTCTGTCCTATTTACAATTTACAGTTTGTTCATGGCTAATAATAACATAGTTTCCAAAAGAGCATGATGCTGTTATTAAAAATTGTCCGCCTCCTCCAACAAAATCCCGCAATTCTAGCTGCTAAGTTCATAAAACTTTTCATTTTCGAAAATTTGTTGGTTTCCAATCAAAACCAGATTTCCAAAGCTTAATCCTGTTATGGTTACGCACTTCTTGGTCATGAATATTCCATGCGATGTGTGGCTACAGATTTACCAAATCACGAATAGTGTTGCCATTTTAATGTTTCTGATGCACCAAAATGTGGGGAAAAAATACCTAGTGCCTGAATAAAAACAGCAGTTAGGCTCAATTTTCGTGTGGTTATAAAAATACGTATTTTGTGTTTGAACTGACTTTAAATACGAAAAGAGTGTTTCAGTGCTCAGTCAAATAATGTAGCTATAAATCATGTATTTATCAGCTGATCGTTGCAATAAATCAAATAACCGTTATATTCATAACAAACGCAAAGTGTTGAAATATAAAATAATTAAGAACTCTTTAAAATTTTTACCCAGAACTGCAGATCTGAAAATCAGTATCTTTATTGTAATTTTCAGTAATATAATTGCTTTATTTTGCCCATTAGCGATTAGAGAATCTCTGTTTTTGTTCCTATTTAAATTTCTGTCCCAATTATATTGTCACTGTATCATAGTTTCAGGGCCGTATTCATAAAAAGTTGTGAAAGATTCGAGAAATGATTCGGTATGAAAAATCGACTCTCAAACCGGTCATAACTTTTTATGAATCAGGCCGTAACTATCCAAAGTTGGTAGTTTAAACACCACTCAAATGTTAACCTAAAGAATTTATACGGAATTTAAGCTATGTTTGTTTGTTGATCAATGATGATTATCCACCTAAAAAAAATTTGGTGTTTACAAAGAATTATTCTATGTCAATGGGTCATCCAAATCCGTATAATTTTATTTAAAAAAAATTAAATAATAATGATTATCCGGTATGTTATGGAAACAATAATGATGTTATTTGCGCAGATTATGGATACTCATCACTACCTGATAGCAGCAAAGGTTCGTACAAGCTTAAGTAGAGCGAAAATCGTGCGAATCCAGACGCAGGGAAGCTGGACATCGGAAAGCTGCAACTACCAGAGGTAGGAAGAGCCTACTAAAGGAAGCTTCCGCAATTGTTGGCCCAGAACCCACCCCCTCCGGTTGTCCGCTTCGCAACAAACCATGGTACAATGACGAGTGTCACAATGCTTCAGCCAATAGTTGCGCGAGCTGAGACTAAGAAGTATAGGCGTAAGAAACGGCAGAAAATTGACACATTCAGAAGGAAGAACGAAAAGTCAAAAATGGAACTAATGGACAAGGTTCAGGGCCCGCCTTCTCTAAAGAAAAAGACGGAAATCTTATCGCAGATATACAGTTCATGTTTAGATGGATATCGAGAGATCATTTCTCTGCGCTACTGGTACTTAAGATATCCAATGACGATGGGACAATCGATCAAAATATGGACGACGACGGCGATTTCCTCCTTCCTAACCAACAAGAGGTCGGAATAGCTTTTGCTCTGCTTAATTACAACAGAGCCCCAGGAGCAGATGGATTACTGGCGGAGCTCCTTAAGGATGGTCGAGATGAGCTGAGAAGGTACATGCATCAGATCATTAGCACAATTTGGTTATTTGAATTCATACCCGGCGATTGGAGTCTCAGTGCATTATGCCCAATATTTAAAAGAGGTGGTCCGAGTCTCTGTGCCAGCTACCCTAGAATAACTCTTTTATCAATAGCATATAGATATGTGTGAAAGACTAAATCCAGTTATCGCTTGCGTGATTGGGCCATACCGGCGTGGTTTGAGGCCTGGCAAATCGACACCTGACCAGATTTTCACGGTACACCAATTCCTGGAGAAGACACACGAAAAACAAATCGGCACCTATAATCTATTTGTCGATTATAAGGCGGCCTTCCATAGCCCGACACGGGAGAAACTCAACGAGGCAATGTCTGTGCTGGGTATTCCTGCAAAACTCATACGCATTTGCAGGATGAGCCTGACGAACACCAAATCCGCAGTGAAAGTTGGTAAGGATCTTACCAAACTTTTTGAAAATAAGCGAGGCCTCAGTCAAGGTGACACACTATCGTGCAATCTCTTTAACATCTTAATGGAGATCATTATGAGAAAAGCTGCAGTCAACATGAATAAACCCATCAGCAGCAAAAGTCACATGCCGCTCGCGTATGCTGACTATATAGATATCGCACAATCAGAGAAGTTACTGCGGTGTCTTCGACAATTAAAATAGAGTCAGCAAAAGTGGGTCTGACAGTAAATGAGAGCAAGACAGACAAAACTGTCTTTGTTATGGCACAGAATCCTGTATCTTATCGCAAGCAGGCGAAACATTTCTAGGAGACTTCGAGAGAAATATTCTTCGAAATATGTATGGCCCTATCTATAGTGCTCAATGGCGAGAATTGGCGACGCATGATCCATGAGCTGTATGGCCAATATCCTGACATTGACACAGTCAAGCGGAGGAAAATAACGGGATTGCGCTGGCTACTCCATATCAGTAGAATGAATGACGATGAACCTGCACGAGAGTTTTCGAAACCCACCTCGAAGGACGACGAAAAAAATATAAATACCAAGAATCCGCTGGAGGTATGAGGTTGACAAATCCCTGTGTACACTTGGTATGACCAACTGGAGTGATAAGGCAAAAGATCGAAGTGGTTGGGCGAAATATTTACAATGTCCCTGACACCCCGGTGTTGTTCGAGACCGGATAACTAATTAAGTAAGTCTGGAATGTGTAATATTGAATAGCAAACACTACGTGTTTCGACACAAGTATACCAAATACGACTATCAAAGCCAATCAACCATATTAAGTTTCCGAGTTATAACTATTTTTATTTTAGCCATTTAAAAAAAATCGTGCATACGAATTAGGCCGGTTTATGAAAAACCCTTAGAAAATCCGGATAAATTGATTATTTTCCGATTGAACGCTCCATTTCCGAAATAGAGACATATTGGCGTTTTAGCGACTTTTTATACGACAAGTTTTAATTTAATAATTTGCTTAAAGAATAAGTGATGCCATATTAAATACATACATTGACTACAGCCTCTTACGGGGGTAACAAATTTATTATTCTTGCGATTTGGGAGCTCCGTTTCCGAGTTATAACCATTTTTTTAGTGTTGCTTAGGTTTTGAGCAGCTACAACTTAAGTGCCTATAGTATTATTCACATGTTTTACAGTAATGAATTTCGTTTAATAAATAATGAAATAAATAAAATTCTGACTTTTATTTTTTTAATGGATCTTTTTAAAATATTTTTCTTAAGGAATTGCTACAAAAGTTGGTTAGGTTTTGCGCAATACTGTATGTAGTTACATATATATATATGGACATGATGACTATGATCCACAATCTGTAACGCAATATCCAATGCAAAGATATTTATGACAGAATAAAGAAACCAAAATTTTACCAAAAAGCGAGGTCGTATAAGCAATCTCTTTCTAACTTTAAGGCTGAGTACAGCAATAGATCAGTCAATCCAAACACACAAACTACACAACTGGAAGACTAGTATATTAGTGTATCTGATAATTTTTTTTGACCAGTAGTGAAATTAATGATGGAGTTAATAACACCCGAAGGCTATATTAGTTGATGTATAACTTGTATGTAAATTCCATAACTACGTACTGTATGGTAAATATTATGTTATATATATAATAACTAAGTTAGCAAAAATCAAAAACATTAAGCATTTGTTGATATCTAGTAATCATTGGTCAATATATTATTAGTCAAAATACGTACCTTAACTTTGCTTTAGAGTTCTCATTTAATTATCCTCATAATGACTTTCACCCAAAAATTAATAATGGCCTTCGCGCATTACCTAGATCGATCTTCTCATCGTCTACCACATTCATTATTCTATTTCAAGTAATTTTTTGATGTGCATTCACTGTTTATTCAGTTTTTGTTATTTTCGGACATGTTTTTGTTTTCCTTTTTACATTATACTAACACTTGTGCGCACCGTTAGAACAAAGAGAATGTGGGAGAGATAGAGAGCGACACTCACGAAAAATTGATAAATATTAAACATTAGTATGAAAAAAACTCTTTTACAACTCTTTAATTTATTGATTTTCTTTTAAATAAATGCATAAATTCAAAGATCACGCTTTACGCTTTACATTAGTAACACATTTAAATCAATTCGACCACGCACATCCGAAATTGTCGCGAATTAAACATAAGAAGTACCCGGACACTTGTTAAACGTACTAATGAAAACCACGCACTGAGTAATGTTTCACCACGGTCAGGGTAAAAAGAGAGGTGGTAAACTGATGTGGTGAAGGTGTTGATCTTCTTGTGTGTTTGTTGAAAACTGCTGAAAACAATAATGTGACAGACAACAAAGAAAAATATACCAGCAGATCTTCAGTTGATGGAAACAATAGTTCTCCAGCGTGTATGTTTGGTTTCTAAAATAATCTAATTCGCCAATTTAGTTAGAGATTTACGGTTAGGGCTTCGTTCAGTTTTAGGGATTTTGAAAATTGTTTAGGTCCCTTTATTTATGAAAGGAGGTCTGTTAATTGAGTAGATCATTTGTCTTTGTTTTATTCAATATCTCTGAGATTCGAATGGCGCGCCTACATAGACGTGCTTTGGTCTAACTTTTTATTTGAGAATTAAAAATAAGAAATGCGACAGCTTCTGCCCAGAAATTACGCCTTTCACAGCCACACCCCTAAGTTCCACATTTATGATTAAAAATTAACCATTATGGAACAACTTTTGTTAGCTTATATATTGGCTATTTCTCATATCTGTCTCATTTACCAGACAGACGAATCAGCAACAAAAACATCAGCTGTTAAACTTTCCAAATTTATCCCTATTTTTGATCGAAAATCTGGGAAATTTAGAATAAATGTCCATATTTCGGAAACCGAAAAGAACGTCTATGTAGGCGCGCCATTCTAATCTCAGAAATATTGATTAAAACAAACACAAAGGGCCTACTCACTTAATATAATTAACAGACGCCTTTCATAAATAAATAAAGGGGCCTATCAAATATTCAAAATACCTAAAACTGAACAAATCACTATATGTAAATCCCTAACTATAAAATCTTCAATTTCGATTATTTAAGAAACAAGACATACACCCTGAAAAATACTACTCCTAAAATATTGTTTCCATGAATTGAAGATCTGCTACTGTTTTTCTTTGTTGCCTGTCACATTTTTGTTTTCAACAGTTTTCAACAACCACACTAGGAGATCAACCCCTTCACCACATCAGTTTACCACCTCTCTTTTATCCCTGATCGTGGTGAACAATCACTCAGTGTGTAGTTTTAATTCGTACGTTAAACAAGTGTCCGGGTACTTCTTATGTTTAATTCGCGACAATTTCGGATGTGATTGATCGAAATGAGTTAAATGTGTTACTAAAGTAAAGTTTAAAGTGTGATCTTTGAATTTATGCAATTATTTAAAAGAAAATCAATAAATTAATGAGTAGAAAAGCAATTTTTTGCATGAATCCTAAGTTTACATATTAACTTATTGTGCCGTTTAATGTTTGTTATTTAGCAATTTTTGGTGAGTGTCGCTCTCTATCTCTCCCACATTCTCTTTGTTCTAACGGTGCGCACAAGTGTTAGTATAATATAAAAAGGAAAACAAAAACATGTCCGAAAATAATAAGAAGTGAAGAAACAGTGAATGCACATCAAATAATTACTTGAAATAGAATAAAAAATGTGGTGAAAGATGAGAAGTAAAATGTAGGAAATGTGTGGAGGCCATTATTAAATCTGGGTGAAAGCCATTATGATGATAATAAAATGAGCAATAATAATAAATAGAGCAAAATTAAGGTACGTATTTCGCATGATATTAACTAATAATATATTGACTAATAGCTAATAGATATCAACAAAAACTTAATGTTTTTAATTTTTGTTGACTTAGTGATTATTAGGAATATTTAACATAACAGGGTGTAGTTATGGAATTTACATACAAGTTACAAAATAGCCTTCTGGTGGTATTAACTCCATCAGTAATTTCACTACTGGTCAAATAAAATTATCAGAAACACTAATATTGCTCCATCCTAACCAAGACGATGTGGGAGCAGCTATTGCCCGACTGAAGAACAACAAATCCGCAGGTGCCGATGGATTACCGGTGGAGCTGTTTAAGGCTGGCGGCGATGAGCTAATATTGTGCATGAATCCATTCATTAGCAAAATGTTTGAGTCTCAGTGTACTATGTCCCATATGTCCAAGTCCCTGTGCCGACTATCGTGGAGTAAGGCTTTTAGCCATGGTATAGAGGTTCTATTAAGTATAATGTGCGAAGGAATAAACCCAATTATCGCTGACACGAATGGACCATTCCAGTGTGGCGTGAACTGGCCAGATGTTCATGCTATGCCAAATCCTGGAGAAGACCCACTAAAACAGATCGATACCTATCACCTATTTCACGATTAAAAGCCGGCTTCGATACCCCGATAAGGGACAAACTCTACGAAGCCATGTCTGAGACTAGTATTCCTGCAAAACTCATACGCCTTTGCAGGATGACTTTGACGAACACCAAATCCGCAGTGAAATTTTGTAAGGATCTTACCGAACCTTTCGAAACTAAGCGAGGCCGAGGCGACATCCAATCGTGCGATCTCTTTAACATCTTAATGGAGATCATTATGAGAACAGCTGCAGTCGACATGAAAAAATCCATCAGCAGAAAAAGTCACGTGCTGTTCTCGTATGCTGATGTAGTAGATTTAATTGAGCGCACAATGAGAGACCTTACTGAGGTGTTTTCGTGAGATGAGAAGGAGTCAGTGGGTCTCAGAGTAAATGAGAATAAAACAAAATTAATAGTTTCAACGAGTAGGGCATCCACACGATTAGACCTAAGCGTTAACGTTGATAACCGTTATAATTTCGAGGTGGTGGACGAATGTATATACCTCGGATCTGCCGTAAACAAAAACAACAACGTCAGTCTTGGGATCAAGCGGACAATTGTGCTTGCGAATAGATGTCTTTTTGGGCTAAGCAAGCACTTTAGAGATAAAAACCTCTCTTGAGTAACAAAAGTCCACCTGTACCACTCAAATACAACCTGTCTTGGTTTATGGTGTAGAATCCTGGGTTTTATCGCAAGCAGACGAATCATGGCCTATAGTGCATAACGGCGAGTATCGGCAACGCATGGACAATGAGCTGTATCCCGACACTGGCATAGATAAGCGGATCAAAATAACGCGATTGCGCTTGCTAGGCCATGTCCGTAGAATGGATGAAGACGAGCCAGCATGAAGGGTTTTCGAAAGCGAACCTTATCAGCTCATCGCCGCCAGCCTTAAACAGCTCCGTCGGTAATCCATCGGCTCCTGCGGCTTTATAGCTCTTACCGGCCAAAAGCTGTTCTGACCTCGTATTGGTTAGGAAGGGGCAATCGACGTCGTCGTCCAAATTGTGGTCGATTGTCCCATCGTCATTGGATATCCCAGGCACCAATAGCGCGGAGAAATGATCTCTCCATACTCCCAACAGCTCTGCACATCTGTGATGAGATTTCCGTCCTTGCCTTTACAGAAGGCGGCCCCTAACCATGTCCACTAGTCCCCTTTTTGACTTTCGGGTACAATTTTCGGGCTTCGTTCTTCCTTCTGTATGTCTCAATTTTCTCACACTCGCGCTTTCTCTACTGCCGTTTCTTACGTCTAAAGAGATGGTTTACCTCCTCTCTTTTCTCCGTGCAGCGTTCTTTTCATATTTTGCAATGCAACACTCTTCATCATACCATGGTTTGCAGCGAAGCGGTTTTTCAAACCCTAGTACGGTTGTTGCAGCAGTTCTTATAGAGTCGGAAATATGTTTCCACTACGCTTCAGAATCATCACTTGGAGGGGTGGGTTCTGTTTCAGAAGTTCCGAGAGGTTCCTTGAGTAGGCTGTGGCTACCTCTGGTAATTGCATCTTTCCGATGTCCAGCTTCCTCTGCGTCTGGTTTTGTACGATTTTCGCTCTACTTAATCTTGAGCGAACCTTTGCTGCTAACAGGTAGTGATCAGTGTCGATGTTAGCTCCTATGATGACTCGTACGTCCATTACACTGGATGAGTGCCACCATCAATTAGCACGTGATCAACTTGGTTCTTCGTGAAAGTCTTTATGCTGGAATCTTGTACTTGGTTCTTCGTGAAAGTCTTTATGCTGGAATCTTGTAAATCTTGAAATTGCCAATAGTCGGATGAAACACATTCTCGCTGCCTACGTTAGCATTAAAATATCTTAGCATAATCTTAATGTCAGGGTCAGGGCAGCGGCCTTACGTTTCCTATATGAACTTATAGAATATGTCTTTGGCATCATCATATTTCTATTCTGTCGAAGAATGCACACAATTTAAGGAAATATAAAAATATTTCGCTTTTATGCGGATTGTGGCTATACGTTCACTGACAGGATTGAACCTAGAAACTAGATGTCGCAGTCCTTTTCCAACTAGAAATACACAACCAAAATCATGTTTTTTCCCACGGTAACTGTATATATATCGCAGTTTCTTTTTCTTGTGCAGCCATGTCCTGTCCATCGCATTTCCTGGATAGCAGTAATATCGAGACATGGATCGTTGAAATTTATGGACACGTTTCGCTCTTGTTGACAATTTTGTGACTGTATTTCATTTTGTCAATAATTTTATTACTCATCATAAAAATGTGATATCAAAAAGAGATACAAAATTAGATGAAGCCAATTTCGACTGGTGACAGATTGCATAGACTTTATAGCAGCTTGGTTGACAGAGTAGATATTAATACCCCTAGTGGTGATGGAGTTACGCACCAGTGTGAGTGCAACTATTCCGGTTGCCATGACTTCACACTTCTATGGATTGTTATTATTAATGCAAGGTGTAGGCTTACTTTTCAAGAACTAACACTAAACTCACCATTGTCATCTAGTTTGGATAAGTCAGTGTAGAAGTACAAATACATTACATAACCTAGTATTCGTACCTTCCTATCCTGCCTGTTCGAGTTTGAGAAGAGAGGATTCTGTCTAAGGTAGAAGTGGGTGTCATGTAATTTAATTCTAAGGTGGATTACCACAGATTCCTTAAAAACGTACGGTGACCAAAAACCTTGTCTTAGGATCATTGCCGATGATGCAACCATTTGCCTGCTCTGCGACTGTAGAAGCATCAAGTGTGGGTCAACCTTTATGAGCTTGGTAGGGTTAGTGCAAAGGAAACTCGTGATAAACAATTGCCATTCTCTGGACTTTTATTAATAGACTTAGGTAAGTTAAATTGTCCGGTTGCAGTCACTAGACGTCAGTCCTGTGAAGTAGAATCGATCGGCAATAGCTGTATATATATGTAATAAACTATGCCCCCCGTCTTTCGATGGAGTTTGTTTGTAACTGTGGCCTTACTAATCAAATACGTACACTCTTAAAAATCTATATTTTTGTTGTTGTTTGGATACAAATATAACGTGTTTGTAGTTTGTCGAAAGTATAGAACACTTGTATCCAAGCACATTGTGCTTGCTATCCAATGTTACATGTTGGAGACACTATAACTAATATGTTGTAATACTTATATATGTTTCTGTGGCCCAAATATGGGTCTGTTTCTTAAAAACTGCTGAAAAAAACGTGACAGATAACAAAGAACCAAAAATCAGCAGATCTACAATTCGTGACAACAATGCTTGCAAGTATTGGGAGGAACCAGTATATATGTGGTTCCTCCCATATGTTGTTGGGACCATTTTTTCCAGCATGTAGTGTTCGGATTTTAAAACTAAGAATCCCCTCCACAATCACATCTACATGGGGTAGTCTGATGAATATTGTATAAATGAATGAAATTGATAGGCCTAATAAATTAACACGTCTTTATGGCAATGACTGTTGCAATGATAATAAAAACTACTTAGCACTATACAGTGTTTTAAATAAAGGGGTAGTAATCAGCTGTTTCCGTTTCCTTAAACATCTTAATAAAGATTACTGAAAACTAAAAAGCACATAAAGATTGGGGGGACAACAGTGAATATTTTTGATGCCTTCAGCATATTTATGAAGAAAATTATAAAGATCATTTGGCATCACCCAACTCTGAAGACAGGGGGAGAGCAATTATATCTTTCCGACGCCACCGACATCTTAATTGAGAATAAACTGGAAAATCTCATTTCCTCACCATATAAATGGCATACACATATCAATTATCAATGGCATTATAAAGATAGAATCAAACTTGTTCAATAATGTTCTGAATGTACTGAAAATTACATTTATGAACTACGAGGAATTTGTATTTACTACATTTATTTCGTTTCCAATATCAACTAAAGTATTCTGAGCTTTACATTCAATCTGTCCAATCATTCTAAATGATTAATTCCAGTAGCAACTACGAGATAAAAAGAATTTCTTATTTTTAATGGAACAATACAATTAAAATTCTAAACATCAAGGACATTATTTTGACCTAGCATGATATGGGTATTCATGCTTTGACCTTTTCAGATCAACTAATATATTTTCTACTTTGTGTCATTCAAAGCTGTTGCCGCTGTCTACATGTCAGTGTAATGTAGAGGCTCCATTAAGGCAAAATAAGAGATAATTTTTAATACCCATCTGCAGTTAACATTATCTTGTTCATTTTAAACAACAACAAACTGAATTTAATATGTCTTCACAGTGTATCCTCTTTTAAATGAAAACAAAAACCCTAATATTCCTTTTAATCTTAACACTTCTTTTAACAAATGTAAACAACAATTTCTAGACTGAAAACCATTTATAACGGATAGCCCAATGAATGGACTATCTTCCTTGCAAATGCTTCTTTTATTTGATATGGATTTAGTGGGCATGGAAAAAAGCCAGTTTGTGTAAATAAATTACAGTATACGGACCATTATTATTAACATTATCACTCTTGTCTCCCCAACGATAGATTACGTTATTATTTCAAATAAATTTTCCAAAAAAAAGTAGATTTATGTGTTCAATATGCCAATAAATGATGTTTCACATGGTGATCATAGTGTGTTATTGTTATTATCGCTCTTGTATTTCCCATTAACCCGCCAATGGTGACGTACTGGTCTGTGAGACCGGCTGTGTTAAAAAATTCGTATAACTTTATTCTCCGTTATTGTTTTTTGTTGCGATTTCGAGTAGCTGCAGCATTGCACACCCCCCACCATCAGTTAATGACGACGCTGTTTAGTGAGCACAACTTCTGTATTTTTTTTTCTAACCTGGTGTGTGAGACCGTGAGTCACCGTGTATGTTAGCAAAATAATCGCAACACTTTTGTATTATATTGTGGAAGGATACCATTTTTTGGTCATTTTATAAAAGTTCCTATTGTCAAAAGACTAATAAATATTATTTTCCTTAATGAATATGTGATTTTTTAATTTTCCTTAATTTTAAAAAATGTATTGCTAAAACATTGTTATTTTTATTGCTCTATTTAAAAACATTTGTGAATTTTAATATTGAAATAAAAGAACTTAAAATGATTACATATCTTTGTTTAATTGTCAAAGTGCATAAATAAAAAAAAACATTAACTATTAGCAACACGTTTCGAAAAACCTTCAGTTGAAAACCCCGGTGCATGAGACCGGCGTCACCATTAATCAAAGTCAAATTTGTGTCACCATTGGCGGGTTAATACAAGATGATTATTTTTAAATTGCGATTGGTACAACAGTTCTGTTGATTTAGACAAAATTAACATTATTCAATGAAATCTTTACTCAATATCATTATTTCTCGACGATGACTACTTTTACTCGTTTGAATCGACGTGCGCTACCAGTCGGCTATTTATATCAGCTACACTTTGGCACAAAGTCATTTAGAAATATAACAATTCTTCGTGCAATAGCGCCATATCATTCTTGGTTATTTAATAAGAGGGTAAGTTTCCAGCTAACATGGACTGCATACTTTTAGGTATAATTAACATTAAGATTCAAACTCTTAAGCAAATACACCACAAACTGTTTGTTGACATTCTAATGATATTTTGACATAAATGTTAATTAACCATGGTACGATGAAGAGTGTCGCATGGCAAGTACTGAAATGAACGCTGCACGTATGGCAATGCTTCAGTTAGTTCCAACGCAAGCCGCGTTAAAAGAGAGAGGAAACACATTTATTTAAGAAGAAAAAAAGGTTGCGGAGAAGCGCGAGTGTGAGCAAATTTAATCTTGCAGAACGTAGAATGATACCCGTAAATTCTAGCGAAAAGTACAAAGCCAAACCAAGGGCAATGGATCAGGGCCCCCTTTTGTAGAGGTAAGAACGGAAATCTTGGCGCAGATGTGTAGGGTATGTTTGCAATATGGATAGATCACTTCTCTGCTTTACTTGCCCCAGGAGACTTCAATATAGATGAGGGTGCTGAGCAAATACAGAACGATGTCGTCGAATGCCCACCTCCTCGACAAAGTGATGTTAGAACTACAATTTCCCAGCTACACAAGATGGACTACCGGTTATGAGTTGGAATGGTGCATGCATCAGCTCACATGCAAAATCTGGCTAGTTGAATACATGTCCGGCGATTGGAGACTTAGCATACCGTGTCCTGTTTTCAAAAACAGGCGACCCGAGTATATGTACCAACTATCGTGGAAGAAGCCTTATTCATCGCTTATTCATTCATCTCACCGAACCATTTAGTATTATGCGAGACCTCAGACATGACGATACTAGAGTGGCATAGAAAATACTATTAATATATATGTACATATTTCTCGATTTCATATATCTTTCTGATTTAGTTTATAGTTTGCAGTAAGTCCTATATTCACTTCCTTTTTATATTTAAGTACAATTTCGGTACTGTGTTGTAGGGTATTCTCGATTGCATTAACACACAAGGAATCAGCAGAAAAGAGACGTCGAGTAATAGTATCAAATTAAGATTCACTGTCACTTATCTATTCATATCAAGAATTATTTTTCGCTCCGTGTAGGAGACATATCCATTCTGTACTCTGTTCTATAGTCATTAACACATTTCCTTCACGAAATTACGAAATGATTTTTTTGTGTTCGAATTAATTGGCCAATGCATTTGATATGGTTACAAACTGGTCTGCCATTTTTAGCCCCAGCATGTTTCTTTCACGTTATCCTGTGATCAAGACGTACACCTAGGTAGGAATCTTCGTCACATAACTGAATCGTTATGTCGGTCAGTGTTGACAAGAGTTTGAATTCAGCGAAACGATGTGTGAGCTTATGCAATGGGAATTTGCTACGATAGGCCAGGACTTGTGGCTTGGAAGTGAATCACACAAAGAAACGGAATTGGTTCTCTTCTCGAGTAGATAGAAGACAAAAGACTTCAGGCCATCGAGTCCGCAAGCTGCTTTGGGAGTGATCCTGTTCTTTCCTTCCCTGGACTTATACGTCAAGACTATTGCGACCCGAGGGGCTATCACATTGAAGTGTGGATTTCCGCAAAGTGACCTTCGCAGTTCTGTAAAGATCGGAATGGAAGGACGGCGGTATCCCCGATGGGGACACCATTTCTATCTTTACGGGCGGATTAAAGATGGAATGTGGCACAAGAACTGGTATATACAGGAAGAACCTGCAACTTAGTCTTTTGTTTGTGCTTGTTGGTGAGATATTGTAAGGAGAAGTTGGATAGGCTTAGGCCTCTGGATATCTGCCTATGCTGGGTTCCAGGATACAGCGATACTTCTAGGAGCAAATCAGCGGACTTACTGGCTAGAGGAGTCTGTATATTGCCTGAGAACTCTCTCTAGTGGATCTGGCTATTTGTTGCCATTTTGGCTGAGTGGAGGATTGGATGTGGAAAACAGCTAGCTGACGTCGAGTTTCCCAACCCGACTGTATAACTGCTTGATAACTATATCCCGAACATAGCAGATCCCCAGCGGGATTCACGGTTGGCCTGTGCAGGATAGATTTGAGACTGGCCTGTATAATTCTAACCAGCCACTGCACTATAGGACACCTGACGGGAAAACGCGATAGTTCTATATCGAATTACAGACCCCTTTGCGAGGACTAGGAGGTGTCCGAGACGATGGAACAACTTATTTGTACGTGTCCTGCTCTAGCTATATAAGTCTGAGCTACTCGGAGCAAGACTTTATAGAAGACCCCACCTCCCTCAACCGGAGTGGGTTTCTACGGGGTTTCATGAGGTGCCTTCCATGGATGACGGGTCAGGATAAATGTCCGGTGTTTACTGATATGTGGGCTTCGTCCCACGATCATCTCATATTTCCTCTTGTATATGTTTTATACTTACCCTTCCATACCCATTTATATATTCTTTTCTTCCTTTACTGTCATAATTTGTTTCGTCGGATAATCACAATGGATCAATATATCGCCGAGTATATTGTGACCTGGTTTTTACTAGACCACACGTGTTCCAAATCAAACCTAACCCTTTTGTTTTCAGCGTAAAGGAAGCCTGTTTGCATTTCCTTCTTTTATACTGTTATCAATCTAAGATTCGATTGATTGAAGATGGTGGCGAAGATTTGTTGCTGCTATCACTGGGTTTCTATTGATGTACAGTATTTCAGTACCGTCCGCTAAAATTGATGCGAACAATTCCGAACTAGTAGCGATGTGAGCTGTAAAGACAAGACTATGGAAAGAGTCGAGAACACTTTCATGCGATAGTCCAACATTTATTTCTAATTAATCTGAAATAAACTCTCTCCATTTGAATCTACAATTCTTTGCAAATAGCTTTCATTGAGGCAGTGACATATTACAGGGAGGTATTCCCTAATTTAATTTATTAGGTCTTCATGCCAGACGCTGCAAAATTCTTGAGGTCAGCATTTTCTTATATCCTTCGCATTACCAATACATTAATATATTTATTAATCTTGCTCCGATTTAGTGCAAATTTTGACTCACAGAACAAGTTGTTCAGAGTTGTGTAAAAATATGATAACATTTTTAGTTTTTTAAAACATTTTTTAAAATTTTTCAATTTTATTTCATGGTTTACCATCAATCAAAAGGATAACCCTTTGGTGGATATTGGTAAACGTTGCACATAGAAACCTTTGGTAAGGCGAAGGATATAGTATCTACAACTTCGTCAAATGTTATGAACAATGGAATTATTTTGGACGACTTACTATATACTATGTTCGAGATATTAAAGATGTTGTTACATAGATTAGTGCTGAAAATCGGACTTAAATGACCCATAAACAGTTTGTCTTGTTCTTAACCTGGTGTCACCTAATGACCATTTCCAAACCGTAAAAGAAAGTTCGCCTCAACTGGAGTATTTATATTTCTAAGAGGCACCCACAGGGAAATGTTGGTCGAATTTGCTGGAGTTAGCCCCCAACATAATTGGAATTTTGATGGTAATCATCTTTCTTGAGGGCAGCTCGTAGTCTATCGTAAACTATCTGCTGGTGATTAATACCGCCATGATTTTTTTTTTCTTTTACCAGATGTTAATTTCTCTGTTCGTAATGATGCGTGACAATCTGCTTCCTCAAGCACAAAAATTCAAATAGTAACATAGCTCTCAATGTCTAGTCCATTGACGATGTGTTTTTTTAAACTCGGATATAACTGCATATAAACATCTTATATCTCATTCAATTTTTACTATTGGCTGTCTCACTAATTGAAAATATGACTCCGGAATGTTCCTAAAACAATCCGAGGTCGTATTCGAGGAGATGTTTTCTCTCGCAATTAATTATACGCAAGTCAATTATGTCAGGCTGTTTATAACGTTAATGCGACTAGTTCGTTGGCTGACAGCTCGTTTCGTAATCGAGCATTTGTTGTCGAGACATGATACAATTGTAAAACTGTTTGACTTTTGGATTCACGAGACTGGAGCCCCAATGAGTGCGTTTTATATTGTAAACTTCAGCAGATGGAAATGTACAGTCGAGGCTGGGAAAAACGTCATAATTATGCAATGATAATAATGAAATTTTAATAATTTGTCTTTTAAGGCCGCCGTTCAGAAGATATGGGTATTTTTATATTTGCTAATGGTGACTACAAAATATAGACCATTTTTATATCTTTTCTTTGAGAATTTAGGTTTCGGTCTATTAAAGTCATTTCTATGGGGCTACGGATAAATCCTTAAATTTTAATTTTTACAAGATTTTGTCAATCCGAACATTTGCAAAAATTTTTTTTCTCCTTTGACGGACCCAATGTTTTGTCTGCGCCATGGCCTCTACTAGTTTTAGCAGTTGTAAATATTGGTCAGCCAAAGTCTAAAGTCTTTTTAGGGTAATAGTATGTCCAAAACTGTGTCAAGATTATTGTTACGATAAATGATTTATATGTTCAGCTAAACCAATATTTATGCCAAAATAACAGTAGAATATCCACAAACAGTTTGTGGTGCATATTGCATCTTATTTCGCCTAAAAGTATAATGTCGCTACATGTCGAAAACCTCCCAAAAACCAACTCACCACGAATGTTTTATGTTATCTCAAGAATAGTCTGACATAATCGAGAACAGATTTATACCGAATCCCTAACGACAAAAGTTGAAAATGAAAACACCAAACACCAATATAGACACTCCATACACCACGCCATCACAATTTGTCTTCAGCAGACTGTTCTTTATTTTGCAAACAAACCCCTTTTTTTGTGTGACCTCGTGTTTATTTAGTACTTTTCAATATCGCCATAATAAAAATTTAATAGCTCCATCATCGCTACACCCGAATAGTAGTAGCAGGAACCAAAACACACAAACAAAATACAAAAACGAAAAGGCTTTATAGCAATGACCGAAAAAAAGAAGCATAAAGCAACGCATTCTATAGGATCAGTAGACAAAGACAAACATTAAACAATATTAAACTTGAAAGACCTATAGACGTATGCCGGACAAACACTTCCAGTAGCCAAAACATTCAGTTTGCTGCCGCTTAATACCGGTTTATCTTCTCACATGTGTTAAACATTGGAAGGACATCATCCGTTCATTCGGTTTTTCACACAATCCTCCTCAATAATGAAAAAGCAATTTTTATTGCAGAACAAAACCCTTCGGGGAAAGAATTTGAGGTAGACATACCTTCGCACTAATCACATTTGAGGTAATTAAATAGTTTGTATTGAAATCAACCAAATATAAAATACCAAATATTGGTTATTTTTCCAATAAAGTTGTTCAAGACGGTATAAGACAATGAATATCGTGGTTTACTTTTTAATAACATCTTCGTATTACCGCAGAAAAGATAATGAGACCGAAACGACATTCTGTGACAGATATTGGTCAAAAAACCCAATAAAATGGTTTATTTTTAACCATTCTCTCTTCTTGTAGCTGATTTTGGTACCCACTGTATTTGGCAAAGATATAAACAATATTTTAACCCATTTTGAGTTGCGTTGCAAAAATTTTTGAACTTTTTATTGAAAGCTAATTTTCTATGGTAGTTCTTCGAGAAGTCGAAAAATGGGCATTTAAAAGACCCCACAGTTTATTACGACCGCAGGCATTTGGTACTTCAACAAAAACAAAATATGTCTTAATTTCCTTTTCGAAATTTGGTCTAAACACATATAAGGATTTGTTCGATAATGAATGGTCAGGCAAGCTACGGTGTATACTCTAGAAAACTAGGGTTGTCCCTTATTCGTAGATTAGCAGATCATTGTAGCATGCCTTATGCTGAAATGTTGGCTATTAGAAAATTGACCGACTGTCTGAGGGATAACAGTCCAGCAGTCTTAGGGGACACGGTCTTCTCGGACAGTCGGGCGGATATCAAGCCCTTGCAATCGGTATTTCTGTATAAAAAATCTGCCCAGGACTGCCGCATATCTTTTCACGAGATCTGTAAACAACAGTAAGATATTCACATTATGTTGGTGCCAGGGCACAGATAGTCCGGAGAACTGCACAGCGGATGAGCTAGCCAGACTAGGGACTAACTCATCGATTCCACAGGAATAGGAGCGTGTTGGTATGCCCCTAGGAACATGTAATCTCGTATATGATGATGCAGAAGAGATGAACGAAGGGCACAGATTGTGTACGTTCTAGAAAACTTTGGCCCATAATGGATAACAAGAAGTTCATGAAGCTTCTGTCTTTAGCCAGACTGAAGTTATCAATGTTTGTTATAGTTTTGACGGACAATGTCTGATTAGTTGATATGTGGCGAGACTACATTTCGGGAGGCAAAAGACGAATCCACTCAACATCTTCTTTACACGTGTTCGGTACAAGGCGGCAGGAGGACGTCTACTATGGGATCCTGTCTACGTAGGGGTCTGGGATAATTATGTCAGACAGCCGTAAATATGATCTTGAGCTGCTTGGAGTAAACTAAATGTTTAATAATATCGTTGTCCGTGATATCGTTTATCGACTACGACAACCTCTAGCACCTGACCTAACCTAACCTGTCACTATTGACACAATTGTTGCTATGTGGACCGTGGTGATGTCTCGGGACGTCATGTTCTCACCACAGACTTGAACCTGTAAATTGATTATGAGGAACTCAAGTTAGATGATATCTTATACCAGTATTCCAAAATGGGAAATACACTGGCTTCTGACGAACCAATTTGAGCTCCGCAAAAATCTAAGAAGACTCAGCTTAAGTCTTTGAAAATACTCTAGATCCACATACAGGAAGAACCCAAATATTACCTCCTATTCACACAATATGCAGGGCAGGTGTATATCAGATATTTTATACTCTGACCATATCTTCAGTCCATAGGTTCTGCAGTAATCATGATCCGAGATTCCAAATCTAGTCGTCTACCTATCAAATAGTGTCCAGTAGTCACAACTACCAGCATAGAAAGTAGTTATCAAATTTCTCAAACCATTCAGATCATATCTTGTTTGCACCTGGCTATTGAGCTTGCACATTATTCCTTAACACATTCGAATGTTAAGAGCTTCGGACTTAAGCATGAGCTTACACATACATAGGGGCAAACCCACATGCTCTCCATCCAGTAGAACAATTAAGGTAGTCTCTAATCTCGCTAGCTCATCTGCTCTATCGTTCTCTGGATTGTGTATGTGCCCTGAATACGGTGAATATCAAACTGCATGGCTATCAAATTTAGAGATGCGCAATAGTTATGCTAGGTTTTTAGATTTAGGGATAACAAATGCAGCAATTTTATAGCAACCTGAGTGTCAGTCTAAATACTAATACCCCTGTAGGTGATGATGATATGGCCCCCCAAAGGGCAACTACACCGATTGCCATGAGTAATTGAGATTGCAATAAAATACTAAATGGGTCTATTAGCCTTCATACATAGTCCAGTCCGCCTCTTTATGATAGACTCCAAAACCCACATTACCATCTAGTTTGGAGCCATCAGTATAGAAACATAAATATTTTCTAATGCCTGGTATACGTCCCTTCCCATCCTGTCAATCTGGGAGATGAGTGCAGAAGTTTCTCTTAAAGGTATATATTAGTGTCATGTTATCCACTTCTAATGTAGCTTGCCGCAGATACTTCCAAATCATGCTGTAACCATAGGGACTGTTGAAGGCATTGCCACTATTTGCCTGACCTGCAAATCTAATTGAAATTGAAATCAAAACCATCAGTTTATCGAATTAGTAGTAACCTAACTAAGAGGTTGTCACAACCACGTTGAATGTCATCACTTCTGAATTAGAGGTTGTCAGAACTTAATACAGGTTTCTTCAGCCCAATTTCAGTTTCTGGGACTAAATTCAATCGTGACAACCTCAATTTGGAACAAGTTATTCGGTGGCAACAGCCAAATTTGCGGTTTCTACAACCTCTTTTTAAACAATTAGTTTTGTGAATGCAGCATCTCCATTCTTGGTGCCTTTGTCAGCAGGCTTAGGCAAGTGGATTTCTCCCGCACCGTCCAACAGCTGCATATATCCAATAAGCTGTTTTCGGACATAGGCCCCATCGAACCCTGGTGGCGTTTTTGCATCAATAAAGGGCCACTGTAGCTTTGGTGATTCTATCTATAGTGTTAGGTTTGGAACTAGAGTGTCTGTCCAGAATAGCACCTAAGAATTTGGCATTATATTTCAATCAAATTTCAATATAACCTACAGATAATGACTCAATATACGGGAACAACTTATGAGATGGATTATGGAATACATGCGTGAACTAGCACTGATGGTGCCTACATTCAACTCCATTACAGGGAAAGCTAAGACCTAAAATTATCTATATTTAAATGCAATAAAACAAAACTTTAACATTGAGGAAGCGAAGCCAAAGACAGAGCGGCATCCTATCATACGATTTCTTCAATATATTAATTGAGATCATTGTGAGAAAAGCTGAAGTCAGCACCAATAAAATTATCTGCAGCAAAAGTTACATGCTGCTCGCATATGCTGATGATCACTGGGCAAAATCTGCGTGAAGTTAGTACAGTAGTTTGGAGAATTGTGAAGGAACCAGTAAAACTGGGTTTGGCAGTGAACGAGGACAAAACACAATTAATGGTTTCGACAAGCATGACCGCCACTCGATTAGAAGACAGGGTGGGCGTTGATAATCGCTATAACCTCGAGGCAGTGGACGAATTTATTTACCTCGCATCTGCCGTGAACAGAAGCAGTAACGTCAGCCTAGAAATAAAATGGAGAATTGTGCTTGCCCACAGGTGCTATTTCGGGCTAAGCAAGCACTTCAGACATAACACCCTCTTTCGTCAAGCGAAGTTCGAACAACATCGGACTTTCCTGTCTCGCTTTATGGCGCACAATACCGGATCATATTGAAAGCTGATAAAATATCACTGACAGTCTTCGAGAGAAAAATGCTGCGAACAAATATAGTGTCCAATAAGAGAAAACGGCGAGTATCAACGGCCAACTGTATAATCTGTATACCGACATCGAGGTAGTTATGCGTGTCAAAATAGCTTGATTACGGTGGATAGGCTATGTCAGTAGATTGGATCAATGAATGAACCTGGGTGAAAGGTATTCGCAGACGTACTCGAAGAAAAGACTAGGTGGAAGTTTGCCTGCGACAGCTTGGGTTTACCAACTGGAAGAGAAAAGCTGAATAATGAGCCTGTTGGAGAAACATGTTATCCATATTTTGTAAGGCCCTTGACCCCTCTGGGTTGTGTGATGCCATATAAGTATATAAGTAAATAACAATAATTGACAATACTTTTCTCTTCAAAATTTATCAAAATTTAGGTGAAATAAAACTCAACCATTTTTCAATTAGAAAAATGTTCCCGACCTTGTGAGCTTGTCGTATGTATTTCTCAAATAGTAACTAAATCTTAACCAAATCGGTCACAAATTCAAATTCAATAATCGGATTTCGTTAAATGGAAAAGCAGTTTATGGCAAACATTTTTCATTTCTCGTAAAAGTTTTTCTAAATTTTGAGTTAGTAAAGGGGTTTTTAATTAGAGCGCTACAAAAGTTTTTTTTTAAATAAAACAAAACCGGTTTTAGATACCAATGAAATTCTTTATTTCTGTGAAAGTACGTTCGAGGCCATTATGTATGGAACTCGATTTCTTTTGCATGGCCACCACAGGCACGCTTGCAGAAGTCCAGACGCTGAACCCAATTTTCGACGGTTTTCAAGCATAAATCGGCCGATACTGCTGCAATTTCACGTTCGATGTTCATACGAAGTTCATCAATCGTCGCTGGCTTGTTGGCATCGACCACAGACTTGACGTAGCCCACAGGAAATAATCTAACGGCGTCAAATCGCACGAACGAGGCGGCCAATCGACTGGGCCATTTTGTGAAATAACACGTTTACCAAACTTGGTTTCCAATAAATTGATTGTGGCGCCGTCTTGTTGGAACCAAATGTCCTCTAAGTCCATATTATCCAATTGGGGCCAAAAATATTCGGTTATCATTGAACGGTAGCGATTCGCATTCACAGTAATGTGCCGGTCTTGATCATCATGGAAGAAATACGGCCCAATGACGCCGCCAGCCCATAAACCGCACCAAACCGTAATTTTTTCGGGATGCAATGATGACTCATGGATTACGTGTGGATTGCTGTCTGACCAATAACGCATGATTTGCTTATTGGCGAAGCCATTCAGCCAGAAATGAGCCTAATCGCTGAAGATGATTTTCCGAAGAAAATCCGAATCGTAGCGCTCTTAAAGTTGAGGCCACTGACTCCAAATTTCGGTAGTAAATTTTAATAATTTCGACTTGTTGTTGGCTCGTATATCTTTCCATAATGAATTGGCAAACCTTACTGAAGATAAATGTCAAAAGAGCGGGAAAGATATGGCGTCGTTTGCTGTCCCTATCGATTTACATTTGTAGCGTCTCTGTTAAAAAACCCTTTATAATTCAGTTGCGGTAAACGAAAGAACTGTTAGTAGAAAAGTGTTTCATTTTTGGTAACAGTGTTTAGAATTTGGAGGTACTACAGCTTTTTTTGCGGTAAACGAAAGAACAGGAAGCGTTACTGCTTCTCACAAAAATTTTTTTTAGTTCGGAGTTACTTTAACTCGTTTGCGAACAACAAAATTACAGTTATTGGAATCTATTTTTATTTATCGTTTAGTTTTGTTTCTAATTTCAAGTTACTATGAACAATTTGTGAGCCTTAGTGCAAGGAAGGGTTAATAGACAGGGCGCCCCGGTGTCTTAACTGGCTAGAGACTTCCGAATATGATGCTGCACACTCACCAAAATAATAAATGTCAGTTCGAATACTACTAGCCACTGTCTGAAAAATTATTCTCACTCACCGAAAAACTGACCTGTTAGCTTAAGAGGCATTTTAACTTTCTACAAATACCTCGTATCAAAGACAACGAAAATTTAACAACGTGTTTCGTAAATGTGGCTGTCATTTTTTATTTATTATTGTTTGCTGTAAATATTTTTTAAAGATGATAACAGTCAAGTGTGCGCTGGTTTTTTGTGGCCATTTTAAACCTTTTTGCAAAATTTTAATTGTTCAGACGAGTACTTCATACGATAACATCTCGCACTCTTTTTGGGTATTCATTTTGTGTCCTTACAGAGTCTGAGACTTGTTCTCGTATACCCATGACATAAATAAGCCTCAAAGATGTCCGGAGCAGACAAATCATGCGATCCTGCCGGCACAAAACTAGCCAAATCGATACATTATGCGATCCTTAAACGTATCTTTCCAACCGTCTACAATCACGCGAGCAGGGTGTACGGTTGCACCGTGCTTTTGGAACAATATGTTCTCCAGTTCCAGTTCATCAAAATGCGTCACTAAACAGTTGGTTCCGCATAGGTCACTTGTCACACGGCAATTTGTCCACAGTCCCCCCAAGAAATAAAGGCCTGATGTCGGGCCATGCAGTGACTTTTAGTGAACATATGTCTCTTGGTGTATGATACGTGGATTCTCAGTTCCCCTGATGCGCACTTTCTCTTTGTTTAACCATTCATTTATATCTAAATTGGCCTCATCGGCCATGATAAATTTCGATTGTAAATCGTCCACTGCGTCGTTGAGTTTCAAGAGACCGTGAGTGTAATTTAGATGCGACTGTCGGTCCGCAGGTATGCACTATCCGATGCCGGACTGCCTGCACTTTGTAAGTGAACATCTTGAAGACACTTATCAAAATGCGGTGCAGAAACGAACGTGTAATGACCAATTGCATAGAATATCGACTGGTCGACGTTGACAGCTAATCCGTGACATCATCAGCCACACGTGTAAATACAGCGTCTTAAATCGACCATAGTATTCGTCCAAGTTTTGCGCCAAAATAACTAACAAATTATTCTGTTAAAAACGTCGCGAAAATTCCGCGTTCTTGAGGAGTAAAATATCAGATGGCATTTCGGCGTGTATTCAGCATCTGCCTAATTCGGAAATTTAACAAAACTGTCATTTGCTAAAGTTATAGCATCTTCTGCTATATTTGCGACATCAATGTTACAAATGCTCATTTGCCGCAATTAAAGTACATTAAAAAAATATTTGGAAATCTTACTAGCATTTTGTAACACTTGTTTGCTTGTAAAAAATCAATGAATGCCACTTCTCTATAGTGTGAGGGTATAATTAAAAAAAATAAAATCTCAAGTAATCAAATAAACACATGGTAAGGAGATAAACTTATACCATTGGCGATAAATCTTCAGGATCCCCGCTTCATTACACTTGAATAGGTGAATGAATACCATAAACTTTAGTCATGTACTATCCAGCTTTTTTTGACTCCGAGGCAGCCCAAAATGACGCTGAGTTTGTTGGTCATTCAAGTGTTGCAATAGGATTTGTTTATTCCTTGGAAGCCATTCAATGCACGATATAGTTGCCGTTACGGTGATAATGTCTACAGTTGTATCTAGCTAACAGTTTGCGAGGTACGTAAGCAATGGGAATATGGGTAAACTTACGAATTGGACCAAAGACTCAAAATCAATTACAAGGTGATAAAGTTAAAATGCTGCTGTAATTTCGCATACAGTATATGGTGCTTGATTTTCGCATCCAAGATATTACTTAGTACATCAGTTGTATGGTAGAATCAATTATAAATGGCAGCAATGATTACTGCTTTAAAGGCGAAAAAATACGAAATAAATTATAATGGGATGAGCCTGTTGACCATGCAAAATGACATGAACTGCTAATGTGTTGAGTTAGATATACCGATTACTGAGCTCGTTCGATGCTATTGCTTTTAAAATTGTAAATTTCATCGAAAAAATAACAAGTCAACTCATCCAAATAAATTGGATCATTTGGACAGATTCAAACTATATAAATAAATAATCCACTGGCCATTCTACATTACAAATCCATAATAGCTACAAAAAGTGAAGACAAAGTGTGAAGTCAAAACTGTTGCCTGAATTTTTATAATGACCATATTTTAATGTTAATGTATGAGAAGTTCCTACCACCAGAGCGGATCAGTAAGTCCTTTTCGAACTTCCCTCGTAGTTATATGAAATGCAACACTGCTCCCATCAACAATCACCTGTTAGTAGACTACTGCCAATTTTTGAGCCAGTTCTGCCCCGTCATTTACTTTGCGTTTAACAGCTGTTCAAAACATACAACTTCGTGGATTTTTTTTAAAATGGAAAAAAGTGAATTTCGAGTGCTCAGCATTATTTTTTGCGAAAAGAAACCGTCAATCAAACCAAGAGAAAGCTTCATAAATACTTTTGGGACTGTGCACCATCGATTTCAATGGTAAAAAAAGTGGTTTACTGACTTTCGTTGTGGTCGCACAAGTACAAATGACGCTGAACGTTCAGGTCAATACACCCGAAAATGTCGAGAAAATCCACGATATGGTGTTGGCTGACCGAAGAGTAAAAGTGCGTGAGATTGTTGATGTCATAGGCGTTTCATACGGCAGTGTGATTTCGATTTTAAAAGATCAGTTGGGTTGAAAGCTGTCTGCAAGATGGTTGCTGCGTTTGCATTCAATTGACTTTAAACGTAATCGTGTGACAACTTCAAAGAATTGTTTCGAGTTCCATGAATTGCGCTACGAATTGGTACCTCATCCGCCGTATTCTCCGGCTTTAGCCCCCAGTGACTTTTTCCTATTTCCAAACCTAAAGAAATGGCTCGGTTGAAAGAGATTTAGCTCCAAAGATAAAATTATTGATCAACTAAATGCCTATTTTATGGACCTCGAAAAATCCTATTTTTTTGGAAGGGATACAAAAATTGGAGAAAGGTTGGACTACGTGTATTGAGCTAAAAGGAGATTATGTTCAAAAATATTTTTTTTGTTGCAAAAAAAATCTGTGCTTACAAGGTCAGAAATATTTTTGTAAATGAAAAATGAATGGTTTTGTTGGAATATCAGACCATTCAGAAAAGCACGCTCACAGGAATTCCTAGTTTCGAACTCAGTGGAAAGTTCATCGTCAGATGCCTAATCACTGTTTCTTGATTAGTACCATTTGTAAGATGATTAATCATTACGTCGTTGATTTTTAAAAGTAACATTAAACAAACTTTATACGAAAAGATCTTGGGGAGCTTCTAAGTGCTCTAAAGGTAGCGGTACTTGGCGTCGAACTTTCTGCTAGACGATTTGGATGACTTCCTATTCGCGATTTAAATGTGAGCAATCCTGACCGGGTTTTTAATTTGTTAACCGATCTCGAACAACCCCTGGGGATCAGGGACCTTACAAAACAAAGATTGCATATATCGCCAACGAGTTTGATATATTGCCTTAACTCTCCAGTTGGTAATACCAAGTGTACGCAGGGATTCGTCAACCTAATCCTCCAGCGGAGTCTTGGTCTTCCTAGGTGTCTCCTTCCTTCGAGTTCGGTTTCGAAAACCCTTCGTGCTGATTCGCCTTCATCCATTCTACTGACAACTAGGCATCTCATCATCCATCTCATATCATCCTAGCCAACTCAATTGTGTTATTTTGATCCGCTTAACTATGTTAATATCGGAATATATTTGCCACAGCTCACGGTTTATCCTACGCCGATTCTCGCCGTTGTGCACAATACGGCCATACATTTTTCAGAGTATTTTCCTCTCGAAGGCTCCTAGATATGTTTCGTCTCCTCGCAATAAGACCCAAGACTCTGAGCTATAAAGCACGACAGGTTGTACTATTAGAGTCTGGTACAGCTAGACTTTTTTAACTCGAGAGAGGTCTTTATCTCTAAAGTGCTTGCTTAGCCCAAAATAATATCTATTCGCAACCACATTTCTTCGCTTGATCTCAAGGCTGACGTTGTTGTTTTTGTTTACGGCAGATCCGAGATATATAAATTCGTCCACCAATGCGAAATTATAACGGTTATCAACGTTCACCATTTGGTATAATCGCATGGAGACCCAGTTCGTTGTAACCATTCATTTAGTGTTGTCCTCATTTACTGGCAGACCAACTTTTGCTGTCTCCTGCTCAATTTTGAAAACACCACAGCACCTTCTGTGATTGTGCGCCCAATGACATCCGTATGATTACCATACGCGAGCAGTATGTGGTTTTAACTGCAGATGGTTTTATTCCTGCAGCTTTTCGTATAAGGATTAAGATGTTAAAGAGATCGCACGATAGGGCGTCGCCTTGGCTGAGTCCTAGCACAGCTTGGAAAGGTTCAGTAAGATCACTACCAACTTCCAGTGCAGATTTGGTGTCCCTCAAGGTCATCCAGGAAAGGCGTATAAGTTTTGCAAGAACACTAAGTTCAGACATTGCTTCGTCGAGTTTCTGCCGTAGCGGGCTGTCGAAGGCCGCCTTATAATACACAAATATATGATAGGTGTCGTTTTGGTTTTCGTGGGTCTTCTCCAGGCTTTGGTGTAGAGTGAAAATCTGGTCAGTTGTCGGTTTTTCCGGCCTATACCCACACTGATATTGTCCAATCAGCCCAGCGATAATCTTTCGCACATTATATTTGATATAACCTTATATGCTATGGATAAAAGGCTTATTCCAGGGTAGTTAGTGCAGAGACTTTTGGAACGAAATTCCTTATCGCACGTTGCGGGATGGGGGCTAAATGAAAAAATGTTAAACAACTTTTTTTTTATCTACTTTATTACAACCTATTATTATCAACTATATTGGGTACTTTTGGCTTGGTTTGGTGTAAAGTGAAGTTTTCTAGGTGCAGCCTGTGTATTACATATTGTAGTTTTGAATCGAATAAAAAGTAAATTTTAGAAAAGCCAAAGTGAAAGAAGTTTTTCTCAACAAAAAACAACAAAAAAATACCTGTTGATATTCTTAAATAATCCACCTTTTCTTAAAAAAGTACATTACCTTACAACAAATTGCATTTTCTTAAAAAACTACCTTTTCTTTAAATAGTACCTTTTTGTAAACCAAAATAATTTTTCATGAGATTGGTACATACTCCTAAATTTTACATGTTCTTTCGTAAAAAAAGCTTTTCTTCAATTAAATGTACCTTTTTTATAAAAATTCCTTTTGTTAAAAGTACCTTTTCTTAAAAATAAAATTATAAAATAATACAATTTTTAAATACCACTTCTTTAAAAAGTACCTGCTCTTAAAAAAGTACTTCTTTGTAAAAAAAATTTATACTCGTAGGCTTTTGCTTACAGAAAAGCATTTCTTATTAAAAACGGTAGCTTTTCCTAAAAAAACATTAGATTTTAATAAAAGAAGTACCCCTCATTAAAGAAAGGACATTTTCCTAAAAATATACTTTTTTTTTAAAAAATACATTCAAAAAATACAAAAATTTCTAAGATATCTTTGGTACCAGTAGGGCGGAGAAATTATCTCTCCATATTCCCAACTAGCGATGAGATTTCCGTCCTCGTCTTTGCATAAGAGGCTCCATTAGATCTGTTTTTGGGTTTTTGGTGGAGTTTTGTCTTCTTTACCAGTGACAATATCGATATCAGTATGAAATTGGTTGTTATTTTTGATGGAAACCACTGTAGAATTTCCAAGTTTCCAAGAATTTGAACACCCGTAATCGAAACGGCGACACCGTGTTCATTTTCAAAACAATATGTGCCAATTATCCTTTCCGATGAAACAACATACCAAAAAGTACACTTAAGTGGGTATAATTGTCGCCGTTGAACTGCTCTTTGGATTTTCCGTAGCCCGTATCCTGCTGTTTTGCCAATTAACGAATCCATTCAATTGGAAATGGGCTTCGCCGCTCATAATTAAATTACAAATAAAATCATGATTTTCTTCTGCTTTTTGCGGGAAATATATATAGACATATACAACTTAACTAGTTGTTTCTTGGAATCTGTCGGTTTCAATTTTGTCTGGAAATACGCTTATTGAATACAACATTCACTGTAGCGATCTTTGTGAGAGGCCAAGTTGTGTCGACAGTCCCCTGGTTGACGTTTCTCCATCTTTGCGAATACCCACCTGTACTCGTTCAATATTGTCATCCGTGTGCACCGTTCGTCATCTGCCGACACCGGACCCTTGTTCACGAAAATTTGGAACCAGAAGGTATATTGTTGACTCTGAGGTTCCCACCCGCACATTAAAATATCGACGATATGCACGCTGAGCCAAAAAAATGGGCAGTTGATTTGAGATATAAAGTTCAACGATTTGGGCGCGTTGTTCAATTTTGTAGTGTTCCCTTTTAAATTCCCCAAGTCTTCTTTGCAAAATACTGAAAAGAAATAAAATTTATAATTATAAAGTTATAATGAGTTCCAAATAGTATTTATCAATAGTATACGATATGATGTGATTTCTGAAGACTTAGAAACTAGTGCTGGTTCCCTTGAACTTGATTGTTCGTGGTTCAGGCCATTATATTGATTGCAAAAACGCATGTAACACCAAGAGAGACAAAATTCAACCGACTTCAATTCAAGGTACCAATTTGCATGAACTTACACATCTAGATGTTTTAAACATGAGTCCCAACCTTAAAATAGTTTCCTAATTGAATACCAAAAGAAGTCTCATCATGCAATGCTTTAGTGAATGATGCTTGATTAAAGCTCAATCAATCCTGATTTCACTAGGTAATAACTCTTTTTTACAAGGCACACTCTTTTTGCTTTGCCACAGTCAAAGCAGCTCTGATACTGCTGTTAAATATGTACTTAGCCTACAAGGATAAGGCAAGGATGTACACAGATGTACTCTCTTGCAGCCAACCCATCTTACCAACTTTCATTTCCTCTTGTTCCATCTTTCATAGAATCAGTTATTTTTTCTTTTTTTATAGCCATCCATGAACGGGATTTTCTTCACCATTTCCTCTTTCATTGATAGTAGAACGCATAAGGATAATGCGTATCTATGTGGGTAGAAGGAGATAAAGATGAATGTTTTCCTTGTTGGTACGTGTGTGTGTTTGCAATGTTTGCGTTTCTTCACGCATAAGATTTATGTCCTTTGTAGTTTATGGTATTTTGATACTGTTCTTAGTAGCAACCATCACTATACTGTTGCAAGTTTTCTCAAGTTTGCTCTTTAATACATCCAACTTTTCCTTCGTACATAGTCATCGAAATGGTTATGAGAAAAAGTTTTTCTTCCTTCTTTTTTGTTCGTTTTATTATCATTTTACTTCCATTTATGTTTATGTATCACATCCTGGTTAACGCCTCTATTCCCTTTGTTAGTGTTCTTCATAAATTTGGAATCTCTTTGGGTGACGTCTGCCGCTACGGATGAGCTTTGATTGTTGCTTCGCATCAACGCACAGTGAGGAAATGCGCTTACGGTTATAGGCTATACGGATTTCGAAAGAGTTTTTATTAATGCGTTGACAACCTGCACTTCTGATATAAATTTAAGATCAAATCGAAAAGCATTTGAATATACTCATATTACAGGCTATATAAATAAACTTTCAATGATCGAAACCCCTGATATAAACACCAACAAAAATTAAATAATACCCAAGTGTATAACCACAATCAGTGCCATAACGTTGGCGTTAATTCAAAGTACGTTGTCGATAAACACAATCATTTGGCGTAAAAAATTTGTCGCCTTGTTTACTTTTGAATTTTTGATCACTGACATACACACACCAATCTCACCAATTATTCTTAAATAATTATTTCCTACAGGCCGGAAGAACAATAGCTGCATCGACTGTTCTTTTTACGCTATGGAATGTGAATTTTCAGTTTCTGTTCCCATTTCTCTAAGAAATCTGAAATAATTTAATTTTCATTGTCAGAAAAATTGAAAAACGGTTTTCAACACAATATAATTATTGTATTAGGCTGGCAACAATCTGCCTTCTTGACACCAGGGAAATAAAAAGAATACCAATTTGTCTCGTCCACGCCAGAGGCGACGTCAAACACCAGCTCTTGTTCTTCTTCCATAAGAATACATGTAAAAATTATCAACGCCTATGTTACCGCTCCGATTGTGTTCGTATATTAAAGGTAAAATGTTAAATAACAGCCAATCGGAATGAAATAAATACTCAGGCTGTTCTTCGATCTCGAACGGAAGCTTTAGTCCGTGTCAAGTTGTATCTACTACAGGTGGACGCGTCAGAACAGCTGATTTACTTTTTTTCTTGTGGTTGTGGTCCGACCTTACCAAATTCAAATATATTTTGTTTTTATACATTTTGTTCAGTCTTACTGTTGGTATACATTGTGTTGAATTTGATAAGATCAGCACGCCAAATAAAAACAAATTGCCAACTGGTTTTGCCCTCAATTAAAATAATTCCTCCTGCATCTACCTTACTAATTCTGCCAAGGTTCGCATTTTAGTCTAAAGCCAACCAACATTTCGACTTAGAGGAATTTGAATCGAGATCGATGAACAGTCAATAAGTCAGATATGAAATAACCCCCAAATGTTGGCCTTACAAACGCCCCGTGCCCTTAGAGACTGTTGATCCAGCACGAAGAGTGGCCTAGTCGGTTTCCTAACGTTATAGTCTTTTGTATACATAATTTTGTCAACAGAATTGTGTAAATAAATTTTTTTAGCTCTGGCTTCAAAAGGAGAATGGCGCAAATCAACTTCGGCGGGAAACCAACTATGTATATGAATCAAACTATTTTCGTGGAGAGTTCCCATTGTGTACCGTTGAAATGATCGAACGAATATAGGGACACTGTGCATTTAACATAGTGAGTTTTCTGTAAAGAATCAAAACTAAATATTTTGCATTATTCTTCAGCTAAAGTTGCATACGACATAGGAATAATTGTCCAATATATGCAGCCTTTCCCCGAACTTTCACCCATCTCATTCTCCGTGGCCCATTTAGAAAGTCTTCTGATTCCATGGCACTACGATTGTGCACTAAGCCCCTCTTAGATCAACTCCCCCTTAGGGGTTTCTATATTCACGTTTCTAGGTAATGGACGACGCCGTAAGTTTAGGTCAAATTAATGATCTATTTGTCAACAGATAGTGTCGGAAGACTAGATTTTATTAATCCCCAATAAGATGTTGTTACAGGAGTGCACTTTTCCAGATATAGAAGATAGATTTCTCTATAAAACTCGCAAATGCGTACTTGCACCTGTGAGACACATTTGGTTCTTCGCAGATATGAGACAATTGTCCTTTCTAATGCCTTTAGACCAGAGATTGGTCGCACTGAAGTCCTCTGAACTGACTTGTAATAGTTTCCCCGCCACCGGAATTCCCCGTCTTTTCAACTACCTCCATCTAACGAAAATATAGGATAGCTCAATGCAGATCGTGCAAAGACTCAACATCCAGGTAGCCATCATGTGTAGTAGTAAGTTCGTCAGAGCCACTGAGAAGTTCTAAACTCGTTACTATATTCTTTAAGATTTTAATACTACTTTGCTCCGTCCTTGAGGGTTTAACCTTACTAAAAAGCATATTACAAGACATTTTCAGGATTTCAAGATGTTTGTTCCATCAAAGAGGTTTCTTCTCAACTCGGCAGGAGTGTGTGTGTCATGTGCAATCAAGTAATCTGTTAAAACCTAATGAATGATTTTCATGTTACTGTTGAATATTGTTCGCAGTTGGTACGGTTTATTTTACTAACCATTCTTGGAACCAACAAAGTGGTGAAATTCTGTGTGATTAAAACTTATGTCACGAAGGTCCGAAATCGAATGATGACTATACTCCTTCCATCTTAGAGGTGTGCTGAGATGCATCGGTGACATCATCCTCTTGACATCTTTAGTAACACCGGGCCTTGTTGCACACATTCACATTGTTCCTACACTGCCATACCTTATACATCCCATGAAAAGATTGTGAGCTGTACGCGTTCTAGTTTTACACCCACAGTTTTACGCCGGTTCTGAATGGTATTTTGATAAGCATTATCATGGCTAAATACTCGACAGTGTCGTCGTTACTAAGAAATTTGACCGTTGTTGAAATTAATTTAAAGTGATCAGAGCAGGGATCGAACCCACGTTCTTATTTACAAGACCAGCGCACACTACCATTGCACCACAGTGTCACCGTCTTCATTTAACTTTTCTACGCCTCATCAAAGAGTTCAATCAAATATGTTCATTGTCTGGCTCTCAGCTGAACGGTAAGATCTCTATTCCAATAGTAAGATAAGCGAAAAATCAAAACGAGTAGCTTTCAATCAGGAGTTCACAATGAACACATCCTTTTCTTGTTTGTCAAGAGTTCTTGGATGAAGACGACATTGGCTCATATATTTGTATAAAGCAAGGAGCTGCTGGGGTTATATATATATGGTGTCCCATAACATCCCATGAAGGGACTGAGGAGAGCTTCTCACAATCACTAAGCGAAGTGACCGTCGTCGAAAGAAATGTAAGGTGGCCTGAGCCGCGATCGAACCCACATTCTCATGTGCAAGAGCCGCCACACTAACCATTGCACCACCGACGACCACAGACTGTAACAGTAAACCCCACCGAAGCCTGTCCGTGGGATTAATAACACCCACATCCCTGTCTTCCGTTTCATTGAGGTCCGGTGCAACTTCGGTCGGCTCTGTGTTAGATTTGACTTATTTCTCCCTCTTATACATCCTTAGACGGCTCTATTCGAAGACGCAGGAAATGAAGCTCGAGTATTTCTGAGAGTCCGAAATAATTCAGTGTTGGTGACAGGTCTCCAGGTCTCCAATTTTCTAACCTTCCAACTGGCAGATGAAATACCACGATTTCTGGCAATTATTAGGCGTAGCACAGATTCCTTATTATCACTGGTGGACGTAGGTATCCTTGTGTGAACTCTTAGACTGGACGGTATATCATTCCCGTCAGCGATACTAGTTTGGCGCCAGATTACACTTCTCCCACCTTAGCAATGGGGTCTTTGTACTACTCAGTAGATTGCTGAAGACTGGAGGTGACACTGTAGGACCTCCACAAACGTCATAGCATGAGGGTATAAGGGCGGCTAAAACATATATTCGTTTGTTAAGATGGGTACTTTTATATCCCTTCCGTCGATCAGTTGCAATCGGTGGTGCAATGGCAGTGTGCGCGACTCTTGTGCGTAAGAACTTGGGTACGACCCTGCTCTGGCCATCTCACATTTCTTTCGACGGTGGACACTCGCCTAGTGACGGGGACACTATCGAGTATTTAGCCATGATAATGCTTATCAAAATACCATTCGGAACCGGCGTAAAACTGTGGTCGAAATTTCAAAATGGAATCGGTGCAAAACTGTTGGTCCCAATCAGTGAGTGGAAAGCCAGAACGCGCACAGCTCACTAGTTGCGAGAAGCTCTCCACAATCACTCCATGGAGAGGCTTTTGGTATTTTACTAAATGCCTTCGGTCTTTGATGTCCAGATTTTTTGGGTCGTTTAAAACTCGTCAGATTATCTAACCATCCAGACAAAATTATCGACGTGTTGTTAACCGGTCAAGTTCCCTGCCGGATCGACCTTGACCAAACTCTCTACAACTGTAGATGCTGCTTGTCGGTCATTTATTTTTTTCAGGTTTGTTTCACGAATACAGGCTGGTAATTTTGTTTTTGTAGTATCGAGTTTGTTTTGTTATCGTTTGTCTGTTGTTTGTTGGCCAGAGCGAAGTTGTTGTTATCGTTTGGTGCGATGCTAGTTGTGATGGACACTATTCTTATTTGTTGGTCCAACGGGTAAAGGCGATTTCAGGTCGACTGCACCATAGCCCTCAGTAGCGTGGCAATAACTTCACAGAATGCATACTACACACTGATCCGCTCAGATACTAGTGAGGCGTCGCTAAATATAGTTAGATAAAACTGCTAACTGCAAACTATCCATAGGCACGATAACAATGTCTTGCCGTATACAGGCAGTCAGTTTTAAATGAAATCACTACTGTGATATTCAGTCGCCCTTACCATTTGGATCAGATACTGACCAGAATAGACGCTGGCTGCCATTGGCAACCAACCCCAGCAAAAGTGGTTGTGGTTTCCAAAAAGATGAGGAGAATACAAACTGGATTACTGCTCATCAAATTTGAAAACGTAGAAGGTCAATTTAACTCCCTTTGGGTTAAATTTAGGATTGGAACACATGTCCTTCACTTTGGATTTCTTTATAGAAGTCCCAATGCGGAAAGGGAGGCATCCTTTAATAGCTTCGACGCCCTTTCTGACTCCATATCCAAAATTTTGGAGAAATATCCGGACAGTGAAATTGCTGTCGCAGGTGATTTTAATGTCCATAACTCCGCCTGGCTAACGCATTCGAACCATACAACTCCGGAGGGCCAATACGCTGAGCTCTTCACCGCGCACAACAACCTGGCGCAATTAGTGAATGAACCGACGCACATTCCGTGCGTTCAAGGGCACTACCGTAATTTACTTGACCTATTCTTAACTTCACACCCTGAAAAGTATGAAGTTATCACTCTTGCACCTCTTGGTAATTCGGATCACTGTGTCATTTCGGCATCCTTCTCGTATTCAGCTCTTCGACTCGTTTCAAACTCAGCCCCGAAGCGAACAACTTTTTCCTACGAAAAGGCACGTTGGGCTGAGCTCAACAGTTTTTATCAGCATTTCAACTGGAAGCTTTGCTTTCTAGATAATGACATTGATGCTGCTACTGAAATGATTGTAAAGATAATTTTAATCGGTATGAAGTCATTCATTCCGACTAAAAACATTTCGGTTAAACCATATGAAAAATGCTGGTTTAACCAGACATGCAAGAATGCTGTCAGATCTAAAGAGGAAGCATTCAGTGAATGGTGTCGAAATAAAAACGTCCATACTGAAATGCTACGCAAGCAGGCAAGATCAGAATGTGCCAAAGTACTTCTACGCGAACAATTTCTTTACGAACAGCGTATTCGTGCTAATGTCCTCTCTTTCCCTAGGGGAAGTAAGAACTTTTGGTCATTTGCGAGAAGAATAAAGAATAGTTCTTCTTCTATTCCAACTCTTGTCAAAGATGACCACTTATTCACTGAACCGGTTGATAAAGCAAATCTTTTGGCTGAAATGTTTGCAAGGAATTCTTCCTTGCCGGAAAGCAATCAACCACTCCCCGTGGTAGATAACGTATCTGGCTTCATGCCTGAAATATTTTTTCGAACACGAGGAGTTAAAAAGGTTCTCGCGAATCTCGACGTCGGTAAATCCCCGGGTCCGGATGGTATATCAGCACTGGTCCTAAGTAAGTGCTCTTCAACGCTGGCACGCCCACTGCGCAACCTTTTCAATCTTGCATACCGCGCTGGAGTTTACCCGGCGTGTTGGAAGGTAGCCAACGTCCAGCCTATTCCCAAAAAAGGTGATGCAAGTGACCCCGCCAATTACCGCCCAATTGCTATTTGTTCTGCGCTCTCGAAAGTTATGGAGAGCATAGTTAACCACCATCTTGTGAAGTATCTCGAGTCAAATTACCTGCTTAATGATCGACAGTATGGCTTCCGTAGGAGAAGATCTACGGGAGACCTGATGGCGTTCCTGATCTACGGGAGACCCAGTGGAGTCGATCCATCCACCGGCTTGGTGAGAGTAAGGTGGTGGCTCTAGATATTTCCAAGGCCTTCGACAGAGTTTGGCATGAGGCACTCTTGTCGAAGCTGGCTGCTTTTGGTGTTGGCGATAATTTCACTCGATTTATATCGAGTTTTCTCAGAGATCGCACTATAAGAGTTGTTATAGATGGGATCTCTTCCGATGAACATAAATTAACGGCAGGGGTACCACAGGGCTCTGTTCTCTCTCCTTCTCTTTTTCTTATTTTCATTGACGATCTCCTGGGTCGGACTGTGAACCAAATCTACTCTTTTGCGGATGACAGTAATCTCTGTCATTCATATTCATTCGACCACAGGCCAAATCTTCAGGAAATTAGTGATAAACGTCAAGTAATGAATGAAACACTCAACCGCGATCTCGAGGCCATTGTTGAGTGGGGTCGATTGAATAGAGTTAGTTTTAATGCGGGGAAGACCCAGTGCTGTCTGCTTTCGCACAAGCGGACAGCTGACCCAGTCGTATCGTCATTATCTATGGATGGTGTGGATATTGAGGAATCAGACGCTCTTGATGTTCTGGGCATGAAAATACAATGTGATGCTCGCTGGGCAAAACATGTATTTGAAGTGTCGAAAGATGCGTCGAAGTGCCTAGGCTTTTTAAAGCGGTGCAAGAAGTACTTCACTCCATCTGATCTCCTTAATATCTACTAATTGGCTTTCAAGGAACTCCCATCCGTTTACTATATATTGGCCAGTCGATCGCACAACACACTACAGAGAAAATTCGTTCTTCAGTCGTACGGTCCGTATGTGGAATAAACTTCCCGCAAGTGTATTTCCCGCCAATTGTGACATACAGCGATTCAAGGCAAATGTAAATGAGCACTACTCCCTCTTCCACCCTCCTCTACCTAAATTTCCGTCGCCAGCACAATGCATTGCATTTATAGGGGGCATCCCCTGAGTGCTGGTCTTAAAAAAAAAAAAAAAAAAAAAACTCAAGAATTTGAACATATTCCCACAGGAAGCCTTTGGAATTACACAATGGTTCGTTCAGTTACCAGACAGACGTATGATTGTATGGGATATGGATGAAACAATTGCTGACACTGAACTGATAGAGGCACTGGAAAATACAAAATTCACACAAGCCGAAACCATTAGAGTGTTGAACATGCGAGACTCATACAACCGAAGGAAGCAGGCACTGGTGCTGGTACCTGAGAATATCGCAGCTACTCTCCTACGAGCAAGGCGCATAAAAATAGGATGGGCCAGTTGCAGGATAAAGAAGAAAACTATGAGCGTAAAATGGTTCCTTCCTCAGGGATATATGGCGAAAATGTGTAATGGTGTCGACCGATATTGTCCAAGTGGTCAGAAATATAAGGACTGCAAGGAAAATGCATACTATTACTTTATCGGATGTAACATATGTGTGGAGAATAGAAGCAAACCTTAGAAACCATGATTTTCAAAATTGTTCAAATCCATAAAAGGCATTGGAAGAATCGTAGGACTTGCGATTTGCAAAAGCCAAAGAGACAGGTAATGACATAGCGTTAATCAGCGAGCAGTATGGAAAACCAAATACCGGCTCCTGATATGAGGATCCTAGATTCTATTACCGTGTTAAATGGAAAATATAATATAGACATCATATGTGACGAACATTCAAAATTTTCCTACGGCGATATAAATGGAATGAGATAGTTTTTACTTTTCGCCGAACATACATTTCGACGAATTCGGCCAAGTGTAAAGTGGCTGAAGGAGGCGATTTTAACAATAAATCGCTAGAGTGGAATGCAGGAAAACTTGGTAAGAGTGGCACTATCATTACTGATATGATAGCATCTTTTGGTCTAGTAGTATACAATAGAGGACACTGCGCCACGTCTACAAGAAACTTAGGGAAAAATATAGCCAGAATTTCCTTAGCATCAGTTGCTTTGTGGGTTTCAAGCATGAACGGGAACATTTCAGAGGACATAACTTTAAGCGACCATCAATACTTTGAGTTTGAAATTGTGAGCAAACGAAAATACACTGTCAGTGACGTGAACCAAGTGGAGTGTAGGAAAACTGGACAAGGGAAAGGTAATTACCACGGTAGCGAGAACTAGACGAGAATAAAAAAAATCCCACCTGATAACAAAAACCCCACCATGATGAAATGCGGAAGCGGTACCGGGTGGCCTGAAGACGATTTCGTGGGACCACTAGATGACAGTGAGCTATCACTGCATCCTAAAAAAGGTATATACAATAAGTTCCTGCCATAGGTATTTAATATATGCATCCGCAATACCTACCTTACGTCCCTACCTACCTAGGTGCTTAATGTTGGCACTTAATTTGGGTACCTATAGGTGCATATTCCACCGGCAATTAATTGAACTAGATTTGAAGCTATGACTTATGTATTTGTTATAGAAACATTTTTCGCGTTGTCAACAAATCGTTTAAATAATATTGCGACTAGTTTTATATTGAAATGTGATTAATTTTTATTACAAAATACAAGTATTCCACCATTTCGTATAATATATTTCTCACATTCCCCCAATGTGCGACGTTTGCTTCTGTAGCATTTTATAGTTCGTACATTCCATGATGAAGTTATTCATGTGTATCGTTTTTTGGGATGTACGCAGAAAGGGATTTCCTTCATAAATATGCTTATACATGAATTCAAGCCTATCTAATGTCAACACTTTGCGTGACCATAATGGAATAAATAAATGCGATTTCGTTTGCGACTCTGCTTCAAATTCCAAAAACTGTTTGCGATTATACAGGACAATATATATGCATGAGTTTAAAGGATTTCTGTATCATGGATTTTGGATTCGGATTCGGATTTTGGCTAAAGTGATAATGAATTGAAAAAATATGCCATGAAACGAGTTGGTTTCATAGTTGGGATTAATCACGTCACAACACATTATTAAACTACAAGGAACCGTATTACATCTATTCCCATTTGGATACTTTGATGAACTTTATCGCAAAGCCTTAATATACGAATGGTAGACGTAAACAAGTAACGATATTTATAAACACAATTTATATGGGTCATTTCATGATAAATTTGTGGATTTATTTAATACAATATTCTATCCGGTTCAGCGATGAATGTGGTGAATTTAAATTCAATGGGCAATAATAGTTTTCGGTTAGTGATAAACATGAATGCGGTGGCTTAACGAACTAAACGCTGCGGAAGATGATGCTTCACAAATATCGAAACGATCGTTCAGCGATTGTGATTTCGAATCCCACTCGCGACATGTACATTCTTTTACTAACTGGAAATAACATGATCTCTTAGCCTAAAATGAATTAGAACTTTAAAGATAACTCCGATCAAATATAATTAAAAGCTAAACATTTTTGTTTAGAAGGAAATTTTTGATGCGCAGTCTCCAGGAAAATAATAATAATAATCTGTGTTACTTTTAACTTGTTGGAATGATAATAATTGTTTAACTTTAATCCAACATATTGAATCTCGAACGGTTTCTAAAAGATTGTCCATTATTCTGATATAATGTTGACAATGGCGTTTCTGCATTTGAATTTATCTGATCTGATCGACCTCCTAGTTGGAAATTTCATGCAGGATAGAAGTGAAGGAGAGTGAAAGAAGTGCATTTATATGTTATTGGAATTTCTGTATTTCAAAACAGCGTTATTTCGCGTCAGTGAGTTTTTTAATTGAACGAAACAATTTTTTTCATTTCTATTCATAGCAAGACCAAACTTTCACATAAATTCAAAATGTATCAAAACTGCATAAGGTCAGTGACATGAGACGAGACTGTCTCAACTTATTTATAATTTATATTATCTTGTCAGTGCCTAAATTTTTAAAAGGTTTATAACAAAACTCTATTTTTGAAAACCTTATATTATAAAAGCTCCAAAATTCTTAGCATCTAAATTTCTGAATCCTAATCTGGTTCCTTTCTGAATTCTTATCTGTCTTTTTATGATAACCGGAATCTGTAGGGAGTCAAATTACCGCGCTGAACGAATAAATTCATATCAGAGGTCAAGAGTGGACTGACAACTGGGAATAGGAATAATATGCGCTAACTTATGACCAAAATTTAATGTTCACCACATAAATAAAACATACAGCAATATCCTTCGAGGACGCCTTGGAATACCTTTCGAACTGGTTCAGTCTGATCCATGCAACTGACATGGGCTAGGCAGCGTTACCGCGTTGATATGCATGACTACGTCGATGTCGTGATACACATTATTAAGCGATCGAAGCGCTGTTCAACCGCTTTCCAAAGGAATTAATCCACACTTTTGTAACCGTGGAGGAAACATGAATCCATCACAATACACAAGAGACCAATGAACAGTCAAAACAGTGGACTTCTTTGAGTAAATGTGTGCCAAAGAAGGTAAAAATGAGTCTCTCGGCCAACATGGTAATGCTGAGAGTGTTTTTTAATGCACATTGATTATTTTCAAAAGGGTAACAGGATCACCGGTACATATTTTTGGACAGATTCCATATTGATTTGAAGCCAAACTGACCTCATTTGGCAAAGCAAAAGAGTGTTCTTATTCCATTAGAGCACGCCGTCGCACAAGTGTGTAGTCGCAATTGGAGAATCCATAAATTGGGTTACGAATTGTTATATCATTTACCATATCGTCCTTTTTCAGCCCCCCGTGACTACTTTCTATTTCCAAACCGGAAGAAATGTTTAGGCGGTAAGCGATTTGGATCGTATGAAGAGGTTTTCACAGAAACCAACGCCCATCTTGAGGACTTTAAGAAACCCTATTATTTGGACGGAATAAATAAAATTGAAGAAGCGATGGACTAATATATGGAGCTAAAAAAAACCATGTTACGAAATTAAATCCGTTAGTTCAAGTCAAACTGACCTCGTATGTAGAAATTAAGTCTGATCTAGCCATACAATATGGCGTGCATGAAAGAGGTATCACAGAAAGCCATAATCTAATAGATTAAACAGAAGATAACTTGACAGGATATTTATATTTCAAAAAGGATATAAAAAACTTAAATCTAACTATAGGAAAAGGAACAGGCTAAAGAAAAGAATTACAATAAAATGCAGTTTTCAGTTGTAAGAGGGAATTCAATACATAAAAATACATAAGTTAAATCTTGCAGCATCACTGACATATGTGGTCTTTATATTGTGTTGCCCTGTCTTCCCTGTTTCCTCTCGTGCCAGTCTATCATATATCGGTTGCCATACTGATACCTCCGAACAAATATTTTGTTAAGATCAGTACATAATTTCTATCTCTTTACATCTCTGACCATACTACACAAAGTTTGGATTCAAAAACTCAGTTTTGAAATGAAATACACTAAAACCATTACCAGAAAATAATAATAAGGGTCAATTTCCCAATATCTGTTTATATTTTATCGTTACGGTAAAGTACCAGTTATCACAATTTATTTTTCTGAGTGTATAGTTAACATATTTTATAACTTTATTGTTTGTTTCCGCTATAGTTTGAATAAATTTCACTGCACAAACACAATAATAAAGCAAACAGCTGATACCTTACAGTGCTGATAACTACAGTCCTACATTTCATCAGAGTTGCCAGCGTAAACCATCTAACGTCCTGCTATATTAACCGGAGTATGAGATAATTAAAAATTACATGAGGTGTCAGAGGACACCCGATTGGAACGAAGTTCCTTTCGCTATATATTATGTACTAGTTAGTTACTGTAATTAAAATACTGTAATTTAAATGGATTTTGTAAAATGATAAACTTTTGTTAAGAAATTTTTTATTTATTGAATGTATGTTTTAAAAAAAAAGGATATTTGTAGGCCCCTTTTGTAAGAATATGTATTATATTTTCCCGAAAAGGTCCTTTCTTCGATGAGAGTACTTCTGTTATTAAAATAAAAAAAATGATTTCCCGTTACATCCCGTGAAAGGATTAGGGAGAGATTCCCACAAACAAGTAAGCTGTGCGCGTTCTAGTTTTACACTCACTGATTAGGACCTACAGTTTTACACCGGTTCCGAACGGTATTTTAAGAAGCTTTTTCATGGCTGAATTCTCGATGGTGTCGCCGCCACTAAGCTAAGAAAAAGCCTAAGAGTATGAGTTTTTTTTTAAAATAATACTTTTCTAAAAACAGGTACTTCTACTTATTTTCAGGAAGGATACTTATCCCAAGAAAGCAAAAGCAAAGGTGGTACTTTATTTTTAAGAAATCGTACTTTTAAGAAAATGCATATTTGTAAGAAACTGTATTTTTTGTAAGGGAGTGTATTTTTTTTTTGAAGAAAAGCTTTTTTTACGAAAGAACAGATACATTTTTAAGAGTATGTACTTATCTAAAGAAACGTTGTTTTGTTTTACAAAAAAGGTATTCTTTAAAGAAAATTTAGTTTTTTAAGAAAAGGCATTTTGTTGTAAAATAAAAAATTTATTTTTGTAATGGTACTTCTTTAAGATGTTATTTTTTTAAACTTCTTTCACTTTGACTTTTCTAAATTTGCTGTTTATTCGGTTCAAACCATAGATAAAGGAAATAATAGATATAGCGCGCCCATTGTCAAGTTTGTTCACTAGGTGCTGTCCTGTACTACTGTCACTTTCACTGAAGTTCCCCATAATTCTCATTGACGTTTATTCAAAATTGTGGGAAATTTTTGTGAAACTAATTTAAATAATGGGAAATGTGACAAAATTTATGTGATTTTACATAATATTTCTAATATGAAATTGTTTTTATATGAAAAACCATTTCAAAGCCATGAGACCGGTCTTGGGATATCAATAGGAGAAAACCCGTAAGACTGCCGAAGATGAACGTCCCGGAACGCCTTTTTAATCTAAAAACTTCCCCGCCCATAAACTGTAGCAACTTCTGTGGTCGTAGATGCCAAAACCGTTAAGAGTGTCTGAGGACTCTCAACAAGGAATGGTACCTCCACTGGTGGCAGAACCATTTTATTAGGACACGTACGGAGGTGACTTGGCTTTGCAATTCGATGACCATAAGATATTCTCCTTTAAGTAACGTGTTGTATTCTTGATACTTTTTTTGAAAATAATTTTTTCTGTTGGTATGAAATTTTAAATTGTTATTGTCATATTTTTTGACTTTTTTTGGGAACAAAAAAAAACCCATTTATTGCTTTCAACGACATCTAGAAAATTACCCATCACACTAAAATTTTCCCAACACTGTGCTTCATCTATTTGTTAATTTTATCTATGGATCAAACTACAATATGTAATAACCAGGCTCCACCTAGAAAATGCCCCATTAAACAAGAAATATATTAGTCTGGACACAAACCAAAAGTACGAGTGTTAAAGTGCTGCCAAATATATAACCATGCTGAGTGTTGTGTTTCATGGATTTGCCAGTCTTGCACTTTGTCCTCTCTAAGTTTATTTGTTATTGGGTTCAAAACTACAATAAGTAATACATAGGCTCCAACTAGAAAATTTCCCTTTCAACCAAACCAAACCAAAATTACCCAATATAGTTGATAATAATGGGTTGTAATAAAGTAGTTAAAAAAAAGTTGTTTAAAAATTTTTCACTTAGCCCCCATCCCGCAACGTGCGATAAGGGACTTCGTTCCAAAACCTTACCTCTGGCAGTTCGTTCCGATAAATATGAGTACCGATTAGTAAGTAGATACTTTAACCGGACATTGATAAACAGGCCCGAAATCTTCACTATTTCCTATTGAAATTTGAAAAAAATCGTTGACTTTATTTTAGACCAGAAAATTTTATCTTACTTCTTTTCTAGTGTTCTTATTCGGCTATACTGGTCAATTATTGTCAAATGAAAAACTTTAAATTAATTCATTTTTTCCCCGACGTTTCGACTGTGTTTCTAGTCTTTTTCAAGGACCTCTATTATTTCAGTTTAATTTTAATTTTAATTATACATACAATTTCAATTGACCATCAAGTTCGAGTGCATAATATGCTGTTGTAATACGTACTAATCTTGTCAATGTCCTCTTTGTCGTTCATTGTTATGTTTGCTTTTTGTCTAATTCTCAAACTTTCCAATGTGAAACGTCTGTTTTGTTTATTTTCTATATCCAATATTCTTGTTTTGTCAAAGTCAGGAGTATGTTCATGTTCTAGCATATATTTTGCTATTCCAGTGTTGCTTTTTCCCTTTTTGATGTCAGTTTCGTGTTCTGTTAGTCTTGTATTGAATGATCGTTTGGTTGTCCCTATATAGATTTGGTCACATTGTTGATTTGTTGTTCCCCTACAGGGTATTCCATAAACAACGTTACATCTTTCAGCTTCATCTATTTTATCTTTTGCGCTTTCAAATATTTGTTTTAATGTTATGTTAGTGTGCAAATACTATGTTACTCTCTGGGAACATTTTTCTCAGAGAGATATTGAAATTTAAATTCAATTGAAAATTAAAAATTCTATTTGAAATTCATCAATTGAAGTCTAAAAATTCTATTTTGAATTTGAAACACATCAATTGAAATTTAAAAGACATGAATTGAAATGTAAAAGATACCAATTGCAATTTCAAAATCTAGTACATAAAATCGGATAATAAATTTTAAATTTCAAGTGACGATTTTAAATTTCAAAAGATATCTTTTAAATTTCAATTGATGTCTTTTAAATTTCAATTGATTTGTTTCAAATTCCAGTTGATGTGTTCTAAATTGCAATTGATTTACATATTTAATATTTTTTACATTTACATAATGAAATCTTTCAAATTTCAATTGATGTCTATCAAATTCCAATTGATGTTTTTTAAGTTTCAATTGATGTATTTCAAATTTCGAATAAAAATTTTAAATTTCAATTGATGTATTTCAAATTTCGAATATGATTTTCAAATGTCAATTGATATTTATCAAAATTATATTGATATTTTTCCAATTTATATTGGAAATGGTGTAGTAAAATTTTGTTCTTAAACTACCTGCAATTAAAGTATTACTATATCTCATCGCTCCAAAATGTTGATACATCTTACCATAAGTGTCGGATACGTATGATTAATCTGAAATCTATCAATATTGCTCATACGTATAATGAAATTCCCAATATTTCTCGTTTTTAATATAACTTTTGAATAATTAATGAACTGTGACCTTTAGCTCAAAAAACCAACACCGTGATTCCTTTATCACTTTCAGTAAAGCATCACCAACAAAATTTCCATATAAATTCTAACATCCTTCATGGGAAAAGGCCCAAGGAGCCAGCCATTACACATTCAACCACATTAAATCGTGTTTGGTATAAACAAACATCTAAGCCAGAAAAATATATCACTTTAAATCACTTTGGAAACCAAAAAAAAAGGTTCTGGTTTTAGTAGACATAAAAGATTTGCACCGAAATCCACAGCAAAGCCGATGAATACATTTTCTTAACAAGTGTGATGCTAAACTGCCGTTTTTCTGTTTTGTTTTTCCCCTCTTAAAAATAATGGTTAAAATTGTGTGAAAAAATTCGAGATAACACATAAACATGGTCGAAACAACAAGTGTAATCAAATCTGTGGAAAAAGAAAATAATAGGAAACCAAGAAAGTCCATAAATTAGGATCACAAACAAAATAGGGATAAAAATTAAATCCATGAAAAATTTATCATAATCTACTATGAATGGTGGATCTGAATCTCCTCGTAAACCTTGAATCGTTGAAAGATATTCACGAATGTCCACATACAATAAAGGGTTTTGCTTTACTTTGTATGGATTGGATTGTAACTAGAATTGAAATCAATATTGTAACATTACGATTTACATACCATCAAGAAATCGCCGCACAGTGGTACCAACATACCAATATAATATATGTTTTTGTATATGTAATGTATATGTAAATGTAGCTTTTTTCGTTGAAAACTGCTGAAAACAAAAAACAAACCAAAAATGGAGATCTTCAATTCATGTATACAATGCTTGCAAACATATACATGGTTCCTGCAGGATGTTGCTGGTACCGTTTTTTTTTCACCATTTACATATCAATTATGTTCGCTCAAGCTGTACGAAGAGATTTACTTAACAATAGTAGGTTTTTAACGTGAAATAAAACGAATTACGGAATTATTGCTTTTATAAGGTTGCCGTCAGTTCTTGGTGCCGCATTAGACTTTAGCATGACTTCCATATTAATGGCCGGGTGTAACTAAACTATGACACCATTTTATATATAGCGAATTCTTTATTCAATAAATGACCTGTTTTTAGTCCTCCTTAACAAATGGCACCGTCGAGAGTTATGTATTTCTCTGGAACAATCAAATTCCAAGTTTAGTGCAAAATAGATAAAATGCCTTGCAAACATAAATAAATAAATGGTTTCCCATTACATCCCATGAAGGGATTAGGGAGAGCTTCTCACAAACCAGTTAGCTATGCGCGTTCTAGTTTTACACTCGCTGATTGGGACCTTCATTTTTACACCGATTCCGAACGGTATTTTGAGAAGCTTTTTCATGGCTAAATACTCGATAGTGTCGCCGTCACTAAGCGAGGTGACCGCCGCCGAAAGAAATTTAAGGCAGGGCTCGAACCCCCGTTCTCATGCACAAGAGCCGCGCACACTACCATTGCACCACCTTGCAATCATGCGTATGTGTATTCTTCAATTACGAAAAACATCTAACCTCAAAACTTTCAGAATGATTCTATGTAATTTCTAAACTCCTTATGGAAATTTGTACTTCCTATAGAAATTCTCCAGCGCATTTCGTTGGAATCGTTTACAATTTTAGTTGCAGATCTCTAATATTCAAAAATCGTAATTACAAGCATCTCATTTACCTAATCAGTGAAGCAAACCATTATCAAAACCACTGTGCTAACTTATTCAAAATGGGGCAATTTGAATAGGTGCTTAGTAAAAGTGTACAGTCGCATATCGACGTAAAGCAAAATTGTTTAAAGTACTAAGAATCATCAGATGATGATGATGCATCAGATCATGCACCTAGACCACCAATGAAAAACCCAGGAGCATCAACTTCACAGGCTTCACCGATATTGATTAATTTATTTTTTTTTTGCCTTTTGCAACATTTATCGAATTTTTGGATGTAAAATACATCTGGAAAATTAATAATTTGTTTTTTGACGTAGAATACGTCTTACCTTACGGCATGAGGAGTCATGTCAGGTTTTTATTGTTGTAATCTTTATTTCATTGAATTTGAGGAAACGGCTAGATGAATTTTTTTAAAATTTTTTTTGTAGGTAAATGAAGATGTTATCTTTCGTTTGATATACATTTCATATTGGTTGATATATTTCTAGTATTTTAATTTCTCAAATGAAAATTGTTTAAACACATACACTCAAACATATGTGTGGTGTTTGGTTGAGTGTTTTTGGTTGCTCAACATTGCTTAGGAACATGTATCTAGTAAAAAGTGAAACGAACAGCAAGCTAATGTTGCTTGGCAACATGTATCTAGTAAAAAGTGAAACAAACAGTAAGCTAACGTAATAAAGCTTTTTTGCGAAAGCTTCAATAAAGCTGTTGTAACATTAATTTTGAATTGTAAAGCGTAAAGCTTTCACACAACGCTCGAATGCTAATGCGAAGACTCGATAAGGTAAACCTTTTTTAATATTAGGGCGGCCCTCTCAACATTCGCAGAACTTATTTCAATAAAAATATTAATTAAAATACATAAATTAAATTAAGTTTAAAAAAATTGAACATAATATTTTTTTTTTAAACGGACTTGAATCAAATGCCGTTGGTAAATATAAAAATTACAGCAGACAGTTGTCCGAGGCCTTCGGCCACGGACTGTCATTGCAGGCTGTGTCAGAGACACGGCCATTAAGTTTAACGTAGAATACGCCATCCGATAAGACAGAAAACATATATAACAATAAATGATAAATAATATAAGCAAATTAATTTATTGTTATATATGTTTTCTGTTTTATCGGATGGCGTATTCTACGTTAAACTTAATGGCCGTGTCTCTGACACAGCCTGCAGGGACAGTCCGTGGCCGAAGGCCTCGGACAACTGTCTGCTGTAATTTTTTTATTTATTGAATGTATTTTTTTTGCAGTATATTTTTAGGTCCCTTTTGTAAAAATATGTATTATATTTTCCCGAGAAGGTCCTTTTTTTGATGAGAGGTACGTCTTTTATTAAAAGCTAACGTTTTTATGGAAGAAAAAGCATAAGAGTATGAATTTTTTTACAAAGAAATACTTTTTCTAAGAACAGGTACTTTTTACAGAAGTGGTACTCTTTTTAGGATAACGATATTTTTTAAAGGAAATTTACCTATTTTCAGGAAGGCTACTTATCTCAAGAAAAGAAAAGGTAATATTTTATTTTTCAGAAAGGGTACTGTTGGGTGAGATCGCCCTACGTCGATCATAAAATTAATTTGTATTTTTTGATTTTGTTAAATTTGTAAAATATTGAAATTTCGCGCCACCCTAATATTCTTTTCTAATACTTTTGTCGCAACAACAACATACATACTGGTTTTGGTCATTATGTTTTGTACCGTATGTTTGTATGTTGTTGCTTGTTGTTTACATTATCGATGCAAAAAATATAGCAACAACAACAACAGCGCTGACGAAGTCGTTTGCTTCAGTTGGTCACTCAGCCGTTGTATTGTTGTTGCTATTTCTTTTACATTCTCTATTCATATTAAGTGTCATTCTATGTTTATGGATTTGGTGGCCCGCGACAAAAAGAAAACATTGTAAGTTAGTAGTCGAAAAGAAATTGAACAATAAAGTTCAACAATAAACACCATTTCCAGTAAAAAATCAAAATTGTTTTAAATTAATAAAAATAAATAGTTTCTGCGCGAACATTTTGGCGACCGTGACAGGACGGCCTGGCCTGTAATAATAGCGATTAACTTTTTAAAAGATTAAAAAACAAAAAAAAAGTGTTTCAAAGAATCGTGTTTCGTGGAGCAGATAATTATTTCGAGCCGTAGTTGGAGCCACGGATTTTTTTGCATCGTTTCGTCGTTGGAATCACATCATCTTCGAGAATTCGTTGCTTTATCTGGGGTCTACATCGCTGCTGCTGCTACGGACATTCTTTAGACGTCGCATTATATACGGCCGTACGTATTTTATTAGTGGGAGAAATCATATTTCGGCGATTTCTTTAGCAGAAGCTTTTATTTTTTCTCGTCGCATATCGTCGTTCGGTTGATTTGGATGAACCCCAATTTTTTCGTTTTCGTCGTTGCATCATCTACACTACAATTTGTTGCTGCAATCGGGCTACATATCATCGCTTCATCGATAAATTTAATTGGATACAACTTTAGTTGTTATTGTTGTTGCTGTTGTTTCATCTGGTGTCTCTGGAATATTGGATTGGCTGTTTCACATACATTTTAAGTGAAATCTATCGAAAATTCTAAATTTTTGTGCTGTTACCCGTTAATAATTTTAACGAGTCCAAGAACTTTGTTGCTGCTGCGTGCAACATCCCTACATATTGAGTGCCTTAACGGGGATATATTAATTCTTGATGCTTGTTGGTGTAAGTAAGTGCGCGATTTTTTCTTCCTCTGTGTCTCAAACAGATCGTGTTTTGTGGAGTATGTAATTACTTCGAACCTCAGTTGAAGCCACAGGGTTTTTACATCGTGTTGTCGTTGGAATTACATCATCATAGGGAACTCCCTGCTGCCATTGAGGTACACATCGCTGCTTCGGACGATCTTTGGACGTCAGTTTATTTTCGGCAAAAATTATTGTTTTTTTTGGATATTGGCGAACAAATTTGGCGTAACGGAAATAGTTACTTTATTTGAAGCGTCATCAAATTTTTCGCGCTTTTCAAATTCTGGTTCTTGTTGTTTTTTTGGTAAGTGTTTCTCTTGAGTGAAATGATTACATTCGCATTGGATGCAGTGACTGAGAATTCTGCCGCTAGTGAGTCTGAATTAGCGTCGCTCAAGATACAAAGAAACAATGTGAAGAGAAACATGTCTAATATTCGTAAAAAAATGGAAAAATATGGCGACAATTTTGATCCAATCATTTTGGAATGCCGTCTACAAATCTTGGAGTCATATTTTGAGGATTTGTCTCACATCAAAGCACAAATTGAACAGCTTTGCCCCACAGACAATGCCAGAAGCGATTTGGAGGAAATTTTTATTGCCGCAAGGGCAAAAATAATGGATTTGCTGAAGAAAAATCGTGGCCCTTTTTCGATGGACCACAGTTTTCTTAACGCTTCGATAGTTGGTGTTTCAAATTCGACTCGTCTAGCCTACTCAAACTCAAACTTTTGTTGCAGTTTTGATACATTTGCAATCTCAAACTCAATTTGTTCGTATATCAGCTTGTTCGTCGTTTTTGTCGCTTGTTCTTGTTGAGCGCTTTAATTTCGTAAAGCGTAATGGACTGTGCATAAACTGCCTTCGCAAAGGTCATCACGTTTCGGAATGCACATCGCAATATTGCTGTGCAGTTTGCCAGTCTCCTCACCATACACTCTTGGACATATTTAGTGGCCCTAAGCAACTTGGGCCTTCGACATCAAATCACTCTCAATCATCACCGGAGAATCATAGCAATCACCTGTCGTTAGTTGCTTGCTCGGCCAATAGAACGATAATTCCAACAGCCGTGGTTCTCATCAACGATTATTTTGACGCTTATCAGCCAGAAGTTGTTGGCATCGGTAAAACTCGAACTAGCAACAAGCTTTTTGTCGACGCCTCAATAAAATCTCGCATTAGTTCGTTCCAGTGGTCTTCATGTTTTGCTGTGGCGAAGACGATTTCGGCTCAACAACCTGTTAAGTACATCAAAACATCGCACTGGATAATACCTCGAATTAGAAAATTGGCTGATCCGTGGTATAACAAACCACAACCTGTTGACATGCTTCGCAGTACTGAAGTATTTTTCGATTTGTTGCTCGATGGTCGTATCTCACTGGGAGGTGCCACACTTTGCCTGACTAATACAGCATTCGGTTGGATTGTCAATGGGATATCCAAATCAACACACAACTCGGCAGAAGTCTCGTGGAAACTCGCAGTCGGTAAAATAAAGCCCAGCTTTGATTCAACTTTAAACCATTCCCTCGAAACATCGCCCAATGGACAAAAAACGAACCACACTTCGTCGGAAAAAGTTGTTTTGATATTGGCAATAGAATCCCATTCAAATTGCCTTTAAAAACGTCGTATGTTACAAGGCAACGAGAATGGAACACTTCACTACAATTTCATTTACACTCCAAGCCGTCTCTTCGTAGTTCGAACTACATCACACATCATCGCTATCTCAAATCCACATCTGAAGATTCAAAAATGTATCAACAATTTTGTGTCGATGAACGTATTAGAAAATATCAACGTATTAGAAAATATCAACTCGTTTGGTGGAGGACCAGGAAAAATGAATTTGAGGTACAGTACTTGAATATGATAACATATGATTTGGGTGCCGCTTGTCTTTTGTCGTTTCGTATTTTGTGTCTCATTGCAGAAAAGCGTTGCTCGATATTTGCCCGTGGTTCTGACTTACTGCGAAAGGACTATCGCTTTATTGAGTTTTACACACGAATCCTCAAAATCAAAATTGTTTGGATGAACATCAGCAATACAAAACTTTTCATCACTTTTCCTGTAATTCTTGGTCAAATTCGTCACATCGGTTACACCGTGCAAATGGTACACTGCGTAAAATGTTCAATACACCAACAATCAATAACTCGCCGTGAAATCTACGCCAGCGTTTTGCTCTGGAGAAGGTGGCTCAATTTGAAATTCGCCCCATCGCTCTATTTTTGGACTAACTCATGAATTGCTCAGCAGTGGCAAAAACAACATTCTTCAACATTGAACAAATTCGTCGAAAGTCGTATCTCACGCCTTGCCGAAAAATACAGAAGTGTCTGGTGGAGATACATTCCTCCAACAAACAATCTAGCCGATATATGGATTCGTGTTTGCAGTACTAATGAATGGCCGTTGACCATGATGACGTCACCACACACCACAATACCTTTTGGCCTGCAAATATATCGCCGACCCTAGTGGACTAGTTCATTCTGTATAGCTGCAACTATAATGTGGCTCTTTCGTCATTCAACACCTATATCAGCTCCCTAACCCTCCTGAATTGTTGCTTGAAAGTGTGGACTTTCAACGGGGGCAGCATGTTGGGTGAGATCGCCCTACGTGGATCATAAAATTAATTTGTATTTTTTGATTTTGTTAAATTTGTAAAATATTGAAATTTCGGGCCACCCTAATATTCTTTTCTAATAATTTTGTCGCAACAACAACATACATACTGGTTTTGGTCATTATGTTTTGTACCGTATGTTTGTATGTTGTTGCTTGTTGTTTACATTATCGATGCAAAAAAATATAGCAACAACAACAACAGCGCTGACGAAGTCGTTTGCTTCAGTTGGTCACTCAGCCGTTGTATTGTTGTTGCTATTTCTTTTACATTCTCTATTCATATTAAGTGTCGTTCTATGTTTATGGCATGATGGAATTATTAGGTGGTAGCAGGAGGAATGTGTATGGATTAGTAATACAGAGATCTGTTAAACTGAATTGATTTTTCAAGTTTTTTCTATCTTTCTTTAATTGTACAAACAACTTTTAATTTAATTAACAAAATTAGTATGTGGTCAAACTGGATTTACATCGAATTTCTTGAAATCTGTTAAGTATTTACTAATTAAACAAACAAATTAGTTAAAATTTGACAGAACTCTCTACAACGACATGAAAAAACTTCGATCAGCTGTTCTTATAACACAACCTCATATTTCAACCATGGTTTATGGATTTGGTGGCCCGCGACAAAAAGAAAACATTGTAAGTTAGTAGTCGAAAAGAAATTGAACAATAAAGTTCAACAATAAACACCATTTCCAGTAAAAAATCAAAATTGTTTTAAATTAATAAAAATAAATAGTTTCTGCGCGAACAGGTACTTTTAGAAAATGAACTTTTTTAAGAACAGGTATTTTTTGTAAGAGAATGTATTTTTTTTTTTTTTGAAGAAAAGATTTTTTTTACGAAAGAATTGGTACAATTTTACGAGTAGGTACTTATCTCAAGAAAAGTTATTTTGATTTGAAAAAAAGGCACTCTTTAAAGGAATGGTAGTTTTTAAGAAAAGGCAAATTGTTGTGAGATAATGTACTTTTTTCAGAAAAGGTACTTATTTAAAAATTACTTTTTTAAGAAAAGGTAGTTTTTTTGTTTTTAAGATAAGGTATTTTGTTAAGTAAAGGTACTCTGTTTAAGAATATGAATAAGTTATTTTCTTTAAGAAAATTTACTTTTTTTAAGAAAACGCACTTATTTAAGAAAATTTTATTTCTTTTAAACTCTTTCAGTTTGGCTTTTCTAAATTTACTTTTTATTCGGTTCAAACTACAATATGTAATAAACAGGCTCCACCTAAAAAATTTCCCATTAAACAAGAAATATCCCCCCATATTTTAGTCTAGACACAAACCAAACCAAAAGTACGAGTGTAAGAGTAAGTTTGCTACCAAATGTAATTCCATGCTCAGGGTTGTATTTCATGGATTTGCCAGTCTTGCAATTTGGCTTTTCTAAATTTACTTTTTATTGGGTTGAAAACTACAATATGTAATAAAGAGGCTACACCTAGAAAACTTCCCTTTAAACCAAACCAAACCAAAAGTACCCAATATAATTGATAATAATGAGTTGTAATAAAGTAGTTAAAAAGAAGTTGTTTAACATTTTATCATTTAGCCACATCCCGCAACGAGCGATAAGGAACTTCGTTCCAATACCTTTTTTAAAAACGGTCCAGCTCACGGAATCTGTATGCTAAACACGAAATGTTATGGGAGTCATAATGAAACAAACCAAGGTACATTTTGAAGGGTGAGAAATCTCTTTTTTCCCCACCATTCAATGTGAGTCTGTCTAATGTACGTATTTGTACTTATGATACTTTCAGTTAAAACGTTTTATTATTTTCATTGCCGATAAAAATCTTTCCTATTTGCTCAAAAACGTTTTATTAAAATTTTTTTGTTCTTATTTTATTTTTTTGATAAGTTGAAATTTTGAACTCATGCGTAATACATAAAGGTTTACACTTTTTAGACTTTTAAATTTAGGGAACTTTTTTTGCGGAAGTGGCAACTCTGAAAGGTGACAGCTATCATATAAGTTTATTCCGTTTATTAAAAGTGGAGCGCTGTACGAAAAAACAATGCGTTAGAATTGTGAAAACTTGATACAAAAATTTGGAAAGTTAAGCTGAGGCCGCTCGTAAACTTCGAAGAATTTCATTCGAGAAAAAACAATGCGTTAGAACCTAGTGTGTCAACCATTCGAAGCGTGGTCCACAAATTTAAAGAAACTGAGCGCGCAACGTACCGTTCGGTCTCTTGAAACCATTGCTGCTGTAACCGACAGAGTCGCCGAAAACCCGAAAACATTATCGTCCTCAATAACTTCAAATTTCACGAAGAACTATGCAGCAAATTTTTAACAAAGACTTCCACGTTAATGCGTATAAAATTCAGCTGACGCCGGCAATTCGATCATTGGGTAATGGAGCAAAGTGAGGTCAACACCAATTTTTGAAAAACAATTAATCTTTTCTTTCTTTGGGGTTTTGTTAAATCTCGGGTTTATGCGAATAAACCAGAAACAATTCCCGAGCTGAAATCCAAGATCCAACGCGTCATCGATTTGACGGATATTTTATTCAATACATAATCGGAACATGTGTTCTTTACAACCCAATAAAAAATCATAACTGTCTCAAAACGTACGTGTTTTTATATTAGAAAGAAAAAGAGCATTCTTACTGAGACACATATGTGGGGATAATTATAAATTTTTGCTTCGAAAGCAAAATACTTTTTGAACATTGGAAGAGTTATATAGAGGATCCCAAGCAACTGTCTTTATTGTAGGGAAAAATCAATAAATATTATTTTAAAGTAGAACTGATGCCTGGTAATCAGATTAAAGTAATAAAAGTATGATTATAAGTTGTACAATAATTACGAAAATTCAAACAATTTTAATTTTGACCCATATACAAATGTATCAGCGTTTCTCTGACGGCCTGTATTCCGAGCGGGTGCTGTTTCTCACATTGAATGCAAATAAAAGGGTACAAATGAAATCGAAAAGGATTTTCTATGCTTTATTCGAGCTTATTTCCACTGCAATGGAAGTAATTGATTTTTCTCTATTATTTCCGTATTTAAGAAATAGAAAGAGGGCCAATTACGTCTTCTTCCCCGTACACAATTCCCTTACACCCATGCAAAGAAGGCGACGTTTGTTAACTGAAAGAAATGAAAAGCAACGTACGTAGATGGAAAAGAAACGAAAGTGGAAATAAATCGTTTTTATCTGTGAGTGAATTTGGCATTTTTTTGTTTACAAGCGTTGAAATTGGGAACAAGTCCGAAGAGGAAACGGAAATGTTCAAAAATTTACATACAACTGTGTATTCACACATGAATGGGTGTTGATTAAGTGAAAAAGTGAAGTTAAATCTGAGATAAGATCTACAGTTTTTTAGAAAAAAAAATGGCTCCAAACATACGCAGTAGCAAGAAAGTTGTTTCACTGGCCAAATCAACGGGGGTTTTAGATAGGCTTCCAAGATTATACTTAGTGATGTTTGGATACAATGGGCTATAAGTCAATGGGTGTACCCTTACTAAACGATTTTAAAGGTCGTGGGAAAAGCATTATTTTCTTTATCAAAATTAAAAAGGTCATATCCATAGAAAATGTGGAATAGGGGAGGGATTCAACTTTCAATTTACATACATTTGGTTTTTGTAAAACATCAATTGCGATTTACAGCCTGTGTCGAAGACGAGTAAATTTGTGTTGCTCTAAGTTGAAAAGTTTCGTTCGACTGACTATATGACACGATTGTTAACTACTAACAAATTCTTTCAAAAACATTGAAAATATTCGTAAACTTTTGCCCCAGAAATATAATTGTATATATTCCCTGAATGTGTTCTACTATCGAAAAATCAATTGTCAAATGCATATAAGAGACTACATAAAAATTAAATTGATTTTTGGTGACGCATTTGCTTAGGTTGATTGTTTTATTATGTTTTCTATGTTAAATTTTGTTTCTAGATGTGGAGAGACAAACCCCCAAAATGCAGGACAATGTGTCACTAAATTTTTTTTCCTACGAGGTGTCAAAGTTTTAATATTGTGCGTTAGCTGCCAGATATTATTCGAAAAATGGTAAAACCAAAAATCAAACATGAATGTTTTATTAACCAAATTCATGTCTGAAATAAAATTTAACAATTGCAGTTTATTATGTTTTAAAGGGTTATTTTCGTCCCCCGTTTAGAAATTACCAAATGGCTTCAAATGCTAAACTGACACTCCTTTGTGGAATGATACTGACTAGCACTAAGTCCTCAGTAAAGAGTTGTAAAGATTCCACGGAATCAATTAGTACGAGGCGATGCCTGATATCATTGTGAGAAAAGCTGTAGTCAAAACGAATACAATTATCAGTAGCAAAAGTCACATGCTGATCGCATATGCTGCTGATTTAGACAAGCAGAACATCCACCCGATTGTATGAAAGGGTGTACGTTGATAACCGCTTTAATTTCGATGTACTGGTCGAATTTATTTACCTTGGATCTACCGTGAATAGAAGAAATAACGTCAGCCTGCAAATCAGACAGAGAATTGTGCTGGCAAACAGGTGTTTTTTCGAGCTAAGTAAATGCTTAAGAGATAAAATCCTCTCGCGAGAAAAGAAGATCCAAATATATCAGACTCTCGTACAACCTGTCTTGCGTTATTGCACAGAATCTTGGGTCACATCGTATGCTGATCACATATCACCGGGAATCTTCAACAGAAAATTGCTCAAAAATATATATGGTCTTTTAGTAGAAAACGAAGTGTGTCGACGACGTACTGCATAATCTGTATCCTGACATCGACGTAGTTATGCGAATAAAAATAGAGCGTTTACACTGGCTACATTATGTCAGTATAATGAATTAGATTGAATCAGGGCGAAAGGTATTCGAAGGCATACTGGAAGGACATTGAAATATAAGACGACCAAGACTCCACTGGAAAGATCAGGTGGAATATTGCCTGCGACAGCTTTGTGTTGCCAACTGGACGAGAAAAGCTGAAGACCAAGCCAGTTGGAGCCATATATTGCCCTAATTTTCTAAGGTCCTTGACCGCTTCGGGCTTGTTTGAGGCCACCTAAGAAAGTAGGTGGGCTAAAATGAAATTTATTGTAGAAGTGATTCCAATATGTGCCCTTTAAAATAGATTTTAAACAATACGAAAATGTTTTGCAATCAATTTTAAGGGCAGTCTCTATTCAAATATGCGCACTTTGTCTCTCCGGAAAAGATGGGATACACAATCGCACTTTTTTTGTATAAATGGACCTTGCGATTTAATTTTGGTGAGATTTTATGTCATTACTTCAAACCAAGACTAAAAGGGCATAAGCGGTAGGCCATGTAAAATTTTGAATACAATTTTGTAATAATGTAAGATATGATCTTATTGGTAAAGCCAATAAATGACATTTATAAATGTCACGAAACATCCTTCTACTGACATCCACGACTTGCCTTACATGACCTCATTCGTTCTCCCAATTTTTCTATACATCTCCGATTGTTTGTCTCATGAACAACAGCGTCAACTTCGTGTCTCAAGGTCTCAATGCACGCGTTATACTTATCTTTCAGGACGCACCCCTGATATAATAATCTAACGGGGTCAAATCGCAGCTGCGAGGTGGAGATTGGACTTTCGAGTCTCAGTTTTCGAACACAGTGCGAAAAAGATAAATTGTATCATTGGCTATTTGACACGTAGCGCCATCCTCTTGAAACCCTATTTCGCCCATATCATCGTCTCTAATTTTAGCTGAGCATGACATGCTAACGCTTCCCATTGACGGTAACATCGGCTCCATGGTAAATTTCCGAGGAAAATTTACCTATGATGGCGCCATGCAAAAAACCGCTTCTACCAGTCATAAGTTTCATAAGTTTCTCCTCGACAAAGTGCTGATTCTCCAAACCTTAAATGCGACACTTTTGTTTGTTAAAACATCCAACGAGGTGGGAAGAAATTATTTTCTGGAAACCTTCCCTTCTTCAACCACGCGACTTTCAGCCTATTAAGCGAAGCGAAACCGCATCGGATGGGCACGAGGTATATCAGTTGTTGGATTAATTGGCTTTCATACCAAGGTCATTATGCAAAATTCTGTACAAAGGAGTGCAAGAAATGTTCAAGTGCCTGAGAACAGTAGCGAGTTGATGTTGATGACTGTTCGAGCACACTTTCAGCTACCGCGGCAGTATTTTCCACTGAACCAACTGGATGAGCACATATATGAGATCTTTTATCTAATAAGGACCTGGAGGGCGAATTCCCTCCACAAATTCATCTAAAAACCGCTTTGATGGCACTCCACTTCTATCGAATTTATTTCGTAAATTTCTTGCAATTTGAGTTGAATAGTGTGCATTTTTAAAATTTCCCAATTTTCTTCAAGCGTAAAGCGACCCATTTCGTAAATTTCTAACATTTAGCTAATAATCTGTCACTTCGTAAATGTGAAATTTGTCATCTGCTGTAAACTAACAGGGGGTTCAGATTTCAAATTGTAAATGGCCACCCTTCGATATTTCTGTAATACTAAAGTATAAAATTCCTAGTGAAATTTGCTGAGAAGTATCATTGTATAAGTAAAATGTGCATACAATAGGCCGAACCTGTTATACTAGATCCATACAACTACTTCTTTGCTGGCCAACCCCTGTTAATTAGACCTTTTTCGGCCCGGCCTAATGTATTTATTTCCAAAATTTAACATTTTGATGGTAGTTTTAATTTTTTACTAAACAAGCATTAACAAATTCAGAATTCGGACCACCCATATAGTAATCTTTTTAACAATAAACATGAAGAACATTTTCGTCCTTGTATATCCAGAGTTTTAGAAAAGCACCTGGCCCTGACGGAACACCACCAGTTGAGCTACAACGAGTACTACATATTTTCGTCTCTGAAACTTTGTACGTGCTCCATTAAGCCATCCTATAATCCTGGTAGATGGAGAGAATACAAGGTGGTATTCATTCCGCAAGAAGGGATATTATCGCATATTCGTCCAAAAGACTTTAGACCAATCTGTATATCATATTTCCTGCTGAAGGCATTGTCAGGACGCTGATAATAAGAAACCCGCTCTGCGCGCTCTATTGAGCTTCTTAGAGATATGTATTTATATCGAAGAAACTACACCATACACTCGCAGACAACCTAATTTGCCGAGACCGAATTTACAGGTTGGCTCAACTGAATTAGAGGTTGGTACTATCTCATTAGAGGTTAACACAATCTCATTAGAGGTTGACACAACTCGTTGGCGGTTGTCACAGCCGAATTAGAGGTTTTTACAACCGAATCTACATAGAGTCACAAATTAGTTTTGAAATTTTTTTTATTATTAATTGATGACATATTTTCCTGTATTATCATTCTGACATTGAAGTAACTGCCATCAAGGGTCACCGCACAAATTCTGGCGTGGTGTATCCGTTGATGTAGATCCTTAACCGTTTTATGTCCAGACGATTGCAGCATATTTCCACCGTCCGACCTTGAAAAACTTGAAACCTGTTCATATCTGCTTGGATATTTTCTGCAAAATAAGAAAGACGTTTTAATACAAAAGCCATAATTAAAATATCTTTACCTAGCTTTCTTAATACCCCAAAAAAACCTTGATATCGCCGGGTCAGCAACAATTATACACTCTTTAACTTTCTATAACATAATATTTGTTTTTAGAATTTTAAACGTCATGTTTCATATACATAGAATTATGTTGCGTTCATTTAGAATGCGGCTGTACCTACAGAATTTATGAGAAATTCGGTTACAGCAACTGAATTGACGTCAACTTCGATCGTTGCAACCGACTAAAGGCCTAATTCGGTTATTGCAACCGAATTGATCTCAAATTCAACAGCTACAACCGAATTGATGAAAAATTACTTCAACCGAATTGATACCACATGCAGTCACTCCCACCGAATTTGGTATCAATTTCGGTTGTCGTATCCGAATTGATTCCAAATTTGGTTGTTCCAACCGAATTTTTCGAAAACTTAGTTGACAAAAGGAACACAATAAGATTCGGTTGTCACATTCACTTATGCACCGAGGTTGCTTTAACCAAATTTCAGTTGTGGGAACAAAATTTGGTCGTGACAACCTCAACTAGTTTGTAGCAACCTCAACAGCCGAATTTACGGTTCCTACAACCTCTTTTTCCCCACTTAGTTCTCTGGGTGTAGTCACATTCGTCAATATAGACGATGCCTTTAACAGCATCTTATTGGAATAGATAATTGATAGATCTATTGTATTGACCATAAGATCATTGATTTGATCTAAGAATTTCTTATGAGAAGGTGCATAACCTGGGTCACACGACCTTAACTACAAACGTGAACAGAGGAATTCCACGACGAGAGTCTTATCGACACTTCTCTAGGATTTAGCACTGGATAGTGTTTTGCCAGAGCTCGACGGATCAGACTACACAGTCGTAGAATACGCAGACGAACTGGTAATTACAGCTCACGGAAAACCCCTTCAATTTGCTAAGAAGTTCTGCAGGACACAATCTGAAGCGGGCCGCCGAAAATGGGCCGAGTTCGTACCTTTTACGAGAAAACAGAATGTCATGTATACTCACCCATTGTCTTTAAATGGTAGACAAATTTGCCTACAGGATATCTAGTTGTGATTCTCGACAGAAAGTTTAGTTTCCAATGAAATATTATTGAGAGGACCGGTAGAGCCATAGTAGCCCTATGTTCGTATACAAGTGTAATCGGAGGACGATGGGGTCGATCCCCGGCAATTGTTTACTGAATACACACTAGGGTGATGACTTTTTGATTTCTTTTCTCAAAAATTATTTCCTGTGGGACGAATGAATGAACTTTTGCCTAGTCATGACTAAAATAACGTTTATTCCATTTAAATATTGAAAAAGGTCACGCACAAACCACTTTCAAATGATATTTTTATGAAAAAATTTAAATTTTTTCTTTTTTTTTAAATAATATAAATCCAAAACGGAAAAAAGTGTCAAGTCTTATAACTTTCACGAAAAGCTACATAACCTATGAACAAAACGAGGCATTGATCATAGAAATTGATGAACATATTTCGCTTTTATTTACAATTAAGTGAAGGTATCACATTTTGAATAGAATGTATCTCTTTGGAAAAAACGTTGACGAATTTTTTATAATTCTCAGAATTAAAGAAAATTAGTGAGAAACAAAAGGTTATGTCATTTTAATGATTGTGGTTCATAAAAAGTTTCCTAATAAACTCTCATATATTTATGCTGAATTGCTCTTCGGGTTCTCTTATGCTAACTACTCCGTTTACATTCAATTTAAAGTTGAAAATGGTAAGTGAATTTTTTTTTATTGATGTGCGATTTTCCGTTGACTACCTGTTAGGGATGATTTTTTTTCTGAAACCACATTTATGAGCGGTCATTATTTTGAAAGTTTTGAAAAATTTACAACGCACACGTGCTGAATCAGGTATATAGCCACCGTAAAAAAGATGCGCCCATTCATAAGTACCTGTCAGTAAAATAGTGAAAAATACGTAGTATAAATCGGAGTTCATTTATCGATTTGTGTCATTCAACAAATGGCGACGAACACGAAGAGTACAAGTAGTTTAGTTTCTTAAAAGTGAATAGTGAATTATAATTAAGGCCTTTAATAACGGCAAGGCCTTTTCCATTTAAGTTGTTGAGTAAAATACAACATGTCATTCAAGAAGAGCTCTTCTAACACGGAGAAGAACAAGGAAACCTGGACAAAGAACCTATTTGGTAGTGTTTTCATGAAAAATACAAGATTAACAAAATTTGAATTAACTTAATTTACTGCAGTGAAGAAAAATACTCTACTAACATATTGAGAATATATTTTGCTGTTCCTAGTCGTTATGACATGTCATCTGAAACGCATACTGACCAACAAGCACAGTTTTGTTTATCAAAATATACTAGGAATTGAAACTTCAACGGCCGATAGGGAGCTATAAGTAACCTCGTATAAAATATGTTTGTCATTCCCGTAATCAACTCGTCAATACGCATATTTTGAGACACTTTCCAAATAAAGTACCAGTACACCCTACTTCACAGTTACTCACTGTACAAGACGAACATCGACGAATTCATTATGTGATCAACGCAGAAAACGAGAGACACACAAAAAAAGACCTTCATACAACAACTATTTAAATATATACACATATACTCAGAAATCAAGTAGTTTGAAAAGAGGTTGCAGCAACCGCAAATTCGGCTACTACCGGCTTTAAGTTCCCACAAGTGAATTGAGGATGCTACGACCGAAATTAGTATCCATAACTTAAATTTGGCTGAAGCAACATATAATACTATAACAACTTATAATACAGTTACAACAAACACTAGCTATAATGTGCTGACATCTAACTTGGTTGTGACACCCTCCAAGAAAACTTCACACACAATTGCAACTGTAAACATTAAGTTTACTTCTGTCGCATGTCTTCATGATACCCAGTTTACTTGTATTTGGAATTTCTGGAATTGAACACTCAAAAAATATTTCGTTCGGGTTCGAGCAACAGGCCAAAGGCGTAAACTACTTGTACTGCGTCAAAATTCTTTAATTCTTCTTTAAATTCTTTATTCTTTAAATTATGTTGATCCAGCCGTAAATATATATACAGCAATGAATTTAAATGTTTTATATCTTTTAAGCAATTAGCAATGTCATTACTCTGGTTCGATGAAAATAAGTACAGTTCATTTGCGAAAATATATGGTTTCATGGGAACAACAATTAATTGACCACTTGCGAGTTTATTAATTGCACTATTACGATGCGACAAGACATTTGCACTTCCATCATTTCAACAAACCGAAACCTTCCTTTATCTCGCCCATCAACCGCCATTTATTTTAATATATTTGTTAAAGGCCCATTTCTTACGCCCAACAGTGCCCACCATTGAACACGCCATTAGCGTAATGGTTTTTTTTGCATAAAGGGAAGAACATCATCTTACTTGGAAATTTATTTTGGACGCCTGTTGTTAGTAGTTGCATTTTCATTGTGGCTGAATTATTTTGTTGTTGCTCGCAATGACCGTTACTAAGTTATATGGCCAAACGCTTCGTTAGCTTTTATTTTAGGTCATCTGCGAGCAATATTTCGTCCCCAATTGTCTGCTATACAACAGTGTTATTGTTATTGACGCAGTTGTTAATCTATTCACACACATACCAACAGTTATTGGTAACAGAGAGACGAAAAAACTTTTAGTGAATATAAAACTTTTAACAAAGTTAAATGAGCCTTTAGAGCAATTTGAATAAATATCCAATGTGGCCAAACAATTTACGGCTGATAGCAAATTTCAAGGAAACTTTAGAAACTAAAGATCTTTGCTTTCAATTGGTGTCAATATATCGCAACCTTAGAACAACAAGGTTCTAAGTGCACCAAGTAATTTTTGAGACAACCCAGATTGAATCCACTTTGTTAACCAACTTACTACAAGAAAATATATAGTTAAAAGTTTTTTCTATTAGATATCTAGGAAACGATGAGAGACATAATTATGGATTAGCAGTAATTGAAAGTGCATACTCCATTTAGTACGATGGAATATGCAGATGAATTTATCAACATTTTTCAGTTAGAACCTTGTTGTTCTAAGGTCGCGATGTTAAACGGATAATTAAATTGGGATTGAGCTCAGATCAAATCTAATGATTTGCGGGGAGAGAAATGGAATGAAACTCCATTCTACTTCGGAGAAATCGTTTTCCTATTCTAGTTTTAATTTACTCCGTCAGATAAGACAATACGAAAGCATTTATTTGAGAAGAGGCGAATAAAATACAACTGTTGAAAAACAAAATAGAATTGTGATAAAGAAAATTGTTAACAAAACAAAGGTAATTACATCAAAAAGACAAAACTAAAATTGTAACCGGAAAATCGCAAACATGTTTTCCGTTTTATTTGTTGCTGCCCAGGATTGACGCATAAGTCTTGACGATATGGCCTAGCAGAACGATTCTAATTTCATGCGGGTGCCAAGGCATAGTTACATTACGAGGAACAGCAGAGTGGATGAGCTGGTCCGTCTAGGGACTTCCTAACAGGTTCCACAGGACTTGATACTCTGGACCTGATACAGGACTCTGACCCTAGAGACTTATATGCTCATCCTGTAAGGACCCTACTATACTTTAATGCAGGAGAGATGAACGTGGGGCAGCAGAATATCCATGAACCTTTTATCTCTAGCCGTACCCAAGGTACACTCACAGAAAAATTCGGTTGAGACAGCCGAATTAGCCGTAACCGAATTATGAGGTTGTCTCAACCGAATTAGAGGATGACACAACCGAATAATAGGTTGACACAACCTCAGTAGAGGTTGACACAACCTCATTAGAGGTTGACACAATTTTATTAGAGGTTGTCACAACCTCATTAGAGGTTGTCACAAGCTCATTAGAGGTTGTCACAGACGAATTAGGGGTTGACCCAACCTCGTTAGAAGTTGACACAACTTCATTAGAGGTTGTCACAGCCGAATTAGCGGTTGTTACAACCGAATTTAGATAGTTTCACAAATTAATTATTAATGTTTTTTATTATTAAATGTTGATTTATTTTCCTGTATTCTTATAAACAATTCAAAAAGCGAGAAAATAAAGTCATACATATTGGGTATTCTATAGAATAATAAATTTGTTTTACAAGCCTCTTCTGACGTTTTTCAATTCCCGGCCATCACGGGACACCGCACTAGTTCTGACATTCGGCTGATGTATCGGTTGATTTAGGTCCTAAACAATTTTGTATACAGACGATTGCAGCACATCTCACATGACCGACCATGAAAAACTTGAAAACTGTTAATATCTGCTTCAATAATTTCTGCAAAATAAGACGTTTTAATAGAAAACATATTTTATTTACCTCTCTTAATAACAGCAAACAATTTTGAAACATTTGATTATAGAATTTTAAACGCCATATGTTAAATACATGGCATTATGTTGTGGCAACCGAATTGAAAATTAATTCGGTTGTACCCACAGAATTCATAAGAAATTCGGTTACAGCAACGGAATTGACGCCAAATTCGGTCGTTGCAACCGAATTAAAGCTACATTCGGTTACTGCGACCGAATTGATACCAAATTCGATAGTTACAACCGAATTGATGCCAAATTCGGTTACTACAACCGAATTAATGCCAGCTTCGGTTACTCCAACTGAATGTGGTACCAATTTCGGTTCTTGCATCCGTATTTATTTCAAAAATTTTAGAAAAAAATTAATTTTTAGAAAATGTAGTTGACTGAACGAATATAATTGAAGATTCAGTTGTCACAACCGAATCAATTATGAAAAGAGGTTGCTTCAACCGAATTTCGGTCGTGGGGACTAAATTCGGTCGTAACAACCTCAATTCGGTTGTAGCAACCTCAATTCGGTGGTAACAGCCAAATTTATGGTTGCTACAACCTCTTTTCAAACAATTAGTTCTCTGAGTGTATTAATGCATGTTTTAGTTTTATCGGGACACTGCCTGATTGCTAGACATGCAGGGCGTCACTAAAGGCCAGGGCATGACTTCAGTATAAGCTGTAGCACTAATAAAGGGGAAGAATCTGCTGAATACCTTCTCTGCTAGGCTCCAGCACTAGCCTGCAGGTGGACGACTACTATGGGATTCTACCCAACTATTTAGTGACCTAGAAGAATTATCTCAGATAGCCACAGACAATATATTGATTTTCTTGGAGCCAACTAATTGGTTCCCGGTGCGGGTAATGCTTAATCTCGTTCGTCCGTAGCACGGTGGGGGATTGCTGGAAAAAAAATTAAATAATTCATCCGAAATTTCACATGGGCATAGCTGCGGCCTTTTGCTAGAAAAACTGACATATAGGATCGTCATAGACTCCACTCGAGCATCACAGTGGGAGCCTTAAGTTGACCGTGGTCATCCAAAAAATTGGAATCCATATAAAACTTGGAATTTTGTTTCTATTGAAAATATTTTTCATATTTTCGGAACGCTACAAAACCCCTACGAAATACTTGCTGGCAAAGTTTAGATTTTCTCTTCCCATTCTCGACATATACATATGGGAAATTGAAATTGTAGAAAACGACAACAACAAATAAATTTTAATCAAAATTGTTATTTTAATTAATTAGTTATATTTAAGTGCTATTCGAAAGACGGCATTAATATTTGAAAATTACTTCCGGCGCGGATATTCATGTCGAAGCGCATTCTGAACGTCCAATATCGGGTCAGTTTTTCAGCTTTGCTGGCCGTATGTCACGAATAAGAGGATCAATTGTGGCCTCCAAAGCGTTACTTGTTGCTGGTTTATTAGCATAAACTAGTGACTTCACGTAACCCCACCGCAAATAATCGAGAAGTGTGAAATCGCACGATCTTGGAGGTCAATTGGCAGCCCCATTACTCGAAATCAACTTCTCGCCAAATTTTAATTTCAATAAAACTACCGTTGCGGCCACCGTGAGGCATATGGCGCCATCCTGAATAAACCACATCTTGTCCAGATCAATGTCCACATTTTCAAACAACAAATCATTGATCATGGTGAGGTAGTGATTTCTGAAAAAATAAGGGTACCATGATGCGTAAACCACACCAAACCGTGAATTTTTCTGAATAAAATGGATTCTGTACGGAATGTTGAGGGTTGGTCTCACTCCTTATTTGGGAATTGTGTTTATTCCCAAACCCGCTACCCAAAATGAGCCTCATCGCTGATCACAATTTTGTGATAAAACATCGGGTCAGATTCCAACAGCTCTGGAGCCCAATTAGCGAAAGAGCTACGCATATGACGGTCTCGTGGCTTTAATTCCTCTACTAGGAATCCAATTCCTGCGAATGACGACGAATTGATAAATTTGGATCTTCCTCCACACTTTCGTCTACAGTGGCGATATTCTCTTCAGTACACATTCCTTCGACAGTTTAGTGATATTGCATCATTTGGGAATTATGTGGCATTAAATCTATCAGAAGTTCGACGGCCTTTCGAAATGTCCTATCTAAGCAAACAGTGACTGGAGAATGTTGTCTTGATTTTGTCAGTTCTTTGAGAATATCTTGGGTTAATTAAATTACATTAACTACTTTGTCCAACGTTAATATTGATTTATTGATTATTGATTTTCATTTATCCCGGATCCCCTCAAATAACTGCTAAAACCCCAATGGAAAATTTTTCACATAAAACATATTTTCCCAAATATCTCGAGAACCATAAAAGCAAATCTGAACCTGTCAAATAGGTTTGTAGGTTGGTCAAACAGTCAAGCACATCAAAACATTGTGAAGCAAATCAAAAGTACTACTTTTTAGAGAACACTGTACGGAGAAAAATGTATTGGTTGCGCTTTTGTGTGACTAAAGTGGTTACGTAGATATATATTAATCAACTTCACTAAAATTATTATAATACAGCCTCCATGTCCTATATCTTCTATCATCGTTAGTTTCGTGTACGATGGAATGTCGATCGGATTTATTTTTAGTATACTCATTCTTCTATCATTCATTTGCAAACAGTACTACTTTATAGTGCGCTCTGAAAAAAAAAATATTGCACTGACGCATAAATGAACGTCTTGCTGCAGACCTTTAATGCCTATTGCCACTTCACCAGCATAAACAAATATTTACCTACCCACATTTTCAAGAATCGCCAATATTTCACTCAGCGCAAGTTTCCATAGAAGTAATTGGAGTGTGCCTATGTTAACATGCCTTGTAGAGGTAGAGGTACTCAAATCGGCCGCGACACACAGGCGATGAGTTTCACTAACACAACTATGTTCTTCAAAATAAATTTGCAAAATTTGCAACCGTTGTTCAGGCATTAGAATATTCACGACCAGGTGGCAAACTAGGCTTAATATAATTCACGTAGTAGTTATCAAAGTGATTGACACTGAAAATTCAATTCAATTAAAATCAATTCAGTTCAAATCAATTTAATTCAATTCAGTTCAATTCAGTTCAATTCAGTTCTGTTCAATTCAAGTTAAATAATTTCAATTCAATTCAATTCAACAAAATCCAACTCAATTCAGTTCAGTTCAGCTCAGTCCAGTTCAATTCAGTTCAGTTCAATTCAATTCAATTAATTTCAATTCAATTCAATTAATTTCAATTCACTTCAGTTCAATTCAATTCAATTCAATCCAATTCAATTCAATTCAATTCAATTCAATTCATTTCATTTCAATTCAATTCAATTCAATTAAGCTCAATTTAGTTCAATTCAGTTCAATTCAATTCAATTCAATCCAACTCAATTCAGTTCAGTTCTGTTCAGTTCAATTTGGTTCAATTCAATTTAATTCAATTCAGTTTAGTTTAATTCAGTTTAACTCAATTCCATTTAATTCAATTCAGTTCAACCCAATTCATTTCATTTCAATTCAATTCAATTCAATTAAGCTCAATTTAGTTCAATTCAGTTCAATTCAATTCAATTCAATCCAACTCAATTCAGTTCAGTTCTGTTCAGTTCAATTTGGTTCAATTCAATTTAATTCAATTCAGTTTAGTTTAATTCAGTTTAACTCAATTCCATTTAATTCAATTCAGTTCAACCCAATCCAATTCAATTTAATTTAATTTAATACAATTCAGTTCAGTTCAATTCAACTCGATTTAATTCAATTCAATTCAATTCAGTTTATTTTAATTGAATTCAATTCAATTAATTTCAACTCAATTCAGTTCAGTTCAATTGAATTCAAGTCACTTCGAATCAATTCAATTCAATTCAATTAAATTCAATTCAGTTTAATTCATTTCAACTCAATTCAATTCAATTGAATTGAACTCAATTCAATTCAATTTAATTCAATTCAATTCAGTTCACCCCAATCCAATTCAATTTAAATTAATTCAATTCAATTAAATCCAACACATTTCAGGTCAATCCAGTTCAGTTCAGTTCTGTCCAACTCAGTTCAATTTAATTCAATTCATTGTAATTCAATTCAATTCAATTAATTTCAATTCCACTCAATTCAATTCAGTTCAACTCAATTCAAATTAATTCAATTTAATTTAATTTAATTTAATTTAATTTAATTTAATTCTATTCAATTCAATTCAATTCAATTCAATTCAATTCAATTCAATTCAATTCAATTAAATTTAATTCATTTTAATCCAATTCAATTAAGTTGAATTCAATTCAACTCAATTGAATTCAATTCAATTGAATTTAACTCAATTCAATTCAAATTCAATGCAATTCAACTCAATTCAATTCAATTCAATACAATTTAATTCAATCCAATTAAATGCAACTCAATACAAATAAATTCAAATCAATTAATTTCGTTCCACTTCAATTCAATTCAATTTATTTCAGCTCAATTCAACTCAGTTTAATTCAATTAAATTCAACTCAATTCACTTCAGTCCAATTAAATGCAACTCAGTTCAAATCAGTTCAATTCAAATCAATTTTTTTTTTTTTTTTTTTTTTTTATATATAAATAATTCTTTATTGAGGTATAAATAAAGTTTGAATTACAATTGTGTATTACCCCGCGAAGCCTAGGCTTGTATGCAAGGATTTATAAATATGCAGAAGTAAATTAGATTTCACATTACATTCAATTTCAAATTATATCGGTTCTTCTACATGATTTTTGTATTTGATTTGTTCGCTTCATTGCGATTTTATGAAAAATTGTTTAACTAAAAATTTACGTTTAAATTTATTTCGAATATTTATCAGATTTAATGGCATCGAGTTGTATGTGCTTGGTAGTGGCACATTCAAGGTGCTTTTTCCGTGTTTATTGTTGAATTTTGGTATTTTAAACCTGCCGTCTGCTCGTCTTCTTGTATTGTAGCGATGATCCACAGGTTCAAGAAAATTGTCATCATGAAATTCGTTGATAATTGTTGATTTGTATATATTTCTGACGTTTAATATGTTGTGTTGTTTATAGAAGGATTTTAATCTCTCTTCAGAAGTAGTGTTTTGTGATAGTGCATTATTAGGGTTGTTTGAGAGTTGAGTTTGAGTGTGAGGTATATTATTTACGTGATTTGAGCTGTTTGTTTTATTTTTCATTAATATTTTTATAAGCCTATTTTGTGTTTGTTGCAAAATCTTGCAGTATGACGAGTTTCCATACGCTGTTACTCCATGTCGCAGATAGGATTCTGCTAGTGAAAAGTATGCTTGTTTTGTAACGTTTAATGGAGCGCAGTTATTTAGGTGATATAAAACATATGATGATTTGCGTAGTTTTTTGTTTAGTGACGCTATGTGATCCTTCCAGTTTAAATGTTGATCAACAATGACACCTAGATATTTATAGTTGTTCACGACCTCGATTAACGTTTCACATTTGTCATTATCTAGGATTTGTGAGAAACTGTTTTTATGGAGACAGTCTGTGTTATGGTATTTTACAGTTATTGTAGAATTTGGTATGTGGGGTAATTTCATATGCATTAATTTAGTTTTTGTGGCATTAATTATCAAACCGTTGTCATGACACCACCTAGATACAACATTCAGTTCAGATTGCATCATTTGTACTGCTGTTGGGAGATCCTCATGAGAAACAATTATGGCCGTATCGTCGGCATAAGCAAAATTGGTGCTATTCTTTAACTGATTCAACATTTCATTGGCATATATCAAATAAAGAATTGGGCCAAGTTTTGATCCTTGCGGTACACCCGTTAGCATTGGTATTTCTTGGCTTAAGTTTCCCTCAATTTTTACCTTATATGATCGACATTGTAAGTAGTTTTCAAACCATTTAAGGCATTGACCGCGGATTCCAATTCTTTCTAAAATATTTATTAAATTTGTATGCGAAAGCGTGTCGAAAGCCTTGCTAAAATCTATAAACAGCGCTAAGCAATGCATATTTCGGTCCAAACATTTGTTAACGTGGGTCGTAAAATGACCAAGTAATTTGTTTATGTTTTTTCCTTTTTGGAAGCCATACTGATTTTTATTTATAACATTATACTTGGTGAGGAAGTTATTAAGCCGCCTTACCATAATTTCTTCCAATACTTTCTCTACCACGGGTAAAATGGATATGGGCCTGTAATTGTTGTAGTCCGTTTTCCTACCACTTTTGAATATCGGCCTTACCAGTGAGGTTTTCAAGAGTGTGGGTATGGTGCACTCATTCAGACTTGTATTTATGAGTGCTGTTATTGCTGGTGTAAGTTGTTGTGCGTTGAATCTGATATCCTTTGGACGAATTCCGTCTGCTCCTGCCCCTTTATTAATGTTTATTGTTTTAAGAATATTTAGAATTTCTAATTCGTTAGTTTGTTCAATGTATATAGTGTTTTGTATTCTCGTTTCTGTGGAATTTAGTGTCTTAATGTCACAATCGTGTATTATGTTTTGAACATTTTGTTTGAATTTAATAGCGAAATTATTGGCTACTGTTTTCATATTTACATTATTAAAATTTTTTTTAATTACTTCGTCAACGTTGTCGACTTTTTTTCCAATAATATCATTTATTAATATCCAGGTACCTCTTATGTTGTATCTGTTTTTTATGAATTCTTGTCGACGGTATTCATTTTTTGCAAATGTTATTTTATGGTTTAGCGTGTTATTAAATATCTTATATTCAGTTTCTTTGTTTAAGTTGTTTTTACTTTTTTTATATCGCTGATACAGTTTATCCCTAACTTCACAATATCTTAATATTTCTTCCGTTAGCCATGGATAATCGTTTCTTTTTCTTATGTCCTTTTTATTTTGTTTAGAGTTGTTATATATTTCTGTAAATTTTTCGTGTATGTTCTCAAAAATTGTATGCCAACTTTGCTTTTTGTCTGCAAGATCACTCCAATTTGTTTGTTGTATTAATTTATTTACATTGTGAGTGTTTATTCCAGACATCTGTAATAGTTGTATTTCCGTACCCTGATTGTCATTATTGCCATTCGCGCTTGTTTTGGTTGGTTTATTTTCATCTCCTACGCATCCAAACAGCGAATAATGGTCAGAGATGGTTGTCATTATAACAGCTGCTTCTGCCCTTGTTATTGTTTTGTTGTTTCTCACAAACAAGTGATCTATACACGTGCCTTTGTTTTTGTTTACTTCTTCTCTTGTAGCTATGTTTACCATGCTAAGCAAGCCATTGGAAGACATCATATCTATGTATGTTCTTGTTGTTTTTGTTTTTTCTTTTGTGATGTCGACATTCACATCTCCAATAACTATCATTGCTCTGTTTTTGTGAATTTGGTTTATGTTTTGCTCTAGTTCCTTTATAAATAGTTTGATGTTTGAGCTAGGCGGTCGGTAAATAGGGAGAAGTGTTAGAGAATATGTGTCGATGTGTAAATCAATGTGTAATGTTTCGAAGTTTTGTGTATTTATATTTTTGTTTGTGAAATGTATGTTGTCTCGGATATAAACCGCAATTCCTCCACCTTTGCCTTCCCTATTGAGGAATACACTGTTGAAGTTTTTAATTGAATAAAAATTATTTTCATTGTCGGTTATATTTGTTTCCACCAGGATAATAATTTTAATAACGTCAATAATTTTATGTACGTCTACCAGAAAAGTTGAAAAATTTTTACGTAACGAACGAATATTCATGTAAATAAATGGTAATGGAAAATTCAATAATTTATCATTAATTTGATTAAAATTTTGTAGTAAATTAGTTGCTTTATTCATTTTATTGAAGAGTTTAAAGATAATAGAATTCAAAATGTATTTTAACTAGGTATCAAAGATATTTTTTATTTTTATAAGTTCGCCGAAGCTTTGACACTTTTTAAAATTTGGATTGCGTGTTTATGAATTTTTTCGAGTCTATTTCTCTTTGTTTTTGTATTTTATTGTATTATTATTTTTTGTATTTTACTTTTAGTGGTATGATTTTAAGAAATTAAGTCAACATCGGACTCGGTATTAATGTTTAATGTGTTAGCATTTTCAATTTTACGTGCATATATTTCCCCATTTCGCACCCAAACAAATTTCCAATTGGCCTCTTTGGCCCTTGTTTTTGCAATCCATAATAATCGACTTTTTTGGCTAGTCAAGTGATCATTAACGTATATGAACTTATACTTTTCGCTGCTATCATCATTGTTAATTCATCTTGCATCCATCCTATGTCTCTCTATCTTGCTCATTATTTCTCTCTTCTTACGAAGAGAGCAAAACTCAATAATAACTTTACCCTTGCCTTTTGTGCGGTATGCAATATCGATATCATTATCTTTCATCTCCACATTCAAATTTGTTGCTATTTTTTTAATAACATCAGTAGCAGTCAAATTGTCGTTGCTTACGTTGTTTATTTCTACACATTTTTCCAAGACTTTTTGTTCAAGTTTACTTATATTGAGTTCCATCTCGCTCATCCTTTTGTCGTTTTCCTGGTTTTGTCTTTGAAGTTCAATGACCTGATTGCTAAGTGTTGAAACATTTACATGGATTTGTGTTAGTGTGGTTTGTTGATTTTGTAATAGTGCACTGATAGAGGCTAGTTGTGTTGTCATTTGTGCCATGTTTTGCATCATTATCTTCATTGTGTCATTTATTTCTGCCGTAGGATTTTGTTGCTGTTGCAATGGTAACTGGGAGTTTGGTTTCGAAATATGCTCTCTAAATCTTTTGTTGTTGTCGTCGATATTTTGGTCGTCATCATCTTCTTCATTTCTTTTTTGTTTGTTGGCAGAATCTGATACTATTATGCTAAATGCAGAGTTCTTACGCTCTCTGCATTTATGGCATTTCCATGACGCTTTTTTATCAGCATTCATTCCATTATATGTCGTCTGCTGTACGGAGCAGCAAGGGGAAAAGTGAAAGCAGGCATTGCACACACTGCATTTCATATGTTTGTTTGTAACCGGTAGATCACATTGAGCACATATTTGATTTTGCATGCTTTCCATTTCTACACTCACTGACTCTCACTCACACACCCAAGAACAACCAAATAAAGAATTGATTTTATTTTGTAAATTTGTTATGCGCGCAACTGAAGAACACGTCCGTTCGCAACGAAGGCTTCGCACTATTCCATTTCGTTCCATTTCAATTCAATTCAATTTACTTCAATTCAATTCAGTCTAATTCAATTCAACTCAACACAACTCACCTCAATTCAAATCAAGTTATTTCAATTCAATCCAATTCAATTCACCTCAATTCAAATCAATTTAATTCAATTCATATCAATTCAATTCAATACAATTCAATTCATTTTAATCCAATTCAATTCAATTCAATTCAATTCAATGCAATCTAATTCAATTCAATTCCGTTCAATTTAATTCGTTCATTCGTAATTCGTTCATTCGCTCATAATTAAAAATTAGAATAAGATTAATAATTAGTAACGAAAATTCACGGTTTATGAATTGTTTCACTCCAATTATTATTAACTATTTTTCTTAAAATTTTCAAAAGTACAAAATTTCAAATAATGTCCAAATTATAATTAATTTTTCAAATTGTAGTCGTACTAGTTGACCGACTAAATGGTCTCATTAAAAGCATTTGGTTCCTAACTTTTTAATTCAAACTTACATTTTGTGATCGGATCTTTGTATAGCACACAAGGGCGAAAGAGTAAAACAAGTTTCAAATTCTTTAAAAATTATTGGCGTGATAGATATTTTTTAAAATTAGTTTTTCTTCTTGAGTTGTTTAGTTCAATATACAACCGAAAAATAGACTGGCATTCTAAGGACTATTATATTGTTTTTCGGTGTAACGGTTAAATACGTTTGGCTTATTAGTTGGAGTCAGTGGGCAGATTTTTAAAATTGCGGACCTGGAGGGTGTGTTTTCGATATTTTAGAAAAATTACACAATCCCAGTTCCTATCAAGTCTTTGTTCCTCGGCGCATATGAAAGCATGTTTCCTAGGCCGGGCAGAGAAAAAAAATTTTAAGATACATGATTTGGCTAGCACCCTTCGAATGTTCGTTTCTGTGTTCCTACGAAAGCTCGTTCCTTTATGCCTACGACGGTGTCGCGCCTTTGCTCCTACGAAGGCTTGTTCCTTTACTCCAACGCAGCATTTTGAAATGAATGTTCTGACTCTTTCTTACACAGCTCCTGTAATTCCAATTACCCCTGAGCAACCTTTCATAATAGGGCACCGTTGCCTTCGGTATATCTTCGAAAGATAGTAGCACCGGCACAGCACCTGTAATTTATTTATTTAAGTCTTATAGACTATCAGACTAAAAATAATCCAAATTCAACATTTCATTAAATTTTGTTAAATTGTAATCAATATCAAAAAAAAAACTTTTAGAATGATATTTTCTCATGGCTCTCAGAATAGGTTGATTTGCAGCGTACTCATTACGACTGGTAAGAATATTAAAATACTCATGTTGCCCGAGGTGCTTTAAAGGGGTGGTAAAATTAATATATCCAAGAAGAAGAGACGATCTTGAACACAGCTGCTTGGCACCGAATACCAACACTCGTATAGAGAACGACATCCAGTTCACCGCCACCACTGATGCGACCCGAAGCTGACGAACCATCGACTATAATCGAATGCCAACGCTTATGTAGAGGCAGACTATATAGTCACCGTAAACCTAGATCTCGTTCATCCCAAAAGGAGAAAGAAAGAAAAGAGTTCACTACCTTATTGATAACCAAAACGGGTAGGTATACTAATTCATTTCGTAAGATTTTGTGGGTACTAAGGACGACCTTTAAGATCACCGACACTCGTTCGCCCGACGAGAAAATCACATTACAGCTGTTTCGGAAAAGAAAAGCAAATTTACAATAAATAATCCTTTCATTTCAGAAATCCTCTTTAATGTGGCAATTCTTTTTTAATAGAAATTCCTTAGCCATCCGTTTTCCATTCTTCATAAATCAAAGACATTTAGTCATATTTATTTTTATTTCATAAATCATCTTCATAAATCTTAGACCTTTAGTGTTAATCAAGTTTATTTGTATTTATTTATTTAATTATATTTTTTTAATTAACAACTTTTCACATTTTCACTCCTCTCGCTCAACCATATCTCTACAAACTTTCATTATTTGTGCAGCCAATACAAATCGGTTTATGCATAAATTTGAACGATAAACAACATACAGAGAAACAATTGAGAGGATTTATTTAATTAAAACTTTTTGGTTTGAGTATAATTAAAACAATTTAACACATAGGAATTCGATTGTACAAATCAGATAAAGTTCTTGAAATGGAATGCAAAGAGCTCAGAAGTGAAAGAATAAAGGATATTCTATCAAAAGAAAAGTTTAGTTTAAATTTTAAATATTTACAACTTTATCAAAGGATTTGTTTTGTTAAATTAAAATTGATTCAATTTCGAAATATAATGTGGCATTATTTGCTCTTAACTTATTGTTACTTTTAATCAAACATGACAATAGATATTCAAATTCTATATTTATAACAATGTTTGGAAACTGATGACATTTAAAAATTCTTCTGTGGAAGGAGCGCATAGGTCGAAACAAACTCAATTTTAAATAAAACCCATAGAAATGCATAGACACAGGTTTTTTATTTGGATATATTACGGAGGTGGAACCGATAAATAGTATTCGTTACTAATGGGCAACAGCACAAGTATTTTGAATTCAATTTCATGATCATGCAATCCTAATCTTCAGCAGATGTCTTTGGTATGTTTCGTTAAATTAACTGCTGTTAAACAATTTCTTTTGTACGGCAGCAGTCTAGGTTCCCCCGTAATATTTGGCTTATAATATTTACACGTGTCCCTGCTTGCAGGCAGATGCTCTTTATCGCAATGCAAAAAAAATACATACATATTGTATTTGGTTCCATTTTTTGTAAAACCTCGAGGGCGAATGATGTATTTAATATTGTATATCTTATATAGTATTTATTATATCTATATTACTCATACGTAGTTGTAGTTGATATGAAAGAAAAGAGCCTTGAACTTTTGCGAGGTTTGGGCAAAACTTAACTTATCTGTTTTACCTTTTCGGTAACATAAAAGGAGGCGCATGCATGTATGTGATATGATTTTTATGTATATAAAGTTATATGTAATCATGACTCACATATTGAAGGTAGCAAGCTTAAGTAGCCCCGGGGATTTTTATATTTTAGGAGTGGAAAAAGAAAATTTTTATTATTCAAACTTGTTTGTCCAAAAACAAAAAGTCGAATACTTATACGATTATGGGCAACAGCAAAAATGTCCTTTGAATTTCCGTGGAATTTCTCTGGAATTTCTAAAGTTAATTTGAAGTCAATCTTTAGTTGATAAAGGTAGTATTATACCATCGCCAGCATTACAGTTTAGAGGTTTTATTATGGTGGCTAATCTTGGACCTGCTATTCAATTTAAGAAAGTAGGGGTGAATAAATACTTTAGTGTTAACATACGGTTATTTTTCAATAGAAAAACAGACAATGTTGTATGGGAGTAGGTGTTTCTCCCAACAGATTCAGTTTCGAATAAAGACAGCGTCATAAAGCGAGTCAACGATTGTTGTATGATTGACCTCCATTTATCTATATCTATTTCAGAACTACTCCAACCGAAATGATTCTAAATTTTTATGCTGCAATTTTTAAGTTTCAAAATTTCAGGAGCAATTTGGTCTAATCAAGTCTCACCGGAAATGTGGTGGGAGCATTTTATACATTTCTACCTGTAGTTGGTTCTCACAACTTGTTTATTAGCAACCTAGAAATAAAAAAGATACGTGGATCCTACTACCGCTTGAAATGTATAAAATGCATCCCACACCTTTGCGACCAGAATTGGATGGACAAAAGCGCTCCTGACATTTGGAATCTTACAAAATTTTAACTTCCAATTTTAGAATCAATTCGGTTGCAGCAGTTCTGACATCGCCTTAGATTAGTGGATGATAAATGATCCAATCATTATTTATTCGCTTAATTAGGATGTTTTCATTAGAAATTGGAGTTATTGGGAGAAACAGCTACTCAAAAATAAAATTTTAAACCTTGACAAATTGTAACTGGTCTCACGTACCGTCAACTTGAATTTTGCGATCCAAGTACCACCACTATCCACCGTACAGTTCAAATTTGTAGAGGGTGTCTCAATAAGAATGACCTTTTTAATTTTAAAATAATTTGTTTCTCATGGATTGCATGAGGGCTTTCTGAGCCCTAAATTTGAAAATTGTGTGTATTCACAAAGAAAGTGCGCTTCGTCGGAAAATATGCCTTTTTTTGAAAAATTGGGAATGATTTCACTTTGGTCCATTACCCACTGAACGAATTTCGGGCGCTTTCCATGGTCTGCATGTTTGAGCTCCTGAGTAAGCTGAATGTTGTACGCATGACGGTAGAGTTAATTTGCCAAAATTCGCTGTGTTGTGCTTCGTGAAATTTTTAGTTGCTAAGATAATGCCGAATTGATGTTTTCGGCTGCACTCTCGTTTACAGCAGCAATTTTAGTATGCATAAATGACCCAGTTTCTTTAAATTGAAAATACTTCGAAGCTTGCGGGCGGTCTAAGGATAACTATCCAAGTTGTTGTTCGCAATTATATCGAGTTGTTCTTTCGAAAACCGCTCCATTTTTAATAATCGGAATAATCATATATGTCAGCTGCCAAATTTCAGAGTTCCCTCATGCACAAAAAAAAAATACACTAAGTTTAAAAAGTGCAAACTTACAGAGAACACAAGTGGTAAAACCTAAGTGCGAAATATTGTAAGGTAGAACCGAAACAGTAACAGATAGTAAGGGTTTTCCAATTTGAGTGATATGATTTCTTGTAAAATCAACACACACTAATTGTTAAGGAAACTCAAATGTTTTTTATTTAGTGTGAAGTAGAATCGATACAATTAAGTTCTGAATAAAACGTCTTTCAAATGGCCTTCGCGTCTTTTGTTGCAGGAACGAATTCGATGAACCCAATTTTCCAGCACTCTACCACTAAATCAAGTCGTATGTCATGACTAGCACGTTTAATATTGACTTGTAAAGCCTGAAGAAAGTCTGATTTATTGCTAAAGACTAATGACTTCAAATAACCCCACAAGAAATATTTTATTGGTGTCAAATCAAAACTTCTTGGAGGCCATTCAATGTCACAATTTCTTGAAATAATGGAATCTCCAAACTATTCTCGCAATAATTTGATTGTTGCACGTGTTGTGTGGTACGTAGCCCCGTCTTGTTGGAACCAGATGTTGTCAATAAAAAAGTTGGTTATCATCGATCTATATCGCTCTCCATTGACAGTAACGGTTTTACCAGCTTCATTTCGAAGAATTGCGGTCATCAGCAACACTTGCCGGAACGGCAGCAATATTTTCATTATATCTTTGTTTTATTGGCACTTGAACATTATGTACAGGAAATGTACGCTCGTAATTTGCAACAATTCGACGAATAGCGAGCACAGGTGGACGATTATTACGACCATAAATTGACAAAAGCGCGCGAAAAGTTGCAATTGGAAAACGATTATTTTGATAAACAAATTGAATAAAATCTAAACTTTATTCTTGTGTATATATCTCAATGATGAAAGTGCAGGAATGTAACGAAAAAAAAAAATTTGACATACTACAAATGATCGAAACGTCACTTAGAAATCATATAACTCAAAGTGGAAAACCCTTTTATGTTTCCCCAATCATATGCGCGGTTACAGTTGCAGCTTCTGTGCCTGCTATTTAAATCGCAACAAACAACCACATTACTGTCAACTTTAAGATGTTGTCTAATATCTTTCCTATATAATTAATTTTTTCTTGCATTTTCCGGTCCACCTGAAAAATATTCACCCATTATACTAAAATTCTGTGAATCAGATGTACAGAATTATATTACAATATTTTGAATTAGATTTGTTTGAATGGAAACCGAAATGAACTTTTTGACAAGAATCGTAATTCCTCCTCCACTTCAATCTATACGGTCTTTGCGAAAATACTTTGGGCGGAATTTATCCGTATTTGTAAGCCAGGTCTCGATCAAGATACATACCTACTTCTATACAATTTCCATGCAAAAATCAGAAAGTTCTGAAAAAAATTAAAATTTTTGACCAAAATAAATCTTTTGCTTGTTTTGAAAAATAAAAGTTAATTTCTTCTGCAACCACCAACCGATTTTGTTTTATTAAGATTTTATTGTACGCACTAAATCTCGGGAAATGTAACAAAAATAAAGTGTAAAGATTTGAAAAACAACAAAAGACTAAAAAACAAATCTTAAAATAATGCAGCCTTTAAAAATTTGTTATATTAATTTTCGTATTTAGGAGATTTCATGTTTATAGGGTTTAATCTTCGTTTAATTTGTGGTTTTTTGATAAAATATATTTTTACTGCATTAAGCCACGAATTCATTTAATGCGAGATTTTAGTAAGAAATATTTTCATTTACCTGTAAACGGAAAATTTTATTGCGGAGAGTTATCTTTAATTTACTGGAAAAATTTTCATTAATAATTCCTCCTGTTACAAAATTTAAAAATGATCAAGATATCAAAATTCCGTTCACAAACAATTCTTTTCGTGCATTATAACTTTGGCGTTACAAACTTGTAGTGGATTTTGCCTTCGAAACTTTCGCAAATTACATTTTCTTGTGTTTCTTCAATCGAAACTAGTCAAATGTAACAGAATGCAATGAAAAGTCATCGAAATTTTCGATTCACGAAATTTTCGTTTCGTTTGAAATACACGTACTTCTTATGGACGCGAAAATTTCGCCAGAACTAAATACGAGGCTTTACACCCAATTTCACCAGAAAAGTTAGAGCTAACTGGAAGTTAAAAAAAATAAATTTCACACAAATTTCCAGTTAAATCTATTCATTACCTCAACTTGTAAGAGGAATAGACTAGGGGGAATGAAAAAATTTAATTTTAGATGATGTTTTTGATGTAGAGCGGAAAAATTACAAATTACATAAGTAACTTCAGTTCAAAATTTTACCACCCTAGCATAATGTCTTCTGTTCTGGCAAGGGACGATAAATTTCAAAAATTTAGTAAAATCGGAAAAAAAAATTTTTAAATTTTTTTTTTAAATTTTACAGCACTTTACGGTAGTGTACAAAAGAGTCACTTATTGTATATGGTTAAATACTGTACAAAATTTGTCGCCCACGGACAATATATTCTTTCTGGCAAGGAGCCCGAAATTACCCAAAAATCGAGAAATACACTGTTTTTTTCATTATTTAAGAAACATTTATTAAATATGTATAAACCAGAATTGTCAGCCACTCGCAAACTATTATATATCAGAATTACGAAAACAGTATTCAATATTAAAAGTACCAAAATGTGTGTTTTCTTAGGTCTTTAGGTTTTGTACACGTACTGATTCTTGTACCTAAATTCGGGCATGGCCTTTCTCGATTTCAGAGTGAAGCGAACAAATCTCTCCCGTTTGTTTTGACAACACACTTTCTTTGCAGCCTCCGTAACTAATTGTATTATTCTTTCCACAGCTTGTATGTGCCATGGGAACTTTGTAAAAGACCAGTTAATTGGTTTTGGTTCTTCCAGAATACCAAATCTCCTGTAGTCACATTATTCAGTATTGGTGGTGGAGTTACTTCGATTGTAGTCGTTTACTTCGAAGTTTATTTTTGGAATATATAACTTTCTAATCTCAACGTGTCTAAGCGTCTCATCTAATTCTCGTAGTTTTATGACCCTTCGAATACCGAGAACTCTGACATGTGTCTCTTATCAGTCAGCATTGCGAGCAAAATATCTTCTGGTACGGCGAAGTAAGCATTCCGAAAAATCACTGGGCCGATGATGTTGCGATTAACTTGATTCAAGTATCTGGATAACTGAATCAAATGGTAAAGATGCCGAGCTCCATCCTAAATTGAATGGTGGATTTTGATGCTTATTAAGACCTGCAGGTCACATGCCTGAGCTAACGGCGAGAGCAGTATCCCTGAGATACTTCTGGTCTTTACTCAAAGTAGATATATCATCTCTTGGCAAGGTGGCTCAAATGTTACCACTGGCAGCACCTCTACCAGTCTTCAGTTCAAGACAACGCAGTACCCCATTGTGAACTCCAAGTTTTACGGATTTATCATTCTCCTTTTCTGTTGACAATGTTTTGTCATGTCGGCCGTCGAAGTGAATACTTATTAAATGGTCATTGTCAATGTCCGAACGTCAATGTAAGTTCGTGCATTATTCTATACCTTTGTCTAGCAATTTTTTTCTTATCAATAACTAAAGATGTGTTCGATTCAGAGACTAGGCCTACGCCGTGTAGAACGCTAGACGCTATGGAAGCCGTGGCTAGAAGCGATACCCCAAATATTGAGCTTAATAAGGCGGTATTTGTAAGTTTCCTCCGCAATTGCGAAGAGGGATTCTAGTCGTAGTCGTAGTTATCAGGTTCAGGTCCCTCATCCATAGCCTCGTCATTTTCTAAGAACTTTGATGTTGAGGAGGGCTCATCAACATCAGGCTGCGATGCACTCACAGAAAAATTTGGTTGAGATAACCGAATTAGCCGTAACCGAAATTAGAGGTTGTCACAACCTCATTGGAGGTTGACACAACCTCATTCGAGGTTGACACAACCTCATTGGAGGGTGACACAACCTCATTGGAGGGTGACATAACCGCATTTTAGACGTTGTCACAGCCGAATTAGAGGTTGTTACAACCAAATTTCGATAGTGTCACAAAATAATATTGAAATTAGTTTTAATTATTAGCTGATGATTTATTTTCCTAAATTCTTACAAAAAAATTACAAATGGAAAAAAAGTCATTTATATGGGGAAATCTTTAGGTTTATGCATTGTTTATTCACGCCAGTTCCGACCTTTTTTGCAGTCCCGGACATCACAGGCCACCGCACCAATTCTGACGTGCGTCTCAAACGACCGACCTTGAAAAACTGCAAAACCGTGGATACTTGATTGAGCATTTTCTGCAAAAAAAAACCTACGTTTAAGACATAAAACATAATTACAATATTCTCACTTACCTTTGGTAAAAACAACAAAACAAAAATTGATACAGCCGCGACGGCAACAATTATTCATTCTTAGCTTATTTGAATATAATATTTCTATTTATAATTTTAAACGTCAGGTATGAAATACATGGAATTATGTTGTGGTAACCGAATTGAAAATGAATTCGATCAGACCTACAGAATTCAATAGAAATTCGGTTACAGCAATCGAATTGACGCCAGATTCGGTCGTTGTAACCGATTTAAGGCTAAATTCGGTTATTGCGACCGAATTGATACCAAATTTGATAGATACAACCGAATTGATTACAAATTCGGTTGTTGCTACTGAAATTGTGTCACATTCTATTACTCCATCCGAATTTGGTATCAATTTCGGTTCTTGCATCCGAATTAATTCCAAATTCGAAATTTGAGAAAATTTAGTTGACAGAACGAATATAATTGAATTTTCAGCTTTCACAACCGAATGCATTATGAAATGAGGTTTCTTCAACCGAATTTCAGTTGTGGGGACTAAATTCGGTCGTTACAACCTCAACTCGGTTGTAGCAACCGCAATTCGGTGGCAACAACCGAATTTACGGTTGCTACAACCTCTTTTCTAATAATTAGTTCTCTGAGTGTGACCACGACGAACTAAGAAGGAATTTTTTTGTCTTTCTTTCAGCACGTGCTTGGACCTTTTTTGTTTCAGGGAAATCCAGCGATTCATTGTAAATTATAGCTTGACCTTAAACTGGACCTTGGATTCCTTCGGGCAATTGCAGTCCGTAAACGTGGACCAATTACAAGCTGCTATATCAAAAAGGAAGCGGGATTCTTGTTTGTACTTCTCCACCCTTGCTTTAGTTGCCATGCTTTTCTTTATTCTTTTATAAACAGCTTTGATATCGATATAGTTCTTATGATATGCATGACTCATATCAAGGACACATTCCTTCGAAACAGTCGGAATCGAATCATCAGATTACAGCACTTGCGCTTTACACAAACTTAGTCTGCGATGGAAAAAAATGCAGGTCTCTTGCTACCAGTTCTTTCATATTTAATAACATCTTCCTACGTTGGAAGCATCCTAGAAAAATCTGTCGGTGATCCGAAAATTGGGTAGTCTAATCCTCCTCGCTTTGAAAATTTTGAAGATTTTGCCATATTTTGTTGCTCACTGCTGGTTCAATTCCATATGTGTAGGCAACTTTTCCGCTCTACCCCAAAAGCATAATCAAAAATTTGTTTTTTTTCCAATTCCCCCTAATCTAGACATGTTGCAATCGGCCGTTAACGGAAATAAACAAAAGTATTGCCCATATGGAAGGACACTTGAGTAGATTATATATACGACTGGGTAAATACAATTTCATCCACCTAAATACATATGCAGCTCTTACCCATTTCGTTGTGATTTACCCTTGAGCTTTTCACTACATTCGACAAAATAATTAAAACACTTTGTTAACTAAAACATGGCAAAAATGAAGAAGAGAACAATGAACTTTTTTCATTTTAATCAGTTCCTTCTTCGTGTCTCCTTCTTCTTTTTTAATCCTCAAACAAAATTTAACACTTGCAAGGACATTTACACACACACACATACATATACAGAGATATTTCATAAAGCCAACAGTGCGAAAAAAGTAATTAAGACTGAAGAGACCAACGAAAAAACACTTCATTGTTTGCTTTAATGTTTGTCTATTCGGTATGTGTTTTTTTTTCAGTGTTCGCACTGTCATTGTCCTTGTTTGTAGAAGGTGCCAGTAGCGTTCATGTGTGTATGTTCTTGGGTATGAGTAGTGGTATTCTTTGGCTTCGGGTAACACCAGACACCACTACTGCCACCGAGGCAGCTGCCTAACGAATGCAGAACCAGTAACTGCTACTGCTGCGACACAATGCATACCCACTCTCCAACACATGCATACAGTAACATATGCATATGTGTTTAGTTAACACTGTATTAACATATTTGCCGAGAAGGAAGGCAAAACACTTGACTTGAATAAATAAAAAATAATGAATTTGTGATTAGAAACGTACAATACAATAAAGAAATTTTGTAAACGTTAATGATATTTTACTGGGCTGAACTGAATGCTTTCCTAGGCCAACGAAGATGTGCCAATATTTAGAAACCATTAAACAACGCATAAGAAAATGCTGCATTAAGCAACAACTGGAGATATAAGACAATGATACCTCTAAGTTGCCTCCTTCTTCATTTTATTTTATAAATATCGTTTCAAAAATATTAAATATTAAACTATTAACTACGAAGTTGTTTTCAAGAGCTGTCACACATAATCTCAAACTCTACGGTGTTAATGATTTACAACACAAAAAATAGTCAAATTTATTTCAACGAAATTTTTAATAAATCGCACGAAAGCCATTAAAAATTAAAAGTTATAAATTTTAACAATAATACTATAAAGTAACTAAAAAGGACTTTAATTATCATTGCCTTGTCCTTCGTTATTGTCGGATGTTGATATTAAAAACAAACGCAAAACCCCTTAAAATGAATAAATAATATTAGATTACAAACTGGGTTTCGGTTTCATTCTATAAAATTTTTCATAGTTTTTTTATAATTTTTTTTTTGTGAAATCCTACAAAAATTTTTTTAAAAAAACTCTGAAGGTTTAGACTTTCTCCTTTATTTATGCTGTTAATACAATGTGTGCAAACCTTGACATGAAAATATGAATACGAATACGCTCATCGTACCCGCACTTTTATATCCTTATACGTGTGTATAATGGTTAGGTATTAGGTTTTATTCTTTTCATATGTGGCAGTGTTTTTTCGTGCCAACATTGCTCGCTTTGCTACAATGCACACTGGTCTGAAAGCCAGCTCTTTTGGTATAAATATTTTTTTTAAAATGATACATTGAACTTTAAATGAGACGCTAGCAAAACCACAAATATATAATAAAATGGTCAGCATTGTACTAATTTAATATAAGGATATATAAACAAGAGCGCCAAAGATCCTGTTAGACGACCAAACGGGAACAAGATACAAGGTCTAAGACTGGAATATATCGAACTGAGCAGACTTATGTCTGTTCTCACTGTTCTCACCCAACTCTTAGGCCATAACTGCATAAAATTGGGCGAGCTATTGCAAATTAATAAAGTGAGTGCAAGGCGGACATTGACACCATGAAATAATTACTCTGGCTTTGTCTCGCTTTGGCAGTATCAAAACTCCAACAACTACGAAGACGGTCGCAAAACTGACCGACCTAACAAAGAAGACACAAACAAGTTGGGTAAAATTTTCTTTATGTTTCAACATAATCTCATTTTAGCTCGATACAATTTTTCCCACGATAGTCAATAGCTTCGATACCGTATTTATAGTAAAAACTGTCACACTCCTTAAAAAAAGCCATCAACCGCAGGCTCCACCTCTTCATTGTTGGCAAATCTTTTACCACCGAGCCCTTTTTTTTCAAGTTTGACAATATCAACTTTTCCGAGGGAGCTAAATCTGTCGAGTAAGGTGCGTGATGAAGCAATGCAAGCTTTAATTCATTAATTTTGGCCATCGCAATAGTGGATGTGTGAATTGGGGCATTATCTTGATAAAACAACACTTTCTTTTTCGCCAAATGCGAGATTTTTTTCACAACTTTATTACTTAAGGGCTGCAATAAATTAGTATTATATTCACCGTTGGTGATTTGTCCTTTCTGCAGATAATCAATAAAAAATATCCCATGCAGACGCCATGACCTTGCCTTCTCCTTCTGTGGAGACGATTCTGCCATTCCAGTCCACTGCTTTAGCTGTTTCTTTTCTCTCAGGTTTGAAGTGGTAGACCCCTGTCTCATCCATGGTTATAAGTCGTCCCAAAAATTCAGCTTTATTGCGGTGAACGATCGCCAAAAACTCTACTGAAACATCTTCAACAAACTGCTTTTGCTCTATTGAAAGCAAGCGCTGCACCCATTTTGCGCATAGCTGGCTCATCTTCAAATCTTCGGTCAATATACAACATATAGCATATTTTGAAATGACAATCATTTCACCTATCTCACGCACCTTCAGCCGACGATCGTCCAATACCATTTTGTGTATTTACATCAATCAACCTCAATTGGTCGCCCACTACGGTGTTCGTAGTGGCAGCTCCTAAGGTCTCATTTACCCTCTGCAACCCAATATTTTACAGTCGTAAATGAAGCAGTCGTCGGCGGTGCAATGGTTAGTCTGCGCGCCTCTTGTACATTAAAACCAGGGTTCGATCCATGCTCTGACCACCTTAAATTTCTTTCGGCGGCAGTCACCTCGGATATTGATGGCGACACTATCGAGTATTTAGTCATGAAAAAGGTTCTCAATCAGTGAGTATAAAATTAGAAAGTGCACAGTTCAGTGGTTCTGAGAAGCTGTCCCCAATTCCTTCATGGGATGTGTTGGGAAACCATTTACTTATTTATAAACAAAGCAGAAGACTCCCCCCCAGAGAACTTGGCTTTAATATTGCTTGGACTGAGTCCTTTCAAATGGAAATATCGAATTACATAAAGGTGAACAATTTTTTCCATGTTCGCAAATTCAATCGTTTACTTTCGACGGCTCGTTGAGATCGTTTACTTTTGACGGCTCAAATGTGGCACCTTGAAACTTAAAACATATGTGTTATAAAGTTTCCACTTTTCACCAAAAAAATATTTTTTTTCTCAAACTACTGCCGCCATCTATACGTCAGGTCGACTAATTTTGGGCCGTCCTTGTATAAATAAATAAATAAATAGTTTGACAGTACATCCCACGAAAGGAGAGAGGAGAGCTTCTCGCCATCAGTGAGCTCTGAGCATTCTAATTATATACACACTGATTGGGGCCTACAGTTTTACACCAGTTCCGAACAGTACTTTGAGAATATTTTTCTTGGCAAAGTACTCGATAATGTCGCCGTCACTAAGCGAGGTGATCGCCGCCGAAAGAAATGTAAGGACGTCAGAGAAGGTAACGAGCCCACAGCTAGTGGGATTTTTCTCGAAAGAAAAATGGAAATAATTCAACCATTTTTAAATGGCGACCCCATGAAAATGAGATTTGGACATAGAAAAGTTATTAGGCTAGAGAAAGTGATATATTCTTAAGTCATAGATCTCACTGGAACTGTACAGTTGGCGCCTTTACTGGACTACCTCGACCATCCACAAAATTTGACCCCTGATAAAACATGGAATTATATTTTTGTTGAAAATTGTTTTTAGTTGTTCGCAGCCCTACTAAACCCCACCTAAAACATGCTGGTACGTTTAGTTTTGCTCTTATGATTCTTGAAGTATTTGGGAAAATATTTTGTTTTTTGGAAAATTGTCCCATATTTGTTCTTTTAGATATTTGACACTATCGTTTCTACAACAGACAATGTTGCAAACTAAGACAAAAACCGTTGCAATCCATTGATATTCGAGGAAATGGATTGCATTTAAAGTCAAAAAATTAAATGAACTCTAACATTTGTGTGCTTTTTGGGCAAAAGTGTCGTCACAATTTTAACAATACTAGAGGAGTTTGCTTTCCATATATTAAGACAGCTAAAAGTAGATCCAATTTGTGTGCATCACGTTTTCCTACCTTCCACACACATCTTTCTCCAGAGCCCTCTAAATTCTGTAGATTTAAAAAAAAATTCATAATTGTCGAAATATATCTAAACGTGCAAAGCTACCTCGCGGTTTCTTTACGCTATTCTGATATTACAAATCTTCTGGTCCTGATAATATACCAGCGGAAATATTGAAATATGGTACATCACCGTTAGCTTATGCCGTTACGCCAATCATCACAAGTGTCCGGATAAATAACAAAATCTCTACCGAGTGGAAGAGGGAGTGGTTATCACTCTCACCAAAAACGTGATCTAATGCTTTGCAGGAACTGGAGAGGTATTACATTCCTAACTTCAATAGTCAGAGAAATGACGAGCCCTATTCTTCAGCGAGTCTCGTCGGTGGTTGAGTAAATTGTGCGCAAGCAGCAGGCAAGTTAGAGGCCTGGTCGTTCGTGTGGTGACCATGTAAACATACTCCTTATAATTATAGAACAATCAGTTGAACTGCACTTTCATCTGCATCTACTGTTCCTAGACATGGAATAAGCGTTTGATTGTCTACACCGTAAACCCATGTGGTGCACCTTGATCTAAAAGGGGATACCCCCCAAGATAGTGTCCATGATCCGTGAACTGCATAAAACATATGAAATTAATTTTAATGGAAAGGAACCCCAGCCTTTCACCACATTTAGATTTCGACAAGGATATGTCTTGCTCTCCACATTATTTCTTCTATTTACGGTAATGGAGGTACTGGAGGCTACTAATTCAGAAGCACCTTTCGGCATTTAGTGGAGTATGTATGAACATCTAAAGGTTGTCTTAGTAAGAATGCACTTTTTCATTTTAAAATAAAAACACGTCTTTTTCCGATAGTTGTAATTTTTTGTTGGACTATAAAGAAGACATGTTCCGATTAAGTATGGAATAAAATGTCCATCAAATGGCCCCCCCTGCACTAATGATAGGCCACATTACCCCTTTTTATGTAATTTTCCATGACGTTTTCACAGATATGTGGCTGTATCTCACCGATGACGCGTTGGATCTCGGATTTCAACTCAGGACTTCTTTCTGGTTTAAAAAATTAAATGATTTCCCATTACATCCCATGAAGGGACCGGGGAGAACTTCTCACAATCACTAAGCTGTGCGCTTTCCAGTTTTCACTCACTGATTGGGACCTACAGTTTTACACCGATTCCGAACGGTATTTTGAGAAGCTTTATCATGGATAGTGTCGCCGTCACTATGCGAGGTGACCGCCGCCGAAAGAAATTTTTTTTTTGAAGGTGGTCAGAGCAGGGTTCGAACCCAAGATCTCATGTACAAGAGCCGCGCACACTAACCATTGCACCACCGACGGACCTGCTTTATTCGCATAAATTTCAAATTTCACAAAACCCCTAAAGAAAGAAATCGCGCGGCGTTAAATCGCATCATATTGGGTGATCAGTTGACATCAGAATTCCTTGAGATAATTTGCTCTGGAAATCGTTGCTGCAGTTAGTCGATTATTTCATGCGCAGTGTGGCAGGTGGCGCAGTCTTGAGATCCATGCCGTCCAGTTCAGGCCACAAGAACTTCGTTATCATCTTCCTCTAACGAAGACCGGTCACAGTGACTGCAATTTCGGCATCATCTTCAAAACAGCAAGGCCCAATCACGCCACCTGACCAAAATCCGCACCAGACAGCTGCTGGTTGTGGGTGCATTTGTTTCTCGTGGGTTGCGTGAGGATTTTCTGAGCTCCAGATTCGACAATTTTGTGTAAAAAATTGATATTCATTTCACTTTGCTCCATTACCCATTGAACGAATGTTTGTAATAATTTTTGACAATTATAAAGCGATGTTCTTTCGTATAGTGCTCAATTTTCAATAAACGGAATAAAAATACATATGTGACAGCTGCCAAATTTCAGAGTTGCCACTTGCACGAAAAAAAATTACACTAAATTTAAAAAGTGCAATCTTACTACGACACCTTTCGAGGCCAGGTTAAACAGACTCTCTGAAAATGCGAAAAGTGTGATTGAAAATATACATACAGAAGATAAAGCTAATTCGGATTCGTAGAGATCGGAATACTCCACTAACAGTTGATGGTTCATTAATTGAAGGCGTGGATGTAGTCAACAATTTAGGATGCACAATTACCAATTATTAATTATTCCTTAACGTGCACACACTCTGGCGCAATATTAGAAAGGACGAAATTGCGAATACTCAATTGCAGTGTGAAGTCTGTACTGTATTACGGTTGAACTACTTGGAGCTTAACGAAACTGATAATGAGGAAGGTCCAAAAGTTTTTCTATTCTTGTCTGAGACAAATTCTCCATATCTACTGGCCCATGGTAATTTCTAGTGAAGTACTCTGGCAACGTACATGCAACAGTCCTATTGAAGTGGATTGATATACTTTAAGTAGACGATATTGGGCTTGGATCGGCCATATACTTAGGCGTCCAACATCAGATATTGCTAGAGCGGTACTTGATAGGAACCCACAGGGGTGTCGACGTCCAGGAAGACCACCAAATACATGGATTCGGTGCCTGGAAATTATATGCAAAAAACTCGGCTAACATGGAATAAATTTAAATCACTTACCAGAGACAGAAATCGATGAAGAAAATTAGTTGGCGCGCTATGTTCTACGTGAACCTTTTATTTAAACTGTGTACTGTAATATTGTTTTATTATTTATATATATATATATATATATATACATGCCGATATCTGTATATGTTCCAACAAAGCATGTTGAAAAATAAATAACCTAGAAAAAAATGTGGAAAATTCATAAAATTTTTGCGGATTTTGGATCTTATTTTTGGGCTTCTGGGATTGTACTAGGATGAAATTTCATATGTGCATGAGTTCCAATAATCATATTGAACAGCTAAACTACCTTTTAGGAAAATTCCTAAAATTTCCTGAAATTCTGGGAATTCTGGGGAATTTCATGCCGTTGAGTATACATTTTACGAGCAAGCACACTGCCTAATTTCGTTGTTATACCTTGTATATTTCTATTATTTTTTTATTACTCAAACATTAATTAATTCCGAAGGAAACTTCGTTTTATAAAATTGTTCACTTAATATTAATTTGTTCTGAAAAGAGAAAATACTAAAGGCCATAACATGCCCATCGTTACCAAATGCTTATATGAAAATATATACAACTACGTCGCAGATGCGCTTTAAACCTCAATGCGCCAAGCATTTTTCTTGATTTTTCTTTAAAAAATTCAAATTTGTATAAAGTTTAAAATTTGTTTGACGGCCGAGTTAATCAATTGTAGGCTCCCACTTTTCGGATATAGTGGGTCTATGACGATCCAATACATCAATTTCTCTAGCATGAGAATGTGAAATATCATCTTGATCGTCCTAGTCGTTTAGAAACGGCTGCATTATTTACAGATTTTGCGACAAATTCTGCACTGTACTACGTTCTCATGAAGACGATCTGCGTACAATATCCGTTGCACCACTGATGGCCACGACGACCAACTCACGGGCGACAAACGACCCAATAAAGAAAATCTAAGGAGCACAATGAAGAAAATTGTACGTGTATTGAAGCAGAAAAAATGTAAGGTTTATCTCAGGAACGAGAAGAGCACACAGTAGACCTATCCCTACTGACTTAGGTTATGAACCCAAGCTTCAATACCTCTAACCCCCTTTCTCAACGTAATCTAACCGACAAGGCTATATTGACGCATTTTCAAATTTATGCAAAAAAATGGATTCTCGACCAGTGTGCAATACTCATATCATCATCAGTAACCGTTCCATGCAGGTTAGTTTCTCTAGTCAAGTTGGCAGCTATTCAGGCAACCAAGCAAAATAATGCAATCTAAAGCTGTTGTCATTGCTTCGGCTGATATGGTGGCCATGTATACATAGATGAACAGTCAAAGCTCGCAACACTGGACACAATTTCTGCAAATGACATTATCACACATCCATAAAATGAACAATTCATCTTCCAATACTTCATCGAATTGTAATTGGGTAATTACAAACGTATTAAAGTGAAATAGAAATTCACCAAAAAAAATAAAAATTTATATACATAGTATTTTATATTATATATTTTTAGAGATACCGTATTTTGAAAACTACATCCCATGATTCCTGGCTGTTTCATCATATCTAGCCAAAGATATTTATCGGCGATTTTTTGGGAATAATGCTATTGAATAAATCATCACAGTAAAGGCAAACAAAAACTCAATTCATATGAGAATCTCTTATAATGAAAGTGTTTGAAAACATACAAGAAATCATTCGCAAAACTTTTGGAACGAAGTTCCTTATCTCACGTTGTAGGCTGGGGGCTAAATAACAAAAAAATTAACAAATTTTTTTAACACTATTATGCACCAACCCAGTATTATCACTTATATTGGGTATTTTTGCTGTGGTTTGTGTCTAGACTAACATATGTTGGGAACTTTCTTACGTAATGGGAAGTTTTCTTGGTGGAGCCTGTCACTAAAATTCAGTATATCTGTGGTCACAAACAATAACAGCCTAACTCGAGTTAGGACAAAATTGAAAAAAAAATTTTGAGAAGTCACCGAGCTCAAATAAGCAACTCTTTTTTGTTAAAAAAAAGTAAAATAATTCGTTTCCATGTTATTGTAACAAAGTTATCACAAAAACTCCGACTCCTGACTTCCAGTAAAGATATTACAATTTAAACTGCTCTCCCTGAGAAATCTTAGAATCGACTTAGGCTGTTATTGTTTGTGATCACAGATATATAGCTGTTTTGAACCCAAAAATATGTAAATTTAGAAAAGCCTAAGTGAAACAAGTTTAAAAAGAAAATTTTCTGAAATAAGTGCTTCTTCTTAAAAAAAGTAAATTTTCTCAAAGAAAAATACCTATTCATATTCTTAAACAAAGTACCTTTTCTTAAAAAAAGTACCTTATCTTAAAGAAGTACCTTTGTAAAGTAAATTTTCTTACAACAAATTGCGTTTTTTTAAAAAACTACGTTTTCTTTAAAGAGTAATTTTTTTGTGAAACATAATAACTTTTCTTGAGATAAGTACCTACTCTTAAAAATGTACGAATTCTTGAAAAAATTACCAATTGTAAAAAAAATCCCATTTCTTAAAAAAAAATTGTGTAAATACATACCGCTGTGGCTTAACGGGCTAGACGCTGCTGAAGGTGATGCTTCACAAACATCGAAACGATCGTCCAGCGAATCTACATTTACATTTTTTGACGTAGAATACGTCTTACCTTACGGTATGAGGAGTCATGTCAGGTTTTTATTGTTGTAATCTTTATTTCATTGAATTTGAGGAAACGGCTAGATGAATTACAGCAGACAGTTGTTCGAGGCCTTCGGCCACGGACTGTCCCTGCAGGCTGTGTCAGAGACACGGCCATTAAGTTTAACGTAGAATACGCCATCCGATAAGACAGAAAACATATATAACAATAAATTAATTTGCTTATATTATTTATCATTTATTGTTATATATGTTTTCTGTCTTATCGGATGGCGTATTCTACGTTAAACTTAATGGCCGTGTCTCTGACACAGCCTGCAGGGACAGTCCGTGGCCGAAGGCCTCGGACAACTGTCTGCTGTAATTTTTATATTTACCAACGGCATTTGATTCAAGTCCGTTTAAAAAAAAAATATTATGTTCAATTTTTTTAAACTTAATTTAATTTATGTATTTTAATTAATATTTTTATTGAAATAAGTTCTGCGAATGTTGAGAGGGCCGCCCTAATATTAAAAAAGGTTTACCTTATCGAGTCTTCGAATTAGCATTCGAGCGTTGTGTGAAAGCTTTACGCTTTACAATTCAAAATTAATGTTACAACAGCTTTATTGAAGCTTTCGCAAAAATGCTTTATTACGTTAGCTTGCTGTTCGTTTCACTTTTTACTAGATACATGTCCCTAAGCAATGTTGAGCAACCAAAAACACTCAACCAAACACCACACATATGTTTGAGTGTATGTGTTTAAACAATTTTCATTTGAGAAATTTAAATATTAGGAAGATATCAACCAATATGAAATGTATATCAAACGAAAGGTAACATCTTCATTTACCTACAAAAAAAATTTTAAAAAAATTCATCTAGCCGTTTACTCAAATTCAATGAAATAAAGATTACAACAATAAAAACCTGACATGACTCCTCATACCATAAGGTAAGACATATTCTACGTCAAAAAAAAATTGCTTTTAATAAAAGAAGTACCTCTCTTAAAAAATTACCTTTTCGGGAAGATATTATACATATTCTTACAGGAAGGACCTAAAAATATACTTGTTTGAAAAAAAATACATTCCATAAAAAAAATTTTCTTAAAAAAGATTATCATTTTACAAAAAGTATCTTCTCTTAAAAATCCACTTAAATTATCGTATTTTTTAAAACGCACCTTAGGCGTGTTGGAACTAAGTATTACATAGTATATAGCGAAAAGGACTTTCGTTCCAACCGGGTGTCCCCTGACAACTCATGTTATTTTTGTACATGTCCAGAGGACCATCGGTTCCCAATCGACATGGTTTTGTTGTTGCCTAAGAATTCATGCAGGCAATACAATTGACTTACATTTTCGTCGTTTTCTACGTTCAACGCCACAAGATTCAATCATTTATATTCAAATTTTCATTTTACGTAGCTACACCAACCCATTGGGCTTTCCTACATACTGGCAGGATTCACTTCCGCGACCCATTGTAAATCAGATACTGGCCACGGTTCAGTTTTCCATGAGTCTCCTCAACCAGGATTTTGTTTTTCTTTAATTTATATATCCGATCAGAAGAATTGGCTAATTCGTCTTTTAAGGCCAAAAAAATATCTAATAATTCGTTAAAGTTGAATGAGCGTTGGTACCGGATAACAGAAGACTTACCGATATTAGCATCCCATTTAGGCTCAATATCCAAGCGTCTTTTCACATTAACTATCATGAGGCCGGAGACTGATGACACTTGGCATAGTGTCATAAGTAAGAAGTAATAAAGGGCAAATTTTTAGAGTTACGGAAATTAAAATTAAATATTTTTAATATAAATTAAACTGGATTTATTGGATGGATAATTTTATGCCATTACTGTTTAAATATGAGTTGGGTAATGTGGCTGCCATTGCTGGCGCAATATTGAACTTCTCGCACCATTTGCGGCCGTATTTCGCCAGTGACTCGTCGAATGGTAGTTTCCATGTGTTCAATTGTCGCTGGTTTAACGGCACGAATGAATGACTCACACAATTAACAGGACCATTACGTGAAATCCTACGTTCATCAAAAGTTTATTTGGTTAAATTAATTGCAGCGTGCGCTGTGTGGCATGTGGCTCCATTCCATCGGAACCATATATCAGCAAGATTAATGCCAGATATTTGAAGTACGAAAAAACTTATATCCATATCCTGTACGGTTCACCGTTGACAGTAACATTTTGCCCATCATCGTTTTTGAAGACATATGGACAACTGACTCCTCCTGCCCATAAAGCGCACCAAACAGAAATTTTCTGTGGATCTAATTGCGTTTGGATAAAAGCTTGTGACTTATCTTCACTCCAAATGCGACAATTTTGCTTATTTACGTATCCCTTCAACTAAAGATGAGCTTCATCGCTAAACAAAATTTTGCATGGAAAAATAAAAAACAATATCAATTGGTGGCTCAGCCAATTCCGCCAACGGTGCCGAATTGATTGATGTGGGTCTTCTTCAATGCTGTGTTGTACAGCGGATATACCTTGTACCATGCGCTCTCTTTGAATTCCAATAAGCCGCTCTGATGTCTCATTCTGACTACCATAACATGGACGTAGTGCACGATAAGCTTACCGAAGAGAACCATTATTTTGATAGAAAATTGCAACAATTTGCAAGCGTTGCTCTCGTGTAAGAAAGTATATCCATGATGAAATACCAAAGTAAACTAAACAAACCCCCAATTATCCGCCACTAAATCGGTTGTCAAATAAATCAGTCTTAACAACTCAAAGTTGTAAACCTATAAAAAAAACATCCATTATGTGCTAGGAAAATTCTGCAAACAACAGCACAAGTGAGTGTAGGTGTGAAAGAAAAATATGTTTGAATGGAATAAAGCCGTTCAAGTGAGAGATAAAAAGAGGAGAGAAACACCGACGATGACAACTACAATTAGTGGCAATGTGAACAAGACGGTCACTAGCCTTGATGGCTAAGACAATCATGAAAAGAGCCACATACTTCGAGATGATCATCCGGGAATAAAAATTCAAATCCTCTTTCCAAATGTGCACAGTTTTTCTAATTGCAGAAAACCGCTGACCTGTATAACTCAAAAGAATTAGAGAAATCTCTTCTGGGTTGCAAAACACAGGACGAAATTTTAAAACTGTTCACGTCAGGCTGTCAGAAAACTGCCAAATTTCATTATTCTATCTAATTTATTTCTATATTTGTTATTACTCAAACACCAACTAATTCTAAGAACATCTACATGTTATTAAATTTTTGACTTAATACTGATTTACTGATTTATGATTCATGAATTAGCTTCCTGCTCAACGAAATCCTATCCGCCTTGGTAGACAGATCAGCTCACAACGCTAAGAAAATCTCTCTTCAATGCCATCTATATAATGGAATCCTGGCAGTCGTATAAAGATAAACTTAAAGAGTATAAAAAAGCAATAGCCACTGCAAAAAACACGATCCTAGCCAAAGTTCTGTGGATTGATGGAGAATACCTATGTGAGGAGGGATGACGGGATATGTTCAAATAGCTCAGCTGAATCGCTAGATATACTCTTGAAAACATAATTCCCTGGCTGCGAGAACACATCTAGGAAGGACCAAATTTATCAACCCATTACTCAAATACAAACGGTATAGAGGACAGGATATCCTGACAGAATATCCTGGGTTATCTCACCATATAAATCTCCGGGCCCAGATGGTATTATACCAAAAATGCTGCAAAGCGTGGACGTCATAATTAAGCTGTGGGTTTGTATCATATCCTGATCTTGCCTGAATCTTAACTACTTAACAAAGAGTTGAAGCCAGGTAAGAGTGGTTTGCATTCTCAAGGCGGAGAGACGAAGCCAAGAGAGCGAATAGGATTTCAGACCGATCAGCCTCTCATCGCTTCTTCTTAAAACGCTTGAAATGCTAATTGAATCATACATCTGAACAAAAATGGATGGATCGCCCAAAATATCATGCAGCCAGCATGCATATCTAAAAGGCCGCTCAACCGATACAGCCCTGCACGAAGACGTCAGATCTATTGAGAGATCCTTAGAATATAAACAATATGCCAATATACCAATATGACTATATAACAATATAGAGGGTGCATTCAATAATGTGAGCTCAGCGGCTATAGCGGAATCACCTAAAGATCTAGGCGTGTAAATATTCCTCAAGAGTTAGATACTGACAACGCTACAGCGCAGAATTATTTATCAACGCCTCCATGAGCAACACTGAGTCATCAAAGAGTCATCTCTTTCCTACTTTGGTTACTCGTGGTCAACAAAATTCTAATAAAACTGGACAATATGAGGATCAAACCCGTGGCGTATTCGGATGACGTGGTAATAATTGTGTCTGGTTTGTTCCGATCCGTGTTGAGCAAAATCATGAATGGGGCCTTGAAATCACTTAAAAACTGGGCCACAAAGAGTGGTCTTGGAGTAAATCCGGGGGAAAACTGAGGTCTGGTAAAAACTGAGACCAAGATACCAAAGTTTAATCCTCCTCTGCTATCACCTTACGCCAAGTACTTGGGCATGATTCTAGACGTTAATTATTCTGGAAGCGTAACACAGAGCACCGCGCACAGAAAGCAACCATTGCCTACTACGCTTGTCGGAAAATGTTCGGAAGCCGATGGGGTCTCCTACCGAAAATTGTGCTATGGATATACACTAGTATAATCAGACCTATACTCTCCTACGGAGCAATGGTATGGTGGCCTGTCACTGGAAAGACGTCCACCATGAAACTGTTGTATAGAGTACACAGATCAGCTTGCATTGACATAACAGGTACAATGGGAACGTGTCCAGCTGAAGCCCTTAATGCAATGCTTCTTATTATACCAACTGACCTTCACATAACAGCTAGTGCGGCCTGGAGCGATATCCGACAAAATGCTCTTGGAGTCTGGAAGATCACCGCATATGGACGTGGGAGAATACTATAGACAATCCCAAGAGGACTCCATATAACCACAGATTACTGCACCCCCTCATTGTCATTCGATAAACTATTCATGGTCACGACTTCCAGAAGAATAGAGTGGGAAAAAGGGGAACCACTGACAGGTTTTGACACCAAAGTATTTACGGACGGATCAAAAATGCAATGCGGAACCTGCTTGAGTTAGGCAAGCCTCAATTTATCATTCAAACTCCCAGACAAGTGCAGCGTTTTCAAGCGTAAGTACTGGCCATCAAGAGAGCCTGCGCCGAACTTATCCTAAAATGGAGAGGAGTATTTGTAGATAGCCAGACGGGTCTCTTACCACTTACATCTAACAACACTGCATCTAAACTCGTTAGTGAATGTAGGGAAATACTTGACGAGATACATCGACTGGCCAATGCGGTTCTTACTTTGATACCAGGCCACAAGGGTCTCTTTGGGAACCAAAGGGCAGACGATCTAGCCTCTGCAGGATCCTCTTCCACCGAACTCCATTTGGTATCAGTCGCAACGCCTATAGGGTCGGTCTAAAGAAGTATTTTCCTGCATTAGCTTGAACGAGCAAAGACCAAATGGGATAGAACGGAAACGTGCCGCATATCCAGAAACATATGGCAGAATATAACATTCACCTGACGAACTGCCTGATTAGCCAAAATAGGGGGAACGTATCAAGGCTAATTGTGGTGCTGACTGAGCAGTGGCCTGCCTTGCCGGCTAATACGTGGAAGAGGAGACGGTGGAACATCTCCACTGCAGTTGTCTGGCTCTAATAAATAGACGCCTAGAGTCTATAGGTCGTCCCTTCCTACACAGTCTGACCGAGATATACGAGATAGATCTAGGGGGTCTAACGAGATATCTCGTATTAATAGGTTGGATATAGACACTGTACATTAGACTGTCCGGAGAGATTTGGTATGCAAAATGGTGTCTCAAGACAATAGTTGATGCTAAATAGTATCTTTAGCGACTACGTGACCCAACCATATATCATTTAATACGGAAACCACTACATAAACCGACTTAGACATAGCCTCACCCAAAGTCATCAATTTCGTCCGAGTTCTGTTAAAAAACGGCTATATTCCCCTTACAATGAACGAATGGGCGTGGCAAATGTGACGATGTTCGATAGCAGATTAACATTGCGCTAAATATTACTTAACACCCAACTAAGTTGGGATCCTAGGTGGTTTTGAGGAAATTTTTTGACTAGCAACGTATTGTCCGCCCAATATTAACATATAAGTTACAAAAATGGCCATGGCGAAGATGGTAATTGTTTATTCTATAGTAGCGTCTGCCCAAATATTGATCAGTATCAAATTTTGTTTAAGATCGGTTGTGGTTTACTGGAGACATCGCTGAAACTATCGGCAACATATTGCAGGAACCACGTACATGTTTCCAAGCATTGTTTTCGTGAATAGAAGATTTGCTGCTTTTTGTTTCTTCATTGTCTCTCACGTTTTTGTTTTCAGCAGTTTTCAACAAACAAAACCAGATTTGGGTCACAAATACATATATTATAACCTAATAATCAATGTGTCCCAAACATGAAATATAGAATAGCAAACTCAATATATTTGGATAGATGATTTTAGATGTTATATTTGCATCCAAATATTTGCATCCAAATAACAAAAAAACAAATTTTTCAGAGTGTATGGGAGGTACGAAACTGGACGTGGCACAGTATAAAATTATTAATTACATAGTAGCTTTCAGCAAAATATTGCCCAGATCCGAATTTCATTAAGATCGGTTGTGGTTTATGAGAGTTACAGTGTCGATCAACTGGTCATCCCCCATCTTTTGTGTGGGATGTACCAGAATGGGTGTAGCAAACCCTGTCATTTTCCACAGGAGAGTGATATTTGACTAAATGTTGTCTGGTGAAAAATTTCATATAGATTGGATCGGATTTGCGAGACTTCTCATACAGAACAACCAAACGGCCAAACAGCCTTTGTATTCGAAGTACTGCAGTGGGCATGGCAAATTCACTCTTGTCGTAATCGGTGAGTGGTACTTGATGACGTGAAGCCTAACACATATTTTCGTTATCGACAGAATTATTTACCAGCCGTTTAGAACTATTTACTTCCATTTTTTCGATAAATCCCCCACTGTGCGATCCGCGAGCCATATCGTGTATGTGGAAATAAACCACTCGAATCTTGTGAGGCTCTCGCGTGTATTTGCCCATTTTTCGAACCGACTCAACAGTGACTGCATTTAAAACTTGAAAGTTTTCCTTTGCGAGTTCAACCAACGATATCCTGCGTCTAGAATCCTGCAAGAGGTATTTTAAACAGTGAGTGGGATTTTCTATGCTTCCTCGCACGTGTTTGTGTTGCCTGCTCGTGTTACACAAAATGTTAAAAATTTATGGTTTGAAATCTTTGAAACTTTAACCCCAAAATTCGCCTTAACCTGCTTTTTATTATTATTTTCACTCAAGCGAGTTTCAACTGTATTTCTGAATCTCGAGATACACGCATATATTAAACTCACCTTGTGGTACGGGTTGTGAGCACACACGGAGAGACAATACAGTGAGGGATATTTAGGTAGGAGTATTAACGTGAACGGACTATATTACAATGAATGAAATACGTCGACAACATTCACCATATTAACAGGTCTAATTGAAAGAATACAATTTAGTACTGATCTTGTTATGTGCAATAGTTCCGCAATAGAACATTGGGTTAAGTCTAGCACCGAACAAAGGATCAAGTGACGATAAGTCATTTAGCTTTAAATTACTTATAAGTCACTTAGTTTTAAAGAAGGTTGCATGAACAATAACCTGTTTTCCGAAGTTGCCCATTAAAATCTAGCACAATAACTAATTACAAATATACATCGAAAAATACATTTGAAACTTGATAAAGACATCTTAGGAACTGTAAAATTGGCCTTGTCTATAAATTCAAATTATCTATGTAACATTACAGTTAATAAATAATTTAGCCATGAAAATAATTATCGTTACTTTTTTTTCTTACGATTGTGCAAAAATGAGCAGCCTCATTTGCAGTTCGAAACAAAAGCCGCTGCTCATCTACAAATGTAGCTGAGTGTGTCCTCAGCAAGTATCCTCGCTACGTTCATAGTAGCACGTGAAGCCAAATGCGTTCATAATGTTCACACGGATAAATTCACTTACACCCACACGCAAACAATCAGTTCAGTGGTGTGCACATGTGTGTGTTTTCATACACAGCCTCCGTAATGATAGCGTTAGTGGTAATAAAAAAAACAGGAGCAAAAGGAAGGCCTTTTCAAGCTCACGCTGATGGATATTATAGGCCCAAAAGAACACAATGTTCTTTACTGAGAGCCTTGTTTGTATCATTCAAGTAGAGGTTACTTTTCTTAAACTCGGTTAATGGTAACGGTAAACAAAAATCAATTACGCTATGAGGATATCAATAAAAAAGTGGCAAGTTATTTGTTTGTGGCAAGTTATTTGTGGCAAGTTATGGTGTAAATCTGTAGAAACATATCAACCAGCAAGTGCACAGCTTACTGGTTGTGAGAAACCATCTACAGTCCCTTCGTGCAAAAACTGGAATTCACACTAAAATCCATTGTTGATATTAACACTTTCCGCTTTATACTAATTTGATCAAGCCTGTCTTCCAAAAATAATGAATGATTCCTTAAAAAACACATTCTGGTATCTGACTGTCAAAAAAGAATATAGGATGTAACGGGGTTTTCAATAAGAGCGCTACAAAAGTTTTTTAAATAAAACAAAACCGGTTTTAGATACCAATGAACTTCTTTATTCCTGTGAAAGTACGTTGGAGCCATTATGAATGCAACTCGATTTCTTTTGCATGGCCACCACGGGCACGTTTGCAGAAGTCCCGACGCTGAATCCAATTTTCGACGGTTTTCAAGCATAAATCGGCCAATACTGCTGCAATTTCACGTTCCATATTCGTACGAAGTAGACCATAGACTTGACGTAGCCCCACAGGAAATAATCTAACGGCGTCAAATCGCACGACCGAGGCGGCCAATCGACTGGGCCATTTCGTGAGATAACACGTTCACCAAACTTCGTTTCCAATAAATAGATTGTGGCATTCGCTGTGTGGCTTGTGGCGCCGTCCTGTTGGAACCACATGTCCTCCAAGTCCATATTATCCAATTGGGGCTAAAAATATTCGGTTATCATTGAACGGTAGCGATTCGCATTCACAGTATGTGCCGGTCTTGACCATCACGGAAGAAGTACGGCCCAATGACGCCGCCGGCCCATAAACCGCACCAAACCTTAATTTTTTCGCGATGCAATGATGACTCATGGATTACGTGTGGGTTGCTGGCTGACCAATAACGCATATTTTACTTATTGACGAAGCCATTCAGGCAGAAATGAGCCTCATAGCTGAAGATGATTTGCCGATGAAAAGCCGAATCATTTTCAAGTTGTTGCTCAGCCCAATTCACGAACATACGACGCTTATGGTGGTCAAGCGGCTTCAGTTCTTGCGTCAATTTGATCTTGTAAGGATGTAGGCCATGATCTTTTCGCAAAATTCGCCGTCACAGATGACGTCACAGAGATGCCCAACGCTTGAGAACGACGTGTGAGAGACACATTTGGGCTTTCTTGAACTGAAGCGTCAGCGGCAGCAATATTCTCGACACTACGGGCACTTCTTTCTCTCACTGGAACGGGAACATTTTGTACTGTGCCTGTGGATTCAAATTTTTTCACTAGACGCTCAATTGTTGATCTGGTAGGACGATTTTCGGTAGTAAATTTTAATAATTTCGACTCGTTGTTGGCCCGTATATCTTTTCATGATGAAATGGCAAACCTTACTGAAGAGAAATGTCAAAATAGCGAGGAAGAATATGGCGTCGTTTGCTATCCCTATCGACTTACTTTTGTAGCGTCTCTGTTGAAAAACCCTTTATAAGTACCTTAAGGAACAGTTAAGTTCTCTTTTATGCCATCCGCCCGAAGGGACGAAAACATTATTTCTGACAAATAAATTTTGAAATAAGTGGCAGTTTGACAACATTTTGAATAAAAGATTTTTTTTTCGGCAAAATACTGTTTTTATATAAAGGGTATTCCCAGTAGAGTGATATGATTTCTTAAAAAAAAAATACACTAGTTGTTAAAGAAATTCAAATGTTTTTAATTTAATGTGAAGCACAATTGACAAAATTAAAATCCGAATATAATATCTTTCAAATTGCCTCCACTTCTTCTTTTGCAGGAACGAATTCGATAAACCCATTTTCAAGCACTTTTTTCACTAAACCAAGTCGTATGTCATTAATAGCACGTTCAATAGTGACTTGTAAAGTTACAGAGAGTCTAGTTTATTGCTAAATACCAATGATTTCAAATAACCCAACATGAAATAGATTAATGGTTTTAAATCACAACTTTTTGGGGGCCATTCAATGTCACAATTTCTTGAAATAATCGAATCTCCAAAGTTTCCTCGCAATAATTCGGTTGTTGCACGTGCTGTGTGACATGTAGCCCCGTCCTGTTGGAAACAGATGTTGTCGAGATCAACTTCTTCCAATTTCGGTCATAAACAGTTGGTTATCATCGATTTATACCGCACTCCATTGACAGTGTGACATGTAGCCCCGTCCTGTTGGAAACAGATGTTGTCGAGATCAACTTCTTCCAATTTCGGTCATAAACAGTTGGTTATCATCGATTTATACCGCACTCCATTGACAGTAACAGTGTTACGTGCTTCATTTCGAAAGAAGTACGGACCGATGATTCCACCAGACCAAAAGCCAGACCAAACTGTCAATATATGTAGGTGAATGTAATGGTTGTTCATGAAAAATTTTTGGATTTTCTTCCCACCAGAATCGATAGTTTTGAAATTATGATGAAAATCAAGTTGTTCCAAGTCAAAATCAGCAAACTCATGAAGTTTACGGCTTCAGTTCTTGAGTGCTAAGAATTTTATATGGATGCAAGAATATTATATGGAGACAGTCCCAATTGTTGACAACGTTGGTGGCTCACAGACTGGGGATAACATGTTTCTCCCACCGGCTCGACCTTTAGCTTTTCCCCTCCAGATAAGTTCTCCTCCAGTTCAAAGTTCTCGCATGCAATCTTGGTCTGTCCAGTGAAGTCATGATCGTCTTAGTTTAAGACGTCCTTTGAATACGTCTTCGAACACCTTTCGCAACGGTTCATTCTGATGCATTCTACTGACATGTACTAGTAGCGGGATAGATATAATCCAGCCGGTGGTTCATATGTCGTTGATACTCACCATATATTTTTCTGACCATCTAATTCCCGGAGCATTTTTCTTTCGAAGACTCCCTGTGATGTTTCATCAGCATGCGAAATGACCCAGGATTTTGCGCAATAAAGATAGACAGGTTGTATGACAGCCTGATATAGTTGAACCTTCATTTCTCGAGAGAGGGTCTTATCTCTGAAGTGCTTTCTTAGCCCAAAATAGCACTTGTTTGCACGCACAATTCTTCTTTTAACTTTGAGGCTGACGTTATTGCTTCTGTTGACAGCAGATCCGAGATAAATAAATTTGTCCACTACCTCGAAATTATAACGACTATCAACGTTCACTCTTTCATTCAATCAGGTGGACGTTCTGATTGTCGAAACCATTAATTTTGCCTTATTCTCATTTACTGTCAACACCACTTTTGTTGATTCCTTCTCAGTTCACGAAAATACTGCACAAATTTCTAGCAAATTTCGCCCAATGATGTCCAAGTCATCAGCATACGCGAGCAGCTTATGACTTTTGCTGCTGATAGTATTTTTCACACTGACTATAGCATTTCTCACTATGATCGCATTTAAAATGTTGAAGAGATCGTATGATAGGTGCGGTAAGATCTTTCCCAATCTGCATTGAGGATTTCGTGTTCATCAGTGTCATTCTACAAAGGCGTGTTAGCTTCACAGTAAAAGCACGCTCCGTCATAGCTTTGTACAGTTTTCCCTGCATCGGGCTACAGATGCCAGCCTTATACTCCGCAAAGAAGCGGTTGGTGTTGATTTCTTTTTCTTGGGTTTTCTCCAGGATTTGTCGTAATCTGGTCGATAGTTGGCTTTTCGGGCGTAAACCCACACTGACAAGGTCCGATGAGGTCTGCACCAAATGACTTTACTCGTTCGCACATTACTTTCGAGGTGACATTTCATGCGATGGATAATAGTTGGCACAATATGCTAAGGCTGCCCTCGCCTGGCATGCATTCATCTAGCCAGATTTTGCATGAACCTTTACAACTCATAGCCTCCATCCTTAATTAGCTCAGCCTGTAGTCCATCAGTACCAGCGGCTTTTTTTCCTTGAGCCGGGATATTGCAGTTCTAACTTTGCTTTAACTAGAAGGCGGCAGTCGACGCCATCGTTCTGTATTTGCTCAACACCTTCATCTATATTGAAGTCTCCTTGGACAATTAAAGCAGGGAAATGATCCCTCCATATTCCCAACGTTCTCTGCACAACTGCGACAAGATTCCCATCGAGATCTTTACAAAAGGGGGCCCTGATCCAAGGCCGTTGGTTTGACTTTGTACTTTTCGGTAGAATTTACAATCCTAATTCTACCATCAGTAAGATTCAACTTGCTGACTTTCGCGCTCTCTCCACAAACGTTTTTTCCTCTTAAATAAACGGGTTTCCGCACACCTCTTCTCTTTTTGACGCTCCGTTGCGGCACGCGATGCGACTGACGGGATTATTACCATACGTGCTATTTTTTTTTCATCATTTGTAATGCGACACTCCTCACCGTACTATGATTTTTCTTGAAGCGATTCTTCGTAACCAAGTACGGTCTTGATTTTTACTTAAAAAATGTATGAGCTTTCAAACAGCCTCCACGAATACATATCAGGATACAGCTAAGGCTCCATCTCTGCGCTCCTTTAGAAAATAATGTAAACTGGAATTCATATTCAAGGTAGAGTTTTGCGACTGTCCATTAATATACTATCGCAAGGAAAGGAAACAGGGATGCGTAATGTGGTTTAAAACAGCACATTCGTATAGACGAACTTTTGAACTCAATATCGAATAAACTTCATGGAAAAGTCGAGGTGTCTTCCTTGTCATCTTCTCGAAATGAATGAAGACAAAAATAAGCCTTTAACAAATGCCCTCTTACTGATAAATTTCTTAAATGAGTATAAAATCTACGTCAAGGTAAAGTTGAAGTTAATTTTGACATCCTGGACTATATTTCATCTCTTAAAATTAAGTCTGACAAATTCCGCAGGCCTTTCCAATTACACCGCTTGAAAGTAATTTCCCATGCAACATTCGCAGCAGAGTGTTAAGACACATACATACATACATACATACGTCCATACATACATAAAAACACAGTATTGTAGACTCATGCATATGAAACAAGGCAGCTTTATTCTATGCCTGAATACACTGGCACATGGAAATCTATCAAGGAAATTCCATTTATAATGAAGCCATACACATCCAACCATATAGTCCATAAAGCATTCATAACATTATGTTTAGTAGGCCACATGTGCGTGTGTCTGTATGTTGGGAGAAAAACCCGGATCTACCACATCCCATCCCCTGCTTCGCATTAATCGATGAATCTTCAAATTCATCTATCTTTCAAGCATAATTTTCCTGAAACAGCTAAATACCTAAATGTAACGGATTAAAGCTGTTTACCAAAATTAAGATATAAAAACAGCAGTGAAAAATGTTTATTTAAGAAGATACAAATTACAAACATTTCGAGAGTAATTCTGAATGTTCAGTGATGGTGTGAAGGTGGCTTTTAAGGGGTTTTTTGTTAATCAAATTCGCAAGAGAGCAGGCTCATATTTAGTGATGATTAAAGTTTCATTATCGCGAAGAGTGCAAAATGTGTTGCCACTGAGAGGTTGAGGTGATTTTATTAAATTTTCACTTTACTAAAATTTTTAAGCGGCCTCAGTTTCTATGCGCTGCAAGAAATATAATGAGTCCAAAATGAAAAAAAAAATAGTAGACATTTGTTTTTAAAGACAAAAGGCGATTCGAACGTTTTTAGGAATTGCACTGTGCAACAATTTAAAGTGAAATATTTTATGGCTTCAAAAAAGCCATCAAACATGGCATTACTAGCAGGTGTTAGCAGATATCACGCTCAGTTTTGCTCTACCTCGTCAAAATGTTTTTAGTTGTCGAAATAAACCCTCACTGTCACACCCTAGGTTCAATTATTTCACGTCCATGTTTCCTAAATCACTAGAAATGTTTACCTATATTATAGGCATTAGTATCTTTGACAACTCTCTCAAAAACAGGAATAGAAAATGTTACCCCCGAGGTGGTTAAATCGTTTGATAAGATGTAACGTAGCGGTTATTTGGTTACAGTCACAAGTAGTGACTTCAAAAATGCGTGTATTTTGGCGAAACCTGGTTTCGGTGAAACCGAGATGTAGAAACCGATTAATAATTGGATTTGGTTTTAATGACAAAATGGAAAACTATGCGTAGTGTAACCATTGTTTTGACGTATGTGTTATTATTATTTAGTACGGAGATTTTTCTGAATTATATAGCAGATTGACATATTTTAATCATTTATCGATTTAAGTAAATACGTGTTTCCGTTTTTTGAAATTCGCACTAGTTGACATTTTATCAGAAATTCAAAACGTTGTGAACAGTACGTTCTAACCACGGCAAAATCGGTACGAATTAGTTTCAAGAATACATTTTCCGAGTTGCACTGGACCATATATTGAATATTTGGAGTTACACCGGTCTGATATTTTAATCAAAAAAACCTCCATACTAAAAACTTAAAAATTCGTTTTTTTTGCAGAATATCCCTGAGAAATTGATGTGCCAGGATATGTTTTAACATGTTTTAAAAACCGTTTGATACGCCATCAAAAACCCTTTAATGCCATACTAATATTATATACAACTACAAATTTGTTTGAAAAAATAAAAAAATACTAGAAGCGCACAGGTCAGTGATTGTGAGAAGCTCTGCTCAGTGCCTTCGTGGTATGTAATGGGAAATAATTTTTTGACAATATGAGTAGGTCTAATGTATATGTTTCATGAATTGTAGTTTCACGAGTTGAAGATCTGCCCCTTTTTTCGTTTCTTCGTTGTCTTCCACGTTTTATGTTTCAGCAGTTTTCCACACACGCAGCCATATTTGCGCCACAAAAATATATATTATAACCTAGTAATCAATGCGACTCCAGCATGTAATATTGAATTGAAAACACAATGTGTGTGGACACAAGTAAACTATATTCGCCACAAGCTACAAAGACGTTATATTTGCATCCAAACCAAAAAAAATGGAAGATTTTTCAGTGTGTGCCGCTACCTCAACTAGGTAGCGGTAAACACATTTCGGTTGCAAACAGCGCATTTAAAATTTCAACAAACTCTTTTCAAGAAACGTAGGTCAAAAGTATACATAGTTTTCACTTGCATGAGTCTCTTTTATAACAACTGATAATTTTGTGTGTTTACGCTTACGACTGTCGATGGTGCAATTGTTAGTGTACGCGGCTCTTGTACATGAGATCCTGGGTTCGAACGCTGCTCTTACCACCATAAAATTTCTTTCAGCAGCGATCACCTCGCATAGTGACGGCGACACTATCGAGTATATAGCCATGAAAAAGCTTCTCAAAATACCGCTCGGAATCGGTGTAAAACTGTAGGTCCCAATCAGTGAGTGAAAACTGGAAAGCGCACAGCTCAGTGATTGTGAGAAGTTCTCCCCTGTACCTTCATGGGATGTAATGGGAAACCATTTACTTATTTTTTAAGCTTACGACCATTCTTGTAACACTAGGGTGATTCTTATTCATTCGGTCCGTTTGTTTTTCAGAACTACACCCGAATTCCGTAACATTTTACCAATAAAATTCGGTAGTTAAACTGTCAAAATTCATAAAAAATTATCGGTTTAACGACTTTTATTGTTACAAATTATAGAATTCCGTTGCTGGTAATGTTTTCAAGGTCAAGCTCAACTCCACTCCATATCTCTATTCACAAAGGCATAGTTTACAAACGACAGTTTTGCAAAATGTATTCTCATGATTCCTCGCAAACCGTATAGCAATTTCGGATCTAGACCCAGATCTTCATCAACAGTTATTTGGAAGGATGCTACAAAAAAATGATCTAACCCCTTGACAACCATAAATTTTTGGCCGAAGCGATTACATTGTGTTACCCCCACCCATAGGATAGGGGTGTATATCATTTAATATGGGAAAAAATTAATGCATAGAAAGCAGCCATATTCAATATCTTTGGACGAAGATAGTTTTGGAACTTTTTAAGACGCTTGAGCCATGTCCGTCTGTCTGGCTGCCTGATCTACACGATAACTTCCGTAACTCATTGTCGATCACAACGAAATTGTGTGAGTGACTATTATATCTCTAAGATTAGTTTCGGATTGAAAATAGGCGTTTTGGCCACGCCCCCCCGGTACCTCCGGTACAAATCGACACATTTAATACAAAATAATAGTGGTCTTCATGAAAGCTCGAAAGAACCTCGTAAACTCGAAAACATCGTAAACTTGCACAGCAAACGTCAAAACAAACAAATTTCCCATACAAAGCGACTTGCTCAAAAGTGGAAAGTTTTCGAGGCAAATTTGATGCGCAAACGTGGGATGGAGAAACGTGTAAACTTTTGACATTTCGTTGTCATCTGACTACGATTGATAAATAAGGTGATAGCACTAGAACAGTAGAAAAAGTACACATACATAATACATGCAATTGCTACTGCTACCACCTTATGTATCCATCTTGGTCAGCTGATATGGTTTTGAGCACAACTACGCTGAGCAACTTTACCTGGTGCCTCATGCAACGGTGCGAGGGAAACTTGCGCTGAGCAAAAGTTCTCGGCTTTCACGTTTGCACGAATGCCGCTAATGTTTCTTCCAAAACCTTTCCTGGTAGATGTGATTAGCTTCAACTCCAACCTTGGTTAATAATCTGTAAATGTCTACTTAACTGTAGAAAACTGGCAAGGTTGCCACGCCCTCGCTTAATGAAATTGGGTACTAGGCTTCACGTCAATAAACGCCAGTCACTTATTAAGACAAAGGTGATTTTTATACCCCCATTTTGGTACCTCCCATACAAACGGGGTTCCCCTGGCTGGCTGTTCGGCCAGAACTCCCGTAAATCTTTGCCGCTCACAATAATATTTTATTACTGACCATTATTTGTCCAAACTTAGTTTGGGATTGAAAATAGACATTTTGGCCACGCCCCTTCTGGTACCTCCCACACAAATCGACACATTTAGTACAAAATCATGTTTCTTCTAAAACTTTTTTTCTGGTAGATGTCATTAGCTTCAACTCCAACATTGGTTCTGTAAATGTAAACTTAACTGGAGAAAATTGGCAAGGTTTTCAAGCCCATTCTAGTACCTCCAATACAAAACTTTAATGAAATCAATCGTCAATCGTTAATTAATGAAATTAGGTCGTTAATGAAATTAGGTTATAGACGTCATGTCATCAAACGCGAGTCACCAATTAAGACAAGGGTGATTTTGCCACGCCCATGTTGGCGCCTCCCACACATAAGTTGTTCGGCCGGCTGGTTGTTCAGCAAAATAACTCTCGCAAAACCGAACCAATCTTTACGAAATTTAGTCAAATGCACACAATAGTTGGGCGTATGACCGGTTGATCGACACGACGACTGTAGGACACTATAAGCGACCTTAGTAAAATTCGGTACTCAGCAATGCTTTCCTAAAAATTAAAGATTAACTTCTGTCCACCCCCATTTTCATACCTCCCATACAAAAGTTGGGCGACTTTTCGGCTGGTCGACTCCCGTATTCCACAAGCGTTCTTAACAAAATTTGGTACTGATCAATATTTTGTGTAGTACTGTAGATGAGAAACTTTGCCCTGCCCATTTTTTGTACCTCCCATATAAATATTGGGCGAACAGTTGGCTGGTAGTCATGATAACTCCCCATAACCCCTTAGGATCGTAACTAAGTTGGGTATTGAATAATGTCACTGTAAGTAAAATTTGAAGTTTTGAAATGACACACAAAAACACCGAGACACCCCAACTAATTTTTGGGTCAGTAGTATACTCAGTTTAAAAAAGTTAGCTCAAAATAACGAGATATTTTTAGTTTACCTATTGCAATTTGGGGCCATAATAATTATAATAATTTTGGGATTCGGGATTTTGGGATTGACATCCCTATTACAAACAGATGCTACAACATATATATCAGAGTGTTCACTTTGATAGATTAGTCCCTACCCGCCGCTATAGATGTTAACAGATCAAAAATATAAGCATTTTATTGACTATTTGGAAAAAATAGAAAAATGAGTGACGAAAAATGCAGATCACATAGCGAAAAATTAAATATATTTTGTTTTGTGTGTGGACAATTTACACCGAAAGTCATCGACGACATTCGGTTGAAGATGCCCTCAAAGCTTGCAATCAGTATTTTTTGGTTACCCCCGCTGAAGAAATGCGAAATGTTGATTATGCACCTGAATTTATGTGCATCAATGTTTTAGTGCATTAAACAAATTGTGGATATTCGATATTCGATGCAATTTGGACTTCCAATGATATGGACCGATCCAAAGGAACATGATACAGAAAATTTCTACGCGTGCAAGAACGATGTAAACGGTCTCAATCGAAACAGTAAGTTCACTTAGATAGACTATATATGGAATACACAATAATTTATTCTTATAGAACGATACGGTTTTATATACAAAGGTGTGCCAAGTGCTCACGTACCAGTTCCACACAGTGATGAGTTGCCTGTCCCAGTACATCCATCGACATACCAATATGATACTGCGTCCTATGAAGTACAATCACAACCTTCAGCAACATCATTACATCATGCTGATTCTGATTACCTTCAGCCAGTTATACAATATCCATCATTAGTTTCGCAGGAACATTTAGATAGGATCGTTCGAAAGCCGAAGCTATCTCAAAATAATGCAATGACTTTGGCTTCGGAAATAAGAAGCGTCAACGTGCTGGCATCAGGTGTAAAAGTTGCATCTTACAAAGAACCATATATGCCTTATTTCATGCTTTCCGAGGACGCAGCTTATGCATATTGTCAAGATATTCCCGGTTTAATGAATGAAATGGGAATCTGCGACTATAATCCATCTTTATGGCGTGTTTTCATAGACTCTTCAACCAGAAGCTTAAAAGTAGTCTTGCTATTTGAAAACAGCAGCGTTAAACCAGTGGCATTGATGACTGCTCTTGGAATACATTGGTTTGTGAGCTCTCGTTGCGATCAGACGTGTTTGCGGATAGACAGTTGTTAGATTTCCATAGTGGTTATTGTGAGACTGTATTAGTGAGTTGTGTGTGCGGTAACAAGTTTGTTCATAGCATCGTTGCTGTGATTGTTGTTGTTGTGCGGAACGGTAACTTGTTTACAACTTTTGGTTCGCCAATTTTGTAAACAAGTCGTTATAGTGCTTCTTAAAGTACTTGTTGTTTGTAGTAAGTAACTGCAAATTCTGGTAAGTGTTTATTTTTTTGAATTCTTACAACTTGTTGTTGTGGGATGGTTAAGCGCCATAAGCGGCGGGGCCAGAGTGGCAGTGGCGGCAGCGCTGCTGCTATGTCTGGCTCGATGACGGACGGAGAGTCATCGACGTCTTCAGCGGTTCCCAAACGGGTTCTGCTGGGGTCGCCAGAAGTAGTGAAGGGTAGGTCAAAGCCGGTTGACGCTGACTTTGACAGTAGCTCAGGTGTTGTTGGTGTGCCTTCTAAAGGCAGCCCGAAGAGGGGCACAAGTGGTGTCCAGGCAGGTAGAGAAGGGGGTGCTGCTGTTAGTAGCAGCGCCAAGTTGGTTGCTGGCACCAGTGGTGTCGGTGGAAAGGATTTGGCAGAGGAGATGAGGTCTACCATTAGTAGGGTAGGTGAGGTACTGCGTGCTGCTGGTACGCCGAAAGGCGTGTCGAAGCCCCCGCCAGCAGCGATGGTGGTCGTGGCCGTAGCCGCGTAGGTCCCAGTGGAGTGGGTGATGGCGGTGCCGCTGTAGAGCGGACACAGGCGGTCACCCGTAGGTTGGTCTCCGATTTGATGGAGGCCAATGTTAGTAAGGAGTTGGTTGCGAGGGTCCTCGGTTACTCTTCGGAGTACGAGGCACTCGTGGTAGGTGGTGATGCTAAGCCCAGGGAGAGCAGTAGGAGTGCCGTTCGACCCGCGGTTCCCACCTGCGGTTCCCACCTATGGGAGGAGGTTGTTCGGTAGTCACTGCACCAGTTGTGAAGCCCGTCGAGACTTGGTCCTTGGTGGTGCGGGGCCGTCAGGGCCAAACTGCCAAGGATGTGGCCAGCAAGGTGGTGAGTGAGGTGGGGCCCACTTTAAGAGAGCGGGTCCATGAGATTAGGGCGCTTCGTGGTGGTGGCGTATTAATACGCACACCATCTGTAGCGGAGCATGCGGGTATTGCCAAAAATACCAAGTTTGAGGAGGCTGGGCTCACCGTTACGGTGCCTGATAGCTCGGTTGTGCGGGTTGTTGTCCAAGGGGTGGACTCAAAGATCACTCATGACGAGTACATGGGTGATGTTTTCGAGAAAAACCTCAAGGACAGGATCTCGCTTGAGGAGTTTAAGAGTGGTGTCCGGCTCACTAGTCGGCCGTGGGATAGTTCCAAGAGCGGAACAACGAACGTTGTCTTGGAAGGGCGGGCTTCGGCCCTTGAGCCTTTGCTAGCATCGCGTCGTTGCTACGTGAAGTGGTTCTCATTCCGCGTACGACCGTTTGATCCGGTGCCAAGCTGTTTCAGATATTTGTCGTTTGATCACTACGTTAGGGAGTGCAGATGGAAAGAGAATGCCTGTTCTCGGTGTGGACAGCAGGGTCACTGTGCAAGGGATTGCGGTAACGTAATTCACTGCAGAAACTGCGCTTTCCAGGGGAGACCCTCGGCTCATCGTATGATGACTGAGGACTGTCCCATGTATAGCGTTATGCTGGCTAGAGCGAGGGCTAGACATTAAGTATGGGACACACAATTCTACAAATAAATTGTGGTAGGGCAATGTCGGCAATGTGCGAGGTAGGAGAGGTAATGGTAGAACGACGGTGTAGTTTTGCTCTCATTCAGGAACCTGCTAGTGGCCATGGTGTCATTACAGGTTTGCCTGCGAGTATGCGGGTCTTCGCTGATTTGAGACTTAACTCCGCGGTGGTCGTGAATGACGGTAACGTAGAGTGTACCGTGGTTTCTAGGACCGACTTGGGGGGTTTGCGTGTGTGTAGAAGGGGATTTCGGACGGACATTTTTGTGTAGCAGTTACTGCAAGTTTTCTGAGCCTTTAGAGCCGTATTTGGCATATATGGACACGGTACTACTACTTGCGAGTAGTAACCCTCTCGTCCTAGGGATAGACGCTAACGCATCAAACCCGTTATGGTTTAGCAAAACACCCAGACTTTCGACTGGGTCGCAAAACCATTACCGGGGAGAGATGCTAAGTGAATGGATTGTTTCGGGCCACCTTCATGCCTTGAATGAGCCGAGTGAGCAGTACACTTTTGATAATGGTAGAGGAGTTAGCGATATAGATGTGACGATTGCGAATAGCGCAGCTTTGAGTACGTTTCAGTTTAGTTGGAGGGTCAGACCGTCCGTAAGTGATCACAATTACATTGTAATTGATTTCACTTACGAACGGACTGAAGTTAGCAGCTTAGACATCGTGCGGTGGCGCACCAGGGATGTGAACTAGGATGTGTATGGGGAATTCATCGCAGCTGAGGCTAGCGCGATTCCAATAGAAGTCTTTCGTCGTAGGACCGTAGATGAGCAAGTCTCGTGTTTACGCGAAGTTGTTCATAGGGCTAACGACGATCTCCTTGAAAGGTGTCGCAAGGAAACTTTGAGAAGATTACGATGGTGGACACGTGAGTTGACACTCAAGCGGAGGGAAGTGCGCCGTCTCAGGAAACGTTTCCAGAGAGGCAAACGGAACGAAGCTAGTGATCTTGACCAGCTCAGATCAGCGTACAAAAGTTGCCTCAGCGATTACAAGGATATGCTTGTAAACGTGAAAGAGGAAGATTGGCGACAGTTTGTTGCCTGCCATAGGAATGATCCTTGGGGTCATGTGTATAGAATCTGCCTTGGCAGAGGTAGGAGGACAGATCTCTCCGGGTTGAAATATGGCGATGCCATTCTTACTTCCTGGAGGGATTGCGTCAAGGTTTTGCTGCGGGAGTTCTTTCCGAGAGCGGAGGCAGTGGCCTCTTCTTCTTCTTCTGGGGAAGTTGAGACTGTTGCACCCGAGCTGGAAAGATCAGAGATCGCAGAAAGCATGGCGTTAGTTAAGTCGCGAAAGTCACCTGGTATGGATGGAATAGCTGGAGAGATGTGTAAAAGCGTCTGGAAGGCTATTCCGGAATACCTAGAGGCTTTGTATGGGCGGTGTGTACATGAGGGATATTTTCCACGCGAGTGGAAGGTAGCCCGTGTCATTGTACTCTTGAAGTCAATCGATAAGGACAGGAGTAATCCTCGTTCTTATCGGGGTATCAGTCTCTTACCAGTATTTGGAAAAGTACTGGAGAGGATTCTGGTGCAGAGACTAAATGAGAGAGTCGCTGACAGCATGTGCCGTTGGCAGTTCGGCTTTGTAAGGGGCCGAAGTGTCGAAGATGCCTGGGCGCACGTGAGGAGAACTGTTGTAGAGTGTACTCAGAAGTATCTTCTGGGTATTTTCATCGACTTTAAAGGTGCGTTTGATTATCTGAGTTGGGCGAGCGTGGAAGAAAGACTAGCGGGGCTAGGGTGTCAGGAAGTAGCACTCTGGAGAAGTTACTCCTCTGACAGAAAAGCAGTGATAGTCGGGGCAAATAGTTCTGAGTGTGTTGATGTGGTCCGAGGATGTCCACAGGGTTCCATTTGTGGACCGTTTGTGTGGAATCTGATGATGGACTTGCTTTTGCATGAGCTTGAGGCCGAATGCAAGATATGTGCTTACGCTGATGACTTGCTTATCATGGTCGAGGGTAGTTCTCGTTCCGAGTTGGAACAGCTATCCTCGGCTATGATGAGTATTGTCACTCGGTGGGGCGAGCGTGTAGGAGTTAGTTTATCGGTGGAAAAGACAGTGACCATGTTGCTGAAGGGTAGTTTCAAGTCCCATTTTCCAATCGTGCGTTTGAATGGTGGTGGCACAATCCGTTACTCCACGGAGGTGAAGTACCTCGGAGTCACCATGGGAGAAAGGATGAACTTTTTGCCTCATATAGGGAGACTTCGCGAAAAACTGACGAGCGTTGTAGGAAAGGTTAGGCGTGTTATGAGGAGTGAGTGGGGTCTGAGTCGTCAAGCAGTCAGGACCGTGTACAGGGGCCTTTTTGTTGCCATGGCAACATTTGGGTCTTCTGTTTGGTGCGAAACTGCTAGAAGCGTCTTCGGGCAACGTCGATTATTCTCTGTTCAGAGAGTAATGTTATTGGCATGTATGCCAGTATGTCGTACGGTGTCTACAGAGGCCCTACAAGTTTTGATGGGTGCCACTCCTCTTGATCTAGAGGTGATGCGTCGTAGAATGGACTTCAAAATCAAGAGGGGGTACGCACTGGGTGAGTCAGATTGGCTCATAGTTGGAGCAGAGAGCATGAGTAGAAGTGAGCGGCGGGCTCGGTTAGATGCGTTAGTCACATCTGAGTGGCAGGGCCGTTGGAATTCCAGTACCAACGGTCGAGTAACGTATAGATTTATACCGGATGTAGAATTCGTCGGGAAGAACCCTGAGTTTAGCTTCAACCTAAGCCTTGGTTTCATACTGACAGGTCACGGGTCGTTAAATGCATTCTTGCACAGAATGAGACTTGCGGATCGGGAGTCGTATGCTTGCGAAGCGCCAATCGAAGATTGGCTCCATGTTTTGTGCGAGTGTCCCCTTTACGGGGCTTTTAGGGATTTAGTCGGCATGGGTGTCACCAGATCCGGTGGTGAGTGGTGTGTGAGTTCTGTCTCCGGATGCGTTGTGTGTTGCAACGCGGTTTGCCTCTCGTGTTTTCGCGAGTCGGCGCGCTAGGACGGTTTAGTTGTTGTTGTGGGTTTCACTGGTCTCTATCGGTGTCTCCCTTTTGTAGTGGTTAAACGTTTTTCGTGATCCTGGCTTTTTCAAGCTAGTTATTCAGCCGTTTAGGATCTCGTTGTCGGTACTGCTGAACCCTGCGAACACAGGGATTGCCAGTCCCGGACTTCGTCGGAGTCGAATTTGGAAGTGGATTAGCCGCGAGGTCTGACCAGAGGCCTGTTTGTGGTACCGTGTGCTGTTTGGGATTGACACGTGGAAGGTCTCGAACTCGTGCCCTTTCAGTTTGTGTCTTGTTGTTGTTGACCCACGGGGGCATCATCGGGCGAAGCCTGAAGATTGGCTGCCGGTCGCTGTTATTGACCGGAAGAGGTGGAAACAGCCTTGCTCCCACGGTGAGAAAGCTGCAGCCGTCTGACTGTAGTTATTAGACCGTTTAAATTGAAATTTTTAGCATTTAAATGGCAATGTCACGTGATGTTGTTGTTAGTGTTGATATTGTATAATTGTTTCACGATTGATGCTTTTGTCGCCGGGGGTGACCAGTCCCCTACTTAGTACAAAGTAAAAACTGGGAGCAGCTTCACTGCGAAACTCGGACCAGAGAGTATGCCTATCTGGTAGCACGGGTGGTGTTGGCCCCCTTGTGGGAGATCGTGCTGGCTGTGGTTGCCACCAAAATCGCTGGTAGAGGCTATGTAGTTGCCTTGTATATCAGTTACTTGTAACGAAGTATGCTAGGCAGGTGCATATCCTCGAAATATGGGATCCGTGGCCTTTATCACGGAAGAGGTTTGGATAGTACCTCACTCTTTACCAAGGAGGAGTAGCTCATGTACAGAGAGTTTACTCAATTGGTAGCTCGTGGACGGAAGAAAGAAGTCGCGCTGGCGGATATGCGAATACGGGGCGTTTGTTCTCCCACGTAATCGTGTATACCAATGGTGTAAGGCTTCCTATTCCTGATCTCTTGGCTGCCCCTCTATGCGGGGTAGCACGGATATCTCACGGGCGGCGCAAACAGTCGTATCAAACATGTTCTTGGTGGGGCGGTGCTCACCTGTGGTTAAGGACTTCACGTCGAGAACCACATTAAATCACGCGGACTCTGCTCTTGGAATGCACGAGTCGTATGATACCATGAAATTAGTTCTGGAACGCATCAGTTATGACGAACACAATTGTCGCGTAAATTGTGATTTTAAGGTTCTTTCAGTATTAGCTGGAATGCAAACTGGCTATACAAAGTACATGTGTATTTTTTGTAAATGGGACAGCCTTGCAAAAGGCAACCAGTACGAAACGCGAGTTTAGCCAAAACGCGGTTCGCAAGTTGTTGGCGAATTTTCAATTGACAAATTAAAAGACGGTAATTCTGTGTAACTAAAAGTGTGTGACTGCAATAAACTTTATATCAATTTTTTTTAACAGGTGTAGTTAACGGTCCAGATATACGGAAACTTTTAAGGAATACGAGTTTTTCTGAAATGTTAGATGAAACTGAACTAAACGCATGGAACTCAATTCGTGCGGTAATTGAAAACGTTCTTTGCAAAAATTCCCCACCACATTACCGTGATTATATTGACGACATGATAAAGTTTTTCGACAAACTTGGCGTCAATATGTCGTTGAAAATCCACATGCTACAGGCACATTTCGATTTTTACGAACGACAATTGTCCACAAAAACAAACGAAACTGGCGAAAGATTTCATCAAACTATAAGGCATTCGAAGACCGTGTCGGTGGAAAAAGAATAGACTCAATGCCTGCTGATTTCTGCTGGTCGATTGCAAACAAAGAGTACTGATTGAGTAAATCCAAAAAAAAAAATTATAAAATTATCAAAATAAGAGCAAATATAGTTCCATGTCCCCTTGAAAATGGACGTCCATTATTTCTAGATATAAATTTTGACAAATAAATAATAAACAAATAAATTTTAAACAAGTTTTTAAAGTTTTTTCATTCAAATAAAATCAAAAATCGCCTTAAATCTACTACAAACTTAAAATCGAAATATTTCGTGATTTCGAGCTAACTTTTCAATACGGGGTACACCACTGGATTCTACGTTCCAAAATTAGGTTGACGTGTCTCGGCGTTTACCTACTTACAGTGTATTTAGCACAATGCCAATATTCAATAGATCTCGGTTGCAATGGATGACCGAATGGATGAGGGTATGTTTAAGTTGGTTCACCCGACTGAAATTCCTCTACTGGTTTCATTTTCGTGATCTATGGCCTAATAACACCTACGCCGCAAAACATGGGACCAACATTTTAGTTATTGTCTGGTAAATATTTTTCCAATTTTAGCTAAGGTACACATATTTGCCAAACATATGTTCGGTCCTGACAAGAACGGTGAAGTTTGACATTGCAGTGAGAATTCCTGACAATAGGTGTGTTTGGGTTACACCACTTGCTAAGACTATCACCTATTTTGTATGGAGAGTTAAACGATATTAAGCCGTATTTGAAGTTACCACTTCCATTTCAGTCCTAGTAGCCATAAAGTTACCAGTCTGAAGTCTGTTGGATATCGTTATTGTGGGGTCAAAGATAAGGAGAAGATCATGAACATTTACAACAACTAACCACCGTGAATTTCGGGTTGAAACAGGCAGACAGTTGCCAGTATGAAAAAATTAGAAAAACAGTGTTGGATATCGTTATTATGAGCCAAAGGTAAGGAGAAGAATTGTAATATACGATTACACCATTTTTTTGCGCCCACTGTAAGTGGTAATATGATAAGTTTCCTAGATAGATTCGGCGAATGCTCTCTTTGTATAAGATTGTACATAGCTACATAGTTCTATAAATAGCATATGATTTGGATTATCGTGAGAGTCTGATTTGGTTTATCGTGAGAGAGGGTCAAGGCTGCAGTAAATTGTAATCCTCTATTTTTAGCTTCCTTCATATATCAAGCAAGTACATGTAAGTACTTGTCGACAAGCAGCGATATTGCTATGATTGAAGACCTGCTTGAGATAGATCAGTCGATGTGTATAGGGCTAAAGTGGATGAGTGTCCAGGTTCGATTCCTGGGAAGGACAAAAGTTTTTTTTTATTGTGTTAGTTCTTTATTTTTTTATGATAAATCTATTTTTACATTTCATCCGTTTGAATTGAAGCTAGAAGAATAACGGAAAAGAGAAGAAGTGAAGACTATGAGTGTTTTTTTTACAACCAGTTCTTCGATTTTTAGAACAGGCTCAAAAGCTATTTTTGTCACCATTTCATTTGTGCTCAGTTATTTTGTCGTGGTGAACGGATGTTCCATACCATGCCAAATGCTTTTATCGATACCAAAGTTATTTCTTTTTGATTTTGGATTCCAAAGAGCAAGCAACGTTCGATTTAACTCAAGAACAGTGTGTCGGGGTTTTTTTTTGCTAAATGAAAGTTAAAGTGCTTGGAAAATTTGTGGTTTTTGGAAATCTAGGACAATCGAGAAAATCCTTAAGTGTTTTTAGAGTAAATGATTAATTACATTTACTAATTACATTTAGCAAACTGAAATCAAGGTAATTTCTGTGAAATAGTGTAGAGTTCAATAATTAACTTGGGTTTTGAAAGGATAAAGTTCCAACATCTCAAGAAATCTTTAGTATCGTTGAAGCTAATTTTGGAGAATCCTTCTGGAAATAAACTCCACGCAATCCACTAAAGAGTATAAGATCGAACGACATAATACCGCACAGGAGCGTTTCCATATCGTGACTTCAATTGTTCTCATTTCTGCGGGCCACGGATTGCCTCGGAGGTGAGGACCCTTTAAGTTTACCCGTATCTCGAAGTTGAACCAGCAAAAAGAGCCAAAACCCTTATTAAAGAGACGGTGCAATTTCTCGGAATATTCGAACACAAGGTTATCTCCCAGGGCAAAGATACTCACAGGCCACGAGTTTTCGTATTGTTGGCGGCCAAGTGGCATCGGAATCATCTCGTTCTGCATAGCCACACAACCGTATCACAGATGAAGCTTGGTCAACTATTAATGTGAATGTATCCAGCTAAAGACAATGATATAATCTGCAATATATGAAGTGTCACCGAGGCTAATACGAGTATACGCGGAAAAGCGACTAATATTTAAATAGAAATAAGTATCGTACAGCTAAGTTAATTTTTTCGGTTTGTGATATATGCAAAATTTATGATATCCTTTTTTTCGAAATTCCACAGCAGGCGTAAAAAGTTCATCGAGGCCTCGACGATCATCTTTACATTAAATCTGCAATATTTAACTCTTCAACGCTGTAACTACAAACGGTGAGTGTAACGTTTCCCATTAAATATCCAACTTTTTACGTATCACAAATTTTGCATCAAACTTTAACGCAAATTTTATATTAATAATCTCGAAAATTAATTCTTGATTAAGTAACCTGCATTAATTCACATTTCGGTTTGTCTTCAATGCATACGGATGCGTGATATTTTTTTTTAAAAACACTGAATCTGTACTAAGGTCTATATCGACCTAAGTCCTGATATACATACTTACTTGAATCCTCGCAGTGAGAAATCTGATCGCACTTAGTCCAGAGTAATCTAGGCAAAAGTATAATACGAGTAGACTATTATTATTTGATATTTTTATTATTTTATTTTTGTTTGCTATTGTGGCCCCACAGTCACTTAATTTGTTATCATTGCTGCTGAGGGTTGAGAATTTCCTATATTTTATCTTCCCAAATACGAGCTTCCTAGGGGTGCCTCAATCGGCCATACTTTAATTTTTGATTTGCTTCTCTCAGTGTATGCAGTATCAATAGCTTGAAGTCTATGTTTAAAGAATTTTCCCCTAAATTGTAGAAATTTAAGTTTGATAGTTTGCAAAGTGTTGAGCATCACTCATGTATATAACCTGAAATAGAATACCTTGAAAGAATGCTTATTTGCTTTGAATTATTGAATAAACTTATAAATATTTAAGAATGAACCTATAAGTATATCTTTGCTAATGGTGGAGGTTTAAGGGCAGAGTAAGTGTCAGTATGGGGGTTTTAGAAATAACTATATGGCAACTAAGACCACGGTTGGGAACAAGGGACAATATGCTACGGATTCGGAAAAACCTATGAATCCCATAACAGTAAACGACGACCGATTTTTATGTTTTGTTTTTCTTCTCATTTTCATATCGCTGGCCATATAGGGCACATAGTTTTGATAACTTTGTTTATGGTCAGACGCGGCCCTCCATTTTGACGATTATTTTGCAGTAGATTAGGGAGTCTATAATAAATTTTGTTTGTGTTCAGTTTGTACGAATTGTGGGTATAAGGCAGATCCGAACCCCCCGCCCGACTGTTAGCTAGGAATCAATGGCTCCCAGTCTGCTTTGTCCATAAAAATCTAATTTCGTATAACTCCATCCTTCTGTACAAACTATAACGAAATGTGATTTAATACACGTCCTCGAAGATGGTGTAGAAGCCCTTGTTTTTTTTTAATTTGAAATACACTATTTCGTACATTACATAAATAAATGGCGTCCAACGTGGGGCATAATGGTAGAACCGTTTGGAACTGCTTTCGCTCCTGACATTAATATCACTATTAGAATACAATTAGAGTTCTTTTTCTATTTAGTTGATAGAAGTCTTTGTTTGGTTTTGTATTGTCTTCTTGAATACTAAGTGGGGGTCTTAGGATATTCGGTTATCTGAGCTTTTCGGATAAGCTGACCAAGACTTACTGCACCTAGTCTTTCGGATACAGTAGATTACCAGAGAATTAAATCATTCAACTAAATCTGGGTGCAATTTTGATGGTTGTCATTTCGCTGGCTAGTCGAGGTATAGCATCCTGGAAACATTTGGAAATACTTGAATGTTGCTGCAAGCATATTGAAGTCTAATGTTTTCAGTTAAAGATGGTTGGAAATGCATGCTAGTGCGCAGATAGAGTTATGGCCTTCATTAAATTTTCACTCATCAATAGACCAGTTTTTGCCACCTATCAGTCGATCGTTTACACTAACTACTCTGTACCTTTAAATTATCCACCAACATAAGAATCGAATTGCATTATTTTATATAGGTTTTGTTATTTTGGTTTTCAGTTTTTTCCTTTAACGAAGAAATAATTTTTTTTATTCACTTTACATAATTTTTTTTACAAATCGAAAGTTTAATTAATTGAAGAGACAACAAAATGTCTATAGTACATACTCCTCCGCCATCGTCAGGTGCTGCTTCTTTGCCTTGTCAAACCGAAGAGAATAAATGCAAAATTTGCGATGTATTTATGATATTTGACAGGGAGGACTGTTGTAAATTATCGACCTGTGGACATATATTTCATAGAGTCTGTATTGAGCAATCCTTGGCGTCCTCCGGCGATTGCCCCGCCTGTAAAGTTTCGTGTCATTTATCAGATCTTCATATGTACTCTACACACTCCTTACTTGTAACTGATAATGCTTCCCAAACAGGAACAGCGAAAAAAACTCGCCCTGCTGTTCGCGGTAAGGTCCGTGGAGCCATGGCACATCGTCCACAAACTAGGAGTTTGAGCAAAAATTTATTAAATTTTAATGAAAATTATAATACTAGTTTGGACTTAAGTCCGCGACGGTCAAATCAGTTCTTTGAAGCAGTAGATCCTTTTACATCCATTCGTAATTCACATCCTTCAGTACGACCAAATACGGCTAACGTTAATTCAGATAATTTTTCGCCAAGACCTCGTGATAGTATGTCGATTGGGGTTGACTATGGAAGAATTAATCAAATGATTGAGACCAGCCTAGCTCGAATGCTACGGACTATAAATCTTCAACCAAGAGGGCCACAAAACCAAGCTCAATCACACCCTATCAATCGAGAAGGTATACCACCATTTTCGGCACCTCCACCCCCTATAACAATGGCGAACGTATCTACTAATCGTAGCAATGGCAACCTCAATCAGTCATTTAACCATACGGATTATACTACTTCTATGCCTCCCGAGAAAATCACTTCTCTGATCCGTAATTGGAACATTCGATATGATGGTTCAAAAAACGGACTGACCGTTGATGAATTCATTTATCGGATAACGTCGATGACGACACAACATCTAAATGGTAATTTTGAGACTCTGTGTAATAATCTTCAAATTCTCCTATCGGATAAAGCTCTGCATTGGTACTGGAGATACCACAAGCAGGTGGACTCCATTAGATGGAATGATTTTTGTGTTGCCTTAAAATGCGAATACAAGGATATGCGATCAAACTATGACATTCGAGAAGAGCTACGCAACCGGAAGATGCGACAGGGCGAATCATTTGAATCATTTTATGATTCCATGTGCATTATTTTGGACCGTCTCGAGACTCCTATGGTGGAAGCTGAGATTGTTGAAATTTTAGTGCGGAATTTGCGTCCTGATATCCGCCACGAGCTACTATATGTACCCGTTTATTCTGTTGCCCATTTGCGCAAACTGGTGCAAATGCGGGAAAATTTATTATCCGATGATTTTGGTAAGAAGGCTATTGGTTCAAAACCTCTCCAATCATCTCACTCGCTACCTAGGCGAAATATTGCAGAACTAAACTGTCAAAAAGACAATGAAGAGGATGCTGCTACTAATGATCATATAGATGCAGTCAGTCGAAATTTAACACCCAGTAAATGCTGGAACTGCGACGAACCAGGGCATTTTTGGGATGATTGCGTTCGTGATCGCAAAATATTTTGCTATGGGTGCGGTACAAAAAATGTGTACAAACCCCAATGTATTAAGTGCGGCACTAGGAAAACTTCTTGCTCAAAAAACTTCCAGCGCCCAAATACAACCCAGAACGTACCATAGACAATACTCTCTACCTTTCACCCGATTCCGAACAAACTATTACCCCAAAACTTGACAATGAAAATTCCGATTCGATGTCGGATAAGTTACCTGAAAATCTTGAATCTAATGGAAAATGTATCCTAAAACGCGACGCCACTACCGATACCACTGTGGAGAAAATATTGTATCCTTTACGACCCTTGCATGAGAGATATTTTGAGTATATCGCAGCACGTAACCGAATATTTAATGAATATGCCATTGTTCATGATGTACACCGGCGGCCAAAAAGATCCACTTTTCGTCTTAGAAATTATTTCAAACGGCGTAAAGGGGCATCAAAATACATAATTTCGGGTATTGTGAATAGTCCACATGATAGAAGATACTACGCGAAGGTGAAATTTTTAGGTTTTAATGAACTGGGACTTCTTGATACTGGCGCCAACATTTCATGTATTGGGTCAACACTTGCTTCCCATGATTTTAGTAAATATTCACAATTTGTTCCTTCCAAAACCTGCGTTAGAACTGCTGATGGAAGAATTCAGAAAACTATTGGATATATCAGTGTTGAAGTTTCATTTCGAAATGAAAATAAAATGTTGCAAATACTGATAGTCCCTTCTATAACACAAAGACTAATACTTGGAATTGACTTTTGGAAAACTTTTCAACTGGCGCCTGATATTTTTGAGTCCACTTTTGTATCTAATCCGTCACTAAATGTGCATATGTCAGAAAATACACCGGAGATGTCCACTTTGACCCAAGTTGGCGGATCGATGACTGAGTTAAAGGTAAACAAAGATATAGACTATAAGTATACCCTTACGGCTACCCAGACAATGCAGTTAAGGGCTATTATCGACCTGTTTCCTACTTTTGACAAGCAAGGACTTGGGAGGACAAAGCTAATTGAGCACGAGATTGAGGTTGAAGCAAGCAAACCGATTAAACAGCGGTTTTATCCGGTGTCTCCCGCAGTGGAGAAACTGATGTTTGAGGAAATTGACCGGATGCTGTCTTTAGGTGTTATTGAACCCTCAAATTCGCCATGGAGTTCTCCCATGCGTCTGGTAGTTAAGCCACAAAAAGTGAGATTATGCTTGGATGCTCGAAGACTGAACCAAGTCACAAAAAAAGATGCTTATCCACTTCCGAGCATTGAGGGGATATTTGCGCGATTGCCCAAGGCCAATGTCATCTCAAAACTTGATCTAAAAGACGCTTACTGGCAGGTTGGCTTAAGTGATGAGGCTAAACCTTTAACCGCGTTCACTGTGCCAGGGCGTCCCTTATATCAATTTGTTGTGATGCCATTTGGTCTGTGCAACGCGCCGCAGACTATGTGCCGCCTAATGGATCAACTAATTCCACCCGATCTTCGATACTGTGTTTTCGGATACCTTGATGATTTGATAATAGTATCTGAAGACTTCCAAAGCCATGTTTCTGTTTTGGTCAGAATAGCGGATGAATTTAGAAGGGCAAACTTGACATTGAACATTGAGAAGAGCCATTTTTGTGTAACCCAGGTCAAGTATCTCGGTTATGTAATAGGAAATGGTGGCATAAGAACTGATTCGGAAAAGGTAGATGCAATATATAAATGGCCCGTGCCGAAAACTATTAAACAGGTTCGTGGTTTCTTAGGACTGGCCGGGTGGTATAGACGCTTCATCCAGAATTTTTCTACTTTGACGTTTCCTATTACTGAAACGCTCTCAACAAAACGAAAGTTTATGTGGAATGAAGAAGCACAAGAAGCGTTTGATGAAGTAAAAATACGTCTAACCACCGCTCCAGTCTTATCGAACCCGAACTTTGCTAAGAAGTTTTACCTGCACTGTGACGCATCAAACTATGGAATCGGGGCAGTTTTGGTACAATTGGACGACAATGGGGACGAAAGACCCATTGTGTACATGTCAAAAAAGCTAAATACTGCCCAGCGAAATTATAGCGTAACAGAAAAAGAGTGTCTAGCTGCGGTCGAAGCAGTGAAAAGATTTAGATGTTACCTAGAGTTGCAGGAGTTTGAGATAGTTACCGATCACTCCTCTCTGCTATGGTTAATGAGGCAACCCGACCTGACTGGCCGATTGGCCCGGTGGGTATTTAAACTGCAACCATATAAATTTAGCATTAGCCATCGTAAGGGTAGAGACCATCTAGTACCAGATGCGTTATCCAGAAGTGTCACGGAGGAATTATTGTCCATTGAACTTGCAGAGCCTGTAATTGATCTTAACTCTCCATGTTTTGATGATCCTGAATATACACAGCTTAAGAAAAAGTTCCATGAAAACCCGAATAAATATCCAGACATTAAGTTGCTCGATAGGTACATATATATTCGAACTGAATTTTGTAGAGGGAATGAGCAGCAAGAACGAGAAGCTTGGAAGTTATGGGTCCCTCGAAACTTGCGTATAGATGTAATTACACGTGCTCATAATTCTACAATAACTGCCCATGGAGGAATGTCGAAGACGTTGGATCTGATAAGGCGAAATTTGTATTGGCCTGGTATGGTTACAGAGGTTCGTGACTATGTGAGAGATTGCGAGACGTGTAAGAGCACTAAGGCCCCTAACGTGATTTTGCGACCTGGAATGGGAAAACCGGTAATTACCAGCAGACCATTTCAACGATTTTACATCGATATTTTAGGGCCATATCCGCGATCGAAAAAGGGTTATATTGGACTATTAATCGTTCTGGATCACCTAACAAAGTTTCATTGGTTATGCCCTTTAAAAAAATTTACGGCTAGTGCAATTCAAGACTTTCTTTTACAACATATTTTTTATATATACGGTGTACCCGAATTTATTGTAAGTGACAACGGGTCCCAGTTTAAATCTAACGACTTCAATGCATTTTTGACCAAACTTGGGGTTAAACATATATATACCGCATTATATTCGCCCCAATCGAATGCGTCAGAACGAGTCAATAGGTCAATTATTGCAGGCATCAGAGCCTTTCTGAAACAAGACCAACGTTTATGGGATGAACAGCTTGGTGCTATCAGCTGTGCTTTGCGAAATTCAGTACACCAGTCTATAAAGTGTTCACCTTATTTTGCAACCTTTGGGTTTAACATGATAACCCACGGTGATTCGTATGCGTTGTTGAAAAATGTACATCTATTAAATGAATATCAGTTTCCCCTACCACGAGAAGACCAACTGGTCCTATTGCGAAAAGAATTGCGTCAGAATATAGCCAAGGCTCATGATCTTAATAGAGAGCACTACAATCTGCGTAGTAGGCCGATTACCTATGCAATTGAACAAATTGTTTTTCGAAAGAACTTTGCTCAGAGTAATGCTGGAAAGCGATTTAATGCCAAGTTGGCGCCCACATACATCAAAGCCAGAGTAAAATCTAAAATTGGTAACCATTATTATATTCTTGAGGATGTGGAAGGAAACTCGAGTGGAACCTACCACGCGAAGGACATGCGACCATAGAAATTGTTCTCCGGTTAATATTACTTTTAAGGAAAAAATATTACCCGGTTTGTAATATACGATTACACCATTTTTTTTGCGCCCACTGTAAGTGGTAATATGATAAGTTTCCTAGATAGATTCGGCGAATGCTCTCTTTGTATAAGATTGTACATAGCTACATAGTTCTATAAATAGCATATGATTTGGATTATCGTGAGAGTCTGATTTGGTTTATCGTGAGAGAGGGTCAAGGCTGCAGTAAATTGTAATCCTCTATTTTTAGCTTCCTTCATATATCAAGCAAGTACATGTAAGTACTTGTCGACAAGCAGCGATATTGCTATGATTCAAGACCTGCTTGAGATAGATCAGTCGATGTGTATAGGGCTAAAGTGGATGAGTGTCCAGGTTCGATTCCTGGGAAGGACAAAAGTTTTTTTTTATTGTGTTAGTTCTTTATTTTTTTTATGATAAATCTATTTTTACATTTCATCCGTTTGAATTGAAGCTAGAAGAATAACGGAAAAGAGAAGAAGTGAAGACTATGAGTGTTTTTTACAACCAGTTCTTCTATTTTTAGAACAGGCTCAAAAGCTATTTTTGTCACCATTTCATTTGTGCTCAGTTATTTTGTCATGGTGAACGGATGTTCCATACCATGCCAAATGCTTTTATCGATACCAAAGTTATTTCTTTTTGATTTTGGATTCCAAAGAGCAAGCAACGTTCGATTTAACTCAAGAACAGTGTGTCGGGGTTTTTTTTTGCTAAATGAAAGTTAAAGTGCTTGGAAAATTTGTGGTTTTTGGAAATCTAGGACAATCGAGAAAATCCTTAAGTGTTTTTAGAGTAAATGATTAATTACATTTACTAATTACATTTAGCAAACTGAAATCAAGGTAATTTCTGTGAAATAGTGTAGAGTTCAATAATTAACTTGGGTTTTGAAAGGATAAAGTTCCAACATCTCAAGAAATCTTTAGTATCGTTGAAGCTAATTTTGGAGAATCCTTCTGGAAATAAACTCCACGCAATCCACTAAAGAGTATAAGATCGAACGACATAATACCGCACAGGAGCGTTTCCATATCGTGACTTCAATTGTTCTCATTTCTGCGGGCCACGGATTGCCTCGGAGGTGAGGACCCTTTAAGTTTACCCGTATCTCGAAGTTGAACCAGCAAAAAGAGCCAAAACCCTTATTAAAGAGACGGTGCAATTTCTCGGAATATTCGAACACAAGGTTATCTCCCAGGGCAAAGATACTCACAGGCCACGAGTTTTCGTATTGTTGGCGGCCAAGTGGCATCGGAATCATCTCGTTCTGCATAGCCACACAACCGTATCACAGATGAAGCTTGGTCAACTATTAATGTGAATGTATCCAGCTAAAGACAATGATATAATCTGCAATATATGAAGTGTCACCGAGGCTAATACGAGTATACGCGGAAAAGCGACTAATATTTAAATAGAAATAAGTATCGTACAGCTAAGTTAATTTTTTCGGTTTGTGATATATGCAAAATTTATGATATCCTTTTTTTCGAAATTCCACAGCAGGCGTAAAAAGTTCATCGAGGCCTCGACGATCATCTTTACATTAAATCTGCAATATTTAACTCTTCAACGCTGTAACTACAAACGGTGAGTGTAACGTTTCCCATTAAATATCCAACTTTTTACGTATCACAAATTTTGCATCAAACTTTAACGCAAATTTTATATTAATAATCTCGAAAATTAATTCTTGATTAAGTAACCTGCATTAATTCACATTTCGGTTTGTCTTCAATGCATACGGATGCGTGATATTTTTTTTTAAAAACACTGAATCTGTACTAAGGTCTATATCGACCTAAGTCCTGATATACATACTTACTTGAATCCTCGCAGTGAGAAATCTGATCGCACTTAGTCCAGAGTAATCTAGGCAAAAGTATAATACGAGTAGACTATTATTATTTGATATTTTTATTATTTTATTTTTGTTTGCTATTGTGGCCCCACAGTCACTTAATTTGTTATCATTGCTGCTGAGGGTTGAGAATTTCCTATATTTTATCTTCCCAAATACGAGCTTCCTAGGGGTGCCTCAATCGGCCATACTTTAATTTTTGATTTGCTTCTCTCAGTGTATGCAGTATCAATAGCTTGAAGTCTATGTTTAAAGAATTTTCCCCTAAATTGTAGAAATTTAAGTTTGATAGTTTGCAAAGTGTTGAGCATCACTCATGTATATAACCTGAAATAGAATACCTTGAAAGAATGCTTATTTGCTTTGAATTATTGAATAAACTTATAAATATTTAAGAATGAACCTATAAGTATATCTTTGCTAATGGTGGAGGTTTAAGGGCAGAGTAAGTGTCAGTATGGGGGTTTTAGAAATAACTATATGGCAACTAAGACCACGGTTGGGAACAAGGGACAATATGCTACGGATTCGGAAAAACCTATGAATCCCATAACAGTAAACGACGACCGATTTTTATGTTTTGTTTTTCTTCTCATTTTCATATCGCTGGCCATATAGGGCACATAGTTTTGATAACTTTGTTTATGGTCAGACGCGGCCCTCCATTTTGACGATTATTTTGCAGTAGATTAGGGAGTCTATAATAAATTTTGTTTGTGTTCAGTTTGTACGAATTGTGGGTATAAGGCAGATCCGAACCCCCCGCCCGACTGTTAGCTAGGAATCAATGGCTCCCAGTCTGCTTTGTCCATAAAAATCTAATTTCGTATAACTCCATCCTTCTGTACAAACTATAACGAAATGTGATTTAATACACGTCCTCGAAGATGGTGTAGAAGCCCTTGTTTTTTTTTTAATTTGAAATACACTATTTCGTACATTACAGAATATACACATAAACAAGAACAAATGCAAACCATGCGTTATAGCAAGACGATTATATATAATTAATTATCGCTAGTTTGGCGTTTTGGTTACTACCAGGCAAACGATAATCGCTAGCTTGCAACGAAAACAAGCATAATGCAAATGTTAGAAAACACCGCAAGCACACACAAAAAATATTCCCAAAACGTTCCATATCGAGGAAGCCACCGTGTCCAATTAGCCTTGACTTTTGTTGTTTACTGAAAGGCAACACAATTAAACGAGGCAATAAAATTGTCCACAGCTTTGTTGTGCTCTACTTTCAAATTCACTAGGGAAATTTGTATTTATTCGGTTCGTTTTTCCTCTAGTGAATACAGATATTGATTCCGAAAAGTTTTTGCAATATCCATCTTATTGATTTCTGGAAAAACAGGTTCTCTAGTCATTGAAGATGCTTTGGTGAATGTTTCTTGTGTTCGATTCTGGAAATACTTTTCGAGCAATTGTTTGTAAAAGAATTCTATTGCTTTAAAATTTTCAGTTGCATTTAGCTTAATGAATATTTCATTACCGTCATTTTAAGCTACCGCTTCTAAAGGTCTGTGGCTAGATATGAAATGATAAAACGATTTTCCAAGATTTTTAAGGACCTGTTGTGCAAAACATACTTTCTAAAAGCGATCTAGAATGGTATTATGAAGGCGGACGTCGCTCGCTCGTTCACCAAATAATCGCGCCATCTGTTGAATTCAACCGCTATGTTAGTTCAAAATCGCTATCTGGAGGACAATAGTTACCACACGAAGTTGTTGACAGCTGACCATCTGCTAATAGTAAACCTGAGCATCACAGCTGTGACGACCAACACCAATTACCAGCTCAGAGTGTATAAAAGGTGAGTCGACTTAGTGCTCGAGGCGATTCGGTCTGTAGACGTTTAACAGCGAACATAGCCGTAGTGGTATATTAGACACCCTACTTCAAACGTAAAAACTATAGTAATCCCTAGCTAGCGTCCTCCCGCTGGTTCAAGAAAGACATTATCTGCCTGTGGGGCCTTGAACTTGGTACCTGCCTGTTCCCGTATTGTCTTTGTTCCTCTGGTGCAAGCCAGAGGTTCCCTGGCTGTAGGGTCTCAACCTTGTTCACTACCGCTCCAGCTGGTTCAAGCCAGAGATTCTCTACCTTGGGGGTCTTGAACTTGGTACCTGCCTGTTCCCGTGTTGTGTTTGTTCCCCTGCTGCACGCTAGAGATTCCCTGCCTGTGGGGTCTTGGCCCCGTCGCTTACCTCTCCCTCTGGTTCAAGCCAGAGACTCCCTGCATGTATAGTCTTGAGCTTGGTACCCGCCTGTTCCCGTGTTGTCTTTTGTTCAGCTGGTTCAAACCAGAGATTCCCTGCCTGTTGGGTCTTGAACTTGGTACCCGCCTGTTCCCTTACTGTCTTTGTCCCCTGGTGCAAGCCAGGCATTCCCTGCCTGTGGGGTCTAGATCTTGTTGCCTACCTTCCCCCCTGGTCCAAGTTAGAGATTCCCTGCCTGTGGGGTACTAAACTAGGTCCCTACAGTAGCCCCCGCTTTCAACCATAGGTTTCCTGCCGTAGTGTAGATGTAGGCTTCCTACCTTTTTGTCAAACTTCATCGTACAAAAGTTTCCCTAACGGTCTCTAAAGCCTTGCCATCTAAGAAGTCACGACATCGGCTGCGACTCTTCGACCACGACAACTGCAATGACCCATCGGCAACGAGTCACTGTCACAGACGGCAATTCACTCACCCACGAGTCAGCGCCGTTTGGGTCAGCGATATCCGCCACCGGTAACACCCTACCAAATTCGTCATCTGCCAGCCGCCAACGCCTGTAGAATCCCACTGCCATCTTACCGCTCCATCCTAAGACATTTACTGCAATATTATTTTCATCATTGAATATTAATACGCTTTCTCTCAAAAATAAAAGGTATATAACGAACCCAATGAGTATACCCCTGCTTCAAACAAAAACCCGTCCTTACAGTGTTGAGCTTGAATACCCAAAATAATCAATATAAATATATAATAATAAGATACGAAAATTAAACCAAAAACATAAAAGCCATGCAACGTTCCACGTAATCCTTCATCCTCCCAACTCAGGTGATGATTTGCAGCTAGTGATTTTATTGCGGTTGATAAGTTTAATAAATATTATAATCGAATTTTTCCTACGATGTCCATAAAAAATTTTTGTCCATAAAAATATTTGCCAATAATAAATTTTAAAATTTATTACTGAACCTGCTTAAGGTAATATTAGATGCCGTCTCTTAAAAGCGTTCGCAAAATTTAAATGAAAGAAATTTGATTTTTAAACACAAATCTATTTAATTTAAATAAATATTTCCACGATTCTCTTGATAATACTGAAAATAATCTCATGATAAAATAATGGTAAATCGAAAAAAAGGATATTCTAAATATAGAAAACTCATACCTAGACTCTATTCATTCCATTCATCATACCCAATATTCCCAACCAGTAATCACACGCATTGAAGCAGAAGTTGTTCAGCAGAAAGTTTATATTACTTCGTTGCTGAATCATTATTTGTTTTCGAAACAAATTGTACTACAACGCAGCTTCGGTCTAAGGGTTGAGTTCTAGTATTTCCAACGGAACAGAAAAATATTTATGTTGAATGTGATTAATCAAGCAAAATAATTGCAGCTTTATTCATTCGCTGTGGGTATACGAATGCATTTCATACAGTTGTTTCCTAGTTTGCCAATGCAATAGTTTTGTATTAGAATTTCGCTTAGATGGAAAATACCACACGAGTATCTATGAAATATTTTCCTCATTTTTTTTTGGTATAAAATTGTATCTATGATCATTTGCATGGACGTGGAAAGTATATGTTTAGCGGGACGTGCAAATTGTATCAGAGCACGTGACCGTTCATAAACTTTGACATGGGGGTTACCCAGTGAACTGATTTAGAGGAGATGAAAAAGTGAAAAAGGAAATGTGAAAAAATCCTATATAGTTTTTCGATATAGTTTTTCATATACTTGCGCCCACGAAGGTGCAGAAGAAAATCTGCATTTATTTGTAAATCCTTGAATAAAAGTCAAACGCAATCATAATCATATTTTTCAGAATTTATATTCGCACTTGTTGTTTGAATATGGTATGAATGAGCAGCCTGATATTTGACTCTGTCACTGAAGCTTGTCGAACTAACTTCAGCCGAGCCTCACACCCATTGTAACAACCTAGATTTTAGGATGTGTACCTGTAATATAAGAACACTTTACAGAATGGTGCCTCTTTCCAGCTGACGGATGTTGCCGAAAAATATAAAGCTGCCATTACAGCTATTCTGGAAATGCGATGGACAGGACACAGTTGCATGAGAATAGAAATTTGGGATATTTACTACAGCTGCTATTAGCGAAGTTACGTGTTTATAGTTGGCAAGAGACTGCGACATCTAGTCTCAAGCTTTAATCTAGTGAAGGAACACATAGCCACAAATATTTCACCACCTCGTTCACTTGCGTGCACGCTCAGACTGAGGCTGACGACGATGAAGTCAAAGAATCATTTTATGAGCGTCTGAAGGAAATGTACGAACGCTGCACTGACCCCTGATATTAAGATTATGCTAGGCGATTTTAATGATCTTGTATTGATAAAGGAAAGTGTCCGTCGACCAACCATCGGTAATCTCAGTTTACCCGATACCACTTCCGATAATAGAATGACACTGACAAACCCCGCCTCTGCAAAGAACGTGATATTTAGAAGCACACGATTCCAACATAAGGGCATAAATAAGGCGACTTGGTTATCTCCTGGTTAAAGAACGATGAACCAGATTGATCACGTGGTAACAGATGGCATCTCCTCTGCTTATGTAAAGGACAATATCGACTCGGACCATTACCTGGTTGCTGAAAAGATCACATATGACTGAGCTGGGCGACAAACGTACGAAGCCGAACACGAGAAAAGCTGGATACCAACAAAACACGTGCCGTCATAATCCATCCGTATATAATAGTAGTACACCCCTCCGCCATTCACACCCCATACTTCCCTGGTCTACCCGTCACCTAAGCGAAGACAACATCCATCGCTTACACCAAATACCACGAACAATCACACTCAGTGACAAGCACAAAAGCACTGTCGACGTTGTGTAAATAGTAGCAGCGAACTAGTTTCAATAGCCACCTAGGAATGAGCAGCGCTTTGATGTAATTCTCATTTGCGTCTCTACGACAATGGTACTTAATGTTAAGGTCGACTAGACTCAGGGTAGCTTTCTAGCGCACAACCCGATACGATTTTATCTGGGGCTCTAGTTCTGCAACGGACAGGAGCAATTTTCTGGTACGTTTTTTAGTAGCCCATCCCATGCCAACCGATCCCGAACCGTTCTCACCGGACATGTAAAGCACACTTAAGCCAAGACTAGTGCCCACGGAAGAGTGTTGTCAAACCAAGGCGAGTGTTCTCAAGCTAAGTGGAGCGAGCATACACAACGAGTGAATCAGTTGATGCTATTCCTGTAAATCAAATTACTTTGTAAATTAAATATCAATAAAGAATCTGAATTCTCACCTCGTCTGTTCTTATTTCGAGAGGTTTGGATCCACTAAACGAAAGACATCACGTTACACGACAAAACCACATTACAAAATTGGGTAAACCCAACTATTTACGCATATAATATGTCAGTGGGAGCAGAGAGAGGTGAAAAGACCGAAATGTGCAGGACAAGTAATGAATCCCGGAAATTCTTCCAGAGGAAAAAAAATCTTAATAATTGGCTGCCCTCCTGCAAAGACGAGAATAGGAATCTGGTGGCAGCTAAACAATGTGTGCATACAATGTGGATATACCTTTTCTTAGCACTACTCCACTCAGAATCATCCCAAGAAGATCAGTACACATTGATTGTGGAAGATAGTGTAGATTGTCCCCCACCCAGTCAAAATGGGATTAGAACGGCAATCTCCCAGTTTAATCATAATAAAGCGGCGGATGGGTTACCCACTGAGTTTTTTAAGGCCATGCCTTAACTTATGTCTTTGAGGGAATCTATGCTTGACGATTGGAGTTTCAGTGTACTATGTATGTCCTGTATTCAAAAGTACATGATTTATGGCATATAAAATCTTATCGAGTGTTGTATGTGAAACATTAAAGTCAATTGTCAATTGTTTTCCAGGTCAATTGTTGAAACCCTGATTGGACTTTATCAGTGTGGATTTCTACTAGGGAAGTCCATGGCTGACCAAATACTAGCCAATACAACAAATCCTGGAAAACACCCACAAAAAGCTAACCGACCCATATCATCTTCTATCGACAATAAAGCTGCTTCCCTTAGTCCCTTACGGGGAACATTGTACAAAGCTATTTATGAACTTGGGATACAAGCAAAATTGATTCGCTTCAGCAGAATGGCGCTGACCAACAACAAATCAGTAGTGAATGTGAGCAAAGGCCTCATGAAACCATTCTGTGCCAGTAAAGAACTCCGACAAGGCGATACTCTCTCGTGCAATCACTTCAATATCTCATTGGCGATGATAATGAGAAAAATATTGCTGGCGTATGCTGACGACATTGTCTGCATTAAGAGAAATCTGCGAGAGATTACTGCAGTATGTTCAGGAATCAAAAAATAATCGACGTAGGTGGGTATTGCTGTTAACTATGGCAAGACAAAAAGGATGGTGTCGACGATTAGACAAAGATCTAGACTTGGTCGACACTTGGAAGATTTAATTTTAAATTTTTTTTTATCGACATTGGATTCGTCGTGAATAGGAACAACAACGTCAGCCTGGAGATTAGTAAGAGAATTGTGATTGCATATAGATGAGATATGGGCTTATTAAGCAGATTAAGACCAAGCCCTCTCTCGACAAACAAGTCTCCAGCTCTACTAGAATCTCATTTTACCTGTCCTGGCACATGGCTTCGAAATATGAGCCTTACCGCAGGCGGGTTAGAAACACCTCGGAGTATACGAGAGAAAATTTCCCTAAAATATTTGATTGTATTAAGGAAACTGGTGAGTACCGACGTCCACGAGCTGTAAATTTTGGATTCCGACATAGACATAGCTCAACGATTCAAATTAGGAAAATTGCGCTGGCCATGTTATCAGAATGGATGAAGTTAAACCAGCGTGAAAGGTTTTCGATGACATAGTCGTTGGAAGCAGGACCGCTACGGGATGAGACTCTTAGATTTTGCCGTGGTGAAAAACATGACTGTCAGTAGTACGAGATTCCTACATAAAGCCATGATGAATAGACTAACCCCCAGATTGATTACCTGGTAATTGATGGAAGGTTGGAATCACTTGTGGCATCAAAGGTTCCCACATGGTCAAGCAGAGCGAAAGTAGTACAAAACCAGACAAATAGAAATCTGTACATCGGAAAGCTGCAATTACCAGAGATAGTCACGTCCTATGCAAAGAAACTCAGTTAGATACTGGCGCAGAACGTACCCTCGTCACACGATCGTGATGCGCAGTGGTAGTACATTTCTGAATGAAAACTGCTGCAGAGACCGTTATTGATTATGAAAAACCCCTTAAAAACAAACCATGGTTTGATGAGCAGTGCCTCATTGTTGGTGGTGAAAAGAACGCTGCACGTATGGCAATGCCTTAATCAGATGTGATGAAGCAGAACGAGGAGAAGGGGAGAGAAGAAAACCGTTTGTTTAAGAAGAAAGACGGTTATGAAGAAAGTGCGAGAGTAAGAAAATTGAATCTTACAGAAGGGAGAATAAGAAGGAAGAAATAAATCCAACACAAAAATACAAAGCCAAACCAACGAAAATAGATCAGAGATCCCCTTTTGTCGACATAAGGACGATAATGTTATTGTAGGTGTGCAGAGTATTTTGGCAATATAGGGAGAACACTTCTCTGCTATACTTGTCCAAAGAGACTTCAATATAGGTTAGGGTGTTGAGCAAATAAAGGACGAGGCCGTCGACTGTCACTCCTAGTCAAAGCAAATTTTGAACTGCAATTTTCCGACTTAAGAAATACTAAGCCGCTGGTGGATATGGCCCGCCGGCTGAGCTATTTAAGGCTGGTGGCTATGAGCTGGAAAGGTTTATGTAAAATCAGGCTAGATCAATGAATGCCCGATGATAGGAGCCTCAGCATACTGTATCATGTTTTCAAAAACCCCCCAACCGAGTATCTGTATATTAGGGCGGATTAATTTTTTTTTTGATGAAGCGTATAGCAAAAACGTAATCTATAGGTGATTTTGAGAAATTTTGCTCAAGAGGCCATAGCTCTAAGTCGGATTTGGAGCCCCCCAAAATTTCAAAACAAATATCGTTCCATATAATTTAACCCGCCCTAATGTATATGTATTACGTGTTATCCAGCCCATAGTATGTCCCCTCCAGAGTAATATGTGAAAGACTAAGCCCGTTTGTTGCAGACCTGGTCTGTCCTAATCAGTGTGGCTTTAGGCCTGGAAAATCAACGACCGACCATATATTCACATTATGCCAAATCCTCGTTGTTAACTACAAGGCGGCCTTCACAGTAACTGCAAGGAATGCCATTCACTGTAACTGCAATTTCGGCCTCATCTTGAAAAACTTAGGACCAATCACGCCACCTTTCGTCGTTGGTGGTGGAATGGTAGTGTGCGCGGCTCTTGTGCATGAGAATCCGGGTTTGATTCCTTCTCTGACCACCTGAAATTTCTTTCGATACTATCGAGTATTAAGCCATGAAAAAGCTTCTTGAAATACCGTTCGGAACCGGTGTAAAACTATAGGTCCCAATCAGTGACTGCGCCCAGCTCACTGGTTGTGACAAGCTCTCCCTAATCCCTTAATGGGATGTAAAGTAACCCATATAATCACGGCGGCTGACCAAAATCCGAAAAGGGAGGAGTTGTTCGTTGTGGGGGCATTTGTGTCATATGGATTGCATGAGGAGCCCCAAATTCGAAAATTTTGTGTATTCACTGAGAATAATTTCCGGCGCCTTCCATGGCCTGCTGGTTTGAGCTCCTAAGTAAGCTGAATTTTGTACCATGAAGGTGGAGGTCTTTTGTCAAAATTCGCTTCGTAGTGCTTCGTGAAATTTGAAGATATTGATAACAATGCCGAATTGATGTTTTCGGCGACACTCTCGTTTACAGCAGCAATGTTTTCAAGAGATCGGCTGGTGCGTTGAAGCACAGGAGTTTTACTGCCCACAACCGAAACACTTTCTTCAAATTTTTTGACCACTCTTTGAATGGTTGACACATTAGGTGCAGTATCTCGACCGAAAATTCTTCGAATTTTGCGATCGCTCTCAGCATAACTTTCCAAATTTTTGTAATAAGTTTTCACACGTGTAACGCGCTGTTCTTTTTTTATACCGCTTTATTGTTGGTAATCGAAATAATCATACGTGACAGTTGCCAAATTTAAGAGTTGTCACTTGAACATAAAACTTACACTGAATTTTAAAAGTGTAATCTTACTGAGACATCCTTTATAACTTTATAATAGAAAAAGGCGTGTATCTACGACGGATGAACTACAAGCTGTATAATATGCATCTCGACATCGACATAGTTAGGCGTATCAAAATAGCGTGTTTACTCTGGCTAGGCCATGTCAGTAGAATGGATTAGACTGAACCAGTGTGAAAGTTATTCGAAGAAGTACTCGAGGAGCACTGAAATATAGGACGACCAAAACATCACTGTAAAGAGCATATGGAATATTGCCTGCGGGAGGTTGGATAGCTGACGATCGATCCGGTTGGAGAAATATGTTATCATCATATTCTAAGGTCCTTGACCACTCTGGGTTGTTTGAGGCCAAATTAGTAAATGTGTAAGTATAGTGAATTAGTAATAGTGTGCATTTTATCTAGAGAGACTGTACAAAAATCTCACTGGGTTCAGTATGCAAAACATGTTAGCACATACTGAAAAACAAAACTTACTAATGCCCTAATATACTATGTATACACTGTAAGCACAAACATATGTGTTGGATTTTATATAAACGCAGTAACTGTATGTAAATATGTATATATATGTGTTACTATATACAGTGCAGTTATGCTATCATATAATATTATGCATATGGAATAATAATGAAAGCTCAAAATGACTCTATGTAAGAAGATACTCGATCCATATCCAAGTACTGCCACAAGTACTCATGTGTGTAAATGCTAAAATGGTAGAGTACTCGTATCAATGTATTCCATGCATTCCATTGCATGTAGTAGTGGGTAACAGATGCATAAGAAAACGTTCGGACGTTTGTTGGGTGGTTGAAGGAAGAGGGTGGGAGGGGCGTAAAGAAGAAACATTATGATTTTTCTTTCTTTCGACTTACTACCATTTGAAGGGCTGACAACAACCCAGATACTGATTGGACACATTTGTACAGCGAACATATGCTATGACATGCCCAGGGTTTTGCCTTCACAAAATGACAAATGATTACAACAAAAAATGAATATCAGAATTTTGTTCATTTTCTCGAAGAATTTTGTTTTTCGTTTACTGAACGTGTGCGTTTATGGGTGGGGAGTGTGTGCTGTTAGAGATTTCTTGTAGTTTTGCATAAACACTTTTACGTATGAAGTCACAAATTGTTGTCCTTTATTCAACTTGGCACAGTTTGCATTATGGTCATGAAAAAATATCCGTAAAATATGTTCAGGAATTTGTGAAATAAATTTCATAGTAAAGATAAAATATCATCAAAAGGTGCGTGGCCAAACTACTTTGACGACCTCCTACTTAAATATATAAGTGGTTGAGAAGTAAACTCCCCAACACAAGGACCTAATTTTGTATGACTAAAAAGTGCCCCAATAGAAATACACGATTTAATTAAAAAATTAAATGCTTATTTTTTGATGGACTGGCAATATTATTATTCCATTGTAAATCCGAATATTTTATTTTCAATCAAGTGTCTACTTTTGTATAGGTGGCCGGCCTTACAAATTGTAGATAACGTGTTTCTCCAACCCGCTCGATCTTCAGTTTTTCTCTTGCAGTTGGTAACACCAAAATGTTGCCGGCAATCTTCCACCTGGTCTTTCCAGCGAAGTCTAGGTGATCCTGTTGTCCGATGTCCTTCGAGGACGTATTCGAATACCTTTCACACTGGTTCATTCTGATCCATTCTACCGACACGCACTAACCATCATAAACTCTCTATATGAATAACTACATCGATATCAGGGTACAGATTATACAGCTCGTGGTTCATACGTCGTCGATACTCACCATTATCTTTTATAGGACCATATACTTTTCGGAGATTTTTTCTCTCGAAGACTATTTTATCGGCATGCAACATGACCCAGGATTCTGTGCCATAAAGTGACGGACCATTCGTGAAAACTTGCATATATATGTAAGTATATTGTTTGTGTAACAACGCATAGTGATAATCGTGTTTTAATGCGGTGCAGTGTTTGACGATGCTTAAGCCTTCAGAAAACAAAAACATGAGAGACAACAGTTAAAGGAGAAAACTACTCTTTGGTTGCTCATGTCATGCACAAACAAAAGCATTCAATGCAAATAAATGTAAAAAGGGCCGTTACAAATCTTTGAATTTTTTTCTTTTAATTTTATTATTTAGATTTATATTAGTAAAATTTATTATAAGTTAATACTCTTTTCAATGAAACAACCGCAGACTCCGAAGATAATTTATTTTGCTTGAAAATACACTTGAAGCATAAAATAAATTTTCGCGCTCAAAAATTACCTTTGCAGGGGCATTTCAATCCAATAATCTACGAAAATATTTCTTGTAAAAGAAACTATATATAGGGGAAGCTTGCTGAGAGGTAGAAAACCAAGGGCAACAAGAGAAAGTAAGAGGTGGAAGTGGAAACACGAACGCCACGCACGAACACGGCTCGTAATCTTTATCAGCTGTTTTCTGGAAAATCTGTTTTCAGACCATAGGTACATTTCCGTAGACCAGGTGGTCATCGGTGGTGCAATAGTAGTGTGCGCGCCTCTTGTGTATGACTCTCTTGTATATGACGATTTCGATCCCTGCGCAGACCACCTAACATATATTTCGACGGCGGTCACCTTGCTTAGTGGCGCGGCGACACTATCGTGTATTTAAACATGAAAAAGCTTCTCCAACATACCGTTTGGAACCGGTGCAAAACTATAGGCTGCAAACAGTGAGTGTAAAACACACAGCTCATTGGTTGTGAGAAGCATTCCCCAATCCCTTCATGGGATGTAATGGGAAAGAATTTTTTTCCGGTCAAATATATTATTACATATTATTTATAATAAATTGCGCTTGTGTGTGAAGCAGATTACAACGAAATTCCACTTGAAATATTTTTAAACAAATATCCGACCATTCACAATCGAAACCAAGATGCTTATACTATAGGTGCGTCGGCAGCGACGAAAGTTTGCTGGCAACTCTGGTGAAGTTAGACGTCAAAATAAATTCGCGCGAGTTTACGCAAATAAAAAATAAATTTCTACGTAGTAAACAAACGAGAACGAGAGTTAGTGATATTTTTTCTGAGAGATTAACATTTATTTTCTGTTGTTATTATCGAGTATGGCTGGTTAAACTCGCAGAAGCCTAAACATTAAAAAGAAAAAAATCATTTGTATGCAAAGCAAGACAGAGTGTTGGAAAATGACGATGCTATAGAGTGTGATAGTTGTTGTAAAACCTTCCACTCACTGTGTACACACTTAAACAAAGTAGAGATAGAGAAACTCGTTAATGATCCCGCTCTTAAATTCGAATGTCATTTATGCAAACCGGAGAATGATAATAGGGATGACGTAAATGCAGTTTTGATGGAAATGAGAGAGATGAAGGAGACGATGAAATTTATGTCTGCCCAATGTGATGAAATTTTGAATGGTGTTAAAAAGAATACTGAAAGCATAAAAACGTTTCAAAAGGAGAATAGAAATCTGCGGGAAGATGTTAAGCAATTAAAATCGACTGTTGCCTTTTTAAATGGTGAACGAGTTCGAAATAATTGCATAATCAACGGAGTTCCAGCTGAAGTCAACTCAAAAGCAGCAGACATTGTACTTGATGTTGCAAAGAAGGTTGGGGCCGATATTTGTTAAGATGAGACTGATGACGCATATTTCGTCAACCGTAATAATGCGACAAACAAATATTCAGTTGTCGTATAATTTAAGAATAGAGGCGGTAAAGGAACTTTTATGAAGGAGAAGAAAAAACTCAAGCAAACTGATGCACTGAAAAACGTATATGTCAACGATTTTCTTACTAAGGAATGTTTGGGAATCTTGAAATATGGAAAATCTTTAAAATCAGTCGGTTTTAAATACGTGTATGCCAAGGCTGGTAAAGTGTTTGCTAAAACGGACGACAACGCTAGACAAGACAAATCTTTTTGGCATGTTTGGATGATGTCGACCAATTGTTGTCGAAACATGCAGTCGCTAGAAGTTCGAGGAAACCTTATAATATTGAATATAAAGTGAAGATGAAGATAATGACGGATTTTTATCACCCAACTAAATTTAATACAAAGTTTGTTTTTAAATCATGTTAAAAAGAGAAAATCTTTTTTTCAATAATCTTTTTATGAACTCAAATTATTTTTTCAATTCAAAATCTTATAACTCATATATTTCTGAACAAAATCAACGTTTTTTAAATATTTTATCAGTAAATATAAGAAGTGTTTCTTCGATAGAAAAATTTAACCGTTTTAAGAATGAAATAAGTAAACTAACAAAGTTACCAGAGATAATAACTATTCAAGAGACTTGGTTCAATAGGCAAAATTTAGCTTTGTATTCAATCTTTGGATATGATGCTATACACTGTGAGAGATCAGATGGTTTTGGTGGAACTACAACTTACATTAATTCAAGCTTAAAATATCGGCTTTTAACAAAGAAAAGTGATTATTATTTGGATTTTATTGTTGTGGAGATGCCGGAAATTAGGTAAACAACTCAAAATTGATTCTTATGTCATTCTACAGATCTCAACGTTGTAAAATAAAGTCATTTTTGAATATAATTCAGGATGTTATTGAGCGTTTTAATACAAGTTCGGTGTTGATAGTTGGAGATCTTAATGTCGATCTGAATGCTGTAAATGGAAATGCTCAACTCTTGCAAAACACGTTTAATTTATTTAATTTACATTCATGTCATGGACATATTACCAGGCCACAAAGTGGAACCTCGATTGACTGTGTTTATAGTAATTTTTCCGACAATGTTGTTGTGCACAGCGTGGAAAACAAACTGTCGGACTACAATTTTTTGAGCTGCTATATTTGTTTAGACTTCACGTCAAGCAATTATGTTTCTCATCGAAAAACAAAATGCGACTGTGACAAGCTTTCGGAAAATATAAATACGACACTGCCACCCCTGCTCAATGTTGATGATTCTTCTGTGGTAGGTGGACAGTTAATACAAACGCTACAAGAAGCTGCATCCCAAAGTTGACTCCGTGGGTAAATGAGAGGGTAATTTTCTTAATTGAATACAAAAGAAAACTCATAAAGTCACAACGTAAAAAGAAGAATCAGAATTTGCATTCTGAGAAACTAAAGAGGATAAGTAAGGTTATTCGGAATTGCGAAACGTTTCTGGTGGAAAATTATTACAAGAGAAATTTAAAATCACGACAGAATGATAAAAGAAAAACTTGGGAATTTCTCAACACGGTATTTGGAAGGTGTAAACAGCCAATAAAGGATATAGTTTTGAAGGACGGTAGCATGGTTTCTGACAATTAAATTAAAGCATCTGTGTTCAACAATTACTTTGTTGAATCTGTGGACAGGCTGAAGAATAACATCCCTAGTTATGCTGATGACAATGTTAACATGTTTAGAACTCTAAGGCAAGAACAGAGCCGTTTTGTCCTGCAAGAAGTAAGCAGAGTAAAGGTAGAAAATGTTTTGAATGTTCTCGATTCAAAGAAGAGTTGTGGATAAACGCTAAGAACTCGATAGTAGCTGACATTCTTGCCAAAATATTTAACAAAATGATTGCTGACCAAAAATATCCAGAAGCATTGAAAATACATAAAGCTTTGCCAATACCGAAAAACCCGGGCACCAGGATTCTAGCAGAATACAGGCCTATATCTGTGTTATCAATAGTTGATAAAGTTTTCGAAAAGCTAATCTTTGAGCAGTTATCCAACTACATAGATGATAATAACATTTTGCATGAACGCCAATATGGGTTCAGGAAAGGATCTGGTACAGAAGAGGCCCTAGTTGAAGTAGTGGAATATGTATGCGCTGGAATTGAAGAAAATTTCAAAGGAGTAGCTGGAGCTTTTTTTTGATTTTTCTAAGGCTTTTGATTTAGTGCAATATGATGTCTTAATTAAGAAGTTAAAAACTATTGGTATAGCGGAGTCATCTCTGGAATTGTTTGGAGATTATCTTCGAAATAGGTCTCAATATGTTCAAATTGGAGAGTCGAAGAGTAATACGCTTCCAGTTAAAGATGGAGTTCCAAAGGGGAGTGTGTTGGGTCCCTTATTGTTTAAAATTTATATAAATGATTTGAAAAACATAAAATTCAATGGTCAAGTATTTATGTTTGCTGATGATGTCTGCCTATTCTATAAATATAAGCATGAGACAGTTCTCATGAGACAGTTTATCAGAATTTGCTCACTTAAATAAGTTGTCTTTAAACACTGACAAGACCAAATTTATAAGATTTAAGCCTTATGTCAGCAGGAATTATGAAAATATATTTATTTACGTTGACGAAGAAACTATAATGGAATGTGAGAGTGTCAAATATCTTGGTATGACCTTCACCCATAAGATGTTGTGGGTTAATCACGTTAATGAAATTAAGGCAAAGATTTCATCGGCTACTGGACTTCTATATAAATTTAAGAACAAGCTCAGTAGAGAAACTAAGTTAATGATTTATCAATCCTTAGTGCACTCATATCTTACTTACCTACCTATTATATATGCGTGGAAGAAAAGTGGTACATTAAAATCTCTACAATCAGTCCAAAACAAAGCTTTGAAAGTTGTTTACAATTTACCATTTAGATATCCCTCACTGGATTTGTATAAAAACAAGGCAAAAACGATTTTGCCAATTCAAGAACTTTACAAACAACATCTCTTAATGTATATGTTCAAGTCTATACGAGGTATAGCCCCAAGATCAAAAGTATTTAGCCAAAATATAACGCGTACGGGACGAATTACAAGACACGCCGACAATATTGCAGTACAAAATTGCCGGCTAGAATTAACTAAGCAACGTATTAGATATGCTGGACCAAGCGCTTTTAATGAATTGCCTTTACACTTGAGAACCATGTTATCAATCTCGTCTTTTAAAAATAATATAAAGCAACATCTTTTAAGAGACTTAGAAACGCTTCTTATATAATATAATTTTGTCATTAATTTTGAATAATTTTCCTTAGAATATGTAACTATTTTATTATTTTTGTTAAACTGTTGCCAGATAGCCTCTTTAAAGCCTTTAGGCGCTGGGGCCGTAAATATTATAATATTATTGGAAAAAAATTTAATAAATAAAATAATAATAAAAAAAAAAAATAGCATTTTGCTGTCCACCTCGCGAGTTGTGAAAATTCAAATTTTTGGGCATTACTGATTTAAATACAAGCTAGATCGGAACTTTTTCGCATCCGTTACGAGTCTGTAAAAACACAAAAAAATTAACAGTGCAAGTTTGATTTGGCGGATCAGTTACGACTCCGTAAAAATGGTAAAAAACAAAGCATCGAAATTGTGATTTTCCAGATAAAACATAAAAAAGCGAATCAGTTACACTACGATTTGCAGGATTCTTTCGAATCTGATACGAGTCCGTAAAACCATGAAACACGAAATGTGAGAAGCAAACTTCAAATTGAAAATATTTCGTGAGGGAACCAAGCTTATATTTCAGTCAATAGATGCACGAATAAGCCACCGGCCATCACTCGACACCTTTTCTATAAAACATTTTGTGTCTCAGATTCATATCCCAAATATTAAAACACAAAAACTGTAACAAAAATTGAGTGACAACGAAAATTATAACGAATCCGTTTCGAATGCGTAACAATTGATAATAGTGAGTCAGCCTCGAATTCATTTTCTTTTTAAAAAACCAACCCGAAACGGATTTTCAAATGAAGTCTATTGTGAGTTCAAGACGTATCTAAGAAAGTAGAAAAATCGAACCGTTTTTTCAAATGAATTTCATACGCAAACGGATTCGTTGTATTTCCGTAAGCGAGTCCATCTCTAATTCGAAACGCATTCATATGGACACTGGGATAGTTCAAACTTAATTTCACCCTTCAATATGAGTAACCGGATGAGATATAAACTATAATATGAGTAAGAGATTGAGATATAAACTATCACTACCCGCAAAATATTTTCAAACAACAGCACACAGTAAAAGTTATAAACTCGAAACAATGCTTTCTTTGAGTGTACGACCAAAACTAAAATATATCTAGATGATTGTATATTTTCATAACACGACTAACCAGCAAATACATTTATGTCAGTATGTAAATGTATATTTTATATATAGATGTATGTATGTAGATGTATATCAGCAAAAATCAAAATTTTTTAAAATGGTGGCAATAGTTTCCTAAATATGTTTTAATGCCATTTTGATAGACCAAAGCAATTGTGATACATATGTATGTATATACATATAGAGAATATATAGGGTATCAATATCGCCCATTTCATGCAACACTATAACAACTAACCTTTACTCGAAACAGAGTACAACGAATTTAAATGATTCAATTATTTAGGATTGAATGCAAAATGCTAATTTAAAATTCTCTGCCGCCGAAACCTTAAACAGTCTACACGCTGAAAAATCTCGCGTTTTTTGTTGTTTGGATGCAAATATAACATGTGTTTGGAACTTGTCGCAAATATAATATACTTCTGCCCAAACGCATTGTGTTTGCTATTCAATATTACATGTTTGAGACACAATGATTAATAGGTTATAATTTATGTTTTTGAGACCCAAATGTTTCTTTTTTGTTGAAAACCGGTAAAAACAAATACGAGACAGACTACAAACAAGTTATTTTTCATCGCGTGAAAATAGTGGAAAGAAAGGGCATCCCCATAACTATAAAGGTTGAAAAATCTGTCGTTTTTTCTTATTTGGCTGCAAATATAACATGTGTTTGGAGCTTGTTGCTATTCAATATTACATGTTTGAGATACAATGATTAATATGTCATAACATATATGTTTGCAACCCAAATATATCTGTGTATGTGATACAAATACAGCCGTGTTTGTTGCACTGTTTATGCTATCTCGAGAGCAAGAGAATAAAAGAGGGGCAACCAGTGTGCATATCTTGTAAGTGTGTTTCTTTATTTGTGCATTATTGCATCACTATGAGAATGAATCACAAATATTCCTGAATGTGCGTGATATATTGCATTTTAGTTTCATGTATTCAGTCATCAATGGTTCATCAGCAAGATGATATCAAAGCGCTTGATCAGTGAAAGAAGAATAAAAAACGCTGGTTTGTGATGTTGCTTTGGTTTTTGTGGATGTGTATCATGTATATGTATGTGTGCTACCAATGTGACAAACGATTTTGAGGAAAGAAACTAGAAAGGGCAACAACGTGAATCCCTTTTTCTGCCCGAGCCTCTACTGAAAAAATCGGAATGGCGGACCATTTGTGAAATATAATAAAAAAAAACACAAGTAATTAATACACGCTTGTCTTGAATGAACTAGAGTTGCATGCTATAAGTATATTGTCTGTGTACTAACGTATAGTGATAACCAACGCATAGTTGAAACCTTCTGAAGACAAAAACGTGAGAGAAAACAAAGAAACGAGAAACAACAGAGCAGCAGATTCAATACAAAACAAATAATGCATTCAGTGCAAGTAAATGTAAAAATCATTTAAATCCCCTATTTTTTTCGATCAATTATTTATATAAGTAAATGTGGATATATATTGATAAAATTAAATAAATAAAGAAAGAAAGAATAATTCGTTTCTAAATATTATTATGTTTGACAGAAAATACGCATATGTTTCCACGTAAGTATATGGAGGTTTGGGGGAAACACGTGAATGCGTCCACGTAAGTATGCGGATGTTTAGGATGAAGCACGCATATGTTTCCACGTAGAAGCATACATATTTGTCAGTAAACATACTAATGTTTGCATTTAAATTCACCTGAGTTTGGGACTTGTAAACATATAAATGTTTGATATGTTTGGGAGAATATATTACAGAGGCCGTTTTTTTCAGCGCGCATATATTGGATTCAATTTATCCGCAAGTAATCAATACTCTTTGGCGACGACGACCTGCTTGTTTGTTCGCTGCCACTACATCAATACCATCATACTTACTTTCAAACAAAGACTCGTGTTGTGCAACAACCACGTATGTGATGTTAACGCTGTTTGTTGTCTGCATGTGTTCACTTTGATAGATTATCCTACCCGTGTCTATAGCTGTTAACACATCAAACAAAATCCATACGATTGGACCACTTTATGGGAAACCCTTATAAACCCTCACAAATTGGCTATATTTTCGATTCGACGCTCCGTTTCCGAAATATAAAACTTTTTTCCAATATTTTCATATTATCCTGGTTACAAATAATAATACTTTTGTTTATATTTAAAATTGGATACACAATTTTAATAAAAGATTTTTTTTTCTGTTTTTTTTTGCTATAAAATTCATCAGGAAATGGTTGTGACAGCCATTAAATTCAAGTAATTAGTTGAGCATATCAATAACTTACGTGATACAATCGAATAGGTTGTTAAATTTTTCGTTGATCCAACCAATAGAATATTCACCACTACAGGATAATTTGATTGCTAGAACTAAAATTCCATTGGCAGATCACATGCATTTCTTATTGCTGTGGCTTCAACTAAATATTTCAGTTCTAGCAACTAAAACTGAATTATAAATCAATTTATATGTACAATAATTGGTGATACAGAACAGAATTATTGGTAATCACAACTGAATAATGTGACTGCCAAATTTTAGTTGGCTGTAAATATAGTTGTGACAACGAAATCTCTCTGTGTAGAATTGGCAGCTCAAATAAGTTTTACTTCTTTTACAAAAATTTTGATTTCTTCTCATACGAGTATATATACATATATATATGTATATATTTGCATGTGTTACTTTGTGGAAACAACATCACATACATTTAACTAGAACACCCATATGTTGGCACTTTGGTTCAAGCGCTGCTGCTTTCACTGATGGTGATGGTGATGATGATGAGATATGCATAAGGATACGAGTTCTCTATTTTTGTTTTTTCTTTCATTTTTTGTTTTTTATTTTTTTGTTGAGGTATCCCAAATGCATAATTTAGCACTTATTGCATTCTAAGTGTGTACATGTGGATGTGTGTGTGTACATAAACATGTGCATAGATTGGTGTGTAGTCATCAATATATGTATATGAGTATACATTGTTGACTATGTGGCAGACTGACGAACTGACTTCATATATTAAATCCTGTCTTACATTTACTTCATACACATACACACATACACAATGCAGGTTATAAATCGAGGCCACTCCTTATTCCTGACACAAAAGTGTTGGTTGTGTGGTGAAATTTTGTTGAGACCAGTTATTATATCGTATACTGCAATTTATTGTCATTTGCAGAATAATATTTACTTTAGAGTGGTATTTACTGTGGTAGTACTGACCTTACTCCAAATTGTATTCAGCTTAGGATGGAAAAAGTGTTAGAAGAAATTAATGTAATTAAATATAAATTTTTAATGTAAGGGTATTACTTTGTGACACTGGTGTCAATGACTTTGGTATATATGCAATTCTCGCACCTGTCCCATTCACCCACACAACTCCTAAGATTCCAAATCTAGACGTGCGTCTGTTAATTAAACAGTGTCCTACAAAAACGTAGAAGTATACTCTCTAAAAGTATACATTAAGTCTTCAGATCTTTCAGAGTAATTTGGGTGAAACTACTCGCCGATCCTGTAATTTATGCCGCCAGTCCATTTGTCGTCTATATGCCTTAGACCTTCCATTATTGGATTTGAGCTCGTATGTAAAAAGAACTTTATTTGCCTTCGTTTTCCAGATGTAATGTCACTATTCCTTACCAAACTTATAAGGTGGGTATCAAACTTCTTGCCAGTTGTCGGTAGTTTTGAATCTAAGAAATCAAAACGAAGAAATTTTATAGCTGACTGATCATCACAGTAGATGACAATGAAGTTTCGTCTCAGGCAAAGTTTAAGTTCTCCATCAGGCATTAGCTTTGCCTGTACTTACTAGGGACATAAATACTTTTAAATATATTTTGGGCAATAAAACAAAAACTAATGAACATTTTTGGACCAAATTATTTTCACAACGTCATCATCACCAACATCATCATCAACATCATCATCAATTAAAACGTTGGCTACAGCACGAACCAGAGCTGTCTTAAGAGAATCAATGTTGGAGTTTTTTTTTTTGGTAGACCATGTCCTCTAAAACGGTCCACAATTTGTAATCCAGACGGTTCAAATAAGGGCTGCCAGAGGGCCATTCTTCAGAGCATATAAAAGCTGGCAAATTGTTTCGAAGCCAGGTTTGTGTCATTTCAGCCCAGCAAGGCAACAACACAAACTGTTTTAACTCCCCGACCAATGATCACAAATCGACGTTTAAATACCAAAACCTCATAAGTCAAAATTTCATATTTGTAAGGATACCAAAAAAACTAAAAGATAAAAAACTAATTGGATATTTTTAAATTATTGATGTAATATCCATTTCTGAAAAACATTCAGAAAAAAGAATTTAGTGCTGTTTTGCAAAGTTCCAGTACATGTAGAAAATGCTCAATTTTGACTTATGAGGTTTTGGTATTTAAAACTCAAAATAATTTTTTACTAATAAAGGGTGTCTCAGTATGAATGCACTTTTTGGTTTTAAACCAAAAATATGTATTTTTGAGATAGTTGAGATTTTTTTTACTGGATTGTAAAAAATACATGTTTCGATTAAGTATGGAATAAAATATTCGTCAAATGCCCCCATGGCTCTGATGACACGCCATTACTCTTTTCATGAAAGTTTTTTTGATATTTAAATTATTACAATTAAATTTAAAACTTTTTTTTATTTTTTTTTTAAATCAGATACCGTGGAAACAGATCCATGGAAAGAAGGAAAATATTATTTTTGAAAAAAAGTGTGTTGACACCTTCTTAAACAAGGGGCTTCAACTAAAACGCGTTGTTCTGTTATAAAGCGATCCATTTATAATAATCGGAATAAACATATGCGACAGTTGTTGCCACTTGCCACTTGCTACTTGCCACTTTAAACCAAGACATATACACATACACATTCATACACAACAAATATATTATAACACATTAGTAACTTTGCCGCCAAAATGTAATCTAAAACAGCAAACACGATGTGTTTGGATACAAGTATACTATATTTGCTACAGGCTACAAACACACATTATATTTGCATCGAATCAACAAAAAATAATACAGATTTTTGAGGGTGTATAATATAGGACGGATTATAGAGCGAATTAACAAGAGCAACGAGACCCATTTTCATCCGAACGGCTACACAAACAAAGTAAATTTGGTCTTCTGGGGTACTGAGAAGTCATATATCATTCAAGAACAGCCCATGCGTGCGCCAAAAGCCACTGTATAGTGCACCATTTACGCCGGTGGTTTCATCGGGCCCTAAGTTTTCGAAGACGCCTTGGATTGCAAGGTTACTTTAGCTGGTGACCGAAGCACAACCATGATCGATTAATTTTTATTGCTACAAATTCATGAAATAGGACTGACGCACACGTGGCTCCAATAGGACGGTGCAACTTCATACACAGCTTTTCCAATTTGCTGTGGCCGCAAGAGAGCCCAGTTGTCTGCAGGATTTTTAGAAGCTTTCAATTAGAATGAGCGACTATTATACGAGAACTTATCGTTAAAAGTTCACGCCAGAGCGAAAAGAAATATGGTAAAATGAACCCAAATTGTCATCAAAAATGACGGCGTCCATTGGACTGATGTTGTCTTCAAAAGATAGTGGAAAACTTGTAAATATCTAAACAAACATTTAAAAAAAATTAAATGATGTCCATTCGTTTGAAAGGTACAGCAAATCAACATGGGGTGAGTGTTTTAGGATGACCTAAATGCTGAAAAATTTGTATTTTTTCTTGATTGAAATATAAAGTGTTTGTAGCTTGTCGCAAATATAGTATACTTGGGTCCAAATACATTATGGTTGCTCTTTCATATTACATGTTGGAACACACTAATTAATAAGTTATATTATATGTTTTTGTGGCCCAAATGTGGCTGTGTTTGTGGAAAACTGCTTAAAACGAAAACGTAACAGACAACAAAGAAGCAAAATGGAGGGGATTTTCACGGAACTTCGGCAAAGGTATACCAACCTCACGTTTTGGAAAAGTAGTTAAGCATTAAAATACCGCATTGTTCGAAAACGGAAAGCTCTACAATCAACAGGTACCTACCTACCCCAGCCCATAAGGCAAAAACCAGTCAAGAGTGGTGAAAAACAATTTGCCATACCTTATTTCAATGGATGATTGATCCATCGGGAAATCCAGATATGAATCCTTTAGACTATAAGTTGTGGCCCGTTTTAGAGATCATGGTCTGCACTACTCGTCAGCCGTTTATAATCTCTTAAGCGTGCGTACTTCAATAGGTGATTGGCTGAAAGGCAAATGGCGGCCAATATTTCAATCTTAATCAATCTTTTTCGATATGTTCTCAAATGCAGGGTGGCGCGCGAATCGTCCTACAAGAACAAAGCGTAATAACTTTTTTTCTGTGTCAGTAATCGCGTTATTTTTTTAATTTGTAGGTTATTATGTACTTATAGATTTCTTAACATGAATGCTTGGGATACCGAAAAAAGAATTTGGATGATGGTGCAGCAGTTCCATGATCTGCAGTCCTTCATTTTCATCCATAGGTAATTTAGGCGGAAGTTGGGTGGCACTCCCCCAAGTAGATGGACCATTATAAGGTGGAAAACTGTACCATCGATATCCCTATGTTCGGGTTCAAGGCACAATCGCGGCTGTAGCATCGTCAATTCAGGCAAATCCATGTTATTCAACTCGAAACTTATCTACGAAAATTGGAGTTAATAGACGATCATTACAACGAATAATTCATGATGACTTAAAGTTGTTTCCGTACAAAGTCCAAACTACAACTTACGCAAGTTAAACCCTGTGGGTTTACCTATTCGCATTGAATTTTGCATAAAGAAAAATCTATTGAAATGGCCGAAGAAGACAACATCTTCATATATTACTCTTTTTTTTCTGAGGAGGCCCATTTTGGACCAAACGGCAATGTAAACAAGCAACATTGCCGTACATGGAGTGAATCTAATCCAGAAATACCACATGAGACGGAACTGCACCCAGGCCGAGTCACTGTGTGGTGCGCAATTGCAATAAGGTGTATTGCAAGGCCATACTTCTTTGAAGAAAACGGTGTAACCGTTATTTAAAGATGTTGAAGGAGTTTTTAACCGGAACTGCACTGATGTATCCATTTCAACTGCATTTCCTTCCAGCAAGATGGAGTAACTCATAGCCAGACCAGTTATGGCGGACTACAAACGAAAATCCCCAAACAAATTAGTATCCAGAAACTCCACTTTCCGCTGGCCCCCAAGGTCACCTGACCTGACTCCACTAGACTTTTTGTATGGGGATTTGTGGCTGCCGGTGGTGCAATGGCTAGTGTGTGCGGCTCTTCTGCATGAGAACGTGGGTTCGACCCCTGCTCTGGCCACCTTACATTTCCTTCGACGACGGTCACTTCGCGTAGCGATGGCGACACTATCGAGTATTTATCCATGAAAAAGCTTCTCAGAATACCGTTCGGAACGGGTGTAGTAAACCCTAGGTGAGTGAAAAGTTATAAAGCACACAGCTCACTGGTTGTGAGAGATCTCCCCAATCCCTTCATGGCATGTAATGGGAAATGGTTATTTATCATTCGGCAAATTTCTGTGCCAGTTAGAGATAATGGCTCAATATATAGAATCATCTGGGTCCTGGTTAAGAGAGTGAGCTCAATGTTGTATGTCCGTAGACTTAAATAAAAAAATTAAATGAAAAATTCTACTTTCCAGTCCTCATTGTCTACTAAGGGTGTATACTTATGTATCCCTCGAGCACATCTGTATATGTGGAAGGATATTTCTCTGAACTACATTTGCCAGCACGCACTACAAGACGATGTACTGAAAAATCCCTTTTTAATTTTCAACCATGGTGTCCCAATTGAGGCCTGTGAGGACTGTGATTACGGAAATGCAAAATTTTTTCTTCGCTTGGCTACGTTAGGTCTTAATTGCTTTGCAAATAAAACACACCTTCAATATGATGCATCTAACGGGAATATAGGTCAGCCTAAGTTAGCATTAGGGTCACGGGGCCCAAACATGTAGCCCATGAGAATCACTGGTCGTATACCGTCAACGTTTAAAGAATGAAACTTCCTGTTTCTCCAAAGAAACAGATTTTACAAAATAGATTCTACTTAAAACATGAGACATGCAAACTCTGCTTTGACATGTGCACGCTGAAAAAAACGGCATCTGTAACATATTCTCCCAAACATATTCTGCAAAAACCATGTACATGTTTGGAACACACTTCAAACATTCATATGCTTGCAAAGCCAAACTCACTTGTATTTAAACATATAAACATATAAACGTATGCGTATTTCCTCCCATACATAATGTATTTAGAAACGAAGTATTCTTTGAATTATATATACGTTTAATTTATTATAATTAATTTTATTAATATAAATCTACGTTTATAAATAACACGGTGTTACAAAAAATTGATTTTTTTCTGTCCTATGAACCAAATGCACATATTCGGAAAGAGGGGAAAAAATAAAAATACACGTGTATCGTCGATTTTCATGTACACGTCAGAATTTTGTTTTTAAGTTTGAAGTATAAAGCTCGTAAAACCAAAGCAACACCACAAACCACTTAACCGTCCCAGCCTTTGTTTATTCTTTTTCACTGATCAAGCCCTTTTGATATCCTCTGTCCGATGAACCATTGACAACTGAATACATGAAAATAAAACGCAATACATCAGCAGACTTCATTCGCAATTTGCACGCACATTCAGGAATATTTACGAATTACTGACTGAGAGATTAATGCAAAAAATAAAGATACACACTTACAAGATAGACTCTCTCGTTGTCCCTCTTTTATTCTCTTGCTATCGACGCAAATATTTGGTTCACAAACACATATATTATAACATATTAATCATTGTTTCTCAAACATGTAATATTGAAGAGCAAACACAATATGCTTGCCCACAAGTATATTATATTTGCGACAAGCTCCAAACACACGTTATATTTGCATCCAAATAACAAAAAACGACAAATTTGCAGCGTGTGTAAAGAAGACGAAACTAAAGAATCAGTGATAACATTTGCAGGGTATTATTGTGGAAATGCACCAAAATGTTGATGGTCGAAAGGAATGCCATAAAGACCTTAAATTGTATGTATCATTTCATTTCAAACACAAGAATGACACGGATATTTTTCATATAATAATGCTATTAACCTTAAATCTATTAATGATTCTTCAAGGAAATGGGTAACTCAGTTAACAACACGTGTCGTTATTTCAACACGTGCCTTATATTTTTAACAGGATTGCTTAAGTCACGTATGCATTAGTGCGCTCTAGTTTTATCCTTTAAGTATGTCCTAGTTTTTAATTATATATTTATGGAATAGTCGCATGCAATACATACGTTAACTAATGAAAATAAATCAAAACGTCAACACTTTACGGAATTTCATATCTCAGTGGATATTTGTTATTATTTGTTGTTTGTATTCCGTAGTACATTTACTAGTTGACCTTTTGAGACTTATTTTGTACGTCAATAGAACTAATTGCTTTATAAATTACAATACCTGTCATATAACTCTTTATTTATTCGATAAAAAACTCAATTTTTCACAACCATTCAATAGTCATTAACAGAACTTTCACTATTACTCGACAATTTCAACTTTCAGCGGCTTCAATTATCCGGGATTGAAAAGGGCTATCAGGTGTATATTTATATCATTCTAATTATCCATACACTTCACCTGCCACGGGAAAAGCATAAATTTTGTTGCGTATTTGTAGTTGGCAAATAACTGCCACATCTGGTCTCAAAATTCAACCCCGTGAGGAAACATACAGCCACAATTCCCATAGAAGCGAAATATTTAAAATATCGTTGACTTGTGTATATGCCGCGACGAAAAGAAAATATGACGACACCAATAACATATTTATGAGTGCCTAGAGGAAACATACAGCCGCCGCCCTTTCCATCACATTAAGATTGTCCTAGGTGATTTTAATGCTGAATTCGGCAGAGAAAATGTCTTTGAACCAACCATCGGTAATCGCCATCGCCACGTTGAAGAGTGGCGAATGGCAAGCGATGAAAAAAAGCTGCACGTATGGTATTCTTCAGTCAGTTGCAACGCGAGCTGCTACAGAGCGGTATAAGGAGAAGAGGAGAGCGGACACCGTTTGTTTAAGAAAAAAAACAGTTGTGGAGAGAGTGCGAGAGTCTAAAATATGAATGTCACCGTTGGAAGAATGAGGCCCGTAAATTATACCGAAAAGTACAATGTCAATCCAACTGCCATGGATAAGGGTCCGCTGTCGGTGGTGCAATGGTTAGTGTGCGGGGGTCTTGTGCATGAGGACATGGGTACGATCCTTGGTCTGACCCCCTTACATTTCCCTCGACGACGGCTACCTCGCTTAGTCATGGCAACACTGTCGGGCAACAGTATAGAGTACTTAGCCATGAAAAACTTATCAAAATACCATTCGGAACAGGTGTAAAACTGTTGGTCCTAATCATTGAGTAAAAAATTACAAAGCACACAGCCCACTGGTTGTGAGAAGCTCTCCCTACTGCCTTCTTGGGATGTAATGGGAAATAGTTTTTTTTTTGTTTTAAGGACGGGATGGGAATTCGGCGAAATAACTTCTCCGCTTTATTTGTCGGAGGCGTCATCAATATGGTTGAGGGTGTTAACAAAATTCATGACGATAGTGTCAACTGACCCCTTTTAGACAAAGCGAAGTTACAACTGCAATTTACCGGCTTATGAACAACAAAGCCGCTGGTGCTGACGGACTACCGGCTGAGCTGTTTAAGACTGGCTGCTATTGGTTGGAAAGGTGCATTCATCAGCTCCATTGCAAAATCTGGCTAAATGAATGCACGCCCGTCGATTGGAGTCTTAGCCTACTAAGTTGTATAGGGTACGGTACGTTTGACAAAATTTTTCGTGGTTAAATACTAGTGTCGCCGTCACTCAGCCAGGTGACCGCCATCGAAAGAAATATAAGGTGGTCTGAGCAAGGATGGAATCCACGTAGTCATGTACAAGAGCCGCGCAAACTACCAATGTACCACCGACGACCACCAACGTGAACGTTGATAACCGATATAATTTCGTGGTTGTGAACAAATTTATTGACCTCTGATCTGCTGTGAACAGAAGCAGTATCGTCACCCTAGAAATCAAACGGAGAATTATGCTTGAAAATTGGTATTATTTCGGGCTAAACCAGCATTTCAGAGATATGACCCTCTTTCGAGAAACGAAGATCAAATTATTTCAGACTCTCATACATTCTGTTTTGCTTTGTGGCGCAAAATCCTGGGTCATACCGCGTGCTGATGAAACATTACTAGGAGTCTTCGAGAGAAAAATGTACCGACAAATAGATGGTCCCATAATACAAAACGGAAAGTATCGACGACCGATGTACCAGGAGCTGTATAATCTGTGTCCCGACATCGATGTAGTTATGTATATCAAAATATCGCATTTACGCTGCCTAGGCCATGTCTCTAGAATGGATCAGACTAAACGAGTGCGTAAGTTATTTTGGAAGACGTACTCGAAAGACATCGAAGAATAGGACGACCAAGACTCCGCTACAAAGACCAGGTGTTACCAACTGGAGGAGAAAAGCTGAAAATCGATTGATCCCTGAAGATGAACCCTCTGGTACTTTGAGGTCATCTAAGTAAATAAGTAAGTCAATGGCGTTATCTAGCGAACCCAGGAATGTCAGAGCAGTTCCTCGTTATCGGAAGTGATGGCATGTAGACTAAATTTACCGTTGGTTGGTTCAAAAATATTTTCCCTGCAGACATTCCCATTAAAATCACCTAGAACAACCTTATTGTCGTGTGTTTCCTCTGGGTGCTCGTAGAACATGTCCTTTGTGTCTTCGGATTTTTTCTTCCGTCGGGCGCGTTCACAAATTAGGGATATGATAAATAATTTCGCTCCTACGCGGACCTTGACACCAGATATCGTAATTTTTGTCAACTACAACTCCGCAACCCAATTCATTCATACCCAATGACACCTGTAGACTTCAGATTTCATGAAGCACTACGCAGCGAATTTTAACAAAACACCTCCACCTTCATGCGTACAAAACGCAGCTTAATCAAGAGCTCAAACCAGCAGACTATAGAAAGCGCCAGCAATTCATCCAATGGGAAATGGATCAAAGTGAAGTCAATGCCAATTTTTCAAAAAAAAAGTCATCTCTATCTGAATGGCTTTACGAATTCATCAGAAAATTCTCATGCAATTAATGAGAAACAAATGCACCCACAACGACCAACTGTCTGGTGGGAATTTTGGTCAGGCGGCGTGATTGGGCCTTACTTTTTTTGAAGATACGGCCCAAATTGCAGTGACTGTGGGCGGCATTCGTTACACGAACATGATAAAGGAGTTCTTGTGGCCTCAACTGGTAGTCATGCATCTGGACGAAATATGGTTTCAGCAAGATGGCGCTACCTGCAACATCGAGCACGAAACAATCGATTTATTGCAGCAATGATTTCCAGAACAAATTATCTCAAGAAATGCTAATGTCAACTAGCCAACAAGATCATGCGATTTAACACTGTGCGATTTCTTCCTTTGGGGTTTTGTGAAATCTCGAGTTTATGCCAATATCTCAAATACTGTGAGATACAGCCACATCCGTGTGAAAAAGTCATGGAAAATTTCATGAAAGATTATTGACCTGTCATTAGAGCCGTGGGGGCCATGTGGCGGATATTTTATTCCATACGTAATCGGAACGTGTACTCTTTACAATCCAATTAAAAATATATTATTATTTTAAAATGAAAAGTGCACTCATACTGAGACACCCTTTAGATAAGATTTGGAATTTTATTTAAATTCGCTTTAAAAAGAATAATAATAATAATATTTTCAAAGTTATGATTTTATTGGTAGGGAACATCATTGACATTTATGAAGGAAACGCAATATCGGTCAAATGGCTTCCACAGTTTAGTTTGGGCCGCAATCTCGTGAACGACAGCATCGACTTTGTGGTTTAAAGCCTCAATAGACTTCGTGTGGATTGCGACAATTTTGTTTGTTAACATGAAATGAGTTGGAAATGAAGTTCATCGGAAAAGATGATTTTTCGGTTAAAATTCTCATCTTCAGACTAACGACTTTGGAAGAAAGTTTTAATTATTAAATTTGAGAACAAGTGTTTTGCACAATGCATCCTCATGATTCCTTCAAACCGTATGGCTATTTCAGATCTAGCCACGGGACTTCATCCGACGTGGTTTGGAGTGATGCGATTATTCAATTCAATTCATTAATTTTCTTGCCAGCTGAAAGCCCAATGGGCCAAATAGCTGCAGATTAATTAATATCTTGACACATTAATAGATCATAAAATTATTAATAATAACTTAATATGAATATTTAAATTTACCTTAAAAATTATCCCCCCATTTCTCTCTATACAAACACAACCACATACTAAACAAAATACAAATTATAATGATCAGCAGCAGGACACAACAGATTCCGCTAAAAAAACTGACGAAAAGATATGAAAAGATTAAGCTTACTTCAGTTCTAAAGATAATTGCAAAGCAAAGTGTTCATATACTTGCTCTAAACAAATTTTCAAATTGGGTTACGGTTTGTGAAAATCTTCTCTCGGAATAAGGAATAACTGAATTCCATAGTCTAGCCACCTTTACAACAAAGGACCTGTCCATAATAAGAGTTGTATGTCTTGGGTAGACTATTGTGGATGACCTTCTTGAACTTCCAAAACCAAATTTTTCGACTAAGTATGAAGGGCAATTATACTTAACGGTTTTAAAAAATAGAATAATCTGACGTGAGCTTATGAAATCTTCAAAGTCATATCCTAATAATTCAATTCTAAAACCAGAAACATGTTGTCTCACTTTGAGACCAAATATGTATCTAATTACCCTATTAAAACACACTTTAAGTCTTCCTAAGTTATCCCGCCCAGTGCAGCTATACATTTCGAGCCCATATAAAAACAAGGGGAGACATAAAGCAACTCCTACACGGCGTCTAACCACGAGAGGAATATAGGTGCTCATATTATACAATCCACGCAAGGTCCAAGACACTTTAGAAATAACGGAATTAACGTGACGGGTAAAATCTAATTTATTATCAATATAAAAGCCGAGCGCTTTGTAAGTATCCACCGACTCAATACTCACACCGTTTACTAAAATATTGAGTTGATAATCTGTGTCTCCTGAAAAAACATAACCTTACATTTTGCAGGATTAAGGTCCAAGAAATTTGTTCGAGACCAGTTAAAAACTTTGTCCAGCTCAGTATTGATATCTCTCTCAAACGCTACCAAATTATTGAGTTCTGAACATCCCAATAATTGAATGTCATCTGCGTAAGTGTAACACTTTAAAATAGAAAAAGAGGAATATATATCATTAATATATAGCAAGAAGAGAAGCGGCCCCAAAATCGACCCCTGAGGTACGCCCCTGTACAGACCAATAACATTAGAGCTTTGATTACCTATTCTAACATACTGTACACGATTGCTTAGGAAGGAAAATAAAAGTTTACTAGATAGCATGTCAAAACCAAACTGATCAATTAGTTTCCTAGCTAATAAATCATGGCTTAAAGAGTCAAAGGCTTTTCGGAAATCCAAAAATACTAAAACACTTACTAAATTTCTATCTAATTGCGATCGAATAGACTCTACGATATCAAGCATCAAGGTTGATGTATTATATCCTTTTCTAAACCCTGACTGGAATGGACTGATTAAACCAGATTCATCCAAATAGGACTGCATCTGATCCTTCAATAGAATCTCAAATATCTTGGAACAGCAGGGTAAAATTGTAATTGGTCGAAAGTCTTCTTCTGTTCTTGGATGCTTTACTTTAGGTATAGGAACAACTCTACCCACTTTCCAGTCTAAAGGAAAATAGGATCTAGTTATGCATGAATTAATAATAAATGTGAAGTGCGAGGCTACTTCAGGGAAAATTAATTTTAAGAATTTTAAAGGAATCATATCTGCACCGACAGCATCTGACTTTATCCTTGATAATGCACTAAACACTTCTAAATTATCCACATTTCTAAAAGAGAAACCAAGAGTATTATCGTATATAAGTTGATCAAATGATATCGCAGAACTTGGTAAAAGCGACTTTCTAGAATGTAGATTAAAAGCATTCGGATTAATTATCGAGGGGGAAGAATTTTCACTTAAAGCACCGACAGATCGTAGCCTTTGCCATATTTGTCTTTGATTACAGTTTGAAAAGAAGTGTAAATAGGATCTTCTTCTTATTTTACGAATAGTGGACTTAACCTTATTCCTATAGTAGCAGTATGTCCTCACGGTACCTTCCGATCTATTTTCGCGCATAGCCCGAAAAGCCAAATCCCTATTGAGCATAGCAACTTTAATTTCAGGATGATTCATCCAATCATACGATTTTCTCATCTTAAACTGACGTAAGGGAACGAGCTTATCAAATAAATTGAAAATCGTTGAATTAAAAAATGAAATTTGCATATCAGGCATGGGATTATCATATATCGGAGAAAAGTCTATAGACCTTATTTCAGATATACATTGATTAAGGTTAAAAGATTTATAATCTCTATAAAAAACACTTTCGCTTTCTACGTTTATTGCAATATCTAAAGAAATACATATGACAGCGTGATTGGAGTTCAAAGCGGGTAGCTGAAATTGTCCTTTGTGACTCACCTGTTCAATTTTAGATACCAGGAAGTAATCAATTAGAGATGTACTATTTCTATCATCGCAGTAATGCGTAGGGAGTGAGTTGTGAACCACAGTGAGGGATGAACGATTACAGAGATTACGAACTTCGTCTGCTCTAGAAAATATATCGACATTAAAATCACCCATTATGATTACGTTGCTATACCTTGAAGTTATATCAGAAAGTTCGTCTTCACAAATATTAAAATTGCGATGTGGTAAATACACCACACCAATTAGAATTAGGTTCCCATCACCAAGCACAACCTCTATGAAGAGACTTTCAAACACACCTTCAATCATTCTTTCATAAACCACACGAGACTTAAACTTTTGTGCTACATATAAACATACACCACCTCCCCTTCGTATTTGACGATCATTTCTGTGAATATTATAACCCTGAATACTAACCGACCTATCTGCAACACATTTCGTATACCATGTCTCTGAAACTCCAATTACATCTATAGCACTGTTGTGAAATAAGTTTTTTACCTCATCATACTTCGTAGATTTTTGGTGTGGTACAAGACTTTGAGCATTCAAATGTGCCATCTTTAATCCAGAATCTTGCAAAACGGAATTGAACATTCTACTGCTACTGATCACCGGTCCCAAATTGTCAATCATAATGATATGCTAAATTTGGCTGTGTATGAATAGAGAGAAATTTGCCCCAAAAAAACCTAAACCTAAAATTAACAAATATTAAAATCATCGATAACTAACTTCTACGCCCTCGATATGCTATTTGTTAGCTTTCTACAAAAATAGTATACTAAGTATGTTTTTAATTTTACTATTGCAATGATGTATATTATAAGAACAATTTGATATCCATAGAAATATAAATCTGGATTCATTAAAACTCATTACTAAATTCACATATTCATAGTTTTCATAGTTTATAGGTATATTCAAAAATGTAATAATTGTAATAACAAACCCTAATTTCTGTGAAGTATACAAATAAAGGAGTACATTTAGTAAGTATCAACAATTCATATAAAATTTTGGTTATTTGTATATTATTCTTACTAATCTATTTTACCATATGATTTTGTTTTCTCTTCACATAACTCATATTTGATACATTTCTTTTACTCTTATCCATCTCTTCAACTAAGAGTATTACAAATCATGTTTTCGTTGGCTTTTACTGGTCACTAACTACCACTATCTGCCTAACAGTCTCACTACTTCAACAAACGATGTCCCAAAATGTTATCATTATTGGGACATAGAACGACAAAACAATCAGTTCAGCAGGAAAGAGTGCAATGATTTAAATAAAGCCTTTTGCTGGGGACATGTTAATATACACATTACATATTTATGTTATCTAAATGATAAAAAAAAAAAAATTAAAGAGAGTTACGAGCAAGATGTTTTTTTTTTTAGTTCCAACAATAAATTAAATTTATATAATAATAATGTTAATGTTTAAGTAGTAATGCTAACGAACTTAAATACTTATTTATTTTATGGTAAAATTTAGACATTGTTGTGATCATCAGTTTGTTGCACATTTTGCTATAAAACTGCATTAAATTGCTCAGTAAGTGTTGTTAAGTTGAAACTTTTTTCACCGCCATCAAGCAATGTAACTTTTACTTCTGGGTTGTCTCTGTTATAAAGCTTGAACTTTTTAATTTTTTTAGTCTTTATCATTTTGCGACACATGAAATTTAGCTTGGCTGCAATCGGTGTAAGATGTTCATTAATATAAACCCTTAGTTCGTTGAGATTGGGATGTGCAACATGTGTCGAAACCTGATCTCTTCCGACCCAACCGCTTGCTCATCACGTAAAGTAAGTTCCCCGAGATTCAAAAACTTCTTCTCAAAATATTTCTGTACAAGCAAGTCTCTGTTGTATACACTGTTGAACTTTACCAGAACCTGTTTCTTACCCTGTATATATGAACACATGTTGATGTCATTGTGTTGTATGTTTACATCAAGAACATGTCCAATTTTAAAGATGGTGGCATATAACTTGTCTTTTGTCAAGTCTTTGGACAAGCCGTTAACAATAATATCACATCTGTTCAATTGCCTTCTCAATGCATTGTTTTCAATTTGTAGGTTATGTATTTTTGAATATACAAGTTCTTTAGTTTCTTTTGATTTCGACAGACATTTTTCCAGCTCATTTTTAATCGAATTTAGTTGAGTCATTACATCTTCCGAAATAATCCGAGTTAGGGTTTTTATGCCGAGTTCTAACTCCCCTAGTTTTGATGCAGGATCTGTATTTGGTTCTTTATTGGACGGCTGTGCATCCGAAGACGATGGTGTTAAAGAACAAGATTTACATACAAACAATAGACCACCATCACTTTTTTTAATTGCTTCAAGCATCTCTGAGTTTAAGATTGGGTTCTCCTGCGCAGCGCATTTTGCGTGAAAGGCTTGTTTACAACTCCCACAAGAAATATTTCCTCTACTTTTACAATTTGTTAAACAAACTTTACATTGGGATGACATTTTTAACTTAGCGTTTCGCGTACTCGAAATATTTATACTTCTGCGTTAGTGATATTCTGCTTTTGTCCTCTATGCTTCTGAATGCCACTTTTAGTAAAATTGTATTAATTCCGTGATAATATACAAATGTTTCAAAAGAGGAAAATCAAAATAAACCAGTATTTTTTATTCTTGCTTCTCCCTTACATGAGAGCACAGTTTTAAGTCCAGTGTTGTTGTTGTACTGTTTTTCTTGTTCTTTTATTTTCTCCTTTGTGTCAAAAAAGCCTTTGATTGAATTTGTTTAAACTATGATTTTTCAGCGCAAATTAATTTCCTTTTGTCTATTTTCATAACTCTTGTGTGTAATAACTTCGAATATAAGTTTAATCTTTTTTACACATTGCAATATAAGTTTATAAACAAGTTGTATAAAATTTTGCGGACCGCAATTAAAACACGTCTACTCTTGTGTCATCGTACGAACTCATTCCATTAAACTAAACGCAAACGAAAACACATTTTAATTGAGAATTTCCAGGGGGATTCTATGGGCACAGCTGATCGAAAAGGTACTAGGCCGATGAGAGAATGATGAGCGAATGAGAGAGCAAATAAGACAGTACCTAATTTTAAATAGTGTTTATTGATGTTAATGACAGCTAAATAATGTTTTATATTGTATGTATTGAACGAAAGTACGAATTCCCTTCGATTTCTGTCCGTTTTATGTCCAACGAAAGTGTAAAATTGGTAAAATACCGCAGCAAATAAAACTCTATGAAATGGCCTACTACCTCGTCGTCATGAAGAGGCAGCGAAGAGAGTAATGGAAACTCTTAAGTATTTCTCTATGGAATTTCCCACTATGCAAGTATTCCAAAAATATCGCAAGCAAACCACACAAGAAAACATTTACGGAAATGTCTTTACATTTCCAGAGAAACATCGGTTCCAAATATACACGATTTTTCAATTTTGTACACCTTTAACCAATAATATATTACTTCATAATTGCCAAATTACCCATTTTCTTTGAAACAACGGGGGGATTCAAATGCAAATTTTATATACAAACACCCTTTACTTGTAATTATATACCCTTAGAAGAAAAACAATTACCAGGCAGCCCCCTACAGAGATGAAAGTAAACTGTACTATTTTAGTTGTATTGCAATAATTGACAGTAATGAGTCCTTAAAAGGCTTTAATAACTAACTACACTTCGGCATTGGCACCTAAAAGAAATGTATTAATTATGCACAGTATCTAACGGAAGAACTGCATGAAATCTGATTTATTTAAAGTAGTGAACATAACTCAGAAGACACAACAATACAGTACCCTTTTTCTCCCAGCTGTTATCCTTATAGTATTTTGATGTAAGAAACAAATTAAAAGCAAGAGAAAGACCAAAAACAAAAACAGAGAACAGAAAGCAGAAAGCAGAACACATAAAGCAACCATAGGAACATCAAAACATCCGAAAAAAAACCCTTGCATAAAGTAATTACAATATAATGTTAAGGGAATATTTGTACATAAACTTTTAACAAAACAAACGAGTGACAACAGTAAATGAAAAACATTTTGGTAATTACCCGAGAAAACAAACTAAGAAACACAGTCCAACAACAGCAACAAAGGAACCCGAAAATCCTTTCTTCCTCCCGAGACAGACATGCAAGAAATTGTGAACAGAAACATACAAATTCAACTGAAACATAAGACATACACAATGTTCTACATTAAGATATACAGTATGGGGACAGTATTCGTGTAACACAATAACTCAGATGGCGACAAAAGGATTGAGGGAAAATGGAATACTACCTCGAGCAAAATGTTGAAATAAGTAGAAAAAGTGTTCCATTGCTTGATCTCAAACGAAAAATTGACTTGGAAAGTCTTGAATTCGTTACAATTTTCTGTTTATGAAATGAAAACCCTAAATATTATTACAGTGTTTTAAAATTTCGAATAGAAATTTCATAAATACATTTAATATTGTCTGGACTGAAAATATAAAATACTAAATATAATTGTAATTTTGCGTATTTAAATGTTAATTATAAGTATAACTAAATATTAATGAAATCGAAAGTATAATTAATTTGAATTGTATGTAGTATTTTTCAATACCAGTTGGATTTGAAAAGGGACATATCTGTGGTTCTCTGAGACAATAACGTAAGCTGATTTATGCCGATTTTGAAATTACAATATCAGTGCAATACATTCAATAATATTTATCGTTATTTATAAATCGTTATGGTTATATATTTATCGTTATTTTAAGCAGGATTAGAGAAGTTAATTTCCTTTGAGAGCAAGGCAAAATTAAACAGTTTTTCGACTTAGTATGTTGTTATCTGTTAAAATTACTGATACACATTTCAATTGGAATTTATTCAATTACACAATTTTCTCTTCAATTGGATTTTATCCAATTACTCAATCTTCTATTCAATTGGATATTTTCCATTACTCAATATTTTTTTAGGAGGGTTTTTCAATTACATAATTTTCTTTGGATCTGGGTTTTTCTCAATAACCCAAATATGTTTTAATTTGAGTAATGAAAATTTTTATTTCAAATTTTTATAACTTTAAACAGCAAAATATTAAACTCTTATTGCAATTTATTTTTCAACTTTAAATGAAAACCCGCGGCTTACATTTCAAATTTTTTCAATTTCAAATGAAAATTCTTAACAACATTAAATTTTTTTCTTATAAAAAAACTAAACTCCTCTACAGGGTGATTCAGGAAGTTCCGGACAAATTTCTCCAGCGTATTCCTTGGCTCATTTCATGAAGAAAAGTCCACTAGGACTTTGTCCGAAAATGCCAGGGTGCGAAATGGCAGCGGGTTCAAAATTTTCGGTTTGGCGGTCGGAGGGTAGTATAGTAAAGTTGCTAACTTCTGAGCCAGTGGCCAAATTTTTTTAAGCTTGTTGGAAAGGTCTTTAAGAGGCCTTTCAGAATCAATAAAAAAAAGTAGAAAAAAGTCAAATCGCCAAGATACAGAGCTTTCGGAAAAAAATGGAAAAAAATTTCCATTAACCTCAATTTGCTCAATCAGATGTCAGGTAACTTATGTTTTTTCTGTTAAAAGATAGCCATACCTCTTACCTTTCCAAAATAGCCTAAACGAAGCCCAGAGGTCTTACCCTTCCAAAGTTATGACCATTTTACTGAAATGCAAAAATGTTTGTTTTTGTTTTTGGAAGCGAAATAACAGCACAGATTTATTTGTTTTTGTAAATTAACAAATTAACAATTAACATTCTGAAATGCCTCTTAGAGACCTTTCCAACAAGCCCAAAAACAAAAAAATCCGACCACTGGCTCAGAAGTTAGCAACTTTACCCTCCCACCACCAATCCGAAAATGTTGAACCCGCTGCCATTTCGCACCCTTGCATTTTCGAACATGGTCCTAGTGGACTTTTCTTCATGAAATGAGCCAAGGAATATGCTGGACTTTCCTTTATTTAATGCTTATTATTTTCAAATCGAAAATTTCAACTTTATTAAAAATTTTTAAATTTAGAATGGAAGCTCTTAATTACACTATGCAACATTTTTGAAGTCACTGAGTGCAAACTCCTTCTCGTGTGAAATTTATCGAAGTTTTATGACCTCAAGCCAAACTAATTAAACAGAGATATTATTTATTATAAGTGGCTTCAAACAATCGAAGTTCTTATCGAAACTAACAAAACTCTGTTTGGGATGTGCTTGTTTAGCTGCTGTTCGGATTTTATGGCCCCATGTATATTTTGGCTAATACTTCCCCAGAAATTCCCCAAGAACATCAAATATTTCTAAAGCCAATATCTCGGAAACCAATAAGAAGTTTGTTTATCTGTCTTCGGCACAGTTATACACATAGACTAGGAGAAACAAACTAACCCAAAAAAAGAACTGCATCTAGTGCTTCAAAATTGCAAAACTGTCGAAAAAATTTAATTTTTTTTATCGTTTTCACAATTTTCGGCCCATAGCTGCCAAACTGTGCACTAACATCAGTTTTTCACACGAAAACTAAAACTGTTAACCCATATCTCGTAAACTACCCACAAAGATCTCTTTCTTTGAACTTTATTTATTTATTATTAATTTTCCATTTGTATTTTACATCGAAAATTCGAGAAATCTAGCAAAAAATATCCATCGTAGTTGATGCTCTCAGTAAAGCCTGTGAATATGATGCTCTTGGTTTTTTCGTTGGAGGTTCCGGTTCATGATATGAATCATCATCAGCTGAGCTAGATATCACATTCAATGCGATATCTCTTTCGGTGTGTCCTTAAAATCTATTGCCGTCCACGATTTCGGTGCCTGCATATTCATCTTCGTATTGGGATACCTTATAACTCCACCAAGAACCTTCTGCAAGCTTTTTCTTTGCATCGATTTTTCATTGGCGTGGTGACCTGATGGAATTGCTCTCCTTGTTCGTCCGATTCGGTGGGCAATTGGTGTAAGAACTCATAAAAGTGGTGGTGCACAAAATGTGATTTCAATGCCATAGATGCACTGATGCCATGAAAGTAATTGAGCAATGTTTTCACCAATTTCTTTGCTTCGTCTGATATTTTCCTAAAACGCCCTCAAATTTTTTCGCTTTTTTTCCCAAGTTTGGCCACTATATAACCACAAACGTAACAAAATTCATATATTTTTGGGCAGACGCTATTTTCCATTTTGATTACGTTGAGGATAAAATTGAACTCTTTATTTTCGTAAACACTTGTTGAATGAAAAAAAGTATTAAAAAGGCTCCTTGTAAATACTTCGTGCTTTTTTTACTGAAACACCTGGATAAAATTGTATGCAAAATTTTCCTGAAAGGGATTTCTGAATGGGTGCCATTGTCAAGTGTGATATATCTAGCAGCTTCAGTTTGCTGATACAATACGATAATTTGGTTTTCACTCTTTGTCTGTGATTTTCTTGAGAATTCAATCATAAATACTCTACTGTTTAATACTTAATTTTTTTAATTCTAAGAATCAAAAAAAAAAAAAGATTCATACATTTCAACTGTTTTTCCGAACAATTGGATCAGTATTGTATATTTCGTTTCCACCTTTTGTTCATAAATTTCACGAGAATTCAATCACATAAATAGCATACTGTTCTTTAAAACCCATTTGTCAATTTCGTACGATTTTTCCGACGAATAAGATCAGTATTGTAAATAGGGTTTTGCAAATCCGTGTCATAAAATTCATGTGTGTTCAATCTGATATTTGGTGCATATCATTGGGGGAACGATTCTAAAATGTATTGAATTCAAACAAAAACATTAATTACTTATTATTATGCAACCCAATCAAAAATCGCAATTCTTGTCGAAAATATAGGACGAAAATGGAGAAAAAAGATATAAAAAATTAAAATTTTCGACATTTTTTGCAATTTTGAGGCACTAGATGCAGATTTTTAGCATTAGTTTGTTTCATAGTTTTTTTCTCCTAGTCAATATGTACAAATGTGCCGAAGACAGCAAAACAAAATTCCAATTGGTTTCCGAGATATAGCCCTTACAAAAATTGCATTTTATTCGGACTAATTAAGTTTTAGCCGAAACTTACATGAGGTCATAAAATCCAAACAGCAGCTAAACTAGCAAAACCCGAATAGGATTTTGTTAGTTTCGATGAGTATTTCCACAAATTTCACACGAGAAGATGTTTGCATTTTATATCTTGCACTGTGTTATACAAAAGCACTTACCCGACGTAATTCTGATATATTTTGAAAACGAGACGACATAAATCCATAACTTTTTTTAAATTAAAGGGTGGGCCTTGTAAAATTTCGAAATTAATTTCGGTTTAAAAAAAATACTTATAGAAATATTTTAAAAATTTTGATTTTGTTGATAAGGCCTATAATTGGTATTTACGAATGGAACACAACACTGTTCAAATTGATTCCACTATTTGCTTTTCAGTAATTCATTCGTTCTATCTAAGTTACTCAAGCTACAAGATCAGTTTTTCGATTAGTAAAAAATTTAAACAGTCGCGAGTGGAAATCGAATTAAAATTGGATAGACTATCGTCTCGATGGTTGTGAAGCACCAACTTCAGCAGCGTGTGGCCGTCGGTGGTGCAATGGTTAGTGTGCGCTTATCTTATACGTGATACCTGCTCTGACCACCTTGAATTTGTTTCGGCGGTGGTCATCTCGTATACTGACGGCGACACTATCGAGTATTTAGTCATGAAAAGCTTCTCAAAATACTGTTAGGAACCGGTGTAAAACTGTAGATTCAAATCAGTGAGTATAAAACTACAAAACGCACAGCTCACTGGTTGTGAGAAGCTCTCCCCAATTTCTTCGTGAGGTGTAACACAGAGCAATACTAAAGAGCCTTCATTACTCTCTTCGATGCCTCTTCATGACGACGAGGTAGTAGGCCATTTCATCGAGTTCGAGTTGCTTTGGTAATTTACTCCTTGGTTGGCATACAACGGACAGAAATAAAATGGAATTCGTATTTTCGTTTGATGCAAACATAATTTAGCTGTCATTAGTATCAATCAAACAATTTTAAACTTAGTTTGCTGCATGATCTCTAATCCGTATGTCTTCTCTGGTCTCTCATTATTCATCATTTCCCTAGAGGCTTTTCGATCAGCTGTGCCATAGAAACCCCCTGGATGTAATGGGAAACCATTTATATATTTTTTATTCAGCAGCGTCTACTCCGCTAAGCAGCGGCACTGACTGTTCAGATTTATCACCAACGGAAGTTTTTAACCAGTATTTGGCCAGCTGGTGTAGGATGGCTGGGTAATATGCGCCGAAATTCCAATTGTGCCAAAATCACTAAAGAATAATTCCGTAAATCTAACTATTGCGTTCCATGATTTATGGACGTGCGCTCTGATTTGTCTACGCTTATAGGTGGCCGTCAGTGTCGCATTAGTTATGTGTGCGACAATTGTATTTGAGAATGTGGGTTCGATCTCCGCACTGATCCCCCATACATTAAAAACCCGTTAAGACCACGCTTAAAGTTGTAGGTCCCAACCAGTGAGTGTAAATATAGAAAGTTGCTCAGGTCCTCCCTTATCCCCTCATGGGAGGTAATGGGAAAATATCTACCTATTGTATTTAGTTGTTCGACCTTTGTTTAGTCAAAAATAATCCAAAGATTTTGAGTGTGTGGTCATTATTGGATATTATGTTCGTATTTCACTATTAAATTTTGTTTATATTTCCTGATGCGGCTACACAATTTGGTAGCGAAATTTCGAAAATAAAAGAAAGAATTGAACCCACGATCTCATGTCAAAGAGCAGTGCACACTACCATTGCACTACCGATAGCACGTACTTCCTCATACAATACTTCATGTAGTTCCCTAACACAACAGCCGACTACTGTAGGAACAAATATGCCCTGTTTTGGGGATAATAGCAAGAAACAATTCCTCCAATTACATAAAACGTAAATAAACATTTTTTATTTTTTTTTGTTAAACATACAAATCTTTGTTAAACATTAATGACAAGTTTTTTTCATTAAATTCTTATGTGTTCATTTTTTTTTTCATTTGATTCCTTTTTTGCAGTTGTTTATTTCCCCCAAAGATTCACAGCCACACATTTTTAATGTCTTTCAGTTTATTTCAACTGAAAATGTAACAAGGATAATTCTCAACAATAAACGAGGAAAATATTACCAGTTTTATAAAAGTAATCGGTCGTAAGATGTCCTACAGCTAGAGGGTATCAACAATTCAGATAATCTGCCATGATTTATGTGCATCTGACGTTGAGAATAATAGTGGGTTAATTATAAGGAATATTGGTTTGATTTAAATGAACGCAAATTTTTCGTCGTCATAAATAGGGAGGGTTACTTAATTTAAAACTTTTAAACCAGATTCGTCCATGCTTTCTAGTAGGTAATATCCAAGCACTTTTTGTAGAGAAACACACAGACACTATACGAGTTGTACAACTGGGCACAGACCAAAGAACTGAACGTTAACTTGGACGAACCCTAAATATGTGTATCCACTGGAGAGAACTATACATATATTTAGCAGGTTTATCAAATGACTACGATTTTCATCGATGATTGAATACAAGGCATCAAATGCGTATTCATGATGGTAAACAATAAATAAATAAATGATTTCCCATTACATCCCATCAATGAATTGAGGAGAGCTTCTCACAACCACTGAGCTGTGCGCTTTCTAGATTTATGCTCACTGATTGGAACCTACAGTTTATTTACACCGGTTCCGAAAGGTATTTTGAGAAGTTTTTTCAAGGTAAAATACTCGATAATGTCGCGTCACTATGCGAGGTGACCACCGCCGAAAGCAAATTAAGGTGATCAGAGCAGGAACAACGAAAGTTAAGACTTCCACACTGGTTCTAAGTCGATATATTGCGACATAAATTCAAAAATTCTAGGGGAGTTTTATTATAAGTATTTCTCCCAATCAGAACCTCCACGGGTGTAGGACAGGGGATACCCTTCAGTTAAATACGGTGCCAACCGAATGGAATTCTAAACACAGTACATTTGAGGCAAAATGCTAAATGTCACTGAAGGTCATTGGAATATTAGGAAATTAAATTCTTCTTAAGAAAACTGATGAACCAATATTATTAGACAACTTTGGGATTAAACCCCGAAGGAAAACAAAATCCAAGTCAGACAGAGCAATACGCAATGTAAATCCTGGCAGAAGGTAATATGCAAACTCCCAGTGGGCCGGTCTTTGCAACCGCCAAATTAAATAATGGCAATCAAAACTCGAAAACGAAAAATAAATCTTACAAGGCCCGTATTTGTTGTTGACCTCCTTCAAATGTTATAAAGACCACGATTTACGGACATACTACCGGAATGCAAGAACCCTAGGAAAAAAGTGGTTTTCCTTTTCCGAGTGGGACCTACAATTTTACACCGGTTCCGAACGATATTTTGAGAAGCTTTTCATGGCCATCATCGAAAGAAATGTAAGGTGGCAGAGCAAGGATCGGACCCACGTTCTCATGTACAAGACCAACGGCTTGCTAATATTCAATTGGAAAACGTTGGGGTCTGAACTTGCATATAGTTAATTGGGCGTATGCGGCAGTAGTTAGACCGATAATGGTGTTCTGCGTTATCGTCTGGTGGACGGCTCTACGGATGTACACCTACTGCTCGATACAGAATTAAGTTCAGCGAACGGCTGGCACTAGTGCGTTGAAAACGGCATCGACTGACGCAACAAATGTCATACTAGAGTTAATACCAGTATACATTGTAGCAATGTAGGCGGCCTTCAATAGCCTGATACGGGGGAAAGTCTACGAAGCTATGTCTGAGCTTGGTATTCCTGCAAAATTCATATGCCTTTGCAGGATGACCCTGACGTACACCAAATCCGCAGTGAAAGTTGGTAAGGATCTTACCGAACCTTTCGAAACTAAGCGAGGCCTCAGACAAGGTGACACCCTGTCGTGCGATCTCTTTAACATCTTAATGGAGATCATTATGAGAAAAGTTGCTGTCAACATGAATAAAACCATCAGCAGCAAAAGTCACATGCTGCTCGCGTATGCTGATGATATAGAAATCATTGGGCGCACAGTTAGAGACGTTACTGCTGTGTTTTCGAGATTTAACAAGGACTCAGCTAAAGTGGGTCTGACTGTAAATGAGGACAAGCCAAAATTAATGGTTTCAACGAGCAGGGCCTGCACGTGATTACACCAAAGCGTGAACGTTGATAACCGTTATAATTCCGAGGTGGTTGACGAATTCATATACCTCGGAGCTGCCGCAAACAAAAACAACAACGTCAGCCTTGAAATCAAGCGGAGAATTGTGCTTGCGAATAGATGTTATTTCGGGCTAAGCAAGCGCTTTAAAGATAAAGCCCTCTCTCGAATGACGAAAATCCATCTATATAAGACTCTCATACAACCTGTCTTGCTTTATGGCGCTGAATCCTGGGTATTATCGCAAGCAGATGAAACATCTGTAGGAGCCTTCGAGAGAAAAATACTCCGAAAACTGTGTGCCCCGATAGTCCACAAGGGTGAGTATCATCAGCGCATGAACCATGAGCTTTATCCAGACATTGACATAGTTAAGCGGATCAAAAAAACGTGATTACGGTGGCTGGGCCATGTCAGTAAAATGGGTGAAGACGAACAAGCACGAAGGGTTTTCCAAACCGACTCGAAGGAAGACGAAAAATAGGAAGACCAAGACTCCGCTGGAGGGATCAGGATCAGGATCGTACACTTGGTATTGCCAACTGGAGAGATAAGGCAAAAGATCGAACTGGTTGGCGAAACATGTTAACTTCGTTTTGTAAAGTCCCTGGTCCCTCGGGCTTGTTCGAGACCGTAGAAGTAAGTAAGGTGCCTAAACCCTTCTCGCAAATGCACGTGTGTTAATATGTTTTGTATTTTCATTTTCATTTCATACAACATCGGTGAAAAGTTTTTAACCCTTCTGCACAAATTCAAATTATACCCCTCATAAACAATTTGTTGGTCAACTTGACCCAATATCAAGAACACATCCGTATAACGGTTAATTAAGTTTCTTTTTTTATTATTTGCACATAAAATATACAAATTCGAAATTTGTTTTAAGACAAGAAGAATAATTTTGACCGCTTATACTTACACTCTTAATGTTGTTTGCATAAACAATTTTTGCAGGTATCGCAACGGATTGAATGTTTGCTTGAGTTTTTGGTACGTGGACAAACAAAAACATCTTTGTCATTTTCCCAATTACCCAAAAAAGCATGATGGAGAGCCTTGAAATTGAATGATCTGCGATGAACTTGCAGTGTCGTCTACTACATCTTCCTGAATCTTTGCCAAAACTCTTTTCACAGAAGGACCATAGGGCATTCGCGAGCACTGGTGTTCAAAATTTCCCACAAATTGTATACACGTAGGAAAAGTATTTAAAATGTAATAAAAAAAATTGGCTAGTCCCGAAAAATTTTTTTTAATGTAAAATCCATCAGAAGGCCCTGACTGAGGATATGAAAAAGTTGTATAAACGTGTAGCCATCCAGATACATGATTTTAGCCATTTGTTCCTCAAAGTTGGGTCCTTTTGACCCAATTTATGCAGAAGGGTTAAATTCATTCAATAAAAAACATTAGTTAGTCTTTATTATGTAACCCAAACAAAAAATCACAATGGTTGCAAAATCGCGATAACTTCACTTAATTGTTAATCAAAACGTAACGCATCCATCGATTTTCCTGCTTCTTACCTCGTTTAATTCAGAAGATATGTAGCTTTACTATAAGGTAATACAATTTTATAGTTTTTGCAATTTTCGATTTATCCCCGATTTTTTTTCTCAAAAACTATAAATATTTTTTTTAAGATTCTTTTAACAGTTTGTGTTATAACTCTGAAAGTATTCATCGGATGAAAAATTAATATATGCACGAGTTAAAGATATGGAATATTTGAATTTTCGTGGATTTAGCTGAACAAAATCAGACTAGTAGTTTTCGAGTTATGATATTATAGGTGGAGATACGTCCCAGGTATTGAAATTTTTATTTAAAAAAAATAAGAAAAAGAATTTAAATATTTTACCATTTTCGTACTTAGGGAGCCATAATTTAATCTAGGTAGTGGATATTCATTTAATTAATTGATATGCACATATACTCTACAGAATATCTGGGTATCATATCACACACTGACAAACAATCTTCCTTCAAAGTCATTCATTTAGCTTCGTTTCACTGACACTTCCTAGGAAATTTCCAACTTATTGCCTTTAAAGGACTTCTTCATGGAGCACTTCAGATTTCCATCTTGCGTACTGATCAGTATAATGACAGCTACTTTAGAATCGTACATTTCGAAATAGATCTACCATCAATAAATTTTGACAATCTTGTGGATTTTCTTATATGTTATGTGTACAGTACATCTAAACTCGTTACTTTAATATATCGTAGCATTAAAATCTCAACTTTTACCTTAAGTCTCTTTAAACGTTTGTAAATAATTTAAAATTCATGAATTGTTAAAATTCTAAACACTGAATTACCTTAAGTAACAAGTTATCCTGTAATCCAATTAGGCAGATGCAATTGTTTAATTTATTTTCCAAATCTGGTAATGTGACATACGTATGTGTACTAATCCTTAAAGACTATTTATGTTATTTAATATCTGCAATCTCTGCCAAACCTTTGACAATAGACAAATGTTTCTGTTTGTATTTTTGAGAAATATCTAACACGTAATTCTCCATAAGTGATGGCTTTGTATGTGTCATAAAAATCTCCATATTCAATAGCACAATATGCAACTTTAAAATCCCCATCATTCTGAACGTAAACATAAATATAAATGTCCTTTCCCCGGAGAGAGAGAGAGAGAGAGATGGAGAGAGGGCAGATGAAAAAATAGAAAAACTAAGTACTTAATACTATACAATCCATTTCGATCCCATTTTTCCGGTCAAATGTTTAATCTAGAACAATTTAAAGCATCATTAACTAAAAACTTTATAATTTATTTATACAGTTTTACTGATAATGAAAATTTGGTAAATTATCGATGCGGCAACAAGGACACCACCAGCCATAATAACAGCAGCAGCTGAAGTAGTAACACTAAAAGTGGCCAAGAGCAATAACAAATTATTTTCGAAAGAACATTGTGCCACATGCGATTAGTTTTTGAAATAAATTGTGTCCTGCATGTCCTTGTTGCCATTGTAATGATGGGGGTGGCGTTGGTGTTGGCTTCATTAGTATTGGCGTTGTTACTTCTGCAATCCTTGTCATCAATACTTGTCCTTCGGAGCAAGTGTCCAAATGTTGTCGTGTTTCATGTCCTTGCAGCAGTAGTAGTAGTAGTAGAAGTTGTAGTATGAATCAGTATTGTATAGTGAATATCAAAATGCGAAAGTTTTGCAGTGTTGTAATGGCAACATGTTAACATTCAAGTTTCGACAACTGCAAGAGTTGTGCGAGTAAATGTTTGCAATATATGCGACATTTAATGTGCTTGGAAACAGTGGATTTAAAGCGATCGTTGATTGGGTGTTTTCTATAAGATGTGTTCAGAATCTGAACGCGAGCAAACTGTTAATTATTTAAGAAGGAAAATATCCTTAAATCGTTTAAACTTGGCATGAATATTTGATCAAACAACTAAACTCGGTTCTCCCACCACAAATATAGTAATTGATTCCTCCATTCATCTTAAATAGCTCTGGTCAGAACTCAGGTACCCCGCTTTGAACAAGTATTACTTCTTTCAGCGAAAGTCGCTTTGCCCAAGGTTATCAAGGCAAAATTGAAATAGAATTTTTCTGTGACATACGAATCTGCTTTAGTTGTTCAGCACCAATCAATCGACAGCCGATTTGACCGTCTAATTTGACAGACTGTTTACAAGTGACTAAGTCATGTACATTGTAAAGTGTACACATCTTTAGTACCCTTGTTGGCAATTAAGTCAAACGAACAAGCTAACACACGCAGACATTAATAAATATGGCGTTACAATTGCCGTAGAGGTTATGCTAACAGTGACGTACTTACGGGGAAATTGCGAGGAACTGAATCTCAATATAAATTGAGATACTTAAGTATGTGTTTTATCTCCAAAGACAGAACAACTATGTTACACAAGTCATTGTGTTCTAATCCCAATAACTCATTCAGTTGCAATCCATCATTTATTCAAGTGATTGATTTCATGGTTATAACCGCCTTAGCGTATACTTTATATAGACGGACACATAGTTCAAATAAATCATACGTTCACCTTGAAAAAGTGAAAATCCACTTTATGAAAGTCAGGTGGTCAAAAATGCTACGATTGCCTACAAAATTTATTTGAACGCCCCTGCCCTACAATGTAACCTATTAAATGATGCTCGGCATCTGGGACTAATCTTCTCAAAGGTCATCCCCATCTGTGTAACGTTTGTACTTTTGCGTCATTTAACAACAAACTAAAGCGCATTCTATTATACGTCCAAATGGACACATTTGGAATTTTCTCCCTACTGATAGACAATTTGTAAGCTATTCTATTTTGTTTGTCAGTGCATTGACAAGTAACTGTACATGCGAAATGGGATAGATGCGTGTAAATTGTGTCCCAATCTATAAAAGTTGATGCTCCAAAGCAATCAACCGGACAAAACATTGCTTTCGCAAATTGGACATATAGGAATCAATGACTATGGTACGGGTGGCCATAGATAAATGGGCAGTTATGTGTGGCACAAACCTAATAAAGCCTTCGGAGATAACATTTAGTGCTGTAGCCATAAGAATGGAATTTTTTCTTCAATAAATAATGAAAACAAATTGATGTGGAAAAATCTAATTGAAATTGTTCAAATTTCTCATCAACTATTGTACACAATTATAAAGTGAAATTCGAATAGTTTCAGAGTTGTTCGACACCTAAAAGCATGCAATGGATGTTACAGAATTTAACACAAATTGACTCTATGAACTGAAGTTTTAAATCATCAACATGTGACATCGACAAAATACTATAAAAGACAGGTGAAAAATCTACAATAAAAATTGTACAGAATTCTAAACGTTTAGACCGAAACTCATTTCTATTTCCTAACAAAGAACGACGAACCGAATTGATCACGTGGTAAATAATCGAATGCACTCATCCAGTATAATGGAAGTACGAGGAGGTAATACCAGAGCAGCCAGCAACGATTCTGATTACCACCTGGTAGCAACAAACATTCGAATAAGATTAAGTAGAGCGAAAATCGTACGAAACCAGACGCGGAGAAAGCCAAACATCGGAAAGCTGCAATTACCAGAGGTAGCCACAGCTTACTCAAGGAAATCTCTCGCAACTTTTGGCACAGACTTCCTCCCCCCTCGTGATGACGACCGTGAGGCGCAGCGGAAACCCATTTCAGACTCTATAAAAACTGCCACAACAACAGTACTTGGTTTTGAAAAACCGCTTCGCAACAAACAATGGTACGATGAAGAGTGTCGTATTGCAAATGTTTTGCATCATTGCACGCATGACAATGCTTCAGTCAATTGCAACTCGAGCAGCAACAGAGAGGTATTGGGGAAAAAGAAAGGAGGTAAACCGTCTCTTTGTCGTTCTAGAATTTTCACTGCCATTATGAACGGTGGCGGGAGGCAAACTCACTCTTCCGGGTTTTTGAGTTTTACCTAGTGCCAGGTTGTTGGATTGTAGCCGCCCATTATGGATCAGACGCTGACCAAGATGCAATATGTCGACCCTGGATTTTCTTCTTCTTGTTACAATCCGCCGTTGGCCCATATGTTTAGCTCATCCACCTTCTAAGGACAAAAGTCTATGCCCGAAAGCTTGATGAGCTTCAGTGAAATCAGTCACCTACTAAGGCTGAGACATATCAATGATCGCATAACCAATCGTGCTGCTCAACTGTTTCGCCTTCTCAGTCTAGCTAGCTAACGGATGCTTCCGATAAAGCCATTGCTTGAACTGCTTGGACTACCCAAGAAAGGAATCAATTTTTGGCCACTCCCAAGTGAATGGCTTTCAGAAACTTTCCGCCTCCACGGCCAGTCCCATATCCTATCCTAAGCTCTAACTATAACATAACCTATCTTACTTAAAGGCGCAGAATCCTGGGTCTTATCGCAAGCAGACGAAACATCTGTAGGGGTCTTTGAGAGAAAAATACTCCGAAAAATGTATGGCTTTATAATTCAAATCGGCGACGCATGAATCATGAGCTGTATGAGCTATATCCCAACATTAGAGGCAGAACGATGCTTGTAGATGCGCACAGCATATTGGGAAAATGGAGAGATCATTTCTGCCCGCTACTGATAAGGTGCTTGCATCAGCCCATTAGAAAAATTTGGTTAGATGAGTCCATGCCCGGCGATTGGAATTTCGGTGTACTATGTCCCATATTTAAAAAAGGTGACCCGAGTCCCTGTGCCAACCACCGTGGAATAAGGCTTTTATCCATAGTATATAAGGTTCTATCAAATATGATGTACGAAAGACCAAAACCATTTATCGCTCACCTGATTGGACCATAACAGTGTGGCTTTAGGCCTGGAAAATCGACAACTGACCAGATTTTCACGCTACGCCAAATCCTGGAGAAGACCCACGAAAAACAAATCGACACCTATCACCTACTTGTCGATTATAAAGTTGCCTTCTATAGCCCGTTATTCAAAAAACTTTACGAAGCAATGTCTATCCTGGTAATCCTGTAAAACTCATACGCCTTTGCATGATGACCTTGGCAAACACCAACTCCTCAGCGAAAGTTGGTAAGGATTTTACCGAACCTTTCGAAATTAAGCGAGGCCTCAGACAAGGTGACACCCTATCGTACGATCTCTTTAACATCTTAATGGAGATCATTATGAGAAAAGCTGCAGTCACATGAATAAAACCATCAGCAGCACGTCACATGCTGCTCGCTTATGCTGATGATATAGATATCATTGAGCGCACACTTAGAGAAGTTACTACGGGTTTTTTCGAGAATTGAGAAGGAGTCAGGAAAAATGGGTCTGATGATAAATGAGGACAAGACAAAGTTAAGGGTTTCAACGAGCAGGGCCTCCACTCGAACGCGTGGATGTTGATAACCTTTACAATTGCGAACTGGTGGAAGAATTTATATACCTGGGATGTACGGTAAATAAAAGAACATCGTTAGCCTTGAGTTCCAGCGGAGAATTGTGCTTGCGAGTAGATGCTCTTTTGGGCTAAGCAAGCATTTTAGAGATAAAGCCCTCTCTCGAGTAACAAAAATCCAGCTATACCAGTCCCTCATACAACCTGTCATGTTTAATGGCGCAGCATTCTGGGTCTTATCGCAAGCAGACGAAGTCTTCAAGAGCAAAATACTCCGAAAATGTATGGCCCTTTAGTGCAAAACGGCGAGTATCGGCAACGCATGAACCATGAGCTGTATGAGCTATAACCCGACATTGACATAGCTAAGCGGATATAAAATAACGCGATTGCGCTGGCTAGGCCATGTCAGTAGAATGGATGAATACGAACCAGCACCAAGGGTGTTCGAATCGTAACTCGAAGGAGGACGAAAAATAGGAAGACCAAAACTCCGCTAGAGGGATCAGGCTGACGAATCCCTGCGCACTCTTGGTATTGCCAACTGAAGGGATAAGACAAAAGATCGAACTGGTTGGGGAAATATGTTATCTCCTTTTTGTAAGGTCCCTGAACCCCCGTGGTTGTTCGAGACCGCATAAGTATGTAAGTAACAACGAATATAGACACTTACTTTATTATCCTTCAAGTTAACACTATCTATCTTTATGGACATTTCCACAGACTAATACCGGGTGGGCCAAAAGTCATCATGGGGTTTATCAATTTTATAACTTTGTAGATTATATATTGTTTTCTTTTATTTTCAGATTATATAAATAGCACCTGGAGAATAAATAATGGAGGGATTCACAACTGAACTACGAACCATAATAATGGAATTTTTTTATATTTAAACCAGCGATCAATTATTTTAACGCAAAGAGAATATCGTTGACATTTTAACGTCAGAATTTCGCCTACTGAAGCTATAATTCGTTCCCTAGTTCATTGTCACCACCAAAATGGCACAGTAAGAGATTTGTCTCGAACTGGTAGACCAGGTTGCTGCTGAAACTACTGAACGTGTAGAGCAAAGTGTTAACGAAATATCAGAATAAGAAGTAAGTCACTACGGAGGATTTTCAGAAAAGATTTACTGTTATTCGCATATAAGGTGCAATTGGAGCAAGAATTAAACCCGCTGATCATTGCCAACATCAAAATTTTAAAACTAAATTACATTTATTTTTTATTTAAATTTAAATTTAAACAATTGGCCATAAATGAAATCATTTTTATTGAAAATCTGATTATGAGTCATGAAGCTAATTTTCATTTGAATCGCTTTGTTAATAAGCAGAACTGTAGGTTCTGGGGTTCCAAATCACCAAGAGCCATTCGTCGACGACAATTACATCCCATTAGTTGTACAGTATGTGTGTGTGGCATTACATCTGAAAATATCATTGGGCCTTACTTCTTCGAAAATGAAGATAGAAGCGCTGTGGCAGTAAATGGCAACCGGTACCGGTATATGAGAGGACAGTTTCTACATCCTGCTCTTGAAAACAGACCTCAGATGTAGTTTCAGCAGGATGGAGCCACTACCCATTCTACCTGATATACAATGGCACTTTTAAGAGAACTTTTTGGGAGCAAAAAATTTCCAGAAATTCGGAAATTAATTGGCCAACGCATCAGCCAGATTTGTCAGCACCTAACAATTTTCGTTCTTTTCTTTCTTTCAATTTTTGAGCGAGTATATGTGAACAAGCCCGAGGCAATCCTTGAAGTCAAGGCCAACATTGTTGGAGAAATTCGATTCGGCTCAAAAACGAGCCCATCATTTCAAAGCTGAAAACGGTCGACATTTAAGTCACATTATTTTCCATACTTAGTGTAGACAAATTTCCATTTTATTATGTTTTATAATCTGAACAAAAAAATTATAAAAATATATAAACGAAAAGTTATTAAATTTGTAAACCCCATGCTGACTTTTGACCAACCCTGTACGTGGCCGTCGGTGGTGGAATGGTTGGTGTGCACGGCTCTTGTGCATGAGAACGTGGGTTCGATCCCTACTCAGACCACCTTACCTTTCTTTCGACGACGGTCACCTCGCTTAATTATGGCGAGTATTTAGCCATGAAAAAGCTTCTCAAAATACCGCGCGGAATCGGTGTAAATTGTAGGTCCCAATCAGTGAGTGTATTCCTTGTGAAATAGCTTTCTCCTTTGTACTGAAAATATGGTATTTACAAGGTTTTCCTTCTGCGATTTGCAGAGGTTTTCCTTAGCAACAATTGTGGGCTCATTAAATAAAAGAAATCCAAATCATTACCACCACAAAAGGTTGAATCTTCCTCCTTCATATCGATATCAGAATCGTCTTCTGGAATGTTTTTAAAATTTGATTGGGCTAATAAAGCTTTTTAGCAGAATTCCCTGTACAGAATAAACGAGTACTTGAAAAAATGGAAAACCAAATTAAGTGTCAATAAAACGCAAGCCATCTTTTCACAAGAAAAAGAAGTACTTGCAATTTGCCGTCATCTCTATTGCAGTAATCTAACCATCGTATTCCTTGGTGTGATAATGTGAAATACTTAGCTGTCATTTTAGACAAGAGAATAACGTTCCCTGATTATACTGCTTTTGTGAAAAACAAATGTAATATTGTCATCAAATTGTTGTACCCATTGATCAACAGAAACTCCAAAGTGTCAGCAGCAAACAAATTTTTGTTGAAAACGGTTTTCAAGAAAATACATACACTCCGGTTCACTTAGTTAAAGGCACTAAAAATGCCATATTCAGCAGCCTGTATCTTTTGCAACTTCTAACCGATTGCAGAATTGGATATGGAAGCTTCACATCTTAAGATATAACAAAATCATGACAATAGTGGTTCCTTAACTAAAGAACTTTTTTGATCAATATATAAACAAAAGTCCAAAAATGTGCTATTTTTTTGGTTCACTTGAATAAAGGCACTTTATTATTTCTTTATTATTTTTAAAGTAAGCGATGATTTTTTGTAGGCAGCGTTTGTTTATTACAATTTATTACATCTTAATGATTTTACGAGTCATAATGGCAAAACAAAAAATTTTAAATCTATCGGAAAAAACTAAAATCGATTTTTACCGTTCTGAAAGATATTCTAACCGCGCAATAGCTAAACAATTGGACGAAGCCCAACAGTTGTCGACAATTACATCATGGACCCCGAGGGGTATTGAAAAAATTTTAAAGGAAGGGTTTCATTGTCTTTATCTACGTATGAGAAAAGAAAAATCATCAGAATTGCCTCTAATTCTACCATAACCTTTGTCAAAAATAAGAGCTCGAGCTGGATTGGAATCGAGCATATCATCAGTACGCAGAGTAATTAACAGCTGGTATGGGACGTGTAGCCAAGAGGTCATGTAAATGACTGGAGAAGCGTTGTATTTACGGATGAGAAGAAGTTTAATTTGGATCATAGCCGAGAGGGCGGCGTTATGGTGTGGGGTGCTATTACGTACTGTGGCACCATCGATCTTGAATTTCAAAGTGCAAAAGTGACTGGTGCACGCTATAAAACGTTACTGGAATCGGCTTTTGCGAAGTTCAGTGAACTAGTTGGTCCCATATCTTGGATATTGCAACAGGATAATGCCCCTATACACAACGCCAGAGTAGTAAAGGAGTTCATTGCACGCCAAAATGTTAATATTCTTGACTGGCAACCCTATTCGCCATCGAAAATATCTGGGGTTGGTTATCTCGTAAGGTCTATGAAGAAGGTAGATAATTTGATGACAAGCAGTCACTAATTCAGGCCATTAAGGATGCTTCGCATCAAATTTCGTTGGAGTACATAAGATCTCTTTATCTCTCAATGAATACCCGTATATTTGAAGTTATGAAAAACAAATGGGGTTGTACCCATTACTAATAGTTCTTAAATAAAGTAAAATAAATTAAAAAAGCAAAAAAAAACTGTTTTTCATTAAAATTAGTTAAAGTGTCTTTTTTATTCAAGTGAACGTGTCCTTTTAGATCATTATTGCAACTTTATGGTTAAAGAAAACAACTCAATTAGCCTACAAAAACGCTAGGAAATTTTGCTATATAAACATGTCTCCTAAAATACACTCAATGTCCGTCAACACGTTTAGGTCATAAATTTTCTTAAGCACATTTCGCATACATTTTCAAGATCGATGTGTTAATGCAAAGTGACGGGCCGTACTTGACATAAAAGCATCCGCACACGCAAATTTTATGGAAACCAACAAATATTTTTTCATGGCTTTTAAATTATCTAACCGACATGCCGGCATAGTAGCTATAGACTTCATAATTTCACTTGGCGGTGGTAATAAAATTTCATAAAACAAAAACAACAACGTTGACCAGGTCGCAACATTTCATTATGGTATATTTTTTTTGTGTTTTATTTTTTTTTTTGTAAATGGTCCAGTGATAAAAATATACAAATAATTTTCAAGACCACGACACGTGTCAGCCATCGTCTACTTGATATGATAAGAAGATAACGACGATTTCCACATTGTCATCCTGTTGTTGTCTCTTCTTCCACGAATTGTCCTGTTGTGGAATGATGATGGGTCATTACAGCTCAAATGCTAATATTTAATGTGTCAGCAATAATTTTAATATTCTAGTCTTACCCTTAGCGGTGGGGGTTAGAGGGCCGGTCGCACACGTCCATCATCATCTAAAATGTAACAAATTGTAACAATTTCCGGAAAATGAACGATAATAAGCGTAAACTGCCGCAATGAAAAGATTCTATTAAATTGGAACGCAGGAAAACGAATAAAAATGGTAACAGCATTAATATTACCATAAACATTTTTTCATCGTCCTTTGGTGAATGCATTTATGTCCGTATTTTTTTTAAATTGATGTTTCTTGCGTCAGCGGAGGTACAGAGATTGTTAAATAAATGTCGATAAGAATGGTGTTTTTATCATTCGAAAGCGAAATTTTATAGTTGCCTGTACATGATAAGCGACACACAGTGGTGGATGTCGAATAAATTTTAAAAGTTCAAAAAAAACAAGGATATTTATGAATTTGAAAACAGCTGCGGCAGTGGTATGACGAATATTCAATAATTACAGATTTAAAAGATCAAAGTATTGTCTAAGCATATATATATATTTTGAAAAAAAAAATTAAAAACCTAATTTTTATCAAATGTACACTCCGGTTCACTTGTTTAAAGGCACTAAAAATTCCATATTCAGCAGTTTGTATCTTTTGCAATTTGTAACCGATTGCAGAATTGTAAAATGGAAATGGAAGCTAGATATCTTGAGATATAAAAAAAATCATGAGAACAGTTCCTTAACTAAAGATTTATTAAAAAAAAACCCAAAAATGTGCTATTTTTTTGGTTCACTTGAATAAAGGCACTTTAACTAATTTTAATGAAAAAGAGTTTTTCTTGTTTTTTAATTTATTTTACTTTATTTAAGAACTATTAGTAATGGTACAATCGCCTTTGTTTTTAATAACTTCAAATATACTGATTTTCATTTAGAGATAAAGATAATTTATGCAATCCCACGAAATTTGATTCCAAGCATCCTTAATGGCCTGCATTATTGACTGCTTGTCATCAAATTGTTTACCTCCTTCATAAACCTTACGAGATAACCAACCCCAGACATTTTCGATAGTGTTTAGATCTGGCGAATAGGGTGGCCAGTCAAGAATATTAACATTTTGGCTTGCAATGAACGCTTTTACTACTCTGGCATTGTGTATAGGGGCATTATCCTATTGCAATATCCAAGATATGGGACCCCAATAGTTCACTGAACTTCGGAAAACCCGATTCAAATAACGTTTTATAGCTTCCGCCAGTCATTTTTGCACTTTGAAATTCAAGGTCGATGGCGCCATAGTACGTAACACACGTACGTAACAGCGTAACATAACGCCGCCCTCTGGGCTATGATGTCAGTTCAAAAAACGCTTTTCTTTGCGCAGATCATGGAAATAATAGGTTTAGCTATCAGACCCATCCAAACTAAACTTCTTCTCATCCGTAAATACAACGGTTCTCCAGTCATTTACATGACATTTTGGCTGTAGAGGAGCATTAAGTAGCGGCTTGTTTTGTAATTTCAGGTATTTAAGATACTCACAACTCTTAACTACTCTGCGTACTGATGACTTGCTTGCTTAGAAGCAATTCTGATGATTTTTCTTTTCTCATACGTAGATAAAGACAATGAAACCGTTCCTTTAAAATTTTTTCCATACCCGTTGGGGTCCTTGATGTAATTGTCGACAACTGTTGGGCTCCGTCCAATTTTTTTGTCTATTGCGCGGTTGGAATCTCCTTCAGAACGGTTAACATCGATTTTAGTTCTTTCCGATAAATTTAACATTTTTTTTTTGCCCAACCCAAAAAAATATTGCATATTTTTGCACTTTTTTTATAAATTGCTCAAAAAGAGGTCTTTAGGTAAGAAACCACTATTGTCATGATTTTTTTTTGTACCTCAAGATGTCTAGCTTCCATTTCCATTTATAATTCTGCAATCGGTTAAAATTGTAAAAGATACAGGGTGCTGAATATGGAATTTTTACTTACTTACTTATCCGGTCTCGGACAACCCCGGGGGTCAGGGACCTTACAAAACGAAGATAACATATTGCGCCAACCAGTTCGATCTTTTGCTTTATTTCTCCAGTTGGCAATACCAAGTGTACGCCGTGGTTCGTCAACCTGATCCCTCCAGCGCAGTATTGGTCTTCCTACTTTTCGTCTTCCTTTGAGTTCGGTTTCGAAAACCCTTCGTGCTGGTTCGTCTTCATCCATTCTACTGACAGGGCCTAGCCAGCGCAATAGCGTTTTTTTGATCCGCTTAACTATGTCAATGTCAGGATAAAGCTCATACAGCTCATGGATTCTGCGGCATAAAGCAAGACAGGTTGAATGAGAGTACAGCTGGACTTTTGTTACTCGAGAGAGGGCTTTATCTCTAAAGTGATTGCTTCGCCCAAAATAACATCTATTCGGAAGCACAATTCTCCGCTTGATCTCAAGGCTGACGTTGTTGTGTTTGTTCACGGCAGATCTGAGGTATATAAATTTGTCCACTACCTCGAAGTTATAACGGTTATCAACGTTCACGCTTTGGTCTAATCGCGTGGGGGCCCTGTTCGTTAAAATCATTAATTTTGTTTTGTCCTCATTTACCGTCAGACCCACTTTTGCAGACTCCTTCTCAATTCTCGAAAAAACCGTAGTAACTTCTCTAATTGTGCGCCCAATGATATATATATCATCAGCATACGTGAGCAGCATGTGACTTTTGCTGCTGATGGTTTTATTCAAGTTGGATGATTGTTTTTCTCAGAATGATCTCCATTAAGAAGTTAAAGAGATCGCACGATAGGGTGTCGCCTTGCCTGAGGCCTCGCTTAGTTTCGAAAGGTTCGGTAGGATGCTTACCAACTTTCACTGCAAAGGCGTATGAGTTTTGCTGGAATACCAAGCTCAGGCATTGCTTCATAGAGTTTCTCCCGTATAGGACTATCGAAGGCGCCTTATAATCGATAAATAGATGATAGGTGTCGATTTGTTTTTCGTGTGTCTTCTCCAGGATTTGGCGAAGCGTGAAAATCTGGTCGGTTGTCGATTTTCCAGGCCTAACGCCACACTGGTATGGTCCAATCAGGTCAGCGATAATTGGTTTTAGTGTTTCGCATATTATACTTGATATAACCTTATATACTATGGATAAAAGGCTTATTCCATGGTAGTTGGCACAGAGACTCGGGTCACATTTTTAAAATACACTGAGACTCCAAATCGCCGGGCATGCATTCATCTAACCAAATTTTGCTTATGAGCTGATGCATGCACCTTATCAGCTCATCGCCGCCAGCCTTAAACAGCTCCGCCGGTAATCCATCGGCTCCTGCGGCTTTGTTGTTCTTAAGACGGGCAAGAGCTGTTCTGACCTCGTCTTGGTTAGGAGGGGGCAATCGACGTCGTCGTGCATATTGTGATCGATTGTCCCATTGTCATTAGATATCTCAGGTACTAGTAGCGCGGAGAAATGCTCTCTCCATATTCCCAACATGCTCTGCACATCTGCGACGAGATTTCCGTCCTTGTCTTTACAGAAGGGGGCCTTGAACCATGTCCATTAGTTCCGTTTTTAACTTTTTGGTAGAATTTTCGAGCTTCGTTCTTCCTTCTGAATGTCTCAATTTTCTCACTCTCGCGCTTTCTCCACTACCGTTTCTTACGACTAAAGAGACGGTTTACTCCTTTCTTTTCTCCCTATACCGCTCAGTTGCAGCTCGCGTTGCAATTGACTGAAGCATTACCATACGTGCAGCGTTCCTTTCGTCATTTGCAATGCGACACTCTTCATCGTACCACGGTTTATTGCGAAGCGGTTTTTCGACGGTTGTTGCGGAAGTTTTTATACGGTTGTTGCGGAAGTTTTTATAGAGTCGAAAATGGGTTTCCACTGCGCATCAGGATCGTCATCGGGAGGGGGTGGGTTCTGTGCCAAAACTTTCGAGAGCTTCCTTGAGCAGGCTGTGGCTACCTCTGCTAATTGCAGCTTTCCGATGTCCAGCTTCCTCTGCGTCTGGCTTCGTACGATTTTCGCTCTACTTATTCTTGTGCGAACCTTTGCTGCTACCAGGTTGTGATCAGAATCGATGTTAGCTCCTCTGATCACTCGTACGTCCATTACACTGGATGAGTGCCTTCCATCAATTACCACGTGATCAATTTGTTTCTTAGTTCTTTGATCAGGTGATACCCAAGTAGCCTTGTGGATGTCTTTATGCTGGAATCTTGTACCACTAATGACCATGTTTTTTGCCGCGGCAAAGTCAATAAGTCTCATGCCGTTGTTGGAACTGTCAGCATGTAGACTGAAATTGCCGATAGTTGGATTAAACACATTCTCCCTTCCTAGTTCGGCATTAAAATCTCCTAGTACAATCTTAATGTCATGGCCACGGCAGCGGTCATATGTTTCCTCTAGGAGCTCATAGAATATGTCTTTGGCATCATCATCTTTCTCTTCTGTCGGGGCATGCACACAAATTAGGGAAATATAAAAATATTTCGCTTTTATGCGGATTGTGGCTATTCGTTCACTCACAGGATTGAACCTAGAGACTAGATGTCGCAGTCTTTTGCCAACTACAAATCCGCGACCAAATTCATGTTTTTTTCATGGTAACTGTAGTATATATCGCAATTTATTTTTCTTGTGCAGCCATGTCCTGCCCATCGCATTTCCTGGATTGAGGTAATGTCAGCCTTATAACTTTTGGGGACATCTGCCAATTGGATACTTGCACCGGATCTATATAGAGTTCTTACATTTCAAGTGCATATCCGTAAATCGTGGTCCTTATAACGTTTACGGGGTCGTCAACAAATAGGGGTTGTTTATGTTTTCTTGTTCGTTTACGTATTTTCACTGCCATTATGAACGGTGTCGAGAGGCAAACCCAGCCCACCGTGTTTTGCATTTTACCTACTGCCAGGATATTTGATTGCAGCCGCCCACTATGGATCAGACGCTGACCAGGATGCAATATGTAGAACCTGGATTTTCTTTTGGTTTTTCTATCCGCCATTGGCCCGTATGTTTTGCTCATCCGCCTTCTAAGGACAAATGACATCAGTCACCTACTAAACCTGATTTGATGCTCATTTGTTTCGCCTTCTCACTCGAGCTTCCTAAAAGCCATTAAGTGACATCAGTCACCTACTAAACCTGACTTGATGCTCATTTGTTTCGCCTCCTCACTCGAGCTTCCTAAAAGCCATTGAGTGACATCAGTCACCTACTAAACCTGATTTAATGTTCATTTGGTTCGCCTTCTCACTCGAGCTTCCTAAAAGCCATTGCCCAGGACATACTGCGTGGAAGTAGTGAGCTGCTTGGACTGCCCAATGAAGGAATCATTTCTGTCCACCTCCACGGACAGTCCCATGGAATTTTTAGTGCCTTTAAATAAGTGAACCGGAGTGTATCTTTAGGTTGCCCTTCCCACAATAAATTTTGGAAATGTATTATACCCTAGTACTGATTTTGAATATTTTTTCTTGTGTTCCTTAATTTGTTTCCTTATATTACGTGAGTTCAAAACACTGTAGCCACCTCTGTTGGGTGTATAAAATTAAGCGTCAATGAAAAATGCAATTAAAATTTAAAGCAATACAAAATGAAAGTCATAACTCTCCTTGACACTGTGCAGTGTTCTGTTCTGCAGAGCAAGAACATTTCAATGCAGGTCATCATCACTGTGGCGATGAACTTAATTAAAGTGTGATTAGATTTTACTTAGTTTATGTCACCGTCATGATAAGTATTTAATTAAAATTAAGCTTTGTGCCATAAAAAGGTAAGCTATTCGTAGATAAATGTAAAATTGAATAATATAAAATCGCAGTTTCGTTTTATATAAAATGAACTAATGTGCTCTGCATTAAGTGCCTAGGACGTAAATATACTGGTGTAGCGAAAGTCAAACTCATCAATTTTAATTACTAAGATCAATTTTAATCACTCACGGCATTGATGCTTTGTCTCATGCCCCATTTCCCCCAAATAACAAACGATTAGTGTAAATGTAGTGTGAAATGTTATCAAATAACTTGTACTTATTTGTACTTAAAATATTTACAATTACTTCTACCTAAAATATTGTTTCCACGCACTGAATAAAACGCCCCCTGCAACATTAAACGGGAACCATGTATATGTTTGCAAGCATTGTTTTCATGAATTGAAGATCTGCAATTTTTATTCCCTTGGTGACTGCCACGTTTCTGATTTCACTAAACCATATATTACATGATATTAGTCATTGTGTGGCCAACATGTAATATTGGGATGGCAAACACACTATGTTTTGGAAACAAGTATACTATATTTGCGATAAAATCCAAGCACGTTATAAAATACAATACGAACCAGTGTAACGGGTTTTTCAATAAGAGCGCTATAAAAGTTTTTTTAAATAAAACAAAACCGGTTTTATATACCAATGAAATTCTTTATTTCTGTGAAAGTACGTTCGAGGCCATTATGTATGGAACTCGATGTCTTTTGCATGGCCACCACGGGCACGCTTGCAGAAGTCCAGACGCTGAACCCAATTTTCGACGGTTTCCAAGCATAAATCGGCCGATACTGCTGAAATTTCACGTTCGATATTCGTACGAAGTTCATCAATCGTCGCTGGCTTGTTGGCATAGACCATAGACTTGACGTAGCCCCACAGGAAATAATCTAAAGGCGTCAAATCGCACAACCGATGCGGCCAATCGACTGGGCCATTTCGTGAGATAACACGCTCACCAAACTTGTTTTCCAATAAATTGATTGTGGCATTCGCTGTGTGGCTTGTGGCGCCGTCCTGTTGGAACCACATGTCCTCCAAGTCCATATTATCCATGCTGGGCCAAAAATATTCGGTTATAATTGGACGGTAGCGATTCGCATTCACAGTAATGTGTCGGTCTTGATCATCACGAAAGAAGTACGGCCCAATGACGCCACCGGCCCATAAACCGCACCAAACCGTAATTTTTTCGGGATGCAATGATGACTCATGGATTACGTGTGGATTGCTGTCTGACCAATAACGCATATTTTGCTTATTGACGAAGCCATTCAGCCAGAAATGAGCCTCATCGCTGAAGATGATTTTCCGATGAAAATCCGAATCATTTCCAAGTTGTTGCTTAGCCCAATTCACGAACATACGACGCTTATGGTGGTCAAGCGGCTGCAGTTCTTGCGTCAATTTGATCTTGTAAGGATGTAGGCCAAGATCTTTTCGCAAAATTTGCCACAACGACGTCACACAGATGCCCAACGCTTGAGAACGACGTGTGAGAGGCACATTTGGGCTTTCTTGAACTGAAGCCTGAGCGGCAGCAATATTCTCGACACTACGGGCGCTTCTTTGTCTCACTGGCACGGGAACATTTTGTACTGAGCGTGTTGATTCAAATTTTTCCACTACACGCTCAATTGTTGATTATGACGACCATAAATTCGGTGTAGCGCTCTTAGAGTTGAGGCCACTGACTTCAAATTTCGGTAGTAAATTTTAATAATTTCGACTCGTTATTGGCTCGTATATCTTTCCATGATGAAATGGCAAACCTTACTGAAGAGAAATGTCAAAAGAGCGGGAAAAAATATGGCGTCGTTTTCTGTCCCTATCGACTTATTTTTGTAGCGTCTCTGTTGAAAAACCCGTTACGTCATTATTCTCTTTGCTCTGAGAGTGCTTCGCACCCACACAATACAATAATTCCCTGCCGCTACATCAGTGTTTGTGTTTTTTTCGCAGTTTCAGCCTTCTCATTTAGGGGTATGAAAAATAGATGTTGGCCGATTCTGAGACCTATCCGATATGCACACAAAATTTCATACAAATCGGTCCAGTCGTTTCGGAGGCGTTTAACGGCAAACAATGTGTGATCGCAATCGGACAATCTGTGAGCGCAGTCGGACAAATTGTGTTTGGATGTATTCACTTTTTGAATTCAGGCCGTACCCGTGCCTATAGATGTTACCACATCAAAAGTAACGAAGATCTAAGTCAACTAAATTTGGAACATCCATATACTTACGTGCAAGCATTGCATTCATGAATTGAAAATCAGCTGAGTTTTTGTTACTTTTTTGTTTGTCACGTTTTAGTTCTCAGCAGCCATACTTGGGTCGCGAACACATATATTATAACATACTGTTCACTGTGTCTCCAACACGTAATATGAGTCATAGGAAATACAATGTGTTTGGACATAAATATGGAATATTTGCGACAAGCTACACATGTTTTATTTGCATCCAAACAATAAAAAATATAGATTTTTCAATTTGTAATAAAAATTCAGCATGTAAATTCCCACGATTGGAATTCCCACGGCCCCACATGTAACGCCTATACTCCATGCTGCTTTCAAAAGTTTGTGTGTTCGAAGATTTATCATGATATTCCCTGCAGTTCGTGGCTAAAGTCATACTGGTAGCATTTTTAGAAATTCCACATATTATTCGTTAATTTGTTTCATTCACTTTCTTGTAAAATATGCCACATATCAGGATCAATATAATTGAACTAAGGCCCTACATATTTGAAGCTATTCTGACATTTCTTTGTCATCGTGAAGTTTAATAACAATGGACTTCCCGTATTGTAAAACCAAAAAAAATTGTTTCCCATTACATCCCATGAAGGGATTGGGAGGAGTTTATTTCAATAAGTGAGCTGTGCGCTGTATATTTTTACACTCACTGATTGGGACCTACAGTTTTACACCGGTTCCTAATTGTATTTGAAGAAGCTAAATACTCGAGAGTGCCGCCATCACTAAACCAGGTGAACGCCGTAGAAATAATTTGTTAGATGGTCAAAGCAAGGATCGAATAGACGTTATAATATATAGGAGCTGGGCACACTTTTAAACCGATTCCGAATAGTTTTGGATAAGGCCATTTAGTCGAAAGTTTCACTGCGGTGACCCTCTCCGTGATGTTGGCGAAAATTGAAACCACGCTCCCATACAAAGTTCCGAAAATTCACGCAAAATTTGAATTTTGTGTTGTTGTTGAAGAAAAAAGATAGCGTGACAGTTGACATTTCCGGGTCATTAAATATAGAATATAGTGCTCAGAAATATTTATAATAATAATGACTCATGGGTACGTGGGTCCGATCCCTGCTCCGACCACCGTACATTTCTTTCGACGACTGTTATCTACCTTAATGACCGCGACACACTATCAAACATTCTTCTCAAAATACCATTCGGATCCAGTGTAAAACTGTAGGTCCCAGTCAGTGAGTGTAAAACTAGAACGCGCACAGATCACTGGTTTGTGAGAAGCTCTTCCTAATCCCTTCATGGGTTGTAACGGGAAACCATTTTTTTTATATGGGACTGACCGTGGAGGTTAAAATTTCCGACTCACTTGGAAGTGACCAGAAATGTTTTCTTGTTAGGACAGTCCAAAGAGCTCACTAAATCCGATGTTAAATTGGCTTTATCGGAACCCTCAGTTAGCTAAATAGAGTAGAGAAACGAATGATTTTTTTCTTTGAAGATGAATAAGACAAAACTACTGGCCAACGGCGGATCAAAGCCAAAGAATCAAAAATACAGTTCCGGCACACTACATCCTAGCCAGCTTCTGATCCATAATAATCAGCCTGACAGTAAGTAGAATACAAAGCTACGGTTTACCTGTCTGCCTTCCACAACAGTTTAGTAACAATGACAATTCAAAAAACAATGAGAAACATACAATGCCCCTATTTGTAGACGACCCCGCTTCCGTAATAAGGACCAAGATATACAGATTTACACTTGGAATGTTAGAACATTATACAGATCCGGAGCCACTATATAACTGGCAGATATCCTAGAGAATAATAATGCTTATATGAGTGCTATCCAGGAAATGGGATGGAAAGGTCACGGCTGTACAAGGACGAAGAACAGTTACATATACTCAGAAAATTCCTGAACTTGGGCGTGGATTTGTAGCTAGTAAAATATAAAAGACTGCGACATCTGGTCTCAAGGTTCAACTTCGTGTGTGAAAGTACAGCCATCATTGGAATAAAAGCGAAACACTTTAACATATCATAAATTTGAGTAAATGCCCCAACGAAGGAAGCTGCGATGACACCAAGGACATGTTGTATGAACGCCTAGAGCAACCATACGACCTCTGCCCTGGCCTGCTAAAGTCGGTGGGGAAAATATGCTTGAACCAATCATTGGAAAATTCAGCCTACGCGCCATCAGTTCCGATTCCGAAATGAGACTGTAAGAGTTTGATGCGGCGCGAAAAACATGGTTGTTATTAGTACGAGATTCCAACAAAAAGCCATTCACAAGGCTATTTGGTTATTCCCTTAACCACAGGCGAAACCCGAGATTGATCAGCTGGTAGTTGAAGGAATGCACTCTACTAGTGAAATGAAAGTACGTGTGATTCGAGGAGCAAATATCGATTCAGATCACTACTCGGTTGCAGCAAAGGTTCGCACAAGATCAAGCAGAGCGAGAGCAAGACATTTAGCAAGCTGGGCATCAGAAAGTTGCAATTACCAGAGACAGGCACGGGCTAGGCAGAGAAGGTCACCCAGGCACTGTCACAGAACGCACCCCGCCTCATGATCCTGAAGCGCAGTGGAAGTACATTTCCCCCTCTATGAAAAATGCAGCAGACACCGTACTTGGTTATGAATACCGTATGGCAATGCTTCAGTCAGTTGCAATGCAAGCCGTGACAGATAGATATAAGGTGAAGAGGAGAGAGGAAACCCTTTTGTTTCGGAAGAAAAAACGATTGTGGAGAAAGTGCGAGAGTTAGCAAATCAACTGTTACAGTAGGATGAATGAGACCCGTAAACTCTATCGTAGTGTACATAGCCAAACCAACGGCCATGGATCAGAGTCTCAATTTTGTAGAGATAAGTATAGGAATTTTTTCACTGATGTGCAGAGTCTTCAATATAGAGACTTCAGGAGACTTCCCAGGAGACTTCAATAAAGATGAGGGTGTTCAGCACATAGAGAACGATGGCGTAAACTACCCCCCACGTAGCCAAGGCGAACTGCATTGCTGCTGATACACTACCGGCTCAGTTTTTTAAGGCTGGCAGCTATGAGTTGAAAATGTGCATGCATCAGCTCATATGCAAAATCTGGGAAGACGAAAGCATGCGCGACGATTGGAGTCTTAGAGTACGGTGTTCTTTTTTTAAAAAAGGCGACCAGAGTATATGTACCAACTGTCGTGGAATACGCCTTTTATTCATCACATACAAGGTCCTCTCCAGCATAATGTTCGACCAAATAAAGCCGCTTTTGCAGACCACATTGGACCTTATCAGTGTGGCTCCACCATACATTCGCAATTAGACAAATTCTGGAGAAACCCTATGATAAACAAATCGATAACTTCCAAATTTTTGTAGATTATATGGCTGCCCTCGATTGACCTATACCGGGATAACTACACCCAGCTATGTCGGAGCTTGGTATTCCTTGCAAGCTGGCAGAAAGTCTCTCATGATATCATAGCTTCCCGTTTCCAGTGTCAACTAACTTTCACGTAGACAATATATTTCCAAAATTTCTTTTAATATGAGGCAAGAAAAATATCGACTTACTTCGAAGTGTAGCAAGAATGCGTGTCTGTCCGCATATTACCTGATATTTAAGCGTATCAAATCGTATCGTATATTGTATATCAAGGGGCACAAACTCGTTGCTAAGATGTGTAACAAAGTTTAAAATAATTTAAATTTATTCTAAATATTTTTAAAATAAAAACAACATTACTTTGTTAAATTTGCATACAACTTATAGATATTTTTTAATGTCATCTGCTACCGTCAATGCTGATATAAAATATATTTTTAAGAAACACATTCCTCTCAAAAAGTTGCAGCTTGCGCTTTGTTCCCTAAGGGCCATGATTGAGCCAGCAGCGTTAAAAACTCAATAAACTGATCTTTATTGCAGTCATATCAGTCCAAGCGATGTAAAAGTCATAAATGAAAATACATCTTAAATTTATTATTAGCTTTATTCTTCTTACAATTTATTGTAATTTCATCGCATTTTTTTTTATCGAGGACACACAAGTACTCGTCCACCCAAAAGTAATTCAATTCCCGAATCAAATGTTTCGCACACAATTTCCACATCGTTTGCCAAAAGTTAAGACAAGTTTTCTTCCATAAAATATAAATTCTGCAATAAAAATGTACAGACATTTTTGGACAAGAAATTAACAAACTTCGAGAGTTATTCCACCCGAGACATGATCTCAGAAATGAAACGTACAAGCAGAAGAGGCCACAAGAGAGGGACAAATATTTTCAACATTAAAATGCGGATTGTACTTGACTCTTAACATTATCCAAAATGACGGCAACAACTGCTATAACAATACATTTACACGAGTCAACGAGTGATATAGAGAAAAACGAATAATAATCCATGCAACAACTTATCCGCCCCAGCGTCAAGATGTTGCAGTTGCCAACAACGAAAACGATGAGGATGATGATGTTGACAATAACAACATCACGACATCATCACCAACTCACGTAGCAATGTCTGCCTGGGTGACTGGATGACTGGATGCCTGGGTGGATGGGTTGTGTCGCAACTGTATGATGACGGGATGTTGCCTACCCTCCATGCAGAATGCCAGAAAGTTATCACTGGTGAAACATGAAATGCACTTGACACGAAAGAGTTTACTGTTACACTTTCAACATTAAGTTGCACTGCGGCATCTTGGCGAGATTACACAAATAAGAACCTCTGAACCTAACCCAAACCCAAACCTCCAGTGGCTTGACACTTCTTCATCACCACACGCAAACAACCACCAATAACTCCTTTGTGATGAAAGGGTAATGGGGACAAGGAACTGTAGGAGATGACGACTATGACGATAATGAGGGTGATGTTAATGAGTACATTCACAGGAGGAGTCATAAACATCAAAGAAAGAGCACACTGATTTATTGCAGGCAATGATATGTTGACACCTTTCGGAACCCTATGATATATACTCGTATTGTACTTATATATTGCATGTTGTAAAATGTGAATGCAAATGGAAATTTTGAGTTGTCATTTTTTGTGTGATAGAATTGACGAGGTGGATACAAAAAGTTTCCACGCCTCAATAGTCAACAGTCAAATGAACAAAATTAAGTCATTGTTGCTAATATTCTACGAGAACGGTTAGCAGTTTGTAGAAAAAGGACATGTCTCTTCTACAGGCTGCGCTAAAGTAATCTTTTTTTGGGAGAAAGCAAAGTACCAAGATTGGTTTCCTATTCGTTGAAAACAGGATATATTTCACCGTGTATACATAGAATTTTACAGTGAAAGAACTGATCCTGATCCAACGGAGATACCTCGACCTGGCTCTGATGGGTCTAAAATATTGCTCTTTTGAGGCGGAGCATCGCAGATACCCCTAAAACTTTAACGAGAGAGGATTTCCACGTTTTGCCGTTCAAAATGCTGCTAGTCCATAAACAAAATACCAGGACCCGCTTGATTATAATCATCAACATGAAGGAGTAATCATGAAGAATTTGCAGGAATCCCATGAGAATACACAGAAGTCGCAAACATCTTTTCAAGATTTTTCCACGTGCGAAGTTAGATCAATTGCCTTTGAGTAGTTCAATAAGCCGATATTGTTATACCCTCACCCATACGATACTACGGAGAAAATGTAACGCATAGAAGGAGCCATATCAGACCCTCAGTGTCTTTGCACGAAATTCGTTTTGGGACTTTTTAAGAAGAGGTTAGGTCACGTCAGGTCAGGTAAGGTTAGGTCAGATCCGTTTAGGTTAGGTCAGGTTAGGTTAGGTTAGGTTAGGTTAGGTTAGGTTAGGTTAGGTTTGGTTAGGTTAGGTTAGGTTAGGTTAGGTTAGGTTAGGTTAGGTTAGGTTAGGTTAGGTTAGGTTAGGTTAGGTTAGGTTAGGTTAGGTTAGGTTAGGTTAGGTTAGGTTAGGTTAGGTTAGGTTAGGTTAGGTCAGGTTAGGTTAGGTTAGGTTAGGTTAGGTTAGGTTAGGTTAGGTTAGGTTAGGTTAGGTTAGGTTAGGTTAGGTTAGGTTAGGTTAGGTTAGGTTAGGTTAGGTTAGGTTAGGTTAGGTTAGGTTAGGTTAGGTTAGGTTAGGTTAGGTTAGGTTAGGTTAGGTTAGGTTAGGTTAGGTTAGGTTAGGTTAGGTTAGGTTAGGTTAGGTTAGGTTAGGTTAGGTTAGGTTAGGTTAGGTTAGGTTAGGTTAGGTTAGGTTAGGTTAGGTTAGATTAGATTAGATTAGACTAGATTAGATTAGATTAGATTAGATTAGATTAGATTAGATTAGATTAGATTAGATTAGATTAGATTAGATTAGATTAGATTAGATTAGATTAGATTAGATTAGATTAGATTAGATTAGATTAGATTAGATTAGATTAGATTAGATTAGATTAGATTAGATTAGATTAGATTAGATTAGATTAGATTAGATTAGATTAGATTAGATTAGATTAGATTAGATTAGATTAGATTAGATTAGATTAGATTAGATTAGATTAGATTAGATTAGATTAGATTAGATTAGATTAGATTAGATTAGATTAGATTAGATTAGATTAGATTAGATTAGATTAGATTAGATTAGATTAGATTAGATTAGATTAGATTAGATTAGATTAGATTAGATTAGATTAGATTAGATTAGATTAGATTAGATTAGATTAGGTTAGGTTAGGTTAGGTTAGGTTAGGTTAGGTTAGGTTAGGTTAGGTTAGATTAGATTAGATTAGATTAGATTAGATTAGATTAGATTAGATTAGATTAGATTAGATTAGATTAGATTAGATTAGATTAGATTAGATTAGATTAGATTAGATTAGATTAGATTAGATTAGATTAGATTAGATTAGATTAGATTAGATTAGATTAGATTAGATTAGATTAGATTAGATTAGATTAGATTAGATTAGATTAGATTAGATTAGATTAGATTAGATTAGATTAGATTAGATTAGATTAGATTAGATTAGATTGGGTTGGGTTAGGTTGGATAAATTAAGGTTAGGTGTGGTAGGTTAGGTTCTATTATATTAGGATAGGTTAGGTTAAGTAACGTTAGGTTATGTTAGGATAGGTTAGGTTGGGTTAGGTTAAATTAGTTTAGGTTAGGTTAGGTGAGGTTAGGTTAGGTCAGGTTAGGGTTAAGTTAGGTTAGGTTAGGTCAGGTTATGTCAGGTTCGGTCGGGGTAGGTTAGGTCTGGTTAGGTCAGGCTAAGTTGGAATAGGTTAGGTTACGTTGGGTTAGGTTGCGTTAGGATATTTTCGGTTAGATTAGGGAAGGTAAGAAAACTTAAGGTTAGGTATGGTAATGTAAGGTAAGTTAGTGTTAGGTAAGATAAGGTAAGTTAAGGTTAGGTATTTATTTATTTATTTTTATTTATTTAAATTTAACTGTCTATGGAAACCATCCTTACAGACTATTTACAAAAATGTTGGTAGCCCAGAACTACACAGCAAATCACAAACAAATAATTAAGAATTCAAAAAAACTATTATGTTACTTTTAATTACATTAATGCTCATACATAAATCAATAAGGCTATATAATTCATTAAATTCCTTACACATTCTCGTGAAAGGATCGGCATTCGCATAGTTTGCTCTACAAAATGGAACAGATAATGGTGAAAAGTATCGGGTTGGTCGTTGAGGGATGTTGAATGATATGTTATTGATCAAGAATCCAGAGCAGACATCACCATTGATAACATTCAGAAGAAACGATATGTTTAGCATGGATCTGCGGCTTTTTAAAGTTGGCAGCTTAATAAGAGCAAGTCTACTAGTATAAGACGGGAGACTTAAAAGTTCAGACTACGAAGACAGAATAAAAGGAACTGTTTTTGTACTGACTCAATACTAGCGATGTGAGTTTGGTAAATAGGGTCCCAAATTATCGATGCGCCTTATAGTGAAGATAGGTCTTACAAGTGATGTGTATAAATTTTTCGTTACATATGGATCATTAAAGTCTTTAGCCCAACGTTTTATAAAACCAAGTACACCTTCGGCTTTGTTAACCGTGATTGTGATGTGAGAAATGAAGTCCAGCTTGGAGTCAAATAAAACACCAAGATCAATGAATGTATCAACCATTTCCAACTGATGGCCACCCAGCACATAATTGGCAGACATTGGTTTCGTTCTAAAGAAATGCATATATTTGCATTTTCCAAAATTCAGCTCCATCAGATTTAATTTGCACCATGTATGGAACGAATCCAAATCGCTTTGAAGATACTTTTGTTCCCATAATTATAAGGTAAACCAAGGAAAGTTAAGGTTAGCTGAGGTAATTTAAGGTAAGGACACAATATTTACAGCAATATTACGAATACATAATTTAAATTGTGTTGCAACACTTCAAATTGTTCGAAATGAAGTAATTCAGCCTATTAATGATAGTAAAAGCTGATGTCTTAAATATTTTGACCGAAATTTTTTTTAGTCCGGTACCTGATAAAGTGTCATCTATTTCATCACACACTGTCACGATGACCACAATTCCAGTGTTTAATGTAAATTCGCAATGTTTTTACAGAAAAACGACAAGTAACTCAGAGTATCTCAATGAGATAGAAAAGCATTGAACCTCATGGGGGGTGGTCTTACTTGAGGTCGCATTGTTGGTTTCTCCACGATTGTAATACATACGAACTTATTTTATGATGATAGATTTAAGCAGGTATACTTACAACGAGCTCTATTTTCATTCGCTTAGTTAATAATGGATGAATTGAACGTAGCACCCACTAACTATCGAAATCGTCCGACGAAGCTCCTGTGATAAGTCAATGGTAGAAGCAGTCCAGGAAATGGGTTATTTCCAAAAAGTTGGTACCTAATGTTGGTAAATGGTTAAAATTTGCGATAAGTCATATAAGTTTAACTGCTTGAAATTGGGGCAACATTTTATGGTCGGACGCGTCAAAATGATGCTGTTTGGAGGGAAGTATAATTACAGATCAGTGAACAATTGTCATTATTTTGTCGTGGTTTAGAGTGACCGTCGGTGGTGCGATGTAGTGTGCGCGGCTCTTGAACATGAGAACGTGGTTTCGATCCCTGGTATAACCACCTTACGTTCTTTAGATGGCGGTCACCTCGCTTGATGTTGGCGATACTGTTGAGTATTTAGACCTGAAAAGCTTAATAAAATACCGATGGCAAGGGGTGTAGGTAGGTACCAATCACTGAGTGTAAAACTATAAAGCACAAAACTCACAGGTTCTGAGAAGCCTGAGAACCCTAATATAATGGAAAGCAATTTGTTTTAGAGTTTGACCTAGAGGGTTGAATTTTATGTTTCGGGATTAGAGAACAAAAACAAATATTAATCATCGAAAATCACTTTATTGTTTTTCAAAATATTCCCCATGAAGGTTTATACACTTTTGCATGCGTTTGAACCAATTGTCGAAACACTTTAGCCACTCTGATTCAGGTATCTCCAAAACATGCATTCTGAATGCAGCAACCGGTTTTTCAGGTGTCGAAAAACGTTGACCTCTCAGTTTGTTTTTTACGTACGGGAATAAAAAGAAGTCATTCGGTGCCAAGTCAGGATTATACGGCGGATGACCCATCAAATCGATGTTCTGGGTGCTCAAAAATGGAGTTGTTTCAGCCGATGTGTGAGAACTCGCATTGTCGTGGTGAACAGTGATCCGTTTTCGGCGGATGGTTTTCCTGATTTCTTGGAAGACAACTGGCAAACAAATGGTTGTGTACCACTCAGAATTCACTGTTCTGCGTTATTCTAGTGGTAGGGTGGCGACATGTCCGGTTTTTCCGAAAAAAAAGACGACCATTTGCTTGGAAGTGCTTCGGGCGCGTACAACTTTTGTTGGATTTGGCTCATCTTGAAAAACCCATACAGTTGACTGCTGTTTACTTTCGCGCTCGTACGCGTAAATCCAGGATTCGTCACCTGTTACGATGTCACAGACGTGTTTCGAAGCACCGCGATCGTATTTACGGAGCATTTCTTTCGACCAATCGACACGAACCTTTTTTGAGCGATTGTCAAATTGTGTGGGATCCAACGCGAACAAATTTTTTTGACAGTCAAATTTTCATGCAATATTGAATGTATGCTGGTCCCACTTATGCCTAAGGTTGTCTCAATCTCACGATAGGTCACATCACAATCTTGCAAAACCAGTTCGCGCACAGCATCAATGGTTTTCGGAACAACAGCTGATTTTGGACGACCTTCACGAAATTCGTCTTGGAGAGAACTACGACCACGATTCAATTCACCATACCATCGATAAACACTGGTCCTTGATGGAGTTTCATCGCCAAAAATTGAATTAAGTTCATCCATGCACTGTTGCTGAGTTAATACACGTCGAAAGTTGTAAAAAATAATCGGACGAAAATGTTCACGATTTAATTCCAGTTACTGTAAACAACACAAATAGCGCTCGTATGTCAAAACGTTCTGGGTACGCATAACCTCAAAAATGTCCAACTTTACGATAGAGCAGTCAGTTGCCAGATTGCAACACAAGGGCTGCCAAGTCCCGAATCATAAAATTCAACCTCGTACTCCCTGTTTTTGAAGTTTTCAAAAATTTCCTTACATTTTCTTTTACCTTACTATTGTAAGGTAAATTGTAATTACTATTTATATTTTTCAAAGAAAATAATTAATTTTTACTGTGCGGGGTATTCGTGTATATTTGAATTTAAAAATAATCCGCTTAAACTTTTAACGGTATCCTCGCAGATACAGATAGCAGCACATTTGGCACATTTCCAAATAATGAAATAATATGCAAAGTGTTTAGTTTGCGGTAACCAAAAGATTACACAAATAAACAACACTACGTTCTCGCTGTTAACCTTCGCTCCTCCGGAAAACTTATCTCGGCAAGAAATCTCTTGATATACAGCACATTTTTGCGACGACTTTGTGGTAAAAGTTCAACCACCCGTGTAATAACATCACTTCATGGCCTTACGCAAGATGCATAAATAAGTATTAGGCCGGCTCAACCGAAAATTGTTTTCGCATTAGAGATTAACACAACGCGATATAATATGATTTGATTGGTATTTGTCGAAAGTTAAAATATTATTTTGAAAAGACAGACCACAGCAATATTTTAGATTAGCTGGATTTTTTCAGGTATTCGTAGTGTGAAACACCTCACACTAAGGCAAGAAGTTTAAACATGGTAAAAGATGTAAAGGGTTTTTCAACAGAGACGCTACAAAAGTAAATCGATAGGGACAGCAAACGACGCCATATTTTTCCCGCTCTTTTGACATTTCTCTTCAGTAAGGTTTGCCATTTCATCATGGAAATATATACGAGCCAACAACGAGTCGAAATTATTAAAATTTACTACCGAAATTTGGAGTCAGTGGCCTCACCTTTAAGAGGCCAACTTTAAGAGGCCTCAACAATGAGCGATGAGACTCATTTCTGGCAGAATGGCTTCGTCAATAAGCAAAATATGAGTTATTGGTCAGACAGCAATCCACACGTAATCCATGAGTCATCATTGCATCCCGAAAAAATTACGGTTTGGTGCGGTTTATGGGCCGGCGGCGTCATTGGGCCGTACTTCTTCCGTGATGATCAAGACCGGCACATTACTGTGAATGCGAATCGCTACCGTTCAATGATAGCCGAATATTTTACCGTTCGGAATCGGTGTAAAACTGTAGGTCCCAATCGGTGAGTGAAAACTGGAAAGCGCACAGCTCAGTGATTGTGAGAAGTTCTCCCCAGTCCCTTCATGGGATGTAATGGGAAACCATTTATTTATTAATTGGATAATATGGACTTGGAGGACATGTGGTTCTAACAGGTCGGCGCCACAAGCCACACAGCGAATGCCACAATCAATTTATTGGAAACCAAGTTTGGTGAACATGTTATCTCACGAAATGGCCCAGTCGATTGGCCGCCTCGGTCGTGCGATTTGACGCCATTAGATTATTTCCTGTGCGGCTACGTTAAGTGTATGGTCAATGCCAACAAGCCTGCGACGATTTATGAACTTCGTACGAATATCGAACGTGAAATTGCAGCAGTATCGGCCGATTTATGCTTGAAAACCGTCGAAAATTGGGTTCATCGTCTGGACTTCTGCAAGCGTGCCCGTGGTGGCCATGCAAAAGAAATCGAGTTCCATACATAATCGCATCGAACGTACTTTCACAGGAATAAAGAATTTCATTAGTATCTAAAACCGGTTTTGTTTTATTTAAAAAAAACTTTTGTAGCGCTCTTATTGAAAAACCCGTTATATACAAAATCTGTCGAGATTTCTCTCTAATATTGATAGTTGGCAAGGTATCAAACACGGAAGCCTCATTAAAGAGTTTTTCCAGTTATTTGTCTCATGAAATTATTAAACATATTTTCCTTCAATAGATGATGAGTTGCACTATTATGCACATTATGCAAATGCATCATTTATAGTCTATTTGAATTTTTTTTACTGTTTCACTAAAGTTCATACACTCTTTAAAGAATCCGTGGATCTTATGAAGGCATCTTTTAATTATTGAGGGTTATATTTAAGGCGCGTACATTGGAACCAAAGGAGTTAGAGGATGCTTCGAAATTACTACGACAATATAAGTATATGTGCTTGAATGGAACGTTTAGATCTGATATTTCGAATGATTATTTATTTATTTAAATAATTATTTGTTTATTGTTTTTCAATGGTGCGTCACGACAATAACCATATTAAAGACAGCTATAAATCAGACACTATTAAATTCTCACTCGTATTATCTCTCTTGCACCTTTGTTCTCAAAGGATCCGCACTGCAAACACTTGTCCTCAGACACATAAATAGTCCTTGCCTTTGTTATTCAAATATACACGAAGAGGCCCACTTATAAACTTTGCAGTACATTTTCGTTTTTCTTCAATTTCATTGAAAGGCACCGCCGCCATTTGGTATGAAAAACTGAATACAATTAAATTATAGTCTGAAATTTCGCAGTCACAAGAAAGGCGGAATACATTTGCATTATTATTTAAATATTTTTTTCTTCTTCTTGTACTATTCTGTAAATTAATTCTTCAAGACAATATAAAATAAAAAACTAATTAAAATAATGGCACAAAAGCCACTACAACAGACCACAAACAGGACACCGGAGCACTCCTGCAAATGACACGACATGAAGCGCAGGGTCTTTTGGGATGGGTTGAGGGTTCTGCTAGTGAAACACTTGTGTCCACAGTCCAGGCATGAGTATGAAATCTAAAGGCAAAGACGCAGACGAAGAATGAAAACAATTTAAAACTCTTTCGCCGTATTTGCTCATTATTTCCTTTAAGACCTTTGTTTAATTTATGTACATTCGCAAGGAAGCCCAGCTATAATCAGGAACAAATTATGACTGCATAGCAAAACAGCAAACACGTGGGCATGCTGAGAGTAATCGACAAGTGTGTACAAAAATATAGCAGTAAAGTACACAATTATTTATATCATATTGAAGTTAAGAGTGGGCCATGTTAAAGTTGGAATTTAATTTAATATCGCTTTAAAAAAAATTCTAATAGATATTTTTTTCAAAATTATGATTTCATTGATAAAGACAATAACTGACATTTATGAACCAAACACACCATGGTTCATAAAACGAACCACACACTTGTCATTCATAAGCATGAACATCAGCTATCGTTGATGTTTATTGTCGGTTTACAACCCTTGGTGATACCAAATAAGGATGTATTCGAAGATGTTTGCATCACTATCATGTTCACAAAATTTGTTGGTAATATTTTTTCAAATTCATCAGTCAGATACGAAGTTATCGACTCAGCTCATGCTCATGAATAATAAGTCTATGGTTCGCTTAAGGCTTCCACGAAAGCTTTACAGTACCTCAATCGATCTACCCAATTTTTCTTCTCAATTTCCATTGTTTGCGTCCATATCTCGTCAACGCCAGCGTCGATATCGTGTTTGAAGACCTCAATGGACTCGATATTGTTTGCGTAATACTCAAATTTCACGGCGTCCCAGATACAATAGTCTAACGGGGCCAAATCGCAGCTACAAGGTGGACAACGGACTATCGAATTTGCTGATTATGCGGCTCAAGAAGACAGTGCGCACGATGACTTTGTGGAACATAGTGAACATAGCGATAAACATTGTGAACAAAACCCCACTGAACATGACATGCTAACGCTCGTCATTGACGGTAATATCGGATCCTTGAAAATTTTCGGAGAAAAAATGGCCCATGATGCCAACATGCCAAAAAACAATCCAAAGAGTCACTCGTTGTTGTCACTTCTCCTCGTCGACTTATGGATTTTCAAGCCTAAAATGCGACAATCGTTATTGATAACGTAGCCTTACGGTGAAAATAAGCTTCATCTTAAAATTTGATTTTTCGGTAAAAAGGCTTAACCCATCAAAGGCTAAAACTCATCTAATAGCCACGAAGCTTCAGTTCGAACGAAAATCAGCTACTCAAATTCCTCAAGTCGAAATTTTCGCTCTCACATTCGAAATAGAGAACCGGATATTAGTTATGAAAATTTTTTAAAAATTCTATGTTTTCATCCGACTTAAAAACAAATCAACTTCTTTCGTCTAGAAAACAAACGAAAGCTTTCGTTCGAGATCGAGAAACAGGTTGTATATTACAAGGTCTTTATGGAAAATTCTGCGCACAGAAGTGCGAGAAATGTTCAATTGCTGGGAACGGTGGCGAGTTGATGTTGATGGCTATTCGAGTATACTTTCAGTTAAAGCGGCAACATTTTCCACTGAACGCAATGGACGAGCACGTACACGGGTTCTTTAGTCCAATAAGGACCCGAAGAAAATTGATTCACAATCTGCGTTGTTGGATTTATTTCCATCGAATTTATTTCGTCGATTACTAACAGTTTGAGTTGATGATTCGTAAATTTGGAAGCACATTTTTAATATTTCCACATTATCTTGAGGCGTAAAGCTTAATAATCTGCTACTTCATAAACGTAAAATTGGACATATGCTTCAAAATAAGAGGGGTTCCCATTCAAACTCCAAACCATTATAATTAGGTTTGGGTTTGCTGGCAGTCTGTTAGCGACTAACGTTAACTCTTTAGACCCTTTTGATACCACGGGCTCAGTAGCTCTTCCTTATCGTCATTGTAACACGTTCTGCAAAAGTAATTTACCAATACCTGTATTACCGCCGCATGCCTTTCAATAAGAGGGTGTTTTGTAAAGCTGTCACACGCATTGATTCCAGGGTTCCAACTTCGTGGGTAATTGGTTAACCATTTGCCATTTGCATTTGTTTACCCATTACCCACAGGGTATGGGGAAAATAATGGTAGTTACCCACGCCAATGAAGAATTATCCATCACGATTACCCATTACCTATGGGGAATGGGTAGGCGGGCTTTACCCACTAGCCACGGAGATGGGTAATGGGTTACCCTAGGTAATCCATCCCCATTCATGATCGAAAATATGAAAAAAATTTAAAGATATCTATATGTCCGAAACAGAGCGTCGAATCGAAAAAGTACGTAGATTTTGGACGTTTCTAACGGTTTGTCATAAAGTGGTTCAATTCTTTTTCAGCAAAAGCAAAAGCGACTTCAAAACCACCAAAATCGACCACATCATCAACGGCGTAAATCTCATCATCAGTGTCGGCAGGGGTGTCAATGTCACTTCCGTCCCCTGCGTCGTCAACGCCGTTGTCTTTTTTCGGATGTTTATACGCGACCCACTTTCCACTTTCCGCATAATCAACGCACTGTCGGTTACGACGAACACAATGTGCCGGTAGTAATTTAGATCAAACTTCTGGAGCACCTGTTGCACCAGCTCAATGCACTTCTCTGCAGAACATAACCCCATAACTCTGACCAGTCCAAAATTCCAAAAATATTTCTGGCTGAGCACTTCTACATTTAAGTATCTACAATTTCAAATCGAAGACCATTCATCAGACGTTAGACTGAATCGAGTTCCTTGAGACCGGAGGAGAGTCGGCTCACTCTGCACCACCTTTTGAAGGCCGTTTGCATAATCCACCATCATATTTCGAATTGTGATTGCAAAATATTTTCAATATCGATACTAAGCCAAACCAATTCCGATATTTCGATGCCATGAAAGTCTCCGACATTTCCGAGATCTTGGAATCGATACTATCGACATTGGATGCCCTATTTGAGACAAAACACCGGCAAATGAATTCCGATAAATATAAAAATACCAGAATGCGAAAAGAATGTTATTACTTTTTTAGCTGCGTATTGCCTTTGTAAAGCTGGTGGGGAAAAATATAGTTATTCAGAATTTGTAACAAAAAATTGTGGCACTTTTCATGGCAAAGCGACGCTATCTTCTGAGGGATCCATTTGGTGCATGCACAACAAACTCTCCAACTTTATACGAGTATTATATTACTCGAAGCCTTCTGACCCACAAAATTTATCTTGATTCAAACTTAATTTTTTTTTTTTCAAAAACGTAAAAGTAAAGTTGACCTTTGTAGATATATTAGTTTTCAGTTGTCTCCTCTTAAGGTCATAAGAATAAAAAGAAAACACTTCAAGTATTTCTTCTTACAATTTTATTAATATTTTCCAATATTTCGACCAACTTCGTTGATCATTTGCAAGGATCTGATAAAACATGAATAATAAAACAAGAAAGTATTCATAAGCATTATTGAATAGTTCAAAAAAGAATCAACATAAACAAATATATTATTTTCCCCAAAGGGAGAATGATTAATCTTAATTACATTTTGAGATAACACAGAGCTCGTCCAAGTTTTTCCGCAGGCTTATGTCAACTGATTTGTCCTTCTCTTAAATTTGTCAATTGTGTGCCTATACACTTGTGCACATTGATCTGTATCTCGTTTGAAATTAAGCCTTTTCTCCGATAGAACGTCAATTATATGCAGCATTTCCTGGAAGAGGCGTCTTGAGTAATTTTTCTCTTCAGTCAGAATTTCCACTTTGTCAAAATTTGGTTTGTGTCCAGTTAAAATACAGTGGGCTGCGAGTGCTGTCTTTTGTTCTATCGGCTTATAATGAGCTTTTTGGACCGACTTATAAGCAGATATACTAGTTTTCAATTTATTCATTGTAGTGCCAACATATACTTTCTGGTATATGTTGGACTTGTCACCATTACATGGAATTTTGTACACAACGTTGGGCTTGTCATTTTTGTCAATAATAGACTTTGTGCTGCTAAATAAACTATTCATGGTTAAATTCGATTTCAACGCCAATTCATATTTTCCGTTGTCATATGTATTGGAATCTTTCAAACTTTCAGAGAAACCCGGAACATACGTTGTGGTTTTATAACTTCTCTCAGATTCAGTACGGCGTTCAGTCGGTTTGCTCGTATCGTCTCGTGATATCAGATTGTCTATAATTTTCCTGAGGAAACTATTCAATTTAAGGATTTTCACCATTTTCCCCTTATTCGTCTTGTGGAATTCAGCGTCACTTATCTTCATAACTCTCTTAATGAAGTTGCTCGCAGTGTTAATAATTGTCCTTGTTAGGTGTTTGGAATGATAAGTTATCAATCGTCCCGATGCTGTAGGATTTTGGCAAAAATTCCATTTTGAGAGCATTTCCCTGTCTGATAACCAAACTGTCCAAATATGGTAGCCTATTGTCCCTTTCCTCTTCGAGCGTGAATTGTAGTTGTCCATTAAAAGAATCATGTTGGCCACTTCAGGTCTTCTGATAACAACAAATAAATCAACCACATATTTCGTCAAGAATTTCGTCTTCTCCCCCAATGTGACGAGTACTGTATCCAATAATACCTCCATGATGAATACCTCCATGATGATAATTGGTGATCCTGGGGATCCCATGGGCATACCCTTCCTCTGTTTGTCCTTCCTGCAGAATGTCAAAATTTCCATAAAATCCTTAGGTGGTATATTCATGTACTGTCCAATTTCGTCACAGTTATCCTCTATAGTCCTTGGAGCTAGATTCATTGGTACGCTGGGGAATAAGTCAACCACGTCAAATGAAACTATTATTTCATCCTCATCAATGCTTATGTTTCGAATCCTCGTCTTGAGCTTAATAAAGTCTTACCTTTTTAATCGAAGTCAATCTGTTTCTACGGGAGCATCTGCTTCGCTTCCACTGTTTTTATCTAGAGGCGTTCCCCAGGGGTCAATACTGGGACCCTTGCTATTCTCGTTGTATGTAAATGATCTCCCGCAACATATACTTAGTTGTAAGACACATATGTACGCTGACGATGTACAACTGTACACTACTACACCCATTGAATTATTGGGCGAAGCCGTCAACAGAGTGAATGCTGACCTTCGGTCAATATGGAATTGGGCAAACGCGAACGGGCTTTCGTTCAATCCGTGTAAATCAAAGTGTCTTGTGGTCCACAGTAAGTCATTGAACTCTACGTTTAACGTTAATATAACTATAAAGGGACACAAAATTGAGGTAGTCTCAACCGTTAAAAATCTGGGTATTATAATGAACGATACGTTAACATGGACTAATCAGGTTAACAGAGTTACCAGTGTTATTTATGCTAAGTTGCGGACCTTGTGGCAAACGCACTATTTCACACCTCCCAAGATTCGAGTATTGATTGCTAAGGCCTATCTTATGCCGTCTCTTCTTTATGGCTGTGAAGTATTTGCGAATTGTGATTCAGTCAGCAGAAATAAGCTAAACACAGTCTTCAATAACATTTGTAGATATGTATACGGTATTGGTAAATACGATCATATTTCCCAGCATTCTATCAAACTTTACGGTATCGCTCTAGATCAACTATTTAAAGTTCGAACCCTATTGCTCCTTCATAAAATAAAATACTCTAAATTTCCAACGTATCTCTTCCGACGCCTTACTTTCACAAGATCAAGCAGAGGAATGAAACTTATTCCCATTCGGTACAAAACACTGACATCTGAATGGCAATTCTTCATATACGTCATGCCTCTGTGGAACAGTTTACCACACTCAATTCAAAAAACCAGCAACATTACTCAATTTAAGACACTTCTTTTCAAGCATTTCGCATGAAACACAATATGTTTTATTCATTCATGTAATTCTTTTATTCACTCATGTAATTCTTAAATATTTAGTTCCTGACTTCATAAAAGTATAAAATTAAATTGTCACATAGCGTCATGCCTTGAGGCCTTAAAATTATATTTTATTTTGTCGTAGTATTGTATAGTATTGTATTGTATTATATTATTCAAATGTTCTTATTATGCTTTTCTTCTTCATTAAAAATTCCTATACTGTAATTAATAAGATTTAAATCTTGTTGTATAGGATATCAAATAAATAAATAAATAAATAAATATATGAACAAGTACATCAAAATGTGTTTAAAAAATATAGAAAAAACTGATTTTTTATTATCTTTAAAATCGACAAATAACAAGAGTAGTCAAATTTGGAATAGTTTACAAAATATACCCGATTATACGATTTTTAATTTTAGTATCTGCCCATAATCCTTCGCTCATTTCTTGCAATCGGTTTTTTACAGATCTTAAAAAAGTTTCCACGATCAATAGATATTAAATTTTGATTTATGGATTTATGGTTCGATCATACACAAATACTCTCATGTAAATATCCACCATGAGCCGGCACAAGCTTATAGGCCGTAAGAAGTTTCCGATAGTGGTTTCATGTCGAGTTGGAAAATCTAAAAAGTTTGAAGCGGCCAACCTCTGACCGATAAGTTGTATGTTCTGAATAATTCTCCAGATGTCGCCAGTGCTTTTGAGTCATACAAATCGTTCTATGAGTTCTCTATACTATTTAATAATCTTTGGCGACGACGGCCTGCTTGTTTGTTCTCTGTCGCTACATCAATACCATCACACTTATTTTCAGACAGAGACTGTTGTTGTACAACAACCACGTATGTGATGCTAACGTTGCGTGTTGTTTGCATGTGTTCACTTATATAGATTGATTGAGCGGTGACAAAGTCAAAATTCCTCGTTTAATGTGTGGAAATTTTATAATCGTTCAAGGGATTATAACAAAAGGGAGAAGTCTCACAACATTTGACAGATAAGTCCAATGAATACAACGGGTGGTCCAAATACAGACATCTTTTGAAGACAGCTGATATTTTGTCACCGAAAGATTTTTTTTTGTTCGAAATGATCTCGGATTATACACTTCCAAGGTCCAATTGACTCAGCCTCTGAAGGCAAACGACCATCCTCTTGGTTGCGGTTTCTCAGTTTGGTCCCTACCGAAGCCACAAACACACATCGAATTTGGCCAAAATATTATCTCTCCTGGACGAGGTGACTTTGTCAGCAAATAAACTTGCTGCACCTGGGGATCGGAAACACTAAATGTCATTATCGAGAAGCCAATGCATCCACAGAAAGTGAGAGTTTGGTATGGATTTGAAATTGGTGACATCATTGGTTATTTTTTTTTCGAAAATGCTATTTGAAACGCCATTTCAATCAACTGCGATCGCTACAGAGCCATGATTACGGACTTTTCGAGGTAAGAACTTTGATAATCTTTGGTTTCAGCAGGTTGGCGCATCATGTCAAACATCTCATCAAACAATCGATCTCTCGCGCACTAAATTCGTTAAATGTGTTATCAGCCGTCTTGGCGTTGTTAATTAGCCGCTTCGAAGCAACCGTGTTCACCCCTTTAGACTTTATTTTATGGCGTGCCAATCCACATCCTTACGGTTAATATAGTCCGAGATATTCGTGAGGTAGAACCAGAAACCTTCAAAAGAGTCTTGAAAAATTCGACTGATAGGATGAGCTACTGCAAAGCAGGCCGCGGTAGTCACATGAATGTAATCGTATTCCATAAATAATGCGAATATTTCTTATTTTAAATAAAGCCATAGTGTACCAAAAGAAATTTATTTTAGTTAATTTTCTTTAATTTTTAAAAAGATACTTGTATTTGGAGCACCCTGAATAATACCCATATCTCTTATAAATATAATTTTACTGAATTCACAAAATTGAATACTACTTTCCGCTATTTCCATAATTTTCTAAGGCTTTCGGCTGCAAAAGTTTTATATATCGTTTATGTCTGCTATATGTTTGCCCACCGCTGTATGAGGAAGAAAACCATGGCACTCGGGAAAAAATGTACTAAAAAATACTGCCTTTAGAGAAATAAATTTAAACAAACCATTGCTCAGCAAATCTTGTTTAAGAAACCAGCTACAGCTTTCAGGGATTATGAGTCATTCCAGGCGGAATCTGTTGTACTTGCTTGGTTATCATGCTACGCCTTTAAATATAAAATCGTGAATGAGAGTCAAATCCGAGAGTAAGTATAGCAGTTCGGATAAATAGATTACATGTAAAAATTATGAGCTCAATTGTTGTAATGTTGTGTTATGGTTAGTCTAGAGGTGACTGCCGTTATATGGTATAATATGACCGGATATAACCAACAGTTTAGTATCAACAAATAAAAAGGACAAACGATCAAACAATGAACTATCGTTATCATGAATCATAACGATTTCTCTGAATCTTAATTTTTCTTAGACTCCTTCTAGCAGGTAGCACCTAAATTTAAACAACCATTTTCTACCCAGTTTTGATTTTATATCATAATAAACAACTCGTATTCGTTTCAAAGGGGGCTTAACGAATCCATTTTTCAACAGTAGTCGTGTCCTTTTTACCTCGTATAACACTTAAGTTAAAACGTATAGAAACATCCAAAACTTAACTTCTCTAGAGTTAACATTATTCTTTTCCATGGATAGCTAGATAAACTCTATAATGTGTGAAATGCAATATAAATGTATTTTTGTTTACGATAATCAACCACAATATCCTTTTGCTGTTGCTGATATTTCCTAAGGCATGTCCCATATTTGAATATAGAAAAGCATTCTTCCTTTACACGCACATAAATTTTGATGTTAGATGTCTCAAAGTAAGCAACCCCTTACACTGGCAAACAAACGTAAATATAAGTATGTATATGTATGTATGTGTATGTGTGTGGCGGTGTACAAAATGAATGGTTGTATATGTTAGTGGCTTAGCTGACATGTTAGACATAAAGAACCATCATAAAATATCCTATAATTGAACGTTCACTGACTCGATGCGAAACAAGCACATAAATAAACCGACATGCATACAAAATAAAAGGACACATTTTTCCATACTACCACTACCAGCAAACATTATAACTTTAACATTAGTCCCGACACACACACACACAAACACACACACATGCATGCATGCATGCACACTTAAAACCTCAACAACAACTCTGAGTTGGTCCTTAAAAGAAAGAAAGATGATGATACTTAGGTTAGTGTAGCAAATATTTTACATTCTGCTGTTGTTACAACTGATGCTTGAATTGTCCTGCTGGGTTAGCCGTTGTAATTCCAACAACCAGACATATTAAGTAGTTACTTATTGCTGCCTTGGTAGTGGTATTGGTGTTGATGCTGGTCGTGGTCGTGGTCGTGGTCTAGTCCACAATATGGCCTAACGGTTGTGGCTGTTTTGCATACGAAACACGTACATCTTAGTGCGATGACAGGCTAGAAGGAATACAGCAGTACTAACACAAGGGAGCTCGTTGTGATCTACTAAGTACTTTTGGCCTTAAATGACATTTTGTACAATGATGACTTTTTATAACCAGTATAACTCATTTTATAAGAACAAAAGAAGAACTAACATAAGACACCGCAAACAATCTGCCGTCTAAACAAGTTCAAGCATCAATAAAGTCGATTGAACCTTATCCATTTCGCATCGTATCAATTTTTATGGCTCACTGGCAGGTCATTATTATAACTGCCATTAATTTAACAAATGGTATTAAAAATTGGTAGACTTTTTTGAATAAGACAATGCGGATCAGTTATTCCTACCGAGCACTAGCAAGTAATCTATCGTAAAATATTATCAGTTGAAAATGGTAAAAGCCCAACGAAGTGAAGAATTCTCTGAATTCGGTAAGTGATTCCCGAATCCATTTGGTCCACATTGGTCCACAGGTCCAGGAATAAGTTCAGATTCATCGAACAACCAAGTGTACTCGCACTGGGCACCAGGAAGTTTTTGAAGTGCTACAAAATGGTATTCATTCCGAACAATGATTCCAATTACATCCCCTGAAGGTATTGGGGGAGCTTCACACAAGCAGTAAGCTATGCGCGTTTCAGTTGTATACCCACTAATTATTCCGAATTGTACTTTGAGAAGCTATGTAGCCTAAGTAGTCGCCGCCACTAAGCCAGGTGACAGCCGTCGAAAGAAATTTAAGTTAGTCAGAGGAGGGTTCGAACCGACGCCGGCACGTAACTACACGTTTAAAATCGAAGCCCATAGACATGCGAACGAAAGATGGTCCGTAGGAATAAATTGCAGGACCACCAACAGGGTAATGACGTAAATTGTTCACAAATCTTCATAACCACTCCTGACATCCTATGTCTACGCCAGAATCTGTGATCAATGGACACGGTTTGATCGGCAGGTGCGTCTAGACTTAGAATCTAAGTTCATGATTACTGCAGAAGCTGCGGGGATGAACGGTTACCTTTTCCCTTTTTTCATAACATTTTTCATAACAAAAATAGTGATTCACCTTAATTTTATATTAACAGCCAAAGTCACGACCTCGAAAGAAAACCTAAGCGAATGAAGGCCAGTCACTCACTTTCGATCTTATCCCAGGCTTTAAATGTTATTGTGTGGTTGTGCGTTTGCAAAATCGGAAGCCACTAACTATTTTTGCTGTCATCTATGCGAACGAAAATGTCAAAACCAGTCACTTGTCTTTTGGTTGTCGTATAGCTGGAACATAGAATAATTCATACATAGATAAACTTATTCTCTCATCTGACGTTTCATTTCACACTCTCATCGTAGGTTTGTGGAAATGAGAGCAATTAAATTTAAAATTACCTTACACCAGGTGGAGTTACAAAATATGTTCACTTAACGTGTCGTTTTGGTGTAGAACTGAAAAATTTAATTATATTTTGCACTTTTTTTTTGACTTTTATCGTTGGTATACATTTGTATTGTATTTAACGCAACTAGTTTGCCACAAAAACACGAAATTCAGTTGTTGTTCCTATGTTGATCGCTGTATACTATTGCCACTATCTGGTATTATTGAACCCATATTTTCCACCATCCTTTCCATCGTACCTATGACGTTTAATTTATTGAGCGAATAAAAGCTTCTATGGTATGTGTTATTCTATGAGCTGGAAATCAAATAAAAGCTTGAAACAAAAACAATTTACATAGAATTCAATGGAAGAAACACAATGGACAGAAAATAATGTCATTATAATAAATTTGTTATTAAAATATACATATGTATTTCCTTTTCAGCAGAAAAACGCCAACATTGCGGCACCTGCAGATACTGGTTCCACGTACTCTTCTCTCTCGCTCCGAAATAAAATGGCGAACGTCAACTTTATGTTATTTCTTTGAACTTCAACCACAACAAACACACGTAAAACCATGCGAACGACAAGTCGAAAAATAGTGACTCGCTTTTTCAAACGAAAGTGAGTGACTGACTTCGTTCGCTTGGATTTTGTAGGAGAGAATGTAAGTGGGGTCCGATTTTGTACTGAATTGTATATGTTTTCAGTTGTAATTTCCTTTAAGGCTGTAAGAGATCATGTTTTCTCCGGTTAGTGAAAAAAATGTAAATGCCGCGGGTGGGATTCGAACTCACATTCGCTGGACGATCGTTTCGATGTTTGTGAAGCATCATCTTCAGCAGCGTCTAGCCCGTTAAGCCACTGCGGTGTGTATTTACATAAGTCACTAACCGAAGACATTTATTGATTGTGTGCAGAGCGATTGTTGTCGCAACTTACACATTGTTTTCCTACTTGCCTTCCTTTGAAAGTTCTATTTATAGAACGAACTATTCTAATTGTAGTTGTCTCGTTCTGTTTTGGTTTGGCCCTACCATATGTTTCAAAATTTAGTTGTTTTTAGATCCTCGTCATATTTTCGTTCGCTTGTTAGTGACTCCCAAATCAGCTGTTTGTCGCATAGAAAGAAAGCGAACGTTAACGTTCGACATCGTGACTTTGACTGTAAATTTCGACATCATTTTGTGTGAGATCTGAAACCATTTAGGATATTACTCTCTCGGCTCTAACGTATATTCGGAGAGTTAAGCTTAATAACTTAAGATTATTTGGACTAATATACCTCCCGTCTTGAAACTCTAGTAAGGGATATCACCGTCACCACCACGTATCGTGATATCACAACGATCTCCATCGGACATTGGCCAATAGTATCAGCCACTTCCATCTTACATGCAATTTTCTCGAAAGCTTTAGTGGATTCTAACGAAGAATCTGCTCATAACTGAGATAAAACCGACTTATAAGTAATAACTTCTTGAAAATATTTTGGAATACTGTGACAAAACGGTGAAGTCAAAACTACACCATTTGACAGTAGAAAGCACGGTATATGACGCTCGCACATCCCATCCCAGGGTTTTTGTGTGTCATTTGTGCAGAAACCAGAAGGTTTGGACAACGGGGGAAAATATAGCTATATATATGGTGACCTCATAAGAACGATAGAATGAAAATTTAAAATTTAAATAAAAACGGCGTGAGATACCAAGTTTATTCCGACTTTATTATGAAGCTACAGTTATGTCATTATGTGTGGAATAATACATCATTCAAATGACCGCCTCGACTGTGCTGGCAGTGCTTCAAACGGTCGGTCCAATTTTGATGACTCGGTCCAATATGTGTGGCGTTAATATGTTAACATCGTCCCGAATGTAGGCCTCGAGCTTATTAGCGTACATCAAGGACTTGTTGTAGTCCCAGAGAAAGAATTCGATAATCAATTTTGATTTCTATCTGGTAATAAAGTCAAGTCGCATGATCGATGCACCCAATTGATGAACGCTCGCATTGAGATGAACCAGTCGGAAAATTTTAACTTCATAACTTCGAGCATTGCATCGCTTGTATGACATGTAGCGCCGTCTTGTTGAAATCACAGTTAGGACACATCGTTGTTGTCGAGCTTTGGCCACAGAAAGTCGGTTGGCATCGCTCGAGGAGGACCGATGACAGTAACGGAGTCTCCTTCGCTATGTAGAAAGAAATAAGGTACCATAATGACACATTACACAAACCGCACCAAAAAATCAATGCTTGAGGTTGTAGTGCTACTTGGTCGAATAACTGTGGATTGCTTTCACCCCGTCGTAGCCACTGGGCCAAAAATGGGTCTCATCCAAGTATATGATTTTTTTGCTAAAACTCACGAAGCGCTTTAAAGGGCAGGCCATATAAAATTTGGAATTTGAAACACCCCCCGACCGTTATGTCGAAAGAGAGGGCCAATTTGAAGTGACAGATTATTAGGTAAATTACACTTTAAGAAAATTGTGAAATATTAAAAACTGTTTTCCAAAGCTCTGAGTTTTCAATTCAAACTGTAAGAAATGAACGAAATAATTTCGGTAGAAAAACTGTGGTATCGACGCAGTTGGTGGATCAATTTGTGAAGCAATATCATTAATCGGAGTTCCTGTTGCAAACAGATCTTGTGTTCGTGCTCGTCCAGTGCGTCCAGTAGATGATATTAGCGTTGTAGCTGAAAGTTTGTTCGAATAGCCATCAACATCAACTCGCCACCGGTCGCAGCAATTGAACATTTGTCGCACTTCTTGCCACAGAATTTTGCGTACAGACCTCGGTATGAAGGTTTATAAAGTCCAATTAGTTCAAGAACTGAAGCTTCGTGATGATGCCATTTCTCTTCGCTGAATGGACTGAATCGATGCCATTTCGCTTCGCTGAATGGACTGAAGATCATTTGGCTGTAGATCAGTATTTTTACCGGAAAAGCTCATTTTTCCGGTGAAGCTCATGGTTATATCGGGGGCTACGTTTAGAAACAAAATTGTGGCATTTGATGCTCGGAAAATTCACACGCTATCAAGGAGAAGTCGACGCGAGTGCCTTTTTGGTGCAGTTTTCGGGATGACGGCATCATAAACCCATTTTTCTGCCGTTACCGTCAATGGCGAGCGTTATTGTGCCATACTCTGCGATTGTTTGTTACCCAAAATTTAAGAGAATAATTTTGCGCACTATGTTCGAAAATCGCATAATCAGCCAAAAGTCGAAAGGCCTTTGGGAATCTCGCAGCTGGGATTTGACCCCCTTGGACTATTATCTCCGGAAAGTTGTGAAAACTCTGTTATACGCAAATAAGCCTGAGACCACCGGCGCCTTAAAACACGAAATAGTTGCAGCCATTCACGAGATATGGGCCCCAACAATCGAAAATGTACTGAAAATTGAGAAGATCGAATGAGGTACTCCAAAGCAAGTCGAGGATTGTGTTTCATTCATAAATGTCAATGTTTGGACCGAACAAAAAAATCATAACTTAGAAAAAAATGTGTAGTAATATTATTTTAAAGCGAAATTAAATTCCAAATTGTACATGGCCACCCTTTAACCAAAACCGGAATTTCGATAAAATTTTGCACTAATTTACACACTTTCGGCGGGCGTGTCTTACTGAATATTTTGACATCTGGATGTCGTTAGAAACTATGACAGCTTCTGCAGTATAACAAGTGAAATAGTATCATTACTCCCTACATATATATACTCAATCCTCGTGTCGATTTCAATTGTAGTTTAAACAGCGTTATCTTTTTGATAACCAAATTTGGTTATGATCCATGGTCGAATCAAACACAAAATCTATTAGATTTCAGAAGTTTGGGAGGGATTTTATATAAACTCTTCCGGAACTGAGTTACTGCGATACCGTCTAAAAGGACCAAAAATCATTTAACATGCTAAACTGTTGATAGATTTAACTTCTTAATTTTGTATACAGTGTTAGAATCCAATCATGCATATCTTAAAGGTACAATCACAACGTTATCATTCGTCCTTCAGGGTAGCAACTTTATCCACTTAGCTAAAGGTAGAGCTATATTCTGATTAATCATATAGGAGTATAAAGAAAGAATTTATATAAGCTTCTTAACCAGTTTTCCATTAAAAGCTCATTACATAATAAACAAACAAACAATGGGTTCCCATTACATCCCATGCCGAGATTGGGGAGAGCTTTTCACAACCACTGAGCTGTGCGCGTTCTAGTTTAACACTCACTGATTGAGACCCACAGTTTTACACCGGTTCCGACCGGTATAGTTGTAGCCGTCACTAAGCGAGGTTACCGCCCTCGAAATAACTGTAAGGTAGTTTGAGCGGGGATTGAACCCACGGTTTCACGTACAAGAGCCTCGTACACTACCATTGCACCACCAACGGCCACCTCACTACATAGTATGCGGACTAAAATCCAAGTAAGTCTAATAAATTGTTACAGCAACCCAGTCATTTATTGAACGTACATATTTCATATATATCAGTACCTTAAGGATTCATGAATGCCATGAAATTTGTGCTTACACCTCGTTTTAGTTAGGTGGGAGGCAAGTGATACCTTCAGATTTAAGTCGGTCTATTTGGAAGACTGTTCTGCTCTTAGCCAATGCAAAGTTAGATCTGAAATTTCCAGTCTTAAAAACAACAAAGCCGCTGGTGCTGATGGACTACCGGCTGGGAAATTTAATGCTGGCGGATATGAGTTGGAAAGGTTCATGCATCAGTTCGTATGCAGAATCTGGCTAGACGAATGCATGCACAACGATTGGAGTCTTAGCATATTGTGTCCTATTTTCAAAAAGGGCGACCCACATATATGTACGTTCTACCGGGAACAAGCGTCTTACATATCCCATATAAGGTCCACTCGAGCGTAATGAGCGAAAGAATAAAGCCGTTTGTTGCAGACCCGACCGAACCTTATCAGTGTGGTCTTAGGCCTGGAAAGTCAACCATCGACAAGATTTTCACATCACAACAAATTTTAGAGAAAACCCACGAAAACTAAATCGACACCTGTCAGCTCTTTGTAGATTATAAGGCTGCTTTCCATAGCCCGATACGGGGAAAAATGTACCAAGGTATGTCGGAGCATTGTATGCCTGCTAATCTGATACGGCTTTGTAAGTTGACATCGACCCGCCACGAAATCCTCGGTAAAGATTGGCAAAGATCTTACCGAACCATTAAGAATTAGGCAAGGTCTTCAAGCTGCAGTCAACACGCATAAAATTACAAGGTGCGATAGCCCAAAATATCTGGGATGTGATAGTATTTTTCTTGCAGGTATTGTTGAGTGAAACAAGGATCTGCTTGTGAAACTTCCCAAACACCCCCAAAGTCTTGAGAACCAGTTAAAACCCCGGTTTTGCGTACCTATGCACACTTATAAGCCTGTAAGTTAGTTTGTTATGCCTTTTAAAGGATATATACGTTATTTAAGAAAATATGAGAAGCCTGTGTGTAGTTGTCCAGCAAACAGATATTATTTTAGTTTCTTCGCCATTTTTCAACTTCCATAATACTCTTGCATGAATCTACTACAGTATTTTCGAGAATTGAGAAGGAATCGTCATCAGTGGATGTAAAACTAGAACGCGCACAGCTCACTGGTTTGTGAGAAGCTCCTCCTAATCCCTTTATGGGCTTTAAGTGGAAATCATTGTTTTGTTGAGAAGGAATCTGCATAAGTGGGTTTTGCAGTAAACGAAGACAAAATAAAATTAATGTTTTCGACAGTCAGAACAACCACCCGATTGGTTGAAAGGTGAACGTTGATAAGCACTATAAATTCGAGGTAGCAGACGAATTTATTTACCTTGGTTCTGCCAAGACAGAGGCAACAACGTCAGCATAGAAATCAAATGAAGAATTATACTTGCAAACTGTTGTTATTTCGGGCTAAGCAAGAAATTCAGAGATAATACCCTCTCTTGAGAATCGAAGGTCCAACTGTATCAGACTCTCATACAACCTGTCTAGATTTATAGGGCAGAATCCTGGGTCCTTTCGCATCGCCGGATGAACCACGAGCTGTATAATCTGTATCCCGACATCGAAGTAGTTATGCGTATCACAATAGCGCGTTTATGCTGGCTGGGCCATATCAGTAGAATGTCAGTAGATTGAACTAGTGCCGAAGATATTCGAAGACATACTCCAAGGACATCGAAAAATTGGACGACCAAGACTTCGCTACAAAGACCAGATCAAATATTGCCTGCCAGATCTTGATGTTACCAACTGGAAGAGAAAAGCTGAACCTGGATAGGGTTGTAGAAACATGTTATCCTCATGTGGAAAGACATTTGACCCTCTGGTTTGTTTTAGGTCACCTAACTAAGGAAGTGTAATGGTGGCCATCGGTGATGCAATGGTTAGTGTGCGCGCCTCTTGTACATAAGATCTTGGGTTCTCTCCCTGCTCTGACCACTTTAAATTTATTTCGGCGACGGTCACCTCGTATAGCGATGGCGACACTTTCGAGTATTTAGCCATGAAAAAGCTTCTTAAAATACCGTTCGGAATCGGTATAAAAACCAATCAGTGGTGCTGAGAAGCTCTCCCCAATTCCTTCATGGGATGTAATGGGAAAACGGATTTTTTAAGCAAGCAAGTCAGTATTTCCTATTCCTTTCCATATTCCTAGCACAATCTGTATATCTGGTAAAAACAAACAAAAGTATCGACAGAAATATTAAGTTCTCCGTCCACAATGGCATTAAATTCCATACAATTAAAATTCTGTATCAACTAATGCAACTATGTTATCCATATCAAATAACTTTTGAAGTACTGCTTTCGATCTTCGAATTGTTTTTACAATTCGTGGCAATTCCTGGCCTTATCAGGACACCAACGATCTGCCATTTGATAAAAACAATTATTTTATGTGCCGGCTAAACCTCATGATGTGCTGTCATAACCTCAGTTATATACAGAAAAATGCAGGGACTACATTTGACATGTTGTTAAATCTGGCGCATAATCTCCAACTCAAAAGGGAAGAGGGAAAACAAAAGCTTACAAAGAACCAACCGAACTCGAATTTTTACAACTGATGAAAACATATGACTAATTTGCCACTTAGTTATGAATAACATTGCATTCTAACTTGGCAAATATTTATAAAGTTTATATTTTTAAAAAATATCTGTATTAATTTACAATATATTTTCAACTCACCAACACTGTATTGTGTTTCATTCGTTAACGTAATATAATAAATAATTCTGTAACGCGTGTTTAGCCTATAGGCAATTTTCTCTTCCTGCAGTCCGTCCATTTACACATTGTATATCTGTATTACATTAGCATGTCCTACATCCCACATCCACTATGGAGTTTATGGTACTCGTACTGTATTATGTCCAAGAGCAAAACTCGAAGGACTTAAGATTTCACATGTGTCTGTACGTGAATCCCTTTATAACAACTCGCATCCTTACACAAAAGAAACTGCTCTTGTGTTGTATGCCACTTGCACGTCCACACACACAGGCACACACACTCATATATCATGTTTTCTTATTGGTGTATTACAAAGTTTGTGCAACTTCAGAGAGCCTTATATATGAATGTACAAGTTGGTACTGTAACATGACAAGTTGTTATTGTTGCTACTTTACACACACATACGCAAACGTAATTTAATGTTATTATATACGGGTTCGACTAAATGGCTGCTGCTAACTAAACGTGTCTTCATATACATATAAATGAACAGTTACTCATTGTTGCTCATACTAGTATTCCCACAACTCATAACATATGGCCTAGTACATGGCACTAGGTAACAAAAATTTTAATAAAATTTTTAGTTTACCAAAAAGTAATATAAATTGTCGAGCTTTCACTACAACATTGGGTAGCATCGTCAGGAAATATATTGGATTAAAAATTCAATCCGAAAAATGCGGATTATTTAAAAGTAAAAGAAATGTCGAAGAAACAAATAAAGTAATTGTCAGTTTACTTTCATACATGCTGGAAAATGACAGCGCCAGCAACAAATTGCGGGAACCATGTACATGTTTGCAAGCATTGTTTTCGTGAATTGAAGATATGTTGCCTTTGTTTCTTTATTGTAACAGACAGCAGCGTTTTCAGCAGTTTTGAACAAACAAATCCATATTTGAGTCACAAATACATTTATTATAACCTATTACTCATTGTGTCCCAAACATGTTATATTGACTAGCAAACACAATGTGTTTAGACACAAGTATACTATATTTGCGACAAAGCTACAAACACGTTACATTTGCATTCAAACAACAACAATAAAAATTTTCAGGGTGAACAAGTACATGAAATTTGTTATTCGACTGCAGCAAATATTTCAGGATTCTGATCGAAAAATTTCACTCGGTTTCGGCTACAAAGTATAGTAGCGGGGTAATGCAAATGGAATTCAATATACAACGGTTTCACTTTGACCCATAAATATAACTAAATCCAGCAAAAGCCCAATTAACCCATATTGTCTGTGATTGTTTCTCACTATCCGTTTTGAAAAAAAACAAATACGTCTCTGCTAATATGGTTGCCGCATCCCCCAATTGCGAATTTATCATGCCTTTTTCACAGAGATGTGACTGATCCGTGTGTCTGTTCCAACTATCGCGGTATCAGTCTTTTATACATCGCGTATAAGGTCTTGTCGAGCATATTATGTGAAAGACTAAAGCCAATTATTGAAAACCTGATTGGACCTGACCAGGCAAGTCCACAACTGACCAAATATTCACGCTACTCCAAATCCTGGAAAAGACCCACGACAAGCAAATCGATACATACCACCTTTTTGTCGATTACAAAGCTGATTTCGATATGTCCATACGGGGAAACTGGACGAAGCTATGTCTGAACTTGGTATTCCGGCAAAACTGATTCGCCTCTGCAGAATGAGAAAGGCTGCAGTAAATACGAACAAGACCATTAACACGAAAAGCCATATGTTGCTGGCGTATGCTGACGACATAGACATCATTGATCGAAATTTGCGAGAGGTTACTGCAGTATTTTCAAGAATCGAAAGGGAACGAGCGAAGGTGAAAGTGATGGTGTCAACGACTAGAGAAACCTCTCGACTTGGTCCGCACTTGAACGTTGACAACCGATTTAATTTTGAAGTGGTAGATGAATTTGTCTACCTTGGATCCACCGACAACAACGTCAGCCTGGAGATAGATAGGAGAATTGTGCTTGCAAATAGATGCGATTTTGGGCTCAGCAAGCAGTTTAGGAACAAAGCCCTCTCTCGACGGACAGAAGTCCAGCTATATCAGACTCTCATTTTACGTTTCCTAACATATGGCTCCGGAACTTGGGTCATATCCCAAGCGGATGAAAAACACCATAAAATATATGGTCCTGTTAGGGAAAACGGCGAGTACCGACGTCGCTGGAATGCAGAGCTATAGAATCTCTATTCTGACGTGGACATAGCTAGACGAATCAAAGTGGGCCAATTGCGTTGGCTAGGCCATGTTATCAGAATGGATGAAGATGAGCCAGCGCGAAAGATTTTCGATAACGTACCCGATGGAAGCAGTAAAAGAGGACGACCAAGACTCCGCTAGAAAGAACAGGCAGAAGAATCCCTCCGTATCCTTGGTGTTACCAACTAGCGAGAGAAGGCGAAGGATAGAGCCAGTTGGAAGAATATGTTGAAATTTGTTTAATTTGTTTGTTTAATTAATATGTGTTAGACGTCTGACCTCATGAGGTTGTAATATAGTCAATAAAAGTAAAAGTGGCTGTGAGATACGCGTTGGATCTCGCATTTTAGAAATTATTTCTGATTTATTCGCATAAACCCGAGATTTCAGAAAACCCCAATGAAAGAAATCGCACGGCGTTAAATCGAATGATCTTGGTGGCCAGTTGACATTAGAATTTTCTGAGACAATTTATTCTGAAAATCGGTGTTGCATTAAATCATTTGTTTCATGCGCAGTGTGGCAGGTGGCGCCGTCTTACTGAAATCACATTTTGTACAGTTGATGCCACAAGAACTCCGTTTTCATTTTTCTGTAACGAACGCCGTTCACAGTCACTGCAATTTGTTGTGTTGGTTAGGAGGACGGCATTCGATGTCGTCGTACAAATTGTGATCCAATTGTCCATCGCTTCAGGTGCCAGTAGCGCGGGGAAATGATCTCTCCATATTCCCAACATGCTCTGCACATCTGCGATTAGATCTCCGTCCCGTCCCGTTTTTGAGTTTTTGGTAGAATTTCCGGCTTCGTTCTTCCTTCTTTATATCTCAATTTTCTCAGTCTCGCACTTTCTCCACTGCCGTTTCCCACGCCTAAAAAGACGTTTTATCTCCGTTCTTTTTTCCCTATACCGGTCAGTCGCAGCTCGCATTGCAACTGACTGATGCATTGCCATACGTGCAGCGTTCTTTTCATCATTTGCTATGCGGCACCCTTCACCTAGCATGGTTTGTCGCGAAACGGATTTTCCAAACCAAGTGCGGTTCTCGAGACATTTTTTATAGAGTCGGAAATGGGTTTCCCCTGCGCTTCTGGATCGTCATCGGGAGGTGGCAGGTTCTGTGCTAAAAGTTACGAGGGCTTCCTTGAGTAGGCTGTGGCTACCTCTGGTAATTGCAGCTTTCCCATGTCTAGCTTTCTCTGCGTCTGGTCTGGTACGATTTTTCCCACTACTTAATGTTTTCTGCTATCAGGTAGTGTTTAGCATCGATGTTAGCTCTACTGTTCACTCATACGTCCATTACACTAGATGAGTGCCTTCCATCGATTACCACGTGATGAATTTGGTTCTTCATTCTTTGATCAGGGGATACCCAAGTAGCGTTGTGGATGTCCTTATTCTGGAATCTTATACCAATAATGACCATGTTTTTTGCCCGACAAAGTCAATCAGTCTCATACCGTTGTCGGAGCTGTCAACGTCGACACTGAAATTGCCAACAGTTGGATGAAACACATCCTCCCAGCCTACATTAGCATTACAAACTCCTTGTAGAATCTTAATTTCTTGGCCAGGGCAGCGGTCATACGTCATCGAATATTAGGAAAATTAGGAAAATATAAGAATATTTCGCTTTTATGCGGATTATGGCTTTATGTTCACTCACAGAATAGAATCTAAAGACTAGATGTCGCAGTCTGTTGCCAACTACAAATCTGCAGCCATATTCAGGTTTTTTCCAATGGCAACTGTACTGTATGTCGCAGTTTCTTTTTCTTGTGAAGCCATGTCCTGTCGACCGCATTTCCTGGATAGCGGTAGCCTTATAAATTTCGAGGACATCTACCAATTGGATACTTGCACCGGATCTATATAGAGTTTTTACATTATTACATATCCGTAAGTCGCGGTCCTTATAACGTTTGTGGGGTCGTCAACATATAGGTGTTGTTTATGGTTTCTTTTCTGTGTATGTATATTCACTGCCATTACGTAGACCCAAGGTGAAAATTAGCTTCATCGGAAAAGATGTAAAAATGCTCATCTTCAGCCAAGCGATCTTCAGCCCATTCAGCGAAGTGAAACCCCATCGGATGACCACGACGCTTCGACTCTTGAACTACTTGAACTTGTGTCTTCATACCGAGGTCTTTATGCAAAATTATGCGCAAAGGAATGGGAAAAATGTTCAATTGCTACTACGTGTGTTGTCATTAGTTCCGGAACTTTCATCTAAATCGGAGTTGGCAGATATAACTTCTTTTGCCTTGGACAACTTATTTCAAAAACTATCGGCGAAATAAATCGTTCGCAAAATCTTTTGTGTCTGTCTGATGAGGTAAGTAACCATAGTCAGCAATGAAGGATTTAGCTCTGTAATTTTGTGTTATTATATCAGTTGTGTAGAAACCGAAAAAACCGGTGAATGGACTTGAAATAACTGCTGAAACCGTTACTTGGTGAATATCACTATTTAAAAAACCGACGTACGGTCAACCTGGCAGAAATAGATTAACCGGTTAACCTGTAAATACACTATCTGACACCTCTGAGGAGACAAACTTGATAAATAACTTGATGCACCATCCCACTAATGTAGAAGGTAGGGGAATCATTTGGGACCTGTCACGACACGGGACAGGTCAGGTGTTTTAACTGTTTGGTAGACGGGCATACGTCTAGCTCCAGACAATGCCCACTAAGACAGGAAATGTTTCACAAGAGCCCAGAAGAGGCAAGAAGCTAGGAAGCAATATTCTGCTCCTCTTAAAATAGACTTTCCTCACAATAGCGTTATAACTCATAACGGCATTTTCTATGCTGCTGTTGCTCGCGGGAATCCTCAAAATGCGACGAACTCCCGCGGGGAGAAAATCAATGGGGTAACGCTTCAAAGGGGTCCCAATTCGGGTTGATTGATTGCCTGCTGAAAAATCTGTCTTTTTTTTGTTGTTTGAAAACAAATATAAAGTGTGTTTGGGGGCTTGACGCGAATATAATATTCTTGTGTCCAAACATATTGTGTTTGCTATTCAATATTACATGTTTGTGACACAATGATTAATATGTTATATGTGTTGTGTTTGTTGCACTGTTTATGCTCTCTCGAGAGCAAGAGAATAAAAGAGGAACAATGAGAAAGTCAATATTGTAAGTGTGTATCTGTATTTTTGCATTATTCCCTCAGTCAGTTATTCGCAAATCTTACTCAGTGTGCGTGCAAATTGCAGATGAAGTGTTTCATATTTTGCCTTATGTATTGCGTTTTAGTATCATGTATTCACTCGTCAATGGTTCATCAGGCAGAGGATGTCAAAAGAGCTAGATCAGTGAAAACAGAATACACGAAGGCCCGGACGGTTAAATGGTTTGTGATGTTACTTTGGTTTTGTGTACTATGTATTTCGTATATATGTATATTTGCTACCAAAATGAGAAACAATTTTGATGAAAGAAACTGGAAAGGGCAACAACGTCCGAACCTATACTGCGAAAATTGGAACGGCGGACCATTTGTCTAATAAAAAAGCACAAGTAATATTTGTACATTGTTTTTGTACCAACGCATAGTGAAAACCAACGCATAACTGAAACCTTCTGAAAACAAAAACATGGGTACAGCAGTTTCCCATTTTCCGCAAAGAAAAAAGCAAATATTGCATTCAGTGCAAGTAAACGTAATATATTTGGTTTAAATCTTATAATTGTTTGTATTAATTATTTATAAATGTGGATTTATATTGATAAAATTGTTTGTTTTATTGACTATTTTACAACCCCATGAGGTCAGACGTCTTACACATATTAAATAAATAAACAAATTAAACAAATTTCAACATATTGTTCCAACTGGCTCTATCCTTCGGCTTTTCTCGCCAGTTGGTAACACCAAGGATTCAGAGGGATTGCCTGGTCTTTCCAGCGGAGTGTCTGTCGTTCTCTTTTCCTGGTTCCATCGGGTTCGTTATCGAAAATCTTTCGCGCCGGTTCATTTTTATCCATTCTGATAACATGGCCTTGCCAACGCAATTGGCCAAATTTGATACACCTAGCTCTGTCCACGTCAGAATACAAATCATATAGCTCTTGGTTCCAGCGACGTCAGTACTCTCGCCGTTTTCCCTAACAGGATCATATATTTTACGGAAAATTTTTCTCTCGTATACTTCCAATTGTTTTTCATCCGCTTGCGATATGACCCAAGTTTCGGAGCCATATGTCAAGACAGGTAAAATGAGAGTCTGATATAGCTGGACTTTTGTCCGTCGAGAGAGGGTTTTGTTCCTAAACTGCTTGCTGAGCCCAAAATAGTATCTATTTGCAAGCACAAATCTCCTATATATCTCCAGGCTGACGTTGTTGTCCCTGTTCACGGCGTATCCAAGGTAGGCCAATTCATCTACCACTTCAAAATCAAATCCGTTGTCAACGTTCAAATGCGGACTAAGTCGAGAGGTTTCTCTAGTCGTCGACACCATCAATTTTGTCTTGCCCTCGTTAACAGCTAGACCCATCAACGCTGGTTCCTTTTCGATTCTTGAAAATACTCCAGTAACTACTCGCAAATTTCGCCCAAGGATGTCTATGTCGTCACCATACGCCAGCAACATATGGCTTTTCGTGTTAATGGTCTTGTTCGCATTTACTGCAGCTTTTCTCATTATTATCTCCATTAAGATCTTGAAGAGATTGCACGAAAGTGTGTCGCATTATCTCAGTCCTCGCTTGGTACAGAATGGTTCAGTGAGGTCTTTCCCCACTTTCACTGCTGATTTGGTGTTGGTCAGCGTCATTCTACAGAGGCGGATCAATTTTGCCGGAATACCAAGGTCAAACATAGCTTGGTGCAGTTTTCTCCGTATGGGGCTATCGAAAGGAGCTTTGTAATCGTCGGTCTTGATAAAATTAATTATAATAAATAATACATATATATTGAAATCAAAGAATAATTCGTTTCTAAATATTATTCTGTTTGGGAGGAAATACGCATATGTCTCCACGTAATTATATGGATGTTTAGGATGAAAAACGCATGTTTCGACTTAAAAGTATACATGTTTGCAAGTTTGTTTGGGACTTGCACACATATGAATGTTTGAAGTGTGTTCCAAACATATACATGGTTCCGGCAGAATATGTTTGGGAGAATATGTTACCAAGGGCGTTTTCAGCGTATAGTAGTGTTGTGATGTAGAATTTTCTAAAACTATAGCTGTTGGTACCTCCTATGCGATTCTAAAATGTATAATTGACCTATTCATTTTTCTTTGCATAATGCAAAGCTGCAAATGTCGAATGTTGTGTCTACCGCATTGGAACATGCAATGTTGATTTAAAGGTTTACTAAAAAGTATTTAACATGACGTCTGCTTTTTGGACTGGATGCATTCACATTTCAAAGAAGTTGCTATGTTGTGACACGCAAATGTTGCTTTTAAAGCACTTATTGTTGCAATTGCAACATTTTATTATGGTTTGATTTTTCATTTAAACTAGTTAGCTATAAACTCTCCAGCATTCTATTAATTTGATTTATGAACTTGAAAATTTTTGAGTAATGGCAAAGGTTTTCTATAAACCAGTTATCATATCTAATGACTTTCTTTCTCCTAGATAATTTCATCACACAATTTTTTTCCCCACATAGTTCTTTTTAGACAGAGGAAACACCCATATAAATCGATGTACTGCCATCACTTACACCACAGGCTCCACAAGGATGTTGTAGTTAGTGTCACAAGCAGTGACGATAATGCTTTATTTGTTACACTTAATCACAACGCACGTAGTACGTCAAAATGCATGACTTTTACAAAGGATCTACTTAGGAATTTCCATCGAATAACTTTAGTCGACTTGGTGTAAATACATACATAGTTATCCTAGTTACGGTTACTAGTGGTGTTGTTACTTGTGTTGCTACTGAATGTGTTTAAAGTGCATATCCTTTGCGATATTCGAAATATATTCCTAGTATTCTCATATATTCGAAATTGTCAAGTCATCCAAAAACCAATTATTGATGGATGACAAAGTAATTACAATAAAATAATGTTCTTGAATCGTTCAACTTGACAAAGAGTTTGATCTCTCTGCACACATTTAAATAACGAAAAATCATTAAAAGGAATTTAATCAGAATAATGGAAAGAAAACAGGACATTTCGAATTGAAAGAAAATAGGTGATATTAAATGACATAAAACTAAATTTTGTTGCAGATACAGTTTTATTTTATTTATAAAATTCCTCATACACCTATAAATTGAATACACGTACCAGTTAATATGATTTTATCAAAAAAAAAAACCAAAAAAACACGGAGTGACAGAAATGATTAATAAGGCAGATTATGTTGACTTCTTCCAATCCAAACTGGCATCGCTTTACAGTAAACCTTAGATAAGTATTCATAAAAAAAAAGTTTTATAGTTATTTTTGTCAACTTTTTCCTTGTTTTTTCCTTTTTTTTTGTTACATTAGTATTTGAATGACCAAGTGACCACAGGACCAGAAAAAGTTCAAAAGTTCTTAAAAACCCACAAAAGAGAAAAACGATTTCGAAGAAATCTCAGAAAACGCCAACCCCGCCCCCTACCCATACTGGTATCCCTTAGATAATGTCAAAGTTGTGACATGTTGAAAAGATTAGAGTCCGGTCGTCACTGAGGATAGAATTAAAAATAACTTCATGAAATTCCCTGCAGGCGTTGGTGCTACGTCCAGTGTTAACATACAGATGCTCAAACAATGGATGGCGACTTCAAAGACGAGACAAAAAGAACAACAAATATTTAAGGAAACAACAACAATTCTCGGAAACTTTATGTTCAATTTAGTTTTAGCCATAACCAGTGCAACAACATTGATGCAAAAAGGGAGTTCAAAACGGAGACACATTGTATGTGTGCTTGTGTGTCCAGTTGCCACGTAAAGTTGTAGTGTCCCCTTTTCAGTTCAAAAAAATGTGCAACACTTAAAATTTGTCATTAAAACAATTTTCCCTTAATACTGTTACGTTGTTTAATGTTTCATGTTGAAGTTTTACGAAAGAATTTTTCAAATTTTATGTTTTAATTTTCAGAATTCACCCCTCTCGGGCAGTTTAAGTGGTGAAAAGTTTATTGCGCTGACATGCATTCATGACTGTGATGTATACACCAATCAGTGCCAGCAAGTAACTGCTTGAAACTTTAGTAATAAGAAATGCATCCTGGTTCATTGCACACATGGTGAAAAAGACAGAATTTTACAAAGAATATGGTTGTAGGATTATTTAGGCAACATTTTGTAATATATCGCATCGTATTAGGCTCAGTTCCAAGGTTGGTACTTAAATATCACTTTCCACTTAAAGGAACTTGAAATGCCAGGCTTTCGTCACTGGAGTTGAATTTAATATGGAAATTGTTGTTCACTCTTAAATTGAGCTTTTTAATGGCGATTGCGAAACTCGACATTAGTATTTCAGTTGAAATTTTAATAAATCTTATTGCATGACTCTACACTTGATGTAATGTTATATTTCCAGCCGATGGGCATTTTTTTGAACCATATCAATTCTATGGCTGCCATCAGGTTAACATAAATACCACTACGGGGCAAGATTGAAGCTTGTCATGGAACAGAGCGAAATGATTTTCCGAGCATTTCTTCTTATGTCGACAAAAGCGCAGAATGCATAAAACCAGAAATTGCAGACTTTAGAACTGAAGACAATCGTATGGAGAGAACGCAGTAATGAATGAGTCGTAACTAGATGAGATTGTCACGACTGAATGTAGTCTTCGCAACTGAAATTCGGATGTACCAATTTCGTTTCGTAATTTAGTCGGTTGTGATAACTGATTTAACAATTATATTCGCTCTATCAACTAAATTTTGGCATTGGCATTTTGGTTGCAGCAACGGAAATTGTTACCAATTCGGTTACAACAACTGACTGCAGAATCAATTCAGTTGTCATAACCGAATTTGGCACCAATTCAGTTGCAACCATTGAATTTGGTATAAATTCGGTAGCACGACAGAATGCGACTGAAAATGAAAAAAGTTAATTCGGTTCCAAAAATTTCGTTTATTAAAAATTTGGTTGCTGCGACAAAGTGTCCCATGAATTCTGTTGATACTAGAAAGTTCACTTTTCCTCTCTTTAGCACAACATAAATCTATATATGTATTTCAAACCTGACTTCTGAAATTCAAAAAACCTAGAACTGTTGCTGTCGTGGTTTCAAAAAGAATATTTTGCTGATCATTAAACCATTATTAAGTAAAATCAATTCAATTATGGATTTTTATTTATTTGTTTATTTTTATTAATTTAAAAATATGTAAAACCGTACACAACAAGATTTAATCTTATATATTATAGTGTTAGTGGTAATAATGTTACATTTATTTTGTTTTAAAAACTCATTCGTTAATTAAAATTTTTTTTGTTTTTTTTTTTTTTTAATAAATTGTAATACATTTTAATAAGTTTTAATAAATTTTAATAAATTTTAATAGCTCCTTTTTAGAATGATGTGCGTTGCTTATTACCTGAATATGTGATGGAAGAGTGTTTCAAAAACGTGCTGTTGGTATTAAAAATAGTCTTTCAGATCTGGCAGTTTTAAACCTTATTTAAGAAATTTTCCTGCCACGATTGGAACTTTTTCAAATAGACACTTAGGTTCCTGTGGCCGTCGGTGGTGCAATGGTTAGTGTGCGCGGCTCTTGTACATGAGATCCTGGGTTCGCACCCTGCTCTGACCACCTTCAAAAAATGTTTCTTTCGGCGGCGGTCACCTCGCATAGTGACGGCGACACTATCGAGTATATAGCCATGAAAAACCTTCTCAAAATACCGTTCGGAATCGGTGTAAAACTGTAGGTCCCAATCAGTGAGTGGAAACTGGAAAGCGCACAGCTCAGTGATTGTGAGAAGTTCTCCCCGGTCACTTCATGGGATGTAATGGGAAACCATTTTTTTTTTTTTTTTTTTTTTTTTACTTAGGTTCCCTAGTATATATAATCTTATGTAGGAAGGAAAGACTTTTGTACCGTAGATAGTTCTCGAATGTTATATTAAACAATTGATATGAGTATTCAGATATTCGATCATTTCGTTTTTTTTTTTTTTGTTGAAGAGACATATCTCGCTATATTATTGTAGGTTACCTTTAACTTTTGCAGGTCAGTGTGATTGCAATTTTCGAAAATTTCACTTCCATTTAGAAGAGTGGGTATTAGATAAGTCTTTGCCAATAGCATTCGTATTTCCAGTGGCGTGCATGTTTGAACAGCCCATAAGTTGCGAAGCATTCCATAGACTTTGCCTGACGTCGCGTTGATATGATTTGTCCAGGTCAATTCGTCGTTAAATATTAACCTGAGGTTTTGAGACGATTTAACGACTTCAATAATCGAACTGTTGATTTTCAGACTGAAATTATTATTCTGGAGTAGACTTTGTTTTGATATTGGAATACATTTAGATTTTGAAGAGTTAATACAAAGACCATTGTTACATGCCCAAATATTTATTTTTTCGAGGTCAGCATTTATATTGTCAACACACCATTGAAGATTATCCATGTGTGCGCTTGTGTAAATTTGCACGTCATCGGCGTACATTTGAATGTTGGAGTGACACAATACTTCAGAAAGGTCATTTATGTAAATGCAAAATAGTAATGGACCTAATATAGAGGCTTCAGGTACACCTTTATCTACTTTTAGTGCGTTTGACATAATTTTATTATAAAGTACTGACTGTGTGCGATTTGATATATACGGTCCGATAAACTTCCAAGCAGTATTAGAAAAATTAAAAAACTTATCTAGCTTTGTCAACAGTATATCATGGTTGACTGTACCAAATGCTTTACTGTGATCGAGCAATACAAGCAACGAGGCCATATTCTCGTCCATATTAGATCTAATATTTTCTATAACTGCAGTTAAGGCAGTAATACAACTCCTATTTTGTCTAAACCCCGATTGTTTATGAGACAGGAATTCATTTTCTTTTATATATTCATTCATTTGACTATACATAATGTTCTCCAATACCTTTGAAAGAAAAGGCAATATCGCTATCGGCCTAAAGTCTTTGTTTGGCTTAGGAACTGGAGTTATTTTCGCTGCTTTCCAAGCTGTTGCAAAGATAGATTTAGTGAGTATACTGTTAAACATATAAGTTAGGTATGGCAAAATCTTCAGTACTATGAGTTTAAGAAAATTAGGATGAAGTTCGTCGATTCCAGTTGCTTTTGACTGTATTCTCAGTATACTTTTCAAAACTTCATGTTGCTCAACACAGCAGACTGAGAATTCATTTTCATTTTTTGTATTGCAGTATTCTAAATAAGGGTTTGTTTTAACTGACGATATATTATTTTCCACGAATATGCATTCAAATTATCCACATCTATATCATCTGTAATACTACTACCGGATTTACCTATGCCTACCTTACGAATTTCCTTCCACAACGACTTGCTGTCGATGGCAGTTTTAAATTTACAATGGTAGTATCCAGATTTTGCAGTGGTTATAAGTTGTACTACATGCCGTCTAGCAGATTTGTAAAATTCATGTAATTCTGCAGATTTGAAGCGTTTCCACCTCTTATATGCATTATCCCGGTTGGCTATATCACGTCGAATATCTCTGTTAAACCATGGTGGTTGATTATATTTTATTTTCTTCGTCGTTAAGGCCACACATATGTCGTAATGGGTTTTTCAATACCAATGAAATTCTTTATTCCTGTGAAAGTACGTTCGATGCCATTATGCACGGAACTCGATTTCTTTTGCATGGCCACCACGGGCACGCTTGCAGAAGTCCAGACGCTGAACCCAATTTTCGGCGGTTTTTAATCATAAATCGGCCGATACTGCTGCAATTTCACGTTCGATATTCGTATCAAGTTCATCAATCGTCGCTGGCTTGTTGGCATAGACCATAGACTTGACGTAGCCCCACAGGAAATAATCTAACGGCGTCAAATCGCACGACCGAGGCGGCCAATCGACTGGGCCATTTCGTGAGATAACACGTTCACCAAACTTGGTTTCCTATAAATTGACTGTGGCATTCGCTGTGTGGCTTGTGGCGCCGTCCTGTTGGAACCACATGTTCTCCAAGTCCATATTATCCAATTGGGGCCAAAAATATTCGGTTATCATTGAACGGTAGCGATCCGCATTCACAGTAATGTGCCGGTCTTGATCATCACGGAAGAAGTACGGCCCAATGACGCCGCCGACCCATAAACCGCACCAAACCGTAATTTTTTCGGGATGCAATGATGACTCATGGATTACGTGTGGATTGCTGTCTGACCAATAACGCATATTCTGCTTATTTACGAAGCCAATGATTGAGGCCACTGAAGTTGAGGCCACTGACTCCAAATTTCGGTAGTAAATTTTAATAATTTCGACTCGTTGTTGGCTCGTATATCTTTCCATGATGAAATGGCAAACCTTATTGAAGAGAAATGTCAAAAGAGCGGGAGATAATATGGCGTCGTTTGCTGTCCCTATCGATTTACTTTTGTAGCGTCTCTGTTGAAAAACCCTTTAGATATAGTTAATATTATTTTGAATGAAATTAGTCTTATCATCTACAGATTCGATATTGAATAAAAGATCCCATTCGGTATTATCAACGAGATCGTTTAACATATCGTAATCAATATCGTTAAAATTACGGTAGGTTATAGTCTCATTTTCTACATTAACAGCAGTATCATATGTTGCAAATATAACGTTCTGTTAAATTGGTTTCCAGTAAAAGATTACTGTTTAGATCTCCAGATATAAATATGTCATTGTATGTCATTGCTGTACTTTCAAGTAATGAAACTAGATCGTCTATTAAAGCATGTTTAATTGGCCTGTAAACACACCCTACGAGCAATTTATCTCCATTACCTGTAAAAACATCGAGGAAAATATATTCAATAACACTATTCGGATCAGACTTGTTTTTTACATTGCACTTTATCCCCTTACGGATGTTAGTACATGAGCCACCACCATCCGTTCTTCAATCTGCGCGAAAAAGATTGTAACCCGGCATATCGTAAATGCTGTGTTGAATGTTAGGTTGAAACCAAGTTTCCGAGACACGTATAATATCAACCCCTGAAAGTGAAAAGTTATAACGAAATTCATTCATTTTGTTGTTAAGACTTTGTGCGTTTATATGCACAATTTTTAGTCCGGATTTTCGCCTTGCAAGCACTCTGATCATATTATAAAGTACGTTGTTGGAACTATATCTGCTATCACAGGTCAGTTTTTACACGTAATATTGCAACGCTATTACATTGCACCAAAATGACTTTTGTACAATAAGCATTTTTAAAAAAGGAGCTAATTAAAATCAATAATGAGCTATACGAAATGTATGCAAAGTAATAATAAAAAAATTTATAAATTGAATAAACGAAAAGAGGTAAAATAAAAAAGAATAATTCAATAATAAAAATAAAATATTGTACAATAATAAAAATAAAAGTTTGGTATTGTATTGGTTAATTTCTTCAGGTGTACTTAACAGCTGATTATTGTCGTGCGCCATCTGGTTTGTTGACATTATTTGACATTGGTGTTTCATCGCAGCGAAAAAGAGTATTGAGTTGGTCGGTTGAGTCAATGCGTAGTGGTCGATCTGTGTTCTTGCGCTTAATATAAACAATGCCGCGTAGAGTAAAGGCTGAATGCAGCAATTTTCTGCGCTTTAATTTTACAGCGGCTTGTAGTGTTTTATAATTACTATTAGAGAGATCCTCATTAACAAAGAATTAAGTGTCATCGTTGAAACCAAGCATGTGTAGAGAAAGCTGTTTTTTATTCTCGCGAATATGGCCCGCAATTGCTCTAAGCAGTGCATTTCTCTCCTCGGATGAAAACAGCTTCACCATGATGACACCATCAGCATTATTTCGTTTTCCGTCTTTTACTCGATAAATGGATTTGATGTAGGGACAGCAAGATTAAATGATGCACATAGTTTTTCCTATATTTCATATAAGTTCTCATTATCTAGATAAGGGAGACCACATACACGAATGTTAGTAGACACATTTAAATTCTCTTGATGAGCGATTTGTTTTTGATGTGTTAACATCTATACGCGCGCCTCTAGGGCAGTAAACTATAAATTTAATACATACGCAAGTGTTAGGTTTGTAAGAGTAAATCATCGTTTGTTTGTTCGTTGCTTGGCAGTCGGTATTGAAAGTGATTATTGGGCGATTTTCATATAATTTTCCCACGCGATTTTCTCCTGAAATTCATAGCCGATTTTATTAATTTTTGGATTAAAAAGCTAGTGCGGGTTTCGACGAAGAGTTTAGGCCAAAAATTAAGGCGATCCGATATCGGCGAGCCGGGATTGAAGTGTTTTAATTTGGAGTATTAATTTGGAGTAATATTAAAAAAGTGTTTTATGTTGATCTTCGGTTATATCGTACGAATATAACAATGTATGTATGTATGTACAAGTGGCTGTTGCTTTGCATTCTTTGACTTTTGTAGGAATAAAACAAAAAGTATTGAGCAAGAAAATAATGACACATGTGCTTGCACTGGGTCTTTAAATAATTTTAAGTATTAATATTATTTAACTGTAACGTCATCATATGATTGAACGCTGTTTTCTATTTTCCAATGTAACATATACGAATGTGTTCATAGAAATCGAACAGGTACCGTGTAGCAAAAAGGTGTTAACACATCGCCCATGAGTTCGAACACTCATTGGATTTTTGATGTGTTAACATCTATACGCGCGCCTCTAGGGCAGTAAACTATAAATTTAATACATACGCAAGTGTTAGGTTTGTAAGAGTAAATCATCGTTTGTTTGTTCGTTGCTTGGCAGTCGGTATTGAAAGTGATTATTGGGCGATTTTCATATAATTTTCCCACGCGATTTTCTCCGGAAATTCATAGCCGATTTTATTAATTTTTGGATTAAAAAGCTAGTGCGGGTTTCGACGAAGAGTTTAGGCCAAAAATTAAGGCGATCCGATATCGGCGAGCCGAGATTGAAGTGTTTTAATTTGGAGTAATATTAAAAAAGTGTTTTATGTTGATCTTCGGTTTTGTCTTATCATCGTTTGTTTGTTCGTTGCTTGGCAGTCTGTATTGAAAGTGATTATTGGACGATTTTCATATAATTTTCCCACGCGATTTTGTCCGGATATTCATAGCCGATTTTATTAATTTTTGGTTTAAAAAGCTAGTGCGGGTTTCGACGAAGAGTTTAGGCCAAAAATTAAGGCGATCCGATATCGGCGAGCCGCGATTGAAGTGTTTTAATTTGGAGTATTAATTTGGAGTAATATTGAAAAAGTATTTTATGTTGAACTTCGGTTGTATCGTACGAATATAACAATGTAGGTATGTATATACAAGTGTCTGTTGCTTTGCATTCTTTGAATTTTGTGGGAATAAAACAAAAAGTATTGAGCAAGAAAATAATGACACATGTGCTTGCACTGGGTCTGTAAATAATTTTAAGTATTAATATTATTTAACTGTAACGTCATCATATGATTGAACGCTGTTTTTTATTTTCCAATGTAACATTTACGAATGTGTTCATAGAAATCGAACAGGTACCGTGTAGCAAAAAGGTGTTAACACATCGCCCGTGAGTTCGAACACTCATTGGATTTTTTTTTCATCCAATGCCAAACTCGAGTGGCAGAGAGAGACTCGCCAGCTTTAGGAGAGCCAAGCGCACTTATGTCAGCCTCCAAAGCATCCAGTGCTGTTCTTTTCAAAGTGTTTAGGCGCGTATTCATGTTGGTGTTGTTGGTGTTGAATAAGGGCATATGTTGTTGTTGTTGATTGTTCTATTTTTGTTATACTGTTATTTTTATGTTTCTGCTTATTTTTGTTTGCACTCAGTGTTTTGATTTAATGTTCATGGTTTTCTTGAAGCTATATTGTGGCACATATGTATTCTCATTTAATTTTCTCATTTATTTCTTGATTTTTGATAGGAAACAAACATTTTTATGGCATAAATATCGCCGAAAATGTCTATATTTATCAGCGTGCAGTACAACTAGATGTCATCAATTCTCCAGATTTTCAACATTAATCATTAATGCAGATATACGCCAAAGATAAGAGACCGAGTGATTTAATGTGGTTCTCGACATGAAGTCCTTAACCACAAGTAAGCACCACCTCAGCAAGAACATGTTTGTTACGACTGTTAGCGCCGCCCGCAAGATATCCGTGCTACCCTGCATTGAAGGGCAGTCAATAGATCAGGAATAGGAAACTGACACCATTGATATACCCGATTACGAGGGGATAATAAACGCCCCGTACTGGCATATTCACCAGCGTGACATCGTTTTTCCGACCACGAGCAACCAATTGAGCAACTCTCTGTACGTTTTGTTGCGCCTCCTTGGAAAGGATTGAGGCACTACCCAGACCTCTTCCGTGATAAGGGCCACGGAGCCCATGTTTCGAGAATATGTACCCACCTAGCATACATCGCTACATTATAATTGATATACAAAGGTACCGGCATACACTCTTCCAGTGATATTGATGGCAACCACATCCAGCAACATTTCCTAAAGGGGGCCAACCCACCCGTGCTACCAGATAGACATACACTTCTAGGTTCAGACCAACGGCGTGAAGCTGTTCCCAGTTTTAACTTTGTACTAACTAAGGGACTGGTTTAATATATTATAACCACAATAGGATGCAATAGCTAATGTGCGAGGCTATTGTGCATGAGAACGTGGGTTCGATCCCTACTCTGACCACCTTACATTTCCTTCGCTGACGGCCACCTCGCTTAATGATGGCAACACTATCGAGTACTTAGTCATGAAAAAGCTTTTCAAAATATCGTTCGGAACCAGTGTAAAACTGTAGGTCCGAATCAGTGACAGAAAAATTAGAAAGCGCACAACTCTCTGGTTTGTGACAAGCTGTCCCCAATCCCTTCATGGAGTGTAATGGGAAACGGTTTTTATAACCTATTAATCATTGCGTCGCCAACATGTAATATTGAACAGCAACCACAATTTGTTTGGACACAAATATACTGTGATTGCTGCAAGTAACAAACAGGTTATATTTGCATCCATTAACAAAATAGTACCGATTTTTCAGCGTATGTAACTTACTACTTAGTGTATATTCTCAAGGCTCCATTCCACAATGGATGATTCTTCTTGCACCTAGTCTTTATTCTTGGTCTTGAGCTTTAAGCTGGCTTATTAAGAGCATCATGCCCCTATCCGCTACGTTATCTATGTCATCCACGTATCATGTCTACGTATATACAGTAAACCGACTCATTTTGTCTGGGGCCAAAAAAAGTGTTTTTGTTCCACCCCCTGAAATGTTCCTTGACTTGTTTTTTGATGATTCCCAAAATATTTCGCGTCTAGGATTAAAACCCCGTGAGCTGGACCGTTTTTAAAAAAGGCTTTTTTTTGCAGAATATCTTTGAAAAAAGGCCTTGGCAGACCATATGTTGGCATGTTTTTCATACCGTTGGATGCGTCTTTAAAAATGCTTTCCTATGATACTAATATTGCACATATTATCTTTGGTTAACTATCAAAAATCCTAACACTTGCGTATGTATTATTTTTAAAAACGGTCCAGCTCACGGGGTTTTAATCCTAGACGCGAAATATTTTGGGAATCATCAAAAAACAAGTCAAGGTACATTTCAGGGGGTGGAACAAAAACACTTTTTTTTGTGAGTCAGTCTAATATACAGTAGTCTGTTCAGTCAATCATCCTCTAATTCTGACTGGATCCAGTTGATTGAAAATAAATGTTTGATAAATCCCTGTATTTGACACGTCACTTGATGGACTAACTGCATAATTGGATAACAAAATTAAGATTAAAAAAGTTGCATATACAACTTAAGCCCATGTTAGAATATCAATTCAAACTCATCGAGTCGGGGAGAGAGATATAGAATGAAACTCTCTTTCTTCTAAAAGAAATCGTAAAATCATTCTAATTTCGATTTACAGGATCAGTTATGGAAAATGACAGCAAATGGAAAGTGGGAATATAGAATCATACATACATATGTTTGAAAAGTGACAAACAAAACATTTGTTGGAAAAGAATAAAAAATTTATAAAAAACAAAGACGTAATCGAAATCTAAGTATTTGAAAATGTAACAAAATTACATTTTACATATATTCCGCTTTTATATTTTTTACTAAAAAAATTAAAATCAATAAAATTAATAAAAACAACAGATTTATTTATCAACAATTTCTCTGCAAATCCTTCCACTCAAGTTTACACTACTCCCTTGGCTCCCCGAAAATTAAAATATTGGCATAGGATTTCGTCTTTCTTTCCAAGGATTTCTCTAGTTGTCTCCCTTACACTACTCCCTTGGGTCCCCGAAAATTAAAATATTGACATAGGATTTCTTCTTTCTTTCCAAGCATTTCTCTAATTGTCTAGCATGTCCTTTACTCTACCAAAGTGACTTTGTCAAATAGTACAAATTTACTTCTGTTATAAAAAGAATTTATTTCTATATTATATCTCTTAAATAAAAAAAAGCATCCGAACTACTATTTTGCATTATGAACGCCAACACTCAAATATAAAAGTGAAATACTGACATTTGCATGTCGTGTTTTTCCTCTTCACGAAATTTAATTTCATACATTTTTTATCTAAATCACTTGACGCTGTCGGTACTTTCTCTCGTCCCCCCCAGCACGCCATAATGACAAAGGTAACTACGTTAGTACGTTGGCATGGCAATCATGAAGTTGTCGTAAAGTTTTTAAATAAAATTTTTATTTGAATTCATATTTTTTTCCTCGGTTCACACCAACCTCTAACCTCGCACTTACACACTATGTTTGTTTGCACTCTGCGGCAGACTATGCCGGTATAGTTCCTGCATAAAGTAATTTTCCTCAAATTATTTTCCCAAAACGAAAACTTTATCTTTATGTCGTTTAACTGCATTTTACCTCTCCGTTTTAATGTTTTCTTGTCACAGGAATAGGGAAAAAATGCTTGAGCAAGCGAACGCGAATGTTGAGCAAACAAAATGTGAAGATGAGTACGAATTGTAAAATATTTTCAAATGTCACATTTTTTTGTTTGCTTTTTTTTTTTTTTTGAATGATACCAATGGTGTTAATGACAGTTGAATGTCATTAAATAATGTTGTAGTTACATGACAATATCAAGGTAGAAGGTAGAAAGAAGATAGAAAGATAAATTTAAAGTGTAAGGAGGAAAGAAGGTAGGAATAATATATTTACTGTCATAACTACCGGAAGCAGACATTGATTGCCCTTAGTGTGCAAAATGTCGCCAACTGTTTTGAGTTAAATGACTACACCATAATGTTGGTGCTACAAACATGTTAGTTTAGACATTCAATATTGAAATCTAAAAATTTTTGTGGTACATAATAGTATGATACCTATGTAGCTTCGAAGTCGAAGTATCCATTCCCTTCCATTTATACATCCGCAGGGCTGTAGTTCTGAAAATTTTACAGGACAAAACTTAGTAGTTACTTTACAAAAGATCTGGTAAATTGCTACATAAACTTTTTGAGTTTTGCCAATTAAACTACAGGATTTTATCGTTAAAAGCTTCAGGACTCAGTTTCATATTCTCGCCCTATATTAGAGTATATTCTCTGTAATTTAAGAAAATCTACTTCCCCTACATCAAAGGAATTAAATAAAAAAATTACATGAGGTGTCAGGGGACACCCGGTTGGAACGAAGTTCCTTTCGCTATATATTATGTACTAGTTAGTTCCAACACGGCTAAGGCGCCTGGTGAAAAATTCTGTAATTTAAATGGATCTTTAAGAAAACCTACTTTTTGTAGCATGATAAATAAACTTTTTTTAAGAAATTTTTTATTTATTAAATGTATTTTTTAAAAAAACGTATATGTTTAGGTCCCTTTTGTAAGAATATGTATTATATTTTCCCGAAAAGGTAATTTCTTTAATGAGAGTTACCTCTTTTATTAAAAGCTAATGTTTTTTTTAAGAAAAGGCACCATTTGTAATAAAAAGTACTTTCTGTAAGAAAAAGCCTAAGAGTATGAATTTTTTTGCAAAGAAGTACTGTTCTAAGAACAGGTACTTTTTAAGAAGTGGTACTTTTTCAGGAAAAGGTTATTTTTTAAGAAAATATTCTTATTTTCAGAAAGGCTACTTATCTCAAGAAGAGAAAAGAGAAGGTATTATTTGATTTTTAAGAAAAGGTACTTTGAAGAAAAGGAATATTGCTAAGAAAAGTTTTTTTTTAAGAGCAGGTATTTTTTTTTTTTTGAAGAAAATGTTTTTTTTTAGGAAAGGGTAATTTTATTAGAAATGGCCCTTTTTTCAAGAGCAGGTAACATTTTAAGACTAGGTACTTATCTCAAGGAAAGTTATTTTGTTTTACATAAAAGGTACTCTTTAAAGAAAATGTAGTTTTTAAAGAAAAGGAAATTTGTTGTAAGATAATGTGCTTTTTCAAGAAAAGGTACTTATTTAAAAAAATTACTTTTTTTGAGAAAATGTACCTTTTTTAAGAAAATTTACTTTTTTAAGCAAATGTATTTCTTTAAGATAAGGTATTTTTTTTAAGAAAAGATACTCTGTTTCAGAATCTGAGTAGGTGTATTTTTTGAGAAAATTAGATCTGTTTTAAGAAAACGCACTTATTTAAAAAAATTTTATTTGTTTAAACTTCTTTAATTTTGGCTTTTTTACGCTTTTATATTCGGTTCAAAACTACAATATGTAATAAGCAGGCTCCACCTAGAAAATTTCCCATTAAATAATAAATTTCTCCCCATATGTTAGTCTAGACACAAACCATACCAAAAGTTAGAGCGTGAGAGTAAGACTGCTGCCAAATATAATTCCATGCTCGGGGTTGTATTTTATGGATTTGCCAGCCTTGCACTTTAGCTTTTCTAAATTTACTTTTTATTGGGTTGAAAACTATAATATGTAATACACAGGCTCCACCTAGCAAACTTCCCGGTAAACTAAACCAGACCAAAAATACCCAATATAGTAATGGGTTGTAATAAAGTATAGAGTAGTTAAAAAAAGTTGTTTAAAATTTTTTTAATTTAGCCCCCATTCCGCAACGTGTGATAAGGAACTTCGTTCCAAAAACACAATACAATAACAAAATAATGTCCTAATTATCTTCTACCCTCATACAAATCTTCCAACACTTCATGCAAGGTTTATATAGCAGTAGCCTGGTATAACTTAGGGCGGATTTGCCTTTTTAATAATTAACCCTACGACCGGAAATTGACGCAAAATATACAATTTTCAGCTCAAATTCACTTTCACTAAAGTTTCCCATAGTTCTCAATGATGTTTACTCGAAATTGTCGGAAATTTTTAGGAATTTAAGCCATAGATAAAGATTAAGCACAAGTGTTGGAAAAATTTTTGTATAATGGGTAATTTTCTAGATTTCGTTGAAAGAAATAAATGGGATTTTTTTTGTTCCCCAATTTTTTTTTTGGATTTAAAATGTTAGAATTTTAATGTCATATTTGTTGGGAACAAAAAAAGTCCCATTTATTGATTTTAACGACATCTAGAAAATTAACCATTACACTATAATTTTCCCAACACTTGTGCTTCATCTATTTGTTTACTTTATTTATGGTTCATACCATAGACACCATACCATACCATAGATAAAGTACACTAATAGATGAAGCACAAGTGTTGGGAAAATTTTAGTGTACTGGGTAATGGGCTGCCCTCCTGCAAGGACGATAATGGAAATCTGGTGACTGAGAAGCAGTGTGTGCTCAAAATGTGGAGAGACAACTTTTAAGCTCTACTCCACACAGATTCTTTCCCTGAAGATCAGGAGGTAATGATTGTGGAAGATGTAGATTGTACTTCCCCCTCCCCCCCCCCCCCCCCTCTCCCACAACCAAGACGAGTTAGGAACGGCGATCTCCCGCCTGAAGAATAATGAAGCCGCTGGTGCGGATGGCCTACCCGCTGAACTTTTTAAGGCAGGTGGCGAAGGACTGCTAGCCGACATGCATCAACTTATATGCGATATATGGCTGGAGCAATCTATGCCCGACGATTGGAGTCCCAGTGTATTATGTCCTGTATTCAAAAAGGGTGATCCGTGTGTCTGTTCCAACTATCGAGGTATCAGTCGCGTATAAGGTATTGTCGAGCGTATTATGTGAAAGACTAAAGCCAATTATTGAAAACCTAATTGGACCTTATCAGTGCGGTTTTAGATCAGGCAAGTCAGCGACTGATCAAATATTCACGCTACACCAAATCCTGGAGAAGACCCACGAAAAGCAAATCAATACATTCACCTTTTTGTTGATTACAAAGCTGCTTTCGATACGGGGAAAACTGTACGAAGCTATGTCTGAACTTGGTAAACTGATTCGCCTCTGTCGAATGACGCTGACCAACACCAAATCAGCAGTGAAAGTGGGGAAAGACCTCACTGAACAGTAAATACGAACAAGATCATTAGCACGAAAAGCCATATGTTGCTGATGTATGCTGACGACATAGACATCGGGCGAAATTTGCGAGAGGTTACTGGAGTACTTTCAAGAATCGAAAAGGAATCAGCGAAGGTGGGTCTTGCTGTTAATGAGGGCAAAACAAAATTGATGGTGTAATGACTAGAGAACTTGGTCCCCACTTGAACGTAGACAACCCATTTAATTTTAAAGTGGTAGATGAATTTGTCTACCTTGGATCCGCCGTGAACAATGACAACAATGACAGCCTGGAGATATATAGGAGAATTGTGCTTGCAAATTGATGTTATTTTGCGCTCAGCAAGCAGTTTAGGAACAAAGCCCTCTCTCGACGAGCAAAAGTCCAGCTATATCAGACTCTCATTTTACCTGTCTTGACATATGGCTCCGGCACTTGGGTCATATCGCAAGCGGATGAAAAACACCTGGGAGTTTTCAAGAAAAAAATTCTCCGTAAAATTCTCCTGTTATGGAAAACGGCGAGTACCGACGTCGCTGGAACGCAGAGGTATATAATCTCTATTCTGACGTGGACATAGCTAGACGAATCAAAGTGGACCAATTGCGTTGGCTAGGCCATGTAATCAGAATGGATGAAGATGAGCCAGCGCGAAAGGTTTTTGATAACGTACCCGATAGAAGCAGGAAAAGAGGACAACCAAGAATCCGCTAGAAAGACCAGGCAGAAGAATCCCTCCGTATCCTTGGTGTTACCTGCTGGCGAGAAAAGGCGAAGGATAGAGCCAGTTGGAAGAATATGTTCAATTTGTTTGTTTAATTAATATGTGTAAGACGTCTGACCTCATGAGGTTGTAATATAGTCAATAAAAATGGTAATTTTCTAGATGTCGTTGAAAGCAATCAATAGGTTTTTTTGTTCACAAAAAAAAAAGTAAAAAATATGACATTAAGATTCTAAAATTTCATATCAAAAGGAAAAATAATTTTCAACAGAAATGTCACTTGGAAACAAGAATACAAAACGTTACTTAAAGTAGAATATCTGATGGCCATCGAATTGCAAAGCCATGTCACCACCGTCTATGTCCTAATAAATTGGTTTCCTCCGGTTCAGCTACCATTCATTGTTGGGAGTCCTCAGACACTCAATCGGGTTTGGCATCTGCGATCGCAGAAGTTGATACTGTTTTTGGGCGGGGAAACTTTTAGATTAAAAACGCATTCGAGCATGTTCATCTTTTGGCGGTCTTACGGGCTTTCTCCTATTGATATCCCAACACCGGCCTCATGTCTTTGAAATAGTTTTTTATATAAGAAACAAATGCTATTACGTAAAATCATTTAAATTTTGTTTAAATTACTTTCACAAAAATTTCGCACAGTTTTGAATAAACGTCAGTGAGAATTAAGCGAAACTTCAATAAAAATGACACTAGTACAGGACAGCATCTAGTGAACAAAGTTAATAATGGTTGCGCTGTATCTATTATTTCCTTTAACTATGGTTCATACTACTAGCTTTCAAGGTCTGATAAGTTTTTCTAAGTAAACAATGTTTGATTTTCGTGGGAATAATGGATAATTCATGAAGGCACACTCACTTGATTGACTAGTTTTGAAATCAGTGACAAGTTCATTATCTTCTTTGTATGAAGATAAAAAAGAGGCCAGCACGAGAAAATGGTGATCATGGTGGGGCACGTACACGTCTTTGCAACAACCTAAAGTGGTAGACATATTTCTCCACCTAATAATTTAAATAAATTTGTTAAAACAGACTAATTACTTATAAATACTTAGTAATAATTTTGAATTTTGAAAAATAAATTGTGTGAATTTATGTGTTTTCTAAGATCGTTTGTGTAAATTGAGTTACAATAAATCAAATAGATAAATGAACAGAATGAACGGAGCAACACAACAGCAAAAAAGGTGACGCATCGCTAGCAGAGAAACAACCCCGAAATATCCCAGGGGCGGAAGTCATGACCTGGAAGGTCTGAAATCATGCCTTCCCTACACAATACCTCCTCCTTTCTTTTTAACATTGCGTGACAATGGGAGGCAGGGCCTTCCTGGTCCATTACCTAGAGAAGGCCTTAGAAGTCGTGCAAAGAGGAAGGCCTTAGAAGGCATTTACTTTAATTTATTGTTGTTAAATAAAAGTAAAACAATTTTTTTTATTACAAAGCCATTTTCCACTTCTATATATTTATTTATAAGTATGTATGTATATATCTTAGAAAGTTTTACCAGGACCAACTTCAAAAACTGAAAATTTTAAAAAAACCTTGAAAAATATTTAATAAAATTTTAAAATTTGTATGAAATTTTGCAATTAAATTACGGTTAAAACATATCGCAACAGAAATTTCTCAAAATTGGAAAAATCTTCTCTTGGCTATATTTGATGAAAAAATGCATGCATTCCGCAGGCCTTATTTTAGGAAGGCATTGCAAAAGAACCATTCCGCATGCCTTATTTGTGGAAGACCTTGAGATTTCTGCCCCTGGAATGTAACTGAACATTCATGTGTGGGTTTATGCTCGCGATACTACAAATCGCAACAAAATGTTGTGGTTAATACAACCCGAAAATATTGTGTTTTTTGGATTCAGAAAAAATTAGACATACAGTCAATGAAATCGGACAAGTCGAAGAATCAAAGTATTTCAAGCAAGACGAATATGAAAAATAACAATTCACCCAATTCTTTTATTGAAATGAATCCAATCGAAATTTTATCAAATTTGGTTAAAATAAATAAAAGAGAGCAATTGAACAAATCGATCGATCACTGGCTTAATGACGGGGAGATTTGGCGCTACAGCAATTCTCTGATTTAAGAAACCAACGAAGTGGTTCTATGTAAAAGCAAGATTTTAACAATTATAGATCAACTGCTACGATAAACCCATTGGGGAGTAAAGCTTAAAGAACAGACATGTATAGGTGCATATCTTCGACAAATGTTATTTAACTACAAATCTTAATAATAAATTCATCATATTTGTTTCTAAAAGCAGGACCTGAATTCGACAGCCACAGTAACACTCAATCCCTCGAATACCACAATCCTTCTAGAGACGAGTGTTTAAACATGGAATGGATATAAAATATTTAGCACAAAAATTCAAAAAGTTGTTATCAAAATAGACAAAATAACCAGCAATGTAATAATAATAGTGTATTTATAAACAATTAAAATAAATAATTTCAAACAGTTCAAAACATTCACTGCAGCAGTGAAAAAAATTCATTTTAGCAATGACACAAAATCATTGAACTAATGAAACAATTGCAACAATAACACAAATTCGTTACACTAATGATACAAATTCATAACAGCAATGAAACAAATTCATTGCGGGAATGAAACAAACTCATTGCAGCAATGAAATATATTCGTTGCAAGAATGAAACTTATTCATTGCCAAAATTTAAAAAAAAAATCATTGCAGCAACGAAAACCAATTCGTTGCGACATTGAAACAATTTTATTGCAGCAACAACCATACTTTCATCACATTGACGAACAATATGATGAACACATTTTCGTTGTGGATATGAAACTTTGCGTTAACTCACATTCGATGATACAATTTGTTGGGGTGATGAACATTTTCATCCCTATTTCAGTTCAGTGTATACAGGGTGATTCAGGAAGTTCCTTGGCTCATTTCATGAAGAAAGTCCACTAGGACCGTGTCCGAAAATGCAAGGGAGCGAAATGGCAGCGGGTTCAAAATTTTCGGATTGGCGGTCGGAGGGTAGTAGGGTAAAGTTGCTAACTTCTGAGCCAGTGGTCGGATTTGGTCGGGCTTGTTGGAAAGGTCTTTAAGAGGCCTTTCAGAATCAATAAAAAAAGTGCAAAAAAGTCAAATCGCCAAGAAAAAATGGAAAAAAAATTCACATAACCTCAATTTGCTCAGCCAGATTTCTTCATGAAGTGAGCCAACGAATACGCTGGAGTAATTTGTCCGGAACTTCCTGAATCACCCTGTATAAGTACATTATGATTATGATCCGAATTCTTTAACCAATGCAAAGTTATTTAACTTTGAATAATAAATTAAAATAAATTATGTATAACAGAATGAAGTGAACAAAATTTTACCAAAAAGCGATGTCGTATAAGAAATATGTTTCTAACTTTAAAACTTAGTAAAGCAATAAGATCAGTTAAAAACACAAACTATGCAACTGGAAGGTTATTATATTAGTGTATATGATAATTTTATTTGATCAGTAGCGAAATTATTGATGGAATTAATAACACCAGAAGAGTATTTTGGATGATGTAAATCTTGTATGCAATTGCCATAACTACACCCTGAAACGTTATGTTAAATATTACTAATAATCACTAAGTCAGAAGAAATTAAAATCGTTAAGTTTTTGTAAATATCTATTAGTAATTAATCAATGTACTATTAGTTTAAGTCTTGTGAAATACTTACCTCACTTTTGCTCTAGAGTTCTCGTTTTATTTTCATCATAATGGCTTTCACCCCAAATTAATAATGGCCTTCGCGCATTTCCTACATTTAACTTCTCATCTTTCACCACATTTATCATTCTACTTCAAGTAATTATTTGATGTGCATTCACTGTTTATCCACTTTTTCTTATTTTCGGACATGCTTTTGTTTTCCTGTTTACATTATGCTAACACTCGTGCGAACCGTTAGAACAAAGAGAATGTGGGAGAGATAGAGAGAGACACTCGCGAAAAATTGGTAAATAACAAACATTAAACGGCACAACAAGTTTGTATGTAAACTTAAGATTTATGCAAATTCTTTTTCTACTCTTTAATTTATCGATTTTCTTTTACTAATTGCATAAATTCAAAGATCACACTTTAAACTTTACTTTAGTAAGAAATTTAAATTATTTCGACCACGAACATCCGACATTTTCGCGAATTACACATAAGAAGTACCCGGACACTTGTTAAAAGTACGAATTAAAACCACGCACTGAGTGATTGTTCACCATGATCAGGGTTAAAAGAGAGGTGGTAAACTGATGTGGTGAAGGTGTGTTGACGTTCTTGTGTGTTTGTTGAAATCTGTTGAAAACAAAAATGTGACACACAACAAAGAAGAAAAAAATCGGCAGATCTTCAATTCATGGAAATAATGTTTTTGCAGCCCCTTTTTTCAGCGGGTATGTCTGGTTTCTAAAATAATTTAAATTGACGATTTTATAGTTCGGGATTTATGGTTAGGGATTCGTTCAGTTTTACGAATTTTGAAAATACTTTGGCCCCTGTATTTATGAAAGGGCGTTTCATAATTTTATTAAGTGAGGAGGACCTTTGTCTTTATTTTAATCAATATTTCTGAGATTCGAAGGGTGCGCGTACAGAGACGTGCTTTTGTCTAAGTTTTGATCTGAGAATTAAAAATAATAAATGCAAGAGCTTCTGCCCAGAAATTATCCCCATTATAGCTACGACCCTAAGTTCCACATTTATGATTACAAATTAAATAATATGAAAATAACTTTTGATATCTTTTTCGATAAATTGGCCATTACTCATATATATCTCATTTACCAGCCAGAAGAAGCAGCAACAAAAACATTAGCTTTTAGACTTTCCAAACCCATCCCCATTTTTGATCGAAAATGTAGGAAATTTACAAAAAAAAATCCATATCTCAGAATATTAGCAAAATGTTGTTCATTACTGCCCGCAAAGATGATGCTGGAATTGCAGCTACATTTTATCGGTTGCGATTTGTACACTTCGTGTTTATAATAACCTCCGCGAAAATGTTAACGTCAGGTTTAAGAGTTCCGCTAAATGATCGTACACGCTGAAAAAAAGGCCGCTGTAACATATTCTCCCAAACATATTTAGCAGGAATCTGTAACACAAACATATTCTGCAGGAACCATGTATATGTTTGGAACACACTTCAAACATTTATAAGTCCCAAACTCAGGTGTATTTAAATGCAAACATTAGCATGTTTACTGACAAATACGTCTGCTTTTAGGTGGAAATATATGCGTGCTTCATCCCAAACATCCATATTCTTACGTGGAAGCATTCTTGTGTTTTCCCCAAACCTCCGTACACTTACGTGGAAACATATGCGTATTTTCTCCCAAACATAATAATATTTACTTTACTTTACTTTACTTTTATTGACTATATTACAACCTCATGAGGTCAGACGTCTTACACATATTAATTAATTAAATATTTAGAAACGAATTATTCTTTCTTTCCTTATCTCTATCTCTACATAAGTAAAAGAGACGTGTTTGCATGTAACCGCTAAATAACCGCTTAATAAATTATACACAAATTCTATGGACCATTAGTCGTGTTTCTGCGTAGTTTCGCGTTTGTTCGATAAATTACACGATTTTTTTAAATTTTTTTTTATTGATTTTATTAGGTTTTTTGCATATAAAGGGTTTTTCAACAGAGACGCTACAAAAGTAAATCGATAGGGACAGCTACGTCCAATTTATGGTCATCATAATCGTCCTACCAGATCAACAATTGAGCGTCTAATGGAAAAACTTGAATCCATAGGCACAGTACAAAATGTTCCCGTGCCAGTGAGAGAAAGAACTGCCCGTAGTGTCGAGAATATTGCTGCCGCCGAGGCCTCAGTTCAAGAAAGCCCAAATGAGTCTCTCACACGTCGCACACTGGGGCAGAACAGCATTATTGCTGGCATTTAATCAAATTTTAAAGTTGACCTTTAATTTAATTTAGTGTTTTATTTACATTCTTAACAGGATAGAGAACCAGAGAAAAGAATTTAACATAAAATTGTAAGCACGTGGACCTTGCTAAGTGACACCGAAGAGAGCATTTGTTATTGTTTTCATCGAAAAAAGACGTATTTTCCTGCATTGGCTTACAACGATTAATTGTGTACATTTTCGAATAGCCTTTTATAAAACAAAAAAAATTGATCACAATGGATTCAGTAAGCTCAGGTGCGTTGACTGTCTTTGTTTGTACAAAAAAAAATTACGTTTGCCCTTTTAAACACGGGGTTAAAAATTTTAAGTGTGTAAAAATTTTGACATCTAGTAAGGTTATTAAGCGTTTTAAATGTGTTGGCCGTGACATGACGTTGAATTTTATTTGTACATGTAACAAGTGTATCGTTTTATTTTAGAATCTGTGAAGTTTTTTTGCTACTTTTTGCTACTTTGGATAAAATATGTGTTTTTTGTTGGTGACGTCACTCCAAAAAAATCAATTTATGTTCATTTTAATATTTATTTATATATTATATTTATTTGTTCGTTTTAATATTTTTTAGGCCGAACAATACCTAAAACTTTGACGATCACAAGGGAAGAAATGTATATGATCATGAAAAGTTCAAATTTAAAAGGATTGGACAGCCGAATTATGATTTTGAGAGAAGAAATTCGAAAACGGGTCCCATGCAGCAGCAACAACGATATAAATGAGAAAGTGACTGAGTTCAAATCAAAATTTAAGTCACGTTGGGAAAAAGCTTGCCGGATAGAAGCAAACTTCTTGAAAACAAATACTGCGTGGCTGAAAACTCCTTTGCTTTTCAAATATTCTTCAGAAACGAAACGTGGTCGCCCAGAGGTTTCATTTGAAGAATCATCGGAAAGATCAAAACGTCAAAAAACAGAACTTTTGAGAAAGTCGACTTCAGTCGCAGAATTGACTTATGCCGCAGAAATGGGTTTAAGAGCTTCCGGGCACTTAGATGCTGCAAAGTTAATGCGTGATGTGGCCAAAGTCCCAGATCATGCAGAAAAATGCAGAAAAGCATTAAGGGACTCAATTGAACCTGTTTCAATGACTGGAGACGAAGCTTTAGCAATGATTATTGAAGCAGATCTTTCCCGATTTCAATATGAAGTAATACGTTCTAAAAATCCTAAGATATTTCCTTCTTATAAAGTTATTCAGGAAAGTAAAAAAAAATGCTACCCACACCCCGAAAATATGAGCATATCGGAAACCGTTTCATACACGAATTTACAAAGCTTATTAAACCTGACAGTAAATCGTTTGGTAACTGTTCAGGAAAGTGTTATCCGAACCCTAAGGCCCGAAGAGTTAAAAACTATAACCTTATATTCCAAGTGGGGGTTTGATGGGAGTTCAGGCCACAGTTCGTATAAACAAGCATTTCATGGACTTGACGCCGATGACTCATCAGTTTTTATAACTTGTGTTGTTCCTCTTCGTTTGGTGTCTGGTGAAAAAATAATTTGGCAGAATCCTCGGACAAGTTCAACCAGATACTGTAGGCCTCTTAAGATTGAGTTTCTAAAAGAATCTGCAGCTGTATCTACGGCTGAAAAACGAAGAGTTGATAGTGAAATCGAAGAGCTTCTACCTAGTTTTGTTAAACTTGGTGAAAATACTTTCAACGTTGTACATAAATTGTTATTTACAATGATTGATGGAAAGGTGTGTAATGCCATCACTGAAAATACTTCAACACAGAAGTGTTATATTTGCAAAGCCACATCAAAAGATTTCAATTCTATAGACGTTATGATAAAAAGACCGGTGAAAACGGATAATCTTCAGTTTGGTTTATCTGTTTTGCATGGGTGGATCCGTTTCTTCGAATGTCTACTCCATCTCGCAAACAAGTTGGAAATCAAACAGTGGCAAGCCAGAAAAGACGAGCATAAAAAAATTGTTGATGAAAAGAAGAAACAAATTCAAAAACAATTTCGAGAGCGTTTGGGATTGATTGTGGATAAGCCAAAACCAGGCTTCGGTAATTCCAATGATGGAAACACGGTAAGAAGATTTTTTGAGAATGCTGAAATTTCTGCTGATATAACTAAAGTGGATGTTATATTAATTAAAAAAATGCATATAATTTTGATAGTGGTTGCTTCTGGTCACGAAGTCGATTGTGCAAAATTTAGAGAGTTCGCTCATGAAACGGCAAGGTATTTTGTTTCCTTGTATCCTTGGTATTATATGCCAACTACAGTCCACAAATATATTATTCATGGAAATGAAATGAAATGAAATGAAATTATTTCGAAAGCCCTATTACCTATAGGGCAGCTAAGTGAAGAAGCTCAAGAAGCAAGAAATAAAGATTTCAAAAATTACAGAGAACACCACTCCCGAAAGAATAGCCGGAAAAACACAAATCAAGACATTTTTAATCTTTTCCTTTTGTCATCGGACCCCGTTTTGACCAGTCTCCAGCGAGTCCCAAAAAAAAAATTCAAAGTTTACCCCAAGAAGCAATCAATCTCCTTAAATCACCAAACATTTCAGTTTAAACTGTCACTGATATAGTGAATGAGAGTGATCAAGATGAATAAATAGAAATTATTAATTAAAATTATGTATCTGGTTTTTTTTTGTAATAGCTAAAAATTCACACGGAACATATTATATTTTTTTTAATTTTTATTTCTTCATAATGTTAATAATTGGTATATATATTTTTAATTTCAATCTTTTATTGTTGTTTATAAGATTAAATGTTTACTATTGATTAAATATTGATATTGATATATTACTCAACGTTTTTTATCTGACTGAGAATTATTAGACAATTTTCACTTTTTTTGATGAAGTAGGCGTTTTGAGGGGGCGTGTCCCGAATTTTTTTTTCTATTTATAGCCAAATTTGACAGCCCTAAATGTTTATATATTAAATACGGTGGGTATCTTCATTTGACAATTTCTTCCGAAATTAAAAAAAGTGGGCGTTTTGGTGGGCGTGGTCATTGTTGGGTTTTGAAATATCAATATATTGATTCTATAAACAATTTCAGAAATTTTCAGGTTGCTAGCTCTATTCCCTGATTTATTGCCACCAATAGGGTCGTTCTGCCCCAGTGTGCGTCGCACAGTGTCACGGCAGTGGCCAAAAATGATATAAGTGAACATTAAAATTTTATAATTGTTTTTTCTTTATTTACAAGTAAACACTTATATTAGATGAAATATAAAATTTTTTCTGGATATGTGGACTAGATTTTGTTTTATAGAAGCTCAATTGTGATAGTTGTTAAGCCTGTGGTACATCATTGCCAAATGTAGAATTTTATATATTTTTGAAATGCTGTTATTTCAAATACATAATGTAACTGTCGGTATAGATTACATATAAATGTCAAATTTGAGTTGTATTTAATATGGCAACACTGGTTTTGTTGACAAATATGTATCACATGGAAAGAACCGTTAGCTGAAACATATGTCTACAGATGTGTCAAAGTGAATGTGAACCGCATGTTGTGAAGACTTAAAAAAAAAATACATCAAAATACTACTCTAATTTTTGGATATTTAGTTCACAATAGTGTGTATTTAAACATATCTAAATTTCAACTGCGCCAGAGTGCGCTTTTATTTTTTATGAATATTTTTCAGTGTCTACTCCATTGAAGATACGCGAATTATTCAATATATGGTTAGAGGTGAAGCACAACAAAAACACCATAATCGAGTGTAAAATAAAAGAATTTGTGGAAAATCATTTGGATCGAGAATTAGACGACTCTGAGAAAAAAAAATCACTTTACGCTTTGGAGATTTAGCAGTAATTGGAAAAAATATGGACGGAAAAAGGCTTCGTTTGAAAAAGCCTTTAGTAGCTGGTTGGATAGTGAAATATTGCATGGGGATCCAACTTCTGCTGTAAGTTATTATCAGTTCTTGGCATCAATCAGAGATAAAACAACTCTATTGTTTTTTTAGGAACCAAGTTCAAGTTCTGTTAAAGGTAGGCCACGTTTGTCTTTCGACCAAGCATCACATCGAACTAAGCGAAGACGTGTTGATGAACTTGTTGCATCAACATCTGCAGAAGCTATTACAAAAGCAGCAGAAAAATTGTCCGCTGGAAGTAACAGTGGAACTATTTCAGTGGAAAAGGCGCTCGCATTGTACGTGGATATGGATCTCTCTTGTAGGCAATACAATATGATGAGAAACGTTGTGAATGCTGTGCATAAAAATTGTTTTCCGTCCTATTATTCCATCGTAGAAGCAAAAAAAAAATTTATTCCAGATGGAATTAAAGTTTCAGAAACGGAAGCACATGTTCCATTACAGGCAATTTTGGATAAAACCGCAAATAGCATTTTAAATAAGTTGGAATTTGGTGCGGAAAATAATGTTATTTTAGAGTGCAAGTGGGGATTTGATGGCAGTGGCGGCCATAGCATATACAAACAAAAATTTGAAAGCCAAGACGCTACTGACGAGTTTTTGTTTGTTGCATCTTTCGTACCATTGCGTATCATGGAAGACAAAAATGAAAAAATTTTGTGGCAAAACAACAGACACTCTTCTCTTCGGCTATGTAGACCTCTGAAAATTTTATTTACTAAAGAAAATTCAGAGCTTATAATGAAAGTAAAAGACGACATTCATCGTGAAATTGAACAATTAACAACATATGTCTATAATAATGATAAAAAGAAAATTAAAGTTCAGTATCGCCTAAAATTAACGATGATCGACGGGGCTGTGTTAAATGCTATACATGGGCATAAGAGTTCTGCGACTTGTGTTTTGTGTGGAGCTAAACCTACACAAATGAATACAGAATTAGTTCTTGTAAGAAATGTCAACGAAAATTGCTATGAATATGGGTTATCTACCTTACATGCGTGGATCAAATTTTTTGAATGCATTGTTCACATTGCATATAAACTACCCATAAAGTCATGGCGTATAGTGGATGAACAAAATAAGCGAGTAGTGGCGGAAAATAAAGAGAAGATTCAAAAAAAATTCAAGGATGAAATAGGGCTTATTGTAGACATGATTAAAACAGGATATGGCACTTCGAACGATGGTAACACGGCCAGACGTTTCTTTTCAAATATTGAACAGGCGGCTCAGATAACAGGTGTTGATAAAACTTTAATAAACAACGTTTCTGTTATATTAAGAACATTGTCTAGTGGACTGCACATAAATGTGACAAACTTTGAAAAGCTACTAAAGGAAACATTTACTTTATATATTAAGCTATACCCCTGGTACTACATGCCTGTTACTGTGCACAAAGTTTTAGTTCACGGTATTACTTACATCAAGTACTCCAATGTACCAATTGGAATGTTATCAGAGGAAGCCATCGAGTCCTGTCACAAGGTAATTCGAAGTAATAGATTGAGGCATACAAGAAAGACGAGTAGAGTTGACTCCAATAGGGATCTAATACATTACTTAATTCTGCAGTCAGAGCCTGATATTTCGATGAACAGTCAAAAAATAAAAATAAAAAGATACGATCTTAATGAAATAAAGGATTTTGTTTTTGTGGAAGATGAAAGCATAGTATCCGAGGATGATTTATGCAATAGTATTGATGTTGTAACATTTGAAGATGTAAGCGATGATAATAGTTAATAAGATATACGCATGTCTGGAACTAAAAATAAAGATATTGTTTTTATTAATAAAATCTTTTTGTTATTAATATAAAATTTGTACTGTTTTTTTAATATTTTGCATAAAGACCAATATAATTTTAAATTAAATATAATAAACTTATATATATGGGAGGATATATGGGAGGTATGCGTGTCCTTTGAGATAATTGCATATAACTCAACACAGTTATCAATAATATATGAGAGACAAATCGAGTCAAATATAGTTCAATTCCAACAACAATTTTGGAAAATATAAGCATTTTTCGTTTCAGGATATATGGGAGGTAGGCGAGTCCTTTCACCGATTTTCACAAAACTTCGTTTTTTGTTTTTCCTATGTATAAAAGCAATGTGTACCAATTTTCATCTATCTATGTTAACTCCTTCTATTTTTGGCCACCGTTTGTATGAAATCACGACACTGTGCGTCGTTCTCAAGCGTTGGGCATCTCTGTCGTTGTGGCGAATTTTGCGAAAAGATCTTGGCCTACATCCTTACAAGATCAAATTGACGCAAGAACTGAAGCCGCCTGACCACAATAAGCGTCGTATGTCCGTGAATTGGGCTGAGCAACAACTTGAAAATGATTCGGATTATCATCGGCAAATCATCTTCAGCGATGAGGCTCATTTCTGGCTGAATGGATTCGTCAATAAGCAACATATGCGTTATTGGTCAGACAGCAATCCACACGTAATCCATGAGTCATTATTGCATCCCGAAAAAATTACGGTTTGGTGCGGTTAATGGGCCGGCGGCGTCATTGGGCCGTACTTCTTCCGTGTGATCAAGACCGGCACAGTACTGTGAATGCGAATCGCTACCGTCCAATTATAACCGTATATTTTTGGCCCCAATTGGATAATATAGACTTGGAGGACATGTGGTTCCAACAGGACGGCGCCACAAGTCTATGGTCTATGCCAACAAGCCTGCGACGATTGATGAACTTCGTACGAATATCGAACGTGAAATTGCAGCAGTATCGGCCGATTTATGCTTGAAAACCGTCGAAAATTGGGTTCAGCGTCTGGACTTCTGCAAGCGTGCCCGTGGTGGCCATGCAAAAGAAATCGAGTTCCATACATAATGGCATCGAACGTTCTTTCACAGGAATAAAGAATTTCATTGGTATCTAAAACCGGGTTTGTTTTATTTAAAAAAACTTTTGTAGCGCTCTTATTGAAAGAACCGTTATTTGTTTTCAAAAGCCTTTAAATTTAGTTTTTTCGGTTTCTGGGCGAGGGGCGTGGCAAAAGTACTTTTTAGAGCCAGAGGACTTAAAATTGATACATTCATGTAGACTACTGAAGACGGGGAGGATCATTTTAAAGACGAATTTTAGTTTTACGGTTTGTGGGCGGAGGGGCGTGGTAAATGTGTTTTTAAGAGCTACAAGGCTGAAAATTTGTTCATATACACTATTAACGATGGGGAAGATCAATATTAAACCGTTTTCAGATTTTTTGGTTGTGGGCGGAGAAGAACGATAAAGAGTTAGAGGGCTAAAAATGTGTTACCTATTGACGACGGAATTATCAATCTTCGGACGTGTTTTTTACAAATAGAAGGTTGCAAATTGATGGAGGAAACCCATATTTCGTTGGGACAGCATACATAAATATACATGTCTATATAGCCAAACGAATCTCAAGGTGATATCGTTACAAATTGTATGATCGCTTTCGTTACTCGTATGGAAGTCGAATTTAGATAAGTCCTCCTCAGAACTTGAAAGCCTTCACATTATGGACTTCTGGGTCCTGACGAATCTTAATAAACAAATGAGCAGAGGAGATGAATTTGATGAGTCCGAGCAGCACTCGTTAAATCCGGATAAAACAAAGTCTTTTCAAACAAATTATGCTGAATTTCAATAGTACACAAGTACCAGGCGCGAATATCTAACACTCTATGAGGTGAAACATGTGAGAACATGATCAAATGATGAATGGAGCTGAACAAATTAGAAGCTGACACAAACGAATGTCAACCTACCGTGTGAACCATCAAACCGATGAAAAACTGTCCCTGTCATTGATGATACAATAATCCCAGGAATACGAGAAACTGGCTCTGACAGGAAGCCCCAATCCTTTGCCACTTCTTTCTCAACCAAACCTAACCTTGCATTCCTTATTCTAAATTAAGATATAAACAAACCCATTTAAGGCACCAATTGGTTGAGCATTCCATTTGGTACATTTCACCTTGCCTTCGTTACCCATACTTCAATGAGAAAATTACTGTAAATACCGTCTACTTTATGTTTAAAACCTGTGATTACTTACGCATTTGTCTTCGCTGCATAACTGGAAAATCTCATTTCGCAACAATTACATTTTCAATTTATTTACTAAATTTTAATTAAACATTTTCCACCAGCCAACGTACCAGAGCGAACCATTTTAATATTTCACATTTAATGTTGAAATAATTTTACTTCCAACCAAAATGAACGAAAGGGAGACACAATAACATCAGTACATTAAAATTTTAATATTTTCCAGCTTATTCAAAATACTGTCATCCAAAGGAACATTGCAGTCATTGTTTACTCTATCCGAGATTAAAGCACATTCATGCATAGACAAAGATATATCCCAAAAATTTGTGTAACACTGTGGGGGGGGGGGGGGGGTTGTTGGAAAAAGACGTAAAAAGCAAATATTGTGGAAAATTCATGAAAATCGTATTCATTGCTCCTGAACACAGTCGCTCACAGGCTCACTCTCTGCTGTGTCTCCATTCGCATAGACAAAGTTATATTAAAATATTTAAGCTATTCCAACCCGCAAAAAAAAACAAAAGTGGTAGAGCAGTTACATTACCAGTTTGAGCCATTGAAAAACTAGAATACGCACTTCAGCACAGTGGTTGGAAACCTGAAGAAGTTTAAGCAGACAACAGCACAAACAAAAGAGTGTCAAATTGCAACAAGGAAACAAGAAACGATCTCAACAACTTTTTAATCTTATTATAAATATTAATTACACCATTTGAACCAGGATTTTAAATTCGAGAAGCCACAATTCTCATTTTACATGGCGATGGAGGACTGTTCTCAAGTAATCCATTTCATGAACTAGACAAAAGTATGATTATTAATTTTAAATCTCGAAGATCTCTGCTCCCACAAATGACTGCTTTTTTGAATGATTTCCAAATACTGTGTTGTAGTGATACCCTCTGTAGCACAGTAAGCCACAATGAGTGCCTGCCATCATGTCATTGCTAACAAACAAAAAAGTCCTTGTTCAACAGAAGCGGACTAGCTTCTATTATTGCTCTTTTTTATTTTGGGCGGAAACTGAAAAGCATAATGTCCTTGCAGTATGATTTCAAATATCTGATACTTGTTTTGGGACATAATACTTATATTTTAGCATGTTGATGTTTCAACATCAGATGATGAACATTTCCCAGTCTTGTAGCATCAATGACTAAAGGATTGTTGTGCCATCCGTATAACAGATATGTATATCCACTAATATATTCGTTAGTTTACAAAAATTGTTTACCAAAGAATTCGCATCAGAAACTTTCCACCATCGTCATCGCCATTGCCATCGCCATCGCCATCGCCATCGCAATCACTGTCGGTATCGGTTTCCAAGTGATGTAACATTCATTTATAGAAAGCCATGGCTGGATTCATTCATCCTCTACGCAAAGTCAACACAACATGTGTACAATAACTGAAATTGAAACTATTCAGGATAAAGACATAAACATCAACGGCTACTACTATGGCAGCAAAATTCCATTGGCTTCTTGCGTAAACCTGGCAAAGGATGAGATGAGAATTTGTAACAGGAAATTAAAAATACGAAATAAACATCATTGCAATGTTGAACGAGCAGTCTCTTTTAATCCCAATCTTGTTTACGTTTTACACTTATTTCTCTCTCTCTACCTTGGTGCATCTTTTCTGAGTTAGGATGGATATGGAAGACGTTCTTGTTCTGCTTATCACCGGGAATCTGTAAACGTTAATTTGTATCTCTTTTGTGTTTCCGTGTTTGTTAGACAATATTATGCAGTCTTTTATTAAACGGACCAGCTTGATTGTTGTATTATCCAAATGATAAATGGGCAGTACTCTACAGCTGGTTGTGAGGACATTTTTGGCATTTTGGTGGTGATTTTTATCGAACTATGACCATTATGAAAATTTGACGGAACGGAGAAAACATAAACAATATTTTAGGAAGTGAATAGTACTGAATATTTTGGAGACTAGATTCCATAAAGTCTGTGATCAATTCACAGTTCACAAAGCTAAAATTCGAATAAATGGAACAGAAGTTTGGATCTTGTGTGTATTTTAATACAAAACTAATGGGAGGCCCAAAAACGTCGTGGTTACTTCCTAACTTGGATGCTAACAAATAATGGGTATAAATACAACTTTTTGTGGTCATGATTACTTCTTCACTTGGGTGATAATAAAAAATGGGTGATTCATTTCGAGATACTTTTTTAGTGAGGAATCTGCCATGGAATCTTGGTTCCCTATTATTTGTCATTTCGTCATGAAATAACTTAGACTGGCATAGTGTCTACAAATATTCAGCTGTATTACAAAAGTTGAACTTCCACGAGTAACGTGTTTCGTGCGCTTAGATCAAATTATGGTCCACAAACTCGGAGTGGTCCTTTTGTGCGATAAAGTTTGCCGATATAAACAAACAATCTGTGTGATCGCAGTCGGACAATCTGTGTGATCGCAGTCGGACAGACTGTGTTTGGATGTATTCGCTTTGTGAATTTAGTCCCTACCCGTGCATATGGATGTTAACACATCAATAAAACATAAATAACTGAAAACAAAAAAAAATAAAGAATGGATGAAACTGCAACGACGAAGACAGGAACAAGTGAAACATTGACAGGATAAAAACAGAAACATTGATCATGGTACAGTACAGGAACCATTGAGAATTTGAAGTGATAATCAAAATCAGTACAGAAATTTAAGTACGGTGAACTAACTTAAATATACCCTCACCCTAAGTCAACCATTGCGACCGAGTTCTAACAAAAATCCCAAATATTCATATTTACATTGACAGAATGAGGGTGACAAATGTGCCAATATTCAATAGCAGAGTGGCATTGCGCTAAATATTATTCAGTGCCCAATTTAATTTGGATCCTAAGTCATTTTGGCGATTTATCATGACTACCAGTCAATTGTCCGCCCAATATTTATATGAGAAGAACAAAAATGGGCATGCAAAAGTTATTCGTACCTCAGTATTTTTTGACAATATATGGACCAGTACAAAATTTTGTTAAGATCCGTAGTGGTATACGGGAGATATCGAGTCGACCAACCGGAAAGCCCCCCAACTTTTGTATGGGAGGTACGAAAATGGACGTGGTACAGTAGATAATATGCAATTTTAAAGAAACCATTGCCTAGTACCGAATTTCAATAAGACAGGTTGTAGTTTACAAGAGTTATCGTCTCGATCAATCGGTGGTCCACCCAACATTTGTGTGAAAGGGACCACAATGGATGTTTAAACCATAGAAGAGTGGTATTTGACTAAATTTTGTCTAGTACAAAATTGCATAAAGATTGGTTCGGTTTTGCGGGAGTTATCTTGCCGAACAACCAGCCGGCCGAAAAACATATGTATGGGATGCACCAACATGGGTGTGGCAGAGTCAACCTTGTCTTAATCGGTGACTGTTGGTTGATGGTATGAAGCCTAATACCTAATTTGATTAAGATCGGAAGTGTTCCAGTGACAACCCGGACGACCACCAAGCTTTTAAATGGAAGACCCCAGAATGGGCTTAGCAATCTCGTCAATTTTCTCCAGTTAAGAAGACATTTACAGATTATTGGTCAATATTTGGGTTGCAGCTTGTCACATCTACCACACAAAAAAATAGAAGAAACATGATTTTCTTCTAAATGTGTCGATTTGTATGGGAGGTACCAGAAGGAGCGTGGTCAAAAGGTCCATTTTCAAACTAAATTTGGTCAAATAATAGTCACTGATACAATTTTGGTGTGGTTGGTAAAGATTTATGGCAGTTATCGTTTTGACGAGACATCCAGCCAGCTAGACCAACAGACAGACGGACATGGCTCAATCGTCTTAAAAAGTCCCAAAACGAATTTCGTTCAAAGATACTGAGGGTCTAATATGGCTTCTTCTATGCGTTACATTTTTTATACATACAGCCACCCATATGGGTGGGGTATAATGAACGAAGACCGGAACAGATAAATCAAGTGCTGGACAGGAGCAGTAACTTTGATGACAGGAAGATGGCGGGAACCGATTGAGAACGTGAAAAAGGTGAATGAACCGGGACGATGAAGATAGGAACACATTAAACACGTGAAGGAATGAACAGGAACATGTGATAGGGATTAGAAGGAACAATTATAACAGGAACCAATAACAAATTGAAGGACAGATAAAAACTTTGCAAAATATTGGAAATTGTAGTACAGTGTAACCGGAAAATTTTTTTTTTTAAAAATATCTCGAGAAGTACAAGAACCAAAATAGACGCATCCACAGACTATTGTAGGTTTTTAGTAGCGCTACAAGAAAAACAAGCAAAATTCGAAGATTGACAACGGTTGTAATTTTTCAAAATTGAGCTCCCAGGGTGCGGTACTAGCTCCCGGATGCTTGGAAATCTGCAAGGGTGGTTCTCTTTCTTAAACCTCTTGATATGGTGGAAGTAGTTCGCGCTCATATCGTGGCATTGGCCTTCTCCCAGTACTTGGAAATATATTGGAGAGGATTATGGTTAATCGAATTAGGGAGAGCGGCATCTTGCGCTCTTCTGAGTATCAATTTGGTTTCAGAGAGTGAAGATGAGTGTGTGAAGATGAGACTGCATGTCAGGAGTTGCGTTGCTGACATATCAGCCAAGTACGACCTTGGCATATTCGTGGACTTCAAGATTGTGTTTGACCACTCATCGTGGGGTAGTGTCCTGAGTAGGCTATGAGAGGTCGGCTGTCAGCAGGTGACATTGTGGGCAACCTGATTTAGGAATAGGAGAGCGTTATTGGTGTTAGCAACATAGTTTGGAGAGATGTTGCTCGGGGAGTGTCCATGGGATTCCATCTGCGGACCGATTGTGTTTAACCTAAAGATGGATCCCCTGTTAGAGACTCTTTATAGTGAATACAAACCGTGCGCGTATGCGGATGTTTTCCTTGTCAAAGGACAGTCTCAGGCTGATCTGGAGACTAATGGTGCGCGTTTCATGAGTGTATTTGGCGACGGTGCCAATTCTGTTGTGGGGCAAATTTTTGTGATCACATATCGGGGCTCGAGTATCGTCTATTTGACCCAGGTGAAGTACTTGGGGATAATGGTTGGTTAGCGGATAAACTTCTTCCTGCATCTTTCTTATGTCAAGAAGAGCTTATCGCTGTGGTTGGTATGGTAAGGCGCATCTTTAGAAGTGATGGGAGGACAGTCGGGCTGTACGTACTATATATGATGGACTGGTTTTTGCTTGAGCTGCAATACAATACAGTTATGTAGGTTTGTTGGTAGAAAATTGGTGTTATCTTGCCAGGTGATTGGTATGCTTTCCTGTGTGCCAGTTTTCCTCACAGTTTCTATGTAGACGTTGCTGCGCAAGGGTGGCCCCCTAGACTTGAAAGTGATTCGGCCTGCCATCGCGTATAAGGTAAGAAAAGGTTGACCTTTTCTTGAGGGTGACTAGATCTCCGCCGTTAACCTGGTATATGGGGAGATTGAACGTATCAAGGCGTTTTTGGATGAATGCGTGGTATCTCGCTACAAGTTTCGTTGGACGGACAATGACAAAGGTAGCATGATTTATGAATTTATACATGACATGACGTTTGTACCGGGCATACTACACTTTGGCTTTGTCTTAAGTACAGGGTTCTTATTGAGTGGACATGGCTCTCCCAAGGTGTTTCGGCACCGATGGTGCTTAGCTAATACTGGGGATTGTGGATGTGGGACGGACTGTTCTCATTATGACTACGTTAGTAACTTAAATAGTATGAGAATTCCTCATTCCGGGGCGGTGTGGGACTTCAACAGGGCTTAAGTGGGCGATTGGACATTTGGGAGATAGAGTAGGTGTTCAATAGGTGGGGGGCGAGATTGCTGTAGCGTTGTCGTGCATGTTCATCTATGTTGTTGGTGATTGTATGTTGTTGTCTCTACGGTATTCCCGTTAGCACAAAACCTTTTTAATTTTTCTTTTGATTTTTTGTATTTTTTGCTGGGCGCTGATTGCCGTATGTTGAAACTATGGAACGTGACCTCCTTTTGTGTGTGTCTGGGGGCACCAGTCTTCTAACTGTTTGGGGTTCACAGCTACGAGGTCTGACCAGAGACTTAATTCTTCTGGATCTTCTGGATGTTACGTGGTGGTTGCATACCACCCGGGTGCACAGATCCATAAATCGGTAGGAGTGTAAGAAATGCTCCGTTCTTGACAAGGGAGAAACCACGTCCAAATCCATGGTTTTAAATTGGTACTCATATGCTTCAGCATCTCTGTGCATTGGTCGACGCATTGTATTCATTATTAAGACTACTGTGGGATTAGGCTCACAATAATCTAGAACACATTTGTGCGACTCTAGCATGGTTAGTGGAGTTCCATTTTAGGAATTTGTATAGCACTAAGCCTCAGCTATGTACGTGAGAAATGTCATCTTGATCGGTCAACCCGTTTAAAAACAGCTAAATTATTATAAATTTTTTCGGGGAAATTTTGCACAGTGCGCTATGCCAGATTAAGTCGTCCCATGATGAAATAAAAAAAATGGTGTCCCTTAACATCCCATGAAGGGATTGGGGAGAGCTTCTCACAATCAGTGAGATGTGCGCTTTCTAGTTTTACACTCTCTGATTGGGATCTACAGTTTTAGACTGGTTCCGAACGGTATTTTGGGAAGCATTTTCATGGCTAAGTACTCGATAGTGTCGCCATCACTACGCGAGGTGACCGTCGTAGGAAGAAATGTAAGGTGGTCTGAGCAGGGATCGAACCCACGTTCTCATGTACAAGAGCAATATTGAATAAACCTACCAAGACAGTTTGGCAGTTTGCTTTGCCATCAAATCGCTACCAATAAAAGTCCCTCTAAATGAACCGCCCAAAAGAAACTCGATAAAGAATATTATTTAAATCCAGCAGGGAAACAAAATCATGGTAGCAGTCAAACACATTCATCGCTGCAATATAACAACAATGGAATTTCATCGCGTTGCAGGAACACACTAATTTTTGTGGCTCATTACACACTGACAAAACCGGCCCATGTGTCATTATGGAAGAACCATATACATGTTTGGAACATGGTTTTCATGTATTGTAGATCTGCCACTTTTTTGTTTCTTTGTTGTGTGTCACGTTTTGGTTTTCAGGAGTTTTCTACAGACAAAGCCAAATTTGGGTCACCAACATATATATTATAACATGTTATTCGTGTCTCCAACATGTAATATTCAATTGCAAACACAATATGTTTGGACGCAAGTATACTCTAAAAAAAATAGTTTCCCATTACATTCCATGAAGGGACCGAGGAGAACTTCTCACAATCACTGAGCTGTGCGCGTTCCAGTTTTCACTCACTGATTGGGACCAACAGTTTTACACCGATTCCGTACGGTATTTTGAGAAGCTTTTTCATGGCTATATACTCGATAGTGTTGCCGTCACTATGCGAGGTCACCGCCGCCGAAAGAAATTTGAAGGTGGTCAGAGCAGGGATCGAACCCAAAATCTCAAGTACAAGAGGCGCGCACACTACCCATTGCACCACCGACGGCCACACAAGTATACTGTACAAGTATACTGTATTTGCGGCAAAGTTACAACCATGTCCAAACAACAACAAGAAAATACAGATTTTTAAGCTTTTGCTCACTTTCGATGAGAGCATTCCTAAAATCTACCAACAATTTGCCATGTATAACAAAACTCTTCAGTTCAGTGTATTTATTTTTATAATTCCCTAATAACTTTATTTGTGGGTTTTGTTATTCTTAAAACATCTATAACATATCTGTTTACAATGCTCCAAAATTGTGTCCAAAATAAGAAACATTTTTTTGTTTAGATAGGCTGTTGAGAAATTTCTTCCCACATTTATCATCACCGTATATCATCCCGATCTTACATTAAGCCTGTAACATTATGCCGGAACAATATATACACGCTGAAAAATAAAGGCTCCAGCAACATATTGCAGGAATCATGCACATATTTGCAAGCATTGTTTCATAAATTGAAGATCTGCTATTTTTTGTTTCTTTGTTGTCTGTCTCTTTTCTGATTTTAGCGTTTTCACCAAACAAACCCAGATTTGGAACACAAGAACATATATTATGACATATTAATCATTGTGTCTTCAACATGTAATATTGAATAGCAAACACAATGTGTTTGGACACAAGTATACTATATTTACTATAAAGAGCTTCTTCAGCTTGTAGCACATTATAGTGTCGTCTACAGCCATCCAGCGTCGCCTTTCATCGCAGCTGCATTGTTATATATTTTGAAATAATTAAAATGAAAAATGATAAGGCATCATTTGCTTTCCATTCATTTATTGTGCTAGAATCGATGGACATAACAACTGCACACTAATAAGCTAACTAATAATTTCAGATTAAAGCATCTAGATACATTATATTAATAATACTTCCAAATGGATGAGCTCGACAAGACCACCATCACAAGGACGAAGAAACATTCAGGCAGGATACTAAGAACACTGGCACACAATCAAACCTAACGAAGTTAATGTACAGCTACAACTGCGCAGGTATTTCATACAACGGTTATTAGCTACTTTACAAATTGCTGTAAACAAGATATTTGATTAAATCTGAGTAAAGATTCATTTTGACGCTGTTGTAATTAATATTTCAAGTAGTTTTGAATGGGCGCATCTAATGGATTTTATGAAAATTTCAATTTGAAGGACTCGAAGTGATTATGTAAATGATTTGTAAATTTAAGGAATGTAATTTGCACCTGTATTTGTTTTAATGCTTAAACTGAATACTTGTCGACTTCTTTAATTGCTATCTGTTATTATCCTCTGTTATATCCATTTAGGAATTCATGCACTACACAAATTGATATGAGTAACATGAAAATAGATAATGTTGAAACACCGATTGCAATTGTGGAAATGATAAAAATGTGTCCTTTTTTATGCACAAGGATAAATACTTCTACATCGCTTTGATATAATTCATATACTCGAGCATACGTGACAGTTGCTGTTCCATTCTAAAGACAACAAAATGCTTTTAATGTCAGTCTGAAAAGTGAAATGAAAGCGTGGAAAATGAAACACAGCAAATCCAAAATAGATAAAGGAACAAGCACGAATATGGGAAACAACACTTGGGTTAGGGTGCACCTAAGATTGTTAATTTCCCAAAAAATGATGTGGTATCTCAAGATCAAAATAACAGTGTGCGTCAAATCACTATAACCAGATATTAAGTGTCAGATTTCAGTGTGGCCTCATTTAAACAGTTTAGAAAATACATTTTACATTGTATACGACTGAAGTTAAATATAACGCACGCCCTAATGCACCCTGATACATGTATTCATATGTAATTGCCAAGCGTTGTGAAAACTTACAACCAACAGCACGCAACTCCTGTGGTAGAGCTACATGCCACAACACCATGTGTGAACAGGTGTGGAGTACGACAACAGTAGGAGTGAATGATTGAGTACCTGTTAAGAAATATCATTAATGGATACAACAGAAGTCGACACTTGTGTATGAGTGGCATATAAAATCGTGTCGAATAATGGTGCTGGTGAGGAGCACATCGGTGCACAATGGGTGAACATTCCGAAGCCACCTCTTTATGCATCTTTCTATAAGCAACATTCAAACAATCTGACTAAAAATTAAAGCTATTTTGGACAAATGATGACATACGAACTGTTCCGGCAAACAATAGTAAGAATAATAATATCTATAAAATAGTAAATGTAAACAATTTACGGAAACTTCAAATACATAATAAATAATTTCCCATTACATCCCATGAAGGGAAATGAGAGAGCCACTTACAATCAGTGAGATTTGCGCTGTGTAGTTTTCCACTCGCACGCTGAAAAATATGAATTACTTCTTGTTTGGATGCAAATATAACGTGTGTTTGGAACTTGTTGCAAATATAGTACACTTGTGTCCAAACACATTGTGTTTGCTATTCAATATTACATGTTTTATATACAATGATTAATATTTTGTAACAGATGTGTTTGGGATCCAAATACAACTTTACTTATCAATCAAATATAGGTGTGTTTGGTGCACTGTTTATTTAATTTTTTGTCGCTTTGCTTCGTCGAGAGCATAATAATAAAATGGAGTCAAAGGGAGGTTTTTCTCAGCCTAAGTTAATGTCAAACCAAGGGACTTTAGACCAATCAGTCTATCGTCCTTTATTCTTAAGACATTTGAATGGTTACTGGACATTCACGTTTGAAGTAATCTTCCACAGAATCTAGGAGTCGACAGCTTAGTGACACGCCGAATTGGGAAGCTTCTTGGCGGATCGATCAAAGCTGAATGGGGTGGTGTTACAATTGCTAGGAACGTTAACAGGAAGTCACCGCAGGGGGGAGTTCTGTCTCCACTATTATGGTTAACTTCTGCCAATGAACTGCTTCTTGAATTGGACAGGGCCAAATGACAGGTCTTTGCCTATGCCGATTTTATTGCTATCATCTGTACGGGTAGGAAGCTCAATTTACAGCCTACTTAGTCTGACTTCGAACTAGACAGCTAACAACGGACTATCACTTATCCCACTTAAAACCGAGATTATCTTGTTCTCTCGGAAATATAAAATGCCCGCATTTGAACTGCCGTCAGTTAATGGGGTGCAATTATAGTTGACGGAAAAGGTCAAGAATCTAGGAATAATTCTCGACAGAAAACTGTATTGGAAACCGAATGTAGAGAAGAGGGTGAAAAAGGCGTCTGTTGCTCTTTACTGTTGTAAAGGGGCGATAAGAAAGCGCTGGGGACTGTCTCCTAAGATCACCATGTGGATTTATACTGCAATAGTCAGACCAATACTTCTCTATGGTATCGTAGTTTGGTGGAGGTCCCTCCAAAAGAAATATGTTCTGAATTTCTTGATGAAAATTCAAAGATCAGCACTGATTAGCGTTAGTTGGGCAATGGGCACGACATAGATTGTGGCGTTTTGATATCGGGGCATTCCGGACTCGCTGAATTACTACACCGTATCCACTCTATTCCCGTAAAAACGGACTACTGTATCCCCTAACTTCTACCAGCGACAAACCTAAGGACTTCTATTCTGAATACGAATATCTGGGAAAAGTCACTGGAAGGAGACACCAGTAGTATCAGATTTTTCACGGATGGATCAAAGTTGGGCGAGCACGTAGGCTATGGGGTTCATTCACAGGACCTAAATGTAAATATCTTCTTCAAGCTGCCTGATCACTGTAGTGTATTTCAGGCGGAAATTACCGCCATACTGGAGGTTGCTGAACTACTGAAAAGTAGTGTCACAACCTTCCGGAGAATATGTATCTACACAGACAGCCAGGCTGCCATAAAATCCCTGGAAGCCATGAATGCTACGTACCTGACGGTGAAAGAATACCACTCATCACTTAGGGTGATGGCAGAGTATTTTGACATCAGGCTCGTCTAGGTACCGGGACACAGCGATATTCCAGGCAATTGCGTAGCGGATGCGTTAGCTATAGAGGGCACTACGGCACAGGTTCTTCCAGCAAAAGAAGGTGTTAGTATGCCAATCTCTACCTGCTGTTTGTAGATCAGGCAGTGGGCCGATAATATGTTCAGGGACAAGTGGAGACGTACTGCAACTTCCAAACAAGACAGGGTCCTCTGGCTACAGGTGGACAGGAGGAGGACTAGGCAACTACTTAACTTGCCACGAGGCAGGATATCCCCAATGATAGGAACACTTACGGGACATTGCGTTGTAGGAAAACACGCCCTAAGATTGGGACATAGAAACTCCACTCTCTGTAGATGCTGCATGGAAGAAGACGAGGAAACAACGAAATACCTTCTCTTGGATTGCCCTGCTCTGGCAGGACTGAGAAGTAGGATATTCGGAACATATTTAGTTAGCACCGTAGCCCTACAGGATATTCCTGTAGTTCTTATAGACAAATTCATTGAAAGGGCAAATTGGATAGACGACTAGTCAATAGTTGCTAGAGAGGAAACTGCGGGTATCACAATGGGCGTCTTTAGCCTACGTGTGCTAGACAGCGTGCTGTCTTGCAGCCTTTTCAACCAACCAAGTTAATGTTATTGTTCTTATGTTAAATGAGTTGAGTGTTTCTTATGTTGACTGATCTGTTGCGATGTGGTTTCGTGCATTTCATGTTTGTAATGAAACATACATATGGTTCCAGGTAAAAGTATGTCACTTTGCAAGTAAACATGTTAATGTTTTAATTTAATTCACTATTTTACAATCTCATGAAGTCAGACGTCTTACACATATTAATTAAACAAACAAACTCCAATATTTCCAGCGGAGTCTTGGTCGTCCTCTTTTCCTGCTTCCATCGGCTACATTATCAAAAACCTTTCGCGCTGGTTCATCTTCATCCATTCTGATAACATGGCCTAGCCTACGCAACTGGCCTAATTTGATTCGCCTAGCTATGTCTAAGTTAGAATATAAATTATATTGCTCTTGGTTCCAGCGACGTCGGTACTCGCCGTTTTCTCTAACAGAACCATATATTTTATGGGGAATTTTACTCTCGAATACTCCCAGGTGTTTTTCATCCGCTTCCGATATGACCCAAGTTTCGGAGCCATATGTCGAGACAGGTAAAATGAGAGTCTGTTACTTTTCTCTGGACTTTTCTCCGTCGAGAGAGGGCTTTGTTTTTAAACTGAACGCTATTTGCAAGCACAATTCTCCTATTTATCTCCAGGCTGTCGTTGTTCTCCTTGTTCACGGCGCTTCCAAGGTAGGCAAATTCATCTACCACTTCAAAATCAAATCCGTTGTCAACGTTCAAATGCGGACCAAGTCGAGAGGTTTCTCTAGTCGTTGACACCATCAATTTTGTCTTGCCCTCATTAACAGCAAGACCCACCTTCGCTGATTCCTTTTCGATTCTTGAAAATAAATTTCCCCAAGGATGTCTATGCCGTCAGCATACGCTAGCAACATATGGCTTTTCGTGTTAATGGTCTTGTTCGTACTTACTGCAGCTTTTCTCATTATTATCTCCATTAAGATATTGAAGAGATTGCGCGAAAGTGTGTCGCCTTGTTCCAGTCCTCGCTTGCTACAGAATGGGTCAGTGAGGTCTTTCCCCACTTTCACTGCTGATTTGGTGTTAGTCAGCGTCATTCTACAGAGGCGGACCAGTTTTGATGGAGTCCCAAGTTCAGACATATCTTTGTACAGTTTTCCCCATATTGGGCTATCGGAAGAAGTTTTGTAATCGACAAAACGGTGGTATGTATCGATTTGCTTTTCGTGGGTCTTTTCCAGGATCTGGCGTAGAGTGAATATTTGGTCAGTCGTGGACGTTCCTGGTCTAAAACCACACTGGTAAGGTCCAATCAGGTTTTCAATAATTGGCTTTAGTCTTTCACATAATACGGTCGACAAGACGCGATGGTTAAAAGACCAATACCGCGATGGTTGGAACAGACACACGGATCATCCTTTTCGCTAATGTTTTCACTTAAATATAAGTGAGTTTATGACCGTCGGTGGTGCAATGGGTAGTGTGCGCGCCTCTTGTACAGGAGATCCTGGGTTCGATCCCTGCTCCAACCACCTTAAAATTTCTTTCGACGACGGTCATCTCGCTTAGTGACGGCGACACTATCGAGTATATAGCCATGAAAAAGCTTCTCAAAATACCGTTCGGAATCGGTTGTAAACTGTAGGTCCCAATCAGTGAGTGAAAACCGGAAAGCGCACAGCTCAGTGATTGTGAGAAGTTCTCCCCGGTCCCTTCATGGGATGTAATGGGAAACCATTTATTTTATTTTTTATAAGTGAGTTTTGGACCTGAAAATACATGAATATTTGCAGTATGATCCAAACATATACATGGTTCCTGCAGAATTTGTTTAACAGAATATGTTACAGAGGCAGTTTTTTCCTTAGCGTGCACGTATTAGGATATACAGTTTTTCACCGGTTCCTAGCGCAGCTTTGGGTTTTTTCATGGAGAATTCATTGACCGTGTAGCCTTCACTAAGCAACGTACCAGTCATCGAAGGAAGTGTAAAGTGATTAGAGCAGGGATTGAACACAACTTCTTATGTACAATTGTAGTGTATAGTTGTAAAAAATAAAGAAAAAATTTAATTTTAATCAAAAAAATTGTAAATTGTTTATTAACACTTGAAAATGATTTCCGGCGTATGGCCACTGCAGCTGTTCATGACGAAGCGCATTTTGGATGTCCAATTTTGGGTCACTTTTTCTGCCATTCTTGGCCGTATGTTACGAATAATACGAACAATTATGGCCTCCAAGGCGTCAATTGTTGCTGGTTTATCAGCATAAACTACTGACTTTACGTAGCCCCACAGGAATTAATCGAGAAGTGTCAAATCGTACGATCTTAGAGACCAATTGACAGGTTCATTTCTCGAAATCAACTTATTGCCAAATTCTTTTTCTATAATTCAATATTTAGGATCGTCGTATAGCACGTAGTTGAAGCCACATCCCACCCGGATCATTATCATCCACATTTTCAAACAAAATACCATTAATCATGGTGCGGTAACGATCTCCATTGACCGCAACGCGACCTCCTGCTCCACTTTTTGAATAAATAGGTTCCGATGACGCCACCAGCGTGTAAACCGCCAAAACGGTGAATTTTCCTGGATATAATGGAGGCTGTAGGTTCTGTTGTGGAATGGTCTCACTTCATATGCGCCAATTCTGTTTATTAACCAAGCCAAACTGAGCCTCATCGCAGAACACAGTTTGCGATGAAAAATCAGGTCAGTTTCCAACAGTCTAGAACCCAATTGGCGAAGAACAACGTGGCTCTAATTCCTGCACCAGCTGGATCTTGTAAGGGAATTGGTCAAGAACTTTGCGCAAAATTTTCCAGAGCCCCAATTCCTACAACCGACGACGAATCGGTAAAATTTTATTTTCTTCCACACTTACTTGTACAGTGGTGACATCCTCTTCAGGACGAACATTCCTTCGACATGTTGGTGTTATTGCATCAGGTAGAAACATATGGTATAAAATCTATCCACATTTCGTCGGATGGCTTGATCAGGTGGACGATTATGTGAGCCATAAAAATCACGAAGTTGGGCGAATCGATAACTCATTTTCCAAGTAAATTTAAATAATTTGCTAACGTAGTCTAAGCGTAAATCTATTCAGAATAATTTGCCAGAGTATGCTGATCATAAATGTCAAAAAGAGAGCGCAATATTTCACCTAATTTGACAGCTAACCCTTTTGGAACTTCAGTCTAAGCAAAAAAAAAAACACCCTTTACAAGAGCTGGGCACACCACCACTGCATCACCGACAACCGCCGGCCATATTTACTTTACTTTAATTAGCAATTTCCACCCCGTTTGGATTAAGGGCTTTCCGTAATAAAGACCACATATTGCGTTCCCTCCCCTGTTGGCAACACCAGGCTTTCGTTGGAATTCATACACCTTTTCTTTCTCGCTCATATAAGGCAAGATGCTAAGTTGCCGGTTTCTGAATCCCATACGAACCTGGCTAGAGGTAGAGGCAGGTGGTATTTTTGATAAGACAAATCATGATATGTATGGTAAATCATAGCTAGATGCCAGGCTTATTAGCGAGGACCTCATCTAGCCTTTTGGTTGCTTTGCGTCACGGCGGAAAACATGTGGGTGATAAAGCTAATCGACTCCAAGGTATACAAATCGGGTGGAGGTACACAGATCTAATCTAATGGACAGACCCATAACTTCGAAGTCTACCAAGAGTAACAACCACACAAATTGTCCTAGGAACTTTCTACGTAATGAGAAACTGGTTAAGATGGCTAGATTTAGGGGTTCCTCCCCACAGTCTCAATAAAGCCCAGAAAAGAGGGAAGGCTTTGAGCACATCCTACTCTTAAAGTGACTACAAAGACGATGACTGACGACAACAATGGCATTGCGGACTTATGTGGCAATGACTGGTGAAAAAGTCAAAATCATTGATTTTATTAAAAACGCATCTCTTGACTACCACAATAAAGCCATATACGAGGCGGTCCCAAAACTAGCGGACATAAAACAGAAGACACAAAAAAGTTGGGAAAAATTTTCTTTATTTTTCAACATAATCTGAACTTTTTCCAGCGATATTCAATAAATTCGCTACCCTATTTATAGTAACAAAAATATCCATTAAACCGCAGACTCCACCTCTTCATTCTTGGCAAATCTTTTACCACGGAGGCATTTTTTGAAGTTTGGAAATAGAGAATAGTCCGAGGGAGCTAAGTCTTGCGAACAAGGTGCGTGATGAAGCAATTGGAACTTTAATTCATTAATTTTGCCCATCTCAATTGTGGGTGTGTGAACTGGAGCATTGCCTTGATGAAACAATACTGTATTTTCCGTCAATTGCGTCCTTTTCCCCAAAACTTCGTAACTTAATCGCTGCAATAAATCAGCATAATATTCGCCGTTGATGGTTTTTCCTTTCTGAAGATAATCAATAAAAATTACACCGTGTTACACACATTCTGTCCTATGAACTAAATTTACTTTTTCGGAAAGGGGATAAAAAATAAAAATACACGTGTATCGGCAATTTTCATGTACATGTCAGAATTTTTTTTTTTTAACCCTTTTTCAGTGATCCAATCGAGCTGATTTTTTGCAGGCAGACTCGTGGAAATGTCTGTATCACGTCAAATTTTTTAAAAAATAGATTTTTATCAATTCTCAGATTTTCCTAAATTTTTTTTTTTAAATGGTTATCGTTTTTTTTAAGGTTTTAGTTCGTTAAAAAAACAATTTTTTTTTATTACTTTTGTTTTATAAAAATAAAGAATTGTTACATTAAAAATTTTAATGTTTTTAAAGAAATTTAGGCCTTTTATTTTTGCGGTTGTAAGCATTTGCTTCAGTATCGCGACAAATAGACCAACAGTATTCGCCAAGCATATGCGTTATGTCTTTTCCTTTAAAGCGCTTTTCAATAGCCGCAATGTCCTGATGGAACCTTTCGCCATGCTCATCGCTACAAGCTCCTAAATCATTCGTCATATGCCGAAACCATTTCTGCTACAATATTTCTATAATTGGCAGCTCGTTTGTTGCCAAGAAACTGCTCAATAACGGCAACTGTACCTTTCCATGCACGTTGTTCGATAGCATTTAATTTTGATGAAAATTCAGAACTTGCAATTATTTGTTTTATCTGCGGACCATTGAAAACACCTTAAATCAAAAAAATCATTAAAAAACATAAAGTTACTGAATGACTTCTTAAAAAAAATACCTGCATGAATCTTTGCGCCGCTCAATTTCGGAAAAATTTTGCGCAAAGTTGCAATGGCCTCGCCATCACGATCCAGTTTTTTAACAAAATTTGATACGAGACCGAGCTTAATGTGTAGTGGAGGCAAAATGATGGCTGCACCAATGGTAGATTCTCTATACTTTCTACGCCTACTTTGTAGCATGTTCGCGGCTTCCACTTAAATTCAGTGTAATGCTCATCTCTTTTTCGACCTTCCCATGTACACAAAAAGCACTGGTGGGTTGGAAATCCACGCTTAACACCCATGAGTTAACCGACCACTTTCAGATCGCAGCATATTTTCCAATTATGCTCTTTGTACTTTATCAGCTGTAATATTAATTCCATGCCTTCCTATGTTTCCTTGAGGTTTGTGGCATATGCGATCGGGACAGATGGATGTATGTTACCGATATGAAGCAGCACGACTTTAAGGCTGTTGACCGATGCATCGATGAAAAGTCGCCACTCCTCTGAAATATGAGGGTAACCAATTTTTGCAAATATCAAATCAATATCATAACAATAAGCTAGGTTTTTTTCCCGATCTTCGTGCAATTTAAAAAATTCGTCATATGGAATAGTGGTACCTCGACCACGAACGGCTGTTATTTTAAAATCAGCCGCCACTATATTCCACTGCTTAAAGCGTGATGCAAAGAGTTCTGCTGTTCTCCTCGACAAATTTCCGTCTCGTACGAGGTCATTGAAGTCGGCTTGCGTTACTAAATGCGGCATTGCAGTCCCAATTTCACTGGGTGTTGCCACAAATTCCGATACTTGTGGACTCTCGCATTCGATGCAAGAAAAGTTGATAGCAGTGTTGGTACAACTGTTGATTCTGCATCGCTTATTTCGGGAACATTATCAAAAATCTCCACTGAAGCCGCTACACGCTCTTCTGGTGAGTATAAAACTGCTGGAATTACCTATTCTACATTAGCGTAGCGAATTTTGTTGCGGTGAATGTATTGGTACCCTTTTGTTTGAGCAAAAGTTACACAAAAGTAGCACAATTCATTGCAGTGCTCCGTGCGTGGTCGCCAAATTGTTGGTACAGCGTACTTTATTGTTTGATGTTCATCAGGTCATCAGTAAACTTGCACAAATTTCTATAGCAATAGTCGCACACGACTTCCGGAGTATACCACAAGTAAGGAACATAAGCAGTCTTAAATATTTTCTGAAACGAATTCACCACTGTTTTAGTAATATTTTTCAAATTTTTACTTGGTGCGAATAAGCCACAAACGTAACAAAAGTTATTTGGCGTCGGACACTGCATTTTCTTCAGATGAAATACATACAAATGCGTTTTCGCACAACAGAACTTCAAACAATTTTGCAATTCCTTTTCTCATCTGTCAGACCAGTTGTAAGTGTTGTAAAAGTCAACACTTGTTTAGTGTTAGAAGGTTACTATTGATTAACTACAACCATATCGAGTAGGATGGGTCAAAAAACATTTTTTTTTCGTAACGCTTAAATAGTTTAAAAATGTGGAGTCCCTTCAAGTTATGCTAAGAAAAGTGGAAAAAATATTTTTTTTTCAAAAATAATAAAAATTGGGGAAAATCTGAGAATTGATAAAAATTGTTTTTAAAAAATTTGACGTGATACAGTCACTTCCAGGAGTCTGCCTGCAAAAAATCAGCTTGATTGGATCACTGAAAAAGGGTTAAAAATCGGTCTAAAGGTTTTCACACAGGCCACTACGAGCTTTATACTTCAAACTTAAAAAAAAAAAATTCTGACGTGTACATGAAAATCGACGATACACGTGTATTTTTATTTTTTCCCCTCTTTCCGAATATGTGCATTTGGTTCATAGGACAGAAAAAAATCTATTTTTTGTAACACCGTGTTATCAAATGCGCTTTCCAAATAAAGGACTCCATGTCCTTACCTGCAGATGGAACCGTCTTCACCTTCTTTGGACATGATTTTCCCATTCCAGTCCACTGCTTTGACTGTTCCCTTGATTTAAATCGACGCAAAAATTCGGTGTTATTGCGGCAAAGCATCACCAAACACTCTACTGTAACATCTTCACGACGCTGTTTTTGCTCCATTGAGAGCAAACGCGGCACCCATCTTGCGCACAACTTTCTCATCTTCAAATCATCGCTCAATATACGATGTATAGCACTTTTTGAAATGCCTAAATGCCTGGCTCACGCATTTTGAGGATACCTCAATTGGTCGACCACCACGGTGTTCGACTTGGCAGTTCGTACAACATCGTTTAAGGTCTGCTACCCAATATTTTACACTCGCTTAGGAAGGAGCAGACTCCTATAGACTAGAATCTCGCTCGGCTTTACTATTACTTTGACTGAGACCTTTGAAATAGAAATATTGAATTACATAACGGTGACCAATTTTTCTATGTTTACAAATTCAAATTGTTTACGTTTGATGGCTCAAAGAAAAATTCTAAACAACGTGACGCCTTGGAGCTTTAAACGTATGATTTAGAAGGTTGCCACTTTTCACCAAAATATTTTTTTTTCAAACTACTGGCACATCTATACATCAGTTTGGCTAGTTTTGGGACCGCCCGTGTGTATGGTCATGAACAGTTTTTGCCTGGTGCGATACTAGATGTTATATCCCAAATTTCATCCAGTCTAGCGACCGATTTTGTCAACAATTTGCTGGGGAAACGGTGGATATATTGTCCATGTTTGGAAAAGTGTTATCTGCCGTTACTGGCAATTTGGCCTTCGGTTTGCATCTCCGAATTGCCATAGATGAAATATAGATGGAGCTTTTAAAAGATAGCCCTAGTTGGTTGTCGGAAATATGACATACTACCGGGGGCTCTAAAAATCCACAAGGAAACTATACCGTAAGGCGAAAGGCATAGACGAAATCAGAAAAAATGGTTTCCCATTACATCCCACGAAGAGATTGGGGAGTGTTTGAGATGATTTAGGAGAGTTCCAGTGAACTGTGCGCTTTCAAGTTTTCACTCACTGATTGAAACCTAAAGTTTTACACCGATTCCGAACGTTATATTGAGAAGCTTATTCATTATATTAGTGTCGCCGTCACTAAGAGAGGAAACCGCCGTCGAAAGAAATCAAAGATGGGCACTAAGGTGGATCGAAAATTTTTTTTTTGTCCAAACGGGACTAAAAAGTTTGGTTTTGAGGTAAACAAGAATATGCTTCAAGATGGGGCCCAAACGATGACTTTAACCCGGAGCGCAAGGGCAAAAGAAAATTTTGGCCGATTTCCTTGAATGTTACGCTATATATCACAGCGAAGTAAACCGAACTCCTGTATATGAGGTTCTAACGAAAGTTCATACTGACCCGAAAGTTTACCAGCGATAATGTGCCCAACAATGGGCATACTCCACTTGTGGGAGTCATCTGAAGCCATTTTGTATCATATTTTATACTGCAGCGATGTGTTTTTTTCGAGCTTGCTGTGCTGACATGTATTTGCAGGCCCCCAGAATTGTGCGGTAGCGGTGCCCAAGGGTCCCTTCTCAAACCCGATCTGTTAAAATTCCACATCAAGAGCTTCCCATTCCCCATACAAGATTTCGCATAACGGTAATTTTTTAATTTTGTCCTATACTGTAACAAATCGTAAAAAACACCCGTAAAGCGGGGCGGGGCGGTGATGAAATCTTCTACAAAACTGTTAGCCATCAAATTTTACTATATGTGTCAGAACACACCAAAGCCAAAAACTTAACACAAACACCATTAATTTATATAAAAATATTATATTATATATTAATTATATGAGAAACAGCATTATTTAAGAAAAAGAGAACAAGAAAATAATTCAGATACTGTGCATTTTATAATCCTTTTTAGACTCAAATTTTTTTAGTCTTTTACGAGATGCAATGGTGGCTAAAATTAGACCTTCACGACTAGATTCTCCACACACCGTTTGTGCTGCCTCGGTCACATTTTTGACAGCTCGCTCTACGCTTTGCGTGTGGCTCGGGAAATCGAGAGTTTCCTGCACCAACTGGTTTTCTTCGCTTCTTCTCAATCTGAAATAAGACTGGTATGAATTAATTAATTTTTTGACTTTTATTTCCAGTCCTACTATTATTGTGATTATTACAATAAATAACACTGTGACGGTTTTACATATCTTCGATCACTTATAAAGCTGTAACTTAGACAGTTATTAACTAATTTCTAGTTTCTTCCAAGATTTAGAAAGAAAACAGTTTGGCCTTTCGAGTAATGTATATTTCATTTAAGGAAACTTAAGAAAACTGTGAGTAATTGTCGAGAAAACTCAAAAATTTTTAAATTGTTTGTTACACTTTCAACTTTGGCGATTTTTAAATGCACTATTTTGTAAGAAGGGTCTACCAGGTGTTCCTTTACTAAAAAAGCCCGTTTAGTGTAGAGTAAAACGCATTTTCGTTATTAAAAATCTGTAAGTAATTGACGAAGTTATTAAACTTTTCATAACAAATTTTTTGTTTAAATTGAACAATTTTCCTTTTGCCCGTGCGGCGCGGGTTAAACTCATCGGTTGGGCCCCATCTTGAAGCATATTCTTTCTTACCTGAAAACCAAACTTTTTAGTCCCGTTTGGACCCCAAAAAATAAAAAAAAATGATTTTCGATCCACCTTAATGGGCACAAGAGCCGCGCACACAAGCCAGTGCACCACCGACGATCATGGTTCTCTGGAGTTGGAAGGAGTTTTTTGCAAGTGTTTTCTTCTGTGTTTTGCTTGCGATATTTTTCAGAGCAGAGATTGAACCCGCGTTCGCGTGCACAGGAGCCACGCACACAAGTCACTGCACCACCGACGATCATATTTCTCTGGAGTTGGAAAGGAGTTTTTTGCAAATGTTTTCTTGTGTGTTTTGCTTGCGATATTTTTCGAACACTTGCAGAGTGGAAAATTTTCAATTAAGATGAGTTTTCCTTTACATTTAGTTTAATGAATTTTCCAAAAGCAACCGCTGATGAAGAAGAAACCAAACTGCATCAGCTTCTCGCGATTAGTGTGTAACCAGTTGGCGAAGTGATTATAGTCCACAAGTGATGGTTGTCGCCCTATTCTCTGAATTTCACTCAAATCCACTCAATCCAAATCCACTCAAATCCCTGGAGTCAGTCACCATGATCTCAATATCAACCCAGGACTGCCGAATGTTTTTCAACTGCTTTGGGGAACTGGCAAATTTAGGAGCTACCTTAAAGATCTCACAGGACTGAAACTTGTTGGCATATCCGTGGCAACTTGTAATGAATGCTACTATAGAGTATAATAATGCAGCAAAAGTGGACGATAGGCACAGATTGTACAATATGAATATGAGGATATCAATACACCTTCTGTCTCTATAGATGGACAAATGCGAGGAAGGTTAGACTGCAGGTCATGACAAATGATATTTGCAGAAACTGTATAGAAGATGGTGTCCAGCACTAGTCAACACGACATGTCGACTATGGGATGCTGCTTTTATAATAACCAGCAAGAGTTGTCTCCGTTAGGCGTCAATTGGATTTTGAGTTTCTTCCAGCAGGGTAAATTATTATCCGTTGAGGCAACGCTTAATCTCATAAACCTGTGTTACCATAATGGGGTAAAAAGTCTAGGGAAGTCGTTCATCTACAGCCATCAACACCTAACCTAACTTAAATCGAAACTGTTTACAGAATACGGCCGGCGGTGGTGCAATGGTTAGTGTGCGCGGCTCTTGTACATGAGATTCTGGGTTCGAACCCTTCTCTGACCACCTTCAAAAAAAATTTCTTTCGGCGGCGGTCACCTCGCATAGTGACGGCGACACTATCGAGTATATAGCCATGAAAAAGCTTCTCAAAATACCATTCGGAATCGGTGTAAAACTGTAGGTCCCAATCAATGAATGAAAACTGTAAAGCGCACAGCTCAGTGATTGTGAGAAGTTCTCCCCGGTCCCTTCAAGGGATGTAATGGGAAACCATTTATTTTTATTTACAGAATGCAAACACGTTCCGAATTTGCTTGAACCATAAAAGTTAAGATTATGCTGGATTCCTGACCATTGAGATATAGCAAGGACAGATGCAGCTGACTCTCTTGCCACAATAGTTTGAGCTGCTGCTAGTGGGGATTTATAACCCAATGAATTCTATGTCGTTTAATTGGCCCGTAGGCTTGAAGTAACCTCAATACCGCAATGTTAAGTGGGGACGTTCTACGGATTTAAGACCAGAGCTGAATTCGAATAGCAACTAGTCGCTACTATTTACAGTCAGTTAAAGCCTATTTGCACCTGTTTATTTGAATTCCGCAAGGGTTTCTATGACGGAAGAAACCTAACCGGTAAATGGATTAATAAGTGCACTAATTATTGTCGTATGTGTAAGGTTGATGACGAAATTGAGACCATCTAACCCCTTTGCTTTCAGTAAATAAGTCTACACTTCAGAGGATGTGCTGCTTAGTGAGTTTATTGTTGAAGGCTTTGAATTATCTTCGTCCAGTTGATGAAAATCGTACCAAACCGGACGCGGAGAAAGCCAGACATCGAAAAACTGCAATTACCAGTGGTAGTCATAGCCTACTCAAGAAGGCCCTCGCAATATGTGGCACAGCACCCACCACCTCCCGATGACGATCCTGAATAATCGTACTTGGGTTTGAAAAGCCATGGTACGATGAAGAGCGTCGAATTGTAAATGATGAAAAGAACGCTGCACGTATGGCAATGCTTCAGCCAATTGCAAGGCGAGCTGCAACTGAGCGGTATAGGGAGAAAAGAAAGACAGAAAGGAGGTAAACCGTCTCTTTAGGCCTAAGAACGGCAGTGGAGAAAGCGCGAGAGTGAGAAAAATGAGACATACAGAAGGAAGAACGAAGCTGGAAAATTTTACCAAAAAGTCAAAAACGGAACTAATGGACATGGTTCAGGACCCCCCTACCGCAAAGATAAGGACGGAAATCTCGCCGCAGATGTGCACAGCATGTTGGGAATATTGGGAGATTTTTTCTCCGCGTTATTGGTATCTGAGATATCCAATGACGAGTCAATTGCACCCTATCCTAACCTAGGCGAGGCCAGAATAGAAGCTTAAGAACAACAAAGCCACAAGAGTCGATGGATTACCGGCGGAGCTCTTTAAGGGTGCTGGCGATGAGCTGATAAGGTTCACACATCAGTCCGTTGGCAAAGTTTAGATTGATGAATGCATGCCCGGCGACGGCAGTCTCAGTGAACTATGTCCCATATTTAAAAAAAAGGTGACCCGAGTCTCTGTGCCAACTACCATGGAATAACACTTGTATCCATAGCATATAAAGTACTATCACGTATAATGGACGACAGACTAAAACCTATTACCGCTGAGCTGGTAGGACCATACCACTGTGTAATTAGGCCTGAAAGTCTACAACTGACCAGATTTTTACGCTACGCCAAATCCTGGAGCAGTTCTTCGGAAAACAAATCGACACCTATCATCGACTTGTCGATTACAAGGAGACCTTCTATATCCCGATACGGAAGAAACCCTTCGAAACAGTGCCTCAGCTTGGTATTCCTGCAAAACACATGCGCCTTTGCAGCATGACCTTGAGGAACACCAAATCCGCAGTGAAAGTTAGTAAGGATTTTACCGAACATTTCAAAACTTAGCGAGGCCTCAGGTAAGGCGACACCCTATCGTGCGATCTCTTTAACATCTTATTGGAAATCATTATGAGAAATGCTGCAGTCAACATGAATAAAACCATCAGCAGCAAAAGTCACATGCTGCTCGCGTATGCTGATGATATAGATATCATTGAGCGCACAATGAGAGAAGTTACTGCGGTGTTTTCGAAAACTGAGAAGGAGTCAGAAAAAGTGGGTCTGCCAGTATATGAGGAGCAGGTTTCAATGAGCAGGGCCTATCACGCGATCAGACCAAAGCACGAACGTTGATAACCGTTATAATTTCGAGGTGGTGGATCAATTTATATACCTCGGATTTGCCGCAAATTAAAAAAAAACAACGTCAGCTTTGAGATCAAGTGGAGAATTGTGCTTGCGAATAGATGTTATTTTTGGCTTGGCAAGCACTTTAGAGGTAAATCCGTGTCTCGACTAACAAAAGTCCAGCTATACCAGACTCTCATACTACCTGCCTTGCTTTATGGTGCAGAATCCTGGGTGTTACCATAACCAGGCGAAACATCTATAGTGGGCTTCGATAGAAAAATACTTCGAAAAATATATGACCCTATAGTTCACAATGGCGAGTATCGGCGACGCATGAATCATGAGCTGAGTTATATCTCGACATAGACATAGTTGGTTGGTTGGTTGGTTGAAAAGACTGCAAGACAGCACGCTGTCCAGCACACTTAGGCTAAAGAAGCCCATTGTGATAAATTCAGTTTCCTCCATAGCAACTATTGACTAGTCGTCCAGCCAATTTGCCCCTTTCAATGAATTTGTCTATAAGACCTACAGGAATATCCTATAGGGCTACGGTGCTAACTAGATTTGTTCCGAATATCCTACTTCTCAGTCCTGCCAGAGCGTAGAGACATAGTTAAGCGGATCAAAATAATGCGATTGCGGCATGTCCGTAGAATGGATGAAGACGAACCAGCAAGAAGGGTTTTCGAAACCGAACTCGAAGGAAGATAACAAATAGGAAGACCAAGACTCCGCTGGAGGGATCAGGTTGACATATCCCTGCGTACACTTGGTATTTCCAACTGCAGAGGTAATACAAAAGATCGAACTAGTTGGCGAAATGTGTTATCTTCGTTTTATCAGGTCCCTGACTCCCTGGGGTTGTCCGAGACTGGATCAAAGTCAAATCAAATAAATGGATCAAAGTCTTATAAGTCGGTCCGCTAAACAATGGTTTTGTATACTAATGATTTTGTTCAATTTAAATTATTTAATTCACAATTTCAAAGGCGTAGGTACTACTCCTTGTTCACTGTAAAAATATAAAAGTAGGCGTTTTCATCCACTGTACAATAGCACAAGCATTGTTTTACTTTATGGAACACTCTTAGTTGATTCACACCTATGACAAACTGAGAAAATATCCATGACTTTCTAAGAAATGTTCTATTGAGTTTTGGTATTCCTATCCCTCTAATCCCTAATCATAATCCCTCTGCTCTATAAAATGATTGTCCCAACAAATTTGTTGCCTCAGTCTCAACTACGAATTGAAATTTCTTTTACTAGTATCTCCCACAAGTATTTAAATTAATGCTAATTTAACTTCAAAAATTACAAACCCAAAACACATTTAAACATCAAAAGTGAATATATGTTAATTATTTTGTCATAAACTAATGATATTTTCCCTCGTCCTTAAATTCTTGGAATGAATTTGAATACACCTTAAGGAAATCCTTCGAGAATGTCTCATATGTTGCATAAACTTTATGTGACTTTTGTATCTTTTTATGAGTTGTACATTCGCTAATAGCATTTTCATATCACCTGATCATAAAGTGGCAAAGTTAAAAGCAATTTGAGGTTTGCATTATGACTTCAGTTAGTGGGTATACATTCTTGTTATGAGGTAATTGCATATTATAGTTCAGGAGATATTGACGTGAATATGTGCATGCAACGTAGTCATAGTATGACGAGGACATTCTGTACAACGCAAAACAATGTGGGCTAATGCTTGACAAGGTCGGGGTTTGTTTACGCAATACGAAATTAAAGTTGAAATGTATTTGAAATATTTTTAGTATTAAAATCATAAAAATTGTAAATTAAATAATTTTTATTAAACCCTTTACATTCCACGAAAGGAGAAACTGTGGAAAGGGCTTTGTTCCCAAATAAACTACCCCCCTACTAAATTTTGGGATACGTCGCCAAGGGAAGTGTAACATCATTTTGAAGGAGACTTCTTAGATATATGAATGAGTGATTGATCGATAGGGATTCTGTACTAAAGCGGGTCACGAAAAAAAATTCCCAAAAGTCAAGGGTAAATATTAAAGACCACCTCGAGATAATTTAAAAACAAAACAAAAGTTTCTTTCCGAGCCGGCTCAAAAGTATACAATAATACTCATTTAACAAGTTTTTCGATAGCGCTAGAAAGTATGCAATAATTTGCGGTAATAATACAAACAACATGAACAAATATTTGTTTTAATGCTGTAAATACACCTTGTCATACGTAACTTTATTCTTTTTGAATAAAACTGTACTATTTCAAAGCAAAATGTTCCTGATTTTTAAAGAGCTTTAATCCTAGAAAAAAATATTTTTAAATTTAGGGGAATAAACTCACGATAAATAAGAGAATTGTGGTTGCAAATAGATGCTATTTTGGGCTCAGCAAGCAGTTTAGGAACAAAGCCCTCTCTCGACGGACAAAACTCCAACTATATCAGGCTCTCATTTTAGCTCTCCTGACATATGGCTCCGAAACTTGGGTCATATCGTCAGCTGATTAATAATACCTGGGAGTATACGAGAGAAAAATATTCCATCAAATGTATGGTCCTGTTAAAGAAACGGCGATTCGGTATTTTGACGTGGGCATAGCTAGGCGAATCAAATTAGGCCAATTGGGTTGGCTAGGCCATGTTATCAGAATGGATGAAGGTGAACCAGCGCGAAAGGTTTTCGATAACGTACCCGATGGAAGCAGGAAGAGAGGACGACCAAGACTCCGCTGGAAAGGCCAGGCAGAAGAATCCCTCCGTATCCTTGGTGTTACCATCTGGCGAGAAAAGGCGAATGATAGAGCCAGTTGGAAGAATATGTTGAAATTTCTTTAATTTGTTTGTTTAATTAATATGTGTAAGACGTCTGAACTTATGAGGTTGTAAAATAGTCAATAAAAGTAAAGTAAAGGGGTAGAAACTGCAATAAATGAGGTCTTCATTAGAAAATGATGTCGTATGTCAGCGACATCTATAGGAAAAATTAATTACTCCTCGAGGCCTATATAACGATGTCTTGTATATTACGATCGAGGCACAAACAAAATAACTACGATGGCTGTTTTAAACTGGCTCGGAAAGGACAATTTTTTTTTTTAATTGTCTCGATGTGATCTTTAATATTTTCCCTCGATTTGGGGAAACATTTTTGTATATGAAGACCGACCCGGTGTAGTCTGCACCATAAAGCAAGCCCGGTTATGTGATAGTCTCATACAGCTGGATCTTTTCGCAATCACAGTTCTCCGGTTTTTGTTTAGGGAAAATACGATCTAAATTAATTAGTCCACTACCTATCACCGTTCACATAATGCTCCAATCCAATGGAGATTCTGCTCGTTAATACCATTAGGTTTGTTTTGACCTCATTAATACTATTCTTACTTTCTTCCATATTCCCGAAAATTCCACAGTAACAACTCGCAGCCTTCAGCCACTGATGTCTACATCATCAGCATACGCGAGCAGCAAGCAGAGTTCGAAGCCCACCCCAATTTGTCGGCGGCGACGTTTGAAGAATTTTACTGGCGGCGGCTGAATATTCACCGCGTTGGGAAAAGCTGTGTAATTTCAATATATAAATTATAGTGATCTGTTTCCTTGACTACCTTTCTTACTTGTAAAAATTGAAAACTATATTCAATGATAATATAGCATAAACATAATTTTGCCTCGTACTAAGTGCTGATCTTGCTCCTCGTGTGAAGTGTTGCCAGATAGAGTCAATGTTGGGCAAATATAACATCATATTGCTGGCATTGCATTTTGACTTATTGTCGTCATCGTCGATGGTGAATTGTTAGGATCAACAATATCAGTTTGCTTACTTGGCATTTTGTGAATCTATCGTCGCCGTCGATTGGAGCGTTAGGGTGGACCGTATTTTCTGTTGTTAATTTATTGGTCGATGGTGATCGTGTTAATTTCTCCCCCACTTAAGTGAGGGCTGTCCTCGGGCTTCTTGTAACTAGTAATGACTGGCTCGATGTCATGACGTCTTATTACTCATCGTTGACGAAACCTTGAAGATAATGAAAAAGTTAAGTAACATGGCGAAGATCTGCTGCTGTTTGTTTCTTTATTGCCTGTCACGTTTTTGTTTTCAGCAGTTTTCAACAAACACAGTCACATTTAGGTCACGAATACATATACTATAACCTATTATTCATTGTGTCCCAAACATGTTATATTGAATAGCAAACACAAGTATACTATATTTGTGACAAGCTACAATACGATATATTTGCATACAAACAACAATTGTTTGTTTTTGTTTTTTCATTACTTGCGCAGATTCTCCATAGTAAATCTCTGAAGATAGGGAAGATCCAATTTTTCTTGATGACCAGTGATATTGAGAATCACAGTCGTTGCCGATGTTGGTGTTTTCTTTAGGAAAGTATTAGATTCGGTAACTTCGATCTTATCGTCAAAGGTGATTAGATCAATCACGATAACCGTTGTAACGGATCAGTATTCTTTACTCAGCATTCTTTACTAAGGCTGTATCATAGTTGATAATCATGACACCATCATGGACAATCATCAATGGCTCAAGGTGACTAGGTCGTGTGGTGTAGTGAACCACAATACCTGAGTGAAGTTGTTGAGCACATGTTAGATCTGATAATTAGTTCCTAGAAGTAAGTGTTGCGCTGCAATTGTCTACTAAATAAAGTCATAATTTTTTCAAAATATATACCATTGAATATTGACATTTTAAACTTGCAATATTAATTTAAGTACGATACATGTAAAACAACATTAACACCAAGTTAAAATTAAGATCACTGATATTTAAATTATTGCTACTGCATAGCTAACACAGATCAGTTAGTTCATTGTTTCATGAGAACTATCGATATCGATGCCTGGGTTTCACACATTTGAATGTCAAACTGTTTTGACATTTCTGTTCAGTAAGGTTTGGCAAGTCATCATGAATCAACAACAACGCTTCCAAATTGTAGAAATTTACTTCGAAAAAAATAAATTTGTAAGCGTAGTTCATAGAGCACTTTGTCCCTTTTTTTGGTCAACTTAGTCGGCCTAGTGATGAAGTAATTCATGCAGTTATTGATGGTATTCGAACTAATTTTACCCCATTAAAATTGACAGTTTGGTGCGGTTTACACGCTGGCGGCATCATCGGTCCGTATTTCATTCGAAATGAGAAACGTGCTGCTGTTACGGTAAATGGCGAGCGCTATAGAGCCTTGCTGACTGAATATTTTGTATTCAAAAATTAATCAGCCAAACTTCAATGAAATTTGGTTCCAACAATATGGCGCAATTTGCCATACAGCGTGCTTAACAAGCGATTTATTGCAAAATCAATTTGGTGACAATTTTATTTACAGAAGTGGTCCTGTTCACTGGCACCCTCGTTCGTGCGGTTTAACGCCTCTGGATTACTTTTTATGGGTCTATGTTAAGGCATGGGTTTACGGCGACAAACCAGCAACTTTTTTAGCATTCGAAGCCAATATTCAAACCACGATTGAAGCCATACTGTCAGACTTATTGGAAAAAGTGTCAATAACACAGTTCAACAGCCAATCTGGAGGGTGAGAAATTCCAAGTCAGGGTGATGGTACTAGGTCAGTATAGTAAAACCCTCAAAGGGTCGGGCGTTCTCAGCCAAACTTTTTTTTATGACATTTAATATTTTTTCCTTAACTTGATGTTTGTTCGCTTAGTTTTAAATTTGTTGGCAAAACTAATCAACTAATCAACAGTTTAGCAGTTATAATTAAATTTATGAAGAAAAAAATAATTTTTTTGTCAAAAAATTTTAATTTTTTTCTTAAATCATAAGAAATCTAGAAGTCCTTTTACTTTCACGTCGAGTCACATTACCTGTGATCAAAATGAAACATAGATCATAAAAATAAAAGGACACGTTTCCCTTTTATTCACAATTAAGGATTATGTGAGGTATCATCACTTAAACCATATGTTGGTGCAAAACTCGGATCAGTCATAGAAGATACAATATCTGGGCTAGAAGCTTTTGGCATAGGAATGTGGTCCGAATGAGGCAATAGTGTTGCGACTAAAGAAGAAGAACCAAAGAAGAACTTTTTTGAGCAATTTATAAAAAAGTCCAAAAATGTGCTATTTTTTTGGTTCACTTGAATAAAGGCACTTTATTATTTTTTTATTATTTTTAAAGTAAGCAATGATTTTTTGTAGGGAGCGTTTGTTTATTACAATTTATTTTATATAATTTATAGGGTATTCTAACCCCGCAATAGCTAAAAAAAATTGGACGGAGCCCAACAGTTGTCGACAATTACATCAAGGACCCAGAGGGGTATACAAAAAATTTTAAATGAAGGGTTTCATTGTAGTTATCTATAAACAAATTATAGGTTTCCCATTACATCCCATTAATTGAACTTCTCACAATCATTGAGCTGTGCGCTTTCCAGTTTTCACTCACTGATTGGGACACAGAGTTTTACACCGATTCCGAACGGCATTTTGAGAAGTCGCCGTCACTGTGTCGCCGTCACTATGCGAGGTTGCCGCCGCCGAAAGAATTTTTAAGGTGGTCAGAGCAGGGTTCGAATTCCGGATTTTATGTACAAAAGCCGCGCACACTAACCATTGCACCACCGACTGCCTACGTAGGAGAAACGAAAAATCATCAGAATTGCATCTAATTCTAATTTATCCTTGTCAAAAATAAGAGCTCAAGCTGGAGTGGAAGCGAGCAAGTCATCAGTACGCAGAGTAATTAAGAGCTGCAAGTATCGTAAATATCTGAAATTACAAAAAAAAAACGCCACTTAATGGTCCTCGTAAAGAAAAGCGGCTTCAATTCGCAAGAGACTATATGGTATGGGATGTGCAACCAAGAGGTCATGTAAATGACTATAGAACCGTTGTATTTATGGATAAGAAGAAGTTTAATTTGAATGGGCCTGATGGCTACAACTATTATTTCCATGATCTGCTCAAAGAAAAGCGTTTTTTGAACCGACATCACATCCGAGAGGACGGCGTTATGGTGTGGGGTGCTATTACGTACTATGGCACCATCGATCTTGAATTTCAAAGTGCAAAACTGACTGGGGCAAGCTATAAAACGTTACTGGAATCGGTTTTTCCGAAGTTCAGTGAACTATTTGGTCCCATATCTTTGATATTGCAATAGGATAATGCCCCTATACACAACGCCAGAATAGTAAAGGAGGTCATTGCAAGCCAAAATGTTAATATTCTTGACGGGCCACTCTATTCGCCAGATCTAAACATTATCGAAAATGTCTGGAATTGGTTATCTCCTAAGGTCTATGAAGGCGGTAGACAATTTGATGACAAGCAGCCACAAATTCAGGTCATTAAGAATGCTTGAAATCAAATTTCATTGGATTACATAAATTCGGTTTATCTCTCAATGAAAACCAGTATATTTGAAGTTATTAGAAACAAAGGGGGTTGTACCCATTACTAATAGTTCTTAAATAAAGTAAAATAAATTAAAACAAGTAAAAGTGTTAAATTCGGCTGTGCCGAATCTTTGATACCCTCCACCTTAGTGTTAACCAGCAATATATTAAATTTTAAAAAGGACCTTTTTTAAGAAAATGTACTTTTTTAAAAAAAATAAAAATAAGTTACTTGTTCACAAATGCAATTCCTTGTTCACAAATGCTCGCAAATGCAGGATGCTCACAAATCCTCACAATGCTCACAAATGCATTGCTCACAATGCTCAAATCCTCACATTGAAAATGTACTTAAGAAAATGTACTTTTAAATGTACTTTGAAATGTACTTAATGTACTTTGAAATGTACTTAAGAAATGTACTTAAGAAATGTACAGATCTTAAGTACTTAAGAAGAAATGTACTTAAGAAATGTACTTTAGAAGAAATGTACTTAAGAAATGTGCTTAATTAAATGTACTTAGGAAATGTAATTTTTTTTAAGAAAATGTACTTATTTAAAAAAAATAAAAATAAGTTACTTGTTCACAAGTAAAATAAAAAAGCATTTTTTAAAAATAAAAAAGCATTTTTTAAAGAACTGTTAAACAAAAAACAAGCTGGAAAGCATTTTTTAAATATAAAAAAGCATTTTTTGAAGAACAATTAAAAAAAAAAAAACAAGCTGGGACGAGAGTTGAACCAACAACCAACCCTCAGACTCCGACGCGCACCCTTTACCCATCAGGCCACAGCGACCTAAGATGAAGTGTGACAAAATTCATATAAATGTATGAACACACGAAAGTACATCTAAACATTCTAAAGTACTTACCTATTATAAAGAACAACAAAGATTTTCAACATGGAAATTCACCACACGGCAAAAGGAGTAGTAAGTAAAATAAAAAAGCATTTTTTAAAAATTAAAAAGCATTTTTTTTGAACAACTGGACGAGAGTTGAACCAACAACCCTCAGACTCCAACGCGCAACCCTTTACCCATCAGGCCACAGCGACCTTAGATAAAGTGTGACAAAATTCATATAAATGTATGAACACATGAAAGTACATCTAAACATTCTAAAGTACTTACCTATTATAAAGAACAACAAAGATTTTCAACATGGAAATTCACCACACGGCAAAAGGAGTAGTTTAGTATAAAACTATAAAAATTAATGTGAAAATTTCCAATGGACCAATTTCGCTGATTTTCAATACCAAACTGCTCAGGAATACGTGGAACATTCTGGCCAAAAACCAAACCGCGTTATCGCCGATTGAAGTCGTGAGAATGTTTTCAACACACGGACAGACGGACAGCTATATCGACTCCGGTTGTTATTAGGATCAAGAATATATTTACTTTATGGGGTCGCAAAGCCTTATTTCTATATGTTACAATCAGAATGACAAACTGATATATACCCTCTATCACTTACAGAGGGTATAAAAACAAGAAAATCTGTTTTTCATTAAAATTACATAAAGTCAATGACCTTCCAACTGTCGTTAAATACAGTGACATAAGAATGTACGCTGATGATGTGCAGTTGTATATTAGTAGTAATGAAGACTTATTGTCAAACTGCGTTGCTAATATCTGTAAATGAAGACCTAGCTGCAGTACATAAATGGGTAAAAGTAAATGGTCTAACGCTAAATCCTACCAAATCACAGTGTTTATTTCGACGTAAACGTAAAGTTCAAATCGATCTAGCGCGCAGTGTTTTAATAAATGGAGAGCCAGTTGAAGTTGTTCAAAGAGTGAAGAATTTAGGAATTATTTTCAATGACAGCCTCACTTGGACAGATCACATTAGTATAGTCTGTGGCAAAACTTTTGCAACGATACGGTCCTTATGGATGACACAACACTGTACCCCTTTAAATATAAAAATGCTTTTGGCAAGGACATATTTAGTTCCCACTCTTACGTATGGTTGTGAAATTTTTGCAAGATGTGATGCCCAGAGCAAGCGAAAATTACAGTTGACTTTTAACGCCATTACAAGGTATGTCTACGGACTAAGAAAATATGAAAATATGACTAAGAAAATATGAAATATGATTTCAAAAAAAGTATTAAATGTAGAATTCGAAGGTTTTTTAAAAATTAGATGTTTAATATTTTTTCACAAACTGGTAATATACCGTGAACCTGACTATCTGTACTGCCGATTAAAATTCAGCCAGTCCCTTAGAAAAAAAAATTTGTATTCAATTCAAGCACAATTCTGTTGTATCTGAGTGTCAATTATTAATTAGTGTAATACGTCTGTGGAATGCTTTACCTATAGCTATCAATGTTAGAAATATCCATAATATCGCACAATTTAAACGTATAATTTTTGTTATTTGCAATCAAACGTCTGCCCATAGTTAAGTTTTTTTTTTTTGTTTTGTTTTAAACTATGTATAAATTTTTCACTCTCAAAATGTCTATTGTTTCTACTCTTTTATTTAATGTTGTATTTCTCATAATTTATAAGTATTTTTAGATTCTTTATAATCGTAATTTGTAACAAAAATGTTTCACAATTCATAAAAATTCAATTAATGTAATTTTTTTGCCTTCAAATTTTTATTTTTATGTTTCCTTCTTTTATTTTTATTTTTTAATTTATGTTTCATGTTTTTTTCCATTTTTTATTTTTTTTTAAGTATAATTTAATATATAATTTAAAATTTTTGTTTGATTAAGACATCCCAGTACTGTAATTATAAGACATTAGATCTTGTTGTACGGGTTAACAAATAAACAAATAAATAAAAATAAATAAAAGTGCCTTTATTCAAGTGAACCAAAAAAAATAGCACATTTTTGGACTTTTTTTTATAAATTGCTCACAAAAAGTTCTGTCTGGCTTCCATATCCATTTTAAAATTCTGCAATCGGTTACAAATTGCAAAAGATATAGGCTGCTGAATATGAAATATTAGTGCGTTTAAATAAGTGAACCGGAGTGTAACTGCAATACTGTTGATTATGTAGAGAAATAGTATGTGAATAGATTAATATGAATATGAATAGAAAATCATATTTAAAAACTAAATTTCGTGAAATTATGTACCAGATTATAAAGTAATAGAATATACTTCATTCCAAAATATTTTCATTTTAAGTTATCATGCAGCTACAAACACCACCCATTATTTATGTCTTATTGTATCCTTACGACTTCCATCTCCGTCCTCCCCCGTTCTCCTTGTCAAAAATCGTAATCTTGTCAAAATCAGCTGTGTGGCCGGCCATGCCAATGCAGTAGTTCGTTTTAATCTTTCTATGTTTTTCTTACGTTCTCCCATTTTCGTTTGTAGTGCTCTCTTTGTCGTCCTTCTGTAAATTCGTTTTCAAGCTTGTCCACTATTCCTTTCCTAAACTACGCTGTTGTGTTGTCGTTTGTCAATCGTTGTCTTAGTGGCGGTAAATACTTCACCTAAAATTCCATGGGGCCTGTATGCAAAACATATGCTCTCAGTTGGTATTGTCGCTTTAAGGTTTTCGTCGTCCCTTAGCCCAGGAATGTAGTTGACACTTGTAAAATTGTTATTCTCAATGTTGATTGTTGTGAAGAGTTATCTGTTAAGTGTTCAATCGTTTCGTGTTGTTACTTCATATCTGTGTATTCTATCAGTTGTCGAAGATACAGATAAGGAGTTACAATACGAAAGGATTGTACACTTAACAGATAACACGTAACCAACAACCAACATTGAGGATTCAACTTTTACCAGTGTCAAATATATCCCTGGGCGAAACGTTGGGAATAATTAAATTAAGAGGAATTTTTATGTTTCAAAATTTGGGTGCAATTCGTTTGAGTAAGTAAGAACGTATATTACTCTTTGACAAATGATAACGTCGCCGTCCGCAATCAGTATGTAATCAGAGCCTGAGTAGTCCGTCAGTTTTGTTGTAGCTGGTTGAATTTATGAGCGATGGTTATTTTATCAACAACAGCACCAAGTTCCCACAGCAGCACTAAGTTCCCACGACCCAATGCTCCGGAAAGACCCGAGTTTCCCTCGGCCAAGGATTATCATCTCAGCACCCGCTTTTAACCTAGGTGAGCAAAGCATGCCAGAAGGTTTGCTTAGAATATTATTAACTAGTGCTGGCGTAGAACAGAATCCAGGCCCTCCCGAGGTCCCGATCTATTCAGTGTGTCACACTAGGATCTACCGTAACCTTACCCAGGTCCTGTGTAATGGATGTCAAAACTGGTGTCATTTTAGAAGTTACTCTGGACTCGCCAGACACAGAGACTGGTCGAGAAGTTTCGTTCCGCGTTGTTGTGGCCAATTACAGCAATCAGGCAACACTGCTCCTGTTGTTTTAACACCGCCAACCCGTGGTTGACCTACATCCTCAGATCACAGTGCAGCTATGACTCCCCAATGGCTTCGCTCGGTTTGCTGTAGAAAAAAATTGCTGTAGAAAATGGTGCCACAAGAGCCGTTGCACTAGTCTTCGTTCGCACAGGAACTGGAAAGGGAGCTTTGGCGCAGATTGTTGCACTGCCAATGCCGGGACAACAGTCGGCACTTCGGTGGGCAATACGACCCTTACATCTACACCACCCCCCATATTAGTGCAATTATCCTAACCTATTCAAGGCAACCAACCCATCTCACTTGACTTCGTCTAAATCCCAGTTGCGTCCCACAATTTCAAACGAGCTTCACCCTCAAACTAAGAAGCGCTCGTCGGCACTATTACAGTCGCATTCTGCGGCTAGCTAGTTGTGTATTCCACTCACAAGTAAACCAGCTGCATCCATAATCCCACAGCTGCTTTCGACTGCTACTCAATTGCCTCCGGCAATACCCCAGCTACGCCAGATAGCTCCCAAGCCATCGCCACAGCACCACCCTCGGTGTCAACTGCATATATCAGCAATCTTTTATGATCATGCAATTTAATTGTATTGGGCTTAAAAACAAAATTTTGTAAATCACCAATTATATGCACACATACATGATCCTTATAGCCGCCGTTCAGGAGACTAAGCTCGCCAGTGGGTGTAGACTTTCATCTCATGAGAACTATGTCATCATTCGAATAGAGACAGGGAAAGAAATCACGGTAACGGACTCGCGTTACTCATCGAGCGATGCATGAGCTTCAAACTCACAGATCCACTCTCCATTACTCAGCCCAAACAATTCCTTGAAGCGATGAGTAAGGCGATAGAGACTGGAGATATCGTCATTGAAATCGTGAATGCGTATATTAACAGCATTGGTGAGAACTATCACGCCACTATTAAACGTCTACTCCAGGGTGGCAGTACAATTATACTTGGCTATTTCAATGCTCATCATGAGATGTGTCAGTGCGTCGCTACTCGCCAATACCACCTGGCAGACCCATGTTGCAATGTACTCTAATCATATTCCCATCTCGATCACAGTAGGGAAGCATAGCGACTTTGTAGAGCCAACTGGCCTGGCTCTAGGAAAGTTATTGATGAATCCCTTTGTCATTAGCAGCTAACATCTTGCGCCATACAGGGTGAGAAGATCCATAGGGATACCAAACTCAAAGCTGCAGCGTTTTATCCCTCCTGGTAGTATTCCAATTTGTAGACCCAATTACCCATCTGATACGGCGCGTCTACCGGATCAGCGTGACGGATGAGATTAATTTATTCACCAACCTGTGATAGATGGTTAGAACATCTGGAAAACTGCAATATTGGTTCGAAAAGGCTGAAGTCTTTAAAGGCTGAAGTCTGATGCGGCGCGTCTACCGGATCAGCGTGACGGATGAGATTAACTTATTCACCAACCTGTGATTGATGGTTAGAACATCTGGAAAAATGCAATATTGATTCGAAAACGCTGAAGTCTTTAATCAGGTAATGCAAATGATAAGGGTCACATTGCTATCGCGTTCGGATGCCACGAAATGCGCTACCAAATTCTGGCAGCATTAAATTGCACACCCAACCCAGCAGAATAGGACCAAGAGGTCTGTAGTTCGGAGAACTAAGGATCTCATATGCAATCTAGTACCCCAGCGATCTAGTGCCCTCCAAATCTAGACTCTCTCCAAATCTAGACTCTCTTAATGCGAAAGGAACTCGGACAAATGGGGATTCGGTATCTCAAGCATACTCTTACCCAGTTGGCATACCAAACGTGTGGAATACTGCTCGAGTTATCCCACTCCTTAGACATGATAAACCTGCTAACCAGGGAGGGTCTTACCCCCCGATTTCCCTCTTATCAGCTGAAACAAAGGTTTTGGAGTTACTACTCTTGCCAACCCTGAAACAGCATTTTCAGCTCGCCAATCACCATCATGGCTTCAGGCAAGCGCATAGTACTTCGATGGCTTTAAACGCAATAATTACTCACACCACCAATAGCTTTCATCAGAGCAGCCCCGCTGAACGCACAGGGGTCGCAATTTTAGAATTATCTACAGAATTCGACAGTGCCGATCACTCGTTCCTGCTCCAAGATATCTTGAACTCCTCCATCCCCTAGCATACCAAGCGTTAGTGTGGTAACCATTACAATGGGAGACAAGCATTTTTAGAGTTCATGGGCCAGAATTATCATTATCGCAAGACAAAAATGGGAGTGCCACAAGGATGAGTACTGGCACCTATACTCTTCAACATTTATCTTGCGAATGATCCCCTCACGGAGTTAGCATTGTGTCGTACGCCGAAGATTGCACTATCATCTCTTCGGGCGTACAAGTAGTCGACATAAGCGCTAGAATTAACAACTATCTGGCCACCCTCACTAGCTTTCTGCCGGAAGTGAATTTACAGTTATCACCGTCGAAGACTTTTGTGACCCTATTAACGTCTTGGGCCAAAGAAGTAAGGAGAGAATTCGGCATTTCTGTCAATGGGGAGCCTATACCCACGTCCGTAACACAAAATTTCTCGGAGATATTTTCGATAATCTCCTTACATTCTCGAAGCATGCGGATTACATTACGAGAAAACTCCACACCCGTAACAACATCCTAAACATCCAAAATAAAGAACTTCGAATCGCTGCTTGCGTGCAGCGGTTTTTTCAGTACTTGCCACGCGACACTCTTCAAAGTATCATGGTTTGTATTGAATCTGACTTTGCCGAAGTTTTCCGAGAGTGTGAAATATGTTCCCACTGCCCTTCAGAAGAGGATGCGTTCTGCGCTAATAATTGAATGATCTTAATTGTGAAAGCTGTGGCTACATCTGGTAACTGCCCCTATGCGATTCTTGGCTGCAACCAGGTAATGATCTGCATCAATATTGACACCTAGAATTGCTCGCACATCCTTTACACTAAAATAATGGGTTTCATTTATTAACCAGTAATCAATATACTTCTGTATTTTGTAATCAAGAGATACCGAAATATCCATGTGTATCCTTATGTTACGTTATTTTCCACGACGAAATCTATCAATCTCACTTTTCAATTGAATATATTGTTACGCTGTCCAAATTTAGCGACGTTTCGTTGAAATACACTTTCCCAATTTTCGTCTTAAACCCATACAGGACAATATTACTGACATGGCCAGGACAGCGACAACGCGACTCTTTCAGGTGCCTGTAAAATATGGTCTTGTTCTCACCATCATTATCTTCCTTCAGGGAAATAGTTGGTTGGTTGAAAAGGCTGCAAGACAGCACCCTGTCTAGCACACTTAGGCTAAAGAAGCCCATTGTGACACCTGCAGTTTCCTCTATAGCAACTATTGACTAGTCGTCTAGCCAATTTTCCCTTTCAATAACTTTGAATATAAGACCTACAGGAATATCCTGTAGGGCTATGGTGCTAACTAAATGTGTTCCGAATATCCTGCTTCTCAGTCCTGCCAGAGCAGGGCAATCCAAGAGAAGGTGTTTCGTCGTTTACTCGTCCTCTTCCATGCAGCATCTACAGAGAGTGGAGTTTCTAGGACATGTTTACCTACAAGACAATGTCCCGTAAGTGTTCCTATTATTGTGGATAACCTGTCTCTTGGCAAGTTAAGTCGTTGCCTAGTCCTCTTCGTGTCCACCTGTGGCCAGAGAACCCTGGCTCGTTTGCAGGAGACTTACCACTTGTCCTTGAACATATTATCGGCCCACTGCCTGATCTGCAAACGGCAGGTAGAGATTGGCATACTAACACCTTCTTTTGCCAGAAGAACCTGTGCCGTAGTGCCCTGTCTAGCTAACGCATCCGCTACGCAATTGCCTGGAATGTCGCTGTGTCCCGGTACACAGATGAGCCTGATGTCGAAATACTCTACCATCAACCTAAGTGGTGAGTGACATTCTTTCACCGTCAGGGACGTAGCAAACATGGCTTCCAGGGATTTTATGGCATCCTGGCTTTCTGTATAGATACATATTCTCAGGAGGGTTGTGACACTACTTTTCAGTAGTTGAGCAACCTCCAGTATAGCGGGAAATGAAATTAACGAAATATTGAATAATTCTGCCATGACGCGTTCACTCATGGGCTTGAACCTAGGGACTGATGTTGTCAACCACATTCGAGGCTTTCTCATAGAAGCTGTAGTATACACGTCCAGAAAAATTCGGTTGCGACAAACGAATTAGCCGTAACCGAATTTATGTGTTGTAACACTGACATTAGACGTTGTCACAACCGACTTTTGACGTTGTTACAAGTGACTTTAGTTGCTTCACAATCGACTTTATAGGTTTTTACAACCGACATTAGAGGTTATTTCAACCGACATTAGAGGTTGTTGCAACCGAATTTAGATGTTATTGCAACAGACTTAAAAGGTTGTGACAACCGATTTGAAAGATTTTTCCAACCGAATTGAGAGTTGTTAATATCCGACGTTAGAGGTTTTCACAATCGACTATAAAGATTGTCGCAACTGACTTTAATGGTTTCGCTACCGATTTTAGAGGCTTTCACATCCAACTTTAGTTGTTCTCACAAACGGCCTCAGAGTTTGTCACAACCAACTTTATCCAAATCATTCAAAATTCTTCTCACGAGAGTGTTGACATCTTAACTATTTATAAAGTTCGCACGATTCCTGGATTGGGATTAATACTAATTAAAACAGACTATAACGGACGTTTCATCTTCGCAGAACTAAACATGAATACGGGCGGTCCTCGACTATACTCCAACGTTCTCAGGGAGTTGCCGGGGCCAACTGCCGACTGTGACAACTCTGGCTGGCCGCAGCGATGAGCGCTCTGTTGAGTGATATCGCTACACTCCAAGGAAAATAGGTGAAATCTGGTCGGGTGTGGCACCGGATGTTGTCAAAGAATATGACACCGAAGATGGCCACACATGGATTCCGGCGCACCTTCCGATGCCGATTCGATGAGAAAGCAGGCACAGAACTGCAATATCGGTCTACCAACCAAAGGCTGAAATGTCGGTCGATTGAATGATGTAGATGATGATTGCAAGCATGTAGTTTTTATAATGTGTCGAATCTCCGCCTCACCTCGGGGTGCCGGGTCTCATAGGGATTAAATAGGACCTAACCTAGGGTGTACAATGGCGACAAGAACGCAAAGATAATCCACAAGATAACCCAGGAGTAGTAACCGTGGAGAAATCTGCCCTAACGAGGGTGTCTGAGATGCATCAGGAGGATATTAGCGTTTACTAATTCTCCGATGCACTTGGATGCGTGGAGAAACTTTACGGGACCGGCAAAGTCACTCGAAGATCAGTTTCTTGGCGACACCTTTGACAAGGCGGGTATATCGGTAGTAGGGAAACCTGGCTATGGTCCGACTTCTACAGATTAACTTCCACCACTCTATAGCTGAGTCCGCCGCCTTAAAAGTCCTCCTGATGCAAGGTGGAACATAACTGGTCCTAATAAAGAACCATAGCTAAGTGGTGATATGGTTCTTGTTATTAAAACGCCTTGGTGTAAGCTACTTCAAAGTACAGGTAATGGAAGACATAGGGTAATGAAAGTCACAGGTAATGAAAGATACAGGTAATGGTAGACGCAGGTAATGGAAGACAATATTAAAACAGAAGCCACGATAATGGTCGCCACATCTGATTAGTTTGAGAAAGTGCTGTAGAAACCTCTTTAAAAGGGAAAAGTCCACAAGTGCACAATAAGACTGGAATAACTACAAAGAAGTATTCAAGCAGTACAAGGAAAAGCTAAACAAAATCCTTCATGGATTTTTACAGCAATGCGCATCCAAAGTCCCAAGGCTAAGAAAAATGTTGGCCGCACCATTTTGTACTATTGGTTAAATGAGAATAAGTGATGGTCCTTGGATGATGTCCAGTGAGGAATCATTCTGGATACACATTTATCTCGCAATTCTAAAGGTGAACTAGATATTTCAGTTGGAGATTCCGTTGAAGTACAGCCATCGGATGTTTCTAGTGAAACTATAACCGAATCTAGAATTCGTTAGGCTTCAATCCTGTCAAGTCGCCAGAGCTTGATAATGCCTCGCCGGCGGAATCACAGGCAGGGGATTATTAGCTGGTGCCCTGGCTCGAAGAGCTCTACACCGGCTGTATCAAATAGGCCTACAGACCTTTGAACTAAGAGAAACTGAACTAAGAGAAACTTCCTAAAGTGAGGAAACCACCCCATGCCGGACATAAGGTTGCCGATCGATTAGTCTATCATCATTTCTCTTAAAACCCTTACTCGACAGCGATCTAAGTACCAATATTGATCAGAGGCTACTGTGTATTCGACAGCACACCTACAGCAAGGGTAAGTTTACCGAAACCGCTCTGCATGTTCTGGTCAGTTTTATAGAAAGCACTCCCGCTGTTGCAGAATATACTATGGTAGCTTTCTTAACCATAGAGGGAGCCTTTAACAATGTCGCAATCACGGATCTAAGTGTTGGCAGCAACATCAGATTGTTTGTCCATAACCGTTTTAGAAAGATACACATTTCGGCGAACTTAGGGTCGATGGACATCTGTAGATTTGTCTCTGCTATGGAATCCCTCCACGAACACTATACTGCTTCTCTGGTGAAGATAGGTTATTAATGGTATTGCCTACGCTGGTAACGTGGCAAAAACGGTTAGTGTGAATTTTCCTGCAGACCCTTCATTCAACCGCAAGATGGGCTTCGGATAATTGTCTTGGGGTGAACCCAATCAAGATGGAACTAGTTAGTTTTAGCAGGAGGTATAAGATACAAACTGTTTATTAGTACATATCTCCTTAGGGCGTATTGAAATTCCTTTCTCTGAAAAAGCAAAATACTAAGGGATTTTAATGGAGAGGAAGTTAAACTTCAAACCCAATATTCAGGAAAGAAACAAAAGGCTTTGTAACGGGGGCATTGGAAAACGCTGAGGTCAGAACCCGCGCATAGTTTAGTGGTTGTATACTGCAGTAGTTAGGTTGATTACGCTGTATGACGGTATAGTCCGGTGAACGGCTTTACAGAAATCAACATACTGCGCGATACTGAATAAAGTCCAATGAATGGCTGGTAGGTATATCACTGGTGCATTGAGAATGGTACCGACGGACGCATTAAATAACTGCCATACATTTTATTTCCATGATTAGTGCGTGCGGCTCTTGTACATGAGAACGGGGGTTCGATCCCTGCTCAGACTACCTTAAATTTCTTTCGACGAGGTCACCTAGCTTAGTGATGGCGACACTATCGAGTACTTAGCCATGAAAAAGCTTCTTAAAATACCGTTCGTAACCGGAAAAAACTTTAGGTCCCAATCGGTGGGTGTGAAACTAGCAAATGCACATCTCACAGATTGTAAGAAGCTCTCCGCAATCCCTTCATGGGATGTAATGGCTGGCACACCTTTTTTATTAGACTTAGGAAACTATAACCCTCTTCAGAAAATAGCTTCGGGTACAGTGGCATTTTCACCACAGTTAACTGAACTCCCAGGATGTGTTGATTACACTTTGGCCAAACCACTCTATTCTACGAATTTCTACACTCTTATATCTAGTAGATGAGAATGGAGTGATCGTATCCCTGGATATAAAAGATTCGTGAACTTCTATACAGATGATTCAAACCTTGGCGATAAAGTAAAATTTGGTGTCTATTCTAAGGAATTAGGGTCATCGATTGGGAAAAAATTGTCCTTGCAGTTAGAGAAGAAGCGGTATGGCTAGGAAGTAATGTTCTGACTAGAGCCGAAATCATAATTTTCTCTGATACTCAAACTGCCATCAAGTCCCTGGAAACGGTGTTCCTGAATTCGAGAACTGCTTCGACTGCCGTAGATCTCTTAATGAGTTGGCTATACAGTTTAATATTCACCTGATTTTGGTGCCGGTACACAGTGGCATACCAGGGAACTGTAAAGCAGATTAACTTTCTAGACTGGGGACTACCTTACAGGCTTCAAAGAAAGTGTAGCATGTGGCATGCAACTGTAAGCTCTTCTTGAGAAGTTATTCCATTATGTCAACTAACGCTAGATGGCCACCAGTAGGGAACTGTGTAAATTTCAAGCTGACGTGGCTCCGCCTAAACTTGAAACGCTCCAATGCCCTGCTGTCATTATCGAGACCGGATGTCTCACTTATCCTGTCTATCATGGCGGGTCACTGTCTCATAGGTCGACTCGCAGAGAGACTGACAATCTTGAGAAATGAATTCTGCAGAGTCTGTGGTGAGGAAGAAGACCTGAAGTTTGTGTATGTCCCGATTTTCCCAGAAGGCGGCAGACTGCGCTAAGCTCACATTTCAAATCTGGCTGACGTTAAATAAAAAAAATAAATGGTTTCCCATTACATTCCATGAAGGGACCGGGGAGAATTTCTCACAGTCACTGAGCTGTGCGCTTTCCAGTTTTCACTCACTGATTGGGACCTACAGTTTTACACCGATTCCGAGCGGTATTTTGAGAAGCTTTTTCATGGCTATATACTCGATAGTGTCGCCGTCACTAAGCGAGGTGACCGTCGTCGAAAGAAATTTTAAGGCGGTTGGAGCAGGAATCGAACCCAGGATCTCCTGTACAAGAGGCGCGCACACTACCCATTGCACCACCGACGGTCACGTTAGCATTCGCAAACTCTTGAACTATTTAAAGCTATAAAACTGGTTCAACGACAGGGACTAGACAAATCTCATATTTTTCATTGTATGCCTGTGGTATCATAATGAACCACAAGGTCTAAGTGAGCCAGACATGCGGCTTTCACTCTGTCATAACCCAGTCTGACCTATGTCTTCTTTGTTGCCTACAAAAATATAAGACTTCTGATCTGTATAAATAATCCTGATATGATAACAAAATATAAATGGTTTGTCTTAGCTATTAAAACCCCAACTAAAGTCGGCAGAAGTATTTAAATGCTTTGATTGTCTTTAATCAAGACAGAGGTTGCATAATTGCGGCATCGTCATATTTACTGGTTACTTATCATACAGCCCTCGTAGTCCAATTTAATTGGTAAACAAGAGTCAAGTAGGATATAAGCTAATAATCTATTGACTTTCTTCTCCATTATGCACAATATGATTCTTAAGAAGGCTTATTGCACTTTATAACGACATTTTACCAATCAATCATTCTCATTATGAACTCTGTAGCTGTCCAGTGAATCAGATATGATTTCGTTAGAAAGAGAAACCCTTCCCCCAATTTCATTTCAAATAATCCCAATCAAAACTCTCTATGTATGTTGCTGCAAACGTTACAAAAAATAACCCATAGGAACCAGAAAAATCTTATTTACATCATACATGAAACACAATATGGAAATGCAAATGCAGATTCTGTGATTCCAATACCACAAACAAATCTTCCATGAGGAATTACATGTGTACAAACAAAACCCTTATACCAAATCACATGTGGTCAAGAGCAAAACGCCACTAGGATGAATGGGTTGAATGTGGTCAGGTCGGCATATTGCCTGTAATTAAGAATAGGAAACCAAAAATGATGTAAGTCATTTATTTGCATACCACATTACAATTCAGCTTGGATTTACATTGAATTGGGTTTCATATGTGTTTTCTTTGTATGAAATTCTGTTTTCCAGCCAACAAATAAATTTTGTCATTATGAGAGGCTACAATTGGAAGCTTAATTTGAAGTTTTGCATAATTATTCACTTGAACGGATAGGATACCACCCCTGTATTTGTTGCATAGTGTTATCTATGCATTATAATTTTTTTTATTGTAATAAATTATTCGGCAAATTCCAGGTGGGTTTGCTACGAAATGCCAGTAGGGTTTTAAAATTATTTACCCAAAATTAAAAATAAGCATTTAATTATAATTACCAACGTGAAATCACTGGAAAGTTGATATCAACTACAGCGGCTTCTACAGGGTGATCCAAATACAAGTACCTTTCTAAAAATTAAATAAAATGGACTAAACTTCATTTCTATTGTATATGATTCGATCTGAAATTATTTCTTAGAAGAGTATTTTTCTATTTCTTACGAGCTACACAGATCAGGGTTTTTTCTGCAATTAGAAAAAATGTAAACAGTCGGCACCAGGATTTAAACTCACGTTGGCGAGCGCTCGTTTCGAAGTTTGTGATTAATTTCTTTCCATATTATGGCTTTACTAGAAATAATAAATATTCCCATTCTTTATGGGGCACGATTCCATTCATGTGGCTGCCGCGGCTGACTTCGCAGCAGTTCATTTTGCGAATCCAATTTTCCAAGGCGTTGTTGAAGGTTTCTTGTTTTATCTCACGACTGGCTGGAACGATTTTAGCCTATGCGACGTTCGCAACTTTTAACGCGTTTCCGCAAACAAGAACCCTTCCATTTGCTTACAAATTACATTTTTTTAGCTTTTTCGACTTAGTCCTCATGATTAAAGCACATTCGGCTAGTGATCAGAAAGACATTGATCGAATTTATTTTTAGCAGTTGTGTAATTCGTCTATTGTTTGTCGGAAAACCCCAAAACAAAAACTAAATGCATGTGCATTTCTTCTCTTGTTTCTATTTTTTTTCGAGTTTTTAGAATAAAATATTTTTATTTTAATTGATGTTTTTATACCCTCCACTGTAAGTGATAGAGGGTATATATCAGTTTGTCAATCTGATTGTAACATATAGAAATAAGGCTTTGCGACCCCATCAAGTAAATATATTCTTGATCCTTATAACAACCGGAGTTGATATAGCCATGTCCGTCTGTCCGTCTGTCCGTCTGTTGAAAACATTCTCACGACTTCAATCGGCGATAACGCGGTTTGGTTTTTGGCCAGAATGTTCCACGTATTCCTGAGCAGTTTGGTATTGAAAATCAGCGAAATTGGAAACAATTTTATGGTTGGAAAGTTAAAAAAGCTCATAAAATTTTCACATTAATTTTTGTAGTTTTATACTAAACTACTACTTTTGCCGTGTGGTGAATTTCCATGTTGAAAATCTTTGTTGTTCTTTATAATAGGTAAGTACTTTAGAATGTTTAGACGTACTTTCATGTGTTCATACATTTATATGAATTTTGTCACACTTCATCTAAGGTCGCTGTGGCCTGATGGGTAAAGGGTTGCGCGTTGGAGTCTGAGGGTTGTTGGTTCAACTCTCGTCCCAGCTTGTGTTTTTTTTAACAGTTCTTCAAAAAATGCTTTTTTATTTTACTTGTGAACAAGTAACTTATTTTTATTTTTTTTAAAAAAGTACATTTTCTTAAGAAAAGTACATTTTTTAAGTACATTTCAAAGTACATTTCAAAGTACATTAAGTACATTAAGTACATTTCAAATACAGTTCTTAAGTACATTTCATTAAGTACATTTCTTAGGTACATTTCTTAAGTACATTTCTTAAGTGCATTTCTTTCTTAAGTACATTTCTTAAGTACATTTCTTCTTAAGTACATTTTTTAAGTACATTTCTTCTTAAGAACATTTCTTCTTAAGAAATGTACATGTCTTCTTAAGAAATGTACATATCTTAAGTACATTTCAAAGTACATTTCAAAGTACATTTTCTTAAGTACATTTTCAACGCGAGCATTTGAGCATTGTGAGCAATGCATTTGTGAGCATTGTGAGCATTTGTGAGCATCCTGCATTTGTGAGCATTTGTGAACAAGTAATTGCATTTGTGAACAAGTAACTTATTTTTATTTTTTTTAAAAAAGTTCATTTTCTTAAAAAAGGTCCTTTTTAAAATTTAATATTTTGCTGCTTAACACTAAGGGTGGAGGGTATCAAAGATTCAGCACAGCCGAATTTAACACTTTTACTTGTTTATAATGTGTTTAATGTGGTGTGATATCTTGTAAAATCCTAACCTTAAAGTACTTGTGTTCGGTGGATGTTCAATCAATTTAAACAGTAGCTAGTATGCGAAGTTATCAATGCTTCTTAAAGCGCCCTTAATGTAATAGATTATCTTTTTGGTAATTATTATTATGCATTCTCCCAAAAATTTCGTTTTAGGCAATATAACTGATGTCTTTCATAGAGATATGGATTCTTATCATATCAGAACAAACAAAACTCAGTTCCACCAGAAGTAATAAATCTTTTAAAACATCAGCCATGCAATTAGAACTGTGGCCAACAAATATTGGTTTATATTTAGATGACGAGGATAGTGTATCTGATTCTGACGAAGTAGAAAATGTATACCCGTACTGTATTGAATTGAAACTAGACGAAGACTGATAAAAATAGTTCTTCAGTAAAACAGAGTTTAATAAAAGTTTTAAACAAACCCAAACAAAATTTCTTTATTTTGTATAGAAAAACATTCTTTCGTCTGAATTCCAAAGCTTGAAGCTACGAATCCAATTAACTCCAAATTTGTTCTATATGTTGATCTATTTTTGTGGACAATCGCCATTAAAACTAAATATATTTCAACGTTCATGCACTTCAATCTTAAACAACGCCATCTACTGCAAATAAATAAAAATATACTATGCTTGCACATATTATATTGAACACACATACTAATATCTTTTAAAGCATTACAAATGAGTTTTGAGTCAATAAAGGTCATACAATCAGTTTTAACTTGTAACTCTTATGGGTCGTGGTTCGATCATCCCAAAAATTTCTGAATTTCATGTTTTAGCATGATCTACAAACAAGCAAAAGTACAAGTCTCTATGTACATTAATCGAATTATTTATGCCAAAAAAAAACTACATTTTGGACCAGTGTGGGATAGCAATATTTCTCACAACTGTCCTACTAAATCTATAAAGTTGCGTGTGAGATAAATTTTTCTGGTCTTATTTAAAAACCTTATCAATGGCATTCATTCATATGGCCGTCGATGGTGCAACGGTAAATGTGCGCGGCTGTTGTGCAAGAGAACGTGATTTTGATCCCTGGCCTGACCACCTTACACTTCTTTCCACGACGGCCATCGCACTTAGTGATGGCGACCCTATCGAGTACTTATCCATGTAAAAGTTTCTCAAAATATCATTCGTAACCAGTTTAAATACTGTAGCTGCAAATCAGTGAGTGAAACCTAGAAAGCGCACAACTCAGTGATTGTGAGAAGCTCTCCCCTATCTATTCATGGAATGGGAAAATATTTATTGTTTATTTATCAATGGCATTATGTGGTGATATCACTTCGTCCTAATGGTCAAATTGTCGATGACTCTAAAATTCGGGCGGTGGCACGGGTTAGTCGACTTTGAGGACGTGGCTTATTAGCATAGATCTGCGATTTTAGGAAACTCCACACAGTCGAACGGGGTCAGATCGGACAACCTCAGTGTCCAGTTCAAGTCACCTCTGGAACACATAATCATGCACTCAAATCGCTCGTGCAGAATGTCCGTTGTGGCATCAACTGTGTGGCACGAAACGCCGTCATGTGGGAACCACATGTCGGTCGCATTAAAATCATCCAAAAATGGCTAAAATAAATTGGTTATCGTAATCGGCATCACTGTCCGTTGACGGTGGTTGCAATGCCATCACACATGTCTAGTAAGTACGAACCAATGATGCCGATAGTTCACAACCCACAACAAAAAGATTAGTATCCTCCCAAATCCGGCAGTTCGCTTGATGATGTATCCCTTCATCCAAGAATATGCCTCGTTGCAAAGTGAGCGCAACAGTTGCACAGGTGCCATTCTACTAAACCAAATGTATCATTTACACGCGACTCTTGTACATGAGATCCTTGGTTCGATCCCTGCTCTGACCACCTAAAATTTCCTTCTCAAAATACCATTTGGAATCGGTCTAAAAACTGTAGATCCCAATCAGTAAACTCACTGTTGGCGAGATGCTCTACCCAATTCCTTCATGAGATGTAATGGGAAAACATTTTTCCAATCATTATTAACAGCCAATTTCTTCTGTTTCTATTCGAACCAAGTTTATAACTTTATTCTAGACACACGAATGGATATTTATTAATGATTTACAATTTTAAGGATTTATAAGACTTTGTGACAGAATCAATACGAAAAATATTGCAAGACTTGCCCCAACTTTTCCTTAGTCAGATCTAGGTCCAAACTCAATATAACAAATTATAGCGCATATATTTTGCCTCAACCTATAACCGTCGGAGTGTCACCTTGCTTAATGATGGCGAGACTATCGAGTATTTAGTTAAGAAAAAGCTTCGTAAAATACAGTTTTGAACCCTCATAAAACTGTAGATCCCAATGAATGAGTGTAAATCCAGAAAACGCACAGCTCACTGGTTGTAAGACGCTCTCACCAATCCCTTCATAAGGTGTAATGGGAATCCATAAAGTTTGTGAGTTCCTTTACTAGGGTGGCCCAAAACAACAGTGAGCGAGCGATTCTTTTAGGGATACTTCAGATTATTAAAGTCAGTTTTCTCGTAGTCTGCAGACACAATTTGAGAGCACTACAGTCATCGGAACAGCGACTCATTATGGTCATAAGTGCTGACAGTTCCAGCACAATTTTGTTTTTTTCAAAATAATGTTGATCATTTCCATTTCAATACCAAAAACCAAATTATATTATGAAATCAAAATGTTCATGGTACGTTACATTACAGGTTACGTTACATTAAAATTTCTAGAAACTGTTTAATGCATGAAACATTACTGTGTTTTCTGGAACACCCTCGCTTTAAAGCTGTTTTTAATAAATGTGGAATGATTATGTCTGACCTTTCCAGAAATCGTTTTTTTTATTAGTGTATTCGAAATCAAACCGGTTAACCGGATTCCTCCCGATAAACCTTACGACGGTTTTTAAAAAGTGATATTATGGAAGATCCGGTTTCACCGGTATTTCAGGCTAATTAACTGCATTTTGCAGTTTTTACACAACTGATATATCAACGCAGAATTACAAACCTAAATCGTTTTTCATAGCTTGAAGACTTTGACTCCAGACAGACTCCATCAGACAGGCACAAAAGTCTTTCCAAAATAATTAATTCGATGATAGTTTTCTGAAATAAGTGGTCCAAGGCAATAGAAGTCATATCTGCCAGAAGACAATAAACAGTATTCACAATCCAGAAAGAAATACCATGGAAATAAACCAATGGAATATTTACTAAACGATGATTTTGCCTGAATAAAATAAATAAAGGGTGGGCCATGTTAAATTTAGATTTTGAGCCCCCCGTTATATCGAAGCAGATGCCCAATTTGTCATTTATGAAGTGACAGGTATTTAGGTAAAGGTTGGAAATTTACGAAATGAGTCACTTTACGCTGGAAGAAAATTGGGAAATATTAAAAACTTTCCTTAAAATTTCTCGGCATTCAACTCAAGCTGTAAGACACCTACGAAATAAATTCGATGGAAATAGAGTTCCATCAATGCCGTTTGTGGATCAATTTGTGAAACGAGTTAGTCAATCCGGGTCCTTATTGAACAAACGAACTCGTCCAGGAACTTCTAGAATTTCTATAACACTTTATTTGGGCAGAAGTTTGCATATAGGAAGACTTAAGTGCAAATAGTCCAAGAACCGAAGCCTCGTGGTCATCCGATGCATTTTCACTTTTTTGTCGAAAAATATTCTTTTCCGATGAAGCTCATTTTCACCTCGGTGCTACATTAACAACCAAAATTGTCGCATTTGGAGCTTGGAAAATCTACACGTCGTCGAGGAAAAGGCGATGCATCCACAGCGAGTGACTGTTTGGTGCGGTTTTTGGCATGGCGACTTCAGTGGCCCATTTTCTTCGAAAATGAGCAAGGAGCCGATGTTACCCTCAATGGTGAGCCATGCTCAGCAGGTTTTTAATCCAAAAAGTTGAGAGGATGACATGGACGAAGTATGGTACAGCACAATTCCGTACCACAGAACAATTATTAAAAAAATAACAACTGAAAGATCGAATAATGAAAATATACACGTATATAATTTGAAAACGGTACACTCTAACGCCAATCTCATGGCAATCATTGTTTCTTTATTGAAACAACAATATCTATGCAATGGCTTTCGATGAAAGCATGCATAGGGAAAAAATGTTGTGAACATTGGTGTTTATGGCAAAGTATTTGTTTGTGGATGTTTTCGCACAAGTAGGAGTGCTGAGACAATTCTCGCTAAGTTGAGTTTTGTTTATCCCTATAATGTGTGATAATATACCTAAATACTTGTGAAGAAGGAAGCTGATGATATGCCTTGGTGGGCATTGAAATAGCTATATTCCCTCCCAACCATCCACCATAATAGTCAATTTCACAATTTTCTTTTTTAATATTTAATAGTTATTGAACTTGAACTCAACAATTATTAAAGAACATAAAAACTGAAAGATTGAATAATATAAATTTCCACGGATATTTCATTTGAACTTCAAAATTGATAATCGTTGTCTACTTGTTGGTGCAATTTGTTGCTCTGGGAGACGAACATAAATTAATCAAAAGAAGAAAGGTATTGTATGGCTTGAATGAAGGATCCGTCGAATGAACCAAATTTTGACTTCGTTTGTTTCCAGAAAATCCTAAGCAATTACTAGAAACGAACTACAGGAATACTGCCTCAAATTGAGAAATTCGAATTAGTGTTTGGATGAGTAAACCATTGTGGCTATCGGTGGTGCAATGGTAGTGTGCGCGGCTCTTATGCATGAGAACTTGGGTTCTATCCCTGCTCCGACCACCCTAAATTTCTTTCGACCGCGGTCACCTCGCTTCGTGGCGTCGACACTATCGAGTATTTAGCCATGGAAAAAAACCTCTCAAAATACCCTTCGGAACCGGTGTACAACTGTAGGTCCTCCTTGGCTCGTGGGATCCTCTCCCTAGTCCTTTCATGGGTGTAACGGGAAAGCATTTTTTTTTTGTGTTTTTGTAAACGATCAAGAATGCCTTCAGAAATTGTGTTCAGAGTAAAATTTTGGAAGTTTGTTCTTAGGTAAGCGGATGCCTCTCCTTCTTTGCCAAGTTTCTTAATAAAATTCTTCACTAAACCAAGTTAATATGATGTGGTGGCAAAACTATATTCTCCTGTTTGGCTAGAGCTGCATGTTGTACATTGTGTACGCCTACGGTGCTGTTGACTCTTGTCGACCAGTCTGTCTTTACATACTGCTTGTGTCTAGCCGAGACTCAGAAATAGCAGCAACGCTTTGTGACACCACTTTACTGACCTAAAAACATAGCAAGAACCAAGTTCATATTTTCCATTACAGCCCATTAAAAGCCCATAATCATGGATCTATAGTGCTCGCTCTTGACTTAAATGGCATTTCCAGCAGCACTTTCGGAAAAAATGGACCACTCCCAAATCCACACCAAACTGACAATCTCGTTGGTCCAAACCTTACGGCGACGGGGACCGTGAGCAAGCCTGTCTCACGAACTTTTCGTACAAACTTGCGTACAGCACGCGCGGTGGATGGAACAAACGCACACTTTGGGCAACACAACACTCAATTTGGAAATAAGTTCGAAATACTTCCCAACGCTATTCAAGCGTTAAGCGACTCATTTTGGTCCGCGTAGGTATAATTCTAACTGGTAGTCAATATTTCGAACAGGAAAATCTGTCAGTGTTAAAATAACATATGATTTCGAAAGATACAGAACCACCCATTAGTTACCTTTATATCTTTTTTGTAATGAATCTGATAAAATCTTAAATTTTTTTCGGTAGAATATTTACCGCACTCGTAATAAAAAAAAATTCGGATATTTTCTGCAAGATAATTTTCTGAATTTCATGCTCATTTTTTGCATATATTATAAAATTGTATACAAAATATAGATATTAATTCGAAAAGATTCATTAACTATTATATCGTATAGCTGCGTGTTTTTTTATCTTAGCACCTGTATGACAAAATTTCCTAAAAATTATTTCGTAATGGGTGTGATTTTCCAGTGTGATTTATCTTCTATCTTATGCAGATTTATTATTGTACAGAGTTTTTACCAGACTTTTTTGTCACGTGAGCGCAGACATAAAATGCAAATTTGTTTCTGTTCAATGAATTTACAATCAGACTTTCTTACTTTATGTTTGTTGTTCTAAGAATCATAAAAATTTCATTCATCAATTTGAAAATGTTTTTCCGATTGAACAGGAAGGGTAGTATGATAAATGGGCTTTCACCAAAATCGGTATCATAAAATGTAAGTGTGTTACTGTGTAATGCACTTCCAGTATGAAATATTATACATAAGATAAACGATAACTTTGTAAAACTCATGTAATAAAAATAAAAAAATCATTATTCGCCGATTACAATTTGACTACGGTGACTACTTGTACACGATAAGGTGGGCTCGACATCGAATCTGGTGACATTACATTTCCTTGCTTAACGGCCACCTCGCTTAATAACGGCAACACTATCGAGAGAAAGAGCTTCTGAAAAAAGAGCGTCTTAAAAAATAATAAGGGTCTAGCTTACTGATTGTGGGAAGCTCTACCCAGACCCTTCATAGAGTGTAATGGGAAAATATTTATTTAATGTAACTCAAACAAGAAATTTAAATTCTTGTCAGAATGAGACACCTCTAATTCATTGTGAACAATATCAAAATTTATACATCGATTGTCTTTGGATTCGTTGTAAAACTGTAGGTCCCAAACTGGCTGTAAAACCAGAAATCCCACAGCTCACCTTGATTTTTCCAAATGTTTGAAATTTTAAATTAATAAGCTCTTCCATGGTACCTTAAATATAAATATAGGATCTTTTCATTAAAACATAAGGGCGAAAAAGGAAATCAGCTCCTAAAATTAAGTATTAAATTTTCTTTTTATTTTATCGATCTTCAAAACTTTCACGTTTCTAAATCACTATGCGGTTCAAGGTAAGTTCAACGTAAAAGGATCATGGAAGATACCTAGGTGAGATTCTCAACAGAAAACTTATGTTCAAGTCAAACAGTATGGATAGGATCAGTAAAGACACAGGTTGATATATATTCGTGTAAAAATATCAGCGAAGGATTATGGATCACATTCCCGAAAATAGTTTATTGGATCTATACAGCTGTTGTCCACCCGATATAACTCTACGGTATTATCGTTTGGTGGCCGGTACTGGAAATCCGCCTAACATATTCCTCACACTATATCAACTGGCCATATGGTCATAGAACGATTTTAAGGGCTGTGTTGTAATACAAATACGAATTGTATTACGGGTGCCCTTCGCATAATCCCTACCGATTCACCTGTTACCACAAAATTTGCTGGAAAGACCTAGAACCTTCCTCGCGGTGGGTATTACACGCGATAAGCATGAGACGATTTTAAGGGATCTGCGACAATCCATAGTAGAAGTTGATTACATGACACCCAGTTGTACCTCTGATTCCTCTGATTTCCCGGACAGGCAGGAATTGTAAGGGACACAAACGAACTTATAGAAGCTATTTAGGTTTTAAACTGATGGCTTCAAACTACACTGAAAGAATAAGCGACATCAAATTTATGAATTTGTTCATCAATTTGATGAAACATTTCGTCATTTTCCAACCTACGACACATTTCACTGAACTGATGAAGAACATTTCATCAATCTTTCGTCCATATCAGATTTCGTATTTAACTAACCCCCCCTGCCAACAATGTGTATCCCGTAAACATCACCATGGGGAACAAAAAGTGATGCAATATTGAAGACATCCTTTGGTCATAGTTATAAAACCTTTCTGAATGCCTATAGAGGTAAAAAATACTACTTTTGCGATTGGATGCACCGTTTCCGAGTTGAATTGAAGCGATTTTCTTATTTTGGCGATTTTTTGAAAAAAATTCTTCCATACGAACTGGACTAGAAAATCCTTAGAAATCCTCAAAACTTCGTCATTTTTTCGATTCGATGCACCGTTTCCGGGCAATAGACTTTTTTCTAATTTGTTCATATTTTCCATCAAAAATGGGAATGGGTTACCAGGGTTACCCCTCGCCGTGGGTAATGGGTACCCATCATATGTGTAATGGGTAATCGTGATGGGTAATTCCCCATGTTCGTGGGTAGCTACCAATTAGTTTCTCCATACCCTGTGGGTAATGGGTAAACGATCGCTGCGATAAGCATGAGACGATTTTAAGGGATCTGCGACAATCCATAATAGAAGTTGATTACATGACACCCAGTTGTACCTCTGATTCCTCTGATTTCCCGGACAGGCAGGAATTGTAAGGGACACAATCGAACTTATAGAAGCTAGGGAAACCAGCGTAACCCAGGGAAACCCATTACCCACGAAATACGAACCCTGATCCATATTTTATCAAGTTTATTCAACGACAACGTTACATCAAGGTGATGTACAATTTTCATGAAGTTGATGTAAGTTTGTCATCAAGTTGAAGTAAATTTTTTAGCACTTTGTGTAAATTATTCATCAATTTGCTGTGCATTTTCGACAATAATATGTAAGGTGTCATCAATTTGATATAAGTAAATTGGTCATCATTTTGATATAAATTGTTTGTTAATGTGCAACCAAGCTCGTTGGAGTAGTTTTCATTGTAAAGACATCAAAGGAACAGGGTATAAGATCAAATACAAAATGTCCATAGCGTGGATGTTGTTTTCTGTCCATTGCACTATTTTTTATTACGTATTTATTTGTAATTTCCATCTAGTTTTTTTTCTTATTCTATTTATTTTTTCAATACTGCGTCCATAATTTGACTTGGTCCCACTAATTAGTTTTTTTTTAGAATTTAAATTTTATTTTGTCCATATATTTATTTAACAATTTTTCATATCTTATTCTAGAGATTCTTCTTCTCTCCCAACGTCCTAAGACTGTACTGGGAATATATGCCTTATGGTTAATTCAAGTGCCTGTAAGACCAGCCCACTTATACTCTTGAAACAGAAGAACATTTTCATTGAGTTGATGAAATTTGTAATCAATTCAATGAAGAACAATTGATGAACATTTATCATCGATTTAATGTAAAGATTTTCCTTCAGTGTAGTAGAAGTGTTTGTAAAACATCTTTGCAATCCGTACTCATGACTTTAAAAACCGCTCATAACTGCTGCGAGTGAACTTCCTAGAAATGATTCTTAACACCGTTTACTTCAACAATGACATACTATGCTATCTCACCGACCGCAGCAGCACAGGCAAAGCAGTAAGCTCAATACATACAATATACATATTATACCTAGGAAGTTCATATGTATTAGAAAGTTGTTTATTGAAATCTTAGGTACATTCTTGTGGTTGATCGTTTCCTTGAATTTTGAACGGTTTGCTACCTATGGATATGAACAAGGGAAAAAAGGTAAACAAAAATCAAAGTTTTGCGATTTTGACCTTGAAGATGAAGTTTTTTTAGTTTTATGTGTTGTCAATTTTTATTCTCTATGACAAATTCTACAACTTTGCCTCAGAGAGTAACTCAAAATTCCGAACGAGTTGCAAGATATGAGCCTGAGAATATGATCACTTTTTTGCAAAAATGACACCGAGGCCCCAAATCTTTGGGGGCCCATAACAAAATGATTTTGGGCAAAACTGGGAGACACGGGTCTTTTCTTTTTTGGTCTTTTATCACGTAGTGGTGTCCGTATATGGTTCTATTTCCATGACTTAAAAAATTACGCACAGTGTAACCCAACCCCTTAATTAAACAATGATGTGGTGAGGTCAAAGAAAATGCATCAGCTCTAAAGCATTTGTAGACTAAGTAAATCTATTAGGCGTAACCGTCGGTGGTGTAATGGTAGTGTGCGCGGCTCTTGTGTGTAAGAACGTGGGTTCGATCCCTGCTCTGACCACCTTAAATTTCTTTCGAGTATTTAGCCATGAAAAAGTTGCTCAAAATACCGTTCGAAACCGGTGTAAAACTGTAGGTCCAAATCAATGAGTGTAGAACTAGAACGCGCACTGCTCACTGATTGTGAGAAACTGTCCCCAATGCCTTCATGGGATGTAACGAAAAACTATTTTTTTATTTATTTTAAATCTATTAGGCATTGGACGAAATTTTGTAATAAATACTCTACGCGAGCAATTTTGGATCTGTCCACTTACTAAAAAGTTTTAATTACTGCCTTATGGAAATCACCTTAGGGTACCCACCAGTCTCATGTTGTATTGGTTTTTCTGTATTCGCTTCGTCTAACTGTGAATTAGTTGTTCTCTTGTCGTAACTAATAAATTAAATGAAGCAACAATAACTAAGCATACATGTATTTGTTCAGACCATAATAAAACATCAAGAGTTATAGCATCCGGTTTCAGGAGAAGGTATCCGTGTTGAGAGTAAAGGAGGGTCTGTGTTGAGAGTAAAGGAGTTATATGCACAAACATATCATAAACTTGTATGTATTTGTATGTACGAGTATTTGTACTTGTTTGCACATATATTTTTATTTTAATTTTTCTTTCTTGTTACCGCCAAGCAGTGGTTGTAGTGCATTTAGGTCATTGGATAAACAAATCTAAAGTCAGACCAACTATCAGTTGTTTCCAGTTCAAGTGTTGGTTAGCCTGTTGGGCTGTACGGTTGGTTACTTGGTCGATTGCTTTAAGAGTTTCCTTGTGTGATGGCAGTCTGACGTGAAGAGAACTACCATAATAATACATGCAGGTATAATTCAAAGTGCAATATATTCACAGCTACAGAGATACTGGAGAGAGAAGTTATTTGCATATAAAAAATATAGGTGCTATTGCAATGCAGTATTAGACTTTTGTTCTATAAATCATAACAGCACTGTGGTTTGTGTGACTAAAATTCTAAACATATTTGTTAACATTAATAGAGCGAGAGAGAGGGAGACAGACTCCATGGGGCTAAATCAAATAATGATTGGGTTAGACATATAAAAAATCACGGTTGCCGCAATGGCAAATATAAATATTTGATGATTCGCCTTAAGACTAAGTTAATATACGAAGGATAATTTCTATATTTTACCGATATCCGACAGGATAAGAATTACTTAGACTGATGAGAATAGTGTTAAGGATGAGTTCTATAGCCAACTGGATTTTGCTGTAAGCTCCTTGTGAATTAGTGACATTAAATTATTTCCAGGAGACTTCAATGCCAAAGTGGTCTACGACAACAACAACCTACAGGAAGTGATGGGAATCATGGCCTTGGAACTGTGAGGGTTGACAATGGCGACAGGCTTATAGATTTTTGTACTCGCCATCAAATGTTTATAGGCGGAGCGAAATTCCTCCATAGAAATATGCACAAGGATTCCTGGAAATATCCCAATGGACAATCCTTCAGTCAAATTCATCATATACTTGTCAGCAAGATGTTTCTGGGTTCCTTGCTGGACGTCAAAACTAGACGTAGTGCTGATATTCATAGCGACCACGATTTCTTAGTGGGCACCTTCCGTCTTCGTCCAGGGGCTGTTTCCGATATTATACGTAAAACCGGAAAATACACTACAGACCATGTGCAGGGCCAATTCACATCAATAATGTACGATCAAATGCTACAATCCAATTTGGTAGAGGACAGTAAAAATACGTGGTGAGGCATTGCTCGAATGCTACAGAAGACAGCCATGGAGTAGTCGCATAGCCAAGCAGGCTGCTCACCGGAAAGACTAGACTTCAGACTTGATTCTACCGTTGCCCGGGAACCACCACGTGGAGTCATAATGCAAATGATTGAGAACAGAAGGCTCCCAATCTTTGGCGCCTGTATCATTTGTGGAAATTATTGATCGTGATATTTTTTGCGAATTAGAGGTTGTCACCGTCGAATTTGTGGTTGACACTATCGAAGTAGAGGTTGTCACAACCGAGTTGGAATTTAGCTAATGTCACAACTGATTTTTTGAGATGTTAGTTTATAAATTTAGTGATGATTTATTCCCTGTCTTCTCATAAATAATTCAAAAGCGAGGAAATAATGTATATTGAATAATCTTTAGGATAACAAATTCATTGCACATGCCACTTTCGACCGTTTTTGAAGTCACGGCCATCAGGGTCACCGCACCAATTCTGATGTGCTGTGTGTTTTAATGAAGGTCGTAACCGTACCTATATAATGCCATCGCCCTTACATTTCCAACGACCGAACTTGATAAACTTCAAAACTGTTGACATCTGAATTTACTGCATAATGATTCATGGGGACATTTTCTGAAAATTAATATGTTTTAATGCAAAATTTATAATTGTAATATCTTTACATATAGATTCTACTGTTGCTACAATCTCTTTCTAAACAATTAGTTATCTGAGTGCACTAGCGTGCTCGCGAACTACCCAAAGTCCTGGCATCGTAGCTGCATGCTGAAAAAACGGCCCCAGCATCGTATAGCAGAAAGCATGTACATGTTTGCAAGCATTGATTTTATCAATTATGCTTCTTTTTGTTTCTATATTGTCTGTCACGATTTGGTTCGCAGAAGATTTTACCAAACAAATCCACATTTAGCTCAAGAAAACATATACTATACATATACACGTTATATTGAATAGCAAACACAATGAGTTTGGACACAAGTATACTATATTTGCGTCAAGCTGTAATGTACAATTTTACTTCTGAAGAAAATGAGCTATCTTGGAACACAAAACTCAGTTGGCGGTGGCTTTGCCAATACAAAACTTTCCCTTTTTTTTGCAACTCATTTATTTATTTATTTCTGTCTTAATGAAGTATATGTATTAATTTTATCAAAGTACCAAAGAGTTGCTCTTTCACTAGATGTTAAGAAATGGTGCATATGTCAACTTAAGAAGATTTTAACTACGGAAAGATGTATTGAGCGTCTCCATTGATTAGGTGTCAATATTCTAAATTCTGCTCCCAATGTTTGTAGGATTTATTAATTTCCAAACAAATAGAAGAAAGTGAAGTGTCCCTTTATTTGAAAAATTTTGGATATTGCATGGGTGTCTTCGAAGAATTTCTCGATTTTGTAGACTCCAGAAGTCGCTCAAGTCACTCCAATCGGTAGACAATCAGATATGAGCTACTATTCCAAGCCAAACACCTGCCGTCGGTGCCCGCTGCCGTGTGCATGCGGCAAAATGTGAAAGTTATTTTTGTCGCTAGCAAACTATGAAAAAGTTTCTTTAGGTTCTTATATTTAGATAACAATTATTAGCAAATAACCTACCAGTAATTCTTGCTGAGGAGAATTAATTTCTCCCACCAGTCTTGACAATGGAAGTTGATTCTGGTAAAAAAATAACTATCTCACCCCACTTTGATCACTTTAAAATATTTAAGAAATTGTACATTTCTCTTCTGTTTAATGTGGACTTATGGGGAAAATATTACGTAAGCGCAGATTGCTTTGAAAATGTTCGATTAATGTAAATGTTATTTTTCCAGGAATGTCTTTATTGGTTGAAGGTTTGGTAGAAAAGGCAATTAAGATATATGTTTCTACCTCTTGAAGGTACTGATAGAAAACGAGGCTTGGTATCGAACATATGTTATGGTCCAGCATGTTATGATAACAGAACAAAGCATTACCATACTCTAAGAATTTTTGCTTTGATAGCAATTATGATTTATAAACTAAGTTCGAAATTAACGTTATTTCCATTTAAATTTTGAATATTAAAACAATCTCACTTTTAATCTAGATCCTTCGTTACAAAGCTAAAAACACGTTGTATTTGCATCCAAGCAACAGCAACAAAAACGAATATTTCAGCGTGTAAATATTTTTGATTCTGAGATCTAGGGGAAAGGTTTACATATAGTTATTAGCCTACTTAAGTATAGGGGTCAAAAGTTGGGTTGGGGTCATATGCCCGAATTACAAAATCCCGAACACAAAATCCCGAAAACAAAATCCCGAATTACAAAATCCCGAATTACAAAATCCCGAATTACAAAATCCCGAATAATTGTACAGTTTTGGTTTTAAAAATCGCGCGATTTTTAAAACCAAAACTGTACAATTATTCGGGATTTTGAAATCTATAAATAAATTCCTCGATCTAAGTTCACATATGCAAAACTGAAAAATTATTCGCGATTTTGAAATCTATAAATAAATTCCTCGATCTAAGTTCACATGGAAAACTATACTATTATTCGCGATATTTTAAAATGTATAAATAAATTATTCAGTCTTAGTTCACATATGAAAATATTAACTTCAAAATAAAAAACGTCGCTAATTTTTCACAAAAAAATACAAAATGAGTCTGGAAGTTTTGATATCAAATAAAGGCAAACAAAAACTGAATTTGAATGGCCATTCGTACCATTTGGAAAAATCAACTGAAAAAGTGTATTACTGCGGTTGTGCAAATAGAAAAGAAAAGTTTTGCAAAAGTCGTTTGCACACAATCATGGTAAACGACGAACATATATTAAAAAAGGAGCCTTCTGTCCACAGTCATGAGCCCGTAACTAATGAAAAACATGTAATGCATTCTAATAACTCGTTAAAAACAAATGTAAAAAACAGTACTGAAAAGGCTCCTTGTCAAATAATAAGAGATACCGTTGCCGATACCAATCAAAATTGCCGGGTTTATTTGCCTTCCAAAGCTGCACAAAAAATAAAGATCAAGCGCATTCGTTCAAATAAAGTTAATGAGCCGCAAACTTTGGATGAAATCAATATTCCGGAAGACTTAAAATTCCTGGAAGGAGAACTTTTTGTTTTGGATTAAAAGGAGTTCGGCGGAGAAAATAACATTTTATTGGGTACGCAGTCGAGTTTGAAGCTTTTGGAGGAAGCACAATATTGGTTGATGGACGGAACATTCCATGTTGTGCCTTCGATTATGACTCAACTTTTTAGTATTCATAGTTACATTCAGGGCCAGATAGTGCCCTTAGTCTTCTGCTTAATGAGTCGCAAGACCGCCGAGGCCTATTCGGAAGTTTTCTTCAGTCTTACCAAACTAGCTTGCGAATGGAACATACACTTAAAGTCACTAAAGATAATTTCGGATTTGAAAAAGCCATCATTAACACTGCAAAACAATTTTTACCGTATGATGAGTGCAAAGGATGTCAGTTCCACTTTGGCCAAATAATTTTGCGCAAGATTCAGAAGGAGGGCTTAAGTACTAAGTATGGGAACTGTGAAGAATTTAGCTTGCAAGTTCGGATGATAAGGGCCCTTGCTTTTGTGCCGGGTGCTAAAATACCTGAATATTATGAAGTTCTATACCGCAACTTTGCAGATACGGATGCCAAAAAAATAGGTCGTTGGATAAATTGCAATTACATTGAAGGACGGTATGATACCGAGTTTTGGTCGGTCTGCGACATGCTAGAAGAAAATTCCCCACGCACCCAAAACTCTGTCGAGGCTTGGCATAGACGCCTTAAAGTTGTTGTTGGCAAAAAGCATGCCGGTCTTTACAGTCTGATCGAAAATCTGGCTAAAGAGGTGATTGTTGCTAAATCGGCAATCGAAAAAGTTAAATCGGGGAACGTTCAACCCCGCAACAAAAAAAAATTGTTCAAAAAACCAAAATTTAAAGGCTGTATTCAATAACATACAATGTATGGATAAAACAGACTATTTAAAAGCCATAGCAGTTAATCTTGCATTTTAGATATAAATTGAAATTAATAAAAATAAAAAAAAATTGTATTGGTATGATTTTCAATAATTCGGGATTTTTCAAAATTCGGGATTTTAATTCGGGATTTTGAAATTCGGGATTTGAAAATTCGAGATTTTGACATTTCGGCCTTTTAAAAAATTCGGGATTTTGGCATTTCGGAATTTTGAAATTCGGGATTTTGATACTATCCCGTCAAAAGTTTGACAGATTTCCGCCCATTGTGGGTTAACCAATTCAGTGTTTTTATTGGCTTGTTAGGAAATTCTTCTCAGCAGTGATACAACATATTTAAAGGCCGCCTGCTAAATTCCAACTACACCTGTTTACAGTCATTTTGGTGCAGAGTTCTAAATAAAAAAGGAATTTTAAAAATATTTCCTCTAATTAGTTTTCAAGATGTGAATTTTTGAATGAATTTTGTATGACCTGATGCATAGGTTATTGGAGCATAATTCGTAAACGCAATTTCTACGCCAACCTTCTTCGATAATTCAACGACAGCATTATCATCCTCTTTCAATCCACTAATTATGCAGTCGTTTTTTACTCGCCCATTATTTAAGTGTTTCACAGAGTCTTGAAGAACCTTTATTTAATTTTTCAATTTTTTATTTTCCTTTTCAATTTCTTTATTTTTTTTTTCTTATTTTCTTGAACATCTTCAAACACTGCATCAAATTTAGATGACATGTAAATAATCGATTCAGTCAACTGATCCAGTTTTCCTAACTCCTCTAGTTTCTTCAGTTCGGTTTTAATTGCTTTTAATTCATTTCCTATATCTCCTCCTTCATCACAACAATATAATATAAATTTCGCTCTCATTTTTTAGCAATCTCTCAAATTCTCTTCTGCTCAATTTAGTACACTGAGAGTGAAAGCTTTTCCGCACTCGTCACATTGTATGTAATCTTTTAATTCCTCTTTGATCTCATGTTTGCACTGGTCACACATTGTTTTCTTTTTAGTAACACTTTAGTAACAGCTGTTATTTTGGGCATTTTCACTAAGCTTGGATACACAGAGTGTTTATTAGTTTGTTTTCAACTTCGTGTTTGGTTTTTATTAAGTGTTTCCTTAAAAATTTTATTTTTATTAACAACGATTTAACCACTGTCAGAAACACGTCTTATTCACAGGGTAGCCAACTTAATTTGTATTTGAGACCAGGACTCTACTGGAATATATTGACGCATCTTCCTTTCGTCGATAAGAAAAATTTCAATAACGCATTGTGGGATGCGTTCAGAAGCTGTGTGCTCTTTATCGATGTCATTAATCAATTTTTCGCAAAGTACCAAAAGCAACATGGTGTGGTTTTTCAGCAAAAATTTTAAAGGTGCTCGAATTTACAACTCATTTAAACGGTTTGTTCTTGAACTGATGAAGTATGAGCAAGCTCATCCGTAATTTCGATTGTGTAAACTATCCAAACGATTTTTGCAATGTTTGCAGTGAGTTCATGCGTAACAATACTCGAGCTTTAACTGACAAGCAGCAAAAATGCTATCTTGATTATTTGGGCATAGCGCCGAGCTTCACAAATCCATGGACACCCAAATATTTGTGCAACTACCGCCAGCCTACCCTAAATAAATGGTCTATTGGAAACAGGTAAACCTTTGCAGCGTATCAGCAATATGACAGCCTATGTGCTTCAGCCGTTATATGAAATTTGAAACTCCGATGACTTGGAGGAAGCCATTGTGCCGCGCGACAGACTCCTACTTTTGTCTCAGCAAAAAGAGTGGCTATGGAATGCATGTGAAGTGGGCGTATGCCAAAGTGGATTCAGTTACGTTTGTTCTTCAGAAGCTGCTCATCCATCTACAATATCTACCCGCGCTGACGTAGATTGTAAAGATGTGAGCTTTTCAGATGACAAGCCAGCACCCAGTGATTTTGAATTCGAAATAATAACGGGGTTTTCAATAAGAGCGCTACAAAAGTTTTTTTAAATAAAACAAAACCGGTTTTAGATACCAATGAAATTCTTTATTCCTGTGAAAGTACGTTCGATGCCATTATGTATGGAACTCGATTTCTTTTGCATGGCCACCACCGGCACGCTTGCAGAAGTCCAGACGCTGAACCCAATTTTCGACGGCTTTCAAGCATAAATCGGCCGATACTTCTGCAATTTCACGTTCGATATTCGTACGAAGTTCATCAATCGTCGCTGGCTTGTTGCCATAGACCATAGACTTGACGTAGCCCCACAGGAAATAATCTAACGGCGTCAAATCGCACGACCGAGGCGGCCAATCGACTGGGCCATTTCGTGAGATAACACGTTCACCAAACTTAATTTCCAATAAATTGATTGTGGCATTCGCTGTGTGGCTTGTGTCCTGTTGGAACCACATGTCCTCCTAGTCCATATTATACAATTGGGCCAAAAATATTCGGTTACTATTGAACGGTAGCGATTCGCATTCACAGTAATGTGCCGGTCATGATCATCACGGAAGAAGTACGGCCCAATGACGCCGCCGGCCCATAAACCGCACCAAACCGTAATTTTTTCGGGATGCAATGATGACTCATGGATTACGTGTAGATTGCTGTCTGCCCAATAACGCATATTTTGCTTATTGACGAAGTCATTTAGCCAGAAATGAGCCTCATCGCTGAAGATGATTTTCCGATGAAAATCCGAATCATTTTCAAGTTGTTGCTCAGCCCAATTCACGAACATACGACGCGTGTGGTGGTCAAGCGGCTTCAGTTCTAGCGTCAATTTGATCTTGTAAGGATGTAGGCCAAGATCTTTTCGCAAAATTCGCCACAACGACGTAACAGAGATGCCCAATGCTTGAGAACGACGTGTGAGAGACACATTTGGGCTTTCTTGAACTGAAGCCTCAGCGGCAGCAATATTCTCGACACTACGGGCACTTCCTTGTCTCACTGGCACGGGAACATTTTGTACTCTGCCTGTAAATTCAAATTTTTCCACTAGACGCTCAATTGTTGATCTGGTAGGACGATTATGACGACCATAAATTGGGCATAGCGCTCTTATAGTTGAGGCCACTGACTCCAAATTTCGGTAGTAAATTTTAATAATTTCGACTCGTTGTTGGCTCGTATATCTTTCCATGATGAAATGGAGAGAAATGTCAAAAGAGTGGGAAAATATGGCGTCGTTTGCTGTCCCTATCGATTTACTTTAGTAGTGTCTCTGTTGAAAACCCCTTTAGATTACAACTCAAGGGGAAAATAAGAATATTGAGAGAAAAAGCTTTCTGATTTTTGTTTTGGAATTATGGACCTTTCAGTGTGTGTTGATACTTAGCAATCCTTCATCGATACTAATTCGCATATGTAATTTCTATATTCTAGTTTGTATAAGTATATATAAATATACGATTGAAAATCAATCGATGGTATCAATTCAGGCACAGTAGTTAGGCGTCTGATGATGAACTCGTAACGGATTTCGAAACTAGTTATACCATGATTGTGCTTAACTGAATTGTCTATTATTCCGATAAAAACCAACCATTTGTCCCATTAGCAAAACTATTCTGATCATCTAAGCTTGTAGTTTGAATTTCTATACATTAAGGAAAATCAAAATTGTATAATTTTTGCTCTAGGTTGTACCAACTGTTTGTAACGTACATGGCCAGTATTAGAGGAATTTATATTCCTATTCCTCTAACGCAATATGTTGTCTTCTTCTTATCTTTTACTTCACAACATCCAGTACGCCAGTTTGCTGATTTTATCATGGTGGCAGCTTTGTGCCTGCTTTGAAACATGAATGTAATGTCATGATAGCTGATGTAGTTGTGTTGAGTATTAGGAATATTTATAGACATACACACAGACCGATAGATACACAGTTGACCAAAGGATAGATCAAAGCTTAGGCTTGATTGCTAAGCTACTATGCCAGTCAATAGAACCTGTTAACAAATATTTATTTTTGGGCTACTTCAGAGATCTTAAAATTTTTTTCCAATAGATTTGAATTTTAAAATAGAAATGAATTTTAAAAATTTTTATTCTGATTTGTATTCATGATATGAAACCAGAAATCTTTTTTCGAATTTTTAGTGAGATTCCTCAGCTTATTGGAGCATAACTCGTAGACGTTCTTACTGATTTCAACAAGAATGGCTTCAAATTGAAGATAATCAATTTCCCTAAAACTTTCATGTACAGGGTTTTAAAATCAGTTGGATAGTTTTGATGGTAGAGGCACTTAAAATTTAAAATATTAAATTCTTGGTACAGAATTCAAGGTTTTAAATTGATAAAAAATATATAAAAAATATGCATCCCAAAAATAACTCCAGTTTCATAAATTTACCATAAAGTTTGGACTTTCTCGAGCAAAACAAGCTGACGAATGTCGCAGGTATGCATATGCTCTTGTTATCCTAAATTTTTGGTTCGTATTCCGAAGCTCATTTTATTGTGTTCTTTTTCGGACGATTTGTATTCAAAACAGTTGGAGGGTAATATGAAGGCTAAGTTAAGAATTATCAACAAACTTCGTAGCAGCCGATCGACTTCCTTCACACCTTTATATATTCCCATCCCCTCGCAATGCGAATTTAAAGCTTGAAAAATGTATCTTACGTTATTATTTCAGAATATGAGTTCTAAGCATAAAGTGAAAGCACAAATAAGATTATTAAAAATATTAATTGAGAGTCTAGTGGAAAAATTTGAATCCACAGGCACAGTACAAAATGTTCCCCTGTCAATGAGACAAAGAAGTGCCCGTAGTGTCGAGAATATTGCTGCCGCTGAGGCTTAAGTTCAAGAAAGCCCAAATGTGTCTCTCACACGTCGTTCTCAAGCGTTGGTCATCTCTGTGCCGTCGTTGTGGCGAATTTTGCGAAAAGATCTTGGCCTACATCCTTACAAAATCAAATTGACGCTAGAACTGAAGCCGCTTGACCACCACACGCGTCGTATGTTCGTGAATTGGGCTGAGCAACAACTTGAAAATGATTCGGATTTTCATCGGAAAATCATCTTCAGCGATGAGGCTCATTTCTGGCTGAATGGCTTCGTCAATTAGCAAAATATGCGTTATTGGTCAGACAGCAATCCACACATAATCCATGAGTCATCATTGCATCCCAAAAAAATTACGGTTTGGTGCGGTTTATGGGCCGGCGGCGTCATTGGGCCGTACTTATTCCGTGATGATCATGACCGGCACATTACTGTGAATGCGAATCCTACCGTTCAATGGTAACCGAATATTTTTGGCCCAATTGGATAATATGAACTTGAAGGACATGTGGTTCCAACAGGACTGCGCCACAAGCCACACAGCGGATGCCACAATCAATTTATTGGAAACCAAGTTTGGTGAACGTGTTATGTCACGAAATGGCCCAGTCGATTGGCTGCCTCGGTCGTGCGATTTGACGCCATTAGATTATTTCCTGTGGGGCTACGTCAAATCTATGGTCTATGCCAACAAGCCAGCGACGATTGATGAACTTCGTACGAATATCGAACGTGAAATTGCAGCAGTATCGGCCGATTTATGCTTGAAAACCGTCGAAAATTGGGTTCAGCGTCTGGGCATCTGCAAACGTGCCCATGGTGGCCATGCAAAAGAAATCGAGTTCCATACTTTAACAGGAATAAAGAATTTCGTTGGTATCTAAAACCGGTTTTGTTTTATTTAAAAAAACTTTTGTAACCCGTTATATCACAAAGTTGCATTTTTCTGTGGTATAATTGTTTGATGACCAGGCTAGTGTCAGTTACGTTTTTGAATTTTATGACCGATTTTGTGAGTTTTAGTTAATGTATTAAAAGTTCATACTACAATCGTACAAGTTCATAAAAAATTTTTTAATTGAAAAATTTTTGGTTTTTGTTGCAATAATAGGCAATTCAGTCAAGCATTCTCACTGGCATGACAAGTTTCGAACTTTTTTGTTTTTCGTAACCCAAGTTCAACTCATGTAGAACTGTAAAAAGGTTGTACAGCCAGTTGTAACGCTTGTAGGTAGCATAGGAATGCACGTTGTTAATGTTGCCAAAGATTTATATTTCTCTGATAATTTGTATTTCTGACAAATGACAACGACAAACTATATTTTCCTTCTAGCAAGCAAGTGATAATCGCTAGATTGTAATAAAACACGGCTTATGTCTACCAACATTTTAGACTCTAAAAATGTAAAAAGTCAAAAAAAGGTATGTTCAGTTATACAGTGATTTCACAGTTTATTTTCCATAAACATCTGCTGTTTGGTGGGTTGAAATTTCGAAATCTCTCTTCAAAATAGCGATATATCTACACGGTGAAAAAACCGGCCCCAGCAACATATTGCAAGAACCATGTATATGTTTGCAAGCACTGTTTTCATAAATTCGAGATCTATTGATTTTTTTCTTTCTTTGTTGTCTAGAACGTTTTTTTTTTGCAGGTGTTTTCAACAAATAAATTCACATTTGGGTCACAAAATCACATATTACTTTACTTTTATTGACTATTTACAACCTCATGGGGTCAGACGTCTTACACATATTAATTAAACAAACAAATTGCAACATATTCTTCCAACTGGCTCTATCATTCGCCTTTTCTCGCCAGTTGGTAGCACCAAGGATACAGAGGGATTCTTGTACCTGGTGTTTCCAGCGGAGTCTTGGTCATCCTCTTTTCCTGCTTACATCGGGTACGTTATCGAAAACCTTTCGCGCTGGCCCATCTTCATCCATTCTGATAACATGGCCTAGCCAACGCAATTGGCCTACTTTGATTCGCCTAACTATGTCCACGTCAGAATACAGAGTATGTAACTCTGGGTTCCAGCGACGTCGGTACTCGCCGGTTTCCCTAACAGGACCATATATTTTACGGAGAATTTTTCTCTCGAATACTCCCAGGTGTTTTTCATCCGATTATGATATAACCCAAGTTTCGGAGCCATATATCAAGACAGGTAAAACGAGAGTCTGATATAGCTGGACTTTTGTCCGTCGAGAGAGGGCGTTGTTCCTAAACTGCTTGCTGAGCCCAAAATAGCATATATATGCAAAAACAATTCTCCTCTTTATATCCAGGCTGACGTTGTTGTCGTCGTTCACGTCTGATCCAAGGTAGGCAAATTCATCTATTAAATCGGTTGTCAACGATAAAGTGCGAACCAAGTCGAGAGATTGATACATGTGGACAATTTCTAAAAGTAATACGTTTTAACGTCAAACCTTTAATTTAAATATTTTTACTTACATTCAATAACCACAAAAAAATGTATATCGCCATGAAAACATCTATTGTATATTCTTTTTCAAAATACTAATTGTTCTTAGAATTTTACACGTCAGGTTTGAAATATCTAGAATTATGTTGTGGTAACAGAATTGAAAAAGCATTCGGTTGTACCAACAGAATTCATAACAAATTCGGATACAACAACTGACTTGACGCCTATTTCGGTCGTTACAACCGACTTAAAGCTAAATTTGGTTATTGCGACCGAATTGATACCAAATTGCATCCGAATTAGTTCTAAACTCTGTTGTTGCAACCGAACTTATAGAAAATTTAGTTGACATTACAAATATAATTGAAGATCCAGTTGTCCCAACCAAATCAATTACACTGTGCAACACCAATTTTGGGGGTGGACGATTCCTGCGCCAAATGATCACACTGGGTGAGTATAGTCAAACCCCAAAAATGTAGGACTCTGTGTGGCTACACTTTCTTTGTATGGGCGTGGCAAATTCGAATTTTCTTATCCGATACTGTCCCAGAAAAAATTTAAAAATCGAGTATAAATATTGAATTGAGCGAATCCTTGTGATAATATATCCTCCCTGAAATTTGACAAGGATTATTTTCATATAATATTCAAATGCTATATTTCAAAGTTTAAAGGGTCCATTTTGTCCTTTGTTCAAAAAGTACCAAAAATTTACATTAAAATGACCAGCTACGGATTCAGAATGTTTTCCGACTTTATTCCTCATTAAATTTCATTACGGGTCGTCATAGAAGAAAATTCTCTATCTTTGTTTTCAGACGTCCTTTTTGTCTTTTTTTGAAACAAGGTCAAGAAAACTGCACCAAAATAACCGGCAAAGTATTCAAATGTTCTACCAATTTATTATGGAATAGATTTTACTAGAGGATTTTGCAGACGAGAATCCTTCATCTTGAACTTGCATATGTCATTTTAGTCCTTTTTATAAATTTAAATCTTAAAATCTTAAAATTTAAATTTGAATTTGAACACACTATGTTCTACAAATATATTGTCAAACAAATGTGTATATATTGCTCAATAAGTTTATCTATATTGATTACATGTCTTTTAGTCAATTTTCAAAAAATGCCACTAAATTCCACTTCACTTTATTCGGTGACAACAGTCGAATTTAGGGTTGCTACAACGTCTTTTTAAACAAATAGTTCTCTGAGTGTGCCAGCCTGCTCGCGCATAACCCAAAATCACCGGCTCTGAGGATATTACTCTTGTCATCACAGCTATATGATAAAAAACCCCGTCCCAGCAACATGTAGCAGGAAACATCTATATGTTTGCAAGCATTGGTTTCATGAATTAAGATCTTCTGCTTTTTGTTCTATGTTGTTTGTCACGTTTTTGTTTTCAGAAGTTTCTACCAGAAAAAAACACATTTAGGTCAAAAAAGTGTATTATAACCTATTAATCATTTTGTCTCAAACATGTAATGTTGAATAGCAAACACAATGTTTTTGGGCACAAGTATTCTATATTTGCGACAAGCTACAAACACGTTATATTTGCATTCAAACAACAACATAAACGGATATTTCAGAATGTAAGTGTTTATGTTTCTGAGATGTCTATTCTGTGTTTTATTGCCTCATAGATCTAGGAGCAAACGGTTACATATATTAGACCCTAAAAAAATAGAGGTCAAAAGATTACCCGATTTCCGCCCGTTGTGGGCCAGAAAATTCAGTGTATTTATTGACTTGTTAGACAATTCTTCCCAGTCGCAATACAACATATTTATAAGCCCCTTGCTAAACTCCAACTATTGAGTGCCATATTAGCATATCAAATTAAGCCTGAGCTTTGACACATCCTTTGGGGTGACGCGTCATAAGGTGACGCGTCATAACGCCCATGGGCGCATCTAAAATGGACATAAAGCCCATGGGCTTTGTGTCACACCGGTCATGGACTTTATGTCCATCTTAGGTGTGACATAATGTCCACAGACTTTATGGCCTTTTACGGAGTTTCGCCGCAAGGCCTGGCAGTAGTGAAACCAGCAACCTTTTAAGGATGCTCTTTATGAACACTTTTGTTTTGAAGATTTTCCTCTCCTCATTTAACAAAAGAAGTTGTGAATTTTTGCGATATCCACTGATAAATTCATATTTCAAAACTGCGGACGTTATGTCGCACCCAGAATGGTCATAACGCCCACGGGCTTTATGTCACACCGGTCATGGGCTTTATGTCCATTTTAGGTGCGACATAACGCCCATGGGCTTTATGTCCATTTTAGGTGTGACATAACGGCCATGGGCGTTATGACGCGTCACCATCCTTTGGTCTACTATCTATCCATCGGTCTGCATGAATGACTATAAATAGTCCTTACACTCCATCTGCCTCTCAATAGTCAAAACTATATCAGCTAACATGAAATTACCGCTTAATTTTCTATTTTAAGCAGACACAAAGTTGCCACCATTATAAAATCAACAAACTGCCTTACTGGATGTTGGGAAGTAAAAGATAAGAACAAGACAAAACATTGCGTTACAGTAGTAGAAGATATATAAATTCCTGTAAGAATGTGTGTTGCTAATATTGACAAACTTCTTTATTTCTTTTATATTTCGTACGAAATGCTGCCATATTTTAGACTATATATTCCTTGCTAGCAAGCAAGTGATAATCGCTAGATTGTAAAGAAAACACGTCTAATGTCTGCCAATGTTCTAGACTCTAAAAATGTAAAACTATAAGTTCATATATGCATCGATTTCTCAGTTTATGCGATTTCGTTTCAAACATTAGTTGAGTTTGGTGGGTTGAAATATCGAAATCTCTCTTCAATATCGCGATATACCTACACACTGAACAAAACGGCTCCAGTAACATATTGCAGTAACCATGTATGTACTTGTAACCATTGCTTTCATGAATTGAAGATCTTGTGATTCTTCCTTTCTTTGTTGTCTATCACGTTTTGTTTGCAGGAGTTTTCAACAAATAAAGCCACCTTTGTGTCACAAAAACACATGTTATAACCTATACATCATTGTCTCAGACACATAACATAATCAGAATTGCAAACATAATTTGTTTGCACACAAGTGTACTATATTTGCGACAAGCTATAAAGACATTATATTTCCATCCAAACAATATCAAAAGACAGAGTTTTCAGCGCGCAGTAAAAGTCGACTACATGACACACACTTCAGCCTTTGAAAGAAACTTCTCCATTCATAGGCCGGACAGAGAGAACAGGAAAGGACGCATACCGGGTTATAGAAAATATATATGTAGGCTTCTATAGTGACTGCACCAAGCTAAGTGGTAAGGTAGAGTTTGGATTCGATTCATCTGCCTACCCGACCATTATAGTGTCTTTTAGGCAGAAGTCAAGACAATCCGAAGAGCTGGCTTTTGGCTGGAACGAACGTCATCACCGCCAGGGGTTATCACCATTTACTATGACTCTACTACAAAGAAAAATATCATTTTCAGATTCAATTAAAATATTCGTATATTCAAACAAAATATTCATTGAAAATCCAGTGATAAAAAAATTCACATATCAGCTACAATATTTGTCGGTTGTTCATTGGAAAAATATTATTTTTTAATCGATGTAAAATTTCACCCATCTAGGAAAATATTTGTACGTTGTTTATCATAAATATTTTGGTTTTCAGTAGATGAAGAAATTCACATAATAACAAACTAAATTGCATCTCAATTTTCGTTTTGTCATCGATCCGAGCTATTTTTATAAATTTTGTTTGTTTAAAAAAATTGTTGCCTGTAAAGTCGGTTTTACGGGCGAAGATTTTACGTGACAACGTCTTTTTCTCGGTAGAATATTTATTGATATGAATATAATTAAATTGCACAATAGGAACAAGGAATTGAATGAAAATAAGAATTGCACAAATTTTAACTATAGAAATATACCTATTTTGTTTAGATTGATTTGATTTTCATATTGATTAGATGTTAAAATTCTTGCTCAACACAGTTTAAATCAAGTTTTCTTATATCTGCCACTTTTTCTTAATATTTGTAATTTTAAAGAATCAATTCGAAAATCAAAACATTTATTCAGATCGAAGGTTCAAATTTTTGCTAAATAAATTTGAAATTAATTAAAATTTGTAAAATAAAAAAAAAAACCAATGAGTGTTAGAACTCACGGGCGATGTTTTAACATTTATTGAAACTTATGGTTTAGGAAAATAGAAGTAATTTCAACACCATCTAGGTACCTGTGCGATTTCTATGAACACATTATCAAATGTGACATTATAAACAATAAACATATCCTTTATTATAAAATATAAACATTTCTTTTATTATAAAAAATAAACATTTCTTTTATTAAAAACAAAAGAAAATAATTTACTAACCAAAAAGTATTTCAATTCATCATATTCGCATATCGTTTTTAAAGCCGACCGCAGCTCTCTGTTTCGTTTTGGCTACCTAATTCATATGAAAATTTCTACACACAAACATACACTACACATATCATAAAGCCAAAAAACAAAAAACAAAAAAAAACAAAAAATAATACCTTATCCAATGCAGACTGATCTAAATCAATATTCATACACACGCACATATATACGCACATACATACTTGCTCAGTCGTCATATATATGATGTGCCAAAAAACAAAAACACTCACACCACCGACCAACAGCCACTAGAAGCCAGCAAAGCAAATCGTTTCTGGCACACAAGTAAACACACACATCCGCACACACAGAATTATTTATTGAGTGGGAGAGAGACGCAAGGCATTCGGCGGGCCTCTCTCTCGTTCGGTGACTCATCGTAACGTTACCGGGCGTTACACTTTTTCATAAGTGACTCCCAGCCGCAACCTAATTTAAGACGTTGTCACGTCAAAAAAATCCAATGAGTGTTCGAACTCACGGGCGATGTGTTAACACCTTTTTGCTACACGGTACCTGTTCGATTTCTATGAACACATTCGTAAATGTTACATTGGAAAATAGAAAGCAGCGTTCAATCATATGATGACGTTACAGTTAAATAATATTAATACTTAAAATTATTTAAAGACCCAGTGCAAGCACATGTGTCATTATTTTCTTGCTCAATACTTTTTGTTTTATTCCCACAAAAGTCAAAGAATGCAAAGCAACAGACACTTGTATATACATACATACATTGTTATATTCGTACATACGCTACACAAGTTCACAAAATTGTCGTTGCTCTCTTGCTATCTCATTTTTATATACGTATAATACGTCATTACTCTCTTTGCTCTGAGAGTGCTCCGCACCCACATTTTATTGGTCTTACCTTTCACAATAAAAAAAAAACAACAACACCAACAACAACTACTACTACTACTGATATGTTGGTGATTTATTTGGAGGGGGGGGCTGGTACCTGAAAGAAAAACAAGAAAAACTGTTAAGGGAATGCAAAGAGTGGAGAGTGAGAGTGTAAATTGTCATGGTGGAGGGTATATAAGCTTCGGCCCGGCCGAACTTAACACCGTTTCTACTTGGTTTTGTATACACCGGGCAATGCTGAACATCAAATGACTCGCTTTGTTTGGCTATAGCAACAACAACGAAACAACCAAACACACAACAGCACACATACCTTGTCCGAAGTAGCTGACGTATACGTGTGTCACATAACCACATGTTTGCCATATCAACAGCAACGAAACAGCCAAACACACAACTTCACACTTACTTTGTACGAAGTAGCTGACGTATTAGTGTGTCACCATATCTCCGTTCAACAACAGCAACAGACGCATGTACGTACATACATACATTATTATGTTAATACATACGCTATAGACACAATTTCGTTTGACTCACCACTGCCACGCCACTCTTTCATTGCTCTCTTGCTCGCTCATTTTTGTTTAACACGTCAGTATTCTCTCTCGCAGTCGCAGAAAATCTGGTTTTAGCAGCAGCATAAAATCTGGTTTTAGCAGCAGTGTTGACTGACGCCGCTATAGATGTTAACATATCAAAAAAAATATGGAAATATGAAATTCAAACTCACATTCGCTGGACGATCGTTTCGATGTTTGTGAAGCATAATTTTCAGCAACGTCTAGCCTGCTACCCCACCAAATGACTGTACAAGCTAATCACTAACCGAAGTTATTTGGTTGTTCGTGTGTATTTATCGAAACGAATGAAAATAAAAGTTAGTAATATTTTTTAATTTAACTATTTTGAGGAACTTATTGGTTAACCAGGTTAACTGAGTCTGAATTATGGTATTTTTGAAGCCAACAAAAAAACTTCATCAAATATTGTGGTTTTTGTCTATGAAATTTTTTGCTGGTACCATTCATCGATTTTCATTTCAATATTTGATTAATTAATTGAGTGCTGAAATTTTCCACGTACCAATTTTTTTGTTAAAATTTTACGGTCGTCTTTTTTTCTGTGTACTCTACTATGGCTCTTGTATATGAGAACGTCTGTTGGATAACTGCTATGGCAACCAAAAATTTGTTTTATGACGGTGCATCGATAACAACCATCGAATATTTAGCCACGAAAAAGCTTCTCTGTTCGGTACCGGTCTGAAACTACATTATGGGTCCCAACCAATGTATGTAGAATTAAGAAAAACGAACTGCTCGCGAATTGCGAGAAACTCTCCCCTATCTCTTTGTGGGATGTGATTTATTTTATTTAAAAAAATCCAATGAGTGTTCGAACTCACGGGCGATGTGTTAACACCTTTTTGCTACACGGTACCTGTTCGATTTCTATGAACACATTCGTAAATGTTACATTGGAAAATAAAAAACAGCGTTCAATCATATGATGACGTTACAGTTAAATAATATTAATACTTAAAATTATTTAAAGACCCAGTGCAAGCTCATGTGTCATTATATTCTTGCTCAATACTTTTTTTTATTCCCACAAAAGTCAAAGAATGCAAAGCAACAGACACTTGTACATTCATACATACATTGTTATATTCGTACCGAAGATCAACATAAAATACTTTTTTAATATTACTCCAAATTAATACTCCAAATTAAAACACTTCAATCTCGGCTCGCCGATATCGGATCGCCTTAATTTTTGGCCTAAACTCTTCGTCGAAACCCGCACTAGCTTTTTAATCCAAAAATTAATAAAATCGGCTATGAATTTCCGGAGAAAATCGCGTGGGAAAATTATATGAAAATCGCCCAATAATCACTTTCAATACAGACTGCCAAGCATCGAATAAACAAACGATGATAAGACAAAACCGAAGATCAACAAAACACTTTTTTAATATTACTCCAAATTAATACTCCAAATTAAAACACTTCAATCTCGGCTCGCCGATATCGGATCGCCTTAATTTTTGGCCTAAACTCTTCGTCGAAAGCCGCACTAGCTTTTTAATCCAAAAATTAATAAAATCGGCTATGAATTTCCGGAGAAAATCGCGTGGGAAAATTATATGAAAATCGCCCAATAATCACTTTCAATACAGACTGCCAAGCATCGAATAAACAAACGATGATAAGACAAAACCGAAGATCAACAAAACACTTTTTTAATATTACTCCAAATTAATACTCCAAATTAAAACACTTCAATCTCGGCTCGCCGATATCGGATCGCCTTAATTTTTGGCCTAAACTCTTCGTCGAAACCCGCACTAGCTTTTTAATCCAAAAATTAATAAAATCGGCTATGAATTTCCGGAGAAAATCGCGTGGGAAAATTATATGAAAATCGCCCAATAATCACTTTCAATACCGACTGCCAAGCAACGAACAAACAAACGATGATTTACTCTTACAAACCTAACACTTGCGTATGTATTAAATTTATAGTTTACTGCCCTAGAGGCGCGCGTATAGATGTTAACACATCAAAAATAACTTGTCAAAGTCCTTCTTGACTTTCTAATACCAACCTATACAATCAAATATGCGTGTCAATCCCAGAGAGCAGAATAATACAAAAGCTCTTTAAAGAAAATTTCTTGCTGTATTATTTTTCAGATTATAGTTTCCACTTTCACTTCTACAGTCAAAGTAAATAATATTGTTGCGGTATTATCATATCCTATAACAGGATAAAATTGCCGCTAACGAGAAACGCACCAGGATCACAGTCCTTTCTGGTGTTTTGTTTGTATGTTTTTGTTTATAAGCTACGAATCGGTTTAATGTTGACAGAAAAACGCAAATAAATACGTGCTAATGCCATGATCTAACCTAACCTCACCTAACTTACAAACAAACATTTGCTGTCTACTCAGTGTTGCCAGTCGTATGTCAGTTACTTGATGGATATCCGTGAAGTTATTTGCATACGTACAGCAGTAGGCTGCCCCTTATTGTAATTAATTAAAATTTATTTATAAATAAAAATTCTTTTAAAATTTATGTAATTTGTGGCAAATCTCTGAAAGACAATGCCCTATTTCACGAAAATTAAAATTTTTAATCTGAAAATTGGAATTAGTTTCCTCACAGTCAAAATATTTCTTTTGAAAAATGAATTTCATTCAAAAATGAAATGAAATGGAATGAAATGAAATGAAATGAAATGAAATGAAATGAAATGAAATGAAATGAAATGAAATGAAATGAAATGAAAGGAAATGAGATGAAATGAAATGAAAATGAATGACTTCTACTTGATTGCAAATGCCAGGACATTCGAAATAAAGGAATTGTGTGTTTTCATTAGACTGTAATTGACAAAGTTGTGGAACCCAGGTCAAATTTCTTTCGACTAGAATGTGAACGAATATCGCTCCACTTCGAAGAACAGCTACTAATTCGATACGTCCACATCTCTTTGGGCATTTTGAAATTAAAAAAAAATATGATTTTGAAATATTATCTGACTTTCTAGGTTGTAATGATTTAGGGAACAGAAACAGATTATTTCGTAGGCCTTTTTTCTAAATCAGTTTAGCTTTCTGATTATTAATCATTATTCATGATTTTAAATAATAAAAGAAAATTTTGATAAATCCTTAGTAGAATCGTCAATATCTTGCCAGCCGTTTTATCTTTGCGTTGTAATAAACCCGATCCCATGGGACTTAAATGATCCTTTGATGGTGTAATATGATAAAAAGTGTTTTAGTTCTACCAAATTCTCGCCGAAAGTTACTGGGCTCATTTGAGTTTTGATACAGTTTGAATTTTTGTGGAAACTCGAACTTAGTATGAATAGAAATTACATTATCAACCCAATACTCCTATACTTATGGTATAGAGGATATAATCAGTCCAGACAGAATATCCTGGGCCATCAATAGCTCCCCACCATAAAAATCTCCGGGCCCAGATAGTATTATACCAAAGATGCTGCAAAGCGCGTAGGTCATATTTAGGCCGTGGCTCTGTATTATATTCCGATCCTGCCTGACTCTTAACTTCTTACCAAAGACTTGAAGCCAGGTAAGAGTGCTTTTCATTCCCAAGGCAGGGAGAAGAAGTCATGTGAGCGCAAAGGATTTCAGGCCGATCAGCCTCTCATCGTTTCTTCTGAAATGGCTTGAAAGGCTAATCGACGCATACATCCGCAAGAAGATGGATGGATCGCCCAAAATATCACTCAGCCAACATGCATATCTAAGACGCCGCTCAACCGACACAGTCCTGCATGAAGTCATCAGAACTATTGAGATGTCCTTGGAACACAAACAATATACCCTCGCGGCCTTCTTGGATATATAGGGTGCATTCAATAACGTGAGCTCAGCGCTTCTATGGCTTGAAGACCTAGGCGTGCAAACATTCCTCAAGAGTTGGATAGTGGCAATGCTACAGAGCAGAATTATCAACGCCTCTATGGGAAACAGCGAGTCATCAAAGCGAGTGAATAGGGGAACTCCCCAGGGTCGAGTCGTCTCTCCCCTACTTTACTTACTCGTGATCAACAAAATACTACTGAAAATGTAAAATGAGGATCAAAACAGTGGCGTATGCGGATGACGTGGTAATAATGGTGTCTGGTTTGTTCCCATTCGTGTTGAGCGAAATCATGAGTGGTCTTGGAGTGAATCCAGGGAAAAATGAGGTCATGCTTTTTACCACGAAGACCAAGATACCAAAGTTTAATCCTCCTCGGCTAAGTGGAATAGAGATTCAACTGTCAACTTACGCCAAGTACTTGGGCGTGATTCTAGACCCTAAACTTTCCTGGAAGCGCAACATAGAGCACGCTTGTCGTAATATGTTCGGAAGCCGATGGGGTCTCCGACCGAAAATGGTGCTATGGATGTACACTAGCATAATCAGACCAATACCCTACTATGGAGCAATGGTATGGTGGCCTGTCACAGGGAAGACGTCCACCATGAAATTGTTGTATAGAATACAGAGACCAGCATGCATCGGCATAAGAGGGGCAATGAGGACGTGTCTAGCTGAAGCCCTTAATGCAATGCTTCATATTATACCAATCGACCTTAACATTACAGCTAGTGCGGCCTGGAGCGCCACCCGACTAAACGCTATTTGACTCTGGAAGAGCAACGCATACGGACATATATGGACGCATATACTACAGATAATACCAAGAGAACTCAATATAACCACCGATTACTGTACCCCCTCATTGACGTTCGATAGCCTATTCGATGTCAGGTTTCCCATTAGAATAGAGCGGGATAAAGGGGAACCACTTACAGGTTTTGACACCAAAGGATTTACAGACGAATGCAAAATGGAATGTGGAACCGGCTCGGGTGTCTTCTCCGAAGAGGCAGGCCTCAATTTATCATTCAAACTCCCAGACAAGTGCAGTGTTTCCAAGCGGAAGTACTGGACATCAAAGAAACCTGCGCCGCACAGCGAAAATTACAGCAAAAAACAGAACGCATTGGAATATTTGTAGATAGCCAAGCGGCTCTCCTATCACTTAAATCTGGCCAATGTGGTTCTTACTTGGATACCAGGCCACAAAGGTCTCCTAGGGAACGAAACGGCAGACGAACTAGCTAGGGCAGGATCCTCTTCCACCGAACCCCACACGGCGTCAGTCGCAACGCCTATAGGGGTGATCAAAAGAGGTATTTTCCTGCATTACCTTGAACGAGCGAAGACCAGATGGGATAGGACGGAAACGTGCCGCATATACAGAAACACATAGGCAGAATATAACATTCACCGGACTAACTCCCTGATCAGCCATAATCAGGGAGACATATCTAGGCTAACTGGCGTGCTGACCGGGCACTGTACAATCGGTAATCACGCATGACGGTTGAAGCTGCCATATAATGACCACTGCCGTGCCTGCGATGGCGCAGAAGAGGAGGATGTTCCTGCATAACCTCACTGAGATAGATCTATGGGATCTAATGAGGTATCTCCGATTAACAGGCTGGATATAGACACGGTACTTTGGACTTTCTGGAGTGATATGGTATGCAAAACGGTGTCTCAAGACACTAATTGATGCTAAATAGTATCTTTAGCAACCACGAAAACCAACCAACTATGAATAGAAATGAAAGAAAATGTAAAGAAATCAATGGCCAGTTTCCCGATCTGGAGCGAAAAGCTATGCGAACGAAAACCACCCACTCACATTCGACTCAAATTGGGTTCCTCTAAAACCAAATCTTGTATTCGACTGCCTCAATATATTTTTTCACTAATGACAATATATTCGAAATATAGGAACCCAAACATGAACTGAAAACTTTTAATAAATTTTACGATTTCATTCGACTTGAAATAACAAGATTGTGGAACAAAAATCAACTTTATTTCGACAAGAACACGAACAAAAGCTTTCGTTCGAGATCCAGATCGAGGAACAGGCTGTAAATCGCATTAATAGCATATAAAGCTGTTCTAGAAGTCATAGGTTTCAATAAAATACATTATAATTAAAATTTTTTCAATTCGCCCATCTCTAATTCTCCTTTAAATTATGTCCTGTACGAAATTCCCAACTAGGCAGTCGACCAACTGTTTCATCGAAACCCCCTTGGATTTTTTCAGTTGTATCGAAAATGTTTCATTTGAAAATTAAACAAACTATAATTTCAATCAATATTTTGTATTTGAAATTATATAATGCAGAATTGATGTTGAAAATATTAAATTACAAATTGGAATTAAGCTGTCACTTATCGATAGGAATCCAGCGATACCATTCCAAGCGCTAATAAGATCAGTTCGGGGTTTACTCCATATTTTCGCCATAACTAGGCCTTATACTTATAGCCTCTGTTGAAATGAAATTGAACGTCAAATAAATTTAAGAACGTCTTGCCCAAAAAAATAAAAAATTACAGGTATTTGGGTTAAAATGATATCATTTCGTCACAATACCATGTAACGTCACGTCTTGGTCCGTTCGTATATAATAGTATATACACTCACCGCCATTCACTCACATACTTCCCTGGTCTACCCGTCACCTAAGTGAAGACAACGCCAAACACCGCGATCAATCACAATTACTGACAAACACACAAGCTCTGCCGACGTTGTGTACATACAGGTTGTTTCGAAAGTGACCACCCTATTAGAAGATGCTCTTATTTTTGCAAATGGCCGCCAATGTCAAATCTGTTTTGACATTTGTGGACTAAACAGATGTAGAATACAAGTCAATAAGCCATAGAACGATACACTCCCCAAGAACGCGGAATAATCGTGTCTATTTTTTTGCGTAACAATTAGCAGCGCGTAGCGCGAATACCGTCGCCGATTCCCCGGATGTCCGACACCGACTGCGCAAACTCTGCACCGTTTGGCAACTAACCTTGAAGAGTATGGGACCACACGAGACGTTGCCAGGAGTGGCCGGCCCGGGAGCGCCCGTTTTGCCGAGAATATAGCCGCTGTTGCCGAGGATGTGGAACTGTCGCCGGAAACATCGACCAAACGCCGTGCCTCGCAATTGGCCATCAGCCGGTCGTCCCAATGGCGAATTTTGGTCAAAGACCTGCGCATGTTCCCGTACAAAGTCCAGTCCATGCATCAGCTGCTGCCTGTCGACCGCCAAACACGTGTAACCTACGCCCAAGCCATCCTCAATCTCGTGGACGAAGTGGACGATTTTTCCACCAAAATTTTAATGAGCGATGAGGCTCATTTCCACCTCAGCGGGTACGTGGACAAGCAAAACTATCCCTTCTGGGGCACCGAAAATCCACGAGTGATGCACGAGGAGCAATTACACCCGCTCAAAGTGACTGCATGGTGGGCTGTTCACGCTGGAGGAGTCATCGGGCCATTTTTTTCGAGAACGCCGCTGGTCAAACGGCAACATTGAACGGTGCGCGCTATAGGGCCATGTTAACCGATTTTTTTCTGCTGCAATTCGACGAATTAGGACTGGAGGACATGTGGTTCCAACAGGACGGAGCAACGGCATACACTGCGCGAGCCACAACCGATATTCTGAAGGCGGCGTTCTCTCATTTTGGCGATTTGCAGTGGGCCGCAAGATCGCCCGATTTAACCGTTCCAGAATTTTTTTGTGTGGGTTTTTGAAGTTCCGTGTTTACGTGAACAAGCCCGAGGCCCGGGAAGGCCTCAATATTAACATTCGACACGAGTGCGAGGATCTGTCCCCCGAAGTTCTCGCCGAAGTGATGAAAAATGTCATAAAACTAGCCCGTATGGTAATCAATTGTGATAAAATATAAAATAAAATTCTAAAGGTTCAAATAAACATAATCAAAAAACAGAATCGGAGTTTCTCATTTAGAAAAAAAATTAGAGCCAAACAACATCGGATGACTTCTTTTGAAACATCTTGTAGTACCAGCGAACTAGTTTCAATAGCCACACAAGCATGAGTGCTTTGATGCAATTCTCATTTGCGTCACTACAGCTTTGGTACTTAATGTTAGGGTAAACTAGACTCAGAGTCGCTTCCGGGGCAACCCGATAAGATTATAGCATTTTATCTGGGGCTCTAGTTCTGCAAAGTACAGGGACAATTTTGGGATCCGGTCTTTAGTAAAGACAGGGTAGATACATTTCTACACAGGGGCTTCGGCTCACTGTTCCTACACAGGGGCTTAGGCTCACTGTTCCTACACAGGGGCCTAAAGACCCTGTTCCTACACAGGGACTTCGGCTCACAGTTACTGCACAGGGGCTTCGGTTCTATGTACCTACACAGGGGCTTCGGCTCACAGTTCCTACACAGGGGCTTCGGTTCTCTGTACCTACACAGGGGCTTCGGGTAACTGTTCTTACACTGGGGCTTCGGCTCACTGTACCTACATAGGGGCGTCGGCTCACTATTCCTACACTGGGTCTCCGGCTCACTGTTCCTACACAGGGGTCCGGCTCACTGTTCCCATACAGGGGCTTCGGCTCACAGCTCCTACAAAGGCGATTCAGTTCACTGTTCCTATACAGGGGCTTAGGCTCTCTGTTCCTAGGGCTTAGGCTCTCTGTTCCGACACAGGGGCTTCGGTCCTCTGTACCTACACAGGGGCTTCGGCTCACTGTTCCTATACAGAGCCTCCGTCCTACTGTTCCTACGCTTACTGGTTCCATGCAGCCCATCTCATAATAACTGATCCCGAACCGTTCTCACCGGATATGTAAAGCACATAACGAGTCAGTATCCCGCATATCCGATAGCGATCTATGCATCGAATCCGAATAATTGAGTGCATCTTAAAATCGACCAGTACGCAACCTGCCCCCAGAAGAGTATTATTAAGCCAAGACTAGTATTCGCAGAAGAGTATTGTCAAGCCAAGACAATTGTCCCAAGAAGAGAGTTGTCAAACCAAGACGAGAGTTCTCATGCTCAACGCTCACCTTCGCAACGAGTGAATCAGTTGATGCTATTCCTGTAAATCAAATTACTTTGTAAATTAAAGATCAAAAAAGAATCCGAATTCGAACTCCCAAAAGGGTAAACTAAACTCTGAACATGACTGAGCTTACCTCAGCCCTCGGTAAAACCACGTTATAAACTAGCGCCCTAATATTCGAGGTTATAACCACAAGTTCTCTACCGTATACATTATGCAGATGTGTGTGTACTATGTGGATGTATATGTTTATGTGTTTATGTGTGTGTAAATATCCCTGTGAAGTATTTCTTTTGAACAGCGGCTTCTGTGGGGAGTATAACGATGCCACCATTGTCGCTTTCCTTTTTTGTATAAACACCCTGACATCGCATGACAGCAAAGAAGTTTTCTCCGGCAAAAGTCGGTTTTGTTGCCTAATTACATATACATACCTACGAGAAACAACACATACGTATATGTGATTACATTTTATAGGACTTAGACACATACAAACTAAAACCACAGACAGCACCAGTTGAGTTGAGGTTTTGGATTAGTTTTGTTTTCAGTGCAAATTCTGCAAGTAACGTCACTAATATTGTTGTTGCCACCGTTGTTGTTGTTAAATCCTATTTATTACTTCGGCTTGATGTTCTCTCTTTATCCTTTGCCGCTTCCTGCAACATTTGTAAGCACCGATTTATTTTCTTTTTTAAATTTCGCAGAGATAAGTGTTTATATGTTTCCTAGATAGGTAAAATCTCAACCATTATAGTTATGTACATATAGTTTTTGCCACAGCTGTGTCTGTATCCGTGCCATGGTATTGCAGTAAATGTTGCATCCTCGCTCCGTAATAAACGGCAACTGTAGATTCTGTTTATTGTGACAACACAATTTGTTGTGTAAACCAAAGGCATCCGCATGCGTTCCCAAAGAGCGGAGAGGCAATTACTTTAAAGAATTAATGAAATCAAAACAAAGTGAGTCATGAAAAATGAATTTATACACATAATAACTTTATTACAGGGTTGTTAGGATTTAAAATAAATTCTGCATAAAACTTTATTTACCGACATCAGTGTGGAACGAATATTTAAAAAGAAAAACCAAACAGGATTCTAAACAGGAGGTAGACAGAATTTAGCTGACATAGTTGGCAATGTAAAATAGTATGCTAAAGAAAGATTAGCTAAGATTGTCCTGTAAAATATACATAGTTGAAACAGGAGAAAAATATATTCCTTGGCAAACACCTACTCCTGGCAACCTTTAGTGTTGATTGATGATATATCTAGTTTAGAACACAATAAAGGTGATACATTATATATGCAAGGGCAATATGTCATAGAACATAAGGAAAATCTAAAACTGCAGAAACTTCACGAAGCGACGTTATCATCGACATCATGTGAAATATTGTGGTAAATGAATTTATTTAGAAAGTAAACAGAGGTGAGAGATAAAACAGACACACAAATAATACCCAATCCAATGTACGCAACTACAAAATGACGATTTCCAGTAAATGTCTGTAACTGACAAAACAAACGAAACGTATGTAGAGTCCTGTCTGCATCCGAATGCCATACAATGAACATTAGAAAGAAATATGGTAATCAGTCATGTCTGTCACATACGATGTCTGCTGTGATTATAAGACTTCCAGAAACTGAATATAGTGGAGCGATTATGGTATGGTGTACAAATAATAGTTAACTTAATCTAATCTTATCACTGACCATCGCTGCCAAATATGTTATTAATACAGTCAGACATTTCAGGACAACAATCTGACAGACTTAGATGTATGGTGATGGTTGTAACAAAGTTGGAGAAGAAAAAGTTAACAGGAAACAAGTAAATGTTGACAGTAGTCAGTTTATTATGCAATTTATAATAAATTTAAAATCGACACTTCTACCTTTTTGATGTGTTAACATCTATAGGCGCGGTTACGGCCTAAACTCACAAAGTGAACACATCCAAACACAGTTTGTCCGACTGCGATCACACAGATTGTTTGGCGTTAAACTTCTTTGTATGAAATTTTGTGTGCATATCGGGTAGATGTCAGAATCGGCCAACATCTATTTTTCATACCCCTAAATGATAAGGCTGACCCACCCATATATAGAATACAGATTTCTCCGACTGCGAAACACAGATTGTCAGACTGCGAAAAAACACACACTGATGTAGCGGCAGCAAATAGTTGACTTGTGTGGGTGCGAAGCACTATCAGAGCAAAGAGAGTAATGACGTGGTCATACGTATATAAAAATGAGATAGCAAGAGAGCAACAAACATTGTGTGAACTTGTGTAGTGTGTGTACGAACATAACAATGTATGTATGTTCATCTGTATTCTCTTTGTTTTTTGTGGGATTCTCTTGCATTCTCTTTGTTTTTTGTGGGAATAAAGCAAAAAGTATTAAGCGAGAAAATAATGACACATGACACTGGTCTTTAAATAATTTTAAGTATTAATATTATTTAAATGTAACTTCATCATATGATTGAACGCTGTTTTTTTTATTTTCCAATGTATCATTTACTAATGTGTTCATAGAAATCGAACAGATACCGTGTAACAAAAAGGTGTTAACACATTGGATTTCTTTCGTGAAATTTATTTTAGGTGGCAAAATATTCTCTATCATATAAATTTTTATTATAAAAGGTGTCTCAGTAAGGATGCACTTTTTCATTTTAAATCAAAACACGTATTTTCTGAGATATTTATGATTTTGTTATTGAATTGTAAAGAAGACATGTTCCGATTAAGTATGCATTAAAATATCCGTCAACTGACCCCACGGATCTGATGACAGGCCATTATTGTTTACATGAAATTTTTCACTAATTTTTCACAGAGATATGGCTGTATCTCACCGATGAGGCGGGAGATCTCAGATTTGAGCTCAGGTATTGTTTCTGGTTTATTCGCATAAACCCGAGATTTCACAAAAACCCAAAGCAAAAAATCGCACGGCGTTAAATCGCATGATCTTGGTAGCCAGTTGACATCAGAATTTCATGAGGAAATTTGTTATTCAAATCGTTGCTGCAATAAATCGATTGTTTTATACGCGATGTGGCAGGTGGCACCGTCTTGCTGAAACCACAGATTCCAGATTCATGCCGTTCAGTCGAGGCCACAACAACCCCGTCTCATTTTCCTGTAACGAATACCGTTCACTCTCACTGCAATTTCGGCCTCATCTTCAAAAAAGTAAAGCCCAATCACGCCGTCTGAGCAAAATCCGCTCCAGACAATTGTTCGTTGTTGGTACATTTGTTTCTCATTGATATTTAGAAAGTAAACAGAGGTAAGAGATAAAACAGACACACAAATAATACCCAATCCAATGTACGCAACTTCAAAATGACGATTTCCTGTAATGTCTGTTCGTGAATTGGTCTGAACAACAACTTGAAAATGATTCGGATTTTCATCGGAAAATCATCTTCAGCGATGAGGCTCATTTCTGGTTGAATGGCTTCGTCAATAAGCAAAATATGCGTTATTGGTCAGACAGCAATCCACACGTAATCCATGAGTCATCATTGCATCCCGAAAAAATTACGGTTTGGTGCGGTTTATGGGCCGGCGGCGTCATTGGGCCGTACTTCTTCCACTCAATTACTGTGAATGCGAATCGCTACCGTTCAATGATAACCGAACATTTTTGGCCCCAATCGGATAATATGGACTTGGAGAACATGTGGTTCCAACAGGACGGCGCCACAAGCCACACAGCGAATGCCACAATCAATTACGAAATGACCCGGTCGATTGGCCGCCTCGGTCGTGCGATTTGACGCCGTTAGATTATTTCCTGTGGGGCTACGTCAAGTCTATGGTCTATGCCAACGAGCCAGCGACGATTGATGAACTTCGTACGAATATCGAACGTGAAATTGCAGCAGTATCGGCCGATTTATGCTTGAAAACCGTCGAAAATTGGGTTTAGCGCCTGGACTTCTGCAAGCGTGCCCGTGGTGGCCATGCAAAAGAAATCGAGTTCCATACATAATGGCATCGAACGTACTTTCACAGGTATAAAGAATTTCATTGGTATCTAAAACCGGTTTTGTTTTATTTAAAAAAACTTTTGTAGCGCTCTTATTGAAAAACCCGTTACTTGTCATAAATTTTTGACGACTTACCTGGTAGGCTGAGTTTGTTGACAATTCTGCTCAAATCTCTTTGTCAGACTTGTTGCCTCTTATCATGTATAACCAACCACCTTTAACATTTTACATGTTAGAAATTTAATCCTACTAAGTCCTGTACTTACAAATTTCATTGAAATGTTACACAACATTTCGATAACATTAAAAACATTATGTATAAATGTCCTTGCCAAACTTGTCAAATCCCAATATGTACTATCTCCTGCAAACAAACCGACATTTCAATGGCATTTCCCTAACATCCTTCATCTCATTAAACAATTTGATAACAATTTCCTTATCCGTTTTGACAAAATTGTTGTTGAGTTTATAAATTATGTAGTTGTTATCTACTAAGCCAAACACACATTTACATCTTATTTTGACTGGCATTTGGAAAATGTTTCAACCCCAATGAAAGTTCACTCAATTTACTTTGAAGATTCCTTAATTCCAATGCAGCTGCTTTCGTAAATAGTACAAATGAGTGAGCTCATTTGTAAAAGACATCTCCACCGAGTAAGCAAAACATTCGTATTGTGAATCATTAGTTTCCAGTAAATCTTTCCATACATATCACCACCAGCAATGGGTATCTTTCCATACATATCACAACCAATGTTGCTCGACAAGTCTTACTCCGATACATGTGTAAGTCATGGTAATGCACCAAGTGGAATACTCCAGTACTCCTGCGGCAACACTTGTGTGTGGCACCAAGATCATTTGGAGTTGTGATGGCTGTTGCAAGCATTTGGTGAGCTAATTAAACATGCATTTAAATCTATTTGCAACTCATGCAGTCTGGTGTTTCAGTGTAAGACGACTCCTGCACGAGAAACCTGTGTGTTGCAACGATACGAGTTGTAGCAGCAAATGAATGGACTCTTGCGTAAGTCGGAAGGATTGCAATGTAATACGGATGTAGAAGTACTTGTGCATGTCTGTTTGGTATTACACATCCGTGATATTTTGGCAATTGGAACAAGTACAAATGATTGTGCCATATATCACCTTCCCGACCAACAAACAGCTTCAGTTTCCGATGCCTTAACTGTGTTGCAGCAAAAGCTGTACTGACAACGACATCAGCATCAGCTATAACGACAACGAGTTCCCGACCAAATTCGACAGTGACAACATAAACAGGCGATATGAAGAAACTTTATGTTCATGTGCATCCGTTGGTATGTACATTAGGGTGCTTGTTATATTGGTGATTCTAAAAGTTTTCTAGCTAAAGATGTACAAATCGGTACTTAATGGGTACAAATCGGTACTTAGTTTACTTAATTATATGTGGCAACTAGAATTTATGACGGATGGCATTAAATTAAACTGTGTTTATTTTGGCGACATATTATCGAGGATAAATCTTAGAATGCCTAACCATCAGCAGCAGGAATCCCTTGGTGTATAGATATGCATATGAAACAGATATCATTGGGCAACCAATGCTGAAAGTAACAGCAGTATTCCGAAGACGTCATGAGGTTAATGGATGTGGCGAACAGAGTTTCGACATGGTCAACAGAAAGTGTTGCATTTTTGGAGAAGGCAGCCAAAAATTTATAACTTTTTATATAGTTAACATTTCTTAAGAAGGAGGGAGGTTTAAAAAAATAAAATTTTCGTTGATTTGTATCGCTTCCAAAGCGAGTTATATACCAAAAATTAAATACCAAAAATTGCGGGATGGGGCCTAAACGAAAAAATTGTAAACAACTTTTTTTTAACTACTTTATTAGAACCCATTATTGTCAACTATATTGGGTACTCTTGGTCATTGATAAAGGAAATAATAGATATAGCACCCATTGTCAACTTTGTTCACTAGGTGCTGTCCTGTACTACTGTCATTTTCACTGAAGTTTCCAGTAATCTCATTGACGTTTATTAAAAATTGTGGGAAATTTTTGTGAAACTAATTTAAATAATGGGAAATGAGACAAAGTTTATGTGATTTTACATAATAACATTTGTTTCATACATAAAAATCTATTTCAAAGCCATGAGGCCGGTGTTGGGATATCAATAGGAGAAAACCCATAAGACCGCCCAAAGATGAACATCCCGGAACGCCTTTTTAATCTAAAAACTTCCCCGCCCAAAAACTGTAGCAACTTCTAAAACCGTTAAGAGAGTCTGAGGACTCTCAACAAGGAATGGTAGCTGAACTGGGGGAAGAACCAATTTATTAGGACATGGACGGTGGTGACTTGGCTTTGCAATTCGATGGCCATCAGATATTCTACTTAAAGTAACGTGTTTTATTCTTGATATTTTTGTTGAAAATTATTTTTTCGTTTGATATGAAATTTAAAATTTTTATTGTCATATTTTTTTATTTTTTTTTTTGGTGCTCTCAAAGACATTCAACGACTGCTTTCAACGACATCTACAAAATTACCCATTACACTAAACTTTTCCAAACACTTGTGCTTCATCCATGTGTTTACTCTATCTATGCTTTTGGTTGGGTTTGGTTTAAAGGGAAGTGTTCTAGGTGGAGCCTGTGTATTACATATTGTAGTTTTGAACCCAATAAAAAGTAAATTTAGAAAATCCAAAGTGCAACTCTGGCAAATCCATGACATACAACCCTGAGAATGGAATTACACTTGGCAGCACACTTACTCTTACACTCGTACTTTTGTTCTAGTTGGTGTCTAGACTAATATAACATAACATATTTCTTGTTTAATGAGAAATTGTCTAGGTGAAGCCTGTGTATTACATATTGTAGTTTTGAACCAAATAAAAAGTAAATTTGGAAAAGCCAAAGAGAAAGAAGTTTCAAAAAATGAAAGTGAAAGAAGTTTCAAAAAATTAGTGTGTTTTCTTAAAAAATGGAAATTTTCTCAAAACAACACCTATTGATATTTTTAAACAATGTACAAAGTACCTTTGCTTAAAAAAGTACAATGTCATACAGGAAATTGTCTTTTCTTAAAATACTAACTATTCTTTAGAGAGTACCTTTTTAGTAGATCAAAATAACTTTTTTGAGAAATAAGTACATACTCTTAAAATTGTACATGTCCTTTCGTAAAAAAAGCTTTTCTTCAAAAAAAAATCTTCTCTGAAAAAAATACCTTTTCTTACAAAAATTCGTTTTCTTAACAGTACATTTTCGTAAAAAGAAATTAATACTTTTTCTTTTCTTTTCTTGAGATAAGTAGCCTTTCTGAAAATAAGTACATATTCTTAAAAAAAAGCACATGAGGTGTCAGGGGACATCCGGTTGGAGTGCGCCCCCTGACACCTAGTCCCTTTCGCTATATTTTATGCACTAGTCAGTTCCAACACGCCTAAAGCGCTGTCGTTAAGAAAACATACTTTTTGTAAAATGATAAACTTTTTTTAAGAATTTTTTTTAATTATTGAATGTATTTTTTTTTAAACAAAGGATATTTTTAGGTCCCTTTTGTAAGAATATGAATTATATTTCCCGAAAAGGTACCTTTTTAACGAGAGGTACTTCTTTTATTCAAAGCAAATGTTTTTTTTACGAAATGGTAATATTTTTAAGAAGAAGTACTTTTTGTAAGAAAAAGTGTTAAGGGTATGAATTCTTTTACAACGAAGTACTTTTTTCAGAACCGGAACTTTTTAAAGAAGTGGTTCTCTTTTTAGGAAATGGTTATTTTTTTAAGAAAATTTACTTATTTTCAGAAAAGCTACTTATCTCAAGAAAAGAAAAGAAATTGTATTATTTTAATTTTAAGAATACTTACTTTTAGGAAAAGGAATTTTTGTAAGAGAAGGTATTTGTTTGAAGAAAAGGTTTTTTTTAAGAAATGGGATTTTTTGTTTTTTTGCATTGGTCCTTTTTTCAAGAATAGGTACATTTTTAGGAGTAGGTACTTATCTCAAGAAAAGTTATTTTGGGATGATTTTTATTTATTCGCCCTTTAAATTGGTACTTCTGAATTATATTATTCAAGCTTAAGACCATCTATATTTCTATAAATCTGTGGTCACAAACAATAACAGCCTAACTCGAGTTAGGACAAAATTGAAAAAAATATTTAGAGAAGTCACCCTGCTCAAATAAGCAACTCCTTTTTGTTAAGAACTAAGTAAAAGAATTCGTTTCCTTGTTATCTGTAACAAAGTTATCACAAAAACTCCGACTCCTGATTTCCAGTAAAGATATTCAACTTTAAACTGCTCTCCCTGAAAAATTTTAAAACCGACTTAGGCTGTTATTGTTTGTGACCACAGAAATAGAGATATAGTTTTTTTAAAAAAAATTTTTTTTTCAAATGCACCCTCATTATTTCTGGCAAATACAAAATACTATTTCCGATTTATTTTATTTAATTATTATATAATAAATAAAAAAGTTGTTTTGTTTCACAAAAAATGTACTCTTTAAAGAAAAGGTAGTTTTTAAGAATGGCAATTTGTTGTAAGAAAATGTAATTTTTTTAAGAAAATGTAGTTATTTAGGAAAAAATAATTTTTTTAAGAAAAGGTACTTTATGTAAGAAAATTTCCTTTTTTAAGCAGACGTACTTCTTTAAGATAAGGTAATTTTTTTAAGAAAAGGTACATTGTTGAAGAATTTCAACACGTATTTTCTTTGAGAAAATTTACTTTTTTATGAAAAGGCACTTACTTACTTATCCGGTCTCGGACAACCCCGGGGGGTCAGGGACCTTACAAAACGAAGATAACATATTCCGCCAACCAGTTCGATCTTTTGCTTTATCTCTCCAGTTGGCAATACCAAGTGTACGCAGGGATTCGTTAACCTGATCCCTCCAGCGGAGTCTTGGTCTTCCTATTTTTCGTCTTCCTTCGAGTTCGATTTCGAAAACCCTTCGCGCCGGTTCATCTTCATCCATTCTACTGACATGGCCTAGCCAGCGCAATCGCGTTATCTTGATCCGCTTAACTATGTCAATGTCAGGATAAAGCTCATACAGCTCATGATTCATGCGTCGCCGATACTCGCCGTTGTGCACTATAGGGCCATAAATTTTTCGGAGTATTTTTCTCTCGAAGACTCCTACAGATGTTTCGTCTGCTTGCGATAGGACCCAGGATTCTGCGCCATAAAGCACGACAGGTTGAATGAGAGTCTGGTACAGCTGGACTTTTGTTACTCGAGAGAGGGCTTTATCTCTAAAGTGCTTGCTTAGCCCAAAATAACATCTATTCGCAAGCACAATTCTCCGTTTGATCTCAAGGCTGACGTTGTTGTTTTTGTTCACGGCAGATCCGAGGTATATAAATTCGTCCCCTACCTCGAAGTTATAACGGTTATCAACGTTCACGCTTTGGTCTAATCGCGTGGAGGCCCTGTTCGTTGAAACCATTAATTTTGTCTTGTCCTCATTTACCGTCAGACCCACTTTTGCTGACTCCTTCTCAATTCTCGAAAAAACCGCAGTAACTTCTCTAATTGTGCGCCCAATGATATCTATATCATCAGCATACGCGAGCAGCATGTGACTTTTGCTGCTGATGGTTTTATTCATGTTGACTGCAGCTTTTCTCATAATGATCTCCATTAAGATGTTAAAGAGATCGCACGATAGGGTGTCGCCTTGCCTGAGGCCTCGCTTAGTTTCGAAAGGTTCGGTAAGATCCTTACCAACTTTCACTGCGGATTTGGTGTTCGTCAAGGTCATCCTGCAAAGGCGTATGAGTTTTGCAGGAATACCAAGCTCAGACATTGCTTCATAGAGTTTCTCCCGTATCGGACTATCGAAGGCTGCTTTATAATCGATAAATAGATGATAGGTGTCGATTTGTTTTTCGTGTGTCTTCTCCAGGATTTGGCGTAGCGTGAAAATCTGGTCAGTTGTCGATTTTCCAGGCCTAAAGCCACACTGGTATGGTCGAATCAGGTCAGCGATAATTGGTTTTAGTCTTTCGCACATTATACTTGATAGAACCTTATATGCTATGGATAAAAGGCTTATTCCACGGTAGTTGGCACAGATACTCGGGTCACCTTTTTTAAATATGGGACATAGTACACTGAGACTCCAATCGCCGGGCGTGCATTCATCTAACCAAATTTTGCTAATGAGCTGATGCATGCACCTTATCAGCTCATCGCCGCCAGCCTTAAACAGCTCCGCCGGTTATCCATCGGCTCCTGCGGCTTTGTTGTTCTTAAGCCGGGCAATAGCTGTTCTGACCTCGTCTTGGTTAGGAGAGGGGCAATCGACGTCGTCGTCCATATTGTGATCGATTGTCTCATCGTCATCGGATATCTCAAGTACTAGTAGCGCGGAGAAATGCTCTCTCCATATTCCCAGCATGCTCTGCACATCTGCGACGAGATTTCCGTCCTTGTCTTTACAGAAGGGGGGCCCTGAACCATGTCCATTAGTTCCGTTTTTAACTTTTTGGTAGAATTTTCGGGCTTCGTTCTTCCTTCTGTATGTCTCAATTTTCTCACTCTCGCGCTTTCTCCACTGCCGTTTCTTACGCCTAAAGAGACGGTTTGCCTCCTTTCTCTTCTCCCTATACCGCTCAGTTGCAGCTCGCGTTGCAATTGACTGAAGCATTACCATACGCGCAGCGTTCTTTTCGTCATTTGCTATGCGACACTCTTCATCGTACCATGGTTTATTGCGAAGCGGTTTTTCGAAACCAAGTACGGTTGTTATGGCAGTTTTTATAGAGTCGGAAATGGGTTTCCACTGCGCATCAGGATCGTCATCGGGAGGGGGTGGGTTCTGTGCCAAAAGTTGCGAGAGCTTCCTTGAGTAGGCTGTGGCTACCTCTGGTAATTGCAGCTTTCCGATGTCCAGCTTCCTCTGCGTCTGGTTCCGTACGATTTTTGCTCTACTTAATCTTGTGCGAACCTTTGCTGCTACCAGGTAGTGATCAGAATCGATGTTAGCTCCTCTGATCACTCGTACGTCCATTACACTGGATGAGTGCCTTCCATCAATTACCACGTGATCAATTTGGTTTTTAGTTCTTTGATCAGGGGATACCCAAGTAGCCTTGTGGATGTCTTTCAATCAGTCTCATACCGTTGTTGGAACTGTCAGCATGAAGACTGAAATTGCCAATAGTTGGATTAAACATATTCTCCCTTCCTACTTTGGCCTTAAAATCTCCTAGTACAATCGTAATGTCATGGCCAGGGCAGCAGTCATACGTTTCCTCTAGGAGCTCATAGAATATGTCTTTGGCATCATCATCTTTCTCTTCTGTCGGGGCATGCACACAAATTAGGGAAATATAAAAATATTTCGCTTTTATGCGGATTGTGGTTATTCGTTCACTCACAGGATTGAACCTAGAGACCAGATGTCGCAGTCTTTTGCCAACTACAAATCCGCAACCAAATTCATGTTTTTTTTCATGGCAACTGTAGTATATATCGCAGTTTCTTTTTCTTGTGCAGCCATGTCCTGTCCATCGCATTTCCTGGATAGCGGTAATGTCAGCCTTATAACTTTCGAGGACATCTGCCAGTTGGATACTTGCACCGGATCTATATAGAGTTCTTACATTCCAAGTGCATATCCGTAAATCGTGGTCCTTATAACGTTTGCGGGGGTCGTCAACAAATGGGGATTGTTTATGTTTTCTGTTTCGTTTTTGTATTTTCACTGCCATTATGAACGGTGGCGGGAGGCAAACCCAGTCCACCGGGTTTTTGCATTTTACCTACTGCCAGGATATTTGATTGCAGCCGCCCATTATGGATCAGACCCATACCAGGATGCGATATGTTGAACCTGGATTTTCTTCTTTTAGTTTCTATCCGCCGTTGGCCCATATGTTTGGCTCATCCGCCTTCTAAGGACAAAAGAATATGCCCGATTGTTTGATGAGCTTCAGTGACATCAGTCACCTACTAAACCTGATTTGATGCTCATTTGTTTCGCCTTCTCACTCTAGCTAGTTAACGGAGGTTTCCGAAAAGCCATTGCCCAGGACATTCTGAGTGGAAGTAGTGAGCTGCTTGAACTGCCCAATGAAGGAATCATTTCTGGCCACTCCCAAGTGAATGGCAATCAGAAACTTTCCACCTGCACGGACAGTCCCATATCCAAAAGGCACTTATTTAAGAAAATTTTCTTTTTTTAGACATCTTTCACTTTGGCTTTTCTAAATTTACTTTTATTGAGTTCAAAACTACAATATATACTAAGTATTGGTTACAGGCTCCACCTAGAAAACTTCCCATTTCCCAACATATGTTAGTCTAGACACAAACCAAAGCAAAAGTATCCAATATAGTTGATAATACTGGATTGTGGCATAATAGTGGTAAAAAAGTTGTTTAATTTTTTTTCATTTAGCCCCATCCCGCAACGTCCAATAAGGAACTTCGTTCCAATAACATTTTCCTAAAAAGAGTACCACTTCTTTAAAAAGTATATGTTCTTAAAAAAGTACTTCTTTGTAAAAAAAAATTTCATAGTCTTAGGCTTTTTCTTGCAGAAAGAACTTCTTATTAAAAATGGTAGCTTTTCTTAAACAAAATATTAGCTTTTAATAAAAGAAGTACCTCTCATTAAAGAAAGGACCTTTTCGGGAAAATATAATTCATATTCTTACCAAAGGGACCTAAAAATTTACTTGTTTTAAAAAAATACATTCAAAAAATAAAAAAAATTCTTAAAAAAAGTTTATCATTTTACAACCAGTATCTTTTCTTAAAGATCCATTTAAATTACAGTATTTTTCAACAGGCGCTTTAGGCGTGTTGGAACTAACTAGTACATACTATATAGCGAAAGGAACTTTGTTCCAACCGGGTGTCCCCTGACACCTCATGTAATTTTTTATTTTACTGGGAGTGAGAGCTTTATAGTAAAGAGGAGCCAAATTTTCCGGCACGCGAGTGGAATTTTATCGAATTTGGATGCACATAGAGTGTAGAAAATGTATAAAGGTGTAGAAAATAATGGACGTCCATCAGAAAGGGCAAAATTATAGAAAGTGAAAAAAATCGGGTGGAACAATGAAATATGTACCCATATAAAGTGAAAAGTATATTTGGCGAAAACCTAAAAATAGCGAGATCATTGTTTGGAATGATTGGGTCTAGAACTCGACTAATAACACTGTGGAACAAAATTTTATTTTTTTCAAAATGATGGGGTTCTGTCAGCGGATTCTGGTAGAAAGGTCTAAAAAAAATATACGTGTATCGGCGTTTTGCTAGATCTGATCAGAATTTTTTTTAGGGCGGCTCAAAGTTTCCGCCCACGCCCCCCGTCATTTTGAAGCAATTTTTTGCGAGTTTTCAAAAAAATGTAAAAATTATGGTTATACGTCACAGTTAGAGGGTTAATTTGTTCCACAAAAATGTTTATCTGAATTTTTCTATAAAACTTCTGAACATATTTGGTACCTCAGAAGTAAGGAACACACAATTTTGCATGTCGATATGTTCCATGAACGTTTCGAGGGGCGGAAACTTTGACCCGCCCTAAAAAAAATCTGATCAGATCTGGCAAAACGCCGATACACGTATATTTTTTTCAGACCATTCTACCAGAATCCGTTGACAGAACCCCATACATTTTTTTTGGTGTCGCACAGTGTAATTGGAATATAAGTTTAAATATGGCTACTAAAGGCAGACTAAAATTTGGTTTGGAACTGATTGGGGAAAAAGGGGTAAAAATTGGCGTAAATAGATTCAGACTTCAAAATGCAATAAAAATCATTTGGAATGATTGCGAATGGGTTAAAACTAGTTTACAACTTTCAATAACTGCAAAAATATTTAGAAATGATTAGAAATTTATTAAAAATAATCTGTGTGGGTAAAAAGTTGCCATGAACGGGTATAAGTTCAAAATGCGATAGACATAGTTTGGAGTGATTTCGAATTTGTTAAATATAGTGTACATGGGTAAAAAGCGTAACAAGGGCTAAAAAGTTGAAAAAACGTACAACTTGAAAGTCCAAAAAAATGGCATCATGGGAATATGTACTTATATCAAAAATACTAATGAGTAAAAGGGGCGGGAAAGGGTAAGACTTGTCAAAAAGGAACATTAGTTTGGAAAGATTGAGAATGTGTAATAATAGTGTATGTGGATAAAATAGCCCAAAAATTGTAAAACTATAATAACATTAGTTTTGGATTCGGTTTGAAATGGTTTACAATTTGTTACAAATAGTGTATGTGAGTAAGAAGGGGGAAAATACGACAAAAGCTCAAAATGCGAGAAAAATAGGAATTGATTGCATCAGGTTGTGCATGTTTTGGTTCTAATAACAAGCATGTTGTTTATAATGACTTGCGTTTGCATTTAATGTCCAAATGTTTAATACACATTTTTCCGTTTTGTTTTCAACATTTCATTACAAATTATTATTTATTATTTCGAATTTGAATGATTTCCCGTTTTATCCTCAACGCACTAATTTATATTTGGAACACATTTTCAATCATCCCCACAGTTTTTCAGTTGTTTTACTGATTCCATATAAATGTTTCTCTGCTATTGCAGTTTCACACTTCATTGTTTCTTTGTCCTACATACTCTCGTTTTAACACAATCTGAAACATAGTGAACCTATTTTCGGGCATTTTGAAATTTTACCCCATCATACACTTTTATAACACATTCCAATCATTTCAACGATTTTTCTTGCATTTTGCCCTTTTCTATCGACATTTTTTTTGATCGACATTCATAACTTTTCCAAATGATTTTTCTCGCATTTTAAAGTTTTTCCCCTTCTTCGCCGCCCTTTTCTTCACATTCAAAATTTTTGCGATATTCTCAAACTTTTCGAACGATTTTTCGCGCATTTTGAAGATATGTATCTAAACACAAAAAGGCTTATTATTTAATTTTGAACCAGTGTTTAATTTAAAACCCCATAAATGTTTGCCTGTCATACTTTGAAAAGATAAGACATTTTATGAAGAAAATTATATAAACAATTTAAAAACATTAAAAAAAATTTAAAAAATAAAATAAAATTTTTAGTGTTTTTAACTGGTCCGGACTCACCGGACAACCCCGTCATCCCGCACGTTGCGGAAATTATCTCGATAAAAGAAACACTACAGTGCGTAATAGGAAGTTACAAAGTGAACTACACATTTTGGCTCCCTGGCTTTTGAAACTTTGTACGAGCTGCATCAGCTTGCCTGTGTAGTACGAGAGGAACCGCAGGTACGGACCAATGGCACAATACTTGTTCGAGCGAACAGTGGTATGACGCTACGCCCGATGGATTATGCCTACTCATTGCGAAAGCGGAGAAGCCACCACATATTAGTCAAAAAGTCTTTCGAGTCATCAGTCTCTCATATTTTTGTCCGAATGCACTGGGAAGGATATTTGACTCACACACGCAAACGACCAAAGGTACTTCTCCGCTATCCACGTGCCAGCACGCGTACAATAAGGGCAAAGATTTGCCCTTGGTCACACAGAGAACTAATTGTTTAAAAAGAGTTTGTAGCAACCGTAAATTCGGCTGTTGCCACTGAATTGCCGTTTGTTCAACCGAATTATGGTTGTCACGAACAAATTTAGTCCCCACAAACTAAATTCGGTTGAACCAATTTCGTTTCATAATTAATTCGGTTGTTATCATTGAATCTTCAATTATATTCGTTCGGTTAACTACATTTTCTAAAATTCCGGTTGGAGCAACCGAATTTTTTAAAAAATTCGGATGCGGCAACCGAAATTTGTACCAAACTCGGTTGGAGCAACCGAACATGACATCAATTCAGTTGCAACAAACGAATTTAGCATCAATTCGGTTGCGGTAACCGAATTTATCCTTAAGTCGGTTGCACTTGTCACGAATTCTGTAGGTACCACCGAATTGATTTCCAATTGGATTACCTCAACATAATTCGATGTATTTCAAACCTGACGTTTAAAATTCTATATACAAATATTATATTAAAAGAAGGCAAACACTTTGTAATTGTTTCTGTTATACAGCATTCGCACTGGCATCGATTTTCTTGATTTTGGCACTTTTATTGATTTCAAGCAGAGATCAGGAAAATTTGCTTGATTTCCCATACGTTTTGACAGACGACAAATCGGGTATTTTTTCTTAATTGTATAGGAATCAGGATAAAATGCTTGATTTGCTTCATGCAACGCTGTTTTATCTCACACTACGAACGAATAGTACTTTTGTTTACAACCATTTCAATAACGGCGCATCGATATGGTGGTACCACTAGAATACCCGACTCATTTATTTATCGAATTTCTTAGGTATTTATTTTTTCTCAAACATATTTTTTATACGGTTTTGTTTACTTTTATTCCTGGAATACATTTGTGCAGAATTTGGTAGTGGAAAAATACCAGATAAAGCAAAATGCATATTGTTGTCGGCTTGGTGTGTTTGTTGTCGTAGTAATACTACCTCGTCAATGCGCCTTAACTTTCAATCAAATCAGGAAAAATCCCAATGCGAACACTTCGGATTTTGTTAGGACATTTGATACGAAATCGGGAAAATATTTTGTAGTGCGAATGAGCTATTATAGGAATATAAAGATGTTTTTCCGGTTATTACGAAAGGTAAGTACAAATATGGTAATTATGGTTTTTATACTAAAACGACTTATTTTGCAGAAAATATCTGCATTTTTGCAGTTTTGAAGTATTTCAATGTAGGTCGTTGGTATAATGAGATTGTGGCAACTTCTAATGAGATTGTTGCAATCTCGAATAAGGTTGTTGCAACCTCTAAAAAGGTTGTGAGAACCTCAAAATTCGGTTACGGCGGCAAATTCGGCTGTCGCAACCGAATTGTTCTGTGAGTGTTCTCACACGCAGACACTCTGGCCTCATTGGTGTCGATAGAGGGTACCTTCAACAAGGTCTCACCGGGGTCTATAAAACCGGTTCTATAGTCACTTTACCGGTTCTATAGTCACATACACGAAGACGCACAACCTCCTCCCTACGTCACACGAACTCAGTATAGAATAGAGGAACACCCCAAGGTGGATCCCTATCTCCAGTTTTCGGGACGTGTTTTGCTAGACATGGAGGGATCACGTTACACAGTCGTAGCATATTCTAATGACCTGGCAATTGCAGTATAGGACAAATTGCATTCCACATGCAGAGATGTGCTGCTGAGATGTACTCCAGGAAACTCTCTCAGTGGGCCAAGGTGAATGGAATGCAATAAATATAAATCTAATGAAACCCTAGGTCGTACTCTTTGCTTGGAAGCAGAAGGTTATGTATATTCAGCAATTTTCTATGTGGTAGAGAAAATTGTCTCAAATATTAGTGCAAGAAGATGTGGCCGTCGGTGGTGCAATGGCTAGTGTGCGCGGCTCTTGTACATGAGAACGTGGGTTCGATCCCTGCTCAGACCACCTTACATTTCTTTCTACGACGGTCACCTCGCTTAGTGATGGCGACACTATCGAGTACTTAGCCATGAAAATGCTTCTCATAATACCGTTCGGAACCGGTGTAAAACTGTAGGTCCCTATCAGTGAGTATAAAACTAGAAAGCGCACATCTCACTGATTGTGAGAAGCTCTCCCCAATCCCTTCATGGGATGTTAAGGGACACCATTTTTTTTTTTTTTTTATTAGTGCAAGATATCTAGGTGTGATTCTTGACTAAAAGCTGAGTTTCAATTCAAACACTTTGAATAAGATCAATGGAGCCACAGTGGATCTATATTCATATAAAAGGATCATAGGAGGCCGTGAGGCCTATCACCGGAAATAGTTTACATTATATTTATAGCTGTTGTCCACCTGATATTGCTATACGGCATTTTTGTTTCGTGACCCGTACTGCAAAAACCTACTTACCTAAGTCTGTTGTCAAAAGTCTAGAGAATAGCAATAGTGTGCATCACTGGTGCCCTTCACATAACTCCTACTGAAGGTCTGGGGGTTATTTTTCATCTGCTTCTGAGTATTTCCCAGCGTTGTTCAAGCGTATACACAACCATATTCGTTCAGCGGAAGGATAAAACTAATTATCTGTCAAATCAGACAAGAGCTAAGTGTTACCATTCACGAAATAAGCACTAGTTGAAAAAAAAACGTTAGATGGCGGACCCTTTAGATGAGTTGGAGGCACAAAATTCAGGATCATCAGGCTAGTATGGTGAGTTTATGACGTAAATCGTACGCTATACCTAATATCCATTCCTGGATATTTATATATTATTAGCTATGATCACTGTATACTGTTTAATATGCAGACACACGTTTAAACTTAGAATATCAGCTCATGATTACTGCAGGAGCTGTAGATATGAAGAAGAGGCCGATTGCGTCGAATATGCTACTGTCCGTCCTTTTTTCTGAGTAGCAGAAAATATATAGAATGTTAGTTAATTCATGTTTGAGAGAGCCATGGTGAAGCAAAGACTTAAATGAACTGAAGAGGTAGGCAAGAAGTGTTTTTCATCAATGTTACATCAGCAAGGCCTGGAAGCCCTTGAAGAAAGCAAGCGGATACAAGAGCAAAAGAGGTCATAGGAAAGGCCAAGAGGACATGCTATTGTGAATGGATTGAAAGCCTCAATGGATCCTGCAGATTGACCAAGAGTCTATTCAAGTATCAGTCAAATCCATCCCTCATAAGCAGGCCAACCAACCCAAATGTCAACCCAAATGTCACTGGTGGATACACACTTCGCGGATAAAAGTGCAGAGAGTTGTGATAAATCACCGGCAGTAGAGATGGGAGACGATGCTACTACGGATCCGCTGATCAATATTGACAAAATTGTATTTCGAAATACAAATTGCCAGGCTCTAATGGGCCAATTAAAAATTCACATGAAGGGATTGGCGAGAACTTCTTACAATTACTGAGCTGAGTTAGAACTTCTTACAATTACTGAGCTTGAGTTTTACAGTCACTGATTGGAACCTACAGTTTTACACCGGTTCCGAAAGGTATTTTGACACGCTTTTTAATGGCGAAGTACTCGATAGTGTCGCCATCACTAAGCGAGGTGACCGTTGTCGAAAACAAAGTGAGGTGGTCTGAGCAGGGATCAAACCCACGTTCTAATGCAACATTGTAACATCGACGTCCGCAATTTCGATTATGCTACAGAAGTAATAAGGTCAGCACTCAGGGCATTATACATGGCCATTCTACGATTAAATCACATCGCATAAAGTTGGAGTATGGTGAAAGTCATATTTATTCCCAAGGATGGAAAGAGCAGATTTCAGACCAATAAACCTTCCATCATTTATACTCAAGAAAATTGGATGAACATATCAGATCCCTAGTGACTAATTGCGGTCTATCGAACAGCCAACATGCCTATATGAAGGGAAAGTCGACGGAGACAGCGCTACAGTACTTAGCACGGCAGCACTGTTTTGTATAAACAGTATACAGTGGCTGCTCTACTGGCAGGGCTGTAAATAACGAATTGAATGTAATTTTAATCAATTCATGTATTTATTTTATATCAAAGGCAGCAGACATTACGATTATATCGTTTTTGCATATCACTAAGTTGAATTAATTCAAAATCAATACAATTCAAATTAATTGGAAATGAACTGCAATTCATTTTGCCAAATTCGTTTCAATTGGAAATTGGAATTGGAAATGAATTGCAATTCATTTTGCCACACATTTGAATTGGAATTGAATTGAAATTAATTTTTTCCCAATAATTTTGATTCAATTCAATTGATTAAAATTTTATTCAATTCGTTCATTCAATTCTTTTTTTTTTTTTTGTGAAAAAATTTATGCAATATTTTGATAATTCGTAAAGGATTGAAAAGAATGATTCATTTACAGCTCTGCTTCCTGGATATACAGGACGATTTTAACAATAACAAAACTGAAAGTATCTCACAAGCGCTGAAAGATATGAATATCAAGGAGATATGGGGTTGTGGATAGACTAAATGCTGCGGACCAGACAGACAAGTGCTCAGTGGGGTGAGGTATCGGCCACTAGCTCAGTCTGTAAGGGTACACCCCCGGGTCGGGTGATATCAACACTACTATGTCTCGAGGTTATGAATACTCTACTGGTCAACTTGGATAACAGAAGAATAAGGGTAGTCGTATGTACAGATGATGTCGTGGTGACGGCAACAGGCCACTTTGTCACCGTGATAAGTGAAGTTATGGGGAGTATCTTGGGAGAGATCAGGACTTGGGCTCCAGACTGTTGTCTAGGCGATAGTTCGGATAAAACTTATCTGCTACTATTCACAAATATGCGAACTAAGCCACAACAGCGGCTACACTTATTCAATGATAATTAGCTAGAGTTGTCGAATAGGGCGAAGTAATTCTGGATCCCAAACTCAGCTGGTAATTTAACTTTGAACACAGATTTAAGAAGGAGCAAGATGACCGTCGCACGGTGGTCCCAATAACATATTTAGCGCGAAACAAGTCGAATTTTCGGATGGTAAAAAAGTGAAAAATTTGCTTGGTTATTTAATGACAAGTCCCCACCGCGCATAACGGTACAAATTGTTTTTGTATGTTTACAATTGTGTTCAACACAAACAACTGTTTTTGTTTGTTTTTCATAAGAGATCAGTCAAGAATCTAGTGTGATTTGGAGAGGTTGTAAAATAAAGTGAAAGAATTTTCTTTAATATTTCTTTATTGTATTTATACAATTTTTATATTTTTATATTTTTTTAATTCTTGATGTGCCGTTGATATAGTATTAAGTTTAGACAACAAAATGTATGAAAATTTAAATGTATTTGTTTATTGTGTAATTTTATCAGTATTGTAATTTGTGTTAGATTTTTAAATGTGAATTTCACCAGCTTTCGCTCCAATTGTAGTGTCGTCATCATCTATAAGGTGTGACTTATTAAATGTTTAAAGAACCATCTGCCGATTTTTGCCTAACACACTACATATCTCATTTTTAGGTAGCAATGTCTATCACCAAAAGAGATTTGTTCAATGTTTGGTACGCTGAAAAGGACCAAAAGAAAAAAAATGATGCTGTTATATATTATATTTTCATCAAAAGTGGTGTAGAAAATGACGACTATAAAAATAAATTAAAACAAGCAGCTCGAAATTTCGTTAGTAAATTGTCGAAAAAGTGGACGCAGGCACATAGAACAACGAATGTTTTTGAGTCTACTTATAAATGTTGGTTGGATGAATTGTTTGTCTTTCCTAGTAAAGCCTCATCGATGTTCGACGAAGAAGAAGACTCGTCGGATGGACGGTCAACATCGAAGCATGGACGACCTTCCAAAGTGTTTTTAGAAGGGGGCCAAAGATCGAAGCAATTGAAAACGAAGTCTCTTGTGAACACTTGCTCTCCAGAAGAGTTAACATTTTCTGCTGCAAGTAGTCTTTATAAAGCAGGTAAAAGAGTTGCTGAAGGCGTTATTAGAACTATAGATGTTTCTCCAAAAAGGCCAGTAAAAATAAAAAGTTTGCTAGGTACACCATCTAAAGAACTCATACCGTATAGCAGTGAAGAAGCACTGGCAATGTACATTGAGGGCAAATACTCAAAAAGTTCTTATGTTTCTATGCGATATATATCCATCTTATAAGAAACTTTTGGTTGCCAAAAATTATTGTTACCCAAGCAATGGAATAAAGATTTCAGAAGCAACTGCTGAAGTGGCTTTGCAAAGTTTGGTTGACCATACGACAAATAGGATAATAAAGGTACAAAGAGAAAATCTGGAAGAATTTACATGTTCGTCGTTAATGTTAACATATAAATGGGGATGTGATGGTAGCAGCGGTCACTCAACATACAAGCAACCGTTCACAGAGCATTCTATGCAAACGGATCAGCGTTTATTTGCAGTGTTAAATTGGAGCTAAAAAATGATGACAAAGTTATATGGCAAAATCCACGGCCTTATTCTACGCGCTTTTGCAGACCCATTAAACTTAAATTTCAAAAGGAAAGTGCATCATTAATTAATGAGGAAATTGATGTAATACAATCTCAAATAGCTGCGATTGTTCCAACTGTAATCCAGGTTCGCGACAACATAATAATTGTAAACCTTCGTTGCTTTTTGACTATGATCGATGGTAAAGTTTTTTCAACTATTGCAAATTTGTCGCCTCAAAGATGTGGGCGACACCTAGTTCTATGAATGTATTAAACAAAATTAATGAGTTGAAACAGAATGAAAGCCTTTACGAGTATGGACTCTGCACTCTACATGCTTGGATAAGGAAGTTTGGAGTGCATTTTGCACATTGCGTATAAACTTGAAATACAAAAATGGAAAGCTCAGGGAGAATCGGAAAAGGCCTTAATTAAGGCAAGGAAAACAATGATTATTGATAGAATGAAAACAGATATGAACTTGCTGGTCGACATACCAAAGCCAGGTCACGGCACTACAAATAATGGCAACACCGCCAGAATATTTTTCCAGGAACGACGTTTAGCTTCACAAATAACTGGCGTTGACAAAAATTTAATTAGAAGACTTGGCGTCATTTTACGATGTATGGCATCCGGTTATGCAATTAATGCAGAATTGTTTTGAGCGTATTCTTTCGCAACAGCGGAATTATACGTGGAATTGTATCCGTGGTATTGGATGCCATCAAGTGTCCAGAAAATATTGATTCATGGAGTAGACATTATTGAAAAAGCTGCCCTGCCCATTGGAATGCTATCCGAGGAAGCGCTTGAATCTCGAAAAAAGATTTTAGATATGTTCGAGAACATCATACTCGAAAAATGTCACGGGAAAGTAACATGCAAGATCTTTTTAACAATATGCTTTTTTCATCGGATCCATACGTTTCTTCTCTTTCAACAAAGCCGACGAATAGAAATATAGAAACATTATGCCCTGACTCAAAATTTGACTATTTGTTACTTTTTTGAGTTCACGGTAAATATTTTAATATTTTGACTAAACAAAAAACACTAATCAACACATAATATTATCAATGAATATGAAATAATTTTGCAGGTTTTATGTCAGTAAATTTTATATGAAAAGTGCCACACCCATTCAATCGAATCCGCCCATTTTTGGTGAGAGATCGTGCCATACTAAGTCAATTGTCCCTACAAGTTTTTATGCTTCTGCGTACTTTTAAAAAAGAGTTATAACTTTTTTCGTGCTACATTTCTCATTGGGACCACTGTGCGTTGGTGGTGCAATGGTTAGTGTGCGCGCCTCTTGTACATTAGATCCTGGGTTCGATCCCGGCTCTGACCACCTTAATTTTCTTTCGACGGCGGTCACCTCGCATAGTGACGGCGACACTATCGAGTACTTAGCCATGAAAAACTTCTCAATATACCGTTCGGAATCTGTGTAAAACTGTAGGTCCCAATCAGTGAGGTCCCAATCAGTGAGATTAAAACTAGAAAGCGCACAGCTCACTGGTTGTGAGAAGCTCTCCCCAATTCCTTCATGGAATGTAATGGGAAACCATTTTTTTTAAGGTGACTCTAAGATGGGTGCCGCGTTTGCTCTTAATAGACCATAAACGTATTCGTGTGACAATTTCAAATGATTGTTTGGAGTTGTTTAATTGAGATACGATTTGGTGCCTCATCCACCATACTCTCCGAATTTAGCCCCCAGTGACTATTTCCTATTTCCAAACCTAAAGAAATGGCTCGGTGAAAACGATGAAATTATTGATCAAAAAAATGCCTATTTTGTGGACCTCGAAAAATCCTATTTTTTAGAAGGGATACAAAAATTGGAGAAACGTTCAACTAAGTGTATTGAGCTATGTAGAAAATAATTTATTTTTTTTGCAAAAAAAACTGTTTCATTCAAAAAGTCACAGACTTATTGAACCGCCCTCGTAACATCTATTTGCCAGCACAATTCTCCTATTTATCTCCAGGCTCACGTTATGGTATTTCTTCAGGGCGAATCCAAGGTAGATAAATTCATATACCACTTCAAAATTAAATCGGTTGTCGACGTTGAAATGCGGACCAAGTCGAGAGATTTGTCTAGTCGTTGACACCTTAAATTTTGTCGTGTCCTCATGAACACCAAGTCCCATCCCTCGCTGATTCTTTTTCGATTCTTGGAAATTCTGCAGTAACCTCTCGCAAATTTCACCCAATGATGTCTATGTCGTCAGTATAAGCCAGCAACATATGACTTTTCGTGTTGATGGTCTTGTTCGTATTTACTGTAACTTTTCTCATTATTATCCCATTAAGATGTTGAAGAGGTTGCACGAAAGTGTGTCGCCTTGTCTCAGCCCTCGCTTGGCACAAAATGGTTTGGTGATATCTTTCCCCACCTTCACTGCGGATTTGGTGTTCGTCAGCGTCATTCTACAGAGGCGGATCAGTCTTGCATGAATTCCAAGTTCAGACATTGCTTCGTACAATTCTCCCCGTATTTTAAGCGACAAAAATATGGTACGAATCGATTTGAGGCTTAGAGAGTTCAAATGTTGGACCCAACGAAACTTGGGACCCAACGAAAATTGAAACCCAACGAAACTTGGGCATTTTGCCTAGTGGGGTCATACCTGAAAGAACGTAATATGCTAGTTCAAAGTGTTCAATTTACGGAAAATCTTCAGAACTATCGTACCGCATAGAGAAGAGTGGAGGAGCCACTCACCGTTGAGGCATGTTGATATAGACTTTTTACGGATGAATCTAAGACAGATGGTGGAGTGGGAGCTGGAGTTTACTCAATATCAGTTGGTGCAACACTATAAATCGGTCTCTATAGTTTTGGCAGTACCAGGATGTAGGGGCAATATCGGAGGAGTGTCGTCAGTTGCAAAATCACGCTAAAGTAGCGAAGAGTGTGAAAATCTTCTCGGTCAGCCAAGCGGCAAAAAGGGCTATCCTCAGTGGGTCGATACTGGTTCATGAATACAGGAGTTTTCTAGATCAGATCGGCGCCACTACAGGGCATTCCCTAGTGTGGGTTCCGGGTCCAACGAAATTAGTCGGGAACGAAGCCACTGATGAACTAGCCAGGTAAGGTTATAGTGAGTTTCGGGTGGAGTTCTCTAAGATTGTTGGGTAATGCGATTGATCGCAAACTGGGGAGAACATACAACCTGTCGCATATGACGGCGTGTATTGCCCATAAATGACGGAAGGATAACTGAGTTCCTGATGACTCTATATAGGAATATATTAGCCAGAATGACAGCTGTCATAACTGGACGATTGGTCCACATGCAGCCAACATTGGAATAAAGCACAAACGTTACTATCGTGGTTGCGACGACGAGCTTATGGTGAAAACCAGTGAACAATATCTCCTACAGTACCCAGCCTTGGGGAAAATAAGCAGGCCAACTTAGGTAAGAACCTTTTTTGACGAAATACAGGAACTGGAGAGTATCGAACTCCGTCTACTTCTAAAATATGTTAACAGTGCTAATTGGGTAACGTCAACTTTTTACTGACACAATATTTTGTTTTCTTTAATTTCATTTCAGGGTAACTTGGCTATTCAGCGACAATTTTCTTGGGAGGAATACACAGCCACTCTAATCTAGCCTAACCATTTGCAGAGAAGTTAACAAATTGGCTAGTCCAAACACTGTCATCTACTAAAAAGCTTCTAAAAGCGAGATTGATATATTTTAGATGATACAACTACTTGTACTAAAGACGAAGGACATTGTAAAGTAGATCATATAAGTTTTGTAGTAATTTCCGAAATTCACATGCACACGCACATGTTCATTAAATAATCGACAAAATTAATATATTGCAGACGGAGCAGCTTAATACTCAATGTTACTGATTTAATATATCCTTTTTTAAAAAACCATCCTAAATTTTAAAGCTGCAGAGTTGTCACAGTTTTCAAAATGCTTCAAATATTTTTAAATTTTTTCAATACACACACCAGTTTTTATCAAAATTGAAAACCTTACGGAAAAACACCAATGATTTAGAATGAAATTCCTTTAACTATTGTAACATTTTACGTGTCTGCTGACATTGGCAACTAACTACTGAAGTCCCTAAAGTCTTCTAAATGATGGCGTAGAAAATGAATATTCAACGACATGTCTACGCCAATGGTCACGTATGTTTTCATCTCGCACTTCCATCTATTGACGATGATAAATAAGGAAATATTTAAGGACATTTTTAATCATAAAATCAGCAATAGAAAATTAAATGAGTCTTGAATGTGATTTTAATTATTTTTTTGCATTTAATTTGTATTTTTCTAACGGACGTGTTGAATAGTCCAGATATGTTAAAGCTTATGAAGGACAAGATTTGACGCATGAATGTAAATAGAACTTTTCATGAATTACAAAGTCATCATTCAAGAATTTTTAGCAAAAACACAGTCTGTCTCACTGTGCCACTGTATTACAATCAACTAAATACGACCACACTTATGGCCAGTTTCACAGTTCAAAAATTCTCCATTTAAATGTAGTTTAAATGCCCGATGCTTGTCGTTTAAATGTCATTTAATATGAAAAATGTCTGTGAGCTTTTAAATTGAGCTTTTCAATGACGAATGTGAAACTCGCCCTTAGTCAAAAATGATTTCATTTTCGTTAAATTTTAAATTTTGAATAATTTTTTAAACTTTGATATTTCTTATTTCTAAGAAAGTCGACTCTGTGATACAGAAGATAAATTTCAACAGTCTGTCTTAAATTGTATACCCATGTCTCTAGTACCTGTTCCCACCAGTCCGTCATAGCGACAAATTCAAATTCCTGAATTTTGTGAGACCATTTCACCCTAACCATCACATTTATACATACAAACATGACACTAGCGCCATCGTCGGCAACAACGCCATTGTCACAAGCACAACTCTAAGTGGAAACAGAGCTTCTCCAATAACAATGACAACAACAACTGGAGTGTCCCTCAATGACAACCGAAATGCCACATAATAGCGATAAATTTCGACCGAAAAACACACAAAATTTTCGCAAAAGAGGATGTTGCTGACAACAAATGTTGTCAGAGACAAACACTGGCGAACGGGCAAAGACACAAACACACTACCTTTCATACATACATTAGGAAAAGGATCCAAAGGATCTTATGTACACATATGAATATGTATCCACCTACTATATAGCTGCACATGTACACACACTAACCCATGCTATAAACTATCCCAGCAACGGAGTTGGTAAGGCCTTGCATTAGAGTGTGCATTTGGAGGCCTTCTGTCGGATGCCATATAACTGCACACTGAAAAATTTATAGGTTTTTATTGTTTGGATGCAAATATGATGTGTTTGTAGCTTGTCGCAAATATACTATACTTGTGCATAAACACATTGTGTTTACCATTCAATATAACATGTTTAGGACACAATGATTAATAGGTTGAATAAATGTATTTGTGTCCCAAATGTGGCTTTGTTTGTTGAAAACTGCTAAAACCAAAACGAGACAGACAACAAAGAAACAAAAAGGCAGCAGTTCTGCGATTCATGACAACAATGCTTGCAAACATGTACATGTTTCCTGCAATATGTTGCTGGGCCGTTATTTTTCAGCATGTGTAAATATGCGTTGACCAGAAGGGCTTCAAACATTTATATGTTTGTAAGTCCCAAACTCAGGTGTATTTAAATGCAAACATTAGCATGTTTACTGACAAATATGTATGCTTTTACGTGGAAACACATGCGTGCTTCATCCCAAACATCCATGGAAGCATTCGCGTGTTTCACCCAAACCTCCATATACTTACGTGACGCATATGCGTATTTGCTCCCAAACATACTAATATTTAGAAAGGAATTATTCTTCCTTTATTATAATTAATTTTATCAATATATTCACATTTATAAATAACACTATGCAACAAAATTTAAGTTTTTGATTTGGGGGTGGACCCCAAAAATAGTCAAACCTCAAACATTTATAGGGCTGTGTAGCTACACTTTTTGAATGCGCATGGCAAGTTTGCATTTTTTTATCCGATGCTGTCCGAGATATATTTAAAAATCAAGTATAAATATTGAATTGAGCAAATTCTTGTGATAACATGTCTTCAGTGAAATTTGACAGGGATTATTCTTTATTATTTATATTCATATTATTATATTATTATATTAGAAGAATAAAATACAGATCCAAATTTCCAAGATATACATACTCGCTATTCTATTGCTCTCGAGAGAGCATAAACAGTGCAACAAACACGGCTGTATTTGTATCACAAACACAGACATATTTGGTTCGAAAACATATATGTTATGACATATTAATCATTGTGTCTCAAACATGTAATATTGAATGGCAAACACAATGCGTTTGCACACAAGGCTATTATATTTGCGACAAGCTCCAAACACATGTTATATTTGCATCCAAACAACGAAAAACGACAGAGTTTTCAGCGTGTGGTATAAGAACTGCTAGGACAAGACAGAGTAGCATGTGTTACACATTATCTTTCAAATCGTTTGTGATTCACATCAAAACTGGGATTTGTTTAATTATTGAAGGATTTGATCCATTCACATCTTGCTTTTTATGACAGCCTTCGGAAATGAAACTGGTACGCGTCTTGCGAAGACGTGTCAGAAGACCTTTCACGTGATGCTTTCTGTTGCCGGCATAAATCACGCCATCAGCGGAAATACCGAGCGGAATTTTAGAACAGGCCTGTAAATGTGTCTTCTGAGGCAGTTTGTTGACATTCAACTACACTTTCTACTGGCAGGCATACAAATTGGCCTGCGTTAGGAATTCTATGGTGTAAATGGTTAGTGTCTGTGGCTGTTGTACATTGGAATACGGGATCGATTCCTGGTCTGACCATCTTTATTTCTTTGGACAACAGTTACCTCGCTTAGCGACGGGTAATTTTCCATGAAAAGTAATTCCATGAACGAGTAATTTTCCATGAAAAAGTTTCTGAAACCCCCTTTCGAATCCGGTGTAAAACTGTAGTTTCCAATCAGTACATAGCTCACTGATTGTGAAAAGCTCTCGCCACTCCCTTCATGAGATGTCATGGCACAACATTTAGATATTTATTTGGACCTTCTCTTAGGTTTACGAAGTATTGGATACACATTCTCAGAAGGCCATACCAGCAGGCCTGAAAGGGAATTCAGGCCAGCTAGAAGACCGGCCAAGAAATGGTAAATTCGCAGGCATCCCCTTCTGAATGACGCCCTATGTCAATTTGAAATAAAGATTGAATTTGTAGCGGTGGGCCTTCTGACCGCCTTTGTAGGCCCGCAACAGGGCATTCAAAGTCCTGCCTTTTACTCCTGGCATATACTTTATACACACACACGTATTTTCTTTCAAGAATTCATAAATAAAAATACTCGTGTGTATGGGTTGTGTATTTTTGGGATATATTTTTGTATTTCTTTTTTTTATATTTGAGTACCCACGTTCCAGAGTGTTTGGTTAGTTTGCCAACAACTGGTGGTACTGTAACATATTTAGCATCCTCACCAACAACAGAAACGGTAGCTGACATCATCACCTTCTTTGTCATCGGTTCCCTGGAATGATTAACATAAATGTTGTCAGCATTTGTTGCGGTGTTTTATGTCTACAATTTATGGTCATGTTATACAAGATATTTTATGTTTGATGTTATTCCATGATGTTTTTTTATCAAATTATTACAGAATACATAACACTGTGCGACAAATTGAGGCTATAGGTGTGGGGTAATTGTGAAACTGGATGAACAGAATACATTTAATACAGTTTCATATTTTATAGGATTGGATGCAAAAGGCAAATTTCAAAATTCTCTCACACAGGAAATATAAACATTTTATAGATTGGAATTAATTTATTCGAATTAACTCTTCCCGGAGAAATGTTTACAATACTAAGTTTAAAACCTATAAATTTGGAGTTGTGGCGGTCTTGCATGAAATAAACTTCTTGAGACTACAAAATCTAATTGGAGCCAAAGAGGAAAAAATTGTTTTGGATGTTTTACTCTGGTTGGTTGGTTAGTCTACGTGGTTGCTAAAGATACTATTTAGCTTCAATTAGTGTCTTGAGACACCGTTTTGCATACCACATCACTCCGAATAGTCTAATGTACCGTGTCTATTTCCATCATGTTAATCGGAGATACCCCTTTAGATCCCATAGATCTATATTCTGTATCTCAGTGAGGTTGTTCAGGAAGGGACGACCTATAGTCTTTAGTTGTCTAATCATTAGAGCTGGAGAACTGCAGAGGAGATGTTCCACTCTCTCCTCCTCTTCTGCATCTTCGCAGGCACGGCAGTGGTCATTATATGGAAGCTTCAACGGTCTTGCGTCATTACCGATTGGCCAGTGCTCGGTCAGCACGGCAATAGCCTTGATATATTTCCCCGATTATTGCTAATCAGAGAGTTGGTCCGGTGAATGTTATATTCTGGCCATGTGTTTCTGGTTATGCGGCACGTTTCCGTCCTATCCCATCTGGTCTTTGCTCGTTCAAGGTAATTCAGGAAAATACCTCTTTCGACCGACCCTATAGGCGTTGCGACTGACACCATATGGAGTTCGGTGGAAGAGGATACTGCCATGGCTAGTTTGTCTGCCCTTTCGTTCCCTAGGAGACCCTTGTGACCTGGTATCCAAGTAAGACCCACATTGGCCAGCCGACCTAGCTCGACAAGCTTTTCACTACATTCACTAACAAGTTTAGATGCAGTGTTGTTAGATTTAAGTGATAATAGAGCCTCTTGACTACCTACAAACATTCCAATGCGCTCTGTTCTCCGTTTTAGTCTAAGTTCGGCGCAGCCTTCCTTGATGACCAGTACCTCCGCTTGGAAAAAGCTGCACTTGTCTGGAAGTTTGAAAGATAAATTGAGGCTTACCTCTTCGGAGAAGACACCCGAGCCGGTTTCACATTCCATTTTGGATCCGTCCGTAAATACTTTGGTGTTAAAACCTATCAGTGGTTCCCCCTTATCCTACTCAATTCTCCTGGGAAACCTGACATCGAATACGTTATCGAACGTCAATGAAGGGGTGCAGTAATCGGTGGTTGTATTGAGTTCTCTTGGGATTGTCTGTAGTATACTCGCATGTCCATATGCGTTGCTCTTCCAGATTCCAAGAGCATTTAGTTCGGTATCACTTCAGGGCGCAATAGCTGTTATGTGAAGGTCAATTGGTATAATATGAAGCACTGCATTTAGGGCTTCAGCTCGACACGTCCTCATTGCCGATGCAAGCTGATCTCTGTACTCTATACAACAGTTTCATGGTGGACGTCTTCCCCGCGGCAGACCACTATACCATTGCTCCATAGAAGAATATTGGTCTGATTATGCTAGTGTATATCCCTAGCACCATTTTCGGTCGGAGACCCCACCGGATTCCGAACATTTTGCGACAAGCGTAGTACGCAACGGTTGCTTTCTGTGCGCGGTGCTCTATGTTACGCTTCCAGGATAGTTTAGGGTCTAGAATCACTCCCAAGTACTTGGCCGCAGTTGATAGTGGAATCTCTATTCTACTAAGCCCAGGAGGATTAAACTTTGGTATCTTGGACTTCGCGGTAAAAAGCATGACCTGCGTTTTCCCTGGATTCACTCCAAGACCACTCCCAGTGGCCCAGTCGTTAAGTGATTTCAGGGTTCCATTCATGATTTCTTTCAACACGGATGGGAATAAACCAGACACCATTATTACCACGTCATCCGCATAAGCCACGGTTTTGATCCTCATATTATCCAGATTTAGTCGTATTTTATTGATCACGAGTAACCAAAGTAGGGGAGAGATGACTCCACCTTGAGGAGGTCCACTATTCACTCGCTGCCCATAGAGGCGTTGATATTTCTGCTCTGTAGCATTGTCACTATCAAATTCTTGAGGTATGTTTCCACGCCTACACCTTCAAGTGATTCTTCGATAGCAGCTGAGTTCACGTTATTGAATGCATGTTCTATAATGTTATATTGCCATATTGGTATATTGACATATTTTTTGTGTTCTAAGGAGTTCAGTTCTGACGACTTCGTGCAGGACTGTATCGATTGAGCGGCCTTTTAGATATTTAGGTTGGCTGCATGATATTTTGGGCGATCCGTACATTTTAGTGCCGATGTGTATTTCAATTAGCCTTTCAAGCGTTTTCGGAAGAAACGATGAGAGGCTGATCGGTTTGAAATCCTTTGCGCTCTCGTGACTCCGTCTCCCCGCCTGGCGCCAACTCCTTGGTAAGTAGTTAGGAGTCAGGCAAGATCCGAATATGATACAGAGCCATGGCTTAATTATGACCTCCGCGCTTTGCAGCATTTTTGGTATAATACCATCTGGGCCCGGAGATTTATATGGTGAGAAGCTATTGATAGACCAGGATATAATGTTTGGACTGATCATATCCTCTATACCGTTAGTATCTAAATATCGGGTTGATAATGTTCGCATCTCGCTGGGTATGTTCTCGCAGCCCGGGAAGTGTGTTTTCAAGAGTATATCTATCAATTCAGCTGAGCTATTTGACCATGTTCCATCATCCCTTCTAACATAGGTGTGATTTGAGTGCCCTTTGGCTATTATCTTGCTCAGTTTAGCTGTATCCTTTGTGTTCTCCATCGATCCACGGAACTCTGACCAGGATCGTGTTGTTGCACTGAAATCTTTTACTCTACTAACTGCATACATTGTTTCAGTGTAGGAAACGTCTATCCCCAAGAAGCGGTGTTGCTCAGTGTAGTATTCTATAATAATACAATATAAGTGTCTTTATCAAGCACTAAATGTCCATTGCTAGAAGTGGTCGTGGGCAATCATATCAGGAATTCGCCGCTCAAAATAGGTAGGTGCTATTAAGGAAAGATTTGCAATCTCCATCAAAATTCAAAAACAATCAAAATTACAGATATGTTTTTTTTATATTTCTTCGCCTTTTTGTTGGTACTTTTTATTTTATTAGTCAATCTCAAGACCGTCTATATCTCTATAAATAGAGATATAGTTTTTTAAAAAAGAAGATGTTTTTCAAATGCATCCTCCTGATTCCTGGCAATTCGTATAGCTATTTCAGATCTAGCCACAGATCTTCATCAGCGGTTGTTTAGAATACTGCTTTTGAATGCTTTTGAAAAAAACAAAAGCTCATCGGAATTGAGAATTTTCCCTAGGCAAGTGTTCGAAAAATATCGCAAGCAAAACACACAAGAAAACATTTGCCATCAACTTCTTTCCATCTCCAGAGAACCATCTGTTCCCATTAGAAATGATTGTTGTTGTTGTCTAAAAGACAACACAATGTTTACAGGCAATTGTTATTGCCTGTTGTTTCATCGTGGTCTACGTTCATCAGGGATGATTTTTTTATAAAATTACAGATATTGGGTCTGGCTCAACTAAGGAAGTCCTCTAGTCAATTTAATTCTTTATAATTGATCATGTGCCCCTCGAACAATAAATATAACAAAAGTCTTCAAAATATTCTATTCATATAATTTTACACACATTAGCAGAGATTCTTACGACAGAATCGTAGGATTTCTTCTCCCTGCTGCAACTATATTCATTCCACTGGTGGTCTAGTCCATTATATTAGTAGTCGAGTCAATCACTTCATCTTCAACCGACTAACTACACTGAACGGAAAAGCATCGTCACAGGGATGAAAATGTTCATCACCCCACCAACTTCTCTCATCGAAAGTGAGCTAACGTACAGTTTCATTCCCGCTACGAAAATGTGTTCATCAACTGCAAATTGTTCATCACTGCGACGATTGTATAGTTGTTGCTGCAATGAATTTGATTCATTATTGCCACGAATTTGTTTCGTTGCCTCAATGAATTTTCCTCATTGTTGCAATGAATTTGTTTCATTTTTGCAATGAATAAGTATCGTTCTTGCAATGAAATTATATGAATATATTTCATTACAGTAATGAAGTTGCTTTATTGCTGAGTTGCTTCAATGTATGAATTTTTTCGTTGCAGCGACTACCAAATTGTTGGATATACGAGACTTTTCAGTGTAGCAATGTAAAAATATTAACAAAAATGTTTCATCCATGCGACGAAGCGTTATTCTTTCAGTTTACGTCGGTGTTGAGATATAACATATAGATTAGGTTTCGTTAGGTTAGATGCTAGTGAGAATTAATAAACGACTGACGTGGGATTTTTAGCTTAAAAAAATAAATACACACAGGGTGGTCCAAAAAAAATTACTTTTTAAAAATTAAATAAAATTAACTAATCTTAATTTCCTTTGGTATATTATGGCATTATTAGAAATAACAAATATTCCCATAATTTATGGAACACGACTTCATTCATGTGTTGCCTCGACTGGCTTCACAGTAGCTCATCCTGAGAGTCAAATTTTGCGGATCATTTCCGTGTTATTCGTACAACATCGGTCTTTAAAGGTACCGCACAAAAACAAGTCAAAACCATCAAATCGCAGGTCTGAGGAGACCAATTGTTATCGCCTTGACGGCTGCTAATACGATTGCCGAACTTAGAGCGCAAAAGAACGATTGTTTGATAAGCAGTGTGACATGGTGTGCTATCCTGCTGAAACCAAAAATTAGCCAAGTTCATATCTTCAATTTCAGCTCATTACAATTTTGTAATGATAGCTCTGTAGCGCTCGCATTTTATGATGCAATATTGAGCTTTGATGTGAATTGTGGCTATACGTTCACTCACTGGGTTGAACCTTGAATCTAGGTCACAGTGTCACAGTCTCTTGCCAACAGTCACAGTCTCTTGCCAACTATAAATCCGCACCCGATTTAGTACTTTCGCTCTTGGACCTGTAGTAACAATCGAAGTTGTTCTTTCTGGTCCAACCATATCCTGTCCATCGCATTTCCTGGATAGCTGTGATGTCAGCTTTATATTTTTCGAAGACATCCGCCAGTTGGAAAGTGGCAACCGTCCTGTATAGTGGTCGCACATTCCAGTACAGGTTTGTTTGATTGCCTACATAACGGTAGCGGGAGGCAAACCCAGCCCACCGTGATTTGCATTTTACCTACTGCCAGGATGATCATGTTTCAGGGGCCCATTATGGATCAGAAGCTGACCAGAATGCAGTGAGTCGAAACAGGAGTTTGAATTCAACAGTTTTGATCCGCCGTTGGCCAGGGGTGTTGGCTCATGCACCTTCAAAGAGCAGACGAATATGTCCACTAGTTCGAAGAGTACTAATTCGTTTCGCATTCTCACTCTAGCTAGCTAACAGAGGTTTCCGATAAAATCATTTTCCAGGACATACTGTGTGGAAGTAGTAAGGTGCTTCGACTGCCCAATGAAGGAATCATCACTGGCCACTCCCAAGTGAATGGTTAGCAGAAACTTTCCACCTCCACGGACTGTCCCATATCCCGACGAAATATCAGTCTTTTGAAAAAGAATAGTACTGCAATTCTTGATATCTCTCAAGTAACACTAGTGTATTGAGCAGCTATGCGAATAATGAAAAAAAAATAAATAAATGGTTTCCCATTACATCCCATGAAGGGACGGGGAGAACTTCTCATAATCACTGAGCTGTGCGCTTTCCAGTTTTCACTCACTGATTGGGACCTACAGTTTTACACCGATTCCGAACGGTATTTTGAGAAGCTTTTTCATGGCTATATACTCGATAGTGTCGCCGTCACTATGCGAGGTGACCGTCGTCGATAGAAATTTTAAGGTGGTTGGAGCAGGGATCGAACCCAGGATCTCCTGTACAAGAGGCGCGCACACTACCCATTGCAGCACCGACGGTCACAATGGCCCAAGTGAAAATCGTCCCAAACCTAAAGCGAACAAACGCCCTAAAATTTTTGAGAATTTGTTCAGAAAAAAACACCCCAAATAAAAACACAAATCGTCCAAAGAATTATGAACAACCGTCCAAATTGTGAAACGAAAAATCGTCTAATATTTTACACGTTAAATATTATGAAAAATTTTGCTAAACTATAATGAAGAACTCGTTCAATTAAATAAAAAAACAACCGCTTCGAATGGATTTTTTGTTATGTATTGGAAAATACCTGCATAGAAGCTTCGACTTCTCTGAGGCAATTCGCACAATTATAGGTGCTGTTACCATCAGCAACATTTTGGGCCTGCAATTTAAATTTGCGCTCACTACAAATTTGAAGACGTCAGCATGGAACCAGAACAATATAAGGAGGAAAATTGAAACTGATAATGCATTTTTTTAATGAATATTTATTTAATAACACTTTTTTTTCTTACATACTAAAATAATCAAAAGTATAACTAACAATTTTCTTTCAAACTTAAAACTTGTCTCTTATCGAGCTCTCTGTTCATTCATTAATGTGATTTAAACTTCCTTTTCAGAAAAAATTATACATATATTGTATAAGCAACCATATATAATAGTGATTTTGTTGCAATGAAAAGTTTGAAAAACATTGCGTACATTATGTACATACATATAAGATAAAAAGAGGAGTAAAAAAAGGAGGGGAGTTCCAAAATGGAATATATTATGGGGTCAGCCACCAGCATTTTCTTCTGGTGGATTGGGAAATGGATTTATCCCTTTTCGAAATGGAAATATCAAATCTTTTCTTTTCATTTTTCGATTTTACCGAAAACATAAGGTTCGGTTTGGTTAGGTAGAAGTGCCTGTCGCAATTGACGCACTTATTCCACTAAGGTCATCGTGAAACCACGGGTAGTCATATTCCATCGCCACTATCGTATGGTTAAGGGGCGTTCCCAGTATGGTGAAAATATGTGTTGTGATCATGTTTCTTCAATTTCTATCATCGACTATAGTGCCTCCAAATTGATATAACTAAGTTCCCTCTCTTATCTTTCATAGAAGTTGTATGCCACTTTTTACATATTCGAAAATTCAAATCTTTGCACATAAAATCCTTGGTACATTTGTGGGGATATCATTACAACTACCCCTCTGATAGATTGAATATATACACCAAAAATAGTTGATGTGACTGGCTTATGGCTAAATGTACGAATCAATAAAGTTATTTGTTCATCAGTGATGATAATCTCTACATAAAATAAATAAATAAATGGATTCCCGTTACATCCCACGAGTAGATTAGGGAGAGCTTCTCACAACCAGTGAGTTGTGCGCGGTTCCGAACGGTATTTTGAGAAGCTTTTTTATGGCTTAATACTCGATAGTGTTGCCGTCACTAAGCGAGGTGACCGCCGCCGAAAGAAATTTAAAGTGGTCTGAGTACGGATCGAACCCACGTCCTCATGCACAAGAGCCGCGCACACTACCATTGCACCACCGACGGCCATCTACATAATCTCTACATAACCATCAAAAATTGTATTGTATACGCAGCTGTTGCAAAGATACCTTAATATAAATGTCCCGTAATTTTAAATTTAAATATTCCAATTTTCAAATATTTTAATAATCATATACTATATTCAGTTGCTCAAGAATTTCTGCACCTCGAGTGTCTCCTCAACTCAATCTTAGATTCTGGAAAGTAGAGTACAATTTTGTCATACGTTTTTGTTCTTCATAAAAAGGACACTTTGTGCACAAAATCTCAACACAGTACTGTTCTTTGTATTCACCACGGAACACCTTTTTCTGTGTGTCCTTACCAACATCTTTTGACTGACATAAACGTGCTAAAGTGGGAAAATGCCAGCCACAAAAGAAAACACTAAAAGCCAACAAGGATAAGCTTATTTGCCACCACTGCATCGTATTAGACCCAGCCAATGCAGATTCTTTTCGCAACATTTATTCATTCATCTGAGGCAGCTTAAATGCATCAACACGTTCTGGGTGCTGTAGCATAAGATGCGTAAAGCTGATGCAGCATATAGCAAACTAATAACTTCAAGTGAAAGGAAGCAATTGGTTGTACTTTGGTACCTGACACGCTAAATGCATCATCAGCATTACTAATTTTCAAATATAAAACTAGTAATTATGCGAAATTTGTTACAATTTATGACGAGTTGAAAACGATATTTGTTACTTACAACTGCAATTAGTTGGGATTTCGTGATATGTCATGCACTAAGTGGCGTTGTAATATCAAAGCCGGCTCTAGTATAATTTTTTTTTTAAATTTAACAAAATTGAGTACCGTGTATGCTCTATAGATATGATTTCCGTTTGAATAACACTATGCAACAAAATTGGAGTTTTTAATTTGGAAGTGGATGATCCTTTCACCACAGATTACAGTAGGTGAGGGTAGTCAAATCCTCAAAATGCAGACTGATTGGTAGCAAAAATATTAATTTTCATACCTGGTATTACACTGTGCTACAGTGGCTTTCGGGCCTCAACCAAACCGAAAAAGTGTGAAATTATTTGGACGTGGTATCACAAAACCCCGGCCGGTTTTGCCCCTCTACGTAACAATTTTTTTGGAACGAAGTTCCTTATCGCTCGTTGCGGGATGGGGGCTAAATGAAAAAATTTTAAACAACTTTTTTTAACTACTTTATTATAACCCATTATTGTAAATTATATTGGGTACTTTTGCTTTGGTTTGGTTTAAAGGGAAGTTTTCTAGGTGGAGCCTGTCTATTTCATTTTGTAGTTTTCAACACAATAATAAGTAAATTTAGAAAAGCCAAAGTGCAAGACTGGTAAATCCATGAAATACAACCCTGAGCATGGAATTACATTTGGCAGCACACTTACTGTTACACTCTTACTGTTGGTTTGGTTTGTGTCTAGACTAACATATGGGGAGGGTTTTGTTGTTTAATGGGACGTTTGCTAGGTGGAGCCTGTTTATTACATATTGTAGTTTTGAACCGAATAAAAAGTAAATTTAGAAAAGCCAAAGTGAAAGAAGTTTAAAACAATAACATTTTCTTAAATAAGTGCGTTTTCTTAAAAAATAAGTAAATTTTCTCAAACAAAATAAAAAAACAAACAATTAAAAAGTACCTGTTCTTAAAAAAGTACTTCTTTGTAAAAAAATTCATACTCCTAGGCTTTTTCTTACAGAAAGTACTTCGTATTAAAAATGGCACCTTATCTTAAAAAAAATCAATGAGTGTTCGAACTCACGGATGATGTGTTAACACCTTTTTGCTACACGGTATCTGTTCGATTTCTATGAACACATTAGTAAATGTTACATTGGAAAATGAAAAATAATAGTTTTTTTGTATACACCGGGCAATGCTGAACATCAAATGACTTGCTTTGTTTGGCCATAGCAACAACAACGAAACAACCAAACACACAACATCGCACATACTTTGTCCGAAGTAGCTGACGTATACGTGTGTCACATAACAACATGTTTGCCATATCAACAGCAACGAAATAGCCAAACACACAACATCACACATACTTTGTACGAAGTAGCTGACGTATTAGTGTGTCACCATAACGTCGACTGTGCAAGCCCAAATGAAATTTTGCGTGGCTATGCTTTATATCTCCGTTCAACAACAGCAACAGACGCATGTACGTACATACATACATTATTATGTTAATACATACGCTACAGACACAATTTCGTTTGACTCACCACTGCCACGCCACTCTTTCATTGCTCTCTTGCTCGCTCATTTTTGTTTAACACGTCAGTATTCTCTTTCGCAGTCGCAGAAAATCTGGTTTTAGCAGAAGCATAAAATCTGGTTTTAGCAGCAGCATAAAATCTGACTTTGATAGGTTTAGTCCCTATACGCCGCTATAGATGTTAACACATCAAAAACATTGGCTTTTAATAAAAGAAGTACCTCATATTCCTATAAAAAGGACCTAAAAATATACTTTCTTTACAAAAATACATTCAATAAAAAAAAAATTCTTAAAAAAGTTTATCATTTTAAAAAAGTATATTTTCTTAAAGATCGATTTAAATTATAGTATTTTTCAACAGGCGCCTTAGGCGTGTTGGAACTAACTAGTTCATAATATATAGCGAAAGGAACTTCGTTCTAACCGGGTGTCCCCTGACACCTCATGTAATTTTTTACAGGCCGAAGAAAATTTTGGAGGTGGGTCAGGGCCCTATCTCAAATTTTCTTCAATAAATCGTAAACAGCTTGAAATATTGCATTACAACCTTTGATAATATTGTAGCTATTTTTCATTTCACAATTCCCTCTAATATATTTCTAAGAAAAAGTACACTGTTAATCCATTATTTCACGAATCGTCGTGAAAAATTTCACATATTTTATACGTTATGACATTTCTTGCCCAACGGTAAATAAAATGCGGTAGCTGTGTTCAAAAGAAGTGTAGCTTATAAATTTCTTGATAACTTTTTTAAATACACTAATCAACAAAAATTATATTTAGAGTTCCATAATTGGTGTAGAAATGCTGCGTTTAACCATATTGTTTAAATATTCACCTGTATGTATACAATATTACACAAATTATAAATTGATATCTTCTACAAAGATGTAGTGCTTATTATACTTAACAATATTGTCAAATACACAAATAAACAAAAATTACATTTGGGGTTCCAAAATGATTGTACCAATTCAGAAATTAAAATTTTTTTAAAATCTTTGCTTATAATTTCTATACTAGTAACACAGGAGGAATGTAATAATATTCTCCAAAGTTGTACAACTTAAGGCTTTGGACAAAATTGTCAACTACATCAACATCCTAAATTGTCATATAAGCTACACTTCTTTTGAACAGAGCTACCGCAATTTATTTACAGTTAGGCAAGAAATGTCAAAACATATATAATATGTGCAATTTTTCATGACGTTTCGTGATATAAGCGATTAACAGTGTACTTTTTCTTAGAAGTATATAAGAGGAAATTGTGAAATGGGAAAATAGCTACAATATTTTCAAAGATTGTAATGCAGTACTTCACGCTGTTTAGGATTTATTGAAGAAAATCTGAAATAGGGCCCTGACCCACCTCCAAAATTTTCTTCGGCCTGTAAAAAATATTGTTACGTATAGGGACAAAACCGAGCGGGCTCCAAGTAATACTTTTACAATTTTTTGGGTTGGTTGAAACCCGAAACAAATTCCTTTCATTTGTGTCGCAGTGTTATCAGAAATAATTTTAAAATTCAAATAGAAATATTTTATGGAACTATTTCTTGTGATCACGTGTAAATGATATTTGAAAATGATTGTATAGATGATAGCACCTGGTAGCATCGTTTAATTCAGCCCTTAAACCTTTTGACGATTCGACTGTGCTCATCTAATACAATCATTTTTAAACCAATCATTTAACCCATAACTAGGGTTGCAGTATTTCATAACAACTCCCACAGGATTTAGAGTCAGTTTTGTGTTTGATTTTCAATCATATCCATTTTTTAGATATAAATATCATATATTGCTTTAAAATATTCTTGACTTCACATTCGTATTCTTGAAACGTTGACTTAACAAAAACCTTATCCGCCCGGCAGTATCGTACAATCGGTCTTAACCTATTATTGCATCCAGCCTGGCCAACTTTTTACCTCTCCAAATATTTTTAAATAATGCAAGTGGATATGTCTGGATTTTATGCACGTTTTTTTACTTGTTTTTAATTTTGCGACGCACACAATTAAAATAACTGACACTCAAGTTGAGATCTTTTGTTATTGTAGTCATCGCACTTATCTTCCGGCATAGTTACGTAAAAAAGAGACACCCTACATTACGTCTGTTTATTGTAGGCTTATGCGATTCGGTATTAAAATTTCGAATAATATCACTACACGCACTTAATATAGGGGGAATGAAAACTAAACAAAATTCGTGATATTTGTGTGAACGAAGCCCACACTTTTCGGGCGTGTGTTTACGCAAGTATGACTTTTGTGATAAAGAGATAAAATCGTTTACGAGGACCGAAAAATGTTTACAGCTAACGTTATATGGTAACCACAAAATCAGAAAACCCTTTACGGGAACCGATAAACGTTTTCAGTAACTATTCTTTTGTTTGCCGTAAACGAGTTATAAAGGGTGTCCGAAAATTCGCGCAGGATTTGAATTTAGGAAAGAAAGCCAGAACTCTAAATGAAACAACAACGCGTTTTCATTGTTGAGAAATATTTTAAATATAATGAAGGACTTTTAAAAAAATTAGCTCCAGCGATGAGGCTCATCTTCATCTTGATAAATTTGATAATAGTCAAAGTTGTCGAATTCGGGGCTAAGATTCGGAAAATGATTGTTGAGAAATGCTTCTAAAATACGGCTGGACGTGTAATTACAGTTAATGGTGCTCTATCGCGACAGCCCTGACACAGGATATGTATAAAGTTGTTACATTCCAGGTGCATATTCACAAATCGTGGTCCTTACACGCTGGAAAAAACGACCTCAGCAACATATTGTAGGAAACGTGTATATGTTTGCAAGTATTGTTTTCATGAATTGAAGATCTGATGCTTTTTAAATTCTATATATTAACTTCACCTGTGTCTGTATGCATGTATGTATGCCGAAAAAACGTTGGATTGATTTTTGATCCTTTTCCCGTTGAAACTTCGCATGCAAACTAATGGCAATGACAAAAATAAACTATCAAAATATGGGCGGGATTGGATAAAGGGGCATGGTACCTCCATACAAATCACAAATTAAAAATTCATTATTTCTGCTCCTGTTAGCGGTATTTGAACAAAATTGGGTATGTTGGTTAGGTGTACATATTCTAAGATCTGCTGAAAATATGGGGGGATTGGACAAATGGACGTGGTCACATATAAAGAATTTATAGTCAAAAACTATGATTTTTTCGGGTTGGTTTTTATTTCTTTGTTGTATGTCGCGTTTTTGTTGTGAGACGTTTTCAATAAACAATTTCACATTTGGGTCACGAAAACATATATTACATACATACATACATGGTTTTCCATTATATACCATGAAGGGATTGAAGAGAGCTTTTCACAATTAGTGAGTTTCACACTCACTGATTGGGACCTACAGTTTTACACCGTTTCCGAACGGTATTTTGAGAAGATTTTTCATGGCTAGGTAGTCGATAGTGTCGCCGTCACTAAGCGAGTGACCGCCGTCGAAAGAAATATTAGTTGACCTGGGTAAAGACCATCGATGGCATCAAAGATATATTACGTAAACATATATAATATATTAACCTATTAATTATTGTGTCTCAACCATGTAATATTGAATAGCAAACACAATGTGTTTGGACACAAGTATACTATATTTGCGACAAGGTACTACAACAACAAAAATACCGATTTTTCTGCATATATAAAGTTTGTGGAAGTCATCAACAAATAGCGTGCGTGATTGTTTGTGTTCTTCTTAGCGTATTTTTATTGGCATTGTCAACGGTGGCGCTTGGTAAGGCCACCCCACTGTGTTTCTGAATTGTATCTACTGCCAGGATTTTCAGTGCAGCCACACACTGTCTTGTCTTTTTTTGTTGTTTGGATGCAAATATAACGTGTTTGAACTTTTTGCAAATATAGTATACTTCTGGCCAAACACATTGTGTTTGCTATTCAACATAACATTTTTGAGGCACAATGAGTAACACGTTGTAATATATGTATTAGCAGGAATAGAGGACGACCAAGACTTCGCTGGAAAAACCATGCCAAAGAATCCGTCCGTATCCTTGGTGTTACCAAATAGCGCTAAAAGACGAAGGATAGAAGTAGTTGGAGAAATATGTTAAAATTTCTTTAATTTATTTATTTGTTTGGTTAATTAATAAGTTTAAGGTATCTGACTTTATAAGGTTCTAAAATAGCCAATAAAAGAAATGAACCTCTAATTCGGTTGTGACAACCTCTAATTTTATTGTGACAACCTCTAATTCCAATGAGATATCCTAAAATTCGTTTGTGATAACCTCAAATTCGGTTGTGGCAACGTCTCATTCGGCTGTTACAATCTGTGATTCGGCTGTAATGGTGTTTAGTGTGGTTGTGATAACCTGTAAATTCGGTTACGGCTAATTCGGCTGCCTCAACCGAATTTTTCTGTGAGTGTAGAAAGTGCTTTAGACACGGAAAGTATGTAAGAGTCATCTTTTCAAAAATAGTCATGCCCTATCAATTATAGCTGTCACATATTGCTAATGTTCTACTTGTTTTTGCGAGGTAATCAAATAAGGGTAACATCATCTAATCCGTTGCATACCAGAGGACAAACTTAATATGCTACCCTTCACTTTTTGTAGGTTTAAAAAAAGTTGGGATTCGCACACATATATACAAATAGCTGATGCTGCAAAACACGACAGATTCTTAATACGAAATTACATATTTTTCCAGTAAAGCAGCCTCATAATTCATACGCATACATGCACACAATAACACATATATAAATATCGTTGCAAGCATAAATACATTAACTTACTCCAGCACAAACGTGCTGGTACCATAGAGTAATGTCTTATAGGGCTGCCATTCTTTTCATCTGACATTTCATTTCACACTACTCGTGATGGTGCAGTTGGTGCAATAGAGAGTTATTTGCCGTAAATTGACTTACACCAGGTGGAATTACAGCAATTTTTGATTTAAACTTTTCATGTCGTTTTTATGAAAAACTGTGAAATTTAATCGTATTTTGGACTTTTTTGTTATATTTTATTGTTAGTATATATTTCTGGTGTATTTACACGAAAATTTGAACGCACAAAACGAAATTGCGTTGTTGCTTTCTTGTTGGTTGGTTTGAGTTATTGCCTCTACCTGGTATTATTTAAGCAATACTTCCCCATATGCAACGTCCACATGCAATCACACCACACTTCGTAAATTTACTGAGATAAATCCCTACTCTATACGTCATTACTCTATGACTGGTATATTTGCGAGTGTGGGTGGTTGTGTGTGTTGGTTTGTTCGCATAAAGTGCCACTTTAACCATCAGAAACAGTTGCATACTTTTCAGTGTAAAATACGCAACAAATTTTGTGAAGTGATTATATGCAAACAAACACTTTTTACCACAAATACGCGTACGCATTCCCACACACATGCAAATTGTGAACACACATGTAAGAGTATGCATGTACGTATGCATGTGTTACTATGTACTGACGTGTTTATACATAAATTTAATGCTACGTACTTGCGCTGGTATGTGTGGATGGCAAGTAATATGTACTACATACTTAACTTCAACTGTGATCATTTTGTTCATGCACTATTATGTATTGCAATGGGTAGCCCAGCATCATGCATTGCCGCTAAGAGGACCAGAGGCAATATTATTTTGTCACTTTTGATCTTCAGATCGATGGAAGTCAGAAAAGTTAAATAAATAAACCTCTACCAACTAATTAAGGAGGAGTTTACGTATGTAGTCAAGGATTTGACAGTCACTACAAATATCCACAATTGAATAAAAATCCTGCCAATTTGAAAACCATGTCATAGTCGTCAAACGCAATATGGATAATATCGTGGGCATTGCATATTAACATGTATTATTATGAAACAAGAACAAATACTGACGTTTAATGTCTGTTGTATACAGGTCTCACAAATTAGATTTTGTTATACCTTTCACACCTAGAGGACATAGTGTTGCCAACTTTATACAAAAAGTCGTTTGAAGTGGAAAACGTTTTCTTTTTCTCTGACAATAAATATAAAACCCGTTTTAAAAATATTCATCAATCGGACGACAAATTGCATTTGCTGCAAGTTCTAACCTTCCGGTCTGTAAAATATACTCCCACTCATCGCTGACATTTGTTGGTGTGTGATGGAGACCAAACATGTAAAAACTAAACTTAACAAACTTGATACATTATGAGTACAGTTGATTGTGTTTATCCACAATGTAATTTGATTCAACGCCAGCAGTATCGCCCTGGTTGTAATTATGTACTTGATTGTGCGACATATTCAACACTACCTCACTTCAAAAATAACCAATTTCAGTTTATTGGTGTTTCGACCGCATCCAAAGTTTGTACTGCAGACTCAGGCTACAGGACCAGCAAAATCATCAGCAGCAGCATCAAGAGGCATTGTCGTGCAAACTTTAGTTGTCATGTTTAAAGTGCGTTAAAGTGTTTTCCGCATTAAAATACATGCAGCAGACACAACGACATATGTACTAGAAAATTCGAATTTATGCGGATAAGTCTGTGTACAGTCACGTATAAAAGTGAACTACATTTTATAAAATCAAACGGCTTCCTATAAAATAAGTTGTAGCCGTGTGTGGAAGTTCATTTACATCAGACAGTCATCCACGTGCGAAATATGGACGTTCTTTTTCCGTTTCTATTGAAGATAAGATTTAGTACACACAGGGAAAATATTACTTGGAAATCAATACAGGCATTGGAAATTCCATTGTAAAGTCTATATTTTGATTAGAAAGCAAAATTATAATACATCAGAATAATTTTTCGATGTTACTGATAAATTAAAAATATGTTTTACTAAATAGAAGTTCTTACTATAGAAATTAAGTTCTATTAACCAATTTGAGAATTTCTAAAACCTCAATCATCTGAAATTGAAGATACAACCCATAAAAAGTGCAATATTACAATTCGTATTCAAATATTAGTCACTGTAATTATAATTTAGTTTCTGTTAAAAATAAACCCTTGTTACAAAGTTATGTATTTGATTTTTCATAAGAGATTTTGCTGCAAAAGTGAAACTGTCTTTGATTGTTACACGAGGACTTTTCAGAAAATCCATTATTTTAAACAGAAAGTGTGAAACAAATTTTGTGCAAAAACAATAAAGTATATACATAGATATCATCCCCCAAAAATATTGTAAGTACAGGAGGGCGGTCCCAAAACTAACCGACCTGACAAAGAAGACACAAAAAAGTTGGGAAAATTTTCTTTATTGCGGGATGGAGGCTAAATGGAAAAATATTAAACAACTTTTTTTTGACACTATTAAGCTACAACCCAGTATTATCACCTATACTGTGTACTTTTGCTTTGGTTTGTGTCTAGACTAACATATGTTGGGAAATTTCTTGTTCAATGAAAAGTTTTCTATGTGGAGCCTGCAACCTATATTTAGTATATATTGTAGTTTTGAACCCAATAAAAAGTAAATTTAGAAAAGCCAAAGTGAAAGTAGTGCAAAAAAATAAAATTTTCTTAAATAAGTTCCTTTTCTTAAAAAAGGTAAATTTTCCCAAAAAAATATGTATTCCTATTCTTAAACATAGTACATTTTCTTAAAAACATTCCTTATCTTAAACAAGTACCATTGCTTAAAAAAATTAAATTTTCTTACAAAAAGTACCTTTTCTTAAAAAAAAGTAATTGAAGAGGTGAGTTCCGAAACCGCACAAGTCCATCGGGTATGTTTCTGAGAAAAAGCGTTTTTTATTGTTTACTTTCATTTAAAATAAAGGAAAAATGTCGGGTAATTTTTTCTGAGTTTATTACGCTTTGAACAACAATTGTACATCATTTTTCAAATAGTTCAAAGGTCACTGCGTTATCTATAGCTATTTAAATTTCGTGGACTTGTGCCGTTTTGGATCTCATTATTTTTTTTTAATTGTAGTAAAAGACAAGTAAATTTAATTTTGATGTTAAAAAATACTAAAACAACTTTTAGTGAGACAAAATCAAACAATTTTTTATTCTGATTCCCATTGCTCGCTATCAGTTGACTCATCTCTATCAGCGGTGTTCCGAGTATTGTTTCCGTACTTTTCTCTCAAGTTCTGAAAATAATCACGGTATTGGGGATGAATCGACATGACGTACTTGCCAATGTCTTCGGCTTTTTTTGGTTTCAGTGGGATTTCACTTTCATACGCCAGTTTCAGAGCTGAAGCGGTGATCGAATCTTGTGGTCGGTACTGAAAAGCTAAAAAAAAATACGTTGTATTAAAAAAATATTTTCTTAAAAAAGTTTATCATTTTACAAAAACCATCTTTTCTTAAAGATTCATTTAAATTATCGTATCTTCCAACGGGCGCCTAAGACGTGTTGGAACTAACTAGTACATAATACATAACGAAAGGAACAACCGGGTTTCCCCTGACACCTCATGTAATGTTTTTCAGCATAATTCACTTTTAGCTCGATACACTTTTTCCAGCGTTATTCAATAGCTTTGTTTAGCCTGTTTATAGTAAGAACTGTCAAACTCCTTAAAACACCCATAAATCGCAGACTCCATCTCTTCATTGTTGGCAAATCTTTTACCACCGACCCATTTTTTCTGGAAATAGCAAATAGTCCGGAGGAGCTTAATCTAGCGAATAAGGTGCGTGATGAAGCAATTCGAACTTTAATTCATTAATTTTGGCCATTGCGATAGTGGATGTGTGAACTGCAGCATTGTCTTGATGAAACAACACTTTCTTTTTCGCCAAATGCGGCCTTATTCCACAATTTCATCACTTAAACGCTGCAATAAATTAATATAATATTCACCATTGATGGTTTTTCCCTTCTGAAGATAATCAATAAAAATTATCCCATGTGCATCCTAACAAACTGACGCCATGACTTTGCCTGTAGGTGGAGCCGTCTTCGCCTTCATTGAACACGATTCTCCCATTCCAGTCCACTGCTTTGTCTCCTCCTTTGTCTCAGGTGTGAAGTGGTGGACCCATGGCTAATCCACGGTTATAAGTCGACGCAAAAATTCGGCTTTATTGCGGTGAAACATCGGCAAAGACTCTACTGAAACATCTTCACGATACCCATTTGCGCACAGCTTTCTCATCTTCAAATCTTCGGTCAATATACGATGTATAGCACTTTTTGAAATGCCTGTCATTTCAGCTAGCTCACGCACCTTTAGCCGACGATCATCAGATACCATTTTGTGGATTTTCTTAACCGTGTCTGGCGTGGACACCTCAATTGGTCGACCATAACGATATTCGCCAACGGCTCGTACGGCCTCGTTTAAGCTCTGCTACTCAATATTTTACAGTCGTAAACTAAGGAGGAGACTCCCCCAGAGTAGAATCTATAGTTAAATAAATGGATTCCAAGTTGTAATTTCCTTTTAGGCTGTAAGAGATCATGTTTTCTCCGGTTAGTGAAAAAAATGTAAATGCCGCGAGTAGGATTCGAACTCACATTCGCTGGACGACCGTTTCGATGTTTGTGAAGCATCATCTTCAGCAGCATCTAGCCCGTTAAGACACTGCGGTGTGCATTTACACAAGTCACTAACCGAAGACATTTATTGATTGTGTGCAGAGTGATTGTTGTCGCTACTTACACATTACTTTCCTACTTACACGCCCTGATGCAGAAGTTTTGAAAGTTATATTTATAGAACGAACTATTCTAATTGTAGCTGTCTCATTCTGTTTTGGTTTGGCCCTACCATATGTTTCAAATGTAGTTGTTTTAGATCCTCGTTATGTTTAAAGTTGTAATTTCCTTTAAGGCTGTAAGATATCATGTTTTCTCCGGTTAGTGAAACATCCCATGAAGGAATTAAGAAGAGCTTCTCACAACCAATAAGCTGTGCGCTTTCTAGTTTTTTTCAGATTGGAACCTACAGTTTTACACCGGTATCGTTGGTGTTACAAACAGGCGAGAAATGGCGAAGGATAGAACCAGTTGGAGGAATATGTTAAAATTTGTTTAATTTGTTTGTATAATTACTATGTGTAGGACATCTGACCTCATGAGATTGTAAAGAAGTCAATAAAAGTAAAGTAACGGGAAATTGTTAAATTTTATCTCCGACTGTGTTATAACTGTTGACAGGATGTTAAAAAAGTAATGTAATCCTAAAGGATCCGATTATAAACATGTGTGTGTGTATGTGTATCCTGGGTTTATGCATCAAACACAAACATTCATATGCAAATGTGTGCATAATGTCATTATGCATATTTTAAGCCCATTTGTTGGGTTTAACCCTGGCAAATCTTCCTTCCCCCCATTCGATTGTACACAAAACTTTTCAAAAGTGTTTTCGCATGTTTTTGACAATGTTTCAATTGTCGTTGTGCTGTCGCATGGAGCATTAAGTGTAGCTATCTCTCTCTCTCTGTCTCCACACTTGTTCTCTTTCATTGCTACAATATTACCAAAAGTTGCTGTCATTATTATCACGTCTCCTCTTTAAGCAGTGACAATTTTCACATAACCACCGGCAATGATTGCATTTACACTTCTGAGTCCTTATTGCAATTATTGGTAAATATCCTCGAGGGCAAGTGGCACTTGCTGCACATCTCAAAAACAATAAATGTAATTAATTATACTTATGCGATTTATTTAAGCAATTTAAATATTATGGATTTAAATTAACATCAATAGTATTTATGCGACTGCTGTCTTGCTCCCATTTAAAATTGATAACTGATGGCTGATCGTTGGCTTTGGAATGTAATTAAAATCATATAGTGCGTATGAATGTTGATGTGCCTGAAGTAATTAAACAGATTTCAATTAAAAATATTTTTTTATAAAAGTATTTTATAAACTCCGCTGTTGGTATTTAAGATTAAAGGAAATGAAGAATTTAAACACACAAATTGGGAATTAATGTCATGTCAGGGGTGTGTTAGCATGACGTACTGTTAAGCCGAAGAATGTTCCGTTGTCCTCGCTAGTAATCGTAGTATCGTAAAGGGTATCAAAGTAAATCAGAATAAGCCAACATATTCTGAGCTACCATTAATTCTAGGGCATACCTATTTATCAGAAGGTTTGTCAGCTGAACGCTCTTGCAATATCCAAATGCCCATGTGGTGAGAAGTCTTGAAACTCGAACGGACTTGCGATATTTCTCAGAATTGTTGTGCAAATTATTTTGTAACCACTTTATTCTAAAGCCTGAGAAACTACCAGAAATAATTTATATATTCTATTGAACGCTCAGTTTCCATGATGTAGATACATGGACGTTTTACATGCTGACTTACTTATCCGGTCTCGAATAATCCCGGAGGGTCAGGACATTACATACCGAAGCTATCATATTTCTCCAACCAGTTCAATCTTTTGCTTTATTTATCTAGTTGGCAATACTAAGTGAACGCTGGGATTCGTCAACCTGATCCCTCAAGAGCAGTCTTGGTCGTCGTATTTTCCGTCTTCCTTCAATTTTGATTTCGAAAACCCTTCGTGCTGGTTCGTCTTCATCCATTCTTCTGACATGACCTAGCCAGCGTACTCACGTTATTTTGATACGCTTATCTACGAAGCGGATCAATAAGTCCGTGAATTTTCGAACTTTCCTTATAGTTATATGAAATGCAACACTGCTCCCATCAAGTACCACCTGTTAGTATACTACTGTCAAATTTTGAGCAAGTTCCGTCATTTACTGTTCAAAACATACAAACTCGTCCATTTTTTAAAAAATGGAAACAAGTGAATTTCGAGCTCTTATTTTTGCGAAAGAAAACCGTCAATCAAACCAAGGAAAAGCTTGATAAATACTCTGCACCATCGATTTCAATGGCAAAAACTGGTTTACTGACTTTCGTAGTGGTCGCACAAGTAAAACTGACGCTGAACGTTCTTTACGTGCAATTGAGGTCAATACACCCGAAAATGTCGAAAAAATCCACGATATGGTGTTGGCCGATCGAAGAGTAAAAGTGCGTGAGATTGTTGATGCCATAGGCATTTCATATGGCAGTGTGGTTTCGATTTTAAATGATCAGTTGGGTTTAAGAAAGCTGTCTGCAAGATGGGTTCCGCGTTTGCTCTCATTTGACCATAAACGTAATCGTGTGACAACTTTAAAGGATTGTTAGTTTCGAATGGTTCGGTAAGATCCTTAGCAGCTTTCACTGCGGATTTGGTATTCTTCAAGGTCATCCTGCAAAGGCTTATGAGTTTTGCAGGAATACTAAGCTCATCCATTGCTTCGTTGAGTTTCTACCATATTGGGATATCGAAGGCCACCTTATAAACGACACAAATATGGATTTGGCGAAGCATGAAAATCCGGTCATTTGTCGATTTTCCAGGTTTAAATCCAATTGGTTTTAGTCTGTCGCACATTATTCTTGATAGAACCTTATATGATATGAATAAAAGGTTTATTCCACGGTAGTTGGCTCAGAAATTCGGGTCACCTTTTTGAAATATGGGACATTGTACACTGAGACTCCAATCGCCAGGCATGTATTCATCTAACCAAATTTTGCTAATGAGCTGATGCAGGCACCTTATCAGCTCATCGCCGCCAGTCTTAACTAACTCCGCCGGTAATCCACCGGCTCCTCCGACTTTGTTATTCTTAAGACCGAGAGTACCCCTCAGGGTATATACATATACGCTGAATGGCAAACTGGCCGAGTCGAAGTCGGAAGTCGCAGCTGTAAATGCTGGAAAGCATCCTGAAACGGCGGTAGATGCTGAATAAGCACTATTGGATGACGACAGTGGCAGCATCATTGACCTGTGGGGCCGGTATGCCTGGCTCCAAGATGGGTCCACCACTAGTGGGTCCATCACTAGCGAGAGTGATCACGAAACAACTGTGATCGAAGTACACGAAGGTGAAGACCCTCTAGACGATGAAAGTCCTCCAGATAAATCTTCATCGCAGTAAGGCAGCATCTGCCAACCTCATTCTCTGGCTAGTTTCATCATACATGGCGCACGACCATACTGAATCACCCCCTCCGAAGTGCGTCAGGGATATTGTATCGGAGGCAAAAAGCCGGAATTGTAGCGTCATTATAGGAGCCGACGCTAACGCGCACCACAATATGGGCGAGTACCGGCACCAATGACCGAGGTAAGTCTCTTTTTAATTTCATTATAAGCGAAACCTTGACTATATGTAATAGTGGCGAGGAACCGACCTTCATAACTTCGGTTAGGAGGGAAGTACTAGACCTAACTTTACTACTTGTCTACGACTATGTAACTGTATCCGATTGGAGCGTACTTTCTGATCACTCATTTTCTGATCATAGATATCTACAGTTCCACATAAATATCAAACCTCTGAAAAAGGAATTTTTAAAAATTATAGGAAACGGACTGGGACGCCTATCGTGGGCGCCTAAGGAAACTCTTAGGTTACCATCCGAATATTTCGACTAATTTGCCAGAGCTGGAAGAACTAGTTGGCAAATTTACTGATGCGTGCAGGAACGCGCTCAATGAGTCCTGTAAGACCAGTGGTTATAATGCTGCCAAGGTTAACAAAAAACCTCATTGGTGGAACGCTGAGCTTCAGGATCTAAGATCGTCCATTAAGCGGCTTTTTAACAAGACCAAAAAGAGCGGCGACCAATGGGATTGGGATGTTTACAGGATTACTCTTAATCTATATAAAGGTGAAATCAAGAATGCCAATCGGAAATCCTGGCGAAACTTCTGTGAAACCATTGAGGGAACCTACCAGACTACACGCTTAAGATGCGTGCTCGCTAAAAACCCACCGTGTGCGGGGTTCTAATGAACGACGATGGAACGTGGACGTATTCGTCTGAAGAGTCTCTTGGGATTCTCCTGGATACCCACTTTCTCAATGAATGGAATGCTGGTCATCAGCCAGAAGAGCTAAGCGGGAACTCACCTAGCTTGGAAAAAGTTCGTTCAATAGTAAGCAGAAAGAATCTGATATGGACCATTAAATGCTTTAAGCCCTATAAATCGGCCGGACCTGACGGGATAATTCCCGCGCAACTACAGGACGCACTATACCTGTCTTGTAGTTGGTTGTAGGCAATATTCAGGGGTTGCCTTATGCTGGGAGTCGTTCCTAGCATTTGGAAGCAAACCAAAGTGGTTTTCGTCCCGAAAGCGGGCAAATGCTCTCATGTCAAACCAAATGACTTTAGACCAATCAGCCTATCATCCTTTGTTCTTAAGACATTTGGAAGGTTACTCGACATTCACGTTCGAAGTAATCTTCCACAGAATCTACTATCGAGTTCTCAGCATGCCTATATCAAGGGCAAGTCAACAGAGACGGCTCTCCACTCTATAGTCAGCATAATAGAAAACTCTCTTGAAAATAAAGTCTTCGCTCTAGGGACCTTCCTGGACATCGAGGGAGCCTTCAATAACATTCAACCTTCGGCGATTCTTAGGTCGTTACAGAATCTAGGAGTCGACAGCTTAGTGACACGCCTAATTGGGAAGCTTCTGGTGGATAGATCCGTCTAAGCTGAATGGGGTGGTGTTACAATTGCTAGGACCGTTAACAGGGGAACACCGTAGGGGGAAGTTCTGTCTCCACTATTATGGTTACCTTCTGTCAATGAACTGCTTCTTGAATTGGATAGGGCCGAATGTCAGGTCTTTGCCTATGCCGATGATATTGCTACGAGTATCATCTGTACGGGTGACCGTCGGTGGTGCAATGGGTAGTGTGCGCGCCTCTTGTACAGGAGATCCTGGGTTCGATCCCTGCTACAACCACCTTAAAATTTCTTTCGACGACGGTCACCTCGCTTAGTGACGGCGACACTATCGAGTATATAGCCATAAAAAAGCTTCTCAAAATACCGTTCGGAATCGGTGTAAAACTGTAGTTCGCAATCAGTGAGTGAAAACCGGAAAGCGCACAGCTCAGTGGTTGTGAGAAGTTCTCCCCGGTCCCTTCATGGGATGTAATGGGAAACCATTTATTTATTTTTTTATTTTTATTTTTATCATCTGTACGGGTAGAAACCTCAATTTACTTAGCATTCGCACAATCAGCCTACTTAGTATGATTTCGAACTGAACCTTTAATAACGGGCTATCACTTAACCCACTTAAAACCGAGCTCATCTTGTTCACTCGGAAATATAGAATACCCGCATTTGAACTGCCGTCAGTTAATGGGATGCAATTACAGTTGACGGAAAAGGTCGAGTATCTGGGCATAAGTCTCGACTGAAAACTGTCTTGGAAACCGAATGTGGGGGAGAGGGTGAAAAATGCGTCTGTTGCTCTTTACTGCTGTAAGGGCGCGATAGGAAAGCGCTGGGGACTGTCTCCTAAGATCACCATGTGGATTTATACGGCCTTGATGAAAATTCGAAGATTAGCACTGATTAGCGTTAGTGGGGAAATGGTCACGACGTCAGGTACTGCACTCAGTGCTATGCTGAACATCTGTACTCCTGATATCATGGCCGAATCGGCAGCCGCTACATCCCTGGTGAAAATCAGAGATTGTGGCGTTGTGATATCGAGGAATTCCGGACACGCTGAATTACTACACCGGATAAATTCTATTCCCGTAAAACCGGACTACTGTATCCCCTACCTTCTACCAGCGACAAATCTAAGGACTTCTATTCCGAAAAGGAATACCTGGGAAAAGTCACTGGAAGGAGACACCAGTAGTATCAGATTTTTCACGGATGGATCAAAGTTGGACGAGCAAGTATGAAATGGGGTCCATTCACCGGACCTAAATGTAAATATCTCCTTCAAGCTGTCTGATCACTGTAGTGTATTTCAGGCGGAAATTACCGCCATACTGGAGATTGCTGAACTACTGAAAAGTAGTGTCACAACCCTCCGGAGAATATGTATCTACACAGACAGCCAGGCTGCCATAAAATCCCTGGAAGCTATGTTTGCTACGTCCATGATGGTGATAGAATGTCACTCATCACTTAGGGTGATGGCAGAGTATTTTGAGATCAGGCTCATCCGGGTACCGACACAGCGACATTCCAGGCAATTGCGTAGCGGATGCGTTAGCTAGACAGGGCACTACGGCACAGGTTCTTCCGGCAAAAGAAGGTGTTAGTATGCCAAGCTCTACCTGCCGTTTGCAGATCAGGCAGTGGGCCGATAATATGTTCAAGGACAAGTGGAGACTTACTTCAACTTGCAATCAAGCCAGGGTCCTCTGGCCACAGGTGGAGAGGAAGAGGACTAGGCAACTACTCAACTAGCCGAGAGGCAGGTTATCCACAATGATAGAAACACTTACGGGACATTGTCTTGTAGGAAAACACGCCCTAAGATTGGGACATAGAAACCCAACTCTCTGTAGATGCTGCATGGAAGAGTACAACGAAACACCTTCTCTTGAATGGCCCTGCTCTGGCAGAACTGAGAAGTAGGATATTCAGTACACATTTAGTTAGCACCGTAGCCCTACAGGATATTCCATTAGGTCTTATAGACAGATTTATTGAAAGGGCACATTGGCTAGACGATTACTCAATAGTTGCTTTGGAGGAAACTGCAGGTATCACAATGGGCTTCTTTAGCCTAAGTGTGCTAGACAGCGTGCTGTCTTGCAGCCTTCTCAACCAACCAACCAAGCCTGACAATAGCTGTTCTGATTTTGGCTTGGTTAGGTGGCGGGCAAGCGACGTCGTCGTCCAAATTGTGAATGATTGTCTCCTCGTTATTGAAAATCGCAGATAGCAGTACCGCGGAGAAATGATCTCTTCATGTTCCTAATGTGCTCTGCACATATGCGATGAGATTTTCGCCCTTATCTGTATAGAAAGGGGGACCTGAACCATGTCCATTACATCTGTTCTTGACTTTTTGGTGAAATTTTCGGGCTTCGTTCTTCCTTCTGTATATCTCAATTTTCTCATTCACGCGCCTTCTCCACTATCGTTTCGTACGCCTAAAGAGACAGTTTACGCCATTTCTTTTTTCCATATACCGCTCAGTCGTAGCTCGTGTTACAATGGACTTAAGCGTTGCCATACGTTCAGCGTTATTTTCATGATTTGCTATGCGGCACTTTTCATCGTACCATGGATTGTTGCAAAGCGATTTTTCAAAACCAAGTATGGTTGTTGCGGCAGTTTTATGGAGTCGGAAATGGGTTTCCACAGTGCTTCAGGTCGTTATCGGGAGGGGGTGGGTTCTGTGCCAAAAGTTGCGAGAGATTTCTTGGGTAGGCTTTGGCTGCCTCTGGTAATTGTAGCTTTTCATATCTAGCTTTTTCGGCGTCTGGTTTCATACGATTTTCGCTCTACTTAATCTTGCGCGAAACTTTGCTGCTACCAGGTGGTGATCAGAATCGATGTTAGCTCCTCTGATCACTCGTACTTCCATTACACTGGATGAGTGCATTCCATCAATTACCACGCGATCAATTGTGTTCTTCGTTCTTTGATTTATGCTGGAATCTTGTACTATATTTTTTGTCGCGGCAAAGTCAAGCAGTGATATACCGTTGTCGGAACTGTCAGCATGTAGACTGAAATTGCCAATAGTTGGATGAAACACATTCTGCCTGCCTACTTTAGCATTAAAACCTCCTAGTACAATCCTAATGTCATGGATAGGGCAGCGGTCATATGTTTCCTCTAGGCGCTCATAGAATATGTCTTTGGCATCATAGTTATTCTCCTCTGTATGGGAACGCACACAAATTACACAAATTATATGTTACAGTTTTTTCTTCTAGTGCTTGCATGTCCTGTCCATCGCATTTCCTGGATAGGTTATATCAGTCTTAGAACTTTCGAAGACATCTGTCAATTGTATATTTGCACCGGATCTATATAGAGTTCATACATTCCAAGTGCATATCCGTAAATAGTGGTCGTTATAACGTGGCCGTCGGTGGTGCAATGGTTAGTGTGCTCGCCTCTTGTACTTGAGATCCTGGGTTCTGGGCTCTGACCACCTTAAATTTCTTTCGACGGCGGTCACCTCGCATAGTGCCGGCGACACTATCGAGTATTTAGCCTTGAAAAGGCTTCTCAAAATACCGTTCGGAACCGGTGTAAAACTGTAGGACCCAATCAGTGAGTACAAATCTAGAAAGCGCACCGCTTACTGGTTGTGAGAAGCCCTCCCCGATTCCTTCATGGAATGTAATGGGAAACTGTTTATTTATTTATTTTTTTATAATGTTTACGGGGGACGTCAACTAATAGGGGATGTTTAGGTTTTCTTTTTCTGTACGTTTTCCAGATATTTTATTTGAGAAAGATTTAGTTTTATCGATTTTTACTTTTCCATTATAAAATACATCCAATTGGTAACGCCTCGCTTATGGAGGTCAACAATTTTTTATTTTTACGATTGGACGCACTGTTTTTGAGTTATATCCATATTATTGTTTTAGCGATTTTCTTATTTTTGCGAGTTTTTAAAAAAAATTATTCCATACAACTTGTACCACTTTATCAGAACCACTCAGAAACCCTCAAAAATTATTTCTGTTTCTGTTTCAAAAATTATTCTCTGTTTTCGAGAAATAGATATTTTTTCTAAATTTTGCATATTTTTGATTAAAAATGGGGATGGGTTACCCTGGGTAACCCATTATCCATTGCCGTGAGTATTGTGTAAAGGTCGCTTACGCATACCCTGTGGGTAATGCTCGTAATGGGTAATCCACAATCGTAGTGGCTAACTACCCATTATTTTCGATACCCATTCCCCACGGCGATGTGTAGGGGTGACGCATGGGTGGGTAAATTCGAACTCAGATTAGAATATCTCAGACATTTTCAGAGTCCATTCAAAGTCTTAATGAAATGGCGTAGTTCATCTCGTTAAGGGACCATTTCTGCATTAAAGCCTGATACACAGCCGTCATACATGGCCAGATACATGGTCGGCGATAATGCAGTGGATAGTGTGCACGACTCTTGTACATGAGCAAGTGGTAACGATCTCGCTCTGACCACTTTTCATTTATTTCCACGATGGTCACCTCATTTAGTGACGACGACACTAAAAACTAATTCGCCGTGAAAAAGATACTCTACCTACCGTTACCAATTAGTGGGGGAGAAATTAAAAAAAAAATAGTCCACGGATGGTGAGAAGGTCTTCCCTGCCCCTTTATTGGATGTAATGGCAATTATTTTTTTTATTCATAGCCCATTCGAACTTCTTTACCTCTGACAGTATCGTCACTATATCTGCGTAACGACATGATTGGAATACGTTGAAAGTGAGCTTCCTCAGCAGGAGGATTATCTTATTCTTAAATACGTTCAATATTTCCATTGTGCACCTATCGACTCATATTGACGGTTGGTATGGGAAAAGTAAGCTTGTGCATCTCCTGCAGTCAGTAACATCGCTCTCGGATCTAAGTATGTGCCAGCAGCACTATCGAGTTATCAGTCATAACAAGGCTTCCAGCAAAAACGTTCGAAATCGATAATATTTTAGTCCTGATCAGTGGATAGAGAATGAATACTTTTCACTTATTGTAAGAAATATTTCCTAAATCATTCAATGGATATAATGGAATACGAATTTTTCCCTTTTCTAGGCTTTCATATATAAGTATAATTCATATAGAACTTTAATTAAGGTCCTTCTTCTTCATGAAAACTGGGCCATGGATATAATTTGCCCATTATATTATTTATCTTTGTGTTGTATTACTTGATGTGTTCTATGTGGTCTTCGATTCGGACTACGTGCTTGTTCTTGCTTATTCTTTTTCTGGCATATCCTTGAAAACGCAAACGCTCTATTTCGATGTGCCAAACTATGATGACATATCTGTGTCCAAAAGGAAAAACGACTTATGTACATCTCCAAATTTTGGAGGTGAGTATCTTTAGGAGGTATTGCCGATATGGAATTCAGACATTTATTTGGATAAGTCAAACATTCCTGAAGTAATAGGTCGAATTAAGAGCGCTTAAATCGTTTTTAGTTTTTGACACAGATATAAGTTCTTCAACTCGTGGGTCACACTATGTCGATATTCGCCCTTATCGATAATAGTTCCGTATATTAAACGGAGAACTTTTCTCTTGGAATCGTCCAGTATTGTTTCATCTGCTCGACGAGATGAACCATGGTTATTCGCAGGCAAATATCATCGATTACTAATTCGAAGTTGTACGGGTAACGGTTACCAGTCAAGGGGAAGCACTGCTCATCGAAACCATTTGATTTCTCGTTTTTACTGTCAATCCCTTCATTGAATTCTTCTTATCGAATTTTAAAAAACTATAGTGGGTGTAGAATATGAGAAAATGGGTTTGATCCCTGCCCTGATCACCATATATTTCTTTCGATGATGGTCACCTCGCTTAGTGACAGGAACACTTTTGAGTATTTAGCCACGAAACTGGTCTAAAAGTGTAGATACCCATCAGTGTGCGTAAAACCAGTACAGAAATTTCAAATTCTCCATTCTAGGTCATCCATTGGGTCCGAGTTTCATTAAATAAAGGTTAATATTCGGCATTCAGGGATACGAATGGGTGTGGTCAATGCGCCCATATTCAACAGCTGGGTGTCATTGCGCAAAATATTATTTAATAATAGGATAAAAATAAAAAAATAAATGGTTCCCATTATATCCCATTAAGGAATCGGGGAGAGCTTCTCACAACCAGCGAGTTGTGTGCTTTCTAATTTTATACTCACTGATTGGGACCTACAATTTTTTTCCGGTTCTGAACGGTATCTTGAGAAGCCTTTCATGGTTAAATACTCGATAGTGTCGCCGTTACTATACGAAGCAACCGCCGTCGAAAGAAATGTAAGGCTGTCAGAGCAGGGATCGAAGCCAGGATCTCAAGCAGAAGTGGCGCACACACTAACCAATGCACCACCGATGGCCACACACTTAAAAAGGATCCTATGTGATTTAGGGGATTTACCGTGACAATCAGCCAATTGCCCGCCCAATATTTGAATTGAGGGTACAAAAAGTTCACGGCGAAGGTGATGACTTGTATTTACACAGTATCTTTTGACAAAATGTTTCCCTATATCAAGTTTCATTAAGATTGGTTGAGGTCGGTTTTGAGGAAATATCATGCTGGGCAACCGGAAAGCCGCTCCACTTTTGGAGGAACAAAAATTTGCCGTGGCATAGTAGTCAATTTTAAATTACAAAATGGATATTAAAAAATTATTGACTAGGACTAAATTTCATTAGGATCGATTTTAGTTTACGAGAGTTATCGTGTCAATTAATCAGACTTCCGATCATCTTTCGCATGGGAGATCCTCATTTTCCATAGAAGAGTGGTAGGTGACTAAATATTTCCTAACACCAATGGGAGTTACAAAATAAAATTAAGCCAAATACACAACTTCATCAGTTTGGGAAAATATTGGTCGCTAACAAAATGTCACTGTGATTAGTAAAGATTTACAGCAGTTACCGTGTTGATGGCTGGATAGACAGGCAGACAGATAGACATAGCTCAATCGACTTCAACAATTTTGTTGGCCAAAGATACTAAGGGGTGTATTAAATTATATATACCCCCATCCCTATGGGTGAAGGTATAACTACAAAACACACATCTCATTGATTTTGAGAAGCTCTCCCTTCTCCCTTGTTAGGATATAATAGAAAATATTTGATTATATTATTATTACAGTAACTTCCAGTAATTTGTATTTACTCCAGCTTTCTTATCAAAATATGGAAGAAATCACCCGATAAACTGTCAGCTCCTGTGATTGGTGTCAAATGGATCTATACCGCTTCACTGACGATTTGGTATTAATCAGAGGCATATTACCTAAGCCGGAACAAGAAGCTTAGAGACAGCTGTTCCCCTATATCGGTCTATCGAACGCAGCTTAATAATCAAAAAAGAGTTTGTCGTTCCCCCCAAATAATCGGATATTCGCTCTGGAACGACTTCGCTCGACCACGGATTGGCAACTCAGACTGTGATACAGATAGAGGCATTCTAGCAACAGGTAACAAAAATGTGGTCTGTGTACTTTAGATTTGCTTCTCGTGAACTTATCCAGGATATAGCGTAAGACCTATACCTTCTTTACCTATACCTTTTCTGATTTGAGTCCACGCTGATCAGATCCTTGCAGGTTTTCCAAAATTTACTTTATTCATTCGCAAACTGGCTAATAGATTAAAGGTTAATATCCGGTACATTTCCACATTCAGTTAGACAGATTTTTTGGTACTACGTTAAGACTACAATCATTCATTAGTTTAAGCGAATATTGTCCAAAAGCTGATGCATGCCCCACGTAATTTCATTGGCGCTCGAATCAACCATCTGCACTTACAACCGCAGCTTTGGCGCTTTTAAGCAGGTTAATTCGGCTGCAATTTCATCTTTTTAAGGTGGGGCCAATCGATAGCATTGTCTTCAATACGCATTATTTGGTCGTTTTCATTGGATTCTTCTGAGATAAATTATACTTAGATAAATGATACCTCAATGTTCTTCACTTTACCTCTGCATCCTTAGCGCGCCAGATGAATGCATTCACGCAATGGTAAATGTTGGAAAGAGTCGCACATACTTTGATCATTTTCCCGCAACTGATATAAATGCGCGTTTTGGTTGGGGCCTAAAGGAGAGCAACCCTGTGCCATGGCCGTTATTTTAGCATTTAACCTCCTGGTATAATTTTCTGTTTATTCTTTTTGTATTTATGGAGTTTTACACTTCCTTCCACTCTCGAAAACTGATCCATCGCAGCCCACGTTGCAATTATATGTGCATATATGGGTTGCCATATATGTATAGAACACATTCTGTTTAATGGAACAGAGTTTTAGTTATATTTCATCACAGATTTGGGAGTAATGTCACAGTCGCCGTGGAAAGGTTGGATTACGAGGGCAGGATGGACCGAGTGGTGGACGACATTTGAGCGTTTGGACGAAGATCCGACAGACTATTTACGAGGGGAGAATGGCGGTCTCGTGGGTGGGATGCTCCACCGGAACGTTATTGGTGTAGTGTGAAGGGGGAAATTACGTGCGGATGCGGCGAGTTCCCCTCATATCTATGTGCTTCCTGCGGTTCATGGGAATCGGCGCACCAACCGGTGACCTTTTTAGGTATTTGATGCCGGTTCTGACGCTACACGCTGGAAAATCTGTCTTTTTTTGTTCTGTGGATGGAAAAATATGGTGTTTGTAGCTTATCGCAAATATACTTTAGTATACTTGTGTCCAAACACCTTGTGTTTGCTATTCAACATTACATGTTTGAGACAAAATGATTAATAGGTTATAATATATATTATTGTGATCGAAATATGGCTTTGTTTGGCGAACACAGCTGAAAACAACAACGTGGCAGACAACAAAGAAACAAAAATGCAGCAGATTTTCAGTTCATGAAAACAATGATTGTAATCATGGACATTATACCGTACCCCCTTACAGTAAAAAAAGTGAGCCGTAAACCTTCGAATATGACGTATTTTTGAAAAGCAATTTCGAAACAAATTTTTAATTTTTCCCGAACGTTTGGCGTTATATCGTATCGATATAGCGATGTTTTTGTCTCGAGTATACCAATGTTTTGCTCCAAGGGTCATGGATGTCAGGCCCCCCTTGTAGCATTTACCCACCTTATCTCAGTACCTACCACCGTAATGTACCGCCCCAATATTATAAAATTAAAGCTCGCGAAAAATCAATAAACTTTAGCTAAAGAAGTATTTCGATAATTCAAGCAGAACAATTTGAAATTTTTTTTAATTTTTTTGTTACGGCACGAAGGGTCTCCCTTTTTAACTTTTTGTCAAACCTTCGGTATCTACATTCACACTTAAAGTATAATATATCGATGTTTTTGTCCAAAGAACATGGACCTCAAGTTCCCATTTCCAATAATTCCAACAATTATTTCACGGGTAAAACGGAAAGCAATAGCAAATCAAAGTAAGAATGTAGTAATGGTATGAGTATATCAGTTTAGTATGTCATACCTATCGATTGTAAAGATATGACGAAAAATTTAAAAAGCAGAAATGGGTACTTGTGGTCCATGTCCTTTGGACAAAAGGATTGGTTCGGCAAAAAATTTTCGAGGTATGGTCTATTGTACATGGATGCTAAAGCATGCATAAAGGATGCTAAAGAAAAATGTCTAAAAGGATGCAAAACTTTGCTGGACCAGTTATTTTTCAACGTGTATGATTCAAGGGGATGGTGATGAATACGTACATAAAGTACAAGAAGATGAGGATATGTTCTCCTTGGATGTTGTCCCATTATTTCTCAGTATTCCGTTTGATTTTGCCTTGCGGATAATGGAGGGGAAATGGCCGGAGGTATGGAGGTATGCGGGTATGATGGGAACCTTATTTATGGGGGCTCTACGATTTTGCATTTGGTACAACCGATACTTCGACTACGGGGGTGGGATTTATCGGCCGGGAGAAGGTCTCCCATTGAGATCATCGGCATCACCAGTGGTTGCCGAAGTGGTCATAGAGAAGCTACTGGGTGGGTGCTTCGGGGAATTTGGTATTGGGTGTGGGATACTTGGCAAGATATGTTGACGACCTTTTGAGATAATTCATGGCAGTACGGCGGATGATATTCTCGATATATTTCATGGCTTTGCCCGTCATATTGGGTTCACGATTGGAAGGGGTACAGGGGGAAACTAATGTTCAACACTAATATTGTGAACAGCAAATGGATTGTTGACCGATTGGTAGCGGGGACCTACGGTTTTTGGAGGATTGCTTGATTTCCGTGCGGATCATCCGAGGAGGATTATTATGGACACGGCCGCGAAGTTTGTGAATAGAGTAATCACTGTGGGCGGTGCAGAATTTCGTCACGACGACATTGGCGGGATTGGGGTTATATTGGGGCGGGACTGCTTCCCGTGGCGCATGATAGAGCGACTTCTGGGGGGGCAAACACCCAATCTGGAGACAAAGATGGGGATCTATTGTATACGTACCGGAACTTTGTGGAAGATTGGGGAAGTCAAATTTTGCTGATGTTACTATCTGCGAAATTGCACACGGGGCAGATCAAACACTTCAGAGTGTCTGTACCAACTTAGGGACGGGGGTGAATTCTCTCGATAGGTCAAATCTTCGGTATAGGATTAAATACAATGGAGGTGCAATACAGGGGGGCAAATTGAGAACAGGAGTAGCGGGTGGCCGATCTGATAATTGGCAAGGCGTTAACGGCACACTGTGCAACTCTGGACCATGATGCCAGTTTGAAGAGTGTGAGAGTATTACAATGTGAGGACAAGTATGGCACACTTCTGACGCTGGAGATGCTACATATCGTTAGCAGAAATGCAAAACGACGTAACTACAATTTTAACTTATATTTCCACAAGAAGAAACAATCATCGTAAAAGGGTGAGGAATTAATTTTTCAATTCAAATTTTCAAATCTTTGCTAAAGTAAAATAAGATTCGAAAATATACTGGCAAACAGAATTTTTGTATTTTTTTTTTATAACCCCTTTGAACAAAATGAAAATTGTAGTTATGTTCTTTTGCATTTTAGCTGACGATATACTCAATATAAGGACAGCAGCTTGGCGCAAACAACTTGGCGCAAAGTTACTTAATTCTAACGGGAAAGGTGAACACGGTTCGATGCGAATGGATTAGGTCAGTGACCGAAAGATGACCGAGGTTAGTGGTCACTGCGATACTTTACTTACGTGTTGTGTTGTATTCAAAATGTTTCAATTCCTGATTATGCCTTTCAACGAAAGACGAAATATTGAGAGATAAATTGGAATATGTACAATATGCCTTATTATTTAAAAATTAAGCTCTAATTATTCCCAAAGGTCGAATATAAAACCGAAAATAAAATAATAATCTACTTTAATTTGATTTAAATATGTCATCAATTTAATGAGAATGTGTCATTATTAGTAAAAATATTGCTTTAAAATCGATGACGTTGATATTTAAGACAAAATGAATCAATTTTATGAAAACTAATGAAAGTGCCAGACAGTGGTGCAATGATAGTGTGAGCGGCTCTTGCTCAGACCACCTAACATACCTTTTTAAGGCGGTCACCAAGCTCAAAAAGCTTCTCAAAAATTCCGTTCGGAACCGGTGTAAAACTGTAGGTCCCAATCAGGAGTGTAAAACTAGAACGCACAAAGCACACTGGTGGTAAGAGGCTCTCCCTAATTCCTACACGGGATGTAACGGGGAACCATTTATTTTTTTATAGAAAAAACTGAATTCTCAAAATGAATAAATACACTCCGGTTCGCTTATTTAGAGGCACGAAAAATTCCATATTCAGCAGCCTGTACCTTTTGCACTTTGTAACCGATGGCAGAATTTTAAAATAGAAATGGAAGCTAGACATCTTGAGATATGACAATTGTAGTTTCTTAACTAACGAACTATTTGAGCAATTTATAAAAAAAAAGTTCAAAAATGTGCTATTTTGTTGGTTCAGTTGAATAAATGCACTTTAACTAATTTTAATGAAAAACAGTTTTTCTTGTTTTTTTAATTTATTTTACTTTATTTAAGAACTACTAGTAATGGATACAATCCCTTTGATTTTAATAACTTCAAATATACGGGTTTTCATTGAGAGATAAAGAGAATTTATGTAATCCAACGAAATTTTTATTCCAAGCATCCTTAATGGCCTGAATTAGTGACTGCTTGTCATCAAGTTGTCTACCTCCGTCATAGACCTTACGAGATAATCAACCTCAGACATTTTCGATAATGTTTAGATCTGGCGAATAGGGTGGCCAGTCAAGAATATTAACATTGTGGCTTGCAATGGACTCCTTTACTACTCTGGCGTTATATTATCCTGTTGCAATATCCAAGATATGGGACCATATAGTTCACTGAACTTCGGAAAAGCCGATTCCAATTACGTTGTTTTATAGCTTGCACCAGTCATTTTTGCATTTTGAAATTCAAGTTCGATGGTGATGAAAAAAGATGAAATATGATAAAATGCATTATATTATGTCGACTATTTTTAATGGAAACAGCAAAATGACAAAATTTATTATTAACCATTAGAAGGCAGTTAGTTTTTGCTTAATATCTAGCACTTGGGCTAAGATTAGTGTTTTGGAGTGTTCGGACACATATAGTGAAATTTTATAGCGATAATTTTTGTGGAACATTTTGACCAGCAGTTTTTTGCAAGATTTTAAAAAAAAAGTAAAAATTAGACAGTTAGAGGGTTAATTTGTTCCACAAAAATGTTTATCTGAATCTTTTCTATAAAACTTCTGAACATACTTTGTACCTCAGAAGTAAGGAACACACAATTTTGCATGCCGATATGTTGCAGGAAAGTTCCGAGGGGCGGAAAATTTGACCCGTCCTAAAAAAAATCTGATCAGATCTGGCAAAACGCCGATACACGTATATTTTTGTTAGACCTTTCTACCAGAATCCGTTGACAGAACCCCATCATTTTTTTTGGTGTCGCACAGTATTATTAGTCTATGATTTAAACAACTAATTTTTACAACTGCTAACGTATGAGCACTATTATTACATTTATTCAATATAACTCATACGCATTACAGGCGCAAGTTCTACTTTCAAGTAATCTTAAGTTTAATGCTGGAGTTAATGTCGACGTCGTCGACGGCGTCAAATGTCAAACAAAAAGTTGAATCGTATGAAATTGTATGAGAGCAGTTAATCTCAATGCCGTAAGAATGCACTAGTACACAGCTGTGTTAACGTCGTCGACGTCGTTGACATTAACAGCAAAATGAAATTTTACGCCGAACATCACAATTTCGGCGTTGAGACGCCGTCAACGACGTCGACATTAACTCCAGCATAAAGCCGATAATAATTTTGCAATTTAATCGGAATTCAAAACGTTGCACACATGTAATTTCTCAATAACCGATTGCTAATCTATTATTATCACTATTATTCTGAAATTGTGTTTACAATCTGTTATAAATTATAGAGCATTGATGTCATTTTCACTGCATTCAACTTGAAATTAATATGCACGTTCGTACAGTGACTATAGAGAATATCTGCCCATGTTAATTTCATATCTCATTGAAATTCGAATTCTTTATCGTTACATATTACAATACACACAATTTGTTAGTTGTCTAAGTTATCGTAAAATTCCAATGAATTTTACAATTTTGTAATTTGAAAACTTAAGCCAAGTCAAGCTGAAAATTTCAATATTGATATTTCCTTATCGGCCAAATATAACCGAAAACACTGCTGGTTGGGGGTGACATCGAACATGCCTCCGGGCAATAAGTTTCAGAAGTTCATTGAATATTGCAACAGTAACTAAATGATATACTAGACGCGGTACAATGCCTAGATTGTAAACATCTACACAACATGTGAATATACGAGTATTCAAATAACATACAGTGTTCAATAAAATTCCAGATTTCGGCTAAATTCTTGTTAAAGTTTAAATGAAAAATTGCATAATTATCAAAACTAGACTACAATAGTAAGGTTTAGACTTAAATACCTAGACTATTTAAGTCCAGTCTAGGTATTCAAGTTTAAATTTAGATTTAGATTTTGATTTTTATGGTAGGTTTAGTGGTGATATTGGACGAATATACTTTTCTTTAAATCGATTTCTGTTCATGCTCGATGTACAATGTTGAGCCTATTACCTTAATCAATTTTATTGAGTTATGGGTAAATTATTTTACAACCGTCATTGCTACAAGCTGAAAAAGAACGGCGCCTGTAACATTATGCGAGAACCATGTATATGTTTGGATCATGCATGAATATCCATGAATCACGTCACGTTTTAGCTCTCAGCAGTTTTCAACAAACAAAGTCATACTTGGGTCGCGAATACATATATTATACCATACAAATCATTGTGTCTCCAACATGTAATATGAGTCATAGCAAACACAATGTGTTTGGACATAAATATAGTATATTTGTGATACGTTATATTTGCATCCAAACCACAAAAAGACAGATTTTTCAGCATTTAATAACTGATCTCGCAGATCTATTGCATCTTGTCGTGACACTTAAAACGTAAAATTCCCTTGATTGGAATTCTTTCAGCCCCACCTGTGATGCCTACACTCCATACTGATTTTAAAAGTTTTTTTGATCGAAGATTCATCATGATGTTCCAGGCAGTTCTTGGGTAAACTCATAATGGTAGCATTTTATAAATTCCACATATTCTTCGTTAATTTTTTTCATTAACTCTTTTGTAAAATATGTCGCATATCAGGATCAATATAATCGAATTAAGCACCTACACATATGGAGCTATTCTGGCATTTCCTACAGTACATCTGCTGAGTGTCTCCGGAACCTTATTTATTATCGTGCAGTTCAATAACTACCGACTTCCCGTATTGCAAAACCTAAAGAAAATGGTTTCCAATTACTTACCATGAAGGGATTGGGGTGAGTTTCTTTCAACCAGTGTGCAGAGCGCTTTCTAGTTTTACGCTCGCTGATTGGGACCTATAGTTTTACACCGGTTCCTAATTGTATTTTAAGAAGGTATTTCATGGCTAAATACTCGAGATTGCCGCCATCACTAAAAAAATGTGCCCGGCGTCATAAAAATTTATTAGATGGTGAGAGCAAGGATCGAACAGACATTATCATGTACAAGAGCTGGGCACACTTTAAACCAATTCCGAATAGTTTTGGATAAGGCCAATTACTCGATTGTATCACTGAGGTGACCCTCGCTGTAAGAAAAGTGAAAGGTGATGTTGGCGAAAATTGAAAACACGCTCCCATACAATGTCCATCCGAAAATTCACGCAAGATTTGAATTTCGTGTTGTAGACAGTTCCGAGTCATTGAATATATTTTACTCTAAACTAAAGAATCACGCCTTTTTATTGCTGAGAAATATATTTGACAGTATTGAAGAGTAATGGGTGGTGCAATATTAGTGTGCCCGGCTTTTGTACATGAGTACGTGGGTACGATCCCTGCACAGACTAACTTACATATCTTTCAACGGCGGTCACCTCGCTTAGTGACGGCGACACTGTCGTGTATTTAGCCACGAAAAATCTTCTCAAAAATACCTTTCGGAACCCGTGGCCATCGGTGGTGCAATGGTTAGTGTGCGCGGCTCTTGTACATGAGATCCTGGGTTCGAACCCGGCTCTGACCACCTTAAAATTTCTTTCGGCGGCGGTCACCTCGCATAGTGACGGCGACACTATCGAGTATCTAGGGATGAAAAAGCTTCTCAAATTACCGTCCGTTAAAATTGTCGCATTTTGGGTTCAGAAAATACTCGAGGTATTTTTGGAATACAAATGCATCAACAGCATGCAACTCTTAGGTGTCGATTTTAGGCTGGGGGTATGATCGGTCCATTCTTTTCGGAAATGTAGCTAGGAAGGCACTAACAATTCATGGTGCTCTGTCACAAAAATATAATCCAGTTTTGTTGTTCCTCAACTACTTGGAATGGATGTAGACAACATGTAGTTTCAAGAATGTGGGTCAATATGCCAGATAACCTGAGAACAATGCAGTTACAATTCAATCTTGTGCGTATTTTGGGACACCCTTTACAAGACCATGCTATTTTTAAAATATGATATAAAATATGCATGATGATTTTTAAAATAAAATTCAATATATTTCCAGAGGAACAATTCATCTTCATGTACCTACACTTTCGTCGCTCACTGCACAGGGATCTAACTCGGCTCTCACATACAAACGCACACAACGTTTCTCGCTTGTTCGTATGCGTACGTTGCGTATGTGTGCGATAGATTTAACAGCATGAAATTGCGCGTTAACTATAAAATCCGCATGGATTGGTATTCCCCGTATTTACCAAAGGACTTTTATAGCTGCTCTCGGCTGATGATGATGTCGCCCCTGTCGGCTCCATCGTGATACCTAACATTGGACACTTTAATTCTGGAAAATCTGTTGTTATTAATACAACACAGACACCAAACACACAACCAACACCACACACGGCCATAGTACAGTTTACATTAATTTCACAGCGGACGTGTGGCTGAATGTCGTGTTTTGTCGACGTGTCATTCTGAGGGTGTATATCATTTGTAGAGGCGGTTTAACGCCCACGTCCTCACAGCCATCGTGAAATTGTCTGGGTGTTGCAGATTCACAAGACAATACAAACATGTAGCCAGAGTTTGTACATGAATAAGTGTGTGGTTGATGCAAGCCTACTATCACGACTACCACCAACACATACAAACATTGAAGTACAACATAAAACATGTTGTGTGTATTGTATCAGCAGCTACAAACCGTTTGTGGTGTTGGCAACGTGATTAGTTTTAAACCCTCTTTAGACCGGTAAAACACTAATACATACTCGTCTATGCGTAATCTCGCGGATATTGCCCTACAACACAAACATGAAATGGTATTGCAACTTTTTGAATATTAAGAGTAGCTAGTATTTGTAGATTTTTTAATATATGTAGCTAATATATTAGCATTTTTCAAAACGACTTGAAATCTCCAACTGCCTACACAGAAACAAATTAATATTCAAATCAAATTCGAAATTTCTCAACTCAATTACTTTGATATTTGTATTTTAGCTAATGAAGAAAATTGTTAGCTCAAGAACCATACATGGGGCAAATTAAGTATATGACAATTATAATTTGTTGTTTAATTTGAATTTCCTGTCCAAATGCAAATTCAAAAAACTTTCAACGCCATTGGCAATTATACTTATTTTCAAAGCATTTCCTTCATATCTGGAAATTTTGGATTTCAAATGTTTAATACAGTACAGGTTTACGATGCAAATTTGAAAGTACCACGAGGCAATACCTATCGAAACCACAAACCTCTACATATAAAATTCTTTAAAAACAGAATTGCCAGCAGTCAAACAAACTCAAAATAATTAAAAGCATTCCCATGTTTCATTACAATTGGCATCTAATGCCAGAGCAAATGCAAATTCAAAATGTTTTAATTGCCATTGCGAACAATGGTAATTCTTTTGCATTTGCATTAGATAAAGTAATGACAATTAAAATCCAATGCAAATTAAAAAATCCCATGTATGTCAAGTACACAAATTGTAGGTCAATAACTAAATATATTTCAATTAAATTGACAATCAGCTTGAGTATAAAATTAATCAATTCTTTATAATTTTTCGATTAAATGTGTACTTGTGTTGAGTACAAAATTAATCGAAAATTTATTTATTTATTCAATTATATACGTAATCAACTTGACTACGAAGATAATCAACATTTTATATATATTTGAAATGACATGCATAATCAACACACAAACGATGATAAGAACAATTCAATACGTGTGTCGCCATTTCGATACCCATCGACATCTCTTCAGGTGCCTTCTCCACAAGTATTTGGGTTATTATCACTCCAAATCGCTTCGAATGTAATTTATCACACTAGGGATCGTGATTTTATCATTTCCGTTCATATTCCTTAGAAAATTTCAAAATATTTTATTTTTAATTGTCAGAAAAATAGAACAAATAGAAATATGTGTTGGAAAAACATACTAATTTTTATATTAAACTGGCGAAATTATGCCTTCTTGACGCCAGAGAAATAAAGAGAATTACAATTTTTGTGGCCTACGCCAGAAACGACATTAAACGCCAACTCTTGTTCTCCTTCCATAATGATAAATGTAAAAATTTTCAACGCCTACGTTATCTCTCCGCTTGTGTCCGTACACTTAATTGATATTTTAAGGTAACAATTTTTACGGTGTGTACAACGTACACTCCGGTTCACTTATTTAAAAGCACTAAAAATTCCATATTCAGCAGCCTGTATCTTTTGCAATTTGTAAACGATTGCAGAATTTTAAAATGGAAATGGAAGCTAAACATCTTGAGATATAAAAAAATCATGACAATAGTGGTTTCTTAACTAAAGAATTTTTTTCGAGAAATTTATAAAAAAATGTCCTCTGTTTTTTGGTTCACTTGAATAAAGGCACTTTAACTAAGTTTAATGGAAAACAGTTTTTCTTGTTTTTTAATTATATGTAAGAACTAATAGTAATGGATACAACCCCCTTTGTTTTTAATAACTTCAAATATACGGGTTTTCATTGAGAGATAAAGAGAATTTATGTAATCCAACGAAATTTGATTTCAAGCATCCTTAATGGCCTGAATTAGTGACTGTTTGTCATCAAATTGTCTACCTCCTTCATAGACCTTACGAGATAACCAACCCCAGACATTTTCGATAATGTTTAGATCTGGCAAATAGGGTGGTGAGTCAAGAATATTAACATTTTGGCTTGTAATGAACTCCTTTACTTCTCTGGTGTTGTGTATAGGGGCATTATTCTAATGCAATATCCAAGATATGGAACCAAATAGTTCGCTGAACTTCGGAAAAGCCGATTCCAATAACGTTTTATAGCTTGCACCGGTCATTTTTGCACTTTGAAATTCAAGATCGATGGTGCCATAGTACGTAATAGCACCCCATACCATAACGCCGCCCTCTCGGCTATGATGTAGGTTCAAAAAACGACTTCTTTGCGGAGATCATGGAAATAATAGTTGTTGCCATCAGGCCCATCCGAATTAAACTTCTTCTCATCCGTAAATACAACGGTTCTCCAGTCATTTACATGACCTCTTGTCTGCACATGCCATTAAGTGGCGGCTTTTTACTCTACGTACTGATGGCTTGTTCGCTTCCACTCCAACTTGTGCTCTTATTTTTGACAAGGATAAGGCAGAATTAGAAGCAATTCTGATGAGTTTTGTTTTCTCATACGTAGATAAAAACAAGGAAACCCTTCCTTTAAAATGTTTTCCATACCCGTCGGGGTCCTTGATGTAATCGTCGGCAACTGTTGGGCTCCGTTCAATATTTTTAGCTATTGCGCGGTTAGAATATCCTTCAGAACGGTAAACATCGTTTTTTTTTTACGATAGATTTAAAATTTTTTGTTTTGCCATTTTGATTCGTAAAATGATTAAGATGTAATAAATTGTAATAAACAAACGCTCCCTACAAAAAATCATAGCTCTTTAAAAATAATAAAGTGCCTTTATTCAAGCGAACCAAAAAAAATAGCACATTTTTGGACTTTTTATACATTGCTCAGAAAACCTTCCTTAGTTAAGAAACCACTATTGTCATGATTTTTTTTTAAATCTCAAGATGTCTAGCTTCTTGAATCGGTTACAAATTGCAAAAGATACAGGCTGCTGAATATGGAATTTTTAGTGCCTTTAAATAAGTGAACTGGTATGTATTTTGTCATATGCTGCATGTACGAGTTTTGAGAAAACTGGACTGTTTTGAGAAAAGAACGAAATTCTGCTGAAATTTTTAAAAATATGAATAGGGTGCACGATTTAAGTCAAAAATATAACGCATATTTTTGGCCGAATGGTGAAATTTTATTGCACAGCAAAGCCGACATAATCGGTACATTATGAAATAAAATATCTGGCAAATGGCCCCCGTGGCTTATAGCACATGCCCTTTGTTTATTCATGAATTTTTCGATGACATTTTGACAAAGATGTGGCTCTATCTTGCTCAAGCAATTGTTTGTAGTTTATTCGCATATAGCAGGCATTTCACCAAACCCCAAAGAAAGAAATCGCACGGTGTTAAATCGAAAGGATCTTGGTAGCCAGTTGACATCGGAATTGCGGGAGATTCGTTGCGGTCTGGAAATCGTTGCTCCCGAAAATCGATTGTTTCACGTGGTGGCAGGTGGCACCGGCCTGCTTGAACTGCATGTCATCCAGATCCATATCGTCCAGTTAAGGCCGCTCTCATGTTCCTGTATCGAATACCAATCACAGTCATTGCTTTTCCGAAGTTATTTTTAAAGAAATAAAGTCACATCACGCCGCCTGACTCAAATTCGCACCAAACAGTTGTTCGTTGTGGATGCATTTATTTCTCAGTTGTTTGTTGTAGATGCCTTTGTTTCTCATGGACCTCGGGCGGATTTTCTGAGCCCTAAATCCGACACTTTTGTTTGATGACGAACCCATTCAGATAAAATTACCCCTAGACGATGAAGATGATTTGTTTCGAAAAATAGGCATTCACTTCACTTTATTTCGTCACCTATTGAACAAATTACCGACGCTGTACATGGTCTGCTGATTTCAGTCCTGAGTGACCTGAATCTTGTACAGGTGAATGTCTGAATCTGAATCTTGTTTATCAAAATGCGCTACATCGCGCTTCGCGAATTTTGATGTTATTGTGAAGGATCCCGAATTGATGTTCTCGGGTTTTCGGCCACTCTTTCATTTACAGACTCCATATTTTCGAGAGAACAGCCGGTGAATCGACGAGCAGGAGACATACTATCCATAATAGGCCCAGTTTCTTAAAATTTGTTGATCACTTTTCGAATTGTTGACACTTTAGTTGTACCTCCACGGTCGGAAATTCCATGAAGTTTGGCAGCGGTCTCATAGTAACTTTCCCCATTTTTTTTGTAACAGTTTTCTACAATGATAACGCGTTCTTATGTAAAGCTTAATTTTTAATAATGGGAAGAATCGTTGACGACAGCTGTCAAATTTCAGAGCTGCCACTTCCAAAGAAAAACATGACACAAAGGTGGCATGTCATAATGTCCAGGGACATAATGTCCATGGACATTATGACACCATAACAAGTGTCATATGGTCCATGGACATTATGACACTTTCAAAAGTGTCACAATGTCCATAAAAATCGTTGTCACTGTGTCCATGGACATAGTGACACTATTGAACAGACAAATTGTTGAAAATAAATTAAAAATATTTCAATAAAGTAAATAAAACAATTCTGTAGCACTTTTTTTACTGTAGAAGGGTCACAATTTCCATGGACATTGCAACACTTTTGACAGTGTCATAATGTTCATGGACCATATGACACTTTTTATGGTGTCATAATGTCCATGGACATTATGTCCCTGGACATTATGACATGCCACCGACACACAATTTAAATCTTCCACTTTTATTGGAACACCCATTACCACTATTTGATGATATACTTTCCAGTATAATCTACGATAAATTTCAAAACTCAGACGTAAATTTTAAGTCTGAACAAATAGTGATCCAATATTGTTCTTAATATCCTGACTTGATTACAGGAAGTTCTTAGTTCTTATATGATTTACTTACTACTTTATTAACAATATTTAGACAAGCAATTAGGTGAAGTGCATAGACGTTTCGTAGACATCCGTATATCCCACACTAGACGTCCAACGATCAAATAGTAGTTCCTCCCGTTGACTAGTACTAGTATATTCAGTGGATCCATCCCATACTTTATCCTCACAGCTTTTACAAATATAATTCGCCCTGGTCTTCAGTTTAGATGCATTCTTCCCAGCAAAACAGACACAAGCATGGAGCTTAGTTAGACAAAAGGATTGTAGATCTTCTCGTATGTACTGTTGACCAGATATGTTGTGTGAGCACAAACTGTTTGCTCCCTAGTCCACTTTCCCCGCATCATCTCATAGAAGCGCTGTAAAGAATGTGATTACAAGTCGCAGGATAACACGTTCCAATTCCTCTGAAATTTTAAAAGTAGACCCTAAACTTCCGCCCTCCTAATAGTAAATTCTTAAATATCGAATAGATCAAATGACAATTTTATAATTCTACGTAGCCCAGTAGCAATTGTCCTATCCACTGCAAATTTCACGATCGCTGTATTAATTGGTAACAAAAAAAACTAAATCATATATGTGACCGTGCTTAATAAACCCCACCTTGTGTGTCAAATTTCATGAATTCACTTTGTATGTAAAAAACCTTCAATTCTCATAAGAAACCGCTCGCAAGTCTCAAAAACATCGGAAAGTAATGTAAAAAATGCAATTATATAAATCAGTAAACTATGAAAATGCAGCACAGAGGGGGAACTTTAATTGCGTTTTACCCAAAAACTGGTTTTGACACACTAGGTGGGATTTCAACTGCAGGTTCACATATATTTTTGATCAAAACATAGAATTTAATCATAGCAAAATTTTTAATACTAAGAGTATGAATGGTTTTCTGCCAGGGTTGTACAATGTCCATATGTGGACATCCATGCAAATACAATGACACAAAGGCTTGGCTAACAACAGATAATATCAACAACAACAAAAGCAACAACATCATCGTTTGCCACATTAATGATAATATCAGCAATAAGATGGGTATGACAGGACTTAACACGAATCATTTACAGGACATTCACTGTTTACGCCATGATATGAAAAACAAAATTGAGTAAACATTCGAGTAACACCCAACATATAAGTTGAGCTGTTCAGGTCGCAGAGTTAATATGTATTAGGTGGTGAGCGAGAAATCACACACGGATCCATAGCGGAGAAATACAAACGCATACACTTACATGTGTCCGCCTACTATATTAAAGTGCAACAATTTCTCACCAAAGCACAATGGTCCTAGATACCACTGTTTTGGACAAAACTATGTATGTAACTCTAATATAACATTTAGTTTAAGTTGCAAATGAATTTACCAAAATGGTTCTTGAAATTCGGTTCAGCAACCTTTCTGTGATGGAAATGGAGCAAGGTTAATAAGTTTCATTACACATAAGTACAAACGATACTCTTAGGTGCAAAAAGTGTTCACATGTGTAGAACAAATGTCCGGCAACCTTGGGTGTTAATCCAACTTACTGGCCAGGTAACCTTCGTAAGCTTACCGACCGTATAATACATGGTAGTTTGAATATAATAGACTGTGACAAGCTTAGTTCTGATCACTTACAGCGCGATTGTCACTCTTACATATTAACTGCCTACAAACATACGTAAGCACTAGAGATGCTAGGGTGGATAGATCCGTCAAAGGGGGGCACCGCAGGTGGGAGTTCTGTCTCCACTATTATGGTTAACTTCTGTCAATGAACTGTTTCTTGAATTGGACAGGGCCGAATGCCAGGTCTTTGCCTATGCCGATGAAATTTCTATCATCTGTACGGGTAGAAACCTCAATTTACTTAGCATTCGTACAATCAGCCTACTTAGTCTGATTTCGAACTGGACCGCTAACAACGGGCTACCGCTTAACTCACTTAAAACGGAGCTTATCTTCTTCTCTCGGAAATATAAAATACCCGCATTTGAACTGGCGTCAGTTAATGGGGTGCAATTACAGTTGACGGAAAATGTCAAGTATCTGGGAAAAATTCTCGACAGAAAACTGTATTGGAAACTGAATATGGAGGAGAGGGTGAAAAATGCGTCTGTTGCTCTTTACTGCTGTAAAAGGGCGCGATAGGAAAGCGCTGGGGACTGTCTCCTAAGATCACCATGTGGATTTATACGGCAATAGTCAGACCAATACTTCACTATGGCACCGTAGTTTGGTGGAGGTCCCACCAAAAGAAATATATTCTGAATTCCTTGATGAAAATTCAAAGATCAGCACTGATTAGCGTTAGTGGGGCAAGAGGCACGATGTCAGGCACTGCACTTAGTGCTATCTTGAACATCTGTACTCCTGATATAATGGCAGAATCGGCAGCCTCTACATCCCTGGTGAGAATCAGAGATTGTGGCGTTGTGATATCGGGGCATTCCGGACACGTTGAATTCCTACACCGGATCAACTCTATTCCCATAGAAACGGACTATCTGGGAAATCTGGGAAAAATCACAAATCTGGGAAAAATATCTGGGAAAAATCACTAGAAGGGGATACCAGTATTATCAGATTTTTCACGGATGGATCAAAGTTGGACTAACAAGTAGGCTATGGGGTCCATTCACCGGACCTAAATGTAAATATCTCCTTCAAGCTGTCTGATCACTGTAGTGTATTTCAGGCGGAAATTACCGCCATACTGGAGGTTGCTGAACTACTGAAAAGTAGTGTCACAACCCTCCGGAGAATATGTATCTACACAGACAGCCAGGCTGCCATAAAATCCCTGGAAGCCATGTTTGCTACGTCCCTGACGGTGAAAGAATGCCACTCATCACTTAGGGTGATGGCAGAGTATTTTGACATCAGGCTCATCTGGGTACCGGGACACAGCGACATTCCAGGCAATTGCGTACCGGATGCGTTAGCTAGACTGGGCACTACGGCACAGGTTCTTCCGGCAAAAGAAGGTGTTAGTATGCCTGTCTCTACCTAGGGTTTGCAGATCAGGCAGTGGTTCGATAATATGTTCAAGGACAAGTGGAGACTTACTTCAACTTGCAAATAAGCCAGGGTCCTCTGGCCACAGGTGGACAGGAGGAGGCCTAGGCAACTACTTAACTTGCCGAGAGGCAGGTTATCCACAATGATAGGAACACTTACGGGACATTGTCTTGTAGAAAAACACGCCCTAAGATTGGGACATAGAAACTCCACTCTCTGTAGATGCTACATGGAAGAGGACGAGGAAACGACGAAACATCTTCTCTTGGATTGCCCTGCTCTGGCAGGACTGAGAAGTAGGATATTCGGAACACATTTAGTTAGCAACGTAGCCCTACAGGATATTCATGTAGGTCTTATAGACAAATTCATTGAAAGGGCAAATTGGCTAGACGACTAGTCAATAGTTGCTATGGAGGAAACTGCAGGTATCGCAATTGGCTTCGTTAGCCTAAGTGTGCTAGACAGTGTGCTGTCTTGCAGCCCCTTCAACCAACCAACCGACTAGGGATGCCAAACAAGAAATCCCGTTTCCCGAAATCCCGGGATTTTTCGGGATTGGTAAATCCCGAATCCAGGGATTTTAATAAATAAATCCCGGGATTTTTCAGGATTATTATTAATTTAAAAGAACATAAAACTAAAAACAATGACAAAAGTTCAGTGTGGTGTTATATTTGGGCAGAGTCGAAAGGTGCACCTCAAGCAAAATGCAAATTCTGCAAAAAGGGTTTAAAAACCAATGGAGGCTCTACAAAATGTTTAAAAATACATCTTAACGTAATTTAATTTTGGCTTATGTCTATTATACGGCTTACACCCAAAAATTAAAAAAATTAATTGCGTCGGGTAGAACATGTTATTTTAAACAAAGAAAGTAAAATAACAAAATCGGGGCAAATGCATAGTTTCGGAGTTATGGACCCCGACATTTCGGATACTTTTTCCACTAACGTACCGTGTAAAGCCATTGATATCACTTTCTTGTATAAAACAAGTCAAAACAAATTCAAAAAATAATGTATCACTTTTCGATAAGTCGCTTAGTTATCGAGTTATCGGATGTTGAAATTTTGAAAAATTATCGATTTTTGCTCGAAAATAAAATATTCGAAAAACCTCGCGATGTTTTTAAAATAATTTTTGTTTTTGTTTGAGAAAAGAAAGGAAATCGATCATTTTTCTATATGTCAACATCCGATAACTCGATATCTAAGCGACTTATCGAAAAGTTCTACATTATTTTATGGGTTTGTTTTCAATTGTTTTGTATAAAAAACTGATATCAATGGCTTTATAGGGTACATTAACGCCATAACCCTCTCAAATATCCGAAATTTCGGAGCCCATAACTCCTAAGCTATGCATTGGCCCCGATTCTGTTATTTTACTTTTTTTGCTTAGAATAACGTATTCTACCCCCTTTGTGGTTGTTTTTTTGGAGTGTAAGCCGTAAAATAGACCTGTTCCCGAAAAAATTTAAAAATAGAATCCCGAAAAATCCCGGGATCCCGAAAATCCCGGGATTTCAGGATCGGGATTTCGAAAATCCCAAAAAAAATATAAATAGAATCCCTTGATTTTAGGATCGGGATTTCAAAAATCCCGAATCCCGGGATTTTTTAAAATCAATCCCTTTTAGTATCCCTAGTAAGCACTCACTGCGCAAGACGAATGACAAACATTTCCGTACGATAAATAATCACTTATCTACGGAGACGTCGAATCGAACGTACACTCAAATTTGAATATCAAGCTGTTGGTCGGAACCTGAAATGCAGCAACACTAAGAAAATCTACGTGTATAAGAGGTGTTCCATGTTACTGGTGAAACCAAGAGATGTGCTTGTTGAGGAAGGACAAGGAAATTGCAGAGGGCCCTGGGAGGATCCGATTTTAATTTCCTGTAAGCCCCATAGAAGAAGCAACATGTAAAGCGGAAGCTAGACATAAAGAAAATCAAAAAGGCGTGCTTTAAACACATATACCAGGAGGCGGACCTAAACCATTGGGTAACGGCATACAGGGGAGTCCTAAGGAGATGTAGAGCCACAGGTCTCTCAGATCATTCCTATTTCCCCAGAGGTTGCTGTACGCTAGTGAGTTAATGTCAGCCTGCAGGAAAGTCGGTTTCAGGATCTGGATGGGATACCAAACAAGGCGATGAAAGCTGCCACCATAAAGAGAAAGGATCTTAAGACACTTTAAGCCGTCCTCTAGTAAAGAGTTTTCCCAGGTAAATATAGCAACAGTGGTCATATGGGGGACGCGTTGGAGGGGTAGCACCAAGAAATACTGTATGGAGATCATAGTCGACGTGAAGTATGTCTTCAGCTCTGCATATTGAGGACAAGTGAAAAGTTCCCTGATAAAAATTCAAGTACCTATTTAATTTCTGGATCTTATTTCGAGATACTTCTCTAAGCGCATGTCAAATTGTAATAGCGATAATGGCGCAGAGTTTTATAGGCAAACTGCAGATGTTTCACAAGAATCGGTTCTGGGTCTTCTCTTTTACAGCTTCATGACCATTGCAGAGGAATCAGCGTTAGTGGTTTCTAGTATTACGTAATCGACATTGCAGCTGATAACATGAGGCGGGTATATAATATACGCCACGATAAGACAGCTCGAGGGAAAGAAGTGAAGAGCGAAGAGGGCATTAATTCAATGAGAATATAGCAAGCCCACTTTAAGAGTGTAGTGAAGGGTAGATGGGCGTTTTCTCTCATCCGAAACATATCAGTGTGGACGCAGAGTAGCGTGCAGAAGTAAACTACTACTTGACCCAATTGCTAACTGCATTAACATTCGGATTTGGAACACCTTGTATTTAAACGTAGCGGGTTTTGAGACTGGTTATCGGGCATCGGTCGAACATATGTATGGTGGCGACCCCAGATGGATGGATGGAGTGATGTCCTGAGGCATTCTTAGAGGTGATCGCATAATTTCTTGGTTGAAGTGTGGTTAAAGTGTGGTTGAAGTTTAGAACATAGGTACCACAAATAGCAAATCTTAAAGCGATGGCCCAGCACATTAGCGTTTAGGAATAAAACAAAGGACATTCATGCTCACACTCACAGAAAAATTCTTTTAGCCGTAACCGAATTTAGAGGTTGTCACAACCGCACTACAAGCCACTACAGGTCTCACAGCCGAATTAGGGACTGTCACAACCGCAATAAAGGTTGTCATAGCCGAACTAGAGGCTGTTACAGCCGAATTCAAATAGTGTGGCAACTAAATTTTGAAATTGTTATCTATTAATTTAGTGATGATATATTTTTCATAAATTCCATAATTGTTCAAATCAGTAACGTACGCAGGATTATATTTTGGGGGGGCCCAGCTCGATATTTAGGTTGAAAAATAGCACTTAGTTCAAAAATAACATATTAATGAAATTATTTCGGGGGGCACGATCCCCGGGACCACACCCAGAGTACGTACCTGATTCAAATATATATTTGCAAACAGAAGAACTAATTCATATAGCGTAATCTTTAGGGTAGCAAATTCATTTTAAATCGACTTCCAACCCTTTTTGATGTGTTAACATCTATAGGCGCGGGGACGGCCTAAATTCACAAAGTGAATACATCCAAACACATTTTGTCCGACTGCGCTCACACAGATTGTCCGACAGCGATCACACATTGTTTGCCGTTAAACTCCTCCGAAACGGCTGGACCGATTTGTATGAAATTTTGTGTGCATATCGGGTAGGTCTCAGAATCGCCCAACATCTATTTTTCATACCCCTAAATGAGAAGGATGACCCACCCCTATATAGAACACAGATTTGTCCGACTGCGAAACACAGATTGTCAAACTGCGAAAAAACACACACACTGATGTAGCGGCAGCGAATAGGTGTATTGGGTGGGTGCGAAGCACTCTCAGAGGAAAGAGAATAATGACGAGGTTATACGTATATAAAAATGAGATAGAAAGAGAGCAACGATAAATTGTGAACTTGTGTAGCGTATGTACGAACAAAACAATGTATGTATGAACATGTGTCTGTTGCTTAGCATTCTCTTTGTTTTTTGTGGGAATAAAACAAAAAGTATTAATCACGAAAATAATAGTCGTGTTTTGGTTACAAGCAAGCGATCATCGCTTGCTAAGTTGTAGCGAAAACGGCTATTTAGCGATAAATGATTTTATTCAAAAATATGAAAAAGGGTTGAAGGCAAAGAAAGATGCCAAAAAAAATTTGTTTTAAGTTAGCGAAAATGATTCGCGTCGCTAACTTCTCGCTAAGTGCTTCATACAAAACAAGCGATTATATAAGCAAGCGGTGTAACCAAACACCGCTTATTGACACTTGTCTTTAAATATTGTTAAGTGTTATTAAGTATTAATGTTATTTAAATGAAACGTCATCATATGATTGAACGCCTTCTTAAATTCTTTATATTAACTTCACCTGTCTGTAAGCAGGTATGTATGTATGCCGAAAAAACTTTGGATTGATTTTTAACCCTTTTCCCGTAATCAAAATATGGGCGGGATTGGACAATGGGGGTGGTACCTCCCATACAAATCACAAATTAAAAATCTATTATTCCTGTTCCTGTCAACTGTATTTGAACAAAATTGGGTATGTTGGTTAGGTGTATATATTCTAAGATCTACTGCAAATATGGGCGGGATTGGCCAAAGGGGTGTGATCATATATAAAGAATTTATAGTTAAAAGCTATGTTTTTTACGGGTTGCTTTTTTTAAATCTTTTATATTAAATTCACCTGTTTGCGCACCGAAAAAAATTTGGAATGATTTTTAACAATTTTCCCGTGATCCAATCAAGCTGAAACATCGCAGGCTAACTAACGGCGACGATAACAATTAACTGTCAAAATATGGGCGGGATTGGAGAAAGTGACGTGGTACCTCCCATACAAATCTGAAATTAAAAATCCACTATTTCTGCTCCTGTTAACGGTATTTGAACAAAATTGGGTAGGTTGGTTAGGTTTATATATTCTAAGATCTGCTGCAAATATGGGCGGTTTTTTACAAAGGGGCGTGGCCATATATAAAGAATTTATAGTCAACAACTATGTTTTTTACGAGTTGGTTTTTTATTATTCTGAAAGGTAAGCCAAATAAAATGTGGGTGCGGAGCACTCTCAGAGCAAAGAGAATAATGACGTGGTTGTACGTATAAAAAAAATGAGATAGCAAGAGAGCAACGAAAATTGTGTGAACTTGTGTAGCATATGTACGAACTTAACAACGTATGTATGTATGTGCATATGTGTGTTGCTTTGCATTCTCTTGGTTTTTGGTGGGAATAAAACAAAAAGTATTGAGCAAGAAAATACTGACACATGTGCTTGCACTGGTCTTTAAGTAATTTTAAGTATATGATTGAACGCTGTTTTTTATTTACCAATGTAACATTTACAAATGTGTTCATAGAAATCGAACAGGTACCGTGTAGCAAAAAGGTGTTAACACATCACCCATGAGTTGGAACACTCATTGTCTTTTTTTTTTTATTGAATGTATCCTTTTAAAAAACTATATTTTTTAGGTCCTTTTTGTAGAAAGTGTATTATATTTTCCAGAATAGGTTCTTTTTTTAATGAGAGGTACTTCTTTTTTTTAAGAAAAGGTACAATTTTTAATAAGAAGTACTTTCTGTAAGAAAACTCCTAAAAGTATGAATTTTTTTTTCAAAGAAGTACCTACTTTTTTAAGGTGTGGTACTCTTTTTACTTATTTTTCAGAAAGGATACTTAACTCAAGAAAAGAAAAGAAAAGGTATTATTTTATTTCTAAGTAAAGGTACTTTGAAGAAAAGGAATGTTTGTAAGAAAATCTATTTTTTTAAGAGAAGGTAATTTTAGAAGAAAAGTTTTTTTTTAAGAAATGAGAATTTTTTAGAACAGGTACAACTTTAAAAGTAGTTACTTATCTCAAGAAAAGTTATTTTGTTTCACATAAAAGTTACTCTTTAAAGAAAAGGTAATTTTTTAAGAAAACTCAATTTGTTGTGAGATAATGCACTATTTAAGAAAAGGTACTTAATTTAAAAATTTCTTTTTTTTAAAGAAAAGGTAATTTTCATAAGAATATTTACTTTTTTAAGCAAAGGCTTTTTTTAGGAAACCGTACTATGTTTTTAGTTTTTTTATTAAGAACATTTTAAGAAAATTTAAATTTTTTAAACTACTTTCACTTTGGCTTTTCGAAATTTACTGTTTATTCGGTTCAAAACTACAATATGTAATAAACAGGCTCCACCTAGAAAACTACCCATTAAACGACAAAATTGTCCCCATATGTTAGTATAGACACAAACCAAACCAAAAGTACGAATGTAAGAGTAAGTGTGTTGCCAAATGTAATTTCATGCTCAGGCTTGTATTTCATGGATTTGCCAGTCTTGCTTTTTGGCTTTTCTAAATTTAGTTTTTATAGGTTGAAAACTACAATATGTAATGAACAGGTTTCACTTAGAAAACTTCCCTTTAAACCAAACCAAAAGTACCCAATATAGTTGATAATAACGGGTTGTAATAAAGTAGTTAAAAAAAGGTGTTTAAAATATGTTCAAAGTGCAATAAGGAACTTCGTTCCAAAAAATCTAAATTGAGCTGTGAGGCGGTCTAAAATCGGTTGTGGCAACCTTCAACTTGGTTTTCACAAGCTCTGATTCGACTTTAGCAACCTCTAAATTGACTCGGTCAACCTTTAATGCTGCTGCAACCTCTAAACTGGCTGTGATAACCTCTAATATGGTTGTGACAACCTTTGATTCAGCGGTGACAACCTCTAGTTTGGTTGGAGCAACCGCTAAATCGACTGTGACAACATCTGAATTGGATGTGATGACCTCTTGTGTGGGTTGATAATCTCTAAATTCGGTTACAGCTAATTCGGTTGTCTCAACCGAATCTTGTTGTGATTGTGTACATAATCTACTTGTACTTCTTACTTATCAGCTACTATCTATCAGCTACTGGAGACATTAGGGTAATTACTGCACCTCATGGAATATGGGCAGCGACAGCTTCAGCACCTCATTTTCTGTGTAGCATCAATTCCCTTGTTTATTTGCGTTCTGTGATATTTATTTTTTAAGTTCTGTTGTGTTTTTAGAAAACTCATAAGGGTACATTAGGATATACTTTCACAATAAAAAATGTACTACAATGAAAAAAATTTACAAGCCTATAAAACTAAAACAGCAGCCACTTCAACACTCTAGAAATAAGTATGCAAATATAGAGGATGAAAAAAACTGTACGCACAAGGCTACTGCATAAATACAAAATATTTATAGTGATATTTTTAACCTCAAATTACAGTGCACTTGATTATATTTCAAAGGAATGATACTTGTATGTATATTATACTTTAGGGTGTACTGAAATCATTTTTGTGGCGAGTAGGGCGTCTCAACAGATGGGTGTTGAGAACTGGTTGCAGAAACTTAAATTTTTTTTATTAGGATACTTATTCCTAGTGTATGTCTACAAAAGAAAAATGTATTGATATCTGGTCAGTACGTCACTCAAACGACGTGGCATGATGAGCATAAATAGTAAAATAAATTTCCAAAATTTTGACGGAGCAGTTAATTTCACGTTAGCATTTGGAATTTTTGATCAAGCACATTTTTCGCCACACTAGGAATCGGAACTTCTACGGCCGGTAGGGGAATATACATAAAGAATATGGTTTCCCATTACATCCCATGAAGAGACAGGGGAGAGCTTCTCAAACTCGCTGAGCTGTACGCTTTCCAGTTTTCACTCATTCAGTTTTACACCGATTCCGAACGGAATTTTTGAGAAGCTTTTTCATGGCTAAATTCTCGATAGTGTCGCCGTCACTATACTAGGTGACCGCCGCCGAAAGAAATTTTAAGGTGGACTTAGCAGGGATCGAACCCAGGATCTCATGTACAAGATGCTCGCAGACTACCAGTGCACCACCGACGAATATACGTACCGTTGTATAAAAACAGGTTTCACGCTCCCGTAATCAGCTCCTCAATACGCATCTTTTGAAGCCCCTCACTATTGTAATTCACTATTCACTCACTATGTAATATTTTCAGTACACTCTATTGTACATATCTCGTTTCCATTTAAGTACATGCTCAAAATGACGACATGCAGATTTTGAAGTTTCAGCATTTATTTGGAAATGATTTTGAATGTTATTCAAACTATTGATGTGAATTTGAAACGATTAGTTGTACAATATATGTTCACCAACAAACAATAATTACAACTATTTAATAACGGTACGAACCGACAGTTCTTGACATCCATTAAACAAAATTCATTTATGACTACAAAGGCACTAGAAGTATATAGGTTTTAATGATGTCAAAGAGAAAATGTTCATCAATAATAAGGAATAAAGAATCTGTCTCAGCAAATCTTGGTTCTATGCACTCATATTCAATAACTTTGATATGTGGCATTGCCCTGGCACAAAGGCAATAAAACTGGAATTAATTATCTTGAACTACGGCAGAAAAGTAAAAACAAATAATCATACTGGACAATGAGATCTGTGACTTTTTAGTGTGGTCCATTACCGGTAGCTCAATAATAAACCAGGATTAACATGGCATCAACAAACAAGTACCAGATGTAATTGATATTTTCCTCCGGCAAATATCAAAGCCGATTCACTAAAAAAATAAATAAATTAAGAATTTCCGTACTGCTTTTGAATATTTAGCAAGCTTTTGGTTTTGAACCCTACTACTGTATAACAAATTTGGTACAAAAAATTTTTTAAAACCCAGGGACCGCTATGATTATAATCAGGGATCCGATATTAATACCAAAATATCGTAGTTTTATTTATTTCCTTATTAAAAATTCATATATACATACATAGTAACGGGTCCGCCAAATAACTTTTTTTTTGAAAATGCTATAAAAAAAATACTGAATATTTTCTCAAATTTCATTTTTTATTTGAAAGTACAATCCTTCCGGTTAATAATGGAAAATAATTTCATCCAAATGGCTGCCTCGGCTGGCCATGCAGTAGCCTACACGATCGGTCCAATTTTTAAGCACATTAACGATTGCGTGCAGCTGTATTTCACCAATGGCTTCACGAATATTGTCCTTTAAAGCGTCAATTGTCTCTGGCTTGTCGGCGTAACACTTATCTTTGAGGGCACCCCACAAATAATAGTCCAACGGTGTCAAATCGCAGCTCCGATGTGGCCAAACGACACCAGCTCTGCGGCTGATAATGCGATCTTCAAAAACAGGGCGCAAAAACATCGAGTGTAGCTTCGGCTGTGTGGCACGTAGCGCCGTCCTGTTGAAACCAAATGTTGCCAATATCCTCCTCTTCAATTTTTGTGAACAAAAATTCGTTCAACATGGCCCGATAATGATCGCCATTGACTATAACGGCAACTCCTTGCTCATTTTCGAAGAAAAATGGCCCAATTATGCCTCTGGACCAAAATCCGAACCAAACAGTGACTCGTTTTGGGTTCATCAGCTTTTAAATGTATGCGTGCGGGTTTTCTGTGCCCCAAATGCGACAATTTTGCTTGTTTTTGTTGTATGCATGTCTGTATGCATGTATGGCGACGACAAAAATAAACTATCAAAATATGGGTGGGCTTGGATAAAGGGTGTGGTACCTCCCATAGAAATCACAAATTAAAAATCCATTATTTCTGCTCCTGTTAACGGTATTTGAACAAAATTGGGCATGTTGGTTAGATGTACATACATATTCTAAGATCTGCTACATAAATGCGATTAAGGGGCGTGGTCATATATAAAGAATTTATAGTCAAAAACTATGTTTTATACAGGTTGGTTTTTTATTATTGTGAAAGGGAAGTCAAATAAAATGTGGGTGCGGAGCACTCTCAGAGCAAAACGAATAATGACGTATTAGACGTATATAAAAATGAGATAGCAAGAGAGCAACGAAAATTTTGTGAACTTGTGTAGCGTATGTACGAACATAAAAATGTATGTATGTATATACATGTGTCTGTTGCTTTGCATTCTTTGATTTTTGTGGGAATAAAACAAAATGTATTGAGCAAGAAAATAATGACACATGTGCTTGCACTGGGTCTTTATATAATTTTAAGTATTAATATTATTTAACTGTAACGTCATCATATGATTGAACGCTGTTTTTTTATTTTCCAATGTAACATTTACGAATGTGTTCATAGAAATCGAACAGGTACCTGTAACAAAAAGGTGTTAACACATCGCCCGTGAGTTCAAACTCTCATTGGATTTTTTAAATCCCGGCTATAATGGGTCACCACAACAAATCTTGACGTGTTATATCTCTAGATTTAGGTCCTAAACCGTTTTATATATAGGCAATGGCAGCACATATCAAACGACCCACCTTGAAAAACTTCGGAACTGTTGAGATCTGCTTGTAAAAAAAGTAGGTCGTCCAAAAATTACAATATTTTTACTTACTTAAAATCCTGATACCAGTATAGCTTTCTGAATACAATATTTGCAGCTAGAATTTGGAATTATATGTAATTATTTTAATTATTATTTAATTATTATTTTAATTATTTATTTTAACCGAATTGAAATTGAATTCGGTAGTCCCAACAGAACTCATGTTAAATTCGATTACAGCAATCGAATTGATACCAAATTCAGTCGATGCAGCCGACTTATGGAGAAATTCGGTTATTGCAACCAAATCGATGGCAATTTCTGTTTTTGCACCTGCATTGATGCCACATTCGGTTGCTGCAAATTTTCGTTGTAGAAAATTTAATTGACATAATGAATAAATTGAAGATTCAGTTGTCACAACCCGTATCAATTTTCAAATGAGGTTGCTTCAATCCAAATTCAGTTTTATAGACTAAATACAGTCGTGTCAGTGGCAACCACAATTCGGTAGCAACAACCGAATTTACTGTTGATACAGCCTCTTTCAAACAATTAGTTCTCTGAGTGCACAGATCTAAATATATACAAGAACGAATATTCAATGCCATCGGGCAACAAAGCTAAATTTTGAAACAATTTGAACTACACACATGAACTTTCACTTCTGTCGCGTGTCTAGAAGAGACTTTTTTGTATTTCATTTTAATATTTTTCCCTAACATGTATTTTTCGTGCACAGGACGAATTTGAAATAAACACCAAAAACAGAGCACGCAATTCTATTTACATTTTTGTTCAAGAGTATCAACTTCTGCGGTTTGTTGTCCAACACTAAACTTGATTATATACAGGGTGATTCAGGAAGTTCCGGACAAATTTCTCCAGCGTATTCCTTGGCTCATTTCATGAAGAAAGGTCCACTAGGACCCTGTCCGAAAATCCAAGGGTGCGAAATGGCAGCGGTTTCAAAATTTTCGGATTGGTGTTCGGAGGGTAGTAGGGTAAAGTTGCTAACTTCTGAGTCAGTGTTCGGATTTTTTTGTTTTTGGGCTTGTTGGAAAGGTCTTCAAAAAATTTACTTAATATTGTAATCGACACCAAAGCTACAAGTAGTACTTGATCATCCTCTTATTTGCCTCAAATACTTCCGTTTGGGTACTGAATAATCTCAAACTTTGGAATTTCGAGTAAGTTGATGTGGTAATTTTTAGGATTTTTTTGAGGTCAACGCCAAAAAAACGATAATTTCAAAATTTCGGGGGTGTGGCACGACCCCTAAAAATTTTTAAATTTTTTTTCCTTATTTTTTCCTTCGTAAGGATCGACAATTACATCTCTTTCCTAGGGTAACTTTTTTTTTTTAATTCCATTCCACCCTAATTCATATAAAAAATGTTGTTATGATTTGTAGAAATAATTTTCATTTACAAATTGAAATTAAAATTGTGAAAATTTTAATTTTTAATTAATTTTTTTTAATCTTTTGATTTTTTTCATTTCGTTTTTAATTAATAATTGTGTTTTATATTCCAGACGATGCTACCCAAAGTGCAGCGAAATATTGAAGAATAAAATTAATTACAAGAACAACCCAAAGGCTCGAACATTTTAATATTGAATATTTCAAATAAGGAATCAAAAATTCAATTTTAAATTAGATATTAAAAAAATAACACTTGAAATTAAAGTGTTCAGTTTGAAAGCATAACCACAGCGATGACATTCTTTAGTTACATTCACAGTTAAACCAATATGTAGCTGTATTCTGAATATAATCCTGTATGTGCTAGAAATCACTGATCGGGACCTACAGTTTTACACCGATTCCGAACGATATTTTGAGAAGCTTTTTCATCCCTATATACTCGATAGTGTCGCCGTCACTATGCGAGGTGACCGCCGCCGAAAGAAATTTGAAGGTGGTCAGAGCAGGGTGCGAACCCAGGATCTCATGTACAAGAGCCGCGCACACTAACCATTGCACCACCGACGGCTAGTGAGTGAAACTGGAAAGCGCACAGCTCAGTGATTGTGAGAAGTTCTCCCCGGTCCCTTCATGGGATGTAATGGGAAACCATTTATTTATTTTTTTATGTGCTAGAAATCGATCGATTTAAATCGAATACGATTTGATATAAGATGTTTTTTTTTTGTGCAAATAATTAATGCCGATTAATTTGTTCCTATTTTTCTGTCAATAAATAAAGCGTAGGTTGAAATTCTGATTCTTAATATGGTAGAAGCAATAGTTGAACGCCTTCCTTGTTAAAGTGAACTGTTTGGTAATTCAGTTTCTCCAGTTTGAGAAGGCCTCCATGTATTTTTGTTCACCACTGAATGCTTCACATAATTAATACGTACATCCGAATGGAGTCCATGTTTCCGAATGTTTTATAAATCCTTAGTGATTGGGCCAAGTAATAACATAGTTCATCACCATACTCCTTGCGACAGGAAACCGTTGCTTTTGTATTCTTCTTGTATTGTACCGTTTAACTTTACCAATGTCCAGAATTCAGATGTTGTGGCTGCTGTAGTTATTGGTTTACAGCGTTGATGACATTGATGTTGGCACAGTGTTTTAAAAGGCCTTGTGTAGAGAATGAAAATACAGTTTACAAACAAAACAGGCTGTGTGGTTAAATATATTGTTGCCGTTTATGAATTATTTTGATTCATATTTTTTGATTAAACGGCATTGTTCTCAAAAAGTATTGAGAATACTAACCAAAATGATCCTTCTTCTTCTGTTTGTCTTTTTTTGAGCTCTCTGGTTTGCCCGAAATCTAGAGGTTTTATTACTGACGTTTGTATCTCTATGAATTGAGATATGGGCTGGTTGATCTTGAATAGAAAAAATTACAGTTTTTTTCAAATTGTTTTAATATTTTCTAAGTTTTCCAGATTCTATATTTGTTTTATGAACAACTTTTTTCTATATTTGTTTTATGAACAACTTTTTTGTAGCGCTAATGAAAACATCTTCAGGAAATTATTTTGCTGAGCATTTTTCATATAACACAGTATTCGCTTGTTTCCGTTAGTGTTTTCAAAAACTCCCATAACTGATATCATGTTAAAAACACTGTACTAAGTAAACTCATACCTTTTTATTTCCACAAACAAGGACCTTTGCATGCAGGATGCTTCCTCTAGGCATCGAAAACCAATAAAACTCTAATTTTACTTGGGCCATGATTCAGATTAACTTTGGTGTCAACAGCAAACAACGACAACAAAACCAGTTGACATTTATTACACGGCTGTAAATAGCATCATGTGTACGCGCGCACACACACACACACACAAACATATGAATATAAAAAAAGGACTCCCCTCCCATGAAGGCAATAGCGACTTTAAAGGCAGAACGTGTGGCTTTTTATGTCAAATGGGAATATTTCGTGGCTCTGGGGGAAAATCTGGAAGGTGTTATGTTGTGGTTATAAATAACGCATATAAAATAATACAAGAATCGAGTTCATACACACACAAATACACGGCTATTTGCATTTACTTTTACATTCATGTACATTAGGGTGTCCCAAAACAATATTATTTTTGGATTTTCATGGGTGCCCAAGCATTTTTTGAAAGCTTATTGGGTAAAGTATTTTTATTATTTTTTCCAGATTTTTCGGAAGAGGTTTAGAGGTCGGTCCCTTCATGGGATGTAATGGGAAACCATTTATTTTTAAAGTCGAATTTTACCCAAAAATCGGGATTCCCGGACATTTTTTGAGTTTTACTTTTTACTTGGCCACGATTTTCTTTGTTACAAAGTCAATATTTTAAAAGAAGAATGTTCAAGCTTTACTTTTCTGTGTAGAAATCGTAAGTTTCGGTAATTTTTTTGCTCATTTCGGTCCCCTTAATGACATTTTTCGTAAATTTTGCATATATTTTTAAAGTAATGCTTTGTAACTTTTAAAATTGCTGGCAAAGTTAAAGAAACTAATGACGCAGTTTAAAATGTGGATGAAGGCAGAGTCATTTAAATGAAAAATTATTGAATTTGCTCTTGCCGTTCCAAAGTTATACCCTTTTTACGCCTTGTACCCATTTTGTGAAATTAAAAATATTGTAAGGTGTTTTTGCCAGTTATGCATTGGATTTGTTTTAATGTTAGTTTTTATTTTTTCTTTTCAAATATTAAATATGGGTGGTTCTGTTGCAATGAAAGTCAATATGGTTGATCACAAATCACCAAAATACTTTACCTTCAATACTTTCAAAAAATGCTTGGGCACCCATTTCATTTTTTTTTTTTTGGGACACCCTAATGTACATATACATACATACCCAACAAATCTGTAAATATATATGTCAACATTACCATACACGTAAGCATATTTGATCTTTGCGTTTTTCTGTTTCCAAGTAAACTTACAAACCATATAATCTCGTATATTATAGCCTGTTTTAAGGATTTTCAAATAATAGTCTGTTGGAAATTAAAGGACTAAATAGACAATTTTACGAAACATTACTTTATGTAGGTATTAGAAATTTCACCACAGAATAATGCGATTTTTTAAACCATAGTACTTTGATTTTCGACAAGTATCACATGAAACAGCTGATTTTCCTAATATCGTATGTCACCAAGCCATAACAGTGGGGGTTATTTCGTCATTTTGTGTATAATGTGAAAAGTTTTGGTATTAACGGCGCAGTAAATTGGACAAAAAATTTCTAATCACTAACATTTTATTAGGCCGGAGAATTAACTTGTATCCATGCTGAAACATATGGTTGCGGTTAAATTAAACAACAACAAAATCTCCAATTCATTCACGAGTGGGGGGGTTGTCAACGTATCGAAATTCATAGAATAATCAATCATGGGCACTTTAGGACATAAGTCGTATATCAAGCTGCACCTAGATCAGACTCCGCTTGTTTTTGCAAGAGTTGTGCCTCGATAGGTTTATCCGCACTGAGCCAATACACTTAACATATTAAGGCTCATTTAGACTAATGACAGATTTTGACACTCGTCAAAATTTTCTGACACAACATTTTGAACTAGTGTTTACACATGTCAAAATATTTTGTCATAAAACCTTGTCAGTATTTTGTCAGTATTTTCTGACAGCATTTTTTGAAGTTTCATCAGAATATTTTGAAAGCCGTTTACACTACTGACATATTCTGTTTGTGTTTACTGACCAAATTCTGACAATTGTTCTCAGCTGCTTTTCATTTGCTTTATCCACACATGATAGCAAGTTATTGTGTTTATAAAAATAAAAATAAAGTTATACATACATTACAATTGTACAAAATACAATTTGTACATTTACAAAACATCATTAATTCTAAAAACTTTCTTAAAATACATACCAACTCATTTTTGCAAGTACTTTTTTGATTTTGTAAAGGCAAATAACAAAACACCAATCAGCTGATTCATTTACAGAGAAGGGAGCCGAGGCAAAATTGACGGCGGCGGCGGCGCCTGAAAAACCCTCCTCGACGGCGGCGGATTAAGCGCTGAGCCGATTTAACAGATGTGAAATTTGTTACAAACTTGGTTAATTTTCATGAATGAGTATGAAAAATATTGCCACCTTAAATGCAAAAGGACGTAACCACCCTTTTTTCTTTTTATATGAGAATCATTTGCATGTAAGGTATTACACGGTGTTACAAAAAATAGATTTTTTTCTGTCCTATGAAGCAAATGCACATATTCGGAAAGAGGGGAAAAAATAAAAATACACGTGTATCGTCGATTTTCATGTACACGTCAGAATTTTTTTTTTTTTTAAGTTTGAAGTATAAAGCTCGTAGTGGCCTGTGTGAAAGCCTTTGGACCGATTTTTAACCCTTTTTCAGTGATCCAATCGAGCTGATTTTTTGCAGGCAGACTCGTGGAAATGTCTGTATCACGTCAAATTTTTTAAAAAATTGATTTTTATCAATTCTCAGATGTTCCTAATTTTTTTTTTTTTTTTAAATGGTTATCGTTTTTTTAAGGTTTCAGTTCGGTAAAAAAACAATTTTTTTTTATTACTTTTGTTTCATAAAAATAAAGAATTGTTACATTAAAAATTTTAATGTTTTTAAAGAAATTTAGGCCTTTTATTTTTGCATTTGTAAGCATTTGCTTCAGTATCGCGACAAATAGACCAACAGTATTCGCCAAGCATATGCGTAATGTCTTTTCCTTTAAAGCGCTTTTCAATAGCCGCAATGTCCTGATGGAACCTTTCGCCATGCTCATCGCTACAAGCTCCTAAATCATCAGGGGAAAAATCTAAATGATTGTGAAGAAAATGGATCTTTAGCGACATTAATATGCCCATTTCGCCATATGCCGAAACAATTTCTGCTACAATATTTCTATAATTGGCAGCTCGTTTGTTGCCAAGAAACTGCTCAATAACGGCAACTGTACCTTTCCATGCACGTTGTTCGATAGCATTTAATTTTGATGAAAATTCAGAACTTGCAATTATTTTTTTTTATCTGCGGACCATTGAAAACACCTTAAATCAAAAAAATCATTAAAAAACATAAAGTTACTGAATGACTACTTAAAAAAATACCTGCATGAATCTTTGCGCCGCTCAATTTCAGAAAAATTTTGCGCAAAGTTGCAATGGCCTCGCCATCACGATCCAGTTTTTTAACAAAATTTGATACGAGACCGAGCTTAATGTGTAGTGGAGGCAAAATGATTTGAGACGGCTGCACCAATGGTAGATTCTCTATACTTTCTACGCCTACTTTGTAGCATATTCGCGGCTTCCACTTAAATTCAGTGTAGTGCTCATCTCTTTTTCGACCTTCCCATGTACACAAAAAGCACTGGTGGGTTGGAAATCCACGCTTAACACCCATGAGTAATCCGACCACTTTCAGATCCCAGCATATTTTCTAATTATTTGTACTTTATCAGCTGTAATATTAATGACATGCCTTCGTATGTTTCCTTGAGGTTTGTGGCATATGCGATCGGGAGAGATGGATGTATGTTACCGATATGAAGCAGCACGACTTTAAGGCTGTTGACCGATGCATCGATGAAAAGTCGCCACTCCTCTGAAATATGAGGGTAACCAATTTTTGCAAACATCAAATCAATATCATAAAAATAAACTAGGTTTTTTCCCGATCTTCGTGCAATTTAAAAAATTCGTCATATGGAATAGTGGTACCTCGACCACGAGCGGCTGTTATTTTAAAATCATCCGCCACTATATTCCACTGCTTAAAGCGTGATGCAAAGAGTTCTGCTGTTCTCCTCGACAAATTTCCGTCTCGTACGAGGTCATTGAAGTCGGCTTGCGTTATTAAATGCGGCATTGCAGTCCCAATTTCACTGGGTGTTGCCACAAATTCCGATACTTGTGGACTCTCGCATTCGATGCAAGAAAAGTTGATAGCAGTGTTGGTACAACTGTTGATTCTGCATCGCTTATTTCGGGAACATTATCAAAAATCTCCTCTGAAGCCGCTACACGCTCTTCTGGTGAGTATAGAACTGCTGGAATTACCGATTCTACATTAGCGTAGCGAATTTTGTTGCGGTGAATGTATTGGTACCCTTTTGTTTGAGCAAAAGTTACACAAAAGTAGCACAATTCATTGCAGTGCTCCGTGCGTGGTAGCCAAATTGTTGGTACAGCGTACTTTATTGTTGACCTTCCATCAGTAAACTTGCACAAATTTCTATAGCAGTAGTCGCACACGACTTCCGGAGTATACCACAAGTAAGGAACATAAGCAGTCTTAAATATTTTCTGAAAAGAATTCACCACTGTTTTAGTAATATTTTTCAAATTGTTACTTGGTGCGAATAAGCCACAAACGTAACAAAAGTTATTTCGCGTCGGACACTGCATTTTTTTCATATGAAATATGTACAAATACGTTTTCGCACAACAGAACTTAAAACAATTTTGCAATTCCTTATTTCATCTGTCAGACCAGTTGTAAGTGTTGTAAAAGTCAAAAACTGTTTAGTGTTAGAAGGTTACTATTGATTAACTACAACTATATCGAGTAGGATGGGTCAAAAAACATTTTTTTTTCGTAACGCTTAAGTAGTTTAAAAATTTGGAGTCCCTTCAAGTTATGCTAAGAAAAGTGAAAAAATATTTTTTTTTCAAAAATAATAAAAATTGGGCAAAATCTGAGAATTGATAAAAATTGTTTTTTAAAAATTTGACGTGATACAGTCATTTCCACGAGTCTGCCTGCAAAAAATCAGCTCGATTGGATCACTGAAAAAGGGTTAAAAATCGGTCCAAAGGCTTTCACACAGGCCACTACGAGCTTTATACTTCAAACTTAAAAAAAAAATTCTGACGTGTACCTACATGAAAATCGATACACGTGTATTTTTATTTTTTAATGTGCACTTGGTTCATAGGACAGAAAAAAATCAATTTTTTGTAACACCGTGAAATAATACAAAAATACAAAAATAAAATCTCACACGCAGCATTTTTTATTCAAATTCAATATCAATATCCCGAAACCCCGTTACTATTATATGCAGGGCGAGAATTTCAATGCAAATGCATTTTTTTTGTCGACACTTTGAAAGCTATTCTGAATAATTTTCTTTATGATTTATGAGATTTCCGAAAAAATTGCATCAATTTGTTTTTGCATATTTTGCATATTTTAACAAAAAACATTTTTTACATTTTAACATTTTTTCAAATAAGTGCATATTTAAGTGCATATTTCCAAGTTTTTTTTATAGCTCTTAAACAAAATCAAAAAATAATCCTCCTTTTGCTCAAACTTACACTGTATTCTTTTATATCATCTTTGAAACAACGGTTGTTTGATACAAAATTCAACATACATACTATATAACGGGTTTTTCAACAAGAGCGCTACAAAAGTTTTTTTAAATAAAACAAAAGCGGTTTTAGATACCAATGAAATTCTTTATTCCTGTGAAAGTACGTTCGATGCCATTATGTATGGAACCACCACGGGCACGCTTGCCCTTCCAGACGCTGAACCCAATTTTCGACTTTTTTCAAGCAGAAATCGGCCGAATCGATATTCGTACGAAGTTCACCAATCGTCGCTGGCTTGTTGGCATAGACCATAAACTTGACGTAGCCCCACAGGAAATAATCTAACGGCGTCAAATCGCACGACCGAGGCGGCCAATCGACTGGGCCATTTCGTGAGATAACACGTTCACCAAACTTGGTTTCCAATAAATTGATTGTGGCATTCGCTGTGTGGCTTGTGGCGCCGTCCTGTTGGAACCACATGTCCTCCAAGTCCATAGTAATCCTTCAAGTCCATATAATCTAACGGTAGCGATTCGCATTCACAGTAATGTGCCGGTTTTGATCATCACGGATGAAGTACGGCCCAATGACGCCGCCGGCCCATAAACCGCACCAAACCGTAATTTTTTCGGGGTGCAATGGTGACTCATGGATTACGTGTGGATTGCTGTCTGACCAATAACGCATATTTTGCTTATTGACGAAGCCATTCAGCCAGAAATGAGCCTCATCGCTGATTGTTGAGGCCTCTTAAAGTTGGTTGTGACCGTCGGTGGTGCAATGGGTAGTGTGCGCGCCTCTTGTACAGGAGATCCTGGGTTCGATCCCTGCTCCAACCACCTTAAAATTTCTTTCGACGACGGTCACCTCGCTTAGTGACGGCGACACTATCGAGTATATAGCCATAAAAAAGCTTCTCAAAATGCCGTTCGGAATCGGTGTAAAACTGTAGGTCCCAATCAGTGAGTGAAAACTGGAAAGCGCACAACTCAGTGATTGTGAGAAGTTCTCCCCGGTCCCTTCATGGGATGTAATGGGAAACTATTTATTTATTTATTTAAAGTTGGCCTCTTAAAGTGGAGGCCACTGACACCAAATTTCGGTAGTAAATTTAAATAATTTCGACTCGTTGTTGGCTCGTATATCTTTCCATGATAAAATAGCAAACCTTACTGAAGAGAAATGTCAAAAGAGCGGAAAAAATATGGCGTCGTTTGCTGTCCCTATCGATTTACTTTTGTAGCGTCTCTGTTGAAAAATCTATGTTAATATATTTTCTTATTTGTACAATTTTAGGTACAATTTCTATGGACTGAAGATATGTTTATTTATTAATTTTTTATTTTAAAATTACAAATTGAATTTTATTGTTTGTTATGTTACAATAAATATGGTCAAACAAATTTCTCTTTGTTGCATACTTTTTATTTATTTCCGGATAATTTCATGATTTTGGTGCATATTTTGACTTTTATGTTGCATATTATATGCGCATATTTTAACTTTTTTATTGCATGAAATTTCTCGCCCTAATTATATGTGTACATTAGTACTTTACTATTAAATTTTTCCATTAATATTATTTGGATTTTATCCAATATGTACGTGCGAAATTCTTTCTTCACATTGCATAGCGTCAGCTGAAATGCAAGACCACTTAACTACAAATTTAATTTACTTAAGCTTGAAGCTTAAGCAGAAGCTTCATTAAAATCGGGCAATGGCGGGATTATTTATGTTATATACATATGTAAGTTAAATTCACGTCGAGCACTGAATAAGTGTTGATTAGTTTGATTTATTATTAAAACTACAAAAAACAAAAATTATAAAAATTTTAAAATATAATTAAAGAAATCATCCGTAATTTCCATTTTTCTTTCATGTTTTCGAAGGTCGTTGTTTCACGGGCGTTGAACTTACTACGGCTGTTATATCAAAATCTATTGTGTACGAATGTAGTAATGTAACATCAAATGTTTGGCCAAACCCCAATCGAGTGTCATCGAAAATACTGAAACATAATTGAGGATAAAGTTATTAATATTGTCTAATTTTTATTTGAACATCGCAGGATGTGTTAAGAATAGATACTCCTAGACATTTCCTAAATCATATCTAGTGTCACAATTTCTATAACATACAAATTTCGGCATTCCGATTTTTTCATGTTTCTGTAAGCTCTCCGAATCACTACATTAGACGTGATTAGAAACTAATTAAGTGTGTCGTTTAAAATTTGCAGCACTCGAAAAAATCATACGATATCTAGTATTTATATGTAACTCTTACCTTGTATCGTCAACACATTTTTGGGCATTCATAGAATTTACATCGTACAATGGTAAATAATCCCCAAAAAATATTTCAATTCTCTCTTGAGTACAATTTAGATAATAAACGGAAGATTGAAGCTCCATTCCCAACTGAATGACTGTATGAAGATGATTATTACAATCCTCAGCTGAAATATCAATTGGCTGATCTTTATTCACACTTAGCGATCGCCATTCTGCATCGTTGTTAATGATATAATTAAAGACAGGTTTCTGGTGGGCGCCATCGTAATAGAGCGATGCAATATTGTGACACAAACTGGAATCACTGGAAAAAAAGAGATATATTATTTGTCCATTGTTCTGAAAAGTATTTTTTTCTGCACAAAGATTCCTTTCTAGTACCCGCCAAAAGGTTTCATTGCCGCCAGTACCATTTCGCTTATTACAAATTTATTCATCCTATAACATGTAACGCGGAATCTGCACATGACAACCAGGTTTTGTCCGCGGCAAAATCTATCAGCCTCATTCCATTGTCGGAAGGCCGCAGTCATAGGTCTCTTCTGGCGCTCATATACACAAATTAACGAAATGTTAAAATATTTCGTCTTAAATTGAATGAAATCGATATAGGTCGTGAATATTCGCCCTGCTCAGTTGTGCGAACTTTCGCAGCCACCAGGTAATGATCCGAGTCGATATTGGCACCTCGAATCACACGTACATCCATTACACTAGAAGAGTGCCCATCTATTACCAAGTGATCAATCTGGTTCTTCGTTCTCTGATCAGGAGATATCCAGGTCGAATTATGTAACTACCATGTTCTTTGCAGCGGCGAAGTGTATCAGTCTTATTCCATTATCGGAGGTGTTATCATGTAGACTGTGATTACTGATGGTTGGTCGAGAGACACTTTCCTTTCCCAATTTGGCATTAAAATCGCCTAGAATAATCTTAATGTCGTGTTCAGGGCAGCGTTCGTATACTTCTTCCAGACAATCATAAAATGATTCTTTGACCTCATTAACGAGATGTTGAACTATTTCGCTTTGATACGAATTGTGTCTATGCGTTCACTCACTGGATTGAACCTTGAAACTAGGTGTTGCAGTCTCGTGCCAACTATAAATTCGCTCCCGAATTCGTGCTTTCTCTCATAGCAGCTGTAGTAAATTTCGCAGTATTTCTTTCTGGTGCAACCATATCCTGTCCATTGCATTTCCTGGATCTCTGTGATGTCAGCTTTATATTTTTCGATGACATCCGCCAGTTGGAAAGAGGCACCCGTCCTGTATAGTGTTCGCACATTCCAGGTACATATCCTTAAATCGTGGTCCGTATAACGTTTGCGGGGGTCGTTAAGAGTTATGGGTTTTCTTCGTTTATCATGTTTATCGTGTATTTTCATTCCCTATATAACGGTGGCGAGAGGCAAACCCAGCCCACCGTGGTTTGCATTTTACCTAGCTGCCTATTATGGACCAGACGCTGACCAGAATGCAGTGTGTCGAAACTGGATTTTGGTTTCTTGAATTTTGATCCGCCGTTGGCCAGGGGTGTTGGCTCATCCGCCTTCAAAGGACAGAAGAAGATGTCCACTACTTCGAGGAGCTTCAGTGAGAGGATCACCTAATCATCTTGAGACGTATCAGTGATCGCATTACCAATCAGGCTGGTCATTCGTTTCGCCTTAACACTTTAGCTAGCTAACGGAGGTTTCCGATAAGCCATTGCCCAGGACATACTGCGTGGAAGTAGTGAGCTGCTTGGACTGCCCAATGAAGGAATCATTTCTGACCATTCCCAAGTGAATAGCTATCAGACACTTTCCACCTCCAAGGACAGTCCCATGTTTATTTCACATTTTTAATTTATTATTCAAGCTCAAGATTATTCTACTTTATAACGGGTCCGCCAAATAACTTTCTTTTTTTTAACCCTGCTGTTAGATTAGGACCATTTGGTCCAAATTTTTTCTGTTTTCCCTTGTAACTTTGGAACGGTGATATATACTGACTAAATTTTTCTGCTAATGGGGTCTTTTAATAAAACAATGTTATGTGCGAAAATTAAATTTTCTAACTTTATTCAGGACTGAGAAAAATACAAAATGACGAATCTTAGGTTAGAGGACCATTTGGTCAATAGTACATTTTTTCATTACCAAGCGAATGTAAATTCATGTCAAATATTTAGAAGATGTTTTTGATATGTCAAATACTTGCTTTAGAAATTATTGAACCAAAATAGTTACAAAGGATAAGATAAAATTATTATTTTGGATGAAAATTCCAGTATGGACCAAATGGTCCCTCAACCTAAGATTCGTAAATTTTTTCATTACCAAGCGAATGTAAATTCATGTCAAATATTTAGAAGATGTTTTTGATATGTTAGCGGATGTTTTTGATATGTCAAATACTTGCTTTAGAAATTTTTGAACCAAAATAGTTACAAAGAATAAGATAAAATTATTATTTTGGATGAAAATTGCAGTATGGACCAAATGGTCCCTCAATCTAAGATTCGTAAGTTTTTTCTAATCTAACAGCAGGGTTAAAATACTATAAAAAAAACTACTGAATATTTTCTCAAATTTCTTTTTTTATTTGAAAGTACAATCCTTCCGGTTAATAATGGAAAATAATTTCATTCAAATGGCTGCCTCGGCTGGCCATGCAGTAGCCTACACGATCGGTCCAATTTTTAAGCACATTATCGATTGTGTGCAGCTGTATTTCACCAATGGCTTCACGAATATTGTCCTTTAAAGCGTCAATTGTCTCTGGCTTGTCGGCGTAACACTTATCTTTGAGGGCACCCCACAAATAATAGTCCAACGGTGTCAAACCCCAGCTCCGAGGTGGCCAAACGACATCAGCTCTGCGGCTGATAATGCGATCTTCAAAAACAGGGCGCAAAACATCGAGTGTAGCTTCGGCTGTGTGGCACGTAGCGCCGTCCTGTTGAAACCAAATGTTGCCAATATCCTCCTCTTCAATTTTTGTGAACAAAAATTCGTTCAACATGGCCCGATAACGATCGCCATTGACTGTAACGGCCACTCCTTGCTCATTTTCGAAGAAAAATGGCCCAATTATGCCTCTGGACCAAAATCCGCACCAAACAGTGACTCGTTTTGGGTGCATCGGCTTTTCAATGTATGCGTGCGGGTTTTCTGTGCCCCAAATGCGACAATTTTGCTTGTTTTTGTTGACACTTTAAAGGACAATATTCGTGAAGGCATTGGTGCAATACAGCTGCACACAATCGATAATGTGCTTAAAAATTAGACCGATCGTGTAGGCTAGTGCATGGCCAGCCGAGGCAGCCAGTTGAATGAAATTATTTTCCATTATTAACCGGAAGGATTGTACTTTCAAATAAAAAAAGAAATTTGAGAAAATATTCAGTAGTTTTTTTTTTAAAGCATTTTCAAAAAAAAAAGTTATTTGGCGGACCCTTTATCTCTATAAATGGAGATGTAGTTTTATAAAAGAGAAGAAGTTTTGCAAATGCATCCTCGTGATTCCTGGCAAACCGTATAGCTATTTCAGACCATAAATTTGTTCCTCAGTGTAATCAAACATCAAACAATCAAAACAAGGAAAAACTTGAAGCGTACCGGTTAAACGCTTTTAGGTATAATGTGGACAGCATGTTTGCCTTTGCACTAAATACAGAGTTTTAAGCTCCGTTTTCAGTTCCTGTGAAATTTTCGTAAGAAACTTTGTCATTTATCTCTAAACGAAAATTTTTGTTGCAAATACTTAGTTACCACGAATCTCCGATTTACCTTGTAAATAATATGTCATTAATAATTCGTCTTCGCACTCCATTTAATTTGTAACGCATATGCTGTTTGTTAAAACAATCGAAATGTCAAAATTCCGGTCACTAACAATTGTTTTCGCTCGAAATAACTTTGACTTAACAACCCTGTAATTGTTTTTGCTTATGAAATGTTCGCACAGAACTGAGTACCAAGCAAATGAAAAGTGAGCGAAATTTTCGGTTCTAGACTTACATTTTTTTTTAGACTTAAATTTTCGTTACAAATTGTCATTTATCTCTAAAGCCCCGTATTCAGTTCTTGCGAAATTTTCGTAAGGAATTTTGTCATTTATCTCCAAACTGAAAATTTTGTTGCGGATAGTTACCAACCATCTTTGATTTACATTGCAAAAATTAATTTATAATTCCTCTATGTACTCCATTTTATTTTTACACAAGAGGTGTTGCTTTTGGTTGTTAAAATTATCGAAATGTCAAAACTCCGGTCCCAAACAATTGTTTCCGTTCGAAATAACTTTGGCGTGACAGTCCTGTAATTGATTTTGCGTACGAAATTTTTGCAAAGAGCTTAGTACCAAGCAAATGAAAAGAGAGAAGAATTTTCGATTCATGAAATGTTCGATATTTTTATCCACGTACTTCTTCTGGCAACGAAAATTTCATAAAAACTGAAAACCGGGGCTTTATCTGTCAACGGAAAATGTGTTACAGGGGGATACCACATATCTCTGATTTACCTTGCAAATATTTCATTAATAAATCATATTTTCACTCCATTTTATTTTTAACGCATGTGGTATTACTTTTGTTTACTAAAATAATCGAAATGTTAAAATTGCAGTCCCAAAAAATTATCAAACAATTACTTTCGTACGAAATAAGTTTAGTGTAACAACCCTGTACTTGATTTTGCCTACGAAATTTTCGCAAAGAGCTGAGTACCAAGCAAATAAAAAGTGAGCGAAATTTTCGGTTAATGAAATTTTCGCTATTTTTTATACAAGTTGTTATAATGGCATTCTCATTACTAGTGCTTAGTTGATATAAATGGGTTAATGACGTTTCGTTGATCTGAAATTCAACTTGATTTAATAATTTTATTTCAAGCATTTTTTGGCCAGAGTACTGTTTCAATGCCGTCAATGCAGTACCTTATTTTTTAGAACAAAATTAAACTAAAATTATAGATAATTTGCTTAGTTACCAAGAAATCTGGCGCCGACGTCTTTATAAATCGATATTTTTTATTACCATTTCACTCGACGCAATAATGGTTTTGTGGTTTGATCATAATATTTTTTATTTAATAAAGTTTTCTGTGTGACCGACCTTTAGCGATTTATCTCCTCTGGAGCAAATCCAACAACGGCATAATCCTTTGTGCTATAAAGCTTTCTTTTAGGGATTTTCTTCTCTGGGGAGGGACTAAACTGGTTTCGCAGTTTCGGCATAGTTCCTACATATATCGGGGTTTTCAATAAGAGCACTACAAAAGTTTTGACGTAGAATACGTCTTACCTTACGGTATAGGGAGTCATGTCAGATTGTTATTGTTGTAATTTTTATTTCATTGATTATGAGGAAACGGCGAGATAACTTTTTTTAAAATTTTTTGGTAGGTAAATGAAGATGTTATCTTTCGTTTGATATACATTTCATATTGGTTGATATCTTCCTAATATTTAAATTTCTCAAATGAAAATTGTTTAAACACATACACTCAAACATATGTGTGGTGTTTGGTTGAGTGTTTGAGTTTGTAGCGTGAACACAAACTATGCTGCTGTTTCAGTGTGGACACAAACCTTCGGCTGTTGTTTTGATTAATGAAATATTGAAATTTCGTATATTTACTTATGTATTTAAGTGAAACAAAATGTTAAATGTGAATTTGAATTTAACGTGGATATATAATTATAAAAAATATAAATCAAATTGATTTGCGTCTATTATTTATCATTTATCCTTACTCTTTTAATTTAAAAACATATTTAACCTATTTTTCCTACCATAAGCTTATGTATATTATCAAAAGTAACTATCAAATAAATAAATTCATTTGCTTATGTTATTTATCATTTATTGTTATATATGTTTTCTGTCTTATCGGATGGCGTATTCTACGTTAAACTTAATGGCCGTGTCTCTGACACAGCCTGCAGGGACAGTCCGTGGCCGAAAGCCTCGGACAACTGTCTGCTGTATTTTTTTTTAAATAAAACAAACCCGGTTTTAGATACCAATGAAATTCTTTATTCCTGTGAAAGTACGTTCGATGCCATTATGTATGGAACTCGATTTCTTTTGCATGGCCGCCACGGGCACGCTTGCAGAAGTCCAGACGCTGAACCCAATTTTCGACAGTTTTCAAGTAGAAATCGGCCGATATTACTCCAATTTCACGTTCGATATTCGTACGAAGTTCATCAATCGTCGTTGGCTTGTTGCAATAGACCATAAACTTGACGTAGCCCCACAGGAAATAATCTAACGGCGTCAAATCGCACGACCGAGGCGGCCAATGGACTGGGCCATTTCGTGAGATAACACGTTCACCAAACTTGGTTTCCAATAGATTGATTGTGGCATTCGCTGTGTGGCTTGTGGCGCCGTCCTGTTGGAACCACATGTCCTCCAAGTCCATATTATCCAATTGGGGCCAAAAATATTCGGTTATCATTGAACGGTAGCGATTCGCATTCACAGTAATGTGCTGGTCTTGATCATCACAGAAGAAGTACGGCCCATGGCGCCGCCGGCCCATAAACCGCACCAAGCCGTAATTTTTTCGGGATGCAATAATGACTCATGGATTACGTGTGGATTGCTGTCTGACCAATAACGCAGAAAGCCGCACCAAGCCGTAATTTTTTCGGGATGCAATGATGACTCATGGATTACGTGTGGATTGCTGTCTGACCAATAACGCATATTTTGCTTATTGACGAAGCCATTCAGCCAGAAATGAGCCTCATCGCTGAAGATGATTTTCCGATGAAAATCCGAATCATTTTCAAGTGGTTGCTCAGCCCAATTCACGAACAAACGACGCTTATGGTGGTCAAGCGGCTTCAGTTCTTGTGTCAATTTGATCTTGTGTCAATTTGATAATGTAGGCCAAGATCTTTTCGCAAAATTCGCCACAACGACGTCCCAGAGATGCCCTACGCTTGAGAACGACGTGTGAGAGACACATTGGGGCTTTCTTGAACTGAAGCCTCAGCGGCAGCAATATTCTCGACACTACGGGCACTTCTTTGTCTCGCAGGCACGGGAACATTTTGTACTGTGCCTGTGGATTCAAATTTTTCCACTATACACTCAATTGTTGACCTGGTAGGACGATTATGACGACCATAAATTGGACGTAGCGCTCGTAGAGTTGAGGCCACTGACTCCAAATTTCGGTAGTAAATTTTAATAATTTCGACTCGTTGTAGGCTCGTATATCTTTCCATGATGAAATGGCAAACCTTACTAAAGAGAAATGTCAAAAGAGCGGGAAAAAATATGGCGTCGTTTGCTGTCCCTATCCATTTACTTTTGTAGCGTCTCTCGTCTCCGGTAATATAGGAAAATATATTGATTTTTCTATATTTCAGAGCAGATGTCTCGATAAATAAGCAAATTATCAAAAAGTTGTATTTGTTTTCGTACTTATTTTGAAGTGGTGTCGGATATAGTACTCTCCCCACTTTTTGCTTCTATAAAACCACGTTCAAGTATACCGCGGTTTGGCAGTTTTCGAGATTCAGCTTCATAAATAGCTGTGAGTTGAAAAATCGAAAAAGACGAAATCGCGGAATACCTAACCTGCCCAATTGGTTGTGAATAAAAGCGGAACACAATGCACAGAAAAAATTACTAGGTGTTCTATTGCCGTGGTTGGCTAACTTGACGTTTACACGAGACTGTTTTGTGGAAACAATAGATACATTCAAACTTTTTTTTACTAAATACTCTCACTGTGTTTACCCGAGGCAACACAATTTAGAATATTTATTAGTTGTCAAATGAGAGAACAATTTGTGTGTATCATAGTTATAGACGAATACATACATAGTCCCCTTTCCCCATAGACTAATACTTATAGTAGACCTAATAGTTCTCCCACCAAATTTATGACATTTGGCCTGGTGTGATATTTATGTTCGATGTTGAAAAGAATTGCTTTACTAATACCAGATCGAGGCAATGGTTCAAAATAACAACAACGGCATTTCGTTTTGTGTGTTAAAATTATTGTGTTAAATACAACACAAATGTATGCTAACAATAACAGTCAATAAAAAGTTTAAAACACATTTAAATTTCACAGTTTTTCACCAAAACGACATGAAAATTTAAAGCAAGAAATTATTGTAATTCCACCTGGTGTATGTCACTTTTCGTCAAACATATCTCTATCACACCGACCGCATCACGAAGAGTGTGAAAGGAAACGTCAGATGAGCAAAATATTCTCTCTAGTATGAAATTACTCTATGGTAGTGATTGTTTGAAGTAAACAAATGAAATTTAATTTAAAAATTACCATTTTACACCGATTTAAAATTATGTATAAACTTCCTAGGAAAATTTTTTAAAATGTAAACAGTTTTGACGTTTCTTTCGTTGTTTTGTATTTTGATTCGCAAAATTTTGGCAAAGAAAAATTTGTGAGTGGAAAAGCATTCGAAAATACCAAAATTTCGGATATACTAGGGGTTACTATATACTTTATTAAAAACCTTGTAAAGGGGCTTGTCTGGAGTAGTTTTGGAAATACAATACTAAATATCGAGCGTTGAAATTTTCAAAAGTTATCGAAAATATTTTTTACAATTTTCGTAAGTATATGATGAGCATATATAATTAAACAACATTTTTTGATAACTCAGCTATCGATCAAAATAAAATTATTTTATAAAATCGCGCCATTTTTTTTAAATAATTGATCGTCACAAAAAATAAAAAATTATTTAAAAAAAGTCGCCCGATTTGTTTAAAATAATTTTAAGCCACAAAAATAACAGAAAGCTTTGTAATACTAAAAATACTATGCCGAAGCCCTGAAGCCGGTGTTGGACCTACCCCAGAGATTGTTTCGTTAATTTTTTGATTATATATTTATATTTTTTTTTTTGGGGAAAAATATAAAATTTGTATATATATTTTTTTTAAATAATCAACATTCGATAACTGGATAACTAGCCAGTTATCGAAAAACTTATTTTATTTTACACATTTATCTGTGTAAAAACCAGAAAAAAAGTGTACAAAATATTGTCGATAACTTTTGAAATCTTCAACTGCCGATATTTCGATAACGGAGTGAGTTATTGAAAATTATTGTTTAATTTTTTTGCATCAGATTATATAAAAATGCTGCCGCATAAGCCCCGCTATACGGTTTTTAATACATAGTACATAACTAGGGATGCTAAACGGGATTGATTTTAAAAAATCCCGGGATTCGGTATTTTCGAAATCCCGACCTCGAAATCCCGGGATTTTTCGGGATTCTATTTTTAATTTTTTTTAGGAACAGGTCTATTTTACGACTTACACTCCAAAAAACAACCACAAGGGGGTAGAATACGTTATTCTAAACAAAAAAGTAAAATGACAAAATCGGGGCAAATGCATAGTTTCGGAGTTATGACGATAACGTACCGTGTAAAGCCATTGATATCATTTTTTTGTATTAAACAATTCAAAACAAACTCATGAAATAATGTAGCACTTTTTGATAAGTTGCTTAGTTATCGAGTTATCGGATGTTGACATTTAGAAAAATTATCGATTTTGTTTTTACTTTTCTCAAAAAAAAACAAAAATTAATTTAGAAACATCGCTCGATTTTTCGAATATTTTTTTTTTTCGAACAAACACAAAAATTATTTTAAAAAAATTTTAAGATTTTTGTTGAGAAACGTAAACATCCGATAACTCGATAACTTAGCGACTTATTGAAAAATGCTACATTATTTTTTGGGTTTTTTATGACTTGTTTTATACAAAAAAGTGATATCATTGGATTTACACGGTACGTTAGTGGAAAAAGTATACGAAATGTAGGAGTCCATAACTCCAAAACTATGCATTTGCCCCGATTTTGTTATTTTACATTCTTTGCTTAAAATAACATGTTCTACCCGACGCAATAAATTTCGTAATTGTTAGAGAGTAAACCGTATAATAAACATACATATGCCAAAATTAACTTACGTTAAGATGGGTAGAGCCGCCAATGGGTTTTAAACCCTTTTGGCACTATTTGCATTTTGCTTGAGGTGCACCTTTCAAATCTTCCAAAAATAACACCACACTGACTATTGTCATTGTTTTTAATTTTGTTTTTCAAAATTAATAATAATCCTGAAAAATCCCGGGATTCGAGATTCATCAATCCCGAAAAATTCCGGGATTCGGGATTTCCCGTTTGGCATCCCTAATAGTAACCCGTGTATACCCGAAATTTGGAGGCCTATAAGTTCTAAAATAGGATTTCCCCAAAATATGGATATTTAACAGTTTGTGCTTAACATCGTGTGTTCTATCTACCCCGTCCACAAAATGGGGGATTTCCATAATTGATTCTCATCGGTTTAAAATGTGCGCCGATTTGAGCGATTGCACCTATTTGACTCACTGGTCCAATTTTATAGATTCAGTTATTTCAAACACATCCCAAATTGGTACAAAACTGGCAAAACCAAGAGCCGCCAATTTAATGTTTTTGTTGTGCCGCCGTCGTTGATAATTTAGTCTGGCACGGACTTGCTCTAAATTAGTTCAATCACAAAGTTGCCACCTGAAATGACAATTTAATCTCAAATTGGTTGGTGTAAACGCCAAAGATTAGTGAACAAGGTTATCGCTAACCTGGTGGCGATAAACTGCGGTGTAAATAAAATTAACATTATTATTACAGCACAATTCCAGCAGTTGTGCATGCAGGCAATTTTAGCATCTGGTCACTCTATTTCATCGAAAGCCTTAGCAACCCTAAACATCTGCTGTCAATTGCTGTTTACAAACAACAGCTACCCATATAAACAAAATAAAAAACATTTGGAAAATTTCAAGATTTTCTATTAAAAACAATATAGATTATTCAAAATGAACGAATCAATGCGTAAAATTGTTTATTATGAAAATATTCTAGAATTCAAACAAAATACCAAAAGTGAATTGCTTTTGAGCGAAATTAACAATTGGGAGCTATGTCGCACCTGTTTGGCGGAATCTAAGGAAGGCGACTGGGACCTGAAGAAAATGTGTGTCGTGGATGCGTTTGATGGTAGATTTATAAATGCAACGCAGATGCTGGACAAGGTTACAAATATGCAGGTTCGTTTGTATGACTGTGATTGATGACTGGAAGAATTAAGTTTCGTCTATTTTAGTTAAGCGAGGGAGATAATTTACCACTTAAAATGTGCAAAGATTGCATGGAAAAGTTAATGATTTTGTATTTCTTCTCTATACAAGTTGAAAAAGCCGAAAAGGTGCTTCATAATCTATCACAAAAGCTAAGTACAACTGTATCAGAAGGACAGAACAACGTCGATAGTAAGGTAGAACCCGAAGATAGTAATGACTGTGGCAGTGTAACAGATTCAGTCGTTTTACCCTCAGAAAATGTTGTAGAAAGATGCCAATCACCATCATTAACTGAGAACATGAAGCTAAGAGGATGTCATGTCGAAGATCCACCAGATACAGTGGATGATGAATGTGGTTCAGAAGCTGCAACAAAATACGAATGTTCGACTTCAGCAAAAGGCTTTGAGATAGCAAAAGAAAATGAGGAACATTTGTTTTCTGTGGAGGATGACCAGGAATGTGATATAGAGAGCAAGAAAGAATCAGAGGTCGTCGACACTCTTGTCTCAACAGAAGTGGTAACAAAATGCGAATCACCCGTCGCAACTAGCAATCCAGTGGATTCAAATGATGCTATTATGGAAGTTGAAGAGGATTTTGACGAAATCATAAATGAAGATGTGCAGTCGGCATATGATTTTGAAGATTGTAAAGAAACTGATGTAGCAGAATTCGAGAATGAAAATGTTGCCACAACAGTAGAAATATATTTAAATGATGAACTGGAAGAACATTTGGAAGAAAAAGATAATTGGGAGGACGAAATTGAAAACGACGAAGGCGATGTGGAGGTTGTTGTTCCTAATACATCATTCTTAGATGAAACCTCAAGAACAAGCTGTACAGAATCTGTACGTATAACCAGAAACACACAAGCCGCAAAATCAACGAAAAAATCACTATTTAAACACAAACAAAAAAGAGTCACTAAACCTCTGCTGGAGAGCCGAAAATGTGATTTGTGTAAAATGGTAATTTGAGAAAAATCTTTTACTAAAATATACAGCGTTTATGCCATAGATGTAATGTACGATTTTTGTATTCTTATTTTTAGTCTTTTAAACTGCAGCGAGATCTTGTCTCCCATGTCAAAGAGCATCATCCTAATTGCAAAGCGTATCAGTGTCGCGAATGCGGCCAACTCTTCTCTTACACCCAATCACTGTCACGTCACATGAACACCCATAAGGATGAATTGCATAAAAATAAATGCAGCTATTGTCCCAAGGCATTTTTGCGACCCGATGATCTGATCCGTCACATACGCACCCATACCGGTGAACGACCCTACAAATGTCCCAAGTGCAATAAGGCTTTCAAGCAACAAGGTGAAATGAAACAACATCTAACAACGCATCTTGAACGGAGAGCATATGAATGTGATCAGTGTTATTGTGTTCTAACATCTCGCAATAGCCTTTACTTGCATAAGAAATCTAAACATAGTAAATTTGAGGATTTACAGTTCAATTGTTCGCAGTGCAAGAAAAGTAAACTGGATCTTTTAGATCATGAAAAAAGACTACATGCCATAGCAGAAGAGGACAATCATAAAGTGTGGCACGTGGTTGTGGAGGAATGAAACAAATGCAATACTTTTTATAGAATTGTAAATAGAATCAAATAAATAGAAATCAAATAAACAAACTTCAATTGGTGACATATTGTGAACAGACCGCCACTGGACAAGAACGTAACGGCTCTTCTTAATCCCCAATGCAAGTTCAGGTCCTATTTCCGACTTTTTTACATTTGTTACTAATAGGGAAACCCATGAGCACTAGCTCAGAACAAATAAAAGCTTCTAATAAAATAAGATGCAGATTGAATCATAACATATAAATGAGAAATCATATGGAATGATAAATCATATGAACTTCAGTACCAGAGTTAGTACGTAATGGCAACAAATCATTTACACGGGAGAGGGAAAAACAGCACAATTAGACAGTCACTGGCCCACAACATTAAGGCACTGATAAGAAGTCACAAACTTCAAAACGATTGCCGTTTCAAATTATTCACTACTCGGGAAGCCAAAAATAATTACAATCTTCAGAATTTCTTATTGATACAAGAAAATTATAGTGTAAAAGATGTGACTTTTGCATCTTAGATAAGTCAGTTTCAACTTGTATCCAAAAAAATTTTGACGTTTATGTCGGTCTCATATAGAAAGGTGTTTATATGATCAATAGCATTCCAGAAATATATTTTGAAGTGACACGCTACACTCTAATTTCCAATTGCGTACGTAGGATATTTTAAAACTGATAACAATCCTGAGGTATGAAATATGTACACGTATGAATATATCTAATTCCTATCTAATTTTGGTAATTACGCTGGTTTACCTCACAATACTTACATGCAATTCATATGCGCCAAAGAATCATCAGTTTCCATATGTTGGTTTCCGAATGCAACAAAATATTCACCACTTAAGTTTTTGTAAAGGTATGGATAGTTTTTGCTGGTTATATGGGCTTGGTGTAGCAATATACAAATGTATTCTTTTCAACGATTTAAAAATTTAAATCTGACGTAATAATTTTTAATATATTTCACCAAACAAAGTTAACGCTAACTGACAGTTAAAATTTATAAATTCCATACAAACTGACAGCTAAAACTGTTAGCTCTAACTGAAAGATAACAACATTGTGAAATCGATCGTAATTAAATGATTTCAGACAGGGAATTAGTTTGATATTTATATCATCTTTTACTTTTATTGACTATTTTACAGCCTCATGAGGTCAGATGTCGTACACCCATTAATTAAACAAACAAATGTCAACATATTCCTCCAACTGGTTCTATCCTTCGCTTTTTCCCAGGTGTTATTCATCCGCTTGCGATATGACCAGTGTTGCCAAGTATTTTCTGTAAAATACCGCCAAATGTATCCAAAAATCTGCTGGAATCCGCTAAAAATTTTATTTAGCGGGAACATTTTTCAAAAATCCGCTAAATTATAAGAATATCGAAATAAAACGCATTTTATTTACGAAACACATACAAAGTTTATTTATTTTTCCTTAAAAGGAATATACATACAGTATGTCAAGAATGACTTTACACATTGAAAATAAATTCCATTTTTAACTTATTACCCAAAATAATATAAACATTTATTTCTGTACATTAACTTTTTTCATCGATTATTGTTTTATACAGTATTTAGGAAGATGTCATGTAAAAAGAGTGTAAGCTCAATGCACAAGAACCGAAAATTACAACAACAACTAATACTACTACATTTCGTTAGTGTCAAGAATCTCTTTACACAACTCATTTTTTACTACGCACGGGAAGTTAACAAACCAAAGTTAACAAACTAAATTATTTGAGTGAGCAAGAGAGAGTAAATTGTGAGAGATGGCGGACAGTCTCTGAATTTTTTTGAATATTCTCTTTCAGGTACTGCCAGGCCATAATGATGTTCCATTAACTTAATTAGGTGGTATCACTGTGGTTCCATAAGGAATTGCCATTTAAATATATTGTGTCCGTAAATTTATTAAGTATGGTAGCACAATTCGATTTTGACATTTCGTTGCAAAATATTCCGAATTTCGTTTTAGAGCCGTGCCGTGAAGTTAACAAACCAAAGTTAACAAACTAAAAACGAAAGGAATTGCTGAATTATCTCAATAAATTAAATAAAAGATGTAATAAAGCATAAATATTTAAGAAAAAAAATTTCAGATGTGTCTTATTTCGCTTTGGTGTATGTATACACACTGTGTTTAGCTGATACTCATATTATGTATGTACATCCATATATTCTATGGACTCTGGAGAGCTGTAAGATTATTTGAAAATTTATAGGCTTCATTCCTGCGCTTGAGAACGAGGCAATAACCATGATTGGAAGCGACAAGTCTGGCTAACAATTGCCTATATATCATGTGGTGCCCAGAGAATTAGGGTACAAGTTGTTAGTACAAAAACTTTTTCGTCATAATGAAAAACTTAATTTTTTTTTTGCTTATTTTGAAAATTGTTGGCCGCTTTTTTCCCAGGCTTACGAAAAATGGAATGATATGGATTGAAAGCGACGAGTCTAAGGAAGAATTTGGTATATCGCAAGTGGTGCCCAGAGAATTAGGGAAAAAGTTTTTAGTACAAAAACTTTTTCGTCATAATGAAACACTTAATGTTTTTTGCAGGTTTTGAAAATTTCTGACCGCTTTTTTCCCAGACTTACGAAAAATGGAATGACAGTCATTGAAAGCGACGAGTCTAAGGATAAATTTGGTATATCGCATATGGTGCCCAGAGAATTAGGGAAAAAGTTTTTAGTACAAAGACTTTTTCGTCATAACCAAACACTTAATATTTGTTTGCTTGTTTTGAAAATTCCTGGCCGCTTTTTACCCAGACTTACGACAAATTGAATGAAAGAAGTTGAAAGCGACGAGTCTAAGGAAGAATTTGGTATATCGCAAGTGGTGCCCAAAGAATTAGGGAAAAAGTTTTTAGTACAAAAACTTTTTCGTCATAATGAAACACTTAATGTTTTTTGCAGGTTTTGAAAATTTCTGACCGCTTTTTCCCAGACTTACGAAAAATGGAATGACAGTTATTGAAAGCGACGAGTCTAAGGATAAATTTGGTATATCGCATATGGTGCCCAGAGAATTAGGGAAAAAGTTTTTAGTACAAAGACTTTTTCGTCATAACCAAACACTTAATATTTGTTTGCTTGTTTTGAAAATTCCTGGCCGCTTTTTACCCAGACTTACGAAAAATTGAATAATAGTAATTGAAAGCGACGAGTCTGAGGAGGAATCCCGTATATCGCATGTGGCGCCCAGAGAATTAGGGAAAAAGTTTTTAGTACAAAAACTTTTTCATCATAATGAAATTGAATAAATTTATAAGCATAATGAAACACTTAATTTTTTTTTGCTTGTTTTGAAAATTTCTGGCCGCTTTTTTCCCAGACTTACGAAAAATTGAATGATAGGGATTGAAAGCGACGAGTCTGAGGAAGAATTTGGTATATCGCATGTGGTGCCCAGAGAATTAGGGAAAAAGTTTTTAGTACAAAAACTTTTTGTCATAATGAAACGCTTAATTTTTTTTTTGCAGAATTTGAAAATTTCTGGCCGCTTTTTTCCCAGACTTACGAAAAATTGAATGATAGGGATTGAAAGCGACGAATCTGAGGAAAAATTCGGTATATCGCGTGTGGTGCCCAGAGAATTAGCGAAAAAGTTTTTAGTACAAAAACTTTGTCGTCATAATGAAACACATATTTTTTTTGCTGGTTTTGATAATTCCTGGCCGCTTTTTTCCCAGACTTACGAAAAATGCAATGAGGGAGGTTGAAAGCGACGGGTCTGGGGAACAATTTGGTATATTTAATTAAGTTAATGGAACATCATTATGGCCTGGCAGTACCTGAAAGAGAATATTCACAAAAATTCAGAGACTGTCCGCCATCTCTCACAATTTACTCTCTCTTGCTCACTCAAATAATTTAGTTTGTTAACTTCCCGTGCGTCATTTTTGATGTGTTAACATCTATACGCGCGCCTCTAGGGCAGTAAACTATAAATTTAATACATACGCAAGTGTTAGGTTTGTAAGAGTAAATCATCGTTTGTTAGTTCGTTGCTTGGCAGTCGGTATTGAAAGTGATTATTGGGCGATTTTCATATAATTTTCCCACGCGATTTTCTCCGGAAATTCATAGCCGATTTTATTAATTGTTGGATTAAAAAGCTAGTGCGGGTTTCGACGAAGAGTTTAGGTCAAAAATTAAGGCGATCCGATATCGGCGAGCCGAGATTTAAGTGTTTTAATTTGGAGTATTAATTTGGAGTAATATTAAAAAAGTGTTTTGTTGATCTTCGGTTTTGTCTTATCATCGTTTGTTTGTTCGTTGCTTGGCAGTCTGTATTGAAAGTGATTATTGGACGATTTTCATATAATTTTCCCACGCGATTTTCTCCGGAAATTCATAGCCGATTTTATTAATTTTTTGGATTAAAAAGCTAGTGCGGGTTTCGACGAAGAGTTTAGGCCAAAAATTAAGGCGATCCGATATCGGCGAGCCGAGATTGAAGTGTTTTAATTTGGAGTATTAATTTGGAGTAATATTAAAAAAGTATTTTATGTTGATCTTCGGTTATATCGTACGAATATAACAATGTATGTATGTATGTATGTACAAGTGTCTGTTGCTTTGCATTCTTTGACTTTTGTGGGAATAAAAAAAAGTATTGAGCAAGAATATAATGACACATGTGCTTGCACTGGGTCTTTAAATAATTTTAAGCATTAATATTATTTAACTGTAACGTCATCATATGATTGAACGCTGTTTTTTATTTTCCAATGTAACATTTACGAATGTGTTCATAGAAATCGAACAGGTACCGTGTAGCAAAAAGGTGTTAACACATCGCCCGTGAGTTCGAACACTCATTGGATTTTTTATTTGTTTAGTTTTTCTTTTATTCACATTTTAGGGGTTGATTTACACGAATTTGGTTTGTTGGTACTGTCAATTTAGTTTGTTAAAGTTCACAAAGAAAGAAATTCGGAGTAAATGTAAATATATGATTGCGTTACCATATTTATAAAAATATTACCAACACATTATATTCAAATGGCAAGTTCCTTGCAAATGGTGTTACCAATTAATTACATTAAAGAACTTCATTATTGCCTGGCAATGCTGAAATGAGCATAACCACAATGTTTGAGAGAGAGAGCACAACCTCTCACTATTTGGTCTCTGTCTCTCTCTCAAAAAATTTAGTTTGTTAACTTCACGCCGATTCATTATGATGCATTTAAATTTAAACTGTCACATTCACACATTCATGGTTGGCAACACTTTGTTGTCATTATGCGCATCTGAAACGCCCTGTTTTTGGTGACATGATTTGTACACATCTGAATCACCTTGCATGTGGAAAAATTCGTTAATCATAATCGGCAAGATCCAATAAGAATTGAAAAGGAATTCGTGGAAGGAAGTATTGTTATAGAAAAGGATTCACGTAAAATAAACACATTGTTTTAGTAAAGACAAATAATGGAATTTTCCTCCACCAACGTTAATGCTGCCAGCAGCAGCTATATAACCCGCCCCGACATTGTAAATTTTCCATTTCCGTACAAACTTTGGCTGGTTGTGCATTTGGAGAGCTGTGATTTTCTGCGCTGGAATCGAGATGGTACTGTGTTACTCCTCGATTTAGCAGCCCTGGATGAATATCTCAATTCGACAAAAACAATTTTTAAAATTAAAAATCGCTCAGTGTTTTTGCAACATCTGGAAGAGTTTAAATTCGAACGTCTAAATGCCACACCCGAGGCGGAGGAGGATGTTCTGCTGCAGTATAAAAATGACGACTTTCAGCGGCACCGTTTGGATTTGCTGGCACGGATACGGCGTCACGCTTACGAAGCACTTGGTAACAACAATGCAGATGCCAACAAGTGTAGCGATAAGGAAGAACACAGGCCTGTTAAGTTTCCGTCTGTGCCTGCTCTGGCCAAAGAGACTGCTATCAATGCACGTGCTGCCGAACGTATGATGGGTGATTTGTGCTTTATGTTTCATGGCGGTCTTTCCAACATCCAGACAAGTCGTCTGCGTTTTCAAACAGTTTTACATTTCCAAAACGAATCGCGCATGCTTATGGAAAAGTTACGTATGTCTGATGAAAACGCTGCACGCATACGCCGTGCCAAAGCCGATCAGGGAATTGGTCGCTCATCTATGGGTCTGGATGATGATCAAGTTATTGAGATACCAGTAGAGCTGTTCGAGAACCCCCACGATTCGGTTTTGAATTTGGGGGAAGACTTCCGTCCCGAATATGCCGGTTACTATGGAAATTGTAGTAAAGAGACTATAACAAACTTTTTCGGAGAATATCTGCCAATGTATGAAGATGGGTCGATGGAAATAAAGAAAATTATAGCGGATAACAGGTAAGAAGAAGGAAATTTAAATATGTTAATATGGATATAGAGAAATAGGAGTAGCCAGGCCAAAAACTACGACTTGGAATAGAGGTCAAGAGATAATGAAATGGTTCCATTTTTATAACGAAGATTGACGTTTCGAAGTTTTAGGCGCCAAAACCGAGTCCTATTATATATCTTATAGATAGAGGAATTGTAGTCACCTATATGTGTAAGGGTCTTACCAATTTTGGAGCCGATTAACTGGACAAATTTATATAAACAAAATGTAAATTCAGATTTTGTATTATGGACATTTCTTAGCCTAATTCAGGTCGTAGATTTTATTGACGGCAAGAAATTTAAAAGGTTTCGGTGTAAAACTGTAGGTCCTTATAGGTAAATAGAAAAAATAGAGAGCTAACAGCTCAAGTTTCTGGGAAGCTATGTACATTTTCCGTTTAGTGATGTATTGGGAAAATAAATTTATATTCCACACCCAACGCTATAAAACGTTGGTATGTAATTTTAGTTCCCATAAGAGGTATCTACGTGGATAAACAAACTGATTAAGATTCAGTGAACCACAAAATTCGCTCACTTTTCATTTGCTTGGTACCCATCTCTGCGAAAATTTCGTAAACAAAATCAATTACAGGGTTGTTATGCCAATGCTATTTCGTACGAAACCGATTATTTAGAACCGAAATTTTTAGATTTAGATTATTTTAATGAAAACAAGTAACGCCAAATGAGCAGTTAAAAATAATATGGACTCCGAATTATTAGGTACGTCTGCATACTGATGCCAATTGCTACTGGATGTTGTGTGTTTGCACCAAAAAGCCATTAACTAGGGAACAATAGAGAAATTAGTTTGACAGTTCCGTTATTTTCCAGAGTCCTTATCCACAAGGCCGTCAAATATGGTCAAAAAAGGATAACGCTAAAATTTATATTTCTTCTTCCCTCCGATCATTTGGAAGAAAAGATTGGAATAAAGGAACTTGCGTGCAAGATACAAGTACCACCTATCAAATCTCTGTGTGGGACTCCAATAGAGTCCAGTTATACCAATCTTTTCTTCCAAATGTGGCCGTCGGTGGTGCAATGGTTAGTGTGCGCGGCTCTTGTACATGAGATCCTGGGTTCGAACCCGGCTCTGACCACCTTCACATTTTCTTTCGGCGGCGATCACCTCGCATAGTCACGGCGACACTATCGAGTATCTAGCCATGAAAAAGCTTCTCAAATTACCGTTCGGAATCGGTGTAAAACTGTAGGTCCCAATCAGTGAGTGAAAACTGGAAAGCGCACAGCTCAGTGATTGTGAGAAGTTCTCCCCAGTCCCTTCATGGGATGTAATGGGAAACCATTTATTTTTTTTTTCTTCCAAATGATCGGGGGAAAGAAGAAATATTAATTTTAGCGTTATCCTTTTTTGACCATATTTTACGGCCTTGTGGATAAGGACTCTTTAATATGCCCCAAGTACAACCTATGAGAGGTGTATGTGGGACTCCTCCAATAGAGTCCATTTATATCAATATTTTCTTCCAAATGATCGGGGGAAAGAAGAAATATAAATTTTAGCGTTATCCTTTTTTTACCATATTTGACGGCCTTGTGGATAAGGACTCTGGAATATGCCCTAAGTACCACCTATCAAATGTTTGTGTGGGACTCCAATACAGTCCATTTATACCAATCTTTTCTTCCAAAATGATCGGAGGGAAGAGGAAATATAAATTTTAGCGTTATCCTTTTTTGACCATATTTGACGGCCTTGTGGAGAAGGACTATCGACTATATACATCAGGGCACATGCCAAATAGTAATTAATACTGGACTCAGATATATTTTGCTTTTACTGTTTGCTTCATCTAAATGATGGAGCTACACAGAAAACAGCGCTGTCTGTTCGCCTGCAATTGTCACATTTGTGTTAGCAAATACTAATAATAATAATCAAATGCAATTCGCATTTTGTTAAAAATATTTTATTTATTTATTGAAAACATTTTTTCTAAATAAATTTATAAAATACAAAAGGAACAGGCGCAGGGTAACCAAAACCATATGCGCGCATAAGTGTAAAAATTATATAATTAATTAAAGTGTTTAATAAAAATGTTTATATTCATACATTGTTTAGCGAAATTCAAAAGAAGTTTGTAGTAAAATATGATGAAGGTTGATTTAGACATTAGATATAGCATGCCTGCTCAAAGCTTGTAGAATTTTGTTGAATTGATGGTGAGTCGGACAGTCTAAAAGGATCGGTAAAGGTTCATCGACTCTGGATATGGGGTATTCCGTCAGAACGTGTCGAATATCCATGTTGCAGCCGCAGTTGTCACATTGTACATAATCGGAATTATCGTAGTAGTGCCCCGATTTGTTAAAAATATATTTTTTGTTAAGATTTATTTATTTTGTGAACAGATTGTTGCTAAAATTGTGAATGTTGAATGTTTTGGAAAATTAGTTACGTTTCACATACATACCACAGTCATGGTCCACACAATTTTATGGATGAAATACTGTGGATAACTTCACACACATAAAATTTCATGAACCGACAATTTCGTTCACTTTTCACGTGCTTGGTACTCAGATCTGCAAAATTAATAACAGGGTTGTTACGACAAAGTTATTTTGTACGAAAACAATTGTTTGGGACCGGAATTTTGACATTTCGCTAGTTTTAACAACCAAAAGTAACACCACATGCGTTAAAAATAAATTGGAATGCTTAGAGGAGTTATAAATGAAATATTTGTAATGTAAATCAAAGATAGGACGAAACCCTCTGCAACAAAATTTTTCATTTAGAGATAAATGACAAAATTTCTTACGAAAATTTCGCAAGAATTGAATACGGGACCTTATGAAGTAGTCGCACGGTAAATCAGAGAAAGATGGTGACTCCCTGCCACAAAAATTTCCGTTCTGGATAACTGACAATATTTCTTACGAAAGTTTCGAAAGAACCGATTACATGGCTTGTCTTAGTAATCCATTTTGTTACTCGAATCTCTGTAGTCCTGTACTCTCTGAGAAGTGTAAAGAATACGCTCTGGGAACTTGAATTGTAAATTATATCCGTTCTCTATGACAATTGTCTTTAAAATAGCTACCCCCGTATTCATAACAAAAAGTTAGCTACCGGCTATCATCTGCCTTGCCATCTGATTTTTTTAATTCATAAAACTTTAACTAAACTGTCCAGCTAGTTGCTACGAGGCATAGGAATACTTGCTAAAGTTCCTGACTCAATAGGTCTGTCTGCGTACACATATTTTGCATCATTTTGTGCAAAATGTTGCAAAATCTTGCAAAATGTTGCCTGCGTACTCCAAATCTCTTGCAGCGAGAGAGCGAAAAAGAGAATTTTTTGACAGTTGGAAGTTAGAGAACTTGCAAAATGTTGCTGGAGAAATTTCTTCTTGCAAGATTTTGCAACTAGTTTGAACAGCTGTTTTTGTTTACTGTTTGAATGAAATAATTTTTGTGAAATGAAAATAAAAATTGGAATTTAACAATGGCAGAGGTAAGTAGTTAGAATTGTGTTGATTTTTAACGTTTATAATAAATTATAATAAACAAAACATTTTACTTCATGCTAGAAACGTGCAAATATACAGTGCGACCGTGCGGCACATATGCTAAAATTCTTTTGCTTTGCTATTTCAATTGTTTACACACCGATCAGCTGTTTTCTTGCAAGATTTCACTGGATGCTGTCTGCGTACTTTTTGATATATTTTCAACCGAGAGAGTAAAATTGTTCTTACTCTCCCAAAAAAAGTTACTGAGTATTTGCTACTGGAAAAGTACGCAGACAGACCTATTGTTGGGAAAGTAAACGAACACAACTAATAGGTCTGTCTGCGTACTGATAATTTGTAATAAAGGCCTGCAAAGAACCATCCAAACACACTTGTTGCTTGTTGTTCATTTTTCTTATATCTGCTTGTATCTGTTTCGCTTTCTTTGGATTGATTGCGTATGGAATATTTCTCTTTTAGATATCGATGGAATAGGTACATATGAGAGATTGAAAGTACCAAGCATAGATAAAGGAATTAAGTAGATATCGCACAGGCGTTGTCAAGTCCTACCACTAGGTGCTGTGTTGTCGTTTTGTAACTCTCACTGAAGTTTCTCATTACTTTCAGTGACGTTTATTCAACACTGGGAAATTTGATACATACATACATACAAAAAAAGTATCAAAATCCAGGTTGTGTTAAGCATGCCATCCATTGACGAATCCAACCGGCGAACACATTCGATTCGCCGGAATGTTCGTCGTTAGTGGGAGTGTTCGCGTTGTTCGCCGTTTTGATCGCCAAAAATTGAAATGATTCAATCTTCTCTGTGTTCGCCGAGACGATTCGCCAATGGATGGCACCATTAGCACGAACATCATTTGTGAACAGTTTATGTGGAAGAAAGACGTGCAAGGCATCTTGTGTTATTCTTCTTCTTCTTCGGCACCTTGTGTTGTGCGGGAAAAGTGTTTGAAGAAAAATAAATTAAAAGAAATCAACATAATTGTTAAGAAATTTTTGAGAAAAATAAAATGAATATGTCAAAGCAATTTATAATAGAATTTATTAATTGCTTACAAAATGAACCGGCATTGTGGCAAGCGAAAATCGATGCCTACAAAAATAAACATTTAAGAAATAACTCCTTTAGAAGGTTAGTGTGGGTGAATTCATGGCGCTTTCCATACCACTCTTTCATCCACATTCTTCTTTTTCTTTTTTCGGCACGCTTCTTTTTCTTTTTTTCCATTAAATACGCGTTAATGGCCATCATGGCAATCACTACTTCGTTTTCGTTGTTATCCGCTGACATGTTTACACATTCACAATCTGCTACAAATGATGTTCGCAGAAATGTTCAACGTCGTTGGTGGGCAAATGTAAATTTGGTTCGGCAAACAATTCGCCGTTTGGATTCGTCAATGGATGGCATGCTTTATTCGAACAACTAACTTAATTTTTTTATGTCGTGTTCCCCAATTTCAAGTTCAAATTTTGTTATTTTGATTATGTGTCTTTTTGTTTACTGTTACTGTTATTGCTGGTGTTCGTTTGTGTTGAAGTTGAGAGCAACGGACAACAAAACAAAAACAAAATCCTTGTTGATGTTGCCTACTACACCTATTGTTAGCACCTGTTCAAAATACAAGGTATATTTAGTTTGGGATCAAACGTTGTAATTATTGCATTCAGCTCCATCTAGAAAATATCCCATTGAACAAGAAATTTCCCAAGGCATGTGCGATATCTAGTTAATTCTTTTATCTATGGTACCAAGCATAGATCATAGATAAAGGAATTAACTAGATATCGCACATGCCGCGGGAAATTTCTTTTTCAATGGGGATATTTTCTAGATGGAGCTGAATGCAATAATTACAACGTATGATCCATAGATAAAGGAATTAACTAGATATCGCACATGCCGTGGGAAATTTCTTGTTCAATGGGATATTTTCTAGATGGAGCTGAATGCAATAATTACAACGTTTGATCAACAACAAAATATACCTTGCAATATGCATTTAGAACAGGTGATAGCAGTCGGTGTTGTAGGCAACATCAACAGGCATTTTGTTTTGTTTAGAGGGCCGATGCTGTACAAGTCAACACAAACGAATACCAACAATAACAGTACACCAAAAAAGCTCATAACCAAAATGCATTTGAATTTGAAAGTGGGGAACACAACGACATGAAAAAAAACTAAATTAGTTATTTGAATAGCACAACCTGGAAAATGATTCTATTTTTGTATTGAAAAAATGTACCACACTGTTGAATAAACGTCAGTCAATGTTATGAGAAACGTCAATGAAAGTTACAAAACGACAACACAGCACCTAGTGGCAGTACTTAACAACGCCTGTGGGATATCTACTTATTTCCTTTAGCTATGGTATGATCCCAAACAAAATATACCTTGCAAGATGTATTTAGAACAGGTGATAACAATAGTTGTGGTAGGTAACATCAACAGGGATTTTGTGTTTGTTTTGTGGTCCGTTGCTCTCAACTTCAACACAAACGAACACCAACAATAACAGTAAACAAAAAGACACATAATCAAAATAACAAAATTTGAACTTGAAATTGGGGAACACGACATAAAAAAATTAACTTAGTTGTTCGAATAGCACAACCTGGAAAATTATACTTTTTTTGTATGGATCAAATTTCCCACAGTGTTAAATAAACGTCAGTGAAAGTTATGAGAAACTTCAATAAGAGTTACAAAACGACAACACAGCACCTAGTGGTAGTACTTGATAACGCCTTTGCGATATCTACTTATTTCCTTTATCTATGGCATAGATAAAGGAATTAACTAGATATCGCACATGCCGTGGGAAATTTCTTGTTCAATGGGATATTTTCTAGATGGAGCTGAATGCAATAATTACAACGTTTGATCCCAAATAAAATATACCTTGCGAGATATATTTAGAACAGGTGCTAACAATACGTGTGGTGGGCAACATCAACAGGCAGTTGGTTTTGTTTAGTGGGCCGATGCTGTACAAGTCAACACAAACGAATACCAACAATAACAGTACACAAAAAAAGTACATAACCAAAATGCATTTGAATTAGAAAGTGGGGAACACAACGACATGAAAAAAACCTGAAAAATTCTATTTTTGTATTGAAAAAATGTGCCACACAGTTGAATAAACGTCAGTGAATGTTATGAGCAACGTCAATGAAAGTTACAAAACGACAACAAAGCACCTAGTGGCAGTACTTGACAACGCCTGTGGGATATCTACTTATTTCCTTTATCTATGGTACCAAGTATCAAAAATACTTGTATGATTACATACACAACAAACAGATACATATATCGGTATTCTTGTTATCTGTACTTGGAATGAGAAGAGCGTGTGTTTACTTACATCAGACATTTTTGATTACTTTTTTCTTAAAATTTGCCACAGATAAAACTTACTCCATCACTTTTTGTAAAAAGATTGTAAAAAGTAAGAGAAAAGTAAGAGATCTGGAATATCCATATTAAATGGATATATCCATTTAAACAAGAGGTACAACAGTTACTTCACTGAGTGGAACAGATAAAGAGAAAAAAAGCTTCCACTACAATGAGAGCCAGAGAAAGAGATGATACGCTCTCTACTCAATCCAAAACGCATGAGCACGTGTTGTGTTCTACTCTTTGTTGTATTTGTACTGATAATAAGTTTGTTCCTTTACTTTTCGGGTAAAGTTCGGGTAAATGAGAGTAAAAGCAAAATTCACTGTCAAATACTCAAATTTACCCAAAAGTAAAGGAACGTAAAAAACCACTTTTCTTACCCGAAAACAAATGTCACAACACAAAACATATGCTTGACAACAAATCTTGCATATCATGTTAATTTTCACTGTTGATTTGCACACTTCCCATCTTCTTTAAATAAGCACTCTCAAAGCAATCACTATTCAAGTTAATAAAATTGTAAATTCAATAATTTTTTTTCACTTGCGTTATTTTTTTCACAAATAACACGGTGCTACAGTCAAAAATAACTTTTGATGTTTATCAAAAGTCCATAGTGAATAAATTCAAATTGAGTCATAAATTCTGTATATAACTTTACTCTATGTGAGTAACAACTCCATTAAAGGGCACCAGCAAAATTTTCTTTTTTTTTGAAAAATTCGCATAACTTCTGCAATTTTACTCCGATTGTTATGAAATAAAATTAAGTTTAATTGAGACTAAACACACTTTCAGAATATTACATATATATAGCGCCATTGGGAATGAAATAATGCAACACATCACGATCAAAGTTGAAAAATTGAGAAAATTTTTGGAAATTTGAAGTTTACTCACTTGAAATTCTATATGTTTTTATTGAAAGTACCATCATATCTACATCTTTTTAAAGCTCTATTTCTCCTCTTTCCAAAACAGTTCCATGATCGAAAATCGGTTGGGAAATAACAGCTTAATAAATCGATTTGTATGACAAGTCAAAAATAACGGGTTTTTAACGGTAAAATCAGATTTTGGGGGTATACAACAAAAAAATAAATTTTCCGGCTGTACTCGGTGAGTCCTACAACCTACACTAGGTCTCTCCCCAAGTTCCTTCGATTTTTTTAGTTTTGTAGCAGCGTGTAATAGGTACATATGTTTTTATGTTGACGTTTCGAACAGATGATTGTTTGACACTTTGCCCAAACTTACCCGAAGAAAAAGTCTGGGTAAGATTGTGGCCGTCGGTGGTGCAATGGTTAGTGTGCGCGGCTCTTGTACATGAGATCCTGGGTTCGAACCCGGCTCTGACCACCTTCAAAAAAAATTCTTTCGGCGGCGGTCACCTCGCATAGTGACGGCGACACTATCGAGTATATAGCCATGAAAAATCTTCTCAAATTACCGTTCGGAATCGGTGTAAAACTGTAGGTCCCCATCAGTGAGTGAAAACTGGAAAGCGCACAGCTCAGTGATTGTGAGAAGTTCTCCCCAGTCCCTTCATGGGATGTAATGGGAAACCATTTATTTTTTTTAAGATCGGTAACAAGAGAAACGCATTTTGACGTTAAGAGAAACAAAAAGTCGCTCTAATTTACCCAATTTTTGCGTACGGGAACGCTTTTGGGTAAGTTTGGGTAAATTTGGGTTCAGACATAATATCAGGTTCTTACTTGTTTTATCTGTTTGTACAAGTAAAATGAATGGAACGCTGCAGGCCTTTAATTTGTAACAATTATCACTGGATGTTGTCTGTTTACACCAAGAAGTCAGTAACGAGAGAGCATAAAAAATATTATTTTGACAGCTCGATGATAGAGAACTTACATGTATGTGACTATCCCAAAAATATTCTGGCTAGGTACTCGTTGTATGGAGCGTACATTCTATGACTACATTTTCGTTATTAATACAGGGATTTGTTTTCATTTCGGCTTGAGGCCACAAAGTAACCAGTGCATAAGTTTCAGTCGGGTGAACCGACTTAATCACACCCTCACCCTAAGTCATCCAATGCGTGCGAGTTCTGTTAAATAAAAACCGCCCATACTCAAAAGTGACCATATTCAATAGCAGACTGACATTGCGCCAAATATTGTTGAATACCCAAATTAGTTAGTTTTCCTCCCAATATTTATATGCGAGGTACAAAAATGGGCATGGCAAGTTGTTGTCAAAATTTTGATCAGTAGCAAATTTTATTAAGATCAGGTATGATTTATTGGAGATATCGAGTCGGCAAACCGCGAATACGCCCAACTTTTATATGGGAGGTACGAAACTGGGCGTGGCAAAACAGTCAGTTATTAATTTCATAGGTTATAGCAAAATATTGCCTAGTACCGAATTTTATTAAGATCGGTTGTAGTTTACAAGAGTTATCGTGTCGATCAACCGGTCATCCGCCCAACTTTTATATTGGAGGTACCAGAATGGGTGTGTCAAAACAGTGCACTTTCTATGGGAGAGTTTTATTTGACTAAATATTGACTAGTACAAACTTTCATAAAGATTGGTTCGATTTTGGGGGACTTCTCGTGCCGAACACCCAGACGGCCAAACAACTTTTGTATGGGAGGTACCACAATGGGTAATTAATCGGTGAGTGGCGTTTGATAACGTGAATCCTTATACCTAATTTCATTAAGATCGGAAGTGCTTCACGAGATTTATCGGATTGACATCCCGGACGAACACCCTGTTTTGTAGGGCAGGTACCAGAATGGGATTAACAATCTCGACCATTTCCTCCAGTTAAGTAGGAATTTACAGATTATTAACCGGTGTGTGAGTTGAAGCTAATCACATCTACCAGAAGAAAGGTTTAATATGATTTTTTGGTAAATGTATCGATTTGTATGGGAGGTACCAGAAGGGGCGTGGCCAAAACGCCCATTTTCAATCCCAAACTCAATATTGACAAATAATAGTCACTGACAAAATTTCGCGGTGGTCGATAAAGATTTACGGCAGTTATCGTGTTGACCAGCCAGACGGACATGGCTCAAACACCTTAAAAAGCCCTAAAACGAATTTCGTCCTAAAATTCTAAGGGTCTAATATGGCTCCTTCTATGTGTTACATTTTTTTACGTATTAAATGATATATACCCCTATGGGTGAGGGTATAAAAAAGAAACATCCTTGGAGAAAAATTATAAATACTGTCAATAGAGTAGTGCGTAAGATAAGTAGCATAGAATTTCAAACGACCAATAAACTTGAGATATATTCGTTCTTCAAATTAACATTTAGTTTGTTCTGATTACATGACGAATACAATTAAATGTAAACAATTTTTCTCATAGCTCTTCCAACAACAATAACGAGATAATTACTGGATCTTCCATGACAACACCGTCGACGACATATTCAATTACTATCGAACCTGCTGCTATGGAAGCACCACCATCCACCTCAACATTTACTCCACAATATCAGTCTTCAACGAATTTAAATTTTTTCTCTGGTCTTGAGCCAATTTTCAAATCCGAAGACGAGCAAGATGTAGCCAGCAGCAACAATGTAATACAACAAACAGATGTAAATAGTATTGATATTGAAGCGGATATATCTATGGAAGAATTTATTAAATTCAAAGATCCATTGGAATTAAAAAGTCCAGAGTTGTTAACAAATGAGGTGGTGGATCAACAGCGGGACAATGTTGAAGAGTTGTTGGGGGAAACTGCGAATGAAGCATGTAATAGCTATGACACACAAGCAAATACTGAACGTTTTCCTCAAATGCCAGCAGCGGTTAAGATGGAACTCGAAGAGGGTCCGGTGGAAAACGAGGCAAATTTTCGTAATTTCTTTAGTCAATATAGAGCATCATTGAATTTATTGTACGATCGTCATTGAGAGTGTAATGTAGATTGTTTTTTTCCTAGATGTTGTTAATATTAATATTATAAATTTTTTAGTTTTTATTATGTTTTAGTCTTTACAAATTCAAATTTTAATTTAATATTAATCAATTTAGCAGATTAGCAATTCAATTTTATAATTTGTTTGTTTGTTTAGCTTTTAATCAATAGATTAATTTGTACTAGCGACTTTTTGCCAGAAAGCTCCTACCATTTTTGTTAAACAGGTCCTAATCTTTTCGTTATAAATGTCAATCATTTTTTTTTTGTTAAAAAGGTCCTAAAATTTTTTGGTAAAAAGGATCTAACCTTTTGTTTTTATCTATATTACCCTAATCTTTTTGTATAAATGTTTTTAAACTGTGTGGCCTTTGCTTTATTTTTGTGTGTGAATCTTTGGGTTTTTGTAGTTAATTAAAATACTTTTTATGTTTAGTTTTAATATCTTCATCATCAGTATCATTTTTTTTTATTGTGTTGTATAACTCTTCTAAACACATTTCATCATTACATTTAATAAACTAAAGAAAAAACAAATTTAATAATTAAAAAAAAGACTATTTAAAACACTTTCTACAAATCTGTGGTTTCTTGTTTTAGGGCATTCAGGTTCAAAACTCGTTTCGAAAAGACCGCAACAAAAGAAGCCGTTCGTTAAATGTTTGCATTTAAGTATATATTTTGAGTAATTATTTGTTTGCTGTTGGTTATTTATATTGTATTGATATTGTTTATTTTGAAGAAGAGGATGACTGCAAAAAGTTGCTAACGTTTAATTAGATTTGCTTTTCATTTAAATTAAATTTTCTAGTGTTTCAAACACACGCATTTTTCGCTATAAACGATATCTAACATACAGCACGTTTTTGTTGTTGGCTATTTTGTTTGTTAACAGCCGATATACACTTGGCCATTGTGGGTGAAGCCCTTGAAATGGCATCGGTCATGAAATAGTCACGCAATTCCTTAAGTTTAATATCGATCTTTGTGTTATCAATCGCTTTGGTCTATGAAAAAAGAAACAAATGAATTACGGAAATTTATAATTGATTTATATATTTACCTGAGCTACTTGATCCGATATACCGCTGAAGCCGGCTGGTTCCAATTTGTTCCAGCGTGTCAAATGGGGAGCAATATCCTCTATGCGGTTGCGCAATTCATCGAGAGTGTCATAGGGTAGAGGAGTGGCTAAAAATGAGCAGAGAAAAGGGATTGATTTATATGAAGTATAAAAGATTTCTCTCGTAAAAAAATACATTTTTTAATCGCCAATAAAAGAAAAGATGGAATTTTCAATTATTCTGTAAGAAAAATTGTTTATGAGGCCGACAACTTTGATGAACACGTTTTTTCTAACAAACAATCATACGGAAAAGGTTTGTTGTTTGATTTAGGTGGTTGCTAAAGTTACTATTTAGCATAAATTTTTGCGTACCACATCACTCTGGACAGTCTAATGTACAGTGTCTATATCCAACATATTAATCGGAGATACCTCATTAGATCCCCTAGATCTATCTCGTGTACCTCAGTGAGCTTGTGTAGGAAGGGACGACGTATAGTCCTAAGCAGTCTATTCATTGGAGCCGCACAACTGCAGAAGATATGTTCCTTGTATGGAAGATTTAGGCGTCTTGCGTGATTATAATAAAGCCGCTGGTGCGGATGGCCTACCCGCTGAACTTTTTAAGGCAGGCGGCGAAGGACTGATAGCCCACATGCATCAACTGATATGTGGTATATGGCTGGGGGAATCTATGCCCGACGATTGGCGTCTCAGTGTATTATGTCCTGTATTCAAAAAGTTCTGTTCCAACTATCGCGGTATCAGTCTTTTATCCATCGCGTATAAGGTTTTGTCGAGCGAATTATGTGAAAGACTAAAGCCAATTATTGAAAACCTGATTGGACCTTATCAGTGTGGTTTTAGACCAGGCAAGTCCACAACTGACCAAATATTCACGCTACGCCAAATCCTGGAAAGGACCCACGACAAGCATATTGATTTACAAAGCTACTTTCGATAGCCCCATACGGGGAAAACTGTACGAAGCTTTGCATCAACTTGGTATTCCGGCAAAACTGATTCGCCTCTGTAGAATGACGCTGACCAACACCAAATCAGCAGTGAAAGTGGGGAAAGACCTCACTGAACCATTCTGTACCAAGCGAGGACTTAAACAAGACGACACACTTTCGTGCAATCTCTTCAACATCTTAATAGAGAGAAAATAATGAGAAAGGCTGCAGTAAATACGAACAAGACCATTAACATGAAAAGCCATATGTTGCTGGCGTATGCTGACGACATAGACATTATTGGGCGAAATTTGCGAGAGGTTACTGCAGTATTTTCAAGAATCCAAAAGGAATCAGCGAAGGTGGGTCTTGCTGTTAATGAGGGCAAGCCAAAATTGATGGTGTCAACGACTAGAGAAACCTCTCGACTCGGTCCGCACTTGAACGTTGACAACCGATTTAATTTTGAAGTGGTAGGTGAATTTGTCTACCTTGGATCCGCCGTGAACAAGGATAACAACGTCAGCCTAAAGATAGATAGGAGAATTGTGCTTGCAAATATATGTTATTTTGGGTTCAGCAAGCAGTTTAGGAACAAAGCCCTCTCTATAGCTATATCAGACCCTCATTTTACTTGTCTTGAAATATGGCTCCGAAACCGAAACCTAGCCTAGAAGTTTTCGAGAGAAAAATTTTCCGTAGAATATATGGTCCTATTAGAGAAAACGGCGAGTACCGACGTCGATGGAACGCAGAGCTATATAGTCTATATTCTGACGTGAATATAGCTAGGCGAATCAAATTAGGCCAATTGCGTTGTCTAGGCCATGTTGTCAGAATGAATGAAGATGAGCCAGCGCGAAAGGTTTTCCGATGGATCCAGGAAAAGAGGACGACCAAGACTCCGCTGGAAAGACCAGACAGAAGAATCCCTCCGTGTCCTTGGTGTTACCAACTGGTGAGAAAGGGCGAAGGATAGAGCCAGTTGGAAGAATATGTTGAAATTTGTTTGTTTAATTAATATGTGTAAGACGTCTGACCACATGAGGTTGTAAAATAGTCAATAAAAGTAAAGCGTGATTACCGATTGGCCAGTGCCCAGTCAGCACAGCAATTAGCCTTGACATGTTCCCCCGATTTTGGCTAATCAGGGAGTTAGTCCGTTGATTGTTATATTCCGGCCATGTGTTTCTGGATATGCGGCACGTTTCTGTTCTATCCCTTCTGGCCTTAGTTCAAGGTAATGCAGGAAAACCTCTTTCGACCGACCCTATAGGCGTTGCGACTGACACCATATGGAGTTCGGTGGAAGAGGATCTTGCCTTGGCTAGTTCGTCTGCCCTTTCGTTCCCAAGGAGATCCTTGTGGCCTGGTACACAAGTAAGAACCACATTGGCCAGTCGACCTAGCTCGACAAGTTTTTCCCTACATTCACCAAACATTCTAGATGCAGTGTTGTTAGATTTAAGTGATAGAAGAGCCGCCTGGCTATCAACAAATATTCCAGTACGCTCTGTTCTTCGCTGTAGTACAAGTGCTGCGCAGGCTTCTTTGATAGCCATTACCTCCGCTTGGAAAACTCTGCACTTGTCTGGGAGTTTGAATGATAAATTAAAGCTTGCCTTTTCGGAGAAGACACCCGAGCCGGTTCCACATTCCATTTTGGATCCGACGGTAAATACTTTGGTGTCAAAACCTGTCAGTGGTTCGTCCCCTTTATCCCACTCTATTTTTCTGGGAATCCTGATATCGAATAGGTTATCGAACATCAATTAGGGGGTGCAGTAATCGGTGATTATATTGAGTTCTCTTGTAATTGTAAAGTTTATCCAATAGAGTTTCTCGTTTAGAAAAGAAAATAATGGCAAAGAACATTTTTAATAGGAAAATATGAATGCCATAGTTTGTAAAAGATTATTTGTTAGCGACACTTTTCTGGAAAGAATTGTTTTCGTAAGGACGTAAAGGAGCTCTCTTTTTTAAGTAATATATCGAGTTTTGTATTATAAATCATCTCTTGAACATCTCACAACTTTTTATGAAAAAGGCCGTAAGGCTATAACAATTCATATACGCTATACTTCCAACATAGAAAAAAATACTTTCAAGTTTTCTTAACATTTCGAAACTATGCTAATACAACATTTCCAACAAACAAAATTTCTAACACCATAATTTCTTCCTGAGAAAGGTTGCTATGCCAGTTTATCTGACACAGACATTTTGGTTACATGTTCTCCTTCTTATAGAAGGTGCAGCCTCAAAACTTTTAAAATCAATACATAGAAACACATATTCCCAATTACCTGCTACCTCCGAGAGGGCACGCAAAATCTTCCAGTCTTCACGAGCCATGCCAGGTGGTGAAACAGCCACCATGGTTTGTTGGGCACGGCCTTCAGTATTAACGTAGGTTGCTTGTTTTTCTGTGTACGCGGCACCCGGTAAAACGGCATCTGCAATGGAAGCGCCATTATCACCGTGGTGGCCAATATAAACAACGAAACAATCCTGAGGCAATTGATCGCGGGTAATTTTGCCAGCATCGGCGCCCAACAAGAACAAAACCTTTGGTTGAGCCTTAATTGCGGCTTTGTAGCCCGGTTGATAGCCAACATCATAGGCGCCAGTTTGGGCGGCATTTGTTTGCAAGACATTCAAAGCGTTCCAATTCTAAAAACAATTACAAAATGACATTAGCACAACGACAATAAATTATATAGAGCACAACAACTTACAGGTTTGTTTAATTTCTTGCAATAGGCGCTGACAGTGGCCAAAATACCAGAACCATCAGGTCGTTCAAGAACATCAGCTCCAATTACAATTGCGGGTTTCTTGGCACCTTCCAAAACCTTAGAGAATGCATGAGAGCCGTCACAGACGCGACCAACCAAACCGGCATCTTCTCCCAAATCATCGTATTTATAGGAGATATCTACTTTGGGGCCAATAGAGGCAATTTCCAGCTCATTGTGTACATAGGCCTTGCGCAAGCGAGTGTTGACCAAAGGCGCTTCATAGCGGGGATTTGTGCCAATTAACAAAACAGCATCGGCTTCTTCCAAACCTACATTTCAAAAACAAAAATTAAATATGACCGACATTTTCGCTGAAATGTCAACACAAACCAACCAGCGATAGAGGTGTTGCAGATATAGTTTGAACGCAAATCAGTGCTTGCACCTTTAGTGGCGAAACCTTGTTCAGTGCACACTGTTTCGGCACCATTACGATTAAGCAAATCCTTAAGGGCCACCATTGACTCAACGTCAGCCAATTGACCAGACACAGCAGCTACTGAGCCCTTGGCATTTCTCAAAGCCTTAGCCACGGAGATGAGTGCACCCTCCCATTCGACGGCTTGCAATTCACCATTTGGCATGCGAACCATGGGTGCTACTAAACGTTGACGCTTCAAGCCATCACAGGCGAAACGTGATTTGTCAGCCAACCATTCTTCGTTGACATCTTCATTTTCACGTGGCAAAATACGCAAAACTTCATTGGTGCGGGTGCTGACCACGATATTGCTGCCAACGGCATCCAATACATCAATGCTGCTGATTTTGCGGATTTCCCAGGGGCGTGCAACGAAACTGAAAATAAAACGGGTAAGTGCTTATAAATTTGAATTCTCCAATTCATATATAAAGTAGTTTTGGACAAATGGGTTAACCTACGCTTCTCATAAAAAGTGATAAATAAAATGCAACTACAATTTATTTGCCTTAATTCATAAAAATAAATATCAACGGTTCTTCATTACAAATTTAATTAAGAATCCAGGAGTTGAATGATCGCATCCGTTTCGTATCGTAATCCGAATTTTGTAAACGTGATAAAATGGAAACTTGAATCCAAACATAAGAAATATTTGTGTTTATCAAGCCCATAATAGAGTTACGGGAGACATTTTATAAAAATCATTACTATCACACAAAAATCGTCTCTCAAACCTCTAACTTTTTAAAAATAAGGCAGTAAGATTTCAAAAATTCTAGCGTCTTATTCACAAAAAGTTATGAGCTTTGATACATGATTCAAAAAAGTCGCTCAATTTTTTCACAACTTCTCATGAATAAGACGGTAGATGTTTAGAAGTTACTGCCAAATTGAGCCTTTAACAGCAGTTTCGCAGTGCAGAGTACACTACGAAACGGACTCGATCATTACACTCCAGAATTAACGCCTCGTTTCTCGCTCTCAGCCACTCGAATTCTCTGAAATTAGGTTTCTAGAAGTCAAAGGCTTTCTGTCGACTGACTTTATCTTGGATCGCAAATGACAACATATTCGAAATTTTACCTTTTCGTTCGACTTTAAATGGCAATATAGTGTAACCCACATCAAATTTCTTTCGACGAGAACACAAACGAAAGCTTTCGTGCAACTTCGAAGAACAGGAACTAAGTATATTTTACCTGTATGGTTTGTTGGTTAAAGCACCAACAGGACACAAATCAATCACATTGCCAGACAGCTCGGTAAGGAACAACTTTTCCACATATGTACCAATTTGCATGTCATTGCCACGGCCGGTGGTTCCCAAATCGTCGACACCCGCAATTTCCGAAGCGAAACGCACACAACGGGTGCAATGAATGCAACGGGTCATAATGGTCTTGACCAAGGGTCCAATGTCCTTATCTTCAACAGCACTAAAGTTTAAGAAAGTAAATCCAATAAGTACTCATTTTATTTGTCATTCCATATTCCACTCAGTTGCAATTACCGTTTTCCTGAATGGTTTATGTCCGTGAAACGCGAACGATCCGAACCAAAAGCCATAGCCTGATCTTGTAAATCACATTCACCACCCTGATCGCAAATGGGGCAATCCAAGGGATGATTCATCAACAAAAACTCCATGACACCCTCGCGTGCCTTGCGGGTCATATCCGAATTAGTCTTAATGCGCCAGCCCTTCATGACAGGCATTGCACAAGCGGCCACTGGCTTTGGACTCTTCTCAACCTCCACCAAACACATGCGGCAATTTCCGGCCACTGCCAAACGTTCGTGGTAACAGAAACGGGGAATTTCTACACCAATCATAGCGGCTGCCTACAATTACACAAAGGCCCTTCAGTAACTTAAATACATTCAACTATTTACTCTGGCACTTACCTGCAATACTGTTGTACCGGGCAAAACCTTAACTGGAATGTCATCGACAAACACTTCAATCTTCTCGGGAGCTTTGGCTGGTGTCTGGGCAAGAGCAGCACTGGTACGCACCGCTTTGCTGGCAATTTGATGGGTGGGCGAGCCCAGTGTGCCCAAGGCCTTAACAAGCGGCGCACGAATCATATTTTCCTAATAGAAAAAACAAAAAGAACAACGCAAATTTCCTTTTGAATTCCTTCATATAACAAATAATTCCCCTACATTAATTACATAAGTAGGGAAATGCATACAGAAGCCCTAAATGGACCAATTTCGAATCGATATTACCCAGTTCTATGTGTAGTTTATTGTGTAATTCGTTTGCCTGTGTCTCTGCTTCGAACTTAATCAATTTTCAAGTAATTTCACTGATATTACGTGCAGTTTTAAGTGATTTAACTTACCCTAAAGTAATCAAAATATACTAGAGCAACCGAATAATATCTTGTGGATGAATTTTTTTATGTGATTGTTCGTTGACAGTTTAGTTGACATATCAAAAGAGTTGCCAACTACTTGCGTTGCAGGGAAAATAGTGTAATCAAATCCCGATAGCTATTTAACCGGGTATTCGAATATTCACCAGACACCGGTATTGGAGGTTATCTATATTAGCCCCCAAAAAAAAGACATTTTATTTTAAACAACAAATTTTAAATAAAAATAGTTACGGGGCCCAAAGTTCAGATAGATTGGTATTATGATATTTCAACTACCTCTAGCAATGGACCTGCCAGTTGTTCTATGTAAAACGGGCCGAAATAGGTATAAAAGATACAGTGAAAAAATCGATATCTTGCTTGGTTGTCGAGTTATCGGAGTTAAAACATTTTAAAAACATATAACAAAATAAATATAGCAAAAACAAAATGAAATAGCGTTTCCGATAACTTGATTAGGTATCGATATAAAGGAGGAGGAAATTTTGATATTTATCGATTTTAAAACTGAAGTTTAATTTTTAACATCATTTTAAACTGGTGTGCAATTTGATGCAACTCTGCTTATTACTAAAAAATACAACCATAAGAAAAACATACACAAAAAATCAACTGCTTGACAGAATTGAGAAGGAACTGGACGAAAATTTTACGTGCTGCCGCCACCAAAAATTTTTGTTAAGCTCACGCCGCTGCCGACATTATTGGCTCTCATTGGTTTAAAATGTGCCGATTTGACCGACTGGCCGATTTGACCGACTGATACAAATTTAAAGGTTAATTTATTTCAAAACATCCCAAATTGGTACAAAACTGGCAAAACCTAGATATACCAATTTAAGTTTTCCGTTGTCCCGCCGTCTTCGATAATTTAGTCTCGGCATGGAGTTGATCTAAATTCGTCTAAGCACAAAGTTGCTACCTGAAATGTAAATTTAATCTCAAATTGGGCGGTGTAAACGGCAAAGATTAGAGAACACGGTTATCGCTAACCTGACCGCGATAAACTGCGGTCTAAATGCGACATAAGCGAGTTATCGTACATTTGCAATTAATTTTTTTGGTTTATTTTGCATCGTATAGAAACATGTTGCCAGACAAATCCGTTTACACGGTTTGTAATACATAGTAACCCCCCGTGTATTTCCATATCCCGCTTGTTACCAGGTGTCATATTTTAGCTAAAGATTCGACTTATTTAACGAAATTGACAAATAAGTACTTTCATTTGGGTGCTACTCTGTGGTAATAGGTGGTCCCCATCCGCACTAAAAAGTGTGGTTATAAAAGTCAGATTTCATGGATTGGTTCGCATTTCCAACGATACCCATATTGCCCCCAGTCCATTTGTTGAATATATGGAAGATATCATGTTTATGTTTTAGTAGTTTTAGTAGTTCATATTATCACCGGATAATATGTTCTATGAGATGTAGTAATTTCAAACAGATAAGAGAGTTGGGCCCATAGAATAATACATACATAGATAAACTTATTCTCTCATCTGACGTTTCATTTCACACTCTTCATCGTAGGTTTGTGGAAAAGAGAGCAATTAAATTTAAAATTACCTTACACCAGGTGGAGTTACAAAATATGTTCACTTAACTGTTTCCTGTCGTTTTGGTGTAGAACTGAAAAATTTAAATATATTTTGCACTTTTTTGTTGGCTTTTATCGTTGGTATACATTTGTATTGTATTTAACACAACTAGTTTGCCACAAAAACACGAAATTCAGTTGTTCTACCTTTGTTGATCGTTATATACTATTGCCACTATCTGGTATTATTGAACCCATGTTTTCCAAAATCTAATGTTTACTTTCCATCGTACCTATGACGTTTAATTTATTGAGCGAATAAAAGCTTCTATGGTATGTATTATTCTTTGGTTGGGCCTATACTTCATATGAGTCAAGAAATAAAATTCTATGCTGATTTTTATTAAATTTGACAAAAAACTTAAAACATAAGTGGTGCTAAGATTTCATACAGACAATTGAAATTATACAGTAAATTTACCAAGGAAAATTAAAAACTAATTTGAATTGATTGAGTTTTTCCATACAAAATTTAAAATTAACTTTCAGTAGATAATAAAAAACCATAGACTAATACATACATATAAACATTGGTTGGTGGAAAACATTGGTTCAATAATACAAGATAGAGGCAATAGTAAACAACCTCCAACAAAGGAACAACAACCGAATTTCGTGTTTTTGTGGCAAACTAGTTGTGTTAAATACATACATATACAAATGTATACCAACAATAAAAGTCAATAAAAAAGTGCAAAATACATTTAAATTTTTCAGTTCTACACCAAAGCGACTAAAAATCTCTGCCCCTCCCGGAAGCGGAGAGCTGATCTTCGACTGGCCACTAGATTGGTTAGTCAACTCTCTGCACGACCAGTCGCCGCTCTCACTCCTGCACAGGTAAACACCTTGGAGTGGGCTAAGGGCGTCTGTGAGGGCTCCAAGTCTGTAGGGACAAGGCCTCCACTGGCTGTTAATAAAATACAGCATTTAGTGGAGGTGGATACTAAACCTGGTCCCTCATCTAAGAGGCATAAAAGCCACCCAGTGCTCGGCAGGTCCTTTAGCGATGTCGCGAAGGACAGCCTAATCATTGGCGTCTTGGATGAAGGTTCCCAGGATGGACGTATCGCCAAGGATAAATGACGCCTTGTAGAAGGAGCCCTTCTTACGGTGTTCATGGACATCGTAAACGTCAAACCTGGTCCTGTGCCAATCTGCGAAGACGCGGGATGGTTCCAGGGTAGTATTAAACTGATCGGCTGCTCTGATGAACGAGCAGCGCGTTTGTATAAGTCCGCCATGAGTAGAGCAGGTGAGGTTTGGCCGGGGACCAAGGGCTAGGGTTTGGGTCCCGTCGAACTCACCTACTGACCCACAGGAGATCCTAAAGATCATCAGCCACTGCAATCCCTCCATTCCTGCAAAGGATTCGAAGGTGGTCAAGGTTGAGGATCCTGTAGGAACCTCCCGGCAGGTAGTTTTGGTCCTGAACCAGGATTCCCTAAAACCGCTTGAGGAGTCCAAAGGCCAAATTCGGTTTGGGTTCATGAGTGTACCCCTCAGGGTATACAAAGTGGATATGCTGAGTGGGAAACTGACCGAGTCGAAGTCGGAAGTCACAGCTGTAAATGCTGGAAAGCATCCTGAAACGGCGGTAGATGATGAAGAAGCACTACTGGATGACGACAGTGGCAGCATCATTGACCTATGGGGCCGCTCTGCCTGGCTCCGAGATGGGTCCATCACTAGCGATGGTGATCACGAGACGACCGTGATCGAGGTACCCGGAGTTGAAGATCCTCTAGACGATGAAAGTCCTCCAGATAAATCTTTATCGCAGTAAGGCAGCATCTGCCAACCTCAGTCTCCATATTTCGAAGAGTGGAGCCGATGTGGCCCTGATACAAGAGCCATGGACGGTCAATGATCGTATATGTGGTATCAGGAGCAATGGATACAGGACCTTCGTCCTATCTACCCCAGGTAGGCGAAGATCTTGCATACTCATTAAAAACAAATTTAATGCTCTTTTATTGCAGAATTTTAGTGATAGCGATACAACCGCCATCAGCCTCTCGCTGGAAAGCGGCCAGCGGGACATTTGGCTAGTTTCATCGTACATGGCGCACGACCATACTGAATCACCCCCTCCGAAGTGCGTCAGGGATATTGTATCGGAGGCAAAAAAACGGAATTGTAGTAGCGTCATTATAGGTGCTGACGCCAACGCGTAGCACACAATATGGGCGACTACCGGCACCAATGATCGAGGTGAGTCTCTTTTTAATTTCATTATAAGCGAAACCTTGTCTATATGTAACAGAGGCGAGGATCCGACCTTCATAACTTCGGTTAGGAGGGAAGTACTAGACCTACCTGTACTACTTAGCTACGACTATGTAACTGTATCCGATTGGAGCGTACTTTCTGATCACTAATTTTCTGATCATAGATATCTACAGTTCCACATAAATATCGAACCCTTGAAAAAGGAAGTTTTAAAAATTATAGGAAAAGGGACTGGAACGCCTATCGTGGGCGCCTAAGGAAACTCTTAGGTTACCATCCGAATATTCCGACAAATGTGGCAGAGCTGGAAGAACTAGTTGGCAAATTTACTGATGCGTGCAGGAACGCGCTCAATGAGTCCTGTAAGACCAGTGGTTATTATGCTGCCAAGGGTAACAAAAAACCTCATTGGTGGTACGCTGAGCTTCAGGATCTAACATCGTCCATTAGGCGGCTTTTCAACAAGGCCAAAAAGAGCGGCGACCAAAGGGATTGGGACGTTTACAAGATTAGTCTTAATCTATATAAAGGTGAAATCAAGAATCCATTGATGGAACCAACCAGACTGCACACTTAAGATGCGTGCTCGCTAAAAACCCACCGTGTGCGGGGTTCTTAATGAAAGACGATGGAACGTGAACGTATTCGTCTGAAGAGTCTCTTGGGATTCTCCTGGATACCCACTTTCCCAACGATGACAGGAATGCTGGTCATCAGCCAGAAGAGCTAGGCGGAAACTTACCTAGCTTAGATAAAGTTCGCTCAATAGTGAGCAGAAAGAATCTGATATGGGCATTTGATGCTTTAAGCCCTAGAAAACATCCGGACCTGACGGGATAATTCCCGCGCAACTACAACTATCTTGTAGTTGGTTGGAGGCAATCTTCAGGGTCTGCCTTACGCTGGGAGTCATTCCTAGCATTTGGAAGCAAACCAAAGTGGGGTTCGTCCCGAAAGCGGGCAATGCTCCCATGTCAAACCAAAGGACTTTACACCAAGCAGTCTATCATCCTTTGTTCGTAAGACATTTGAAAGGTTACTGGGCATTCACGTTCGAAGTAATCTTCCACAGAATCTACTATCGAGTTCTTAGCATGCCTATATTAAGGGCAGGTCAACTGAGACGGCTCTCCACTCTATAGTCAGCATAATAGAAAACTCTTAAGAATAAGGTCTTCGCTTTAGCGACCTTCCTGGACATAGAGGGAGCCTTCAATAACATTCAACCTTCGGCGATTCTTAGGTCGTTACAGAATCTAGGAGTCGACAGCTTAGTGACACGCCTAATTAGGAAGCTCCTGGTGGATAGGTCCCTCAAAGCTGAATGGGGTGGTGTTTCAATTGCTAGGACCGTTAACAGGGGGAACACCGCAGGGGGAGTTCTGTCTCCACTATTATGGTTAACTTCTGTCAATGAACTGCTTCTTGAATTGGACAGGGCCGAATGCCAGGTCTTTGCCTATGCCGATGATATTGCTATCATCTGTACGGGTAGAAACCTCAATTTACTTAGCATTCGAACTGGACCGCTAACAACGGACTATCACTTAACCCGCTTAAAACCGAGCTTATCCTGTTCTCTCGGAAATTTGAACTGCCGTCAGTTAATGGGGTGCAATAACAGTTGACGGAAAAGGTCAAGTACCTGGGAATAATTCTCGACAGAAAACTGTCTTGGAAATCGAATGTGGCGGAGAGGGTGAAAAAGGCGTCTGTTGCTCTTTACTGCTGTAAAGGGGCGATAGGAAAGCGCTGGGGACTGTCTCCTAAGATCACCATGTGGATTTATACGGCAATAGTCAGACCAATACTTTTCTATGGCATCGTAGTTTGGTGCAGGTCTTTCCAAAAGAAGTATATTCTGAATTCCTTGATGAAAATTCAAAGATTAGAACTGATTAGCGTTAGTGGGGCAATGGGCAAGACGTCAGGTACTGCACTTAGTGCTATCCTGAACATCTGTACTCCTGATATCATGGCCGAATCGGCAGCCGCTACATCCCTGGTGAGAATCAGAGACTGTGGCGTTTTGATATCGGGGCATTCCGGACACACTGAATTACTACACCAGATCAACTCTATTCCCGTAAAACCGGACTACTGTATCCCCTACCGTCTACCAGCGACAAATCTAAGGATTTCTATTCCGAACAGGAATGCCTGGGAAAAGTCACTGGAAAGGGATACCAGTAGTATCAGATTTTTCACGGATGGATCAAAGTTGGACGAGCTAGTAGGCTATGGGGTCCATTCACCGGACGAGCTAGTAGGCTATGGGGTCCATTCACCGGACCTAAATGTAAATATCTCCTTCAAGCCTGATCACTGTAGTGTATTTCAGGCGGAAATACCGCCATACTGGAGGTTGCGGAACTACTGAAAAGTAGTGTCACAACCCTCCGGAGAACATTTATCTACACAGACAGCCAGGCTGCTATAAAATCCCTAGAAGCCATGTTTGCTACGTCCGTGACGGTGAAAGAATGCCACTCATCACTTAGGGTGATGGCAGAGAATTTAGACATAAGGTCATCTGGGTACCGGGACACAGCGACATTCCAGGCAATTGCGTAGCGGATGCGTTAGCTAGGAGGACTAGGCAACTACTTTACTTGCCGAGAGGCAGGCTATCTACAATGATAGGAACACTTACGGGACATTGTCTTGTAGGAAAACACTCCCTAAGATTGGAACATAGAAACTCTACTCTCTGTAGATGCTGTATGGAAGAGGATTGCCCTGCTCAGGCAGGACTGAGAAGTAGGATATTCGGTACACATTTAGTTAGCACCATAGGCCTACAGGATATTCCTGTAGGTCTCATAGACAAATTTATTGAAAGGGCAAATTGGCTAGACGACTAGTCAATAGTTGCTATGGAGGAAACTGCAGGTATCACAATGGGCTTCTTTAGCCTAAGTGTGCTAGACACCGTGCTGTCTTGCAGCCTTTTCAACCAACACCAAAACGACAAGAAAAAGTTAAGTGAACATATATTTTGTAACTCCACCTGGTGTAAGTTAATTTTAAATTTCATTTCTCTCATTTCCACAAACCTACGACGAAGAGTGTGAAATGAAACGTCAGATGAGAGAATAAAAGTATCTATGTATGTATTAGTCTATGAAAAAAACATTCATTCAACTTTCAAACAAATTCAGCTGTCGTCCAAATATAAAGCAACGTTCAGATATATTGAGATTTCGAAGTTTTAAATATTTCGACTCGCCGAACATATGTTTTGCAGTACAACACAGCAGCTTATTGAAAGAAATCCTGAAAACTGATCAATCTCATTATACCCATAGATTAATTTATACATAGATTTGTACGTAACGTCTCATCTGACGTTTCTCTTTGCGCTTTTTCAATGAGGAAACGAACTTCTGCCAGCAACGTCGAACAATATCCTTCCATTTTTATTTTTGTGCATGCACAATGTTCATGTATTTACATATTTTGAACAGTCACAGTAACAATTTCACCTGTGATTGTCAAACCTCAGCGACAGGATTCTTCTCTTTCCTTCAATCATTAAACCAATGAGCGAGTTAACAAATCTATGTATAAATTAGTCTATGGCTTTACCTGAATATACATATATATACATAAGTAGTATGAACAATTATTAAAAAAATTTAAATTACAAGAAACAAATATTTTTTTTCAAAACAAATATCAACGGGAATAATGACGACGTCTTGTATGAAAAAGAGACGCAAAAAATCAACTATGGTATAGGGAAGAAAATTTACTCATGGAGTGGAATGCCAACAAGGAAAACGAGTGAAGCGCGTCGTTTCTCTGCTCTCTTTGTTGAATATTTCAAAACACGAGCAGTTTTCTGATGATGTTATTGTATCTAACTATAGAAATTCCAACCATATTTAAATAAAATTATATAAAGTATGAAATAATCAAGTAATGACGCGGGAAAGAAATGCGTTTGAGTAAGTCGCGTCGACTATTTGGTTCTCTTCTAGTAGGCTTGCCAAATTGCGCCGGTTTTTTTCTCTACTTGTACATTCTTATTGCGGAAAGTACAGTAAAATGTGCAACAATGAGAAAATCCCATTGATGTAGGACGCGATAGTCGCATTGTTTCTGATTAAAATAATTGATTAAAATATTTTTACAAAATATTAAAAACATCTTTAAATTCTTTGAGATTTAAAATGTTTCTTTCTTAAAACATTTAAAGACGGGCACTTTTTAGTCGGGTTTATTTACTTTTTGATTTTTTAAATAAAAAAATCATCAAATGATGAGGTTGCAAACCCCAATGCCGGGGTTTTGATTACTCTAGGGGCAAATCACAGCTGAGTTAACAACGCCTTGCCAACGCTCCTACACCAATTCCAAACACAGCTGTTTTTTACACAAATAATACAAAGCTGGATTTATTACAGGTGATATCAGCAGGTGTTGTTGTAATTGTCGGTAACAACAATAGGTATTTACTTTTTGTTTTGCATATGCTTTCTGTCCAATTCAACACCAATGTATACCAAACGCAAAAGTAAACAACAATATACAAATACAATTTTCACACATATGATATTTGGCATGTGCCACGACAAGAAAAAAGTCAAATCGGCTGGTCTTGTAACAAAGCCTGCATTACTTCAATTTGGACTATCATTGAGGACCGTACGGGTCATAGACTAATCATACATAGATACATTTATTCTCTCAATAAATTAAACGTCATAGGTACGGTGGAAAGTAAACATTGGATGGCGGAAAACATGGGTTCAATAATACCAGATAGAGGCAATAGTAAACAACGTCCAACAAAGGAACAACAACCGAATTTCGTGTTTTTGTGGCAAACTAGTTGTATTAAATACAATACAAATGTATACCAACGTTAAAAGTCAACAAAAAAGTGCAAAATACATTTACATTTTTCAGTTCTACACCAAAACGACATGAAAATGTTAAGTGTACATATTTTGTAACTCCACCTGGTGTAAGTTAATTTTAAATTTAATTGCTCTCATTTCCACAAACCTACGACGAAGAGTGTGAAATGAAACGTCAGATGAGAGAATAAATGTATCTATGTATGTATTAGTCTATGGTGCGGGTTTCCTAGGCAAGCCAAATTCAAGAAAAGTTCGTGCACGAAGCACTTCAAAGTAAATGGTGGCATGATTCTTCTACATAACTGGTCATATGACAGAAGTTACGTTAGAGCATCTTACAACCGACAATTCTGAATGGTACACAACCAATTGTTTGCCAGAAGTTTTTGGTGATCTAATGAAAATGCACTCCCATCACGATAATGCCTATTGTTGGTATACATATACATATGTATGTACATATATACTTTATGTGCTGAGCATAGACGAATTTAGTATAGACACATTAAGGCTGTTTTTTATTCCATTAAGCTATCGCCACCTACGACTTTCCAAATAAAACGATCCACACTTAACACTACGCAAGGTGGCAACATTTGCTGTAATGGGTGAAAAAAATGCGATACGGCAACACGTTTATAGCCAGTGCCAACAAGCACATAGTAGCAGCAGATGTTGTTGTAATTGTAAGCAGAAACAACAGACATTGTATTTTCGTTCATTCGTTGCAGTTGTCAAACTCTACACAAATATATAAAGGGTTTTTCAATAAGAGCGCTACAAAAGTTTTTTTAAATAAAACAAAACCGGTTTTAGATACCAATGAAATTCTTTATTCCTGTGAAAGTACGTTCGATGCCATTATGTATGGAACTCGATTTCTTTTGCATGGCCACCACGGGCACGCTTGCAGAAGTCCAGATGCTGAACCCAATACTGCTGCAATTTCACGTTCGATATTCGTACGAAGTTCATCAATCGTCACTGGCTTGTTGGCATATACCATAGACTTGACGTAGCCCCACAAGAAACAATCTAACGGCGTCAAATCGCACGTGCGATAACACGTTCACCAAACTTGATTTCCAATAAATTGATTGTGGCATTCGCTGTGTGGCTTGTGGCGCCGTCCTGTTGGAACCACATGTCCTCCAAGTCCATATTATCCAATTGGGGCCAAAAATATTCGGTTATCATTGAACGGTAGCGATTCGCATTCACAGTAATGTGCCGGTCTTGATCATCACTGAAGAAGTACGGCCCAATGACGCCGCCGGCCCATAAACCGCACCAAACCGTAATTTTTTCGGGATGCAATGATGACTCATGGATTACGTGTGGATTGCTGTCTGACCAATAACGCATATTTTGCTTATTGGCGAAGCCATTCGATTGACGATTATGACGACCATAAATTGGACGTAGCGCTCTTAAAGTTGAGGCCACTGACTCCAAATTTCGGTAGTAAATTTTAATAATTTCGACTCGTTGTTGGCTCGTATATCTTTCCATGATGAAATGGCAAACCTTACTGAAGAGAAATATCAAAAGAGCGGGAAAAAATATGGCGTCGTTTGCTGTCCCTATCGATTTACTTTTGTAGCGTCTCTGTTGAAAAACCCTTTACTAACAATACAAAAAATATAAAAACAAAATACATAAGATTTGAGAAGTGATTTTACGACTATACCTGTTTAAACGACTATACCTTGTAGATAATTCTACCATGATCAATATGTATAACATTTACCTAGCGTTTTTGCGAACAATTTAGTTCCAATTTTGTTTTTTATCGGAAATAAAACTATATCCTTCAAATTTAAAGTTATAAAAGTATACGTAGTTTTCCATTAAACAAAATTACTTTAATGAACTTAACATGTGTAAGCCATTTTGGAAATTTCTGCTTTTGAGCCTCTCCTTGATAACATTTTCATTCGCAAGAAATGATAACAAAAATAACTTTTTGTTGCCATTTCTTAAAATTTAACATGTGGCAACATTGCCATTGCTCAAGTCGGAATTTAAGTGGGAAACTGAAATGCCACTTAATATCGCTTAGCTGTCCCGTACAAATTAAGCTATAATTAACTTTAGCGGGGTAAAAAAACATACTTATTGATTCTCTCATCTGACGTTTCATTTCACTCTCATCGAAATAAGAGAAATTCGACAAAAATTAACTTACAGCAGGTGGAGGTACAAGAACGTTTTACTTAACTTTTTCATTTCGTTTTCGTATAGAACTGTGAAATTTAAATGTATTTGAAGAGAACAAAAAGAATGTACAAGTAGAGAAGAAAAAACCACCGCAATTTGGCAACCCTAGTAGAAGAGAACCAAAAAAGTCGACGCGATTCACTCAAACGCATTTCTTCCCGCGTCATAATTTGATTATTTCATACTTTTTACATACTTTATGTAATTTTATTTAAATATGGTTGGAATTTCTGTAGTTAGGTACAATAACATCCTCAGAAATCTGCTTGTGTATTAAAATATTCAACGAAGAGAGTAAGAGACCGAGCAGAGAAACGACACGCTTCACTCGTTTTCTTTGTTGGCATTCCATTCCATGAGTAAATTTTCTTCTCTATACCATAGTTGCTTTATGAAGAGAACCAAAAAGTGCTAGAAATTCACTCAAAGGCATTTCTCTCACGCGTCATATCTTGATTATTTCTCACTTTTTACATAGTTTATGTAATTCTACTTCAACATGATTGGAATTTGTATAGTTATATACAATAACAACGAAACGACGAAACACCTTCTCTTGGATTGCCCTGCTCAGGCAGGACTGAGAAGTAGGATATTCGGTACACATTTAGTTAGCACCATAGGCCTACAGGATATTCCTGTAGGTCTCATAGACAAATTTATTGAAAAGGCAAATTGGCTAGACGACTAGTCAATAGTTGCTATGGAGGAAACTGCAGGTATCACAATGGGCTTCTTTAGCCTAAGTGTGCTAGACACCGTGCTGTCTTGCAGCCTTTTCAACCAACCAACCAACACCAAAACGACAAGAAAAAGTTAAGTGAACATATATTTTGTAACTCCACCTGGTGTAAGTTAATTTTAAATTTCATTTCTCTCATTTCCACAAACCTACGACGAAGAGTGTGAAATGAAACGTCAGATGAGAGAATAAAAGTATCTATGTATGTATTAGTCTATGAAAAAAACATTCATTCAACTTTCAAACAAATTCAGCTGTCGTCCAAATATAAAGAAACGTTCAGATATATTGAGATTTCGAAGTTTTAAATATTTCGACTCGCCGAACATATGTTTTGCAGTACAACACAGCAGCTTATTGAAAGAAATCCTGAAAACTGATCAATCTCATTATACCCATAGATTAATTTATACATAGATTTGTACGTAACGTCTCATCTGACGTTTCTCTTTGCGCTTCTTCAATGAGGAAACGAACTTCTGCCAGCAACGTCGAACAATATCCTTCCATTTTTATTTTTGTGCATGCACAATGTTCATGTATTTACATATTTTGAACAGTCACAGTAACAATTTCACCTGTGATTGTCAAACCTCAGCGACAGGATTCTTCTCTTTCCTTCAATCATTAAACCAATGAGCGAGTTGACAAATCTATGTATAAATTAGTCTATGGCTTTACCTGAATATACATATATATACATAAGTAGTATGAACAATTATTAAAAAAATTTAAATTACAAGAAACAAATATTTTTTTTCAAAACAAATATCAACGGGAATAATGACGACGTCTTGTATGAAAAAGAGACGCAAAAAATCAACTATGGTATAGGGAAGAAAATTTACTCATGGAGTGGAATGCCAACAAGGAAAACGAGTGAAGCGCGTCGTTTCTCTGCTCTCTTCGTTGAATATTTCAAAACACGAGCAGTTTTCTGATGATGTTATTGTATCTAACTATAGAAATTCCAACCACATTTAAATAAAATTATATAAAGTATGAAATAATCAAGTAATGACGCGGGAAAGAAATGCGTTTGAGTAAGTCGCGTCGACTATTTGGTTCTCTTCTAGTAGGCTTGCCAAATTGCGCCGGTTTTTTTCTCTACTTGTACATTCTTATTGCGGAAAGTACAGTAAAATGTGCAACAATGAGAAAATCCCATTGATGTAGGACGCGATAGTCGCATTGTTTCTGATTAAAATAATTGATTAAAATATTTTTACAAAATATTAAAAACATCTTTAAATTCTTTGAGATTTAAAATGTTTCTTTCTTAAAACATTTAAAGACGGGCACTTTTTAGTCGGGTTTATTTACTTTTTGATTTTTTAAATAAAAAAATCATCAAATGATGAGGTTGCAAACCCCAATGCCGGGGTTTTGATTACTCTAGGGGCAAATCACAGCTGAGTTAACAACGCCTTGCCAACGCTCCTACACCAATTCCAAACACAGCTGTTACAGGTGATATCAGCAGGTGTTGTTGTAATTGTCGGTAACAACAATAGGTATTTACTTTTTGTTTTGCATATGCTTTCTGTCCAATTCAACACCAATGTATACCAAACGCAAAAGTAAACAACAATATACAAATACAATTTTCACACATATGATATTTGGCATGTGCCACGACAAGAAAAAAGTCAAATCGGCTGGTCTTGTAACAAAGCCTGCATTACTTCAATTTGGACTATCATTGAGGACCGTACGGGTCATAGACTAATCATACATAGATACATTTATTCTCTCAATAAATTAAACGTCATAGGTACGGTGGAAAGTAAACATTGGATGGCGGAAAACATGGGTTCAATAATACCAGATAGAGGCAATAGTAAACAACGTCCAACAAAGGAACAACAACCGAATTTCGTGTTTTTGTGGCAAACTAGTTGTATTAAATACAATACAAATGTATACCAACGTTAAAAGTCAACAAAAAAGTGCAAAATACATTTACATTTTTCAGTTCTACACCAAAACGACATGAAAAAGTTAAGTGTACATATTTTGTAACTCCACCTGGTGTAAGTTAATTTTAAATTTAATTGCTCTCATTTCCACAAACCTACGACGAAGAGTGTGAAATGAAACGTCAGATGAGAGAATAAATGTATCTATGTATGTATTAGTCTATGGTGCGGGTTTCCTAGGCAAGCCAAATTCAAGAAAAGTTCGTGCACGAAGCACTTCAAAGTAAATGGTGGCATGATTCTTCTACATAACTGGTCATATGACAGAAGTTACGTTAGAGCATCTTACAACCGACAATTCTGAATGGTACACAACCAATTGTTTGCCAGAAGTTTTTGGTGATCTAATGAAAATGCACTCCCATCACGATAATGCCTATTGTTGGTATACATATACATATGTATGTACATATATACTTTATGTGCTGAGCATAGAAGAATTTAGTATAGACACATTAAGGCTGTTTTTTATTCCATTAAGCTATCGCCACCTACGACTTTCCAAATAAAACGATCCACACTTAACACTACGCAAGGTGGCAACATTTGCTGTAATGGGTGAAAAAAATGCGATACGGCAACACGTTTATAGCCAGTGCCAACAAGCACATAGTAGCAGCAGATGTTGTTGTAATTGTAAGCAGAAACAACAGACATTGTATTTTCGTTCATTCGTTGCAGTTGTCAAACTCTACACAAATATATAAAGGGTTTTTCAATAAGAGCGCTACAAAAGTTTTTTTAAATAAAACAAAACCGGTTTTAGATACCAATGAAATTCTTTATTCCTGTGAAAGTACGTTCGATGCCATTATGTATGGAACTCGATTTCTTTTGCATGGCCACCACGGGCACGCTTGCAGAAGTCCAGATGCTGAACCCTATACTGCTGCAATTTCACGTTCGATATTCGTACGAAGTTCATCAATCGTCACTGGCTTGTTGGCATATACCATAGACTTGACGTAGCCCCACAAGAAAAAATCTAACGGCGTCAAATCGCACGTGCGATAACACGTTCACCAAACTTGATTTCCAATAAATTGATTGTGGCATTCGCTGTGTGGCTTGTGGCGCCGTCCTGTTGGAACCACATGTCCTCCAAGTCCATATTATCCAATTGGGGCCAAAAATATTCGGTTATCATTGAACGGTAGCGATTCGCATTCACAGTAATGTGCCGGTCTTGATCATCACTGAAGAAGTACGGCCCAATGACGCCGCCGGCCCATAAACCGCACCAAACCGTAATTTTTTCGGGATGCAATGATGACTCATGGATTACGTGTGGATTGCTGTCTGACCAATAACGCATATTTTGCTTATTGGCGAAGCCATTCGATTGACGATTATGACGACCATAAATTGGACGTAGCGCTCTTAAAGTTGAGGCCACTGACTCCAAATTTCGGTAGTAAATTTTAATAATTTCGACTCGTTGTTGGCTCGTATATCTTTCCATGATGAAATGGCAAACCTTACTGAAGAGAAATGTCAAAAGAGCGGGAAAAAATATGGCGTCGTTTGCTGTCCCTATCGATTTACTTTTGTAGCGTCTCTGTTGAAAAACCCTTTACTAACAATACAAAAAATATAAAAACAAAATACATAAGATTTGAGAAGTGATTTTACGACTATACCTGTTTAAACGACTATACCTTGTAGATAATTCTACCATGATCAATATGTATAACATTTACCTAGCGTTTTTGCGAACAATTTAGTTCCAATTTTGTTTTTTATCGGAAATAAAACTATATCCTTCAAATTTAGAGTTATAAAAGTATACGTAGTTTTCCATTAAACAAAATTACTTTAATGAACTTAACATGTGTAAGCCATTTTGGAAATTTCTGCTTTTGAGCCTCTCCTTGATAACATTTTCATTCGCAAGAAATGATAACAAAAATACCTTTTTGTTGCCATTTCTTAAAACTTAACATGTGGCAACATTGCCATTGCTCAAGTCGGAATTTAAGTGGGAAACTGAAATGCCACTTAATATCGCTTAGCTGTCCCGTACAAATTAAGCTATAATTAACTTTAGCGGGGTAAAAAAACATACTTATTGATTCTCTCATCTGACGTTTCATCAAAAACGATGTACAAATAGACAGTCAAAATTTCTCTTCACTCAAATGCCAACAAACAAAACGAGTGAAACCCTAGTACTTCTCTACTCTCTCTGTTACTCTCTTCATTGAATATTTCAATACACGAGCAGCTTTTTGATAGTGTTATTGTATATAACCATACAAATTCCAACCATGTTGAAGTAAAATTACATAAACTATGCAAAAAGTATGAAATAAGCAAGATATGACGCGAGAGAGAAATACGTTTGAGTGAACTCCTAACACTTTTTGGTTCTCTTTTACCAGGGTTGCCAAGTTGCGCACATCTTCTGGTCGTCTAATTGTAAATCGTCTTTGGTTTCATTTCACTCTCATCGAAATAAGAGAAATTCGACAAAAATTAACTTACAGCAGGTGGAGGTACAAGAACGTTTTACTTAACTTTTTCATTTCGTTTTCGTATAGAACTGTGAAATTTAAATGTATTTGAAGAGAACAAAAAGAATGTACAAGTAGAGAAGAAAAAACCACCGCAATTTGGCAACCCTAGTAGAAGAGAACCAAAAAAGTCGACGCGATTCACTCAAACGCATTTCTTCCCGCGTCATAATTTGATTATTTCATACTTTTTACATACTTTATGTAATTTTATTTAAATATGGTTGGAATTTCTGTAGTTAGGTACAATAACATCCTCAGAAATCTGCTTGTGTATTAAAATATTCAACGAAGAGAGTAAGAGACCGAGCAGAGAAACGACACGCTTCACTCGTTTTCTTTGTTGGCATTCCATTCCATGAGTAAATTTTCTTCTCTATACCATAGTTGCTTTATGAAGAGAACCAAAAAGTGCTAGAAATTCACTCAAAGGCATTTCTCTCACGCGTCATATCTTGATTATTTCTCACTTTTTACATAGTTTATGTAATTCTACTTCAACATGATTGGAATTTGTATAGTTATATACAATAACAACGAAACGACGAAACACCTTCTCTTGGATTGCCCTGCTCAGGCAGGACTGAGAAGTAGGATATTCGGTACACATTTAGTTAGCACCATAGGCCTACAGGATATTCCTGTAGGTCTCATAGACAAATTTATTGAAAGGGCAAATTGGCTAGACGACTAGTCAATAGTTGCTATGGAGGAAACTTCTTTAGCCTAAGTGTGCTAGACACCGTGCTGTCTTGCAGCCTTTTCAACCAACCAACCAACACCAAAACGACAAGAAAAAGTTAAGTGAACATATATTTTGTAACTCCACCTGGTGTAAGTTAATTTTAAATTTCATTTCTCTCATTTCCACAAACCTACGACGAAGAGTGTGAAATGAAACGTCAGATGAGAGAATAAAAGTATCTATGTATGTATTAGTCTATGAAAAAATCATTCATTCAACTTTCAAACAAATTCAGCTGTCGTCCAAATATAAAGCAACGTTCAGATATATTGAGATTTCGAAGTTTTAAATATTTCGACTCGCCGAACATATGTTTTGCAGTACAACACAGCAGCTTATTGAAAGAAATCCTGAAAACTGATCAATCTCATTATACCCATAGATTAATTTATACATAGATTTGTACGTAACGTCTCATCTGACGTTTCTCTTTGCGCTTCTTCAATGAGGAAACGAACTTCTGCCAGCAACGTCGAACAATATCCTTCCATTTTTATTTTTGTGCATGCACAATGTTCATGTATTTACATATTTTGAACAGTCACAGTAACAATTTCACCTGTGATTGTCAAACCTCAGCGACAGGATTCTTCTCTTTCCTTCAATCATTAAACCAATGAGCGAGTTGACAAATCTATGTATAAATTAGTCTATGGCTTTACCTGAATATACATATATATACATAAGTAGTATGAACAATTATTAAAAAAATTTAAATTACAAGAAACAAATATTTTTTTTCAAAACAAATATCAACGGGAATAATGACGACGACTTCTATGAAAAAGAGACGCAAAAAATCAACTATGGTATAGGGAAGACAATTTACTCATGGAGTGGAATGCCAACAAGGAAAACGAGTCAAACGCATTTCTTCCCGCGTCATAATTTGATTATTTCATACTTTTTACATACTTTATGTAATTTTATTTAAATATGGTTGGAATTTCTGTAGTTAGATACAATAACATCGTCAGAAATCTGCTTGTGTATTAAAATATTCAACGAAGAGAGTAAGAGACCGAGCAGAGAAACGACACGATTCACTCGATTTCTTTGTTGGCATTCCATTCCATGAGTAAATTTTCTTCTCTATACCATAGTTGCTTTATGAAGAGAACCAAAAAGTGCTAGAAATTCACTCAAAGGCATTTCTCTCACGCGTCATATCTTGATTATTTCTCACTTTTTACATAGTTTATGTAATTCTACTTCAACATGATTGGAATTTGTATAGTTATATACAATAACACTATCAAAAAGCTGCTCGTGTATTGAAATATTTAATGAAGAGAGTAAGAGAGAGAACAGAGAATGACTAGCGTTTCACTCGTTGTGTTTGTTGGAATTTGAGTGAAGAGAAATTTTGACTGTCTACTTGTACATCGGTTTTGGTCACAATTTACTCAAATGCATTTCTCTCTCGCGTCATATCTTGATTATTTCATACTTTTTGCATAGTTTTTGTAAGGTTACTTCAACATGGTTGGAATTTGTCTAGTAATATACAGTAACACTATCAAAAATCTGCTCGTGTATTGAAATATTCAATGAAGAGTGTAAGAGCGAGAGCAGAGAATGATTAACAGCCTTTTTTTTCAATCGGGCGAATTCATCGCCGCCACTCTTACCCGCCCCTACCGGCCGAGAGGGCCACGTTCCCTTAACGTGAGGACAGCGTAGACATTATAGACCGGTCTATAACGGGAGAGCAAGGATAATAAGTTCACACGTTGCAACCAACTACAGAAATTCATCACCAGTTGGTATTACACTAACATAAATATGTATAAAAGTACATCACGAGATATTAATATATCAAGGACTTCATACTTTAAAGTAATTACGAACAAAACCAAATTATAAATCGGACAAGATAGTAAGGACAAAATAAATTTACATATGTAAAGGAATATATAGCACTAATGCAATCTACGTAGTCTGCGATCGCTGATTTCCAATCGCCTCTGATTTAGCTCGGCCTTGAAACCAGACTCCGTCTCGGCATCGTGGTTGAGATCCCGGTTTCTCCTTTCGAATCTGAATGTATATTGATGGCAATGCATTGACAACATATTTCCATTTATACCTCGGAACATTTCCGCCTTCCTTCCCTTTGTCGATAACCGTCAATGCCAGGTTCTAATTAACAATCTCAATAAAGGACTTTTGAACAGAGTTCCAACTGATCATCTTAGCTCACTTAGGCTTTGGATTCTCATAGTGTGACCGAAGCTTTCCATCTGCTTCCTCGGATTTGGAAGCCGTTGTAATGTCTAGGATCTCAAAAACACTATAAACCCATTTCCAAGATTCTCATTGCTTAACAAGAATCATGCTGGCTTCATGACAGTCCTTACATTTTTTCTTCGAAGGTTGCAGGTTTGGCACTTGCTATCTGCCCTCCGACATATTTATCAGTCAAAACGATAGACGTACCTCCAATCTTCCCCAAAGAACTGACAATGATGGCCCATACATCAGGTCGCACTTCAATTATGTTCACATTAGTGGACTCTACCAAATTGGCATCGAGTGGTATCCGCCAACTCTACGTCTAGAGATCTGTATTGTTGTTTTATTATTGTATTATTTATTGCATGAAATGTGGTTGTATCAACTGTAAATTCCGCAGTTAGGACCGAATTGCAGTTGTCACAACCGAATTGAATTTGTCATAATTGAACTTAGTCCCCAATCTCTAATTCGGATGTGATGATATCTAAACTCAGTTACGGTCAATTCGTTTGTTTTTCTTGGCTGTATAGAGGATTTGAGGTCGATCGTTTCCCCTTGAGGTGCTCAAGTATCAGTCAGATTCCACTAAAATAAAGTCTGGAACTATCCGATAGGAATGTTACGCATTGAGTGCAACCAGTTAACCAGTTAGCCGCCCACTATGGGCAGACGCTTCAGACGTGTCATTCTCCTAATTATAGCTCTCCTGTGGGAAGATAGTTACTGGCAATATCCTTATACCATGTTAAAAATTTTGTTTTTGATAACTACACCCTTTTGTAGTATGCCATTGGATTCTGCCGCTCTTGATCAGAGATTGTTTATTCTTCGCAGCAAACATACATATCTGCAGGCCGTTCGGATATCCGCCTCGTGCTAACCCCTAGCATAGCCGTTTGCTACCCAGCAACAAGTTCATTGATACTTACCTATCTACCTAATAAGAACTTAGTAGTACCAACTTAGTTCCATTGTCTTAAGTCCAATCAACGGGGGTGAAATAGGTGGGCGTGGCGTCAATATTTGGATCAGCATTTTGGCCAATGTCATAAAGCTAGAATTACGGTATTTGGCAAATGTATTTGACAATGGAATTTGTAGGCAGCGAAAAGTGGGTATGGTCATATTAGAACATTCTAAATAACTGAATATGAACAGACGTCATAAATAGGAATGTAAGGAGTGGAAAGAGAAACAAGTTATTGCAGTCTGTGTGCAATAGAAGATGCAATAATTGTTTGACAAATGAATAACACTTTTTGCACGAAATGCCAGCTAAATCCGATTTGTACCAATTGAAGTAAGACTGTAAAGTCTAAATCCGGCCCTGCTAAATGGCATGTTAAACTATCAGTGCAAATATTGGTCTTTCCAATAAGAACTTGACAACTTTTTTTTTAAATAAAACGCCAACCATTTGGGATATTTCCAAAATTTTATGATCGACTTGAAATACAATCAAAACACTTATGAATGGAACTCGACTTCGTTTATATGGTCACCGCGGGCACGTCGGCAGTGGTCGATTCGTTGAACCCAATTTTCGATGACTCAGTCACACATTTCGACATTCAATGTTGGCTCTGAGTTCTTCCAACGTCGTCAGCTTGTTGGCATAGGCAAATGATTTGACGTAGCCCCAAAGAAAAAAGTATTGAGGCGTTAAATCGCACGAACGAGGCGGCCAATTGACTGGTCCATTTCTTGAGATAACACTCTCACCAAACTTACTCTTCGATGAATCGATTGTAACGTGTGCTGTGTTGCTTGTGTCTTGAAACCACATGTCGTCAATTCCATGTTTTCCAATTCGGGCCAAAAATAATCGGTAACATGGCGCGATAACGATCGCCATTCACAGTAACGTGACGAATGTTATTGTCGACGAAAAAATATGGCCGCCGGCATGCAAACCGCACCAAACAGTTATTTTTTGTGGATGAAGTGGTGATTCATGAAGCACATGTGGATTTTCACCAAAACAATAACGCATACTTGGTTATTGACGAACCCATTGAGCCAAAAATGAGCTTCGTCACTGAAGATGATTTTGCGATGAAATTCATCATCTTGGCGCATCTTCTCCAGAGCGTCGCGTCAAATGGTCCATCGGCTTCAATTCTTGAGTCAGCTTGATCTTGTATGGGTGTAAACCAAGATCTTTACGCAAAATTCGCCATAAAGTGGTCTAGGCGATGCCCAGTTATTGAGAACGCCGCGTATTCGACTGATTTGGATCGTTTGCTACGGACGCCTTAACAGCCTTAGCAGCGTCACACAATGAATATAATAAATAAATGGTTTCCCATTACATCCCATGAAGGGACAGGGGAGAGCTTCTCACAATCACTGAGCTGTGCGCTTTCCAGTTTTCACTAACTAATTGGGACCTACAGTTTTACACCGGTTCCGAACGGTATTTTGAGAAGCTTTTTCATGGCTAAATACTCGATAGTGTCGCCGTCACTATGCGAGGTGACAGCCACCGAAAGAAACATTAAGGTGGTCTGAGCAAGGATCGAACCCCGGATCTCATGTACAAGAGGCGCGCACACTACCATTGCACCACCGACAGCACAATCAGTATGTAGACTCAAATTTTTGCACTAAACTTGTTATTGCTTGTCTACTAGGGCGAGAATAGTGACTGCAAATTGGAGTTAACGCTCTTATAGTTGCGGTCACCGACTCCGAATTTCGGTAGTACATTTTTATAATTTGCATACGTTGTTCGTTCGTGTACTTTACCATGATGAAAATGTTGAGTTTACTGAAAAAAAGGAAAGTCACAGTTAGATGATCAGTGAAATAGTGCGTGCATACATTAAATTCAAAGTTGTCAAGTACCTATTGGAAAACCCTTAGATCGATTCGGGGAGAGAGAAGTGGAATGAATCCCTTTTCAATTTGATAAAACTCGTACGATTATTCTGCTTTAAATTTACGATATCAGTTTTGGAGAGTACAAAAACTTCTGAGTAAAAAGTGACAAGCATGCTGCAATAGTTATACCATAAAACTACAATGAACAAAAAACAAAACATAGACTAGTGACATCTAGAGTAGATATTTGCCTCAGTAAATTTACGAAGTATGATGTGGTTGCATATGGATGTTGCATGTTGGGAAGTACGATATTGCTTTAATAATACCAGATGGAGGCAATGGCTCAAACCAACCAACAAGAAAACAGCAACGGCATTGCGTTTTGTGCGTTAACATTTTTCTATAAATACACCACAATTATATACTAACAATAAATAATCAATATTCTTCGAGCTTGAGGTCAGATTTGCTGTTGTTGTATTTATTTTCCTCGATATTTCGCTACTCCTTTGTGTAGCATCATCAGCAGATATGAACAATATTTAACAATTAAAACAAAATAACAATTGTGTCAATTTTAAAATGTTCAAACAAATTTTCCCGGTTTTTTTCAAAATTTTCTGAAGTTACACAAACAAAAATAATGTTCGTAAAAAGTTCATATAAATTAACCCAAAGAAAAATATTAGATTGATAAACAATTTGTGCTTAAATGGTTCTACTTTTTACTAATTAAATGTCTGTAAATTTGGGCTACATTATCTGTATCTGTTTTATAGTTAATTCTTTTCAATGTTGGTGTAGTAATTATTTGTAGCATTTCTAACATATAACGACGTTTATAATTGTTTTCTTTATTTAATACGGCGAAAAATTTAATAGAACGCGTTTTGACTATAAGTGATGTAGAATTCCACAAGGTCAATAAGGAAAGGATAAGAAACATTCTCAAGGACAACAACTTCCCGAACCATCTTACCAACAGACCGATAAGGCAATTTGAGGATAAAGGACAACCGAACAGGGTTACTACAGATGAGCCGAAAATTTACAAGTCAATGACGTACATACCTGGAATAACAGATAGGTTGGCGAAGTCAAAAATATTTGACGACAAGAATTATACATTAGCACACAAAACATATAACACAATAGGCAGAATATTTAGTAGGGCAAAGGATAGTTTGGACAAATTTGATATTTGTAATATAGTGTATAAAATACCATGTAAGGGAAATGACAACGAGGTTTGCAACAAAGTATATGTAGGGACTACAAAAAATAAACTAAAGACACGAATTGCAGGACACAAATCAGATCAGAAATACAGGCACATTTCTACACAGAAAACAACGTTAACATCCCATTGTGCTAGTTTAAATCATTACCCAAACTTTCAGGATACAGCCGTTTTAAATAAAGAAAACAATTATAAACGTCGTTATATGTTAGAAATGCTACAAATAATTACTACACCAACATTGAAAAGAAATATGAACTTTTTACGAATATTATTTTTGTTTGTGTAACTTCAGAAAATGTTGAAAAAAGGCGGGAAAATTTGTTTGAACATTTTTAAATTGACATAATTTTTTCACAATTGTTATTTTGTTTTAATTGTTAAGTATTGTTCATATATCCTGATGATGCTACACAAAAGAGTAGCGAAATATCGAGGAAAATAAATACAACAACAGCAAATCTGACCTCAAGCTCGAAGAATATTGATTATTTATTGATAAAGAAAAGGTCGAACAACAGAATAAAAATATTATATACTAACAATAAAATATATCAAAAAAAAGTCCAAAATACGTTTAAATTTCACAGGTTTTCTTCAAAACGACATGAAAAATTTAGGTCAACAATATTTGTAATTCCACCTGGTTTAAGTCAATTTACGTCAAATAATTCTTTATCGCACCGAACGCACCACGAAGAGTGTGAAATGAAGCGTCAAATGAGTAAGATGTCACCTCTAGGTGGAATTACTTTATGGTAGTGTAGAGTATTATAGTGTTAACTAATCCATGAATTGTAAAATAATAGCGATCGAGCGAAATGTGATCGTCGGTGGTGTTTAATCCCCGCTCTGACTATATTTTGGCGACGATTGTGCAGATTACACTCAGATATGTTTGAAATGAGGTTGTAGCCACAACCCAATTTGGGTTGTCACGACTGAATTTAGTCTCCACAACTGAAATTCAGTTGAAGCAACCTCGTTGTATAACTGATTCGGAGATTGGTACCAAAATGGGTTGCAGCAACCGACTGTGGCATCAATTCAGGTGCAACAAAAAAATTTGGCATCAATGCGGTTGCTACTACCCAATTTGGTGGTATCAATTTGGTCCCAATATCAATAGAATTTGGCCTGAAGTCGGTTGCAATAACCGAATTTAGCGTCAATTCGGTTACTGTACCCGAATATCTCAGGAATTGTTCTATAATTCTATATATTTCAAACCTGACGTTTACAATTCTAGAAGCGAATATTTTATTAAATAATCTAAAAAGAATTTACAATTTTTGCGGTCACGGTGACAGATGAATTTTTTGTGATCATTAAGAGAGGTAACTAAAATATTGTAATCACTGTTTCTGCATTAAAACGTCATAGCCTCTAGTTCGGCTGCCCAACCTCTAATTCGGCTACCCCAACCTCTAATTCGGTGGTGAGAACCTGTAATACGGCTGTAACAACCTTTAATTCGGCTGATTCGGCAGTTGTGGCACTATCTAAATTTGGTTGTGACAACCTCTAACTCGGCTGTGACAGCCTGTAATTCGATTTGGACAATCTCTAATTCGGTTGTGAGAACCTGTAATTCGATTTTATAGTTCGGCTGCCCCAACCGGCTGTGACAACCTCTAATTCGGTTGTGAGAACCTGTAATTTGGCTGTAACAACCTCTAATTCGGCTGTGACAACCTCTAACTCGGTTGTGACAATCTCTAATTCGGCTGTGAAAACCTTTAATTCGGCTATGACAACCTCTAACTCGGATGTGATAACCTGTAGTTTGGTTGAGACAACATATGATTCGGGTGTGATGACCTCTAGTGTGGTTAAGACAACCTCTAAATTCAGTTACGGCTAATTCGTCTGTCCCAATCAAACTTTTCAGTGAGTGTAGTGACCATGCATGGGATGCAATAGAAAACTAATAGCTTGTTTCTCTATCTCGAACGAAAAGCTAAGCGAAAGAAAATCAGTCACTCACATTCGACTCAAATTGGGTTTCTCAATGTCGAAAGTTTCGGTCGCCTGACTCCATGTTTGTTCGTAAGTGATAGAACATTCGAATTAGAGAAACCAAAATTTTTATTTTTTTTATGTTTTCATTCGACTTGAAACGACAAGATTGTGAAACTCAAATCAACTTTCTTTCGTCTAGAACACGAAAGAAAGTTTTTGTTCGAGGTAGAGAAACAGGCTATACATTTTCTTTAGATCGACTACTAAAGCATTCTTATTATGGATCACCATTTGGGAACTACTGTCCTCTCCATAGCGTAATGTATTTACATGTCCATTACAATCGGTGCTGTGTTGAGCCTTTACAGATTTCCTTCACATTGCATACTCATATTTATGGCTACCAATTTGCTTCTGTTTCTGATTCTTCATTCGTTGTCTGGCGCTCTATTGTGGCCAAGTTTGACAACAAGAGTCACGCGATTTATTGATATTGATGTTTACGAAAAACACCAACATCCAACCACCAACAACAACGACGACGACGGCAAGAGGCACTCAATTATTGATCAATCCATTGGCTGATCGACCGACTGACTGGCAACAGACATGTACAAACATTGGACTTACAGATGAAATTGTGTTTAGATGGTTGGATGGATGGATGAATGTCTTCTGAGACAGCCCGAGTTAATGTGCATACCAATTTGATGTGTACAAGCAAACAAACAAACCAACCAACAACAACGATTTCATACTCGGCCGATCAGATAAAATATTGATGAGATCAGACTTTTATATTATTTGATTGTGGCTGTTACTGGCGTCGGCGGTGACGGTGGCGGCGATGGTTTCAAAGCAGTTGCTGCCATTGATTTTGTTGCTGGTTATGGTTTCCTTCGTCTCCTCAAATTGTCTCAAGTTGTTGTTATTTTGAGATCATTTGTTGTTGTTCACTGAATGAAATTTGAAAAAAAGGTATCAATAAAACCTTTTGCGCTCCCGGCAAGGCGTCAGTGATTATACTGATGTCAAGATCTGTGGTAAAGATTTGATTTCTTTTCGTTTGGAAACGCTGCTGATCATGACGATGATCGTTTCACACATTGACTCTCTGTAGGTACAAGTTTAGTACGAGTGCGACTCATTCAGCCGGCTGGCTGGCAGGCAGGTCGACCGACGAGCATGACGTTGCTGGTACACGGGACATACTAATATGCCGCACGCTCCAGACGTGTCGCCACAATTTGCCGCCAACTGGCGTCGGCGTTTTTTTTTTGTTTTTACAGAAGAAAAAAAGGGGAAAATAATTTTTGTTTAAAAATAAACTCAGCAACAACAGCAGTGGCGACAGTGGCAACAAACATTTTCACAGCATTTCGTACATTTACAACAATAGCAACAGCAGAAGGCATCAGCAACTATACACTGCTAATGATGCGATACTATTACATTGTTGTTGTCACTCTGGGTTCAGGTTGCCGATGCACAGTGACATGGAATCAGAAAAATGTTCGATGTTTTGACACTTTGTCGAATATGCGTTAAACCGTCGACCCTCTGTAGTATGCCCCATCATATACATATATTTCGCCAGTATTTAAATAAAATTACATAAAGTATGTAAAAAGTATGAAATAATAAAGTTATGACGCGAGAGAGAAATACGTTTGAGTGAATCGCGTCGACTTTTTGGTTCTCTTCTTCGAGGGTTGCCACATTGCCACGGTTTTTTCTTCTCTACTTGCACATATTTTTTATATAATATTTGGAGAAAAATCAAAAAATTAGAGACATCTACATTGTTTCTCCTCAAGTTTACACTATTACATTCGCTCTCATCAAATGAGAATGTTGACATATCCAATGATTTCTCTAATAGTCTAACATGGTCTATAGAATTGAAGTATTTATACAATTGGCTCACGTTTACAGTATAGTCAACTTCATTTAATTTTAATGTAATGTGGAAGGCATAAAACACGATATTATTGTGTCACACATATTAAATATTCACAGAATATTATTTCTATATGAATATTGTGTTGTCAAATATTAGGCGTGTTTTGGTTACACTGTCGCATGTTGTGTATGAAGACTTAGGCCCAATTTTTGACTGGTTATTTAATTATGCACCGTCGGTGGTGCAATGGTTAGTGTGCGCGACTCTTGTACATGAGATCCTGGGTTCGAACCCGGCTCTGACCACCTTCAAATTTTCTTTCGGCGGCGGTCACCTCGCATAGTGACGGCGACACTATCGAGTATCTAGCCATGATCAAGCTTCTCAAATTACCGTTCGGAATCGGTGTAAAACTGTAGGTCCCAATCAGTGAGTGAAAACTGGAAAGCGCACAGCTCAGTGATTGTGAGAAGTTCTCCCCAGTCCCTTCATGGGATGTAATGGGAAACCATTTATTTTTTTTTTTTTTATTTAATTAGGTAATCAGTTGATTTTGATTTATGTTTGATCTGACTTTAAATACGAAAAGAGTTTGTAAGTGCTTTGTCAAATAATCTTACTACCTATATGGCAACAGTGGCAAATGCTACGAAAAATAACCGGTATTCATACATTTCTTTACTAATCGTTACAATGTATCAAGCTGACGCCATTTGCAAAAGAATAATGAAGTTATAAAATACAAAATATTTAATGAAATTGGAAAGTATTTCAGCAGAAATGAAGTTCTAACTGCACTACTAGTTAAATGATACGATTTTATTGTTACTTCAACTTGGAATTCACATTAACAATTAAAGAAGCTTTGTTTTTGTTCTTCCCTTAAGGGGCCCTTAGACCTGTGGATAAGTTGCAGCGACTTCAAGTTGACATCAACTTATCCATGGTGTAAGGTGAAGTTGGTGGTTTGTACGAACTAGTTGATGTAAAATCAAAGCCATTTTGATTTTTTGAAGTTGATATTAACTTATCCACCAGTGTAAGGGGAAGTTGCATCAACTTTCATTCGCATTTCGGTGGGAAACGTTCATGAGGCTACATTATCGGCAAAATGTAAATAAATGAACCAAAAAATAAATTAATTAAACACTATCGGAAAAATATAAACTAAATAAATATGATTTGTAGTGTTATATATAAATATTTAAAGAAAATAAAAATGGCGTTTTTTCGTAAAATTTGTGATATTTTCGCAGTGCGCTCATCACCTTTCATTTCGACATCTGACAAGAAAATGAAGTTGCCTCAACTAGTTTGAGAGTGTAAGGGCAAAATCGAAGTTGATGTCTAGTTATCGAAGTCGAGCAACTTATCCACAGGTCTAAGGGCCCCTTTAGTTTCCTGCCAAAATCATATGGTCACTTGATCACGGCAACCTAAAAGATTAATTCAGAGTTTAAATTATGTTTGATCGTAGATCAAAGGTGATTTTCCACTCAAAAATTAGGCCTTATTGACACAAAAATTTCCACTAAGATTATAATATTTTTTTACATTTAATTTTTAATTTGTTTTCTTTAATATCAAAATGTAATTTATTTTTTAAAGAATAACCAAAAATATATTTTTACAAGAAATACGATATTATCAACTGCAGTTGGTTCATAATCATTGGCTTTACGTTCTTTACTTTTATAAGAACATTATTTATATACACACACAAAATTTAAGGAAAAGCGATTGAATCTTTACCCTCCCGCTATGCACTTGAAATAAAAATGAGATGCACTTTTAAGTTTGGAATATTTTATAATAATTTGGTCGAATTTCCAAATTCAAAAAGATGGTAAATATAGAATATAACATGTAGATTTACGTTTTCATAGTTTTTTTTTTAGAAAAATTTTTAATAACAGTGGTAATACATAAAATGCAAACTCCTTCATGTGTGAAATTTCTCGAAGTACTTATCGACAGAAATAAAACCCTATTAGGGAGTTTGCTAGTTCAGCTGCTGTTCGGATTTTATGGCCTAAAGTCGTCGTTCCGAAGTTATCTTCACGTACAGTCCGGTTCACTTATTTAAAGGCACTAAGAATCAGTGAGTGTAAAACTAGAACGCGCACAGCTCACTAGTTGACAGAAGCTTTCCCTAATCCCTTCATGGGATGTAACGGGAAACCATATTGTTAGGAATTTCCCTATTCGTCCTTTTTGCGTTGTTTTATTCCCAATAATAAAACAAGGTTCGTTTTAAATTACGATAATTACAACGGTTTCACTTCCTTTTATTTTACTTATATAGTACAACAGTTTACTTTATTTATAACACTTTAATAAGTCTTGTATTTGACTATCAATTCGCGTTGCTTACTTTACGGGGTTTAATCACAAACTGAACTCTCCATTCCAAAGACCTCCGCTATTTATACCAACTCACCATACTCAAATGAAGGTATATCTAGCGAATTCAAGAACCTTCTAGATGTTGTTGTTGTTGCTTATCTTTGTAGAACAATCTCGAACACAGGAGAATTATCTTTACTGAGGTGAATTCATGCTACTGGTTTAGCGAGCTGGTACGTTGTTGTTTTGCATACTTTCAGGCGCTGCACTAACCGCCTGTTATTTACATACTGTTAGTAGAGTCATTAACAGCAAGCAAAAGCTTTTACTTATTCGTAACACTGCCCCCCACTTAAGCCTGTTCGTCCCGAGCAGGCTCAACCCTCCGTTTTCTATACAGAGCTAGTCTTTCCAAATGCACGACTTTCATTTTAGCTCTTGGACTTTGGCTTTTCTGGATTCTATAAACCACGTCATTTATTCGTTTTAAAACCCTGTAAGGGCCTTCCCAGTGAGTCTGAAGTTGTGGAGATAAACCTTTCTTGTGCTGTAGGTTGAACAGTAAACCTAGCTGGCCTTCATGGAATCCTTCGAAATTTGCCGCTTGGTCGTACCTGGCTTTCATCTTATTACTGACCAACTTCATTCTGCTGCGAACAAACTCGTGAAGTTCGCTAAGCTCTCCTGGGATACCATCATTCTCCCCACTGTCGGATGTTAGGCAGTTGCCAAACTCCAAATTTCTAGGGAGCTTTAACTCTGTCCCGAAGACGGCACTAGCTGGTGTTCGGGCAGTGGTATCCTGGGTGGCCGACCGGTATGCTAGAAGGAATTTTGGTATACGTTCGTCCCAGAATTTTCTATCCTTACTGACGGCCTTGCTCAAATATTCTTCAAGAGCCTGATTAAATCTCTCTACCGTGCCGTCAGTCCGAGGGCGCAATGCTGTCGTTCTCATACCATTCCTCTCGCATATTTCTTTCAAGATGGCAGATTCAAAATTCCTACCCTGCTCCGACTGCAGTTCTAAAGGGGCACCAAAACGATTTATCCAGTTGTTCGCGATAGCTTTGCTTATTGTTTTCGCTTCTTTATTCGGAATAGCGTACACCTCGGGCCATTTACTGAAGTAGTCCATAACGACTAGGGCATATTGGTTCCCAGAGCTACTTGTTGGATATGGACCAGCCACACTCATGGATATTCGCTCGAAGGGAGCACTTGGACTCTCCTGATGTCTCTGTTCGCAACTCCTCCGCGTTGGTCCTTTAGTTGTCAAGCACTGGGTTCAGCCTGCAATCCACACGGATACAGCTTTTTGACGACCAACCCAATAGAAACGTTCCCTTAGTTTCTCCATAGTTTTACCTTTTCCGAGGTGCCTACCACTCGGACCATTATGAGATTCTGCAATTATCTCTTTCACTTTCAAGGCAGGTACCACAATTAGATTTTTTTTCCATCTTCACTTTCCCATACGCGGTATAGACAGTCATCTAGCAATCTCAGGCTATTCCACTGGCCCCAATATGATTTTAAAACGGGGCTTTCTGAAGCGATTTCATTCCGCGTTAATTGTCTATCCTCTTCCTTTGCCAAAATAATTTTTGACAATACAGGATCACTTCTCTGTGCCGTGAACCACTCGTCGTCCGATTCAATTCTCAGGGATCGGCCGTCAATAATTTTCTCTTTTATCTCAGCCTTAGAATCCTGCATACGCTCGATTACATGTGGACGGTCATTTACTCGTCCGGTATCGGCTGTTATCGCTGGAGGTCTTGACCGTTTTCGCGGGTCTCTACAGTCCCGCCCTATATGGTCACGTTCGCCATGATTGATACCTTTCAATTTTGTTGCTTGCCATAGCGCTTTCGTGAGAATACCGAATCACTTCTTTCAGTTCGCTAACGGCGCCTTTCAAATCTTTTGATTTGACTTCCGTTTCTACCCTTCGCACATGATGAGTCTGTTGACTGGAAACAACCCTCGCCGTCTCATTCGCCAAAGCAAATAAAACTGTTTCCACAAATGTAGCTCTTTGTGAGGCAAATACCGCATATCTAACGTCAGGATCGTTAATGCCCCTAAAAAATGCCTCTATCTTAAATTGCTCTAAGAAAGTTTGGGGTTCTCCAGGATATGCCATCAACACCAAACGTTCCACCTCGGTTGCGAAGTCGTGAAGCGTTTCGTTATGCTTTTGAACTCGGCCTATTAATTCCATGCGATATAAATCATAAACCATACTTGCGTTGTAACGCAGCCAGTATATCCTCGTAGTTGTTTCTGGCACTAACGGGAATGCTCTGAAGGACTTCTGCTGCACTGCCTTTGAGTGCTAAAATTAGCTCTACTGCTTTGTCGTTGCTGTTCCACAAGTTCTTAATTGCGACCATTCCGAATTGGAATTTAAAAACATCAAATGGTGTAGAGCCATCGAAACTGGAAGCTTTCAATCTACTAGAGGCCGTCGGTGGTGCAATGGTAGTGTGCGCGGCTCTTGTACATGAGATCCTGGGTTCGAACCCGGCTCTGACCACCTTAAAATTTCTTTCGGCGGCGGTCACCTCGCATAGTGACGGCGACACTATCGAGTATCTAGCCATGAAAAAGCGTTCGGAATCGGTGTAAAACTGTAGGTCCCAACCAGTGAGTGAAAACTGGAAAGCGCACAGCTCAGTGATTGTGAGAAGTTCTCCCCAGTCCCTTCATGGGATGTAATGGGAAACCATTTATTTATTTATTAGAGGCTTCAGAAATTACTCGCACTGGCCCCTCTTGTAACTGAAGTTCATTAATTTTTCTTTGCAATTCACTTACATCATTTTCGACTTTCTCAAACTTCTGTTCAACTTCTTCGAACTTCTGTTCGAAGTTTTCGAATTTCTCATTAACATGTATTTCCATGTTGTTTATAACTTCTTGATGTCTCTCTTGCATTATTCTTGAATTTTCGCTCAATTTCTCGTCCACAATTCTAGAATTCTCGTTCATAATTCTAGAATTCTCAACAAATTTCTCATTCATAATTCTAGAATTTTCACCAAATTTATTTTCCAGTTTGTCGTTAATTATTCGAGAATTTTCGCTCAATTTCTCGTCCATAATTCTAGAATTATCGTCCAATTTGGCCATCATGGCAGTAAACATTGTAGAAACATCTACATTACCACTTGCTTCTTTTGCACAAACCTCCATTTCGTGTTTGCACTCGAACTGATATGTGTCAATGTTGATGTTTCGGCGTTTAAATTCTTCTATTAATCGCCTCTGCAGCTCTACTTTATTACCAGCTGTCGGTTGATCCAACTTACTCAACTCCTTGTTTAGCTGTTCAGCTTTGAGTTCTTCAAACTTCATCGTTGTCCTTAATTCGTAATTTTACTTCTGACACCAATGTTACGAATTTCCCTATTCGTCCTTTTTGCGTTGTTTTATTCCCAATAATAAACCAAGGTTCGTTTTAAATTACGATAATTACAACGGTTTCACTTCCTTTTATTTTACTTATATAGTACAACAGTTTATTTTATTTATAACACTTTAATAAGTCTTGTATTTTACTATCAATTTGCGTTGCTTATTTTACGGGGTTTAATCACAAACTGAACTCTCCATTCCAAAGACCTCCGCTATTTATACCAACTCACCATATGCAAATGAAGGTATATCTAGCGAATTCAAGAACCTTCTAGATGTTGTTGCTTATCTTTGTAGAACAATCTCGAACACAGGAGAATTATCTTTACTGAGGTGAATTCATGCTACTGGTTTAGCGAGCTGGTACGTTGTTACAAAGAATACTTTCAGGCGCAGCACTAACCGCCTGTTATTTACATACTGTTAGTAGAGTCATTAACAGCAAGCAAAAGCTTTTACTTATTCGTAACAATATATATATGTATATAAGAATTCCATATTCAGCAGCCTGTATCTTTTGCAATTTGTAAACGATTGCAGAATTTTAAAATGGAAATGGAAGATAGACATCTTGAGATATAAAAAACAACATAACAATAGTAGTTTGTGAGCAATTTATAAACAAAAGTCAAAAAATGTGCTATTTTTTTGGTTCACTTGAATAAAGGCACTTTAACTAATTTTAATGAAAAACTGTTTTTCATGTTTTTTTAATTTATTTTACTTTATTTCAGAACTATTAGTAATGGGTACAACCCCCTTTGTTTTTAATAACTTCAATTATACGGGGTTTCATTGAGAGATAAAGAGAATTTATGTAATCCAACGAAATTTGATTCCAAGCATCCTTAATGGCCTGAATTAGTGACTGCTTGTCATCAAATTGTCTATCTCCTTCATAGACCTTACGAGATAACCAACCCCAGACATTTTCGATAACGTTTAGATCTGGCAAATAGGGTGGCCATTCAAGAATATTAACATTTTGGCTTGCAATGAACTCCTTTACTACTCCGGCGTTGTGTATAGGGGCATTATCTTGTTGCAATATCCAAGATATGGCACCAAATAGTTCGCTGAACTTCGGAAAAGCCGATTCCAATATCGTTTTATAGCTTGCACCGGTCATTTTTGCACTTTGAAATTCAAGATGGATGGTGCCATAGTACGTAATAGCACCCCACACCATAACGCCGCCGTCTCGGCTATGATGTCGGTTCAAAAAACGCTTATTTTTGCGCAGATCATGGAAATAATAACTAGCTGTAGCCATCAGGCCCTTCAAAATTAAACTTCTTCTCATCCGTAAATACAATGGTTCTCCAGTCATTTACATGACCTCTTGGCTGCACATCCCCTACCATGTAGTCTCTTGCGAATTGAAGCCGCTTTTCCTTACTAGGAGCATTAAGTGGCGGCTTTTTTTGCAATTTAAGGTATTTAAGATACTCACAGCTCTTAATTACTCTGCGTACTGATGACTTGCTCGCTTCCACTCCAGCTTGAGCTCTTATTTTTGACAAGGATAAGGCAGAATTAGAAGCAATTCTGATGATTTTTCTTTTCTCATACGTAGACAAAGACAATGAAACCCTTCCTTTAAACTTTTTTCCATACCCCTCGGGGTCCTTGATGTAATTGTCGCCAACTGTTGGACTCCGTCCAATTTTTTTAGTTATTTGCGATTGATTTAACATTTTTTGTTTTGCCATTTTGACTCGTAAAATGATTAAGATGTAATAAGTTGTAATAAACAAATGCTCCCTACAAAAAATTATAGCTTACTTTAAAAATAATAAAAAAATAATAAAGTGCCTCTATTCAAGTGGACCAAAAAAAAGCACATTTTTGAACTTTTTTTATAAATTGCTCTACAAAAGTTCTTTAGTTAAGAAACCACTATTGTCAGTATTTTTTTATATCTCAAGATGTCTAGCTTCCATTTCCATTTTAAAATTCTGCAATCAGTTACAAATTGCAAAAGATACAGGCTGCTGAATATGGAATTTTTAGTGCCTTTAAATAAGTGTACCGGAGTGTATAAAACGTTACAGCCTCAGATATCTCGATAACTAAGGAAGTTATCGATAACTTCAACTTATTTTGGGCTTCTTTTGAGGAGTTGTACCACTCTGGTCGAGGAAATTCGCAAACAAGTTATCGATTTTTTTAGAAATTTAACAAATTTTATTTAATTTTTTTCGTTTTACTTATTGACCAAAAATATTTAAAAACTGGGGATTATTGCCGTTTTTTCCGGATTATTCAATACACTACAAGTTTGAAGAGTGACCCTCAATATATCAACAGAGTTAGTTTATGTCTCATTCCGGATTCGTTATTTCCAAAATATTTTAGACATTTCTGATGATCGGGACACCATATCATGAATTCAACATTTTGAACTTTTATGTTTCAATACAAATTTAAGTCACCCATTATGAATTTCAAAATGTTGATAGTCTTAAAATTCCGTGGCACCAACAACCCTATAATAAGACACATTGGGTTTTGAAGTCAGCTATTTCCATTAAAATTGTATGCATTTCTGAATATTGAACGAGATTTCACCCAACAAACCGAGTGTGCGTTGAACCCTTTTTCTGTGTGTGACAAAATTCTTAGCCAAAATTCTTGCGTGCTGATATGTTTCATGGGTGATAATAACGAATTGCCATAAAAAAAGTCAATATAAAGGTGTTTGTCTAAAAAGGTGCTAAAGGCACTGGGAAAGAATTGGGGGAGCACTACTATTTCACGGGTATCGCAAACGGGGAAATGCACCTAGAGAGCTCTCATAGGGACAGTGTATAATTTCAAATTGTTACACGCTGGAAAATAAAGTTCCCAAAATATATTGCAGGAACTTGTTTTTGTTAATTGAAGATCTGCTGCTTTTTGTTTCTTTATTGTCGATCACGTTTTTGTTTTCAGCAGTTTTCAAGAAACAAAGCCTCATTATTATTATTGTGCCCCAAAAATGTTATATTGAATAGTAAACACAATGTGTTTGGACACAAGTATACTATATTTGTGACAAGCTACAAACACATTATATTTGCATATAAACAGCAAAAAAGGACAAAACTTTCAGCGTGTACTATTACTATTGTTTATTGTAGTTATATTTCGTATACTAATTTGAAACCAATATACTATAGACTAACTGTCTATATGCGTGAAAATTAAAAATTATAGAATTGTATTAAGAAACATAACTGAGTTATAAAGCTAAACAAATTATGAAGTTTAAAAACAGAAGGATCCATAACATTGTAATACCACGAGGCACTTAGGAGCTATTATATTGGATTTGTCGGAACTTGTCGAACCAAGTTAGCTACAGATCTACACAACTCGATTTCCATAATTTCAGCATTTGTAAATTTGAAAAAAAAAAACGTGTATGCAAAGGAAAATTTAATTCTGCAAGAAAACAAACTACAGTTACTTCCACAAGTGATCAGACGGTCAGTAGTCGTAGTAGTAAATCGTAAGTCGCTAAAGATCAAGTTTCACAAACTTCGAAAAGATCATCCGACATTGTGAGTTCAAATCCTAATTCTGACTGCTTCAAATTTTTCATTGACGAAGAAACTGACCTCTGATATAAAAATTCATCTCATAAAATTTAACATGAGGTGTTAGGGGACACCAAGTTGGAACGAAGTTCCTTTCGCTATATATTATGTACTAGTTAGTTCGAACACGCTTAAGGCGCCCGTTGAAAAAACAATAATTTAAATGGATCTAAGAAAAGATACTTTTTGTAAAATGATCATACATGTGATTTTTTAATTTGCATTGAATTTTAATTTGCATTACTTTATCTAATGCAAATGCAAAAGAATTACCATTGTTCCCAATGGCAATTAAAATATTTTGAATTTGCATTTGCTCATGCAATGCAAATGCAGGTTGTTGAATCAGATGCCAATTGTAATGAAATATGGGAATGCTTTTAATTGTTTTGAATTTGTTTGAGTGCTGGCAATTCCGTTTTTAAAGTATTTTATATAGGTATTGCCTCATAGTACTTTCAAATTCATAAACCTGTACTGTATTATATATTTGAAAACCAAAATTGCCAGATATGAAGGAAATGCTTTGAAAATAAGTACAATTTTCAATGGTATTGAAAGTTATTTGAATTTGAATTTGGACAGGAAATTCAAATTAAACAACAAATTATAATTGTCATATACTTAATTTGCCCCATGTATGAAAATGATAAACTTTTACTAAGAACAATTTGTTTTTTCTAGAATGTATTTTTTTAAAAAAAAATATATTTTTAGGTCCTTTTTGTAAGAATATGTGTTATGTTTTTCCGAAAAGGTCCTTTTTTTAAGGAGAGGTACTTCTTTTATTAAAAGCTAATGTTTTTTTAAAGAAAAACCGTAAGAGTATGATTTTTTTTTTACAAAGAAGTACTTTTCTAAGAACAAGTACTTGTACTCCTTTTAGGAAAAGGCGATTTTTTTAAGAAAATGTATATACTTATATTCAGAAAGGCTACTTATCTCAAGAAAAGAAAAGAAAGAAAGGAATTTTTGTAAGAAAAGGTATTTTTGTTAAGAGAAGGTAGTTTTTCAAGAAAAGTTTTTTTTTAAGAAATTGGATTTTTTTTGAATTGGTGCTTTTTTCAAGAATAGGTAAATTTTTAAGAGTAGGTTCTTAGCTCAAGAAAGTTATTTTGTTTCACAAAAAATATAGTCTTTAAAGACAAGATAGTTTTTTAAGAAAAGGCAATTTGTTGGAAGAAAATGTATTTTTTTAAGAAAAAAAAACTTTTTGTAACGAAAATTTCCTTTTTTTAAGAAAATTCACTTTTTTATTAAGCAAATGCACTTCTTTAAGATAAGGTATTTTTTTAAGAATAGGTATTTTGTTTAAGAATATGATTAGGTATTTTTCTGAGAGAATTTACTTTTTTTAACAAAAGGAATTTATTTAAGAAAATTTTCTTTTTTTAAACTACTTTCACTTTGGCTTTTCTAAATTTACTTTCAAAACTATAATATACGAGTTTACTAAATATTGGTATAGGCTTCACCTAGAAAACTTCCCATTAAACAAGAAATTTCCCAACATATGTTAGTCTAGACACAAACCAAAGCAAACCAAGAAGTACTCCATATAGTTGATAATGCTGGGGTGTAGCATAAATAGTGTTAAAGAAAAGTTGTTTAATTTTTTTCATTTAGCCCCCATTCTCAACGTGCGATAAGGCACTTCGTTCCAACAATTCAGATGGAATAAATTACAAAAATTTCAGTATTTGTTGAATTTTTATACAGAGCAGCCAAAAGTCCATTTCATATACATACATATATAAATATAAATAAATAAAAAAAGTCGCGATATATTTCTTAATTGGACGCCTCAAAGGTTCATTTATAGGCAGTTTACTGACCATTATATTTGGATAAGACTTCTGGAATAAAAACAATTTATTTAAAATATTAACCAACTTTGACCACTGTCCGTCCAATATCAACGATGCCGGAGTTGTTTACGTTAGTAGTGGTTGCAACGGCTGCTATTGTTGCTGCTGCTGCCTGCGCTGTTTATTATCGTACTGTTGATGGTGTGCAGTTGCAACCTACCAACAACAATAGCACCAGTCGCAGCAATTGTGTGTTTGTAGTGCTGCTACTGCTGCTGCTGCGTACAAATAAGACATGATCTTTAAGGTCATTGGTTTTATAGTAAACATTCTGGTGGTGAATTACTTCAGATTTTGTGTATTTAATGCCGCGCCAGGAGTTCGTAGAATTTAGATCATTTCATCTGTTGCTGTTTTTGTGAATGTTATGCAGCCCCCTTTGCTTTTAACATGGCTTGTCATAAAATTAAGAAGTCATTATTGTGATATAAAGATAAGCAAGCGGCCAACTTAATATGCCATCGCATGTACTAAACGTGTATACGAGTAGTATAGGGCTACTTCGCAATGACCTTGATATAAATAAAGTTTAAATGATGGTGTCAGTTTACTGTGGACTCAAAAAAAAAAAAAACATCAAACAACAAAAAGAAGTGTTGATAAGAAAGTTTACCTACCTACCAAGCTGCTGTAGGAGGCCTGTGTACACTAGAATTAATATTTACTTTTATGCATTCTGTTTCTGAGTTTTGCATAAATATTGTCTTGTGGTAAATATTATTAAAGATCTTAGGTGAAAATATGCATTAAAGAGATTGTACAAGAGAAATAAATCAATCCCTAGGGGCTGTCATAGAGAAAATGTTTTACGAAATGCAAGGCAATTAATATGTACGTTGAAAAAAACTACATCACCTCAATGACTAGTTTCATCAAAGGTGAGCTAAAGTTCACATTTCATCTGCACAGCGTAAAAAGTTCACTGTAGCAATAAATAGTTTCGTACATCCGACGATTATGTCGTTGCTGCAGTAAATATTTACATGGTGGTGATGAATGTATACATTAGACGATGTCTTTCTTATAGAAGTCACGTGTCAAGAGATTGATGAGGAGTAAGAATTTCAAGAGTTTTTGTGTCTGCAATGATGACGAACTTAGTATCTATTTTTAATTTTTGCGATTGTTTTTTGTGTTTGTAAATTTTCAATATTGTTGGTTTGAAACCCCGAGCCAAAGTTCAATCTATTAGATCAATTTTGGTAAACGTCTAGCGAGCCGGAAGACAGAATTTGGCTCCAGTGCGGCTTGCTCGGAAATGCATATGAACTCTGGTTGAAACTAGAAAGAAACTATTTTGCTGTGAATTATGGAATAAATATCTTGAATTTCTCTACTTATTGACATATGTACATATATCTATTTCTTAAGTTTTGTTTGTAATAAAAGAACGCAAAAAAACTAAAACTGCGGTATTTAGGGTGCAGGAAAAAGTTTTTTTTTTTGTTTTAGAATTGTTGTTGCTTAATCTTTAAATCTAGGGGGTGACTGACCCAACTTTTTTTTTGTATGGGGACCGACCTATCTAGTGTACAAGTCCCGACAGAAGAAAATACGATGCATCAGGGACATGCTCTAGAATTCATGTTCTATGAGCCTAGGGGAACATACGACCGCTGCTCTGGTCGTGACATTAAGATCGTTCTAGATTAAGATATAATGTCAATAGTACAAGATTCCAACATAAAGACAACCATGAGGATACTTGGATACTTCCTGATTAACAGACGAAGAACTAGATTGATCACCTGGTAGCTGATGGAAGGCACTCTACCAGTGTAATGGACGTACGCGTGATTCGGGGAGCTAATATCGATTCGGATCACTACCTGGTTGCAGCAAAGGTTCGCGCAGGAATAATCCGAGCGAAAGTAGAACGAAACCAGACATATACAAGGTGTTTCAAAAGAAGTCATCCGATGTTGTTTGGCTCCCATTTTTTTTCTAAATGAAAAACTTCGATTCTGTTTATTTAAACCTTTAGAATTTTATTGGTTAAGTTGAGAAGATGAGATCGGTTAAATGGGCGCCGTCACAATTGATTACCATACGGGCTCGTTTTATGGCATTTTTCATCACTTCGGCGAGAACTTCGGGCGACAGATTCTCGCTCTCGAATGTTGAACTTGAGAGCTTCTAGGGTCTCGGGCTTGTTCTCGTAAACACGGGACTTCAAAAAACCCCACAAAAAAGTCAGGATCGGTTAAATCGGGCTATCTTGCGGGCCAGTGCAAATCGCCAAAACGAGAGATTAGGCGACACGGAAACGCCGCCTTCAGAATATCGGTTGTGGCTCGCGCAGTGTGTGCCGTTGCTCCGCCCTGTTGGAACCACATGTCCTCGTAATTCGTCGAATTGCGGCAGAAAAAACTCGGTTAACATGGCCCTATAGCGCGCACCGTCCACTGTTGTCGTTTGACCAGCGGCGTTCTCGAAAAAAATGGCCCGATGACTCCTCCAGCGTGAACAGCGCACCGTGCTGTTCAGAAGCGATAGTTTTGCTTGTTCACGTACACGCTGAGGTGGAAATGAGCCTCATCGCTCATTATGATTTTCAAATCATTATGAACAAAAATGCCATAAAACGAGCCCGAATGGTAATCAATTGTAACGGGGTCCATTTAACCGATATCATCATCTCAACCTAACCAATCAAATTCTAAAGGTTCAAATAAACATAATCAAAAAACAGAATCGAAGTTTTTCATTTAGAAAAAAAAATGAGGGCCAAACAACATCGGATGACTTCTTTTGAAACACCTTGTAGAAAGCTGGGCATCGGAAAGCTTCAATTATCAGAGATAGCCACGGCGGCGTATGCGGCTCACTCTGATACTGTCGCATAACGCATCCCGCCTCATGATCCTGAAGCGCAGTGGAAGTACATTTCACTCTATGAAAACTGCTGTAGATACCGTCTTTGGTTATGAAAAATTACTTAAAGACAAATATGGTACGATGAAGAGTGTCGCGTGGCAAGTGATGAAAACAACTCCGCACGTATGGAATAGTTTTACAGATGTGCAGAGTAAATGGAGAGATTACTTCTCTGCTTTACTTGCTCCAAGAGACTTCAATATGTATCACATATAGGACGATGGTGTCGTTGCCACCTCCTACACGCTGAAAAATCTGTATTTTTGTTGTTGTTTGGATGCAAATATAAAGTGTGTTTGGAGCTTGTCGCAAATATAATATACTTGTGTTCAAACACATTGTGTTTGCTATTCAATATTACATGTTTGAGAGACAATGATTAATATGTTATATTATATGTATTTGCGACCCACATATATTTATGTTCGTAATTCAAATACAGCTGTGTTTCTAGCACTGTCTATGCACTCTCGAGATCAAGAGAATGAAAGAGGGACAACGAGAGAGACTATCCTGTAAGTATGTGTATCTGTATTATTGCATTATTCTCTCAGTCAGTGAGTCATAAATATTCCAGAATGTGCATGTACATTGCAGATGTAGTGTTTCTTATTTTGCCTGATGTATTGCGTTTTAATTTGTTATATTCAGTCGTCAATGGTTCATGGCACAGAGGATATCAAAAGCGCTTGATCAATGAAAAAATAATAAACGAAGCCTCGGACGGTTAAATGGTTTGTGATGTTACTTTGGTTTTTATGCATGTGTTTCGTATATATGTATGTGTGCTACCAAAGTAAGAAACGATTTTGAGGAAAGAAACTAGAAAAGGCAACACCGTGAAACCCTTTGTCTGTCCGAGCCTTTACTGAGAAAATCGGAACGGCGGACCATTTGTGAAATAAGTGTAATAAAAACTACAAGTAATTAATCCACGCTTGGCTTGCATGAACTGGATTTGTATATAAATATCTTGTTTGTGTACCAACGCAAAGTGATATCCAACGCATAGCTGAAACCTTCTGGAAACAAAACGTGAGAGACAACAAAGAAAGGAGAAACAAAAGAGCAGCAGATTCTCATTTCATGAAAAAAAAACAAATAATGCATTCAATGCAAATAAATGTACAAAGAGCCGTTTTAAATCTATTAATTTTTTGTATTAATTATTTATAAATGTGGATTTATATTGTTAAAATTAATTATAATAAATAATACATATATATTGAAATCGAAGAATAATTCCTTTCTAAATATTATTATATTTGGGAGGAATGTTGCATATGTTTCCACGTAAGTATATGTAGGTTGGGTGGAAACAAGCGGATGCTTCCTCGTAAGTATATGAATGTTTGGGATGAAGAACGCATATGTTTCCACGTAAAAGCATACATGTTTGTCAGTAAACATGATACAGATTGCATTTAAATACAAGTAAGTTTGGGACTTGCAAACATGTGAATGTTTGAAGGCTGTTTTCCAAACATATACATGGTTCCTGCAGAATATGTGTGGGAAAATACGTTAGAGAGACCGTTATTTTTCAGCGCGTAGCCAAAGTAAAGTTAGCACTCTAATTTGCCGGCTTAAGAACAACAACTCCACTGGTGCTGATGGACTATGAGTTGGAAAGGTACATGCATCAGCTCATATGCAAAATCTGGCATGCCTGACGATTTGAGTCTTAGCTTACTGTGTCCTGTTTTCAAAAAATTCGACTTAATTAGCCTTTTGGAATGAGCCTTTTATTCATCGCATACAAGGTTCTCTCGAGCGTTATGTGGGATACATTAAAGTCGTTTGTTGCAGACCTGATAGGACCTTATCAGCGTGGATTTAGGCCTGAAAATTCAACTATCTACCAGATATTTATTACAACAAATCCTGGGAAAAACCATCGAAAAACAAATCGACACCTACCACCTCTTTGTAGATTATAAGGCGCCCTTCGATAGCCCGATCCGGGGAAAACTGTGCCAAGCTATGTCGGAGCTTGGTATTCGTGCTAAGCTTACACGCTTTTGTAGAATGACACTGACCCTGACACTGACTGATCCCTGCTCTAACCACCTTACATTTCCTTCGATGACGGTCACCTCTCTCTTAGTGATGGCGACACTATTGAGTACTTAGCCATGAAATGGCTTCTCTCGGAACCAAAGTAAGACCGTAGGTGCCTATCGTGAGTGTAATACTAGAAACTGCACTACTCACTGGATTTGAGAGGCTCTTCCCATGGGAAACCATTTTTTTTTATAAGTAATCGCGACACTCATCGCGCGTCTGGCTGTATCATGTACAAATATTCATGTAAAATGTGTCAGTTGAAATACCTACAGCCTCAGTCACCTCACGCACTTTCATTCACGACCTTTTTTGGGCGATGTGAACGTTCGGTGGCACTTGTGCCATCCACAGCGGAATTTAGTAAACCTCTTTTCAACCATTAAAAAAAAATAATAATGGTTTCCCATTACATCCCATGAAGGAATTGGGGGGAGCTTCTCACAACCAGTCAGCTGTGCGCTTCATAGTTTTTATACTCACTGATTGGGACCTACAGTTTTACACCGGTTCCGAACGGTATGTTGAGAAGCTTTTTCATGGCTAAGTACTCGATAGTGTCGCCGTCACTAAGCGAGGTGACCGTCGTCGAACGAAATTCGAAGGTGGTCGGAGCAGGAATCGAACCCAGGATCTCCTGTACAAGAGGCGCGCACACTAACCATTGCACCACCGACGGCCACCTTTTTTCAACCATTACAGTTGATATTTCCTTGGTTTCGGTGAAGGGATTCTTACGCAAAAAATTATGCTTGATGAACACACGATATTCACTCGTTGCCATTTTCGTCGAAATTCACCCAAGATGTCTGCTTTTAATGGCTGTCAAACACAAACTAAATAATGTAGCCTGCCTACAATTTTGTGGTAGTCTATTAACAGATGGTAGTTAACAGGAGCTGTGTTGATTTTTAATTAACTACGAAGCAAGTTCGAAAAGTCACGCAGCTTTCGAACACAGCAAACAAAAAAATTTTGTTTGAATTTTTGGTAATTTTATTACCATATTAGTATTAAACGCATATTAGTATTAAAGTTCAAACTACAATCTTTCAAGGTCTAATACATTTTTTTATGAAAAATGGTTGGTTTTCGTTGGAATAATAGACAATACAGGAAAGCACACTCCCTGGCATGACTAGTTTCGAACTCCGTGACAAGTTCTACATCAGATACTTACTCACTGTGGCTGAATTTTAAGTTTTCCTGGCATGCCTCCATAATCATTCCGATGTATCACTCGCGCCCTTTTATACGGATTTTCATTTCATTTCGAAGATATCTAAAAATTAGAATAAGGCATTTTGAACTTTTTGAGAAACTGCATTTTGAAGAATATTTTAATATTGACTTTATTGTGGATGGAAATTTTGGGGGTTTCGATGTTTCACTTTAAGTCCTCATTCCTTTATACCATACGAACTCTGTTTGTAACAGTTATAATTTAAACAGCTATAATTTAAAAGTCCTCATCAACTTTTAGGAACAAAAAGTTCTTCTTGCTCCTTTTCGAAGAAAAGTGGGCCTATGATGTCGCCATGCCAAAAACCGCAGCAAACAGTTACTCGTTGTGGACTTCTCCTCGACAACGTGTGGATTTCCGAACCCCAAATTCGAAAATTTTGTTTGTTAACGTAGCCTCCGAGGTGAAAATGGGCTTCATCGGTAAAGATGATTTTAGGTAAAAATGCTCATCTCCAGCCAAGCGATCTTCAGCCCATTCAGCGAAACGAAAACCCATCGGATGGTCACGACGCTTCGGTTTCTGGACTAATTGATCTTTCTAAGTATTCATACCAAGATCTTTATGCTAATTCAGCGTAGAGAAGTGCGAGTTGATATTGATGGCTGTTCGAGCACACGTTCCGCTACAGCGGCAATATTTTTCACTGAACGCACAGAAAGAGCAAGCACACGAGTTGTTTTGTCCAATAAGAACCCTGATTGACGAACTGGCTTCACAAATTGATCTACAAACTGCGTTGATGGCAGTCTATATCTATCGAATATATTTGGTAGATTTCTTACAGTTTGAGTTGAAGACTCAGAACTTTAGAAGAAGAGTGTAATATTCCACAATTTTCTTCAAACGTAAAGCGACCCATTATGTAAATTTCTGACCTTTAACTAATCACCTGTCACTACATAAATGCCAAATTGTCAAAATTCTGGATTTTACATATATCACCCTTTATAGTGTTCATCTCGGCATTAACTTCAAGCAATTCCACCAAAAGCGTTCAAAAAACGCTATATGATTTTTTTTATCAAATTTTCAGGAAAGGACTTCGAATTCTAGTCTCATGCAAATAGAGGAAAACGACTTCGTGGGCACATGTATGACTAAAAGTGTAATAAAAAAATTTGGGAAAACTACACGCTGAAAAAAACCGGATTTTTTTCTTGTTTGGATGCAAATATAACGTGCGTTTGAAGATTTTCGTAAATAGACTATACTTGTGCCCAAATACATTGTGTTTGCTACTCAATATTACATGTTTGAGACAAAATGATTAATATGTTATTACATATATGTTTGTTATCCGAATACAGCGTGGTTTGTGATACAAATACAGCTGTGTTTGGTGCACTGTTTACTTCAAAGAGATATTGTTCTCAGCCTAAGTTAATGTTGTTGTAGGAGTATAACTATATTTTTTCATTATTCTTTCAGTCAGTGATTTATAAATATTCCTGAATGTGTGTGTAAATTAAGTGCGTGTTTCTTAAGTTGTCTGATCTATTGCGTTTTAGTTTCATGCATTCGGTCGTCAATCATTCGTTGCACGCTGAAAATTTTTCCTTGTTTTGTTGTTTGGGTGCAAATATAAAGTGTTTGTAGTTTGTCGCAAATATATTATACATGTGCCCAAACACATTGTGTTTGCTATTCAATATAACATGTTTGGGACACAAAATTAATAGGTTATAACATATGTATTTGCGACCCAAATGTGGATTTGTTTGTTGATAACTGCTGAAAACAAAAAACGTGACAGACAATAAAGAAACAAAAAGCAGCAGATCATCAATTCACGAAAACAATGTTTGGTTCCTGCAATATGTTGATGGGGCAATTATTTTTCAGCGTGTGGGAGGAAACATACAACTGCCTTGACGTAAGTATATGGATTTTTGGGACGGGACACGCATATGACTCCACGTAAAAGTAAACACCTTTTCAAGTAAACGTGCTAATGTTTGCACTTATATATATATGAGTTTAGGACTTGCAAATATATGAATGTTTGGAGTGTGTTCTAAACATATACATGGTTTCTGCAGAATGTATTTGAGAGAATATGTTACAGATGCCTTAATTTTTCAGCGAGTACATATGTATATCACTTTTTGCAAGCCAAGCGATGAAATGGAATTATTAGAAACACGAACGGAACATTTTCCAAAAAGAAAAAAAATATATTCGGGCAAAGCAGACTATAAACCACTTACATCTTCTTGTGTTTGTGACTTGTTTCTATCGATAATATCCAGCTACATTTTTGTCAGGTATATAAAACCGTGGACCAATCTATTCCATTTGTACCACATTGCGTCCAGTGAACTAAAGATTTCGATCAGAATGTTAAATGTTAAAAACAAAAATTGGTTGCATCCTAATGAAACTTCTACATTAAATATGTGTGAATTCAAAGCTGCTTCCAAATCGTCTGTTTGTTAATACCATGTTCTTTTCTAGCTGGGAAGGAATTCAAAATTGGTATCTTTTAATGGTCAGTTTTTCAGTCAGTGGTAATCTACGTTTCGTAGTTAAATTGTGATTAATCATCGAATTTTTAGTCAATGGTTAACAATGGTTTAACCACCCAATGTTGATTCGATAACTTGTAGTTAGAACCATATGATTTTGACAATCACATTACTGATTGTCAATCTGAGAAATGTAAGATTGTATAAAATTCATGTTTCTGATTTGAGTAATTGTAAACATACTTTGAGCATAGATCATTAAGTTGTGCACCTACATGTATTTTATAAATTGTTGTTAAATTTACTTTTGATTATATTCATTTATTTCTTATTTTACATAATTCCAGTTGGTTGTTCCTCTTTGTTGTTTTGGTATTTGGCCCAAAATAGATGTTTTTTCCAATAAGCTACAAGGATTGCCAAAAATGTTAACAATATGACGGTTTATAAGTATTAACTCACCACACGCTGAAAAATATCGGTCAAAGCAACATATTGCAGGAAGTATGTACATGTTTGCAAGCATTGTTTTAATGAATTGAATATCTGCCGCCTTTTTGTCTTTTGTTGTCTGTCTCGTTTTTGGTTTTAGCGGTTTTCAACAAACAAAGCCACATTTGAGTCTCAAAAACGTATATTTAGGATATTAATCATTGTGTCTCAAACATGTTATATTGAATAGCAAACACAATGTGTTTGGGCACCAGTGTAGTATATTTGCGACAATGTACAAACACGACAAAAAAAGACAGATTTTTCAGCGTGCACTGAAAACCAAAATGCAAAGTTAACCTCTAATTACCCTTCAATTAAGATTAAGACACCTAAATGCGTACATTGGAATGGGACTTGGTTTAACACGGTTTTTTCGAATTGTTTCCGAGTGTCAGGATTAGCACTACGTAATGGTTCATAAATCTGTTAAAATTACCACATTATCCTATCTAATACTCGGTAATAAAGATTAAAATATAATATGTTCAATGAGGGTTTTCACGATTTGGAAACTTAGCTTATACTATAAAAATATTTTGGGGCATTCGGTGGTGCAATGGTTAGTGTGCGCGACTTTTGTACGTGGGTTCTATCCCTGCTTTAATTAGCTTACAGTAAGAGTAAAAATAGAAAGCGCACAGCTCTCTGAATGTGAGCAGATCTCCTCTATCCCTCTCACGGGATGTAATTGGAAAATATTTATTGATTTATTTATTCTATAAAAATGTGTTCCAGCGTCATATCGCTTAAAACGACACGACGTGAAACATCTCATCGGTGTGAGGGAACCCTGATATGAAACTAGCGCCAACAAACGACGATGTTAAGACATTCGGTTACAAATCTAAGACGAAGCTCATCAAACCAATTCTACCACAGTAGATCATCTAATAATATTAAGATGAGACAATCTAAGTGGCGCTACAAAGTTGTTAAACAGATAACAAAAACTAACAAACATCACGGTGAGGAAGAATTAATTATACAATTAAAAAACAGAAAAGAAAAACGATGACAACAATAACAGCAACAGCAATAACATACATCATGATCATGATTGTCATCAACATCATCATCAAGACAAGAACACAGAAAAGTTAGCGCCAGTGTCAGACTCAAATATAAATTGACATTAATTATTTGATAAAACAAAAACAAATCAGAAGACAGCGACAACAATGCGACACGACAGACAGTTTACTAAAAGATACTCTGCGACTCGTGCAAAGGAACAAAATATTTGTAACATAAAATCAGCGAGAGATACGAGATACCAGCACATTGTTTGCGCGTTTTAATGCGAAATCGTTTTCCAATTTCGGAGAATATTGCAGAGAAGAGAATGTTACAGTAAAGTGTCACCGGAGTGAAAGAGGGATACAGATCGATAAAGGGAGAACAAATGTAGAAATCACGTAAACTATAACCACTAAATTCAACTGCGGAAAATTATGAATGAATTGAATATTATGAACGACAATAAATTTCAACAACGACTCTAAACCAGGGATGATAAAATCAATGTTTTTGATGTGTTACAGAAATAAGTACTTTAGGTACTTGAAGTTCAATAACACTGTGTGTAATTTTTTAAGTCATGGAAATATGTATAACCATATACGGACACCACTACGTGATAAATTTTTTTTTGATTTGGGGTCTCGGTGTCATTTTTGCAAAAAAGTGATCATTTTGTCAGGCTTATATCTTGCAAACCGTTCGGAATTTTGATTTACTTTACTTTACTTGTCATAAAAAACAAAAATTGTGAACATATAAAATCAAAAAACGCCATCTTCAAGGTTACAATCGCAAAAATTCGCATTTTTTATCTTTTTTTTTACCGGATTTTTTAACCTTTTTTCCCGTATTCAGGTCCATAGGTAGCAAACCGTTCAAAATTCAAGGAAAACATGAACTACAGAAATGTACCTAAGATCTCAATAAACATCTTTCTAGAACATATGAATTTTTTAAAGTTTTTTGCCATTTTGACCTTGAAGATTAACTTATTTTGACAATTTTTATTCTTTATGAGAAGGACTACAACTTTGCCTCAGAGAGTAAATCAAAATTCGGAACGGTTTGCAAGATATAAGCCTGACAAAATGATCACTTTTTTGCAAAAATTACACCGAGGCCCCAAATCTTTGGGGGCCCATAAAAAAATTAATGACTTTGGGCAAAACTGGGAGACACGGGATTTTTCATTTGTCTTTTATCACGTACTGGTGTCCGTATATGGTTTTATTTCCATGACTTAAAAAATAGCACACAGTCAAATTAAAAAATGTTAGGGAAATTTTTCACCTTTGCGGCAACCTAACCGCTTCTAAACGGTGTTAAGAATCATTCCTAGGAAGTTCTTATTTCTGTAGTTCATTGTTTCCTTGAATTTTGAACGGTTTGCTATCTATGGACCGCAACAGGGGAAAAAGGGGGAACAGGGGGATTTTATATGTTAACAATTTTTGTTTTTTATGACAAGAGCTACAAGTTTCCCTCAGAGAGTAAATCAAAATTCCAAAAGGTTTGCAAGATATGTGCCTGACAAAATGAACACTTTTTTGCAAAAATGCCACAGAGGCCCCAAATGTAATGAGGGCCCATAAAAAAGTGCATGACTTTGGGCAAAACTGGGAGACATGGGTCTTTTTTTTGGTATTTTATCGCGTACCGCAAATACTAAAAATCAACTTATGTTAGTATTTTAGCACAGTACACATTTTTTATGATTTTCTATTTAATTTACTTACTTATGTAGGTGGCTTCAAACAACCCAGAGTGGTCAATGGCCTTACATAATAAGGGTAACATGATTCTTCAACCGGATCGATCTTCAGATTTTCTCCTCCAGTTAGTAATACCAAGCTCTCGCAGGCAATATTCTACCCGTTCTTCCAGAGAAGTCTTGGTCGTCCTATTTTTCGATGTCCTTCGAGTACGTCTTTGATTGCCTTTCGCACTGGGTCATTCTGATCCATTCTACTAACATGGCCTAGCCAGCGTAAACGCGCTACTTTGATATGCATAACTACGTCGATGTCCGGATACAGATTACCGTGGATCATCTGTCGTCGTTACTGGCGATTTCTATTATAGGACCATATATTTCTCGAAGCATTTTTCTCCCGAAGACTCCCAGTGATGTTTCGTCAGCATGCGACATGACACAGGATTATGCGCTTTAAAGCAAGACAGGTTTTATAAGAGTCTGATATAGTTGGATCTTCCTTTCTCGAGAGAGGATCTTATCTCTGAAGCGCTTGCTTAGCCCGAAATAACACCTGTTTGCAAGTCCAATTCTTCGTTTGATTTCCAGCCGATATTTTATATTGCCGACGACATTGCCTCTGTTTACTGTAAATCCGAGATAAATAAATTCGTACACTACCTCAAAATTATGACGGTTGTCAACGTTCACCCTTTCATCCAATCGGGGGAATGCTCTGTTTGGCGAAAACATAAGTTTTGTCTTATCCTCTCTTACTGCCAACCCCACTTTTTCGTATTCATTCTCAATTTTCGAAAATACTGCAGTAACTTCTCGAAGATTTTGCCCAATGATGTCTAAATCATCAGCATACGGGAGCAGCATATGACTTTTGCTGCTGATAGTTTCATGCTGTCTCAATTAATATATTGAAGAGATCGCATGATAGGGTGTCGCCCTCCCTGAGGCCTCGCCTCGTACTAAACGGTTCGGAGAGGTATTTACCAATGTTTACTGAAGATTTCGTGTCGGTCGGTTTTATTCTATAAAGGCTTGTCAGCTTAACAAGAATACCTAGCTGCGTATCTCGTTATCGAAGGCAGCCATATTATAATCTACAAAGAGAGGTGTTGATTTGTTTGTTGTGGGTTTTCTACGGGATTTGCCGGAATCTGAATATCTGGCCGATAGTTGACTATTCAGGTCCCATCTGGTCTGCTACAAACGGCTTTAGAACGGCTACAAGGATCTTGTATGCGATGGATAATAGGCTTATTAGTATATACATATACTATATTTTTGAAAACAGGACTCAGTATGCTAAGACACCAATCGTCTGGCATATATTCGTCTAGCCACATTTTGTATGGTTGAAATACCTAGAACAATCCTAATGCCATGGCCAGAGCAGCGGTCGTATTTTTCCTATAGGCGCTCAGAAAATATGTCTTTGGTGTCATCGTATTTTTCTTCCGTCGTACATAATTTAGCGATATGTTAAAGTATTTCGATTTTATGCGGGTGGTGGCCATATGATCACTCACGGGGTTGAACCTTGAGACCAGATGTCGTAGTCATTTGCTAACCACAAATCCGCAACCAAATTCATTCTTATTCTAGTGGCAGCTATCGTATATTTAATTTTCAGCATTTTGAAATTCGACTGAAGTTGGGTTTCCCTAAGTCATATAGATTCGACTTTCTCTCTGATTTTTAAATTTCACTTGACGAATTTTAAATTTCAATTGATGTCTTTCAAATTTCAATTGATGTCTTTCAAATTTTAATTAGTGTTTTTCAAATTTCTATTGATGTATTTTAAATTTCAATTGATGTTTTTTAAATTTCAATTCATGTATTTCAATTTTCAAATATAATTTTCAAATTTCAATTGATATTTTTCAAAATTAAATTGATATTTTTCAAATTTCAATTGGAAATGTTGTAGAATACGAAAAAAGCTTTCATTCGACATCGAGGTACAGACACTTATTGTAAACTAACCGCTAGGATCAGGTACGTATGCAGGGTGGGGTAACCCGATGACTCGGGCCCCCGAAATTGTTTCCTTAAGTGATGATTTTTGAATGTAGTGGTATTTTTCAACCTAAATTTCAAGTTTCTGAAAAATCTGTATTTTTTATTGTTTGGATGCAAATATATAACGTGTTTGTAGCTTGTCATAAATATAGTATACATGTGTATACCAATCACAGTGTGTTTGGTATTCAAAATTACATGTTCGAGACACAATGATTAATATGTTATAATATGTATGTATATCTGCTTGTGACCCAAATAAAAAACGCTAAAAACAAAAACGTGACAGACAACAAAGACACACAAAAATATCAGCACTGGAATTCTGTAACTTTTTTACGATAAAAATTTGTAATTAACTTCCCGATTTTTATCGGTAAAAAGTTACAGAATTCCAGGTGCAGATCTTCAATTCATGAAAGTAGTGCTTGCACGCACATAAGTCTATGGATGTTCCAAGTATATACCATATGGTGCCTGCATAAAGTTACAAGGACCGTTTTATCAGCGCGTGGCACTGTTTTTAAATTTGTGCTGAAGACAAAAAAAAATAAAATTACTGACATTTCACACAAAGTTGAAATTAATTGCGCCTGGTTTTCCTGCCGATGCCACTGATATAGATGCAGCTGATACTGAAGTTCCAAGTAATATATTGGTTATTGCCGCCTTTATATTGGCATGACGGAAGAATGGGTTCTCCTCGGACCAGGTTATACCTTGTGCAATTCCCCCATGCACCTGATTGCACATAATGTATGATGAGAATCCTGCAATATTCACTACGTTATAAAATATGGTTAAAGACAGTCTGCATGGTGTTTTTTTGATTTTCGAGGCCGATGTTTTTTTGTCCTTTTCAGTCCACTCCCGTCTGTGCATATGGGCATTTTCCATTAGTTGTTGAGCCAGTTGAATTTTATGCGAGTATAAATGCAAATCTTTTTTGAGTATTTTGAACAAAGTTGATGATGTCATTTGAAATTATTGTGCACGGTGTCTAACTGACGTGAAAAAAATATAGACCGATAAATTTATCAGCCATAACTGCACATCAAACCGTGCATCTAAGAGGGTGTAATTGTCGCTGATGCACTGCTATAGGATTTTCGGTATCCCAAATTCGGCAGTTCTCTTTATTAACATATCCATTCATTGAAAATGTGCTTCATCGCTCATAATGAGATTGTTCAAAAAATAATCAAATTATAAAATTGAAGAATTTTTACACGTTCTTGCATAGAGTATGATGACATTATAAAATTGTATTAAATTGTTTATTACCTGAAAAAAAAAAATTAAAAACAGTAAAAATAAAAAAAGTTATAACCATTTCGAATCAGTAACTCGAAGTTGGCCCAACCTGTACATGTCCTATATCAAAACGTAACCCGATAAGAGGGTTCACTAGGATGCGTTCTTTATTTACTAGGTTTGGCTAAATCGAGTCACAAAATTAATGATCTTATATTTTCTAAACATCAGCAATAACTCGTAATACCCTGTTGCCACAATGTGGGGCAGGGTGTAAAAATTGATTCGGTTTGAGTTCTAGGTAGGGATCCTTCTTGTCACCCCCTGACTATGCCCATGGATATATCCGTTACTTGTTTGTAAAAAAAATCGCTTCCCATTATATTCCATGCAGGGTTTGGGGAGATCTTCTCACAATCAGTTAACTGTGAGCTTTCTAGCTGTTCTCTCAGTGATAGGGACCTACAGTTTTATACCGGTTCCGAACGGTATTTTGAGAAGCCTTTCTGCGCTACAAACATATAAACAAATATTGCCAGACTCAGTGTTGAGGTTTTTAGTTTGTATTGGATTTTAATTTGCATTACTTTATCTTACGCAAATGCAAAAAACATTATCATTGTTCGCAATTTATTTTCCGATACTCCTCTTGGGAGCATATGGCTTCCACAAAGCATTTCCATCTTACACGGATCACCGCTGTTGTTTTTGCTTCTACCCATGTTAGATTGCTCTGTCTTAGTTCCTGTATTATTGTGCGTCTCCAGGTGTTTCTTGGTCGACCACGATTTCTTGAGCCTTGAGGATTACACTCAAGCGCCATCATTGTGAAACTGTCGGGATTTTTTTCGGATGGTGTTTCCGAACTACCTCCATTTCCTATTCTCTATCAGCTTCTGTATGTGTTCCACATTGGTCATGTTCCACAGTTCTGTGTTACTTATGTCATCCGTGTTACTTATGTCAAATGTCATCCGCATAATCCAGATCTTCAAGTTGGCGTGAGAGACTCCATGTTATTCCCCTTCTCTTTGAACAGACTTCGCTCATTATGTCATCCAGCACGATGGTGATAGTGGGCATCCTTGTTTTACACCACTATTGGTATGGAATGGTTGACTAATGTTCCCGTTGTGAGGAACTGAGAGTTCTACAACCTCGTACATATGTAGCTATAATTAATCAAATTATTTGCTGGGGTACACCTTTTATTCTCAATGCTTTCCATATGGAAGCCCGTCTGATGGTATCAAAGGCTTTCTTGAAGTCGACGAACAGTACATACAGGGGAGTACGCCATTCTAGAGATTGTTCTTTAATGATGTGTAAAGTGTTGGCTGATCTACGCAGCTTTTATTTGGCCGGAAGCCTGCTTATTCTTCCCGCAATACGTTCTCTATTTTGCTTTGAAGCCTTCCCTGTACTCGTATTATGACCGCGAGTATCTTGTAAATGGTATTAAGCAGAGTAATTACTCTCCAGTAAACACTTTTCTTTCAAGTAAACACTTTTTAGTAACTTTACAATGCTGCCTTTCTTTGAAGTTGGAGGCAGTCTTCTTCCTCCCATACTGATGTGATGTGAGGTCGTAGAAGTTCAGCCGTGGTTTCGTTGTCAACCCGTAGAATTTCCGCTGGTAATCCATTTTCACCTGCTCCTCTATTTGTTTTCAATTTTTCAATCGCCTCTTGTGTCATTCAAGTTGGGAGGGTTGCTCCACAGAGCAATATTAAAGAGCCTCCATTATTCTCTTCGATGCCTCTTCATGACGACGAGGTAGTAGGCCATTTCATCGAGTTCGAGTTGCATTGGTAATTTCCTCTTTGGTTGGCATAATACGGACAAAAATAAAAGGGAGTGAGTATTTTAGTTCGATGCAAACATAATTTAGCTGCCATTAGTATCAATCAAACACTTTTAAACTTAGTTTGCTGCATGGTCTGTAAACTGTATGTCTTCTTTGGTCTCTCATTCTACATCATTTCCCTAGTGGCTTCCCTAGAAACCCCCTGGTTGCTCGATATTCTTAAGTTATTTTCTGCGGGACTGCACTGATATATTTCGCTATCCTCAGAAGCGTCTATGACGTTGCTAATTTCATTGGAATGTTCTCTCCATCTCTGAGTCTGTGCATCTTTGTTCGATAGTACAAATAATTATAGGTAGTTATAATTAGCAACTGTTTGTTTCCTATTACACTTTCGATTTGTGAGGCAGTCGGTCGTCTGGTGTAGTTTTCTCATATTATTCTGATTCACAATTACTATTCAAAATTTTTGAATTTCCATTTGCTCAGGCTATGCAAATGCAGGTTGTGGAATCGGATGCTAATTGTAATGAAATATGGGAATGCTTTTGATATTTTGAATTTGTTGGACTGCTGTCAAATCTGTTTTCTAAGTATTATGTATGTCGAGGTTTGTGGCTTCGGTTAGTGTTGCCTCGTAGTACTTTCAAATTCACAAACCTGTAAATATAAAATATTTGAAAACCAAAACTGTCAATATGAAGGAAATGGTTTGAAAATAATGTTTTTTTATTTGCATTTGTAGTGTTAATTCAAATGATACTACAAATTATAGCTGTTAGCGCCACCTCCAAAATCCCCTTGATTTTTTGTGACGATCTGGCAATACTTGAATATTTATGAAATTTTTCACTTGTCAACTAACTATAAAATACTTAACGAATCTTTAACAAATTTCAAGTAGCGTCCCCGCGTATTCGCCATTTCATACTTACAAGTTGGCTCATACGCGGTGCTAAGGAAAGATAAAAATTCGCATAATTAAAGTATCTTTCAAAGTTCTAGTGGTTTCCATACCAAAAAGTAGGTTCCACTTTATATTATATATTTTTATAACCTTTTTAATTCCTAATTTATTTCTGTATTTGATTAGGAATTTTAATATTAATACGCTTTGTGAAATAAATTCAATTTTTTATGAAACAAGGTGTATTTATTCAAAATCCCCGTGGAAGTCTCTAGCTGGGCCTGTTTGCCTTTCCAACAATAGCTGTTACGTATGCCCCATGTATTCCCCTTTGTTTTACTCTACATTTCTTCTAAGTACTAAAAGTTGTACATTGAGAAAGATTTCCCATCGCTACTTCGATTTACACGATCATTGTTTAACCGCAGAGAGCTGTCATTAATCGGTGGGCCTACCGGCAATTTCGTGTGTATGTGTGCGGAGAAACCTTAACCATGTGCAAATGATCACTATGGTGATTGGGACGACGGTCGGTAGCTGTTTAAGAAGCGCCAACATTTTAACGAGAGACTACACAGCCGAATCAACAATAGCAACAACAAACAACATATCGTGTTTACACTTTGTTGAGTAGTATTCGTCGTGCGCCAGAGCATTTGGTGCCGCCTGTTGCGATCGATACGATCTGGTGGAATAAGGGGGAGCCAACAACATACGAATCAAGCAACCAAGCAGGCAAACAAACAAACAAACAACCCGTCACACAGCAGATCCATTGGCTCTTTTAAATTCTCCAGTTTTTTACGATATTTACTCAGTTTGAGTTTGAGTATCCAATGGATAACAACGGACGCGCGTAAATCCAAACTGTGGCGCTTGTGTGTGTGTGGTTTCATTCCTTTTTGGGATTTAAAAAAAGATACTTTTGTAACAAAAAAAAATAACTTTTGAGGAAAAGTGTTTTTATTTTCTGTGCTTATTGTAGTGAGTGGTGTCTGCTATATTGCCGGCTGTCTGCCTTTATGACAATCTGTGGACCACGTGAAAATCTGACGGGAATTTCAAGGAATTTGTGCAAAATAATAACGAAAAGTTTTGGTCAATTCGATATGAATGTGCAAATAAATTTACAAAATAATATAAATCAAAACATAAATGTATGATATGTAACTCAAGTTTTCCGAATGATTTCAATAAAAGAAAATCAAACTTAAGTTTTTCTCAAGAGTGAATGAAAAAAATATTTTTGTTATACTGTTATTGATCTGTAAAAAAAATTAATCATTAAAAATAACTATTGTCGCGCCATAGTGGTTGACGCCGCCGCCGCCACTGTCGTCGTTGTCGTGTTCGTCTCCTCCGCCAACCGCCACTATTGTAGAGTTTACACTGTCGGAGTGATTCACAAGAAACAAAAAAAAAGAGATACAAAACGTTAGAGATAGCCGTGTTGTTGGTTTGAACAGTGATGCTATTGGATTTCAGTTAACATTTAATTGACGGTGTGTAACACAATTAATATCCATTTGTTCGCCTATAGATTTCTTAGTCTCAATGTCCGTCGTCGAGTCCCTCTGTCTGTATATTGGAATATGTTTAACTGAACAAATATATCATGCTTTGTTCGCAGTTCAAATTGAATGTTCTATTGTTTATTACAAGATCAATGTAGCCCATTTTAAGGAGGCTTCGTTCGTCCTTGGACTAATCGTAGACTGTCTGCTGAGTTTCGTTGACACATATTTCTGTAATATTACTAGTGAGTTTTTCTTGATTTTGAGATTTTGTTGTCAATAAATTTCACTCGTTTAGCTCTTTCTGTCTGTTACAATATTTTTAACAATTTTCATCGTTATATGCATGTATATGAGTGTCTTTCAAAATAGTATATTTCCCATTAGACCGGTACGCACCTAAACAGAAATTTGTGTTTCCCATAAAAAATACCTGTACATATATGGTGTAAGCAAAATTGTCGACCATTGACATCGTTCATTTGTATGTGTGTTTCGTACGCTGTTCCAAACGAAAGTTTCGTTAATGAAATATATTACTTGAAAATTTCTACCAAAGTGTTGCTACTTAGTTTACGCCGTCGTTAATGTTTCCAAAATTAATTTTGGATCAGCGCTTTGGTTATTCGCCTCTACGTACAGATTTTTTATCGCAACTATTAACTGACAATATTTCACAACTGATACGAATATATTTTTTGTTGCGATGAATTGTGTTCATTATTGCGGATAATATGTTACATTGATGCGCCAGTTTAAAAATTTATACTTTATACTTTTATATTATATGAGCTACTCAGAGGCCAATTGATGTAACTCTACAAAACAAAAAGTGAAGAAAAATGGAAAAGAAATCTGGCACATCTGTGTATTACTCGTATCATACAGAAATAGTGCAAGACCCTAAAATACATCATGATTACTCCTTCATTTTGACCATTACAAACAAGGGGATTTTAAATATGACAGATTAAGATGTTACAGTTTTAGTAACATTACAAATTTAAAATTTTTTGAAACATGGAGTTAGATAAATTTATATCTGAGTAGTTTGTACACACAGCGAAAAGTTTAGTTGGAAATCAATTCAGGCATTGGAAATTCCATGATAAAGTCTATATTTTGATCAGAATTCGTAATTGTCAAACATCAAAATTATTTGTCGATGTTATTGATAGATTACAAATAGGTTTTACTAAATACAAGTTGCTACTACCGAACTTTAGTTGTATTAACCAATTTGAGTATTTCTAAAACCTCATTCATCTGAAATGGAACATACAACTAATAAAAATTCATGTTCAAATTTCTGTTACAAAAACACTTGTTGCAAAGTTATGTATTCGATTTTTCACAAGAGGCTTTGTTGTTAAAGAGAAACTACGTACTATATTGGAATGTTACACGAGGACTTTACAGAAAAACTATTATTTTAAAGAGAAATTGATAAACAAAGTTGTGAAAAAACAATAAAGTGTATAGATATCAGCCAGCGAAGAATACATATTATCATAAATTGAGGTGAAGTGAGACTTTTAAACATAATCGTTGAATATGACGCCACTATTGACGCCTTCACAAACACGTGCAGACAATTGTGGATACTTGGCTGGAGGAACTATTATTGTGGATGACACAAATTAACTTAAACATGCATATGATACCCAGGGTAACCCATCCCCATTTTTGATCGAAAATATGAAAAATTTAGAAAGATTGTTTGTATGTACTTGTTTTTCGATTGGACGCTCCGTTTTCGAAGTATAGAAATTGTTTCATATTTTCGATAAAAAAAAAATGGGCACGAAATACGATTCCTGATTACAAATAATAATAATTTTGTTTATATTTAATTTTGTTATATTTTAATAAAAATCGTTAGATATGTCAAAATTTTCATTTGAGAAAAGCAGAGAATTTGAGAAGAACGATTTGCAGAAACAAATTTTGACAAATCCGTTAGATTTCCCTAATTTTTCGATTTTTTTCAAAAATGATTCGTCCATTTTGAATGAAACCAACAAAAACGTGAGGAAATGCCAATATAAACTTGTATATTCTAATTTTTTGCAAATGTTTCATATTTATTTACAATTTGCTTTTTTTCTCTATTCTATTTTGATTTTATAACTATTGTATTTTGTCTGTGACTTTGCAGACAGATGTTCTTGCCTTATACAAAAATAATTGTGTAAATCGAAAGCAGAATAATCGCACGATTTCTTCCAAATGGAAGATAGTAGTTTCATTCTATTTCTCTCTCCTCGATACAGTATATTTGCACTAATAGTCTAAAACCGGCATTAGATGCCATTACATTCGAGTTAGAGCTTGTCACAACCTAACTGAGGTTGGTCCAACCGAATTTTGTGGCCGTCGATGGTGCAATGGCTAGTGTGTGCGGCGCTTGTGAATGAAAACGTGGGTTCGATCAATGCTCTAATCACCTTACATTTCATTCGACGACGGCCACCGCGCTTAGTGATGGCGGCACTATCGAGTACTTTGCCATGAAAAAGCTTCTCAAAATACCATTCGGAACCGGTGTAAAACTGTAGGTCCCTATCAGTGAGTGAAAAACTGGAAAGCGCACAGCTCATTGGTTGTGAGAAGCTCTCCCCCCCCCCCCCAATGCCAACATGGGATGTAATGGGAAACGGTTTTTTTTGTCAACCAAATTTTAATTGTGGGGACTAAATTCAGTCATGACAAACTCAGTACGGTTGTGGCAACAACCGAATTTACGGTTGCTACCAACTCTTTTCAAATTTCAGTGAGTGTGCAGTGTTGTTATTAATTTCTGCCAATTTTTCGTCCTTTTATTGGATTGACTAGAGTGCTGCATACGACAATTTCATGGCTCCATTCCATTGCAATTAGTTTTGCACCAAAAACGACTGCTTTGTTGCAGGAACACACTTGTTTGGTCAACTTTAAATACAGGGGGTTTTACTCCTGTCCCTATTTTCTAAGTCCAATACAATGCACTGCTTTTATAGGGGGCATCCCCTGAGTTTTGGTAAAAAACCAATGAGTGCTCAAACTCACGGGCGATGTGTTAACACCTTTTTGTTACACGGTACCTGTTCGATTTCTATGAACACATTAGTAAATGTTACATTGGAAAATAAAAAAAGAATAGTTTTTCTGCTGAAGGCTCTTTTGCTATTGCACTTTCTTTTTTCTTACATCTGCTTTAACATTAGATTTAATATTGTTAAAATAAATAAAGCAATATTTAGCTCACTGAAATAATTGTTTTTGTTTTGTCATGAACAGACCGACGATAAAAAGTATTGAATAGTATAGGGAACTAATTGCACTCTTACATGAGACTGAGTAAGAGAGCATAAACAACGAGTCGTATTCTCTTTATAGAATATTTCAATAGGAATGCACCATTTCGGCAATGTTATCACATAAAACAATACAACAAGCATAAATGTTTCAAAATACATCAATGTTTCACATCAAAATTATGAGTGGACCATGGTAGAATTATCTACTAGGTAGTCGCATTAGCAATTCTGTGGTTAAGCTGTCAAAATTAGCTGAATAATGAAAAACACTATGTACACAAAATGTGAAAACTTTAATGAGATTATATAACTTGATACAAAGTCTATGCTATTAAAGTGAATTTTTATTGAAATTCTTTGAATTTTGTTAACAAATAAAATGAAACAAAATCGAATTTGACAGCTTACACACGGAAAAGATGACAAAACCACAAATCAGCTGGGCTGACGCGTTTACCCGATAGTTAATTTTACCATGGAACGGGCCAAGTTATGACAAGAAGAGAGTAATACGTTTTCAATCGTTCGCCAGATGTCGCCAATGCTTTTGAGTCATAGAATTCGTTCCATGAGTTCTCTATTCTATTCAATACTATTTTGCGACGACGACCTGCTTGTTTGTTCGCTGCCGCTACATTAATACCATCATACTTATTTTCAGGCAGAGACTATTGTTGTACATCAACCACGTATGTCATGCGAACGCTATGTGTTGTTTGCAAGTGTCCACTTTGATAGATTGCTCTACCCGTGCCTATAGATGTTAACACATAAAAAATATATATATACATACATAGGTATATCACACATACAGTGCGTACTACCAAGCTTGGTACTTCCGGCTCCAGAGTATACAAATCGCTACCAATCACTCTTGGTTCGTAAGATTCCCTTAGATAAGGGATGGTAGTTTTGAAAATTTATGGTTAATTGTCAAAATTTTTTTTATAGTACAAAATGTACAAGTACAAACTTGGCACTATCGGCTACAGAATCTAAAAATCGTGACCTATCTCAACAAATTTCGGATAACAAGAATCCCTAACATCAGGATTGGTAGTTTTTGAGAATTAATAATACTGATCCAAATTTGAATATAGCTTGGTACTATCGGCTCCAGAGCCTATAAATCGTAACCGATGTAACAAAAATTTGGTACTTAGGATTTTATCAGGTTAGTGATGGAGTTTTATAATATAATATCTATGTTTTTTGTATATTAAGTTGACATACAACACAATATAGTCGGCCAAAGCGATGGTTGCATACATCTCTTATCCACTTTGCACTCTGCAACTTTGAAGGCTTCTGTTTTTACATTCTTCAAAATTGATCGTATAAATCAACAACAAAATGAGGTCGCGATTTCTTTCAAATTAAAGAGAGTTTCATGCCATCTTTCTCTCTGCAAATCTTTCCATTTGATCGCATAGTGTAACATTGGCTTTAGTGACGAGAACACTATCGAGTAGTAATCCATGAAAAAAAAACTAACAAGCACAACTGTTTGGAATCGTTGTAAAATTCTAGGTCTCTGCCAGGGAGACCAAAAATTAAACAAAGTTTGTCAAGGGTTGTAATGGGAAGCAATGTTTTTAAGTAATCCCTGGACACCATTCACTGGTCTCCATGAAGACAGATGGTCTGCTAAAATGCATTCAAGGACATAATTCGAATCTCAGTTAGTGATTCAAAAGCCCTAGAGAGTGAAACACCCGAAGGTACCATAATTTAAATGTTGTCTTCATTTTTAGAAAACAGATCAACGTTTTTGCTTTCGAAACATAAAGATATACTATGAGGTCAAGAAATGGGCAGACGGTTTGCAATATTTCGCTATGACAGAGCAACATTTAAAAAAAAAAACGCCATGAGACTAAAATTTGCGGATGGTATTGGCAATAGTCTCAACAAACCATTAGGAAGCGGTGCAAAACTGTAGGTCCCAATTAGTGAGTGAAAACTTAAAAGCGCATAGCTCAGTGATTGTTAGAAGCTCTCCCCTATCCATTTATTGGATGTGTTGGGAAAATATTTATTTTATGTTATTGGCAATAGTGGGCACGGAAGTTCGATGATGCACATCATATGTTGCTCGTGCACTTCGAACATTTTCCAGAGAATGCTGTCTTTCGTAAAATAGCTGAGTAATTTGGAGGGGTTGTTGTGGTTTGTGTCTTTCCATTATGAATTGCCAAACAATAATGAATGCAAATAACAGACAGAGGTTTTTGAATTTTCCATAACAGATAGAGTAAATCGAAATTTCTACGTACGATTTCTTTCAAATGGAAGAGAGTTGCATTCCATTTGTCTCTCCGCAAATCGTTCTAGTTTCACTTATAGTTTAATATATCCTTTAACTTTCAATCTGTCATTACTCTTAATTTCTTTTAAATTTGGTTAGGGGGAGCGACCAGGAAAATCTTCACTATTAATGTGGTCTCTGGTCCACATCTGAAATTATAAAAACAATTAAAAATATAATGAAAATAATCAACAGCAACTACTTGTGTATTTTCCCTCTCACTCGATCCTAGTGTGCCAAACGGAGACGTTTCGGATCCACTTCTTCGCACTTTCCATCCATAACGGAATCCGTTTCGGATCCGCAAGAGGGAGAAATTAGTTTTAATGAATTTTATTTCTGTGTTCGGATCTGTCACGGACTCGTTACGGACATAATACTAGGATCCGTTGCGGACTCGTGTGTTGAATCCGTTACGGGCCCGTTTCGGATCCGCAAGCGGGAGAAATTTCTCTCAATAAACGGATTAATAAAACGGATTCCAATGCGGGTCCGTTTTTTTCATAAAAATTATTTAATATTGTAATACATTTTTAGTTACAATTTTTTGTTTTAATATTTTTTTATTATTATTATATAAATTCACAGTCATTTCATATAAAATTAAAGTAAAAAACAAAAAACAATTCAGTCAGTTCATTTAAAATTACAATATAAAAGTAAAAAGCAAAAAAATAAAAACAATTCAATCAATATTAAAATTTAAATAAAATTTTAATTACAAAAAAAGAAATTAACAGACCAACCCATGATGTCGAAAGAACACATAAGCGAACGAAAACCTGTCACTCACTTTGTATTTTTTAATTTACAAAATCAATTACAAAGTGAGTGGTGACTGGCTTTCATTCGCTTAGGTCTTCTTTCAACATCTGATAAACTGATATTGCTGGGTCCCACACAAGGATCTTTTCTTAAAAAAAAATCCAATGAGTGTTCGAACTCACGGGCGATGTGTTAACACCGTTTTGTTACACGGTACCTCTTCGATTTCAATGAACACATTAGTAAATGTTACATGGGAAAATAAAAAACAGCGTTCAATCATATGATGACGTTACATTTAAATAATATTAATACTTACAATTATTTAAAGACCAGTGCAAGCACATGTGACATTATTTATACCCACAAAAAACAAAGAGAATGCAAAGCAACAGAAACATGGACATACATACATTGTTATGTTCGTACATACGCTACACAAGTTCACACAATTTTCGTTGCTCTCTTGCTATCTCATTTATGTACACATACGTATAACCACGTCATTATTCTCTTTGCTCTGAGAGTGCTCCGCACCCACACAAGACAACTATTCGCTGCCGCTATATCAGTGTGTGTTTCTTTTTTCGCATTCTAACAATCTGTGTTTCGCAGTCGAACAAATCGGTGTTCTATATAGGGGTGGGTCACGCTTATCATTTAGGTGGATGGAAAATAGATGTTGGCTGATTCTGAGACCTACCCGATATGCACACAAAATTTCACACAAATCGGTCCAGCCGTTTCGGAGGAGTTTAACGCCAAACAATCTGTGTAATCGCAGTCGGACAATCTGTGTGATCGCAGTCGGACAAACTGTGTTTGGCTGTATTCACTTTGTGAATTTATTCCCTACCCGCGCCTATCGACGTTAACACATCAAAAGTCAATTCGCGATTACACTGATTCCTTTTCTAACATTTTTCCGGATCCGAAACGGATCAGTCAAATCGCGATTACACTGATTAATTTTTTGACGATGTTATGGATCCGAAACCGATCCGTAAATTCAAGATTACACTGATTCCATTTTCAAATTTTTTACGGATACAAAACGGATCAGTCACATCGTGATTGCACTGATTTCTGTTTTTAATTCTATTACGGATCCAGAACGGGTCCGTAACGGAGCCGCATCCGTTTTAGTGCACATTGGGATTTGATTTTAATTTTTTGTACCTATCACATCAAGGGGATGTCAAACGACGGTTATAAAAGGCTGTTTAGGGGAATGTGTGTCTTTGCAAAAATACATTAGAAGTTTGAACTTAAACCGTCGGTAGGAGACCAAAAGTACCCTCACAAATATTGTTTAACATTCCCACAATCGGCTCTTCAATATGAATATAGGTTGGGATCTCCCACATCATAAAAAAAATTAGTACATCCTAATGTGTATTGATTGATTATTTGCATTTTCTTTGAAGATCTCTGGCGCCATCACATCAGCAGAGACATTTTATTAATGAAATTCGAACAATAATAATAATAAACAAATATTGGCTCTTTTAATTTATATCGATGGAAAATAAACACATATCGCTTCCATTCCACGTACATAAAGTCAACAACAGTAGCAACAACAATACATTTATTAAAGTGTGTGTGCATTTTTCATTACGGTCCAGTTTAAGCCACTGTGAAAATGTTAAATTGAGAATTTGATATCATTTTGATGAATTGCTATTTAATTCTACAAAAACAGGTAAGTTTTATTTTGTTAATTGATTTGTTGTTGTTGTTAATTTCGCCTCACAAATTATTGACACATTATTTGTAATTGACTTGTAAATCCTACGAACAAGATTCGTGACCAATACACTTCAAATCATGTGTATATCAATTAAATAAATTATTTACTAGAGAAATTAATTGTAATTTAGCATTTAGTTGATAATTTGGAGATCTTAATATAATTGTGGAATTGAACTCCACATTCAACATGTTTTATACTTATACAAGATCTCAGGATCTATACACTATTATACGTTAAGATTTCTATTAACGCATATATCATCATCAATTAAAAGTTTAATGAAAAATATGAGACCTTACATCTACATCCAGAGAACTTATTGTTTGAGATGAGGTTGTAACAACCGTAAATTCGGATGTTTCCACCGAATTGCGGTTGCCACAACCGAATTGAGGTTGTCACGACTTCTGAACAGTATTTTGAGAAGCCTTTTATGTGCATGTCTAAGTACCCGATACTGTCACAAACACTAAGCAAGTTGACCGTCGCAGAAAGAAAGTGTAAGGTGGTCAGAACAGGGGTCGAACCCATTTTGCTCATGTACAAGAGCCGCCCACACTACCCATTGCACCGCTGACCTAGTAGGTGCTTAATATGTACACGCTGAAAAAAAACGGCCTCTGTAACATATTCTCCTAAACAAATTCTGCAGGAACCGTGTATATGTCTGAAACACATTTCAAACATTTATATGTTTGGAAGTCCCAAACTCAGGTGTATTTAAAAGCAAACATTAGCATGTTTACTGACAAATATGTTTGCTTTTACGTGGACACATATGCGTGCTTCATCCCAAACATCCATATACTTACGTGGAAGCATTCGCGTGTTTACTTGGAAACATATGCGTATTTTCTCCCAAACATAATAATATTTAGAAACGAATTATTCTTTCTTTCTTTATTTATTATAATTAATTTTATCAATATATATCCACATTTATAAATAATTAATACAAAAAATTAAGATATTTACATTTTACATTTACTTCCATTGAATGCTTTATGTGTTTTCTTTTGAATCTGCTGCTCTTTCTTTCTTTCTCCTTTGTTGTCTCTCACGTTTTTGGTTTCAGAAGGTTTCAACTATGAGTTGGTTATCACTATACTTATATACAAATCTACGAGTAGTTCATGCAAGACAAGCGTGTATTAATTTTTTTATGATATTTCACAAATGGTGCGCCATTCCGATTTTTTCAGTAGAGGCTCTCCAGTTTCTTTCCTTAAAATCATTTCTCACTTTGGTAGCGCCCATAAATATATTCGAAACACATAAACAAAAACCAAAGCAACATCACAAACCATTTAACCGTCCGAGCGTTTGTTTATTCTTCCTTCACTGATCAAGCGCTTTTGATATCCTCTGTCCGATGAACCATTGACAACTAACTGAATACATGAAATTAAAACGCAATACATCACGAACATTCAGGAATAGTTATGAATCACTCACTGAGAGAATAATGCAAAAATACAGATTCAGGAATAGTTATGAATCACTCACTGAGAAAATAATGCAAAAATACAGATCACACTTACAAGATGTACACACTCGTTGCCCCTCTTTTATTCTCTTGCTCTTGAGAGAGCATAAACAGTGCAACAAATTCGGTTGTGTTTGTATCACAAACACAGATATATTTGAGTCGCAAACACAACTGTTATAACATATTAATCAATGTGTATTAAACATGTAATATTGAATAGCAAACAGAATGCGTTTGGGCACAAGTATATTATATTTGCAACAAGCTCCAAACACATGTAATATTTGCATCTAAACAACTAAAAACTACAGATTGTTCAGAATGCTCTCTCATTGGTATCAGTTCTGCCCCATAGGAATAAAATAAATAAATAAATGGTTTCCCATTACATCCCATGAAGGGATCGGGGAGAACTTCTCACAATCACTGAGCTGTGCGCTTTCCAGTTTTCACTCACTGATTGGGACCTACAGTTTTACACCGATTCCGAACGGTATTTTGAGAAGCTTTTTCATGGCTATATACTCGATAGTGTCGCCGTCACTATGCGAGGTGACCGCCGCCGAAAGAAAATTTTTTTTTTTAAGGTGGTCAGAGCAGGGTTCGAATCCAGGATCTCATGTACAAGAGCCGCGCACACTAACCATTGCACCACGGGCGGCCACAATACATAGGAATACATGGGGCAAATGAATTATATGCCAATTATAGTTTGTATGTAGTTTAATTTGAATGCAAACCGCTCCAAAGAACGCAAAAAATGCAAATTCAAAAAAAATATAAATACCATTGGCAATTGTACTTATTTTCAAAGCATTTTCTTCATATTGGCAGTTATAGTGTTCAAATATTTTATACAGTACAGGTTTATGAATTAGAAAACACCACGAGGCAATACCTATCGAAGTCACAAATCTCTAAATATTTAATACTTTTAAAACAGAATTGCCAGCAGTGAAACAAATTCAAAATAATTAAAAGCATTCCCATATTTCATTACAATTGGCATCCAATTCCACAACCTGCATTTGCATTGCCTGAGCAAATACAAATTCAATATCTTTTAATTCTCATTGCGAACAATGGTATTTCTTTTGCATTTGCATTAGATAAAGTAAAGCAAATTAAAATCTAATGCAAATTAAAATAACCCATGTATGCCCATATGGGATGTAGTACGTTTGCATCCGCGCTCACAATCCTCCTATTCCTTTCATATCCCCAATGACACGTCTTCAAGGATGCTGATGGCAGCGGTTCTTTCCCCCTAAGGACAGATGTTCGTTGTCCGGTTTCTTCATGGGACATATACGATGCAACCAACTATCCGTATCCTGGAATTGTTCATTTCTAGGTTGACCCAACTTTATCGCTGTCACTATACGCTGATAGCAAGAAGATATTTTAACAATTTCTCACCAAATTGCAAACTCTGGGAGTGTTAACATCGGGTGTGGTTAGTATCTTTATGTCTTCGCCCTCAACCCACAAACCCAGCATTTAACAACTCTGGGTGATTGGATTAGGAACAAACCCACCTGGGTTTTTCCAAACCAACGTTTAAAGTTGCAGATGTCATTTGACTATAATGGTGGTTGATCTGAAGAAACCTCAACATTAGTGAGTCTTTTCACCACCGCCGCGTCTTCACAAATGTCATTACTGTCAGCTGTGTGTTGAAACGGATTTATAGGCTTAGACAATTGGTGCAGGATAAGGGCCGACACTCTTCCGGATCAGCTAAAGGCTTCAATATGTAAAATAATCTCTGTCGATGGTATCTGCGTAGCCTCGTGTTTCTTATACCGTTTCCGCGAGTTCCTATCATTGTCTTAAAGTACTGTTTCATTCAGCAACAGCCTCGTATTCCTGATCCACACTACCAGATAGCTTGGCAACGGTCTCCATTTGCTATCTCCATCGTGTATCTACGGACTCCATCTACCTGATCCATTAGTTCGATCTTCCAATTGTGTGTGTGTGAAGTTCGGGATTACTATCCTTGTGAATGTACTCAATGGATCACTGGATTTAGCTCGGCCTTGCAGACACTACGACCTCAACATATTTCCATTTATCCTTTGGGATTGTTTCGTTTTCCTTTACTATCTCGATAACCACCATTAAAAGATCTTCCATTTCATCCTCATTAAAAGACTTTTGACCAGAGTTCCAATTGATTGCCTTAGCGCTAGAGTGCCCGAAATACTGGTTTATCGGTTTTTATCGAAAATATATTTTCTTATCGCAAAAATGGTATCAGAGGGAATTCCTACAACTCTAGTTCCAGCAACCTAAATTCTTCTCCGGTGGGACCAGCGCTTAATCAATTTAGACTGTGGTATCACAGTGGACGAATAACTCGAAGTGAGTCGTTCATCGACTACCACCAACACCTAACCTATACCTGTGGTTCCCACGAGTATGGGGTTTAAGGTCCACCGCTCCAAAGCCCCCAATACCACGGCAATAACTTGACCGAAGGTTGAAACTCCCTGAGGCGCCCAGGTATCAGTGAGGCAGCATTAAAATACAGGCAGACATCCCCGACTGCAAAGTCTCCGATAGACACAATATGTATGACTCCCCGGATTAGATTTAAGTCGAACCACTATTGTGGTTTGCCATCAAGTCCAGTAGATAAATTCGAGAAATCAGGATCCCTAGCAAGTACATTGATAATTGATAATACACATGGGGAACTTTCGTTGGCCAGATAGCCGCCCACTATGGGCAGACGATTTTGGGATTAATTTTACTGGGGACCAACGAAGGTGTGTTATTCTGCTTATTACACCCCTCCTGGGAGAGTTCCTCATGGGCAAATATTTAATGGTATTTATATCACAGAATATATTCCGGACATCAGTAAAGTTTTACAGGACGCCCTCGGTTTTTGCCACTCTTGGTTGAGGAATGTTTATTTTTCGTAGCTAACCTACATATCTGCAGGCTGTCCAGCTATCCGCCTTCTGCTGACCCCTTGGTAGAGCTTACTCGTTGGAACCTACCAACACCAGTGCTGCCGAAAACTCGGAAACATTATTTCGGCATCGTTCGCAACAACTTTAAATTTCACGAAGCACTACGCATCAAATTTTGACAAAAGACCTCCACCTTCATACGCACAAACTTCAGCTTACTCAGGAGCTCAAACCAGCAAACCATGGAAAGCGCCGGCAATTCGTTCAATGGGTATTGCAGCAAAGTGAAGTCAATGCCAATTTTAAAAAAAAAAAGTTATCTTCTCCGATGAAGCGCATTTCCATTTAAATGGCTTCGTGAATACACAGAATTGTGGAATTGGGGCTCAGAAAATTTTCTGCCAAACCCTGAGAAACAAATGCACCCACAACGAGCAACTGTCTGGTGCGGATTTTGGTCAGGCGGCGTGATTGGGCCTTACTTTTTTGACGATGAGGCCGAAATTGCAGTGACTGTGAACGACATTCGTTACAGGACCATGATAACGAAGTTCTTGTGGCCTCAACTGGATGTCATGGATCTGGATGACATGTGGTTTCAGTAAGACGGTGCCACCTCCCACACCGCGCATTAAACAATCGATTTATTGGAGCACCGATTTCCAGAACAAATTATCTCAAGATCTTCTGATGTCAACTGGCCACCAAGATCATGCGATTTAAAGCCGTACAATTTCTTTCTTTGGGGTTTTGTGAAATCTCGGGTTTATGCGAATAAACCAGAAATAATTCCAGAGCTCAAATCCGAGATACAACGCGGCATCGGTAAGATACAGCCACATCTCTGGGCGAAGGTCTTGGAAAATTTCATGAAAAGAGTAATCGCCTGTCATCACAGCCGTGTGGGCCATTTGACGGATGTTTTATTCCAAACACAGTTTTTTTTTGTTAAAAAAAAATTCTTTTTCAACATAATCTCCTTTTAGCTGAATACACTTAGTCCAACGTTTCTCCAATTTTTGCATCCCTTCCAAAAAATAGGATTTTTCGAGGTCCATAAAATAGGAATTTGTTTGATTAATAATTTCATTGTTGGAGCTAAATCTCTTTCCACCGAGCCATTTATTTAGGTTTGGAAATAGGAAATAGTCACTGGGAACTAAATCCAGAGAATATGGCGACTGAGGTACCAATTCGTATCCCAATTCATGGAATTTTGCCATTAAGACTACACACGTGTGCACCGGTGTATTGTCTTAATGATAAAGAACTTTTTTCTTGGCCATTTGGGGTCGTTTTTTTAATTCCTCGTTAAATCGGTCGAATAAGTTGGCATAATATTCGCCGTTTATTATTTTTCTCTTTTGAAGGTAATCGATGTGGATTATCCCGCGTGCATCCCAAAAAATTGTTGCCAACACCTTATTGGCAGACAAACTTACCTTGGCCTTCTTCGGAGCCGGTTCACCCGGAGAAACCCATTGCTTGGTCTTCGGAGTGTTGTAATGGATCCTTGTTTCATCCACAGTTACAAAACGCTGCAATAAACTCCTTCGAATTGCGGTTAAACAACTCCAAACAATCCTTTGAAGTTTATGGTCAATTGAGAGCAAACGCGGCACCCATCTTGCGGACAGCATTCTTAAACCCAACTGATCATTTAAAATCGAAACCACACTGCCATAATGATAATCTCACGTACTTTTACTCTTCGATCGGCCAACACCACATCGTTGATTTTTTCGAGATTTTCGGGTGTATTGACCTCAATTGGCCGTCCAGAACGTTCAGCGTCATTTGTACTTGTGCGACCACAAAACGAAAGTCAGTAAACCACTTTTTTACCATTGAAATCGATGGTGCAGACTCCCCATAGTATTTATCAAGCTTTTCCTTGGTTTGATTGACGTTTTTTTTTCCCCCAAAAAAGAGAGTTTAATGAGCACTCGAAATTCAGTTTTTTACATTTTTAAAAAATGCACGAGGTTGCATGTTTTGAACAGCTGTTAAACGCAAAGTAAATGACGGATCTTGCTCAAAATTTGACAGTTGTCTATTAACAGGTGGTACATGATGGGAGCAGTGTTGCATTTCATTAACTACGAGGGAAGTTCGAAAAGTCACGGACTTATTGATCCGCCTCGTAATACTGTATTTGGATATTTTGAAAAATTGTCATGGAATATTCGTTTAAGATAATTTTCAAGTTATTCAATATTTTATTCGATTCAAGTTATTCAATATTTTATTAAAAAAATCTTAAATAAGGACTTAGTCCCATATATTTCTGTTATAAAACTCTCTTTCTAAGTGCCTCTAAATTGGTCATGAAATGACAACATGTGACGAACAATATAACATTTATTATAGAATGATTAAGTTTATTGCCGTAAGATCGTCCGTCTACACCGTTTATTTAGGCCATGGCAATATGGATTTAAACCCTATTAAACTATCACACAATGCATATCCGTTTGATACATGTACGTATTTGTAGCCAAAATAAAATTCCTGTTTAATACCAACCAAAACAAGGTATTAACATTATTTTTTTTCTTAAAGAAATATACTGCGAAAAATTAACGATTTGTTAAGGAAATACTAAACGCCAACAGACCCATAAAAATCGTATTTTGTTGTTGTTGTGTTCTTCATTCTCCAAACTCGTATGCGACGGCCCACGTGCGCCGCCGCCACTCACACTTAAGTTTGCTGGAATGGAGCGTCACTTTAATTTAAACGTTGTAAAAGGAATTACAAACGTGAAGACAAACAGAGAGACAGAAAACGCTGGAACTGAATGTGTTCGAAAAAAAAAATCCGCCAAACACGCACGCATAGACGCTCACACAAAATGTTGAGGCATTAATGAATGAATATAGGAATGAATGAATGGGATACTATGTATGTATCGTATGAGTGTGTGTGTATATTTTTTATTGCTTTGCATTTCATTCATAAAAATCGTTGATATATGTACGTACATTTGTATTTTTGTGTGTATGTATAGTCATGCATACATGTTTATTTACAATACGACTTTTTTACGTTTTTATTATAATGACACCGAGAATAATCGGTTGGCTATGAGCGTTCCTTGGCATATATGGGAGTACACATCACACTAGGTAGTAGGCACAGTAGTGTAGCAGTAGACAGAGTTTGAAAAATATATGGAAATTGTGCTACAAAAGATAGAGATTGGTATATACCCTACATCAGACTGTGGTAACCGGGTATTACGAGTTGGGCCTACAGTTTGTATCCTGGCGTTTACACGGGACAGTTTTGCTCCGACAGTAGAAATACATTCACACATTTTTACTACCACACTTACATTTCTTTCACTTGCATCGCCACTGTCTCTGATTTTTCAACGACATTAATTTCGGCAAGAGATTTGACATAAGTCAGTGTTTAAATTGTTGTTGTTGCAATTGTTGAGTTTGTTGTAGAGAAAGGTAAGAGGAAAGGAACGGGGAAAATACTTGCCCGTACTCGGCAATTCGTTTTGTTCTTCTCATTCGTAAATTTTTAGTAATGGCGGCTGCAGAATAATTTGACATTTCTTTTCATTTCCTAATTCGTAAAAATTTCACACGAATAGTCTGCATATGTCTCAGATTTATACGAATGTCAGAACTGACTCAGAAGCAGTAATAATAAAAATAAGAATTGCCGAAACAGAATTGCCATAGTATAAACACTAATGGCAAGTTCAAAAGAGAATCGTAAACAATTGCCTAAGCAATTATTGCCAATGTAAACTCTGACTAAGCGGCCAGGGAGTGGATTCTGGTTCTGTGAAAACTTTTCAGTGATAATTATTGTACCTAAATTAACACTGGAGATTTTTTTCATTTCACAGTTTCACAGAAACAGAATCGACCCCCAGATCATGGCTGAACTAGTAAAGGTCGGCGCAATAGAACAACTGAATTTGCTTTCTTATGACTCCATCTGTTAAATTCAGTGTATTTTGTTGTTGTCCTTTTTTGTTTACTGTGTTTGTTCATATGGATCGGTTTTGAATTTGACGGTTAGAGTCATGAAACAAAAATTAAATGCCTGTTGTTGGTTCATACAATTACAACAAATCCTACTACGTCAACCTCTACTAGTTCAGCCATCGGCCATATCGGTGACGTTTCGTAGTAATTTCAGAAAAAATCAAAACATCGCCAACGACTTTACAAATTGGGACATATATTTGTTTTTGAAAATTTTGCTAATTTTTATTGAAATATTGTTTGACAATACAAACATATAAACATGAATACATGTCTAATTTTGCAGAGTCCATCAGTTCCATTGTAATTTGGAGAAGAAGCAATGGAAAAAGAGCGAAGAAACAAAAAATCAGAGCACGAAATTTAACGAAACGACACTGTCGGCGGTTTTTATTACTGGCTGGACGCGTACGTCACAGAAACAATTTTTCTCTTTGTGACAACTAATACATATTCTCAACTATCTTGTCTCAAACTGTCCCGCGTAAACGCACCGTAATATACAGAAATGTAAGACATGATCTTGTTTTTAACATATCGATTTAGACATGTCCTTCTGCCGGTCCATGTACTCTTGCTGTGAAACTTCGGATATACTAAAAGATAGCAATGGAATTTGGTATATAAAGGGTGTATTTTTTAAAGTGTATAACTTTAAACTAAAATAAAATAATGAGATTACATAAGGGGTGTTTTTTCGTAACCTGTGTAAGTAAACATCAACTGTTACGAAAAAAAAAACGCATAGACGTTGAGAATAATCAACTTGGCTTCATCCGATAATTCTAATAAAAGACAAACACAAAACAAAATTCTAAAAAATTCAATGTAATCTATGAAGTGGTTACACTGCATGAGGTGGTTACACTGCATTACACTGTACTGAAAAACAGATGTTTGGGTAAACGAAATCTCCAAACACGAGATTTCGATTGCAATGGTTCCGGACATTAATGCTACATTGGAGTATCACCGATTTTAAAAATACATTAGGATTCATAAACGAACACCTACAGCCCCGCTCGATCACTACGACTCGAGAGCACATGCGAAGAAGAAACAAAAACCCCAGGCATCCCCGTGCAAGCCCCTTGCATTTGTTTTTCTCCATTTTCACACGCACTTTTCGACTCAAGAGAGGGAGATAATTGCTAGTGCGATTTTTATTGTCCTTAGAAATTCATATACAAACATTAAGTCGCTTAAATCTAATACCTATTTCTAGTATAACTAGTATTGTTCTAGAATGTGTATCTTTTTATGAGGTAAAAATAAGCTGGCCAGCCCATTTGACCATTTAGTTAACAGAAAATTAATTCATCTTTTACGTAAAAACCTGCAAAAAGGACTAAAAACAGGCAACCTTTGTGGTGATCCTAAAACTAACTTAAATCTAAATTAAAACTACTATGTACAAACTATATACAAGAAAAACGGGGGAACAAAACAAAAATAAGAAACAAAGGTTACATTAAAGAAACTTGGTCAAGTTATTGAGAGGTATCGTACACCAAATCTGACATATTGTATGTCATGTACCTTCGATGGTAAAGGATCAATTATCCAGTACTATCAAGAATTTCCTCACCAAAGTGCAGAAGGCACATTGGCGTATGGACGCCGTTATTATCCATAATTTTGTCGAATTCTCCGCGTTCCGCGATGCATTTTCTGATCATGTCATTCTCAATTTCAGTTGCCTTGGTTAGGGAACCAATGGCCAGTCTTGTCGCGAAGCAATCAACTCTCTCCAACTTGCTCCTTTCGTACACCAGTTTATTAGAAGGCGTGGAGTAGTATCCCCATGCATTCTTCGTCCCCCAAGATTAATACAGGCTCTGACTATTTTTCTCTCAGCTGCCCTGAGTCTTTCCATTTGCGCTGAAGATATGCTGCTCCAGATTGAGAAAGCGTAGGTTACTCTTGGTCTAATAATTGCCTTATATATTTCCAGTTTGATGTCTGGGGTAAGTCCTCTTTCACCTTTCAGTACTCCCCCATACACTGCACTTATTCAGCACATAGTCGCTGTGTGCCACGAAGCTATAACTCTCCTGTCTCCTGGAATACGACTCCCAGGTACCTGAGTACCGGGGTGTTGGTGATCAGAACCCCGTTGATAGTCACCACTGGTTTGTATTGTCTCGCGTTCTTAAAGAGTTTAACTCTTTTCCCTTTGAAGATGATGGCTCTACATTTCGGCAAATTCAGTCTCAGTTGCCATTTCTCAAAATAATTAGCCAGAATTTGGAGAAAACGATTAACGTTCTTGTTGGCTATCTTCGCCAGCGAGTGTGTAGCTGCTACCAAAATATCGTCAGCATAAACAATCATTTGAACCCCATTGGGGGTTCAGGCAAGTCAGCTAGGTAGATGTTGTACAATATTGGGCCAAGGATGGAGCCCTGAGGGACTCCCGCCTTTACCACCCGAACAGCAGATTGACTTTGCTCAATCCTCACTGAGAAGGTCCTTTCCCTCAAAAAACTCATCACTATTCTCATGGTAGTATCATCAAAACCGTAAAGTGTCCTCATTTGGTAAAGTTTGGTAAAGTATGGCATCCTGCCAAACGGTATCATAGGCTCTTTCAAAATCGAGGCTAACTGCTAAAGTGGCAATCCTATTATTTAGTCCCCTAGCGACAGTACCCAAATTGAAATTTTCTCAGGATATTCGCCTGGTCAATGCGGGCTTTAATCCTTTTGTGGATAAATTTTTCCAATAGCTTCCCCAAATTAGGAAGGAGCGAGATCGGTCTATATCCTTTGCGATCCTTTGGATCCTTGCCAGGTTTAAGGATGGGAACAACGTTGGAGTATTTCCATCTCTTGGGGAAATATCCAGTGTTCAGGCAATGGTTGAATAGTTTGGCGAGATGGGTCTACCCTCTCTGATCAGTCTTTTTCAAGACATGATTGGAGATACCATCGTCACCATGACTCTTTATTATTCAGTAACATCAAAGTCACACCGCACTTTTCGACTCAAACGAGCAGAGAAGAAATAGTAAATGGCACCAAGTGATGAACGTGCATCGGTGTCCTCATTTATTGAGCCATAATTTCCACGAAAAGTACATACAATTTACGAGAACATACGTACAATGTAACAGAAACTACATACAACGTTAATTTACCATACGATGCATTTAAAAGAGCAGAAAATGTACCACAAAGTAGTATAGTTCATGGTCCATAACGTACATAACCTCAAACAGAAAGTACAATTTACAAAAAGTACACACCAGGTGTACTTTATCAAAAATTCTTTAAGTGTAGTAAAACGTACGTAAACTGCACCAAAAAATACATAACGGTACTAAAAGGTGTACCAAAAGTACATAAAGTGTATGCAAATAGTACATAAAGTGTACAAAAAAAGTACACAAAGGTACCAAAAAGTGCATAAAGTGTATCAAAAGAGAATACAAAGATAATCAAGCAGACAGAACCGACGGCGTTCTTGCGATTCGAGTTATGGGAGAATATCGGTGAAAATATCTATCTGTGAATCGAGCTATTCCTCGGTATTCTTTTTCAGTATTGTCTTGGAATTCTGATTGTGGAAGAAGAAAAAATCAATAATATTTTATACAAATTTTTAAATATTTGGTTAAAAAAAGTAACTACCTTAACTAACTAAAAGTAACTAAAGGGTTTTTCAACAGAGACGCTACAAAAGTAAATGGATAGGGACAGCAAACGACGCCATATTTTTTCCCGCTCTTTTGACATTTCTCTTCAGTAAGGTTTGCCATTTCATCATGGAGAGATATAAGAGCCAACAAACAGTCGAAATTATTAAAATTTACTACCGAAATTTGGAGTCAGTGGCCTCAACTTTAAGAGCGGAAAATCATCTTCAGCGATGAGGCTCATTTCTGGCTGAATGGCTTCGTCAATAAGCAAAATATGCGTTATTGGTCAGACAGCAATCCACACGTAATCCATGAATCATCATTGCATCCCGAAAAAATTACGGTTTGGTGCGGTTGGGCCGGCGGCGTCATTGTGCCGTACTTCTTCCGTGATGATCAAGACCGGCACATTACTGTGAATGCGAATCGCTACCGTTCAATGGTAACCGAATATTTTTGGCCCCAATTTGATAATATGGACTTGGAGGACATGTGGTTCCAACAGGACGGCGCCACAAGCCACACAGCGTATGCCACAATCAATTTATTGGAAACCAAGTTTGGTGAACGTGTTATCTCACGAAATGGCCCAGTCGATTGGCCGTCTCGGTCGTGCGATTTGACGCCGTTAGATTGTTTCCTGTGGGGCTACGTCAAGTCTATGGTCTGTGCCAACAAGCCAGCGACGATTGATGAACTTCGTACGAATATCGAACGTGAAATTGCAGAAGTATCGGCCAATTTATGCTTGAAAACCGTCGAAAATTGGGTTCAGTGTCTGGACTTCTGCAAGCGTGTCCGTGGTGGCCATGCAAAAGAAATCGAGTTCCATACATAATGGCATCGAACGTACTTTCACAGGAATAAACCGGGTATCTAAAACCGGTTTTGTTTTATTTAAAAAAACTTTTGTATTTACATCATAATTTTCGAAACGTCGTGAAAATATAAAAAAAATGACTGACATACATTTTATATTGTTCATACAATAAAGCCAAACTTGGTAACACTTTTATCGGGGTTGTTCTCAACCATAGATAAAGTAAACAAATAGATGAAGCACATGTGTTGGGAAAATTTTAGTGTAATGGGTAATTTTCTAGATGTCGTTGAAAGCAATAAATGGGATATTTTTTGTTCCCGAAAAAAATTTCAAAAAATAAGACATTAAAATTCTAAAATTGCATATTAAAACAAACAATTATTTTCAATAAAAATATCACTTCGAAACAAGAATACAACACGTTACTTCACGTAGAATATCTCATGGCAATCGAATTGCAAAGCTATTACAACACCGACTAAGTCCTAATAAATTGGTTCTTCCTCTGGTTCAGCTACCATTCCTTGTTGAGAGTCTTCAGACACTCTAACGGTTTTGGCATCTGTGACCACAGAAGTTGATACAGTTTTTGCGCGGGGATGTTTTTAGATTAAAAAGGCGTTCCGGCATGTTCATCCTTTGGCGGTGTTACGGGTTTTCTTCTATTGATATCCCAACACCGGCCTTGTGCCTTTGAAATAGTTTTATGTAAGACACAAATGCTATTATATAAAATCATTTAAATTTTGTCACATTTTCCCTTGTTTAAATTACTTTCACAAAAATTTCCCACAATTTTGAATAAACGTCAATGTGAATTATAGGAAACTTCATTGAAAGTGACAGTAGTGCAGGACAGCACCTAGTGAACAAAGTTGTTCTCAACTTTTAAAATTATACATGTTAAAGTGCAGGTTTTCATTTTGTATGAGTTAACGTGTATAAGTTTCGAAAAAAACGCCCCTATAATTTCAAACTGAAAATTTACTTTATTAGAAAGATAATTTTATGCCATTAGTGCTGGAATATAATTTGTGGCATACGGACGCTGCGACTGGCTCGCTTGTCGCGCATACTGGAAGTCCAATTTACGGTCACTCACGCCGTATTTCGGCAGTGGTTCGCACAATGTTGTCCTTGAAGGCGTCCAAATTTTCCGGTTTGTTCGGATAAACCAACGACTTCTCGTAACCCCAGAGAAGTAAATCGATTAACTGGCCCATTTCAAAAAATATCGCAAACACCAAATATTTCCTTCAATAAATCAATAGTTTGACGCGTTGTACAGTTGCGAGCAAAAAATGTAACGCTGATGATCTTCGAGTGCGTGTCTGTGCTTATAACTGTATCCAATTTATCGATTATTCCAACATCTCGTTAATTTGTGCGCACGCACCGACAGAGGATAAAGATGATGAGGTCAAAGAAACATTTTATGAGCGTCTGGAGGAAGTATATGAACGCTGCCCTGACCCCACGATATTAAGATTATTCTAGGCATTTTAATGCCAAATTAGGAAAGGGAAGTGTCTTTCGACCAACCAACGGTAATCACAGTCTACATGATATCACCTCCGATAATGGAATAATACTGTTACACTTCGCCGCTGCAAAGAACATGGTAGTTAGTAGCACACGATTCCAGCATAAGGACATACATAAGGCGACCTGGATATCTCCTGATCAGCGGACGAAGAACCAGATTGATCACTTGGTAATAGATGGCAGGCACTATTCTAGTGTAATGGATGTACGTGTAATTCGAGGTGATAATATCGACTCGGATCATTACCTGGTGGCTGCGAAAGTTCGCACATGACTGAGCAGGGAGAAAAGCGTACGAAACCGAACTCGGGAAAAGCTAGATATTGATAAGGTGCAAATACCGGAGATTTCAAAGTCCATCGGTGGTGCAATGGTAGTATGCGCACATCTTGTACATGAGATCCAAGGTTCGATCCCTGCTCTGACTACCTTAAATTTCTTTCGACGGCGGTCACCTCGCATAGTGACGGTGACACTATCGAGTATTTAGTCATTAAAATGCTTCTCAAAATACCGTTCTGTAGGTTCCAATCAGTGAGTGTAAAATTAGAAATCGCACAGCTCACTGGTTGTGAGAAGCTCTCTCCGATGCCTTCGTGGGATGTAATGGGAAACCATTTATTTATTTTTTCAACGAAAGCTTACTCTCCTGCTAGGGCAGAATACTTCCCCTCATGAGGACCCAGAAGCGCAGTGGAAGCACATCTCCCATTCTTTGGAAACCGCTGCAAGGACTGAACTTGGCTATCAAAAACCGCAGAAGGATAAGCCATGGTACGACGAAGAATGTCGCATTCCAACTGATGAAAAAGACTCTGCATGTATGGCAACGAAACAGTCAGTTACAACGCGTGCTGCGACTGAGCGGTACAAGAGGCTGAGAAGGGCGGAAAACCAATTATTTAGAAGAAAATAATGGCAGTGGGAGCAGAGAGCAAAAACCGAAATGTGCAGGATGAACAATAAATCCCGAAAATTTTTACAGAGTGTAAGAAGATCGAATATCGGACCGAATAATGGGCTGCCCTCCTGCAAGGACGAGAATGGGAATCCCGTAGACTGATCAACAGTGTGTGCTCAAAATGTGGAGATACCACTTTTCAGCACTACCCCACTCAGATTCTTCCACTGAAGTAGAAGGTAGTGTATATTGTACCCCCCCCAACCAAGACGAGATTAGAACGGCGATCCCCCGCCTGAAGAATAATAAAGCCGCTGGTGCGGATGGCCTACCCGCTGAACTTTTTAAGGCATGTGGCGAAGGACTGCTACCCCACATGCATCAACTTATATGACGATTGGAGTCTCGGTGCATTATGTCCTGTATTCAAAAACCGATACATACCTTCTTTTTGTCGATTACAAAGCTGCTTTCGACAGATAGGGAAAATTGTACGAAGCTATGTCTGAACTTGGGATTCCGGCAAAACTGATCCGCCTCTGTAGAATGATGCTGACCAACACCAAATCAGCAGTAAAGGTGGGAAAGACCTCACCGAACCATTCTGTACCAAGCGAGGACTGAGACAAGGCGACAAACTTTCGTGCAATCCCTTCAACATCTTAATGGAGAAAATAATGACAAAAGCTGCAGTAAATACGAACAGACCGCTAATACGTAAAGCCGTACATTGCTGGCGAATGCTGACGACATAGATAGAATTGGGCGAAATTTGCGAGAGGTTACTACAGTATTTTCAAGAATCGAAAAGGAATCAGCGAAGGTGGGTCTTGCTGTTAATGAGGACAAGACAAAATTGATGGTGTCCTCTTGACTTGGTTCGCAATTGAACGTCGACAACCGATTTCATTTTAAAGTGGTAAATGAATTTGTCTACCTTGGATCCGCCGCGAACAAGGACAACGACGTCGGCCTGGAGATAAATAGGAGAATTGTGCTTGCAAATAGATACTATTTTGGGCTCATTACGCAGTTTATGAACAAATCCCTCTCTCGACATAAAAAAGCCCAGCTACACCAGAACCATTTTACCTGTCCTGACATATGGCTCCGAAATTTGGGTCATATTGAAACTTGGGTCATTTAACATCTGGGAGTATTCGAGAGAAAATTTCTCCGTAAACTATATGGTACTGTTATGGTTCTGTTTAAATTTCTGTTAAAAATCGGAGTGTACCGACGTCGTTGGAACCATGGGCTAAATCATCTCTATTAAAATATATCAATTGAAATGTAAACCACATCAATTGAAATTTAAAATACATCATTTGAAATTTAAAACACATCAATTCCAATTTAAAAGACACCAATTGAAATTTAAAAATCTAATACATTAAATCGGTTAATAATTTTTAAATTCTTTAAATGTCTTTTAAATATCAATTGAATTAAATTTCAATTGATGTATTTCAAATTTTAATTGATGTCTTTCAAAGTTCAATTGATGTCTTTCAAATTTCAATTGATGTTCTTTCAAATTTCAATTGACGTATTTCAAACTTCAAATAGAATTTTTAAATTTCAATTGATGTGTTTCAAATTTCAAATGTAATTTTCAAATTTCAATTGATATTTTTCAAAATTAAATTGATATTTTTCAAATTTCAATTGAAAATGGTGTAGAACCAAAACTAAACTAATGCATTCGCAAGTAAATATAAAAAGTGTCGGTTTAAATGTTTTAATTTTATTAAATTTAATAAATTTTTAAATTTAAATAAATAAAACATATAAATTGAAATCAAAGAATAATTCGTTTCTAAATATTATTATGTTTGGGAGGAAATACGCATATGTTTCCACGTAAGCATATGGAGGTTTGGTGGGGAAACAAGCGAATGCTAAGTATAAGTAAGTATATGAATGTTTGGGATGAAGAATGCATATCGTCGTTCCGAAGTTATCTTCACGTATCCCCAAAGAAAATTTTTTTTTGGGAAATTGACTCTAAAGTCTCAACAATTTGTATAAAAAAATTGGTGTGAAAAAAGTGGTCCAATATTTTTTCAGTAGTACATAGTACCTGAAATTCTACATCGATTGTAGTAAAAATATTCAAAGTCATTTTATTTACTGAGTCATGGTTACTTTTATCTCCAAAAAAAAAAATTTCACATTTTGTTGTATACGCCACCTTTTGGGAAATATTTTTTTTTGTTTATGGCACATAGTGAACACAAGCTGAAAAACCCGGACTAATTTTTTTAGTCCGAAGTTATCTTCACGTATATGCACTAAACATTAGGGTGCAGCGACAATGTATACAATTTTTTTTGTTACTTTTTTGTAATATTATAGACTTTGCCCGGAGCTACTTTTGAGATATAGAACGAAAACAAAATTCGTATATTAATAGGATGGTAATATCTTTTTTTACGTCAGTCAAATATTTTTTTCACATAAGGGTAGATAACTTAGTTTTTGTTAATTAAAAATTTTCATATATTTTTTACCAAAAGTGGATATACAAGAAAATGACTCCATAATATCTCAGAAACCATAAGAGATAGGGACGTGGGGATTAAACAGATGGATAGATCTACATAATTTATCCCAGGGAATAGTTTTATCTCATTTTTTTTTGATTTTGTGATATACGTGAAGATAACTTCGGAACAACATAAAATCCTACATGTTTTCCAGTAAACATGCTATTGTTTGCATTTAAATGCAAGTGAGTTTGGGCCTAGCAAACATATGAATGTTTGAAGTGTGTTCCAAACATATACATGATTCTTACAGAATATGTTACAGAGGCACTTTTTTTAGCGTGCAATATACGTGATAAATTAAGTAAGGTGGTACCCAAAATACGTCTATTTTGATATGTTTCCTTCTTAATGCTTTTTCTTTGAGTCAAGATGAGGCTTGAGAGAATTTTTTTCGGATTTATTTTTTTCAGCACGAGCATAAGCATAAGCTAAATACCATTTACAGCTAGTTCTAACAACTGTGTTAACCAACTCTATAGACCCACTGTTCAAAAACGGCAAAAGTCTGGTTTAAAAATAAATATGAATGGTGTAAAAACCGTTAATATATTACGCCACATATGTATTTACAAACATGATACATGAATAAGTTATAAATAGAAATTACCTACAAATATTAATGTCCGTAGCCGTGTAAAAGTTCACATCGATCTGATCCATGCGGAGCGGGAAATGTTGTATGATTGCAAAAGTATCAACCTACTGGCACTTCTATCAATCGAAAATGATTGAAGTAAAATAATATGAATATAGGAAAGTGCGAATATATTGGGAAGTATTTTAATTGAGATAAGAATTGATCTTAATCAATAAATAACATTTATTACGAAATGTAGTTACAACAAACTTGAATTAAGTAATTTTTAAATTAATATACTTTATCAGTTTTTTATCTCTAATTAAACAAAAACACAAAATAAGTTAATTTATAGTAATTAAAAACCAAAACGAATTTCACCTCAAAGGTGTGTATTGAATTAAGTACTTTTTAAATGGAAAGTGTTTATCTGTGATTCAAACAAAAAGACGCACACAAAATGAATTCATTTATAAGAATTACAAATTACATATTGATTGAGATACAGATTGAGATATTGATTACATTCAGATGAGAAATCGGTTTAAATATTCTAAACACATCTGCCTGTATATAGAGTTATGAAACTGCTATGAAATACAAATAAGATTAATGAATTAATCGAAAAATTATCATTAAATACATACGAGTGTCCGATATTCAGAAATGATGAGTATTTCAATAAATTATTGTTTACTCGTACTGTGCATGGTAGCGGATTTAGGCATAATTTTTGCGTGGAAAATCATCTTTGATCAACGATCAAACATAACTTAAACTCTGAATTCACTTTTTAGGTTAATAGTTAATTGCTGTTTAAACAGCCAAAGTTGGGCATTTAAACTATGATCAAGTGACCGTATGATTTTAACAGAGAACAACAAGAAGAACAAACACAAAACTTCCTTAATTGTTAATGTGAACAATTATAATCACCATCCTAGTTGAAAAAACAATAAAAACGTATCATTTGACTCGTAGTGCAGTTAGAATTTTATTTTTGCACAAATATTCTCCAATTTCATTAAATATTTTGTATTTTATCACTTCGCTTTTGTTTTGCAAATGGCTTCCGTTTGATGCATCGTAACGATTAGCCGAGAAATGTATGAATACCGGTTATTTTTCGTAGCATTTGCCACTGTTGCCACATGGTAGTAAGATAATTTGACAAAGCATTATTTAAAGTCAGACCAGACAAAAGTCAAAATAAACTGATTACCAATTTAAATAACCAGTAAAAATTTGGGCCTTGGGCAACTATTGAAATTTATGTAACAAAATAAAACAAATAGTTTCCCATTACATCCCATGAAGGAATTGGGGAGAGCTTCTCACAACCAGTGAGCTACTTTTATACTCACTGATTGGGACCTACAGTTTAACACCGGTTCCGAACGGTATTTTCGAGAAGCATTTTCATGGCTAAATACTCGATAGTGTCGCCGTCGCTATGCGAGGTGACCGCCTTCGAAAGAAATTTAAGGTGGTCAGAGCAGGGATCGAACCCAGGATCTCATGTACAAGAAGCGCGCACACTAACGATTGCACCAACGGCGGCCACATTTTGTAATTTATGTGTGTGTAGATAAATTTCGAATCTAAATAGCAAAGACGCGAACCACTACAGTTGACATAGGTCTGTTATGACATTAACATAGTTCTGTTAACATATTGAAAAATAGTCTGTTTAACTCATTTTGAAAATGACTTTTCTATGAAAATTAGGGTCAGCTGAACTCAAATCCGAATTAAGAATTCTCACTATCTCATACAGTTTAACCGATATCGGCTGTTCGAGAAGTCAAAAAATGACAATATGAATTTCCGTATTGTACTTAATTTACTTTGGCCCACTGTGTAAAACTGGTATTACTTGCGCCAGCAAGAACACTTTCTTTCGCTAGTGCCTAGCATGTCCTTTGCAAGTTAGAAGGTTTGGTCCGATCGGCTAAAAATAGGTTTGGTTAGAGTGACTATGAGTTCCTCCCAATTAGCAGAGATGCCGTTTTGAATAACCACGTTACCATGAAAAGAAAAGAATGGTCCAGTAATAAATTGAGGTTTCGCAATTAGTACTGTTATTGTATTTTAGAAGTTGACAGAATTCAATACTCCGCAGTTCCCGAATTCCGTCAAAAAAAGGGCTTTCCCAAAGTTCTCCTACTTGTGTTTGCCAAGGCTGGGCACTGTAGGAGATACTATTCAGGGATAATAAACTCGTCGTTTCAACTATGACAGTAGCGTCTGTATTGTATTTCAATTTTAGTAGCATGTGTACCAATCGTCCAGTGACCGGCTATGACAGCAGGCATTCTGGCTATTTGATTCCTGTTTAGAGTCGCATATACCCCGCGATATGCGTCAGGTAGTGAGTTTCCAGTTTATGTATGCCTCGTGGTGAATGTGGGATCAATCGCATTACCCACCACTCTTTGGTAATGCTTAGGTAAAAAAACACGTGTCGTTCCTTCGAATTCCCGCTGGAACCTTTCCCGGCTATTTCATCAGCGGCTTCGTTTTCGGCTATATTCTTATGATCCGGAACTCACACTAGGGGAAGTATTGCCGTTGCGCCGATCTTGTCCAGCAGACTCCTACATTCACGAACCCGTATCGATCTATTCTCCACTGAGGATAGAGTCTTTATCGCCTCTTGGCTGTCCCCAGCTTCCACCTCACTGTCTGTCTTATATTCAACCGTAATAATGTCGTATGTCAACATCCTGCAACGGTGAGTGGTTCCTCTACTTTTCTCTATGCGGTATGATTGTTTTGAAGTTTTTCCGTAAGTTCAACTTTGGACTAGCATAGTTTAGATATGACTTGGCGAAATAATCAGAGTCCTAGTGTGTCAATAGCTTATTTAGGGCCCAACATTTCAACTCTATAAGCCGCAGCGCACTTTTGACTGCTGCACTCTTAGCAAATTGTTCAATCGGAAGTAAATTCAGCATCGTATTGAGAACAGCATAGGTGCATGTCCGTAATGCCCATGTTATGTCAACGTATCGATGGCTTAATAAAAAAAGGCCCTAACTTGATTTTTTGTTACTTGACAGGAGAAGGAAAAAACTTGATAAAATCCGTAAAATTTTAGATACAACAGAAAGTTTTAATGCAATTTTTAAAAATGTGTCGCCTGGTTTTATTAATAGTTGCATTAAAACTTTTTTTGTATCTAAAATTTGCAGATTTTATTCAGTATTTTCCTTCTCCTGTCAAGTAACAAAAAATCGAGTTAGGGCCTTTTTATATTAAGCCATCGTTATGCCGTTCTAGGTACTGTTGACAGTTTTCTATCATTCTCCAAAACTGGTCACCATACCAATACTCCATAGGTCAGAACTGGCTAAACCACCGCCGTAAACATTCATAATAACATCCTCACGCTTAGGCCTAATATCCTCCCAATTGTTTGCTTGCAAGCGTAGAAGGTATCTTGCACCTGTGTTCAATGTTAAGTTTCCAGCTTAGTTTCGAATCCAGAATTACACCCAGGTACTTCGCCCTATCCGACAATTCCAGTTGTATATCAATGAGTGAAGGTAGCCGATATGGTTGAATAATTTGCCTATTCGTGAATAGTAGCTATACATGGGGCAAATTAATTATATGACAATTGTAATTTGTAGTTTTATTTCAATTACCTCTACAAATGCAAATTCAAAAAAAAAATTTGAATACCCTTGCAATTGTTCTTGTTTTCAAACCATTTCGTACATATCTGGCAGTTTTGGGTATCATATATTTTATACAGGTTTATGAATTTAAAAGTACTACGAGACAATACCTATCACAGTCACAAACCTTTACATATAAAATACTTTAAAACCGGAATTTCCTGCAGTCAGAGAAATTCAAAATATTTAAAAACATTCCCGTATTTCATTACAATTGGCATCCGATTCCCCAACCTGCATTTGGATTGCCTGAGCAAATGTAAATTCAACATTTTTAAACTGTCATTACGAGTAGTGGTAATTCTTTTGCTTTTGCATTAGATAAAGTAATGCAAATTTAAATCTAATGTAAATTAAAAAAACCCATGTATGACAGTTGCAGGTTAGTTTTATCCGGGTTAACGCATATACCCCAGCCTGTGGTTTTTTTTTTATATCTTTAAATTATCATTTATTGCCCAAAGTCATTATGCAAATATCAGTAAGATCGGCTAAAAATACTATTTCATTAAACACATTATTTTGCAATATGTTAACAGAGATATGTTAACGTCATAACAGACCTATGCCAACTGTAGTGGTTTGTGTCTGTGCTAGGTAGATTCGGAATCAATCTTCATGCACATTCGGATATTGTCATGTCTAATTATCTGTATGGGTTTTTATATTTCAAATATTTTGTTGAATCTTACTGATTAAACGATTACATTACAGACTCATTTCTTGATACTACGAAAAGAAGAACATCTTAAAAATATTTATATTCATTCCCTCGTATAATATACCAGTATTCTCCTAATGAGCACTAGAAATGAATTTTAATAGATTCATTATAGCAAAACTTGCCCACTCTAATATTCTCCTAGATGTATGCAAATTTTCGATGACTTAAACCGAAATTATCAATTGGAATATTGAATAAATATCACAGAGCATACATGGGGTTTTTAAATTTGCATTTGATGTTGATTTCCGTTAGTCCATCTACTGCAAATGAATTGCCATTGTTCGTAATGGCAATTACAAAATGTTGAATTTGCATTTGCTCAGGCAATGCAAATTCAGGTTGTTGAATCGGATGCCAATTGTAATGAAATATGGCAATGCTTTGAATTGTTTCGCATTTGTTTGACTGCTGGCAATTCTGTAGACGTAGAGGTTTGTGGCTTCGATAGGTATTGCCATACATAAATAAACACCCAAGATAAGTGGTGGATTTTAAAGTAAGGGAAATTTTCTAGATGGCGCAGCAGTGATGGATATCATAGATAAAGTAAACTAATAGATGAAGCACAAGTGTTGGGAAAATTTTAGTGTAATGGGTAATTTTCTAGATGTCGTTGAAAGCAATAAGTGGGATATTTTTTGTTCCCATAAACAAATGTCAAAAAATATGACATTAAAATTCTAAAATTTTATATCAAAAGAAAAAATAATTTTCAACAAAAATATCACTTCGAAACAATAATAGTACACTTTACTTAAAGTAGAATATCTTATGGTCATCGAATTACAAAGCCATGTCACTACCGACTATGTCATAATAAATTGGTTCTTCCTCCGGTTCACCTACCATTCCTTGTGGAGAGTCCTCAGACACTAACGGTTTTGGCATCTGCGAAGTTGCTACAGTTTTTGGGCGGGGAAGTTTTTAGATTAAAAAGCGTTCCGCCATGATCATCTTTGGGCGGTCTTACGGGTTTTCTCTTATTGATATCCCAATATCGGCCTCATGGCTTTGAAATAGTTTTTTATATAAGAAACAAATGCTATTATGTAAAATCCCATAAATTTTGTCACATTTTCCATTGTTTAAATTACTTTCACAAATATTTCCCACAATTTTGAATAAACGTCACTGAGAATTATGCGAAATTTCAATGAAAGTGACAGTAGTACCGGACTGCGCCTAGTGAACAAAGTTGACAATGGGCGCGCTATATCTATTATTTCCGTTATCTATGATGGATATGGTCAAATTTCCCTGGAAACAAAAACTATTGAAAAAACTATATAACAATGCTTTCGTGCCTTTTGTATTGTCAACATATGTCAAAAGGGATATGATTTTCTAATATTTATATTCTATTTTCAAATTTAAACAACAGAATCGAAGTAAAAATTGTTTTAGAGTTATTTTTCGTCGCATCCGAGTGAAAAATGGTAGTACGGAAGCAGCGTGTGCCCTCTGGTGAAGATGGTGAATAAGCGATTGAATCATTTATGGTATTTCTATCGTCTTTGGTATTGCCTCGCTGTACTTTCAAATTCAGAAACCTGTACTGTAAAAATATTTGAAAACCAAAACTGCCAAATATGAAGGAAATGTTTGGAAAATGGTAATGGTATTGAAAGTTGTTTGAATTTGCATTTGGACAGGTAATTCAAATGAAACTACAAATTATAATTGTCATATGATTAATTTGCCCCATGTGTGACAGAGACGGAGTTTTGACAGCAACTTAAATTTTACAGTAGCGACGATAAGGGCTTTATCGTAGGATAAAGCAAAAACCATGTCTTTTAAGCGGCTGCGTGTACATTATCGGAAGTACTGGCAATTTTCTTTTAAGGCACTGTGTAATTTGTCAGCAATCGTTACGATATGATTCAGGAACTTTGTAAATATAACAATTATCTCATCTCAATATTAGATTATTTAAAACGTTCCCATTCATCCACCTACTGCCACAGTAAATCAATTACAACGCATTTAACCATTGCCATTGCCAATATCAATGGACGTAATCATCCCGTGTGCTATCATTCTGTCAACAACCGTCATTGGTACTGACAGCAAATGACAGTGTTGACGACATTGTTGCAGTGGTCGTTGCATTAATATTGCTCACCTCAAGTGACAATAATGGGAAATATGTTGTCACTATTGTATTATTTTTATATGTCTCACCAATCGTTATTAGATCATTTGTTATTAGCATTTGATTGTGATTGGGGGCAAAAATATGGTCAGCATAGAAATGTATTTGTTTTGTATGAAAAATATGTCCAACCAGATCTACAATTTATTGTGTATTTTCACCGTTTGAAGATAAATGTTCCATTTTCAAAAAGAGATTTATTTTTTGCTCAAAAATGCCATCGACGCAACGTATTGCAACATAACTTCAAAGGAGCCATAACTTAAAATGTATAACGTAGCCCCACAGGAAATAATCTAACGGCGTCAAATCGCACGACCGAGGCGGCCAATCGACTGGGCCATTTCGTGAGATAACACGTTCACCAAACTTGGTTTCCAATAAATTGATTGTGGCATTCGCTATGTGGCTTGTGGCGCCGTCCTATTGAAACCACATGACCTCCAAGTCCATATTATCCAATTGAAGCCAAAAATATTCGGTTATCATTGAACGGTAGCGAATCGCATTCACAGTAATGTGCCGGTCTTGATCATCACGGAAGAAGTACGGCCCAATGACGCCGCCGGCCCATAAACCGCACCAAACCGTAATTTTTTCGGGATGCAATGATGATAACGCATATTTTGCTTACTGACGAAGCCATTCAGCCAGAAATGAGCCTCATCGCTGAAGATGATTTTCCGATGAAAATCCGAATCATTTTCAAGTTGTTGCTCAGCCCAATTCACGAACATACGACCCTTATGGTGGTCAAGCGGCTTCAGTTCTTGCGTCAATTTGATCTTATAAGGATGTAGGCCAAGATCTTTTCGCAAAATTCGCCACAACGACGTCACAGAGATGCCCAACGCTTGAGAACGACGTGTGAGAGACACATTTGGGCTTTCTTTCGGCAGCAATATTCTCGACACTACGGGCACTTCTTTGTCTCACTGGCACGGGAACATTTTGTACTGTGCCTGTGGATTCAAATTTTTCCACTAGACACTCAATTGTTGATCTGGTAGGACGATTATGACGACCATAAATAGGACGTAGCGCTCTTAAAGTTGAGGCCACTGACTCCAAATTTCGGTAGTAAATTTTAATAATTTCGACTCGTTGGCTCGTATATCTTTCCATGATGAAATGGCAAACCTTACTGAAGAGAAATGTCAAAAGAGCGGGAAAAAATATGACGTCGTTTGCTGTCCCTATCGATTTACTTTTGTAGCGTCTCTGTTGAAAACCGCGTTATAATGTGGCTCAAAGTACGTGTACAAAGAGTCAAACGGAATCATGTATTTTTTACAATTTTACAATCAAATCAATACCTTTTGATAATCAGTAACTGTCAAAAACTTATGGTTCTAATTACAGGTTACCCAACCAACATTGGCTGGTTAAGTTATGGTTAATCAGTGACTGAGAAACAGAATTCGATGTTTAACGACAATTTAACTATAAGGCTGTTTTTTTATACCATTAAGCTATCGCCACTTACGACTTTCCGAATAAAACGATCGACATTTAATACTATGAAATGTGACAACATTTGCTGTAATGGGTGAAAAAAAATTCGACATGGCAACACGTGCCAACAAGTTAATGGTACCAGCCCATGTTGTTGTATCTGTAAGCAGCAACAACAGACATTTTATTTTCGTTGATTCGTTTCAGTTGTCAAATTCTACACAAATATATACCAACAATTCACGAATACGAACAAGTATAAAAACAAGTACATATGATTTTGATAAGTGAAACGAAAAATGACAGAAAAAATGCCATAACCTGTTTAAACGACTATACCTGATAGATAATTCCACCATGTTCAATATGTAGTACATTTACCGCGCGTTGTTGTGAACAATTTATTTCCAATTTTGTTTTCAATCGCAAATAAAAATCTATCCTTCAAATTTAGAGATATAAAAGTGCACGTAGTCTTCCATTAAATAAAATAAGTTTAATTATCTTAAAATGTGTAAGCCATTTTGCAAATTTCTGCTTTTGAGTCTCTCCTTGATAACATTTTCATTCACAAGAAATGATAACAAAATTTATCTAAGATAACTTTTTGTTGCCATTCCTCGAAATTGAGCATGTGACAACATTGTCATTACTCAAGTCGGAATTTAAGTGAGAAATTGAAATGCCGCTTAATATCGCTTAAGTGTCCCGTACAAATTAAGCTATAATTAACTTTAGCGGGGTAAAAAAACACACTTTATGAAACGAAGATGACCACTGACTGAAAAACTGCCCAACAAAATGCTAAACTGGCAACACTGGTGATTCCCTATTGGCTGTCTCCATTAGCTCTTCCGTATATAGGGGGGTAAGAACATCATTGTCTAACTTCCGCAGATGTAGTGAACTGTTGGATTTCCTTTCTATTAAAACTAACTCTGTACCAGGTATTTTTACTGTTCTTTGTCAAATTAGCTCGTAGAGTTTGATCGTTTCAACATTGATATGGATGGATCCTACAGACCGTGTATGTGTCCATCGCACAACACCTACTGAGGGTTTGAGGATTATCTTTATCTTTAGTGAAATGTAAAATACATCAATTGAAATTTGAAACAAATGAATTGAAATTTATAAGATATCAATTGAAATTTAAAAGTATCAATTGAAATTTGAAAATTTAATACATAAAATCGGTTAATAGTTTTTCAATTTCATTTGACGAATTTTAAATTTCAATTGATGACTTTTAAATTCCAATTGCTGTGTTTCAAATGTCAATTGATGTATTTTAAATTTCAAATAGAATTTTCAAATTTCAATTGATATTTTTAAAAATTAAATTGACATTTTTTAGATTTCAATTGGAAGTAGTGTAGATGGTAAAGTAGGATTTCGAGTTCATTCTAAAGAGATGGGTCCAGACCTTGCAATCGAAGAAGTTACACTCCTGCTAAAGTCTAACGTCTTCACCGCTAGGGGTATCAAAATCTACTCCGACGGACGGCCGAATCTCTGTCATCTGTATTCCTAACTTCAAAAATTGTCCATAGCTATTATTATAGTCGGGAGTTACAATAGATTATAGTCGGGATGGACACCAAAATGAGGGACAATCTCGAGAAAAAGCGGGGAAATTTCGCCCATGACAAATATCTAATATGCCCCGACCCGCCGTCTGTGTGAGTTGGGGACAATATTTAGGGTCTTACATCTTTTTGAATCTAACCCACATTAAGGAAGTTAAGCTGAATATTTTGAATAAATTGTCGAATATTTTTGCGGAGCAGAAAATGGTACGTGGGGGACTATAACGGACTAGAGTTACCCACAGGGTAATGGGGAAAATAATGGGTAGTTACCCATGACAATGGGGAATTACCCATCACGATTACCTATTACCCTCAGGGTAATGGGGAAAATAATGTGTAGTTATTCATGACGATGGAGAATTATAAACCACGATTACCCATTACCCTCAGGGTAATGGGGGAAATAATAGGTAGTTACCCACGACGATGCGTAATGGGTTAGCCAGGTAACCCATCCCTATTTCTGTTCGGAAATATGAAAATAATTAGAAACAATTTCTGTATCTTAGAAACGAAGTGTCCAATGGAAGAAATAACTAATTTTTATGGGATTCTACGGGGTTTTTATAAAGTGGTCCAATTCATATGGAAGAATTTAAAAAAAAAATCGCCAAATAAGAATATCGGTAAAATAAGAAAGTGGCTATAACTCGGAAACGGTGCCGTCCAATCACAAAAATAATAAATTTTTTACTTCCGTGGGAGACTTTGACCAATGGGTGTCTTCAATATGGTATCACTTTTTTTTATATAATAATTAATAAAAAGCTAATAATAAATAATAATAATTCAACCTCATTTCTATATCTCAGAAACGAAGCGTCCGATCGAAAAATAATCAATTTATGACGGTTTCTGAGGGTTTTTCATAAAGTGATCCAATTCGAAAGGAAGAATTTTTTTTCAAAAAATCGCCTAATTAAGAAAATCACTAAAATAAAAAAGTAGCTATAACTCGGAAACGGTGCGTCCAATCGCAAAAATAACACTTTTGGTATCACTTTTTAAAAATATGGTATCACTTTTTTAAAAAAAATCGAAAAAATAACCAATTTTTGTGGGCTACTAAAGGGGTTTCTTTCATAAAGTGATCCAATTCGTATGGAAGAATTTTTTTTTCAAAAAATCGTCAAAATAAGAAAATCTCTAAAATAATTTGTTTCGCTAAAAAAATTTGTTAGCGATTTTTTAAAAAAAATTTGATGGCATATTAAAGGCCCATATTGGTTAAAGTCTCCATTGGAGTTACAAAATTTATTTATTTTTGGGATTGGATGAACCGTTTCCGAGTTATAGCCACTTTCTTATTTTGGCGAAGTAGAAAAATTATTATTTTTTCGATTGGGCATTTTTGCGATTTTTTATTTGAAAAATTTCAGTTTTAGAAAGAAGAATTTAAGAATTTTTTTCTAATTTTTCATATTTTCGGTCAAAATGGGGATGGGTAACCTATTACCCATCATCCTGGGTAACTAGTAACTAACTAGAAATCGTGATGGGTAATTTTTCATTGTCGTGGGTAGCAAACCATTATTTACCCCATTACTCTATAGGTAATCCTGATTATTTTCCCCATTTATTTTTCCCATTATGTTCCCCGTACCCTGTGGGTATTGGGTAAACGTTCATTACACATTCCCCACGGCGATATGTATTGGTTACACTTAGGGGGGAGGTGGAGGGTTAGGCTAAATACGAACTCTGGTTGATTCCCATGTATACTTGTGTGTATTTATTGCGAACTTTTGCCCCACGAGTGAGTATAAAAATCTCTGAGCCCTTCACCATTGACGTTCGACAGAGTTCCAAGGCCATGTCTTCACATAAATTCCTGCAAGTTACTGTAGTCGTTGCCTCAAAGGTCTTTGGATTGAATGGGAAGACCCCGTCCGTCAAATTATAACTGAGGTTCAATATATTTAAAAAAATGTCTGCAAGTGCAGACTAAGGTTATATTTTTATATTCTAGACGTCGACACGTTTAGGGTTAGGAACATCGCGAACATCGCATTTCAGACCTCTCAACTTTCAAGGACAATTTTCAAATTTAAGGAATTACCCGGTTGGAACAATATTTGCACAAGTATTTAGTCGGGTATTACTAGATAATGTCAACAACTGGTTGACAAACAGAATGTGCTAAATTCTGGAATTGTTTCATCGATGTTGCCGCATAATAATTTAAATAAACTGATCATCGAAATATCTTGACACAAAAACTCGTTAATTTATAGCCGTGTTCACCCAACGAATCAAAAACATCTATTCAATGGTTAATGGCCATAATTAGAATTATATTCCAATTCATTATCAACAACTTGAGAATGGATTGAAACAAATCACAGATAATTCAAAATGATAGTTAAATTAATTGAACAGTAACAGCTTAATCGTTAATTAACTTGTTTAATAAAACTGCACAATTAATTCGCACTGATTTATATGATTATGATCATATCAAGACAATACTCGTATATGGGTATGCAGGGTAACATATTGCAGTGTGGGACTCTGGGTTACGCTAAGCAAGCAGTAACATTTTATGGCAACATGATATTTCATTTAAAAAAACACAATTTTTAATATATCCAACATTCGAAATAAACTTAAATCTGCCAGCGAATTCTCCAGCATCGAAGCTACTCCTTTGGGATTGAATCATAAATTACATAAAAAAATTAAACAATTTCTTTCCTTCATTCAAACTGCAGATCTTTTTCCCACAATTTACCTTGTTCAAGTCAGTCATTGTATGTGACTCATATTTCACATTCAAGATTGGTTAAATACGATACCTTTGGCAAAGAGCGATATAAGTAATTACGTAGCTATGATCAGCGTCTAAGAGTTAATTTGCAGCAGCTTTGACAATAATGAAAGACACCGAATATCGTGTTAGTGCCATTAATGTATTGCCAACGTCAATCAGTCACCTAGTAGGGGGGATGCATCAAATCACCAACAGCGAGTAACAGGAGAGGTCTTAATTTGTAATCAATTACTTATTTGTTGATCTTTGTACCGGTGCCAGATTCCCCCAAGAGAGTGCACCGATTGACTGACTATTGTCTACTTGTGATGGCTTTCTGCTGGAGTCCTTGTGGATATGTGAACTAAATGTAATGATAACTCGCCCAACAATAATGAGATGTTGTGGTTGTGGTTTATGCGGTTCCTGGCGGTTGTGTTTGCTGATGCTGGTGCCTCTGGTTGTACGATAATGCTGGCTGGGAATACAAGTACTCGTACAACAGTTGATACCACAAATGCAGAAGTCATCGCAATAATGGATGGTGGCTAAAGAATTTCAATAATTGGCTTCTTCAGGCAATCGCTGTATAATAAACAGTTGATATGGTTTATGATGGCGCCAATAATTTATAGAAATAATACAGTGGGTACGAGTAATTGTAATGCGAGGGCTTGGATAAGGAGTAATGAGGAAAATTGCAAGCTTAATTGTAGTGAAAATTTAAGTTCAAATAATAAAACAATATTAAATATATTAGCAAATATTTAAAAATGTTAAAACTGTTAAGCTCTACACCCAAAAGTTCTGCAGGGAAGATACTTAAATAGCCAAAAAGCTCGAAATAAATTTGAAAGTTGAACGAAATATCACAAGCTTAGGGCGTGTTTTCCTAAAAGACAATGTCCCGTAAGTGTTCCTATCATTGTGGATAACCTGCATATCGGCAAGTTAAGTAGTTGCCTAGTCCTCTTCCTGTCCACCTGTGGCCAGAGGACCCTGGCTTGTTTGCAAGTTGAAGTTAGTCTCCACTTGTCCTTGAACATATTATCGGCTCACTGCCTGATCTGCAAACGACAGGTAGAGATTGGCATACTAACACCTTCTTTTGCCGGAAGAACCTTTGCCGTAATACCCTGTCTAGCTAACGCATCCGCTACGCAATTGCTTGGAATGTCGCTGTGTCCCGGTACCCAGATGAGCCTGATGTCAAAATACTCTGACATCACCCTAAGTGATGAGTGACATTCTTTCACCATCAGGGACGTAGCAAACATGGCTTCCAGGGATTTTATGGCGGCCTGGCTGTCTGTGTAGATACATATTCTCCGGAGGGTTGTGACACTACTTTTCAGTAGTTCAGCGACCTCCAGTATGGCGGTAATTTCCGCCTGAAATATACTACAGTGATCAGGCAGCTTGAAGGAGATATTTACATTTAGGTCCGGTGATTGGACCTCATATCCTACTTGCTCGTCCAACTTTGATCCATCCGTGAAAAATCTGATGCTACTGGTGTCCCCTTCCAGTGACTTTTCCCAGGTATTCCTGTTCGGAATAGAAGTCCTTAGATTTGTCGCTGGTAGAAGGTAGGGAAGGTATTTGACACATACATCCGCACGAAAATGGATAGATCGTCCAAAATATGCAACCAACATGCATATCTAAAAGGCCGCTCAACCGATACAGTCCTGCACGAAGTCGTCAGAACTAATCAGAGGTCCTTAGAACAAAAAACAATATACCCTCGCAGCCTTCGTGGATATAGAGTTCAGCGCCCATAGAAGAATCACTTGAAGATCTAGGCGTGGAAACAATCCTCAAGAGTAGGATAGTGACAATGCTACAGAGCAGAATTATCAACGCCTCTATGGGCAACAGCGAGTCATCAAAGCGAGTGAATACGGGAACTCCTCAGAGTGGAGTCATCTCTCCTCTACTTTGGTTACCTGTGATCAACAAAATACTACTAAAACTGGACAATATGAAGACCAAAACCGTGTTGAGCGAAATCATCAATGGGACCTTGAAATCACTTAACGACTGGGAGTGGTCTTGGAGTGAATCCACGGAAAACTGAGGTCATGTTTTTTACCACGAAGACCAAGATACCAAAGTTTAATCCTTTTCTGCTAAGTGGAATAGAGATTCCACTATCAACTCACGCCAAGTACTTGGGCGTGATTCTAGACCCTAAACTATGCTGGAAGCGTCACATAGAGCACCGCGCACAGAAAGCAACAGTTGCGTACTACCCTTGTCGGAAATTGTTCGGAAGCCGGTGGGTTCTCCGGCCAAAAATGGTGCTATAACTACACTAGCATAATCAGACCAATGCTCTCCCATGGAGCAATGGTATGGTGGCCTGTCGCAGGGAAGACGACTACCATGAAACTGTTGTATAGAGTACAGAGATCAGCTTGCATCGGCATAACAGGGGAAATGAGGACGTGTCCAGCTGAAGCCCTTAATGCAATGCTTCATATTATACCAATCGACCTCTACATCACAGCTAGTGCGGCCTAGAGTGCCACCCGACTAAACGCTCTTGGGCTCTGCAAAAGCAACGCATATGGACATACGAGTGTACTGCAGACAAACCCAAAAGAACTCAATAATAACGTTCAATAACCTATTCGATGCCAGTTTTTCCAGAAGAATAAAGTGGGATAAAGGTGAACCACTGACATGTTTTGACACCAAAGTATTTACGGACGGATCCAAAATGGAATGTGGATCCGTCTCGGGTGTCTCTCCCGAAGAGACAAACTCCCAGACAAGTGCAGCGTTTTCCAAGCGAAGGTACTGGTCATCAAGGAAGCCTGTGCCGAACTTATACTACAGCGGAGAACAGAGCGCATTGGAATATTTGTAGATAGCCAAGCGGCTCCCCTATCACTTAAATCTAACAACACTGCATCTAAACTCGTTAGTGAATGTAGGGAGAAACTTGTAGAGCTGGGTCGGCTGGCCAATGTGGTTCTTACTTGGATATCAGGCCACAAGGGTCATCTCCTCTGCAGTTATCCGGCTCTAAGACACCTAAAGACTATAGGTCATCCCTTCCTCCACAACTTCACTGAGATACACGAGATAGATCTAGTGGATTCAATGAGGTATCTCTGATTAACAGAATAGATATAGACATAACTAAACAGTTTCACATTACATCCCATAAAGGAATTAGGGAGAGCTTCTCGCAACCTGTGAGCTGAGCACTTTCTAGTTTTATACTCACTGATTGGGACCTACAGATTTAACACCAATTCGGAATGGTATTTTGAGAAACTTTAGTGTCGATAGTGTCGCCGTCATTATGCGAGGTGACCGCCGCCGAAAGAAATTTAAGGTGGTCAGAGCAGGGATCGAACCCCCGATCTCATGTACAAGAGGCGCGCACACTAACCATTACACCACCGGCGGCCACAGGGGTAGATATAGACACGGTAAACATTAGACTGTCCGGAGTGATGTGGTATGCAAAATGGTGTCTCAAGACCCTAATTGATGCTAAATAGTATATTTAACAACCACGTAAACCAACCAACCATCACATTTTTCACAAGTGCTATTCAAATTCAATTTTCAAGACGGAGCACAAAGTGAAGTAAACTGTACAGAACATTTTGGAAAAAAGTATACAAAAAGGGTGTGGATCGTTTCCAGATTATTCGCAGAGCATCTTTCTTTAACGGTACCCCACAGGAAAATGTCTAAAGGGGCCAAATCGCAGTTCCAATTGACATCCCCAAGATGGCTGATAACTAGAGTGTTCTAAATCGAAAAACCGGGGTTTTAATGTAACACCGAATGCCGGATTTTTAAAAAAAATCGCATTCCATTCATATCCGGTTTAACCGATTTATTTTTGAAATATTGAAACCGAGGTTTCCGGTTATTTTAACTTATTATTTCAAATACAATTACGTATTCTAAAAAACTTTCGTACAACGCATATTGAACATAGTACAATCTGAACTCTTGCCAATCAATACTTCAACAACTGCTTTTAATTGACGTCTTTTACGTTAGAATTGATGGTTGTGACATTTTAATTGATGTCTTTTTGAATTTCAATGGATGTCATTTAAATTTCAATTGATGTCATGTAAATTACAATCGATGTCTTAAAATTCAATTGATGTCTTTTAAATTTCAAATAATGTATTTTTAAATGTCAATTGATGCGTTCTAAATTTCAATTGATGATTTTTAAAATTCAATTGATGTCTTAAATTTTAAATTTAAATTGACTTGTTTTTAAATACAATTTATGTCTTTTAAATTTCGACTGATGTCTTAAATTTCATTTGAATTGATTTCTCTTAAAATTTAATTGATGTCTTTTACACTTCAAATGATGTCTTTTAAATTTCAATTAATGCCTCAAAATTCAATTGTTGTCTTTTAAGTTTCAATTGATATCTTATAAAATGCAAGTAATATCTCTTAAATTTAGAATTATGTCTTTTAAAATTCAATTGATGTCTTAAATTTCAATTGCGTTGTTTTAAATTACAATTGATGTCTTTTAAAATTCAATTGATGCTTTTTATAATTCAATTGATTGTTGTCTTTTAAATTTCAATCGACATCTTTTAAATTTCAATTGATGTGTTTTAAATTATAAATTATGTGTTCTAAATTTCAATTGATGTGATCTAAATGTAATTTAAGGTCCTTTAAATTTAAATTGATGTCTTAAATTTCAATTGGATATCTTTAAATTACAATTGATGCATTTTACAATTCAATTGATATCTTTTAAATTTTTATTTCAAATTGCAATTTTAATTGATTCGTTTTAAACTACAATTTCAATTTCTTGAATTTCAATAGAATTTCAAATTACAATTGATGTCTTATAAAATTCCATTGATGCTTTTTAAAATTCAATTGTTTGTTTCTTTTACAATCGACATCTTTTAAATTATAAATGATGTGTTTTAAATATCAACTGATGTGTGTTAAAAGTTTCACTTAATGCGTTTTAAATTTCAATTGATCTTAAATTTCATTAATGTGTTAAAAGTTTCACTTAATGCGTTTTAAATTTCAATTGATCTTAAATTTCATTAAGTCTCGCAAATTACAATTAACTTCTTCTAAAATTCAGTTGATGTCTTTAAAATTTCAATTTTACATTATGACTTCTATTTTAAATTTCAATTGATGGCTTTTGAATTTCAAACCAAATCAAATTTTTTAATTCATATCTTTTAAAATTTAACAAATATTTTTTAAATTTCAATTTGAAATAGTGTTGAAGTTTTAAAACCAATAACTAGTCTTGTAGATGAAGTTTATTACATTTAAAAATAACTAAAAGGATAGATGGACATTTAATCCCGTATGATAAACTATTTCATAATTTTTAGACATTTTAAATTTTGATAATTTAGATGGTAAGGACGATAAAAAATCAATTCATAGTTGCTTTTGGATCACATCCTTTATTAGAATAGTAAAAATATTTAAAGAGATATTGGTCCAAGATCTTAATACGCTCCTCATTTATTAAAATTCCGGAAAATATCCTACAAGTTCTGCAAAATAGATATTAAACGAATACAGAAATATTGGATTATGCTAAAAATCTATACAAACGGATGTTTCCTGGCAAAAGTATTGTTGAATCCATCGATTCTAGTAGCAGCAGTTCTAATTTGGTTTTCGATTTGGTTTTTCATTATAAATCCATTCATCAAATATAATAATAAGGACGACACCACCTTATATGAACAATATGATTCTAAAAGCGAATTGAAAATATGTATTTTTTCCTTGTTTGGATGCATATATAATGTGTTTTTCCGCTTGCCCCAAATATAGTATACTTGTGTCCAAATACATTGTGTTTGCTATTCAATATCACATGTTTGAGACACAATGATTAATTAGGCTATTCACGAAGGGCTGATTAACAGTGTAACCGCGTAAATGATTAACTCACCAACAACAAAATATATGGAAATATTTTCATCAACTTCGAGCAACCCTTGCCTTTGGGAAGTGATTAATAGAGTATATGATTGTTTGTAGTGTTGGAAAATACCACAACTGACAACACTAAAAACGGGAATTTTTAGCATCTGGCATCTCAAATTTGATATTTAAATATTGGTAGCATTGTTGTTTATGTTGCTTTTTTTGTGCGAAAAAATAAATATCAACATAAAATCAAAATAAATATCAATTGATTCAATTTCCAAAATACTCAAATGGACTCTGAAGTCGATTATTTCGTATTTTATGCTTTGCTTAGGCATTATAAAATAATTTCAATTGTAAACAAAAATTTAATTTGTCGAAAAGCTGATTGAAAACAGCTGATAGAAAAAAGTAATCAAATATGCGACTAAATAACATATAAGGGTGTTCACGCAGCACAGAGATTATTTTTAATCTTTTCATCAAATATCCTATTAATCAGCCCTTCGTGAATAACCTTAATATGTTTTAGTGTATATTTTTGAGACCCAAATATTGATTTGTTTGACAGACAGCAAAAAACCAAAAAAGCCGCAGACTTTAATTCATCAAAAGCACGCAAACATATACATGGTTCCTGCAATATGTTGCTGAGGCCATTGTTTTTCAGCGTGTATGAGAGAGTCTGATACGGCTGGATCTTCGTTGCTCGTAAAAGCGCTTTATGTCAGAAGTGCTCTATAACTAAAATAATACCTGTGAAACATTTATTTTATGTTAAATGCATCCGTCCAAACCCATGTTAAATTCGATTTAGTTTCTTCAACAAAATTAGGGTTTATTATTTTGCTAATTGAGAACCGATTTTAGTAGCAGACTTGTTCTTCGCAGAAAGTATTCATATTCATAAATTTTCCGGAATAATGACACTGTTGGCGGCCTTGATGTTTTCAAAATCAATCGCAGGTTGAATACAGTCTTTGCATCTTTGTAAATTCTATGGTATTTCATAGATATTTAGTTGTTCCTTAAATTTGAATTGGAATGTTTTAAGTTTTGGTTGGAAAATTTTGAATTTCATATAACTAATTTTAAATGCAGACTCCAAAAATCTAATATTCTTATTAAAAAAAAAATCGGTTTCCCATTACATCCCATGAAGGAATTGGGGAGAGCTTCTCACAACCAGTGAGCTGTGCACTTTCTAGTTTTATACTCACTGATTGGGACCTACAGTTTTACACCGATTCCGGACGGTATTTTGAGAAGCTTTTTCATGGCTAAATACTCGATAGTGTCGCCGTCACTATGCGAGATGACCGCCGCCGAAAGGAATTTAAGGTGGTCAGAGCAGGGCTAGCGCACACTAGCCATTGCACCACCGACGAATTATTTGACCTAAAATATTTTTAATAAGTTAAATTTTTATTTTCCTTTGCAAAAAGTTGACTCCAAAGTTGTTTTTCGAATGATGCCATATGACATCATTTGTACTCGTTGGTGTAAAATAAAAAATATTGTTTAATATAATATTACTTTTGCAGAAATTTTTTTTTTAGAAAAATTGAGGCAACGTGGTATAATATAATGTTATTTTTTGATACATATTTTAGCTCCTTTAAGTAAAATTGATGATAAAAATTTAAAAAAATATCACGACCTTATCAGATTTTTTCCGATTCAATAAAAAACACACTTAATATAATGCACTTTTCTGCATAATTTTGGAAATTTTATTAAATTTGCAAAATTTTGTAAATTCATTACACAATGTATAAGTAGTAAAATATTTTGTTTTAGAATGCACTTTTTTCCACCGGAGAAGTCAATATTGTAGTAAAGTTTTCAAACTGCAGGATATCAATCTAGAGTGGTCAAAATGCTTATATATGTATATGTTTTTAAAATTTAAAATATTAAAATAAATATTAAAAATATTTAAAACTTTGAACTGCAATATTGCATTGTAAACAATAATTTTAGACGATTGTAATTGATAATGAAAGCTTTCAAAAACCACCCGCCATATGGCATCAAAATACCGAAAGGGTTAAAAATTTCTTTGAATCTCAACTTGTTTAAAATGTCAGGTCATGAGTTTGTGACTTAAGTTGATCAAATTATCTAAAGCGGTTGGTGTTGTATAGATCTGCTGTTTTTTGTTTCCTTATTGTCTCTCACGTTATAGTTTTCAGCAGTTTTCAACAAACAAAGCCACATTTGGGTCACAAATACCTATTTTATAACCTATTAATCATTGTGTCTCAAACATGTTATATTGAATAGCAAACGCAATGTGTTTTGCCACAAGTATACGATATTTGCGTCAAGCTACAAACACGTTATATTTGCATCTAAACCACAAAAGAAGACACATTTTTCAGCGTGTATAACTGAATGTTTGCATTGTTCTTTCAATCAGTGATTCATAAATATTCCTAAATGTGTGCGCAGATGAATTGAATGTTTCTTATGTCGACTGATCTGCTGCGTTTTAGTTTCATGCGTTCATTCGTCAATCGCGCGTGGAAATATAACGGCCATATAACAACATATTGCAGGAACCATGTACATGTTTGCAAGCATTGTTTTCATGAATTGAAGATTTGCTGCTTTTTCTTTCTATATTGTCTGTCACGTTTATATTTTCAGCAAATTTCAATAAACAAACCCACATTTGGGTCACAAATCCATATATATTATAACCTATTAATCATTGTGGCTCAAACATGTTATATTGAATAGCAAACACAATGTGTTTGGGCGCAAGGTACAAATACGTTATATTTGCATCCAAACAACAACAAAATATAAATTTCTCAGCGTGCGTTCGTTTGGGAGTAAACATCTTTACGTATATGCATGTTAGGGATGAATCACACATATAGAAAATTAAGCGCATTTGCAAGTAAACATGCTAATGTTTGCATTTAAATATAAGTGATTTAAATATATCTTGCAAATATATGAATATTTGGGATGTGTTCCTAACATATACATGGTTCTAGCAGAATATGTTTGAGATAATATGTTACAGAGGCCGATTTTTTCAGCTAAGTGATATTTTAACAATCCAGCTTTATAAAAATTAAACGACAGAGCTGAACATTTAAACAGTATTCTTTTCTTTCAGAATTATTTTAAGATTAACCTGCAACGAAAACTTGGCATTTGAATTTAATAATTATGATTAATTTTGTTGTTGTAATGTTTTACAATAATTTTTTTTGTGAACGAACTTGTCCTTACCTATAGTTTAATATTTTAAACTTAATAACTAATTTAACAAGTTGAAAAAAACGTACTTTTATGGCAATTAAAAAATTTTATATTTGCAGTTGCTCCGGCAGACATTTATTTGCAGGCTGTGGAAAAAAGCCGTTTCCCATTACATCCCGCGAAGGGATTGGGGAGAGCTTCTCACAGCCAGTGAACTGTCCGCTTTCTAATTGTTGGGACCTAGAGTTTTACATCGGTTCCGAAAGATATTTTGAGAAGCTTTTTCATGGCTAAGTACTTGATGGTGTCGCCATCACTTAGCGAGGTGGCCATCGTCGAAGGCAAGGCGAGGCGGTCAGAGCAGGGATCGAACTCACGTTCTTATGCACAAGTAATGAAATATGCCAATTGTAATGAAATATGGGAGTGCTTGTAATTATTATGACTACGTTTGACTGCTTTGCCATTCTGTTTTTAAAGTATTTTATATATAGAGGTTTGTGGCTTCGATAGGTAGTACTTCGAATTAATCGTACTTTCAAGTTCATAAACCTTTACTGTATAAAATATTTTAAAACCAATACTGCCAGATATGAAGGAAATACTTTGAAAATAAGTGCAATTGCCAATGGTATTTAAACTTTATTTGAATTTGCATTTGAAGAGGTAATTCAAATTAAACTACAAATTATAATTGTCATATAATTAATTTGCCCCATGTATGACCTATAGACTCCTATAAATTTCCAAGTTAAACATTTTGAAATTTTGGGTTGTACTGTTCAAATATTTAAAATTAATTTATTATGATTTTTATTTAATGATTTAATGTTGAATAATATTTAATGATGAATTTCTATTAAAATACATGGATTTCAACGTTCAATATTTTCTACAGATCCTGTCGCCAAACGGATTAATATAATAAGTTATTAGCAAAAAACAAAACTGCAAACTATATAAAAATCTCGTCAACATCATTGTTATGATCATTAAAAAATATCATAGACTGGCAACAGCAACGGACGGACTACATACATGAATTCTATTCTTTTTATTCAATCTGACACTCAGCCGTTGACTTTAAATGTATCCGTTCAACATTTCAATCGAGTTTGTATGCGTCGTCGTCGTCGTCGTCGTCGTCGTCGTCGCAGTCCATTCCGGCAAATGAAATATCTATATCATCGTACATTCTCATATATTTTAATGACGAGGCGCCACTTAGCGTCATCTTTCCCGGTTTTTGTCGCTGCTCTGGTGCTGCGGTATGGCGCTTATAATTCGTTTGTTGTTTTCTCGACCACGATCGTTATTGGCGAAAAAATTAATATAAAAAATTAATGATTCGATACAATAAAGTGATATTAAAATGATATTAACGAAACCAAATACCTTTAAACGCTAAATTGGCTACAAATTATATTTAAGATGGTATTTTGCAAAATTTATAGAGGGAATTACCCAAATTATTATAATAAATTGCAAGATACGATTAAGATATAACCGTATCCGCTTTGACAGTTAATACCCTACAGTACATATGTACGAGTATGTATGTTGGGTAGTAGTCGCATGTGTCAAGTAATGGATTTGGTTTCACATTACAAGTACAATAAATTATTTTAATAAAGGGTTTTCCAATTTGAGTGATATAATTTCTAAGTGACGTTTCGAACATTTGTAGTATGTCATGATCTGGCATTTGTTTCATTGGATTCAGTAATGTTTACAATTTCATTATGGAGTGATATACGTAAGAACAACGTTTACAAATTATTCAATTTTTTTTATCAAAATAACCGTTCTCCAATTGAAACTTTTCGTGCGCTTTTGCCATTTTAATAATAATAATAATCGTAATAATAATCGTCCACCTGTGCTCGCTATTCGTTGAATTGTTGGAAATTACGAGCGTACATTTTCTTTACATAATGTTCAAGTGCCAATAAGACAAAGTGTTGCTGAAGACCTAAATTTATCGATTCCAAGACGTTGTCAACAATTGGCACTGTCTCAAACCACAACCTGGCGGATTTTGAGAAAGAATTTGGGCTTGCATCCGTATAAAATTGTTATCACTGAAGAACTGAAGCCATGGGACTACCGTAAACGTCATGAATTTGCTGATTTTGTCTTGGAACAATTTGAAAACGACAGCGATTTTTTAAGAAAATCATCTTCTCCGATGGTGCTCACTTTCATCTGAGTGGTGCGGAAAATAAACAAAACTATCGATTCTGGTGCGAAGAAAATCCACAAAATATTTATGAACAACCATTACATTCACCTAAATTGACAGTTTGGTGTAGTTTTTGGTCTGCTGGAATCATCGGTCCGTACTTCTTTCGAAATGAAAATGATTTTTAAACATGGAGCGCTTTTCGAATGAATAACGCGTTATAATTGTGAAAACTTATTACAAAAAATTGGAAACTGATGCTGAGGCCGTTCGCAAACTTCGAAGAATTTTCTGTCGAGAAAGTGCACCTAATTTGTCAACCATTCGAAGAGTGGTCAAAACTTTGGAGAAAATGGGTCGGTTTGGGCAGTAAGACTCCTGTGCGTCAAGGTACCGGTCGGACTCTTGAAAACATTGATACTGTAAATGAGAGAGTCGCCGAAACCCCGAAAGCATAAACTCGGCATCGTTCTCAACAACTTCAAATTTTACGAATCACCACGCAGCAAAGTTTGACAAAAGACCTCCACCTTCATGCGTACAAAGTTCTGCTTACTCAGGATCTCAAATCAGCACACCATGGAAAGCACCGGCAATTCGTTCAATCGTTAATGAAACAAAGTGAAGTCAAAGCCATTTTCCAAAAGAAGTCATCTTCTCCGATGAAACGCATTTCCATCTTAATGGCTTTGTGAATACACAGAATTGTCGAATATGGGGGATCAGAAAATCCTCATACAATTCATGAGAAACAAGTACATCCACAACGAGCAACTATCTGGTGCGGATTTTGGTTAGGCGGCGTGATTGGGCCTTACTTTTTTGAAGATAAGGCCAAAATTTCAGTAACTGTGAGCGGCATTCGTTACAGGAACATGATAACGGAGTTCTTGTGGCCTCAACTGAACGGCATGGATCTTGACGACATGTGGTTTCAGCAAGACGGCGACACCTGCCACACCGGGTATGAAACAATCGATTTATTGCAGCAACGATTTCCAGAACAAATCTCAAGAAATTCTGATGTTAACTGGCCACTAAGATCATGCGATATAACGCCGTGCGATTTCTTTCTTTGGAGTTTTGCAAAATCTCGGGTTAATGCGAATAAACCAGAAACAATTCCTAAGCGCAAATCCGAGATCCAACGCGTCACCTGGGAGATACATCCACATATCTGTAAAAAAGTCGTGGAAAATTTCATGAAAAGAGTAATGGCCTGTCATCAGAGCCGTGGGGGCCATTTGACGGATACGGATATATATACGTGTTTTTATTTTAAAACGAAAAGGTGCATTTTTATTGTATGTTTTCCAGAAATTATTTGAATGACGAATAAAATTATTCAAATATGATTAACCAGTATGCAAATTAATTGATTAATCATAGTTTTGATTAATCAGAATATTTGATTAACTGATTAATCAGGATAGCAATTAATCAAAATTTTGATTAATAGATTATTCGCACATCCATAGGAAAATCTAATTTTTTCCTTTTGTCCCTGTAGTGGTATCGCAATGGCACAATGCCTGAGTGAGCTTGACTTGAAGGCTGCTGCTCCAGCCTCCTAACCGAATCTACAGATGCGAAAGTGGCAGGAAATACGGAAGATTATTTCACAACCGGATAGTTCGGTTGACGGACGAATTTTCCCTGTAATGTGTGTAAAAGGAATAGTGCTGAAAATTTCGGCAAAATCGCGCAGATCGGTTGAATACTTTGACTTCTGGAATAATATAACATATTACAGAAGAAATTTTAGAAAATTTAGTTGGCAGAACGAATGCAATTGAAGATTCAGTTGTCATAACCGGAACAATTATAAAACTAGGTTACTGCAACCGAATTTCAGTTGTGGAGACTAAATTCTATAATGACAACCTCAATTCGGTTGTGACAACCGTAATTCAGTGGTATCAGCCGAATTTACTGTTTCTACAAACTCTTTCCGAACAATTAGTTCTCTGAGTGTACATACATATATCGGAAATTTACCCAAAATTATTTAGAGGGATTAAGTGAATTCGTTCCCGTTGAGAGTATAATCTCGACAATTTCTATTGCAGTCTCAACGTTAATGGATCGGAAACAAAGTTTCCAATTAAAATGCTGAAAGAAAGGGGTTAAAAAGGACCAACGAGACTTTTCATATACGAAAATTTATCGATTCTCGAATTGACTAGAAGGTCAGAAAATGCAGATATGGTAACAAGAGATTCAAAAGTTGTAACATCAAATTATTTCTGATTTAGTTTCCAATGACTATGCGCAGCGAAAAGCTCACCACATTGGCGCACCGGAGTCGTGTGGATCTGATGGGATATTCAGGAAGAATTGTGAAACAATAATTTCACTGTTAACTAAATCTTTCAAAATCTTAGAAATGGAGTCAGAAAGTTCATCAAACTAATTCAGACTTTCTGTAAAGGAACCGGAAATTCAATATGTGCGTTGTGAGTTTAAACTTAGCCCAAAGGGAGCTATATTCTAGATCATTAGAGCCTAAATGCTACTTAGACTGCAACGTAATTTAATTAAGCACATTAAAATATGAGCAAAAAATATACGCTCAACCCTCGGATGCTGGAAAAATTCAAATCAAATTTGTGTACTATTTCGACTAAGATGACGCAAAAAATCTCTGCACAAAAAAAAACGCACCAGCGATCAAAAATCCTTTCCTGTTGCAAGTCGGTCAGTGGTATACTAGTGCTATTTAAATGGGTAGTTGGCACGGGAGACGAAGAGGGAACAATAAATGCACCATAACTAAAGACTCATAAAAGCCCTTCGTGTGATCATTATGAGGGAATTGTTGTTATGGTTTTACTTGTGGTTTTTGTTTTGTTTTGTCTATAGGTTTTTGATTTGTCTTGACTATTTTTTGTTTTCGTTTTTCTTCAACGAAAACGATTTATTTCATAGAGTAATGTTGCCTAGAGGTGCCATCTTTCTCATCTGGCGTTTCATTTCACACTCTTCGTGATGTGATCGTTGCCATAGAGAGATACGATATTTGACGTAAATTGTGTTAAACCAGGTGGAGTTACCAAGAAATTTAAACGAATTTTCGACTTTTTTTGCTATCTTTTATTATTAGAATAAATTTTTGTTGTATTTAACACGAAAAATGTAGCACACAAAACAAAATGCCATGATTGTTTTCTTCTTGGTTCCATCTGGTGTTATTCAAGCAATACTTTTCTACATGAAACGGCCGTTTGCAACCACACCAAACTTCGTATGTTTACTGAGAGAATTCGCTACTCTAGGTATAAATTTTACTCTATTATTTACATATGTATGTATGTATGCATAAGAATTTTTGTTTTGTGGATTTATATAGTTTATTTAATTTAGTATTTGAATTTTGTCTTGCGACGTCGAGATTTATTTATTTTTGTTTGTTTTTATTGAAGACGGATGGATGACGATAACAAAAATTGCGTGTGCACCATAAGAATAACAGATAAAATTACTCATAAACAGAGCAGGTTAAACTTCCGCACGCGGGCAGAAAAATTCGGTTTCTCTTCAATATACTTATACACCTCAAAATGGAGAAAAGCGTTTTATACTTTATTAAAAATATTGTACATGGGTAAGGGATGAAAGAGGTTAAAACTCCCAAATGCTATAAAATAATTTAGAAGGAATAGAAATTTTTTGAAGAAAGTGTATGTATGTAAAAAGGGGGTAAAAATGGCAAAACTTCAAAATACGACAAAAGTCGTTTGGGATGATTGGCAATGTGTTTAAAATAATATTGTGGATAAAAAGGAGGGAAAATGGGTTCAACTTCAAAATGCAAAAAAAAAAAAATAATTGGTTGCAATGATTGCGAGTGTGTCCAAAGGGAAAGTGGCACTAAAGGGTAAAACTTCAAAATGCGTGTATAGTGACAATTTTTCGAGAATAGTGTATGTGAATCAAAAGGAGTAAAAAGGGGGGAAAATAGCACAACTTCTAAATGGGAGAATCCCCTATTCTTGATATATTCCAAATCATTCCAAACCGTTTTTCTCGCATTTTGACTTGTTACACTGTTTTGCCCTTTTTACGCACATCCACTATTTTTGACACGTTCTCATTCATTCCACGTTATTCTTATCATATTTTTGCCCCTCTATCTCATCGAACTATTTCTACTATTTTCTAAACATTTCCAATCATTCCAAATCAATTTTCTTGCGTTTTAAAGTTTTACCCTGTTTTGGTCCTATCTACCCATGTAATCCATTTGAAACTTATGCCTGATGATCACACGAGTTTTAGAGCATTTTACTTTAAATTTTGAATCTAATTTTTGCCATTTTTAGCCATTTGTACACACTACATTATTTGTAAGGCACTTCAAATCAAATATTCTCACATTTTGAATTTTCACCGTCTTTCCTAATTGTTTGAACTAATGTTTCTCATATTTAAATTTTTGTAGTTTTGTACTACTCGTTTTGGCTGAAATTCACTAATTTTAACACATTCGCAATCATACCATTTCTTTTTTTCGGATTTTAAAATGTTACCCTTTTTTACATTTTTACCCACACCACTTTTCTTGAATTTTGAAGTTTTGCTATTCTTACTATTTCAAAAACCCTTGAAAAAATTTTCAGAAACTATGTACTAAAGTACACCATAGACTAATACATACATAGATACATTTATTCTCTTATCTGACGTTTCACTTCACACTCTTCGTCGTAGGTTTGTGGAAATGAGAGAAATTAAATTTAAAATTAACTTACACCAGGTGGAGTTATAACATTTTCATGTCGTTTTGGTGTAGAACTGAAAAATTGAAATTTATTTTGCACTTTATTGTTGACTTTTATCGTTGGTATACATTAGCGTTGTATTTAACACAACTAGTTTGCCACAAAAAAACGAAACTCGGTTGTTGTTCCTTTGTTGGACGTTGTATACTATTGCCTCTATCTGGTATTATTGAACCCATGTTTTCCACCATCCAATGTTTACTTTCCACCGTACCTATGACGTTTAATTTATTGAGCGAATAAAATTATCTATGTAAGTATTGGTCTATGCATACGACTTTTCTTGAATTTTGAAGTATTACTATTCGTACCATAGACTAATACATACCTAGATAAACTTATTCTCTCATCTGACGTTTCATTTCACACTCTCATCGTAGGTTTGTGGAAATGAGAGCAATTAAATTTAAAATTATCTTACACCAGGTGGAGTTACAAAATATGTTCACTTAACTTTTTCCTGTCGTTTTGGTGTAGAACTGAAAAATTTAAATATATTTTGCACTTTTTTATTGACTTTTATCGTTGGTATACATTTGTATTGTATTTAACACAACTAGTTTGCCACAAAAACACGAAATTCGGTTGTTGTTCCTATGTTGATCGCTGTATACTATTGCCACTATCTGGTATTATTGAACCCATATTTCTACCATCCAATGTTTACTTCCCATCGTACCTATGACGTTTAATTTATTGAGCGAATAAAACCTTCTATGGTATGTGTTATTCTATGATTCGTACTATTTCAAAAACCCTTCAACAATTTTAAAGAAACTATGTACTAAAGTAGACAGTCAAAATTTCTCTCGACTCGAATGCTAGCAAAGAAAACGAGTGAAGCGTTACGTTTCTCTACTCTCTCTCTTACTCTCTTCATTGAATATTTCAATACACGAGCAGCTTTTTGATAATGTCATTGTAAAGAACGCACTTTTTCAATTTAATATAAAAACGTTTTTTTTTTTTTTGAGAAAGTTCATATATTTTTTAATGGATTATAAAGAAGACATTTTCCGATTAAGTATGGAATAAAACATCCGTCAAATAGCCCCATGGCTTTGATGATAGGCCATTACTCTTTTCATGAAATTTTCCATGAGTTTTTCACAGCGATGTGGCTGTATCTCACCGATGACGAGTTGGATTTCGGGTTTGAGCTTAGGAATTGTTTCTGGTTTATTCGCGTAAATCCGAGATTTTACAAAACCCCAAAGAAAGAAATCGCACGGCGTTAAATCGCATGATCTTGGTGGCCAGTTGCCATCAGAATTTCTTGAGATAATTTGTTCTGAAAATCGATCGTTGCTGCTATAAATCCATTGTTTCATGCGCGGTGAGGCAGGTGGCGCCGTCTTGCTGAAACCACATCTCATCCAAATCCATGCCGTCCAGTTAAGGCCACAAGAACTCCGTTATCATGTTTCTGTAACGAATACCGTTCACAGTCACTGCAATTTCGGCTTCATCTTTAAAAAATTAAGGTCCGATAACGCCACCTGCCCAAAATCCGCACTAAATAGTTGCTCGTTGTGGGTGCATTTGTTTCTCATGGATTGCATGGGGATTTTCTGAGCCACAAATTCGACGGTTTTGTGTATTCACGAAGCCATTCAGATGCTCCATCAGAAAAAATGAGTTTTTTGAAAAATTAGCATTGACTTCACTTTGCTCTATTACACATTGAACGGTTCAAAGTATGAAATAATCAAGATATGACGCCAGATGGAAATGTGTTTAAGTGAATTGTGTCGAATTATTGATTCTCTTTTGCGAGGGTGCACAAATGTGTCACTTACATTGGTTGTCTACTTCTTGATTGTCTTTGCAATGATTCTCGTATTATCAAATTTTACAATTTCATACATCTACTATTGCATATGTATGTACATTAGGTTGTCCCACCAATAAAAATTTTGTTTTTGCTCAAGCTTTATTTGAAAGCTTATTGGGTAAAGTATTTTTGAGATTTTTTCAGACTTTTCGGAAGAGGTTTAGAGGTCGCACGAGTCGAATTTCTCCCAAAAATCGGGTATACCGGACGCTTTTTGCATTTTACTTCAAACTCGGCCAATAACCATGATTTTTAAGTCAATATTTTTAAGGCAAACAGTCCAAACTTTTATTGTATATACACAAGCCACCAGTTTCGGCAATGAGTTTTCTCAATGAGGTAACCACGTTTTAATTTTTTTCGTAAATTTTGGGTAAATTTTGTAATCTTTTAAAATTCCTATGCAAAATGGAAAACACTAATGTAGCCCTTTAAAAGACGTATAAATTCCAAGTATTTTTGTAAAAAAAATTTGGAATTTGCTGTTACTGTTCCAGAGTTATACCTTTTTGAAAGTGTTTTACCCATTGTATGAATCTAATAATATTATAACGTGTTTGCTATTTTTGCATCGGATTTGATTAAATTTCTATGAAAATTTAAAATCATAATGATGCACTTTAAAAGATTGCTAAATTACAAGCAATTTTGTAAAAAAATTTGCAGTTACTGTTCCAGAGATATGCCACTTTAAAAATCTTTACCAATTGTATGAACATAATAACATTATAAACTGTTTGTCTTTTTCTATCGTAGTTGGTTAGAACATTGTATTATTGAAAAAATCTACATATCGCAGCAACTATATATATGATTGCTTGCAAACATATATATGTTTCCTGTAATATGTTGCTGGGGCCGTTTTTTTTTCTGCGTGTAACTCTTTGTCGTTACTTAGCGCATGTAGATTTTTTCATGAATATACTGTTTAGAGCAAATCCGATGAAAAATTGGCAAAGAGTTTATAGTATTATTAGTTTCATACAATGGGTAAAGATTTTTAAAATGACATAACTCTGGAACAGTAACAGCAAATTAAATTTTTTTTCTACAAAATTGCTTGGAATTTATACGTCTTTTAAAGTGCATCATTAGTTTTTTGTTTTTTTTTAATTTTAAAAGTTTTTTTTTAAATTTTGTTTTTAATTTTAAAAGTTATAAAGCGTTACTAACAAAATGTATCCAAAATATACGAAAAAATGTAATACGTGGTACCTTATTGAGCAAAATCATTGCCAAAAACTTTTTGCTTTAAAAATTTTGACTTTCAAAATAAGAAAATCGTGGCTATTGGCCAAGTTTTAAATAAAATTCAAAAAACATCCGGAATACCCGATTTTTGGGGGACATTCGACTTGTGCGACATCTAAACTTCTTCCGAAAACTCTGAGAAAAAAATCTCAAAAATACTTTACTTTATAAGCTTTCCAATCAAGATTGAGCAACCATGAAAATCGAAAAACAAAATTTTTTTGGGACACCCTAATGTACATACCCAGTGTGCCCTATGAATCCGTGTCGAATTCGTGACTTGCTTCTTCATACGTTTTGTAAGAAATAGAATGGAGTTTCTGAAACACAACGAATCTGTTTGCGTATGAAATTCCTCTTTAAAAAGTGAATCGGTTTTTCTACTTTTTCGAATTCGTTTTGAACTCGCAACGGACTTCAGATTCGAATCCGTCTCGGGTAGGGGTTCCTTTAAATAAATCGAATTCGAGACGGATTCACTTTATCAATTTTGCGTATTCGTTCTAATTTTCGTTGTCTGCCAATTTTTGTTTTAGTTTTTGCGTTTTAGCAGCACAGATATGAATCTGCCACATTAAATTATTTAGGCAAATATATCTGCCACCAAATGGTGAGGGGTGGAGGAAGCGAAGGTCGGACGTCCCTTGTTTGCTTCGAAATTGGCTTCCCCAAACTCGCATTTTAATCTTTTATGTTTTTACGGACTCCAAATAAAAAATAGCAATTTTACTGATTCGCTTTTTACAGGGTGTTTCAAAACTGACCACCCTATTGGAAGATGCTTTTATTTTTGCAAATGGCCGCCAATGTCAAATCTGTTTTGACATTTGTGGACTAGACATATGTAGAATACTAGTAAACAAGCCATGGAGCAATACACTCCCCAAGAACGCGGAATAATCGTGTCTATTTTTTTGCGTAACAATTCGTCTGTGGTGTTGGCGCAGCGCGAATACCGTCGCCGATTCCCCCGCCGTCCGACACCGACTGCGCAAACACTGCGCCGTTTGGCCACTAACCTTGCAGAGTATGGGACCACACGACACGTTGCCAGGAGTGGACGGCCCCGGAGCGCCCGTTCCGCCGAGAATATCGCCGCTGTTGCCGAGGATGTCGAGCTGTCGCCGGAAACATCGACCAGATGCCGTGCATTGCAATTGGCCATCAGCCGGTCGTCCCTATGGAGAATTTTGGTCAAAGACCTGCATATGTTCCCATACAAAGTCCAATCCGTGCATCAGCTGCTGCCTGTCGACCGCCAAACGCGTGTAACCTACGCCCAAGCCATCCTCAATTTCGTGGACGAAGTGGGCGATTTTTCCACCATAAATCATGATGAGTGATGAGGCTCATTTCCACCTCAGCGGGTACGTGAACAGGCAACACTATCGCTTCTGGGGCACCGAAAATCCACGAATGATGCACGAGGAGCCATTACACCCGCTCAAAGTGACTGCATGGTGCGCTGTTCACGCTGGAGGAGTCATCGGGCCATTTTTTTTCGAGATCGACGCTGGTCAAACGACAACAATGGACGGTGCGCGCTATAGGGCCATGTTAACCGAGTTTTTTCTGCCGCAATTCGACGAATTAGGACTGGAGGACATGTGGTTCCAACAGGACAGAACAACGGCACACACTGCGCGAGCCACAACCGATATTCTGAAGGCGGCGTTCCCGGGTCGCCTCATTTCTCGTTTTGGCGATTTGCACTGGCCCGCAAGATCGCCCGATTTAACCGTTCCAGACTTTTTTTGGTGGGGTTTTTTGAAGTTCCGTGTTAACGTGAACAAGCCCGAGACCCTGGAAGCCCTCAAGGTCAACATTCGAAATGAGTGCGAGAATCTGTCGCCCGAAGTTCTCGCCGAAGTGATGAAAAATGCCATAAAAGGAGCTCGTATGGTAATCAATTGTGACTGCGCCCATTTAACCGATATCATCTTCTCAACTTAACCAATATAATTCTAAAGGTTCCAATAAACATAACAAAAAAGAGAATCAATCAAATCAAAAAATTAGAGTCAAACAACATCGGATGACTTCTTTTGAAACACCTTGTATGTTTTGACGAACTCGTAATGGGTTTGAAACGGATCCGCCCAATTGCAAATTCACTGATTCGCTTTTTCGTCTTTTTATGTTTTTATGGGCTCTTAACGGATTCGAAACGGGTTCGACAACTCACTTTTTACTTTTTTATGCTTTTACGGATTTGTGACGGGGTCGAAGCGGATCGGCATCCATTTTTGTGCACATTGCACGTTTAAAAGTCTGCCTCTTTCTGTTATTTGAATGCAAATATAACAAGCTTGTAGCTTGCAGCTAATATAATATTCTTGTGTTCAAACACATTGTATTTGCTGTTCAATATTGCATGTTTGGGACAAAGTGATTAATAGGTTATAATACATGTGTTTGTGAACCAAATGTGGCTTTGTTTGTTGATAAATGCTGAGAACTAAAACGTGACAGACAATCAAGAAACAAGAGCGCAGCAGATCTTCAATACATGAATACAATGCTTGCAAACATATACATGTTTCCTGCAATATGTTGTTGGGAAAGAATTAATACTTTCAGAGCATGTATTTTGTAATTCTCCGAATTTTGATAACTCCGAATTTTGAACGCACTGAAATTACATCGCGAATAAGGCCTTGTCGAGCGTATTATGTGAAAGACTAAAGGCAATTATTGAAAACCTGATTGGACCTTATGAGTGTGGTTTTAGACCAGGCAAGTCCACGACTGACTAAATATTCACGCTACCCCAGATCCTGGAAAACACCCACGAAAAACAAATCGATACATACCACCTTTTTGTCGATTACAAAGCTGCTTTCGATAGCCCCATACGGGGATAATTGTACAAAGTTATATCTGAACTTGGTATTCCGGCAAAACTGATCCGCCTCTGTAGAATGACACTGACCAACACCAAATCAGCAGTGAAAGTGGGGAAAGATCTCACTGAACCATTCTGTACCAAGCGAGGACTAAGACAAGGTGACACACTTTCGTGCAGTCTCTTCAACATCTTAATGGAGATAATAATGAGAAAGGCTGCAGTAAATACGAACAAGACCATTAACACGAAAAGCCATATGTTGCTGTCGTATGCTGTTGACATAGACATCATTGGGCGAAATTTGCGAGAGGTTACTGCAGTATTTTCAGGAGTCGAAAATGAATCAGCGAAGGTGGTGTCAACGATGGTGTCAACGACTAGAGAAACCTCTCGACTTGGTTCGCACTTGAACGTTGACAACCGATTTAGTTTTGAAGTGGTAGATGAAATTGTCTACCTTGGATCCGCCGTGAACAAGGACAACAACGTCAGCCTTGAGATAGATAGGAGAATTGTGCTTGCAAATAGATGCTATTTTGGGCTCAGCAAGCAGTTTAGGAACAAAGCCCTCTCTCGACGGACAAAAGTCCAGCTATATCAGACTCTAATTTTACCCGTCTTGACATAAGGCTCCGAAACTTGGGTCATATCGCAAGCGAATGAAAAACACCTGGGAGTATACGAGAGAACAATTCTCCGTAAAATATATGTCTCTGAAAACGGAGAGTACCGACGTCGCTGGTACCCAGAGCTATATAGTCTATATTCTGACGTGGATATAGCTAGGCGAATCAAATTAGGCTAATTGCATTGGCTATGCCATGTTGTCAGAATGAAAGAAGATGAGCCAGCGCGAAAGGTTTTCGATAACGTACCCGATGGAAGCAGGAAAAGAGGACGACCAAGACTCCGCTGGAAAGACCAGGCAGAAGAATCCCTCCGTATCCTTGGTGTTACCAACTGGCAAGAAAAGAAAGGCGAACGATAGAGTCAGTTGGAAGAATATGTTGAAATTTGTTTAATTTGTTTGTTTAATTAATATGTGTAAAATGTCTGACCTAATGAGGTTGTAAAATAGTCAATAAAAGTAAAAGTAAAGAAATTACTCATATCTCGGACTCCTTATTTTAGGGCACTCCGAAAATTGTTGGCTGGGATATACATACCTACAATTTGTTTTCAACTTGCGTTTTACCCATTTCTAAGCTAAGTAATAAATTCATATAAATGTTATTAAAATGTCAACACAATAATCAAGTCGTTGATTTTATTAAGTTGTCATTATGATTTGAATACTAAACACATTTGAGCATAAAAACTTAATTGACTCAATGATGGTGTTTTTTTTATTTGAAAATGCTGTTGACTATTTGAATATCTATTAGTCAAGCACATATGTTTTCTTTTATTTTTTAATTTGGTTAATTTGAACCAATTTTGTTATCTGAGCTACTCAGAGGCCAATTGATCTAACTCCACAAAACAGAAAGTGAAGAAAACTTGAAAAGAAGTTTGCGGCTTTTAAGTATTCTCATACAAATCTAAAGCGAGACCAATAAATACGCCATGGTTACTGCTTTAATATGAGGATAGTGTATGGTTTTAAATGTTATAAGATTAAGATATTTTAGCTGTAATAGTTTTACAATTTCAAAATTGTTCAAAATGTGGACTTAGATCAATTTGCAGCTGAGTAGTTCTTATGTATATTAATTAAAAAGTTGTGTGTGATTTTCTGTTTTAATTCCCGCTAATTTATTGTCATTTCATTTATTTCCAGATAATTTGGTTTTCGTGCAACGCAAAATGTTCAAATTGCAATGTTAATACAAATAATGTTAAACTTCAATAAACTTATTGATAATGGATAATAATCACTATTGTGCACTGACAACACTACCACCATCGTCCCAGTTCAATGAAATCTAATCGAATTCTAAGGAAAAAAACATTTTTTTGTTTTAATAATTCTTTAGAAATCGCAATAAATTAAACAAAAAAAATCAAAACATACGACAAAAATCATGGAATCACTTATACGTTTTAATATCACCGCCACCGCTACCATCACCTCTATCATTTGCCTGTTAGTCACAATAGCAGCAGCAGCAACAACAATCTGGCATGATAATGGAGATCAACAAGTACTCTTTGGTAAGATACACAAATACTCCACGAGCAGTTGAGAATGTGACCTTGTTCGATGGTCGAATTTCTCCAAATCAAAACACGTAGCACAGTTTTGTTTTTGAAATTTGTAGATGTTTTTTTTTTTTTAAAGTGATCAAATATATTGACATATTCATGAAGAATTACGGTCGGGGGGTGATTTGAGTCTGGTCGTGGGTGGACAGATAGATGGGTATTAATCACTTATTTGGTATGTGAATGATTTGATCATCAATTTGGTAAAAGACAAGAAACTTTATTACACTTTGATTAATTGGAATAGTATAAGGAAAGCGGTTTGTATTTTCTGGAACATTTTTAAATATGGAGATCGTAAGGGGCGTTGTGTTGGCTATTTACAACCAGTTGTGTTAAGACGACACACATAGCAAAGTTAGTCATACCATGCTGTTCGAAAGCCTCATCTAACTGATTCATCCAGCGAAGTCTTTTTTTAGTCCAATTTTACGGCTCACAGTGGTTCCAAAGTGATTTGATATTTTAAATTCTGAATAACAGAATTTCCACCTATCGATTCCACAAGTCGAATTTGGCAGACAAAATATATATTTTATTTTATCACGAAATATTGTATTTACTATTTCACACCATCGGTGGTGCAATGGGTAGTGTGCGCGCCGCTTGTACTTAAGATCCTGGGTTCGATCCCTGCTCAGACCACCTTAAAAATCTCTTTCGACGGCGGTCACCTCGCATAGTGACGGCGACACTATCGAGTATTTAGCCACGAAAATGCTTCTCAAAAATACCATTCGGAACCGGTGTAAAACTGTAGGTCCCAATCAGTGAGAATAAAACTAGAAAAGGCACAGCTCAATGGTTGTGAGAAGGTCTCCCCGATTCCTTCATGGGATGTAATTGGAAACCATTTATTTATTTTTATTTCACACAATAAAAAAAGTTATGCGCGTTGTTTGTTGCTTTTTTTAAGTAAAAAAATATTAGGAAATTTTGAAAACAGATTTTAAAATTTTCTTAATACGAGGGCGGATCAAAAAGTCTATGACTTTTCGAACTTTCCTCGTAGTTATATGAAATGCAACACTGCTCCCATCAAGTACCACCTGTTAATAGACTGCTGTCAATCTACACTTTCTTCCACTTTCATTACCTCATGATCTTCAGTGGAAGAATCTGAGAGGAGTAGTGCTGAATAATGGTCTCTCCACATTTTAAGCACACACTGCTTATCATTGCAGGAGGGCAGCCCATTATTCGATCTTCTTACCCTCTGGAAAAATTTTTAGGATTCATTGTTCATTCTGCACATTTCGGTATATTCACTCTCCAATTTAGCCTGGCCGTGGAACCAGTCTGCGTCGCGATATCGTGGAGGAGGTCCCGAAATCTTCTTTCGAATCTGAACTCTGGACCCAACGGCTTTCCCTCCGTCTATTTGTGTTTTTATTTTATTATTGTCTTTTATCAGTGTATTTTTCATGTGATTCCTAAAAAAAATTTCAATGTATGGCAAGAACTTGACCTATTAGTTACTGAGGTGCCCAGATATCAGTGAGTCACCGCTTTAATACAGTCAGATAATACCGACATCAAACTATACGTAGACACTGTACGTTTGCCACACTGGAATGGATCAGTTAGTTTTAAATATAATAACTCCAGTGATAAACAGTCGCCCCTAACATGGGAAACAAACGCTGACCAGATTTCCGGCCTCTGTAGCAAACGCTTCTGCATTTAATTTGATTCACTCACTCTCCCCTTTGTCCCCTTTGGTAAGATATTTATTAAATTAAGGCATCCTTTCGTCATGGCGCAGAATATTTTTCGGTCCTTTTTTTATTATTTGTTCATCCTGGGAAGCTGAGGGACATATATCTAATGGCCGTCCAGCTATCAGCCGTGTGCTGACCCCCAACATAGCGTGAACTTATCGGCTCAGCGTATAAATCAGGTTGAATTTGAACGAATTTGAATTTGACTTAAGAAACCCACACAAAAAAATTGTACCAGGGTAAAAACGCGTGCTCTCAATGTCCAGTTCACGTCGTCTCTGCGCGAGATAACCTTACCCTCAAATCACTCGTGCAGAATTGGTACTGTGACATCAGCTGTGTGGCACGAACCGCTGTTCTGTTGGAACCAAATCGTTCAAATCCATATCATCCAAGATTGGTCAAAATAAATTGGTTATCAACGATCGGTAGAGCTCTTCGTTGACGGTGATTGTTGACGATGTACGGACTGATGATAACCACAATCCACATTAAAAGATGATTTTCTGCGGATGTATTCTTATAATTTGAATTACCTTTCGAAATGCAAAATCTAAAAAAAATTTCAATACCATTGGCAATTGTACGTACTTTATTTTCAAAGCATTTCCTTCATATCTGGCACATTTGGTTTTCAAATATTTTATACAGTACAGGTTTGTGAATTTGAAAGTACTATGAGGCAATACCTATCAAAGCCACAAACCTCTACATATAAAATACTTGAAAAGAGAATTGCCAGCAGTCAAACAAATTGAAAACAATTAAAAGCATTACCATATTTCATTATAAGTACAATTGGCATCCGATTCCACAATCTACATTTGCATTGTCTGAGCAAATGCAAATTAAAAATTTTTTAATTGCCATTGCGAACAATGGTAATTCTTTTGCATTTGAATTAGATAAAGTAATACAAATTAAAATCCAATGCAAATTAAAAAAACCTTGGTGGACCTCGTATGGAGTGGTATAGTCCAAAATGAGGCAATTTTGCTTATACACGTTCAGCCAAAAATGCGCCTCGTCGCAAAATAGTTACAACGCACGCATCGGAACACCCCTTTTTGATAATCAATTGTTTTCATTTGTATGTGTTGCTCGACGGTGTAACTTGGAACGTTGATTTGTATTTATTGTCTGAAAATAAAAAAAGGAAAATTAACAAAAGATAAAATAACATTTTGAAAAGAATAACAACAGTACATGATTAAATGAACACTCATTATTTTTATGATCTCACAGGCTCGGATGCAAATACTTTGCTAGCAACCCTCGCATATGATACACGCGTCTCCTTATTTTCTGCAGTGACATTTAAATTTGTTATTTAACATGTGTGTATTACATTTTGTTTGTGTGTGTGACGGTATTCCTAAATGTAAGTACATACAGACGCGAAATTTCGCTGCTAGTGATGTTTTCGTGGTTGTCGTCATCGCTGTCGTGAATTTCAATATATCTTTAGAATTTATTTATGAAATCTACGCCAACGTTTTTTTTTTAGTATTTTATCGTTTTATTTATTGAATGACTCCGGAGTTTTTTTTTCATGAATGAATGATTTTTTTCGAGTTGTGTCGCGATTTTTCGTTCATTGTATGCTACCACTGGGTGAAAGGCATTGTAGGGTATTGCTGTGGTTTGTGACGTTCACAAAAATGGATATATTTTAAGCGAACCACAGGCTTGTCATTCATGAGCATGAACATCAGTAACCGATGATTGTTATTGTCGGTATATCGCCTTTCTTGATACCAAATAAAAACGCAATCGAAATTGTTCGCATCACTATCATGTTTATTTACGGCCTCTCTAACATATTTTCCCAAACACATTCTTCAGGAACCATGTATATTTTTGGAACAGACTTCAAACATTCATATGTTTGCAAGTCCCAAATTTACTTGTAGTTAAATGCAAACAGTATCATGTTTACTGACAAACATGTATGCTTTTACGTGGAAACATATGCGTTCTTCATCCCAAACATCCATATACTTACGTGGAAGTATTCGCGTGTTTCCCCCAAACATACATATACTTACGTGGAAACAAATGCGAATATCCTCCCAAATATATTAATATTTAGAAACGAATTATACTTCGGTTTCAATATATATGTATTATTTATTATAATTAATTTTAACAATATAAATCCACATTTATAAATAATTAATACAAAAAATTAATAGATAAAATAAAAATTAAATAGGCCCTATTTACATTTCTTTGCATTGAATGCATTATTTGTTTTTTTTTTCATGAAATGAGAATCTGCTGCTCGTTTGCTTCTCCTTTCTTTGTTGTCTCTCACGTTTTTGTTTTCAGAAGGTTTCAGATATGCGTTGGTTATCACTATGCGTTGGTACACAAACAAGATTTTTATATACAAATCAAGTTCATGCAAGCAAGTCCGCCGTTCCGATTTGCTCAGTAAAGGATCGGACAGACAAAGGTATTCACGTTGTTACTCTTTCCAGTTTCTTTCCTCAAAATCGTTTCTCACTTTGGTAGTATTCATACATATATAGAAACACATACACAAAAACCAAAGTAACATCACAAACCATTAACCCCTCCGAGCCTTCGGTTATTCTTTTTTCACTGATCAAGGGGTTTTGATACTAAACTAAAATATAATACATCAGGCAAAATAGGAAACACTTCATCTGCAATTTACACGCACATTCAGGAATATTTGTGGCTCACTGACTGAGAGAATAATGCAAAAAAACAGATACACACAAGATAGACTCCCTCGTTGTCCCTCTTTTATTCTCTTGCTCCCGAGAGAGCATAGACAGTGCAACAAACACAGCTGTATTTGTGTCACGAACATAAATATATGTGGGTCGCAAACACATATATTATAACTTATTAATCTGTGTGTCTCAAACATGTAATATTGAATAGAAAACACAATGTGTTTGGACTGAAGTATATTATATTTTCGACAAGCTCCAAACACACAGTATCTATCCAAACATCCAAACAATAAAATAGACAGATTTTTCAGCGTGTAGTTTTTCATCAGCCAGATACAAAGTTATCGACCAAGCTCATGCTCATGAATGACGACAAACAAATATTTGCTTTCTAGAATTAAATATTGAATTTCCAGTATAAATTAAACAATTCTTGTTTAAAATAAAAATGCACCGCTTGGTGCGGTTTACACGTTGGTGGCACCATCGGAGCCTGTTTCTTCAAAAATGAAGCCGGAGATCGCATTACGGTCAGTTAAGATCGTTACTGCACCATGATTAATGATTTTTTGTTTTGTGGTTTCAACACAATGGCGCTACGTGCCATACGGCGACCGCAACCAACGATTTATTGGAATCAACATTGGGCGATAAGTTGAATTCGAGTAATGGACCTGTTAATTGGCCTCTAAGGACATGCGATTTAATACCTCTCGATTATTTCCTGTGGGGCTACCTACGTCTACCGCTGCGTCTAAGTCGCTGGTTTATGCTGATAAATCAGGGATTATCTGACTGTATTTTAGCGGTGCCTCACTGTTACCTGGGCACCTCAGTGACTAATTGGCCAAGTTCTTCACATACTGCTGGGCTTTATGGAGAGGTCGATCTTAAATCTGCTACATTTGTGGGAATCACTTGAAAAATACACTGATAAAAAGCAATAACATAAATAGACGGTGGGAAAACCGTTGGGCCTAGAGTTCAGATTTTAAAGATGTCGGGACTTTCTCCACGACATCGCGACGCAGACTGGTTTCGAGGACAGGCTAAATTAGTGGGATTTAGAGACCAGTGGTCGGTAGATTACTACTGTGTATCGTAGCTTTGGCAAAAAGTGGGTGAGCTGTGGACAGGGCCAGTACTATTAGATGTTGTGGACCTCCGCTCCAGACCCTGAACACACCCACTCGACGTGGAGACAATTGAGTTATAATCGCAAGAATAGTAATCCCGAACTTCCAATACACACATTTGGAAAATATGATTACTGGAAGAGTCAGATGATGCCCATAGATACGCTATGGTAATTTTGAACAACAAGTCACTGCCACTTCCAATTAATGATAGACACAATTTTGCGGTCAGCCTGGACCTAATCGGATCCAATATTTGGTTAGTCGTATCGTACATGCCTCATGTAGCAAAAGGACCCACGAACATATTTTCCAAGGGCAAGAGACCAGTTGCTTCCAGTATCGTTGAGATGTATGTGTAGTATTGATACCAAGGATAGGGGTGAAATACTCATTGAGTACATACTACATCATTTCCAATTAAAATTGAAAAAATATCAATTGAAACTTAAAAATTCTATTTGAAATTTAAAATACATCAATTGAATTTTAAAAATTCTATTTGAAATTTGAAACACATCAATTGAAATTTAAAAAACATCAATTGAAATTTTAAAGGCATTAATTTATATTTAAAAGATATCATCAATTGAAATTTAAAACACCCCAATTGAAATTTAAGACATCAATTGAAATTTAAAAAAAAAACATCAATTGAAATTTAAAACATTTCAATTGAAATCTGAAACACATCAACTGAAATTTAAAATTTGTGAGTTGAAATTTACAAATTATTTACAGATTTTATGTATTAAATTTTTAAATTTTAATTGACGGCTGTTAAATTTCAAAAAATTTCAATTGATTTATTTCAAATTTTAAATAGAATTTTCAAATTTCAATTGATTTTTTTTAAACTTCAATTGGAAATGGGTTAGATATTACCTTTGCAACGGAGGACCTGTATAGGATCGTCATAGAATGGAATGTACTTTGTGGCAATTCGTTATCTAATCATAAAGACATTGAATTCTACCTGGTTGGATTGAAGAGGAAGACTAAATGGCCCCTCTATGGAAAGACTTGCAAGAGATGTTTTGGGATCAGCATCATCTGTGAAGATAAAATGCGTAGATGATATAAATACTATAGCGGACATGACCAAGTGTGCTTTCAACAGATCGATAGAAATCTATTGTCGAGAAAAGGACCTGTTAATTGGCCATAAGGTCGTGCGATTTGACACCTCAATAACAGTTGACGTCTTGGAGGCTACAATTGTTCGTGTTATTCGTGACATGCGGCTAGCAATGGTCGAAAAAGTGACCCAAAGTTGGACGTCCAGAATGTTCTTCGTCATTAACAGCCGCGGTGGGTATATGCCTGAAATCAACTTTTAATGTTAATGCCATGTATTGATCTTTCGAATAAGACAATTTATTTGATAACATTTAATTTTTGTGTGTTATTTTTTATAATTTCTATTTCTATCGGGCTTTTAAAAACAGCCTTTAGAAATTTGGAATTCGATGATTTTTGGGGGTAGGAAAAGTGTTTGAAGTCCGTAAGGCAAATGACTTTGAAAATATTTTAATCCCCTTTGTATTTGAAATATGGCAATAGAAAAGCTATTGATTGATATACATGTTGACCGTTTCTAGGCAGACCCTTGTGTGATCTTGGAACAAAAGTGTCTTGTGATCCGTGTACCATGTCTTATAATAACAATTTTCATGGTATCGCGTAAGTAAATTGCAACACTACATCCACGGTTGATGACAGCATTATAAAACCACATCTGTCTCTTCAGACTTTTCGCCAGCTGCTTTCAACTGTCGAATCAAACGGGACATACTTACTCTAAGCCGGAAAGTAGTGAGTTGCTTGGAAGGAATCATTTCTGGCCCCTCCCTATGAAGGAATCATTTCTGGCCACTTCCAATTGAAAAGCTATCAGAAACTTTCCACCTCCACCGCCAGTCCCACGTCAGGAGAATATGTTGAGAAAGGAAGCGACAGTTTGTCGACAAAATATCTTTTGTTCAAAATTGAGAATCCCATAATATGGTAAATCAAGTGTGTGGCGAGTATGCACTTAGTGTATATATATAGCTTCTCCATATCAACTGACAACCTCACCCACTGTTTTCTCTGAACTTGGTACTCCCTGTTTTCGTAAACGAGGCTCTGTCGACCGATCATGGGCGGTATAGCCTTAACATTAGCAGGGAGAAAATCCCATTGTACACGCTGTATGGAGGCAAAGTTGACAGTCCCAACACCAGACTCGGATGCGGTATCCTAATCAGTTGCTCATTCTAAAAACACGATTAATGAAACGAATTACATTAAATATATTCATAACCGGTCAAACAAACAGATACGAATTGGATCATGGAATGTTAGGACGCTTGTTGAACCATCCAGACTTAATCAGCTTTGCAAGGAATTCTCTAACTTCAACATGCTCATCATGGGTTTCAGTGGAACTAGATGGCCTGAATTTGGCGGAACTAAAATTGCGAACGGTCTCACTCTTCTATATTCAGGAAGACCTTCATCTGAATTGGGTTCTAGTGGCGTTGGCATGTTGCTGTCAAGAGAAGCGAATAACTCTCTCATAGAATGGAAGCCACATAGTGATAGAATTATTACCATTAGTTTTCGAAACAGAGATCGAAGGATTATATGCATGCAGTGCTAAGCAGCCACTGAGCTAGCCGTAGCAGGTGTCATGGAGGAGATTTCTGTATCGTGGTGACATAGTGATCCCTATGGGCGACTTCAATGTACAAGTGGGGCACTCGAACATTAACCTGGAGAGCACTACCGAATGACATGGAGTAGGCTCTATGAACAAAAATTGTGAATTATTTACTGAAATATGTGCCAAACATAACATGGTTATTGGAGGCACACGTCATTACTCTATATTCTTTACCTTCGTTTAATGCAATATTTGTATTTAGAATTTTAAACGTCAGGTTTAAAATACATCGAATTATGTTAAATTCGGTTGTACCTACAGAATTCATGACAAATTCGGTTACAGCAACCGAATCGTCTCCAAATTCAGTCGTTGCAACCGACTTAAATTTAAATTCGGATATTGCGACCGAATTGATACCAAATTCGATAGTTACAACCGAATTAATCCCAAATTCGGTTGTTACAACTAAATTGATGCCAAATTCGGTTACTCCATCCGAATTTGGTGCCAATTTCGGTTGTCGCATCCGAATTAATTAAAAATGCGGGTGCTCCAACTGACATTTTAGAAAATTTAATTGACAGAACCAATATAATTGAATATTAAGTTGGCAGAACAACGTGACAACATCAACCTCAATTCAGTAGTGGCAACAGCCGAAGTTACGGTTGCTACTACCTCTTTTCAAACAATTAGTTCTCTGGGTGTATGGACGGCCACTAAACAAACTCCATTGCGTTCCGAAATACTAAGAGGGAAATGAAGCTGGCTGGGCCACACCCTACGAAAACCGGCAAACGATATTGCGAGAACGGGAGCGACGAGAATAAATAATAATAATAATACGCAACGGTGACCATTGTTTAAATTACTGTAACTTTTAAACAGCATTTGCTAAATAAAAGTTTGTTGGAGGTTTGGTTGATATATACGATAAATCTCAACAAAAACACACAACCAATCGTAATTAAATTTGGTATTAGGCAATGATTTGTCAAACGCCACTCTGGTATATAAATGGGTCAATTTGGCACACCCATTTGAGTAACTCTTTTACAAAAGTTGGCTGGCAGACAAAATAAACGGATATATTAAATGTATTCGTCTCTTCAATTATCTTAATATTTGGAACAAAGTTACAAACAATAAATAATCGGGCCCATTGGACGACTTAAGGTGATTCAGATTGAAATTTCTACTTATATATCGCTTTTATTTTTTAATGCCGTAAAATTATTCGATTGAATTTTATAAGAGCAACACTTATATTTAGAGAATTGTTAATCATTTAAACAAAATAATCAATGGAAACAAACCAAAAACTAAAACACGATAAGAAGAAACTTGAAAAATTTCTCATTTTGCTAATTATTCCATAGGGCATGAGTGGCGTATGAGTGATAACACAAAAGGTTAATAATTATTACTCATACATAACCTGACCACCTGTTTTTCATCGAAAAGCGGGATTTTGACCCAAAAAGCGGATTTATTTATTTTAACATTTAAATAAATAAAATATAAAAATTAAAATAGTTTAAATTAGATTTAAAAATAAAATATTTAACAACAACAACATGGTTTCGCATTACATCCCTGGAAGGGATTGGGGTGAATTTCTCACAACCAGTGGGGTGTGCGCTTTCTAGTTTTACACTCGTTGATTGGCACCTACAATTTTACACCTGTTCCGAACGGTAATATACCTTTTTCATGGCTAAATACCCTATAGTGTCGCCGTCACCAAGCGAGGTGACCTGCATCGTAAGGTGGTCAGAACAGGGATGGAACCCACGTACTCATACACAAGAGCCGCGCTTACTAATCACTGCACCACCGGCTGCCACATATTTACATATATATTAATATATATTTGTTCGATTTATTAACCTTCATTTAATTCGGCTGTGTATATTATATTTATGCGGCCGTCGGTGGTGCAATGGTTAGTGTGCGCGGCTCTGGTACATGAGATCCTGGATTCAAACCCTGCTCTAACTACCTCAAAATTTCTTTCGGCGGCGGTCACTTCGCATAGTGACGGCGACACTATCGAGTATATAGCCATGAAAAAGCTTCTCATAATACCGTTCGCAACCGGTGTAAAACTGTAGGTCCCAATCAGTGAGTGAAAACTGGAAAGCGCACAGCTCAGTGATTGTGAGAAGCTCTCCCCTGTCCCTTCATGGGATGTAATGGGAAACCATTTATTTTTATTTATTATATTATATTTATAAACAAAATATTTTGTATATTATATTTTTTAAATATAATGAACTAATTAACTAACCAATGACAATAAGAAAAATTTTCGTCTTAACCGGAGCTTGAAGTCGTAACCTGAAATTAGCTTGTTTTGAGATCTTTTGAAATATTTTGCCCATAACAAGCATCTGATTACGGCATTTTTTTTTGACCCATGCGACGGTAAAAATTAGATGTATTATGTTAATATGAAGAAAAATCAATGAAAAACTCCTAACAAATTATTGCTGTTAGTGATACATTTGAACAGATGTCAGCCTCTGATGATGAAGTTCACCAACTTCGAAACGATCGTATGACAATATAAATTCAAATCCTGCTTGTGACTATTGAAAATTGTATATCAAAAAATATAACTTCCAAGCTAAATTATAGTCTACTATTCCTAAAGACAAATACACCATAAAGTGGTACTACTCTGTAAAAAGCGCGATTGCAATCCAAGGCGGGATGATACATCGGGAAGCGGGATAATCCCGCCAAAAGCGGGATAGTTGGTCAGTTTACTCATACAACGTATGTGTATAAATAAGTTAAGGAGAGTTGCGTTGGATGCGAACTCGCTCATACATTATTATCCAATATTTGTTTGATCAAACACTGTTATTGGCGTTTTGGTGAATACGTGTATTTTAGAGCTATAGCTGAGGATTAACAATGAGGTGAACTATTTTGTGGATGTTTTTTAAAAAACACACCAAGCCGTCATTTTAAATAACCGGTATTTTTTCGATCTTACTTACTTATCCGGTCACGAACAACCCCGAGGATTCAGGGACCTTACAAAACGAAGATAACAACCAGTTCCATCTTTTGCCTTATCTCTCCAGTTGGTAATACCAAGTGTACGCAGGTGTTCCTCAACCTGATCATTTCATTTCTCAGTAACAAAATGCGTTGTAGGTTCCTTTAGGGTCATTGTCACATTGTCTGATTAGAGTTAACCAACAGTTATAATTTTTAAATTCCATACAAACTGTCGGCCAAAACTTGTATAGTTATAGTGGGATAAATTTTTAATAATCCCAAAGTGTTAGCTATCACGCTATCTTTTTTCCTTCAACAACAACAGCACTTTATCGCACTCATGACAAGAAATTAAAATCGTTGTTTCATTTTTGGACAGCCTTTATAAGTGGCTGGTCACAGACACTTACTTACTTACTTACCCGGTCTCGAACAACCCCGGGGGGTCAAAGACCTTACAAAACGAACATAAGATATTTCGCCAACCAGTTCGATCTATTGCCTTATCTCTCCAGTGCATCGGGGATCCCTCAGAATCCTGGTCTTCCTGGTTTTGGTCTTCCTATTTTTCGTCTTCATTCGAGTTCGGTTTCGAAAACCCTTCGTGCTGGTTCGTCTTTAACCATTCTACTGACATGGCCTAGCCAGCGCAATCGCGTTATTTTGATCCGGTTAACTATGTCAATGTCACGATATAGCACATACAGCTCATGGTTCATGAGTCGCCGATACTCGCCGTTATGCACTATAGGGCCATAAATTTTTCGGAGTATTTTCCTCTCGAAGACTCCTACAGATGATTCATCTGCTTGCGATAAGACCCAAGATTCTGCGCCATAAACAAGACAGGTTTTATGAGAGTCTGGTATAGTTGGACTTTTGTTATTTCTAAAGTGCTTGCTTAGCCCAAAATAACATCTATTCGCTAGTACAATTCTCCGCTTGATCTCAAGGCTGACGTTGTTGTTTTTGTTTACGTCATATCCGAGGGATATAAATTCATCCATCACTTCGAAATTATATCGAATATCAACGGTCACACTTTGGTCTAATCGCGTGGAGGCCCTGTTCGTTGAAACCACTATTTTTGTCTTGTCGTCATTTACCGTCAGACCCACTTCTCCTGACTCCTTCTCAATTCTGGAAAACACCGCAGTAACCTCTCTAATTGTGCGTCCAATGATATCTATATCATCAGTATACGCGAACAGCATGTGACTTTTGCTGCTGATGGTTTTATTCATGTTGTCTGCAGCTTTTCTCAGCATAATCTCTATTAAGATGTTAAAGAGATCGAAAGATAGGGTGTCGCCTTGCCTGAGGCCTCGTTGGTGTTCGTCAAGGTCATCCTGCAAAGGCGTATGAGTTTTGCAGGAGTACTAAGCTCAGACATTGCTTCGTAGAGTTTCCCCCACATTATTCTTGATAGAACCTTATATGCTATGGATAAAGGGCTTATTCCACGGTTTTCGATCTCTCATAGTAATTCTTTATGCGTTCATTACATTTCATTAGAATATAAAATTAATAAATTGTCCGCCAAATAACTTTTTTTTTTTGAAAATTCTATAAAAAAAACTACTGAATATTTTCTCAAATTTCATTTTTTATTTGTAAGTACAATTCTGCCAGTTAATAATGGAAAATAATTTCATTCAAATGGCTGCCTCGGCTGGCCATGCAGTACCCTACACGATCGGTCCAATTTTTAAGCACATTATCGATTGTGTGCAGCTGTATTTCACCAATGGCTTCACGAATATTGTCCTTTAAAGCGTCAATTGTCTCTGCCTTGTCGGCGTAACACTTATCTTTGAGGGCACCCCACAAATAATAGTCCAACGGTGTCAAATCGCAGCTCCGAGGTGGCCAAACGACATCAGCTCTGCGGCTGATAATGCGATCTTCAAAAACAGGGCGCAAAACATCGAGTGTAGCTTCGGCTGTGTGGCACGTAGCGCCGTCCTGTTGAAACCAAATGTTGCCAATATCCTCCACTTCAATTTTTGTGAACAAAAATTCGTTCAACATGGCCCGATAACGATCGCCATTGACTGTGACGTCCACTCCTTGCTCATTTTCGAAGAAAAATGGCCCAATTATACCTCTGGACCAAAATCCGCACCAAACTGTGACTCATTCTGGGTGCATCGGCTGTATGCGTGCGGGTTTTCTGTGCCCCAAATGCGACAATTTTGCTTGTTTACATACCCGCCAAGATCAAAATGAGCTTCATCTGAAAAGATGATTTTTTTTGGCAAAATCGGCATCTATGATTTTCGAAGTAATGTCGCAATATTTCCCAGCGTTGTTCAAGCGTATACACAACTATATTCGTTCAGCGGAGGGATAAAACTAATAATCTGTCAAATCAGACATGAGCTAAATAAGCACTAGTTGAAAAAAAAACGTTAGCTGGCGGACCCGTTATATATTTCATATAACACTCGAAATATTTATAACATTTCTTTAAAAATCAGTTGGATTTACTCATGTAAATTTTTGTAAAATCTTGTCGTCCGATTATATTTGAAATAGGGGTCACCATACTGTAGGGGTCACCTTGTAGTCGACCTCAATCGTTTTGCAGAAGTTTCCCATAAGTTTATAGTTCTGTTTGTCAATTTATCGAAATATAGCTGGAGGCACTATTTTTCTTACCGGATTTCATGCGAGTTCAGCGTGTGGTTGTGAGGGTATTACATAATAATTGTCCGTAATCACTTTAAGCCATGTAATTATTTTAAATTATATTTAAACCACAAACCACCACCAAACTGCCAATATACGTAAGTATTTCGCATATCAACATCGCTATCAGCAACTATCACATCTCAGGCACATGAAATGCGTGGTGTGGTATGAAAATCACTTCTGTTCGAGTCTAATACTCGCATATGGTGTGATTAATGGGATGCACAATGACATCGTTTATTATAATAATTAAAATTAATGAAATTTTCAATATCTGTTATTCGAAAATGAAATTGTTAAACTCTAGAGTTTATGACTTTATTTGAGATTTACGTATATGTATCGTAGTACTACACCATCAAAAGTTGTTGGAATTCAATTAATTTAATGAAATATTGACTTGGGTTGACAAAATTGCCGGCCATGAGTTGTTAGACGAGTAATTAATATTTAAGAGTCGCTGTCACTTAATTTACGATATAATATCTTTTAAATATTACAAATTTGAGTTATAAATCTGTATTTTATTTTCGTTTTCTTTTTTGTAGGCCTGCATTCGGACGAACTGATATCGGGTGAACTAATCACACCCAGAAAAGTAACAAAATCGGGTCAATTTCTGACACACAATCTTATCCATCATCATGGACAACACTACAAACATCATCGAAAGCGACGAAGTTTAGATGATACAACACTAGAACCGGAAGTACACTATCGTGTGGATATACGAAATGAAACATTGCACTTGGAATTAGAGTAATATAATATGGAAGCACTGGGGGAGTGTGGGAAATCATTAATGAAATTCTATTCTATTGATGTTTAGGCCAAATAGTTACTTCATGACACCACATTTGATTGTTGAAAGACATCGAAGAGATTTGCGAACACGTAAAAGGCCGCAAAAGAATACAAATTGTCATTACCATGGCCGTATAAAGGATCAGCCGGGATCACAGGTGGCCTTGTCTGCCTGCAATGGATTGGTAAGTAAATTTATTTTTGTATACCCTAATTGATCTGTGTCATAAATATTAGAATCCATCATAAATTGGAGTGCCACATAAAATGTACGTAAATTTAACAAAAATATTTAATCAGCAATATTAAAAAACAAGTAAAAGTGTTAAATTCGGCTGTGCCGAATCTTTGATACCCTCCACCTTAGTGTTAACCAGCAAAATATTAAATTTTAAAAAGGACCTTTTTTAAGAAAATGTGCTGTTTTAAAAAAAATAAAAATAAGCTTAAAAATAAAAAAGCATTTTTTGAAGAACTGTTAAAAAAAAAAACAAGCTGGGAGGAGAGTTGAACCAACAACCCTCAGACTCCAACGCGCAACCCTTTACCCATCAGGCCACAGCGACCTTAGATGAAGTGTGACAAAATTCATATAAATGTATGAACACATGAAAGTACATCTAAACATTCTAAAGTACTTACCTATTATAAAGAACAACAAAGATTGTCAACATGGAAATTCACCACACGGCAAAAGGAGTAGTTTAGTATAAAACTACAAAATTTAATGTGAAAATTTTATGAGTTTTTTTACGTTTCCAATCATAAAATTTTTTCCAATGGACCAATTTCGCTGATTTTCAATACCAAACTGCTCAGGAATACGTGGAACATTCTGGCCAAAAACCAAACCGCGTTATCGCCGATTGAAGTCGTGAGAATGTTTTCAACAGACGGACAGACGGACATGGCTATATCGACTCCGGTTGTTATAAGGATCAAGAATATATTTACTTTATGGGGTCGCAAAGCCTTATTTCTATATGTTACAATCAGAATGACAAACTGATATATACCCTCTATCACTTACAGTGGAGGGTATAAAAATACATTTATTGCTTTCCACCTAACCAATTTAGGACATATGTGTATTAGACCGACTCACATTGTATGGTAGGGGAAAAAGTGTTTATACACCCATTAAAATGTACCTTGGTTTGTTTTCTGATAATTCCCAAGATATTTCGTGACTAGCATCAAGATCAAGATCCCTTGGGTTTTAATAAAAGGTATTTTTTTAGTGTTGCAAAGAAATTTGTACTTGATCTAAAGACAATGTATACACTATTAGTGTCAAATGAAAGTAGTTTTTATGGCCCGTCCATCGGTATATAACACATGTCCTGACATATCCTTTTCTAGGGATATTCTGCAAAAAAATATATATTTTTAAGTTTTTAGTACGGTGGGGTTTCTGATTTAAATGCCAGATTGGAGTAATCCTAGATATTAAAAATTTGGTCCAGATCACCTCGGACAATGTATTACAAAACAAAAACAGGAAATCAGTAACAGAATAACAATGATGTCCTTGTCAAAACAAAAGATTTGATATCCATTTTGCCCTGTTTAGAACGTAGTGTTTCCACCGTATTGAACTTTTGATAAAACGCGAACTAGTGCGAATTTCTATACAAGCTGAAACACGTATTTACTTAAATGGACTAAAAATTACAATATGTCAATCTGACATTTAAATCAGAAAAGTCTCCGTACTAAAAGCTTAAAAATGCTATTTTTTGCACAATATCCCTGAAAAAGGATGTGTCAGGACCTGTCATTAAGATTTTTCCACAGTCGGAGTCGCCATTAAATATTTTCGAAATCAGTTACAATTATCAATACAAACAAATATTTAATTTTCACCAACTTTGGTTTCAATTCTACAGTTAATTAATTTATTTTGCAAAAGATGGCGTCGATGAATCAATTGGCAATTTTATCAAAAATACACAGCAAATTATTAAAAGCGAATGTTTGGAACCTTTCTGCGGTCTTAACTTAACAATTTTAATAGAGGTTATCATAACCGAACTAGAGGTTGTCACAGCCAAATGTATAGGTTGTCACAACCGACTTTAGAGGTTGTCACAACCGAATTTAGAGGTTATCACAATCAATCCAAGTTGTTCCTTTTAATCATAATTTCATTTCCTATATTTCCATATTTAATTATTGGGTTGGCAAGGAAGTCATTTCGGTTTTTTTAAAGCAATTTTTAATTATTTTAAACAAATAATCAATTTTAATCTACAATGTAGTTGCAATTTTGTTCAATGACCTTTTCCCGTCATTCACGCAACATTTTGATCCCAGATTCATAGAATCACTGGTCCGTCTGACAAATATACTCGAGCAGCTCGGTTTGTAGGTCCTTTTATGTATTGAAGGATTTCCCATTCAAAAAGTTTGGCAGACTTCGGAATAAATGAAAATTCGAATGTGCCACACACAGAGAAGAGATTCGTTGTCGCAACTATATTTACAGCCAACTAAAATTTGGCGGTTCCTTGGACTATGAATTTAGTCAGTTGTCATTACCAATAAATGTGTTACGGATCACCAAATGTTGTGCATATCAATTGATTTGTAATTCAGTTTTGGTTGCAAGAACTGAAATATTTAGTTGAAGCCACAGCAACAAGAAATAAATGTGATCTGTCAATCAAGCTTTAGTTCTAGCAATCAAATTATCCTGTAGTGGTGAATATTATATTAGTTGAATGAACGAAAAATGTAAAAACTAATTCGGTTGTACCAAATAATATATTGGTATGCTCGACTAATTATGTACTTGAATTTAATGGAAGTCACACCCATTTTGTGATGCTTTAACCCATTATGCATTTTTTAGCAAAAAAAAATGTTTTTTGTTAAAATTGTGTATTTTATATTTAAATATAAACAAAATTATTATTATTTATAACCAGGGTTCGGATTTCGTGCCCATTTTTTTTTTATCGAAAATATGCAAAAATTTCTTTATCTCCAATCGAAAAAATAAAATTTTTTAAGGGGTTTCTAACGGTTTCCCACAAAGTGTTCTCATTTGCATGAAATAATTTTTTTTTTCAAAAAATCGGCAAAATAAGAAAATCTCTAATAAAAAAATGGCTATAACTCAGAAACGGTGCGTCCAATCGCAATATTAATAAATTATTTACCTCCAAAGGAGGCTGTAACCAATTGATGTCTTTACCACGGCATTACTTTTTTTTTAACAAATCGCTAAAACTAAATTTTTTCGAATAAAAAATCGCTAAACCGCCATTATGTATATATTTCGCAAACGGAGCGTTAAAGTGGTCCAATTCGTATGGGCTTTTTATTTTCTAAAAATCGCCAAAATAAGAAAATCGCCAAAATAAGAAAATCGCTAAAATCAAAAAATTGCTATAACTCGGAAACGATGCTTCCAAGCGCAAAAATAATAAATTTCTTACCTCCATAGGAGGTTTTAACCAATGGATGCCTCTCATACGGCATCACTTAAAATCCGTTATACTAACATTTTTCAAATATAAAATCGCTAAAACTCACATATGTATGTATGTATGTCCGTGTTATAGCCATTTTTTTATTTCAGCGTTTTTCATATTATGATTCACTTTTGTGAAAAATCCTTAGAAACTCGTAATAAAGTGCCGTTTTCGACTTGAATCCCAAGATGTTAGCATAGGTGCGTTTTAGCGATTTTTGATGCCAGCAATTTTAGTTTTAGCGATTTTTTTAAGAAAAAACTGATGCTGTATTGAAGAAATCCATAGGTGAATCCTAAGGAAGTAAAAACTTATTATTTTTGCGATTGGACACACCGTTTCCGAGATATAGCCATTTTTTTTATTTTAGCGATTTTCTTGTTTTGGCGATTTTTTGAAAAAAAACATTTTATGCGAATTGGAACACTTTGTGAGAAACCCTTAGGAACCCGTAAAATTTTTTTATATTTTCGATTGGACGCTTCGTTTTCCAGATATAGACAGTTTTCTAAATTTTTCATATTTTCGACCAAAAATGGGGATGGGTTACCCTGGGTATCATATGTATGTTTAAGTTAGTTTGTGTCATCAAGGATAATAGTTCCTCCAGCCAAGTGTCCACAATTGTTTGCATGTGATTGTGAAGGCGTCAATAGTGGCGTCATATTCAACGATTATGTTTAAATGTCTCACTTCAGCTCAATTCATGATAATATATATTCTTCGCTGGCTGATATCTATAAGTATACACTTTATTGTTTTTTCACAACTTTGTTTATCACTTTCTGTTTAAAATATTAGTTTTTCTGTAAAGTCCTCGTGTAATATTCAAATATACATACGTAGTTTCTCTGCAACAACAAAACCTTTTGTGAAAAATCGAATACATAACTTTGTTACAAGTGTTTTTGTGACAGAAACTAAATTATGATTATAGTAACTAATATTTGAACACGAATTCTAATATTGTACATTTTATTAGTTGTATCTTCCATTTCAGATGAATGAGGTTTTAGAAATACTCAAATTGGTTAATACAACTAAAGTTTGGTATTAGCAACTTGTATTTAGTAATACCTATTTGTAATCTATCAATAACATCGACAAATAATTCTGATGTTTGACAATTTCCAATTCTGATCAAAATATAGACTTTATCATGGAATTTCCAATGCATGAATTGATTTCCAACTAATCTTTTCCCTGTGTGCAGATCAGGACTATAAGGTGGATGTGGCATCATTTCCCATCCAAGCTCCAATATTTTTTGCCGGGTCTGCAAAAATGTGTGAGGTCTAGCATTGTGGTGATGGACAACCACGCCTTTGCGATTTACCAATTCAGGTCGTACTTCTTCCAGTGCCCATCAAGGTTCGCCAAGTGCTGACAATAGACGCTGGAATTTATGGTTTGGAAGCATTTCGAAATAAATTACTCCCTTAAAATCCCAGAAAATGAACAACATAAACTTTTGTGTGCAGTTAAGCCTTTGATGAAGTTTGAGCGCGTTCCATGTGCTTGACACAGTATCTATTTCAGTTGACTTTGTTGTAAAGGCTCAATTTGTCATCTCCAGTGACAATGCTTTTCCGAAATGGATAATTTTTGTTGCATTTGAGCAATAAACCATTATGTTAAGTGGAATTCCTTAAGCTCATGCGGAATATCAAGCTTTTTAACAAGTCCAAGCCGTTTTTAAATGGGTTTCAATGGTCGTGTATGACACCTTCAACTTGTCGCACAGAAACGCATCAGTCAGATTCGATAACGGCCTTGATTTCGTCCTCAGCAACGTCATTTGTCCTACCGCTCCTGTGGCCATTTTAATCGTGAAATTTCCAGAACGAAATTCTTTTTAAACAGTTTTGGCATGTGAGTTCTCTTATATTATCCAAACCATACACCTCACACTTATTTCGGGTTCCTTCCGCGGTATTTTTGCCCTTTCGAAAATAAAAGTGCAAAATATGACGAAAATGCTCATTCCATATTCCAAACGCGACTTAAATGAAAACTAACCACTGAAAATAATGTGACATATCAGAAATTTAAGATTGAAATGTCAGCTGTGTAACTGTATAACAAAGAATTTAGTCAAGTGATCAAAATATTTGAAAAATTCTTTGAATATCTATTTGAGAAAACCGAAGTTACTTTCTTGCCAACCCAATAAAAAAGGGCAATTAATGCAATTTATATGGGATCGTTTTTGGCATCCCAGCTTTCTTGGGTCAAAGTCCCAATTATGATTAAGTTGAGAAGATGATATCGGTTAAATGGGCGCCGTCACAATTGATTACCAGACGGGCCCGTTTTATGGCATTTTTCATCACTTCGGCGAGAACAGATTCTCGCACTCGTGTCGAATGTTGACCTTGAGGGCTTCCAGGGTCTCGGGCTTGTTCACGTAAACACGGGACTTCAAAAAACCCCACAAAAGAGTCTGGAATGGTTAAATCGGGCGATCTTGCGGGCCAGTGTAAATCGCCAAAACGAGAGATGAGGCGACCCGGGAACGCCGCCTTCAGAATATCGGTTGTGGCTCGCGCAGTGTGTGCCGTTCCTCCGTCCTGTTGGAACCACATATCCTCCAGTCCTAATTCGTCGAATTGCGGCAGAAAAAAATCGGTTAACATGGCCCTATAGCACGCGCCGGCCACTGTTGTCGTTTGACCAGCGGCGTTTTCGAAAAAAAAAATGGCCCGATGACTCCTCCAGCGTGAACAGCGCACCATGCAGTCACTTTGAGCGGGAGTAATGGCTCCTCGTGCATCACTGGTGGATTTTCGGTATCCCAGAAGCGATAGTTTTGCTTGTTCATGTACCCACTGAGGTGGAAATTAGCCTCATCGCTCATTATGATTTTGGTGGAAAAATCGTCCACGAGATTGAGGATGGCTTGGGCGTAGGTTACACGCGCTTGGCGGTCGACAGGCAGCAGCTGATGCACGGACTGGACTTTGTATGGAAACATGCTCAGGTCTTTGACCAAAATTCGACATAGGGACGACCGGCTGATGGCTAATTGTGAGGCACGGCGTCTGGTCGATGTTTCCGGCGACAGCTCGATAACCTCGGCAACAGCGGCGATAATCTCGGCAGAACGGGCGCTCCGGGGCCGGCCACTCCTGGCAACGTCTCGTGTGTTCCCATACTCTTCAAGGTTAGCGGCCAAACGGCGCAGTGTTTGCGCAGTCCGTGTCGGACGGCCGGGGATTCGGCGACGGTATTCGCGCTGCGCCACAGACGAATTGTTACGTAAAAAAATAGACTCGATTATTCCACGTTCTTGGGGGAGTGTATCGCTCCATGGCTTGTTTACTTGTATTCTACATCTGTCTAGTTCACAAATGTCAAAACAGATTTGACATTGATGATGTTGTACTACCTTACCTTTGGCGTGTATATCGATCGGCACATCTAAAACGAAAAACAAAAACAAATGTTTTCCCATTACATTCCATGAAGGAATTTGGGTAGAGCTTCCCATAACCAGTGAGCTGTGCACTTTTTAGTTTTGTACTCACTGATGGAGACCTATAGTTTTACACCGGTTCCGAACGGTATTTTCAGAAGATTTCTATGGCTAAATATTCGATAGTGTCGCCGTCACTATGCGGGGTGACAGCCGCTGAAGGAATTTTAAGGTGATCAGTGCAGGGATCGAACCCAGGATCTCATGTACAAGAGGCGCGCACTCTAACCGGTGCGCCACCGACGGCCACATTCGTATCATCCAACTTTGGGACAAATTAAATTAATTACCATCCATCGATTACTCTCCGTTGACGGTGATAGCAAAGCCATCATTATTTTCGAAGAAGTACGGACCAATGATGCATCCGACCAACAATCCAAACCAAACAGTGACTTTCTACGGATACAAATTAAGCAATTTTGCCTGTTGACGTAGCAGTTCATCAAAAAATGTGCCTCGATAAAATGGGAGCAATACACGCATCGTAGCAACAAGAGTCCACCCATTTTGACAATGAAGTTTTAACATTTTCATGTGTTGCTCGCGCTGTAAATTGCCATGGTGGTTTGTATTTATTGGCAGAAAAACAAAAGCCAGTAAAATTAATAAACCCATTCCTGTTGGAAAACCTTTTGGAATACGTTTTAGTAGTCGACGGAAATTAAGAAAGGACTCTTGTCCAATTTTAGTCTAAAGATGTGACCCTTCTACCTAACATTTGAACTGCTGAATACGATCCTACAAACGTCTGATTCAGGTGCTTTGCGTCACGGACTTTGTAATTCTAATGGTAGTATCAGATACTTTGAATTGTTGGAAATCGGAATTTAAATAGTTATTTTCTACAATGGACAATTCCCAAACCCTTCGTGTGACCCAATCCTAAAACAAAAACTTAGCTTCATAGTTTATTCAATACAACGTAGTCCTGTTTTTTCATTTGCATTCGTCTCAAGTAACCTCGATATTACAAATTGATATTACAATGTGTTAACATGTGTAGTCTGTAGATGAAGGAGCTTTCGCTGAATCGCATTGTGGCATATGGGCAGACAATTGTCTATCCACTGATCAGCCTGTCGGTCCGTCCATCTGTCCGCCTGTCTGCCTATCTATCACGATACTACATGACGGTAGGAGAAATCCATTATAATCGTTGTACCGGCGTGTGAGTGTTGAGACTAAATATCAAATTTTCCCCGACTGCATTCACCACGTTGTCTATGTGATATTGTGTGGCACGATGACGTGGTACGGTGTGGCGTGTTGTCGCTACAAAGAATGGTATGATATGGCGCCTGGTATCCACAATTGCAGTATTACTTACTCGGCGCTCGATTACTCAGCGCCTGGCTGTCAGTTAGTCTGTCTGTCTCGTCTTGTCTGTCTGTATTGTATGTACGTCATTTATAAGTCCGTTCCATACTTCATTGGGGTACAAGCCGAAACAGAAGAGAACAAAAAGCCAGCCAAACATCAGTCACTCGCTGGTTGTCTTTATTGTTTCTCACATTAGCGGAAGCAGCGATTATTTGTCATTACAGTCATAAACACATTTTATGACACCGCTTAACTTTATATTGTTGGTTTTTATTTTTATTGTGTTTACATTTGTTATTATTTATTTCCATGTAATTTAATTGTTATTATTATTATTATTATTCTTGGGAAAATAGTAATAAAACACTGGACCTGCCAGACACATTGTTGCAACCTACTACAATCAAAGGTTAAAGTGAATGTATACAGGTTGTAAGATTACGATTATGTTTTAGACAATTGAAAGATCTCATTCAAAGGAGTCTCATTTCATAATCACTGTTAGATATACCGATACTAGTGTCCTTTGCAATTGTCGATTTTTATCAATATTCTAGTTGCAACTTCAATCATATTCTTCATTTTTTTGTTTCTTTATTTTCTTATTGTTTTTTTTTTTCATTGTAATAAAGTTGTCGTCATATCGTTATTGCTGTTTCCTAATTTTTTAAATGGATTTCACAATGGCATGATACTAAGCTATTATCGTTTTGTGTTTAAACGCTTATAATTTGTTTCTGATATTGCATTATGACAGGGATTTCCCCCTCTCTTTGCGTTTGCGAATGATGTGATAGAATCAATTTTAATTGATATAATAAATTCATAGAATTCATCGTTTAGTGGAAAATTAATTAATATTCTCTACAATTAATTGACAATGTCTGGAAGTTTTTTTTTCCAATTTCATTGGCGTTTAATTGATTGGCTGACTGACTATGTCTGTAAGCGCACGTAATACTACAACTCAGGCTGACCGGCTAACGTTCGTGTCTTAAGTCTTTCGTTGTTTGCAAGTCAATTCAGTTAAAGAAAGGTCGCAATGTTTTCATGCATTACAAGTTAATGCTTCAAAACGGAACTAACGAAATTACGGAGAAATTTAGTGATACTAGTGTTAGTTTTTAGTAAATGTATGAGAAATTCGTACTACAAGCTTACAAGGTCAGGAACATTTTTCTAATTGAAAACTGATTGGCTTTTGTTGGAAATAATAGACAATTGAGTTAAGCATACTCACTGGCATGACTAGTTTCGAAATTCGTGATAAGTTCATCATCAGATGCCTAACTCCTGTGCCTGAATTGATACCATCGGTAGATCATCAATCGTATACAGGGTGGTTCAGTCACGACTGGACAAATTTCACCAGCATATTCCTTGGCTCATTTCATGAAAATATGTCTATCTGGTCGTAGATTTCAGTCACGACTTGACAAATTTCACCAGCGTATTCCCTGGCTTATTTCATGAAAATATGTCCATCTACGAACATCCCCGAAAATGGCAGCGGTTTGAAAATTTTCGGATTGGTGGTAAATTTTAACATATTAAACTTATCGATTGAAATTTACAATCACATTTGATATTTGAAGGTAAAGAAAGACGATAGAAATACCCTAGATAGTGCCGTCGGTGGTGCAATGGTTAGTGTGCGCGGCTCTTATACATGAGATCCTGGGTTCGATCCCGGCTCTGACCACCTTCAAATTTTCTTTCGGCGGCGGCCACCTCGCATAGTGACGGCGACACTATCGAGTATCTAGCCATGAAAAAGCTTCTCAAATTTCCGTTCGGAATCGGTGTAAAACTGTAGGTCCCAATCAGTGAGTGAAAACTGGAAAGCGCACAGGTCAGTGATTGTGAGAAGTTCTCCCCAGTCCCTTCATGGGATGTAATGGGAAACCATTTATTTTTTTTTAGTGCATTAATTTCACCAGATGGCAAAGGCTTTTTCCGTACTACCATTTTTCACTTGGATTGACGAAAAAGCACTCAAAAATAATTTTTTTTCAATTCTGTGGTTTGTAATTCAAAAAAATATATAGATAATAGAAAGGCGTATTGTGTTTGTGTCAACAGAAAGGCAAACAATCATGGTTAAATAGTGTTTGATGTGTTAACATCTATAGGCAAGGACAATCTATCAAAGTGAGCACATGCAAACAACATACAGCGTTAGCATCACATCCGTGGTTGTTGTACAACAATAGTCTCTGCCTGAAAATAAGTATGATGGTATTGATGTAGCGGCAGCGAACAAGCAAGCAGGTCGTCGTTGCCAAAGAGTATTGAACAGTATAGAGAACTCATGAAACGAATTATATAACTCAAAACCACCGGCGACATCTGGCGAATGATTCAAAACGTATTACTCTCTTTTTGTCATAACTTGGGACATTCATAATTTTGATATGAAACATTGATTCCTTTTAAAGCATTCATGCCTTTTGTATTGTTTTATGTAATAACATTGTCTAAATGGTCCATTTATTTTGAAATATTCTATAAAGAGAATAAGACTCGTGTATGCTCTTTTACTCAGACTCTCTACATGAGAGCTGCAAAAGACTGCATGCAATAAGTTCTCTATACTACTCAATACTTTTTGTCGTCGCTCTGATTATGACAAAATACAAACAAATATTTCAGTGAACTAAATATTGCTTTATTTATTTTAACGATATTACATATAATGTTAAAGCTGATGTAGAGCAGGTACCCGCATAAAATTCAACTGGCTCATCAACTAATGCACGTTGGAAAAAACGGCCTCCGTAACATATTCTCCCAAACATATTCTGCAGGAACCACGTATATGTTTGGAACACACTAAAAACATTTATTTGTTTGAAAGTCCCAAACTCAGGTGTATTTAAATGCAAACATAAGCATGCTTACTGACAAATATGTATGATTTTGCGTAGAAACATATGCGTGCTTCATCCCCAACATCCAAATACTTACATGGAAGCATTCGTTTGTTTCCCTCAAACATCCATATACTTACGTATTCTCCCCCAAACATAATAATATTTCGAATCGAATTATTCTTCGATTTCAATATATATGTATTATTTATTAGAACTAATTTTTACAATATAAATCCACATTTATACATAATTACTACAAAAAATTAATAGATTTAAAACGGTCCTTTTTACGTTTATTTGAATTGAATGCATTATTTGTATTTTTTCATGAAATGAGAATCTGCTGCTCTTTTGCTTCTCCTTTCTTTGCTGTCTCTCACGTTTTTGTTTTCAGAAGGTTTCAGCTATGCGTTGGTTATTACTATGCGTTGGTACTCAAACAAGATATTTATATACAAATCAAGTTCATGCAAGCCAAGCGTCGATTAATTACTTGTGCTTTTTATTACACTTATTCGACAAATGATTTTCTCAGTAACGGCTCAGACAGACAAAGGGCTTCACGTTGTTGCCCTTTCCAGTTTCTTTCCTCAATATCGTTTCACTTTGGTAGCACACATACATATATATGAATCACATGCACAAACACCAAAGTAAAATCACAAACCATTTAACCGTTCGATCCGTCGTTTATTCTCTTTTCACTGAGCAAGTGCTTTTGATATCCTCTGTCCTATGAACCATTGATGACTGAATACATGAAAATAAAACGCAAACATACACGCAATATACACTATATACAAATACACTGATTTCATCTGCAATTTGCACGCACATTCAGGAATATTTACGAATCACTCACTGAGAGAATAATGCAAAAATCCAGATACACACTTACAAGATATACAAACTCGTCGCCCCTCTTTTATTCGCTTGCTCTTGAGAGAGCATAACTAGTGCAACAAACACTGCTGTTTTTAAATCACAAACACAAATATATTTGGGTCGCAAACACATATGTTATAACATATTAATCATTGTGTCTCAAACATGTAATATTGAATAGCAAACATTTGCGTACTATATTTGCGACAAGCTCCAAACACATGTTGTATTTGCATCCAAACGACAAAAAACTACAGATTTTTCAACGTGTAGCCTTAACACCCATCATCTCCAGAGAATATAGAATTTCGTTCATGGAGAGATTCCATAGCTGAGGCGACAAAAGACCCCCTTGAGGCGGTCCTCTGCTTACAAATCTATGGAGATGCGTTAACCCAAAGCTAGACAAAATACGTGTTTTTGTTAAGAAGGTTGTGGACAAACAATCTTATATTGCTGCTAACCCCCAGAACCGTGAGAGCCGAAGTTATTCCGACTGGATTATATCTAAAAAAATCTACTATAGTATATTCTTTAACAGAAAGAGCTTTTTATAACGCTGAGAAGATCATGTAGAGCGGTTTCGGTAAAACTGTCCTTGCTGTCAGCTCTATGTTAAGAAGAAAGTAGCCTGTGATCTATGTGGATTCTAAGATAGCTATCGAGTAATCTCTTCAAGATTTTCAAGAGAAATGACGATAGACTAATCGGTCGGAAATCCTTAGGTCTCGTGTGAGATGGTTTCTCCGCTTTAGAAATGAAGACAACCATAGTTTCCCTCCATTTCAATGGTATGTCAGCCTGCTTGATACATCCGGTGTATAGCTCTTTGAGCTACGGCACCAGTCTATAAGTCACTGCCTTCAGCTCCGCTGGCGATACATTGCCCGATCCTGGCAACTTGAAAGGTTGGAAGGTTTTTATAGCCCAAAGAATTCTAGATTCGGTGACAATTTCACTGGCTATAACCAATGACTGTTCTTCAACTGGATATCCAACTTATGTATCTAGTTCAATGTGTATCCAGGAGCTCGTCCAGTGATTCCTCACTAGACGTCTTTAAAGAACAATCACTTTTTCTAATGTACCCAATTGCAGCCAATATTTTCCTAAGCTTGGAGGCTTCGAATGTGCTTTCCCCATTGCTGCAGAAATTCATCCAGGATTTATTTATAGCTGTCCAGTTTATTATATTTTTGTATATATTTTCTAACACATCCCGCTCGTCGATCTTTGTTAATATTTGCTAAACAATGGCCGTCGGTGGTGCAATGGCTAGTGTGCGCGGATCTTGTGCATAAGAACGTAGGTTCGATCCCTGCTCTTACCACCTCGCTTAGTGATGGCGACACTATCGATTACTTAGCCATGAATAAAGCTTCTCAAAATACCGTTCGGAACCGGTGTAAAACTGTAGGTCCCAATCAGTGACTGAAAAATTAGAAAGCGCACAGCTCACTGGTTGTGAGAAACTCTCCCCAATCCCTTCATGGGATGGAATGGGAAACGTTTTTTTTTTAACAATAACTATCAAATGTGAATAGATGTGAAAATTCATCTTGACATTTAATCTATTCGGCCGACGTAGATTGCTAATCCTGGACATCTTCAGTCATAACGGTGATATTCTCGTGGCACCTCTTCTGTCATGTGTTGCTCCAGTCTCTACGGGGCGAGCGGCTAAACGGCATAGGGTATCTCCTGTTGCTGTAGGACGGCCGTGAAATCTGATACGAAATTCATCCGACCATATAACCTTAACCTCAAGGCGTAATTGAATTTGTATTATTTAAAACGCGTCGATTTAATACTTCACCTTCTTCCAGTCACCCTCAGTCAAATTTTCGTAGACCTGGGCATATTCGTTACGAAGCTTTATATTCTTTTGAGATTAAAAAGGATTTATTTTTCTTCTCTGCAGCTTTAACGCCCAATCGTTTGATACTTCGACGTACACTTCTTGTACACTAAAAATTGCGAACTGTACACGCTGAAAAATCTGCCTGTTTGGATGCAAATATAAAGTGTGTTGGGAGCTTGACGCAAATATAATATACTTGTGTCCAAATATATTGTGTATGCTATTCAATATTACATGTTTGAGACACAATGATTAATATGTTAGAATACATGTGTTTTCGACCCACATATATTTATGTTTGTGATACAAATCCACCTGTGATTGTTGCACTGTCTTTGCTCTCTCGAGACTAAGGGAATAAGAGGGGGGCAACGAGAGAAGCTATCTTGTAAGTGTGGATCTGTATTTTTTGCATTATTCTCTCAATCACTGATTCGTAAATATTCCTGAATGTGCGTGCAAATTGCAGATAAAGTCAATGTTTCTTGTTTTGCCTGATGCATTGCGTTTTAGTTTCATGTGTTCAGTCGTCAATGCTTCATCGGACAGTGGATATCAAAAGCGCTTGATCAGTGAAAAAAGAATAAACCAAGGTTCGGACGGTTAAATGGATTGTGATGTTACTTTGGTTTTCGTGTATGTGTTTCGTATATATGTATGTGTGCTACCAAAGTGAGAAACGATTTTGAGGAAAGAAAGTGGACAAGGTAACATCGTGAAGCCCTTTGTCTGTCCGAGCCTTTACTGAGAAAATCGGAACGGCGAACCATTTGTGAAATAAACGCTTGGCTTGTATGAACCAGATTTGTATATACATATATTCTTTGTGTACCAACGCATAGTGATAACTAACGCATAGCTGAAACCTTCCGAAACCAAAAACGTGAGAGACAACAAAGAAAGGAGGGAAATACGCATATGTTTCCACGTAAAAGCATACATGTTTGCCAGTAAATATGATGCTGTTTACATTTAAACACAGGTGAGTTTGGGACATGCAAACATATTAGTGTTTGAAGTGTGTTACAAACATATACCATGGTTCCTGTATAATATGTGTGGGAGAATATGTTAGAGAGGCCGTTATATTTACGCGTGTTGTCGACAAACTTATTTTTAAAATATTGCTCAAAAATTAAAACGCGTTGTTCTTTTATTTACTGCTTCATTTTTAGTTACCCTAAACTCTCAAGTGTCACATTGTATTTTTTTCAACAACAACACTGGGGCGCAGGTAACTGATAAAAGTGTATACATCGAAACTAAAATTTTGACGTATACCGTGGTATTACCGAGAAGCAAAACTGTTGTAAAGGAGAATTCCGAAGGTGACAATTAAAACGGTTCACATCGAATCTAGAATGTACCTCTTCACCAGGCACTACGGTCTTGGCAGGAACTCTTCCTGTCCAACTTTGCACTCGCCCCTAAAAGAAAAGTTATCTCCAACAACTTTTACCAGGTATTCTCTAAGCTGTAGTCACCTCAACGATGTCTAGATGAGCTTCCATCTGGCTGAATTAAAGGCATTCTTTATACCCAGTGTGATTATCGCACAATATTTCCTTGCACCACTTTTGTCCTGAATGGCCTTTCATGCCGTATTTACTACGTAACTAATTGCGTCGATGGTAGTGATCTTGCTTTCCGGAGACAAGCAATAAACTTCTTCGACAGACATTTGTCTATTGTATCCAGAAGGGATATCGGGCTGTATGATTTACAGACTTTTGAATAAGGAATTACTTTTGATCCTTCCCTCTTTGGCGGAATGGGCTGTTATTAAATAGCTTGGCATAAAGATGTGGTCTCGACTTTATCGCTAATTTAAGTGCTAGCGTCATTACCTCCTCCTCAGTAGTATCTACTGTGCCCTCCATTGGGCGGCCTGTTATCAGCTTATAGTTACTGCAGAAGTTACGGGGATGAAGAGGTAGACGAGATCGTCGAACATCTGCTAGACTCTTTATTTTCCCTTGTGGGAGTAGGGACCAACAATAGGGACTTTCTTCTTTTTGGATTTAAAATATATTCAGGAAGTTAAGCTGAATGACCTTAGAATATTTGTTCTGAACAGAAATTCGTTCGTCAAGGACTCTCTTTATCAGTCCCATATTGGGACAGCGGGATGGGCTATCGGTCATATGGCTTGAAAGCCCCTTAACCACACCAGCTCCAATTTATAGGTTCGACGATGAGAATGGAGCATGACGTCCCGTGGTATCTCAACTTTTTTCATTGGACTAAGTGTGTCAATAGTAACAACCAGTTCTACCTAAACTAGTGGTGACATAACTTGGTCTACATCAGGACCAGCTGATTTTTTTTTATCAAACCAACACTCAGGGGATGTCCCCTATAAATGCGGTGTATTGTGTTGGCGAAGGAAAATTGAGGTAGTGGAGGGTCTAAAGAGGGAGTAGTGTAGGGAGTAGTGTCTGTCACTGTCAATTTGCCTTGAATCTTTGTATGTCTCAATTGGTGGGAAATACACTAGCCGGAAGTTTATTCCATATACGGACTGTACGGCTGAAGAACGAATTTTCTCTATAGTGTGTAGTGCGGTCAACCGGCTACTCGATAAAAAACCGATGAGAATTCCTGGAGAAGAAACTTTTCGCGTCGAAATACTTTGGTACACTTGGATCTTGCCTGTTTGCGTAGCAGTTCAGTATTAACGTTTTTTTTTTAAACGCCAGTCTCTGAACGTTCTTATAAGCTCCCTGCACAGTTTCCTAAAAAATACTCTATTTTTATATGAAAAGTATCTGTCTTTGAACATAAAAATTGCCTTTTAGGCGACACAATTTTCGCAAAATATATTTAATATCTGTCTCTTTATTCTCATTCAGGTCGGCCATATAAAAACGAAAAATAATGAATATTACATTGAGCCATCAAAACATCATGCGTCCCACAACATTAACGGACATCCGCATGTCGTATTTCAAAGATCGTCTGTTAAGGAAAAGGTAATTACACAAATTTACATTACACAAATGACAACAACAACACACACAAGATAATGAAGACAATTTTAAGGTGGGTTGTTTGGAGACTTAAGAATGAAATCGCATAATAACTTATATACAAACTGCAGTAGAGAGGAGACACAGAAAAAAATTGTTTTGACAGAAAGGTAGACAGACAGACAGTCATTCAGTACAAAGCCATGTAGACGGACAAAAGAGTGACAAAAGGACTGGCAAACCAACGAATGAATGAATATGTGGCAGGCGGACAGACAGTGTAAGAAGTTACAGACAAAGCACATAAAACTGATAGACAAATTGCAGCAACCCACTCTGATATGGGACTTGTCCGAATTCTGTGGGGAGGGGGAGAATGGTGATGTCTGAAGAAGTAAAAAGTGTCAACACTTTAAGGTAACTAAACCAAAATGTTAATAGTAACGACAAATCTTCTATATTTGCATAGAAAACAAATGGCAACAGCACTAATACCCACAAGAGGAAACAACAGCAGTCGCACAAGCGAAACCAACAATCTATGCAGCAGCAGCAGCAGCATCAACAAGAACAACACCATAAATTGCACCAAAATGCAACAAAACGTCACAGAAGGACCCTTAGTAATTGTGGCACCAAGGAGCCGAGAAGACGCATTGAAGCGCGACTGGTTGAGTGGCAACCACAGGGAAAGGTGAGTGGGTGAATTAGGGATTTAAATACTCGCATGTGAATGAATGTGAAACAGAGTTACAAGAAAGCTTGCGGCAATGAGGTTCTAAAATCATAATAAAGAGTGGCGTTTCTTTCTACTTGGTTTTTGAAAATTGAAGAAAACACAGAAATTTGTGCAAGTGAATGAAATATATATTTGGATCGATAAATCCATGCCTGCCCTTTACTTTGTAAAGATTAAAAGAAACCCAATGGTTTCCCGTTGCATTCCATGAATGGATCAGGGAGAGTTTCTCACGTACCTGTGAGCTGTGCCTGTTCTACATTATTTCCAATTGAAATTTGAAAAAATTCAATTAAAATTTAAAAATTCTATTTGAAATTTGAAATACATCAATTCAAATTTGAAAATTCTATTTCAAATTTGAAATACATCAATTGAAATTTGAAACACATCAATTGAAACTTGAAAGACATTAATTGAAATTTAAAACACGTCAATTGAAATTTGGCATACATCAATTGAAATTTGAAAATTCTATTTGAAATTTGAAATACATCAATTGAAATTTATAACACATCAATTGAAATTTAAAACACATCAATTGAAATTTGAAACACATCACTTGAGATTTGAAACACATCAATTGAAATTTAAAACACATCAATTGAAATTTAAAATAAACCAATTGAAATTTAAAACTCTAATACATAAAATCGGTTAATAATTTTTTAATTTCAAGTGACGAATTTTAAATTTCAATTGATGTCTTTCAAATTTCAAGTGATGTGTTTCAAATTTCAATTGATGTGTTTTAAATTTCAATTGATGTATTTTAAATTTCAATTGATGTATTTCAAATTTCAAATATAATTTTCAAATTTCAATTGATATTTTTCAAAATTAAATTGATATTTTTCAAAATTCAATTGGAAATGGTGTAGATTTACACTCACTGATTGGGACCTATAGTTTTACCCCGGTTACGAACGGTATTTTGAGAAGCTTTTTCATGGCTCAATACTGGATAATGTTGCCGTCACTAAGCGAGGTGACCGCCGTCGAAAGAAATTTAAGCTGGTCAGAGCTGTGATCGAACCTACGTTCTTATGCACAAGAGCCGCGCACACTACCATTGCACCACCGAGGGCCACACGTTTGATGTGTTAACATCTATAGGCACGGGTAGGGCAATCTATCAAAGTGAACACATGCAAACAACACACAGCGTTAGCATCACATACATGGTTGTTGTACAAGAATAGTCTCTGCCTGAAAGTATGTATGATGGTATTGATGTAGCGGCAGCGAACAAACAAGCAGGTCGTCGTCGCCAACGAGTATTAAATAGTATAGATAACTCATGGAAGAAATTGTATGACTCAAAAGCACTGGCGACATCTGACGAATGATTCGAAACATATTACTCTCGTTTTGTCACAACTTGGTCTATTCCTAATTTTGATATGAAACAATGATACCTTTTGAAACATTTATGCTTGTTGTACTGTTTTATGGAATAATATTGCCGAAATGGTGCATTCATATTGAAATATTCTATAAAGAGAATAAGACTTGTTCATGCTCTTTTACTCAGACTCTTTACATGAGAGCGGAAAAGAGTGCAATAATTTCTCCATACTATTCACTACTTTTTGTCATCACTCTGTTTATGACAAAACAAAAACAATTATTTCAGTGAGCTAAATATTGCTTTATTTACTTTAACAATATTACATTTAATGTTAAAGGAGATATAAGAAAAAAGAAAGTGCAATAACAAAAGAGCCTTCTGCACAAAACTGTTCTTTTTGATTTGAATTTCCAATGTAACATTTACTAATGCGTTCATAGAAATCGAACAGATACCGTGTAACAAAAATGTCTTCATACATCACCCGTGAGTTCGAACACTCATTGATTGTTTTAAATATTATTTCCGGCAAATGTTGCCCACTGCTACACTTCAAGTGGTCCAATTTTGGAACACTTTCTACAATATTTCGGCGGGTATGTCACGAACGGCAGGTTGGATGTTGTCTTCCAAGGCAGCAATCGTGGTTGGCTTGCCCTCATATAAGTAGAGAATAATCTGGTGGGGTCAAATCGCAAGATCGAGCAGCCAAACAATGTGAAATTAATTGCTCATCAAACTCGCCTCTCAATTGATTCATGGTATCGCGTGCAGTGTGGTATGTGGCACCGTATTGTTGAAGACAGCATTCACTTTGGTTCGCTCGCAAGCGCTCCACAGTCCAACCTGAACGGTCGCAAGCCGCGAACCAATATTAATTCTACCGGCTCGCTGCTCCCGAGCTGGCTCTCTATTTTGCAAGCCGACTGACGAGCCGGAAGCTAATTTCTGTCGCGAGCGTGATGCTCCCGAGCTAAAATCAGGCTCGTAATCCAACCTGAGGGCTCGCACCTCGCGAGCTGGGAGCCAGGGTTCGGTAAAGCTCGAGAACTAGCTGCTCCGAAGTCAAAATCAGGCTCGCAATTCAACCTGATGGCTCGCAGCTCGCGAACCGGCCCCCTATTTTGCGAGTCAATGTCAAATGTGTCGGCTTGCGAGCTAATATTAATTCTTTCGACCCGCGGCTCCAGTGCTGGCTCTCAATTTTGCGTGCCGACTGGCGAGCCGGGAACCAATTTCTGTCGAACTGCGAGCTGGTCTTCGAGCCAGTTGAATTTGTTTTAAGATTTTTCATATATGAAAGAAATAAAGAACATGCACCACAAAAACTGTGAGTCCAATTGTTAAAATTGGGGGTTCCTAAGAATTTTGTGCAATAAACTTATTTCAATACGAAAATTCCAAAAGAATTTCAACTCGCTCGGAGCCCCAGCTCTCAGCTCGCGAGCTGGGAGCCGAAAGAAATTGGTTCCCGTCTCGGGACCCGCGGGTCGAAAGAATTAATATTAGCTGAAATTGGCTCGCAAAATAGGGAGCCGGCTCGCGAGCTCCATGCCCTTAGGTTGGATTGCGAGCCTGATTTTGTCTCGAGCTTGTACGAACTCTGGTTGAAACCACATGCCAACCAATTCCAATTCTTCCATTTTGGGTAAACAATTCGTAATCATCTTCTGTGAAGAAGTATAGTCCAATGATGCTTCCGGTCCATAAAACTTACCAAACAGTTTATTTTCAGGATGCTTTGGCAGCTCTTGAACAGCCTCTAGCTGCTCCTCGGACCAAATTCGGCAATTTTATTTATATACGTACCCATTGAGCCAAAAATTAAACTTGTCGCTGAAGACCATAAAATGGACGTAGACACATCTATAGCACGAAGCACGAAACATATCACAGAGCACGAACTTTGATAACACAGTGCAACACGAAAAAATATAACCATGTACGGACACCACTACGTGATAAAAGACAAAAAAAAAAGACCCGTGTCTCCCAATTGTGCCCAAAGCCATGCACTTTTTTTATAGGCCCCCAAAGATTTGGGGCCTAGGTGTCACTTTTGAAAAAAAGTGATAATTTTGTCAGGCTCATATCTTGCAAACCGTTCGGAATTTGTATTTACTTTCTGAGGGAAAGTTGTAGCTCTTGTCATAAAAAACAAAAATTGTGAACATATAAAATCATAAAAACTTCTTCTTCAAGCTCAAAATCAAAAAATTTAAAAAATTTGATTTTTTTACCGTTTTCCCCCAGTTGAGATCCATAGGTAGCAAACCGTTCAAGATTCAAGGAAACAATCAACAACAAAAATTTACCTAAGATCTCAATAAACAACTTTCTAGAACATATGAACTTCCCAGGAATGATTCTTATATTGTGTGCTGCGTCCCTTGTTGCGTGTGCTGAGCTTACTGCTCTGCCTGTGCTGCTGCGGTTGGTGAGATAACATAGTATCTGAATGTTAAAGTAAGAATAATTCCGAACTATTTGCAAGATGTGAGCCTAACCAAATTATCACTTTTTTGCAAAAATGACACCGAGACCCCAAATCTTTTGGGCCCATATAAAAAAGTGCATGACTTTGGGCAAAACTGGGAGACACGGGTCTTTTTTTTGGTCTTTTATCACGTAGTGGTGTCCGTATATGGTTATATTTCCTTGACTTAAAAAATTACATATAGTGTAATAAAACGCAATGATTTGCAAGCATTGTTTGCTTGATTTGCAAGCGTTGGTAAGGAAAACTAAAATTTTTTGACTTCGACACATGTTACAAATCACGCGTGAGCTGGCAAAAACTCAACACTGAAAACCAAAGAACAACAAAAATCACCCTGTATTAAAGTCAGTTGAGACTGAACATATTTGGGTCTTCCATTTTCTACAGGCCTAATACCCTGTTGGAAGTTTTTGTCGCAGAAAAATGTATAACTCGTAACAACCATTTGGGAAGCTCTCTTTATACCCACATTTCTTTCAACTGTCACTGGTTTTTATTAAGTAAATTAAATTATTTATGTAAATTATTATTTTTTTAATTAAAATGTTCCAACATCCCTTGTTTTACAAAAAAAAACCCAACACAGGTAAAAATTCAAGGTGGCAGAAAGATACGACGGCTAAACCATCAGCAATCGCACTACAAATATCAAACAACAACAACGGATGTTAAACACCAAAAATATGATCATCATCATACTCAGCAACAAACACATGAAGTCGACAACAACCACTATAATAATAATATGGCAACAAACCAACGCATCTTGACGCCAACAACACCAAAAACCACAATTACATTTGCACCTCAACAACAACATCTGACGCCTGAGGCACAACAACAGCATCACTACAACACCAAGGGGCAGCAACGACAACATCAGCATCAGCATCAACGCATGAAACGTTCAATTAGCAGCCCACGACATGTTGAGACTCTAATTGTTGCCGACTCCACAATGGTTGCCTTCCACGATGAGGTGGAGTCGTATCTTCTGACCATAATGAATATGGTCTCGGCCCTCTATAAAGATCCCAGCATTGGCAATGCCATTGAAATTGTCGTTGTTAAAATTATATTACTCGAAGAGGATGAAGCTCATCCAGATTTGAATCTCACCCAGAATGCTCAACAGAATTTGGATACATTTTGTAGGTAAGTAAAAGAGTAAAAGCAAAAAAAACTACACTTCATATGTGAACTGAAAACACGCGCAGCCGATAAACGTTTATTCCATTTGATATTCAATTTGCATATGGGATGCGCACAGTGGTACGAGATATGAATGGGCTTGGTAGGGATCAAAAATGTTTGCTCAGTAAAATTTAGCATACAAAAAAGAGGGTTGTGTTTGTTTTATAGCCAGAAAAAGTTGGATGACTTTTTAAATTTTATTCTGATAAATTTCAATAACAACGGCCAAAAGAACTTATGTATAAAGTTGAGTATTGCCGGCACCCAAATCGGCATGAGTAGGGAAGTGCGATTAATTGATTTGATCACTTAACCTGATTATTCGACATCCTGGTGAATCGAATAATTGCTAACTCATACATTTTGATTAATCATATTTATGATTAATAGATAAATCTTTGAGTTGAGTTTGTTTTTTTAAACAACTTTCTTTACTGAAAATTTTCACATCATAGAGTAATCATATATGTAGAGTAGCGACTCCTCTCAGTAAACTTACGAATTTTGGTGTGGTTGCATATGGACGTTGAATAGAATTTCTTTAATAATAACAGATAGATGCATTAGTTCAAACTAACCAACAATAAATCAGTAACAACAATTCATTTTGTGAGTTAAAGTTTCTGTGTAAATACACCACTAACAAAATGTCACATTTCTGTGTAAATACACCACTAACAATAAAATATAACAAAAAAGTCAAAAGTCAAAGATGAAGATGATTTTGTTCGAAAACAATTCATTCATCAACTCATTTCATTAAGCTCTAATAATTTGGATTATTTATTATAAACCTATATCAAAGCCTATACCATATTTTTCACAATCCGATACTTTTAATACATATGAAATGATTAAATAATTTGTAATCTATAATATATAATATAATACATATACGATGTTTACAAAATACACAAATACATGTAAAATATGTGAAAACCGCATAAAAATTATTATTATTTTTTGTCAGTCAGTTTTTGTCAGTCAGCAATTATCATAGCATTACAAAAACGCAAACATTTTCGAAACCCCTAATGAACCCATCCTGAAATTTGTAAATCTTTTAGAAAAAAGATAATTAAAAAATACGTTTCCAGGATATTCAAGAACAAACGAAATTTTCTAAATTTTGATGGCCTTAGCCCACAAGGACCTGCCATTTCTATTTTTTATTTCTAAAAAGGAGGTCGAAATATATCAGGTGATACCAAGATCGTTACAATCTGATATCACATTCGAAAGTTATTTCAACATGAACGCAGCTATCTCTTCACAAAAACACTGCAGATAGCCAACTTTAGGCAGCTATAAAACATGAACCCTGTGGAGTTTCGACCTAAACCAAACGTCATTGTAACGACAGAAACGAGTAGAATATATTTTTGAAATTTCATCGAAATCGAAGGGGGTCAAGTTTCAAAAGTACTGTTTTTGTGTCTATGTGAAAGGTTGAATAACAAAATACAATCATTTCTCAGTAACAAAATGCGTTGTACTTTCCTTTAGGGTCATTGTCACATTGTCTGATTAGAGTTAACCAACAGTTATAATTTTTAAATTCCATACAAACTGTCGGCCAAAACTTGTATAGTTATAGTGGGATAAATTTTTAATAATCCCAAAGTGTTAGCTATCACGCTATCTGTTTTCCTTCAACAACAACCGCACTTTATCGCACTCATGACAAGAAATTAAAATCGTTGTTTCATTCTTGTCTGGTCACAGACACTTACTTACTTACTTACCCGGTCTCGAACAACCCCGGGGGGTCAAAGACCTTACAAAACGAACATAAGATATTTCGCCAACCAGTTCGATCTTTTGCCTTATCTCTCCAGTGCATCAGGGATCCCTCAGAATCCTGGTTTTCCTGGTTTTGGTCTTCCTATTTTTCGTCTTCCATCGAGTACGGTTTCGAAAACCCTTCGTGCTGGTTCGTCTTCATCCATTCTACTGACATGGCCTCGCCAGCGTATTCGCGTTATTTTGATCCGCTTAACTATGTCAATGTCTGAATATATATCATATACAGCTCATGAGTAATGCGTCGTCGATACTCGCCGTTGTGCACTACACTCACAGAAAAACTCAGTTGTGGCAGGCGAATTAGCCGTAACCGAATTTAGATGTTGTCACAACCACACTTGAGGTTATCACAGCTGAATTTGAAGTTGTCACAACCTCATTAGAGGTTGCCACATCCGAATTAGAGGTTGTCACAAGCGAATCAGAGGTTGTCACAAGCGAAATTAGAGGTTGTCTAAACCAATTTCCAGGTGGTCACAGCCGAATTAGAGGTTGTTACAGCCGAATTAGAGGTTACCACAACCTAATTATGATTGTGTCACAACTGAATTTTGAATCTTTTGTATATTAATCTACTGGTGATTGATTTTCCTATATTTTCATAAATAACACTGTGAGACAAAATTAGATTTTTTCAAAATGATGGGGTTCTGTCAATGTATTCTGGTAGGAAAGTTTAAAAAAACTATACGTGTATCGGCGTTTTGCCAGATCTGATCAGAATTTTTTTTTAGGGCGGGTCAAAGTTTCCGCCCCTCGGAACTTTCCTGCAATATATCGGCATGCAAAATTGTGTGTTCCTTACTTCTGAGGTACAAAGTATGTTCAAAATTTTTATAGAAAAGATTCAGATAAACATTTTCATAAGCTCACGTCAGATTATTCTCTTTTTAAAAACCGTTAAGTATAATTGCCCTTTATACTTACAATATAGTCTACCCAAGACATACAACTCTTATTATGGACAGGTCCTTTGTTTTAAAGGTGGCTAGACTATGGAATTCAGTTATTCCTTATTCCGAGAGAAGATTTTCTCAAACCGTAACCCAATTTGAAAATTTGTTTAGAGCAAGTATATGAACACTTCGCTTTGCAATTATCTTTAGAACTGAAGTAAGCTTAATCTTTTCATATCTTTTCGTCAGTTTTTTTTAGCGGAATCTGTTGTGTCCTGCTGCTGATCATTATAATTTGTATTTTGCTTAGTATGTGGTTGTGTTTGTATAGAGAGAAATGGGGGGATAAGTTTTAAGGTAAATTTAAATATTCATATTAAGTTATTGTTAATAATTTTATGATCTATTAATGTGTCAAGATATTATTTAATCTGCAGCTATTTGGCCCATTGGGCTTTCAGCTGGCAAGAAAATAAATGAATTGAATTGAATTTAAATGTATGGCCCCGTACGCTCAGAGAACTAATTGTTTGAAAAGAGGTTGTAGAGGTTATCCCAAGAACCAGGATTCTGCGCCATAAAGCAAGACAGGTTGTACAGACAGTCTAGTACAGCTGGACTCGAGAGAGGGCTTTATCTCTAAAGTGCTTGCTTAGCCCAAAATAACATCTGTTCGCAAGCACAATTCTCCGCTAAATCTCAAGGCTGACTTTGTTGTTTTTCTTTACGGCAGATTCGAGATATATAAATTCGTCCAACACCTCGAAATTATAACGGTTGTCAACGTTCACGCTTTGGTCTAATCACATGGAGGCCCTGTTCGTTGAAACCATTCATTTTGCCTTGCCCTCATTTACCGTCAGACCCACTTTTGCTGACTCCTTCTCAATTCTGGGAAACACCGCACTAACTTCTCTAATTGTGCCCCCAATGATATCTAATCATCAGCATTCGCGAGCAGCATGTAACTTTTGCTGCTGATGATTTTATTCATGTTCACTGCAGCTTTTATTATAATGATCTCCATTAATATGTTAAAGAGATCGCACGATAGGGTGTCGCCTTGTCTGAGGCCTCGCTTAGTTTCGAAAGGTTCGGTAAGATCCTGACCAACTGTCACTGCGGATGTGATGTTCGTCAAAGTCATCCTGCAAAGGCGTGTGACTTTTGCAAGAATTCCAAGCTCAGACATTGCTTCGTAGAGTTTCTTCCGTATCAGGGTATCGGAGGCCGCCTTGTAATCAACAAATAGATGATAGGTCTTTTGTTTGTTGTTTTTAGTCTTTCGTTATAGTCTTTCATTATTTATTACTTAATTATTATTCATATTACATGAAGACACATGAATTCCACATGAAAGATGACTTTGGGTATTTGCACCTGAGTAAACCACCTACCTGGGGTAATGTTTGGAACCATCCTTCCTTATATCTTTACGGGATGGAGGGGCAGTATAACCTTTTCTTCTTTTTGATTGTAGTTCCTGTTCAAGGGCGCTGCTGCTTGGACGACCTTTTTAAGCACCTTTAGTGGTTCCGATGTTGCATAGCACAAAAACCAGTTCGTGCCTGAATTGGCTTTCATGTTAGCAGACTGTTTTTTGGTTCATTCTTTTCCTGGGCATTTTTTTATAGACTTTTGGAGAATTTTTTTCTGATAAATCAAGCAAATGAAAAAAAATACGCAAATACCACTTTTAGACCTCAACGTTATGTGATTGCTTGCCAAAAAGCTATCCATGAGGTCCACTCAACCCATTTTTTTACCGTATCCTTGGGCAATAAATGGACAGGTAATAACAATTTTTTCGTTTGTGGTCTTGTCATATCTATTGACTTCAGTCCAGCGTATGTAGATAATAGGGTTATTACCTCATTGTCTTTCCATGCTACACAACTAATATCTATACCCTCAAGCGTAGACACTCTTTCTTCATACCTGCCCCTTGGCACAGATTTCTTCAGAAATTCTTTTTTTTCGGATAATTTATTATTTGGAATACTGTTTTGTTACACAGTGTGAACCCTATGCTGAGCTAAAAAATATCCTATCTTTAATGAGGTATAAAAATTATCGAAGTATATTATATGGTTCTGCATTCTTGGTACTCCCCGAAGCAAGCGAACTTCAACATTTCCCGTAGCCCGAAGATCTGGTTCGTCTGCAATGTTTTTTGAATTCTGTTGTCCAGAATAAACTTCAAATTTAAGGGCATATCCCATCAAGTTGCAAGGAACATATAACTTGAAACCCCATTTATTGGAGAGATATTGTTTTAGAAAGTGGGGAGATATTGTTTTGAAAGTGCCCAATCTCCGTAGTGCACATCTGCTCATCCACCGAAAGTCTTTGGTCCATTGGCACTGTGGCAAATCTCTCATTGAGGTGTTGGAGTACAGGACGGATTTTATAGAGCCTGTCTTGTTCTGGATGGTCTGCAGGTTAATGACGTTTATTACTGTTGAAATGCAATGATAACTTCATCTTTTCAAATATATTCAGGGGCATTGTTGAAGAAATCAGGTCATATCCAAACTTTGGTGGCCAGTATGATCTTGTTCTGGGGAATTTCTGTACTGGCATGTGTAACAGGATACCAGGAAGAAATCAGATTCTGTAATAGTTGTAGATGAATTAGGATTGGTTTGTAATATATACAGATTGGTTTGTTCTGTTATCATGCTGATACAAGCATTTGTAATAAAGTGATTAAAGCACTAATATGGGATTTCCAGTTGTGATATTTCATCTGAAGCGGCAGAACTTGCCGAGAAATCAATGCTATCCTCATTGTACGCCATACTCCCTTTCTAACATATCAATTTTCTTTTATCAAATTAAAAACTGAACAAATAGTTTGAAGTATCTGAATTAGAGAGCTCTGGATCTTCTACAGTGTCCTCTTCTACGAGAGGAGCACTATATTGAGCATTTTCTTTTACCATGTCATCATCGTCATTCTAAACACTCTTATAATTTCTTACAATTATATTTTCCTCAGCATCATGGTTCTCGCCATCAGAATTGCTAATATCGAAACCGTCTTCTAACTACCCTAAATAGCCAAATTTTTATAATCACATTTTCACCATACGTTACTGCATGGTGATGTAAATTTCTGTCACATGGTTTTGATAAATTTACAACAGGTATTTAAATTTCACTTCCACAGATGGAACAAAAACATGAAAACAATCCTTGTGTCCACTCATTATAAATTTTGTATGCTAAAAAGGCCTAGATTAGTATCGTAAAAATGTTCAAGAAACTGCACGTTTTTTCAAACACAACAAACAGCGAAATGAGAATATCAACCTGCTGAATTATAATGATGTTTGTTTTTCTTTTTAAACAGCTGATTTCCATTCCATGTAACACTGGTCTTGTAAAATGTTGCTAGCAACAAAAAGTGTACACAAAATTTTTTTTGTGTGACATTTTTTTATTTCCCATATGTTATGATGGAAATTTCCAGCAATATGCAAAGATGATGCATAACTATTATAAAGGGTTAACTGCTCAACTTCATTTAATTGTATACTTGCATCACAGTTCGTGCCTTAAGTCTTTTGTTTCGTGTGAAAGAAATCTTAGTACCAAATCCACCCAGAATTAAAACTACCAAAACCACTGTCATTTTTTTAAAGTTATTTATAGTCATGTCATGTCAGTCGGGCATCATCTAGTTTATACATACATACATACATACATGCATACATACATTCATAAGTACAGACATACCTATTTACATATGCTATTATATGTTTCCTCTCATGCATACGTAACTGTTTGCGTATGTGTTTTGGTTGGCGCCAGTTTGAAGCTTTCGGGTATAATTTTTCGCAGTTGTTACTGCCAGATACCGTCCAAATAAAAGATAAGATAATTTAAGGTCTAGACATATTGGGATTTTTATTAAGTTAACTCTCCTCAGGAAGTTATGGTTGTTTTTTTTTCTTAAATTGGATTTTATTTACAGATTTAATGTACACGATTTTGTATTTGCTTGTTATTTGTTTGATGATTATCTTCTACTCTCTTTCTATCTCTCTCTATTTCTCTACACTTTCCAGTTGGCAGCACAAATTGAATACGGGCAATGAATTGGATCCACATCATCATGATGTTGCGGTTTTAATAACTCGCAAAAATATATGCGGTAATAATTGTATGTAAGTATATGTTAACTATAATTGTATGTGATATAAAATTTGAACATTTTATTTTTATTACTTTTATTATTGTTATTATTGTTGTACTTTAGTGTTAATAATTTGATGTTCTTATGTGCCTATGTCGTTTTGTTCTTTTTATTCTGTTTCACACAGGACATTGGGTTTGGCGAACGTGGGTGGAATGTGTAAACCGAAGCAATCTTGTAGTGTAAATGAGGATAATGGCATAATGTTATCGCATACGATTGCCCATGAATTGGGCCATAAGTAAGTAAATTTATTTTTATTACATTATAAAATCGAAATATTTAAAAGTCTATTGTGGGTAAAACGAATGGTTATAGTAACATGGCTAATTAAGTTTAACATAAGAATTTTCAATTTAATGTGTAAATTAGAAATACTTGTCTTTGTATTCTGCTTAAGTTGACACATGTTTTAAATGGCATATTAGGCAATGGTGTGATTGCTGTCTTAGGAACTCCATAGCTTCCATTTTGCAAGCCATCGGAGAAGATTGTTGAGTTTCGTTGGAGCTTATTAATGTGAATATTAAAGGATATTCTTAATGCTTCAATTTCTTAAAACTTTTCATTTTTTCTCTCTGTTGAAACAAATCTGTAGTATTTTTGAAATGGAGAAGGAAAGAAGGGGGAAAAGTAAACTTAAGTTATAGCAACCAAGATATTGTCAGGAAAGTAACCCAAGGTTGTATATATTTTACTCTGTACCTTTTTACACAAAATTCAATTGGGTGAACCGACTTAAACCGACAAGCCACCAGTTGACTCAGAATTCGCCTTTGAAATATGTAGCTGTTTTAAATTTTATGATAACTTAGGAGTGGAAGACAATTTTTTTAGATTTTTCTTTCTCTGCCAACCAACGTATATATATAAGTACAATATTGCAGGGCCACCCAAGTTTTGTATTGGAGGTACCAAAATACGAGCGATGAAATCGCCCGTTTTTAAAGGAACTGGTGCTTGCCAAAATTTTGCCAAATGCCAAATTGCATTAAAAAAGTGAACATCGTATTTGAGAGTATAGTATTTCCGATCGAATTTTCGTTCGACGTTCTACTAGTCGATAAATGCAGGAACATTGGGACCGACTCCGACCCGTGATGAACATCATCGCCATTACCTGAACCCTTGGTTTCTCAAGCACTGGCCACAAAACGATAACCCCATAGAGCATTTTATTGGTCTCAAAAACGTTGACACAGTGAACAATCCTCGGAGAAAGTCCCAACCTATAGTCCTCTTGTATAGGTGTTGGTTGGTTGGTTTTCGTGGTTGCTAAAGATACTATTTAGCATCAATTAGTGTCTTGAGACACCGTTTTGCATACCCATCACTCCGGAAAGTCCAAAGTACCGTGTCTATATCCAAGCTGTTAATCGGAGATATCTCATTAGATCCCCTAGATGTATCTCGTGTATTTCGATGAGGTTATCAGGAAGGGACGGCCCATAGTCCTCAGGCGTCTATTCATCAGAGCCGGACAACTGCAGAGGAGATGCTCCACCGTCTCCTCCTCTTCTGCGTCATCGCAGGCACGGCAGTGGTTATTATATGGCAGCTTCAACCATCTTGCGTGATTACCGATTGACTAGTGCCCGGTCAGCACGCCAGTTAGCCTAGATATGTCTTCCCGATTATGGCTGATCAGGGAGTTAGTCCGGTGAATGCTGTATTCTGGCCATGTGTTTCTGGATATGCGGCACGTTTCTGTCCTATCCCACCTGGTCTTCGCTCGTTCAAGGTAATGCAGGAAATACCTCTTTTGACCAACCTTATAGGCGTTGCGACTGACACCATGTGGAGTTCGGTGGAAGAGGATCCTGCCCTAGCTAGTTCGTCTGCCTTTTCGTTGCCTAGGAGACCTTTGTGGCCTGGTATCCAAGTAAGACCTACATTGGCCGGCCAGCCTAGCTCGACAAGTTTTCCCTACATGCACTAACGAGTTTAGATGCAGTGTTGTAAGATTTAAGTGATAGGAGAGCCGCTTGGCTATCTACAAATATTCTGTAGTATTGCTGTAGTATAAGTGCGGCGCAGACTTCTTTGATGGCCAGTACCTCCGCTGGGAAAACGCTGCACTTGGCTGGGAGTTTGAATGGATAAATTTAGGCCTGCCTCTTCGGAGAAGACACCCGATCCGGTTACATATTCCATTTTGGATCCGCCCGTAAATACTTTGGTGTCAAAACCTGTAAGTGGTTCCCCTTTATCCCACTCTATTCTTCTGGGGAACCTGACATCGAATAGGTTATCGAATATCAATGAGGGGTGCAGTAATCGTTGCTCCGTAGGAGAGTATAGGTCTGATTATGCTAGTGTACATCCATACCACCATTTTCGGTCGGAGACCCCACCGGCTTCCGAACATTTTGCGACAAGCGTAGTACGCAACGGTTGCCTTCTGTGCGCGGTGCTCTATGTTACGCTTCCAGGTAAGTTTAGGGTCTAGAATCACGCCCAAGTACTTGGTGTGAGTTGACAGTGGAATCTCTATTCCACTTAGCCGAGGAGGATTAAACTTTGGTATCTTGGTCTTCGTGGTAAAAAGCATGACCTCAGTTTTCCCTGGATTCACTTCAGGAGCACTCCCAGTGGCCCAATCGTTAAATGATTTCAATGCCCCATTCATGATCTCGCTCAACACGGATGAGAACAAACCAGACACCACTATTACCACGTCATCCTCATATGCCACGGTTTTGATCCTTATATTGTCTAGTTTCAGTACTATTTTGTTGATCACAAGTAACCACAGTAGGGAAGAGATAACTCCACCCTGGGGAGTTCCCCTATTCACTCGCTTTGATGACTCGCTGTTTTCCATAGAGGCGTTAAAAATTCTGCCCTGTAGCAATGTCACTATCCAACTCTTGAGGAGTGTTTCCACGCCTAGATCTTCAAGTGATTCTTCTATAGCCGCTGAGCTAACGTTATTGAATGCACCCTCTATATCCAGGAAAGCCGCGAAGGTATATTGTTTGTGTTCCAAGGACTTCTCAATAGTTCTGACGACTTCGTGCAGGGCTGTGTCGGTTGAGCGGCCTTTTAGATATGCATGTTGGCTGCGTGATATTTTGGGCGATCCATCCATCTTCTTGCGGATGTGGGCGTCGATTAGCCTTACAAGCGTTTTCAGAAGAAACTATGAGAGGCTGATCGGTCTGAAATCCTTTGCGCTCTCATGACTCCTTGGGAATGAAGACCACTCTTACCTGGCTCCAATTCTTTGGTAAAAAGTTAAGAGTCAGGCAGAATCGGAATATAATACAGACCCACGGCCTAATTATGACCTCCGCGCATTACAGCATCGTTGGTATCATACCTTCTGGGTCCGGAGATTTATATGGTGAGAAGCTATTGATGGCCCAGGATATTCTGTCTGGACTGATTAAATTCTCTATACCATAAGTATCCGAGTATTGGGTTGATGTGTGTTCCGGATGTGTTCTCGCAGCCCGGGAAGTGAGTTTTCAGCAGTATCTCTAGCGATTCAGCTGAGATATTTGACCATGTCCCGTCATCCCTTCTCACATATGTAGGTGGAATTTGAGAGCCGCTTGCCCATTATTTTGCTCAGTCTTGCTGTGTCCGTTGTGTTCTCCATCGATCCACAGAACTTTGCCCATTTTTTCAGTGGCTGTTGCTTTATACGCTTTAAGTTTATCCTTGTACTGCTGCCAGAATCCACTTATATAGCTTGAAATTGAATGCTTTGTGAGATTCTCTTCTTAGTGTTGTGACCTCATCTGTCCACCAAGGCGGATGGGTTTTCTTTGAGCGTGACTGAGGACATGGCACTTTGAATGCGGTATCCATGGATTTCTCCAACTTGAATACAGCTTTTTCCACGTGTGTAGTGGTTTTAATGAGCAGCGCGGACATAGGAAGCGTACTTTTCAGAACCCTGTTGAACTTATCCCAATGAGTTCTCTTGGGATTCCGATAGCATCTGATCGAAGTTGTTTTTGCAGAAATGTTGTGGTCCGAGAAGGATTTCTTTCCGGATACTGTCCAGTTATATATAGGTGTATAGGGTTATCTTCGCATTTTAGAGGCATTCAGGTATTTTATACCTTCGGGTAAGAAGGACCAGCTCGGTCTTGGACGGGATTACGCTACTCTTCTTCTGGCCGCACATCTGCCCAAAGTCCGTAAGCTATTCTGCAGGCTGACCCTTAGAGTAGAGGGATAATTGTCCCTTATAGCTATTACCACGTCGTCCACATAAGCAACAATTTTTGCACCCTAATTTTCGAGTCTGACCAGAATTCCTTTCAGCTCAGGGTGGTGATATTAACCCTCATTGAGGTGTGTCTCTGTTAACAAACATACCTGGTAGAGCTCGAGGTACCCAATAAGGCCGTGATACATCTCCTGGTGAGCATTTCGCATACAAGGCCAAAAATATCCACGGTCACCTTAAGGGTTGATAACGCCATTTGTAACGCAGTAGGAGTCATATTATTGAACGCCCCATTCATGTCAAGAAAGTCTTCCTTAGTACCCAACGATTTTTCTATATATCCTCCTGTCTCGGTAGATCTGTCCCTATACAAAATACCTTGTGGAGGAAATGATAGTGAAAGTTGCAATATGGTTTATGTAGGTACAACTAAAAATTAACTTAGACTAGAATTCCAGGACACAAGTCAGATCAAAACCAGTACAGAAATTTCAGTCATGTGAACCGATTTAAATATACCCTCACCCGAAGTCAACCATTGCGACCGAGTTCCATTGAATATTGGTAAATATTGAAAGTATTGAATATTTCGTTAAGATCGGCTATGGTATACGGGAGATATCGGGTCGACCTCCCGGTTTTGCTGAAGTTATCTAGCCAAACAGCCAGCCGGCCGAACAACTTTTGTATGGGAGGTACCAAAATGGGCGTGGCAAAATCATTCTTGTCTTAATCGGTGACTCGCGTTTGATGACATGAAACCTATAACCTAATTTCATTAAGATGTTGTTGAAGTGTTTCACGCGACTTATCGCATTGACAACATGGACGACCACCGTGCTTTTGCATGGGAGATGCGAGAATGGGCGTGGCGACTTCGCCCATTTTCTTCAATCAAGTAGATATTTACAGATTATTAACCAATGTTTGATTTGAAGCTAATCACATCTACCAGAAAAAAGTTGTAGAAGAAACATTATTTCGTACTAAATGTGTCGCTTTGTATGGGAAGTACCAGAAGGGGCATTGCAAAAAACGCCCATTTTCAATGCCAAACTAACGATGGACAAATAATAGTCACAAATAAAATTTCGCTATGATCGATACAGATTTACGGCAGTTATCGTGACCAGCCAGCCAGCCAGACAGACAGACGGACATGGCTCAATCGTCTTAAAAAGTCCCAAAACGAATATCGTCCAAAGATACTGAGTGTCTAATATGGCTCCTTCTACGCGTTACATTTTCCCCGTATTAAATAATGTATACCCCAATCCTGTGATGCATACATCATCATCTCAAGTACAAGTAATAAATCACTCACTTTAACAACGGCATATGACTTATCAGTGAACGTGATTGGCAAGTCACCGTTCTTTTAAAGAGTGACCGTGATCATGGGTTTTGAGTTTAATGCAATAATACATCTTTTTACAGCTGTTATTTGATTTTAATGACGATGCAAAAAAATCATTTTAGAGATTACAAAATAATACATTCACAAACATCTAATACATTTTTAATTTCATTAACAACCGCTACAATTTGAGTTTTTTTTTGTCATTCCGGCGAGTTCGGTAAATATCATCGTGCTTGATAAAAATAACAAGTAACCTTTTCCATCTGTCATGACCATACGATGCTAAAGAGGGAAAACAATAGAGCTGGTGCGGCTATACAAGCACATTGTTAGAACGGCAACCAAAATGAACTGCACGATTTCCAATTGAAGTCAATTGAAATTGAAAAATTCTATTTGAAATTTGAAATACATCAATTGAAATTTATAAAAACATCAATTAAAATTTAAAAGACATCAATTGAAATTTAAAATACAAATAAATCAATTGAAATTTAAAATACGTCAATTGAAATTTAAAACACATCAATTGACATTTAAAATACATCAATTGAAATTTCTATTTGACATTTGAAATACATCAATTGAAGTTTAAAAGAAATCAATTGAAATTTGAAACACGCCAATTGAAATTTAAAAATATAATACATAAACCCGGTTAATAATTTTTAAATTTCAAGTGACGAATTTTAAATTTCAATTTATGTCTTTTAAATTTCAATTGGTGTCTTTTAAATTTCAATTGATGTCTTTTAAGTTTCAATTGATGTGTTTCAAATTTCAATTGATGTCTTTCAAATTTCAATTTATGTCTTTCAAATTTCAATTGATGTTTTTTAATTTCAATTAATGTATTTCAAATTTCCAATATATTTTTCAAATTTTAATTGATATTTTTCAAAATGAAATGGATATTTTTAAATTTCAATTAGAAATGGTGTTGAACAGCTGATTTAATTATTGTTTATTTCGTTGCTTGTCAAATTCAAATGTATTTAATTATAATTAATAATTATTTGCATTTTTGCTTACTGTCATTGGTGACTGTTATTGTTTGTTGCTTTGTAGTATTTATTGTTCTAGTGCTTCCAACTTTTGACTACATCTTGAACGATAACATTAAAAAGACAACGATAACATTGAAAGACGACAACAGTATAAGAACAAGAATATTGAAACAATCGACAAATGACAACTGAAAGAAGGATCAAAGTGCCAGAACAGCAACAGTGTAAGAACGACATAGAAAGTAACGGCTACTTGGCGATTTTTCAATCACGGTTATTAAATCACTGTTCCAAACCTATCGTTCATCTCTAGAACTTATACGTCTGGTGGAACTAGATCAGATTTATAAATATTTTCTTCTAGCCGGCACCTTAATATAATCAGAGACAAGTTAAAATGTATTAAATTAATTACATACTTATACATATGTAGTTAATGGACAGTAACAAAGAAAAACTAAATTCCTGTTTTTTGTAATTGTTTTATGGAAATTTTGATAATAATGAAAGTTATTAACAATTATAAATCAATTTAAATTAATTAGAACTTGTTGTTGTATAGTAATTAACAAGTACGGGTATTTGTTGTGTTTATGTTTTTGTTTACATTGAACAACAAAATGCCTGAGTTATAAGGTAATAGTCTACATTTAACATAGTAATGTTAAATTATTCTAAATAATGTTCAGAGTATTTATGAATGTATAAAGTAATGATGATTCGGGCAATAGAGACTGGTTTCGAACGCTACATACAGAAAATGAAAAAAATTGATTAATTTGTATTAAAGCTTTGATATAATTGAAATTTTTTTTTGATGTCTATTGGCACGGGTAGGGCAATCTATCAAAGTGAACACATGCAAACCACACACAGCTTTATCATCACATACGTGGTTGTTGTACAGCAATAGTCTCTGCATGAAATAAATATGATGGTATTGATTTAGCGGCAGCGAACAATCAAGCAGTTCGTCGTCGCCAAAGAGTATTGAATTGTATAGTATAGAATAGAAACATTGATGCCTTTTGAAACATTTATGCTGTTTGTATTATTTATGTATTAACATTGTCGAAATGGTTCATTTATATTGAAATATTCTATAAAGAGAATAAGACTCGTTTAGCTCTTTTACTCAGACTCTCTACATGAGAGCGGAAAAAGAGTGCAATAACTTCTCTATACTATTCAATACTTTTTGTCGTCGCGCTGTTTATGACAAAACAAAACCATTTATTTCAGTGAGCTAAATATTGCTTTATTTATATTAACAATATTACATCTAATGTTAAAGCAGATGTAAGAAAAAAGAAAGTGCACAACAAAAGAGCCTTCAGCACAAAATCTATTCTTTTTTTATTTTTCAATTTAACATTTACTAATGTGTTCATAGAAATCGAACAGGTACCGTGTAACAAAAAGGTGTTAGTGAGTTCCAACACTCATTGATTTTTTTTTCTTTTAAAAAATTTTTTTTTTGAGAGGGTTCGTCATGGCTAACATTGTACATACTTTAAAGAATTTTTTTAAAAGAAGCTTTTTAAAGAATGTTTACCATATGAAATATAAGTATAGGTTTGTCTATACAAGCTATTTCGATTTGTTGTCGTTTCACCTACCTGCTTCTTTCATTGACATTTTGCTCATCATTTTCCATTGATTCCTTTGAGTATGACTTCAAATACTCGATGCTCAGACTGGTATTTCCAAGTCTACACAATCGGTTTATATTATTCACCTAACTACATTGTAAAATGTCTAATTAAAAGTTGGGCATGTAAAAAAACCTAATAGGCATTTTTTCAAAATTTCGATTGTATAAATATTTTTATTTCATATTATTAACATTTATGACATTTATTTTACATCGTTCAAATGACTCGCACGACTTGCTTCACAGTACCTCATTCGCTCTACCCAATTGTAACATATTTTCGATTGTTTGCACCTGTATCTCATGAACGACAGCGTCAATTTCGTGGAATCAATGGACTCGGGATTGTGTGCTTAAGACTTATCTTTCACGGCACCCCAGAGATAACAGTGTAACGGGGTCAAATTGCAGTAGCGAGGCGGACAGTGGACTTTCGAGTTTCGGCTTATTCTGCGGTAACGTTAGCTGTGTGGCACGTAACACCGTCCTGTTGAAACCATATGTCACTCATGTCATTCTCTTCAACTTTTGGAAACAACAATATGGTTAGCATTGCTCTGTAACGCTCGCCATTGACGGTATCCGCGGTTCCTTGCTCACAATCGAAGAAAAATTGGCTTGAGATGCCGTCATGCTTAAAACCACATCAAACAGTCCCTCGTTGTGGATGCATCGGATACTCCTCGATGACCTGTGGATATTTGAGGGACAACTGCGACAATTTTGTTTGTTAACGTAGCCTCCGAGGTGAAAATGAGCTTCAACGGAAAATATGATTTTTCGGTAAAAATTTGCATCTTCTTCAGGTCCTTGTTGAAAATTCTGCGCAAAGAAGTGTGGGAAATGCTCCATTACTGCGAACAGTGGCGAGTTGATGATGATGGCTGCTCGAGCACACTTTCAGCTACAGGGACGACAATTTACACTGAACGCACTGGACGAGCACGTACACGAGTTCTTTTGTCGTATATGGACCCGGATTGACGAACTCGCTTCATAAATTGATCCACAAACTGCGTTGATGGTAGTCTATTTCTATTGAATTTATTTCGTTGATTTCTTACAATTTGAGTTGAAGACTCAGAACTTTGGGAGAAAGATTTTAATAATTCCCAATTTACTTCAAGCCTAAAGCGACACATTTCGTAAATTTCTAACTTTTAACTAATAACACTGTGTGTAATTTTTTAAGTCATGGAAATATAAACAGATTTTGACCTTGAAGATGAACTTATTTTGATTTTACATGTTGACAATTTTTATTCTTTATGACAAGAGCTACAACTTTCCCTCAGAGAGTAAACCAATGTTCCAAACGGTTTAAAAGATATGAGCTTGACAAAATGATCACTTTTTTGCAAAAATGACACCGAGGCCCCAAATCTTTGGGGTCCCTAATAAAAAAAGTGCATGACTTTGGCAAAACTGGGAGACACGTGTCTTTTTACACGAAAAAATATAACCGTATATGGTTATATTTTTTCGTGTTGCACTGTGTAATTTGTCACTTCATAAATGTCAAATTGACCCACCAATTGTCAACTTGGCCCACCCTTTACATACTTCGTAGTAGCAATAATTTTCGCGACAACAAGCGGCTATAATTCGTTGCAACAACAACAAAATGTGAAGAGGCTTATGAAATTGTTTCAGCTCTGCGAGAATCCTGTAACATAGAAATCAGATGTACTAGTGGTTGTGCAAATAGAATTAGATAATCTGAGGAAATTTATGGGATATGAACCTTCATGCTTTCCAATTTTTACTTTTTTTTTAAAAAAAAGGGGTTATGAAAATTCAAAATGTTGTCGCTAAAAATCTTAATATATAAATGTGTATTAATTAGAGTGTTCAAAACCGAAACCAAGATACCGGGTTTTTAATGTAAAACCGACTGCCGGTTTTTAAAAAATTAATATTGTTGAATAATCGGTTTAACCGGATTTTCACGTTGTTTTTAGACTAGAACTAAAATATAATTATGCACTGTAAACAACAAATGAAAACAGTATCAATCTGAACTCTTCCCAATCAAAACTGCAAAAATTGTGTTCAATTTCACCTGATGTCTATTAAATTACAATTGATGTTTGTTAAATTTCAATTGATGTATTTTGAAATTCAATTGATGTCTTTTAAGTTTCAGTTGATAATGTTTCAATTGAATTTATATCAATTGACGTCTTTTAATATTCAAATTTCAATTGATATCGTAAATTTCAATTGATGTCTTTTAAAATCTAATTGATGTCGTTTAAATTTCAATTAATACCTTTTAAATTTCAATTTATGTCTTTTAAATGTAAATTGACGTCTGTTAATATTGAAATTCAAATTTCAATTAATGTATTGTGAAATGTAATTGGTGTCTTTTAAATTTCAATTAATGCCTTTTAAATTTCAATTGATGTCTTTTAAATGTCAATTTAAGTCTTTTAATATTCAAATTCAAATTTCAATTGATGCATCAAATTTCAATTAATTGAAATTGCAAATAATATGGCAATGGTTGTGTTTTCAAATTCAATTAATGTATCTTTAATTTCAATTGAAGTCATAATCTTCAATTGGTGTCTTTCAAATTGAAATAGATCCCTTTAAATTTCAATGGATATCTTTTCAATTTAGTTGGTGTTTTTAAATTTCAATTAATGCGTTTTACATTGCAATTGATCTTAAATTACAATTAATGTGTTTTAACTTACAATTGATGTATCTCATAATTCATTCGATGTCTTATAAATTTTACTTGATGTCTTTTAAATTGTAATTCATGTATTTTTAATTACGATTGAGATTACAGATTTCAGATTTCTTTTGAATTTCTAATCAAAAATCAAAATCAAAAGCATTTAAAATTGAATTGATATTTTTCAAATTTCAATGTTAAATATAGTTGAGCATTTAAACCAATAACTATCATTTTCGATGATGATGGAGCCCAATGAAACATGATCGTCCTGGCAGCAGGATCAGACGCTGCCAAGAATGCAGTCGAAACTGGATTTTTGATTCTTCAGTTTTGATTCCCTATTGGCCAGGGGTGTTGGCTCATCCGCCGTCAAAGGACAGAAGAATATGTCGATTAGTTCGAAGAGCTTCATTGACAGGGTCACCCAATAAATCTGAGACGTATCAGTGATCGCATAACAAATGAGGCTGCTTATTCCTTTCGCCTTCTCACTTTAACTAGCTAACGGATGCTTCCGATAAAGCCATTACCCAGAACATACTGCGTGGAAATAGTGAGCTGCTTGGACTGCACAATGAAGCAATCATTTCTGGCGACTCCCAAGTGAATGGCTATCAGCAACTTTCCACCTCCAAGGACAGTCGTCACGTTTTTTGACGTAGAATACGTCTTACCTTACGTTATGAGGAGTCATGTCAGGTTTTTATTGTTGTAATCTTTATTTCATTGAATTTGAGGAAACGGCTAGATGAATTTTTTTAAAATTTTTTTGTAGGTAAATGAAGATGTTATCTTTCGTTTGATATACATTTCATATTGGTTGATATATTTCTAGTATTTTAATTTCTCAAATGAAAATTGTTTAAACACATACACTCAAACATATGTGTGGTGTTTGGTTGAGTGTTTTTGGTTGCTCAACATTGCTTAGGAACATGTATCTAGTAAAAAGTGAAACGAACAGCAAGCTAATGTTGCTTGGCAACATGTATCTAGTAAAAAGTGAAACAAACAGTAAGCTAACGTAATAAAGCTTTTTTGCGAAAGCTTCAATAAAGCTGTTGTAACATTAATTTTGAATTGTAAAGCGTAAAGCTTTCACACAACGCTCGAATGCTAATGCGAAGACTCGATAAAGTAAACCTTTTTTAATATTAGGGCGGCCCTCTCAACATTCGCAGAACTCATTTCAATAAAAATATTAATTAAAATACATAAATTAAATTAAGTTTAACAAAATTGAACATAATATTTTTTTTTTTAAACGGACTTGAATCAAATGCCGTTGGTAAATATAAAAATTACAGCAGACAGTTGTCCGAGGCCTTCGGCCACGGACTGTCCCTGCAGGCTGTGTCAGAGACACGGCCATTATGTTTAACGTAGAATACGCCATCCGATAAGACAGAAAACATATATAACAATAAATGATAAATAATATAAGCAAATGAATTTATTGTTATATATGTTTTCTGTCTTATCGGATGGCGTATTCTACGTTAAACTTAATGGCCGTGTCTCTGACACAGCCTGCAGGGACAGTCCGTGGCCGAAGGCCTCGGACAACTGTCTGCTGTAATTTTTTTTATACAGATGACTAATTTCAAAAATATAAATAAATAAAAAACCGGTTTTCATCTCCGTCGGTTATACGAAACCCGGTTTTTGGGAAAACTTAGATTTTCGAATAACTCGAAAACCGGGTTTCTGAAAATGTTGAGTATTTTGAACAGTCTAGTGTCAATGCTATTAACGTTTCCATGTAAAGTAGCGGATACTTGCGTGCTTGTGTCTTAAGTCTTTTATTTATTTGCAGCATTTGCAGAGACTATTAGCAAAGTTGTGGTTACGAACTAAACTACATACAAAATACCATACAGCCCATTATAGGGCTTTTAAACAAGTCTATAGATTTCACAACAAAATCGCTTATCTCCATTTTTATTGATTTTAAAATTTTTATGCCAAATTCCTTGATGTACCTTTAAATTTGTATTTATTTATAAAAACATTGATATCCGTGTTTGCTGACTTAGTATGTAGAAATTAAGTTTTATTATTGAAATATTTTTTTTGACAATTTTTCGTTTGATAACCGCTCAAGTGCCATTGTGTGCTGATTTAAATTCTCGTGGGTGGATAGATACAGTGATAACTCATTTTTTCATTGATATCTACATATATGAAGATGTGCAGTTGTTTCTGCATACACGTTAAGCGTTAAAAACAAACTGTATTTTTCACTTTAATACTGGAATTTATCTCATCATTATAATTTCATTACCAACACGTTCTTTAAGAAAAATCAATATTTTGCCGCGGTCGTAATATTTTAAAATAACGTTTTGTACCTCTGTTGAAATTTCTGATTTTGAGAGATAAGCAATTTTTGCTGCAAAACACAGAAATTACTTAGCAATAATATCAATTTTTTTTCAATTAATGATCACAAGCTAAAAGTGTAACATTACGTCAAGCCATTCATTCATTGTTATGCCATGCTTGGCAGGACAGCAAATGTTTTATTTATTTATTGTTAAGTAAACGTTAATAGGTCTTGATCTGAATTCCCATTAAATTGTGTATGAGAATTTAAAAACTGAATTGAAATTTTGTACTAAACAAGACTTGAACCACTGCCCCGTAAAATAAAATGACGTGAATAATTAAATTGCATGGCAAGGAACACTACGTGTATTCTCATATGAATGGACCACTGGGTGGATGGACAGACGAATGGACGGGTGGATAGACAGACGAATAGACGGACGAACAAATATGCATAACTGCTTAGCAATGACTACCTACCTGATACTTGTAGTCGAACTACTCGCATGACCAACTTGAACTGGGTAAACATGACTCGCCAACAGGCATAAAACACCAAGCAGTCTAGCACAACTAACTACTATGCAACAAACAATGACTACAACTACGAAAACAACAACAACAACAAAAACAACAATAGCAACACCAACGATAACGACCGTATAAGCAGAATTAACAATTAAAAATATTCTTGTTGTTGCTGTTGTTGTTGTGTTTGCTGAATAATCAGACTTTAGAATTATTGCTCCGAACATGCCAGACTTACAGGCACTTCTGCATGTACTAGATGTAGACAACAACGACACCAACAACACATGGCAGAGGAAACAATACAAGGTAGTAAACCCACACCTGTAATTACAATGAGCGGAGTGTAACAGTAGTATCGGTATAAATTAAATCCATGATATCTGAATGGTCAGCATGCAGCCGCGTCTCACTGCATGAACTTAAAACTGAGCTTGTTCACAAATGTAACAATTTACATACATATGTCTGTCTATCTATATTGTCTTGCAGCCGCTGGGGGTTAAAGAAGTATTCCTTCCAAAGTGCCCATACTTTTCTGGGTTAATGTTCCTCAGATCAATATCAAGGTGTAAAATTCACTAACACTTTATTCTACAGAAAAGTATACCGTGCATCCCTTAAAAAGATTGTCAGTATGTTCTAATGTTCCATATCCACGTATGCTTAGTGATATGGCCATCGAGGGTGGCAACTTTACGACATCGTTCTTCAAACGTTCCACCATCAAGGTCCTCTTTAATATCGAGACTCAACAAGAAACGGAGCCTACTTTCATGTCATGATAAGTTGAAACTTTGCAGCCCTCAGCGTCTGCAAGTCCACACAACTTTTTGACACACTAACTATTCATTTTATTGCACCTTTTTTTTGGCAATTCCTAATCAGAGTACGACTAAACGCGCAAACGGACGGATTGCAAACTGACAGGCCTAGATTTGACGGAAAACCCTCCGATGCCAATATGACGAACATGCAAATATGACGAACATGCCAATATGACGAACATTGACATCAAGTACAGCCTTACCAGCACTTGCATGCTGAAAAATCTGTCATTTTTGTGTGTTGTTTGGATGCAAAAATAACGTGTTTGTAGCTTGTCGCAAATATACTATACTTGTGCTCAAACATATTGTGTTTGCTATTCCATATAACATGTTTGAGACACAACGATTAATATAGGCTATAATTTATGTTTTTAAGACCCAAATGTGGTTTTTTTCTGTTGAAAACCGCTAAAAACAAAAACGAGGCAGATAACAAAGAGACAACAATTCAGCATATCTTCAATTTATGAAAACAATGCTTGCAAACATGTATATGTTTCCTGCAATATGTTGCTGGGACCATTATTTTTCAGTGGGTGGAAGAGAAGAGCAAACACGTGTGGGAAACATATAGTCGCACCAGTCGTAGATATAAAGCCACACCTGCAAACTTCCAAGAAGAAATTTAACGATCGTCGTCAAACATTTAGCATTGTCAACAGCTGCTTCCACATTGGAACAAGCGGTTAAGACGTTTCGCTCACCCGATGATCAGCCTCAGCCTATGATTGCTAAGGTGGTCAGTTGGAACTGTTCTCGAAGGCCCTTTAAAGAGGTTGTAAAACACAACCTACACGCCGAAAAAACCGGCCCCAGCAAACTATTGCGGGAAACATGTATATGTTTGCAAACATTGTTTTCATGAATTAAAGAGCTGCTGCATTTTTGTTTTTATGTTGTCTATTACTTTTTTGTTTTCTATCAGTTTACCTCAAACATTGTTACATTTGGGTCTCAAAAACATATATTATAACCTATTAATCATTGTTTCTCAAACATGTAATATTGAATGGCAAACACAATGTGTTAGGACACAAGTATACTATATTGGCCATAAGCTACAAACACGTAACATATGCATCTAAACAAAAAAAAAGGACAAATTTTTTAGTATGTGGTAATGACGGTTATCGACAAGGTGGTTTAAGATGGGAGTTATTCCGAAATGTGGAAAAATATAAATGTACGTTCAGATCCGAAAGGATATGCAGGGACCTCCTCCGCGATGCCGCAGTGAATGCTGTTGCTAAAGCTGGTCTAAATTAGTGGCGTTTAGAGATAAGCGATCGGTAGTGTGCTACCGTGCAGCTCTGAAGAAAGTGGGTAAGCTGAGGACTGGGTCAGCACTAGATATTGTTCGGAGGAAGGACCCCCCATCTAGACCCAGGGCACATGACTGGATCCCGACCAACCCATATCTCGACCAAACCAATACAGTTAAGTATATTCTCTAGGAAAGTATACCCGATCTTCCAAAACACAATTACAAAATCTGATGACTGACAGAGGCAGATGTTGTCCGTAGACACGCGGCGTTAATTTTGAACAAAAAATCACTGTCATTTCTACTAAAAATCTGATTTGCTTTTGGGCAGATAACCCTGAAGATTTATAAACTGGATCAGGTATATAAGGCGACCAAACCAAGTCGAGCGGGACCGAGGATGTACAACAAAATGTAGACAAAGGCCACCGGAAACGGGATCAGGAGCACGAGACTATGGATAACATATCGACGCTGAGCGGAAATGTACCAATGCTTGCAGACTTATAAATGCCCCTAGTAGATACCGCAGGGGGTTCCCCTTATCCAACACCCATCTGGCTAAGACATTACAGTCGCTTCAACACACTACTGTTTGTGATACAGGTTAAGACTCTGGCGACGAAACGGATGTGGTTGTAGTGGGTAGACTAATAAATGTTGCGGTTTCTTCGGATCAACCTACATCATGGTAAAGTGCAATCGGTCGCTCTATTCCTTCGTCTAGCAAAATTCAAGGCGAATGTGTTCCTAGTCCAAGTTGCTAACGGCCCACAGTGTGGGATATCTCCAAAAAATTGAAATAATTTAGTCGTGGCTGGACCGACCGAGATGAAATTTCACATGCATGTAGCTGAGGGCTTATGCTACAGACGCTGACATATTGGAACGTCATGGACCCCACTGGAGCCGGACATTGGGAGCCTAAAGTAATAATAAAATTTTTAATTTTGTTTTTATTGAAAATATTATTTTATATATTTGTACCGCTATATTTTTGTAGGTTTTTAGTAGCGCTACTAACATATAACAAATTTTTTCAATAGAAATAGAATTTACCACTGTACCATTCAATGGAAACAAAATTTAAAGATTTGAAACGGTTCAACTTTTTTTGATGACCGAGATTGTCAAATCTGGACTCTCACTGTGCGGCTCCAGTGTGAACCATATCGTTGCAATATATCAATTTCTCTAGCATGATACCTCAGCTATGGCCATGAGATATATCTTCTCAATCGGACCAGCCGTTTAGAAACGCCTGAACTAGTTCCATTTTTTTTTCGAGAAATCCCCCACTGTGCGGCATAGTTTGTGGGTTGGGGACGAAGGAGTACAATACAATAGCGAAGAAGTAAAATACTCCCGGCGTAAGCAGTCCTAAAGCTAGCCTTTTTGGCCAAAAAGTATCCTGCTAAGGGCATATAGCGACACAACCAACGATACCGATCACGAACATCTGTCCTGGGGGCAAGATTCCAGTAGCCATCAGTACGTTTAAGATGTCTCATAGTCTTAGCAAAAGGGTATTTACCCCAGTGTTACTCACACCTATAAGAATTGTGCAACGCACTTTTAGTACCTACTAAGTACTAGCAATGCTTTCATCACCAACTCCATGCAATGTGGTTAGAGGTCATCTGTGCAGCGGAGGATCCATATGGGATGATCAGGTAATGGAAAGTCCTTAATGACAATTCGTTCTCTTATCATAAATAAATCGAGTTCTAGTTGGACTCCAATATGACCCAGTATGAAATAGTTCGTCTCAATATGAGGAGGACTCAGTGCTCTCTTTATCAGAAGACTTGCAAGAGTTGTTTGCGATCAGAATAAAGAGTTCCCTCAACAAGTTGCTACAAATCTCTTGGCCAAGAACGAAATCGAGGGCGAAGAAGAATCCCCTTAGTGGAATGAAGATTTGGGGATATAATGAAGTTATCATAATGCAGTCAACAAATCTACCAAACAAGGAGGACTGGGCCAACTACAAAGTTCAACTAATTCGATATAAGAAAGCGCTTAGACGGGCTTAGATAAATTTGAGGAATACAGGGTAAAAAAACATGGTTTCCCATTACATCCCACGAAGTGATTAACGGAAACTTCTCCCAACCTGTGAGCTGTGCGCATTCTAGCTTTACGCTCACTCATTGGAACGTACAGTTTTACACCGGTTCCGACCGGTATTTTTAGAAGCCTTTTCGTGGCTAAATCACTAAGCGAGGTGACCGCCGTCGAAAGATATGTTAGGAGGTCTGAACAGGGATCGAACACGAGCCGCGCGCACTACGATCGCACCACCGACGGCCATGAATAAATAAATAAATCAATGGTTTCCCATTACATCCCATGGAGGGACAGGGGCAATGGGTCATGTAAAATGTGGAATTTGAACTCCACGAAATTTCGAAGGTAATGGTCAGTTTAACATTTATGAGATGACAGACTATTTGTTAGAAGTTTGAAATTTACGAAATGGGTAGAGCTATACGCTTGTAAAAAACTGGGAAATATTAAAAATTTTCTTCCGAAGTTCTGAGTCTTCAACTCGAACTGTAAGAAATCTGGGAAATAAATTCGCAGTTTATGGATCAATTTTTGAAGCGAGTTCGTCAAAAGAACTCCTTATTGGGCAAAATAACTCAACATCAACTCACCACCGATCGCTGCAATTAAATATTTTTCGCACTTCTTTACGCAGATATTTGTAGTAAGACGCCGCTATGACGTCCAATTAGTCTAAGAACTGAAGCCGCGTGACCATCCGATGAGTTTTCGCTTCGCTGAAGATCGTGCGACTGAAAATTATAATTTTTACCGAAAAATCATATTTTCCGATGGAGCTCATTTTCACCTCAGCGGCTACGATAACAAATAAAACTTTTGCATTTGTGGCTCGGAAAATCCACACGCCGTCGAGCAGAAGCCGATGCATACACAACGAGTGACTGTTGGCAGCGGTTTTTAGCAAGGAGCCGGCTTTACCATTGGTGGCGAGCGTTACGTGCCATGGTCAGCGATGTAACATATTCTCCCAAACATATTCTGCAGGAACCATGTGCAGGTTTGGAACTCACATCATTCATACATATGTTTGCAAGGCCCATACTCACTTGTATTTAAATGCAAACAGTATCATGTTTACTGACAAACATGTATGATTTTACGTGGACACATATGCGATATTTATCCCAAACATCCATATTCTTACGTGGAAGCAATTGCGTGTTTCCCCCATACCAACGTATACTTAAGTGGAAACATATGCGTATTTCCTCCCAAACATAATAATATTTAGAAACGAATTATTCTTTGATTTCAATATATATGTATTATTTATTATAATACATATTATCAATATTAATCGACATTTATAAATAATTAATACAAAAAATTAAAAGAAAAATTTAAGGCCCTTTTTACATTTACATGCATTGAATGAATTATTTGTTTTTTTTTCTCATGAAATGAGAATCTTCTGCTCTTTTGATTCTCCTTTCTTTGTTGTGTCCCACGTTTTTTTCGGTTTAGAAGGTTTCAACTATGCGTTGGTTATCACAATTAATTACATGTGTTTTTTATTATATTTAAAAATGGTTTGCCGTTCCGATTTTCTCAGTAAGGTCTCGAAAAATCGTTTCTCACTTTGGAAGCACACATAGCTTTATACAAAACACATACACAAAAGCCAAAGCAAAATCACAAACCATCAGAATCTTTGTTTATTCTTTTTTCACTGATCAAGTGCTTTTGATATCCTCTGTCCGATGAACCATTGACGAGCGAATACATTAAACTAAAACATAATACATCAGCTGAAGTAAAAAACCGTGACTTCATCTACAATTTACACGTACACTCAGGAATAGTTATGAATCACTGACTGAGAGAATAAAATACAGATACTCTCGAGAGAGCATAAACAACTGTATTTATATCACAAACACAGATATATTTGGGTCACAAACATATTAATTATTGTGTCTCAAACACGTAATATTGAATAGCAAACACAATTTGTTTGGACACAAATATATTATATTTGCGACAGGCTCCAAACACTCGTTATATTTGCATCCAAACAACAAAATAGATTTTTCAGCGTGTACAGGCCCAAACAATGGAAAATGTATTGAAAAATTTGGTAAATCCAATTAGGTACTGTAAAGCAAGTCGTGGAATCCATTTAAACGATGTTGTGTCTGATTCATAAATGTCAATGATATGCCTTGAAAATAAAATCATAATTTTTGACAAAATGTCTACTACTTATAGTATTTTTATTACAACTGCCACATTAAAACATCCAACGGGATTTTACCTTTTTAACTTAAAGTGAGTAAAGTCTCTTGTTTTCCAATTTAATTATTAAACACAATAAAATATGAGTTGATTATTTGATGTTTGGTAGTTGATTGTTTTAGCTTTGATGTTTTTATCTTAGCTTTCTATCGTCACCTGGTACTAGCATGTCTGCTAATATTACAGTACAAGTACCGCACCAGGAGCAATAAGCCGGACGGATGTAAATTTAAAAACATTATTACCACATTAGGTAGTTAAACTGTAATTCTTAATTTTCAACTCTCTGTTGGTATTCAAATCTTAGTTCAACTTAAGTTCCATACATTTAGCCTCTCCAAAAAATGTTGGTAGCACCAAAAGCATTAGTCCTTTTGGAAGATCTCGAAAATAAAATGATCTATTACTGACCAATATGTATATTAACTTAACAATTACTAATTAATTACTTAACAATTATTGTAATTTTGAAAAATATTGAGTTAATAATTTTATTCTTTTTGTAAACCCCAAGTATTTGACTTGGGTAACTTCCCTCATTTGACACTTGTCGTTGGCTAAAACTACAACACAGAACTGTAAAGATCTGCAGCTTTTACTCTCGCTCTTGTCTCATATACCACGGGTATATTAAAATACTGTAAAAACAATTGTTACATTAGACAAATTGTTTAAAAGTGATATAGATACGTACACTCGTCTGAATACTAAATCGAATCTACTGTTTGATCCCATAGAATTGTATAATGTAATGACAACAGGTGGGCGTATGCCAACAAAAACCATGGGGGTCCGCACAATTGGCGGGGGTTCATGAACGAATTTACAAGTCAAAACAATATAAATCTTAACTTAAGTCAATCGTACTAACACACACACACGCGAGAACATGTGTGCAACTCATTCATGATCATGTCAAAAACAATGTTGAATCATTATGTCGAGATATTTTATTACAATTTTTTAATTGAAAATAAAAATTACATTAAAGTTGTATCCAAATTAAAGTTTAGAATAAATATTGCGTTGTTTGGGTTTCTAAACCAACGAACAAACTAAAATCTAGACCAAATTGGTCAATTCTGAGGATGTTGAGATCATTGGCATACGATTTTGAGTTTATTGATCATATGAATGAATGGATACGAGTATTAAGGTGGGCCTACATCGTATTACATTTGTTTCTACTCTTGTAGTTGTTGTTTATAACACAATTCGTTTGTTTATTTCCGTTTTAGTGGAGGTTGTTGTTGGTTGGTTTTGTTTTGTTTTTACGGTGTCTGAACACTCAGTGTCGAAGAAAACCGGACAAGTTCTCTTTTTTATATTCTATTCAGATTGTCTATTTAAAAGCCCTAAAAATAGCGTAAGTGTAACTGTGAGTTCATTGGAGTTATTTAGAGACTTCGGGAGTAAAGCTGTAATCTATATTCCATTTTTGACAGAGTTAAAGTTCATCTAAAGGTATTGGTCTCTTCGGCAAAAATTCTCCGGATGATCCAAGCTTTACATTTCTGACTGATCCAGACTACAGAATTATTGCTCCATAAAAAACCACCACCTTACTGTTTACCACAGTAAATCATGGGAATTGATAACTCTTCGGAATTTTCGTCGGCTGACAAATCTCGAGATATTCTACATTCTCCTGGAGCCATAGCGATGCCATCTGTGGGAATATTTTCAATCCATTCCACCAGGCTTGATGATAAATTCATCATTGCCATCTACACGCTGAAAAACCGGCCTCTGTAACATATTCTCCCAAACATATTATGCAGGAACCATGCATATATTTGGAACAAACTTCAAACATTAATACGTTTGCAAGTCCCAAACTCAGGTGTATTTAAATGCAAATATTAGCATGTTTACTTGCAAACATGTATGATTTTACGTGGACACATATGCAATATTCATTCCAAACATCCATATACTTATGTGGCAGCATTCGCGTGTTTCCCCCAAACCTCCATATACTTACGTGGAAACATATGCGTATTATCTCCCAAACATAATAATGTTTAGAAACGAATTATTCATTTTTTCTTTATTTATTGTAATTAAAATAAATAATATTTAAATATTTAAAATTACCTCTTTACATTTACTTGCTGAATACATTCTTATTTTTATGAAATGTTTTCAGAAGGTTTCAACTATGCCTTGGTTATCACTATGCGTTGGTACACAAACAATATACAACTCTAGTTCATGCAAGACAAGCCTGTATTAATTACTTGTGATTTTTTTTTATTATATTTTTTTACAAATGGTCCACCATTCCGATTTTTTCAGTAGAGGCTCGGGCAGAAAAAGGGATTCACGTTGTTGCCCGTTCCAGTTTCTTTTCTAAAAATCGTTTCTCACTTTGGTAGCACACAGAGTTTTATACAAAACACATACACAAAAGACAAAGCAACAGCACAAACCATTTAACCGTCTGAGCATTTGTTCATTCTTTTCCCACTGATCAAACCAAAATATTCAGCCAAAATAAGAAACACTGACTGCATCTGCAATTTGTACGCACATTCAGGAATATTTATGAATCACTCACTGAGAGAATAATGCAAAAATACAAATACACATTTACAAGATAGACTCTCTCGTTGACCCTCTTTTATTCTCTTGCTCTCGAGAGAGCATAACACGGATGTATTTATATCACAAACACAAATATATTTGGGTCACAAGCACATATGTTATAACATATTAATCATTGTGTCTCAAACATTTAATATTAAATAGCAAACATAATGCGTTTGGGCGCAAGTATTTTATATTTGCGACGAGCTCCAAACACACTTTATATATCCATCCAAACAACAACAGATTTTTCAGCGTGTACTGATTGCAGCTCTAGTATGTCCGTCACAATTTCCTGACCTTCGGCAGATGCAACAAAGTTTACCTCTTCGCTATTAACAGATGGGATCCAATCTGCAGCAACATAAATGTCATATTTCCTGTACAACTCTGTGGATACGAGGCACTGAGCAGCTTGAAGAAATATTGCCGGACGACTTGTTTCTGTAATGTAGTTGTGACAGAATGACATATTGGGCTTTACTTACACTTTTATCACATGAGATTGGTCAAATGTACGTGATAATTCTCGAACCGTTTCCGAAAAGTCTTCAAGCATATTAGGGTGTTCCATAATATTTTTCTTTTTCGATTTTCATGGTTGCTCACGCTTAATTTAAAGTATTTTTGAGAATTTTTTCAGATTTTTCGGAAGAGGTTTAAAGGTCGCGCAAGTCGAATTTTCCCCAAAAATCGGGTATTCCGGAGAAACTATCGGCGTAAACCTCTAGTGTGTATTCCATGACATACAACTTTAGTGCAGTCTTCCCGTGTTAAATGCTTTCCTGACAGGTGTACTTGAGTGACAAATGGAAAAGTATTTTTTTTTTCGCTCCCCGCGCATTTAGTAATAGATTGGGAATAAAAAATAATATCCGTGCAAAAATTTGTTCCATCGAGTGCAAACCGGCCAGTCACCCAAGACCTTTAGCTCTAAAAATGGAATAAAATTACTTCAAAGCCTTTATGAGCTATAACTCGTAAACCAGAAGACTGCCACAAAAATACAAAATAAACAGTTTTATTAAAAATATACAGGCTAGAATTTTACTCGTAGAAAATTTTCCCCTTTCCATGACCTTTCATGGTGTTTTCAGAGGTTCTACGGAACCGGTTCCTCGATGCTGTGTATCACTAGTTTGAACTATTTTTCGTAAGATAAAACCGCTTTTAAAAAGAAGTACTTATATATTCTGAGATGGGCTGGAAAGAACTTGTCTTCATCAATGCTCTGTGAGCTATGTAAAGGCTGTTTTGTTAGAGGTTCCAATTTCCGATAACAATTAAACGGTCACAAATTGGTGAGATCTGGCAACGCTATTATCAATTGCGCTCAGCTTGGTATGCAATTTCATCATGAATAGACTAACGATAAATCACCGCTCGCAAAATGTGCAAATTTATTTCGAAAAACATGGTTCACTTCGGAAATGGTACCCTGCGCTACATCCACTTTACGGGCGACATACATTTTGGCGCAATGAACATTGCACTATGCAAAATTGCCACAGTCGGATAGAAGATAATCAACGTTTGATTTACAAGCCACCATTAAATAAAAAATAAATATTTTTCCATTACATCCCTTGAAGGGATAGGGGAGACAGCTTCCCACAATCAGTTTTCGCCTTCCAGTTTTCACTCATTGACAGGGACCTACAGTTTCACACCGGTTGCGAACGGTTTTTTGATGAGCTATTTCATGGCTTATTACTCGATAGTGTCGCCGTTACTAAGAGGTGTGGCCGTCGTCCAAAGAAGTGTAAGGTGGCCAGAGCAGGGATCGAACCAACATTCTCACGCGCAACAGCCGCGAACATTAACCATTGCACCACCGACGGCCACACTATATCCCATGAAGAGATTGAGGAGAGCTGCTCACAATCAGTGAGATGTGCGCTTTCCAGTTTTTACACTCACTGATTGGGACCTACAGTATTACACCGGTTTCGAACGGTATTTTGGAAAGCTTTTTCATCGCTAAGTAAACGATAGTGTCGCCAACACTAAGCGAGGTCACCGTCGTCGAAAGAAATGTAAGGTGGTCTAGCAGGGATCGAACCCACGTTCTCATATACAAGAGCCGCGCACACTAACCATTGCACCACTATTGGTTGGTTGGTTGTGATACCTGCAGTTTCCTCTATAGCAACTATTGACTAGTCGTCTAGCCAATTTGCCCTTTCGATGAATTTGTCTATAAGGCCTACAGGAATATCCTGTAGGGCTACGATGCTAACTAAATATGTTCCGAATATCCTACTTCTCAGTCCTGCCACAGCAGGGCAATCCAAGAGAAGGTGTTTCGTCGTTTCCTCGTCCTCTTACATGTAGCATCTACAGAGAGTGGAGTTTCTATGTCGCAATCTTAGGGCGTGTTTTCCTACAAGACAATGTCCCGTAAGTGTTCCAATCATTGTGGATATCCTGCCTCGTGGCAAGTTAAGTAGTTGCCTAGTCCTCCTCCTGTCCACCTGCAGCCAGAGGACCCTGGCTTGTTTGGAAGTTGAAGTACGTCTCCACTTGTCCTTGAACATATTATCGGCCCACTGCATGATCTGCAAACGGGAGGTAGAGATTGGCATACTAACACCTTCTTTTGCGGAAGAACCTGTGCCGTAGTGCCCTGTCTGGCTGACGCATCCGCTACGCAATTGCCTGGAATATCGCTGTGTCCTGGTACTCAGACGAGCCTGATGTTAAAATACTCTGTCAAGTGATGAGTGGAATTCTTTCACCATCAGGGACGTAGCAAACATGGCTTCCAGGGATTTTATGGCAGCCTGGCTGTCTGTGTAGATACATATTCTCCGGAGGGTAACTTCCGTCTGAAATACACTACAGTGATCAGGCAGCTTGAAGGAGATATTTACATTTAGGTCCGCTGAATGGACTCCATAGCCTACTTGCTCGCCCAACTTTGATCCATCCATGAAAAATGTGATACTACTGGTGTCCCCTTCCAGTAACTTTTCCCAGGTATTCCTGTTCGGAATAGAAGTCCTAAGATTTTTTGCTGGTAGAAGGTAGGGGATACACTAGTCCGTTTTTACGGGAATAGAGTTGATCCGATGTAGTAATTCAGTGTGTCCGAAATGCCCCGATATCAAAACGCCACAATCTCTGATTCTCACCAGGGATGTAGCGGCTGCCGATTCGGCCATGATATCAGGAGTACAGATGTTCAGGATATGTGCAGTACCTGACGTCGTGCCCATTGCCCCACTAACGCTAATCAGTGCTGATCTTTGAATTTTCATCAAGGAATTCAGAATATATTTCTTTTGGAGGGACCTCCACCAAACTACCATGCCATAGAGAAGTATTGGTCTGACTATTGCCGTATACATGCACATGGTGATCTTAGGAGGCAGTCCCCAGCGCTTTCCTATCGCCCCTTTACAGCAGTAAAGAGCAACAGGCGCCTTATACACCCTCTCCTCCACATTCGGTTTCCAAGACAGTTTTCTGCCGAGAATTATTCCCAGATTCTTGACCTTTTCCGTCAACTATAAAAGCACTCCATTAACTGACGGCAGTTCAAATGCGGGTATTTTATATTTCCGAGAGAACAAGATAAGCTCGGTTTTAAGTGGGTTCAGCGGTAGCTCGTTGTTAGCGGTCCAGTTCGAAATCGGACTATGTAGGCTGGTTGTACGAATGCTACGTATATTGAGGTTACTACCCGTACAGATGATATCAATATCATCGGCATAGGCAAAGACCTGGCATTCGGCCCTGTCCAATTCAAGAAGCAGTTCATTGACAGAAGTTAACCATAATAGTGGAGACAGAACTCCCCCTGCGGTGCCCCCCTGTTAACGTTCCTAGCAATTGTAAAACCACCCCATTCAGCTTTGACGGATCTATCCACCAGAAGCTTCCCAATTAGGCGTGTCACTAAGCTGTCGACTCCTAGATTCTGTAACAACCTGAGAATCGCAGAAGGTTGAATGTTATTGAAGGCTCCCTCGATGTCCAGGAAGATCCCCAGAGCGAAGACCTTATTCTCAAGAGAGTTTTCTATTATGCTGACTATAGAGTGGAGAGCCGTCTCAGTTAACCTGCCCTTGATATAGGCATGCTGAGAAATCGATAGTAGGTTCTGTGGAAGATTACTTCGAACATGAATGTCCAGTAACCTTTCAAATGTCTTAAGAACAATGGATGATAGACTGATCGACTGACTGACTATTACATTCACAAAAACTCCATGTGTGTGCTTTATGAGCCGGTGGAATCGTTAGTCCTTACTTCTTTCAAAATGAGAACGGCGGGAATGTTACCGTCAACCTCGGGCGCTATAGATCCATGATTGCGAAATATTTTGTTCCCCAATTGAATTGACACGTTTTTCCAAGAGGACGGCGCCACATGCCATTTAGCGAGCCAATGAATCGACTTATTGAAGAATATATATGATGAACGCTTTAATTCTCGAAGCGGATCAGTCAAATGGCCGTCGAGTTCATGCGATTTAACGTCTCAATACTATTTTCTCTGGGGTTACGTAATTCATTTTCATTGATTTATGCTAACAAACCGGTAAGTTTTTACGCCATGGAAGACAACATTTGACAAACCATTGCCGAGATACGGATTCATTTCCTTGATATAGTGGTCGAAAACTGGACTTCCGAGCCAGCCCCGGCACGCACATGCCCCAATTTATATTCAAGCACTACTGGAAAAAAATTACACACATCCTAAAAAACACCCTTTTTTACAATAATAAATAAATAGTTTCCCATTACATCCCATGAATACACTGGGGAGAGCTTCTCACAATTAGTGAGTTGTAATTTAATACCCATGGCATTGGGATCTACAGTTTTACACCGATTCGGAACAGTCTGTTGATAAGCTTTTTCATGGCTAATTATTCAAGAGTCACTGGTCGTCGAAAGAAATACAAGGTGTGAAGGGAGAATCAAACTCAAATTCTCATGTAAAGGGGTTTTCAACAGAGACGCTACAAAAGTAAATCGATAGGGACAACAAACGACGCCATGTTTTTCCCCGCTCTTTTGACATTTCTCTTCAGTAAGGTTTGCCATTTCATCATGGAAATATATACGAGCCAACAACGAGTCGAAATTATTAAAATTTTCTACCGAAATTAGGAGTCAGTGGCCTCAACTTTACGAGCGCTACGTCCAATTTCTGAATTCTGAATTTCATTTCCAGCAATCCACACGTAATCCATGAGTCATCATTGCATCCCGAAAAAATTACGGTTTGGTGCGGTTTATGGACCGGCGGCGTCATTGGTCCGTACTTCTTCCGTGATGATCAAGACCGGCTCATTACTGTGAATGCGAACCGCTACCGTTCAATGATAACCAAATATTTTTGGCCCCAATTGGATAATATGGACTTGGAGGACATGTGGTTCCAACAGAACGGCGCCACACAGCGAATGCCACAATCAATTTGTTGGAAACCAAGTTTGGTGAACGTGTTATCTCACGAAATGGCCCAGTCGATTGGCCGCCTCGGTCGTGCAATTTGACGCCGTTAGGTTATTTCCTGTGGGGCTACGTCAAGTCTATGGTCTATGCCAACAAGCCAGCGACGATTAATGAACTTCGTACGAATATCGAACGTGAAATTGCAGCAGTATCGGCCGATTTATGCTTGAAAACCGTCGAAAATTGGGTTCAGCGTCTAGACTTCTGCAAGCGTGCCCGTGGTGGCCATGCAAAAGAAATCGAGTTCCATACATAATGGCATCGAACGTACTTTCACAGGAATAAAGAATTTCATTGGTATCTAAAACCGGTTTTGTTTTATTTAAAAAAACTTTTGTAGCGCTCTTACTGAAAACCCCGATACAAGAGCCGCGCACACAAAGCATTCCACCACCGACTTAATTGTCAAGGCCTTTAGTTTTACACCGATTTCCAAAGTTCTCCATGACTTAATGCACTATTGTTTCGCCGTCCTGAAACTGATATTTCGGCAATGTTTTGCTCGCGGTGTAGTTTATTTGAATGAAAGGCTAATGTGTTGCTGCTTTGCACCAGGCTCTGGTAGCGGTTGCGAGTGTTGTTTGGTGTTTACTTAGAAACCGTTGGGCATTAAAAATGAATTCTTCGGCAAAAACACTTAACTTCGTGTTATCAAAAATGCTATGTAAACGATATGATTATACTATCAACTACTACAGATTTTATGCATATGTACACAAAAATGGAAGCGGATTTTAAAAATTGGCTCTTTAATGGGCAGTCGACAAAATGTTGAACATCTGTCGTTAATATTTGACATGCATGCTAGATTTGGCGCCCCATATTTGTAAAGAATTGTAAAACACAAAATAATATTCAACATATTTTGCGAACCGAATAACTAAACATTTTCCTGAATTCCACTTAAACTGCAAATTCCACCTTTAATTGAAATATAAACACGTTCGTGTCTTGAGTCTTTCGTTTGTTTACACGCACTCAACCACCACGTTATGAATTAATGTAGTGTCATAATTGTAATCTGTTTGATACAATAATTAATGAAATCTCACAAAAAAAAAAACAAAAAATCAAATCAATTAAATTGTTGAAACCCATATAAACACTTCAATAAATAAAAAAATATTAAACAAATAAAAAATTCGAAATGATCAGCAACAAACATAAACGCAACACAACAACGAGCTGTCAAACAAATAACGATATCAGATCAATCAATAACATTTGTAATTAATGTAAATGTTATGCATAAATAAACACTTGTTGAATGAGTTGAGCACAAATATGACTAACTTGCTAACTTAGCCGTATGTGCAGCAGCTTCGACATCAAGTAGCACTTTGGGCAAACTCTTTGATCCACAAACATTCAAACACGCATGCGCAAACATTCAGTCATGCAAATGGATGCACATTCTCGTACATACCGCACTACACTCACACACTGTCAAACATCAAATATTTAATACCACCTGTTGTGTGCTGTTTGATGGTCTGCTGTTAGGGTAGCAGAGAACAACACATGGGTGGATACAAGTAGTCGAGCGGGGGCTTGTTGGTTTTTAAAACACATGTCATACAACTTACAGTCAGAGTCTAAAGTAGGTGCACAAGATTAAATCTAAATTGTATTGTTTTTTAAGATATACATATAGAAAGTTTCAGGTGTTTCAAAAGGTTTTGTTCACGAGGAAAGGTCCTACACTTTTTACCTGTTTGTTGAATTTAAAGCTGCCTTTGACAAACTTAGGTAACACTGTGGAAAAAAATCAAGTTTTTTGAAAATAAAAAGGTTCTGACAACGGATTCTGGTAGAGGGTGGTAAAAAAAATAAACGTGTATCGGCGTTTTGAAAGTTTACGTCTGCATTTTTTTAAGGAGGGTGAAATTTTCCCCCTTTTGCACATTCTGATGAAATCTGCAGGATGAATGGTGAATCCCGAAAGTTTTTCGAGAGGGTAAGAAGATTGAATAACGGCCCTAATAATGGGCTGCCTTCCTGCATGGACGAGAATGGGAATCTGGTGACTGAGAAGCAGTGTGTGCTCAAAATATGGAGATACCACTTTTCAGCACTACTCCACTCAGATTCTTGCACTGAAGGTCAGAAGGTAATGATAGTGGAAGATAGTGTAGATTGTACCCACCCCAACCAAGATGAGATTAGAACGGCGATCTCCCGCCTTAAGAATAATAAAGCCGCTGGTGCGGATGGCCTACCCTCTGAAGTTTTTAAAGCAGGTGGCGAAGGACTGCTAGCCCACATGCATCGACTTATATGCGGTATATGGCTGGGGGAATCTATGCCCGACGACTGGAGTCTCAGTGTATTATGTCCTGTATTCAAAAAGGGTGATCCGTGTGTCTGTTCCGACTATCGCGGTATCAGTCTTTTATCCATCGCATATAAGGTCTTGTCGATCGTATTATGTGAAAGACTAAAGCCTATTATTGAAAACCTGATTGGACCTTATCACTGTGGTTTTAGACCAGGCAAGTCCACGACTGACCAAACATTCACGCTACGACAAATCCTGGAAAAAACCCACGAAAAGCAAATCGATACACACCACCTTTTTGTCGATTACAAAGCTGCTTTCGATAGCCCCATACGGGGAAAACTGTGCGAAGCTATGTCTGAACTTGGGATTCCGGCAAAACTGATCCGCCTCTGTAGAATAACGCTGACCAACACCAAATCAGCAGTGAAAATGGGGAAAGACCTCACTGAACCATTCTGTATCAAGCGAGAACTTAGACAAGGCGACACACTTTCGTGCAATCTCTTCAACATATTAATGGAAAGGCTGCAGTAAATACTAACAAGACCATTAATACGGAAAGCCATATGTTGCTGGCGTATGGTGACGACATAGACATCATTGGGCGAAATTTGCGAGAGGTTACTGCAGTATTTTCAAGAATCGATAAGGAATCAGCGAAGGTGGATCTTGCTGTTAATGAGGGCAAGACAAAATTGATGGTGTCGACGACTAGAGAAACCGATTTAATTTTGAAGTGGTAGATGAATTTGTCTACCTTGGATCCGCCGTGAACAAGGACAACAACGTCAGCCTGGAGATAGATAGGAGAATTGTGCATGCAAATAGATGCTATTTTGGGCTCATTACGCAGTTTAGGAACAAATCCCTCTCTCGACGGACAAAAGTCCAGCTATATCAGACTCTCATTTTACCTATCTTGACATAAACTTGGGTCATATCGCAAGCGGATGAAAAACACCTGGGAGTTTTCGAGAGAAAAATTCTCCGTAAAATATATGGTTCGGTTGAGGAAAACGGCGAGTACCAACGTCGCTGGAACGCACAGCTATATAATCTATATTCTGAAGTGGACATAGCTAGGCGAATCAAATCAAATTAGGCCAATTGCGTTGGCTAGACCATGTTATCAGAATGGATGAAGATGAGCCAGCGCGAAGGATTTTCGATAACGTATCCGATGGAAGCAAGAAAATAGGACGACCTAGACTCCGCTGGAAAGACTAGGCAGAAGAATCCCTCCGTATCCGTGGTGTTACCAACTGGCGAGAAAAGGCGAAGGATAGAGCCAGTTGGAAGAAAGGTTGTAAAATTGTCAATAAAAGTAAAGTAAAGATGATGAATCGGCATAGGAAACCATGGTATCCTTTTATTTTAGGTATTTACACAATTTTATGTAAACATTTTGGTAGAATACGTTAACCCTCTACCGCCTCAATATATGAATCTTGGGAATATATGGGAAAAGTGTAAAAACCCCCTAAACGGGTTAAAATGAACTACAAAAATATACCTCATAAAATGCTACTATACGTTTCTTACACACTAAAGCTCAAAACTCAACTTGAATGCCAAAAATAAGTCAAAACTGAAAATCCGTTTACTGTTTAATTTCGTACTTATTCCGAGTTGATGTTAAAATTTCCCACAAAACTGCATTTTAGGGGGTTGGTGTGTGGTGTATTGAAAAATATTCTACGTATAACCACCAATACACGTATATTTTTTACCCCCTCTACCAGAATCCGTTGTCATAACCTCATTATTTGTTTTGTGTTCCACGGAGTAATCAATTTCTTATCAATATGTTGTACAAGTATGTCCTTACAAAATAACACTGTGACCAGTGGTAATGACACCGCAGAACATTTCTGTTTGTTGTACGATCTCCTTAATGTCTTAACGAAGATGTAACAAATGTAGATTAGGATGATGGCGTTGCAAGACAGAGTATGATGTCCTTTCCAGAATTGTAAAGAAGGACCTAAGATATGTAGTGGTTTCATCGAATCGTCTCGTTTGAACCGACATTGATAACCGTTCTGGTTTCAAGGAGGTGGATTCATATATCTAACTGGGTCAAGTTAAGTAACAGTGTTAGTCAACATACCAATCAGGCTGTATTCGAAATGCTGTATTGAATAGAGTCGTGTTTTATCATATAGGTTAGGTAATCTAGAGTAAATTCCACTATTTGCAATTGTGTCGCAGGCTCGTTGTGATACCATGGAACATTGTGGTCCGTTCCAATGGTTGAAACTGGGTTGTTTATTTATCTACTGTAGGTTATAAGTTGCGTTTAGAAAAGGAGGTAAATAAATCATCAACTAATGAATATGAACGATGCAAAAAGTTTCTAAAATCATTTAGCATAACTTAACTCAACTTAAGATCCACAAGACAGTAAAATGTTACGAATGAGCATTGGCGGTGTACAACGCTCTCGCCCTCCTCTAACAGCAAAGACAGTAGGTAATGCAGGAAATTGTCTGGGGGCTAAATTCTTCCTGTACGGAATGAAAGCCTTAGCCTCCTAAGACTCATCATTTTGTATGGCCTGATGAAATTTTTATTTTGAGCCGAAATAGTATTTGAAAATGTTCAAACAATTATGATTGTCAATACCGTAGCCCATTTTCGAGATAAGATGTCTTCAGTGAATTGAAATGAGACTTCTTTCGTAAGACATTTCAATCCTCTATCTAGATTCCTTACGTGCCCTTTATGTCCTATTTCAATAAATTCCAAAAAAGTACCTTAAAACGGGACTTATGGGCATTTAAATGTTGCTCGAAAATTTACATCAAATGGATGACAACGTTACATCAAATTGATGACAATCTTACATCTAATTAACGACAAATGTACAGCAAATTCATGAATAATTTACATCAAAATGGTGAAAAATTTGCTTTAACTTGATGCGAAACTTACATCAAATTGATGAATAATTTACATCAAATGAAAGATTGATGAACTGAAATATGTCGGTTGGAAAATGAGGAAATTATTCAGGATTTCATAAATTTCATGAAGCCTTTTCTTTCAGCGCAGGTTAAAAAGTTATTTTTCACGGAAATTTTTGAGGTAGTCTACCTCTTTCTGATGTACTTTGCAAATAATTCATAACCTCCATTTTGATTCAAAAAAATTGTTTTCGTACGAAATTGCTTTGGTATAACAACCCTGCTTGTAATTGAGTTTGTTTACGAAATTATCGGAAAGAGGTGAATTATCCCTAACCGAATTAAGAGTTTGTCACCACCACATGCGGTGTCATAAAATCGGAATTAGTGGTTGTCACAATCGCAGTAGATGGTTGAGGTATTAGAGGTTGCTTCAACCAAATTTCAGTTGTGGGGACTAAATTCAGTCGTAATAACCTCAATTCGGTGGTGGCAACTGCCATTCGGTGGCAACATCCGAATTGATCAACCATCAAACATCTTTCCAACAATTAGTTCTGTGAGTGTATATATACTGGAATATGTGTCTATTCCACCAACAGAATTCAGCAAGTATTGCCGCGAGAAGTCGCTTTCGTTTATACTTGAATGCATTTGTTTTGTTCTACGAAACAAAGTCTGATTAAATTTTACTAAAGGCATGATATCTCGAAAATGCTCTACTTTATTGTCAAACACTATTTCGGCTCAAAATAAAAATTTCACCAGGCCATAAAAAATTGTGAGACTTACAAGGGGTGTGTCATTCTGGAATTTTAATATACTCACTGGAGTGTTCAAAACCGAATCCGAAAAACAGGAGAAACTGGTTAACCGGATTTCTTTCCGTGTGTCGGTTTTTTAAAAAACCTAATTTACGAATAAACCGAAAACCGGTTATTAGATGTCGGTTAACTGGTTTATACTTAATTGAATTGAATAGCATTGAATTGAATTGAATTCAATTGAAGTGAATTGAATTGAATTGAATTGAATTGAATGGAACTGAATTGAATTGAATTGAATTGAATTGAATTGAATTGAATTGAATTGAATTGAATTGAATTGAATTGAATTGAATTGAATTGAATTGAATTGAATTGAATTGAATTGAATTGAATTGAATTGAATTGAATTGAATTGAATTGAATTGAAGCGAAGTGAATTGAATTGAATTGAATTGAATTGAGTTGAATTGAATGAAATTGAATTGAATTGATTTGAATTGAATTACATTGAATTGAGGTGAACTGAATTGAGTTGAATTGCAATGAACTGAATTGAGTTGAATTGAATTAACTAATGTGTTTTTTAACGGAAAATTTAAAAATATTAAAATCTGACAAATGCTGTTATATTGATTATATATTAATTTTTCTACAACAAAACAATACCATGCAAAACGAAAATTAACCGTATTTAAATCCGATAATTAGCCGGCTTCACCAGTTTTTCCGGTTTGTGAAACGGAAAACCGGTGTTCGGAAAAAATGATTTTTCGTATAACCCGAAAACCGGTTATTCGAAAGTGACGATTTTTTGAACACTCTACTATTCACCTAAGGCTTTCAGTCATTCAGATTCCAAAGAAGATGTTACACAGTGTTATCAGGACTTACAATTTATTGAACGGCATAAACGTTTCCCAGTCAAACAGGTTGTTCTCTTGTGTCTCATAACATGGACTGCTAAGATAGCTCTTTTCCTGTGGCAAGTATTTATACTAAATAAAAATAGGGTTCAACGTAAAACTATTGATTTAAACATTTTTCACCTTTTCCCTGACGGGAGGGAGTTTTATTATTCGCTCTATTATTTAAACCCTAATTTTTACTTTAAAATTTATTAAAGCTCAAGACGATGATTTTCTAATTGTTACTTATATAATTTATTACTTTATATTTAAGTCATTTGTAACTATTTCCCTAATTTCTATTATAAGATACATAATTTCTTCTACATTTTATTTTGCCAATATCACAATACAACAATATGATTTCGATTTCCTTTTCCTTTTCAGTTTTGGCATGTTTCATGATACGGCAAAAATTGGCTGCCATCCACGTGTAGGTTCCATAGTTCACATAATGACGCCAACATTTGGTGCTGATACCCTACAAGTTTGTTGGTCAAATTGTAGTCGTAAATTTATCACACATTTTTTGGAGTATGTAACAAAAACAAACACGAAGAGTCACATGCATCTTAACTTTAACCACAACTATCCATTGTCATCTTTTCTTTTCAGTTTGGGTTTAGGTGATTGTTTGGATAATGAACCCACCGCCTTGGACGAGTACGCCTATCCCGAAGAACAACCTGGTAAAAAGTATAATGCCGAACTACAGTGTCGACTCCAATACAATGTCACGGATAGTGAGGTCGAGGCATGTTCCTCAATGAATGAAATCTGTTCTACACTGTGGTGTCGCGTGAATGGTGAATGCATTACAAATATGAGACCTACAGCCCCAGGAACATTGTGTGGAAAACGTAAGGTTTGTTGTGGTGATTTTCATTTAACATCCTGTTTAAACAGATTCAGAAAATTCTCTATTCCCCTAATCCCTCTCTACATTGCGAAATAGTGGTGTCAGAATGGCAAATGTGTTCGCATCGAATCAATGGAGAAAGTCGATGGGAGTTGGGGAAATTGGTCAGAGTGGAGTGAATGTTCACGATCCTGTGGTGGTGGTGTTTCCATACAGCAACGCGAGTGTGATAGCCCACGACCGGCTAATGGTGGTTCATTTTGTATAGGGGAAAGGAAGAAGTTAGTATAAATAACTAAAGTTTTAATGGATTAAATGAAATATTCTTCTTTATAACAGATATAAGATATGCAATCATCAGCCATGCCCAAAGGACGAACCCAGCTTTAGGGCCAAACAGTGTGAGCAGTATAATGAGAGAGCCTATCAGGGACAATACTACAAGTGGTTGCCATATTTTGATAAACGTAAGTAATATTTGAAATTGATAAAATGATGTTAACAGTATCTGAGCGGTAAAGCTAACAGGAAATAAGCGCTATGTTGTATTCGGGAGCGTGAATACAAAAATTGTAGCGGCGCACGAATATACACATTATTGAAATTTTCATCAGCTTTGTTTCTTAGCGTTAATCTTGGATTAAACATCAAATTGCCTTTTTAGTCAGGGTGTTTCGAATACAAGTATTATTTTAAAAATTTATTTTTAAAATTAAATAAGATTCTTAAGTGCACCAAGGTATTATTGGAGAAAAATAAGATTGAATGTTTATGATGCTTCATTATTATTATAATTAATTTTTTAATTTGTTTCAATTTATTTCAATACTTATATCGTAATGTAATGCCTCAGATATATCCACCATGGAATCTTCAGTTTTCTATAATTTTGTGTTTAAAAAACAAGATAGAACTTTGATGATCATTTTTATTAGGCGCAATAACTTGGTACCACAAGGTTCTATGAGCCACTTAGAACCTTGTGGAATTGTAAGAACTTAAATTTGATCATTTAGAACTTTGTGGCATAAATCAATTTTGAAAGAAACCATAATTCAAAAGTATTTATTTCATTTAACTTATTTTATTAATAAGTTTTACTTTTTTAAACCATGAGTGTTTACAGCGTTGTTGTTAAATTAATTAATTAAAATACAGCTTTATAATCCACAGATCCGTTTAAGTAATTTCTAGGAATCGAAAAAATAATAAAGCATTTGTGGCCATACCGCCTGTTACTTAATTATATTTGATACATTTACAGTAACGAGCAAAACTGTAACAGTGCACAGTGGTCAATTCCGGCCAAAAATTCATAACTTCTATATTTCTTTAAGTAAATACCTGAAATTAGGTATTCAAATTAAGAATATCATATTTGATCCCTCAGCTAAGTTTTGGACATACACATAATTTTTATAACATACCTAATAAAAAATTAAGCACATATGATTGATTTATTTGGAATTTTATTTTTTTTATACATATACGAATTGTATGATTTTTAATTAAATTAATTAATAAGTTCCAAGGCTTCATCTATCATGTTTTGTTCTTTCTTATCACTTTTTATTCTCATTTTACTAATCAATGGATCCGACGATATTGAAAGGTAATGAATGACGTCTTCATTGTTCAGTTTTCTAGAAAATCCTCTGCTGTGACTCATCCTGGCCGATTTAAAAATTTTGTTTGATGCTTCTTGAGCCTCCTCTGATAATGTGCCTATTGGTATTCCAATATATTGAATTATTTCAGCACTATGAATCAGAACTTTATGTACAGTCGGCGGCATGTTGTACCATCCATAGAGGCACACAAATAGATAGGTCAGCTGTTTTATAACAAAACACTTTAAATTTATTAATAATAATTTCATGGCCTGAAGCTAAAACTTGGAGAATAATTGCAAAGTTTTTAATTAATCGCGGGTCAATGTTTAATATTTCAGCAACTATATTATAATGTATGAAGAATGTTCGAGCAATATTACCATTATTTGAATTAGCTGAATACGGTCTTACGACATCAACACATATCCCCAGTTTTGATCTCATTTCGTTCGGAATTTGATTTTTTCTGTTTTGTTTTTTGGTCTTGTTATCATCTGAAGCAAACGATTTCTTAAAATCCATATTATACGCTATATGGAGAAGACACTCCATAAATCTTATCCAGCAATGCAGAGTGCTTAACCCGAAATTGTAATTGGTTTCAGTGGGTTTTAATGATTTAACATATCGCACCCTAAATGCAAAAGTGTCACAACTCAAAATTTACAAATGTTCAGTAGAGGCAAAATACTAGGTTGCAAAGTTAAAAAATGTATGAAAAGTAACAAAAGTCGATATATTGATGCTGTATTTTTCGACGAAAGGGAAGAGAAACTGACCCCAGATTTTTACAGCAGATAGAAATAGTCCTTGGTGATTGTTTTGAAGCAAAAAATTAAAATCACGAAATTTTGAGTTATGACGCTTTTGTATTTAGGGTGCGATATGTAAGTTTATTCATATTGTTTGGGTTTGCATTGCATATATTGCAAGATCTGGTTGACATCTGATTTGTAAGAATGTTAGCGACTTTGACATCAACCATTGTACAAAGGAGAGAATAGTTGATCACAAATTTACGGCTGTCATGGAATTCAATTTCTGATGGCAATAAATTTTTAATTTGTTCACAAATATTTTTGTACTCCTTTTCGACGATTTTTTTATTTTCTTTAACAAACTCAAACTGTATTGGTCGACAGAAACGAACAGATGATGGCCTTTCATTTTTCCAGATAATTTGTTTTGACTTTGTCGATATTAATTGAATATATGCAATCATAAAAATCGCCTTTTCATCAACATTTCTTAAATCTTCTTCAGTTTCCCACTTCTGATTACAAATTTGATGACCTGTTGACCCATTCATTCCCCACTTTCCAATTAGTACAAAATTTGTTTCGTTGATTTCTTTTAAATCCGATTCAATAGACAAGAATATTCTCTTTGAAGTGTGATTTAAAAGTGCCTGTAGTGTTATGGATGCACCCTCTTCTTCTATGATTATACCTTCGGGGTAGGATAATACTTTGCTCCTAACAACATCTCATTGTTAGATCTTAAATTTTCGTACTTTGACTTTGAAAGCTGTAGATCCATAAACATCGCTAGAGCTCCATTAAGTAAAATAACAACTTTATCTAAAGCACCACATTTTGTTTTGCTAAGCTTTTCAGACGCCTTATGAAGTAATGACGAGTCATATGTGGTACAAATTTCAGTAGCTTTTTCTTCTTTTGCTTCTCTCTTAATATTCTTTAAAGGAAATTACTGGCCTTCCTCTTTTTAAGAGTTTACTAGTTGCGGCATCCTTTATTATAAAATAAATATTAAATATATTTATTTTTTCTACTAACTTACACGATCTTTACATTCCAAGTAATTAAAATTTAATTCTAACCACATTGATTCCCGATTTCCAAATGTATTCCTAGTTATTTTGCACAAACCCCATTTTTTTTGACCGTTACTAATTAAACCTTTAATTTTGCGTTTTATTTCGTATTTTTTAAACATTTTTTTTGATCACTCCTCTATGTGTTTCAGCATTATTAACAATATTTCATCCCATTTTTTATTTTGGTGAAGTTGAAATATTTCAAAAAGTTCAAAATGTTCTGGTTAATAAGATGCCACGAAACGGCAGCTGAAATTTATAATACTTACTTGTGATACTATACACTAGTAAATGTAATTTACACTTAACCTTTACTAGCCCCTTCTAATTTGTTCTGGTCTTTCAAAAATTGGTTTTGTATAGCTTATATTTGTTGATGTGTTAACATCTATAGCGGCGTATAGGGACTAAATCTATCAAAGTCAAAATCTGCTAAAACCAGATTTTATGCTGCTGCTAAAACCAGATTTTATGCTGCTGCTAAAACCAGATTTTCTGCGACTGCGAAAGTGAATAATGACGTGTTAAACAAAAATGAGCGAGCGAGAGAGCAATGAAAGAGTGGTGTGGCAAACGAAAATGTGTATGCGTATGTATTAACATAATAATGTATGTATGTACATGTGGCTGTTGCTATTGTTGAACGGAGATATAAAGCATAGCCACGCAAAATTTCATTTGCAAGTCGTCAGCTACTTCGTACAAAGTATGTGTGATGTTGTGTGTTTGGCTGTTTCGTTGCTGTTGATATGGCAAACATGTGGTTATGTGACACACGTATACGTCAGCTACTTCGGACAAAGTATGTGTGATGTTGTGTGTTTTGTTGTTTCGTTGTTGTTGCTATGGCCAAACAAAGCGAGTCATTTGATGTTCAGCATTGCCCGGTGTATACAAAAACAAGTAGAAACGGTGTTAAGTTCGGCCGGGCCGAAGCTTACATATATACCCTCCACCTTGATAATTTACACTCGCACTCTCCACTCTTTGCATGTAACATTTACTAATGTGTTCAAAAAAATCGAACAGCTACCGTGTAGCAAAAAGATGTTAACACATCGCCCGTGAGTTCGAACACTCATTGGATTTTTTTTTTAACAAATTCGCAACTTCACTATCAACAAAAATAATGCGCACAAAATTGCAATAACCACATAGAATGTTTAATTACTAACACTTTTTAAAAACACGTGCTACTTTACAACAAAAACTTTGAAAAACTTCCTAAAATGAAAACAACCAAACACACACCATCCCACATACTTTGTCCGAAGTAGCTGACGTATACGTGTGTCACATAACCACATGTTTGCCATATCAACAGCAACGAAACAGCCAAACACAACATCACACATACTTTGTACGAAGTAGCTGACGTATTAGTATGTCACCATAACGTCGACTGCGATGGTTTTAGCAGCAGCATAAAATCTGGATTTAGGAGATTTTGACTTTGATAGATTTAGTCCCTATACGCCGCTATAGATGTTAACACATCAAAAATCATAGCCTACTTCTATTTAAAAGTAAAATAATCAAATTTAAAAACCTTAAAATAACAGGCAGAAAATTATTTACTTTGCACAAGTATAAACAATAATATAGTTATCCAATAACCAAAATAAGAATTAAATTGTATTTTGTTAAGTGTTGGCTTTAATTAATCATTAAAATTTCATCAAAATTAAAAAAAAAAAAACAAAAATAATTTTTGGGCAGATTGTCCACTGTGCACTGTTCCCATAATGGAAGTTTAGAACTTTAAAAATTAAATAGCAGCGTTTAACCTGCGGGAAGGTACATACCTAAAAAAATGGTTTCCCGTTATATCCCATGAAGGGATTAGGGAAAGCTTCACACAAACCAGTGAGCTGTGCGCGTTATTGTTTTACACTCACTGATTGTGACCCACAGTTTTGCAACGGTTCCGACCGGTATTTTTGAGAAGCTTTTTCATGGCTAAATACTCGATAGTGTCGCAGTCACTAAACGAGGTGACCGCCGTCGAAAGAAATTTAAGGTGGTCGGAGCGGGCATCGAACCCACGTTCTCATGCACAAAACAAATTCGTGTCAAGCACGCACCTCTACATATTCTCTTATTTCTTCTCTGACAAAATTTCTCAAGTAAAAACTTGTAAGTTCTCCATCATTTAACTGTCAAGAATCTAACTCTCTTGCTCTCTAGTTTAGGTCAACATTCCATACTAAGATCAACATTCCACGTGAAAATTTGCCAAACTCCATACAAAAAAAATGCCTTCGGAATATCGACGAAATATTTCCGCACGTGTAGTACAGGGTGTTTTTATGTTCCACTCAGATGTTTTTTAACCACTTCACTCCCGTCTACGCATATGGTCATTTTACATTAGTTGTTGAGCCAGTTGAATTTTATGCGGGTATAAATGCAAATCGTTTTTGAACAAAGTTAACGATGACATTTGCAGTTCTTGTGCACGGTGTCTATCTGACGCGTCTGGGTTTTCGTTAACATTGTCTCTCACTGTAGCAATAGTTTGTGCTGTACGTACGCTACGAGTTCGGCTTGACTTCACTTTATCTCCCAGTGTATACAACGTTTCAAACTTCTTTACAATACGTTTAATGGTTCACTTGCTCGGCACATTATTTAAACCAGAAAATCTTGCAAAATTGTTGGCGGTTTTACAATTGAACGATTATTTACAAAAAAATGATTTAATAACTTCAGCACGTTGTTGGTGCGTTAGATGATCCATAATAAATTGTTATCGACTGCTTTGCACAACTGTCAAATACAAACTGACAAATGTCAACCAAACAGAAATGGCGGCCAAAAAAACATCGGCCTAGAACATAAAAAACTACCTGTACTAAGTAGTTCACGCAAAATATCAGCAACATGTATTGAACAACATTTTAGTGTTGCTAAGAAAAATGCAACAACAAATCAAATTTAAGGAAGATATGATCATTGCTGCACAAAAATAGATTTTTAGTGTAAAAGAAACTTAAACACAGAGAAAAATATAGTATTTCACAGCGAACAAATACTCGGCTTTAATGGCTTTTTGGTGTAAACGGACAACAACCAGTAATAATTTTTACAAATTGTTGCTGTCAGACCTAAATACAAACGGGACAATGTTAATCAACAATGTTCTATTTGACTAGAATGAATGTGGTGCAACAAAGTTCTATCAACAATATTTTAGTAAACAAAGTTCTATTTTTGTTTGGTCGTTAGAACGTTGTTGATCAAATTAGATATTATTGAAAAACATGTAGCTATGGCTATAGCAGTAATCGAAACAGCATACCCTATTTAGTACGATGCAATATTCAGATCATTTTATCAAAAATTGTCAATTATAACCTTGTTGTTCTAAAGTCGCGAGTTGTCATTTTCTTTAAGGCGAAGAGATCATGTTTTCTACGGTTAGTGAAAAAAATGTAAATGGCGTATTATGGCTTTATTTGAAATAACAAATTTTCCCATTATTTATGTAATACGAGTTCATTTATGTGGCTGCCGCGGCCGGCTTTGTTGACGGTTTCTGGTTATATCTCACGAATGCCTCGAACGATATTAGCCTTAAGGGTTTGGATCGTTCCTGATCGCACAGCATCGTTATTTACCGGCACCCCTCAAAAAAAGTCTATAAGGGTCAAATCGCATCTCCGAAGTGGCCAATTGACATCGCCACGATTACCGAACATAGTGTGCAAAGGATCGATTGTTTGATGAGCTGTGTGACATGGTGCGTCATCATGCTGTAACCAAAGACTTTAAATTCATATTTTACATTTCAACCCCTAAAAAGTCCGTAATAATGTCTCTGTAGCGCTCGCCGTTGACTGAACTGGCGCTTCCATCAGCATTTTCGAGAAAGGGTCAATTATGCCACCACTCCAAATTCAACAACAAACTGTCAGTCTCTGTGGATGCATGCACTGGATTCTCGACAATGATGTGCGGGTTTTGAAATCCCCAGATGCGGCAATTTTGTTTGTTGACTAACTTGCAATTAGGATTAAGTAATCCGATAGTTAACTTGATTTAATCTGGTCATTAGTCTATATTGTCTTTTGTTTAGTTCAAAAGTAAAATGTTTACTATGATTTTCTAATATCGTTCTTCATTTTCTGTTTCCAAACTCCAATAATATGGTGAAAGCCAGACATAATGAAAATTGCAATATCATAATTATTTGTAGTTATAAAGGGTCTACCAAAATTCATGTTCTTTCTTGTAGCTTTCCATATTTAATAAACCTGAACTATCAGCTGTTCTTTTGTATAAACAAAAACACTTTACCGCAAATATGGCGCGAAATTCAAATCTTTCATGAATTTTGGGACACCCTTTAGAAGTCTTCAGATGACGACCAATGGTAAATAGGATCGAAAATGTATGCTCATCCATAGCGAAGATAGAATCGTAAAAACGTTTCGGGAAAAGCTGAATACTAAACAAAAGACTTAAGACAGAAACCCGATAGACACTGGAATCCACAAACCTTTGAACAGCTACATATGGTTATGTTAGTTTCAAAAACAGTCAACTATCTCAATCGAAAACTGGGGGTAAAACGATGAAGAACCCCGTGATCTCGACGATATTTGGTTTCAACAAGGCGGCTCTACTTGGCAGACAGCCCATGCAACCATGGCATTATTGGGAAAACAATTCGATGAACAGATAATTTCGCGCTTCGGCGAAATAGATCAGGTGATATAACACCTCTAGGCATTTTTCTGTGGGGCTGCGTAAAGTCCAAAATCTACATGGATAAACCGGCTACGATTGAGGAATGGGAAACCAAAATTACTCGCGTCAATTGGCAAATACCACTCAAAATGCTCTAACACGTCATCGTAAATTGTAACCTTATAATGAGCCATTTTAGCACTAGTTGCGGCCAACACTTGAAAGATATAATGGTTAAAAAATAATGCGTACCCGATGAAATTTATTTTTTTATATTTGAAAATAGTACCTATCAATTAATCACCCAATATTTATTATACGTATTAAATAACAAAAAAAAATCATTTCCCATTGCATCCCATGAAGGGATTGGGGAGAGCTTCTCACAACCAGTGAGCTGTGCGCTTTCTAATTTTTTCATTCACTGATTGGGACCTACAGTGTTACTCGGGTTCCGAACGGTATTTTGAAAAGCTTTTCCATGGCTAGGTACTCGAGAGTGTCGCCATCACTAAGCGAGGTGGCCGTCGTCGAAGGAAATGTAAGGTGGTCAGAGCAGGGATCGAACCCACGTTCTCATGTACAAGAGCAGCGCACACTAGCCATTGCACCACCGTCCGCCACAAGTTTTGTAATTCATTTGTCAACTCCAAATTTGAGTAACGATACAAAACAAAAAAAATGGTTTCCCTTAACATCCCATGAAGGGATTGGGGAGAGCTTCTCACAATCAGTGAGATGTGCGCTTTCTAGTTTTATACTCACTGATTGGGACCTACAGTTTTACACCGGTTCCGAACGGTATGTTGAGAAGCATTTTCATGGCTAAGTACTCGATAGTGCCGCCGTCACTATGCGAGATGACCGTCGTAGAAGAAATGTAAGGTGGTCTGAGCAGGGTTCGAACCCACGTTCTCATGTACAAGAGCCGCGCACACTAGCCATTGCACCACCGACGGCCACGATACATTTATCCATTTTATTTCAGTTTTGACCCCCTAATACCAAAAAGTCCGAATTTCGGAAAAGTGGAGAAACGAAACGTTTACAGCATGTGCCTCTATCTCGAACGAAAGCTTTAATTCGTCTTCTGGTCGAAAAAAAAGTTGAATTGCGTTCCACAATCTTGTCATTTCACGTCGAATGGAAACATAAAATTTGTCAGTACAAATTTTGGTTCCCGTATTTCGAAAGTGCTGTCATGTGGGAACAGACATAAAGTCAGTCGAACGAAAATTTCGACATAAAGAAACCCAAGTTGTTCACTTAGCTTTTCGTTCGAGACCGGGGAACAGACCGTTAATATTCTAAATTTACATCAAAAAATTGTCGAATAAAAATTTTCATGCTATATTATTTTCATTTACAGAAAACCCCTGCAAACTTCATTGCAATGATGTAGATGATACGATTATTGCCAATTGGGGCGATATGGTGTTGGATGGCACCCCCTGCACACTGGGTACCAATAACATGTGTATCGATGGCATTTGCAAGGTCAGTACTAAGTTCCGAGTAATTGATCGTATCCACATCACCTAAGAAGCTGTTCCACTAAATGTGATTTTCTTTAGAAAGTTGGTTGCGATTGGATTGTTGATTCGGATATGCAAGATGATCGTTGCGGCATCTGTGGCGGTCAGGGTGATCAATGTAAACCGGTGAAGGCGGTATTCAATGAGACACTGAAAGTCACTGAAGGATATGTTGAAATTGTCGTGCTACCCGCAAAGGCACGACATATAGTCATCAAGGAATTGGGTAATTCACCGCATTTCCTAGGAGTGGCCAAGGCGAACAGTTCAATATTCTATTTGAATGGTGATAGTTTGATATCAATGCCGGGTGAATTTTTCATTGCCGGCGCAGAGAGCTTCTATGATCGTATCGATGATCAGGAAATTATTAAAATACCACAGCCCATACAACATTCCATAGCTATATATGTAAGTGGGTGGATGAAATATAAAATTTAATGAGAATTCATCAGGGATGATTTTTATTTATTCGGCCTTTTTATTGGTACTTTTTAATTTTTGAGAATAAATAATGTAACTTGTCATTTCTATTACAGATTATTGTAAGGGGTGAAGAGCCGAATGAGGGCATTTACTATGAATTCACATTACCCGCTTTAAATGCCAGCTCTTCCAAACACTATTTGTGGAAACTGAGCGATTGGACTCCCTGCTCAGTATCATGTGGTGGTGGTTTACAGTATCGTGAACCGATTTGTTATGAAAATGGTAAAGGTATGTTGTAAATATTTTAAAGTGTTTTGAAATAAAGTAATTTTTAAAGGAAACATTTATAATTCTATATTTCTATTTTCAGTTACTATCGATTTTGAACTTTGTTGGGCATTTGCGAAAAATTCCCGCCCTGTGCGCTTAACCAAAAAGTGTAACAGCTCACCCTGTCCTGCCCACTGGCTGACGGGACCATGGCAATTTTGTCCAGTGACATGTAGAAATACCGATGCTCCCTCTCCAGTGCGCAGGCGTTCTGTCATGTGTTTGGATCAACACGATATTGTTATGGAAGATGAGCACTGCAATTCTTCCACTCGTCCCATCGATACCGATTCCTGTGAATCAAATTTACCCAATTGTAATATAAGAGAAAAATTCAGAAATAATAATTATAGTTAGGTATGGAAAGATAAGTTAGTTTAAGTTAGAAAAGTTCGATCAGGATTTCGCTTTGGAAATTTTATATCATTAAATTTTTTTAATTTTTTTCAAATCCAAATTTAATTGTTGCCCGGGAGTTTCAAAAAGTTTATGGTTGTAAAGGCAAACTGAAAATTTAGCTACATAAACTATCAGTTTGTACTGAAAATATCAAAACAAGGTTTGAAATTGCTGACATATTTATATTTCAAAAATACATTATTGACTGGGACTATGAAACATAGAGTAATCTTAAAGAGTGAGCATATGTGTTTCAGTTCCACCACATACTAATTGGAGGTTGGATACAGTTTGAATACACGATGGCGGTCCCAAAACTAGCTGACCTAACAAAGAAGACACAAAAAAGTTTCCAAAAATGTTCTTTATTTTTCAACATAACTTCGTTTTAGCTCGATAGACGTTTCCAACGATATTTAATAGCTTCAATACCCTGTTTATAGTAACAACTGTCAAACTCCTTAAAATAGTCATAAACCACAGACTCCACCTCTTCATTGTTGGCAAATCTTTTACCACCGAACCATTTTGTAAAGTTTGAAAATATAAAATAGTCCGAAGGAGCTAAATATGGCGAATAAGGTGCGTGATGAAGCAATTCGAACTTTAATACATTAATCGCAATAGTGGATGCGTGAACTGGAGTATTGTCTTGATGAAACAAACACTTTCTTTTTCGCCAAATGCGACTTTTCTTTCACAATTTAATCACTTAAACGCTGCAATAAATTATCATAATATTAGCCTTTGATGGTTTTACCTTTCTGAAGATAATCAATAAAATGTATCCTATGCGTATCCCAAAAAAACAGACGCCGAATTGGAATTTCCTTAATGTATTATTTTTTGTTATCTAAGAGGAGCGTATTCCCGAAAATTTTTAATACGGCAGTTTTATTTTCATGCCTGAAACGAAATTGTAATTTACTAATGAAAACTTTATATAAACTGAATTTGTACCTTTCTCAAGTTTATGCAACTAATTGCGGAAATTTTTTTACAAAAGTCAATAAACCAATCAGCACCGGAATTCTGTAACTTTTGTAACGATAAAAATCGGTAGTTAATTAGACAAAATTCGAATATTTTGTATTGAAATTTTATGAATTTTAACAATTTAGCTACCGAATTTTATCGCTAAGAAGTTACAGAATTCCGGTGCAGGTTTTGTTTTCAAGCCGTCCATATATCGCACCCAACTACAAAAGAGTCATAACTCAATATGTACAAAATGTTTGTTCCGACAAAAAAAAAACTAGTTTTGCTATATTAAAAAATGTACGAATATTCTTAAGAATAGACATATTCATTCGGAGTTTTTTGACGATACGAAAGATAAAATAACAACAGATTTTTACAGCTGATATAAATTGTACTTGGTTATTGTTTTTAAGTTAAAAATAAAAATCTGAAAATTATGAATTTGACTTTTTCTGTAGTTAAGGTGCGAATACTTCCAGTCGAACTTTTTTTTAGAATTTAATGTGCAGTATATAAAGCTACTTTAATATACTATGTTATTATTTAAAATATAGCAATTTAATTTAACATTATTTATTTTATTTATTTCCATTACAATGTGTACTTAACGTTATAGTTCTAAACAGATTAATCATTTTTACTTGTCTTAATTCAATAGTTTCTTAGTAAAGTATAAACTTTTCGAAAAAGTTTTACGATTCATTTTTATACTCGTTTTATTTAAGTAAATATTAGATTTTAAGATATAAATACATACATATATATATGTAGATTTATTGTACCAATTAAATGTTAGAATTAAAACTTTAATGTTTTGAATTCTTCAGTTTAGTCCATAAGTTCTCTAATAAAAATTTCATTTACAAAACGACCACAGAAAGTTGACAGTGTTTGATTAGGGACGTTTCTTTCCAAAACTTATACACGTTAACTTATACAAAATATGAACTTGCACGTTAACATATATTTACTTACTTATGTGCTCTCAAACAGCCCAGAGGGGTACAGGACCTTACAAAATGAAGACAACATGTTTCTCCAACCGCCTCGTTCTTCCGCTTTTCTCCTCCAGTTGGTAACGACAAACTCTTGTAGGCAATCTTCTACCTGGCCTTTCCAGCGAAGTGTTGGTCATTTTTCGAGGTCCTTTGAGTACGTCTTTGAATATCTTTCGCACTGGTTCATTCTGATCTATTCTACTGACATGACCAGCTTAAACTCGATATTTTAGTTTGCATAACTACGTCGATGTCGAGATACAGATTATACAGCTCGTGGTCCATCCATCGTCGGTAGTCGCCGTTCTCTATTATAGTACCATGTATTCACACTTGTTAGTGTGGTCGCCGCTAGTGATCGAAAACTACTACACAAATACCGATTTTCAACTGTCGTCACAAGACGACTCAGTCTTTATTTATTAAAAAAAGGGGTTGGGCATCTTTATTATGACAGCTAAGTTTTATTTATACCAAATACAGTTCGGTTGTACTAAATATTTCATTATTACAATGGCATTATTATAATGTTCTTATACCTGAATACTAATAATAAAGGGGTTTTCAATAAGAGCGCTACAAAAGTTTTTTTTAAATAAAACAAAACCGGTTTTAGATACCAATGAAATTCTTTATTCCTGTGAAAGTACGTTCGATGCCATTATGTATGGAACTCGATTTCTTTTGCATGGCCACCACGGGCACGCTTGCAGAAGTCCAGACGCTGAACACAATTTTCGACGGTTTTCAAGCATAAATCGGCCGATACTGCTGCAATTTCACGTTCGATATTCGTACGAAGTTCATCAATCGTCGCTGGCTTCTTGGCATAGACCATAGACTTGACGTAGCCCCACAGGAAATAATCTAACGGCGTCAAATCGCACGACCGAGGCGGCCAATCGACTGGGCCATTTCGTGAGATAATACGTTCACCAAACTTGGTTTCCAATAAATTGATTTTGGCATTCGCTGTGTGGCTTGTGGCGCCGTCCTGTTGGAACCACATGTCCTCCAAGTCCATATTACCCAATTGGGTCCAAAAATATTCGGTTATCATTGAACGGTAGCGATTCGCATTCACAGTAATGTGCCGGTCTTGATCATCACGGTAGAAGTACGGCCCAATGACGCCGCCGGCCCATAAACCGCACCAAACCGTAATTTTTTCGGGATGCAATGATGACTCATGGATTACGTGTGGACTGCTGTCTGACCAATAATGCATATTTTGCTTATAGACGAAGCCATTCAGCCAGAAATGAGCCTCATCATAAATTGGACGTAGCGCTGTTAAAGTTGAGGCCACTGACTCGAAATTTCGGTAGTAAATTTTAATAATTTCGACTCGTTGTTGGCTCGTATATCTTTCCATGATGAAATGGCAGACCTTACTGAAGAGAAATGTCAAAAGAGCGGGAAAAAATATGGCGTCGTTTGTTGTCCCTATCGATTTACTTTTGTAGCGTCTCTGTTGAAAACCCCTATATTCATGTGCCGTACGAGTGTGTCAAATTGTAATTAATATTTTAGTGTTGAAGGACGTTTAACAGACATATGCAGTGGAGGAGGCGATAAATATAAGTTGTGCTGGGATTTATCAAACATTGCTCCAGTGATTTGTTTTCCAGTTTATAATTTTGATATTGGAAAGGATATTTTTATAAATATATATCTCCAAATATTCGATACCTTAAGTCAACATTCAGGACAGATTGACACTATCAACTGCATTCGAAATTAAATAAGATACGCATATGAATCCAACTTCAACAACGGGCGTGCTGTGTTCAACGGAATCAAACAAATGGTGAGTTTTGAAAATTTAGTTTAGTTTCGAAAGAGCGCAGTTACATAACACAATACTAAGAAATATAATTCTTGGACACTTTCTTTTAATTAAGACTGTCTGAGAATTGGTTCTTTTAAATACCATACTATGTTAATTTGTTTTCTTACATAGGTATAAGAATTCACTATATATTCGAATGGTAAAAACGAACTCTAACCTTTTGAATGTTTAATTTTAGATTTCGATTGTTTTTGTGTTCAAATACACCATTGTAAAAGATTAAGATATTGGAAATAAGTTTGAATCAGAAAATATAGATAAATATAAGTATCTTGCGAGCTCCTAAATAAATGCAGACATTAATCCCAGAACATTTGGTGTTTTAGAAGTTCGTCAGCACGCATGAGTCATAAAACTTGTGTTATTAATTGTACCATGGAATATTAGATTTCCGTAAATTAATTCGACGAAACATTTACATAGATTCGGGTTAGTATAGTTGTTTGGGTTATCTAATAAATTTCCAAAGGATAACAATGGTGAGGTGGGTAGTGATCATGAAGGGGTATCTTCCCTCATTGTCCTCTTCGACCATCTATATTTCCCAACTTCTTTGTACTCCTCACTTCCTATCTAGTTGTTTATCGGCGTTGTAGGTTTTAGCCACTTACTTTTTGTTTTGTGTTACAAGCTCTAAATTACCTTCGTACAGACAAGGACACCACCCTATAACCCTGAGCACGGCCGGTACTAAAAGTAGCTAGACGTCTTGAAGGAGGTAAAAGTGTGATCCGAGCGTTACAAATGTTACCCTGATAAATTGAGGAACAGATCAGCTTTTCCAACTGTGTATCATATGCACTGAAGACTTTTGAAGCCTGTTTCCAAAAACGACATTTTTTGAAATAGTAATACAACCGAACTATATTTGTCATAAACAAAGATAGGTGCCATATTAAAGGCAACAAATCACTCTTTTTAATAAAGGAAAATTCAGTGCAATAACTCTATAACGCACTGACTTACAGTTCAACGAGTTCGAAAACAGAGATCAAAACTCTTCGATTTTCAAAATTGGAAAAAAGCTAATATCTGTAATACCAAAAAAAATATTGACTTTATAAACAATTATGACAAAATATGTTGAGAAAAAAACATAAAACCAGTACATAATTTTCAGTCGGGTGAACCGACTTAATCACACCCTCACCCTAAGTCATCCATTGCGTGCGATACCTGTTAAATAAAAAACGCCCATACTCAAAAGTGACCATATTCAGCTGCAGATCGACATTGCGCAAAATATTATTGGATACCCAAATTAGTTAGTTTCCCTCCCAATATTTATATGACAGATACAAAAATGGGCATGTCAAGTTGTTGCCAAAATTTTGATCAGTACCTAATTTCATTAAGATCGGTTATGATTTATTGGAGATATCGAGTCGGCAAACAGCAAATAGGCCCAACTTTTTGGGAGGTACGAAACTGGGCGTGGCACAATAGTCAGTTATTGATTACACAGTAGCGTTTAGGAAAATTTTACCTAGTACCGAATTTTATTAAGATCGGTTGTAGTTTACGAGAGTTATCGTGCCGATCAACCGGTCATCCGCCCAACTCTTATGTGGGAGGTACCAGAATGGGTGTGGCAAAACAGCTCATTTTCTGTAGGAGAGTTTTATTTTACTAAATATTGACTAGTACAAACTTTCAAAAAGATTGGTTCGGTTTTGCGAGATTTCTCGTGCCGAACAACCAGACGACCAAACAAGTTTTGTATGGGAGGTACCACAATAGGGGTGGCAAAATCATCCTTGTTTTAAACGGTGATTGGCGTTTGATAGCGTGAAGCCTTATACCTAATTTAATTACGGTCGGAAGAGCTTCACGCGATTTATCGCATTGACAACACTGACGAACACCCTGTTTTGTATGGGAGGTACCAGAATGGGCGTGACTATCTCGCCCATTTCCTCCAGTTAAGTAGACATTTACAGATTATTACCCGGTGGGTGAGTTGAAGGTCATCACATTTTAAAGAAATATGATTTTGTGCTAAATGTGTCGGTTTGTATGGGAGGTACCAGAAGGGGCGTGGTCACGACGCCCATTTTCAATCCCAAACTCAATATTGACAAATAATAGTAACTGACAAAATTTCGCGGTGGTCGATAAAGATTTAGGGCAGTTATCGTGTTGACCAGCCAGCCAGACAGACGGACATGGCTCAAACGTCTTAAAAAGTCCTAAAACGAATTTCGTCCTAAGATACTAAGGGTCTAATTTGGCTCCTTCTATGTGTTAAATTTTTTTACGTATTAAATGATATATACCCCCATCCCTATGGGTGAGGGTATAAAGAAAAAATCCAAAATCTGTGTTCTCTTGGAAATCGAGTAAAACAAAAAATAGTCGTATTTGAATTTTTGTTCCTGAAATATACCCCACTATCTGACTGTCAGTATTGGTAAATCACAATAATCCTTGTCTTTTTGCCTACAATCGGGTTTTTACAAAAATTAAAAGTGATTACTAAACCAAAAGATATTGAATTTTTTGCGATAGAAATCGATTCTGAACGTCTGAGAGCCTACTACATTTTGAAAGTATACCAATATATTTGGTTAATACAAACTGGGCACACAGACGGTCGAAAAGTAACATCTCGATAAATTTTTTTTACACCTAAGACACCTACTGTCTTATGGTCGTTCCTTTTTTATTTTATTGAACTACAATTTTCTTAAAATAAATCAAAAAAAAATGCCTTTAGATAGGACAACTATATATATAATAAAATACTATAATATATATATATATATTAGGGCGGGTCAAATTGTATGGAACGATTTTTTTTGATGAAGCGTATAGCAAAAACGTAATCTATAGGTGATTCTGAGAAATTTTGCTCAAGAGACCATAGCTCTAAGTCGGATTTGGAGCCCCCCAAAAGGTATTTTTATCACCTTTCAGAATCTGTATTGATACCTGTAGAATAAGTCGTCAATGGCAGCATTGTTCAATTGAACAACTTTGTAACACTGAATAATGACGTTACAAAATAATGACGTTTACCAACACTAAACGTTGCCAAGCTTGCTTTTCCTTCTTCCTTAATCGTTCATCGTGCAATGTGCACGCAGTTTGTCAAAATACTTAAATAAAAACTCGGTTATCATAATACCAATATTTTTTTTTTATTTTTAAATTTAGTGTGACACAATCAAAGAGTGCAGTGATAATATCAAAGTTATTATGGATAATCAAGAACCGTCAACATCGTCTGCGGTGTCTTCGCAAATGGAAGCAACAATATCAACAAGTTTTGAGTCTAGATTGACTAACATCCCTCATCAAGATATTGTTGTTTTAGGTTTATCAAGAGATTTAAATGATCTTAGATTGCCTACTAAATGTGACATTTTAAAATATTATTTTTTTTAAGTGATCGTGCTAAATTTGAAAACAAAATGTTCTCGTATAAAACTTTTACTCCTCACGTAACACATAAATATATCCAAATTTGGTGTAAATTAAATATTGAAATCATTAATAGAAAGAGTGATTAATTTTAGGCTATTTTTCGACAAAAAAATTCCTAATATCTCTACTAAAAATATAAAAAAAATATTGGTATCAATACAGATTCTGAAAGTTGATGAAAATACCTTTCAAACAAGCCCACACTGAGAAATCTACTATAATTCTATCCGATTTTCTGACGAATTTAATTAAATTATTCTATGTATACATGGAAAAATATTTATTTTGAAATTTTGGGGGGCTCCAAATCCGACTTAGAGCTGTGGTCTCTTGAGCAAAATTTCTCAAAATCACCTATAGATTACGTATTTGCTATACGCTTCATCAAAAACAAATTAACTTGCCCTAATATATATATATATATATGTATATATATAATATGTATATAACAATACTTTTTAACAAATAATTATATTCTTAACATGTACATAATTTCGTAAACTATTCATAAATAACACTAGACACTTCGAATTTTATAAAAATCTATTTTATAATTTCTTGTATTCAAATTAACACTACTATAATGTGAGAGTCCTCAATCTCCACTGGAATGTTGATATTCATGTCACTTTGTATTCTATCACAATTTCAAGTTTTTCAAAATCTTGTATTATCGGGCATTTTTATAAAATATGCAATTTTCTCCTTTGGCACCTTGTAACTGTGTATCCAACGACTGCCTTTGCGCAGTGATCCATCGATGCCATCTTTCCAAACGCCTTGTGGAAGATAAACTAGAAATATAAGGGAATGCGATAAATTAGTTTGGAATAATGAAAATGTTGGATCTCATTTTCGAATGTCATGAACTGTATCTCATTCAGTTTCAGAGACTTTTTTTTATTAAAAAGAGTGATTATTAGTAAAAGAGTCGCTTTAATATGACAGCTAAGTTTTGTTTTATTTTATATAATTTCCTATCCATTCTCACCTTCTCTTTCATCCACAGATTGCTCCAAGATGGGAGCAACAATCAACTCTTCGCCCACGGAGAATTCATCACTTATACTCAAACATGCCGGATCATGAGGGTCCAACATCCATAGCGGCCTTACCAAAGGTAACCCCTCGTTCATGGATTCACTGAGATATTTCAGCAGCAAAGGTGTTACAATCTTTTGGCGAATTAATGCAAAATCTTTGGCTATTTCTGTCATGTAATCGCTTTTGTATTCCGATGGCAGATGATTGAATTGCATGGCCGGCATAAATGTCATCAGCTGAAGCCATCTAACGTAAAGCTCTTGATCTGGCAGTGAAGGTTGACCCAATGAGTAGAATGAAATCATTTTGCTCGTAGTCTTGTTGAGAGCATAATCACCACCAATAGCCCCAGGCAATATGAATGGATAACCTATGACGCCATAGTTCATAACAGTAGACATGACTTCCTTTAAACCCGCCCATGAAGAGTTTATGGGCGGCGTACTTAGGAAGGCGGGTGGCTTTGGCACTGTACTTGCCGTTGAGACTCCTATAAAACCGACAGACTCTAACCTTTGTGTAAACAGTTTGGCATACATATCGGGGTTGTCCAAAGTACTGTGACATTGATAGTAAAGTGGTAGATTATAGCCTGTACCCAAATCCAAATAGAAACTATCTACTTTGTACTCCTCTTTCAACTTCTCCAATTTCTCTTTGAGCCAATAAATGGTGCCATTGTTAGTTATATCCAATACACCGGCACTGGAAGAGCTTTTGTAGCGTGTTAGAGCTGGAATACTGCGCTCCGAATGTCTTTCGTAGATCAGTAACTTCTTACGTACCACATCTCGGAAATTATCGCTGTCGGTGCTAATGAAGGGTTGAATTGTAAAAACCAGCTTAAAACCTCTACGGTGAAATACATCCACGGTATCTTTCAAGGTTGGGAATCTACTTTGATCCACCGTAAAATCGCCAATATTCTCTTGCCAGAATTCATTCACCAAAATATGACCCAAGCGCATGAAACCCATGGCAATAACATCTTCGGAGTAATTGTATATGGATGTCTCGTTGAACGAGCTGGTATCATTGCCATGAGGTATTTGCCAAACTGGCTCTTCGATTAGAGAATGTAATATCTTCATATCTGCCTCCTTAAGACCATCCCACAAACTTTGCTGGGTCATTAGCATATGAAGACTTTTCATGTCTTCGGTGGTGCAGATTTTATAATCCAATTCCGGCAAATCCGTTAAATGATTCACAAAGGTAAAATCATCATTTTTGGCTCTCAGACAGAATTCATTGGTTGTCCTATTCACAGACACGTGCAAAGGTGTTTTGTCATTCACCTGTATAGCCACTCCAATGGAATTTATGAAATACCTCTTGACACCATTACCAAATTGATGAACCTTCAAATCGCCACTGGAAAAAGGAGCAAAATCAAAGTCTTCATTACTCAAAGACCACTGATTCGATTTGGTTAGACCACCCCCGAACCACAAACCATTATTCCTTTTCAACTCATAACAATCGGTGGGAAAACTGTCCGGACTTAAGGACTGCCACTTGATAGTGTAACAGCGAAATACATCCATATCTTGGAAGTTCATATATAGCCTTGCAATGCCATTCCATTCGACACACACGCTGCCATCCTGTTTTCGATTATCCTCAAGACAATGAAAAGGTTTATCATCCATTCCTATGGTCTTGCCCAACTGGCCTGATATCACCTCCTTTTCGTCATGACTGAGAATGCGTATAATACGATCATTGGCTTTGAATTTAATCTTCTCAAAATATGAATATGTTAAGATTTTCCGATGATAACCGATGTAAGCAAAACCGATCTGCAAGAAAAGAAAGAAAGAAATTAAACATAAATAATAGTATTTTATTATCGGTCACACTATTCTACTGAATTATGCGATATAGTGGAAGTGTCATTAAATTTATGAAAATTCTTCTTGTTCTCTTGTCATCCATATAAAGTAAAACGGAGTTTTAGTTAAATAACACGAACTGACAGTTTTGTTCATACCAACGCCAAGGTAGTGCGATTGTGTTTACATTGTTTTATTTTTGACAGATCGCACGATTAGGCAGTCGATCGAAGTCATATTAACAGATTTATCTGTCGAAAAATAATCTGATCTGATGGAAATCTGTGAGTACGATCAGCTGTCACTAGAATACTCAAAAAACCCGGTATTTATTTCTTATGTGAAAAATTGTTGGTTTTTGTTGGAAATAATAGACAATTCAGTTAACCACACTCACTTGCATGACCAGTTTCGAACTCCATGATAAGTTCATCATCAGCTACCTAACTACTGTGCCTGAATTGATACCATCGGAAGATCATAAATCGTATATATGCAAACTCAAACATGAAATTTACATATTGGAATTAGTACCAACCAACCGTCGGTGGTGCAATGGTTAGTATGCGCGCCTCTTGTACAGGAGATCCTGGGTACGATTCCTGCTCCGATCACCTTAAAATTTCTTTCGACGACGGCCACCTCGCTTAGTGACGGCGACACTATCGAGTACTTAGCCATGAAAAAGATTCTCAAAATACCGTTCGGAACCGGTGTAAAACTGTAGGTCCCAATCTGTGAGTGTAAACCTAGAACTCGCACAGCTCACTGTTTGTGAGAAGCTCTCCCTAATTCCTTCATGGGATGTAATGGGAAACCATTTATTTATTTTAACCAACAATACCAACACACACTGAAAGGTCCATTTCCTCCATGTTCTTCTTTTCCTCTCGCATACTCGCATTGTTGCATTGCTTTGAGGTGAGTATTTTACTACATCATTTAGTTGAATTTTACTACAGCTTTTTGATGACCGTTTGGTTCGATTGCATTAAGTTTGATGCATTTTACAATAGCATCATTCTATACCGCCTCTGATGAAGCTCTGTGGCTAGGTCTGAAATAACTATACCATGAGGATGCATTTTGCCAAACTTGTTTTTCAAACCAGTATATAAATTTGAATCGGGTGAACCGACTTAATCATACCCTCACACTAGGTCGTCCATTGCATGGGAGTTCTGTTAAAACACGCCCATACTCGAAAGTGACCATATTTATATTGCTCTAAATGTTATTGAATACCCAAACTAGTTACAATCCTACGTGGTTTTGGGGAATTTGTTCAGGAAAAGCTGGATATTGACAAGCTACAAATACCGGAGATATCAATGTCCTATCGACAGAAGCTCTCTCTCCTGCGAGAGCAGAACTATTTAGGCAGAAAAATGGCAGTGGGAGCAGAGAGAGAGTGAAAACCCCGAAAAATGTGCAGGTTGAATGGTGAACCCCGAAAGTTTTTCCAGAGGGTAAGAAGATTGAATAATGGGCCTAATAATGGGCTGCCCTCCTGCAAGGACAAGAATGAGAACCAGTGTGTGCTCAAAATGTGGAGAGACCACTACACTGGAATATAGTGGAGAGACCACTACACTGGAATATAGTGTAGATTGCAAATCGATACGTACCACCTTTTTGTCGATTACAAAGCTGCTTTCGATAGCCCCATACGGGGAAAACTGTACGAAGCTATGTCTGAACTTGATATTCCGACAAAACTGATCCGCCCTTGTAGAAAGACGCTGACCAACACCAAATCAGCAGTGAAAGTAGTGAAAGATCTCACTGAACCATTCTGTGCCAAGCGAGGACTTAGACAAGGTGACACACTTTCGTGCAATCTCTTCAAAATCTTAATGGAGATAATAATGAGAAAGGCTGCAGTAAATATGAACAAGACCATTAACATGAAAAGCCATATGTTGCTGGCGTATGCTGACGACATAGACATCATTGGGCGAAATTTGCGAGAGGTTACTGCAATATTTTCAAGAATCGAAAATGAATCAGCGAAGGTGGGTCTTGCTGTTAATGAGGGCAAGACAAAGTTGATGGGGTCAACGACTAGAGAAACCTCTCGACTTGGTCCGCACTTGAACGTTGACAACCGATTTAATTTTGAAGTGGTAGATGAATTTGTCTACCTTGGATCCGCCGTGAACAAGGACAACAACGTCAGCCTGGAGATAGATAGGAGAATTGTGCTTGCAAATAGATGCTATTATGGGCTCAGCAAGCAGTTTTGGAACTAAGCCCTCTCTTGACGGACAAAAGTCCAGCTATATCAGACTCTCATTTTACCTGTCTTGACATATGGCTCCGAAACTTGGGTCATATCGCAAGCGGATGAAAAACACCTCGGAGTTTTCGAGAGAAAAATTCTCCGTCAAATATATGGTCCTGTTAGAGAAAACGGCGAGTACCGACGTCACTGGAACGCAGAGCTATATAATCTATATTCTGACGTGGACATAGCTAGGCGAATCAAATTAGACCAACTGCGTTGGCTTAGGCCATGTTATCAGAATGAATGAAGAAGAGCCAGCGCAAAAGGTTTTCGGTAACGTACCCGATGGAAGCAGGAAAAGAGGACGACCAAGACTCCGCTGGAAAGACCAGACAGAAGAATCAATCCGTATCCTTGGTGTTACCAACTGGCGAGAAAAGGCGAAGGATAGAGCCAGTTGGAAGAATATGTTGAAATTTGTTTGTTTAATTAATATGTGTAAGACGTCTGACGTCATGAGGTTGTAAAATAGTCAATAAAAGTAAGTAAGTATTTATATGCGAGGTACAAAAATGGGCATGGCAAGTTGGTGCCAAAATTTTGATCAGTGTCAAATTTTATTAAGATCGGTTATGATTTATTGGAGATATAGAGTCGGCATACCGGAAATACGCCCAACTTTTGTATGGGAGCTACGAAACTGGGCGTGGCACAAGTATCGAATTTTATTAAGCTCGGTTGTAGTTTACGAGAGTTATCGTGTCGATCAACCGGTCATCCGCCCAATTTTTATATTGGAGGCCCCAGAGTGGGTTTGGCAAAACAGCTCGTTGTCTATAGGAGAGTTTTATGTAATTAAATGTTGACTAGATTAGGCAGTCCAAGCAGCTCACTACTTCCACGCGGTATGTCCTGGGCAATGGCTTTTTCGGAAACCTCCGTTTTAGCTAGCTAGAGTGCGAAGGCGAAACAAATGAGCAGTCTGATTGGATATGCGAGCACTGATAAGTCTCAGTTTTAGTAGGTGACAGATGTCACTGAAGCTCATCAAACTATCGGGCACATTCTTTTGGCCTTAGAAGGCGGATGAGCCCAGCATATGGGCCAACGGCGGATAGAAACCAAAAGAAGAAAATCCAGGTTCGACATATTGCATCCTGGTCTGCGTCTGATCCATAATGGGCGGTAGCAATCAAATATCCTGGCAGTAGGTAAAATGCAAAAACCCGGTGGACTGGGTTTGCCTCCCGCTACCGTTCATAATGACAGTGAAGGTACAAAAACGAAAAAGAGGACATAAACGACCCCCATTTGTTGACGGCCCCTCAAACGTTATAACGACCACGATTTACGGATATGCACTTGGAATATATGAACTCTATATAGATCCGGTGCAATTATCCAAGTGGCATATGTCCTCGAAAGTCATAGGGCTGACATTACCGCTATCCAGGAAATGCGATGGACAGGACATGGCTGCACAAGAAAAAGAAACTGAGACATATAGAACAGTTGCCATGAGAAAAAAAATATCTAGTCTCTAGGTTCAATCCTGTGAGTGAACGTATAGCCACAACGGTATGGGCCGCGGCGAAATACATGGTCGTGAGTGGTACATAATTCCAGCATAAACATATCCACAAGGCAATTTGGGTATCCCCTGATTAATGAGAGAAGAACCAAATTGATCACGTGGTAATGGATGGAAGGCACTCATCCAGTGTGTGAAGCTCTGTAATGGGAAACCACATATATAAATATAAGTATATATCCAGTGTAATGGACGTACGAGTGATCAGAGGAGCTAACATCGATTCTGATCACTACCTGGTAGCAGCAGAGGTTAGCACAAGATTAAGTAGGGCGAAAATCGTACGAAACCAGGCGCAGAGAAAGCTAGACATTGAAAAGCTGCAATTACCAGAGTCAGCCACAGTCTACTCAAGGAAGGTCTCGCAACTATTGGCACAGAACCCACGTCCACACGATTACGATCCCGAAACACAGTGGAAACCCATTTCCGACACTATAAAAACTGCCGCAAAAACCGTACTTGGTTTTAAAAAACCTCTTCGCTATAAACCATTATACGATGAAGAGTGTCGCATAGCAAATGATGAAAAGAACGCTGTACGTATGGCAATGCTTCAGTCAATTGCAACGCGAGCTGCAACTGAGCGGTATAGGGAGAAAGGAAAGGAGGTAAGCCGTCTCTTTAGGCGTAAGGAACGGCAGTGGAGAAAGCGCGAGAGTGAGAAAATTGAGACACACAGAATGAAGAACGAAGCCCGCAAATTCTACCAAAAAGTCAAAAGGGGACCTAATGGACATGGTTCAGGGTCCCCATTCTGTAAAGACAAGGACGAAAATCTCAACGCAGATGTGCAGAGCATGTTGGGAATATGGAGAGATCATTTCTCCGCGCTACTGGTATCTGAGATATCCAATGACGATGGGACAATCGATCACAATATGGACGACGACATCGATTGCCCACCTCCTAACCAAGACGAGGTCAGAACAGCTATTGCCCGGCTTAAGAATAACAAAGCCACAGGAGCTAATGGATTACCGGCGGAGCTATTTAAGGCTGGCTGCGATGAGCTGATAAGGTACATGCATCAGTTCATTAGCAAAATTTGGTTAGCTGATTGCATGCCCAGCGATTGGAGTATCAGTGTACTATGTCCCATATTTAAAAAAAGGTAACCCGAGTCCCTGTGCGAACTACCGTGGAATAATCCTTTAGTCCATAGCATATAAGGTTCTATCAAGTATAATATCCGATAGACTAAAACAAACTATCGCTGACCTGATTGGACCATACCAGTGTGGCTTTAGGCCTGGAAAATCGATAACTGACCAGACTTTCACGCTACTCCAAATCCTGGAGAAGACCCACGAAAAACAAATCGATATCTATCATCTATTTTTCGATTAGCCCGATACGGGAGAAACTCTACGAAGCAATGTCTGAGCTTCGAATTCCTGCAAAACTCATACGCCTTTGCAGGATGACCTTGACGAATACCAAATCCGCAGTGAAAGTTACTAAAGATCTTACCAAACCTTTTGAAATTAAGCGAGACCTCAGGTATTGTGCGATCTCTTTAACATCTTAATGAAGATCATTATTAGAAAAGCTGCAGTCAACGTGAATAAAACCATCAGCAGCAAAAGTCACATGCTGCTCGCGTATGCTGATTTTATATATATCATTAAGCGCACAATTAGAGAAGTTATTGATGTTTTTTTTCGAGAATTGAGAAGGAGTCAGCAAAAGTGGGTCTGAAGGTAAATGAGGACAATATAAAATTAATGGTTTCAACGAACAGGGCCTCCAAGCGATTACACCAAAGCGTGAACGTTGATAACCGTTATAATTTCGAGGTAGTGGACGAATTTTTATATCTCGGATCTGCCGTAAACAAAAGCAACAACGTCAGCCTTGAGATCAAGCGGAGAATTGTGCTTCCGATTAGATGTTATTTTGGGCTAAGCAAGCACTTTAGAGATAAAGCCCTCTCTCGAATGACGAAAATCCAGCTACACCAGAGTCTCATACAACCTTGTCTTGCTTTATGGCGCAGAATCCCGGGTCTTATCGCAAGCAGATGAAAAAATTTTTTGAGTCCTCGAGAGAAAAATTATCCGGAAGTTTTATAGCCCTAAAGTGCGATACTAGTACAGTGCGAGTATAGGCGATGCATGAACTATGATCTGTATGAATTATATCCCGACATTGACATAGTTAAGCGGATCAAAAACACGCCATTGCGCTGGCAAAGCCATTTCAGTAGAATGGATAAAGACGAACCAGCACAAAGGGTTTTCGAAACCGAATTTGAAGCAAGACGAAAAATAGGAAGACCAAGACTTCGCTGGAGGGATCAGGTTGACGAATTCCTGCGTGCACTTGGTATTGCCAACTGGAAAGGTAAGACTAAAGATCGAAGTGGTTGATTTGATAACTTTATCCAATTTGGGTTTCAAAACAGAAATCATATTTAATTCAAAAATTTCATTAAAACGTGAAAATAATTTTTTTTTATTGATTTTAGTTTTTTTTAAGGATATTTGAAAAAACTTTAGTAAAAAACGGTTAAAAAAATCGGGGAGAGCTTTCTAATAACCAGTGAGCTGTGCGCTTTCTAGTTTAATACTCACTGATTAATTTTTTTTTAATCCTGCACACTGTTAAGAACAAGAAGGAACTAGCGTGAAGTTTTGTATTTAAATCAAACCAAGCATATAAATGTCATTGCACTGGTCATTAGTAAAGTGTCATAATGTTCAAAATAGACATTGGAGATATCGAAAGGATACAAGGTCCTTTAAATGCAATTATCCTGGCCTATACTCGTATATGCCATTATACATGAAATTGTATGATATTTTTATCGAACAGGTTCCCATCTTTATTTCCATACACGTTTCTAGTATTAATGATAAGACATTTTTGGACAAAATGTCAAGGACATTGAAAAAGGATTAGGTCCGTAAAATCCACGAATTTCAATTACCGCCATATATGTATATGAAAACTTTCAGAAAATCAAAAAAATTTTGGACAATTTGTTGCAAATACTAAGGAAAATTTTTGTAAAAAATATCAAGGACATTGAGACAGGACTTGGTCCTTAAAATCGAAGAAAGCCATGAAAACTATGAAAACTGTCATATATATGCCGGATATTGGTTTTCTTCGAGTTTAAGGACTTAGACCTGTTTCAATGTCTTTGAAATTTTTTTCAAAATTTCTACTTAGTATTTGCAATAACCTATCTGAATATTAAAGTGTTAAAATTTTCCAAACTTTTTTTAATTTTCTGAGAGTTTTCATATATATGACGGATATTGATTTTCTTCGATTTTAAGGACCTACTCCTGTTTCAATGTCCTTGAAAGTTTTTATGAAATTTCTGCTTCGTGTTTCCAACAACATACCTGAATATTAAGTGTGAAAATTTTTCAAACTTTTTTTAATTTTCTGAGAAATTTTCATATGCATATAATGCGGTAATTCGTTTTCACAAATTTTAAGGATCTTGTCTTGATTCATAGTCCTTGAGTTTTTATTTCTAAATTTTCTAGTAATAGTAAAACCATATAAAGAAATTAAAGAATTTTATCTTTTTTAACCTTTGTGAACTTTTTCTGAAACGTACATTAAAAATTTTATATTTCATCATTTTTAAGGATGTCTTCACATATCAATGTCCTGAGTTTTAGATTACACATAACATCCTGAACAACGTAACTAGAATTGACGTTAGAACTATTCCAATCGATTGGGTCTATTTTAACGTTGTACAGGAAAGAGGGCCAGCCATGGTGGGCGTACTTCACTTCGGTCAAAAAGGATGAGATTACCAGCTTTTTATTTTCGATAGAATCAAATGGCGATCCATGGCGATAGGAAACAGACGAGAAGAAAGCGGACCGTTTTTCTTCGGTGTGTCTTGATCGCTTTTGATATATGTGAAGCACGAAATAATTGTTGTAAGCGCAACGCGTTGAAGTTAACTCTGGGACATCTTACTTCAAATGAAGTCCGTCAGATAAATGGTTCGGTGTGGACAAAACGCCGATATTTCATCGATAGCTGCATCAGGCAAATCTTATTAAATTAAACAAACTTCACTACAATGTCATTTTGATTAAAGCGTTTAATTTAATTTAATTGGTCTTTGCGACATGTAAAAAGGTAATGGAATAAATTTATCTCTACCCGCGCTTTATTTCACTCGATTTAAAACAATCTCTTTGTTATATTATGAGAGCAACCAAAATGTCATATTTTCTTCTTTTGACAAATCACTCGTTTTGTTTTAATAGTCTGTCATTCCTTTCAGTTAACTTACCAAAAATATTATAATGAAAAACATAATGCACACAAAGATTTTTATTTTATAATCTTTGGTTTCACGCTTCTTTTTCCGTATCATTTGTGGGAATGCCTGCAGAGAAAGATTTGAAAAATAATTTCACAAGGAACATCATGGTATTTAAATTATTGCTTTGACATACTTGCATTTTCTCTCGCAACAGACTGGCCAATGAGTTTACACTGGTTATTGAGGCTTGGTTACTGGGTAAACTGTAGGCATCAAAATCACTGGCCAACATTTCCTTATCGTTCAAGCGAAAGGAGGGCAGGGGTGCTATAGATGCTCTGCGTCTGGTACGAAAACGATCTCTGGAAAAATGAAATTTATGAATAAATAATAGGAAAATCACATTGGGTTTAATTTTCAAGAAATTAACTTAATATAAATTTATATAAGTATTGATTTCTAATATAAATCGTTAGCTGATAGAAATTTTATTATCTAGTTGTAGTAGATTTAGCTTGATTTTCGTGTATATATTTTTAGGTATCTAGCGCTGAAAAATACCCAGCAACATATTGCTAGAATCGTGTACATGGTTAGAAGTATTGATTTCATGAATTGAAGATCTGCTGCTGTTTTCTTCCTTGGTTGCCTGTCACGGTTTTGTTTTCAGCAGTTTTGAACAAACATGCCACATTTGTTTCGTTTCGCCGATTTGAATGCCACTTTAGCTCTTTAGTTCTAGTAAGCTGTTGACAGACTGTCCGATTAAATCCGACAGCTTGCGTTGTATCTGCAAAAATCAGTAAATGCAATTGTCTTGACACATCTAACGATTGTATCCAATAGTCTGTCACTACCTATAATAATATTTATCGAGGCGACAAGCAATTTGTAACGTGTGACATAGCATTTCCTTTCAGTGTAAGCTTTACTTGTTTTAAATTTTCTTTATTTTCAGTAACAACACATTTCAATAGTTGATGTTCACGTTTTATTCTAGGAATAGTCATTTGCATAATCAGCCACTAAAAATTGTAATCTGTGTGAAACCAGTTGTAAAACCCACTCTGTTCTTGAATTCACTAGTTCAGTGCATACATTAAACTACTGAAGAGTGTACATTAGGGAGTATCGAGTTTTTTGTTATTATTTATAAAAAAAAGTTGGAACCAACAAGTGGGCAAATCAGCAAAATGGTTGTTTGAACTCTGCACATCAGATTAGAAATTTAGATCAGACTTAATGATCAGGACAAGGGTATCCATTCAGTTAATAGGTATTTCAAAACTGATTATCGTAAAAATAAAGAAAATTTTAGGCTACAATTTAAAACTTTATTATCAAAATGAGTGCTCTCTTCTGGCAACGCTGCGCGCTATGCTCTCGTTTTGCGACGACACCCATTTTTGGATAAATGGGTACATCAACAAGCATTGTCGGATTTAGGACGATGCCAAACATTACCAAGTGGCAATGCATGTACAGTATGACATTGTTTGGTCTGAATTGTAGTCCGGCGACATTATCGGTCCGTACTTCTTCGAAGACGATGATGGCATTGCTACCACCGTCAACTGAGAGCGCTACCGATCTGTGGTTCCGTCACAGGACATTCTGCACGGCCGATTTAAAAATTATCTCACGCAGAGGCTACGTTGACTGGTCACAGACAACGTGCGATTAGACCCACTTCGACTTTTTCTTGTGGGGTTTCCTTAAGCCGCAGATCTATGCCACAAATTTCAGTGCCCTCAGGCAGCATCGCCATCCTTATCGTTCAAATTTAGCCTGATGTACACCGAAGTCGCGGCAGTCATTTGAATGACGACATATTCCACACGTAATGTTCTTGATAGCGTTTTCAAATAAAACAAAAAATTCGGTGAGATCTTACACGCATTTTGTTTTAAATTCCTCTCTTAAAAAATCCTTTCAGATGTTGACCCGAGGAAAACGATGTTTGTAGTGCAGATTTCATGAATGCCAGCATTGCGTGGCATTTTTGTTTTCCTGTTCTATCTCTGGTAGTACTCAACTGAATTCTGTCGAAAGGCTCCATGTCTTTCATATGTTTTTGTGATCTAGAATAGATTGTTGCGTATATCGAAGTGTTTTGAAGCAATCACACATTTGCTATAAATACAATGTGTTTCAAAAGAAGTCATCCGATGTTGTTGGGCTCTAATTTTTTTCTAAGTGAAAAACTTCGATTCTGTTTTTTGATTATGTTTATTTGAACCTTTAGAATTTTATTGGTTAAGTTGAGCAGATGATATCGATTGAATGGGCGTCGTCACAATTGATTACCATACGGGCTCGTTTTATGGCATTTTTCATTTCGACCTCAGTGGGTACGTGAACAAGCCAATCTATCGCTTTTGGGGCACCGTGGGGCATGGTGCGCTGTTCATGCTGGAGGAGTCATCGGGTCATTTTTTTCGAGAACGCCGCTGGTCAAACGACAACAGTGGACGGTGTGCGCTATAGGGCCATGTTAACCGAGATTTTTCTGCCGCAATTCGACGAATTAGGACTGGAGGATATGTGGGTCCAACAGGACGGAGCAACGGCACACACTGCGCGAGCCACAACCGATATTCTGATGGCGGCGTTCCCGGCTCGCCTCATCTTTCGTTTTGGGGATTTGCACTGGCCCGCAAGATCGCCCGATTTAACCGTTCCAGACATTTTTTGTGGGGTTTTTTGAAGTCCCGTGTTTACGTGAACAAGCCCGAGACCCTGGAAGCCCTCAAGGTCAACATTCGACACGAGTGCGAAAATCTGTCGCCCGAAGTTCTCGCCGAAGTGATGAAAAATGCCATAATACGAGCCTGTATGGTAATCAATTGTGACGGCGCCCATTTAACCGATATCATCTTCTCAACTTAACCAATAAAATTCTAAATGTTCAAATAAACATTATCAAAAAACAGAATCGAAGTTTTTCATTTGGAAAAAAATGAGAGCCAAACAACATCGGATGACTTCTTTTGAAACACCCTGTACATATTGCCTTGGATTCATCATTGGGGGTTTAGCCACTTCTTAAAAGAGGGTTCTGCTCCCCATACGTTACTTTTGGGTTTCTCTCGACCCAAAAAGTTTTAAGTCTTAAGAGTAATAACCACTACAAAAAAAATAAACGGTCAACGATGTTAAACGGTAGAAGCAAAAGAATTTAACATACTTTAGCAAATTGCTGTTGTATAGAAAAGGGGCTAAATAAAATCTCAAAACGCGTGCACATTACGGGTTTTTCGAAAAAAGCGCCAATGAAATTTTTTCGCGTTTTAGAAGATCGAAAAGTGCTATATCTAGCCCCAAAAAGAGTTAAGTTGGCAACACTGCTCTGAGCTATTGTTAGTGTACATTTTGAAACATTCGCATATTGGATCGAAATTTCTCATTTTGCCGGACTTCATCTTTAGTGGTTTACATTCTACGCTACAGACTGTTTAAAAGTGTCACTAACTGAAGTTGGGTTTCGTGTAGAACGATTTTAAGGAAACAACAATTTGGAAGATACAAACAATTGGAAAATATATCTCCATAGCGATACTGACTGCGGAAATATCACTTTTTATCGTCATAAAACATATTAACCAAGTAGTATTTGTAAGTATCTTCCTTTGATACACTCAGGGAAAAAAGTAAAATGTTTTTTTTTTTGTAAAAACTACAATGATATGAAAAACGACAACCCTTCAGAAGGCCTACAGAATTGAAAAAAGCGCGGGCTTATAGTATAAGGTAAATAAAATTAATCAGTAAAATTTGTTTATGATTTCAGGTCTATTCCATATTTCCAGAAAGTCCAGAAGAGGAAATCCGCAAGCTATGACACAGAGCAGTCAGTTGGAGACACTTGAGGGAAATATAGCTAAGTCCCGTTGCGATAATAGTCTTCATAGGATTATATGGGAATATTGCGATATTATCTTCTAGATGTATTGCTTGGAAGTATCGATGTCGGGTAACAGTTTCTCCCGACAGGCGATATGTTTGCGATATAGCCGCAATATTGCTCCGTTTGCTGGGTAATATAACGGGTCCGCCATCTAACTTTTTTTTCAACTAGTGCTTATTTCGTGAATGGTCACACTTAGCTCATGTCTGATTTGACAGATAATTAGTTTTATCCTTCCGCTGAACGAATATGGGAAACAACGCTTGAACAACGCTGGGAAATATTGCGACATTACTTTGAAAATCATGCCAAAAAAATCATCTTTTCAGATGAAGCTCATTTTGATCTTGGCGGGTATGTAAACAAGCAAAATTGTCGCATTTGGGGCACAGAAAACCCGCACGCACGCATACATTGAAAAGCCGATGCACCCAAAACGAGTCACGATTTGGTGCGGATTTTGGTCCAGAGGCATAATTGGGCCATTTTTCTTCGAAAATGAGCAAGGAGTGGCCGTTACAGTCAATGGCGATCGTTATCGGGCCATGTTGAACGATTTTTTGTTCACAAAACCTGAAGAGGAGGTTATTGGCAACATTTGGTTTCAACAGGACGGCGCTACGTGCCACACAGCCGACACTCGATGTTTCGCGCCCTGTTTTTGAAGATCGCATTATCAGCTGATGTCGTTTGGCCACCACGGAGCTGCAATTTGACACCGTTGGACTATTATTTGTGGGGTGCCCTCAAAGATAAGTATTACGCCGACAAGCCAGAGACAATTGACGCTTTAAAGGACAATATTCGTGAAGCCATTGGTGAAATACAGCTGCACACATTCGATAATGTGCTTATAAATTGGACCGATCGTGTAGACTACTGCATGGCCAGCCGAGGCAGCCATTTGAATGAAATTATTTTCCAATATTAACCGGAAGGGTTGTACTTTCAAATAAAAAAAGAAATTTGAGAAAATATTCAGTAGTTTTTTTTTAGAGCATTTTCAAAAAAAAAGTTATTTGGCGGACCCTTTATAACTTCCTCTTATCATTAACGAAATATTTCAGCAATACTAAGGCAAAAAAAAAAACAAAATTTATTTTTGCCATTTGAAAACTACATATATTTTGACTGGACTACAATCCTAGGAAAAATATAAAAATTAGATCCGTTGAAAATGGACTACTGACTTGAAAGAAACGGACCTATAGTAAGAGGTAACTAAAGTTGATCAATGGAATTTGTTCATTATTCCAAATTTCAGTATTCCATATTTCGAGAAAGTCAAGAAGAGCACATCAGCAATACATGCCACAGGTCAGTCCTCCGGATAGCTTTATTAAGTACCAAAATCGTTTAAAAAGAAATAGAAAACAATGTTGGAGCTACATTAGGGTTAAAGAAATCTATGCCGCAGCCGAGCAGCTTGTGTTGGGACCAACACAGATACGCAAATTCTGGGCCAGGAACCGTGGAGCCTTTTTGGACTATTCCAGAGGGAAAATCGAACAAAAAACCCCGCACAAAGCCACGACGAAAGCTTATATTTAAATTCTTTATATTAACTTCACCTGTCTGTATGCATCATACATGGTGGAAATTAATTATATGACAATTATAATTTGTTGTTTAATTTGAATTTCCTATCCAAATGCAAATTCAAAAAACTTTCAATACCATTGGCAGTTGTACTTATTTTCGAAGCATTTCCTTCATATCTGGCAATTTTGGTTTTTATACAGTTCAGGTTTATGAATTTGAAAGTACTATGAGGCAATACATATCTAAGCCACAAACCTCTATATACAAAATACTTTAAAAACAGAATTGCCAACAATCAAACAAATTCAAAATATCTAAAAACATTCCAATATTTCATTACAATTGGCATCTGATTTCACAACCTGCATTTGCATTGCCAGAGCAAATGCAAGTTCAAAATGTTTTAATTGCCATTGCGAACAATGGTAATTCTTTTGCATTTGCACCCAATGCAAATTAAAAAACCCATGTATGGTATGCATGCATGCCGAAAAATCTTTGGATTGATTTGTAACCCTTTTCCCGTGATCCAATCGAGCTGAAGCTTCGCAGGCAAACTAATGGCGACGACAAACATGAACTGTCAAAATATGGGCGGTATTAGATAAAGGGGCATGGTCATATATAAAGAATTTATAGTCAAAAACTATGTTTTTTACGGGTTTGTTTTTTAAATTCATTATATTAACTTCACCTGTCTGTGTGTATGCATGCATGCCGAAAAACCTTTGGATTGATTTGTATCCCTTTTCTCGTGATCCAATCGAGCTGAAACTTCGCAGGCAAACTAATGGCGATGTCAAAAATGAACTGTCAAAATATGGGCGGGATTGGACAAAGGAAGATGTTACCTCGAATACAAATCACAAATTAAAAATCCATTATTGCTGCTCCTGTTAACAGTATTTGAACAAAATTGAGTATGTTGGTTAGGTGCACATATTCTAAGATCTGCTGCAAATATGGGCAGGATTGGACAAAGGGGCGTGGTAGCGTTGTCATTTAAAGTTTGTGTCTAGAGTAATGGGTAAAATACAAAACCATGTGTCATATATAAAAAATTTATAGTCAAAAACTATGTTTTTTACGGGTTGGTTTTTTTTATTCTTTTAATTTGTTATTATAAGTTTTCATATTTATCCTTAATACATTGTAATTTTGCTTGTAATATTATTACTTACAATAGTACACAATCGAAAATTATACTAAAATTTAAAAAAAATTATACTAAAATATCTTCTTTTTATTTTCTGGAAGTTTATCTATCGATATCTTCTTTCTATCTTCAATATTATATTCTAGGGATATTTCTCAATTTCTTTATAGTGACTATTTGTAAATATTGCAATATTATCTTCTACAAATATTGTTTTCGTATTGCGTGGAAGAATCGCATTCAGGTAAGAATTTCTCTCGACGAGGGAAACTACCGCCATTCGAAAATGATTACTGTCATAATACAATTTGTCTTCCCGGCGATATAATGGTGATATTGCCGCAATATTGCTTAATTGGCTGGGTACTTGTTTCTAATCACAGTTGCTGAAGTTTTGTAAGTTACGAGTATTTAAGTTATAAAACACAACTACTTATGTAGGTTGTCCCATATATACGGCAGTAAATATGTATATATCTTTGACATACAACCTGAATTCCATTGCCGCATAACATCTTCTTTAACCACTTAAAGTTTTCAAACATAGTGGTATTTTGCGGCCCATATGTTATATATTCTTGAAGGTTGGCCATCACTGGCTTATTATCATCGTATCATTAAACAAGGCATGTTAAAATGTGCAAACAAGTAAAAATACAATAATATTTTATTAACGCCTTATTTGTGTATAAACCAATAATAATAAATCGTTAAACAAATAATGTTTTTACTGGGTATTTCTACCATGAAATGTGAATACATTAGACCAACTCACGTTAACAAGTTTGTAATGTGTCTCCAGAAAATTGATCTTGGCATGATTTTGTTTTAAAAAAAACTATTCTACACTGTTCTACTAATAGTAGTGGTACTACTCCAAGCGTTGTATATTTTTTATATTTTTAGATTAGGTTTGTTTCTCTATTTTACCGCGATACCCCACGGGAACCCAAACTTACCCAAACGCGTTTCTTTACTCACAAATTGGGCAAATGAGATCGATTTTTTGTTTCTCTTAATGTCAAAATGCGTTTCTCTTTTTACCGAACTTACCCAGACATTTTCTTCGAGTAAGTTTGGGCAAAGTGTCAAACAATCAGCTGTTCGCAACGTCAACATAAAAACATATGTATTATTTGTGAAAAAAATAAAACAAGTGAAAACATTTATTGAATTTACAATTTTATTAATTTGAAAAGTGATTGCTTTGTGAGTTTAATTTAAAGAAGATGGAACGTGTGCAAATGAACAGTGAAAATTAACATAATATGCAAGATTTGTTTTCAAGCATATGTTTTGTGTTTTGACATTTGTTTTCGGGCTAGAAAAGTTGTTTTTTCGTTTCTTTACTTTTGGGCAATATTGAGTATTGGAGAGAGAATTTACCTTTTACTCTCTTTTACCCGAACTTGACCCAAAAAGTAAAGAAACAAAGCTATTAATTGTTATAAATTGTCGCATATAGAGAGTACAATATGATAAGCGACGGTGTACTTATATGTATATGTATAATTTTGTATTGTCCGGCAAATTTTATTTTATTTCTTTCAAATGAAGCGGTTTCAGTTTGGTGAATTTTGAATGGTTAGCGTGGTCAAATCTTGTGCATAAGATCACGCGTTTAATTCACACACAAATCCCTTAAACTGTTTCTTTCAGCGACGGTCACCCCGCATATGTATCTATGGCGGCACTAGCGAGCAGTCTTCCCGAAGTAGAGACGCCAACTCTCTCAGTAAATTGCTGACATTTAGTGTGTTGCAGTTGGGCGGTTGGATGTTGGAAAGTATTGCTTTAATAATACCAGATAGAGGCAATGGCTCAAACCATCCAACAATAAATCAGCAACGGCAATTCAATTTGTGAGTTAAAATTTTTGTGTAAATACACCACAAATATATTCATACTAACAATAAAATATACCCAAAAAGTCCAAAATACGTTTTAATTTCAAAGTTTTTAATAAAAATTACATGAAAAATGTAAGTCAACTATTTTTGTAATTTCATCTGGTGTAAGTCAATTTACGTCAAATACCTCTCTATCGCACCAAACCGCACCACGAATAGTGTGAAAGGAAATGTCAGTTAAGAACAATGGAAGCTCTATACCTCATTATTCTATGGGTTCAAAAAAATAGCAAAAATCAAAAAGAAAGAGCTACAAAACAAAATACACATAGAAGTTAAAATTTCAAAACTAAAACTGATAAAAAAAAAATGTCTAGAGGTACAAACTTTGGAACAAATTTGTGGTCAGACAGGGGCTTTCGGTTACACAGCTGACCGACCTCCTAGCTGCAAATTCGTTACAGGATAGCAAGTCAAAGAGAAGGAGCGATAGGCGAATTGAAAAAACTGAATTAAATATTGAATTTATTGGCACTTATGACTTTTAAAATAACTTTATATGCAATAGATTAGTTTTGATTTGAAGATTTGAAGAATTTATTGGCACTTATGACTTTTAAAATAACTTTATATGCAATAGATTAGTTTTGATTTGAAGAACAAAAAAATTTTCTTTCAATTTTTATCTGTTTTCCGTCCAAATTCTGGCAGAAAAAGCTGGCATAAAAATCTGTATCAAAACTGTCGTTAGCCCAGTGACTTTCGAAGAGAATTTGGTGGAACTGAAACACACATGTGTACTCTTTATATCTTACTTTATGTGTCAGGACAAATGTAATAAAAACCCAGTACAGAAATTTTAGTCGGATGAACCGACTTAAACATTCCCTTAACCTTATTCATCCATAGGGTTCAAGTTTCACTAAAATTGTGATATACCTTTTGAAGCCGACCAACGTTTAGTTACCCGAATGGGCGTGGTAAGTTTGTCAATAACAGATTGACGTTGCCCAAAATATTATATAATCCCCAAGTTAATTAGGACCTGTTGTATTTTTGAGGACATAAGTTTCAATTTCACAGTAAAAAAGAACCAAAAAGTGCTAGAAATTCACTCAAAGGCATTTCTCTCACGCGTCATATCTTGATTATTTCATACTTTTTGCATAGTTTACGTAATTTTACTTCAACATGGTTGGAATTTGTATAGTTATATACAATAACACTATCAAAAAGCTGCTCGTGTATTGAAATATTTAATGAAGAGAGTAAGAGAGAGAACAGAGAATGACTAGGGTTTCACTCGTTGTGTTTGTTGGAATTTGAGTGAAGAGAAATTTTGACTGTCTACTTGTACATCATTTTTCAATTGTTATTACACAGTTGCATTTGGCAAAATATTGGCTAGTACCAAATTTCATTAAGATAGGTTGTGATTTACGGGAGATATACTGTCGGTCAGCTAGACTGCCGGCCATATTTTGTATGGGAGGTATAAAATGGGCGTGGTAATTTTATGAACTTTTATCAAGTTCTATGTTCTAGGTATATTTTGACAAAACCTTGCCCAGAACCACATTTTGTTTATATCGTTTGTGGTTTACGGACGATAGCGCCGCAATCAATGTGACAACAGCCCATTTTTTGTATGGGAGGTACCAGATTGGAAGTGCGAAGTTCAACCATTTTTCTCAACAGAGTGGCGTTTGTCTAATACCAACTTTCATAAAATGTAGGTGGTTGTTACGGTAGTTATCACGTCGACTATCAAATTTTGTATGGAAGGTACCAAAATGGGTGTGGCAAAATCACCGTTGTTTTAGTAGTTGACTGACCCAAGTTCAGACATAGCTTCGAACAGTTTCCCCCGTATGGGGCTATCGAAAGCAGCTTTGTAATCTACAAAAAGGTGGTATGTATCGATTTGCTTTTCGTGGGTCTATTACAGGATTTGAAGTAGGGTGAATATTTGGTCAGTCGTGGACTTTCCTTGTCTAAAACCACACTGATAAGGTCCAATCAGGTTCTCAATAATTGGTTTTAGTCTTTCACATAATACGCTCGACTAGACCTTATACGGAATGGATATAAACGACTGATACCGCGATAGTTGGAACAGACACACGAATCACTCTTTTTGAATACAGGACATAATACACTGAGACTACAATCATCAGGCATATATTCCCCCAGCCATATACCGCATATAAGTCGATGCATGTGGGCTAGCAGTCCTTCGCCACCTGCCTTAAAAAGTTCAGCGGGTAGCCCATCTGCACCAGCGGCTTTATTATTCTTAAGCCGCAGATTGCCGTTCTAATCTCGCTTTGGTTGGGGGGGGGGGGGAGTACAATCTACACTATCTTCCACTATATTTACCTCCTGATCTACAGACGAAGAATCTGAGTGGAGTAGTGCTGAAAAGTTGATTGGTTGGTTGAAAAGGCTGCACAACAGCACGGTGTCTAGCACACTTTGGCTAAAGAAGCCAATTGTGATACCTGCAGTTGCCTCTACAGCAACTACAGACTAGTCGTCTAGCCAATTTGCCCTTTCAATGAACTTGTCTATAAGATCTACAGGAATATCCTGTAGGGCTACGGTGCTAACTAAATGTGTTCCGAATATCCTACTTCTCAGTCCTGCCAGAGCAGGGCAATCCAAGAGAAGGTGTTTCGTCGTCCTCTTCCATGCAGCTGAAAAGTGGTATCTCCACATTTCGAGCACACGCTTATCAATCACCAGATTCCCATTCTCGTTCTTGCAGGAGGGCAGCCCATTGTTAGGCCCGGTATTCGATCTTCTTACGCGCAGGAAAAACTTTCGGGATTCACCATTCATCCTGCACATTTCGGTTTTTTCGCTCTCTCTCTCTCTCTCTCTCTCTGCTCCCACTGCCATTTTTTCCGCCTAAACAGTTGGTTTCAATAAAACCTAAGCATTCTGAAATTTTCCATTACAACTTTAGACAATATCGTAGCTATTTCCTCGTTTTGTAATTATTTCTTATAGGTATGTCTTTCAGAAATAATGTACCATTACTCCATAAAACGGCGACATGTCCAGCAAATTTCAAAGAAGTAAGAAAATCGAAATTAATTGAGATCAAACCAAAGACGATTTAGAATTAGACGACCAGAATATGTGCGCAACTTGGCAACCCTGGTAAAAGAGAACCAAAAAGTGCTGGGAGTTCACTCAAACGCATTTCTCTCTCGCGTCATATCTTGCTTATTTCATACTTTTTGCATAGTTTATGTAATTTTACTTCAACATGGTTGGAATTTATATAGTTATATACAATAACACAGTGCAACACGAAAAAAAATAACCATATACGGACACCACTACGTGATAAAAGACTAAAAAAAAAAGACCCGTGTCTCCCAATTTTTCCCAAAGTCATGCACTTTTTTTTTATGGGCCGCCAAAGATTTGGGGCCTCGGTATCATTTTCGTAAAAATGTGATCATTTTCTCAGGCTCATATCTTGCAAACCGTTCAGAATTTCGATTTACTCTCTGGCGTAAAGTTGTAGCTTTTGTCATAAAGAACATATAAAATCAAAAACGAACATATAAAATCAAAAAAACTTCACCTTCCAGATCAAAATCGCAAAAAACTTAAAAAAATTCGATTTTTTTTTACCTTTTTTCCCGTGTTCAGGTCCATATGTAGCAAACCGTTCAAAATTCAAGGAAACAATCAACTACAAAAATGTACCTAAGATCTCAATAAACAAATTTTATGACAAGCGCTATAACTTTGCCTCAGAGAGTAAATCGAAATTCTGAACGGTTTGCAAGATATGAGCCTGAGAAAATGATCACATTTTTACGAAAATGATACCGAGGCCCCAAATCTTTGGCGGCCCATAAAAAAAAGTGCATGACTTTGGGAAAAATTGGGAAACACGGGTCTTTTTTTTTTAGTCTTTTATCACGTAGTGGTGTCCGTATATAGTTATTTTGCCATGACTTAAAAAATTACACACAGTGTAACACTATCAAAAAGCTGCTCGTGTGTTGAAATATTCAATGAAGAGAGTAAGAGAGAGAGTAGAGAAGTACTAGGGTTCCACTCGTTTTGTTTGTTGGCATTTGAGTGAAGAGAAATTTTGACTGTCTACTTGTACATCGTTTTTGATCAAACTTTCGGAATTATGCGTGACTCACGCGATAGTGTTCATGCACACTCACTCACGCAAAAATTGTACCCACGCACGAAGATTTGTTCGCTACTCACGTTCACGCACCCTTACGTGAACAAAATTTGGTCACATTCACGGTTGATTCACGCTATTCACTCCAATCACGTAACTCGCGCCCAACTCTATTATCGACCCCTTTGTGCGACATGATCGTAAATGGCCAAATTTAAATTTACTCTTTGATGCAAAATTATTGTATTATATCGTATGAATTATAAACAGCCAAGAAATAAAAGTCGTAATCGTAATAGTAACGGAGATATAAAGGTTTAAATATGATCTTTCGCAAGATTGCACGAAGAGTATACAAAATAGAGAAGAAAAAACCGGCTCAATTTGGCAACCCTAGTAGAAGAAAACCAAAAAAGTCGACGCGAGTCAGTCAAACGCATTTCTTTCCCGCGTCATAACTTGATTATTTCACACTTTTTACATACTTTATGTAATTTTATTTAAATGTGGTTGGAATTTCTATAGTTAAATACAATAACATCATCACAAAACTGCACATGTATTGAAATATTCAACGAAGAGAGTAAGAGAGAGAGCAGAGAAATGACGCGCTCACACTAGTTTTCTTTGTTGGCATTCCACTCCATGAGTAAATTTTCTTCTCTATACCATAGTTGATTTATGGAGTATAATCGCAAAGATACCATTCTCCTATAAAATTTAATTTTTGCCACTCATGATCATTCAGCGCAGAGGGGACGATATAATGGAACACAATTTTTTTATTCGCTATTAAATTTAATATTTTAAGTGGAATTTAAGCCGAATTTGTAATTATATTGTTAACATTAAATACAAATAGAATACAAAATACAACTAATTTTTTATTATTCATAATACGCATGATAATATAGCAAATACTATACTATTTGGTAATAACAATAACTACTAATATATTGTTAAACAAAATGTTAGACAAATATTTATCACAATGTCAACACTTCACGAGTTAAGGGCATTGCCAAGTGTTATTTCATATGATATTTGAACGAGTATTTTCACAAAATAAAAGTAAACAAATCATTTTTTTAACAAAAAACTTTTTCTAGAAGAAATAACAAATTTTAGGTTGCTTCGGTATTAAATGGTTGACTGTCGTAAGATAACAATGATGCATTCATAATCTATATCCCTGGCACACTGTAAATAATTTTAGGCGCCACATAGATATGAGCAAACATGAAACATTTTTCCAACGGCCCACGAGTTTTCACTGATCACACTCGAATGCCCATCTCGGTGCATATGAACAAATTGAAATGTAATTTTGATGTTACTTCAGTCTAAAAGTGTATTTAGTTTTTAACACTACAAGTAAGAATATGACACCAAACAACATTTGCAACATGTTTGAAGTAGCCCCGAAGGAATACCATTTCTATTTCGGGGATACCTTGTTACGGTATTAAGCAATATTACAGACCTTTGAATATTTAACAACAAGCCATAATCTGAATACAAGTACACCAGAGCCAATATAATCGTTGCAAGTTTTGAAAAAAATTAATACTTCTGATATTAACCTATAAATATCACACGGTGAAGAAACTGCAACCAACGTTTTTCCCGAACTTGTAACCCGCCGTATTAGTGACAACTTTGTAGTATACACTAAGTACCAAAAGTGAAATAAAAGGTCCACAAATTCTTATATTACGGGCGGATCAATAAGTCCGTGACTTTTTGAATGAAACACAGTTTGTTTTGCAAAAAAACTATTTTTCAACATAATGTCCTTTTAGCTCAATACACTTAGTCCAACGTTTCTCCAATTTTTGTATCCCTTCCAAAAAAATAGGAAGTCCATAAAATATGCATTTGTTTGATCAATAATTTCATCGTTGAAGCTAAATCTCTTTCCACCGAGCCATTTCTTTAGTTTATAGTTACTGGGGGCTAAATCCGGAGAATATGGCGGATGAGGTATCAATTCGTAGCCCAATTCATGGAATTTTGTCATTGAGCCTACACACGTGTGCACCCGTGCATTTATAGTCAATTGAGAGCTAACGCGGCACCCATCTTGCAGACAGCTTTCTTAAACCCAACTGATCATTTAAAATCGAAACCACACTGCCATATGAAATGCCTATGGTATCCACAGTCTCACGCACTGTTACTATTCGATCGGCCAACACCATATCGTGGATTTTTTTTCGACATTTGTGGGTGTGTTGACCTCAATATTGGCCGTCCAGAACGTTCAGCGTCATTTGTACTTGTGCGACCACAACGGAAGTCAGTAAACCATGTTTTTACCATTGAAATCGATGGTGCAGAGTCCCCATAGTATTTATCAAGCTTTTCCTTGGTTTGATTGATGGTTTTTCCCCCAAAATATAATGCTTAATGAGCACTCGGAATTCACTTTCTTCCATTTTAAAAAAAGTGCACGAGGTTGTATGTTTTGAACAGCTGTTAAACGCAAAGTAAATGACGGAACTTGCTCAAAATTTGACAGTAGTCTATTAACAGGTGGTAGCAGTGTTGCATTCCATATAACTACGATGGAAGTTCGAAAAGTCACGGACTTATTGATCCGCCCTCTATTGAACGAAAGACAATTTGTTAGTGGTCCAGAAAACACAAAAATGTTCCTCTGCACAGCTGTGACCAATAATTTCATTGAAAATTTTGCAAATCAAAACACTAAAAAATTAAGATTCAAAAATTAAATTCTGTTTCTCAAATCACTCAAGCTTTTCCATCTCTTGTGTCATTTCTTTTATGTATGTCTTTCATAGAGTTGTCAAATACTCTAGACCCTCTAATATTGCTCTGCTCTGAGCACCTTACATTTCTTTCGTCGACGTTCTCCCCGCTTAGTTACGGCGACACCAAAAACTATGTTTTAAAGTATATAGATAGTCTAAATTTCTCTTGACGCAAATGCCAACAAACAAAATGAGTGAAGAGTTACGACTCTCTGCTATCTCTCTTACTCTCTTTATTGAATATTTCAATGTACGAGCAGTTTTATGATGAAGTTATTGTATATAAATATACAAATTCCACCCATGTTTAAGTAAAATTACATACAGTATGTAAAAAGTATGAAATAATCAAGTTATGACACTAGAGAAAAGTGCGTTCGAGTGAATCGTGTCGACTTTTTGGTTCTCTTTTACGAGAGTTGCCAAATTGTGCACACCTTCTGGTCGTCTACTACTTGATTGTCATTGGCGACACTATCAAGCACATACACCCAGCGAAATAATTATAAAGGCAATATATTTTTTCTCTGTACTCGCAATTCACTGCGTTTTTAGTCTAGAATTGTAATGCATATATGAGTCATGAGGTAACGGGGTTTTCAATAAGAGCGCTACAAAAGTTTTTTTAAATAAAACAAAACCGGTTTTAGATACCAATGAAATTCTTTATTCCTGTGAAAGTACGTTCGATGCCATTATGTATGGAACTCGATTTCTTTTGCATGGCCACCACGGGCACGCTTGCAGAAGTCCAGACGCTGAACCCAATTTTCGACGGGTTTCAAGCATAAATCGGCCGATACTGCTGCAATTTCACGTTCGATATTCGTACGAAGTTCATCAATCGTCGCTGGCTTGTTGGCATAGACCATAGACTTGACGTAGCCCCACAGGAAATAATCTAACGGCGTCAAATCGCACGACCGAGGCGGCCAATCGACTGGGCCATTTCGTGAGATAACACGTTCACCAAACTTGGTTTCCAATAAATTGATTGTGGCATTCGCTGTGTGGCTTGTGGCGCCGTCCTGTTGGAACCACATGTCCTCCAAGTCCATATTATCCAATTGGGGCCAAAAATATACGGTAGCGATTCGCATTCACAGTAATGTGCCGGTCTTGATCATCACGGTAGAAGTATGGCCCAATGACGCCGCCGGCCCATAAACCGCACCAAACCGTAATTTTTTCGTAATGCAATGATGACTCATGGATTACGTGTGGATTGCTGTCTGACCAATAACGCATATTTTGCTTATTGACGAAGCCATTCAGCCAGAAATGAGCCTCATCGCTGAAGACCATAAATTGGACGTAGCGCTCTTAAATTTGAGGCCACTGACTCCAAATTTCGGTATTAAATTTTAATAATTTCGACTCGTTGTTGGCTCGTATATCTTTCCATGATGAAATGACAAACCTTACTGAAGAGAACTGTCAAAAGAGCGGGAAAAAATATGGCGTCGTTTGCTGTCCCTATCGATTTACTTTTGTAGCGTCTCTGTTGAAAATCCCTTTATATTATGTCAGAGAATGTAGTCATTCGATCTCTTGTAGAAGTTATTTGAAAAGTGACGCTGTGCGAAATATATGTATATAAAGGCAACAAGGAAAAGAACCCGAATTCGAACAGTAGTAAGTAGGAATTTAAACAGAACTGAGTTTTCTTTGGTTGTTATTTTATTGTTTTAAAATTAACGTAGGTCAAATTAAAAAAAATAATTTATATGTAATACCTGGTGGAAAGTTCTTAAGTAAAGAAGAAGAGAAAAAAAATTTAAGATTATCATGATGAAGGGCTGTCCAATCGGGAAATTTCGAGGCAATTGAAAATATCTAGCTGTGGCATTGACAATTATAAAATAGGGTGGCCAAGATGGAAACACAAAATGACCAGGAAGGACACCACTGATCAGTAGCAGCACCAAAAGAGAGATCAAAAGGGTTCCTGTTAAAGAAAACTTCGGCGATATGGAAATTATTGCTGAATTGAGCTTGGGAGCAGGGTTGCGTCGTGTTCAACAAATAATGAAACGCGACTTGAAACTGTCATATGGGAAAAAGTATGAAAAACTTGGCCTCATGCCAAGACACGAATTAGCCAGATTTAAATTCGCTAAAATATACATATTTTTGGATGAGGGGTAATATTTTCCGATGGAAAAAATTAAATTTGAATGGCCCTGATGGCTCGGACAAATATTGGCGTTCAAGAGATATTTTCAAAATTATGCGTCAGAGTCGTAATTTTGGCGGTGGCACCCTTATGGTTTGGGCAGGTAAGAGTTATAGAGGAACCACTCCAATATGCTTCGTTTCCATAAAACCGGACTCCGAGTATTATATTCGGCTACTGGATGTCGTATTAGTTAATTCTGGGGAGGAAATTTCTGTGCCAGAATTTATCCTCCAGAAGGACAACGCAGCAGTACATCGGTCTAAGAAAACTCCAAAGTCTCTGGAGCCCTGAAATAATACCAACTCTCGACTGGCCTGCACTTAGTTATTATCTCTATCCGATCGAGAACCTCTGGTCTATTTTACCTACCCAAGTTTACTACAAGGATGCCAGTTGAAGAATGTCAAGGATCGAAGAGCAGCAATACAAGAAATTCGAAGATAACTGATCCTGCGCATATTCAATCGTTGATAAACTCATTGCCAAGATGCTTAGCTGAAGTTATCAGCGATAATGGAGATCATACATCTTACGAAACTTTTTTGAATATTTAAATAAATCTTTTGCCTTTATAAATATTTCGCACTAGTAATTAGTTTATTTTTGTTGATTCACTTTTAAGAAGTCATAGTCAAAGTATTTTTTGCTGAAAAGTATTTATGTAATTTTGAAAGGACTAATACAATATAAAATAAAAACTTGAAAATTCCTCACAACATTTAGAAAAAAACAAAAAATGGTGTTGCCTTTATATTTATTTCGCGGGGTGTAGTAATGAAAATGCTTCTCAAAAAACCATTCGAAATCTGGGTAAAACTGCAGATTCCAATCAGTGAGTTTAAAACTATAAAAAGCCAGCCCACTGATTGTGCGAAGCTCTCTCCAATCTCTTCGTGGAATGTAGTAGGAAGAATTTTGTTTTTGTTTGCAAACAGATGTTTCATGTAGACATTTACGCCGCCGATCTACACCGCTGCCGCCGCCGTTTTCTGAGTTTTTTTGCCGCGTCGCCGACGGATTACATAGAAATCGGCTTTTCTTGAACCAAACAATTATTAAAAAACATAACATAAACATTTCGGTACTTTTAATAGCCAAAAGTAACAACACACGCGTTACAAAAAAAATGGTTTCGTACGACATAACTTTGGCGTAATAACCCTGTACTTTATTTTGCATACGACATTTTCGGAAAGAGCTGAGTACCAAGCAAATGAAAAGTTATTTTTTATACACGTAGTTCTTATGGCAATGAAAATTTCATAAAAACTGAAAACCGAGCTATAAGCGTCAAAGCTTAATGGAATAAAAAAACGGCCCTACTGTAACATTGGCTTAACTGTAATAATATCAACACCGTTCCTTAGAGGAAAGAAGTGCATAAAAGAGCAAAGTGAATTGTTAATATATTGTGAGCCCGAAAATACATTAAGAAGAGTCCTAAACATACGACAAATGTCTTGTGACAGAACTCATGTTAAATGTATTGATGACGTTAAAGTTGCACACAAGTTCCGTATTACAAGTTATGGTTATTTTTACTTCATCTTTTGCCTTTGGAATCACCTGCACTGGATGGTATTACATGTTGGTGGTGTTGGTGTTTTTGAGTACTGAACACCAGATATAAATAAAGTTCTGAATAAATTTTGTAATAATCTTGTCCTTTGTCTTCCATATATCGGTCAACCACTTTTTTGTAGTAACCAAACAAATGTAACTTTCAATCTTGGTCTTATAACGGGTGTTTTTATAGAGTCGTATAATTTTAATTTAAAATAAAAAACAGAAAAATGTTTTTAATATCCATTAAATTGGCATTAATGTTTGACTATGACATCGGGCATGTGGCCGCCGCGGCTCGCGCGCTCTTAGCGTAATCTGGTGGTCGAATTTCCACATACTGTTACTTTCGCACGAATTCGTCCGAAATCTGTGTGTGCGAATTCGTGCGATAAAGTGGTTTCGTTAACCGCGTGTGATTAATAAGACAACTGTTTGCGTGGCAGGAGTTTAGTGTAAAATGGATTTCGAAGAGAGAATGTACTTTCTTAAAAGTCCGCTTTAAGTATTTAATTTTGAATTTAATTTAATTAACTCATTTTAATTTAATTTATGAATTTTTTAAATATAAAAGGAAAATACGAAATTCAAAATATTAACTTTTCATTTATTTCGAAGAAAACTTTTTTCCACAATCCTATAAAAAATTTCCCTGTTGTGGTAGGACTTATTTCTTTGGTCCCACAACTCAGCGTGCTGCTCAACCATAGCAATCAATTTTGCACAGTCCCAGCTTTTCAATTGATTTGAAACATAGAGAACTTGACAAGAGTCTCTATCTCTCTCGTTACGTTCTCTCGATGACGACTAGGTAGTAGGCCATAACATCGAGTTAGAGTTCCTGTTGCATTTTACTCTTAGGTCGGACATTAATAAAAGGGAATTAAAACTTAGGGAATTTAAACTTAGTTTGGTGTATAGTTTGATTCTGGTTGCTTATCGTTCTCTCGCCTATCGACTCTGATTTCTATCAATTTCCTACGACATAAGGTCTGTCTGTGTCCTAGAGGAATTTAGTATAGAGTAATTTATTCTTTCAACATTTATAACGTCATAGGTATGGTTGCAAGTGAACATTGGATGGTGGAAAGCATGAGTTCAATAATACCAGATAGAGGCAATAGTACATAACGTCCAACAAAGCAATAACAACCGAACTTCGTGTTTTTGTGACAAAGCAGTTGTGTTAAATACAACACTAATGTATACGAGCGACAAAAGTCAACAAAAAAGTCCAAAATACATTTAAATTTCACAGTTCTATACGGAAATAAAATGAAATGGTTAAGTCAACAGTTCTTGTAACTCCACCTGTTGTAAGTTAATATTCGTCGAATTTCTCTAATTTGCATAAAGGGTGTGAAATGAAACGTCAGATGAGAGAATGAAATGCTCTATCCTAAATTCCACTATGGTCTGTGTACTTTTGAAGTCAAAAATATCCAGTAACTATTTTTGAGAGAGTTAGATAGATGGCCGTCGGTGGTGCAGTGGTTAGTGTGCGCGTCTCTTGTAAATGAGATCCTGGGTTCGATCCCTGCTATGACCACCTTAAAAAAATTTCTCTCGGCGGGTGTCTCCTTTCATAGTGACAACGACAATATCGAGTATTTAGCCATGAAAAAGTTCTCAAAATACCGTTCGGAGTCGGTGTAAAACTGTAGGTCTCAATCAGTGAGTGAAAACTGTAAAGCGCACAGCTCAGTGGTTGTGAGAATCTCTCCCCAATCGCTTCATGGAATGTTATGGGACACCATTTTTGTTCCTTTTAGTTACATTGCATATCTACTGGCAGAGTTGTCCAATTATGACGTCGTCGATACACCAGAATTTGCTGAATATCACTGCCCATTATTCCATTTTCTTTCTACATTCCAGTGTACACAGTAAATCATACTAGAGAGAATATTTGGCTCATCTGACGTTTCCTTTCACACTCTTCTTGATGCGGTCTGTGTGATAGAGAGATTTTTGACTAAAAGTGACATACGACAGGTAGAATTACAATAACTTCTTTGCTTTAATTTTTCATGTCGTTTTGGTGAAAAACTGTGAAATTTAAATGTGTTTTACACTTTTTTATAGACTGTTATTGTTAGTATACATTTGTGTTGTAACGGGTTTTTCAATAAGAGCGCTACAAAAGTTTTTTTTTAAATAAAACAAACCCGGTTTTAGATACCAATGAAATTCTTTACTCCTGTGAAAGTACGTTCTATGCCATTATGTATGGAACTCGATTTCTTTTGCATGGCCACCACGGGCACGCTTGCAGAAGTCCAGACGCTGAACCCAATTTGCGACGGTTTTCAAGCATAAATCGGCCGATACTGCTGCAATTTCACGTTCGATATTCGTACGAAGTTCATCAATCGTCGCTGGCTTGTTGGCATAGACCATAGACTTGACGTAGCCCCACAGGAAATAATCTAACGGCGTCAAATCGCACGACCGAGGCGGCCAATCGACTGGGCCATTTCGTGAGATAACACGTTCACCAAACTTGGCCATAAATATTCGGTTGTCATTGAACGGTAGAGATTCGCATTCACAGTAATGTGCCGGTCTTGATCATCACGGAAGAAGTACGGCCCAATGACGCCGCCGGCCCGTAAACCGCACCATACCGTAATATTTTCGGGATGCAATGATGACTCATGGATTACGTGTGGATTGCTGTCTGACCAATAACGCATCTTTTGCTTATTGACGAAGCCATTCAGCCAGAAATGAGCCCATCGCTGATTGTTGAGGCCTCTTAAAGTTGGCCTCTTAAAGTTGAGGCCACGGACTCCAAATTTCGGTAGTAAATTTTAATAATTTCGACTCGTTGTTGGCTCGTATATCTTTCCATGATGAAATGACAAACCTTACTGAAGAGAAATGTCAAAAGAGCGGGAAAAAATATGGCGTCGTTTGCTGTCCCTATCGATTTATTTTGTAGCGTCTCTGTTGAAAAACCCTTTATTTAACACAATAATTTTAACACACAAAACGAAATGCCGTTGTTGTTATTTTGTTCGTTGTTTTGAATCATTGCCTCTATCTGGTATTAGTAAAGCAATTCTTTTCAACATCGAACGCAAATATCACACCAGGCCAAATGTCATATATTTGGTGAGAGAACTATTAGGTCTACTATAAGTATTAGTCTATGTTTCAGTGATACATTAAATAAAATGTTAGAAATGTATGTACTTCTGCCGTTGTTAAAATATTTTTCACTTATATTTGTTTACATTAAACAGCTGATTTCAAACAGCTGTTCTATCTTGGAAATTTTTGATGGCTAAAATTTCTTCAACCAAAATTTGCAAAGATCTCTAACATAGAATTGTCAAAATTTACTGAACTTCCGGAGTAAACGAACACTATTCAGCACAAAATTACACAAATTTTCAAGTAATCGAACAGAGATATTACTACACATCAAAAGTGTCTTCTTTTTTAAAAGAACAATTTAACGGTTAATTACAGAGCATTACAAAATCATACTTTCTATTAAAACATAAAATTCCAATGACTAATTTCTTATTTTATATTCGTTCTAGTTCTTAATTTTGTTTGTTTACACAAAACATATGTTTTAAAACATATGTTCGAACTTGCAATTCTTACTGGCAAAAATTTCTGCAGCAAAAACTTGTAAGTTCTCTATCATCGAACTGTCAAACATAGCTGTCTCCTGCTCTCGTGCTACTGGCTTTTTGGTGTAAACAGACAACCTCCAGTAACAATTCGTACAAATTGTTACAAACTACGCAGTTGTAGTTTTTGACATGAATTTTTTTATCAGCGTTCTAGTAATTTGTATCGGTTAGAGGCAAGCCACTGAGTTGATCGGTACCCCTGAAATGTCTGTATCACGTCAAAATCGATTTTTACCAATTCTCAGATTTTCCAGCACTTTTTTGAAAAAAAAAGATTTTTTCCACTTTTTTCAGCATAACTTCAAGGGACTACAAATTTTTCACTCACAATATTTGGCAAAATGGTAGCCATGGTAAGCTGAACAAGTTTTGTGAACATATTAATACAATCTGAAAGTGTCTAGTCACCCTAAATAGCTCATAAAGATATTAAAAAAAGGTCATTTGTATTTTGTATTTGCCATCAGTACTCAAGAACGACGTGTCCGATTTTGTCCGAATAAATTTAGAAAATTTTAGCATTACAATACCTCTAATTTATTCCTATACTATTTCTCAATGTCATCAACAGTTTCGTAGTTATAAAAACAGAATGGTGAAAAAAAATATTTTTTTGCTTAAAAAATGCAAAATTTTTTATTATTAAAATAATACGAAACATAAGAAACGGAACAAAATGAGGCATGGATTATAAAAATCGATGAACGCGTTTAGCTCTTATTCACAATTTTATTTTATTTATATTTGTTATACTTTTCATGGGCGGACAATTTTAATTTGTGGATTAAAAAATTATTGATGTGTTAACATCTATAGGCACGGGTAGGGCAATCTATCAAAGTGAACACATGCAAACAACACACAGCGTTAGGATCACATACGTGGTTGTTGTGCAACAATAGTCTCTGCCTGAAAATAAGTATGATAGTGTTGATGTAGCGGCAGCGAACAAAAAAGCAGGTCGTCGGCACCAAGAGCACTGGCGACATCTGGCGAATTATTCAAAACGTATTACACTCTTTTTGTCATAACTTGGTTCATTTATAATTTTGATGTGAAACATTGATGTCATTTTGTCAGGCTCATATCTTGCAAACCGTTCGGAATTTTGATTTACTCTCTTGCTCTTGGCATAAAGAACAAAAATTGCCAACGTATAAAATCAAAAAAAATCAGCTTCAAGGTCAAAATCGCAAAAGACTTTAAAAAATTTGATTTTGAGTACGAATTGTGTGAGACACAAAAGCACTTTTGTCATAACGTGGTCCATTCATAATTTTGATGTGAAATATTGATGCCTTTTGAAACATTTCTGCTTGTAGTACTATTTTATGTAATAACATTGTCGAAATGGTGCATTTATATTGAAATATTCTATAAAGAGAATAAGACTCGTTTATGTTCTTTTACTCAGACTCTTTACATGAGAGCGGAAAAAGAGTGCAATAAGTTCTCTATACTATTCAATACTTTTTGTCGTCGCTCTGTTTATGACAAAAGAACACAATTATTTCAGTGAGCTAAATATTGCTTTATTTATTTTAACAATATTACATCTAATGTCAGTAAAAAAACTATTCTTTTTTTATTTTCCAATGTAACATTTACTAATGTGTTCATAGAAATCGAACAGGTACCGTGAAACAAAAAGGTACATCGCCCGTGAGTTCGAACTAGGGATGCCAAACGAGAAATCCCGAATCCCGGTATTTTCGGGATTGATGAATCCCGAATCCCGGGGTTTCAATAACTAAATCCCGGGATTTTTCGGCATTATTATTAATTTTGAAAAACAAAACTAAAAACAATGACAAAAGTTCAGTGTGGTGTTATTTTATGGAAGAGTCCAAAGGTGAACCTCAAGCAAAATGCAAATTGTGCAAAAAGGTTTTAAAACCCAATGGCGGCTCTACAAAAGCTTTAATAACACATCTTAACGTAAGTTAATTTTGGCATATGTACGTATGTCTATTATACGGCTTACTCTCCAAAAATTACAAAATGTATTGCGTCGAGTAGAACATGTTATTGTAAGAAATGAAAGTAAAATAACAAAATCGGGCCAAATGCATAGTTTCGGAGTTAAGGACCCCCGACATTCGGATACTTTTTCCACTAATGTACCGTGCAAAGCCATTGTTGATATCACTTTTTTGTATAAAACAAGTCAAAACAAACTCAAAAACTAATGTAGCATTTTTCGATAAGTTGCTTAGTTATCGAGTTATCGGATGTTAACATTTCTCAAACAAAAATTTCAAAATTTTTTTAAAATAATTTTTTGTTTTGTTTGAAAAAAAAATATTCGAAAAATCGCGCAATGTTTTTAAAATAATTTTTGTTTTCGTTTGAGAAAAGTAAAAAAAATCGATAATTTTTCTAAATGTCAACATCCGATAACACGATAACTAAGCGACTTAACAAAAAGTTCTACAGTATTTTATGAGTTTGTTTTGAATTGTTTTATACAAAAAACTGATATCAATGGCTTTACACGGTACGTTAACGCCATAACCCTCTCACATATCCGAAATTTCGGGGCCCACAACTCCGAAACTATGCATTTGCCCCGATTTTATTATTTAACTTTTTTTGCTTAGAATAACGTATTCTACCACCCGGTGGTTGTTTTTTGGAGTGTAAGCCGAAAAATACACCTGTTCCCAAAAAAATTTAAAAATAGAATCCCGAAATCCCGGGATTTCGGGATGGGGATTTCAAAAATCCCGAATCCCGGCATTTTTTAAAATCAATACCTTTTAGCATCCCTAGTTCGAACACTCAGTTATTTTTGTTTTTTTTGTTTTTTCAAAAGTAAAAGTAAAATCAATATCTTTTAAACTCATCAACTGATTGGCTAAATCAAGCATTCACCGAATGGGTAGTTTATTAAGAATTGGTTAAGCTTTTCTTGGTTTAGATCTGTAGTTTAATTCTTGAGAATTACAACAAATATTAAATGTACATTTTTGAAAAATAACAACAACAAAAAACTCTTCATGACAAAAATTTGTTTACGTTGTTTTTCGTGTTTAGTAGACCACATCACCTTAAAAAAATTCTAATGGCAGTTCTGGATGAAAAATCGTGTTGCCTAGTGTTATCAAGGCTTTTGGTCAAAATGGTATAGAAAACATATATGTATAAGTATAAGTACATGTTTGTTCATTTCAATCGTGTTTGAAACTTTCCGCAATTTCTCAAAATTGTGTTTGCATTATTTTGAAATAATTCGTTGATAACTCTTTCAGATTGCAGCCGATAGTAAAAAACAATTTTGCTACACTACAAGATAACTCGTTGGATATGTCAATATTTTCATTCGCAAAGAGTGAATGGAATATTGTAAACATGAGTAGAACGATTAGCAGAACAAATATTGATTGATCTGTTTCTCTCTTTTTTTTTTTTTTTGATTTCCCTCAAAAAAATGATGCATTCAGGGTGGGGGTTGGAATGCAATGAACAAGAACAAAGAGAACGAGAATAAAAACTTTTATTCCGCTGCTCCTTTGAAATACTTGATTTTGGTACACAACTTGATTATTAAACAATTCTTTGTTTTTTCCCGACAGATATTTTATTCTTTAATTTACAGGCAAGACTAAAATATCTGAGCCCCTCAATCCAATAACTTTTTTTCGTAGAAGATCTGAAACTAAGACCAAAAATTAAATAAAAACCGGGTGAACCGACTCTTATATTAGGTCCAAGTTCTATTATAAAAGATTTATATTTTTTAAGCCAACCAACCTTCAGTTACCCGAACTGGTTGCCCAAAAAAATCCGCCCAACTTTGTATGGAAGATCAACAAAATGGGAGTGGTAAATGTGTACATTTTTAGCTACAAAGTAGCTTTTGACAAAATATTGCACAGTATCAAAATTTAATAATTAGGGGTTGTGGTTTAGGAGAGATATCTCATGAATCACCAGACAGTCACCCATTTTTTGGTTGGGAGGTACACAAATGAGTGTATCACAGTTGTCCATTTTTAATTACAAAATAGCTTTTAAAAAAAATTGTCCAGGACCAAGTTTCATTAAGATCGGTTGTGATTACGTGCAGAGACCGTGTCGACCAACCAAGCATGGCGAAGTTGTTAATTTTTAGTTAGACGATAGTTTTTGACAAAACATTGTCCAGAACCAAATGTTAATAATATCGGTTGTGGTTTTCGGGAGATAGCGCATCAGTTAATAGGACAGTCACCCATTTTCTGTACGGTAGTTAAAAAATCAACCATTTTTTCACAGCACAGTGGCGTTTGACTGAATATTGCCTAATACCAAATATTACACAGTGCAACACGAAAAAATATAACCATATACGGAGACCACTACGTAATAAAAGACAAAAAAAGACCCGAGTCTCCCAATTTTGCCCAAAGTCACGCACTTTTTTATGGGCCCCCCAAGATTTGGGGCCTCGGTGTCACTTTTGCAAAAAAGTGATCATTTTGTCAGGCTCATACCTTGCAAACCGTTCGGAATTTCAATTTACTCTCTTGCTCTTGTCACATAGAACAAAAATTGCCAACGTATAAAATCAAAGAAAATCATCTTCAAGGTAAAAATCGCAAAAAAAATTTTATTTTTTTACCTTTTTTCCTTTCCCTGAATTTAGAACGGTTTGCTACCTATGGACCAGAACGAAAAAAATCGAATTTTCTACAGTTTTTCCGTTTTTGACCTTGAAGGTGAAGTATTTTGATTTTATGTCTTTGTTGTTCTTTATGATAAGAGCTACGACTTTCTCTCAGAAAGTAAATCAAAATTCCGAACGATTTGCAAGATATGAGCCAGACAAAATGATCACTTTTTTGCAAAAATGAAACCGTGGCCCCAAATCTTTGGGGGCCATAAAAAAAGTGCATGACTTTTGGGAAAACTGGGAGACACGGGCCTTTTTTTAGTCTTTTATCGCGTAGTGGTGTCCGTATTTGGATATATTTCCATGACTTTAAAAATTACACACAGTGTTATAAAGGTTGGTGGTATTACGGCAGTTTTCTTGTAGATCAATCAGCCTGCCACACAGCTGTTGTAAGGGAGGTACAAAAATGGGTGTGGTTTTCGACGTTGACTGGCCGTTGGTAAAATGCAGTCTAATACTTAATTTTTATTAAGGTCGGAAATGGTTTACGGGAGTTATGGTAGCGGCAAACCAAAACGGCCACAGCTTTTGTATGGGAGGTGCCAGAGTGGGCGTGGCAACATTGCCAGTTTCCTCCAGTTAAGTAAACAAATCACATGTTTTAGAATTAAATCACATGTTTTACGAGAAATATTATTCTGTAATAAATGTGTCGATTTTTACATGAGAACGTGGGTTCGAACCCTGCTCCGACCAACTTAAAATATCTTTCGGCGGCGGTCACCTCGCATAGTGACGGCGACACTATCGAGTATATAGCCATGAAAAAGCTTGTCAAAATACCGTTCGGAATCGGTGTAAAACTGTAGGTCCCAATCAGTGAGTGAAAACTGGAAAGCGCACAGCTCAGTGATTGTGAGAAGCTCTCCCCTGTCCCTTCATGGGATGTAATGGGAACCATTTATTTTTTTTATATCTCTCGTGGCCGTCGGTGGTGCAATGGTTAGTGTGCGCGGCTCTTGTACATGAGAACGTGGCTTCTATCCTTGCTCAGACGGTCGCATCGCTTAGTGATGGCGACATTATCGATTTCTTAGCCATGAAATAGTTTCTCATAAATACCGTTCGGAACCGCTGTAAAACTGTAGGTCCCATCAGTAAATGTAAAAACTAGAAAGCGCACATTTCACTGTTTGTGAGACGCTCTCCTTAATCCCTTCAAGGGATGTTATGTGACATGTGATGCTATTTCCCGGCGTTTTAAAATAAACATTAATTTTCCTATATTTCCTATTGATGTTCATTCGCATGAATGGCAAGTCTGTAGTTCGCTCATAGACGAATTTAGTTTAGACGAATTAATTCTCTCATGGGGTTTCTATGGCACAGCTGATCGAAAAGCCACTAAGAAAATGTTGTAGAAAGAGACCAAAGAAGACATACAGATTATAGACCATGCAGCAAACTAAGTTTAAAAGTGTTTGATTGATACTAATGACAGCTAAATTATGTTGGCATCGAACGAAAATACGCATTCCCTTTTATATCTGACCATATTATGCCAACCAAAGGGTAAATTACCCTAGCAACTCGAACTCAATGAAATGGCCTACTACGTCTTTGTCATTAAGAGAACACGAAGAGAGGCATAGAAGCTCTTTTCTATTGCTCTGTGATTCTCTCATCTGAAGTTTCACTTAACACTCTTCATCGTAGGTTTGTGCAAATGAGAGAAATTCGACGAAAATACACTTACAGCAGGTGGAGTTACAAGAACTGTTGACTTAACTTTTTCATGTTGTTTTGGTATTGAACTGTGGAATTTAAATGTATTTTTCACTTTTTTTTGTTGACTTTTATCGCTGGTATACAATTGTATTGTATTTAACAGAACTATGTTGCCACAAAAACACGAAATTCGGTTGTTGTTCCTTTGTTGGACGTTGTTTACTATTGCCTCTATCTGTTATTATTGAACCCATGTTTTCCACCATCCAATGTTTACTTTCCACCGTACCTACGACGTTTAATTTATTAAGAGAATTAATGTGTCTATACTAAATTCGTCTATGGGTTCGCTTTACTCAAAATGTACAAATGTTTTCTTTCCTATGTGTAGTATGTATTTTTATGCTTTCCAAAACTTATTTAAATGGAGAATAAAATGATTCAAATATGATTAATCAATACCTAAATAAATTGATTAATCATGGTTTTGATTAATCAGAATTTCTGTCTATTTGAGCAAATCGATTAATCAAATTTTTAATTGGTCGATCAATCGCACATCCTTATACAAAATATATGTTACTGTTTGAAACATACAAACTTTAAGCGTAGATCGTTAAATTGTTGCGCCTATATAGTTTTTTATATATTTTTGTTAAAATGACTAGAATTTTATGCATTTATTTCTTAATTTGCATAGATAATTCCATTTTCCTCTTTGTTGCTTTGGTATTTATACCAAAACAGATGTTTTTTCCCCTATAAGAACATAAATATGACGGCTTACATTTACTCTCCACTGAAAAACAAAATACAAAGTTAACCTCTAATTCAATTAGAATTAGTACAAAGTAATCCGATAATCCTGGCCATTAGCCTACACTAACTAGTCAATAGTATCTTATAGCGGAGTTATAGCATTTCATTTATTCCATACGTACCAAATGATTCTGTCTTCTCTTATATCCAGCTGGCGTTGGACATTTGGTGTCACCAAAATTTATATTACTTATTTTCTTTCGTTCTCAAAATCACTTAATTTCCAATATTCATTTACGATTATTCGGTTCTTTTACAATTTGCCACTGATGTAATAACAGTGGAGTAAATTAATCCGCAGTTTCCTCACTCTTCATATTCAAGATCGCTACAGTAGATAGCGGAGTGGGGGTTTGCACAATATCTCGCGTAATCTACTACATTCCAGTAAATCCAACAATCTTATCAGTCTGAAATCCTTGGTATTACTGAGGAATTATCAGTTCAAAATCTACGCGCTCTTTCTTCCACACTCACTGTACGATACGCTTGTGGTCTATCTATCTGGCTGTCTGTCACATGCGGTGCCGACGGTAAAAGCGTGAATTATTTCATTTACTTATCATCACTAAACGACAGCGAAAACGTATGACAACGGTGACGGGAACGACTACAACGACTGACAGTAATGTTTGCGTATGTACAGACAGATGAGATCTTATGCATTGTGTCGTAAGTACTCGTTCGTATGTGGAAGCACAGCCGTAGAATTAAATCAAAACTTTTCTTTTATTTATCCATATTAAGCTTTTATTTATGAATAATTACGTTTTGAGGTGGCTTAAGGCGATCTAACGAGACCCCTTCTATTCGATTTTTTTTTATCGGTTTTGGTTCAATTTTGAATAAAGTAGATTTAAAGGGGATATGTTTTGAGATTTGAAATTAGTTTAGTTGTGAATCAATATTAAACTCATTGATCGCCTAACTCGTTGTCATGGGTTTCGATCGCAATTTTTTTAAGATCGAAAGGTTATATTTAATCCAATTTCGCCCTTATATAAATTTGTGGACACCTACTCCAGAGGTGATAGCTGTTGGTCGTTTGTTATTTTAATGAATGTAAAAGGTTACTATTCATTAGACCGGGTCGGCCTCCATATACATACCACAAATATTAAAGCCCGCCTCGAGACAACTTTAAAAAAAAAATTTCCGAGCCCGTAATAAACTGCCAAAATCGTTTTTGGAACGAAGTTCCTTATCGCACGTTGCGGGATGGGGGCTAAATGAAAAAATTTTAAACAACTTTTTTTAACCAACTACTACTTTATTTGGTTTGATTTAACGGAAAGTTTTCTAGATGGAGCCTGTTTATTACATATTGTAGTTTCCAACCTAATAAAAAGTAAATTTAGAATAGCCAAAGTGCAAGACTGGCAAATCCATGAAATACAACCCCGAGCATGGAATTATATTTGGCAGCACATTTACTTTTACACTCTTACTTTTGGTTTGGTTTGTGTCTAGACTAACATATGGGGAGAACTTTTTTGTTTAATGGGAAATTTTCTACGTTGAGCCTTTTTATTACGTATTGTAGTTTTGAACCGAACAAAAAGTAAATTTAGAAAAGCGAAAGTGAAAGAAGTTTAAAAACATAACATTTTCTTAAGTAAGTGCGTTTTCTTAAAAACAGTAAATTTTCTCAAATAAAATACCTGTGGATATTCTTAAACAATCTACCTTTTCTTAAAAAAATACCTTATCTTAAAGAAGTACCTTTGCTTAAAAAAGTAAACTTTCTTACAAAAAGTACCTTTTCTTTAAAAAAGTAATTTTTTTAAATAAGTACCTTTTCTTAAAAAAGTACATTATCTTACAACAAATTGCCTTTTCTTAAAAACTGCAGTTTCTTTAAAGAGTACCTTTTATGTAAAACAAAATTACTTTTCTTGAGATAATAACTTTTTTTTTCTTGAGACCTACTCTTAAAATTGTACCTGTTCTTTAAAAAAGGACCAATTCTAAAAAAAATTACACTTTCTTAAAAAAAACTTTTCTTCAAAAAAAAATACCTTCTCTTAAAAAAATACCTTTTCTTACAAACATTCGTTTCCTTCAAAGTACCTTTTCTTAAAAATAATATAACACCATTTCTTTTATTTTCTGGAGATAAGTAGCCTTTCTGAAAATAAGAAAATTTTCTTAAAAAGATAACCTTTTTCTAAGAAGAGTGCCACTTCTTTAAAAAGTAACTGTTCTTAAAAAAAGTACTTCTTTGTAAAAACAAATCATACTCTTAGGCATTTTCTTACAGAAAGTACTTCTTAGTAAAAGTGGTACCTTTTCTTAAAAAAAACATAAAAAAGTACCTCTCATTAAAGAAAATACCTTTTCGGGATAATATGATACATATTCTTCCAAAAGGGACCTAAAAATATATTTTTTTTAAAATACATTCATTAAAAAAAATTCGTAAAAAAAGTTTATCATTTTACAAAGAGTATATTTTCTTAAAGATCCATTTAAAGTATAGTATTTCTCAATAGGCGCCTTAGGCGTGTTGGAACTAACTAGTACATAATATATAGCGAAAGGAACTTCGTTCCAACCGGGTGTCCCCTGACACCTCATATAATTATTTTTCGTAGTTTTTTTTTTGTGGCTCGATCGAAACATGCAAGACATCGCTTTATAGGTCTCGAAGAGTACTGCAGTTGTCCTATTCGTCCTTTGTTCGAACTCACGGCCGATGTGTTAACACCTTTTTGTTACACGGTACCTGTTCGATGTCTATGAATGCATTAGTAAATGTTGCATTGGAAAATAAAAAAGAGAATAGATTTTGTGCTGAAGACTCGTTTGCTATTGCACTTCCTTTTTTCTTACATCTGCTTTAACATTAGATGTAATATTGTTAAAATAAATAAAGCAATATTTGGCTCATGACAATAATTATTTTTGTTTTGTCATAAACAGAGCGACGACGACCTGCTTGTTTTAATGATGACATACAACCAGGGGGTTTCTACAGCACAGCTGATCGAAAAGCCACTAGGGAAATGATGTAGAATGAGAGACCAAAGAAGACAGAAGATTAGAGACCATGCAGCAAACTAAGTTTAAACGTGTTTGATTGATACTAATGACAGCTAAATTATGTATGCATCGAACGAAAATACGCATTCGCTTTTATTTCTGTCCGTATTATGCCAACCAAAGAGTAAATTACCAAAACAACTCGAACTCGATGAAATGGCCTACTACCTCGTCGTCATGAAGAGGCATCGAAGAGAGTAATGGAGGCTCTTTAGTATTGCTCTGTGGTAAAACCATGGTACAAAGAAATGGTAGAATCACTAGCCCAGCTGATTTCAACTTTTTTCTGGATTGAGTGTGAGTAAGTTTTTCTCTTATGTCAAAGTTTGTTTACATTTGTTTGTCCGCAACCCCCGTTCGCCAGCAACTGCTGTTTTTGAAATATTTCTCTGTAAAAATTACATAGAAACGTTTTAATTTTCATACTTAAACACTTTCAATATATCAAATAACACTCAATCATTTTCTAAATGGCACTTTTTGCAAATTTGTTTACATTTTCATCATTTTTCTATCAGCTGACTTGACACAACACAGCCACTGAGCAAAAACAAAATGCCTGTTGTTTTTGGCTTGTTGTATTTGTTGTCGTACTGCATCTACCATTATATTTCTACCATGGGTACAACTGAATAAAAATCAATATTTATCTCACTGAAACAATTGTTTTTGTTTTGTCATAAACAGAGCGACGACAAAAAGTATTGAATAGTATAGAGAACTTCTTGCACTCTTTTTCCGCTCTCATGTAGAGAGTCTGAGTAAAAGAGCATAAACGAGTATTATTCTCTTTACAAAATATTTCAATATAAATGCACCATTTCGACAATACAAAACAATAAACAATACAAAAAGCACAAATGTTTCAAAAGGTATCAATGTTTCACATCAAAATTATGAATGGACCAAGTTATGACAAAAAGAGAGTAATACGTTTTGAATCATTCGGCAGATGTCGCCAGTACTTTTGAGTCATACAATTCGTTCCATGAGTTCTCTATACTATTCAATACTCTTTGGCGATGACGACCTGCTTGTTTGTTCGCTGCCGCTACATCAATACCATCATACTTATTTTCAGGCAGAGACTATTGTTGTACATCAACCACTTATGTGATGCTAACGGTGTGTTGTTTGCATGTGTTCACATTGATAGATTGCCATATACATGTTAAGACATCAAAAACTACAATAAAAAACGATTTTGGCTGTTTTTTCGGGCTCGGAAAGGGATTTTATTTTTAAATTGTCTCGACGTGATCTTTAATATTATCCCTCGACTTTGGGAAATTTTTTCGTGACCCGGTCTATTATTCATCTGTAGAATATTTAAAAATGATAATAATAGGCTGCATAAAATTGGCGTTTTGTTGACTTTTATATGTTTTTTTCAAAATTGTAGCTACTTTTTAAATTATGTACATAGTTAGACTGAATTAGAACTTCAAATGCTATTTGTTTGACAATATATTTTTTTTAAGTTTTATTTTTAGTTTTTTTCTTAATTTTCTTTTTAATTCAGAATTTCATGGGGTGAGCTAGTTGTAGGTGCCTATGAGACACCCATGGTGTGGTAGCTGCCTACATTAGGTACCTATAGTAAGTAGCTACGATAAAACAGTGACGATCAAAATTGTAACAGGTTTCGCATAATGAAAGTTTAAAACTGTAATTTTAAGCACCGATTAACGTCAGACCTAAAATAGTTTTTTGAATTTTACATTGACATGGTCTCTTTCATAATAAACGCTTAAATATACAACAATTATACAAATGTATATGTATAAAAGAGCGTAATAGGTAAACAAACCCAAAATTTTACAAATCTGCACTCTCTTCAATGTTACAATATTGCACTCTCTTCAACTCCTTAAACCCAACTCAACTTCATTATAGTCGTTCATCGAAGTGGTTGAAATCATGTAAAAAATAATAAATCTTTTCGGAACGTAGCAAAAAAGTTATATGACGATCCGCAGAATAAAACGAAAGAAAAATATTAAAACTTCAAATGGGTCTGGACACGCCAGAAAGATTGACGACCGCACTTATCGTCATTTGGAAAAATTAGTGGCAAGTGGCAATGAAATTACCCCAGCTGCGGCACTACAAATATTAAATGTCGACGCCAGTGAGTGGACTGCTGGTCGAAGTCTCAAAAGATTGGGTGTTAAGTCTGCGGAGAAGAAAACGAAACCATTTTTTAACAAAAAAATATAAATCTTCCTAAAGAATTCACCAAGGTCTACGATATGAGACTACTGAGACTGACTGGAAGAAGGTAAAGTAGGTAAAGACACGTTTCAAATAATATAAATACAATTACGCTTTGTGTTTAAGGTTATATAGTCTGATTAGACTAAAATCAATCGATTTGAGTCCGATGACCACCGTACTTGGTACTGGACCAAAGATCCAAATATGTACTACTACCCCGAATGCAGTATCACAAACCATGAAACATGGTGATGGATCCATAATGGTATGGGGATGTATTACGAAGGAAGGGTTAGGTCCTCTGGTTAAAATTGAAGGAATTATGAAAAAGAACAATATCTTTCAATTTTGCAAAACCATTTACCAGCTGCTATAGAAGAAACATGTTTTGCTACTGAAAGTGTGATTTTTCAGCATGACAACGACACAAAACATTCGGCCAAAATCGTTACAACCCGGTTAAACAGTCAACAATTTACAGCTATGAAATGGCCAGCACAGTCACCGATCCTAAACCCGATCGAAAAATTTCGAGTTATATAAAATCTCAGTTCGCCAAGTACCCAGATGCTCCACAAGGCTTTAACGAGCTGTAGGATAAAGTAAAAAAAAACTTGGCATGCGATTACAACGGAAATTTTACCACAGCCTGCCTCGCCGTATAAAAGCGGGGCAACGAAAAATCGCCCAAAGAAAAATCGCCCAAAAAATTTATGAAAAATTGCCCAAAAAATCCCATACAAAAGTGGGCGAAATTTCATATGAAATATCGCCCAGAAAGAGTGGGTCTTATTTCATAAATTGTGGGCAATATTTCATTTTCACGTTTGTGAAAAATTACCCATTTGGATGTTTTTTCATAAAATTAAATATGAAAAAAGACCCATTGTGGCCTATATTTCATAATTATAAATACGAAAAATGACCCAAAAATAATCCGGCACAATTCCGAAATTTGTGGGCGATTTTTCGTTTTCTTATTTTATGTAAAACTGATATTGCTATTGAAGCGAGACTACTCGAAAACGTTACTTACCTAAACGTTTTTTCGTTTCGTTTTTTAATGAAATCTTGGCTTTTTCGGACAACAAAATATTCAATTTTTCATTGAAATTTGTGAAATTTTTTTTTTTTGCTACAACACAATATGAATTGACTTGCCCTCAGCGGCGCTCCCTAAAACAAAACATGAAAAATTATTTCGGAAAAATCGCGCGATTTTGAAGAAATAATTTTTCCCCTGCGGCGCTTGCACCAATAAATTATGAAGCAATTATTTCTTTAAAATTGCTCGATTTTTTGACTGCAGCGCTTACTTAAACACAATACAAAATTCTTTTCAAAAAGAATAGCATGATTTCTTAAAAGATACTTCACTGTAGCGGCGCTCGCTTAAACAAAACATGAAAAATTATTTCGAAAAAATCGCGCGATTTTGGAGAAATAATTTTTGCCTACGGCGCTTGCACCAATACATTATGAAGCAATTTTTTCTTTGCTCGATTTTTTGACTGCAGCGCTTACTTAAACACAAAATAAAATTCTATTCAAAAAGAATAGCATGATTTCTTAGAAGAGACTTCACTGTAGCGGCGCTCGCTAAGACAAAACATGAAAAATTATTTCGAAAAAATCGCGCGATTTTGGAGAAAAAATAAAAAAAATGGCCCAAATTATTTGGGCTATGTTTCATATGAAAATTTGCCCAAATAATTTGGGCCATTTTTTTTATGAAAAATTGCCCAATATTTTTGGGCGATTTTTCATTTTTCTTTTGGGTCATTTTGCATATATTTTTGAGGTAAATTTCATATGTAATTTTGGGCAATTTTTCATATTTTGACCCAATTTTAAAAATTGGGCGATTTTTCATAAAATTATTGGGTCATTTTTCTTTTGGGCGATATTTCATGCCGCCTATAAAAGCTAGTAAAAAAGCCAAAGGCTGCAGGACAAAATATTGAATCAGAAAACAAATAAATTAACATAAGTCCAGAGTGCAAAATTGTAACATTTGTATATCTTTACAATATTTGCTATTCACTTTGTATATATCAACCTAGAATTGAAATTGTTTTTGTTTCTATTCACGAGAGTATAATTATGTATAATTATTATTATTAATATTGGAACGAAGTTCCTTATCGCACGTTGTGGGATGGGGGCTAAATGAAAAAAATTAAACAACTTGTTTTTAACCCTATTATGTTACAACCCAGTATTATCAACTATATTGGGTAATTTTGCTTTGGTTTGTGTCTATACTAACATATGTTGGGAAATTTCTTGTTTAATGGGAAGTTTTCTAGGTGTAGAAAAGTATAGACGAAAGCGGCTTATCGTGGCAATACTTGCTGGAATTTGTTGATGGAGTAGACACATATTCCAGGGTGAAGAAAATGATGAGGACGAGTACTTTTTAAACGACCAAACAATGTAGTAAACAATAATTTCAGTTTGGTTTATTATTTTGAACGTAATAAAATACAATATTTTTTTAATCTGAAATTTCAGATGGAGGACAAACTAAAAATATATAATATTCGTCTAACAATATTCAGATGTAGGATATATTTTGCATTTAAAGTTAAAATTCACAATAATTGAAAAAAAGGACGAAAAGGACTCGTACTCTACGTAAGTATACCACTTTTATATTCCACGACCTATTCGAAAATCAAAAATCATTTCCTGGAATACCTTTCTTAAATGTGCAACTAGGAGGTTGATCAGTTGGGTCATCGAAGCCGTCTTATCAAAACCATAGAGCAATATATAATGCGTGTGCATGAGTGTTTCAGTTCTACCAAATTCTCGTCGAAGTCACTGGGCTAATGACAGTTTTGATACAGTTTTGTGTTAACATCTATAGGCACCGGTAGGGGAATCTATCAAAATGAACACATGCAAACAACACACAGCGTTAGTATCACATACATGGTTGTTGTACAACAATAGTCTCTGCCTCAAAATAAGTATGATGGTATTAATGTAGCGTGTGTTTTATTTGATATTTTGAAAGTGTTAAGAATGCAAATTAAAACGATTCTATATGATTTTCACGGAGAAAACATTTCAAAATCAGCAATTCTAGGCGAACGCTGGTTGTATACAAACAAAAGTAAACAAACCTTAGCATATGAGAAAAACTCACTTCAGAAAAAAATTCAAATCAGCTGGGCTAGTGCTTCTACCATTTGTTTGTACCATGATACTATTCAATACTTTTTGTCGTCGCTCTGTTTATGACAAAATAGAAACAATTATTTCAGTGAGCTAAATATTGATTTATATATTTTAACAATATTACATCTAATGTTAAAGCAGATGTAAGAAAAAAGAAAGTGCAATAGCAAAAGAGCCTTCACCACAAAAACTACTCTTTTTTTTGTTTTCCAAGGTAACATTTACTAATGTGTTCATAGAAATCGAACAGGTACCGTGTAACAAATAGGTGTTAACACATCGCCCGTGAGTTCGAACACAAACTTTTTGATGTGTTAACATCTATAGGCGCGGGTAGGGATTAAACTCACAAAGTGAACACATCCAAACACAGTTTGTCCGACTGCGATCACAGATTGTTTGGCGTTAAACTCCTCCGAAACGGCTGGACCGATTTGTATGAAATTTTGTGTGTATATCGCGGAGGTCTCAGAATCGGCCAACATCTATTTTTTTTATGCCAGTTTCTTTCTGTTAGAATTTTGACGTAATACAAATAATAATTAAAGAAAATTGTTGTGTTCTTCAAATCAAAAGTAATTTATTACATGTAAACTTGTTGTATAAGTCATAAGTGTCAATAAAATCAAATTGAAAGTCAGTTTTTCAATTCGCCTATCGCTCATTCTTCTTCATCTATGTAGGTGGTCGAAATGCTGTTTCATCGAAACCACCTACCAAAATCCAGGGATTTTCGATGCTATAGCTGATCGACATCCTACCTGCAAATTTGATGCAGGATACAACTTCAAAGAGAATGAGCGATAGGCGAATTGAAAAAAACTGACTTTAAATTTGATTTTATTTGCACTTATGACTTTTAAAATACCTTTGTATGCAATAAATAATTTTTTATTTGAAGAACACAAGAATTATCTTTAATTTTTATCTGAATTACGTCCAAATTCTGGCAGAAAAAACTGGAAAAAAAACCCTTATCAAAACTGTTGTTAGCCGTTTGACTTTCGATGAGAATTTAGTGGAACTAAAACACACATGAACACTCTTTATACCTAACTTTCTCTATGGGAAAAACTATGGAAATATAACCATATACGGACACCACTACATGTTAAAAGACTCGTGTCTCCCAGTTTCGCCCAAAGTCATGGACTTTTTTGAACAGTTTGCTACCTATGGACCTGAACAGGAGAAAAAAATGTAAAAAATCCAAGCCCCCAAAGATTTGGGGCCTCTGTGTCAATTTTGCAAAAAAGTTATCATTTTGTCAGGCTCATATCTTGCAAACCGTTCGGAATTTTTATTTACTCTCTGAGGTAAAGATGTAGCTCTTGTCATAAAGAACAAAAGTTGGGAACATATAAAATAAAAAAAAACCTCATCTTCAAGGTCAAAATTGCAAAAAAAAAATTAAAAAATTGGATTTTTTTTACCTTTTTTCCACTGTTTAGGTCCATAGGTAGCAAACTGTTCAAAATTCAAAGAAACAACTACAAGAATGTACCTAAGATCTCACTAAACAACTTTCTAGAACATATGAACTTCCTAGAAATGATTCTTATGTTGTGTGCTTTCCCTCAGAGAGTAAATAAAAATTGCGATCGATTTGCAAGATATGAGACTGACAAAAATATCACTTTATTTGCAAAAATGACACCGACGACCAAAATCTTTGGGGGCCCATAAAAAAAAGTGCATGACTTTGGGCAAAACTGGGAGACACGGGTCTTTTATCATTGTCATGGAAGTAAATTTCACTATACATCCTGTTGTACAATATTCTCTAATGGTACAACCCATTGTACTTATGTCTTGTGTAGGCCGCGTAATTCTAGTGTCTGAAGTGAGTGACTTTACGGAAGTTTCAGTTTTTTACAAGACCTTTCTGATAAAAAAAAATGGTTGTAAGCATCAGTAACAAAATATTTTCCAACTATTTTCGACACTTTTATGTCAAGTAGTGTAACATATTAATTCAGTTTAAGTTGTTTCAAAGCATTGTGAGAAATTAGTTAAATTTCATTACTATAATTCGATCTATACATTTTTGTTTACTATTAGTTTTTCCTCACATATTCTGTTAGTTTCTCTCCTGTCGTTGAATTGGCAGATTAAGAGAAAATTCTCTACATGATGACAGTTTGAAATGCACCACAAAATATAAGTACATAGTGTGGGAATAGTGCGCGGTGAGAACGTTTAGAGGTTGATTTTTAGAGATCAGATTTCAGATATTCGCGCGCTTGCCTTTACAGGTTTACTTACACAAATATAATTACTGAATGAATGAATGCACAGCCGAGAGTTATCTACGTTCGTAGTGTGTGAGTAACTGATGATATTTACAATATAATGTTACAACTATTTGTGGGCACCCTACAGCAGTACAATTTAAACCGTAATTTATCGTTTTGTTGGATACTTTATAGCTGAGTAAAATTTAATTATTCTTTAATTTTGAAACTTAATAATTCGAATAATATTGATTAGGTGCTGCTTGCAACAAACTCGCAATTTTTTTGTGTGGTGAATTTGTTCACAGGACGGAAGTATTACAGCAAGCCTAGTAAAACCTCCGGAGGTGTTACCTGTGATAGGTCTGAACTTTATTTTATGGCCTCGCAAAAGTTTCAAAATTTTAAACAAATTGGGGCACATTGAAATATCTGTAATTTTTGTTGTTTGGATGCAAAAATAACGTGTTTACAGCTTGCCCCAAACATATTATACTTGGCTCCAAACACATTGTGTTTGCAATTCAATATTGCATGTTGGAGACACAATGATTAATATGTTATGTTATTGTGTCCCAAATACGGCTTTGTTTCATTTTAAACTGCTGAAAACCAAAAACCTGACAGACAACAAAGACACAAACAACAGCAGATCTTCAATTCATGGAAACAATGCTTGCACGTAAGTATATGGACGTTTCAAACTGATACATGGTTCCTGCATAATTTTATCGGGACCGTTTTTCGGGACCGTAAACTCGTTAGAACAGCTGATTGGAACATTTTTCTTGCTTAGGTGTTTCTCTTATGTTAATTTCACATGTATTTTGTTTTTGTACCATTTTCTTTACTTTTACAGTAGTAACACACATGTAGAAAATTTGACAGATTATGGACACCAAACAAAAACAAAATGCCTGTTTTTGTTGTAACAATTCCTTACTTATTTTACCATGAAATTTGTACGAAGATTTCTTCCCAAAATATTTTAATTTCGTATCTCATATTTTAAAGTTTAAAATGGTGCGCATAAAATTGACTGGAGGTCGTCTAAGTCAAACAATCTATGACGTAGATATTTTATTCTAAAAAATTAAAAAAATATTTTGTTACCTGAAATGGTATAAAATAACTGACGAAACTAAAATTTTGATTTTGTTTTTTAGAACTGGTAATTTTTAATTTTATTTATTGAAGCTCGATACCATTCTATATCTATATTAATAGAGATATAGTTTGCAAAGATAAGTTTATCGGGCGGACCACAGCTTTATAAACTGTAAATCTTGTAAACTATACATCGACTTCCCATGGCAATTTTGTACGAATATAGGTCCACCGTGGATTTACTGATCCTATCCATAGTGTTAGGTTTGAAGCTGAGTTTTCTGTCCAAAATCACACCTACAGTGATGAGCAAAATTGTAATAGGGTTGACACAGTTTGGAAATAAATTTGTATATTCTAAATATTTGATTAAAATCAAAAAAAAAAAAATTGCATCACGGGACACCCTTTTGGAACGCAGTTCCTTTCGCTATATATTAGTCGTGTTTTGGTTACAAGCAAGCGATTTTCGCTTACTAAGTTGCAAAGAAAACAGCTTTTTAGCGAGAAGTCATTTTATTCAAAAATATTTCAAATGGTTAAAAACGGTAAAAGATGGGGAACAATTGTTTTTAAACTTTGCGAAAATGAATCGCGTCACTAAGTCCTCGCTAAGTGCTTCATACAAAACAAGCGAATATACATATAAGCAAGGGGTGTAACCAAAACACGCTTATTATGTACTAGTTAGTTCCAACACGCCTAAGGCGACCTTTGAAAAATACAATAATTGAAATGGATCTGTAAGAAAAGATATTTTTTATCAAATGATGACTTTTTTTAAGAAAAATTTTTTTTATAGAATGTATTTTTTTAAAATATATTTTTGTAAAAAATTTAATTTTTTAAAGAGAGGTACGTTTTTTATTAAAATATAATGTTTTTTAAGAAAATGTACTATTTTTAAAAAGAAGTACTTTCTATAAGAAAAAGCCATAAGAGTATGATTTTTTTTTTACAAAGAAGTATTTTTTTAAGAACAGTTACTTTTTAAAGAAGTGGCACTCTTCTTAGAAAAAGGTTATCTTTTTAAGAAAATTTACTTATTTTCAGAAAGGCTACTTATCTCAAGAAAACAAAAGGTATTATATTTTTACGATTTTTTGTAAGAAATTGTATTTCTTTAAGAGAAGGTGTTTTATTTTTTGAAAAAAATTTTTTTAAGAAATGGGAATTTTTTTAGAATTGGACTTTAAAAAAAATTTACTTTTTCTACGCAAAGGTTTAAGTTTTTTGTTTAAGAAAATGTACTTTGTTTTTTACTTACTTTTTTTAAGAAAATTTAAGAAAATTTTATTTTTTTTAAACTTCTTTCATTTTGGGGTTTTACTAAAGTTAATTTTTATTGTAGCCAATACTAAATATTGGCTACAGGC